>CM041519.1:28788704-31288704 GCA_023091065.1 Dianthus caryophyllus
TAAATTTTTTATTTTTTTGGTGTAATGCCTAAATTTTAACTTAAATAATATTTTGAATGATAATCACATTTTCCTTATTTATTCTCCATGTATTTGGTATCAATATTTCATAAGAAAATGCATAACGTCCAATAAAATGCAATTAAAATTATTGATTATAAAATTATTAAATAATAAAGATTATGTTTTAAGTAAGAATTTTCAATTATGAGTAATTTATTAGGTGTCAAATGTTTAACACTGATTTATAATAAGAATTTTCCATTAAAAAAAGTTGGTAATGACTTTTTGTATCTTGAAACGTAAGTTTTTAATCCAACGGGTTGACCAGCTACGGGTCGGGTTTTGACCCATTATTTTCGGGTCATTTCGAGTTCGGGTAGATTTCGGGTTCAGGTCGAAAAAAGGCAGGTTTATTTTGGGTCTTTTACAGGTCAGTTTTGGGCGGTTTATCGGGTCGGTCAGATCTTGACAGCTCTAGGTCCATGTCAACCAAATATCTTTATTATACTAAATGACAGTTTTCGCTGACATCATCAATGCCACATGTCGCAATTCTATACATTTTTTTCCCGCCAAAATGCACTGCTGACATCATTCATCATACTCTACGTTTTTAAGTCTAGGTTCATTATCTATGATTATAATTTCTCAATAATCATATTCACACTTATGTTATACATAAAATAATAAAAGTTTAGTTTTATTATAATTTAGTAATATGTATTTTAAATTAATTACTTCTTTTATTTTAATATTTTACTTCTCATTAAATAAATCTAAAATAAAATATAAAAATAAGTACATAATCTATTATTTCGTTTATAACTCATATTAAAGTTCCAAATATGTACTTGAAATAGCTAATTAACTTTTTTTTAACAATACATTTATTCTTTATTCATTACTTGCTTATTTTTAATATTTATTTCATTTAATATTTTATAATCGAAAATAAATGTTGTAAAGTCTATAAAATAAAATTTATGCCGGTCATATATTTTAGCTTTTTTATATAAATTCTTTATTTTTTCATTAATAGATATATATGTACGGTAAAATATCGTTAAAGTGATTATTATATTATTTTCCTATTTATTTATTACTTATATTTTTATTAGCTAAAAATAATATAAAGCTATAGTAACCGTGCATCAATGCACGGGATCTAAACTAGTTTTTCTTCTATGGAGTAATTTTTTTCAAAGAAATCAATGTGCGCCATAGCTATTCTATCAAAATTTTGAGAAATTGCCGTAGTCCGTAGTGGTTTCATTGAAATTTTTAGGGAAAAAAGAACAATAGTGGCAGCAGGAGCAAAAAAAAAAAAATGGATGAAAACAATTCATACTACTTTCATCCACATGTAGGTACCGGATCTGTGCAGTGGAACACTCGACGTCTCACTAAGTGTTTTAAAGTGACTAAAAAAAGTGCTTTAAATTTAAAAGATTAAGGTAGAAGAGTTTTTAGAACTATTTTGTAGTCGCCACTAGATTATATGGCAATTTGTAACCCCTATACGTGTCTTAAGCTCTAAGATATGGATCTTACAGTTTAAAGCACGTCGATACCCATCTATCTAAGATAATTGTGAAACCAGATTCGGATTCGAGGTGAGGGTATTTTTCTTAGATTCACTCAGGTATATTAGAAAAATCGTTTAAAAAAAGCCTATGTAAAAGTAGCAACTACTGGCCTGAAAAAATCTATTAGTTTTGATATTTGAGCTAAGAATCCGCTACGTGCATATGCCTAAAATATCATTTCAGCGACAATATTATATTGGTATTATTATAAAATTTAACATTCTATTTACCAAATATCACAAAAGGTAGCAAATCTGGTAAATCAACCGATGTGATTGACCCGTTCAGAAAAGTGTGTCATCGAAACCGAATATGACCCCGAAATTACAACCCAAACTCAACCTGAGATAGTCACATGACCAAAGTTTTGCTGACTTAACGTTGAGCTGAAAGAGTGACCTAAAATAATCTGCACCACAAGTTGACTAAATCAATAATCCTTGGTGCGTCTGGGACTAACGATTTGAGTAGAAATGTTGAATTTGGCTTAAATTAAGTGTTTGGGAACTTGGAAAATTTTGATTTGTATTTGAGTCAAATCCAACCAAAATTCATCCCTTAGGAAAACTAGCCAACATCAAATGACACCACTTATGGTGTCATTTCCAAATCCTAATTCACACAACTAGTGATTTGATTTTAAAACTCTCTATTTCAAATGTCTAATTCCAAATTCTAAATTTTAAATCAAATTAGTGTTCCCAAACGCTACCTTAAATGACTTGAAATAGGTATAAATTATAAATTTACCCTATAAAAAATTAATTATAATAGAGTGATTTGACATGCAAATGACCTTTTAATATATAGTGACCAAACTCTAAGAAATACTCCTTGGCTATTCCAATCTGAAATTATCCCGTTTAAATTAAACATGTTCACCAAACCTGACGTAAACTAACTCAATTTCAATATCAATAACTCTCATGCGAGATAAGTTTTATATTAAATTTAAATTAATGTGAGACTAAAGTACAAACTGCAGTTAAAAAGATACGAATATATGAAATAAATCTACTAAAGTCATTTACAATGGTACTATAAAAATTTAGTAACAATTAATCATAATTATCACTATCACAAAAACTATATAATCGAGTACTAATAAGGCAACATACAATAATTTATTGTAAGAATTTGTGTTTAAATATAGATCAATATCTCTTTGCCGAATCGAAATAATACTCTCTCCTATTTTTCTCATATCACTATTTGAGTTTAAACTTTAAACTTAGATAAGTTTTATTTGACTGTAAATGTCGAAGAATACAAAAATTTAATATACAATGTTCCCGTATATAGATTCATCAATCATCATGTAACAGAGATTCACAAAATATTATTTTCAGCCAAAAAACTTATATTTAGACGCTAAAGTAATCAGTGAAAGCAGCGTCTTGGCGATCGGGTAATCACAAATGGGAGAAATAAAAAAGATGATTGGAGTAGAAAATATAGGAAAAAGTCAAATATGTATAAAGAACACAAAATATGTTTTTGGGAGCCCTTTGGACGATTCAATAGTCGAGTTGAGATATTTTTACTATTAGGCGACGATAAACTTGGTTTATAAGACCATTTGCTTCGACTAAAGTCGTAACACAAGCTGGAGCGATTAGTATAATAGGGAGGCACTCGATCTCATCGGCGAAGGGTAAAGATCTTTTGCCCTTACATATTGTTTCTAATTATTTTGTAGGTAAGACAAGAAGTCAAGCTTATCAAGCTAGTCGTTACAAGTTATTAGACTACCCGTTGTGGGTAAAATGAGAAAAGCTTGTCTCAAAATACGTTAGGTCATATTTTAATGGATGGATGGAATATTTCTACGAATAACTCTTATCACAAGGGAGGACGGATTTGGATTATCTGGAATCCTAATATCTTTTATATAGAATTTCTGGGTTATTCTGCGCAGGGGATTCATATGAGAGTTGAGGACTTGGTCTATCACAAGTGTTTTCTGCTTACAATGGTCTATGCTTCTAATGACGTGGAGGAGAGGAGGGCATTGTGGTTACAGCTAATGGGGTATGCTAATACGGTTACTGGTCCTTGGGTCGTCTCTGGGGATTTTAATTGTGTTTTGTCAGGTTCTGAAAGGCTGGGTGGTCAGTCTACCGAGATTGAGATGGAGGATTTTCATAATTGTCTAGATAGATGTGGGCTGGTTGATGGACCAGCTACGGGTGCTTTTTTTACGTGGAACAACAAGCAGGAGCCGAGTCGTAGAATTTACAGTCGTTTGGATAGAATGCTAGTTAATCAGGAATGGCACAATGAGATGACAGGGATGATAGCTCACTTTTTTCCGGAAGGGATTTTTGATCATACTCCCTGTGTAATTCGTAGCTTGATTGTACCTGTTATACAAAGGCGGTCTTTTAAATATTTGAATATGTGGAGTCAATCTAAAGATTATCTGCCGTGTCTTAGACAATGGTGGTCTGTTGATGTTTCAGGCACAAAGATGTACTGTGTTGTGAAGAAATTGAAACACCTCAAGACTTATTGAAGGAGTTTAATAGGTCTCAGTTTGCGGATGTTGAAAATAGTGCTGTGTTGGCACTGCGGAACTTGGAATATGTTCAGTCCTTACTCGTTCAGCACCCAGGAGATGAGGAGTTGTTACGGAAGGAGCAGGCAGCACGTGAGGAGTATGCTGATCTCCAGCATGCTAGTGCTCAACTTCTTAGTCAAAAAGCCAAGGTAGCTTGGCAGAAGGACGGAGATTTTAATTCTAGATATTTTCATGGTCTTATAAAGACAAGAATGATAAGAAATCAGGTAATGGTGTTGGAGGACTCCAAAGGCAGGTTATGTACGGACCCTCAACAGCTACAAGATGCTTTTTTGGAGTTCTATAAGGGGCTTTTAGGTACGGAGGCTTTATCTGATGGTGTCAACTTGGGTATAATGAGGGCTAGACCTCGATGCTCTTCGCGCCATGCTGAAATTCTGTTACAACCGGTGACTAAAACTGAGATCAAAAAAGCTATATTCGATATTCCTCGGGAGAAATCTCCAGGACCTGATGGGTATAATAGTGCTTTTTTCAAAGATGCTTGGGAGGTTATTGGTGACGAGGTAAGTGATGCGGTGACAGATTTTTTTAAGTCGGGTCGCCTACTGAAACAATTGGGAGCGGCTACTTTGACTTTGATTCCAAAGACGGATCGACCTACTAATGTTACTCAATTTCGCCCTATTGCATGCTGTAATGTGCTCTATAAATGCATTGCTAAGCTCCTGTGCAATCGTTTAGGGGCAGTGCTACCTGAGGTAGTAAGTGTTAATCAAGCCGGGTTTATTAAGGGGAGAAGTATTGTTGAGAACATTCTCATTTGTCAGGACCTCATTCGGCTTTATAATAGAAAGACGGTATCTCCTCGATGTATGTTTAAAATCGATTTGATGAAGGCGTATGACTCCATCAATTGGCGTTTTGTGGAAGATTTGCTTGCAGCCTTTGATTTTCCTGCTCACTTTCGACGTTTGCTGTTGGAATGTGTTACTAGCTCAACGTATTCTTTAGTCTTAAATGGCAATACTTTTGGTTTTTTCACAGGAAGGAAAGGGTTGAGACAGGGGGATCCCTTGTCCCCTCTGATATTCACTCTATGTATGGAGTATTTGAGTCGTATCTTGAAATGTGCAACGGATAGAATGAAGTTTACCTACCATCCAATGTGTAAGCGATTAAAGTTGACGCACTTGATGTTTGCGGATGATCTTCTTCTTTTCTGTAAGGGTGATGTGAGCTCGATAATGATTCTATTGCGAGCTTTCTCATCCTTTTCTAAAGCGTCTGGGTTACAGGTGAGCTCAAAAAAATCGAGTGCTTATTTCAATGGAGTGAAGGAAGAGGTGAGAACAGACATCTTGGCGGTCTCCGGCTTTTCAGAGGGCTGCCTGCCTTTTACCTATTTAGGAGTTCCAATAACGGCTGGTCGGTTGAGGAAAGTTGATTGTATGCTACTCATTGAGAAAGTAGTGGCCCGTATCCGGAGTATAGGGGCGAGGAAGCTGTCTTATGCAGGGAGGTTAGTCCTGGTTCAATCTGTTTTATCGACTTTACATTCGTATTGGGCGTCTATGTTTATCTTACCAAAGTATGTGATTAATCGTATCAATGCTTTGTGCCGAAATTTCCTGTGGGATCATGGAGTGGAGGGACACCGAGCACCTCCTGTAGCATGGCGGAATGTCTGCTTACCCAAGAAAGAGGGTGGTTTGGGACTTAAAGACGGAGAAAGATGGAACATTGCTCTTGTCGGTAAGTTGGTGTGGTGGATGGCTGTTAAAGCGGATAGGCTATGGGTTCGATGGGTGGATCATGTATATTTACGAGGAGAGAACTGGTACGAGTACAGTCCGACTATAGATAGTTCTTGGCACTGGCGAAAGGTGTGTCGGGTGAAGGAGCTGCTGAAAGAGGGTTTTGATACGCAACAGTGGATTCATGATGACCGGTTCTCGGTCAAGGAGTGCTACAAGTGGCTGAGTCCCCGAGGACAACGTGTCCCTTGGTTTAAACAAGTTTGGAACACGGCTTTGGTACCTAAGCAGGCTTTTATTACTTGGATGTTCAAGTGTCGTGCTTTAATGCTTAAAGATCGCCTTTTCAAGTATGGGTTGGCTGCGGATCACTTCTGTTGTTTGTGTGGTTTACAGGTTGAGACACATGAGCACTTGATGTACCACTGTGTATATACATTGCAAACTATTCGAGGTGTAGGGGATTGGTTAGAGGTGCGGTTTGGAGATGAAGCATGGTTGGAGGAAATTCGCAAGAGACGTTGGTCAAGGGCAAAACGTCCAGTGGCTAATATGGCTATTGTTGCGACTTGGTATTTTATTTGGTTTCAGCGTAACACAGCTCGACTCTTTGATTTTGTAGAGTTACCGAAAATTATAGTTTATCGAATTAAGTTTTGTGTACAGGACAGAATGAAAGTTATTAATACGGAGAACTGGAGACATGTAGATAGGCGGTGGTGGATAACAAAAATGCTGATGTAGTCGTTTTGGTGATGTAATGTGTTCTCCAATGTTAGTGAAAGCTTACATTTTAGCAAAAAAAAAAAATGAGAAAAGTTTTCACCTCTTCTTTCCATTAATTAAAAAAATATTAAAAGTTTTGGACTTACATTTTTATTTCTTCACCTAGGTCCAAAATTGATTTTTCCTTACGTTGGTCTTCACCTTCCTTTTCTCCCTTTTTTTTTTTATTAATTTATTGATTTATTTAATTAAATTGAATTTCTTCTTAAGTTTTTATTGATAAAATAATATTGATAAAATAATGTGAACCTAGATCTAGACCTATTACTTTTGTGTTGGTAAATAAGAGGTAGGATTGGTGGGAAGGTAAAGAGTTGAAAAAATAATATTTTAATGCAAAAGGTAGGTGAAGACCTACCTTCCAAGACCACTACTACGGATAGTTATAAGAATATCTTACATGATACTCCTTCGGTTCCACAATGGTAGTCTCGTTTTAAAAGTGAAAATTTCACAACTTTAACCGTATACAACATGAATTATATCAATAACATTTGCTAAAACAAGAAGATATTTTTATTTGGTAACAAAATACGGAGTATCTTTTATAAAATTGTAGTTTCGACCAAAAAAGATCGTATATAAGCAAAGAAAAAACATGATCAAAGAGTAACATTGGAGACTGTGTAGAAACAAAGTGGGACTAACATATTGGTATACAGAGAATATTACTCGGTTAGCTTATCTATGTATCAAATTTGTTCCTAGGTCATAAATTAAGTGCGATCGTCTGCTCGTGGAAAAAAAAAAAAAAAAACAAAAAAAAAAAAAACAATGTGTGATATAAGTCATTTAGTATGGTTAGTAGATGCAACTTCATGTGATTCAGAGGTGTAATGTGACGATTTTGGCGATAAAATGTGTAAAATTCGAAAACACATGAAGTAATTGGAGTTGAGGCATATGTGACACGCATAAGTAGACCTGGCAAACGGGTCAATCGGGTCGGGTCAATTTGGGTCGGGTCATTTCGGGTTTGATCGATGTATTGATTCGGGTCGGGTCATTTCGGGTTGCGGGTCTATTTCGGGTCGCCTTTTAACAAAGTAAGAGCCAGACGACTACACGCACGAGACATGCGACCACTTCTCTCTAATGTATGAGTCTGCGTAGACCTGTCAAACGGGTCGGGCGGGTCGGGCTCGGGTTATACGGGTCGGGTTAATACGGGTTCGGCTCAAATACGGGTCGGGTCGGGTTCGGGTCGGGTCGATTTCGGGTCAAAATACGGGTCAAAAATACGTTTTTCGCGCCTTTTTATTTATTATTTTTTTAATTAAAAAAATTCTTTTATTGTTATTTTACATTATGTACATATTTTATTGTACATATGTAATACTAAAGTTGATATATATATATTCATTCTTGTAATTTATAAAATTAAAATAGTCTATTTATGAATATATTCATAATTTTCATCATCATTTTGATATTTCAACTTATAATATTGAGGTTGTAATAATTATTAATATTAAATTATTTTTTTCATGAAATATTAATTTTGTAGGTTCAAAAAGTCTTGTTACACGAAATTACACTTGACCCATCGGGTCGAATTGAGCCCAAGTGGTCTTGACCCTTAATTAACGGGTCATTTCGGGTTCGGGTCATTTCGGGTCACGGGTCAAATTTTACGGGTCTTGACCCTAAAAAAAAAAGGGTCGGGTCGAATTTTGAAAGGTCTAAGTCTGCGCATGATTTGAATATGTTTGTTTTGGGCTTTGATTTGAGATTTTTTTTTAGGGTTTTTTGTCAGATGGTACCTTTTATTTAGGGTCATTCATGAGATAGTACCTTTAATTTTGTTTTTTTGTTTTCTGGTACCTTTTATTTTCAATTTTTGTTATAAAGTACCAAATATCGGATTCCGGTGGGAAAAAGTCAAATTTCCGGTTTGACTTTATATTTGGCATGTGTGAGAGAGTGTGAGTCTTTTGTCTTTATTCCTCTTTTCTTCAATACTCCATTGATACTCAAATCTTCTTCCTTCAATCATCTTTAGACCTTCTCTCTCTTCTTTACCTTCATCATTCAATCAATCAACCAAAAAAGCTCACAACTTTCTCAAAAATGACATGTTTTGAAACTCTATATATTTTAAAACCCACTTCGCAAACTCAACCTTCTTCAAATGAAGCAAAAAAAACAAAAAAAATGACCCTCATTATCACCACTTTTTTCCTCATTTTCACCTTTCTACCCCCTCCCAAGGTAAAAACAGTGATATTCGGGATTTACTGAGTTTCAAATCTTTTGTTTGTCTTTGCCGAGCCTCATGTATCATTTCTGTTTTCACCAAGAGAAAAATTCGATCTTTCATTGAAACATTGGACGTTTCTAGCAATAATTTCTCTGAGGTTTTGTCTATCGATGTGTTCTGGAATATGTCGAATTTGCGAAATCTAAACCTCGCCTTTAACAAGTTTGAGGGGAGTTTAATCGATTTCGTGTCTAGAATTAGTAATTTGGAGATTTGACTTAGTACGCCGAAATCCGATATTTGGTACTTTATAACAAAATTGAAAATAAAAGGTACTAGATAACAAAAAAATAAAATAAAGGTACTACCTCACAAATGACCCTAAATAAAAGGTATCATCTGACAAGAAAACCCTTTTTTTAAGCTCCTTATTTTTTGTTTCACAGTATATGTAACTTCACAAATTCTTGTGTGTGTCAGGCCTTATAATAAATTATTATAAGTTGGTCTCATTTGTACTCAATTATAAAGTTTTTGTACAATTAAAGTGATGTGTCATATATTTACGTGCTTATAGCCCCCTTGTTCGTTAGCGATTCTTTACGATTCTCGTGCTTTTACTTGCATTTCGCTTCCTATTTCTCTCCGTTTTGGCCCTGCTGCGTTTTTGTGTCTATTTTGTAGGTAAACGCGCTAATTTGGAGTTTAGGATGCTGGTCGGGAAGTCTCCTGAAGTTTCGTTAAGTTTCGTGATGTTTCGAGTTGGTTTCGTGCCGTTTCGGTTGCGCACGAGCCTCGTTTTAGTGTTTGAAGGTGTCCCGGGACCTTGGGACGGAGTTTGAAGCTCAAACTCAATTTTGATCTCGTTCCTACCCCTTGGGACGACCTAGGCCTCGTCCCTATGCCTTGGGACGACAAACAAAGCAAAATAAGCAAAGTAAGAAGGGTGCCAAAGAGTGAATGTTGCTGTACACCACGGGCAGCTGTCCCTGATCTTCATCCCGGTCGGGATAGCCTTGGTCCCGTACGGGACAGTGGTCCCGGACCCCAGGGACGGCCCTGACTTCTCGTGTTCTTAATTTGATCGTCTATTTTAAAGAGGTTTCGCTCGTAGTTTTCCTCTGAAACTTTTACAGCATTTCTAGGACACTTTAAATTACATTCTCACAAAAACTTAGGGTTTGATTAATTTTGCATCTTGTACTTTGAATTCCCGACTCGGATACGTTGTTTGATCGTCCTATTTGGTAATCGTTGCCTTTGTTCTTGCACTTTCTCTTTGAATTTCTGATTGGTAATTGTTTTATACTTCTCCTTTTTCATTATCATTTCATTATTTATCGTTCTTGATCATGTTTTCGTCTTTTCCTTTGCTTTTGTATTTGTTTTCATCATGAGTGAGTAGTCCTTTATCTAGGGAGAAAGGGTGATCATGGGTGAGTAGTCTTGGATGATCTTGGCGATGTTTTGATTAGGGTTTTACATGTGGCTTTGGTTGTCTTGTCTTGATTGTGTTTGTTGATCCCTTGGCCAAGGTTTGCCAAGCTTTTTCCACCCTTAAACTTAAGAACGAAAGCCTAGTTTAAGGTAGGGCACAAGACTAACCATTAGGACCCTCGGTAGTAAGTAGCGAGAGCCCGTTACCGATACCTAGAGGACGCTTAGGACCGAGAGGCCGAGCCTATTTTTGCGTTTTCTTTTTCGTTTTTCATTTTCCAAAAGATTCAAAAAATCCAAAAAAAAAATCTGAAATTTCAAAAATCACAAAAAAAAATCAGAAAAATGTCAAAAAATACCAAAAATACGTATCCCGACCGTTGTTTGCGAGCTTGTTTTTCCCTTGATCTTTCCCGACATCCCTCCCCTAGTATGCTTTGAGCTTTGGCATGATTTTACTTGTTGGATTAGCGCTACGGGGATGTTGAGACGCTTGTAGATGATGGCATGCTTTTATTTTATTGGCTTTATCATTTCCGGACTATAGCTACTCTTTTTGTGAGGTTTCTAGCCTTCTGAGGCCGGTTCATCTATCCCGGTCCCCGTGCTTTTATTGTGAGTAGTTCTCCTCGTGGGGTACGTAACATCAACGCGCATAAGTGTGGCCCCTATCCCGTTTTTCCCCACGATTTTGTCACATGTTTTGCATATGAGGCTTTAGTTGATTTCATTTTATTCACCTTATTCTTACATGGTCTTTACCCTCTCATATATGATCCTAATATCCTTTACCCACATGAGTTTGCTAGCTACATTGCCAAATAGCCTACCTTAGCCTAGCTAGTTGCTGCTTTTGCTTACTCTTGTGCTTGTCCTAAGGGTTGTGATCATTGCTACGACTTTGATGAGGCTAAAGTCGTCACGCCTAATCAAAATAAACCTAGACAAACTACTAACAGAAGCTAGTGGTAAGAAGGGTCGAATCCACAGGGAGACAGATGAAGTCAAAGGGTTGCTTAGTCAAACAAGGTCAGTCTCAAGGTAACAAAGGTTGGTGTTTTGTGAGAACTAACTAAGAAACGATAAGCAAAAAGGAAATAGAATATGAATGAGAGGGAGATTAGGGCATCGGGGTCATGTGACATCGATTCAGGAACTAACTCAAAAGGGATTATCAATCAATTGAAGTCATGCAAGTGATTAGGTTTAGGAAAACGCTCTCTCGAGTCAATTTTAACCTTAAGCAAATTTAGCGGGCTCTCGCTACGTACTACATTCAACTTATCGATTACGCGTGAGTCTAGTTTCAATTCGGCTTTCGATCTTAAACTGAAACAACCTAAATTCAATTCAATAAAGGCGTCCCTAAATTCAAATGATTATAAAACGCGTAGGAAGAAATCAACTTGCACAAATTCAATCGATAAAAGCAATTAAAACATGTTCTGAATCAATATCACAATCACCCTAAACCCTAATTAAAGGATTAGCTATGCATAATAAGAGTAGAAATAAAACAATTGAAATAGCAAGACATAATGAATTAACAATGAATTAAACCTGGAGTAATCGGGAATTTCAATTGCAATGTAAAAGATCGAATCTTGCAAGTAATTAAAAGCTAAACCTAAGAGTTTTTGAGAGTTTAAAGAGAGAAAACTAAAGTTCAAATGTAAGCAGTAAAAACTAGAATGAAAGATAATCAATAAACCCTAACTCGAGTCTATAGGCCTTTGAAAATCCGGAGAAAAAGAGCAAGTGAACCGAGCGGTTCGGGGCTGAACCGATCGGCTCAGGGTTGGGAACCGATCGGTTTGACCATAAACCGATCGGTTCTAAGGATGGCAGTAGCTTCCAGCACGTTTTGTCTTGATTCATGTATCCAGAACCTATAGGTTTGCTCTGAACCTATAGGTTTGACGTCCCAAGTTGTCATAAGACTTCCATACTCGCTCTCGAGCTTAGTCTTGACGTCACGATACTCGTAAATGCTCCATTTGACTCAGGTTTTAGCTCAGGACCGCCAAAACCTGCAAAGTACATACGAGGAACAACAGTATCGCAATATAAAGCAAATAGCTACTAAAACAATAATGAAATCGAGCAAATGCGAGCTAAATGCGACTATATCGGGGGTTTAAAAGCTATATAAATGACATGTATCAAACTCCCCCAAACCAAACCTTTGCTTGTCCTCAAGCAAACAGCACCGGAGAAAATCAAAGTATCCAAACTTATCACGTTGGCATCTCAAAGCTGACGACCCATGCACCTAAACTCGCAAGCCATAGTCTATTTCACCGAAAATAGAGCACAAGTCTCAACCATTCACACCAACATCGTATCGCTAGCTTTTCACGCTTTCGCAAAAATTAAACTTACGATAATTGAATTCAAGCAAGGCCAACCAAACAAACCACTTTTCTTTCCACATTTCTTTCCACATCATTCCATTGTTTTCTTTTCTTTTTTTTTTTTTTTTTTTTTTTTTTTTTTTTTTTTTCGCGCAAATGTGGAGCATCCCTCGTATGTAATACCGTTTAGCTTGACATTCACTCGGTAAAGATCGAGCTCGGGTACACATATTTCCTTAAGGATTACATCATTGCTCATACTCCCGGTCACAGCCAAATTCATGGCCATTGTGGTTACTCAATTCAATGAGTCCCTGATAAGGCTTAGTCGCGTCACCTAATAAAAAATAATACCGAACTAAACGCTAGGGTAGCTAGGGCAAGTCGGGTCGAATCCACAGGGAGATGGTCGCTTATGTTGGTTATTTTGGATGATTCTAGTCTCGGTTCGAGTGATTGGTTGATTTACTAAAAACTAGAGCGAGGAAATAAGGGATTAAACTTATGAGAAAAAGTCTAGGAAGTCGGGCTAGGCAAGGGTAAGTCTAGGCTAAGGATGATGATCGGATAGAGTTGGTAATCGCGCATGCTAAGGATATAGCTCGTCCTCTCGGTCTTAAGCTACCTTTAGGTCTCAAAAGCGGGCTCTCGCAAATTACAATTGAGGGTCCTAGTGATTGTCTCGCGCCTCTCCTCGAACTAGTCTCTCGATCTTAAGTTCGGGGGTGCTAAAAGTTTGCTAAAACGTGATCAAGGATTCAACAAACACAATCAAGCAAGAACAATCAGAGCAAAAGCGAAAACCTAACTCAAATGATCACAAACCACAACCAAGACCAACAGCCATGATTCACCCTTCTCCCTAGATAGTAAACTACTCACACATAGCGGAAATGATAACAAAAGCAATAGAGAAAGATGAAGACATGATCACAAACAATATAAAATGAAATCACAATGAAAAGAGGAGAAGAAATTGATAATACCAATCAGAAATTTGATGAAACAAAGGATGAATTCGACAACAAAAACCAAATAGACGATAAAACTAGAGCAATCCGAGTCGGGAATTCAAAGTACAAAAGATCAAAAGCATAAACCCTAGGATTTTTAGAGTATGTAATTTAAAGTGTTAAGAAAACTATGTAAAAAGATGATCCCGAAAATATAATGTTTAGGCCTTCAAATAGACGAAATGTAACAACCCGGATTTTCCAACAAAATAAAATAAAGAAATAGAAAGGATTTATAAAATAAAAGAGAATAAAAGCGAGCCACGGTGGCGGAAACACCGTGGAATCCGGATCATTACTCACTAAACCAACTAAACAACAATAAAAAGCTAGGCCTTGAGGCCTAGAAGTGGGGAATAAATACCCCTTACAAAACCAAAACCAAAGTACAATGAACTGAAAGCATAAATGGACTAATCCAGTCTAAACAACTCCCAAATGACTAGCTAGACGACTCAACAAAGGCAAGCTACGGTCACATCCTCACAACGTCCTCACACATAAGCCGTCCCGCGCGTACCTATAAAAAGGAAGCAATAACCACAATCAGTGGGGAGTAACTAGGTGCTCCCCAGTCATATTTTAACATAACAAATGCAAACAACAACAATGCAACATGCTCACCTGGCCTACGGCCTAATACCAAAGTATAAATACATGTACAACCAAAACGTACAACAATAAAACAACAATATAAACACAAGCACAATCATACGGCACAACCAATGTTGTGACCAAACCGACTGAGCCCACACAACGAACCATCTTCCAACCAATTGCGAGAGTAAGCGCGGAGAACTGGGTGAAGCAACAAGAATCACCCCGGGTGAAGCAACAAGAATCACCAAAACCCTATGGCGGAACAGCAACAAGAAGTTCCTCAATAATCACAAGTCTAAATTTGGCCAAATTCCACCGAGCAACAAGAACGGTGACGACATAAATATAACCATAGTCTCTAACCCTTCTGGTTGAGAACCCATGATAGCTCTAGCTAAACAACAAGAATAGCCGAGGGGACCATGAGCGGTATCCGTCCATCCTAGGACGTTGTATCTCCTCACACATGTGCCAGAACAGTACCCATGTGCAAACTTAACCCAAGCATAAACCTGTTAACCTGTTAACCTGTCTCCAACACTTCCAACACAACCATACAACCACCACAACCATACTCATACATACACAAGCATCATCACAAGCATGACCACCCATACATACGGAGTACAACATGATTATACAACATTACAAGCCATAAATTCAATTAACATGCTCATAATTCATTGTTTAGTGATCAAAGAAGGTACAACATGATTCAATAAAGCATGGTTAACACTCTAAGACATGCCAAGACTCAAACAAGAGACAAACCAACCCATCACACACATACATATCACACGGCCAGCCCACACATACTCGGCCAACACAACAAAACCACCCAAAATCATGCATAATACTCGACTCTCATGTGACCATCAACGATTCATATGATTAACTCATTAAAACATGCATACAAACTCTTTTAGACTTAATCAAATCATCATAATTCATAGTTTAACTTTAGGTGATTAATACAAACATCAAGATTCAACATGATTAAGCTAAAACAAGAAGAAAACAAGAAGAAAAGCAAGAGAAGAGCCACGACCCCCTCTCACCATTCTCGGCCAACGACAACAACAAGCACCAAACCGATTTTTATCAATTTACAAGCATGGTTAATGATACAACATGTGAATTATGCATGAGACTATGATAGAATGACAAACCCTAGTATGAGGCCAATGATTCTAGCATGATTTCATGATCAAACATCAACCAAACAACATAACAACAATGTATACAACACACACATGACAAGCAAGGCCTCATACATGCTAAAATACAACTAGATCACACCTAGTTACCTTTGTAGAGATCCAAAAACGTGCTACTCCTCTTCTTCTCCAACTAGGATAGTGTCTCCTTCTTCAAAGCCTTCTTCTCTTTTGATGATCCAAGCCAAAACATACACCAAATGAATACACACAATATAACACATAAAATAACATAATAACAGAAAAATAAAAGGGGTAAAAGAGATCCTATACCAAGGGAAAAGGCTAGGAAAGACTTAGGAAGAAAGGGATGAAACCTTGGAAGTGCAACAATGGAGTTTGGATGAGGTTGGAGAGATATTTTGAGAGATGAAGAAGGAATGAATGTGGATGGAATGAGAGGAATGAGAGATTAGGGTAGAAATCAGATTATCATAATGCCAAGATTAGGAGATAATAGGATAATTAATTGCCTTGCTCAAAAAGCCATCCAAAACCCTAAACCCAACCCGTGCTAAGGAGGTTTCGGTTCGGTCCAAGTTGGGCCGGTCCAAACTAGCTTTTGAAAATTTGGCAGTTGCGACGGCGAAAAAATACGCAGTTTAGCCTTTTGAATCACCTGAATCGGAGTTCGTATGAAGAAACTACACCGTTTTTAAGTTAATTACTCCGTATTTAAGTTACGACTACAGAGTAGCTTATCCACGCGACACGAGAACTGATTTTCTCGAGCTAACAGAAATGAGGAAAACAAGAGGATTAATTTACGAATATAAATGAGACAAATAATAAATAAATATTAGGAAAAGTCGGGGTGTTACAATTTCACCACCTAAAAAGAAGTTTCGTCCTCGAAACTTGAGAACGAAAGAATGCCCCCAAAGGATTAAGAAAACTACCTACTCCTATGGTCCTCAAGACAAGAATCGCTAACTCTACTCACCTCGATAACAAGGGCTTAGACACGCTTAACGACGCTTAAGATAACCTGACATCACATATCACCCGAATGATGCTCAACTCACTCATATAACCCTTTAATATCTTATGCTCGACAGTCCTCAAATTGGGCACACTAGCCTCACAAAACCATATCGTTCAACCAAGCATCTTCCTCACCAAGTCTAACCAAAACCTCAGACGGGTTTCAACCCAAAAGGCACCATTACCTATGTTACCAAGACAAACTAACGCGTAAGCTAATCCCCAAATCAATGCTAATGTCAAGCCTCATATCCTTAATCATAACATGATCTAAGCTCAAGTCTATATTGCTTTCCATATAGTTCCACATTTTCCACAACAAAATAACCATAAATATGTCATACCATACCATCTCATTCTCAAGTTACACGTATACTAACACGTAGCTATCATAATGTATCGTGAAAAGCTTACTACTCTCTCAACCCATTATTACCACACACAAGTCTATCCACACCATTCTCGAACGTCACTACCTTACTGACCACGAATGCTTTCCTTCCATTAATGAATTTCCTTATACTTAACACATTCACAAAACCACAAGATGCACACTTAGCATTCCTACATTAACCTTTAAAGTACAAACCCCAAAGTTTTATCGTGCTCACTATAACCTTTAAGTTTTTCCTCAAAGCCAATTATTATTGCTCACCACCATATCACTTCCCAATTCTCACTAACTCATGATTGTCACAACTCATCTAGCAACATAACTAAGTCCTCAAAAGACTCCCTACGCAGATACTATAATCTCCCTAACGTTCACTCACCATAAATTAAATCATTAATCTCAAAGACTAAGAATCACATATGCATTAACTCATAATTATAAAACGGTCTCGGGTTGCACTAGCCAAGAATCGCAAAACTAAGAATCCTCAAAAGTTACAACGACCAACCATGTGCATTAGCTAGTAAACCACTCATGCTATCAACTACTTATTAACCAAACTCTATCATCTATGACTCAAATAACAGCGACAGCCTAGGGATCAGATCTCGAGCTAGATAAGGGTGCAACACCTTACAGCTAGATGCCAAGGAATATGATTAGAGAAATTTATCAAGGACAAGATTGATGTTAATACATCAAGAACTTTTACAAAATTGAGAACGTGATTAGCTAAGGAGAGGAATGGAGAATAATAGAAGATCGACGTCTTAAAAGTCGGCTCAAAGGCAATAGAAGTAAGCACTAAAGGGGAACCTAAGGAATATAATAACATAAGACCCGAATGACAAGACTAAAAGGTGATCGATAGGGTCATGATATAAAATTGATGAGTTATGATGAATAAGAAAGAAAAGAAGAAATGAAACGAATTAAGTAAAAATATGACATAATAAATCTTTTGCAAGAAACTGCTCAACAACCACCAATTAGACAAAAGAAATTTTTAAAATGAAACGATGAAGGAAAATAGAAATATTCTTTAAGAGTTCACAAATGAAGGCGTAAGACTCGTTTCCTACAAAGAACTCAAATTGGTTTCGTTATGAAGGAGAGATGAAAAGGTAATTGCTAAAAAGTTTGACAAATATAGAATATGATTAAAAGATACGATTGAAAGGAGAAGTCTCAAAGTTGAGTTTCAAAACGACAGTGATTTTAGAAAAATGAAGCTACTAAAATACCAGGTAGAATAAATAATATTCAAATAAACCAAATGCTCAAATTAGAAAATTTAACAAAAGAATGTTTAGCATAACAAAGAGGTTTTGATCAAAGTGGATGCAATAGATAAGTGCCAGTCATTCCAAATTTGATTGAGTAAAAAGCCATCAAAACGTATTGACGCGTTTAAAATTGAATAGTAAAGTAAAGCGATACCGATTAAAATTTTCCTCAACATAGTTACAAAATAAGATAGTTCAAGAAGGACAAACAAACCATTATAGCACAATTATACAAAAATAGGTTTTGTTAATAGAACTGACTGAAAACATTCTTGAAATAAAAGAGTTTAGAAATTATTTCAGCACGATCTATTGAAAAAGATGCGGACGAACATAATAAGAAGTTTTATTGGGGAAAAAGAAACTCAAACTGTAATCACGAGCGGATAGTTTTAAAACAACTATATAATAAGATCAAGAACTAGAAGGATATACCAAGGACGAGTGTAGCTAACAAGCTGAAAGACGTCCCTACGGATACGGTAGGTGACTTAGATTAGGAGCTTCCGCTGCGTGCTCTGATGGTAGGACCACACATTCACACTTCGGCATCAAGTTTCTTACTCCAGCTGATCAATCAGTACGAATCAAGACTTTAAGAGTTAAATTCCTAGATATTTC
This sequence comes from Dianthus caryophyllus, assembly GCA_023091065.1. NCBI lineage: Eukaryota > Viridiplantae > Streptophyta > Magnoliopsida > Caryophyllales > Caryophyllaceae > Dianthus > Dianthus caryophyllus. The sequence continues at coordinate 28,807,464 of CM041519.1, forward strand.
GAAAGGTCAAATGAAAGAGGGATATTTTAAATTAGAAAACTCAAATGATTAAAGTTGAAGAAACGAATAAATCGAAAAATTAAAACAAGGGATCGACAAGGCGTAAATAGACTAATTTTTTTGATAAAACAGAACTCTCAAATGAATAATATTAAAAAGCAAGGGTCATAAAAGTGTATTAAAACGGAATGTAAATTTTTGTCGAGATTAAAAATGATGGCTAACAAGATTTGATAAGAAAATAGAAGTATAAAGGATTTAGCTTAGAATGGTGGGTATGATGAAAGCAAAGAAACCAAGTAGTACATAAGAAAGCAATTATCAGAGTGAAACATTTTGAAATAAAGAAATAAATTTAAAAACGGCGATTAAATCAAATCAAAAGCTTTTAAAGACTATTTTAGAGGCAGCACTAGTAAATTTTAAATGTAGAGATTTATCGAGTCGACACCCGACCTCGCATGACTCCATCATTCCTGTACCTGCATCCAAAGCAAACATATATGATCTAATGGTGGAAATCCTAAGACCACCATTCACACAACTACTCATACACATGCACAAATAACGTAGACCCCCTAATGTGTCTACCCAACACTCTCACTCGGTGTTCTAGGTCAAATCCTACTCACTCACCTAAGAGAGTTGGGAGCGTATTCTCTCTGATACCAACTGTAACAACCCGGATTTTCCAACAAAATAAAATAAGGAAATAGAAAGGATTTATAAAATAAAAGAGAATGAAAGCGAGCCACGGTGGCGGAAACACCGTGGAATCCGGATCATTACTCACTAAACCAACTAAACAACAATAAAAAGCTAGGCCTTGAGGCCTAGAAGTGGGGAATAAATACCCCTTACAAAACCAAAACCAAAGTACAATGAACTGAAAGCATAAATGGACTAATCCAGTCTAAACAACTCCCAAATGACTAGCTAGACGACTCAACAAAGGCAAGCTACGGTCACATCCTCACAACGTCCTCACACATAAGCCGTCCCGCGCGTACCTATAAAAAGGAAGCAACAACCACAATCAGTGGGGAGTAACTAGGTGCTCCCCAGTCATATTTTAACATAACAAATGCAAACAACAACAATGCAACAAGCTTACCTGGCCTACGGCCAAATACCAAAGTATAAATACATGTACAACCAAAACGTACAACAATAAAACAACAATATAAACACAAGCACAATCACACGGCACAACCAATGTTGTGACCAAACCGACTGAGCCCACACAACGAACCATCTTCCAACCAATTGCGAGAGTAAGCGCGGAGAACTGGGTGAAGCAACAAGAATCACCCCGGGTGAAGCAACAAGAATCACCCAAACCCTATGGCGGAACAGCAACAAGAAGTTCCTCAATAATCACAAGTCTAAATTTGGCCAAATTCCACCGAGCAACAAGAACGGTGACGACATAAATATAACCATAGTCTCTAACCCTTCTGGTTGAGAACCCATAATAGCTCTAGCTAAACAACAAGAATATCCGAGGGGACCATGAGCGGTATCCGTCCATCCTAGGACGTTGTATCTCCTCACACATGTGCCAGAACAGTACCCACGTGCAAACTTAACCCAAGCATAAACCTGTTAACCTGTTAACCTGTCTCCAACACTTCCAACACAACCATACAACCACCACAACCATACTCATACATACACAAGCATCATCACAAGCATGACCACCCATACATACGGAGTACAACATGATTATACAACATTACAAGCCATAAATTCAATTAACATGCTCATAATTCATTGTTTAGTGATCAAAGAAGGTACAACATGATTCAATAAAGCATGGTTAACACTCTAAGACATGCCAAGACTCAAACAAGAGAAAAACCAACCCATCACACACATACATATCACACGGCCAGCCCACACATACTCGGCCAACACAACAAAACCACCCAAAATCATGCATAATACTCGACTCTCATGTGACCATCAACGATTCATATGATTAACTCATTAAAACATGCATACAAACTCTTTTAGACTTAATCAAATCATCATAATTCATAGTTTAACTTTAGGTGATTAATACAAACATCAAGATTCAACATGATTAAGCCAAAACAAGAAGAAAACAAGAAGAAAAGCAAGAAAAGAGCCACGGCCCCCTCTCACCATTCTCGGCCAACGACAACAACAAGCACCAAACCGATTTTTATCAATTTACAAGCATGGTTAATGATACAACATGTGAATTATGCATGAGACTATGATAGAATGACAAACCCTTGTATGAGGCCAATGATTCTAGCATGATTTCATGATCAAACATCAACCAAACAACAATGTATACAACACACACATGACAAGCAAGGCCTCATACATGCTAAAATACAACTAGATCACACCTAGTTACCTTTGTAGAGATCCAAAAACGTGCTACTCCTCTTCTTCTTTAACTAGGATAGTGTCTCCTTCTTCAAAGCCTTCTTCTCTTTTGATGATCCAAGCCAAAACATACACAAAATGAATACACACAATATAACACATAAAATAACATAATAACAGAAAAATAAAAGGGGTAAAAGAGATCCTATACCAAGGGAAAAGGCTAGGAAAGACTTAGGATGAAAGGGATGAAAGCTTGGAAGTGCAACAATGGAGTTTGGATGAGGTTGGAGAGATATTTTGAGAGATGAAGGAGGAATGAATGTGGATGGAATAAGAGGAATGAGAGATTAGGGTAGAAATCAGATTATCATAATGCCAAGATTAGGAGATAATAGGATAATTAATTGCCTTGCTCAAAAAGCCATCCAAAACCCTAAACCCAACCCGTGCTAAGGAGGTTTCGGTTCGGTCCAAGTTGGGCCGGTCCAAACTAGCTTTTGAAAATTTGGCGATTCATGACAGCGGCGAAAAAATCTGTGATTTAGCCTTTTGAATCACCTGAATCGGAGTTCGTATGAAGAAACTACACCGTTTTTAAGTTAATTACTCCGTATTTAAGTTACGACTACAGAGTAGCTTATCCACGTGACACGAGAACTGATTTTCTCGAGCTAACAGAAATGAGGAAAACAAGAGGAATAATTTACGAATATAAATGAGACAAATAATAAATAAATATTAGGAAAAGTCGGGGTGTTACACGAAATATTTTGAGCCAACGAAGAGGCACATGGGTGTCCCGACCGGGATGGTAGTGGTCCCGACCGGGATGAGGGTGTCCCGTCCGGGATGAGAGTGTCCCGTGGTGTTCAGCAACTTTCAGCTTTTGCACTTGTTTTGTACTTAGTTTTTCCTTGCTTCTTTTGCACTATTCTTCGTCCCAAGGCCAAGGGACAAGGCTCACGAGTAGGGACGAGTCCTAGGATGATAATGCAAGCTTCAAATCCCGTCCCAAGGTCCCGGGACACCTTCATTTAGTGAAACGAGGCTCGTGCATAGCGAAGCATAGCGAAACCAACTCGAATCACCTCCAAACTTCACGAAACTTTACGAAACTTCCCGAAACCTCTCGACAAGCATCCTAAACTCCAAATATGCGCTTGTACCTGCAAAATGGACACAAAAACGCAGCAGTGCCGAAACGGAGAGAAATAGGAGCTGAAACGCAATCAAAAGCACAAGAATCGCAAAGAAACGCAAGCGACAGGGGGCTATAAGAACGTAAATATATGAGATATCAAACTCCCCCAAACCGAACCGTTGCTTGCCCTCAAGCAACCAAGCATGACAGAAAATAGAGGACAAAGCGAGCATAAGAAGACTTCCCCAACAAATCACCAAACCGCAAGCAGCTTAAGCGAATGACAATCGATCCCGAAGCAACATGGGACGTATGGAGATAGCAAGCTAACGGATGAGAATTACAAGACGGCGCAGAATGAAATAGCATGGCTTAAACAAAGGCTCTCTAGCAATCAAACGGGATAGGGGCCACACTTATGCGTGTTGATATTACGTACCTGTGGATACCCATATCCGTACCCTCCCAAACAAAACCCTGTGATGTATCACGGACTTTTATTACGCATGTTTTAACGTTGACTTATACGGTTCTAACTAATGTCGAATTCATTTTGAGTCGTTTTAAATGTTAAAATGTTTAAGGTCGCTTTACATCGCTCTTAAATAAACGTTCATTTTGTCCATTTGGAGTCTAGCTAGGTCCTTGTCCTGCTTCATTTGGCATAAGCTTCGCACTTGCACTACAATTGGTCCTTTTACATTAACAAGGTGCGATTCAAAGATTCCTAAATTCCTAAATTTAGGCCCGGTAGCTAAAACCGCTATTTAGCATCCTCTTACACAAAATACAACCTCACGTCTTACCTTATCTCACAAAACTATGCAAATACACCACTTTTCATTTTTCCGGGTCTCGGGCCCGAAACCGAGCCCAAACCCAAGCCTTTGGCCCGCACTCCAAAGCCCTAAGCATCACAAAATATCTCAGAAATATCCTAGGGGTTTTCTTGAGCTTCACGTTCGAGATTATCACGAAATCTTTCAAAGATTCAATGCAACCGAAACTTGGAAACTACACAAAAAACCAGACCCTCAAACCGCATAAGTCTATGCGGTTTGGGTAGAGAACCGCATAAGCTTATGCGGTTTGCCCTGGCAACCGCATAAGCCTATGCGGTTCCTCGGCCTGTTTTTATTTCCTGCTTTCCTAATTTCTCCGAGGTTTTTAGTATATATAGAGCCCTATACCTCGACCTCAAAACACACTTTCAGATCATCTTTTTCCACACAATTCACATCTTTCACATCTACACACTTTTCAGATCATCTTTCACACACAATTCACAACACACAAATCCTCTTTCACAAAAGCCTCAAGCACTCAAATCCTTGAGTTCAACACACCATCCCGTGTTGAATTCATCCTCCTTTTTAGTTCAAGAAGCGAAGCTCTGCCCAGATCTGAAGCGTCAGGACAAGGTAGGTACCGATCCACTTGGATCAAAGCTTTCTTTTATTTTCTTATGGACTAACAAAGGGGTCTACACTTTAGCGCTGGCTTTGGCACCCGAGCGCGCTTGCCTTCCAAGTGTTCTTATTACTTCGGGTACACTCCATATCCGATGACACGCCAAAGTCGCATAAGCAACCGACCTTATAAAATAAACCAATGGACAATTGAACTTTATTTTATTTGCATGCATCTTGCACCTTCTTATTTTGCATTTAAATCAACTTAAACAATGAATTCGACCTTTAACTGAACCGTATTCGTTAACAAGTTAAACATGCTAAGCGAGGGTCTTAATCACTCCTTTTGCATCTGCATCTGCATTCTTTTACAACCTTATCGCACTTGTACGTAGCGATAACATTAGCTCAAATATCATCTTACAAGGATTGTTCTAGGTCAGTAGAGGCTATTTTTACATAGGCTTTTCTAAAAGGTTTTCATAAATCATTATTTGAATTAACTCTTTTTCTAAAGTACCTCACTTGAATCCAACTGGTTTCACAAGCCTTAGATCTAGGGGTGTCGGCGTGCTCCAAAATCTAGGACATGTTTTTAACTTAGAACATGGTAGCGAGTTCCTATTTTCCGCGATAAATAGGTGGCGACTCCATACTTGATTCTTAAAGGTTTTTCCAACTTAATCTTTTTTAACTTTAAAATCCGCCCTTAAGCAAGACGCCGAGTTGGGTCCGATCCGGGTTCCACGGTTTGGCGACTCATTTGAGAGATCTTATTTTTAAAACTTAAAACTAGCTTTTTCTTTTTAAAAATAAAGAGGTGAAACGAAAGCCTTGAACAATCCAAGTATACATATTTGAGCTATGCACATTCGTTTAGAGTCCATTCCTTTTGGAATCTAGGCACCCTTAGCACCCTTGAGAGGTGGTTCCAACACCTTGAGCTTGTCCACTCGATAAAGCACGTGCGGGACTAACTTTCCTCTCCCCTCCACGGCTTGCCGTAAACGATTATCTCGACCGCCCCAGTGCTCCCTCTAGAAAACCTATCGCTCCGGCGTAAGGAAATAGAGGGGTTAAGTATCTGCCAAAGCGTACTCGAGGTAGTTGGAGGTGTACCCGACTCATTTTTCACCCTTTTTGAGTCATACGTACAAGTTCGAGGCTATGCACTCCATGGTCTTTTTCAAAACGAGCATTTGCATTCATATCTTCGAAAACTCGCTTAAACGTTTCAAAGATAAATGAACCTAACACCTAACAACTAACACTTTTCAAACAAAACTATCGCGAATTTTTGAAATAAACCTTTTTCAAAACTTCCTTTTTCACTAACAAGCAAAAACCCGAGCAAGGATCAGAACCCGAGCTCGTCGATTTCAATCCCTTAGGTCATACGGCCTAAGTTCTACATTTAACATCTTCGGTTTGTCTTGCTAATCACTCTCGAGCGAATCCTTTCTCTTTTACACATCAGGCTCGAGCTCACCTTCGGTAAATCACCGACATCGATTCGACGGGTGCAAAGCAAAACGTTTTAACATCGAGACGAGATGTGCGACGCATCCTCGCCTCAAAAGCTTCCCTTAGCAGAACCTTTACGAAAACCTCCTTTTTCAAGCTTAAAAGGTCTTTTAAAACAACGAAATGAGCTAAAATGAATGCCTAAAATGAATGTGAGTCTAGTGGGTCGAGTCGTGTCGCTAATATACAAAGTGAAATGCAGGCCTCAGCTGGATACTCGTCGCACTAAGCACCGTGTAGTAATCCCATACAAAAACGCACCTACACCCGCAAGAAATGGCCGGCAATGAAGACGCCACCGCACTCCGTGACCAAGTTGCAAAGTCGACCACGACCTCGAACGCCTTTTGACCACCCACACCAGAAGTGGAGCATGGAAACCAAGATTAAGGAAGAAGGCGATGAACACGCTAAGAAGCTCCAAGCCATGGAGGAAAGACTACATGTCTCAAGTACTTACTCCATCCACAAGGAGAATGAAATCGCACTCCGCCAAAGATTAAGGATGAGCTCCCTAACAAGCTCGCCCTTAGTGATCTTCCTATCTTTCAAGGACATGAGAGCAGATCATTCACATCCGAAGCTTTCAAATCCCAAATGGCTATAAAAGGAGTGGATGCCAAGCATCGGCTAACTCTTTTCCCGCACTCTCTAGCAAGAAGTGCGAAGACATGGTTCTACTCACTCGACCCGCAACGCATCCCTACTTCGAAGAACTCACGGTTGAATTCGATCGGCAAGATGCGAGACAACGAAGACACCCAAGTCTCGATCCGCACTCTAGAAGTCCTATCTCAAAAGGACAACGAAGGCTTCATCGACTACCTCACCCGTTGGAAGAAGCTAAGCGCTCAAATCCCTAACCGTCCCCGCGAGGACGAGCTTGTTCCCAAGTTCATAAACAACCTGCGACCCGTGTATCAATTCTACATGAGGTACAGCAACATTCAGAACTTCAAGGAACTAACTAAGGTCGGCACTCAAATCGAAGATGACCTTAGGACTGGCACCATGGCTAAATACACCGGCCATGCATATCAAGGGAGCTCCTCTAAGTCCTCCCGTGCGGTCAAGAACGACGAAAATCGTACCGTCGGTAACCTTGACGATGACACCCTCGACGCATTCGCAACTACCTTCTCTCCACCTCCCAAAGCCAAGAGGAACTTTGATCCTCTCTTTATGTCTTACACCAAGGCATTTCAAAGGTTGGTCGAGAAAAACTATTCGCAACCAATCGGGCCCACTAGCGAGCCACCCGAGGACAAGAAGCCTAAATCTTGGAACCCCAATGCCTTCTGTGCATACCACCGAGGCAAGGGGCATGACACCGAGAATTGCTTTAGGCTTAAGAACGCTATCCAAGATCTCATTGATCAGGGAAAGCTTAGCAAACCATCTCAGCCTACCAAGCCTTCGAACAACGAACCCGCTTGGTAATCACGCACTTTCGTGGGATCGGTCCTATTCTAGACTGTTCCTACCTCATCACGCCCTCGATGACCAAGTCAATGCGATCTCTTGGTCTAGTGACGAGGAGGACGGCGAATCTTTGGTTCCCCAAGCGAGGTGATACAACACGCGTCAATCAACTTGCAAGAGACATCAATCACTTGAAGGCTTTACATCGGACCGTGATCGGCGTGCGGAAAGGCGCATTGAAGGAACTTCGCCAACCCGGCCTCACTCGGCGACCTCGAGGCCTTCAATCAAGGGCGGCGAAGGATTCGTCAAACACCTCATCCAATGGAGAAGCGCTCTCCGAATCCCAAATCATCCGCACGAAAACGAACTCATCAACACTTTCCTCTTGACATGCGGCCGCTGGCGATATTACTTTCACTTCGCAACGCGTTCAGAATTTTGAGCATCTTGTCGAAATTGGCACCCGTATTGAAAAGGACCTCACATCAAGCTATGAAGACCCCGCCTACCGAAGCACTCTTCGAGAACGCACCCTCAAGGGACGAAAAAGACACAACAAACACGGCCCTACAAGGACTTTTGACAAACTCTACATGCCTTACGCCATAGCATTACAGAAACTAATCGCAAAAGACTATCTTGCACCGATCGGACCTATCAATGAGCCGCCCATGAATAAGAAATCAAAATCATGGGACCCCAACGCCTTCTGTGCATACCACCGTGGCATGGGGCATAGCACTCAAAGTTGCCTAAGACTCAAACACGCTATCCAAGACCTCATCGATCAAGGAAAGATCAAGAAACCTCGGAGGAAAACCACACCTTCCTCCAGCAACGACACAATTTACATCACAACTCAAGCACCCCAAGCAACTCAAGCACCCCAAGCAACTCAAGCACCCCAAGCAACTCAAGCACCCCAAGCAACTCAAGCACCTCAAGCAACTCAAGCAGCGAAGACGAAGAAGAAGAAGAAGAAATTCTTTTAGCTTCTAATGCTCTAAGTGTCGGGTCACTGTCGACCCATCTATCCTGAACTGTAGTTTTAGTTTAGATTTCCTCTTTACGGAGGCTAGCTCCAAGCAATTTTGTGAGTTGTCGAATAATTCTTCTCAAAATAATGAAATGAATAAATTTGCTTACGCCTTGTCTCAAGCTAAAACAAACAACAAAGCACATACATCTAACAAACAACAAACAACAAACAAATCAAAAGACACTAACACATGCGATAAAAATGAACAATCTCTAAACAAATACATTGCAAACATTGTTTCTCCCAAAACACAAGACCACGTCATCGAGGAAACCATAACCATAAACGTGGGAACCCCAGAAGAACCAAGGGAACTACAACTAGGAGCCTCACTAGATGAAGGCAGCGCGCAATTTACGCAACTCCTAAGCGAATTCAATGACGTATTCGCTTGGTCATACAAAGACATGCGGCATCGAGCGAAGCATCGCCGAGCACCGCATCCCCATCAAACAGGTTCTGAAACCAATCAAACAAAAGCTAAGAAGACTACGTCCGAATGGTCCCTTATGGTCAAGGAAGAAATCGAAAAACAACTACAAGCGGTTTCATCCAAGTCATCGAGTATCTGAATGGGTCTCAAACATGGTCCCGATCCTGAAAAAGAATGGCAAAATTCGAGTATCGTTGACTTTCGCGACTTGAATAAAGCTAGTCCCAAAGATGACTTTCCATTACCCCATGTAGACGTCCTAGTCGACAACACCGCCGATCACGCCTCCTATCCTTCATGGGCTGACTCACGCAGCTACAATCAAATCAAGATGTCGCTTGAAGACATGGCAAAGACGGCCTTCATTACGGTGGGGACATCTGCATACGCTTATGCCCTTCGGCTAATCAATCTTTGGCGCTACATACCAACGCACCGCTTCTGACCCTTTTACACGACATGATGCACAAAGAAGTCGAAGTTTACGTCGGCGATATGATCGTAAAATCAAAGGAGGCGAAGTGGTCACATCACTAACCTCCGCAGTTTTTCATTCGCCTACGACAATACAAAATGCGCCTGAATCCCCAAAAATGTACTTTTGGAGTTAAATCCGGCAAACTACTAGGACACGTAGTGAGCCAAAGAGGCATCGAGGTCGACCCCTCAAAAGTCAAAGCAATCCTCGAAATGCAACCCCCGAAGAACCTCGACGAGATTCGAAGTTTCTTAGGCCAAATCCAATACATCTCACGCTTCATCAGCAAACTCACCATGATATGTGAACCAGTCTTCAAGAAGCTCAAGAAGACCGACCACGTTGAATGGGACGAGGAATGTCAAAAAGCATTTGACAAGGTCAAAGAATTGCTAACTAACCCGCCGGTTCTACGACCACCCCAAGAAGGTTTACCCTTATCCTTATACCTCACAACAACACCCACCGCCATGGGCGCCATGCTCGCTCAAGAAGTCAACGGCGAAGAACGCGCAATCTACTACATCAGCAAAAGTTTCGATTACGAGACTCGATACTCACCCGTCGAGAAGAGCTGTCTAGCCTTAGTATGGTCATCCAAAAAACTCCGTCACTATATGCTAGCACATCAAACAAGGGTATATTCCACAATGGACCCCGTAAAAGACCTCTTCGAGAAACCCGTACCTAACGGACGAATGGCGGATGGACATTGCTCCTAGCCGGTCGATCTTAAGTACGCACTCTCAAAGCAATTAAGGGACGGCAGTCTCCGATTTCCTGGCCGAAAATGCAATCTCCGAGCAACCAATCATAGACACCACATCCCTTCCGGACGACGGGATTTATAACATCGACCAAGAACAATGGAATTATACTTGATGGTTCATCCAACTATCGAGGTCATGGAGTAGAACACTCCTCATATCCCCGAACGGCGAACACACACCCTTTATCCATTAAACTGGACTTCGACGTAACAAACAATGCAGCGGAATACGAAGCATGCTTGCACGGTCTCCAAGCAGCGCTTGTACTCAACGCCCGCAACATAAGAGTCTATGGGGACTCCTCCCTCATAATCAACCAACTATCCGGAGCCTGCAAGATACTTAATGAAAACCTGGCAATCAGATCGTAACAAAATACAAGAACTCATAAACGAATTCTACCACATAGAATTCATACACCTCCCACGCGAAGAAAACCAATCCGCCGACGCGCTATCCAAACTCGCGTCCCTAATCAACATACCCCCGGGGATGGAAACGCTCCCCATTGTCGTGGAACGACGGAACGAACCCGCATACATCTGTGACATCGAAACCGAGGAAGAACAAACCGACCCTTGGTACCAAGCAATCATCAACTACAAAACAAACGGCGAATACCCGCCAAACACCGACAAACGGGCCAAGCGAGCCCTACGCCTATTATCATCACAATTCGTGATGGAAATGGGCAAACTACTCAAAAAGACACCCCAAGGCACATTACTCTTGTGCGTCGACCACAAGAAAGGACACGAAATCATGTCCCAAGTACACGATGGCGAGTGCGGACCACACATGAACGCACGAGCCATGTGCAAACAAATCATAAGGCTAGGATGGTATTGGACAACCATGGAAGCCGACTGTGCAAAATATGTCAAACATTGTCATAATTGCCAAATCTTCGCAAACGTACAACACATCCCTCCTTCACCACTATACAGTTTAACCTCGCCATGGCCCTTCTCCACATGGGGAATTGACGTCATTGGCAAAGTACAACCCGTAGGAGCAGGAGGACACTGCTTCATCCTCGTGGCCATCGACTATTTCACCAAATGGGTCGAAGCCGCATCGTACCGCAAACTGGGCACAAAAGAAGTCGCAAAATTCATACAAAACAACATCATATGTCGCTATGGCATACCACACGAGTTCATTAGTGACCAAGGCACGCACTTTCAAGGGGAAGTCGAGCCACTCCTCCTCAAATACAAGATACTGCGACACAAGTCATCACCTTATCGACCGCGAAACCAACTAGCGGTCGAGGCAAAGAAACAAAACCGTCGTATCAATCCTTAAAAAGATGATCGACACCTGCCATGACTGGCCCCACAAAATCCCATTTGCATTATGGGGATATCGCACCACAATCCGCACACCCACAGGCATGACACCCTATTTCCTAACCTACGGAATGGAAGCCGTTCAACCCGTAGAAGTCGAAATACAATCGCCGGATCCTCATGGAAGGCAGACATTCTGGCCGAATGGGCGCGCGAACGTTACGAACAACTCATCCTCTTAGGCGAAAGACGACTACATTCACTAAATGCGGTCAGAATGTATCAATCACGCCGCAACGCGCCTACAACAAACGGGTCAAACCACGAAACATTAAAGTGGGCGACCTAGTACTCAAATCCGTCCGAGCACCATTACGGTCGACCCAAGAGGAAAATTCAAACCCAATTGGGCGGGCCGCATTTGGTCAAGGACATCCTTCCGGAGGAAGCGATGCGTTAACCGACCTCGGCGGTCAAGACTTGACTACCAACAAATCTTGATCAACTCAAGAAATACTACCCTTAAACAAATTTGCAATGTACTTCACAAAAGGACAAAACTCTCTCGCATAAGTGAACTACGCTCGGTTTGATTCCACGCCGTGGATACGTGGCGACTTTGCAAAGAGCTCAACCGAATCACACGAACTACGGTTTGATTACGTATTCAAAGAGCGAATCGTGGCGACTTGTCAAAAGCACAACCGAACTTTTTCTAGCACGCATACCCAAAGCTTAAAAGGTCGAGGGTCTTGCACTCACAAAATGACACGCTCAAAGCTTAAAAAGGTCGAGAGCACAGTCAACACAAAAACAAAACACAAGTCCAAGTCCAAAGCTTAAAAAGGTCGAGGACTTAAAGACGGAACAAGTCAAACAAACGAATCCAAAGCTTAAAAAGGTCGAGGATTTTAGACAAAATAATTCAAAACACACAAGTCCAAAGCTTAATAAGAACGAGGATTTGAGACAAAATACAAGTGTTTGAAGCTTAAAAAGGTCGAGAACATTTGAAAACAAAACAAAGAAAGCAACGAGACAAGACAAAAGCAAATTAATTCTATTTTATTACTTTTTTTAGAATTTTTCGCGATATAGAAATGAGCTAGGAACAAGCCTCCTTAGCCCTTTATTCAAATCTAAAACATGTATTTAAATAAAGGAATCTTTCTAAACTAAACAAAACAAACTACTCAAGTCTTTCTCCGACGCTTCGGGTTGACCTCTTCATCTTCAAGAGGCCGATCCGCCACAACTTTCGACTTAAGAACGGGAGTAGATCTCTCAAAACCTGGGGGCTCCATCGGATCCTCATCCTGCTCAACTGGGGGCTCCTCGATCCTTGACCCTAGGCGATCTTTAACGGTCACCTTTGGTCCAAGCCTCTCCCGCGCCGGTCTCGAAGAAGAAACACCTGCACCAACAGTACAAAGATCACCATAGTCCCTCCTTTCGCGCACCGCCTCATACGCCAAGGAGGGCCTTGGCCCATTCTTTTCCCTCCTCCTTTGATTCTCACGTTCCTTAGGATCATTGGAACGGTACCACCGGGTATAGAAGTCTGTAACACGACTAGACTCTATATGCTCCGGCACAGCCCAAGTAACACGATCCGACCACCCTCGGATCCAAGCATCAATCATCTGGTTGTTTAGGACAACAACCCCTCCAACCTGTGTATCCTGATCCGGAATAGTCTGCGCAAGCCCGATTTGCCTCTTCAAGCGAAGAGGATGAATCCATACGCCCCGTCCAAACCCACACAACATCAACCCGCGAGCCGCGTTCGCCACCGACGGTGCCGTTACCTCCGTAATACCCCACCACGAAACATACCAACGAATGCTGCTCTCCCTCACAAACCCCCGGTAGTAGTTTAGCGAACGCTCCCGAGGGTTAGCCCAATCCATCTTCCGAGACGTCGTCCCCGCCGCCTTGAAGACACCTCCAAGGGGAAGAGCTCTATACACACTCAGCCTCTCCATGAGCCAAACGTTGAGAATCCTAGCGCAACCCCTGTACGAGCTCAGACGATTAGCATAACGGTCGTCTAAGCCCAGTATAGTCTCCGCTAGAATCAACGCAGAAGGATCATGTCCTCGCTCCATCTCTTCGACAACACGAGCATACCTCGCGTTCCCGAACACACCATCTGGCATGGTCCCCGCAAAAGCATAACGATGAACCAAACAAAAAGCAAGAGCCCTCCGCCTAGAACGGTCCGAAATACTAGTATCAGCTTTATTCATATATCGCTGACACAAGAGAAGCATGTTTACCTTGCCTCCCTCAAACAAACCCGCAGCATGAGCGTTTGTCATCCCAAGGAAGTTTCACAACATCCCGTTGTAACAAAGCTCACTCCTCACGACCACAGGAGTAGTCCGATTCGCCCATCCAAAGAATGGCCGAGAACTCCTCCATCAAAGGGCATACCTCTCCCCCGGGAAACCTAAAAACATGCAAGCTAGGATCCCAATAATCTAAGCACGAATCAAGGAAGTCTACATCGACCTTCATTTGACGAAAGCCGATAAAAACACCCGCACCGTCATCATACACCGCCTTCTTCATCCCCGAACTCAAAGAAGACGTCCACCCCTTCAAAAGAGCATCAAAATGCACCTCCATTTTCTCGGACAAAAAAAAAAACTTTTATAAATATACCTAATATATTTGTGAAAGCAAAATCCTAAAGCAAAAACACAAGGAAGAGAAGTGATTGTGAATGAAGATTAGGCACGCACCCCCTCTCCTTATATAGGAAAACAATATCCGAAATATGGAAATACAGCGCTAACAGCCAGGCCAACAAACCGCATGGCTCTATGCGGTTTGCCCACTAAACCGCATAAGCCTATGCGGTTTTCCCCTGCAACCGCATAAGCCTATGCGGTTTCAGGGGCTGGTTTTTCTCAAATTTTTCCTAATTTCGTCTTTCCTGAAACACTACAACCGACTTTGGGCTACGACATTCTTTCGTTGTTCCCCGTACACCAACATCACGCTTCACTTTGGCAATTCCGATTCTTACCACGAGTCAACGCATAACATTTTTCGACATTCATGCAAGCTCATTTCGCACTTAAAATGAACTTTTTGCAAAACATTTTCCCAATCTAAAATGAACATCAACGCATCCCACTCCTGGGAATCATATCATTTTTAAAAACAAGCCTACCAAACAGGTTTATCGACGACAATCAAATGCAAGCTACGAAGTTCAAGCTACAACAACAAAGTTCAAAGTTCAAGCTACAAAGACATGTACATAAAGGTTCATACAATACACAAATTCACTCGGGGTGACGGCGCCTATACTCGTCCAAACTCACGCCTTAATCTGAGCCGTCTCATTCGGCTCGACACAACCGAGTCTGCTCGTCACCAAGCCATCCTCCACCTGTTGGCTATACGCCATAGTTTCTTATCGCCTCCTTAGCCACCGTGAAACACAACACATACACAGCCACACCTTTTCTCCATTTTGCCTTAATTTCACTCAAATTAAGTCAAACTTAGGGGAAATTTCAAAACAAACACGATAACCCCACTTTACCTTAATTTCATTCAAATTAAGCCAAACTCGGGGGGAACACAAAAACATGCATCTCACTAGTTTGATCATCGCTATATCTTATACCTCGATCAAACTGGGGGCTTATACACATACATACAACCACACAAGAACATACCTTCTTCACCTTGCTCGTCCAGCTGTCCATGCCCGCATCAGTAGTCACCGGCAAGTACGTCGGCAGAACAAAGGTACGACGGACGCCTGAGTCATCATACTCGATAGTAGTAGGGAAATCATCAGGCTGCTCTGCCATCTCGGGATCAAACTCCTGCAAAACAAATACAAAACGCACACGTCAGGGAAATTTTTCGCAAAATTACCCTACGCACCCCCAAATACCGAAGCACACATACCTCAATCGGCCCACAAGCAAGCCGAGACTGAGCAAAATGGGCATAGTCTTCCCCAGGACAGAGGAGGCTCACTGACTCTCCCTCTCCATACAACGCCACACGATCTGGCGAAACCCTCGCTCAAACAGGACCCTCGGCGGATCCTTAGGCACCACCGGAGCCGGCCACCCTGCCTGAAAGACCAAACGCTCTCCAAGGTACCAAACCGATCCATACGGCGTCGCTATGTATAGGCGCTGGGTCTCTCGCACTGCAAATCTAGCCCCAATGCCCTCAGGAATACCTCGCATCGCCCCACTGAACGGCACGAACTACAAAGCAAACAGAACACGCTCACAAATACAGATACAAAATACAATCATTTTAAGTACATTCTATTTAAAATGGTTCAAGCACAAACCTCATCAAATCGCATCCGGTTCAGACGATCCCTAACATCATCATACGACCAGTTGAACGCCGCACGGTTACACGTACCCCAAGTACGCACCGCCGGGTACTCCCTCACGATCCTCACAGCATGCGGAGGGAGCAAGAAAGGGAAGTGGCTAAGAATCCACGACTGCACACAAGGAACAAAAACACGTTACAAAGACAACAAAAATGAACAACAATACACCTAAGACAAAAACAAAATCAATACATACCTCCATCAAGAAGCCAGGCGCGACCAAGGACAGTCGCGAACCTCCATCCATGACCCGCGGTCTCACGGCATCCATACAGAAACGAATGCACAAGCCCAGAGACGGCGTCACCCAGTCAAACGTCCCAATCGCATCCCAATCCAGGAGATGCATAAGGACCGATGTCGATGCCCGCTCACCCTTGTCGCCGAAATACACGGCGCTCACAAACCACCACAACCACATACGAGCATTCTGCTGCCGCCCACTCCAGGGGCCATACTCGGTCTTCCCTCAAAATACTCCAAGATATAGCTCGTCTTGAAAGTATAGGGGCGCACCTCACAAATCACCTCCAAACCACCGCCAACCGCGTTAGTCACAACCTCGCCCACAACGGACGGCGCAAAGTCAAAATCCATGTCGCGGTCCCCAAAGCCAGAGTCTCTGGCCATGACAAAGATACCCAGACAAGGTAATGCCGGCCAAAGCCGGCATATGGAACGTCGTCGTGGTGTCCCAATACCGCCCGTAAAGGCCACGATCAACATCGGGTTCGCCTCTGCTCCTCCTCGCAATCTCCCTCCAATGGCCAACCAACGGGCCAAAAGCACTACGCAACACCCAAGCTTGCGCCCTCGGCGAAAGCTTCTCCTCAAAAGCACACATCGCGGACGAGACGCCCGAGAAAGTCCTCATCGGACCCTTATCCCAACCCATCGTCGCTCGATAGGAAACATGTCTCTCCGGAGCAAGCAGAAGGTTGTGGCCATCCCAACCCTTCGCGAAACCCCTGTTCACACGTGATTTCCGCGGCCTAGAGCTACTTGCCCTAGGCGCAACCTCCTCAACCTCCTCAGCCTGCTCCTCAGCAACATCCATCTCAGCCTCCAACTCGTCTACAAACGCCTGAGCAAACGCATCCGCCTCCTCCTCAGGATCACGCACAGGGACATTTCTCCCACGGCCTCTACCTCGTGATTGACCACGTCTCGTGGGCAGGTCCCGAGGGTCAGCATCCCTCTCACTACGAGTACGCCTCAAGCTACTCGAGCTAGAGGCTCCCTCAGTCCTCGAGCTAGCACTTTTACGAGATCTTGACCTCGTAATACGATCAGAACCCTCTCCTGCAACAAACACAACCAATACATACAGCTATAATACAACTTGGCATACACATACGCAAGTACACACAAATAATATACACATAATACATATACATTCCTTACACACATTGCACTATACGCCTTACAGAGCATTTTTAGGCCTAATTCACAATTAAGCCGAAAACCGTTCTCTACATTTCAAAATTACAACTTTATGGTTTCTACGCGCCATAATAGTCCCCAACAACAACCCATTACAAGCAATTGCATTTTGGTCATCCCGATCAAAAACCCCCAATTCGCCTTAATTACTCCGTATAACTACGACTTAAGACGGCGATTTGAAAGCCTTAATTCGACTTTTTCGCAAAACTAACGTCATAGGCATGCTATACTCGCTATGGGCATCCTACACCGAAGTTTAATTGAAATTCCGGGTCGGAAAATCCGGGTTCGTTTTCGGGCCCGAAACCTAATTTGGACGTTTTTCACACAAAGACGGTCTAAATCACAATCAATTCACACATACACGTTCACATGGCATAATGCAACACAATGACGTCAATTTCAAGCATTCAAACGGCAAATTTCAAGCAAAACTCGGGTTTTCATTCAAAACCCGTCTTTTCAACATTTCAAGGCAAAACTAGCTAATTACAACAACAAATAACGTAAAAGCAAGTTAAAATGGAGCAATACCTCGTTCCATAGCAAGGCAACGCAAGAAAAATGAGCAAAAACGGTTGAGAAATCGAAAAATGACGTTTTTAGAGTATGAAAACCGTAAATGATGAATAAGGCAAGCTCACGGTTGAGCTCGTGCTTATATAGCCCCCAATAGCCAACAGGGGAAACCGCATAGGCTTATGCGGTTTGTCCCCTGAACCGCATAAGCTTATGCGGTTTGGCCTCTTGGCTTTTCTCGAATTTTTCTCGTTTTACGCCTACTTTTGGATTCCTAATTCATCCTAGCTCTAATACAACTCCAAGTACGTCCCGTGCTTGGGTTAAGGCATCACCTACAGTCCGCCATACGCGTATATTAAGCATTCACTATACGGTACAAAGCAGAAACACGAACGCTCTTCACGAGCATTACATCATTTTCTCCACCACGGAAAGCAACCATACGCAACCACAACTACATAGACACTCCTCGGCGAGCCCAAGCACATGTACTCCGCAATATACACTTAACTCCAAGCATTTCACTCTACACAGACGCTCCTCGGCGAGTTCAAGCACAAGCATTACACGGACGCTCTTTTACGAGGCCTGCACTAGCACTTACCCAAACATCTTACAAGCATATGCACCCTGCACTCTAGCCCCTTTATACACATGCAATACGAAGACATTACAAGCACCAGCACCAGGCATTTGACATTACAAGCACACGCAAAGGCACCAACAAACGACAATAAGCACTACGAAGACATCCGGCAGGCCCTTACAGCATGCACGGACCGCCAAGTCCTTAAAATGCGCACGCCCCTCCCCGTTTAGCCCGGTTCGAAGTCCTCGTCTCACCCATGGACACATGCTTCGTTCCGCTGACTGTATCGAGACTGTGACGGTCCGGATATGGTCGTGGAGTTTGACTAGCGCTCTAGTCCGAGCTCAGTCAAACTGGGGGCTCTGTGGATACCCATATCCGTACCCTCCCAAACAAAACCCTGTGATGTATCACGGACTTTTATTACGCATGTTTTAACGTTGACTTATACGGTTCTAACTAATGTCGAATTCATTTTGAGTCGTTTTAAATGTTAAAATGTTTAAGGTCGCTTTACATCGCTCTTAAATAAACGTTCATTTTGTCCATTTGGAGTCTAGCTAGGTCCTTGTCCTGCTTCATTTGGCATGAGCTTCGCACTTGCACTACAATTGGTCCTTTTACATTAACAAGGTCTGATTCAGCATTCCTAAATTCCTAAATTTAGGCCCGGTAGCTAAAACCGCTATTTAGCATCCTCTTACACAAAATACAACCTCACGTCTTACCTTATCTCACAAAACTATGCAAATACACCACTTTTCATTTTTCCGGGTCTCGGGCCCGAAACCGAGCCCAAACCCAAGCCTTTGGCCCGCACTCCAAAGCCCTAAGCATCACAAAATATCTCAGAAATATCCTAGGGGTTTTCTTGAGCTTCACGTTCGAGATTATCACGAAATCTTTCAAAGATTCAATGCAACCGAAACTTGGAAACTACACAAAAAACCAGACCCTCAAACCGCATAAGTCTATGCGGTTTGGGTAGAGAACCGCATAAGCTTATGCGGTTTGCCTAACAACCGCATAAGCCTATGCGGTTCCTCGGCCTGTTTTTATTTCCTGCTTTCCTAATTTCTCCGAGGTTTTTAGTATATATAGAGCCCTATACCTCGACCTCAAAACACACTTTCAGATCATCTTTTTCCACACAATTCACATCTTTCACATCTACACACTTTTTCAGATCATCTTTCACACACAATTCACAACACACAAATCCTCTTTCACAAAAGCCTCAAGCACTCAAATCCTTGAGTTCAACACACCATCCCGTGTTGAATTCATCCTCCTTTTTAGTTCAAGAAGCGAAGCTCTGCCCAGATCTGAAGCGTCAGGACAAGGTAGGTACCGATCCACTTGGATCAAAGCTTTTTCTTATTTTCTTATGGACTAACAAAGGGGTCTACACTTTAGCGCCCCCCCCGGCTTTGGCACCCGAGCGCGCTTGCCTTCCAAGTGTTCTTATTACTTCGGGTACACTCCATATCCGATGACACGCCAAAGTCGCATAAGCAACCGACCTTATAAAATAAACCAATGGACAATTGAACTTTATTTTATTTGCATGCATCTTGCACCTTCTTATTTTGCATTTAAATCAACTTAAACAATGAATTCGACCTTTAACTGAACCGTATTCGTTAACAAGTTAAACATGCTAAACTGAGGGTTTTAATCAATCTTTTTGCATCTGCATCTGCATTCTTTTACAACCTTATCGCACTTGTACGTAGCGATAACATTAGCTCAAATATCATCTTACAAGGATTGTTCTAGGTCAGTAGAGGCTATTTTTACATAGGCTTTTCTAAAAGGTTTTCATAAATCATTATTTGAATTAACTCTTTTTCTAAAGTACCCTCACCCCGAATCCAATCTGGTTTCACAAGCCTTAGATCTAGGGGTGTCGGCGTGCTCCAAAATCTAGGACATGTTTTTAACTTAGAACATGGTAGCAGGTTCCTATTTTCCGCGATAAATAGGTGGCGACTCCATAACAGTTCTTAAAGGTTTTTCCAACTTAATCTTTTTTTAACTTTAAAATCCGCCCTTAAGCAAGACGCCGAGTTGGGTCCGATCCCGGGTTCCACAGTACCCCACGAGGAGAACTACTCACAATAAAGCACCGGGACCGGGATAGATGAACCGGCCGCAGGAGGCTAAAAACCTCACAATATAAGTAGCTATAGTCCGTGAAATGATAAAGCCAACAAAGTAAAAGCACGCCATCATCTGCAAGCACGTCTCAACATCCCCGTAGCGCTAATCCAAACAACAAAAATCATGCCAAAGCTCAAAGCAAACAAGGGAAGGGTTGTCGAGAAAGAATAAGATCAAAACAAGCTCAAAACAACGGAACGGGATACGTATTTTTGGTATTTTTGTGAAATTTTCTGATTTTTTTTTGGATTTTTTGAATTTTTCAGATATTTTTTTGGATTTTTGTGATTTTTGAAAAACGAAAAACGAAAGAGCAGAAATAAAGCAGAACAATTAGCAAAACGTTTCTCCCCCCAAACCAAACGACACATTGTCCCCAATGTATCCTAAAGCACATCAACACGGGGACCCGAAAATAAGGGAGAAAAACGAGCAAAAGTCTCAAAAGAACAAAGGAAAATAAAGTACATACAATTTATTTACAAATGAAATCGTCCCCCCAAACCAGCTTCAAACGGGGGGCGCAGCACAGTACGGGAAGTACCACCAACCGTGGGTCTCGTCATAAACGATCCCGCTACCATCGTCCTCATCATCATATCCGTCATCATCATCTACATCACCAACTTGGCCAGCAACATCAAGGCCTACACTTCCATCTTCGCGGCCCAAATCAACACTCGCAACAGCATGCTTGTCGTCTTTGATTACAGCTCTACCCGCGTCCGTCCTCCCTAGCTCACCTGCATAAGTATCATGACAACAAAGCACGGCCTCAAGAGGGTCCTTCTCGAGGACTTGCGGTAAGTACTCATCCACACAATCATCGATAATATCAATAGAAAAGATCGACTACTCTAACATGGGACGCTTCAAAGCGTTCGACAAGTTAAAAGCAATTTTATCACCTCCAACATCCAATGTCAATTTGCCGTTCTTGACGTCAATGATCGCACCAGCAGTGTGCAAGAAAGGTCGACCCAAAATGATAGGAATTTGGGAGTCTTCGACCATGTCAAGGACGACAAAATCGACAGGGATGAAAAATTTACCGACTTTGACAGGAACGTCCTCTAGAACACCCAAAGGGCTTTTAACAGAGCGATCCGCCATTTGGAGCGTGATGTTCGTTACTTTCAAAGGTCCCATGTTAAGCTTCTCGCACACCGAGTACGGCACGACGCTCACGCTTGCACCTAGATCACAAAGAGCTTTATTAATAAAAGTGGTTCCGATAGTGCAAGGAATCGAGAAGCTACCCGGATCCTTGAGTTTTGGTGGAGACTGGTTTTGTAAAAGTGCACTACATTCCGCAGTGAAAGCCACGGTCTCGACCTCATTGAAAGATCTTTTGCGAGTAAGGATATCTTTTAAAAACTTTGCATAAGCGGCAACTTGCGTGACAAGCTCGGTGAAGGGAACCGTTACCTTGAGGTCCTTGACAACCTCCATAAACTTACCAAATTGTGAGTCAAGTTTAGATTTTACCAATCGGCTCGGGAATGGCAACTTGATTTGAATGGGCGGCTCAACCGGCTTAGCTGCGCTTTTCTCCTGGCCCTTCTCTTTCTCGGCCACCTGTACACCACCACCACTACTCTTCTCGGCTCCCTCCTTGGCCACGTAGGGCCCTCCCACGGCTGGTCCAGCTTGCACGACACCACCACCTGCACTCACACCAACCTCAACATGCAAATCGTTAGTGGAAGCATTAGAATTTACCTTGCTTACCTTTACGGGAGGTACATCAACATTGGGCATAGGCGGCCCATCGTAACTCGTTCCACATCTTAAAGAGATGGCGTTGGCGGTCTCGTGAGGTTGCTTGGGCTGAGCCGGAAGCGCTCCGGGTGCTCTAGTGTTGCTAGAAGACGCAAGTTGAGCCATTTGAGTTTCGAGCATCTTTATGGCCGAATCCTTAGCTTGATCGCTCTTTTGAATGTGAGCCATCATTGTCTCTTGTGTTTTAGCCATTTGCATCATCATGGCCCTTATTTCACTCTTAGGATCGGGGACCGGAGGCGGAGCATTTTGAGCTTGAAAATTAGGGCGATTGAAGCCCGGGGGATTGTAGGGTCGTGGAGGGTTATTGTAGCTGAAATTTTGTTGTTGATTATAGTAAGGGCTGAAATTTTGTTGGGGATTGTGTTGTGGTTGTTGTGGTGAAGGATTTAAGACATTTTGGCTCTTGTAGCTCAAGTTCGGGTGGTTCTTGAAGCCTTCATTGTAATGGTTAGAGTAGGGGCTGTTTTGGTGAGATTGAAAAGCGTGAACAGGGTACATACCTCGGCATTCTAATGAAGAATGACCGGAAACGCCACATGATCCACAAGTCGGATCATTGGAAGTATGCATAGCCGCTACCGTTTGCCCACTAGCGTTTGAGGAACCCGCTTGCATGTGACTCATTATCATCGCAGTCATAGCATCCATTTTGGCATTGAGCATGGCCACCGCATCACCATCATTCTTGCCACCGACTCGAGGGACATTTCTAGAACTCCCGTATTGCGCGTTATGGATGGCCATGGCCTCAATCGTTTCAATGGCCTCCCCCACATCAATATTGTCAAACCTACCATTCGCCGCCGAATCGAGCACTTGTCGTGATTCATTATAATGACCGTTATAGAATTGCATCACTATGAACCACTTGTCCATGCCATGATGAGGACATTGGCGTTGCAAGTCTTTATACCTTTCCCACGCATCGAACAAGCTCTCATCCCCTCTTTGCCTAAAGCTTGTGATTTGACTCCGTAGCATGGCGGTCTTTTCCGGAGGAAAATACTTTTGATAGAACGCAAGCACAAGAGAGTTCCAATCGGTGATCGCAAGAGCTACGCGATTCAAGGAGTTAAGCCACAGCTTGGCTTTGTCTCAAAGGGAAAACGGGAAGAGCATCTCCCGTATTTGATCTTGAGTCACTCCGGTTTGTTTGATCGTCGAGCAATAATCGCAGAAATTTTGAATATGTAGGTTAGGGTCCTCACCGGGACTCCCTCCAAACTGACTGCGCTCTATAAGATTTATGAATGCCGGCTTAACTTCAAAGTTGTTAGCCGCTATAGTGGGCATAGCATTGCCCGTTGGAACTTGAGCGGCGGTCGGCCTAGAATGATCCGAAAGCTTCACCATTTTCTTTGGCTCGGGTGTAGCTTGAGCTTCTTTATCGGATGAAGTAGAAGAGGAAGTAGCTTCCAAATCCTTTAGCAAGTTCTTGCGCCTTGAAAATGTACGCCCTGCTCGGTCAAACTGAATTGCCAAACATTTTTGAGACGTACGCGTTTGCCTGGGCATACAAAAACACTAGAGGCAACGATAAGTAACGGCCTCAAGGAATTGAGGTTCCTTGAGACAAAGAGTAACAAGTGAGAAAAGAACCAAATAACAACAAAAACAAAAGCCGTCTCCCCGGCAACGGCGCCAAAATTTGATAAGGCTTAATCGCGTCACCTAATCAAAAATAATACCGAACTAAACGCTAGGGTAGCTAGGGCAAGTCGGGTCGAATCCACAGGGAGATGGTCGCTTATGTTGGTTATTTTGGATGATTCTAGTCTCGGTTCGAGTGATTGGTTGATTTACTAAAAACTAGAGCGAGGAAATAAGGGATTAAACTTATGAGAAAAAGTCTAGGAAGTCGGGCTAGGCAAGGGTAAGTCTAGGCTAAGGATGATGATCGGATAGAGTAGGTAATCGCGCATGCTAAGGATATAGCTCGTCCTCTCGGTCTTAAGCTACCTTTAGGTCTCAAAAGCGGGCTCTCGCAACTTACAATTGAGGGTCCTAGTGATTGTCTCGCGCCTCTCCTCGAACTAGTCTCTCGATCTTAAGTTCGGGGGTGCTAAAAGTTTGCTAAAACGTGATCAAGGATTCAACAAACACAATCAAGCAAAAACAATCAGAGCAAAAGCGAAAACCTAACTCAAATGATCACAAACCACAACCAAGACCAACACCCATGATTCACCCTTCTCCCTAGATAGTAAACTACTCACACATAGCGGAAATGATAACAAAAGCAATAGAGAAAGATGAAGACATGATCACAAACAATATAAAATGAAATCACAATGAAAAGAGGAGAAGAAATTGATAATACCAATCAGAAATTTGATGAAACAAAGGATGAATTCGACAACAAAAACCAAATAGACGATAAAACTAGAGAAATTCGAGTCGGGAATTCAAAGTACAAAAGATCAAAAGCATAAACCCTAGGATTTTTAGAGTATGTAATTTAAAGTGTTAAGAAAACTATGTAAAAAGATGATCCCGAAAATATAATGTTTAGGCCTTCAAATAGACGAAATATTTTGAGCCAACGAAGAGGCACATGGGTGTCCCGACCGGGATGGTAGTGGTCCCGTCCGGGATGAGAGTGTCCCGTGGTGTTCAGCAACTTTCAGCTTTTGCACTTGTTTTGTACTTAGTTTTTCCTTGCTTCTTTTGCACTATTCTTCGTCCCAAGGCCAAGGGACAAGGCTCACGAGTAGGGACGAGTCCTAGGATGATAATGCAAGCTTCAAATCCCGTCCCAAGGTCCCGGGACACCTTCATTTAGTGAAACGAGGCTCGTACTCAAGCGAAACGCAACGAAACCAACTCGAATCACCTCCAAACTTCACGAAACTTTACGAAACTTCACGAAACCTCTCGACATGCATCCTAAACTCCAAATATGCGCTTGTACCTGCAAAATGGATACAAAAACGCAGCAGTGCCAAAACGTAGAGAAATAGGAGCTGAAACGCAATCAAAAGCACAAGAATCGCAAAGAAACGCAAGCGACAGGGGGCTATAAGAACGTAAATATATGAGATATCAAACTCCCCCAAACCGAACCGTTGCTTGCCCTCAAGCAACCAAGCATGACAGAAAATAGAGGACAAAGCGAGCATAAGAAGACTTCCCCAACAAATCACCAAACCGCAAGCAGCTTAAGCGAATGGCAATCGATCCCGAAGCAACATGGGACGTATGGAGATAGCAAGCTAACGGATGAGAATTACAAGACGGCGTAGAATGAAATAGCATGGCCTAAACAAAGGCTCTCTAGCAATCAAATCACGGACCTCTCGCGGTTTCGACTCTACTCAAATGATGAACAAGGCGAAGTATATAGTGACACTCACCTACTCGACTAGTGGAAGCACGCCCGCAATCTAATGCGGACCAAATCTCGCATTCTCGTACACATATAATGTCACAAAAACGAAGCAAACATGAGGGCTTACATAGGAAATGAGGGTGTAAAGGCCATAGAGAGGATAAGGGTGATAAGGTGGAACAAATGATTATGGATTCGTGGAGCTAAGCCACTAGAAACCACTCGTACTACTCAAGTGCTCGTCCAACCAACACGGAACCCAACTCCCATGAAAAACGGACCGAAAGCAGCATATCGGTCTCCTTACACATCAACGCAACAAAAGCAAATGAGTACTAGTGCTCACTCATCAACAACAACAACTCTTCATTTTTGCACACAATTCTTTCTTTTCTTGCATTTTGTGTTGTGTATATTTTTCAGATTTTTGTTTCTTGTTTTTTTCTTGAGCAAAGAAGCACACTCACATAAAGTTGCGGAAATACCTCATAAAAGGGTCGGGGAAACAGCAATCCCGACTCATATTCACCAACACTCTCCAAGCATACGACATCAGCAAGTCGAAGCAAAATAATGATCACCACCCAACGAACAAGCACAAGAGTAAGCAAAACCGTTCACTAGCAAGGCTAGGGTAGGCTATATGGCAATGTAGCTAGCAAACTCATATGGTTAAGGGTAATAGGATAAAAAATGAGAGGATAAAAGAAATGTAAAGACATGGTGAATCATGTGAAAATCAACTAAAGCCTCATATGCTAAACAAGTGACAAAATCGCGGGGAAAAACGGGATAGGGGCCACACTTATGCGTGTTGATATTACGTACCCCACGAGGAGAACTACTCACAATAAAGCACCGGGACCGGGATAGATGAACCGGCCGCAGGAGGCTAAAAACCTCACAATATAAGT
The DNA here is from genome assembly GCA_023091065.1 of Dianthus caryophyllus. Classification (NCBI taxonomy): domain Eukaryota; kingdom Viridiplantae; phylum Streptophyta; class Magnoliopsida; order Caryophyllales; family Caryophyllaceae; genus Dianthus; species Dianthus caryophyllus. The sequence continues at coordinate 28,834,473 of CM041519.1, forward strand.
AGCTATAGTCCGTGAAATGATAAAGCCAACAAAGTAAAAGCACGCCATCATCTGCAAACACGTCTCAACATCCCCGTAGCACTAATCCAAACAACAAAAATCATGCCAAAGCTCAAAGCAAACAAGGGAAGGGATGCCGAGAAAGAATAAGATCAAAACAAGCTCAAAACAACGGAACGGGATACGTATTTTTGGTATTTTTTGAAATGTTCTGATTTTTTTTGGATTTTTTGAATTTTTCAGATATTTTTTTGGATTTTTGTGATTTTTGAAAAATGAAAAACGAAAAACGAAAGTGCAGAAATAAAGCAGAACAATTAGCAAAGCGTTTCTCCCCCCAAACCAAACGACACATTGTCCCCAATGTGTCCTAAAGCACATCAACACGGGGACCCGAAAATAAGGGAGAAAAACGAGCAAAAGTCTCAAAAGAACAAAGGAAAATAAAGTACATACAATTTATTTACAAATGAAATCGTCCCCCCAAACCAGCTTCAAACAAGGGGCGCAGCACGGTACGGGAAGTATCACCAACCGTGGGTCTCGTCATAAACGATCCCGCTACCATCGTCCTCATCATCATATCCGTCATCATCATCTACATCACCAACTTGGCCAGCAACATCAAGGCCTACACTTCCATCTTCGCGGCCCAAATCAACACTCGCAACAACATGCTTGTCGTCTTTGATTACAGCTCTACCCGCGTCCGTCCTCCCTAGCTCACCTGCATAAGTATCATGACAACAAAGCACGGCCTCAAGAGGGTCCCTCTCGAGGACTTGCGGTAAGTACTCATCCACACAATCATCGATAATATCAATAGAAAAGATCGACTCCTCTAACATGGGACGCTTCAAAGCGTTCGACAAGTTAAAAGCAATTTTATCACCTCCAACATCCAATGTCAATTTTCCGTTCTTGACGTCAATGATCGCACCAGCAGTGTGCAAGAAAGGTCGGCCCAAAATGATAGGAATTTGGGAGTCTTCGACCATGTCAAGGACGACAAAATCGACAGGGATGAAAAATTTACCGACTTTGACAGGAACTGTAAGGATCGGATCCCTCTCACTAATCAATTATTAGTGTAAATCAAATTACTCTAATTTGATTTAGCAAGATCTATGTGATTACAAAGATACTTTGTTATAAGTTTATAGAAATTTATACCTTTCTCAAAGGGAAATATGGGCACAAAATAAGAACTCCTTTCTTATTTTGTTTCTTGAGCTAGTAAGTAGGATGATCCTCCAAACCCGAGTTTCCAAAATAGGAAACCTCCTTAAGATAGCACCCAAGAACAACTCCAAAACTTACAAGTGATTTTGATCTAGAAATCACTAATAAGTACTTGATATTTAGTATATTATTATTACTAACACTTAGTAATACTAGTAATATTGTATGTGAGTTTTAGAGAGAATATGGAGGAGTTAGAGAGTAAAATTGCATGCCTTCACAAGACTTCTCTACACTCTACTTTATATGTAAGTAGAAGAAAAATATAGTGTGTAAAACACACTACTGTGGGCCGGCCTAGGAGGAGAGAAAAGAGAGTTTAGTGCATGCTTTGTCTCTCTTGTTAAGATCAAGGTGTATGCATGCTTCTCTTGGTTAGATCAATGTGCATGCATGCTTCCACTTTTGTCTTTTTGTCGTAGCATGCTTAACACAAACCAAGATCATCTATTCTCCCTCTTTCTCCTTGGTTTTGGACGGCATTATGGCCCCTTATTATGGGTCCAATTTGTTTTCAATATTTGTCCCAAAATACCTATAATTTATCACTTAATCATCTAATATGATAAAGTATAAATTATCAAATTGAACTCATAACTCTTCTTTAACATATATGTACAATTACATATGTTTAAGAATGTACTTTTACTAATCTCATTAGTAAAGTATACATGATTAGTGAATCAACAGTTAATCATTAATTCTCATCTCCTCTAATAATTTTATCGATATAAAATTAATCACCCGAGTTCACAACTCGATTTCTCTCTAAATTAATACATTGACTAACTGTTAGTCGATTTATCAAGTTACTAATGTAATCGTATCTCATACAATTAATTAGCTTAAATATTTGGAGTACGTTCCTATAGGTGTGACTTAAAGGGATCAATTGATTACCGCCGTTCTCACGACAATAACGTCAAACTCTAGTCAGCCAACCGTTATTGATTTACGTTAATCAATTGACAATAATACAGGATTATCCCCATGTATTCCTTAATTGAGATTTATTAAGTAATCGCACTATTGTGGAGGACACTTACTCCAACAATCTCCCACTTGTCCGAGACAAGTTGTGCATTACCAATTCTCATGTCCGTTTCACATCTCCCACTCGATGCAAGGTGTCTTACAGGTCGTACTTACATCCTAAGATATATATATCGTGAGTGGTTTCCTCGATATGGAGAGTAGCTGTCTGACCGGGGAATCTACCGTAGATTCTTACCGAGCGTGGCCACGCATTTTCAGCGACTACTCCTCGAGTGGCCCAAAGATGTTTTACCCTGACGAGGGTGGACATTTCCCTTCCACTCGATTGTACTGTATAATGCAGATCACCATGACCCCAAAGATGCCCTTATAACCCCCTTTCACGGCATGGCTTAGGACAAAAATGAAAGTCACTCGGAAACTGCACCGATTCAGACAATCAGTTCCAGTCAAAGAATCGACTCAAAGGAATACTATAGAATTCCCACCACGACCAGGTTTCAATCTCATTGAAAAGGAATTCTATAAGCGTCACTGTCCGACAGAGTGTTTTCACAGTCTGTCTATGCAAACGATCAGTCATCTCATATGACCCTATGGTGTTGAACCCACCATCGATCGACTTGCAATCTAGTCTCTCCGAGACGTCACCTCATGTGGGAGACTAGGGACCAAATACTTAGTTTATACCGTTCACTTGAATACGTTCAAAGTTGTCACACAAATATTCGGATAAACAAAGTATGCATTCATAATGACTTAAGATAAAAACAATGAATATTTTCATATATGTAATAAGATATATCGTTCAATTACATATTACGAAAATAAAGGAAATCTGGCATACGTCGCAACCCCATGGAGGCGGTGTGCGCGTCATGCTTAGCCCTCGAAAGAGGCTTGGTTAAAGGATCAGCGATGTTATCGTCCGTCCCAACCTTACAAATGTCTATTTCCTTCCTCTCCACATTATCTCTAATAACGTGGTATTTCCTCAAAACGTGTCTAGACTTGTTGCTAGACTTGGGCTCCTTCGCTTGGAAAATAGCCCCACTGTTATCACAATAAATAGTGACAGGATCTGCGGCACTAGGGACTACTCTTAGTCCATCCAAGAATTGCCGAATCCACACAGCTTCCTTAGCAGCTTCAGATGCTGCCAAATATTCAGCTTCCGTTGTAGAATCCGCAGTGACACTCTGTTTGAAGCTCTTCCAACAAACAGCTCCTCCATTCAACATAAAGACATAGCCGGATTGGGATTTCAGATCATCCCCATCGGTTTGGAAACTTGCATCCGTGTAACTCTTTACACGTAGCTCAAGTTCTCCTCCAAACACTAGAAACGAATCCTTAGTTCTTCTCAAGTACTTAAGGATGTTCTTTACAGCTATCCAGTGACTCTCACCGGGATTAGCTTGATACCGGCTTGTCATGCTCAAAGCGAAAGCGACATCGGGACGAGTGCACATCATAGCATACATGATTGATCCTACAGCGGAAGCATAAGGGATCAATTTCATGCGTTCAATTTCCGCAGGAGTCGTAGGACATTGAGATTTCTTCAATGTTATTCCTTCACTCATCGGAAGAAAGCCTCTCTTGGAGTCTTTCATATTGAACCTATCAAGAATCTTATCGATATAAGTTTCTTGACTTAATGCTAGTATCCTTTTGGATCTATCTTTATAGATCCGGATACCCAAGATGCGTTGTGCCTCTCCCAAGTCCTTCATTTGGAAATGGTTTCCCAATTCCTCCTTTACCGAATTCAGACTTGGAATATCATTTCCAATCAGTAGTATGTCATCCACATACAAAACAAGGAAGGTTACCTTGCTCCCACTAAACTTCATGTATAAACAAGGTTCCTCGGCACTACGAGCGAATCCCTTTTGTTTTATAACATGATTGAATCTATGATTCCAACTCCTTGATGCTTGCTTAAGACCATAAATGGATCTCTTAAGCTTGCATACTTTCTTAGGGTTGGATGTATCTACAAAACCTTCAGGTTGTGTCATAAACACTTCCTCTTCTAGAATCCCATTTAAGAAGGCGGTTTTTACATCCATTTGCCATATTTCATAGTCATGAAAGGCGGCAACCGCTAAGATTATCCTTATGGATCGAAGCATAGCAACCGGTGCAAAGGTTTCATCATAATGAATACCTTGGACTTGTGAAAAGCCCTTTGCCACCAATCTAGCTTTGTAAACATCAATATGTTTATCTATGCCGAGTTTGATTTTGAATATCCATTTACACTGAAGGGGTCTCACTCCTTCAGGTAAATCTACCAAGTCCCAAACTTGGTTCTCGTACATAGAATCCATTTCGGATTTCATGGCCTCAAGCCATTGTTCGGAGTTGGGGCTACTTATAGCCGCCTTGTAGGTTGAGGGTTCGTTGCTTTCGAATAACAACAAATCACCCTCCTCCTCGATGTTACCGAGGTAGCGGTCAGGTTGATGACTAATTCTTCCTGACCTCCTAGGGATTATAACCGTGTCAGAAGACGAGGGAACAGTTTCCTCATTTTCTGTCTCGGTTTGTGGCTCTTGAACTTCATCAAGTTCAAATTTTTTCCCACTCTGTTTTCTAGAAATAAACTCATTTTCTAGAAAAACAGCATCACGAGCCACAAACACTTTGTTCTCGTGAGGGTTGTAGAAGTAATAACCACAGGTTTCCTTAGGATAACCTACAAATAGACATTTGTCAGACCTCGGAGCGAGTTTATCGTCAGTTTTATTCTTGACGAATGCCTCACAACCCCAGATTCTCATGAATGACAAATAGGCAACCGTTCCCGTCCATATCTCATATGGAGTCTTATTGGCCGCTTTAGTCGGACTTCGATTTAGTGAGAAAACGGCAGATAACAGTGCAAAGCCCCAAAATGATCCAGGAAGCTCACTTTGACTCATCATAGACCGAACCATGTCAAGCAATGTTCGGTTTCTCCTTTCTGCAACACCATTCAACTGTGGTGTGCCCGGAGGAGTCCATTGTGATATTATACCACAATTCTTAAGATGTGAATCAAACTCATTACTTAGATATTCGCCACCACGATCCGATCGTAGTGCTTTTATCCTTTTGTTTAATTGGTTCTCAACCTCATTTTGAAATTCTTTAAATTTCTCAAAAGCATCACTTTTATGCCTTATTAAGTAGACATAACCATATCTACTTAAGTCATCGGTAAAAGTAATGAAGTAATGATATCCTCCTCTAGCGGTGATGTTTAATGGACCACACACATCGGTATGTATGAGTGATAGGATTAGTCGCACTCTCCTAATCAAAAATAGACCGGACAAACACTAATGGGTAGCAAGGGTAAGTCGGGGTCGAATCCACAGGGAGAAAGTCGCTTATGGTGGTTATTTTGGGTGATTCTAGTCTCGGTTCGAGTGTAGGTTGGTAAACTAGAGCTAGAGCGCAAGGAAAAGGGATTTAAACGATAAGGAAAAAGTCTAGGGAATCGGGGATAGCATAGGCAAAGCTAGGATGAACGATGGTGATAGAAAAGAGTCGGGAATCGCATGTGCTAAGGAATAGGCTTGGCCTCTCGGTCCTAAGCGTCCTCTAGGTCTCAAGTGCGGGCTCTTGCAACTTACAAATGAGGGTCCTAATGGTTAGTCTCGTGCCCTACCTCAAACTAGGCTTTCGTTCTTAAGTTTAAGGGTAGCAAATGCTCACTAATCCTTGGCCAAAGGATCAACAAACACAAACAAAACAAGACAACCAAAATCACAAGCAAAACCCTCATCAAAACATCACCAAAATCGACCTAGACTACTCACCCATGATCACCCTTTCTCCCTAGATAAAGGACTACTCACTCATGATGAAAACAACAACAAAAGCAATAACAATGGATGAAAACATGATCAACAATGATATACGATGAAATGATAAACAAAGGAGAGAAGTATAACAAAAACCAATCAGAAATTCAAAGAGAAAGAGAAGAACAAAGTCAACAATACCGAAATAGGACGATCAAACAAGCAATCCGAGTCGAGAATTCAAAGTACAAGAAGAAAAATTAATCTAACCCTAAATTTTTGATAGAAAGTATTTTAAAGTGTTAGGAAGATCCCCTGAAAATTTCGTGCGAAAATAATATGTTTTGCCCCCTCAAAGAGCCGCAACATTTCAAGCTAACGGCGTCTCACCGTCCCTAGGTGGTCCCGGACGGACAGGGCCATCCCGGACGGGACAAGTGCACCGGACGGGACAAGGTCATCCCTGAGCCTTGAGTTCAAGTCCTCTTTTGTGCTTCTTTTGTACTTAGTTTTTTCTTGTTTTTGCTTCTTTTGGCTCAAAGAAAGCCAACTTCCTTTCTTCTTGTTGTCCCAAGGCTAATGTACTTTGCTCATGAGTAGGGACGAGGTCTCGGATGATAATGTGAGTTTGAAATCCCGTCCCATGGTCCCGGGACACCTTCGTTGGTAGAAACGAGGCTCGTGTGCAAGCGAAACGCAACGAAACCAACTCGAATCACCTTCAAACTTCACAAAACTTCACGAAACTTCACGTAACCTCTCGACAAGCATCCTAAACTCCAAATATGCGCTTGTACCTGCAAAATGGACACAAAAATGCAGCAGTGCCAAAACGGAGAGAAATAGGAGCTGAAACGCAAGTAAAAACACAGGAAACGCAAAGAAACGCAAGCGACAGGGGGCTATAAGTACATAAATATATGAGATATCAAACTCCCCCAAACCGAACCGTTGCTTGTCCTCAAGCAACCAAGCATGACATAAAATAGAGGACAAGGCGAGCATAAGAAGACTTCCCAACAATCACCTAACCGCAAGTAGCATAAGCCAATGGCAATCAATCCCGAAGCAGCATGGAACGCATGGATATAGCAAGCTAACGGCTGAGAATTACAAGACGGCGCAGAATGAATAGCATGGCTTAGACTTAGGCTCTCTAGCAATCAAATCACGGACCTCTCGCGGTTTCCACTCTACTCAAATGATGATCAAGGTGAAGTATATAGTGACACTCACCTACTCGACTAGTGGAAGCACGCCCGCAATCGAATGTGGACCAAATCTCGCATTCCCGTAGACGAATAATGTCACAAAAACGAAGCAAACATGAGGGCTTACATAGGAAATGAGGATGTAAAGGCCATAGAGAGGTAAAGGGTGATAAGGTGGATCAAATAGTTATGGAATCGTGGAGCTAAGCCACTAGAAACCACTAATACTACTCAAGTGCTCATCCAACCAAAACGTAACCCAACTCTCATAATAAACGGACCGAAAACAGCATAACGGTCTCCTTTACGCATCAACGCAACATAAGAATCAAGTACAAGTGCTCACTCATGTAAAACAACAACTTTTGCATTTTTGTGCACACACTTTCTTTTCTTTTTATTTTTTTTTGTGTGTTGTGTTTATTTTTCAGATTTTTGTGTTTGATTTTTTTTCCTTTTCTTGAGCAAAAAGAGCACACTCACATGTTGCGGAAAATACCTCATCAAGGGTCGGGGAAACAGCAATCCCGCCTCAAATTTACCAAACTCTCAAAGCAAACGACGTCAGCAAGTCGTAGCAACGATCAAAACCCAAGAACGAGCACAAGAGTAAGCAAAAGCGATAACTAGCATGGCTAGGGTAGGCTATTTGGCAATGTAGCTAGAAAACTCATGTGTATAAGGGGTATTAGGATCAAAAATGAGAGGATATAAGCAATGTAAAATCAAGGTGAATAATAAGAAATCAACTAAAGCCTCATATGCATTAACAAGTGACAAAATCATGGGAAACACGGGATAGGGGCCACACTTATGCGCGTTGATATTACGTACCCCACGAGGAGAACTACTCACAATAAAAGCACGGGGACCGGGATAGATGAACCGGCCGCAGGAGGCTAAAAACCTCACAATATAAGTAGCTAAAGTCCATGAATGATAAAGCCAACAAGTAAAAGCACGCCATCATCTGCAAGCGCGTCTCAACATCCCCGAAAGCGCTAAACCAACAATGTAAATCATGCCAAAGCTCAAAGCAAACTAGATAGGGAAGGGATGTCGGGAAAAAACGAGATAAAAACAAGCTCAAAACAACGGAACGGGATACGTATTTTTGGATTTTTTTGAAATTTTTTGTAATTTTCTGAAATTTTTGAAATTTTTTTTTTGAGGTTTTTTTGAAAAATGAAAAACGAAAAGAAGAAGATAAAAAAAGGTTTGCTTCTTTTCTCTTGCAATGGCGAAAAAGAAGGGGAATACCAAACCCAATAAAATTTCCTTTAAATCGACAAATCGTTCTAATTCTGCTACTACTTCATCTCCCAAAGTGCCTCCTGCTAAATCTATAGCTTCGTCTGGCTCCAAGAGGATTCGAGAGGTTGAAGCTTCAAAGGTGGTTGAGATTAATTTTGATAAGGTTTCGTCTGAAGCTTCTCTTGATGATTTGGATCTTGAAAATGAGGTGGCCTCCCCAGAAAAGGAACCAGAGCGCCCTTGGACTGTTGTGGGTCAGGTAAGTGAACCACTCCTTCAACTCTCACAAGATGATGTCGCCTCGGAGATTGAATTCTGGTCTACTGCTTTATATGGCTACATACTGGGTGCGAATCCTCCAGGTGAGGTTATTAAGGGTTTTGTTAATAGAGTGTGGGGCCAGTATAAGGTGGAAAAGATCTCATTTCTTAACAATGGGGTTTTTGTGGTAAAATTTCAGACCAAGGACCAATTGATGGCTGTACTCAATGGGGGTTTCTATATGTTTGACAACAAACCTGTGATCATAAAGGCCTGGTCTCCAGACGCAAAGCTGGAGAAAGAGGTGGTGGATTCGGTCCCTGTGTGGGTTAGGATTCACAAATTGGACCTTAAGTTTTGGGGGGCTCAATGTTTGGAGAAATTGGGTGGTCTGATTGGTAAATTTGTTAAGGTTGATGTTCCCACGGAGATGAAAACTCGATTGGGTTTTGCTAGGGTGTTGGTGGAGTTAAAATTGGGCAAGGAATGTTCAAAATCTATTAAGTTTCTTGATGAGACTGGTTGTCTGATTGAATGTTTGATTGAACCTGAGTGGTTACCAATCCAGTGTTCTCTATACAAGGGCTATGGCCATAGAGGTGAACTCTGTCGGAAAAAAGAAAGGGTTAAACAGGTGTGGCAACCAAAAAAACCTCCTGTCAAACCTACTGCAGCTGTGATACCTACTGCTAAAACCAACCCACCTGTTCCCAAGGAACCTACGGTCCAGAAGCAAGCTGCTGGTGTTTCTCATCCGATTGTTCCTGTTCAGGTGTTGAGTAATATGACTGAATCTGATAGTGTGATGCGTTCTCCTACCAAGGGCACATTCTTGGAGGTTTTCACTTCAGCTATTCAGAGATCTCAGGATAAGGGGGCTGGTATTGACTTCTCATTCTTCTCTAATGGATAAATTTGGTTTTTGGAACATATGAGGTCTTAATAGGCCTAATAAACAGTCTGAGATTTTACATTTTCTTCGTCAGAATAAATTGAGTGTTTTTGGTCTTCTTGAGACTAAGGTTGCAGCTAGTTCAGTGAGTAGGGTGGCTTCTCTTTTTAGCTCATATTCTATTTGCACTAACTCAAGCATTCATAAAGGTGGAAGGATATGGTTGTTATGGAATCCCAATATAGTTGATGTTGATATTAAACTTATTGATGCTCAATGCATTGTTGCTGACCTGAATGATAAGGTGTATCATAGGACCCTTCAAGTGTCTATGGTATATGCTTTTAATAAACTTCATGAGAGGAGAAGGCTGTGGGATATCTTGGTTCAATTTAGTTCTGGCTCTGGTCCATCGATAGTATGTGGTGACTTCAATAATGTGTTGAACACAAATGAGAGATTGGGGGCAGAAGTGTCTATTCAAAAGCTTGGCCCTTTTATTGACTGTGTAAGGCAATGTGGTTTGAATGATATGGCTACAAAGGGAGCTTTTTTTACTTGGAATAACAAACAACTTGGTGCAGCTAGGGTTTGTAGTAGAATTGATAGGGTCTTGAGTAATGACTCAGCTCTTTTGGCCTACCCCATGGCTTATGCTCATTTCTTACCAGAAGGCATATTTGACCATTGTCCTTGTCTCATATATCTGGTGGTATCTGATATCCCAAGGAAGTCGAGGTTCAGATATTTCAACATGTGGAGCTTAGCTCCAAATTATTTGGAGATTGTTCAAGGGGGATGGAATATAGTAGTGTCAGGAACTCAAATGTTTCAGTTGGTTTCAAAACTGAAGAGGCTGAAGAAAGCATTAAAAGGGCTCAACAAAGAAGCCTTCTCCAATATAGAAGGTTCTGCAGAGGTGGCCTATAAAGCTCTTTATGATCTGCAAGTTCAACTTCAATTCAACCCTACTGATTTTGCATTACAGGAAGTGGAAAGGAAGCTTAGGGAGTCAGCTTGCTTGCTGGGGCAGGCCAAGGTTGCTTTCCTGAGACAAAAAGCCAAGTTAAGGTGGGCTGATGGAGGGGACAGCAACTCATCCTTCTTTCATAGTCAGATAAGAGCTAGACGTATGCAGAATAGGGTGTTGTCCATACAGGATAAATCAGGTACTGATCAGGATTCTCATGAGGGAATTCAACAAGCGTTTGCTGAATACTTTCAAAGTATTTTAGGTTGTAGTAAACAGGTGAGGCCTGTTCATCTAGCTACTGTACACCTGGGACCGTTGGTTACAGAAGAGGCCTGGCCTGGTCTTCTCATGGTGCCAACCAATGCAGAGATAAAGGAAGCTATGTTTGGAATTCCTGATGATAAAGCCCCTGGGCCAGATGGTTTTACAAGTAAATTTTTCAAGGACTCATGGGTGATAGTTGAGAAGGATATCTGCTTGGCTATTCAAGACTTCTTCAAGACTGGGAAGCTTCTGAAACAGATAAATACTACTTTGCTCACTCTCATTCCAAAAGTCTCCAGCCCTAAATCTGTTGCTGAATTTCGGCCCATTGCCTACTGCAATACTATCTCAAAATGCATCTCTAAACTGCTTTGCAATAGATTGGGTCTTGTGTTGCCTGAGATTATAAGTCCCAATCAAAGTGCATTCGTTAAAGGAAGACAAATTGTGGAGAATGTCTTAATTTGTCAAGATCTTGTCAAACTTTATACTCGGAAACATTGTTCACCAAGGTCTCTTCTTAAAATTGACCTGAGGAAAGCTTATGACTCCATGGAATGGACCTTTGTGGAGGACATGTTGGTGGCTTTGCATTTCCCTAGTCATCTTATAACTTTAATCATGGCTACTGTAAGAAGCCCTTAGTACTCAGTATCTATTAATGGAGACTGCTTTGGGTTTTTCAAGGGTGAAAGAGGCTTACGGCAAGGGGATCCACTTTCCCCATTGCTTTTTACTATATGTATGGAGTACCTCTCAAGGATCCTGTTGGTGGTGGCCAAGAAATCAGATTTCCATTTTCACCCTTTGTGTGGAAGAATTGGTTTAACCCATATGTGTTTTGCTGACGACCTTTTATTGTTTTCAAAGGGAGATACTTCCTCTGTGAGATTATTGCTAAGGGGCTTCTTAACTTTTTCTAAAGCTTCAGGTTTGGAGATGAACACTTCCAAATCCAGCTTGTATTGTAATGGCATTCCTCGGCATGAGTTGAACACCATCCTGAAGTTCTCTGGTTTTGTTAGGGGTCAACTACCTTTTAAGTACCTTGGTGTCCCTATTAGCTCAAAAAGACTTTCAACAAGAGAATGTTTTGTTCTTAGTGAAAGAATTTGTGCAAGAATTAGAAGTTGGGGAGCTAGGAAGTTGTCCTATGCAGGAAGGCTTATTTTGATTAAAGCTGTACTCTGTTCTTTGCATACGTACTGGGCCTCAATTTTTTTGCTGCCTATCACTGTCATGAAACGTGTTATAGCTATTTGCAGGAATTATTTGTGGTCAGGTTGTGAGGATTACCAAAGAGCCCCTCCCATAGCTTGGGATTCTGTGTGCTTGGCTAAGGCAGAGGGTGGCTTGGGTATTACTCACTGTATCAGTTGGAATATTGCAGCATTGGGGAAGTATGTTTGGTGGATAGCAAATAAGAAAGACCATCTTTGGGTTAGATGGGTGGCTGCTATCTATTTGAAAGGTGTACCATGGATGGAGTATAAGCCATCCCCTACATCAAGTTGGGCTTGGAGACAAGTTTGCAAGGTTAGAGACATCTTGAGAAATGGCTACACAGATGATAAATGGTGTGCTAAGGATGGATGCTACTCTATTAAGAGTGGATACAGTTGGCTGATTGGTCCACATCCTAAAGTTCATTGGGCTCATAATGTTTGGAATAGATTCAATGTTCCGAAATGGTCGTTTATAGCTTGGCTTATGAGAAGGGAGAGGCTCCTTACCTTGGATAGATTGGTTAGAATGGGGATTCCCTCTGCTGGAATTTGCTTTTTATGCGGGACTGATAAGGAGACCAGCTCTCATCTTTTCTTTGGCTGTGACTACAGCAAGCTTTGTTTGACTGCATTGCAAGCTTGGCTTGGTGTAAAATTGGACAATGGCAGGTGGGAACGCGTGAGAAGAAGACCAGGGTTTACTAGCATGCAGATGTCTATCAGCTCTGCGGCTATCAATGGCCTCATCTATCATATTTGGTTCCAACGTAATGTTTGTCGATTTGAAGCTTCCTTGGTACGGCCTTTGGTGGTGATCAAACAGGTTCAAAGTGCATTGCTAGTACGATTGAACACTTTGGAGTTTGCCAAGCTCACTAGAAAAGATAGAGATTGGCTTGATTTTTTACGAAGATAGGAGATACGTAATTAGTTGTAATCTTTCATCCTTATAGAATGCTTGATGTAAGTGGATAATCTTTGTACTGGGCTTTCAATATTAATATAAACTTACCGTTTACCAAAAAAAGAAAAACGAAAAGAAGATGCAAAAATAAAGCAGAACAAATAGCAAAGCGTTCCTCCCCCCAAACCAGACGACACATTGTCCCCAATGTGTCCTAAAGCACATCAACACGGGGACCTAAAAATAAGGGGGATAAAAACGAGCAAAGAAGACTCAAGAGAAAAATAAAGTACATACAATTTATTTACAAATGAAACGCCCCCCCAAACCAGCTTCAAACTGGGGGCGCAGCAGGGTACGGGAAGTACCACTAACCATGGGCCTCGTCATAAACGACCCCGCTTCCATCATCCTCGTAATCATCATCATAACCATCGTCATCATGGCCTACTCGGCCCAAATCAGCTCGGCCAAAATCAGCAAAACAAACTCCCTCAACATGCGCAGTAGCAGCGTCTTTGATCACATCCTTACCCGCTTCCTTCCTCCCGTAGGTACCTGCAAGCATGTCACAACAAAGCACGGCCTCAAGAGGGTCCCTCTCGAGGACCTGAGGTAAGTACTCGTCCACGCAATCATCAACAACATCTAAAGCAAAGACATGCTCCTCCAACATAGGACGCTTAAAAGCGTGCGACAGATTAAAAGTGATTTTATCACCTCCTACATCCAAAGTCAATTTGCCGTTCTTGACGTCAATAATAGCACCTGCAGTGTGCAAGAAAGGCCGACCCAAAATGATAGGAATTTGGGAGTCTTCGACCATATCAAGAACGACAAAATCGACAGGGATGAAAAATTTACCAACTTTGACGGGAACGTCCTCCAAGACACCCAAGGGGCGTTTGACAGAACGATCCGCCATCTGGAGAGTGATGTTCGTAACCTTTAAAGGCCCCATGTTGAGTTTCTCGCATACGGAGTAAGGCAGGACACTTACACTTGCACCTAAATCACATAAAGCGTTAGAGATAGAAACTGTGCCAATAGTGCAAGGTATGGAGAAACTACCTGGGTCCTTCAGTTTAGGAGGAGACTGGTTTTGTAAAAGTGCGCTGCATTCAGCAGTAAAAGCAACAGTCTCGACCTCACTGAACGACCGCTTACGAGTGAGTATGTCTTTCAAAAATTTTGCGTAAGCAGGAACTTGAGTAACAAGTTCAGTAAAGGGTACGGTTACCTTCAAGTCCTTCACGACTTCCATGAACTTACCAAACTGGGAATCAAGTTTTGATTTTACCACTCGGCTCGGGAATGGCAGCTTGATTTGAATTGGCGGCTCGACAGGCTTAGCTGCGCTCTGCTCCTTCTCCTTCTCTTTCTCGGCCACCTTACTTCCTTGACCCTTCTCGGCTGCCCCACCATCAAACCCCACGGCTCCACCATCTCCTTTGCCGGCTCCACTCGCACTTGCTCCATCGCTCTTCGTACCTGCTCCTGCAAAACCATCACTAGAAGCATGCATATCATTAGGAGAAAGAGGAGGGTCTACCTCACTTACCACCGTAGGCATGGGTGGACCATCGTAGCTCGTTCCGCTTCTCAACGAAATTGCATTTATCGATTCATGTTGTTGCGGTTGAGTGCCTTGCGATGGAAGGTTGCCCGGCTTCCTTTGAGAGCTAGAAGAAGCAAGTTGAGCCATTTGCGTTTCAAGCATTTTGATGGCCGCGTCTTTCGCTTGATCGATCTTTTGCATGTGAGCCATCATTGTTTCTTGCGTTTTGGCCATTTGCATCATCATTGACCTCATTTCGCTCATCGGGTCGGGGACCGAAGCGGCTTGCACGGGTGGTGGAGCATTTGATTGTTGAAAATTGGGGCGATTGAAGCCCGGAGGATTGTAAGGTCTTTGATTGTTGTATTGTGGGCTGAAATTTTGTGGAGTGTTGTAGTGTGGTTGTTGTTGCGGAGGATTCAAAACATTGTTGCTTTTGTAGCTCAAGTTCGGGTGGTTTTTGTATCCTTCATTGTAAAAGTTAGAGTAGGGGCTGTTTTGTTGAGTTTGATAAGCATGAACAGGATACATACCTCGGCATTCTAAGGAAGAATGACCGGAAACGCCGCATGACCCGCAAGTTGGATCATGGGAAGTGTGCATCGCCGCTACCGTTTGTCCCCCCGCATTTGAGGAACTACTACCCGCTTGCATTTGATTCATAATCATAGCGGTCATAGCATCCATTTTTGCATTGAGCATGGCTACCATATCACCATCGATCTTACCACCGACTCGAGGAACATTCCGTGAGCTACCATATTGCGCATTGTGGATAGCCATGGCCTCAATCGTTTCAATGGCCTCCTCCACATCGATGTTATCAAACCTACCATTCATCGCCGAATCGAGCACTTGTCGTGACTCGTTGTAAAGACCGTTGTAGAATTGCATCACAATGAACCATTTGTCCATGCCATGGTGAGGGCATTGACGTTGAAGGTCTTTGTAGCGCTCCCATGCATCAAACAAGGACTCATCTCCTCGTTGTCGGAAGCTCGTGATTTGACTCCTCAACATTGCGGTCTTCTCCGGAGGGAAGTACTTTTGATAGAAAGCCAAGACCAAAGAGTTCCAATCAACAATTGCAAGAGCCACCCGATTCAAGGAATTAAGCCACAACTTGGCTTTGTCACGGAGGGAAAATGGGAAGAGCATCTCCCGGATTTGATCTTGAGTGACCCCCGTTTGCTTTATAGTCGAGCAATAATCACAAAAGTTTTGAATGTGAAGGTTGGGGTCTTCACCGGGACTCCCTCCGAATTGACTCCGCTCGATCAAGTTTATGAAGGCGGGTTTCACCTCGAAGTTGTTAGCGGCAATAGTTGGCATAGCATTGCCTCTCGGAACTTGAGCCGCGGTAGGCCTCGAGTGATCGGATAGCTTCACCATTTTCTTTGTTTCGGGAGTAGCTTGAGCTTCTTTATCGGATGAAGTAGAAGAGGAAGTAGCCTCCAAGTCTTTTAGCAAGTTCTTGCGCCTCAAGAAGGTACGTTCCGGCTCCGGATCAAACTGAAATACCAAGCCCTTTTGAGACGTACGAGTGTTCCTGGGCATACACAAGCACTAGAGCAACTATAAGTAGCGGCCTCAAGGAATTGAGGTTCCTTGAGACAAGAGTAACAATGAGAAAAGAACCAAATAACAACAAAAAACAAAGCCGTCTCCCCGGCAACGGCGCCAAAATTTGATAGGATTAGTCGCACTCTCCTAATCAAAAATAGACCGGACAAACACTAATGGGTAGCAAGGGTAAGTCGGGGTCGAATCCACAGGGAGAAAGTCGCTTATGGTGGTTATTTTGGGTGATTCTAGTCTCGGTTCGAGTGTAGGTTGGTAAACTAGAGCTAGAGCGCAAGGAAAAGGGATTTAAACGATAAGGAAAAAGTCTAGGGAATCGGGGATAGCATAGGCAAAGCTAGGATGAACGATGGTGATAGAAAAGAGTCGGGAATCGAATGTGCTAAGGAATAGGCTTGGCCTCTCGGTCCTAAGCGTCCTCTAGGTCTCAAGTGCGGGCTCTCGCAACTTACAAATGAGGGTCCTAATGGTTAGTCTCGTGCCCTACCTCAAACTAGGCTTTCGTTCTTAAGTTTAAGGGTAGCAAATGCTCACTAATCCTTGGCCAAAGGATCAACAAACACAAACAAAACAAGACAACCAAAATCACAAGCAAAACCCTCATCAAAACATCACCAAAATCGACCTAGACTACTCACCCATGATCACCCTTTCTCCCTAGATAAAGGACTACTCACTCATGATGAAAACAACAACAAAAGCAATAACAATGGATGAAAACATGATCAACAATGATATACGATGAAATGATAAACAAAGGAGAGAAGTATAACAAAAACCAATCAGAAATTCAAAGAGAAAGAGAAGAACAAAGTCAACAATACCGAAATAGGACGATCAAACAAGCAATCCGAGTCGAGAATTCAAAGTACAAGAAGAAAAATTAATCTAACCCTAAATTTTTGTTAGAAAGTAGTTTAAAGTGTTAGGAAGATCCCCTCAAAATTAAATTTCGTGCGAAAATAATATTTTTTGCCCCCTCAAATAGACGAAACATTTCAAGCTAACGAAGCGTCTCAGCTGTCCCTAGGTGGTCCCGGACGGGACAGGGGCCATCCCGGACGGGACAAGTGCACCCCGGACGGGACAAGGTCATCCCGGAGCCTTCAGTTCAAGTCCTCTTTTGTGCTTCTTTTGTACTTAGTTTTTTTTCTTGTTTTTGCTTCTTTTGGCTTGCAGCAAAGCCAACTTCCTTTCTTCTTGTTGTCCCAAGGCTAATGTACTTTGCTCATGAGTAGGGACGAGGTCTCGGATGATAATGTGAGTTTGAAATCCCGTCCCATGGTCCCGGGACACCTTCGTTGGTAGAAACGAGGCTCGTGCGCAAGCGAAACGCAACGAAACCAACTCGAATCACCTTCAAACTTCACGAAACTTCACGAAACTTCACGAAACTTTACGTAACCTCTCGACAAGCATCCTAAACTCCAAATATGCGCTTGTACCTGCAAAATGGACACAAAAACGCAGCAGTGCCAAAACGGAGAGAAATAGGAGCTGAAACGCAAGTAAAAGCACAGGAAACGCAAAGAAACGCAAGCGACAAGGGGCTATAAGTACATAAATATATGAGATATCAATGAGTCCTAAAACTTCACTTGCTCGTGTCCCTTTACCACTAAAGGGTTGACGAGTCATCTTGCCTAAGAGGCAAGATTCGCATGTACCATATGATTCGTAGTCAAATGGTTTGAGAACCTTGGTCGCAACAAGTCTCTTTATGCGTTTGTCGTTTATGTGACCTAAGCGACAATGCCAAAGGTAGGATTTGTTTGATTCATTCTTTTTGAGCCTCTTGTTCTCGACATGATAAACATCATTAACATCATTTAAAACATAAATACCTCCAATTGAAATAGCTTCACCATAAACCATTTCATTAAATGAAAAAGTACAACGGTTGTTCTTAATCATAAAAGAAAAGCCTTCCGCATCTAAAACGGAGACGGAGATAATGTTTTTAGTTAGAGTTGGTACAAAATAACAGTTATTCAAAAGCAACTCTAATCCACTAGCAAGAGCGAGTACAAAAGTTCCCACGGAAACGGCCGCTACTCTAGCTCCATTGCCCATGCGGAGATCTACTTCACCCTTGGCTAGAGCTCGCACGTTTCTCATCCCCTGCAAATGATTACAAAGGTGAGATCCACATCCGGTATCCAATACCCATGTAGAAATGCAAGCATGATTGATGTCTATCATATAGAGATTAGAAGGAAGAATACCTTTGGATGTCGCACATCCATCTTTCAAGTCCTTCTTGTACTTGGGACAATTGCGCTTCCAATGACCCACTTCATTGCAATATTTGCAAGTGTCATTGAGAGGTCTTCCCTTGTTGATCTTGGGCTTAGGCTTATGTGGAACACCTTCCACAATAGCCTTGCCCTTACCCTTGCCTTTGACGGATGGCACCTTCTTGGCCACCTTCCCCTTCTTGACTCCTAGGTTCATGTTCTTCATTTTGATGGAGAGAACATCTTTCCTCTCCACCTCATTCACTTCCATATCCCTCTCGGCTTGGACCAAGAGTGCATGAAGTTCATGGTAACTCTTATCCATGTTGTTCATGTTATAGTTTACTCGAAAGTGAGCAAACTTGTTAGGAAGAGAATGAAAAATGCGGTTGATCGCAAGAGCCTTGGGTATAGAACACTCTTGACGCTCAAGAGTGTCGATGTGCTCAATCATTTTGAGCACATGAGGACCAACTTTTTGGTTCCTCTCAAGCTTTACATCGAAAAACCGCACCGCGGCTTGATAAAGCCTAATTTTCGGTGCTTTGGAGAACATGGTTGTCACTCGAGTGAATATCTCATATGCACTCTTTTGTGTGACAAATCGGAGTTTGAGAGCGGGTGTCATGGACCAAATCAAGACGTTTTTCACGTCATTGTCCACTTTTACATACTCATCATAGGTGGCTCGTGCCGCCCCGGATCGAGATGTGGGTTCGGCGGGGTGTGGTTCGGTAAGGTGTTTGAGCACATTGTCGGATGTGGCGGCGCCCCTCATCGTCGAATCCCATTCGACAAAGTTGCTACCGTTATCCTTGAGGATACACTTATCCATCACGGTTCGCAACCATGAATCTTTGCCCAAAATGGGCGCGGGAGTTGATGATGATGATGCCATTGCGATTTGAAATAAATGATTCTACAACAAATATGAGGAAATATATAAGCATTCATTGTTCATTTATAACATTTGCTAAAACGGTTTTAAAACAAATGTCCATTTATATAATGATCTCCCACGAAATTATATAAATGATTCCAAGACTCGTTTTCCATATGAAATTAGACATCTCATGTTTCCTTTTATATAAAAACGATAAGTCAACACTTGACTAATTCTACACTAGAATGCTTGGTTGATGATTTTCTTTAAAATGCATCGATTAGCCCCAAATAACTCTTATTCGGTTGAGTCCAAACCAAATTAGCACGGGACTTCCTCCTACTACTTACCCATGGTAACAAGGTTCCACGTCGCGGAGGTCCTCACGAACATGGGGTTCATAGTCGCTACATTTGGAAAGGCTTAATCTCAATTCATTTTGATAAATAATGTGGGTGATCTTGTCAATTTTAGTCATAAAATTCTTTGTAAGTGAACTAATTTAAGAACGGCGACCTAAAAACGACAATCATAGTGGGATAACGTGGCATGCATGGCGATTTTGGCATGTGTGCGGAATAAATAAGCAATCAAACAAACATAGCAAGCAAAAGCATAAACCTAGTATGGCCACCTAAAGGTAATTAAAAATACAAGGAGTTACAAATTGGAAACCAACTCCTTTGGTCCCTCTTCATAAGGACTTCATCCAAGCTCCTCCTTGCAAGCTTTAGAACACTTCTAAGGCTCCATGTGGATCTCCATCACTGGTCTTCGGTTTACAAATAGTTACAAGTTTAATTTACAAATGAATACATAGCAACCCTATTATACATTTGTAAATGAAATAAACTATTAAAAATTATAAACCGGCGATACGAGATCGCATTTAATTATAAACCACACGATATTCCCTTTCATTACGGGCAATATCGGTAAAAATATAACAAACTATGGCCATACTAGTAAGAACAAACATTCATTCAACAATAAACATTCATCCAAACATGCATAATGAAAAACTTATAAACAAAAACATGCCAAAATCGCCCTAAACAATAATTGCATTTAATCGTTTCAAACCGATCTCATTTTTAATCGATTAATCTCATATTAATCAATAATGCTTAAAACACCTTTTAAGCTTGAACTAAAACTTCTAAACTGATTTTAGAACACCCAACATTAGTTTAAACTAACTTATGGTGATATTAGTTCATAAACATGGTCATTTGCTAATTAGAAGTACTTTAATCATAACTATTTATGAATAAAGCTTTATAAAATCAAAATAAAATAAAATAAAATTATTTTTATTTTGACAAAAATTTGTATATTCTGGAACACTTCCAAAATATCAGAAATGAAAAGTTTGGTCAGAAACATTTACGAATTATTTTATAATAAAATAACATACGATTTCATCGATTTTATCTCATAAAATCAAGAAAACGTATAAAACAGTGAGGAAAAATACCAAATTTATAAGAGAGCATCCCAATAATGTATACAAATATTGGTATAAATTTCATGTCCAGAAAACAATATTTACTATATTTTTGGACATAAAATGCATATCATACCGATTTTAAACAAAAATATGAACAAATATTCAAAACTCAAAATCTGACTTTGAAAATTTACATGCAGAATGTATAAATATGAAATATCACTGTGTAAAACTTTCGTGACCAGAGTCGAACTATAACTATTTATAGTAATTATTTTAGCCAAAAACACACTTTTTGACTCGGTTTTGTATAAAAATCATTTTAATTAGCAAACAAATTTCAAAAATTACGAAATTTGACCAGTAACTTTATGAGACCAGAAAATTTGTATGTAATAAAAATCTCGTGTTAAAACAACTTTTAACACTATTTTTGGATTTTATCATATTTATTCTCAATAAATATATAAAACTCCAAAAACAACAAAATAAATTTGTAACTACAAGCCTTGTCTCTGATACCACTTGTAAGGATCGGATCCCTCTCACTAATCAATTATTAGTGTAAATCAAATTACTCTAATTTGATTTAGCAAGATCTATGTGATTACAAAGATACTTTGTTATAAGTTTATAAAAATTTATACCTTTCTCAAAGGGAAATATGGGCACAAAATAAGAACTCCTTTCTTATTTTGTTTCTTGAGCTAGTAAGTAGGATGATCCTCCAAACCCGAGTTTCCAAAATAGGAAACCTCCTTAAGATAGCACCCAAGAACAACTCCAAAATTTGCAAGTGATTTTGATCTAGAAATCACTAATAAGTACTTGATATTTAGTATATTATTATTACTAACACTTAGCAATACTAGTAATATTGTATGTGAGTTTTAGAGAGAATATGGAGGAGTTAGAGAGTAAAATTGCATGCCTTCACAAGACTTCTCTACACTCTACTTTATATGTAAGTAGAAGAAAAATATAGTGTGTAAAACACACTCTTGTGGGCGACCTAGGAGGAGAGAAAAGAGAGTTTAGTGCATGCTTTGTCTCTCTTGTTAAGATCAAGGTGTATGCATGCTTCTCTTGGTTAGATCAATGTGCATGCATGCTTCCACTTTTGTCTTTTTGTCATAGCATGCTTAACACAAACCAAGATCATCTATTCTCCCTCTTTCTCCTTGGTTTTGGACGGCATTATGGCCCCTTATTATGGGTCCAATTTGTTTTCAATATTTGTCCCAAAATACCTATAATTTATCACTTAATCATCTAATATGATAAAGTATAAATCATCAAATTGAACTCATAACTCTTCTTTAACATATATGTACAATTACATATGTTTAAGAATGTACTTTTACTAATCTCATTAGTAAAGTATACATGATTAGTGAATCAACAGTTAATCATTAATTCTCATCTCCTCTAATAATTTTATCGATATAAAATTAATCACCCGAGTTCACAACTCGATTTCTCTCTAAATTAATACATTGACTAACTGTTAGTCGATTTATCAAGTTACTAATATAATCGTATCTCATACAATTAATTAGCTTAAATATTTGGAGTACGTTCCTATAGGTGTGACTTAAAGGGATCAATTGATTACCGCCGTTCTCACGACAATAACGTCAAACTCTAGTCAGCCAACCATTATTGATTTACGTTAATCAATTGACAATAATACAGGATTATCCCCATGTATTCCTTAATTGAGATTTATTAAGTAATCGCACTATTGTGGAGGACACTTACTCCAACAGGAACGTCCTCTAGAACACCCAAAGGGCATTTAACAGAGCGATCCGCCATTTGGAGCGTGATGTTCGTTACTTTCAAAGGTCCCATGTTAAGCTTCTCGCACACCGAGTACGGCATGACGCTCACGCTTGCACCTAGATCACAAAGAGCTTTATCAATAAAAGTGGTTCCGATAGTGCAAGGAATCGAGAAGCTACCCGGATCCTTGAGTTTAGGTGGAGACTGGTTTTGTAAAAGTGCACTACATTCCGCAGTGAAAGCCACGGTCTCGACCTCATTGAAAGATCTTTTGCGAGTAAGGATATCTTTTAAAAACTTTGCATAAGCGGGAACTTGCATGACAAGCTCGGTGAAGGGAACCGTTACCTTGAGGTCCTTGACAACCTCCATAAACTTACCAAATTGTGAGTCAAGTTTAGATTTTACCACTCGGCTCGGGAATGGCAACTTGATTTGAATGGGCGGCTCAACCGGCTTAGCTGCGCTTTTCTCCTGGCCCTTCTCTTTCTCGGCCACCTGCACACCACCACCACTACTCTTCTCGGCTCCCTCCTTGGCCACGTAGAGCCCTCCCACGGCTGGTCCAGCTTGCACGACACCACCACCTGCACTCACACCAACCTCAACATGCAAATCGTTAGTGGAAGCATTAGAATTTACCTTGCTTACCTTTACGGGAGGTACATCAACATTGGGCATAGGCGGCCCATCGTAACTCGTTCCACTTCTTAAAGAGATGGTGTTGGCGGTCTCGTGAGGTTGCTTGGGCTGAGCCGGAAGCGCTCCGGGTGCTCTAGTGTTGCTAGAAGACGCAAGTTGAGCCATTTGAGTTTCGAGCATCTTTATGGCCGAATCCTTAGCTTGATCGCTCTTTTGAATGTGAGCCATCATTGTCTCTTGTGTTTTAGCCATTTGCATCATCATGGCCCTCATTTCACTCTTAGGATCGGGGACCGGAGGCGGAGCATTTTGAGCTTGAAAATTAGGGCGATTGAAGCCCGGGGGATTGTAGGGTCGTGGAGGGTTATTGTAGCTGAAATTTTGTTGTTGATTATAGTAAGGGCTGAAATTTTGTTGGGGATTGTGTTGTGGTTGTTGTGGTGAAGGATTTAAGACATTTTGGCTCTTGTAGCTCAAGTTCGGGTGGTTCTTGAAGCCTTCATTGTAATGGTTAGAGTAGAAATTTGTTTTGGTGAGATTGAAAAGCGTGAACAGGGTACATACCTCGGCATTCTAATGAAGAATGACCGGAAACGCCACATGATCCATAAGTCGGATCATTGGAAGTATGCATAGCCGCTACCGTTTGCCCACTAGCGTTTGAGGAACCCGCTTGCATGTGACTCATTATCATCGCAGTCATAGCATCCATTTTGGCATTGAGCATGGCCACCGCATCACCATCATTCTTGCCACCGACTCGAGGGACATTTCTAGAACTCCCGTATTGCGCGTTATGGATGGCCATGGCCTCAATCGTTTCAATGGCCTCCTCCACATCAATATTGTCAAACCTACCATTCGCCGCCGAATCGAGCACTTGTCGTGATTCATTATAAAGACCGTTATAGAATTGCATCACTATGAACCACTTGTCCATGCCATGATGAGGACATTGGCGTTGCAAGTCTTTATACCTTTTGAAGGTACCGGGAAAATGTGAGAAATCGCTAGTCCCTATCGACGCCCTGCGCGCCCTCGCCAGGTATGTGGGCGGCGAAGCGGAATGCGCCTCGCAGGAAAAAAGTGCGAAGTTTTGAGAAAAATGGGGGAGATCATTGAATGAATTTGTGACCAAAAAGAAAAGTAGAAAATCCTTTTTGAAAGTGTATTTTCGGAGTCGCCACCAAATATTAAAGGAATTTGGAACCTATTCAACGCGTCTTGAAATACAAGACACGAGTGTCTCAGATTTCAAGGTGCGTCGATACCTATCTATCTGAGGTTTGAAACCAGAGAAGGGGTTCGGAGTGAGGTTACTTTTCGAAAGTTTTGACAAAGTGTATTTTGAAAACAGCAATCAAAAAGCCTACGTAAAAAGTAGTCTCTACTAATTTGAAAACATTTGCTTAATTTCGATATTTGGGCTAAAAGTCACGCTACGTACAAGTGCGAATAAGTATGACTCGATTAAAATGCATAAATAATGTAAATTGTCAAAATAATGACATATTGCTATAGGAAATGTACGTTAAATTATTACTATAGACGTTATTTTCCAACCTCGTATTAGAATTTGTACAGAAAAACCCTCAGTTTTGACATGCTAAAAGACTCTATGAAACGGTACAATTTAGTGTTGGATCCGTGATTCTAGTCGTTATTTAATGCATGAATGAGGACTTGCATAATTATAAAAGTGACGTCGGTTTGCTTTAGTGATAATGAGTCGTTTATTTATGCGATATTGGCGGGGTTTAGACGGATTATGAATCCGAATTGCTACAACCGTATTACGAATACGGCTTCGCTGGTGCCAATATCGGGTTTGGGGTTAATGTAACCCCATTATCCGAGTCTCAAACGTCCAGCCCGTAGGTAAAATGTTTACCTTTCGAAAATGTAAAGACGGTATTTTTGAGTGGATTTCGTGAATAGTGTATAAGTGTTAAAAAACCGATGTTTGAAAATGAATGAAGTGGGTTGGTATTTATAGAGGTTTGGTGGTTTTTGTGGGATAACAAAATTAAATCGCCTGTGCACTGGCGTTTAGTTTTGTTTGAGTTGGATATTTTTTTAAGAAAAATCAAAAAGGCGGCTGGTATGAAACAAAATAATAATCGCCTGTTAACAGGCGATTAGAAATTTAATCGCCTGTCAACTGGCGATTGTTATTTTGTTTTGGTGGGCTGTTTATGCCGCCATTTGGTTAATGACGTATTATAGGGTAATGATGGTGTTTTGTGATGTAATTATCTTAGTGGTTAAGTCATTTTGTTTTGGTCCGAATTTCGGTTTTCGTGTTTCGGTTTTTGTCGTGTTTTTCGGTTTTGGCCTAAAATAAAATAATATTAGGTTATATTATTTTGTGGTTTTATAGAGCCTAGTTTTGTGAAAATGTGACACGGGACGCACTTTGGCCCGTTTTGAGTGTTGTGTTAGTGTGCGTTTTTGGGTCGTTTTTGTAAGTTTGGGCCGTTTTGTAGCTAGTTGAAATTTTTGTGGCTTGGCTTAATAAGACGTTCCTATATTGTGCTCGTGTTACGCTCATGATGACTAAAATTGACATTCATTTTCATGATTATGCAAATCCAAATTAATACGCTAAAAATGACTAATACGTTTTAGACACTTTTGTACCGTTTCGACTCTTTTAAAAGCATGCATGAAAGTCCTTTTCATCATCGGGTTTGTTTTTGGGGGGTACGGATACGGGTATCTACAGAGCCCCCAGTTTGACTGAGCTTGGACAAAGCGTTAGTCAAACTTAAAGATAGTATCCGGACCATTACAGTCTCGATACTACCTCGCGGCGCTAAGCATGTGTCTTATGGGAGGGACGAGGACTTAGCGTCGGGAAATGCGGGGAGGGACGACATGTTTTTAAGGACATGACGGTCCTACATGTTTAAGGGCATGTCAGCCTGCATGTGGCCTGAGTACTCCCAGCTGGCGTCTTGCTTGTGTTTCCGTTTGTGCTCCTTGCTTTGCTCGCGCTACTGGCTTGCGCTCCTTTGCTTTGCTTGCGCTTCTGGCTTGCGCTCCTTTGCTTTGCGCTTACGGCTTCTTGTTGGTGGCCGTGCTTTGCTTCTTTGGACGTCTCGTAGAAGAGGTTACGCGTTTTGGGGTTTGGTTTATAAGAGTGGTTTAGATTTTTGTGAACGTCTCGTAAGGAGGCTACGTGTTCTTCTGATAAAAGGGTTAGGTTTTTATGAACGTCTCGTGAGGAGGCTACGTGTTTTTGTATTTCTCATAAAAGGTTAGGTTTTTATGAACGTCTCGTGAGGAGGCTACGTGTTTTTGTATTTCTCATAAAAGGTTAGGTTTTTATGAACGTCTCGTGAGGAGGCTACGTGTTTTTGTATTTTAACGTCTCGTGAGGAGGCTACGTGTTTTTGTATTTCTCATAAAAGGTTAGGTTTTTATGAACGTCTCGTGAGGAGGCTACGTGTTTTTGTATTTTAACGTCACGTGAGGAGGCTACGCGTTTTTGTATTTTAACGTCTCGTGAGGAGGTTACGTGTTTTTCTCATAAAAGGTTAGGTTTTTATGAACGTCTCGTGAGGAGGTTACGTGTTTTTGTATTTTAACGTCTCGTGAGGAGGTTACGTGTTTTTCTCATAAAATGTTAGGTTTTTATGAACGTCTCGTGAGGAGGTTACGTGTTTTTGTATTTTAACGTCTCGTGAGGAGGTTACGTGTTTTTCTCATAAAAGGTTAGGTTTTTATGAGTGTCTCGTGAGGAGGCTACGTGTTTTTTTTGTAAAAAGTTAGGTTTTTATGAACGTCTCGTGAGGAGGCTACGTGTTTTTGTTGGTTGGGTTGAAATCGTGTTCGAAATGGGTTGAAAGTGTATTGGGCCGAGGAAAACCAGCCCAAAACAAAAATAGGAATCCATAAACAAAAATAAAATCGCCAGTAAACTGGCGATTTTGTTTTTGTTTTGTGAATTTGTATAAAAATCGGGGAAGAGAGGGGAGCTTTATTCATTTCATCCGAAAATAAAAAACAAAATCGAAACCCTCTAAAACTCGTCTTGGCGATTTTCTTGATCAACAATCGATTTTCCGACTCCTACAATTCATCATGGACCAAGGTACGTATCCAACTCGCTTGGTTTTTCGGGTTTTGAAGTTTGTTTGAGTCGGTTTTAACTTGAAATACCGTTTTCTAGGGTTTGGGTCGAAAATGTCGGTTTGATTCGAGTTTAGCTCTCGTCCTTGCTTGAAAACGTTAGCCATGGATGGTATTGTGCTTGCATTGCTTGTGTTGCTGTCGTTGTGTGAAAACCCGGCTTGTGGTCTCGATTTTCGTGCGTTTTGACTTGGAGGGCATTTTGGTCATTTTTGAAAATGTCTCGGAATTGGCTCAAAACTTCGGTGTAGCTTACCCGTTAGTAGTATAATACGTTGGTGAGTTCGTTTTGTTGAAATGGGCGCGAAAAAAGGTTCGTTTGGGTAAAAAACCGTGTGGAAGGGGGTAAAGTCGGGGCTTGTGCTCTGTTTTCGTTGCGTAAGGCGATCCCGAATGGCTTGGTTTTTTTGAAAATGTTGTAGTATGCCTGTGTGGAGGTTTGGGTGGCTTGTGTGCGAAAAACGGCCTGAAAAATCGTGATTTTCGAGTGATTTGGTATAAGGGCCGAAATTTTGGTCGAAATTTTTCGGTTCCGAAACTTGCCCGAATTCTCTGTATTGTGTTGTCATGGCTAGTATGGTACACTTTTGGTCTTGTTTTGTAGGAAATGTGTTGTTTGGAGGTGTTTTGGAGCGTTTTTTGTAGTTTAGGCTAGGTTACCAAAAATCGCTTTTCCTCGCTTTTCGTGCCCCGTTCATGGGATGTATGGTAATGTATGTCGTCTGTGTTGGCTAGGGGGTTGTTTTGTGAGATGTGGGGGCCTTTTGGGTTGAGTTATGGTCAAGGAAAGGCCGTTTTTGTAGTTTGGAGGTGTTTTGTAAAAGCTATTCAGTCGAGGTGTTCGGGACATCGTTTTCGCATGAAATTTTTTGCATAAGCTTATTGTGATTTATGGGTTGGGTCTGTGTCAGCAAATATGGGTTTCTGGCTTCCTGTAGCGTTTTTCCCTCTTACCTTTATTTTTGGGTTAAAGGCACGCTTCTGTTTGTTTTGGCCAATTCTCTGCTGCTTTTGCGCGTGCTTGCTCTTAACTTGACTGAGTAGGACGTATATATCGTATACGTCTCATGGATTTTGGTTTCCTGTGCTTCTGCTCCGTTTTGGCCTTGTCTTGTCAAAAATGGGCCTATGGCTTGCTTTTTGCTGCTTTGTCTTGATCTTTCTAGAATGATTTGCTGTTGCCGTTTTCTGAGTATGCCTTTGAATCTTGTGCAGGTGATCCTAAGCCTTCAGTACCTACTTCCAGTGATATGGATCGGGTTTTGGCCGGTGTTGACTTTACTGTTCTGGGGGGCGAGCACACTCCTACTTCGGGTATGTCTGCGCCCTTGGAGGTTTCCGATGGTCCGTCTCAGTCGGACTTGCTGAGAGCTTTTCCTCAGACGCCTGGAGCTTCTACGACGCCAGGGAGTGAGTTTCAGGGCGCTGCTGTGGAGTCTCCTGCCTTTTCTGCTAGTGGTGTCGGTGCTGTCAGTGCTTCGTCTGGGGCTTCTGCGAGTGGCCTTGGACATGGTCTTTGTTCCGGTGGTCGGCCAGTTAGTTAGTGTTGCGGGTCGTGGCGTTCGACAGTCGCCGCTTTTGGCTAATGTGGTACGTGAGGAGACCGTCGTTGAGCGGACGCGGTCTTCTGGTGATGCTAGCGGTAGTGGAGCTGCTGCTGGGTCGTCGAGGTCTCCTGTTGGTGGCCGAGGTCAGGCTCAGGGTGTCGTCTCAGAGTCTTTGCAGGGGCGTGGACGTGGCGCTGCTGTGGAGACGTCTAAGGCTCCTGGGGGAGGCCGTGGTGGAGGTCGGGGCGTAGCTGCAGGGTCCTCGCAGGGACGTGGTCGTAGCGGTGCTGGAGGGACGCCTGTGGCTTCGGGAGGGGGCCGAGGCAGAGGTCGCGGTGCAGCGGCAGGGGCTTCGCAGGGACGTGGCCACGGCGTTGCTTCAGAGGCGCCTGCGGTTCCTGGAGGAGGCCAGGTTAGAGGCCGTGGTCGTGGTCGGAGGAACCCGAGGAAGAAGCGCAAGGTGGATGAGGCTTCTGGTGAGGCGTGATGAGGCCACGACGCCGAGCTCGGCCGCTTCGAGGGTGGTGGCCGGACGCAGCCGAGGTCGCCGGTGTTTTTGAGGAGGTTGGAGCAGGGGGAGACCCTGTGGAGGTCACGCGGAGGCGTGGTCGTGCTCGGGGTCCGGGGAGCCGTTACGAGGATCCTCCTGAGTCGGAGGGGTCTTTGAGTGACGAGGATGAGGATCTTGACGAGACTGCGGCAGAGGCCACTGTCGAGGTTGAGATTCCGAGGCTGCAGTCTTCTTTGCCATTTCTTCTTGTATTTGCTTTCAGTTCTTCTTTATTCTTCTTTGAAATGCTTTTGTGGCCAGGGAGTCGGAGTTGAGTAGGGCTCAGGAGCAGGTTCAGGATGAGGTTGAGGCTGAGGGCCATGTGGAGGCTGAGGCAGAGGCTGAGGCTGAGGCAGAGGCCGAGGGTCATGCCCAGGATGCAAGTGCGGCAGCTCTTGAGGCCGCAACGGAGGTTTTCATGGGGATGGTCGACGAGCTGGGCGCGAGGCCTGACTACCCTCATGGTCCGCGTTTGTGGTCGCAGGTGGCCCTGGACTGGGACGGCGTGACTCTGGTTTGGAGTCCCTTGGAGCACTTGTCGATCCGGGTGAAGGTCGGCTTTCCGTTAGGCTCGATGAGGACCTTCTCTGGGTTTCGGACGGTGTTTGACGTCTTTGAGGGTAGGCTCACCCAGGAGGAGCGGGACATAGTGCTTGGGGATGCCTTTGGTCCCCTGGTGCAGAAGTGGAGGGAGGTGCGGGGCAAGCGGGTGAACTCGCGCCTCACTGTACTTCGGGCGTTGTTGGATAGGTTTTGGGATACGACCAACACCTTCCACATGCCTGGTTACGAGGTCGGCGTGATTCCTTCCTCGTGGGCAGTTGTCACGGGGTTGCCTCATGGTGAGCGCGTACTTGACTGGGGGCGTGAGCGACCTCCTATCGATAGCCCACCAGTCGTACGCCTGATTGGTGACGGGGTCAAGTGCGGGGCGGACGAGGAGCACACGTTCCAGCCTCGTACTATATGGTGTGCGGACTTCTTCGAGGGGAAGAGGAAGAAGAAGGGGTCTACTCGAGCGAGCGCTGAGCAGAGGGCCCGGCTGTGGTTGTGGTGGTTTCTGACAGCCACCCACTTTGGCGACAAGGGGGAGCGAGCGTCGACGGCTGTGCTGATGGCGCTGTCGGATATGTCACGCGTAGGTGAGTTTGACTGGGTCACTCCGGCTTTTGGGCTGTTGATCCGTTACTTGAGGGATGCAGTGCGCCCTGACCGGATCGACGAGAAGTCGGATGTGTCGCTTGTGGGTCCTGGTCTTCTGATGGAGGTAAGGCTTGATTTCGCAGCATCTTGTTGTCTCGTCTCTGCTTTTCTTGAACGCGTGTGTTGTGTTTGCTTGCCAGGCTTGGTGCTACGCTCACTTCCCTTCTCTCGCTCGGACACGTTCGGTGGCGGCTCCATACCCGCTTTCCATGCGCACGCCGACAATGATCGGAGGGGTATTGGCCTGAACTATGTCGCGGCGCGTGTGCGCTTCACCGGGATGACGATGGATAAGGTAAGGCTGAATGTGTCTTGTACTTTGGTCTTTGTAGCTTGTTTTCGGGTTTGTGTTTGTTTTGTGGTTTATAATTTGGTTTTGCTTTGTAGTTTGTTCGCGACCCTGAAGGAAGTTCTGGCGTCCACTGAGTCGATTGCGACCGCTTTGGTCCCCTCGACGGACGGCGGTGTACATCGAGACTTCGACGGCCATCTTGGCACTGGGTGGCGTCATCTGCGCAGACGGTCGCGGCGGCTTCATCGTACTGCTCCTCGCCCTCGGTTTTGTTTGTGGAGACGCGGCGCTAATGGCGTCGTGGCGTGTATCACGAGGTGAGTCCGACTCGCTTCCGCGGCGGGATGAGGATTACGTGACTTGGGCACGGCGATGCCCTTCTTGTATTTGTGATCGAGGTATGCTTGTTTATCCACTTTGCTTGTATGTGTTTTGGTTTTAGGAAGCAAAAATTTACCCTATTTTTGTTTTGTAGCGACGTGATCTCGATCTTGAGTTCCACCTCCTCCGCTCGTTGAGGACTGGCCGGTTGTTCACGAGGGTCGCTCTCATTCGATCGTCTTTGCAGCCTTGTGCGTCTGTGGTCACCGTCACGGGCCTTGAGAGTTGGGATCCGCGCGTGAAAAAGGTATTAACCTTCCTCTTTGTACAGCATGAGTATTATGTAGTATATAGCCCCCAGTTTGAATTAGATTTTATTGTAAAATCATTATTCAAACTCTGTTGAAGCAGGTTTTTGATTATAGCCCCCAGTTTGAGTAAGATTTTATTGTAAAATCATTAGTCAAACTGTGTTGAAACAGGTTTGTGATTGTAGCCCCCAGAAAGCGAAATTGATTTCTCTTATTGCTGCAGGTGACAGCTGAGGTCCACAGGAGGCTGTGGCGGGCGGCAAACCGGTGGCGGGCGGTCGTGAATGAGAAGGTGGTGGACGCTTGCAGGGCGCAGAGAGAGACGGCCGAGGCGCGACTTGAGTTAGCCAGGGTCAGGGCTGAGGAGGGGGCGAGATCGCGGGCCGAGCTGGAGGCTGCGCATGCCGAGGAGTTGGCGAGGGTCCGGGCAGAGCTGGAGGGTCGGTATGCAGGGGAGCTGGATAGGGCGCATGCTGAGATTGATTCCCTGCGTGCTGTCTTGCAGCGTCGTGACCAGTCGTAGTAGGCTTGGACTTGTATATTTCAGACTTGTATTATGAGTATTAGTATTTGTTGGTAACGGTTTATGTATCAGGATTTGTTATGGTTGGTTGGTTTTTTGGACTTGTAGGTGTTTATGGGTATAATTTGGTTATTGTGTCTTGTTGCGAAAATGCATTACTGTGTCGTAGCAGGGTCTGAAATCCTTGCGTATTTGCTTGCCGAGCGTACCTGCAAAACATTGTTAGTCGTAAAAGCATATATATACGTCTCGATTGAGACTGACTCGCTAATGACTTAAATTAAATGTGAAATGAAGAGTTTTTGAAAAATGCTGGTTTAGAAAATATTCTAGACTCGTGAAAAAGACGTTTTTGACATAGCAAAAAGTTTGAGCTAAAACGACGTTTTGAGACGAAAATTGTGAATGCGAAAACCATATTTTGTGTTGTGTTTCATTTTTGTGTGATTATCGTGTTTTGTGAAAATGAAAAATACGAAAGACGGGAGTCAATTACGCAAATCGAGACGACGCGACGGGACCGTAAAAACAGGTCCAAGGTCGGTAGAAAGGATAAATGTAATAAGTTAAATATTTTAGGGTATAGGTGTGTAAGAAGTGTAAGAAATCGAATAATTTTGTCAGGAGGAAAAAGAAAATCGCCTGTAAACAGGCGATTTTATTTTTAATCGCCTGTTTACAGGCGATTAAATTTTTGTTTTGTGGTTTTCTTTGATTTATTTTAATCGCTTGTTCACTAGCGTTTAAGTTTTTGTGTTGTATTTCGTTTTGCAAATCTCGGCTATAAAAGGAGGGGTAAGTTAGTTTATTTCACTCATCCTCTCGTCTTCTATTCTCGATTTTCCAAGAATATTCAGAATATTTACGGAACATTCGTCGAGTTATGGAGAGTTTTGAAGGAAACTTGCGCCGTTGGTGTGCGTCCTTATCGGGTGTCGAGAAGAAGCTCTTGAAAGATTGCGGAGTTGGCGTATTTCGTGGGCTAAGGCAGGTTCGAATGGAGTACGAGTTCCTGGACGCTTGTCTTGAGTATTGGGATCCAAGCCTTCATGTGTTCCGCTTTCCTTGCGGAGAGGTTTGCCCCTTAGTCGAGGAGTTTGGGGCCATTGGCGGGTGGACGCGGATTGGCCTGCCTGTATGTGTCAGGCAGGAACTTGGCTACAAGAGGCAGGTTCAGAATTATCTCCAGATGACCCGTGATGAGGTGGAAGAGTTATTTGTTGGGAACCGTATCAACCTCTATCGTTTGTGTCAATGGTTTAGGAATAATGCAAACGGGCATATCTCTGCTGTGGCTAGGAGAAGGGCTTTGGCTTTTTGCTTGGTTCATTGCTATATGTTCGGACTACGTATGCGAGGGGTTGTTGGGAGATCCGCGTTTAATTGCTGTTGTGGAGCAGATGGAAATAGGTTGCAATCCTTCTGCTTTAATTCTGGCGGAGACGATCCTTGGATTGGACGACCGGGCATGTAATAGGGAACATGCGTACCGAGGGTGTCCATTGATCCTCCAGGTGTGGCTGATGGAGCGTCTAAGTGTGTTGAACGACCTTGGCTTCGATGGCGAATATGTAGCAGGGGGCGGTACCAATCGTTACATGCGATGGTCGGTCCGCACGAGCCCCTAATGACTATTTCCCCGAGTTTGTGAGGTCATGTGCCATCCGTTGGTCGGTATCCTGGTGGGGAGTGGTCAGTGTGACGGCGAGCGCAGTAGGTGATGGCCCCTCTGGGGTCCTATTGTGTGGGTTCGAGATGGGGGTTTACATCCATCCCCTGCGGGTGAGGCGACAGATAGGGTATGCACAGTTTATTCCTGGCCAGGACACAAAGGTACAGGACATGGTTGTGTTAAATAACCAGGTGACCGACGAGTGGGTCAGTGGTTGGATCATGCGTCCTAAGTGGCTTGTGGCTGGTACTCCTGGGATGATCCGGGTGTCGAGGGCTTACTCCAAATGGACCGTTGCTGAAAGTGCTATGGAGAGGGCTAGTCTCCGTGCCATAGAGCTTAACGAGCCTCCGTCGACCTCCGCCTACGACCCGATCCGCTTTGGACGCAATAGTGGTAGGGGTGGTGCTTCGAGCTCGGTGCCTCTCTCGGCGGCGGAATGCGTGTTCGGTCGTCGCCGTATTCCAGGGCCAGGTGCTCCGGATCGTCATGGTAATGTTGGGGGTCGTCGTAGGGGTTGAGGGTTGGTGCTCCCCTATTCAGCTGGAAGGTTTTGAGTCTGCTTCGGAGACTAACCTGGTTTTAGTTTATGTGTGCTTTGTTAGTATTATGTTCATATTATGTTGTATTATGTAATATATTACATATCCTAAACCCGATGTACATGCCGGGACTCGTATTGTAATATATAGTGTTTGTTAGTGTATTTCTAAGGTCGTAGTCATGCTCCTACGTTTGAAAAATCAAAATGTAACCGTTCTTTTTAAGATTAATAAAAATCAGGTTTTTATTTACGACTCTGCCTCATTTTGCTTGTTATTTTGTGTGAAATTTCTTGGCTCTAATCCTTTTTTCAAAGTTTAGAATGCAAGCATGGTTTTTGTCTTTAGGAAATTTTTGTATCGACTATTCCCTCGACTTTTTTAAGTTTTGGGTTTGTCGTTTTGTGTTGAACATCGCCTTATGTTAACCTATTAGGTTAAGAGAAGGTTTTTGTGTTGACTGTGTCCTTGGCCTTTTTAACCTTTGGACGCGTCATTTTTGTGTTGAATATCGCCTTATGTTAACCCATTAGGTTATGAGACGGTTTTTGTGTTGACTATATCCTCAGCCTTTTTAAGCTTTGGACGCGTCATTTTTGTGTTGAATATCGGTTGTGCTTTTTACAAAGCTGCCTACGTATCCACGAAAAGTGGAATCAAACCGGCGTAGTTCGAGAATGTATGTTTAAGGGCATACCGGCCCATGAGTTGTGTTTGATTTTTGTGGTGAATGTGCACGTTTAGTGATGAGGCTAAAGTCGTCAAGCCTAATCAAAATAACCTAACAAACAACTAACAGAAGCTAGTGGTAAGCAGGATCGAATCCACAAGGAGACAGATGAAGTCAAGAGGGTGCTTAGCTATCTAAGGTCAATCTCAAGGTATGAAAGGTCGGTGTTCTTGAAGAACTAACTAGGAACAAAGGGTAAAATGATATGAAATATGAAAGAGAGGGGGATTAGGGCATCAGGTTCATGTGACATCGATTTAGAACTCAACTCGGAAGGAAATTCAATCAATTGAAAGTATGCAAACGATTATGTTTTGGGAAAACGCTCTCTCGAGTCAATTTCAACCTTAAGCAAATTTAGCGGGCTCTCGCTACGTACTAAATTCGACTTATCAATTACGCGTGAGTCTAGTTTCAATTCGGCTCTCGATCTTAAACTGAAACAACCTAAATTCAATTCAATAAAGGCGTCCCTAAATTCAATTGATAATTAAAACGCGCAGGAAGAAATCAATTGCACAAATTCAATCAATATAAACGATTAAAACATGTTCTGAATCAATATCACAATCACCTTAAACCCTAATTGAGGGATTAGCTAGACATGGAAGGGGGAAGAACAAAGCAATTAAAATAATAGAACATGATGAAGTAAAACAAGAACAAATAAATTAAACCTGGAGAAATCGGGAATTGGAATACAAAAGATCGAAACTTGCAAGATTAAATAAAGCTAAACCTAAAGTTTTTGAGAGTTTTCAAGGAGAGAAACTAGGTTCTAAACTAAAGCAGAAATTATAATGTAAAAGCATAATTCACAAAACCCTACTCGAGTTGTATTTATAGGCCACGAAAATCCGGAGTTTTAAGTCAGCAGAACCGAGCGGTTCGGGGGGGTGAACCGATCGGTTCAGGGTGGGAACCGATCGGTTCTGGGTTGAACCGAGCGGTTCTAAGGGGTCCAGGAGCTTCCAGCACGTTCAAGCTCTGTTTCAGCTATCCGGAACCTATAGGTTTGCTCTGAACCTATAGGTTTAACTTCACAAATCCTCCTATTGACTCCGAATCAACTCTCGAGCCTCGTCTTGACTTCTCGATACTTGTAAACGCTCCAAATGACTCAGGTTTCAGCTCAGGACCGCCAAAACCTGCAAAATACACACGAGGAACGACAGTATCGCAATATAAAGCAAATAGCTACTAAAGTACTAGTGAAATCGAGTAAGTGCGAGCTAAATGCAACTATAACGGGCGCTTAAATGCTATATAAATGACATGTATCAAACTCCCCCAAACCAAACCTTTGCTTGTCCTCAAGCAAACAGCGTCGGAGAAAATCAAAGCATAGCTAGTTAATCACGTTAGCATCTCGAAGTGGACGACCTATGCACATTAACCTGCGACCATAGTCTATTTCGCCGAAAATAGAGCACAAGTCTCAACCATTCACACCAACATATAATGCTAGCCTCCAACGCTTTCGCAAAAATTAAACTAACGATAATTGGATTCGAGCAAGGCCAACCGAGCATACCACTTTCCAACATACCATTCGTTCCACATCATTCCATTTTTCTTTCTTTTCTTTTCTCTTTTTTTTTTTTTTTTTCTTTTCGCATTAAACTAACGATAATTGGATTCGAGCAAGGCCAACCGAGCATACCACTTTCCAACATACCATTCGTTCCACATCATTCCATTTTTCTTTCTTTTCTTTTCTCTTTTTTTTTTTTTTTTCTTTTCGCGCAATGTGGAGCATCCCTCGTATGTTATACCGTTTAGCATGACGTTCACTCGGTAAAAATCGCGCTCGGGTACACATATTTCCTTAAGGGTTACGTCATTGCTCATACTCTCGGTCGCAACCAAATTCATGGCCACTGTGGTTACTCAAATCAATGAGTCCCCTCCGAGAGCATCGAAGCATTGCTCCATCATTAAAAGATCGTTCCAAACAAACCACATTCCAACATTCCAAACTTTCCACAAACCAATTGCCTCGCAAGAATACCAATATCGAAAGTAAAAGGAACGAAAAGCGATAATAATTAAGCAAATACAAGTGGGCTAGTGTTTGAGACTCGCAATCTATGAACAGGAAACAAACATATAGTGCAAGCTACGACGATAGAAAGTCGACTTGGAGATACTAAAGCTCAAAACAGCACACTAATCAATTCTCCAAACTGGCAATTCAAAGCGAAAAAGGTTTGGAAACGCAAAAATTTTAAAAATTAAGCACACAAAATGGAAAATACAAAGCAATAAGCGCGAAAGAGCTTTCCTCCCCCAAACCAGAATCACACATTGTCCTCAATGTGGAAAACAGCACAACCACAAGCAGCATGAAGGGACAAGATATAGACGGGGGTAGGAAAAGTAAAGCGAGGAAACGAGGGAAAAAGGAGTAAAGAAAGCTCACATTATCAAGTTGGAGCTCCCCCAAACCGAAGCGAAGCATGGAGTGCGGCTTATGATCCACGAATATGCGTCCATTTCAGTCCAGCTATGACGTGCTTCGGAATAGCACGCGAGAAAAAGTAGGCCGAATCAGCAGGGTCCGGCCAAGGCCGTCAGTGAGGCCTGTCTCATAAATACTAAGGACGCAGAGTCCTCAAGTACCTGCATGCTAAATTAAATATAAATCCCTCGTTCCTCACGCGCTCATAAAAGCAAACTAATAAAATGTCAAAGTCAAAAACAAACCAAACCCAAACAAAGTACAATAAATTACAACGTCATCGGGTTGCCTCCCGGAAAGCGCTGGTTTATAATGGTCCCGCACGACCGTCGTCAAAACGCGTCATCAAGTCAAGTTTGGCCAAGGACGTTGGTAGCATCCGTTCGCCAAAGAACTCGATCCCCACGAGGAAGAGCAGCATAATCCATCACGCAAGGTATTCCATCGCAAAATGGCTCTCCAAAACAGCTCCGTGCGCCACGCACCGCCAACCATGGGTCTCCTCCTCCATCACCCGGATCATAGACATCCGCCCTCGTGACCTTCCGTTCCCCCAAACCAGGATTATAGCCACCTTGCGTGAGACCTGCACAAGAAACAGCGGAAGAAACAACCTCCAAGGGGTCTCCAGTAGAGTGAGACGGAGGGGCAAGGTCAATAGCAAAAACAGACTCAGGCTGTATAGGGGCACGGGGAAGACTAGACTTAGTATAGGTCAACTGCTCACCTCCTACCGAGAACGTAAGTGTCTTATTCCCCACATCGATTACAGCTCCTGCAGTGTGCAGGAAAGGTCTCCCTAGAATGATTGGGATGTGGGGGTCCTCGGGAATGTCTAGGACCACAAAGTCTACGGGTATGTAAAACTTCCCTATCTTGACCGGGACGTCCTAAAGGATACCTAAAGGTCTCTGGACACTACGGTCGGCCATCTGCAACGTCATGGAGGTCACTCCTAGCTTAGTCATGTTCAGTTTCTTGCAGATGGAGTAGGGAATGATGCTCACACTAGCCCCCAAGTCACACAAGGCGTTTTGCACGACATACTTCCCTATAGAACAAGGGATGGAGAAAGTCCCGGGGTCACTTAGCTTAGAAGGCGAGCTACCCTACAATAAAGCACTACCCTCCCCCACAAAAGACACGGTCTCGGTCGCATTAATCGACCGCTTCTTTGATATGACCTCTTTAAGAAACTTAGCATACGCAGGAATTTGCTTAACTAAATCGATAAACGAAAGATTTACCTGCAAAGTTTTGAGGATCTCAAAGAACCTATCGAGCTTGGGGTCCACGGTAGCCGGACGTACACGACCCGGAAAGGGAAGCCTGATTTGAATCTCCGGCGCCTTGTCTTTAACAACATCATCCACAAGCTGCTGTCGCTTTGCCGGCCCATGATCACACGGCCTGGCCGTGTTACTCACCCCATTCTTCTCCTCCTCCTCCGGTTGCCTCGGGGCGTCGTAAACTGTACCACTGCGCAAAGTAATAGCACATGTTGTATCAGGAGGAGGGTTAGGAGGATTACCTTGTGGTGGCAGGGTGCCCTGTTGACGCGATGCTTGCGAAGCGGCTAATTGAGCCACTTGGTTCTCGAGCATTTTAATCGCTGCGTCCTTGGCTTGCTCGCTCTTCTGCATTTGCTGCATCATTATCTCTTGTGACTTGGCTATCTGCATCATCATGGCCTTCAATTCACTCACACTCGAATCAACAACAGGAGGGGGAGCAGGTTGAACTGGTGGTGGGACAAATGGGGGTCTTTGGTAGTTAGGGGGGGATGGTTGGAAATTCTTGTGGGGAGGGATGTAGGGTTGATTTTGTGGTGGTTGGGTGGTTGGGTTTAGGACGTTCTGGTTACGGTAAGACAAGAGTGATCGATCGTAGCCAGGTTGGTTTTGGTAGGGCAGGTTTTGGTTGTAGGATTGGTATGCAAAGACCTGCTCCTGGGGCGCAGCATACCCCGTAGTATAACCCATATCGTGCCCCACAACAGCATTCACGTGGGCACCAGTAGAACCACCTCCCTGCATCATGCTAATCTGCGCAGCCGCAAAGAACTCCGACTAGTGAGCGCAGAAATACTCCCCTTATCACGGTCATCATGTGCGGACCGTGAATTACCTCGCGGTTTACCGAACTGAGACGAATGCATGGCCATCTCCTAGATCAAACCCCAAGCCTTGTCGTCATCGACGTTGTTAGCAAAACGTCCCTCTGCAGCAGAATCCAGAATAGTTCTACTCTCCGCATAAAGACCATTATAAAAGGTCATGACCACGAGCCATTCGTTCAGCCCATGGTGAGGACAATCCCTTATGAGCTTTTTGTACCGCTCCCACGCTTCAGCAAGTGACTCATCAAACGTTTGTTTGAAGCCTTGGATTTGGCTTCTCATCTGATTAGTGCGTTCAGGAGGATAGAACTTAGAGTAGAAGGCAAGAGCTAACCCATTCCAATCAGTGATCCCCGCAGTCTCCTTGTCGAGGTCCGTGATCCACTCACGAGCTCGATCCTTCAATGAGAAAGGGAACAGCATTTCCCTTATCTGGTTTTGTGTGATCCCGGCCTGCTTTATCGTCGAACAGTAGTCGGTAAACACTTGCATATGCCTACCGGGATCCTCAGTTGGGTAACCACCGAATTGATTCCGCTCCACCAAGTTTAGGAAGGCGGGGCGGATCTCGAAGTTGCCCTGCAGCGTAGCGGGCATCGTGAATCCAGCCGGAATGGATTCCGGTGTAGGCACCGAGTGACTAGAAAGTTTAGGCATAGTCACTGGCGGTGGAGATAATGGAGTAAATGGAGGTGTGTCCTCTTCGTAGGACGATTGCGTAGCACTAGACGACGCTTCCTCGCTATTAAGATCAACGATTTGAATTGCTTGCTTGCGTAACCTATGTAACGCTCGTTCCGGCTCAGGTTCAAAGGGCACTAGACCTGCAGGTGACCTGTGCATAAACAACACTTACAAGCAAATGATAAGAAACGGTCTCAAGGAACTAAGTTCCTTAAGACAAGAGAGAAAAACCTAAGCAAAGACTAAACAAACACTAACTAGCTAACCGTCTCCCCGGCAACGGCGCCAAAATTGATGAGGCTAAAGTCGTCAAGCCTAATCAAAATAACCTAACAAACAACTAACAGAAGCTAGTGGTAAGCAGGATCGAATCCACAAGGAGACAGATGAAGTCAAGAGGGTGCTTAGCTATCTAAGGTCAATCTCAAGGTATGAAAGGTCGGTGTTCTTGAAGAACTAACTAGGAACAAAGGGTAAAATGATATGAAATATGAAAGAGAGGGGGATTAGGGCATCAGGTTCATGTGACATCGATTCAGAACTCAACTCGGAAGGAAATTCAATCAATTGAAAGTATGCAAACGATTAGGTTTTGGGAAAACGCTCTCTCGAGTCAATTTCAACCTTAAGCAAATTTAGCGGGCTCTCGCTACGTACTAAATTCGACTTATCAATTACGCGTGAGTCTAGTTTCAATTCGGCTCTCGATCTTAAACTGAAACAACCTAAATTCAATTCAATAAAGGCGTCCCTAAATTCAATTGATAATTAAAACGCGCAGGAAGAAATCAATTGCACAAATTCAATCAATATAAATGATTAAAACATGTTCTGAATCAATATCATAATCACCTTAAACCCTAATTGAGGGATTAGTTAGACATGGAAGGGGGAAGAACAAAGCAATTAAAATAATAGAACATGATGAAGTAAAACAAGAACAAATAAATTAAACCTGGAGAAATCGGGAATTGGAATACAAAAGATCGAAACTTGCAAGATTAAATAAAGCTAAACCTAAAGTTTTTGAGAGTTTTCAAGGAGAGAAACTAGGTTCTAAACTAAAGCAGAAATTATAATGTAAAAGCATAATTCACAAAACCCTACTCGAGTTGTATTTATAGGCCACGAAAATCCGGAGTTTTAAGTCAGCAGAACCGAGCGGTTCGGGGGGGGTGAACCGATCGGTTCAGGGTGGGAACCGATCGGTTCTGGGTTGAACCGAGCGGTTCTAAGGGGTCCAGGGGCTTCCAAAGACGCTCAAGCTCGCTTTGTTTATCCGGAACCTATAGGTTTGCTCTGAACCTATAGGTTTAACTTCACAAATCCTCGTATTGACTCCGAATCAACTCTCGAGCCTCGTCTTGACTTCTCGATACTTGTAAACGCTCCAAATGACTCAGGTTTCAGCTCAGGACCGCCAAAACCTGCAAAATACACACGAGGAACGACAGTATTGCAATATAAAGCAAATAGCTACTAAAGTACTAGTGAAATCGAGTAAGTGCGAGCTAAATGCAACTATAACGGGGGCTTAAATGCTATATAAATGACATGTATCATTTAGGGGCATGCCGGTCCATGAGCATGTTTAAGGACCTGCCGGTCCATGAATTGTGTTTGGTGGATGCATGTTTAGGGGCATGCCGGCCCATGAATTGTTTTTATAAAATTGTATTTTACAGATACATTGCAAGGGGTTTTTAGGGATAGTATTTCTTGAGTTGATCGAGATTTGTGGCGAGGTTGAACTCTTGTCCGTCGAGGTTGGTTAATTTGACTGCTCCGCCCATGTAGATCTCCTTGACGAGGTAGGGCCCTGCCCAGTTAGGTTTGAATTTTCCTCGTGGGTCGACTGGAAGTGGTGCCCGGACTGACTTTAGTACGAGATCACCTACTTTTATGTGTCGTGGCTTAACTCGCTTGTTGAATGCTCGTTGTAGTCAGGCTTGGTACATTCGTACGGTGCTCAGGGAATGCAGTCGGCGTTCATCCAGGAGCATGAGTTGTTAAATGCACTGCTCACGGGCCCATTCTCGCTCCGGATGCTACTTTCCATTAGTATGCGTAGAGATTGTATTTCTATTTCCATCGTTGACGGCTTCCATGCCGTAGGTGAGAAATAGGGGTCATGCCCGTAGGGGTTCGGATGGTAGTACGGTATCCCAGTGCATATGGTATTTTGTTGGGCCAATCTTTGCACCGCCGATCATTTTCTCGAGTATGGTGACGCATCGCCTTGCTTGTCGCTTCAACGGCTCCATTGGTTTGGGGTCGATAGGGTGAGGATTTGTGATCTTTGGATGTTGTATTTTGTGAGTATGGCTTCCGCCTCGCGTTGAAAGTGCGAACCTTGATCGCCGATGAACTCATGGGGTATGCCATATCGGCATATGATGTTCGCCTGGATGAACTTGGCGACTTCTTCGAGCCGAGGGTTCAAAAGATGCCGCTTCTACCCATTTAGTGAAGTAGTCGATGGCCACCAAAGACGGGCGGTGACCTCTGCCCGATGGGGTGGACTTTTCCTATCACGTCGATGCCCCAGGTTGAAAAGGGCCAGGGTGAGGTCAGACTGTACAGTGGTGCACGTGGTACATGTTGGGCGTTCTTTGAAAATTTGGCGGTTGTGGCGGTGCTTGGCGTATTGGATCTGATGCTTCCATGGTCGTCCAATACCATCGTAGCCGTAGAATCTGTTTGCAGAGTGCTCGAGCGTTCATGTGGGGTCCGCATTCGCCATCGTGGACTTGCGTGATGATTTCCTGCCCCTTCTTGTAGTCGACTGAAGGTACCGGATATCGCGCTCCCGCGAGTATACCTATCGACGCTCTGCGCGCGCCCGCCCTCGCCCCGCGTGGGGGCGCCGGGGCGGAATGCGCCTCGCAGGAAAAAGTGCGAAGTTTTGAGAAAAATGGGGGAGATCATTGCATGAATTTGTGACCAAAAAGAAAAGTAGAAAATCCTTTTTGAAAGTGTATTTTCGGAGTCGCCACCAAATATTAAAGGAATTTGGAACCTATTCAACGCGTCTTGAAATACAAGACACGAGTGTCTCAGATTTCAAGGTGCGTCGATACCTAACTATCTGAGGTTCAAACCGCAGAAGGGTTCTGAGTGAGGTTACTTTTCAAAGTTTTGACAAAGTGTATTTTGAAAACAAAGAATCAAAAAGCCTACGTAAAAAGTAGTCTCTACTAATATGAAAACATTTGCTTAATTTCGATATTTGGGCTAAAAGTCACGCTACGTCCAAGTGCGAATAAGTATGACTCGATTAAAATGCATAAATAATGTAAATTGTCAAAATAATGACATATTGCTATAGGAAATGTACGTTAAATAATAATTTATTGACTAAATTATTACTATAGACGTTATTTTCCAACCTCGTATTAGAATTTGTACAGAAAAACCCTCAGTTTTGACATGCTAAAAGACTCTATGAAACGGTACAATTTAGTGTTGGATCCGTGATTCTAGTCGTTATTTAATGCATGAATGAGGACTTGCATAATTATAAAAGTGACGTCGGTTTGCTTTAGTGATAATGAGTCGTTTATTTATGCGATATTGGCGGGGTTTAGACGGATTATGAATCCGAATTGCTACAACCGTATTACGAATACGGCTTCGCTAGTGCCAATATCGGGTTTGGGGTTAATGTAACCCCATTATCCGAGTCTCAAACGTCCTGCCCGTAGGTAAAATGTTTACCTTTCGAAAATGTAAAGACGGTATTTTTGAGTGGATTTCGTGAATAGTGTATAAGTGTTAAAAAACCGATGATTGAAATGAATGAAGTGGGTTGGTATTTATAGAAAAATGGCTGGTTTATGGGTAGACAAAAACTTAATCGCCTGTGTACAGGCGAATTTAATTTCATCTGGGCTGTTTTTTTGTAGGAAAAACAAAAAGGCTGCACACCCAAAA
The DNA here is from genome assembly GCA_023091065.1 of Dianthus caryophyllus. Classification (NCBI taxonomy): domain Eukaryota; kingdom Viridiplantae; phylum Streptophyta; class Magnoliopsida; order Caryophyllales; family Caryophyllaceae; genus Dianthus; species Dianthus caryophyllus. The sequence goes on from CM041519.1 coordinate 28,878,651, forward strand.
CAAAAACTTAATCGCCTGTTCACTGGCTATTAAGTTTTTAATCGCCTGTTAACAGGCGATTTTATTTTTGTTTTGGTGGGCTGTTTAAGCCGCCTTTGGCTAAGTGACGTATTATAGGGTAATGATTATGTTTTGTGATGTAATTGTCGTGTGGGTTAAGTAATTGTTCAGTTTTGGTCCGAATTTCGGTTTTCGTGTTTCGGTTTTTGTCGTGTTTTTCGGTTTTGGCTCGAAATAAAATAATATTAGGTTATATTATTTTACGGTTTTGTAGAGTCTAGTTTTGAAAATGTGACACGGGACGCACTTTGGCCCGTTTTACGTGTTGTGTTTTGGTTCGTTTTTGTAAGTTTGGGCCGTTTTGTAGCTAGTTGGGCTGTTTTTGTGGCTTGGCTTAATAAGACGTTCCTGTATTGTGCTCGTGTTATGCTCATAATGACTAAAATTGACATTCATTTTTATAACTATGCAAATCCAAATTAATACGCTAAAAATGACTAATACGTTTTAGACACTTTTGTACCGTTTCGACTCTTTTAAAAGCATGCATGAAAGTCCTTTTCATCATCGGGTTTGTTTTTGGGGGGTACGGATACGGGTATCTACAGAGCCCCCAGTTTAACTGAGTTTGGACAAAGCGTTAATCAAACTTAAAGATAGTATCCGGACCATTATAGTCTCGATACTACCTGGCGGCGCTAAGCATGTGTCTTATGGGAGAGACGAGGACTTAGCGTCGGGAAATGCGGGGAGGGACGACATGTTTTTAAGGACATGACGGTCCTACATGTTTAAGGGCATGTCAGCCTGCATGTGGCCTGAGTACTCCCAGCTGGCGCCTTGCTTGTGTTTCCGTTTGTGCTCCTTGCTTTGCTTGCGCTTCTGGCTTGCGCTCCTTTGCTTTGCTTGCGCTTCTGGCTTGCGCTCCTTTGCTTTGCTTGCGCTTCTGGCTTGCGCTCCTTGCTTTGCTTTCCTTGCTGGACGTCTCGTAGAAGAGGTTACGCGTTTTTGGGGTTTTTTTTTATAAGAGTGGTTTAGATTTTTGTGAACGTCTCGTAAGGAGGCTACGTGTTTTTCTCATAAAAGGCTAGGTTTTTATGAACGTCTCGTGAGGAGGTTACGTGTTTTTGGTTCTCATAAAAAGGGCTAGGTTTTTATGAACGTCTCGTGAGGAGGCTACGCGTTTGTCTCATAAAAAGGCTAGGTTTTTATGAACGTCTCGCGAGGAGGCTACGTGTTTTTCTCATAAAAAGTTAGGTTTTTATGAACGTCTCGCGAGGAGGCTACGTGTTTTTGGTTCTCATAAAAAGGTAGGTTTTTATGAACGTCTCGTGAGGAGGCTACGTGTTTTTGTATTTTGACGTCTCGTGAGAAGGTTACGTGTTTTTGGTTTCTCATAAAAAGGGCTAGGTTTTTATGAACGTCTCATGAGGAGGTTACGTGTTTTTGTATTTCTCATAAAAAGTTAGGTTTTTATGAACGTCTCGTGAGGAGGCTACGTGTTTTTGTATTTTTCATAAAAGGTTAGGTTTTTATGAACGTCTCGCGAGGAGGCTACGTGTTTTGGTTTTTCTCATAAAAAGTTAGGTTTTTATGAACGTCTCGTGAGGAGGCTACGCGTTTTTGTGGTTTTATAAAAGTGGTTAGGCTTTTATGAACGTCTCGTGAGGAGGCTACGTGTTTTTTTGTGGTTCTCATAAAAAGGGCTAGGTTTTTATGAACGTCTCTTGAGGAGGCTACGCGTTTTTGGTTTTTCTCATAAAAAGTTAGGTTTTTATGAACGTCTCGTGAGGAGGCTACGTGCTTTTTGTGGTTCACATAAAAAGGGCTAGGTTGTTATGAACGTCTCTTGAGGTGGCTACGCGCTTTTGGATTTTTCATATAAAGTTAGGTTTGTATGACACGCCTCGTGAGGAGGCTCGTGTTTTTGGTTGAAATGCACGTCTCGTGAGGAGGCTACGTGCTTTTCTTTTTCTCATAAAAAGTTAGGTTTTTATGAACGTCTCGTGAGGAGGCTACGCGCTTTTGGGTTTTTCATAAAAAGTTAGGTTTTTATGACACGTCTCGTGAGGAGGCTACGTGTTTTTTGGTTGAAATGCACGTCTCGTGAGAAGGCTACGTGCTTTTCTTTTTCTCATAAAAAGTTAGGTTTTTATGAACGTCTCGTGAGGAGGCTACGCGCTTTTGGGTTTTTCATAAAAAGTTAGGTTTTTATGACACATCTCGTGAGGAGGCTACGTGTTTTTAGGTTGAAATGCACGTCTCGTGAGGAGGCTACGTGCTTTTATTTTTCTCATAAAAAGCTAGGTTTTTATGAACGTCTCGTGAGGAGGCTACGCGCTTTTGGGTTTTTCATAAAAAGTTAGGTTTTTATGACACGTCTCGTGAGGAGGCTACGTGTTTTTTGGTTGAAATGCACGTCTCGTGAGGGGGCTACGTGCTTTTCTTTTTCTCATAAAAAGTTAGGTTTTTATGAACGTCTCGTGAGGAGGCTACGCGCTTTTGGGTTTTTCATAAAAAGTTAGGTTTTTATGACACGTCTCGTGAGGATGCTACGTGTTTTTAGGTTGAAATGCACGTCTCGTGAGGAGGCTACGTGCTTTTCTTTTTCTCATAAAAAGTTAGGTTTTTATGAACGTCTCGTGAGGAGGCTACGCGCTTTTGGGTTTTTCATAAAAAGTTAGGTTTTTATGACACGTCTCGTGAGGAGGCTACGTGTTTTTAGGTTGAAATGCACGTCTCGTGAGGAGGCTACGTGCTTTTCTTTTTCTCATAAAAAGTTAGGTTTTTATGAACGTCTCGTGAGGAGGCTACGCGCTTTTGGGTTTTTCATAAAAAGTTAGGTTTTTATGACACGTCTCGTGAGGAGGCTACGTGTTTTTTTTTTGGATTTGTGGGTATGTATGGGTATATTTGTGGTTCGGTTTTGATTGTAGTTGTTGGCTTTGTGTGTGACGTCCTAGGCCTCGAATATTTCGTCTTGTTGCAAAAATGCATGTTCGGGTTGTAGGCAGATGCAGAAATCCTTGCGTTTTTGCTTGCGGAGTGTACCTGCAAAAAGTCGTTAGTCGTAAAAACACATATATATATGTCTCGATTGAGACTGACTCGCTTAGGACTAAACTAAATGCAAATGCAGGGTTTTTAAAATATGCTGTTTAGAAAGTATTTTAGATTCGTAAAAAGACGCTTTTGACATTGTAAAAATGTGAGCTAAAACGACATTTTGAGACGAAAATTGTGAATGCGAAAATCGTGTTTTATGTCGTGGTTAATTTTTGTGTTGTAGATTGTTTTGCAAATTCGGCTATAAAAGGAGGGCTAGGTTAACTCATTTTACTCATCCTTTCAACGTTCTATTCTCGGTATTCCAAAGATATTCAAAATATTTACTAACGTTAGTCGAGTTATGGAGAATTTTGAAGGAAACTTCTTGTAGATTGGTGTTAAATCGTTTGTCGGGTATAGAAGAGAAAGACTTTGAAAGATCATGTATCGGGTACTCCTGGTGCAGGGTAGGTTCAAATGGAGCCCGAGTTATTGGAGGTTTGTCTCGACTATTGGGACCTAAGTTTTCATGTGTTCCGCTTTCCTGGGGGAGGGGTCTGTCCATTGGTCGAGGAGTTTGGAGCTAATGGTGGCTAAGGGAATCTGGTGTTTGTTTTATTGTGTTGTTGTTAGTATTATGTTCATATTATTTTGTATTATGTTCGTATTATGTCTATCCTAAACCCGACGTAAATGCCGGGTTAAGTATAAGTATTATAATATATTGTAGTGTTGTTAGTGTATCTCTAAGGTTGTAGTTACGCTCCTACTTTTGAAAGATCCAAAATGTAACCGTTCTTTTTAAGATTAATAAAAATCAGGTTTTATTTACGACTCTGCCTCATTTTGCTTGTTATTTTGTGTGAAATTCCTTGACTCTAATCTCTTTTCAAAGTTTAGAATGCAAGCATGGTTTTTGTTTTTAGGAAATTTTTGTATTGACTATTCCCTCGACTTTTTTAAGCTTTGGGTTTGTCGTGCATTGTTGAATGTTGTTCCTTTTACCCTTGGGTTATGGAACGTTTTTGTGACGACTGTATCCTTGGCTTTTTTAAGCTTTAGATGTGTCATTTTTGTGTTGAATATCGCCTTATGTTAACCCATTAGGTTACGAGGCGGTTTTTGTGTTGACTATGTCCTTGGCTTTTTTAAGCTTTAGACGTGTCGTTTTTGTGTTGAATATCGCCTTATGTTAACCCATCAGGTTACGAGACGGTTTTTGTGTTGACTATGTCCTTGGCTTTTTTAAGCTTTAGACGTGTCATTTTTGTGTTGAATATCGTCCTTTTAACCCTTCAGGTCTAAAAGACGAATTTTTGTGTTGACTATGTCCTTGGCCTTTTTAAGCTTTGGACGTGTCATTTTTGTGTTGAATATCGGTTGCGCTTTTTGCAAAGCTGCCTACGTATCCACGAAAAGTGGAATCAAACCGGCGTAGTTCGAGAATGTATGTTTAAGGGCATACCGGCCCAAGAGTTGTGTTTGCTTTTTTGTGGTGAATGTGCACGTTTAGGGGCATGCCGGCCCATGAGCATGTTTAAGGACCTGCCGGTCCATGAATTGCTTTTGATTTTTGTGGAGAGAAAGAGCAGGTTTAGGGGCATGCCGGCCCATGAACATGTTTAAGGACATGTCGGTCCATGAATTGTTTTTATAAAATTGTATTTTACAGATACATTACAAGGGGTTTTTTAGGGGTAGTATTTCTTGAGTTGATCGAGGTTTGTGGCGAGGTTGAACTCTTGGCCGTCGAGGTCGGTTAGTTTGACTGCTCCGCCCGTGAAGATTTCCTTGACGAGGTAGGGTCCAGCCCAGTTAGGCTTGAATTTTCCTCGTGGGTCGACTGGAAGTGGTGCTCGAACTGACTTTAGCACGAGATCCCCCACTTTACTGTTTCGTGGCTTAACTCGTTTGTTGAAGGCTCGTTGTAATCGTCGTCCCATTTCATATGCTCTTCTTTTTTCAGCTTTTTGAAGATTGGTTCGCAAATCATGGTGAGTTTACTGATAAATCGGGAGATATATTGGATTTGTCCCAAAAGTCTCCTTATTTCGTCGATGTTGGTTGGCGGCTTCATGCCCATTATTGCCTTGATTTTGGTCAGGTCTCGAAAGTCGGCACATACCCGTATTTTGCCGTTTTTCTTCATAACTGGAACCATGTTGGAGACCCAGTCTGAGTATTCGATGACTTAGATGAATCCAGCTTGTAGTTGCTTTTCGATCTCTCTTTTGACCATGAGAGACCATTCTGGCTTGATGCGTCGGAGTTTCTTTTTGACAGGTCTGGAGCCTTGCTTGATGGGGATGCGGTGTTCGGCTATCTCGCGGTCGATGCCGGGCATGTCTTTGTACGACCATGCGAAGACGTCCTTGAATTCTATGAGGAGCTTGGTATATGTGGTCCTTTCTTCTGTGCTAAGAGAAGCCCCACCGTAGTTCTCGAGGTTCTTCGGGTGTTCCTATGTTGATGGTCGTTGTGTCTTCAATAATGGGGTCCTGTTCGGGTTTTGAGACAATACTTGCAATGTATCTATATATTGCAATGTTATTTGGTTTAAATTTATCGCGATTATTAGAAAAAGTAGAGTTTAAATGAGGCAGAGAGTAAAAAAAAACTTTCGTGTTATTAATGTTATCAAAAGCGGTTACATTTGAAGATAGCTCAGACGAGGGAGCTTTGGACAACCTTAATGACTCTAATTTTTCAATTAGGTTTACTACTTTAGTAATGTAACCTAGTGACCCTGCTGTTAAGAAAATTTCGGCGTCATAAGGACGCCAGACCCTATACTCTAGGTGTAGATACTTGAATTGAAACTGCCTAGGTCGTTAGTAGATTGGGCAGTGTTTTCTTCGAGCTTTAGTCATTGGAGGGCGGCTTGGAAGTCTGAGGCCTTTGTGGTGATGATCTTGTCATCTAAAGGTATCCTAACCTTTTGGTGGAGGCGCGGCAGGCCTTATGGGTGCTGTAAGAATCGGCGGTGCCTTTAGTGCGCCCAGTGCGTTGATAGCGTGTATGGGCTCGACTTTGGCAGTGGCTTGAGACGAGCTTCCTTGATATCCATGACTCGTGCTTTTATTCCTATTTTCTTTGCGGAGGTCGTCTTCAATGAGTTCACCGACGACGCTGAGTGTTGAGAAGCTGTCAAAGTTCTTGTACCGTAGATGTTGTTGGTATGCAGGGGTGAGGTTGTTGATGAACTTGGCGATTAAATCAGTGTCCCTTGGGCGGTTAGGTATTTGGGCACAGAGTTTCTTCCAACGTGTCAGGTATTCGGTAAACCCTTCATTGTCCTTCTGAGTCAGGACCTCCAAAGTACGTAGCGAGACTTGGATGTCGTTGTTGTCCCGGTACTGCAGATCGAATGCCACTGTTATGTCTTCGAAACTACCAGCCTTGTGTGGCTCTAAAGAATAGAACCATGCTCTGGGTTGCGGGTCCAGTGAGTGTGGGAATAAAGTGGCCCAGGCGGGGGGGTCGACCCCCATAATGGCCATCTTGGCTTTGAAAGCTTTGACGTGTACGAGCGGGCTTTCGTGACCTTTGAAAATGGGAAGGTCGCTGAGCGCTAGCTCATCGGGTAGCATGGATCTGACGTTCTTTGGGATGTGCTCATTCTCTTGGTGGATGGAGTAGCCCCTTGCGTTCGTGAGGCGTTCTTCCATGGTTCGAATTCTTTTAGCGTTTCGCTCGGATTCTTGGCGGCGCGCGGCGTTTCTCGCTTCAAACTTTTGCATGATAGCCATTTGCTCGATCGTCGTAGTAAGACTAGCTATCCTATCATTGAGCTGTCGGACTTGTTCGGCAGTTACCTCCGGGGGGGGTGGTGGTGGTCCTCCGAGACCTTCATCGTGTTGAAAGGCCATGACAGGTTTTGGTTTTGATGCATTGTAGGGCGCTTCTTTGGAGGCGGAGGTGGGTTCAAGTGACGGTTCTTAGTTCGTCGTGTATCCAGGGTTTTTCAATGAGCGGACCTGACAAAGTTTTCAAAACTTTAGTGATTCTAAAAGAGAAGGAAAAGACTCAAATGAAAAATCGCATTCACGACCAAAGGAAGACACAAAAGTGTAAAAAGTGGGTGACTTGACTTGACTCGTGTTTTTAGCTTTTAAAAGGACACGGGAAGCTTTTGAGGTAGAGGCGTGTTGACACGTCCCTATTCTCGAGGTAGAAAAATTTGTATGATCATAATCTGATTGACCCAGTTTGGCGGTATGTTGCCAGGGGTTTAACATTGGATTATGATAAAAAAAAGGATCAGACCGAAGTAGCGATAGGCTAACCGTCCTGAGGATGTTAAAATTGGGTAAAAGGCGATCAATTGTTCGCCTTTTACGTGTGACTCAAGGATTTAAATCAAAAATGACGATAAGTCACTTGATTCAAAGAGTAAATCAACGGGTCCGCATCTGAACGAGCCCGCGTTTTTCGTTTTTGAGAGAAAAGGATTAAAATCGGGATGACTAAAGAGTCACTCGATTTAGAGCTAATTCTAATGTTCTAAAAGTTAATTTCATTTAAAATCTCCGAAATGAATTGACATATTCGGGTTTTTGCTTTATGAAAGACCTTTTAGCAATAAATGTATTATGACGATACGTCAGTCGCATAATTCATTTACGTTTTGAAAAAGACCTGGGATATAGTGGTTATCCTAGGTCGGTTTTAAATGTAGCGGCATTTTATTTATTAAACTCAAATGACTATAGGTCAAAGAGCCTAACGGCGTGTTTTTAAAAGTATGACCTTTTTTTGAAAAAAGTTTGAAAAAAGTAATTTCAAAGATGGACGTATTTTAAAAGTATAATGCCTAGGAAATGTTTTTGCATGCAGAGGTTTTGAAAGACGACTATAGTGAGGGTACTATAGCTTCAGACTTGTACATATAAACACAGGTTTTTGGTTTATAGGGTAAGGTTCCCTCCGGTCATTCATGACGTTTAGGTAGGGGCACCCGCAAGACTACACACGTCTTATGTGTGAATTCAAGACGGCCCTAGAGCGCTCGAGTTTGACTGGTTACGATCGTTTTTACGGATGCCGTACTTGTAATCGTGGAGGGTGAGAGAACGGTGTCCGAGTTACCTCGCTTATGAGCGAGGATTCCGAGGCCGTTCCTCAAAGGGTGTGGTTTGAATCGGGAGGATTCGACTCAACGATTTTTGCCCAAATATCGAAAGCGTAAATGTTTTCAAAGTTTCAAGCTTCACTTCTTTATGATTTTAAAATAAAAGAAAAACTAGTTTTTCAAAAATAATAAAAATCATGCTCGTCCCCAGCGGAGTCGCCAACTGAAGGTACCGGATATCGCGCTCCCGCGAGTATACCTATCGATGCCTCGCCGCCGCTCGCCTCGTGGGGGGGCGGAATGCGCTGCAGAAAAAGTCAAGTTTTGGGAAAAATGGGGAGATCATTGCATGAATTTGTGACCAAAAAGAAAAGTAGAAAATCCTTTTTGAAAGTGTATTTTCGGAGTCGCCACCAAATATTAAAGGAATTTGGAACCTATTCAACGCGTCTTGAAATACAAGACACGAGTGTCTCAGATTTCAAGGTGCGTCGATACCTAACTATCTGAGGTTTGAAACCAGAGAAGGGGTTCGGAGTGAGGTTACTTTTCGAAAGTTTTGACAAAGTGTATTTTGAAAACAGCAATAAAAAAGCCTACGTAAAAAGTAGTCTCTACTAATTTGAAAACATTTGCTTAATTTCGATATTTGGGCTAAAAGTCACGCTACGTACAAGTGCGAATAAGTATGACTCGATTAAAATGCATAAATAATGTAAATTGTCAAAATAATGACATATTGCTATAGGAAATGTACGTTAAATAATAATTTATTGACTAAATTATTATTATAGACGTTATTTTCCAACCTCGTATTAGAATTTGTACAGAAAAACCCTCAGTTTTGACATGCTAAAAGACTCTATGAAACGGTACAATTTAGTGTTGGATCCGTGATTCTAGTCGTTATTTAATGCATGAATGAGGACTTGCATAATTATAAAAGTGACGTCGGTTTGCTTTAGTGATAATGAGTCGTTTATTTATGCGATATTGGCGGGGTTTAGACGGATTATGAATCCGAATTGCTACAACCGTATTACGAATACGGCTTCGCTAGTGCCAATATCGGGTTTGGGGTTAATGTAACCCCATTATCCGAGTCTCAAACGTCCAGCCCGTAGGTAAAATGTTTACCTTTCGAAAATGTAAAGACGGTATTTTTGAGTGGATTTCGTGAATAGTGTATAAGTGTTAAAAAACCGATGATTGAAATGAATGAAGTGGGTTGGTATTTATAGAAAAATGGCTGGTTTATGGGTAGACAAAAACTTAATCGCCTGTGTACAGGCGAATTTAATTTCATCTGGGCTGTTTTTTTGTAGGAAAAACAAAAGGTCAAGACACTAAAACAAAAACTTAATCGCCTGTTCACTGGCTATTAAGTTTTTAATCGCCTGTTAACAGGCGATTTTATTTTTGTTTTGGTGGGCTGTTTAAGCCGCCTTTGGCTAAGTGACGTATTATAGGGTAATGATTATGTTTTGTGATGTAATTGTCGTGGGGGTTAAGAAATTGTTCGATTTTGGTCAATTTCGGTTTTCGTGTTTCGGTTTTTGTCGTGTTTTTTGGTTTTGGCTCGAAATAAAATAATATTAGGTTATATTATTTTACGGTTTTGTAGAGTCTAGTTTTGAAAATGTGACACGGGACGCACTTTGGCCCGTTTTACGTGTTGTGTTTTGGTTCGTTTTTGTAAGTTTGGGCCGTTTTGTAGCTAGTTGGGCTGTTTTTGTGGCTTGGCTTAATAAGACGTTCCTGTATTGTGCTCGTGTTATGCTCATAATGACTAAAATTGACATTCATTTTTATAACTATGCAAATCCAAATTAATACGCTAAAAATGACTAATACGTTTTAGACACTTTTGTACCGTTTCGACTCTTTTAAAAGCATGCATGAAAGTCCTTTTCATCATCGGGTTTGTTTTTGGGGGGTACGGATACGGGTATCTACAGAGCCCCCAGTTTAACTGAGTTTGGACAAAGCGTTAGTCAAACTTAAAGATAGTATCCGGACCATTATAGTCTCGATACTACCTGGCGGCGCTAAGCATGTGTCTTATGGGAGAGACGAGGACTTAGCGTCGGGAAATGCGGGGAGGGACGACATGTTTTTAAGGACATGACGGTCCTACATGTTTAAGGGCATGTCAGCCTGCATGTGGCCTGAGTACTCCCAGCTGGCGCCTTGCTTGTGTTTCCGTTTGTGCTCCTTGCTTTGCTTGCGCTTCTGGCTTGCGCTCCTTTGCTTTGCTTGCGCTTCTGGCTTGCGCTCCTTTGCTTTGCTTGCGCTTCTGGCTTGCTCTCCTTTGCTTTGCTTGCGCTTCTGGCTTGCGCTCCTTGCTTTGCTTTCCTTGCTGGACGTCTCGTAGAAGAGGTTACGCGTTTTTGGGGTTTTTTTTTATAAGAGTGGTTTAGATTTTTGTGAACGTCTCGTAAGGAGGCTACGTGTTTTTCTCATAAAAGGCTAGGTTTTTATGAACGTCTCGTGAGGAGGTTACGTGTTTTTGGTTCTCATAAAAAGGGCTAGGTTTTTATGAACGTCTCGTGAGGAGGCTACGCGTTTGTCTCATAAAAAGGCTAGGTTTTTATGAACGTCTCGCGAGGAGGCTACGTGTTTTTCTCATAAAAAGTTAGGTTTTTATGAACGTCTCGCGAGGAGGCTACGTGTTTTTGGTTCTCATAAAAAGGTAGGTTTTTATGAACGTCTCGTGAGGAGGCTACGTGTTTTTGTATTTTGACGTCTCGTGAGAAGGTTACGTGTTTTTGGTTTCTCATAAAAAGGGCTAGGTTTTTATGAACGTCTCATGAGGAGGTTACGTGTTTTTGTATTTCTCATAAAAAGTTAGGTTTTTATGAACGTCTCGTGAGGAGGCTACGTGTTTTTGTATTTTTCATAAAAGGTTAGGTTTTTATGAACGTCTCGCGAGGAGGCTACGTGTTTTGGTTTTTCTCATAAAAAGTTAGGTTTTTATGAACGTCTCGTGAGGAGGCTACGCGTTTTTGTGGTTTTATAAAAGTGGTTAGGCTTTTATGAACGTCTCGTGAGGTGGCTACGTGTTTTGTGGTTCTCATAAAAAGGGCTAGGTTTTTATGAACGTCTCTTGAGGAGGCTACGCGTTTTTGGTTTTTCTCATAAAAAGTTAGGTTTTAATGAACGTCTCGTGAGGAGGCTACGTGCTTTTTGTGGTTCTCATAAAAAGGGCTAGGTTTTTATGAACGTCTCTTGAGGAGGCTACGCGCTTTTGGGTTTTTCATAAAAAGTTAGGTTTTTATGACACGTCTCGTGAGGAGGCTACGTGTTTTTTGGTTGAAATGCACGTCTCGTGAGGAGGCTACGTGCTTTTCTTTTTCTCATAAAAGTTAGGTTTTTATGAGCGTCTCGTGAGGAGGCTACGCGCTTTTGGGTTTTTCATAAAAGTTAGGTTTTTATGACACGTCTCGTGAGGAGGCTACGTGTTTTTTGGTTGAAATGCACGTCTCGTGAGGAGGCTACGTGCTTTTCTTTTTCTCATAAAAAGTTAGGTTTTTATGAACGTCTCGTGAGGAGGCTACGCGCTTTTGGGTTTTTCATAAAAAGTTAGGTTTTTATGACACATCTCGTGAGGAGGCTACGTGTTTTTAGGTTGAAATGCACGTCTCGTGAGAAGGCTACGTGCTTTTCTTTTTCTCATAAAAAGTTAGGTTTTTATGAACGTCTCGTGAGGAGGCTACGCGCTTTTGGGTTTTTCATAAAAAGTTAGGTTTTTATGACACGTCTCGTGAGGAGGCTACGTGTTTTTTGGTTGAAATGCACGTCTCGTGAGGAGGCTACGTGCTTTTCTTTTTCTCATAAAAAGTTAGGTTTTTATGAACGTCTCGTGAGGAGGCTACGCGCTTTTGGGTTTTTCATAAAAAGTTAGGTTTTTATGACACGTCTCGTGAGGATGCTACGTGTTTTTAGGTTGAAATGCACGTCTCGTGAGGAGGCTACGTGCTTTTCTTTTTCTCATAAAAAGTTAGGTTTTTATGAACGTCTCGTGAGGAGGCTACGCGCTTTTGGGTTTTTCATAAAAAGTTAGGTTTTTATGACACGTCTCGTGAGGAGGCTACGTGTTTTTAGGTTGAAATGCACGTCTCGTGAGGAGGCTACGTGCTTTTCTTTTTCTCATAAAAAGTTAGGTTTTTATGAACGTCTCGTGAGGAGGCTACGCGCTTTTGGGTTTTTCATAAAAAGTTAGGTTTTTATGACACGTCTCGTGAGGAGGCTACGTGTTTTTTTTTGGATTTGTGGGTATGTATGGGTATATTTGTGGTTCGGTTTTGATTGTAGTTGTTGGCTTTGTGTGTGACGTCCTAGGCCTCGAATATTTCGTCTTGTTGCAAAAATGCATGTTCGGGTTGTAGTGGTCCCGAAATCCTTGCGTTTTTGCTTGCCGAGTGTACCTGCAAAAAGTCGTTAGTCGTAAAAACACATATATATATGTCTCGATTGAGACTGACTCGCTTAGGACTAAACTAAATGCAAATGCAGGGTTTTAAAATATGCTGTTTAGAAAGTATTTTAGACTCGTAAAAAGACGCTTTTGACATTGTAAAAATGTGAGCTAAAACGACATTTTGAGACGAAAATTGTGAATGCGAAAATCGTGTTTTGTGTCGTGGTTAATTTTTGTGTTGTAGATTGTTTTGCAAATTCGGCTATAAAAGGAGGGCTAGGTTAACTCATTTTACTCATCCTTTCAACGTTCTATTCTCGGTATTCCAAAGATATTCAAAATATTTACTTTAACGTTAGTCGAGTTATGGAGAATTTTGAAGGAAACTTACTTGTAGATTGGTGTTAAATCGTTTGTCGGGTATAGAAGAGAAAGACTTTGAAAGATTGCGGTATCGGGTACTCTGGAGTGCAGGGTAGGTTCAAATGGAGCCCGAGTTATTGGAGGTTTGTCTCGACTATTGGGACCTAAGTTTTCACGTGTTCCGCTTTCTGGCGGGAAGGTGCATCCATTGGTCGAGGAGTTTGGAGCTAATGGTGGCTAAGGGAATCTGGTGTTTGTTTTATTGTGTTGTTGTTAGTATTATGTTCATATTATTTTGTATTATGTTCGTATTATGTCTATCCTAAACCCGACGTAAATGCCGGGTTAAGTATAAGTATTATAATATATTGTAGTGTTGTTAGTGTATCTCTAAGGTTGTAGTTACGCTCCTACTTTTGAAAGATCCAAAATGTAACCGTTCTTTTTAAGATTAATAAAAATCAGGTTTTATTTACGACTCTGCCTCATTTTGCTTGTTATTTTGTGTGAAATTCCTTGACTCTAATCTCTTTTCAAAGTTTAGAATGCAAGCATGGTTTTTGTTTTTAGGAAATTTTTGTATTGACTATTCCCTCGACTTTTTTAGGCTTTGGGTTTGTCGTGCATTGTTGAATGTTGTTCCTTTTACCCTTGGGTTATGGAACGTTTTTGAGACGACTGTATCCTTGGCTTTTTTAAGCTTTAGATGTGTCATTTTTGTGTTGAATATCGCCTTATGTTAACCCATTAGGTTACGAGGCGGTTTTTGTGTTGACTATGTCCTTGGCTTTTTTAAGCTTTAGACGTGTCGTTTTTGTGTTGAATATCGCCTTATGTTAACCCATCAGGTTACGAGACGGTTTTTGTGTTGACTATGTCCTTGGCTTTTTTAAGCTTTAGACGTGTCATTTTTGTGTTGAATATCGTCCTTTTAACCCTTCAGGTCTAAAAGACGAATTTTTGTATTGACTATGTCCTTGGCCTTTTTAAGCTTTGGACGTGTCATTTTTGTGTTGAATATCGGTTGCGCTTTTTGCAAAGCTGCCTACGTATCCACGAAAAGTGGAATCAAACCGGCGTAGTTCGAGAATGTATGTTTAAGGGCATACCGGCCCAAGAGTTGTGTTTGCTTTTTTGTGGTGAATGTGCACGTTTAGGGGCATGCCGGCCCATGAGCATGTTTAAGGACCTGCCGGTCCATGAATTGCTTTTGATTTTTGTGGAGAGAAAGAGCAGGTTTAGGGGCATGCCGGCCCATGAACATGTTTAAGGACATGTCGGTCCATGAATTGTTTTTATAAAATTGTATTTCTGGATACATTGCAAGGGGTTTTTAGGGGTAGTATTTCTTGAGTTGATCGAGGTTTGTGGCGAGGTTGAACTCTTGGCCGCCGAGTCGGTTAGTTTGATTGCCCGCCTGCGTGAAGATTTCCTTGACGAGGTAGGGTCCAGATTAGGCTTGAATTTTCCTCGTGGGTCGACTGGAAGTGGTGCTCGAACTGACTTTAGCACGAGATCCCCCACTTTACTGTTTCGTGGCTTAACTCGTTTGTTGAAGGCTCGTTGTAATCGTCGTCCCATTTCATATGCTCTTCTTTGACTTTTTGAAGATTGGTTCGCAAATCATGGTGAGTTTATCGATAAATCGGAGATATATTGGATTTGTCCCAAAAGTCTCCTTATTTCGTCGATGTTGCCAGCGGCTTCATGCCCATTATTGCCTTGATTTTGGTCAGGTCTCGAAAGTCGGCACATACCCGTATTTTGCCGTTTTTCTTCATAACTGGAACCATGTTGGAGACCCAGTCTGAGTATTCGATGACTTAGATGAATCCAGCTTGTAGTTGCTTTTCGATCTCTCTTTTGACCATGAGAGACCATTCTGGCTTGATGCGTCGGAGTTTCTTTTTGACAGGTCTGGAGCCTTGCTTGATGGGGATGCGGTGTTCGGCTATCTCGCGGTCGATGCCGGGCATGTCTTTGTACGACCATGCGAAGACGTCCTTGAATTCTATGAGGAGCTTGGTATATGTGGTCCTTTCTTCTGTGCTAAGAGAAGCCCCCAGCTGTAGTTCTCGAGGTTCTTCGGGTGTTCCTATGTTGATGGTCGTTGTGTCTTCAATAATGGGGTCCTGTTCGGGTTTTGAGACAATACTTGCAATGTATCTATATAATGCAATGTTATTTGGTTTAAATTTATCGCGATTATTAGAAAAAGTAGAGTTTAAATGAGGCAGAGAGTAAAAAAAAACTTTCGTGTTATTAATGTTATCAAAAGCGGTTACATTTGAAGATAGCTCAGACGAGGGAGCTTTGGACAACCTTAATGACTCTAATTTTTCAATTAGGTTTACTACTTTAGTAATGTAACCTAGTGACCCTGCTGTTAAGAAAATTTCGGCGTCATAAGGACGCCAGACCCTATACTCTAGGTGTAGATACTTGAATTGAAACTGCCTAGGTCGTTAGTAGATTGGGCAGTGTTTTCTTCGAGCTTTAGCTGTTGGAGGGCGGCTTGGAAGTCTGAGGCCTTTGTGGTGATGATCTTGTCATCTAAAGGTATCCTAACCTTTTGGTGGAGGCGCGGCAGGCCTTATGGGTGCTGTAAGAATCGGCGGTGCCTTTAGTGCGCCCAGTGCGTTGATAGCGTGTATGGGCTCGACTTTGGCAGTGGCTTGAGACGAGCTTCCTTGATATCCATGACTCGTGCTTTTATTCCTATTTTCTTTGCGGAGGTCGTCTTCAATGAGTTCACCGACGACGCTGAGTGTTGAGAAGCTGTCAAAGTTCTTGTACCGTAGATGTTGTTGGTATGCAGGGGTGAGGTTGTTGATGAACTTGGCGATTAAATCAGTGTCCCTTGGGTGGTTAGGTATTTGGGCACAGAGTTTCTTCCAACGTGTCAGGTATTCGGTAAACCCTTCATTGTCCTTCTGAGTCAGGACCTCCAAAGTACGTAGCGAGACTTGGATGTCGTTGTTGTCCCGGTACTGCAGATCGAATGCCACTGTTATGTCTTCGAAACTACCAGTCTTGTGTGGCTCTAAAGAATAGAACCATGCTCTGGGTTGCGGGTCCAGTGAGTGTGGGAATAAAGTGGCCCAGGCGGGGGGGTCGACCCCCATAATGGCCATCTTGGCTTTGAAAGCTTTGACGTGTACGAGCGGGCTTTCGTGACCTTTGAAAATGGGAAGGTCGCTGAGCGCTAGCTCATCTGCAGCATGGATCTGACGTTCTTTGGGATGTGCTCATTCTCTTGGTGGATGGAGTAGCCCCTTGCGTTCGTGAGGCGTTCTTCCATGGTTCGAATTCTTTTAGCGTTTCGCTCGGATTCTTCGGCGAGGCGCACGGCGTTTTTCTCTGCTTCAAACTTTTGCATGATAGCCATTTGCTCGATCGTCGTAGTAAGACTAGCTATCCTATCATTGAGCTGTCGGACTTGTTCGGCAGTTACCTCCGGGGGGGGTGGTGGTGGTCCTCCGAGACCTTCATCGTGTTGAAAGGCCATGACAGGTTTTGGTTTTGATCTGTTGTAGGAGCGCTTCTTTGGAGGCGGAGGTGGGTTCAAGTGACGGTTCTTAGTTCGTCGTGTATCCAGGGTTTTTCAATGAGCGGACCTGACAAAGTTTTCAAAACTTTAGTGATTCTAAAAGAGAAGGAAAAGACTCAAATGAAAAATCGCATTCACGACCAAAGGAAGACACAAAAGTGTAAAAAGTGGGTGACTTGACTTGACTCGTGTTTTTAGCTTTTAAAAGGACACGGGAAGCTTTTGAGGTAGAGGCGTGTTGACACGTCCCTATTCTCGAGGTAGAAAAATTTGTATGATCATAATCTGATTGACCCAGTTTGGCGGTATGTTGCCAGGGGTTTAACATTGGATTATGATAAAAAAAAGGATCAGACCGAAGTAGCGATAGGCTAACCGTCCTGAGGATGTTAAAATTGGGTAAAAGGCGATCAATTGTTCGCCTTTTACGTGTGACTCAAGGATTTAAATCAAAAATGACGATAAGTCACTTGATTCAAAGAGTAAATCAACGGGTCCGCATCTGAACGAGCCCGCGTTTTTCGTTTTTGAGAGAAAAGGATTAAAATCGGGATGACTAAAGAGTCACTCGATTTAGAGCTAATTCTAATGTTCTAAAAGTTAATTTCATTTAAAATCTCCGAAATGAATTGACATATTCGGGTTTTTGCTTTATGAAAGACCTTTTAGCAATAAATGTATTATGACGATACGTCAGTCGCATAATTCATTTACGTTTTGAAAAAGACCTGGGATATAGTGGTTATCCTAGGTCGGTTTTAAATGTAGCGGCATTTTATTTATTAAACTCAAATGACTATAGGTCAAAGAGCCTAACGGCGTGTTTTTAAAAGTATGACCTTTTTTTGAAAAAAGTTTGAAAAAAGTAATTTCAAAGATGGACGTATTTTAAAAGTATAATGCCTAGGAAATGTTTTTGCATGCAGAGGTTTTGAAAGACGACTATAGTGAGGGTACTATAGCTTCGCACTTGTACATATAAACACAGGTTTTTGGTTTATAGGGTAAGGTTCCCTCCGGTCATTCCCGCGACGTTTAGGTAGGGGCACCCGCAAGACTACACACGTCTTATGTGTGAATTCAAGACGGGCCCTAGAGCGTTCGAGTTTGACTGGTTACGATCGTTTTTACGGATGCCGTACTTGTAATCGTGGAGGGGTGAGAGAACAGTGTGTCCGGAGTTACCTCGCTTATGAAGCGAGAGTTACTGGGGGCCGTTCCTCAAAGGGTGTGGTTTGAATCAGGAGGATTCGACTCAACGTATTTTTGCCCAAATATCGAAAGCGTAAATGTTTTCAAAGTTTCAAGCTTCACTTCTTTATGATTTTAAAATAAAAGAAAAACTAGTTTTTCAAAAATAATAAAAATCATGCTCGTCCCCAGCGGAGTCGCCAACTGAAGGTACCGGATATCGCGCTCCCGCGAGTATACCTATCGACGCTCGCGCCGCTCGCCTCGCCTGCGTGGCGGCGGCGGGCCGGAATGCGCCTCGCAGGAAAAAGTGCGAAGTTTTGAGAAAAATGGGGGAGATCATTGCATGAATTTGTGACCAAAAAGAAAAGTAGAAAATCCTTTTTGAAAGTGTATTTTCGGAGTCGCCACCAAATATTAAAGGAATTTGGAACCTATTCAACGCGTCTTGAAATACAAGACACGAGTGTCTCAGATTTCAAGGTGCGTCGATACCTAACTATCTGAGGTTTGAAACCGCAGAAGGGGTTGGGTGAGGTTACTTTTCAAAGTTTTGACAAAGTGTATTTTGAAAACAAAGAATCAAAAAGCCTACGTAAAAAGTAGTCTCTACTAATTTGAAAACATTTGCTTAATTTCGATATTTGGGCTAAAAGTCACGCCACGCACAAGTGCGAATAAGTATGACTCGATTAAAATGCATAAATAATGTAAATTGTCAAAATAATGACATATTGCTATAGGAAATGTACGTTAAATAATAATTTATTGACTAAATTATCACTACAGACGTTATTTTCCAACCTCGTATTAGAATTTGTACTGAAACACCCTCAGTTTTGACATGCTAAAAGACTCTATGAAACGGTACAATTTAGTGTTGGATCCGTGATTCTAGTCGTTATTTAATGCATGAATGAGGACTTGCATAATTATAAAAGTGACGTCGGTTTGCTTTAGTGATAATGAGTCGTGTATTTATGCGATATTGGCGGGTTTAGACGGATTATGAATGACCGCTACAACCGTGACATTTAATACGGCTTCGCTAGTGCCAATATCGGGTTTGGGGTTAATGTAACCCCATTATCCGAGTCTCAAACGTCCAGCCCGTAGGTAAAATGTTTACCTTTCGAAAATGTAAAGACGGTATTTTTGAGTGGATTTCGTGAATAGTGTATAAGTGTTAAAAAACCGATGATTGAAATGAATGAAGTGGGTTGGTATTTATAGAAAAATGGCTGGTTTATGGGTAGACAAAAACTTAATCGCCTGTGTACAGGCGAATTTAATTTCATCTGGGCTGTTTTTTTGTAGGAAAAACAAAAAGGCTGCACACCCAAAACAAAAACTTAATCGCCTGTTCACTGGCTATTAAGTTTTTAATCGCCTGTTAACAGGCGATTTTATTTTTGTTTTGGTGGGCTGTTTAAGCCGCCTTTGGCTAAGTGACGTATTATAGGGTAATGATTATGTTTTGTGATGTAATTGTCGTGTGGGTTAAGTAATTGTTCAGTTTTGGTCCGAATTTCGGTTTTCGTGTTTCGGTTTTTGTCGTGTTTTTCGGTTTTGGCTCGAAATAAAATAATATTAGGTTATATTATTTTACGGTTTTGTAGAGTCTAGTTTTGAAAATGTGACACGGGACGCACTTTGGCCCGTTTTACGTGTTGTGTTTTGGGTCGTTTTTGTAAGTTTGGGCCGTTTTGTAGCTAGTTGGGCTGTTTTTGTGGCTTGGCTTAATAAGACGTTCCTGTATTGTGCTCGTGTTATGCTCATAATGACTAAAATTGACATTCATTTTTATAACTATGCAAATCCAAATTAATACGCTAAAAATGACTAATACGTTTTAGACACTTTTGTACCGTTTCGACTCTTTTAAAAGCATGCATGAAAGTCCTTTTCATCATCGGGTTTGTTTTTGGGGGGTACGGATACGGGTATCTACATCGACACATATGAGCAGTGTCCCTTGTGGTGTCTTCTTGAGTAATTGTCTCATCTCTAGCACAAATTGGGAAGCTAGGAGTCTGATAGCCCTCTGTCCGCGTTTATCGGTGTTGGGTGGGTAAGTGTTGTCTGTCTTGTAGTTGATTATGGCTTGATACCACGGCTCCATGCTTCGGCCGTCAGGTCAATGGTATGGATGTATCTTTGGTTCGCCACGTCTTTCGGCGATGATGGGTAGTAACTTCCATGTTTGGTGGCATGTTGAGGAGGATGAGAGAGTTTTGGCGGTCGTCAAGAACCGGTTTTCTTCCCTTGGGAGGTGGTAAAATTCAATGCAGTCGAAGTTGGTTAGGAGTTTTGTACTTTTGTTTGGTATTTGGTGAGGGTTTCGCTCATGATCTTCCATGCCCCGGTCACTTGATTTATGATGAGGAATGAATCTCCATGCACCCGTAGGTTCTTTATTTTGAGGGCGATGGCTGCTTGCAGGCCGTAAATGCAGGCTTCGTATTCCGCGGCGTTGTTCGTGACACTGAAGTCGAGCTTGATTGAGAGTGGAGTATGATCGCCGTTTGGGGATATTAGGAGTATTCCGACTCCATAGCCGCGGTAGTTTGACGCTCCGTCGAAGTATAATTGCCAGTACTCCCTTTCTATGGCGAAGATCCCATCGTCCGGAAATGACATTGTATCGATCATGGGTTGTTCGATGATTGCATTTTCTGCGAGGAAGTCCGAAACCGCTCTTCCTTTGATTACTTTCAGAGGGAGGTACTTGAGTTCGTACTCGGTGAGAAGCAGAGTCCACCTGGCCATACGTCTGTTCAGGACTGGTTTTTCAAATAGGTATTTGAGGGGGTCCATTAGGGAGTAGACTCTTGTTGTGTTAGTGAGTAGGTAGTGTCTGAGCTTTTTGGTTGCCCAGACCAGCGAGAGGCAGCTTTTCTCGACTGGTTCATACCGAGTTTCGTAATCGTGAAACTTCTTGCTGATGTAGTAGATGGCCCGTTCTTCGTTGTTGACTTCTTGGGCGAGCATGGCACCCATGGCGTTTGGCGTAGTCGTCAAGTATAGCGGCGATGGCAAGTCCTTTGTGGGGGTACGGAATGGGTGGGTTTGTAAGTAAGCTCTTGACTCGCCGAACGCTTGTTGGCGATCATCGTCCCCACTTCGTATGCTCTTCCTTCTTCAATTTTTTGAAGATTGGCTCGCAAATCATGGTAAGCTGGCGATGAACCGGAGATATATTGGACTTGTCCCAAGAAACTCCTTATTTCGGCCGATGTTGCTCGGCGTCTTCATGCTCATTATTGCTTTGATTTTGGTGGGTCTACTTCGATCCTCGCCGGCTTACTATGTGGCCTAGCGACTTGCACGATGTGACTCCAAAGGTGCATTTACGTGGGTTTAATCGCATTTTGTAACGCTCGATTACGGTGAAGAACTTGCGGAGGTTGGTGACGTGGTCGCCCCTTCCTTTGACTTTACAATCATGTCGCCGACGTATACCTCAACCTCCTTATGCATCATGTCGTGGAGCAAGGTGGTAGCGATGCGTTGGTAGGTAGCGCGGCATTTATGAGCCCAAATGGCATGATCGTAGCGAAGACGTTCCCAGGGGGTTACGAAGGTGGTTTTTGGCATGTCGTCTGGCCGCCATTTTGATTTGGTTGTATCCCGCGTATCCATCCATGAATAGCGATGGCGTGGTCTGCTTTGTGTTGTCGATTAGGATGTCCATGTGGGGTAGTGGGAAATCATCTTTTAGGCGTGCTTTGTTCAGGTCTCGGAAGTCGGCACATACCGTATTTTGGCCGCTTTTCTTCATAACCTGTACCATATTGGAGACCCACCGAGTATTCGATGACTTGGATGAACCCGACTTGTAGCGATATCTTCTTTGACCATGAGAGACCATTCGGCTTGATGCGCTTGAGCTTCGCTGACCGTCTGCTACCTTGCTTGATTGGGATGCGATGTTCACCTATCTCACGGTCGATGCCGGCATGTCTCTGTATGACCATGCGAAGACGCCCACGATTTACGTGAGAAGCTTAGTATATGTGGCCCTTTCTTCCGTGGCTTAGGGAAGCCCGGTTGTAGTTCTTGAGGCTCTTCGTGTTCCTATGTTGATGGTCGTTGTGTCTTCAATAATGGGGTCCTGCTCGTTTTGAGACAATACTTGCAATGCATCTATATAATGCAATTTTATTTAGTTTAAATTTATCGCAATTATTAGAAAAGGTAGAGTTCAAATGAGGCAAAGAGTAACAAAAACTTTCATGTTATTAATGTTATCAAAAGCAGTTACATTTGAAGATAGCTCAGACGAGGGAGCTTTGGATAACCTTAATGACTCTAGTTCTTTAGCTAAATTGACTATGTCGGGGAAGTAGCAGGGGGCTTAGTTGGGAGTAAGAGACTTGAGATGACGACGAGGAGTTTAAATTTTAAGACAGTCTTTTGGTTTGGGGTGTTGTCTTCGTCTTCGCTTGAGTCGGAATCTTGAAGGCGTAGCCACGACCCGTAGTTATCTTGAAAGTGCGGCCTTGTTCGTCGGTCCATTCGAGGGTTTTTGACCATCCGTCGTGTGTTTTTTCTTCGTAAGGGATGATCAGGTTGGTAGGGTTGAAATTGTTGTTGCGCACGATGTCGGAAATGAGCTCAATCCCGGCAATGGTGTACATGGTGGTGACCTTAGGAATCTTGTTAGTGCCCTCTTTGACGAAGTAGTGGCTGGGGAGGATGTGGTATGGTTGTATGTGGAAGTCATGATATTTCTTGCGATCATTGTATGTTTCCCAACCTTGAGAGACTTCGTACGACCATGGTACGTAGGATAGACCCATGGTGGGCCATTTGTTATCGTCGTCCTTGGCGTAGAGTGTAGCGATTTCTTCTCTACGAGTCAGAGTACAGATGTTGAAGTCGAAGTCGAAACCACACATGTCGTCGGCTGGATCGGCGTTTATCTCCGCAGTACTATCATTAGTCTTTTGCTGCTTGAGGGTAGCCCGAAAGTTCGAGGCGTCGATGGTGACGATCTCGTCATCCAGAGGTATCCTGACCTTTTGATGTAGGGTTGAGGTGACGGCCTTGGTAGCGTGGATCCAAGGTCTACCTAGTAGCATGTTGTAGGTAGGGGGTATGTCGATGATTTGAAATTCAGTTTCCCTCATGACTGGTCCTGTCATAATGGGAAGGAGATGGTTCCCTTTATGCTTTGCGACGTGTTCCATCGTGAGGCCCCGACACCGTCCGCATACCCGGATAAAGTCATTTTGCTTAATTCCCAGTTTCCTGGCTGTCTCAAGGGGCAAGACATTGACTGCGGATCCGTTGTCGATGAGGACGACTGGTAATGTCATGTCGTGGCATTCCACGTTGATGTAGAAAGGTAGGTTATGCGTGCCACCGAACGGAGGGAGATCTTTATCCGAGAAGGTGACGGCGTTGGCCTGCCATTCGCGTGTGATGTTACTGATAAGCTTCTCTGGAGACATTTCCGATGTCATTGGGGTGACCTGTAATGCTTGGTAGAGGGCTTCACGATGTCCCATTGAGTCCCTTAAGAGCTGCCAGATTGAAATGTCTGCTTTTGTCTTGTTGAGCTGCTTATGGAGCGTGTCTCCGATTTCAGGCGTGGGTAAGGGTGTTGGGGTAGCACTTGGTGATGCTACCTTGTTAACTGGCAAGACAGGTACAGGATTAGTGTCAGGTAATGACACTTTGCTGGCTGGCGGCGTAGGAGCAATGTTTGTAGGTGAGGTTGCGGAGGTAGGCGAAGTAGGCGGTATATCCTCGTCTATGACTATTCCCTTGTTCTTCTCTTGAGCAGTCAACCTTGGCGGGTGGCTTTGAGGTTCAAGTAACTTTAGAGAAGCTTGGTACGGACGTCCAGAACGCGTTAGGTAGGCTACTTCGTCATCACTGTCCGATAGTCTGAATAGGTACTTGTGACGTAACTCTCGCACTTGCCTGGCGGGGCGACGGGGTTGAGCCTCTTCGTCGTAGGGCCCATCTTGGAGACATATGCGGATGTCATCATTGTCGGCTTCATCCTCAGAAGTATTCCAGATGCCGTTGATTTCGTGATCATTTGAGATGATTAGTTTAGAGCAGTCGATGATGGGGTGTGTGCTTGCAAAAATAGCATGGGTATGCAGAGGTTGAGCCGGTTCAAGGTTTAGGACTGGGGGCTTTACGATGGTATTGTCGTCGATCAAGTCTGAACTATGTTCTTCAGCGGAAGCATTGCTCGGTGTCATGCCCTTTCTCTGTGGAACTCGCAGATGCTGCTCGATCCCACGACTTTGGCTTCTTGTCCGGGGGAGGCTCGCTAGTAGGTCCTATGAGTTGAAGTACATTGCGGCTCACAAGCTTCTGTAGTGCCTTAGAGTAAGTCATGTATATTGGGTCAAAGTTTCGTCGTGCCTTCATCGAACTGGGACCAGGAGGTGAGTATGATGCTTTTGGCGGAGGCGTGGCAGGCCTTGGTGGTGTCGTAAAAACCGGTGGTGCCTCTAACGCGTCCAGTGCGTTGATGGCATGGATGGGCTCGACTTTGGCAGCGGCTCGAGATGAGCTTCCTTGATACCCACAACCCGTGTTCTTATTCCTATTTTCTTTACGGAGGTCGTCCTCGATGAGCTCGCCGACGACGCTGAGGGTTGAGAAGTTGTCAAAATTCCCGTACCGTAGGTGTTGTTGGTATGCGGGGGTGAGGTTGTTGATGAACTTAGTGATTAAGTCAGTGTCCCTTGGACGGTTAGGTATTGGGGCAATACGCTTTCTTCCATCGTCAGGTATTCAGAAACCCCTCATTGTCTCTCCGAGTCGGGACCTCCAAGGCACGTGAGCGAGACTTGGATATCATTATTGTCCGATCTTCGTAGATCGAACGCAACCGTTATGTCCTCGAAACTACCCGTTTTGTGTGGCTCTAAAGCGTAGAACCATGCCCTGGGTTGTGCGTCTAATGAGTGAGGGAATAAGGTAGCCCATGCAGGGGGTTCGACACCCATGATGGCCATTTTAGCTTTGAAAGCCTTGACGTGAACGAGCGGGCTTTCGTGACCTTTGAAGATGGGAAGATCGCTGAGTACTAGCTTGTCTGGTAGCATGGACCTGACGTTCTTTGGGATGTGCTCGTTTTCTTGGTGTATGGAGTAACCCCTTGAGTTCGTGAGACGCTCTTCCATGGTTCAAATCCTTTTTGCATTCCGTTCGGATTCTTCGGCCAGGCGCACGGCGTTTTTCTCTGCTTCAAACTTTTGCATGATAGCCATTTGCTCGATCGTCGTAGTGAGGCTAGCTATCCTATCATTGAGCTGTCGGACTTGTTCGGCAGTTACCTCCGGGGGGGTGGTGGCGGTCCTCCGAGACCCTCATCGTGTTGAAAGGCCATGACAGGTTTTGGTTTTGATCTGTTGTAGGAGCGCTTCTTTGGAGGCGGAGGTGGGTTCAAGTGACGGTTCTTAGTTCGTCGTGTATCCAGGGTTTTTCAATGAGCGGACCTGACAAAGTTTTCAAAACTTTAGTGATTCTAAAAGAGAAGGAAAAGACTCAAATGAAAAATCGCATTCACGACAAAAGGAAGACACAAAAGCGTAAAAAGTGGGTGACTTGACTTGACTCGTGTTTTTAGCTTTTAAAAGGACACGGGAAGCTTTTGAGGTAGAGGCGTGTTGACACGTCCCTATTCTCGAGGTAGGAAAATTTGTATGATCGTAATCTGATTGACCCAGTTTGGCGGTATGTTTCCAGGGGTTTAACATTGGATTATGATAAAAAAGGATCAGACCGAAGTAGCGATAGGCTAACCGACCTGAGGATGTTAAAATTGGGTAAAAGGCGATCAATTGTTCGCCTTTTACGTGTGACTCAGGGATTTAAATCAAAAATGACGATAAGTCATTCGATTCAAAGAGTAAATCAACGGGTTCGTATCTGAACGAGCCCGCGTTTTTTTGTTTTTGAGAGAAAAAGATTAAATCGGGATGACTAAAGAGTCACTCGACTTAGAGCTAATTCTAACGTTCTAAAAGTTAATTTCATTTAAAATCTCCGAAATGAATCGACATACTCGGGTTTTTGCTTTGTGAAAGACCTTTAGCAATAAATGTATTATGACGATACGTCAGTCGCATAATTCATTTACGTTTTGAAAAAGACCTGGGATATAGTGGTTATCCTAGGTCGGTTTTAAATGTAGTGGCATTTTATTTATTAAACTCAAATGACTATAGGTCAAAGAGCCTAACGGCGTGTTTTTAAAAGTATGACCTTTTTTGAAAAAAGTTTGAAAAAGCAATTTCAAAGATGGACGTATTTTAAAAGTATAATGCCTAGGAAAAGTTTTCACATGCAGAAATTTTATGAAAGACTACTATAGTGAGGGTACTATAGCTTCACACTTGTACATATAAACACAGGTTTTTGGTTTATAGGGTAAGGTTCCCTCCGGTCAGTCATGACGTTTAGGTAGGGGCACCGCAAGACTACACACGCCTTAGGTGTGAATTCAAGACAGCCCTAGAGCGCTCGAGTTTGGTAGTTCCGATCGTTTGTACGGATGCCGTACTTGTAATCGTGGAGGGGTGAGAGAACAGTGTGTCCGGAGTTACCTCGCTTATGAAGCGAGAGTTACTGGGGGCCGTTCCTCAAAGGGTGTGGTTTGAATCAGGAGGATTCGACTCAACGTATTTTTGCCCAAATATCGAAAGCGTAAATGTTTTCAAAGTTTCAAGCTTCACTTCTTTATGATTTTAAAATAAAAGAAAAACTAGCTTTTCAAAAATAATAAAAATCATGCTTGTCCCAATGAGTCGCCGGTGAAGATGCAGGAAAATGTGAGAAATCGCTAGTCCCTATCGACGCCTGCAGCGCTCGCCCTCGCCAGTGTGGGCGTAGGCGGAATGCGCTCGCAGGAAAAAAGTCAAGTTTTGAGAAAAATGGGGAGATCATTGCATGAATTTGTGACCAAAAAGAAAAGTAGAAAATCCTTTTTGAAAGTGTATTTTCGGAGTCGCCACCGAATATTAAAGGAATTTGGAACCTATTCAACGCGTCTTGAAATACAAGACACGAGTGTCTCAGATTTCAAGGTGCGTCGATACCTATCTATCTGAGGTTTGAAACCAGAGAAGGGGTTCGGAGTGAGGTTACTTTTCGAAAGTTTTGACAAAGTGTATTTTGAAAACAGCAATCAAAAAGCCTACGTAAAAAGTAGTCTCTACTAATTTGAAAACATTTGCTTAATTTCGATATTTGGGCTAAAAGTCACGCTACGTACAAGTGCGAATAAGTATGACTCGATTAAAATGCATAAATAATGTAAATTGTCAAAATAATGACATATTGCTATAGGAAATGTACGTTAAATTATTACTATAGACGTTATTTTCCAACCTCGTATTAGAATTTGTACAGAAAAACCCTCAGTTTTGACATGCTAAAAGACTCTATGAAACGGTACAATTTAGTGTTGGATCCGTGATTCTAGTCGTTATTTAATGCATGAATGAGGACTTGCATAATTATAAAAGTGACGTCGGTTTGCTTTAGTGATAATGAGTCGTTTATTTATGCGATATTGGCGGGGTTTAGACGGATTATGAATCCGAATTGCTACAACCGTATTACGAATACGGCTTCGCTAGTGCCAATATCGGGTTTGGGGTTAATGTAACCCCATTATCCGAGTCTCATACGTCCAGCCCGTAGGTAAAATGTTTACCTTTCGAAAATGTAAAGACGGTATTTTTGAGTGGATTTCGTGAATAGTGTATAAGTGTTAAAAAACCGATGTTTGAAAATGAATGAAGTGGGTTGGTATTTATAGAGGTTTGGTGGTTTTTGTGGGATAACAAAATTAAATCGCCTGCGTAATCGGGCGTTTAGTTTTGTTTGAGTTGGATATTTTTAAGAAAAATCAAAAAGCGGTGGTATGAAACAAAATAATAATCGCTGTTAACAGCGATTAGAAATTTAATCGCTGTCAATGGCGATTGTTATTTTGTTTTGGTGAAATTTGTTTATGCCGCCATTTGGTTAATGACGTATTATAGGGTAATGATGGTGTGTTGTGATGTAATTATCTTAGTGGTTAAGTCACTTTGTTTTGGTCCGAATTTCGGTTTTCGTGTTTCGGGTTTTGTCGAGTTTTTCGCTTTTGGCCTAAAATAAAATAATATTAGGTTATATTATTTTGTGGTTTTATAGAGCCTAGTTTTGTGAAAATGTGACACGGGACGCACTTTTGCCCGTTTTGAGTGTTGTGTTAGTGTGCGTTTTTGGGTCGTTTTTGTAAGTTTGGGCCGTTTTGTAGCTAGTTGGGCTGTTTTTGTGGCTTGGCTTAATAAGACGTTCCTATATTGTGCTCGTGTTACGCTCATGATGACTAAAATTGACATTCATTTTCATGATTATGCAAATCCAAATTAATACGCTAAAAATGACTAATACGTTTTAGACACTTTTGTACCGTTTCGACTCTTTTAAAAGCATGCATGAAAGTCCTTTTCATCATCGGGTTTGTTTTTTTTGGGGGGGGGGGGGGGGTACGGATACGGGTATCTACACCTTTCCCACGCATCGAACAAGCTCTCATCCCCTCTTTGCCTAAAGCTTGTGATTTGACTCCGTAGCATGGCGGTCTTTTCCGGAGGAAAATACTTTTGATAGAACGCAAGCACAAGAGAGTTCCAATCGGTGATCGCAAGAGCTACGCGATTCAAGGAGTTAAGCCACAGCTTGGCTTTGTCTCGAAGGGAAAACGGGAAGAGCATCTCCCGTATTTGATCTTGAGTCACTCCGGTTTGTTTGATCGTCGAGCAATAATCGCAGAAATTTTGAATATGTAGGTTAGGGTCCTCACCGGGACTCCCTCCAAACTGAGTGCGCTCTATAAGATTTATGAATGCCGGCTTAACTTCAAAGTTGTTAGCCGCTATAGTGGGCATTGTTGGATTTACTAGGTGTCCGTCAACAATTGTGCATTGACTTCGTAGAAGTCATGGACCAAAATATGAGATTATGATAATCGGATAAATTGGGTGGTTATAATGTCTTGCTAGAGGCCGCTTATGATCTGAATATTTAGAATATTCTACCAATTTAGTCCGGTCCAATTGGGTCACACAACGGTACCCTAATGGATTAATATATGGTTAATTGGCATAATTAGATTAGTGCGTTAACCTTTCGGGTTAGACCCGAGAACTTGTGTTTATACCGTGATCTATAGTAGATCGGGAGCGGCCTCGGGATGTGTGCCACACTCGTGCATGCATGACAAGTGTCACACATGACAAGTGGCGAGAAATTATCATGCATTGGCCTACATAAAGGTGGTGTGTAATTGGCCAACTTTTTGGTGCAATTTCATTGGCCTTTGGTGAATGATTATGTCCCATCTTTATCATTAAAATGTGAGGCAAGTGTGCTGAGATTTTACAGCAACTTTGCATGAAAAATTCAGCCATAATACACACCAAAATCAGCACAAAAGAGAGGGGAGAAGGAAAGTAGAAAAACTCGGTTTTTGCTTCATACTTTCATCAAGCTTAGAGCTTGATCCTAGTCACACAAGTTCCATCCTTTTACGGTTCTAGTAAACCAAGAGAGGAGTAATCCAAGGGTACTAGTGGACTTCAATTGAGGAGCAACATTTGGGGCTCTCGGTTTAATCTCGTCATACCGTTGAAAATCACGCTACGAGGGTATAAACTTCTAACTTGAGCTTGTTTACATATGATTCGATCTTGTTTTGTGTCTAATTTATTCCGCCTTAGTATTAGACACGCCTTCAATTGGTATCAAAGCATCTCATATGCTCAAGCTTGGTTAGAAAGTGTCGAGATTAAGTCTCGTTCGTAGTTGCACGTATACGTCTTTTTCGTTTTTAGTTTCTGCCTGCTGTTGAACTCCGTTTTTGACAAATTATATGTGTTTTTTGGGTGGAAACGGCATTCTTTGCAAGACTGCCTTAGCAGGGTAGTGATTTCAAGTCAAAACAACGACGTTTACTGCCTGAAATCGGCATTTTTCGATTTGAAAATGCATTTTTCGGTATTTTCGACAACTTTAAAAATTTATTTTTGCATTATTTCGACTTTGTAGAGTGAAATAATACATTATATTAATTTTAGAAATTAATTTTGAAAATATTGATTTTATGGAAAGTTAATATTATTTTATATTAATTAATTATGGTAATTAGTTTAATATAAATCGGTATTTCTTAAGAAATACAATTAATTTTTGAAATTAATTGAAAATGAAATTTTATGACAAATTATATTTCTGGTTGTTTATTAATTTTAGAAATTAATACATTTTAATAATTTGTCATTTTGGAATAATTATTATTTAAATTAGATTTAAATATAATGCTTGTAGTAATTAGATTACTAAATCGACTAGGTCGTTTTTCATATCATGCATGCACATATTTTTGTTTAGGTTTGACCTACTAATGTGTGTTTTATTATGATGATTATTCCTTGTTTTTCATTTTCATGTCATTTATAATATAATTGGATGTATGTTATGAATGATTTATTTTGTCTACTTTTGAAGTGGATGAATGGTTATGGAAACTAGTATGGCCAACATAGGATATTTTTACCGACTTGCATGTCGGGAAATTATTGTATTTACGGCGCATGTGCCGATGTTATGTATTGTAAGAGCATATGCGGTCGTAATGGTACCGTGCTCATTTTATTTTATTTTGAATAGTTCAAAATGTTAGTAAAATGTAAAGCTTGTAATTGGGCTTGCACTTGGAGTGGGAGGTCCATGGAGTTACAAGACGGAGGCCCAAAAGATTTGCTTGAGGATTGGAGTCCACAAGAATAGATCTTTTAGGGTAGTGGCCATACTAGGATCCTTATTTATCGTTATCGCATTTATTTATGCTTTCGTTTATTTATTGTTCGCTTAGTATTCGATTGCACACAAATATTTGCGAATCCCACTAAATATTGAGTCTAAATGCTATTCCAAAGCTAACACCTACGAAGCCTTCGATCGTCGGTGACGTTTGTTTCTTGCTTCCGCAAGGCGTTACCTTCAATCTTTGGATAGTAGGGTGAATGTTAGACATTCACACGTGTAGTTTGGTTGACTCAACTGGGTTATCAAAATATTTTTGGACCCTGATGCATAATGATTTTTGGACATTAGATGTCACTAATCAACCAAGAGTTATATTGGATATAATTAGTTTGTAGACTTACCTGATTAATATAAATCGAGAGTCATTCACCTTCACCGGCTCGAGATATATTGAATTGGGATCTTGGAATCACTATGATTTCTATCGGGATTATGAAATATAGTGCTAATGACTTTGATGAATTAACTAGGTTAATTTCAAAGTTGTTAATGATGAGTATAATAAAGACTTGCAAATTTCTGGTTGTAGATGGCAAATCGCACTAACAACGGAAACAACTACTATATGAGGGCTATTCTTGAGAAGGATAGACTCGACGGAACTAATTTCCTCGATTGGTACCGAAATTTGAGAATTGTTCTCACGATAGAAAAGAAAGAGCATGTCTTAGAGACACCTCTTCCCGAGGAGCCTGGTGAGGCGCAAATCGCGGCCACACCGCCTATAGTAGGCAAAAGGATGTCTCGCAGAAGTTACTGCGTCATCTTTGGCGTCTATGACCCTGAACTTCAAAAGCAATTTGAGTTCTTGGGTGCATATGACATGGTTCGGCTGACTCAAGAGTACATTCCAGAACAGGCAGGATTGAGAGCTATGACGACGCTAAGGCTATACTCGATGCCAAGCCCGAGAAGGGCAAGCCAGTGAGTCCTTATGTTCTTCGAATGATTGGAGTATTCGAGAGAATGGGGAGGCTAGGCAATGAATATAGTCGTGAAATGGCTATCGATATCATACTCCATTCATTGCATGACGGGTTTGACCGATTCATAATGAATTATAACATGAATGAAATGGAGAAATCTCTGAATGAGCTCCACGGGATGCTTAAAACAGCAGAGAAGAACATAAGGCTTAGTCCTAAGCGAGATGTTCTAATGATATCAAAGGGAGAGAGGTTTAAAAAGGCAAGTAAGGGAAAAGGAAGGCTAAGGCACGCTTCACTAAGGGCAATGACAAGGTCATTGCGCCTAAAAAGTGGTAGCAAGGCCAAAGCTGTGGATCCTAACACTTGTTTATCTTTGAAGGCTAGGCCATTGGAAGAAAGATTGTCCCAAGTACCAGGAGGACTTGAAGAGTGGAAATGTTGCCACTACCTCTGGTATTTTGTGATAGACATTCACTTTTGATTCTACTTCATGGGTATTGGATACCGGTTGTGGTTCTCACATTTGTTCAAATGTGCAGGGACTCATGAAGTAGAAGGCTTGGAAAAGGTGAAGTGGACCTACAGTCGGGAATGGAGCTAGAGTTCTTTGCATTGGTGTAGGGACCTATAGTTTGTCATTGCCCTCGGGGCTTGTATTGGAACTTAATAATTGTTATTTTGTACAAGTATTAGCAAGAACATTATCTCTGTTTCAGTATTGGATACTGAGGGATTTTCGTTTATGTTTAAAGATCGTAATTGTTCTTTTTACTTAAATGATATGTTTTATGGTGATGCACGTTTGGAACGTGGGCTTTACTTGTTAAATCTTGACAAACCAATCTATCACATTGATAATAAGAAGTTCAAATCAGATGATTCTAACCCTGCCTATCTGTGGCATTGTCGTTTAGGCCATATAAATGAGAAACGGATTCAAAAACTCCATAGAGATGGTCTCTTGGACTCGTTTGACTTTGAGTCTTACGAGACATGTGAATCGTGTTTAATGGGTAAAATGACAAAAACACCTTTTCTAGGAAAAGGTACTCGAGCAAGTGACTTGTTAGGTCTTATACACACGGATGTATGTGGACCTATGAGCACGATGGCAAGAGGAGGGTATTATTACTTCATAACTTTTACCGACGATTTAAGTAGATATGGTTATGTTTACTTAATGAGGCAAAAGTCGAATCTTTTGAGAAATTTAAAGAGTTCCAAAATGAAGTCGAGAATCGACTTGGTAAGACTATAAAAGCCATTCGATCAGATCGAGGTGGTGAGTACATGAGTCATGAGTTTGATGATCATCTTAAAGGTCGTGGTATAGTATCACAATTGACCCCTCCTGGAACGCCACAACTAAATGGCGTGTCTGAAAGGAGAAATCGAACATTGTTAGACATGGTTCGATCTATGATGAGTCAAGCTGAACTTCCA
This sequence comes from Dianthus caryophyllus, assembly GCA_023091065.1. Classification (NCBI taxonomy): domain Eukaryota; kingdom Viridiplantae; phylum Streptophyta; class Magnoliopsida; order Caryophyllales; family Caryophyllaceae; genus Dianthus; species Dianthus caryophyllus. The sequence goes on from CM041519.1 coordinate 28,911,521, forward strand.
GTATCATTTTGGGGACATGCTTTAGAGACTGCTGCCTTTACACTGAATAGAACACCGTCCAAAGCGGTTGAAAAGACTCCATATGAGATATGGAAAGGGAAGGTCCCTAATTTGTCCTTTCTCAAGATTTGGGGATGCGAAGCCTATGTCAAACGCTTGGCGTCTGACAAGCTTACTCCAAAGTCTGATAAGTGTCTCTTTGTGGGGTATCCAAAAGGGACACAAGGCTATTACTTCTACAATCGTTCCGAGAACAAGGTATTTGTGGCTCGGAATGCTTTCTTCTTAGAAAGAGAATTTTTGTCCAAGAGAAAGAGTGGGAGTAAAATAGATCTTCAAGAGATCCAAGAGCCACAAATTGATGCTCCTATCTTAGAGAATGAGGAGAATCAGGAAGTTTTAGAAACTGTCCCTGTGGTTCAGCCTGTTCGTAGGTTGACACAGCTAAGTCGTATCGCTGAAATCAAAATAAACCTAACAGACAACTAACAGCAGCTAGTGGTAAGCAGGATCGTATCCACAGAGAAACGGTGTAGTCTTAAGCTAAAGCAGGCGAAAACAGGTTCAACTCAAGGTGTGAAAAAGGTTTGTTTTAAGCTAAACTAAAGCAAAGGCAAAGATGAATAGAAAAAATATAAGAGGAAAGATTAGGGCATCGGGTTCATATATGACAATGATTCAGGAACGCAAGTTTATAAGACGGAAAAGATAAACTGTGCAAATGACTAGGTTTATAAAACGCTCTCTCGAGTCAATTTTAGCCTTAAGCAAATTTAGCGGGCTCTCGCAACTTACTAAATTCAACTTATCAATCTCGCGTAAGTCTAGTTTTAACTCGGCTTTCGATCTTAAATTAAAACTTACTCAGGTTCAATTAAACTCAGACAAATCGTTGATCAGGCGAAATAATCCTAATTCAATTGGCATAAAACGCGTAGAAAGAAATCAAGTGCACAATTTATTCAACCAATTTAATCCTAAAACATGTTCCTGAACCAATTATCACAAATTCCCCTAAACCCTAATAAGGAGATTAGCTAGACATGATTAAAGGCAAGGCAAAACAATAATAAGAAGTAGACATAATGAATAAAAAGCAATTGAAATTAAAACCTGGAATTCTTACGGAGTACTGACGGTTACAGTTGAATTAATCTTGAAACTAAACTAAAGCTTTGAGTTTGAAAGAGAGAACTAAAAGGAAAACAGTAAACTAAAACTAGGAAAGTAAAACCTAAAATAAAAGCATAAGTCTTTTGTTTTCGTCCTAAGGTATATATATATAACCCCAACTAAAACAATTCGGATTAAAACAAAACCCGACAAAAATTGCTCCTCAGCCGGCCTGCTGAACCGGCCTGACATCTTTCTTGGACCGGCTTGCTTTCTTGACTTCATCCTAAGCCCAATTCTCCTTCTTGGGCCTTGCTTATTCGAATCCTTAGCTTTTGGGCCTTAACAACTCGTGGCCCTTAGTCTTTCTTTGGTCTTTGGCTCGGTTCCTCGAGCTCCTGCGTGAGCTCAAGTTTGGTCCTGTCGTCTCGATTCTCGTAATGCTCCAATCGTACCGGGTTTTGGCTCAAATCCACCAAAACCTGCAAAATGTAAATAAAAGGCAGCAGTATCGAGAAGTATAACAAATAGCTGCTAAATTCATAATAAATACGAATAAATACGAGCTAAATCTAACTGAACCGAGGGCCTAAAATGAATATAAATAAATTGTATCAAACTCCCCCAAACCAAACCTTTGCTTGTCCTCAAGCAAACAGCGTCGGAGAAAATCAAAGTGACACGAACTAATCACGTTAGTATCTCGAAGTGGACGACCTATGCACATAAACATACAACCATAGTCTATTTCACCGAAAATAGAGCACAAGTCTCAACCATTCACACCACATTATATCTCTAGCCTCTAACGCTTTCGCAAAGTAAAACTAACAACAAATCAATTCAAGCAAGGCCAGCCGTACAAACCACTTTCCGAACAACCAAATCATACCACATCATTACCATTAGTTCTCTTTCTTTTTCTTTTCTTTTCTGTATTTTTTTTCCTCGCAAACGTGGAGCATCCCTCGTATGTAGTACCGTTTAGCTTGACGTTCACTCGGTAAAAATCGCGCTCGGGTACACATATTTCCTTAAGGGTTACGTCATTGCTCATACTCTCGGTCGCAACCAAATTCATGGCCACTGTGGTTACTCAAATCAATGAGTCCCCTCCGAGAGCATCGAAGCATTGCTCCAACATAAAAGCAGATCTTTCCAATCAAACCACTAACCAAGAAACCAATCATTCCACAAACCATTGCCAAGCTCGAATGTCAAAGTCGAAAGTAAACAAACGAAAAGCGATAAGAATTAAGCAAATACAAGTGGGCTAGTGTTTGAGACTCGCAATCAATTAATAGGAAACAAACATATAGTGCAGCTACGACGATAGAAGGTCGACTCGGAGATACTAAAGATCAAAGTTAGTGCACTAATCAATTCCCCAAACTGGACAAAGCAGACCAAAACGACTCGTATTTTTGCAATTTTTTTTGAATTTTTCAATTTTTTTGGGTTTTCATAATAAATGCACACGAAATAAGAAAACGCAAATGAACTATAAACGCGAAAGTGTTTCCCTCCCCCAAACCAAATCACACATTGTCCTCAATGTGGAAAACAGCATAACCACAAAAGCAGAGGGGGACATATAACATACGGGGTACGGAAAACAAAGACGAGAAAAGAGGGTAGAAGGGGTAAAGAGTGCTCACAGAATAAAGTCGGAGCTACCCCAGACCGAAGTAAAACGTGGAGTGCGGCTAAAATCCACGAATATGCGTCCAATTCAGTCCAACGATGAAGTACTTCGGCAGATAACACGAGCAAACAAGAAAACGAAGCAGCAGAAAAGTGCAGGGTGATCCGGCCGGTCTGGACCGGCCGCCGGCCGACCGGCTAAGGCCACCTGTACCAATTTTTCGTAATTTTCTTCAATTTTCAAACTTCAACTACGGCTCCTGTCCTGGCCCGGCAGCCGGTAGCCCGGCTGGGAGGCCTTCTCGTGAGCGTTCGCAACATAATAAGGACCCAAAATTCCATGAATACCTGCGCGCTAAAAATCACAATAAAATACCCTCGTCCTCGCGCGCTCGAAATAAGTCTAAAAGTCATCAAAACGAAACCAAACAAAGTACAAGTGCTAATGAAATTACAACGTCATCGGGTTGCCTCCCGGAAGCGCTGGTTTATAGTCCCGCACGACTCTTCAAAGCTCCAAAACTCATGTATAAGCAGGCCAAGGACGTTGGCCATTCGCGACAGCTTCACTCGGCGAAACAGCAGATGATCGCCATAGTACTTCTCCAACTCGAGGCAATGCAGCATAGGCCATCATCGTAGCGCCTCGATCACGAAATGGCTCGACTGTGGGCCCTCCATCCCCATTGCTAGCGTCGTACAAATCAGCTTTCAGCAACTTCCTCTCCCCCAAACCATCCTTGCAGCCATCCTGTGAAGAACCTGCACAAAGGGAAGAGACATGCGAAACCTCCAAAGCGTCTCCAGTAGTGTGAGACGGAGGTACAGAATCAATAGAATAAACTGACTCTAGACGCATGAGTGCTCGCGGAGTATCAGAATGAGTGAAGGTCAACTGCTCACCCCCCACCTTAAAGGGTATCGTCTTACTACCCACATCAATAACTGCACCAGCAGTGTGCAGGAAGGGTCTCCCCAGAATGATAGGAATGTGGGCATCCTCGGGCATATCTAAAACCACAAAGTCTACAGGGATAAAGAACTTTCCAACCTGTACAGGGACGTCGTGTAAGATACCCAAGGGACGCTTAACTGAGCGGTCAGCCATCTGCAAGGTAATGCTAGTGGGTTCTAAAGCTGACAAGCTCATCTTTTGGTAGAGAGAGTAGGGGAGGATACTGACGCTGGCTCCAAGGTCGCATAAGGCATTACGGACCACAAACCTACCTATAGAGCACGGGATAGAGAATGTACCAGGGTCACTAAGCTTAGGAGGCTTACTACCCTGCAGCCTAGTACTAGCCTCCCCCACAAAGGCTACGGTCGACACGTCGTCTAACGTACGCTTACGAGCTAAAACATCTTTCAAAAACTTAGTGTACGCAGGAATTTGAGTCACAAGGTCAATAAAGGGAACGTTTACCTGAAGAGCCTTGATGACGCCGACGAACTTCCTGAACTTAGCCTCGGGCTCTGCACCTCGTTGGCGACCAGGAAACGGAAGCTTAATCTGAATCGGGGGCGTTGAAGTTGCACCAGAAATAACACCCGAATCATCTTTCCTCGCAGCAACAGGTCCAACCGGTTGGACGACCGGTTGAGACGTTTTTCCCCTCGGATCAGCCACGTTTTCATCCCCCTCCTTCTCCTCTTCCTCCAAGTTCACAGGATCACCGTACATTGACCCACTTCTCAATGTAATCGCGCACGCCGTATCGTGCGGAGGTTTAGGAGGATTACCTTGAGGCGGAAGGGTACCCGGTTGTCGCGACGCTTGCGAAGCGGCGAGTTGCGCCACTTGATTCTCCAACAGTTTAATCGCTGCGTCCTTAGCCTGTCCGTCCTTTTGCATCTGCTGCAACGTCATCTCCTGCGACTTCTGAACGGACAACGTTACTAGCGACATCTGCATCATCATGGCCTTCATCTCGGCCATAGGATCGGGTACCTGTGCAGTTTGAGGTGGAATGAAGGGTGGTTTTTGATAGTTAGGTGGAGTTGGTTGATTTTTGTAAGGAGGTTGATAATGGGCATTTTGTGGAGGTTGAGTGGTTGGGTTAAGCACATTATTGTTACGGTAGGATAACAGTGACCGATCGTAACCCGGCTGATTCTGGTACGGCAGGTTTTGATAGGCGTAAACTTGCTCATGGGGTGCAGCATACCCCGTAGTATAACCTGAATCATGCCCTGCGACAGCATTAACATGGGCACTCGACGAACTCCCCTGCATAGCATCAAACTTCCTATTCAGCTCAGAAAGTTGACTCATAACCGCGTTCATGCTCTCATTTCCACGGTCGTTGTATGCAGACCGTGAATTACCCCGTGGCTTCCCGAACTGAGCCGAATGAACAGCCATCTCCTCAATCAACGTCCACGCTTTATCATCGTCGGTATTATTAGCAAATCGACCTCCCGCGGCCGAGTCAAGAATAGCGCGACTCTCGGCATACAACCCATTATAAAAAGTCATTATAATCAACCAATCACCCAAACCGTGATGTGGACACTCACGAATCAACCGTTTGTAACGGTCCCACGCTTCAGCCAATGTCTCATCGAAGCTCTGCTGAAACCCCTGTATCTGACTACGGAGTTGGTTAGTCCGCTCTGGAGGATAGAACTTGCGATAGAATGCAAGAGCTAGACTTGGCCAATCCGTTATACCCGCAGCAATCTTATCTAGGTCCGTGATCCAATCCCGCGCTCGATCACGTAAAGAAAAAGGGAAGAGCATCTCCCTAATCTGGTTTTGAGTGATCCCGTTCTGCTTAATTGTCGAGCAGTAATCCGTAAAAACCTGCATATGTTTCCCGGGATCCTCCGTAGGATTGCCGCCGAATTGATTACGCTCCACCAAAGTAAGAAAGGCGGGGCGAATCTCAAAATTACCCTGGACCGTATTTGGTATTGTGAAACCTTGCGGGATCGCCTCGGGCTTGGGCAATAAGTGACTATATAGTTTAGGCATAGTCACGTGTGGTGGAGAAGAAGTTGGAGTAATAGAAGGTGTGTCCTCTTCGTAGGACGATTGCGCTGCACTAGACTCCGAATGCGACGCTTCCTCTATCTCACGTTGGTAAGTCTCAGCGATCTCTTTGAAGAAATTACGCGTCCGGCGGAAAGTACGTTCAGGTTCAGGATCAAATGGTATTAAACCTGAAGGTGACCTGCGCATAAATAAACTACAAGAAAACGATGAGAAACGGCCTCAAGGAACTAAGTTCCTTGAGACTAAGGAGAAAAACCTGCAACTAAACAATAACTATAACTAACAAAGCCGTTTCCCCGGCAACGGCGCCAAAATTGACACAGCTAAGTCGTATCGCTGAAATCAAAATAAACCTAACAGACAACTAACAGCAGCTAGTGGTAAGCAGGATCGTATCCACAGAGAAACGGTGTAGTCTTAAGCTAAAGCAGGCGAAAACAGGTTCAACTCAAGGTGTGAAAAAGGTTTGTTTTAAGCTAAACTAAAGCAAAGGCAAAGATGAATAGAAAAAATATAAGAGGAAAGATTAGGGCATCGGGTTCATATATGACAATGATTCAGGAACGCAAGTTTATAAGACGGAAAAGATAAACTGTGCAAATGACTAGGTTTATAAAACGCTCTCTCGAGTCAATTTTAGCCTTAAGCAAATTTAGCGGGCTCTCGCAACTTACTAAATTCAACTTATCAATCTCGCGTAAGTCTAGTTTTAACTCGGCTTTCGATCTTAAATTAAAACTTACTCAGGTTCAATTAAACTCAGACAAATCGTTGATCAGGCGAAATAATCCTAATTCAATTGGCATAAAACGCGTAGAAAGAAATCAAGTGCACAATTTATTCAACCAATTTAATCCTAAAACATGTTCCTGAACCAATTATCACAAATTCCCCTAAACCCTAATAAGGAGATTAGCTAGACATGATTAAAGGCAAGGCAAAACAATAATAAGAAGTAGACATAATGAATAAAAAGCAATTGAAATTAAAACCTGGAATTCTTACGGAGTACTGACGGTTACAGTTGAATTAATCTTGAAACTAAACTAAAGCTTTGAGTTTGAAAGAGAGAACTAAAAGGAAAACAGTAAACTAAAACTAGGAAAGTAAAACCTAAAATAAAAGCATAAGTCTTTTGTTTTCGTCCTAAGGTATATATATATAACCCCAACTAAAACAATTCGGATTAAAACAAAACCCGACAAAAATTGCTCCTCAGCCGGCCGCATTGCCGGCCATCTTGAAACTCTTTGGCCGACTTTGACGTCTTTCTTGGACCGGCTTGCTTTCTTGACTTCATCCTAAGCCCAATTCTCCTTCTTGGGCCTTGCTTATTCGAATCCTTAGCTTTTGGGCCTTAACAACTCGTGGCCCTTAGTCTTTCTTTGGTCTTTGGCTCGGTTCCTCGAGCTCCTGCGTGAGCTCAAGTTTGGTCCTGTCGTCTCGATTCTCGTAATGCTCCAATCGTACCGGGTTTTGGCTCAAATCCACCAAAACCTGCAAAATGTAAATAAAAAGCGTGATGTCGAGAAGTATAACAAATAGCTGCTAAAGTCATAATAAATACGAATAAATACGAGCTAAATGTGACTGAACCGAGGGCCTAAAATGAATATAAATAAAGTGTATCATAGGTCGAGTAGGGAATGTCGCCAACCTGATAGGTATCTTAATTGGATACTTGATCACTGATGGTGAAATATTACTTTTAGAATGTAATGAACCTACAACCTATAATGAAGCTTTGGCGGGACCCGACTCCGATAAATGGCTTGAGGCCATGAGATCCGAGATGGATTCCATGTACAAGAATCAAGTTTGGAACTTGGTTGACTTGCCTGACGGTGCAAGAACTGTCAAGTGCAAGTGGGTTTTCAAGGTGAAAACTGACATGAAAGGAAACGCGACCATTTTCAAATCAAGGTTGGTTGCAAAAGGTTTTACTCAAGTTCATGATATTGACTATGACGAGACCTTTTCTCCCGTCGCTATGCTTAAATCCATTCGGATTATCCTAGCTATTACTGCATATTTTGATTATGAGATATGGCAGATGGATGTAAAAACCGCCTTCTTAAATGGTTTATTGGAGGAGGATGTGTATATGACACAACCTGAAGGTTTTGTAGATCCTAGAAATGCTGGGAAGGTATGCTAACTTCAGAAATCCATTTATGGATTGAAGCAGGCATCACGGAGTTGGAATGTTCGTTTCAACCAAGTAATCCAAGAGTTTGGATTTTCTAGGTGTGAAGAAGAACCTTGTGTATACAAGAAATTCAGTGGGAGCAAGGTTACCTTTCTTGTTCTGTATGTCGATGACATACTACTCATTGGAAATAACGTTCCTATGCTAGAGTCCGTGAAGGATTGGCTACGGAAGAATTTCGCAATGAAAGATTTAGGGGAAGCACAATACATATTGGGCATTAAGATCTATAGAGATAGATCAAAGAGAACGTTAGGACTTAGTCAAACTACCTATCTCGATAAGGTACTTGATAAGTTTAACATGAAAGACTCTAAGAGAGGCTTTCTGCCCATGGGTCAAGGCATACAGCTTAGCAAGACTCAGTGTCCAGTGGGAGCTGATGAGCGAAGCAAGATGAGTAGGATTCCTTATGCATCTGCAATAGGATCTATCATGTATGCGATGATATGTACACGTCCCGATGTCTCGTATGCTTTGAGTATGACGAGCAGGTACCAGTCAGATCCAGGTGAGAAACACTGGACCGCTGTTAAGAATATCATAAAGTACCTTAATAGGACTAAGGACAGATTCTTAGTATACGGTGAAGAGGATAAGCTAAGTGTCCTAGGGTACACTGATGCTAGCTTCCAAACAGATAAAGATGACTTTAGATCCCAGTCGGGATTCGTCTTTACTCTTTATGGAGGAGCTGTTAGTTGGAAGAGTGCAAAGCAAACGACCATTGCCGATTCTACTTCAGAAGCTAAGTACATAGCTGCCTCGGAGGCAGCAAAGGAAGCAGTATGGATTCGAAAATTCATTACTGAGTTGGGTGTTGTCCCTAGCATTGCCGACGCGGTAGTTCTCTATTGTGATAATAGTGGAGCTATTGCTCAAGCGAAAGAGCCTAGAGCACATCACAGATCCAAACATGTGCTCAGAAAGTTTCACCTTATTCGAGACATCATTGATCGAGGTGATGTGACTGTTTGCAAGGTCGACACGGATGCCAATGTGGCAGATCCATTAACTAAACCCCTATCGCAGGCAAAGTACGAGGTGCATACTGCTGCAATAGGCATCAAGCGCATTGTAGAATGGCTATGATGTAATTGTTTTCAATTTGATTGTAAAACAATTGTTATGCTCATCTTGTATGATATTTAATCATTAATCATTCAATCTTGGTTTAATTGAGTGATGTCCAAAATAATTTTGTCTCCAAATTGGTTGTCAGATCATGTCTGGGCAATGAAACCCTATTATGGCGAACTGGAGATGTTAATTATGGTTGTCCCTGGTCAGGTTGTCAAGTAGGGACATTGATGACCCATAATGACTAGTATGTGAGTTGATTAACGATCTTGTTTCATGATCTAGGACGTTGGACGTCCAAGTCATTCTCATGGATACACGATGGTGCGTGTATTGGACTGACCCGCAGTGAGAATTCTATAAGTCTAAGAAGTCATAAGAATATCTCACTATGACTTGGAGTCGGTTCCTTAGACCTGAGTTTATCGCATAGAACTTGTACGAGAATTAGTTTGCTTTGACAGTGTCCAACGCCATGCCGTGAAAGGGGGCTATAAAGGCACTTGTTGGGTGGCTATGAAACGTATGGAGGGACATGCATAGACAAGATGGGATTGTCCTCCTAATTTATAGATTAGGATTGGTGTCTCTAGGCCACTTGGAGAGTTGAAACTGTTAAATGCGTGGCCACGCTCGGATGGATTGACCGAACAATCATCTGGTGTACAGTTTAGCTCAGAGTCCAAGAAAGCCTGAAACAGACATAGGGGTGACTTGACACTTACCTTATGTTCAGGCGAGACATTAAGAGACAAGGGAATTGAAGATGCACATCTAGATCGTTTGCACACTTGTTTCGGACAAGTGGGAGATTGTTGGAGATACGAGGTGTCTGTCAACAATTGTGCATTGACTTCGTAGAAGTCATGGACCAAAATATGAGATTATGATAATCGGATAAATTGGGTGGTTATAATGTCTTGCTAGAGGCCGCTTATGATCTGAATATTTAGAATATTCTACCAATTTAGTCCGGTCCAATTGGGTCACACAACGGTACCCTAATGGATTAATATATGGTTAATTGGCATAATTAGATTAGTGCGTTAACCTTTCGGGTTAGACCCGAGAACTTGTGTTTATACCGTGATCTATAGTAGATCGGGAAGCGGCCTCGGGATGCGTGCCACACTCGTGCATGCATGACAAGTGTCACACATGACAAGTGGCGAGAAATGATCATGCATTGGCCAACATAAAGGTGGTGTGTAATTGGCCAACTTTTTGGTGCAATTTCATTGGCCTTTGGTGAATGATTATGTCCCATCTTTGTCGTTAAAATGTGAGGCAAGTGTGCTGAGATTTTACAGCAACTTTGCATGAAAAATTCAGCCGTAATACACACCAAAATCAGCACAAAAGAGAAGGGAGAAAGAAAGGAGAAAAACTCGGTTTTTGCTCCATACTTTCATCAAGCTTAGAGCTTGATCCTAGTCACACAAGTTCCATCCTTTTACGGTTCTAGTAAACCAAGAGAGGAGTAATCCAAGGGTACTAGTGGACTTCAATTGAGGAGCAACATTTGGGGCTCTCGGTTTAATCTCGTCATACCGGTGAAAATCACGCTACGAGGGTATAAACTTCTAACTTGAGCTTGTTTACATATGATTCGATCTTGTTTTGTGTCTAATTTATTCCGCCTTAGTATTAGACACGCCTTCAGGCATAGCATTGCCCGTTGGAACTTGAGCGGCGGTCGGCCTAGAATGATCCGAAAGCTTCACCATTTTCTTTGGCTCGGGTGTAGCTTGAGCTTCTTTATCGGATGAAGTAGAAGAGGAAGTAGCTTCCAAATCCTTTAGCAAGTTCTTGCGCCTTGAAAATGTACGCTCCGGTTCCGGGTCAAACTGAATTGCCAACCCTTTTTGAGACGTACGCGTTTTCCTGGGCATACAAAAACACTAGAGGCAACGATAAGTAACGGCCTCAAGGAATTGAGGTTCCTTGAGACAAAGAGTAACAAGTGAGAAAAGAACCAAATAACAACAAAAACAAAAGCCGTCTCCCCGGCAACGGCGCCAAAATTTGATAAGGCTTAGTCGCGTCACCTAATCAAAAATAATACCGAACTAAACGCTAGGGTAGCTAGGGCAAGTCGGGTCGAATCCACAGGGAGATGGTCGCTTATGTTGGTTATTTTGGATGATTCTAGTCTCGGTTCGAGTGATTGGTTGATTTACTAAAAACTAGAGCGAGGAAATAAGGGATTAAACTTATGAGAAAAAGTCTAGGAAGTCGGGCTAGGCAAGGGTAAGTCTTGGCTAAGGATGATGATCGGATAGAGTAGGTAATCGCGCATGCTAAGGATATAGCTCGTCCTCTCGGTCTTAAGCTACCTTTAGGTCTCAAAAGCGGGCTCTCGCAACTTACAATTGAGGGTCCTAGTGATTGTCTCGCCTCTCCTCGAACTAGTCTCTCGATCTTAAGTTCGGGGTGCTAAAAGTTTGCTAAGCGTGATCAAGGATTCAACAAACACAATCAAGCAAGAACAATCAGAGCAAAAGCGAAAACCTAACTCAAATGATCACAAACCACAACCAAGACCAACACCCATGATTCACCCTTCTCCCTAGATAGTAAACTACTCACACATAGCGGAAATGATAACAAAAGCAATAGAGAAAGATGAAGACATGATCACAAACAATATAAAATGAAATCACAATGAAAAGAGGAGAAGAAATTGATAATACCAATCAGAAATTTGATGAAACAAAGGATGAATTCGACAACAAAAACCAAATAGACGATAAAACTAGAGCAATCCGAGTCGGGAATTCAAAGTACAAAAGATCAAAAGCATAAACCCTAGGATTTTTAGAGTATGTAATTTAAAGTGTTAAGAAAACTATGTAAAAAGATGATCCCGAAAATATAATGTTTAGGCCTTCAAATAGACGAAATATTTTGAGCCAACGAAGAGGCACATGGGTGTCCCGACCGGGATGGTAGTGGTCCCGTCCGGGATGAGGGTGTCCCGTCCGGGATGAGGGTGTCCCGTGGTGTTCAGCAACTTTCAGCTTTTGCACTTGTTTTGTACTTAGTTTTTCCTTGCTTCTTTTGCACTATTCTTCGTCCCAAGGCCAAGGGACAAGGCTCACGAGTAGGGACGAGTCCTAGGATGATAATTCAAGCTTCAAATCCCGTCCCAAGGTCCCGGGACACCTTCATTTAGTGAAACGAGGCTCGTACGCAAGCGAAACGCAACGAAACCAATTCGAATCACCTCCAAACTTCACGAAACTTTACGAAACTTCACGAAACCTCTCGACATGCATCCTAAACTCCAAATATGCGCTTGTACCTGCAAAATGGACACAAAAACGCAGCAGTGCCAAAACGGAGAGAAACAGGAGCTGAAACGCAATCAAAAGCACAAGAATCGCAAAGAAACGCAAGCGACAGGGGGCTATAGAGATAGATCAAAGAGAATGTTAGGACTTAGTCAAACTACCTATCTCGATAAGGTACTTGATAAGTTTAACATGAAAGACTCTAAGAGAGGCTTTCTGCCCATGGGTCAAGGCATACAGCTTAGCAAGACTCAGTGTCCAGTGGGAGCTGATGAGCGAAGCAAGATGAGTAGGATTCCTTATGCATCTGCAATAGGATCTATCATGTATGCGATGATATGTACACGTCCCGATGTCTCGTATGCTTTGAGTATGACGAGCAGGTACCAGTCAGATCCAGGTGAGAAACACTGGACCGCTGTTAAGAATATCCTGAAGTACCTTAATAGGACTAAGGACAGATTCTTAGTATACGGTGAAGAGGATAAGCTAAGTGTCCTAGGGTACACTGATGCTAGCTTCCAAACAGATAAAGATGACTTTAGATCCCAGTCGGGATTCGTCTTTACTCTTTATGGAGGAGCTGTTAGTTGGAAGAGTGCAAAGCAAACGACCATTGCCGATTCTACTTCAGAAGCTGAGTACATAGCTGCCTCGGAGGCAGCAAAGGAAGCAGTATGGATTCGAAAATTCATTACTGAGTTGGGTGTTGTCCCTAGCATTGCCGACGCGGTAGTTCTCTATTGTGATAATAGTGGAGCTATTGCTCAAGCGAAAGAGCCTAGAGCACATCACAGATCCAAACATGTGCTCAGAAAGATTCACCTTATTCGAGAGATCATTGATCGAGGTGATGTGACTGTTTGCAAGGTCGACACGGATGCCAATGTGGCAGATCCATTAACTAAACCCCTATCGCAGGCAAAGTACGAGGTGCATACTGCTGCAATAGGCATCAAGCGCATTGTAGAATGGCTATGATGTAATTGTTTTCAATTTGATTGTAAAACAATTGTTATGCTCATCTTGTATGATATTTAATCATTAATCATTCAATCTTGGTTTAATTGAGTGATGTCCAAAATAATTTTGTCTCCAAATTGGTTGTCAGATCATGTCTGGGCAATGAAACCCTATTATGGCGAACTGGAGATGTTAATTATGGTTGTCCCTGGTCAGGTTGTCAAGTAGGAACATTGATGACCCATAATGACTAGTATGTGAGTTGATTAACGATCTTGTTTCATGATCTAGGACGTTGGACGTCCAAGTCATTCACATGGATACACGATGGTGCGTGTATTGGACTGACCCGCAGTGAGAATTCTATAAGTCTAAGAAGTCATAAGAATATCTCACTATGACTTGGAGTCGGTTCCTTAGACCTGAGTTTATCGCATAGAACTTGTACGAGAATTAGTTTGCTTTGACAGTGTCCAACGCCATGCCGTGAAAGGGGGCTATAAAGGCACTTGTTGGGTGGCTATGAAACGTATGGAGGGACATGGATAGACAAGATGGGATTGTCCTCCTAATTTATAGATTAGGATTGGTGTCTCTAGGCCACTTGGAGAGTTGAAAGCTTGATTAAATGCGTGGCCCACGCTCGGATGGATTGACAGAACAATCATCGGTGTCTGATTTAGCACAGAGTCCAAGAAAGCCTGAAATAGACATAGGGGTGACTTGACACTTACCTTATGTTCAGGCGAGACATTAAGAGACAAGGGAATTGAAGATGCACATCTAGCTCGTTTGCACACTTGTTTCGGACAAGTGGGAGATTGTTGGAGATACTAGGTGTCCGTCAACAATTGTGCATTGACTTCGTAGAAGTCATGGACCAAAATATGAGATTATGATAATCGGATAAATTGCGTGGTTATAATGTCTTGCTAGAGGCCGCTTATGATCTGAATATTTAGAATATTCTACCAATTTAGTCCGGTCCAATTGGGTCACACAACGGTACCCTAATGGATTAATATATGGTTAATTGGCATAATTAGATTAGTGCGTTAACCTTTCGGGTTAGACCCGAGAACTTGTGTTTATACCGTGATCTATAGTAGATCGGGAAGCGGCCTCGGGATGCGTGCCACACTCGTGCATGCATGACAAGTGTCACACATGACAAGTGGCGAGAAATGATCATGCATTGGCCAACATAAAGGTGGTGTGTAATTGGCCAACTTTTTGGTGCAATTTCATTGGCCTTTGGTGAATGATTATGTCCCATCTTTATCATTAAAATGTGAGGCAAGTGTGCTGAGATTTTACAGCAACTTTGCATGAAAAATTCAGCCATAATACACACCAAAATCAGCACAAAAGAGATGGGAGAAAGAAAGGAGAAAAACTCGGTTTTTGCTCCATACTTTCATCAAGCTTAGAGCTTGATCCTAGTCACACAAGTTCCATCCTTTTACGATTCTAGTAAACCAAGAGAGGAGTAATCCAAGGGTACTAGTGGACTTCAATTGAGGAGCAACATTTGGGGCTCTCGGTTTAATCTCGTCATACCGGTGAAAATCACGCTACGAGGGTATAAACTTCTAACTTGAGCTTGTTTACATATGATTCGATCTTGTTTTGTGTCTAATTTATTCCGCCTTAGTATTAGACACGCCTTCAGGCATAGCATTGCCCGTTGGAACTTGAGCGGCGGTCGGCCTAGAATGATCCGAAAGCTTCACCATTTTCTTTGGCTCGGGTGTAGCTTGAGCTTCTTTATCGGATGAAGTAGAAGAGGAAGTAGCTTCCAAATCCTTTAGCAAGTTCTTGCGCCTTGAAAATGTACGCTCCGGTTCCGGGTCAAACTGAATTGCCAAACCTTTTTGAGACGTACGCGTTTGCCTGGGCATACAAAAACACTAGAGGCAACGATAAGTAACGGCCTCAAGGAATTGAGGTTCCTTGAGACAAAGAGTAACAAGTGAGAAAAGAACCAAATAACAACAAAAACAAAAGCCGTCTCCCCGGCAACGGCGCCAAAATTTGATAAGGCTTAGTCGCGTCACCTAATCAAAAATAATACCGAACTAAACGCTAGGGCAGCTAGGGCAAGTCGGGTCGAATCCACAGGGAGATGGTCGCTTATGTTGGTTATTTTGGATGATTCTAGTCTCGGTTCGAGTGATTGGTTGATTTACTAAAAACTAGAGCGAGGAAATAAGGGATTAAACTTATGAGAAAAAGTCTAGGAAGTCGGGCTAGGCAAGGGTAAGTCTAGGCTAAGGATGATGATCGGATAGAGTAGGTAATCGCGCATGCTAAGGATATAGCTCGTCCTCTCGGTCTTAAGCTACCTTTAGGTCTCAAAAGCGGGCTCTCGCAACTTACAATTGAGGGTCCTAGTGATTGTCTCGCGCCTCTCCTCGAACTAGTCTCTCGATCTTAAGTTCGGGGGTGCTAAAAGTTTGCTAAAACGTGATCAAGGATTCAACAAACACAATCAAGCAAGAACAATCAGAGCAAAAGCGAAAACCTAACTCAAATGATCACAAACCACAACCAAGACCAACACCCATGATTCACCCTTCTCCCTAGATAGAAACTACTCACACATAGCGGAAATGATAACAAAAGCAATAGAGAAAGATGAAGACATGATCACAAACAATATAAAATGAAATCACAATGAAAAGAGGAGAAGAAATTGATAATACCAATCAGAAATTTGATGAAACAAAGGATGAATTCGACAACAAAAACCAAATAGACGATAAAACTAGAGCAATCCGAGTCGGGAATTCAAAGTACAAAAGATCAAAAGCATAAACCCTGGGATTTTTAGAGTATGTAATTTAAAGTGTTAAGAAAACTATGTAAAAAGATGATCCCGAAAATATAATGTTTAGGCCTTCAAATAGACGAAATATTTTGAGCCAACGAAGAGGCACATGGGTGTCCCGACCGGGATGGTAGTGGTCCCGTCCGGGATGAGGGTGTCCCGTCCGGGATGAGAGTGTCCCGTGGTGTTCAGCAACTTTCAGCTTTTGCACTTGTTTTGTACTTAGTTTTTCCTTGCTTCTTTTGCACTATTCTTCGTCCCAAGGCCAAGGGACAAGGCTCACGAGTAGGGACGAGTCCTAGGATGATAATGCAAGCTTCAAATCCCGTCCCAAGGTCCCGGGACACCTTCATTTAGTGAAACGAGGCTCGTACGCAAGCGAAACGCAACGAAACCAACTCGAATCACCTCCAAACTTCACGAAACTTTACGAAACTTCACGAAACCTCTCGACATGCATCCTAAACTCCAAATATGCGCTTGTACCTGCAAAATGGACACAAAAACGCAGCAGTACCAAAACGGAGAGAAATAGGAGCTGAAACGCAATCAAAAGCACAAGAATCGCAAAGAAACGCAAGCGATAGGGGGCTATAAGAACGTAAATATATGAGATATCTGTCCCCTCCGAAAGCATCGAAGCATTGCTCCAACATTATTAATAACCATCCATATCATACCACATTCCAACTTTCCACACATTCCACAAACCAATGCCTCGCAAGAATACCAATATCGAAAGTAAAAGAACGAAAAGCGACAAGAATTAAGCAAATACAAGTGGGCTAGTGTTTGAGGCTCGCAATCTATTAACAGAAAACAAACATATAGTGCAAGCTACGACGATGGATTTTCAACTCGGAGATGCCAAAGATCAAAATAAGGACACTAATCAACTCTCCAAACCTGACAATTTTCAAAATAGGCTTGGAAGTTTCAAAATTTTTTAAAATAAAGCACACAAAATGAAAAATGCAAATGAAAAGCGCGAAAGTGCTTTCCTCCCCCAAACCAGAATCACACATTGCCCTCAATGTGGAAAACAGCACAACCACAAGTAGAGAAGGACAAACAAAAGACGGGAGTAGGAAAATTAAAGCGAGGAAACAAGGGAAAAGGAGTAAAGAAAGCTTACATTATCAAGTTGGAGCTCCCCCAAACCGAAGCGAAGCATGGAGTGCTGCTTATGATCCACGAATATGCGTCCAATTCAGTCCAGCTATGTAGTGCTTCTGAGTAGCATGCGAGAAGAGGTGAGGCCGAATAGCGGTGGGGCCGAGCAAGGCTCTTCTTCGAGGCTGTTCTCAAGAATACTAAGGACGAAGAGTCCTTGAGTACCTGCATGCTAAATCAAGTATAAATCCCTCGTCCTCACGCGCTCAACAAAAGTCTAAAAATGTCATCAAAAGCAAACAAACCAAAACAAAGTACAACTTATTACAAAATGTCATCGGGTTGCCTCCCGGATAGCGCTGGTTTATAATGGTCCCGCACGACCGTCGTCAAAGCTCATCATCAAGTCCAATTGGGCCAAGGACGTTGGCCACTAGCAACACTTTCACTTGGCGAAATGGCATCGGTTCGCCACATAACTCGACCGTCTCG
Organism: Dianthus caryophyllus; assembly: GCA_023091065.1. NCBI lineage: Eukaryota > Viridiplantae > Streptophyta > Magnoliopsida > Caryophyllales > Caryophyllaceae > Dianthus > Dianthus caryophyllus. The sequence goes on from CM041519.1 coordinate 28,929,253, forward strand.
AGGAAGAGCAGCATAATCCATCACGCACGGTATTCCATCGCGAAATGGCTCTCCAAAACAACTTCGTGTGCCGGGCACCGCAAACCGTGGGTCTCCACCTCCGTCGCAAGGATCATAGACATCCGCCTTTGTAGCCTTTCGCTCCCCCAAACCAGGATCGTAGCCAACCTGCGTAGGACCTGCACAAGAAAAAGCGGAAGAAATAACCTCCAAAGTGTCTCCAGTAGAGTGAGACGGAGGGGCAAGGTCAATCGCAGCAACAGACTCAGGCTGCATAGGGAAGCGAGGGAGACTCGACTTAACGTAGGTAAGCTTTTCACCCCACACCGAGAACGTCAGGGTCTTATTCCCCACATCGATGACTGCACCAGCAGTGTGCAGAAAAGGTCGACCCAAAATGATAGGAATGTGTGGGTCCTCAGGGATGTCTAAGACAACAAAGCCTACAGGGATATAAAACTGCACTACCTTAACCGGGATGTCCTCTAAGATACCTAAAGGTCGCTGAACAGTACTGATGTATGTTATTTATATAGCTTTTATGCCCCCGATATAGTTGCATTTAGCTCGCATTTGCTCGATTACATTATTGTTTTAGTAGCTATTTGCTTTATATTGCGATACTGTCGTTCCTCGTGTGTATTTTGCAGGTTTTGGCGGTCCTGAGCTAAAACCTGAGTCAAACGGAGTATTATCGAGTATTGTGAAGTCAAGATGAAGCCCGAGAGTTGATTCGGAGTTCATACGATGATTTGGGACGTCAAACCTATAGGTTCAGAGCAAACCTATAGGTTCTGGATACGTGAATTGAAGACCAAAGTTGCTGGAAATTTCAGAACAGCTAAGAACCGCTCGGTTCACAGCCAAACCGATCGGTTTCCCCCCCCCCCCTCCCCCCGAACCACTCGGTTCACTTGCTTTTATTCTCCGGATTTTCGTGGCCTATAAATAGGCTCGAGTTAGGGTTTTTAGACTTATGCTTTTCATTTATTTCTCTGCTTTAGAATTAGAAGTACTTTGCTTTCTTTTAAACTCTCTAAAACCTTAGTTTAGATTTAATTACTTGCAAAGATCGATCCTTACTTCAATTCAAGATTAATCTCAGGTTTAATTCATTTGCTATTTCATTCATCATGTGTTATTTCAATTGCTTTGTTGTGACTTTAATTATGCATAGCTAATCTTCAATTAGGGTTTAGGGTGATTGTGATATTGATTCAGAACATGTTTTAATTGCTTTTATCGATTGAATTTGTGCAAGTTGATTTCTTCCTACGCGTTTTATAATCAATTGAATTTAGGGACGCCTTTATTGAATTGAATTTAGGTTGTTTCAGTTTAAGATCGAAAGCCGAATTGAAACTAGACTCATGCGTAATTGATAAGTTAAATTTAGTACGTAGCGAGAACCCGCTAAATTTGCTTAAGGTTAAAATTGACTTGAGAGAGCGTTTTCTAAAACCTAATCGCTTGCATGACTTCAATTGATTGATAATCCCTTTTGAGTTAGTTCATGAATCGATGTCACATGACCCCGATGCCCTAATCTCCTTCTCATTCGTATTTTATTCCTATTTACTTATCGTTCTTAGTTTAGACCTTCAAAATACCCATTTTCACACCCTTTGAGACTGACCTAGATAGCTAAGCATCCCTTTGACTACACCATCTCTCTGAGGATTCGACCCTACTGCCACTAACTACCCAGTTAGTTGACCTTCGGTTTATTTTGATCGAGGTGACGCGACTTTAGCCTCATCAATTTCGGCGCCGTTGCCGGGGAGACGGTTAGCTAGTTTTAGCTTTGCTTTTTAGTTAACTAGGTTTTTCTCTCTTGTCTCAAGGAACCTAGTTCCTTGAGACCGTTTCTCATTGCTTTGTGTAGTTTTGTTTATGCGCAGGTTACCTCGGACTCTAGTTCCCTTTGAGCCCAAGCCTGAACGAGCACTACATAGGCTACGTAAGCAAGCGATTCAAATAGTTGATCTCGATTTTGAGGAGGCGTCGCACGCGGAGTCTAGTGCAACGCAATCGTCCTACGAAGAGGACACACCACCGGTTACTCCAACTTCTACTTCACCGCCCGTGACAATGCCTAAACTATATAGTCACTCGGTTCCCAAGCCGGAATCCATTCCTAATGGACTCACGATGCCCGCTACGCTTACGGGCAATTTCGAGATTCGCCCCGCCTTTCTTACCTTGGTGCACTACAACAATTTGTCACTTGCGCCACGACAAAATTCGTGGCGCAAGTACTAAATTTCCGTGGCTATGACACTTTGCCACGAAAATTTAATTGTGACGCAAGTGGCCGTGGCAAAAAAATAGCCACGGAAAAAACTAAATCGTGGCGAGATTTCAGTTTTTTGCCACGCATTATCCCGTGGCTAAATCTAAGTTTTTGGCCACGGATAATTCCAACTATGTGGCTTACATTTCTCTTGCCACGAAACAAATTTTCCGTGGCTAAAAAAAATGTTGGAAAAGAGATTTGAACCCCTGACCTCTCACTTACAAGTTCATGGATTAACCATTGTGCCACTTGGAAGTTATTGACTAATTATGCAATCAATAGTTACTTAAACTTTAATCAGGTTATTATTTTTGCGATTTAGCTATAATATTTGAAGTAATAAATTTATATTTTACATTATTAAATTTGAAATACTAATTTTTTTTACAAATAATTATTTCTCAAATAAATGAGGTGATATATTGACATACTAGAGATAAAAATTTTGTACTTAATATTTATGAGCTTATGTTTATCACTTCTTTTATATTGACCTCGTTTTTAAATTATTTCTAAGTACTAACTATGACCCTTTCTTTGTTTGATTTATATGATAAAAATACTCCGTATTATTTTTTGAGTCCAAAAAAATTCTTAAAACATTATTTAAGAGTAAATGCCCTATTTTACCAAAAATAAGAAATATTCGTCTCTATCTTAGATATTTGGTTACACTTTAATTTTTAAGGTTAATGTTATAACACTTACACCATTAACGTATAATAAATTTTTGATTATTAAACACATGAGAAAAAAAATATGATATATGTATTCTGCACATACATTTGAGTTCTGTTAACACGAAAGTCAATTTTAATTGTTGTCTATCTTTCAAACTAATGAAATTTATTTTGTTTTGATAAAAAAATAAAATAAAATTAGATAGTTTTAAACACATATAAAATAAAATGATAGATTTAATAAGAAATTTATAATTTTACACAATTTTTTTTTCTTATTATCGTGTAACGATTTATTTTAACTTTATTATGTGAACAAGTTATAATCTAATATAACTAAAGAAGGGTTTTTTCGCCACTAAAAAAATGATGTCGTGGCAAATACTCACTTGCGCCACGGAAGAAGTTATAATCGTGGCTAAATGAATGTTTTTGCCACGATTTTAACTTTTTCCGTGGCGCAAGTGACTATTTGCCACGACATATTTCTTTCGTGGCTTAAATTTCTCCCGTGGCCAATCAAAATAATTTTTTCCGTGGCTAAAGCAAATTATGCCACGTTTCACTAATTACCGTGGCATAATTCGTGGCCCAAGTGTTAATTTGTTGTAGTGGTGGAGCGAAATCAGTTCGGTGGCTACCCAACGGAAGATCCTGGCCGACACATGCAGGTGTTTACCGACTACTGCTCTACGATCAAGCAGGCCGGGATTACGCAGGATCAAATAAGGGAAATGCTATTCCCTTTCTCGTTGAAAGATCGAGCTCGTGAATGGATCACGGACCTCGACAAGGAAGCTGCTGGTATTACAGACTGGAGGGGTTTAGCTCTCGCGTTCTATGCAAAGTTCTACCCTCCCGAGCGTACTAATCAAATGAGGAGTTCAATCCAGGGCTTCCCTGTCGACTTTGTGGTCTTAGACATACCCGAGGACCCCCACATCCCGATCATTTTAGGGAGACCTTTCCTGCATACTGCAGGAGCTGTAATCGATGTGGGGAATAAGACACTGACATTCTCGGTGGTGGGTGAGAAGTTGACCTATGCACAGTCTAGTATCCCCCGCTCCCCTATGCAGCTAGAGTCCGTTGCTGCGATTGACCTTGCCCCTCCGTCTCACTCTACTGGAGACACTTTGGAGGTTGTTTCTTCTGCTTTTTCTTGTGCAGGTCTTACACAGGATGGCTGTGATCCTGGTTTGGGGGAACGAAAGCTCACGAGGGCGGATGTATATGATCCTGGTGAGGGTGGTGGAGACCCACGGTCTGCGGTGCGTGGCGCACGAAGTTGTTATGGCGAGCCATTTCAAGACGGACTTCCCTGCGTGATGGACTATGCTGCTCTTCCTCGAGACGGTCGAGTTTTATGGCGAACAGCTGCTATTTCGCCAAGTGAAGGTGTTGATAACGGCCAACGTCCTTGGCCCAATTGGACATGATTTGAGTTTGACGACGGTCGTGCGGGACCATTATAAACCAGCGCTTTCCGGGAGGCAACCCGATGACGTTGTAATTTGTTGTACTTTGCTTTGGTTTGGTTTGTTTTCGACTTTGACATTTTTACTTCGCTTTTATTGAGCGCGTGAGGATGAGGGATTTATTACTGTTTTAGCACGCAGGTACTTAAGGACTTCTCGTCCTTAGTATTTTTAAGAACAGGCCTTGAAGAAGGGGCCTGGCCGACCCACCCCCTGCTGTTTCAGCTTTGCTTTTCTCGCGTGCTACACCGAAGTACTACGTAGCTGGCTGATTTGGATGCAAACTTGTGGATTGGTAGCCGCACTCCATGCTTTGCTTCGGTTTGGGGGAGCTCCGCCTTAATAATGTGAGCTTTCTTTACTCTTTTTCCCTCGTTTCCTCGCTTTCCTTTTCCTACCCCCCCTCTTTTATTTGTCCTTCTCTGCTTGTGGTTGTGCTGTTTTCCACATTGACGGCAATGCGTGATTCTGGTTTGGGGGAGGAAAGCACTTTCGCGCTTATTCTTTTGCATTTTTCATTATGTGTGCATTTCTGAAAAATTTTCAAAACCCAAACCTTTTTCAATTTGAATTGTCAAGTTTGGAGACTTGATTAGTGTCTTTATTTTGATCTTTCGCATCTCCGAGTTGAAAATCTATCGTCGTAGCTTGCACTGTATGTTTGTTTCCTATTAAAAGATTGCGAGCCTCAAACGCTAGCCCACTCGTTTGCTTAATTCTTATCGCTTTTCGTTTGTTTACTTTCGATATTGGCATTCCTGCGAGGCAATGGCATGTGGTATGTTGGAAAGTTGGTTTGAGGTTTGAATGGATGGATGCTAATAATGTTGGAGCAATGCTTCGATGCTTTCAGAGGGGACTCATTAATTTGAGTAACCATAATGGCCATGAATTTGGTTGTGACCGAGAGTATGAGCAATGATGTAACCCTTAAGGAAATATGTGTACCCGAGCTCGATTTTTATCGAGTGAACGTCAAGCTAAACGGTATAACATACGAGGGATGCTCCACATTTGAAAAAAAAAAAAAAAAAAAAAAAAAAAAAAAAAAAAAGATCAAAAAAATGGAATGTTGTGGTTAGAAAGATGGAATGGAAAGTGGAATGTTCGGTTGGCCTTGCTTGAATCCAATTATCGTTCGTTTAATTTTTGCGAAAGCGTAAGAGGCTAGTGATATGATGTTGGTGTGAATGGTTGAGACTTGTGCTCTATTTTCGGTGAAATAGACTATGGCCTCTAAGTTTATGTGCATAGGTCGTCCACTTTGAGATGCCAACGTGATTAATTTGGATACTTTGATTTTCTCCTACGTTGTTTGCTTGAGGACAAGCAAAGGTTTGGTTTGGGGGAGTTTGATGTATGTTATTTATATAGCTTTTATGCCCCCGATATAGTTGCATTTAGCTCGCATTTGCTCGATTACATTATTGTTTTAGTAGCTATTTGCTTTATATTGCGATACTGTCGTTCCTCGTGTGTATTTTGCAGGTTTTGGCGGTCCTGAGCTAAAACTTGAGTCAAACGGAGCATTATCGAGTATCGTGAAGTCAAGACGAAGCCCGAGAGTTGATTCGGAGTTCATACGATGATTTGGGACGTCAAACCTATAGGTTCAGAGCAAACCTATAGGTTCTGGATACGTGAATTGAAGACCAAAGTTGCTGGAAATTTCAGAACAGCAATGAACCGCTCGGTTCACAGCCAAACCGATCGGTCCCCCCCCCCCCCCCCCCCCCCCCCCCCCCGGGAACCGCTCGGTTCACTTGCTTTTATTCTCCGGATTTTCGTGGCCTATAAATAGGCTCGAGTTAGGGTTTTTAGACTTATGTTTTTCATTTATTTCTCTGCTTTAGAATTAGAAGTACTTTCTCTCTTTTAAACTCTCTAAAACCTTAGTTTAGATTTAATTACTTGCAAAGATCGATCCTTACTTCAATTCAAGATTAATCTCAGGTTTAATTCATTTGCTATTTCATTCATCATGTGTTATTTCAATTGCTTTGTTGTGACTTTAATTATGCATAGCTAATCTTCAATTAGGGTGTAGGGTGATTGTGATATTGATTCAGAACATGTTTTAATTGCTTTTATCGATTGAATTTGTGCAAGTTGATTTCTTCCTACGCGTTTTATAATCAATTAAATTTAGGGACGCCTTTATTGAATTGAATTTAGGTTGTTTCAGTTTAAGATCGAAAGCCGAATTGAAACTAGACTCATGCGTAATTGATAAGTTAAATTTAGTACGTAGCGAGAGCCCACTAAATTTGCTTAAGGTTAAAATTGACTTGAGAGAGCGTTTTCTAAAACCTAATCCCTTGCATGACTTCAATTGATTGATAATCCCTTTTGAGTTAGTTCATGAATCGATGTCACATGACCCCGATGCCCTAATCTCCTTCTCATTCGTATTTTATTTCTATTTAGTTATCGTTCTAAGTTTAGACCTTCAAAATACCCATTTTCACACCCTTTGAGACTGACCTAGATAGCTAAGCATCCCTTCGACTACACCATCTCTCTGAGGATTCAACCCTACTGCCACTAACTACCCAGTTAGTTGACCTTAGGTTTATTTTGATCGAGTTGACACGACTTTAGCCTCATCAAGTACGGTCTGCCATCTGTAGAGTCATGGAGGTAACTCCTAGCTTAGTCATATTTAATTTCTGACAGATGGAGTAGGGAATGACACTGTCACTAGCCCCTAAGTCGCATAAGGCGTTCTGCACGACATACTTCCCTATAGAGCAAGGGATAGAGAAGGTCCCGGGGTCACTCAGCTTCGGAGGTGAACGACCCTGCAATAAGGCACTACCTTCCCCCAAGAATGCTATGGTCTCGACGCTGTCCGTGGTCCTCTTCCTAGCTAGGACCTCCTTCAAAAACTTAGCATATGCAGGAATTTGTCGAACCAAATCAAGAAAGGAACATTTACCTGCAAAGCCTTAAGGACCTCAAAGAACTTACCGAGTTGGGGGTCCACATTAGCCGGGCGTACACGACCTGGAAAAGGAAGTTTGATTTGAATCTCCGGTGTCTTCTCCTTAGCAGCAGCATCCGCGAGTTGCTGTCGCTGTGCGGACCTATGATCACACGGCTTGACCGTGTCTGCTGCCCCATTCTTTTCCTCCTCCTCCGGATGCTTCGGGCTATCATAAACTGTACCACTACGCAACGTAATAGCACATGCTGTATCAGGAGGAGGGTGAGGCGGATTACCTTGGGGTGGTAGGGTACCCTGCTGACGAGATGCCTGCGAAGCGGCGAGCTGCGCCACTTGGTTCTCCAACATTTTAATTGCGGCATCCTTAGCGTGATCACTCTTCTGCATGTGTTGCATCATCGTCTCCTGCGACTTTTGCATGCTCAGCATCATTTGTTGCATTTGCAACATCATAGCCTTGGTCTCGGCCGAAGGATCAGGTACGGGGGTAGGTTGTGGTGGTGTGTAGGCGGGTTTTTGGTAGTTGGGTGGAGGTGGTTGGTAATTTTTGTGGGGAGGGATGTATGGGGTGTTTTGTGGAGGTGGGGTAGTCGGGTTTAGGACATTCTGGTTACGATAGGAAAGAAGTGATCGATCATAACCAGGTTGATTTTGGTAGGGCAAGTTCGGTGCGTAGGATTGGTAAGCATGAACTTGCTCGTGGGGCGCAGCATACCCCGTAGAATAACCCATATCGTGCCCCATAACAGCATTTACGTGGGCACTAGAAGAAACACCCCTATGCAGCATATCAATCGTCGTGGTTAGCGCGGCAACCTGACTAGTGAGCGCGCTAATGCTCTCCTTATCACGGTCTTGGAGAGCCGACCGTGAATTACCCCGCGGCTTCCCAAACGAGATGAATGGATAGCCATTTTCTCAATCAAACCCCAGGCCTTGTCGTCGTCGACGTTATTAGCAAAACGTCCCTCTGCGGCAGAATCAAGGATAGCCCGGCTCTCGGCATACAACCCGTTGTAGAATGTCATGATCACAAGCCAATCGTTTAACCCGTGGTGAGGACAATCACGGATGAGCTTCTTGTACCGCTCCCGTTTCATCAAATGTTTGCTTGAAGCCTTGAATTTGACTTCTCATTTGGTTAGTACGCTCGAGAGGATAGAACTTTGAGTAGAAGGCAAGAGCTAACCCCCTCCAATCAGTGATACCTGTGGCCTCCTTGTCGAGGTCCGTGATCCATTCACGGGCTCGATCCTTCAATGAGAAAGGGAATAGAATTTCCCTTATTTGTTCTTGGGTGATCCCGGCCTGCTTTATTGTCGAACAGTAGTCGGTAAACACTTGCATATGCCAACCAGGATCCTCGGTGGGATAACCACCAAACTGGTTCCGCTATACCAAATTTAAGAAGGCGGGGCGGATCTCGAAGTTGCCCGTAAGTGTAGCGGGCATCGTGAATCCATTAGGAATGGATTCCGGCTTGGGCACCGAGTGACTGTAGAGTTTTGACATAGTCACTGGCGGTGAAGTAGAAGTTGGAGTAACCGGTGGTGTGTCCTCTTCGTAGGACGATTGCGTTGCACTAGACTCCGCGTACGGTGCCTCCTCAAAATCGAGATCAACTATTTGAATCGCTTGCTTACGTAGCCTATGTAGTGCTCGTTCAGGCTCGGGCTCAAAGGGAACTAGAGTCCGAGGTGACCTGCGCATAAACAAAACTACACAAAGTGATGAGAAACGGTCTCAAGGAACTAGGTCCCTTGAGACAAAAGAGAAAAACCTAGCTAACTAATAAGCAAAACTAAAACTAGCTAACCGTCTCCCCCGGCAACGGCGCCAAAATTGATGAGGCTAAAGTCGTCACGCGTAATCAAAATAAACCTAGACAAACTACTAACAGAAGCTAGTGGTAAGCAGGGTCGAATCCACAGGGAGACAGATGAAGTCAAAGGGTTGCTTAGTCAAACAAGGTCAGTCTCAAGGTAGCAAAGGTTGGTGTTTTGTGAGAACTAACTAAGAAACGATAAGCAAAAAGGAAATAGAATATGAATGAGAGGGAGATTAGGGCATCGGGGTCATGTGACATCGATTCAGGAACTAACTCAAAAGGGATTATCAATCAATTGAAGTCATGCAAGTGATTAGGTTTAGGAAAACGCTCTCTCGAGTCAATTTTAACCTTAAGCAAATTTAGCGGGCTCTCGCTACGTACTAAATTCAACTTATCGATTATACGCGTGAGTCTAGTTTCAATTCGGCCTTCGATCTTAAACTGAAACAACCTAAATTCAATTCAATAAAGGCGTCCCTAAATTTAATTGATTATAAAACGCGTAGGAAGAAATCAACTTGCACAAATTCAATCGATAAAAGCAATTAAAACATGTTCTGAATCAATATCACAATCACCCTAGACCCTAATTAAAGGATTAGCTATGCATAATAAGAGTAGAAATAAAACAATTGAAATAGCAAGACATAATGAATTAACAATGAATTAAACCTGGAGTAATCGGGAATTTCAATTGCAATGTAAAAGATCGAATCTTGCAAGTAATTAAAAGCTAAACCTAAGAGTTTTTGAGAGTTTAAAGAGAGAAAACTAAAGTTCTAATGTAAGCAGTAAAAACTAGAATGAAAGATAATCAATAAACCCTAACTCGAGTCTATTTATAGGCCTTTGAAAATCCGGAGAAAAAGAGCAAGTGAACCGAGCGGTTCTGGGCTGAACCGATCGGTTCAGGGGTGGGAACCGATCGGTTTGACCCTAAACCAATCGGTTAACCTAAGGATGGCAGTAGCTTCCAGCACGTTTTGTCTTGATTCATGTATCCAGAACCTATAGGTTTGCTCTGAACCTATTGGTTTGACGTCCCAAGTTGTCATATGACTTCCATACTCGCTCTCGAGCTTAGTCTTGACGTCACGATACTCGTAAATGCTCCATTTGACTCATGTTTTAGCTCAGGACCGCCAAAACCTGCAAAGTACACACGAGGAACAACAGTATCGCAATATAAAGCAAATAGCTACTAAAATAATAATGAAATCGAGCAAATGCGAGCTAAATGCGACTATATCGGGGCATAAAAGCTATATAAATGACATGTATCAGACTTGCTGACGTCGTTTGCTTGAGAGTGTTGGTGAATATGAGTCGGGATTGCTGTATCCCTGACCTTTGATGAGGTTTTCTGCAATTTGTGAGTATGCTCTTTGCTCAAGAAAAAAAAAAAAACAAAAATCTGAAAAAAACAAACACAACACAAATTCCAAAAAAAAAAAAATGTGTGCACAAAATGAAAAAGTTGTTGTTGTTGTTACATGAGTGAGCATTTGTAATCGTTTTCTATGTTGCGATGATGTGTAGAGGAGACTAATTTGCTGCTTTCAATTCGGTCTTTTTTTATGAGAGTTGGGTTCCGTTTTGGTTGGATGAGCACTTGAGTGGTACTAGTGGTTTCTAGTGGCTTAGCTCCACGAATCCATAATCTATTTGTCCACCTTCTTGCCCTTACCTCTCTTTGGCCTTTACACACCTCATTTCCTATGTAAGCCCTCATGTTTGTATCGTTTTTGTGACATTATTTGTGTACGGGAATACGAGATTTGGTCCACATTAGATTGCGGGCGTGCTTCCACAAGTCGAGTAGGTGAGTGTCATCACATATATCACCTCGTTCATCATTTGTGCTAGAGTGGAAACCGCGAGAGGTCCGTGATTTGATTGCTAGAGAGCTTTTGTTTAAGCCATGCTATTCATTCTGCGCCGTCTTATAATTCTCATCCGTTAGCTTGCTATATCCATGCGACCCATGTTGCTTCAGGATCGATTGCCATTTGCTAGAGCTACTTGTTGTTTGGTGATTGTTCGGGGAAGTTCTCTTTGTCTCGCTTTGTCCTCTGTTTTCTGTCATGCTTTGTTCCTTGAGGACAAGCAACGGTTCGGTTTGGGGGAGTTTGATGTGTCATATATTTACGTGCTTATAGCCCCCTTGTTCGTTAGCGATTCTTTGCGATTCTCGTGCTTTTACTTGCATTTCGCTTCCTATTTTTCTCCGTTTTGGCCCTGCTGCGTTTTTGTCTCTATTTTGTAGGTAAACGCGCTAATTTGGAGTTTAGGATGCTGGTCGGGAAGTCTCGTGAAGTTTCGTGATGTTTCGAGTTGGTTTCGTGCCGTTTCGGTTGCGCACGAGCCTCGTTTTAGTGTTTGAAGGTGTCCCGGGACCTTGGGACGGAGTTTGAAGCTCACATACTCAATTTTGATCTCGTCCCTGCCCCTTGGGACGACCTAGGCCTTGTCCCTATGCCTTGGGACGACAAACAAAGCAAAATAAGCTAAGTAAGAAGGGTGCCAAAAAGTGAATGTTGTTGTACACCACAGGACAGCTGTCCCTGATCTTCATCCCGGTCGGGATAGCCTTGGTCCCGGACGGGACAGTGGTCCCGGACCCCAGGGACGGCCCTGACTCCTCGCGTTCTTAATTTGATCGTCTATTTTAAAGGGGTTTCGCTCGTAGTTTTCCTCTGAAACTTTTACAGCATTTCTAGGACACTTTAAATTACATTCTCACAAAAACTTAGGCTTTGATTAATTTTGCATCTTGTACTTTGAATTCCCGCCTCGGATACGTTGTTTGATCGTCCTATTTGGTAATCGTTGCCTTTGTTCTTGCACTTTCTCTTTGAATTTCTGATTGTGAAGGTACCGGGAAAGTGAACCTATCGGCCTCTGCCTTGTGACCTCGCCCCGTCTTGAGCGCCCGAGCGGAATGCGCCTCGCAGGAAAAAGGGTGCGTGGATGAGATGATGGGGGAGATCATTGCATGAATTTGTGACCAAAAAGAAAAGTAGAAAAGCCTTTTTGAAATGTATTTTCGGAGTCGCCACCAAAAAATAAAGGAATTTGGAACCTATTCAACGCGTCTTAAAATATAAGACACGAGTGTCTCAGATTTCAAGGTGCGTCGATACCTATCCTTCTGAGGTTTGAAACCAGAGAAGGGATTCGGAGTAAGGTTACTTTTCGAAAGTCTTGACAAAATGTATTTTGAAAACAGTAATCAAAAAGCCTACGTAAAAGTAGTCTGTACTAATTTGAAAACATTTGCTTAATTTCGATATTTGGGCTAAAAGTCACGCTACGTACAAGTGCGAATACGTATGACTCAATAAAAATGCATAAATAATGTAAGTCGTCAAAATAATGACATTTTGCTATAGGAAATATACGTTAAATAATAATTCATTGACTGAATTATTACAATAAACGTTATTTTCCGACCTCGTTTTTGACTCTAAGAATTTTGTGAAAAACCCTCGGTTTTGGATGTTTAAAAGACTAAATGAAACGGTACAATTTAGCGTCGAATCCGTGATTTTTGTCGTAATTTAATGCATGAATGAGAATTTGCATAATTATAAAAGTGGCGTCGGTTTGCTTTAGTGATATTGAGTCGTTATTTATGTGATATTGGCGAGGTTTAGACGGATTCTGAATCCGAATTGCTACAAACGTATTACGAATACGGCTTCGCTTGTGCCAATATCGGGTTGGGGTTAATGTAACCCATTTGTCCGAGTCTCAAAACATCCAAAACGTAGGTAAAATGTTTACCTTTCGAAAATGCAAAGACGGTATTTTTTTGAGTGGATTTTGTAAGTGTTATGAGGCGTGTTTTGAAAAACCGATGCTTTTGAATGAATATAAGGGTTGGTATTTATAGGAAAATGGCTCGTTTTTGTGCATGGACAAAACTAAATCGCCTGTGTGTCTTTGATTTAGTTTCAGTGCAGCCGCCAAATGAAATAAAAGTACCAGGGCTGTAGGAGGAAATAATAATCGCCTGTAAACAGGCGATTAAAAATTAAATCGCCTGTTTACAGGCGATTTAAAATTTGTTCTGGTGGGCTACTTAGCCGCCTTTGGTCATGGTGATGCGTTTTAGGGGTGATGATTGTGTTTGTGATGTAATTAACGTGTGTATTAAGTCTTATTTGGGCCAATTAGTTTTGGTCCAAATTTCGGTTTTCGTGTTTCGGTTTTTGTCGTGTTTTTCGGTTTTGGCTCGGAATAAAATAATATTGAAGAATATTATTTTACGGTATTGTAGAGTCTAATTTTGTGAAAATGTGACACGGGACGCACTTTGGCCCGTTTTGCGTGTTGTGTTAGTGTGCGTTTAGGGTCGTTTTTGTAAGTTTGGGCCGTTTTGTAGCTTGTTGGGCTGTTTTTGTGGCTTGTTTTAATAGGACGTTCCCGTATTGTGCTCGTGTTGTGCTTATAATGACTAAAAATGACATTCATTTTTACGATTATGCAAATTCAAATTAATACACTAAAAATGACTAAAATGTTTTAGACACTTTTGTACCGTTTCGTCTTTTTTTAAAAAACATGCATGAAAGTCCTTTTCGTCATCGGGTTTTTTTTGGGGGGTACGGATACGGGTATCTACAGATTGGTAATTTTTTTATACTTCTCCTTTTTCATTATCATTTCATTATTTATCGTTCTTGATCATGTTTTCGTCTTTCTCCTTTGCTTTCGTATTTGTTTTCATCATGAGTGAGTAATCCTTTATCTAGGGAGAAAGGGTGATCATGGGTGAGTAGTCTTGGATGATCTTGGTGATGTTTTGATTAGGGTTTTACATGTGGCTTTGGTTGTCTTGTCTTGATTGTGTTTGTTGATCCCTTGGCCAAGGTTTAGCAAACTTTTTCCACCCTTAAACTTAAGAACGAAAGCCTAGTTTAAGGTAGGGCACGAGACTAACCATTAGGACCCTCGGTAGTAAGTAGCGAGAGCTCGTTACCGAGACCTAGAGGACGCATAGGAACGAGAGGCCGAGCCTATTCCTTAGCACATGTGATTCCCGACTCTTTTTTGTCACCATCCCCTGTCCTAGCTTTACCCATGCTATCCCCGACTCCCCAGACCTTTTTCCTATAGTTTAACCCCTTATCTTGCGCTCTTGTTTTAGTAGACCAAACCTATACTCGAACCGAGATTAGAATCACTCAAAGTAACCAACATTGCGACCATCTCCTTGTGGATACGATCCTGACTTACCCTAGCTACCCTAGTGTTGAGTTTGGTTTTATTTTTGATTAGGTGACACGACTAAGCCTATCATAAAGTGATAATTATGATTAATTGTTACTAAATTTGTTTAGTACCCTTGTAAGTGACTTTTGTAGATTTGGTTCACGTTTTTGTACCCTTTTAACTGCAATTTTGTACATTGATCTCACATTAACTTAATGTGAGTTTTGTCTCACAGAAGAATTACTAATGTAACTTAGTCTATTTCGTATAAATTATTATACAACTCATAGAGTATAATCTAATTTTCTTAGTTTGTAAGACGGTTATTATGTAAGTCCAATTTCTTCCAGCAACTAAAGCGGGTTAATTTAAATTGTGAATTTTAAAGTTTTTATCTTTAATCTCGATTATTTAGTATAGCTCGTTTTATGATTGACGTGCGATTGCTAGGTGTACAATTAGTTTCTCGATTAATTGTGTTATTACTAGTATTGTTGATTGGGCATGATTTATGATCAACTTAACACTCGTAACAACTAGGATTAATTATTTAACATGATACACTGATATTTATTCCTAGTAGCAATTTTCATAATATCTAAAGTAAAACTAGATTATGTCAAATGGTTAATCTTTATCAATGCCCTTGTTGTTAAAAGCTTTTAGATTAAATCTTCAAATGCATTGTCAGAGTTGTCTTATAGTTAGTTAGTAAGTGTTAATTATTAAAAATTACATACGTTTTAATTGGCTAATCATAAGAAGAATTCAAATTTCACAATTCACTACTTGTATAAAATAGTCAAAGTTATAAGTTAGAACCAGATTACAATGATTATTAGTTGCTATTAAACCGTGAATGTTTGCTTGAGTCGAGACATTTCGTATTATTAGAGTTCATGTAATTAATTATTATTTTCTTTATTTGTTTTATTTCACTCGATATTAATAGTTTTGATTATTCAACCAAAAACCTCCAAACTTGGTTACTACGTTCTTAAATACCTTCTATATGAATGCTTTTTGCGCACAGGATTGATAGGATTTAATTGCAAGTTTATTGATAGGATTTCACACCCTTCAGACATGGTGACTTCTGCTTTGTTATTTGTTTTGTGATAGGATTTAAGTGGCATGAATTGTAATTTACGGGCATGCGACATTAACTCCATCAATGTGTCTAAAACAAAGTACTTTGTGAAATGATAAGTATTCTCCATCATTTTCACAAGATACGATATGTTATAGGAAACAAATGCTCACGTTGAAGAAATCATATTCTCGCATGGATAATTGTATGGGTAATGAGTTGAACTTTGCAAAAGATAATAAATATTCCCATAGGTTGAAAAAAAAAAACATTACTTAAATGAAAATTATTACATCCTCTATTTTAATCATTCATTTACCTTTTTATTTATGGAAAAATCGTTAATTGACATTTTTATTTGTATAATAAAATAGTCTGATCCAAAATGGCCATTGATGCTGAAGGAGTCACTCCTTCCGCCAAAATGATTTTTGGTGATAATTGGATTTCTTTTCAGTTTCATATAGAAAAAATGGGGGCATTTATGCACCACGTCAAATTAAAAAGGTAAACAAATGACTGAATTAGAGGGAGTATTACAATATTACTTAGGGTATTGAGTCAATGTGCTTTCCAGCAATCAAGAATAAGAAATTTTTCACTATCGGTTTCATGATTTATTGACAAATATTCGGAAAGGGGGTGGGTGGTATCGGTGGAAGTCGTTCTAGATGGAGAACTAGAAAAGTCGGATTGTCTTCTAAAAATAATTGAAGCAATTACATTATCACATCTTCTACTTTTTGGCATTGGCGGAGCACTAACTTCTCCTCCTTGTTCCTAAACTCCTCAGTAGGGACAATTCTTTCCTGAAATCTAGAAGGGACGAAGAAGAAAACGCCAAACACTTCGAACTAACAAGAATGAGCAACGACGAAATGACAAGATAAAGTGCCCCGGGCAAGTGCTTCGCTGAAGTCGCTGTGTTCTCAGATCCCAGCTTCCTGCTTGCAATGGGCGGAAGTTGCCTTAAACTAAGATTAAGTATCACGGCAGAGTCCTTATAGACCTTATTGGCCGGGAAGCCCAAGGTATAGTAGTATAATAGAGCATAGTTCCTATTTGACTGATAAGGTTCTCACATTTAAAAGGATTTTTATGTAGTTTATCAGCCCATCTTGCCTCACAGCACAAGAAGAAGAATAAAAGGCCTTTAATTATTGGCATCGACGAAGATGAAAAAGAATACGAAATATTTTATGCCTACCATTCTTTCCAGCACCATCTGCAAAAGCTGCATCAGGCCTGAATACAGTTGTATTCTGATGAGGACTTCTTGAAAGCTCAATGAGAAACTGAATTCAAACTCTTTCTTACCGCATGCCTTTACAGAGTTGTTAAAGCTCAGTATGAAGAAGCGTCCAAAGAAGATGGTTCGTTTTGCGAGTCGGAGGATGAGTTAACAGTGACACCCATTGGGATACAAATTTCTACGTCTACTTTTGTGCACATATTGTTAGGAGTCTCTTTTCATTCTACCTAGCTCCCTGAAAACAACATTCGCCACTTTGTAAATCGTAAAAATCATGTAAGCAGTATAACAAAGAAACACACTCATCAACATCTTCTTGGACATTAAACTCTAATTCCAAAGTAGTATAATAATAACCTATCAAATTTTTAAACCAACTGTTTTAACCCCGGGGTCAAGTAAACTTGCAACACCATATATGATAAGAAACGTGTGAAAATAATAACCATTTATTTTTATGTCAGCGATGCAAGCGAATAAACAAGGTTGTTCGGTTTCACAATTATGCATGGAGAAAATAATAGAAACATAATGCATAATAACTAAATGAAAGTTAGGCTCATAAACATAAGAAAAGATTTCGATAGCAATTTTATAAGATTTGAACAAATTACAAATATTACTAGCAATACTCCAAATAGAATTATCAATCAATTTAGCGTTAGAAATATAACTATAAACGTCATTGTACAACTTAATTAGTAATAATTTTTGTATATTCTATAGCGTCTTTAAGTGTAATTTATATGTTGAACTCTATCTAGTTGGTGTAATTCTTTCTCATTCCGGGCTCATTACACATTGCTTTAAAAGCATTTCTAAATTCGTGTTTTAGTCTTAATCCATATAACAAATTTTCTAATAGGTGTTAGAAAGGTGTAATAAAAATTATTCCTTCTTAAGCCGACATGTTAATAACATGTACACAACATCGAATATGAACAAGTTCTACGTCAAACAATAAAACATTTTTCATATGGGTTTTAACATAATCCGTGGCTTTAGTATTAACCGTAGCGTTATCTATACGAGTATAAATATTATAACCGGCGTGTCGTTCTTCCATCACATCATGCAATTATACGTTTTTGCAATCCAATGTACGGTAACATATAGATAAGCTTCACCTTGTTTAGAAGACCCCGTATCACTAAGCTAGTTAGACAAATTTGTATCACAAGTTTGGAAAAAACATTATAAGCTCATTCCTAGCTTTTTCGATTGTTTCAAAGTTCTCCGTATTAGTGTTGTTAGTGAGACTCGTGTATATGCAAGTTGTAACGACAATCTATTAAAAGTTTGTAAATAAATATTTTCGGCTTGTGAAAATGGTAACTCTTCAAAATTCACATAAGTCCACATATTATCAATCATTTTTTCTCTATTATAGTTAAAAGTATTACTGATGTTAATTCTCCAACTCAAAAGACGACTTCCCGAGCAAGTCAAAATCCTCCTAAAGGATAGATTCTGCATATAATTGTGAGCTGTAAATATTACAGAAAATATTGTAATATAGGAAAGTATAGTCTTGTGTAACAATTCATTCAAAGTGTATATAAACCTAGGCATCCTTGTAAATTATTCATTAACAATCAATAAGAAAATCACCTTCTTATATGGTATCCCACAGTCATCATCGATCCAAACACATCCATCTTTTTCCACGCCCTGCTACTTTCAAACGCTCTGCCACCAAAATTCCCATCTCGATAACCACAATGGCCAATCCTGAAACCACCGTCCCTAACCCTCACGATGCCAACACCCCTCTCACCTCTCTAAATCTTACCCAATGTGTGAAACTAACCTCCACCAACTATACATCTTGGAGGTTTCAACTCACACACATACTTTTCGGCTTTAGCCTTCTTGGCTACATTGACGGGTCCACCCCGCAACCAACTGAAACCCTTCCTTCCGACGAAAAGTCGGACCAACCCAAACCCAATCCTGCTTATCACACCTGGTTAAAGCAGGATGGTCTCATTCTAGGAGCCCTAATGGGTACCTTGACCCCCACCATCCAAGCCTTGATAGTCCGCGCTAAAACCTCAAAAGAAGCGTGGGACATCCTGGCTCACACCTTTGCCAACCCATCTCGTACGCATATTCTTCAGATAAAAGACCGACTTGACTCTATTGTCAAAACCTCCGGTCAAACCGTAACCGATTATATGCATGCCATAAAGGCATGTATTGACCAACTCGCCCTCATGGGCAAAGTTCTCGATCCCGAGGACATTATCTCGAAGGTCCTCCGTGGCCTCGATTATAATGTCTTCAAACCCGTGATCGACGCCGTTAGAGCTCGAGACAACCCAATTTCCTTCGAAGCTCTACACGAAAAACTTCTCCAACATGAGCTTTTAACCAAACAAACTCCAACACCTGACCCGTTCCCACCCACTGTGAACGCAGGCTACCGCCCCTCCACGAATTATCGTGGCAACAACCGCAGTAACACCGCTTCTTCCTCTGGAAACCCGACCAATCAACAACCCAAACCCTTTAAGGGTCGTTGCCAATGGTGTCGGCAGGTAGGTCATGTCATCGCTGACTGCCCTAACTTCCGCAAACTCTTCCCGACCATCATCTTTCCAGCCCCACCAACCCGACAACACAACCAACCTAACCAACCCAATCGTCAAGCCAACACGGCCACCACCAGCGGGTCCTCTGTCCCGAATCCAGCCTACCTTCTTGACAGTGGGGCCTCAAACCATGTCACCTACGACATTGATACCCTCGCCTTGCACACCCCGTACGCCGGCACCGATGGGCTTCTCATTGGCGATGGCTCGTCTCTTGAAATCACCAATATAGGTACAACTATCTTACCTCACTCCTCTCTTCATTTAACTGATGTTTTACATGTTCCTTCAATTGCTAGGAATATAATTTCTATTTCTCAACTTTGTAAAGACAACCATGCTTATGTTATTTTCTCCTCATCTGATTTTTGTGTGAAGGAGATCAAGAGTCACAAAACCCTACTCCAAGGCAAGGCTAAAAATGGAGTGTACGAAGTGAGCCCGACCCGCACTACCGCTTCTACTTCTCAACTGGGCTCGTCTTCACCTACTACTACTACTAGTTCTAGTTTTAGTCTTAATAAAAGCCCACTGGGCTTACCTAGTCTTAATAATTGTAGTACTACTACAAGTTTCAGTTGTAATAAGGACACTATAAGTCCACCTAGCTCTAATTTAATAAGTTCAAGTTCTTGTTTTTCTGTTAATAAGGGCCTCTCATGGCACCACAAACTTGGTCATCCAAATATTGATGTAATGCGGGTCATTAATAAAAGTTTACAATTTAGTTTACCAAAGTTTTCTCATTGTGATTCGTGCCAAATTAGTAAAAGTACTAAATTACCGTTTTCAACCTCCTCCTTCACCTCCACCGAACCCCTCGACCTCATTTTCTCCGACCTCTGGACTAGTCCTGTCCTATCTCACGACAAGTACAAATACTATGTTATCTTTGTCGATCACTTTAGCAAATATGTATGGCTTTTTCCACTAAAACAAAAGTCTGAAACCGCACAAGTATTTCTCCGTTTTAAAGCCTTAGTCGAAAAACACTTTAATAAACCAATTCGACGCTTCTTCTCCGACAATGGTGGTGAATTTGTAAAATTGACATCCTCTCTCTTAGATAATGGTGTCAGTCATCTCACCTCACCCCCGCACACCCCAGAACATAATGGCTATGCCGAACGCCGCCATCGTCACATTGTCGAAACCGGACTCGCCTTATTAGCTCACGCCCACCTACCCACCACTCTTTGGCCTTTTGCCTTTAGTACGGCAGTTTATCTCATCAATCGTCTCCCTACCTCTACTCTAAACAACCTCACTCCGTACTTTCAACTACATAAATGTGTCCCTAACTATGCCAAACTACACAATTTTGGCTGTCTCTCCTACCCCTGGCTCAGGCCATACAGCAAACACAAGCTTGATTATCGCTCCACCCCCTGCATTTTTGTTGGCTATTCCTCCACGCAGAGTGCCTTTCATTGTCTTGAACCAAAGACTAATCGTCTCTTTACCTCCCGACATGTCAGGTTTGTTGAGGATGAATTTCCCTACACCCGTCTTACAACACCCTCCTCTCCTCCCTCTGACACCACTAACCCTGATGACTGGTGTCAACTCGTGCTACCGCTTCTTCCCTCCACCACTCCTACCCCTAACCCCACGACAACTGAACCACCTCCTCGGGTTCGTCACCCTATTACCCAAGTTTACTCTCGTCGCCAACCCACTCCGCAATCCGTAAACCCCACCCCTTCTACTACTCCGTCTCCCCCTCCTACTGACACTTCCCCATCCGTCCCTCCCACACCATCTCAATTGACCCAAACTGATGCTCCTCGGCAACCACGACCCCCTCCCCCTCCTCGTTCTGTTGTGACTCGCCTTGATCATAACATTCGGAAACCTAATCCTAAATATGCAAAACTAGCTATCACCTCTGCCTCATCGTCACTCCCCAACACTGTCAAACAAGCTTTAGTCTCCCCCCAGTGGCGACAAGCTATGCAAGCTGAGTACGATGCGCTAGTACGCAATCAAACCTGGACTCTCGTCCCTCGTCACTCCACTCAAAATATAGTTGGCTGTAAATGGGTCTATCGGATTAAATATAATCCCGATGGTTCTCTCAAACAACACAAAGCTCGCCTAGTTGCTAAAGGCTTTCACCAACGACCAGGTATTGACTACACGGAGACGTTCAGCCCGGTCGTCAAGCCCACTACAGTTCGCTTAATTCTCTCTCTTGCTGTCACCAAATCATGGCTACTTCGTCAGCTAGATGTCAACAACGCCTTTCTACAAGGCACACTAACTGATGACGTCTACATGGCTCAACCTCAAGGCTTTGTCGATGAAACCAAGCCTGACTATGTCTGCAAACTTAATAAAGCAATTTATGGTCTCAAACAGGCTCCTCGAGCCTGGCACACTGAACTCAAAACCTATCTACTAAATTATGGATTTCAACAATCTCTTTCCGACTCCTCTTTATTCATTCTTAAAACCACTACAATGTGTATTTACATGCTTGTATACGTAGATGATATCATAATTACAGGACCAAATGCACAACATCTCCAAACCTTCATTACTAACTTAGCTGCACGATTTTCTATTAAAGACTTGGGTCCCCTCTCATACTTCCTTGGCATTGAGGTCACACCAAATACTCTCGGTCTCCACCTCAACCAATCCAAGTATATCCATGATCTTCTTCTAAAGTCCCATATGGCAGATGCCAAGCCGACCACCACTCCCGCTGCACCTGACACTCACCTTGTTCGCGAAGATGCCGAACCCATCCAAAACCAATCCGACTATAGAGCTATCATCGGCAGTTTACAATATCTGTCACTCACACGACCTGATATTGCGTTTACGGTCAATCGTCTAGCTCAATTCCTTCACCACCCCACCGCGGCTCACTGGGCTGCTCTTAAACGACTGCTTCGTTACCTTCAAGGCACGCAGACCCATGGGATTCAGCTGTATCGCAACTCCCCTCTGTGTCTCCATGCCTTCTGTGACGCTGATTTTGCAGGCGACAAATCTGACTACCTATCTACAACTGGCTACATTATATACCTTGGCAAAAACCCAATCTCTTGGTCCTCCAAAAAGCAGCGAGGCCTTGCTCTATCCACCACTGAGGCTGAATTTCGTGCGGTTGCCGCAGTTACAACTGAAATACTATGGCTCCGTAACCTTCTCACCGAACTTCACCTCACCATCAATACACCACCTGCCCTTTACTGTGACAACCTATCTGCTACGCTATACGCCAAAAACCCTGTCTTCCACTCTAGGATGAAACACATGGCTTTGTCATTTCACTTTGTCAGAGAACAGCTCCAGCTCGGTCACATTCGTATCCAGCATATCGCCAGCAAAGACCAGCTAGCTGATGTTCTTACCAAGCCGCTCCACAGGCCGCGATTCACTGAACTTCTAGACAAGATTGGCCTTCGCTCCCCGACGTCCATCTTGCGGGGGCGTATTACTGATGTTAATTCTCCAACTCAAAAGACGACTTCCCGAGCAAGTCAAAATCCTCCTAAAGGATAGATTCTGCATATAATTGTGAGCTGTAAATATTACAGAAAATATTGTAATATAGGAAAGTATAGTCTTGTGTAACAATTCATTCAAAGTGTATATAAACCTAGGCATCCTTGTAAATTATTCATTAACAATCAATAAGAAAATCACCTTCTTATAAAAAGGCCTACCTCCACGGGGATGTTAAAATGCAAACCCTTTGATTTGCGTTTGCGTACCTCCACAGCTACTGCTGGTTTGATGTGGGTGTGATTCCTTTTCAATCCCATATACCTTCAACAAGTGTCTCGACATATTATCGTAACCCGCTCCTACCGTACAAGCAAAGTGTTTCACTTTGTTACTTAGACGGTGGACAAATGTTGCAAACCATCTTGAATTTTTTGTTTCCAACGGTTAGTTTAGGCCCAGCCCGGCGGGCAATGACAAAGGTCAAACTTGGCGGGCCCTGATAAGAGCTAACAGGCGGGCTTTGCAAAGGGCCTAATTTGAAAATTTGTAACCGTGCCCGGCCCGTTATTGAAGACGGCCCCATCAGGCTTTTGGAGGGTCGGTCCGGGCTCAAATTATAAAGTCCTACTATTGGGTTAAAGAAGGTCGGGCCACCCCGCTCAAATGGCAAGCTATACCTCTTGGATATAGGGATTTAGATCAAGCGATTATGACAACAATTGCAAGTTTGGTTTTGTACTATTATAGAGTAAGAACCTGTTCTTTCGGACTTTTAGAATTTGAATCGAATCAATCGAAATAATCGAATCGAAATGAGTGAATCGAACTTAATGAAGTTCAATAAATAACATAAATTATCAATCGAATCGACTTGAAGTGGTGAAGTGAATCGAAATGTCTTTGAAAATAAGCTAGAAAGAACATGTCCTAATTCTACTACGAGGTCGCCTCATAGTATGAGACACATCATTATTCAATAATATAATTAATTCTAATTTAATTAAATTTCTTTAGTTTTGTCTAATTTTTTATTTTGTCTTACCTCTCAACCATTAATGTTTATAACATGATTTATCAAACACATGATTATATTATTTGACCATATTTTCGTTTAACCATTGACCATTACATATATCGTCGTCGATCTATAACTACTCTGTTCAAGTTTAATTGCATTACATATGAAAAGTAACGTAATTTTTCTTCAAAAGTAACGGCGAATACATTGTCTCATACTATGAGACGGTCTCACCGTAAAATTTGTATTTATATTATTTTAATACGTAGTTGATGCCCTGGATGGTATGTCGCCTAAACTAGTGGAATTATTTTGATTGCAAAATCAATATTTTTACATATATTTTACAATGGCAAAAGAATAAATAATTAGTTTGGACATAAAAAGGTCCACAATTGTCTCTTGCCAGAAAAAATGGCCCATCAAAAAAGAAAGAAGAAATGAAACATTTAGTATCTAATTCTTCTTGCAATAATGTAGTATGATAGTGTTAGCCAAGAGTAGTATATAAATGTGTTGGATGGCAAATTTATATTGCATCTTAACATAACCTTCTAAGCATTAAGTACTAGAGTTTCCCAAGTTCTCAAGGTATGTCATGATTCCTACATGTTGAATTGCATTTATTTTTGAAATAATTGATACGAATAATTCGAATTAACATTCAACTTGCAAACATAGTCTCAACTTAGAATTATTTACAAATAATCTCAACTTTGTAGTAATCCTGCTTTCAATAATATACTTTGACAAATTTGAATCAACTCGATCTAACATGTAAAAAAGGGTGTAACCATAACTAACTTTACATCACTCTTATTCTAAATAAAATTTAAACCGGTTTTACCTTATTCTATACTTTGTATCTATTAAATTAGGTTAAAATTGAGGAAAATATATTATTGAAATGATTTTTCAATAGTTGAGATTATTCGTAGATTAATTATTGATTATTCCTATCAATAATTATATTCTTTTCTATTGTTCATTTGTCCTTGTGTTCACGTTTGATTATTTTCAGTTGAAGTTAATAATTAATGTTGATCTTAATTAACGATACGGTAAACAAATTCTAAGTTAACTGTTTCAGTTTAATTGGGGGAAATTATATTGTCACTTCAATATGACTAATTCACTCAAAATATAGGTAAAAGAGTACTCCGTAGTTCTTATGAAAAGTTAGTTCACTTGTGGGTATAACCAAAATCCCTTTCGCAATTACTAGCTGTGCCCTTAATTTGGCTGGCCTTTCTTTTATCTTCTCATCGATTTATTTAGTTAATAGAGTATCTTTTTATGTTTATTTTAGTCACACATATCACATGTTTCGATATCGAAAGAGTAACGGTTGGTATAAAATTAGCAGATCAGATCAACATGGCCCAAATGCAATTAGAAAGGCACGTATATGTGAACATGACGAACAGTAGCTCCGAGAATATGGTCTTGGAGCAATACTTTAATCTCACGGACGGTAACTCGGTCGGCCTTTTTCCTACTGTTATTCCTGCTGGTGGTATCGTGTATGAGAACAATGCTGTGTCAAAAGGAGCCGTCGTGTATTCCGGTCGTAACAAAGAAAACGTCGCGTCTTCTTGGGTCTTGGCTTGGGATACACCCCGTTCAGACGCCAACCCACCACCAAGGAAGGTATTCACTTCATATTCTATTTTTATTTAACAACATTGACTAGAAATATCGTAAAAACTTAATATATGTAGCAAATTTTTCGTAAATTTATAAATTTATTTCTCGTAAATCGAATTATTAAAAAGGACACAATATTTAGAAGCCATGTGGCCCATGCACTAAACAATATATCCGCATTAATTATTGAGCTTGAAGATGACCAACTCACTTACCTTATTAATTTGACGTTTGCCGTAGGTTTATGTCACTTGTGGACCGAAGTGTGAAATCGACAAATTGACTGCCGGTGATATAGTGATGGGTTTGGCTAAACTTCACACTTTAGTAAGTTCAGCGACGAGGTAACAAAGACTACTGTGTACGCCGGTGTCATTGGCGCAGTCCCCAACGATTCTGCTAATGTCTCGGCAAATTTCGGACTTATCCCTCAAATCTAATTTGTTGCCGAAATATTACCTACTAAATGATGCTACAAGTATCGTACTTATAACTCTATTAGATAAATAATGCTTTGTTGCTCCACGGTTATAATGTATTTGAACTATATATGAAATCTACTACTACTACTAATGCTACTATTTCTACCTTATTAATTAGAATGTGTTCAATAATACCTTCCACAGAGTATCTACCATTTACACGTTCATCATACTCCCTCTATCTCAGTTATTTGTTTACAGTTTGACTATTTTCCTCCTCACAAAAAAGTCAAACTGTAAACAATTCACTGAAATTCTGAAACGGAGAGAGTATTATGTTTGAGTAAAGTCTTGTAAAAAATACGGAGTACGAGTAATAATCTTGAAAACTCTACTCCGTTTAGGACTTGTTAACCAACATAAGCTATTAGAAATACCAATGCATGTAACTTCTAATTATCACACACAACATATTTAACCTCGCTTGCCAACAATTTACGTAAAACTAACGATATTCTAACAAGTTTATTATACATCCGTCGTAAGACCCCCAATAGACATTAAATATCAAAACTTTATTTACAGTGAGCATTAAATTATTTGTTAACAATCAATCTCAATCGATTATTTCACATATGAAATATTTTATATTACAATTTGGCAAATACTTGTGTGAGACAAGTCTCACAATAAATTTATTGTGAGACCTCTCACACAAGGGAAGTTACTTTTACCTTTTTTTTTTTTTTTAATAACTTTTCATGTGTTGTCTTACATTATATTAATGTAGGTACGGTCTTACACGAGAACTACTAATAGCTTAGGAAACTTATTATATCTAAGAATATTAAAATACTTCTCAATATTGTGTTTTACGCCGGATTAATAAACAAAATAATCTAACATTGAAACATATTACTGTCAAGAACCAACTCGATCAAAAGCTTAAACTGATGGTTGGAGGTCCAAGATCAATTATATACTCTAACGCGCCCCTCACGCGAATGCCCTTTGGGCTTAAAGCGTGGACGCAACTAGGGGTGTAACCGAGTCGATCTGATTCCGAGCTTGGGTAAGCTCGGAATCGGCTCGAAAACAATTTCTCGAGCTCGGAATCGGCTCTGAATTTACCGAGCTCAAAAATTCAAAGCTCGGAATCAGCTTAGAAGAAGTCTCGAGCTCAACTCGAGCCCAATCCGAGCTTTGTTGGATATTAATTTTCTACGCTTTTTGTAATATCTATTATAATAAATATATTATATAACAATTATAATAAAATATTCTATTAAAAAAAATCGATCTAAAGATATTACAAAAAAAAATCTATAATTGTAGCAAAATATAATGTATAGACATAGACAAAATTATATATGAAAATGAAAACGAGCCCAAATCCGAGCTTCCGATCCGAGCTTTACTAAGCTCGGAATCGGCTCGGATTTGACCTAACTCGGCTTGGGCTCGGGCTCGAGATCAGTTTGACCGAGCTCGAGCCGAGTTTTGACCGATTTGATTCCGAGGGCTCGGCGAGCCGGCTCTGATCATTTACACCCCTAGACGCAACTATAGACCCGCCTACCTGGTGCGAAATATACCACTTTGAAAGTGAGGTGTGGTGAGATTCGAATCCGTGACCTTTAATTGGTCACAAGGCTCGGATACCATGTCAAGAACCAACTCAACCAAAAGGTTAAGCTGATGGTTAATGGTCCAAGCTAAATCAACTCAACCCAATATTTTTCTTCAAATGTTTTTCAAATAAATCCATATACACCATAACTATTCTATCAAAAATTTGAGAAATTGCCGTCCATAGTTGTTCCATTGAAATTTTATGGAAAAAAAGATCAATAATTGCAGCAGGAGCAAAAAAAAATGGATGAAAACAATTCATACTACTTTCAACCACATGTAGGTACCGAATCTGCGGGGTGGAACACTCGATGTTGCACTAAGGGTTTTAAAGCGAATAAAAAAAGTGCTTTAAGTTTAAAAGATTAAGGTAGAAGAATCTTTAGAACTATTTTGTAGCCGCCACTTTATTATAAGGTAATTTGGAACCCGCAGACGTGTCTTAAACTCTAAGACATGGATCTTAGAGTTTAAAGCACGTCGACACCCGTCCATCTAATTCAATTGTGAAACCAGATTCGGATTCGAGGTGATGGTATTTTTCATAGATTCACTCAATTATATTAGAAAAACGTACCGTTTAGAAAAGTCGACATAAAAGTAGCCACCACTGGCCTAAAAAAAAATCTATTAGTGTTGACACCAGAAACTTGTCGACAAGCCTATGGTGTACCCGATGATGAGGCTAACGCTAGTAATTAATATGGACATTGAAAATGTTATAATTGATGGCTCTTTATGCTTATTCTTAATAAAACTACTAAAAGTGGCACAAAACCACCTCAAAATGCTCCGTTTGTTAATAAGTCTACTTTGACGGTTCTTTTCAGTATCCAACTCTCACTTAGTCAAAGTGAAACTAATATAGTTGGTTAGGTCTTTGAAATTCCTTTCTGACGACATCTCACGAGCCTCAATCCGATTAGGAATGAAGGAGCTATGACTCGTTTACTAAAGTCGGCCCAAAACCGACACCTTGTTACTCTTTTCAGCATATCTCAGTATTTACTCAATATTTTTGAGTGAAATCAACTGCATTGAAAAGTAAACTTAATTACTTTTCCAACGGTATATTAAATGCCTAAAACGGAGTTCTAGATCAAAAGATATAGCCATTTCAAGTTGACCATAAAATTCTGGAAATGAACGAGCAGTCGGCCAGGACACTTTGGCCGACAGATTTGGTCGGTCTGGTAGATAAGACCGAGGGTTTGGTCGGCCACCTCTGTCTGGCCGAGGGGCCTGTCGGACACCTTTATCTGGCCAACATTTCTGTCGGCTTTATCCTTGTGGCCGACACCCTCTGTCGGCTTTATCCCCTTGACCGACAGATATTATATGGGCCCGAATCCTCCTATTTCCCTATAAATACAGCTTTGTTTCATTTATTTTAGACCTCCAGAAATCACAGATAAGTCTCCAGAAAATCACAAAAACACTTCCTAAAATCACAGAAACTCTCCCGAGTCAAATTCAATCCTTCTTTTCACATTCAAACATCGTTTTCTTCACATAAGCGCCAAAGAGCCGTCGATTTACGATATTTTCAAGATTCATTTGAATTCGACATTACGACTAGCCTGTGGGTCCCATATTCAAATTAATAACCGGTGTTTCTTCTATTATTTAATTTCTTTTATTTTATTTGTTTTTCTGTATCGATTTATTTTTCATTGTATTAGTAACTTTTTCTTTAGTGTTTTCATATTTCGTCAAACATATAATATTATAAATAAGTAGTAGAGGCTGTCAGTTCGACGGGCGGTCCAGGTGCCTAACACCTTCCCTGACCGTACCTTTACCCCCGAATCCGCATTCTTTGGTTTAGGCCGGAGTTACGGATCAGTCCCCACACCAGGCATCAAAAGGGGCTTTTCCGTTACGTTTTTCAAATCAACTTTTCGTAAGTTTTTTATATAAAACAGACTGGCGACTCCCACTACCCCACCTAAATAAAATACTTTTCAATTTAAAATCAAAATTTTGAGGTTCCGGGCCGGGATTTCACAGTGAAAATGGTTGTATATTCTGTAGGCATTTATGTACTCTAACGTCTAGTTTTTAGAGTCATACTAGTACATAGGATAGAGCAAGCATTTCGGTGTCTCGGTGTCTACCATACACTTTCACGCTAAATGGATATTACTATTGCTCAAATTAGACTCAGGTAACCCATAAGGTTATCCTGACCGGTGGCTTACAAGTTGTGTCTATAAAATGTTCAAACTGGAACTGTTTGTTTTCTCTATGCTTGCATGTGTTTGCTAATTGTGCAGATGTTCAAAATACTTTGGCCAACGTCTCACTCAGACTCGCTCAAATTAGGGGCTCATCTAATAATAAAAGAGTTTCAATTCAAACAGGCCTTCATTCCAAAGGCCAAACAAATTGATTTTTTCTATCGAACTGGTCCTCACTCCAAGGTCACAAAAATTTGAATTTTCCTATTAAGATTCAAATCGATCTTCACTCCAAAGACCAAGCCAGTTGT
The DNA here is from genome assembly GCA_023091065.1 of Dianthus caryophyllus. Lineage (NCBI taxonomy): Eukaryota > Viridiplantae > Streptophyta > Magnoliopsida > Caryophyllales > Caryophyllaceae > Dianthus > Dianthus caryophyllus. Next base: position 28,959,310 of record CM041519.1, read on the forward strand.
AAGGTACATATCTTGGCCATCGTTTTAATCAAACTCAGCCAAAGTGGGGGCTCCTCCAGAAATGAAATAATTTTCAAAGCGGTCTTCACACCAAAGACCTAGCGATTGAATTTTCAAATCAAGCATCAAAGCGGTCTTCACACCAAAGGCCAAGCCGCTGAATTCTCGAATCAAGTTTCAAATCGGTCTTCACTCTAAAAGCCAAGCAAACAGATTTTCAAATCAGATTTAGACAGATCTTCACTCCGAATTTTCAAGCAAGCCTCTAAATCAATCATTCGAGTTCTTAAAACGAAAGTTTTCAAAGTCATCCATTCAAAGGTTTTGCATTCCTGTTTCACGAAATAAAATTTTGTGAGAAATATCTTTTCCAAAACAAAGTTTGCTTTTTTCGTAAAATAAAATTTTACGGATTTTCAAGACTAGCTTTTGCAGATGAAAATTTAGCTTCATTTCCAGACCAACTTTTGCAAATGAAAGTTTACCTTCATTCGTGAAATAAAATTTCACGGATTTTCAACTCAGCTTTTGCAAAATAAAATTTTGCATTGTTTCGCAAAACAAAGTTTTGCTTCCTGCGTGAACTAAAATTTCACGGATTTTTAACTCAACTTTGCGTGAAATAAAATTTCACGGATTTTCAACTCAACTTTTCCATATAAAATTTTGCATTGTTTAGCAAAACAAAGTTTTGTTTCCTACATGAAATAAAATTTCACGGATTTAACAACTCAGCTTTTGCAAAATAAAATTTTGCATTGTTTACAAAACAAAGTTTTGTTTCCCGCGTGAAATAAAATTTCACGAATTTTCAACTCAGCTTTTGCAAAATAAAATTTTGCATTGTTTCGCAAAACAAAGTTTTGTTTTCTGCGTGAAATAAAATTTCACGGATTTTTCAACTTAGCTTTTGCAAAATAAAATTTTGCATCGTCTAGGAAAACAAAGTTTTGTTTCCTTTGTGAAATAAAATTTCACGGATTTTAAAATCACCTTTCGCAAAATAAAATTTTGCAACCTTTCCCAAAATAAAGTTTTACTTGCTTCGTGAAATAAAATTTCACGGATATTCAAAATCTTCTTTTGCAAAATGAAATTTTGCATCGTATCGCTAAACAAAGTTTTGCTTCCTTAGTAAAAAAAAAGTTTCACGAATTTTCAAAATCAGCATTTGCAAAATAAAATTTTGCAACCTTTCGCAAAACAAAGTTTTGCTTCCCTTGTGAAATAAAATTTCATGAATTATGAAACTCACATTTTACAAAATAAAATTTTGCTAATTTCAAATCCTTTGGTCGGCGGGCCCTGACACGCGTTTCTGTCCGTAAAATCAAATTTTGAGTTCAAGTTTCTTTTGCAAAATAAAATTTTGCTACTTTGAAAAATCTTTTGGTCGGCGGGCCCTGACACGCATTTCAGTTCTTAAAATAATTTTTTTTCGAACTTTCTTCATCTTGCGAAATAAAATTTTGCAAGTATTCTAAATATTTTGGTCGGCGGGCCCTGTCACGCATTTGGGTTATAGATAAATTTTTTTTGAACTTTCTTCATCTTGCGAAATAAAATTTTGCACATTCCAAATCTATTGGTCGGCGGGCCCTGACACGCATCCCAGGTCGTAAAATCAAATTTTACGTTCTAATCCTTTTATCAAAATAAAATTTTGAAAATACTTTTGGTCGGCGGGCCCTGACACGCATTCGAGTTCTTAAAATAAAATTAATGGAACTCACTTCCCTCCTGCAAAATAAAATTTTACGCGTTTCAAATCCTTGGTCGGCAGGCCCTAACACGGATCCTTGTTTGTAAAATCAAATTTTACATTCAAATCCTTTTTTCAAAATAAAATTTTGAAAGCTCTTTTGCTCGGCGGGCCCTGACACGCATCCTTCTTCGTAAAATCAAATTTTACGTTCCATTCCCTTTCAAAATAAAATTTTTGAAATATTTTGGTCGGCGTGCCCTAACACGCTCGCGAGCCTGTGAACCATATTTTGCAGCCTTTCGCATAAGTGAAACAAAGTTTTGCTTTGCCGGTTCTAGTCCATCTAAACAAAGTTTGGCTATTCCGGTTCCAGATTCACGTTTCCAGTCTCCATACAGGTAATTTTAAAGGCCCAGGTATGTTTCTTAACTCTTACTTGTCCCGGTTGGAGTACTTTGACCTTCGTCTTACTCAGACTCGGTCAAAGTGGGGGCTTCTTTGACACCTGAAACTTGTCGACAAGCCTATGGTGTACCCGATGATGAGGCTAATGCTAGTAATTAATATGGACATTGAAAATGTTATAATTGATGGCTATTTATGCTTATTCTTAATAAAACTACTAAAAGTGGCACAAAACCACCTCAAAATGCTCCGTTTGTTAATAAGTCTACTTTGACGGTTCTTTTCAGTATCCAACTCTCACTTAGTCAAAGTGAAACTAATATAGTTGATTAGGTCTTTGAAATTCCTTTCTGACGACATCTCACGAGCCTCAATCCGATTAGGAATGAAGGAGCTATGACTCGTTTACTAAAGTCGGCCCAACACCGACACCTTGTTACTCTTTTCAGCATATTTCAATATTTACTCAATATTTTTGAGTGAAATCAACTGCATTGAAAAGTAAACTTAATTACTTTTCCAACGGTATATTAAATGCCTAAAACGGAGTTCTAGATCAAAAGATATAGCCATTTCAAGTTGACCATAAAATTCTGGAAATGAACGAGCTGTCGGCCAGGACACTTTGGCCGACAGATTTGGTCGGCCTGGTAGATAAGACCGAGGGTTTGGTCGGCCACCTATGTCTGGCCGAGGGGCATGTCGAACACCTTTATCTGGCCGACATTTTTGTCGGCTTTATCCTTGTGGCCGACACCCTTTGTCGGCTTTATCCCCTTGACCGACAGATATTAAATGAGCCCGAATCCTCCTTTTTCCCTATAAATACAGCTCTGTTTCATTTATTCTAGATCTCCAGAAATCACAGATAAGTCTCCAGAAAATCACAAAAACACTTCCGAAAATCACAGAAACCCTCCCGAGTCAAATTCAATCCTTCTTTTCACATTCAAACATCGGTTTTTTCACATAAGCGCCAAAGAGCCGTCGATTTACGATATTTTGAAGATTCATTTGAATTCGATATTATGACTAGCCTGAGTGTCCCATATTCAAATTAATAACCGGTTTTTCTTCTATTATTTAATTTCTTTTATTTATTTCTTTTATTTTATTTGTTTTTCTGTATCAATTTATTTTTCATTGTAATAGTAACTTTTTCTTTAGTATTTTCATATTTCGTCAAATATATAATATTATAAATAAGTAGTAGAGGCTGTCAGTTCGACAGGCGGTCCGGGTGCCTAACACCTTCCCTGACCGTACCTTCACCCCCGAATCCGCATTCTTTGGTTTAGGCCGGAGTTACGGATCAATCCCCACACCAGGGATCAAAAGGGGCTTTTCCGTTACGTTTTTCAAATCAACTTTTCGTACGTTTTTTTTATATAAAACAGACTGGCGACTCCTACTACCCCACCTAAATAAAATACTTTTCAATTTAAAATCGGAATTTTGAGGTTCCGGGCCGGGATCTCACAATTACTTGTGATATTTGAGCTAGGAATCCGCCACGTGCATATGCCAAAAACTTTTAAATATGAATGAAAAAAGATGTTAACAAACCGCCTTTGAAGTTGCGGTTTTATGTGAAAACCGTGTGTGCCCTGATGGTTCGTTGAATGAATCGTCAGTGCACCAACATTTTTCCGTGTGTATGCAAGATGTATAATTGTTTGTTAAAAAAACCATTGTTTAGCATGCTTTAACGAATATAAACGAGAACGTTACAAGTTTTGTCGAATTCATTATTTAGTCGTGTTAATGCGTTAAAAGGATTTGCTTAACGTTAACTTAAAATAAAGTTCATTGATTTGTTTTAGAGGGCGTTGCTTATGCGACATTAGCGGGGTTAAACGAATTATGAATTCGAGTTGTTACAATTGTCCTATGCAAAACGGATTCGCGATACCAATGTTGGGGTAGGTTAAGGTAACCCTTGTAAGTAGGTGTCATAAATGAGTAACTCCTTGCATAATGTCCAGATGTACCTTCTAAAACTACATTGTAGAAAGTAGAAAGACAATTTTTTTGTATTGTGTTTGGGAAAAAAAATTAAAAGATGTGTTATAGAATTGAAGGAATATGATCGATGTTAATTAAATTCAGGATATTTAATGTGTAATTGTGTGTGAAATCATTGGTGGAAGTCTCTATTTATCGGTGAAAGTACGAACAATCGGACGTAAGGCTGCTCGGGAAACCGCTCGTGCACTTGTGGCACGTGCGGAAAACCGTAGTACATTTGTGGCACACTGAGCTAACCGCAAGAGCTCTTCTCTTTGTGAGCTGTATTTTGTTCTTGATGCAGGGAGTACTTCTTTATACGCTTAGTTTCTAATTTATATCTACAGATGATATATATATATATATATATATATATATAGAGTAAAGTTATATCAAGACAGCAAATATTGCGAGACACAAACGAGACACAGCATTTTAGCCTTTTTTGTGAAACTTTAACATAGTTTTATGAAACTTCAAAAATTGTGAAACTTTAACAAAATTGTGAAACTTTAAGACATTAAAGTTTCACAATTTTTGAAGTTTCATGAAACTATGTTAAAGTTTCACCAAAAAGGCTAAAATGTTGTGTCTCGTTTGTGTCTCGCAATATTTAGGTGTCTCGTTTGAACTTGTTTCTATATATATATATATATATATATATATATATAGAGTCAAGTTCAGCTAAGTCCACAAATATTGGTAAGTCCGTAAGTCCGTGTAACTGTTAGTACCGTTTGGTGAAACTGCAGTTCTTTGTAGATGTAACTGTATTTGCAACATTTTACAGTTTCATTACAAAGTATTACGATTCTGATTACATTTACAAAGAAGCTAGCTTCAAAGAAACGGTAGTAATAGCTATACACGGACTTACCAGACTTACCAATATTTGCGGACTTAATTGATCTTCTTTCTATATATATATATATATATATATATATATATATATATATATAGAAATAGGTTCAACTAAGTTCCCCTATTTTCACTAAGTTGGTAAGTTTCAATCTAGGCCCTTGGATCAAAATAAATCAATGGCCCAGATTTTAAAAAATGGAGGGCTGAGATTAAAAGCCAAAATCAACCCTCCCCTTCTCATTCCCATCAGTTTCACCCTCTCTCTCTAAACTTCTCCCTCTCTCTCTAAGAACCTCTCTCTCTTAAACCCTAATCTCTTTTCACTCCACCCACCACCACCACCACCACTACCACACCACGCACCACCACTCCACCACACCACCACGCACCAACCACCACCACTCCACCCACCACCATCGCACCACGCACCAACCACGCACCAACCACTCACCACCACGCACCAACCACGCACCACCACGCACCAACCACCACCACACCACCACGCACCAACCACCACCACCACTCCACCCACCACCACCACCACTACACCACCACGCACCAAACACGGCGCTGCCATCACCGCCGTTATCACCACCAACCACACGCGTTTTTTTTTTTTTTAATGAAATCTGTTTTTTTTTTTATTTTTCTCTTTATCTAGATCTGGTTTTTCAGATCTATTGGGTGGTGGTAGTGATGGTGGCGACGGTGTCAGATGAAGTAGGTTAGGGTTTTTTTTGAATTTGTCTTTTTTTTTTTCATTTAAATTTGTTTTTTCATATCTTTGTGGTGGTGGTGGCGGCGACTGAGGTGGTGACAGATCTAGTGGTGGGGGCGGCGGCGGCGGCGACTGAGGTGGTGACGGTGACGGATGAAGTAGGTTAGGGTTTTTTTTGAATTTGTCCTTTTTTTTTCATTTAAATCTTTTTTTTTTCATATCTTTGTGGTGGTGGTGGTGGCGGCGACTGAGGTGGTGGTGGTGGCGACTGGTGGTGGTGGTGGCGTGGTGGTGACGGCGGCGGCATCAATGCTATGTTTCGGTGGACTGAAATTTCAACTTACGAGTATTAAAGTTTCACCAGTAAAGAACTACAGTTTCACCCGTAATATACAACAGTTACAATACTTATTATACATACAATCTGGGCCGCTTGTAAAAACTAGAGTTTCACGCGTAATGTACAATAGTTACAATTCGATTATACCACGATTACAATTCTTATTATCTGATTCTGATTAGTTTAAACTTGTAAAGAACTAGAGTTTCGCTTGTAAAAAACTAGAGTTTCACGCGTAATCATTTAAAATTAATAAATTCAAAGTGAAATATGTCAAAATTAAATGCATTAAAATTTTGAAAATTTTATAAATTGGTTAAAATTGCATAAATAATTGTCAAAATAACATTTTATTATTATTTTATACTCATAGATGACTATATCTTAAGAGTTACACTTACAAGTAATTAAAGTTTCATTTTAAAATGAGTGGCTGAAAATAAAACTTACCAACTTAAAATATATAGTCAACTTAGTTGAACTTGTCTCTATATATATATATATATATATATATAGAGAGAGAGAGAGAGAGAAGGGTTCTAACAAGTCAAGGGGTAGGGGAGAGTCATCAAGTCGGAATTGGGGCCCTTGGATCTCAGCTAAATGGATGGCTGAGATTGAATCAAGTTAATTAATTTAATTAAAAAAAAAAAAACATCCAATTAGAAATTATTGGTGTTTAACGAGGACAGCGTAATTTCATAATTTCGTAAATGGATGGCCCTTGGTGTTTTTACATTCAGTTTTTTTGGTTGATTAATTTCATAATTTCGTTTTTTATTGTCTGAGATAATAAGAGGACAGCGTAAACCCTGTTTTTAGTGAAACTGGAAGGACGTTTAAGTTCGTGATAAGAACTTTATTGTTTCGTTTTCGATCTACTAATGGAGGAAATGCAGATTGTTGCTCATAATAATGGTAAATTTGTTTTTTTTTTTTGTTTTTTTGAAATTTTTAATTTGTTGTTTTGGGGTTGCAACCCTGTTTTTGAACTTTGAATTTATCTTTTTTCTGTTGAATTATTATTAGATGTTATTCACTTATTTACGTTTTTTTGTTTATTTTGAATGTGTAAGGTGTTAATGATGGATGTTTTTCTGGGATGAATGAAGGAATTCTGTGCGAAACAGTTGAAGAAGATTTTAAACCTTACGTTGGGCAAGAGTTTGTGAGTGTCAAGGAAGCGGCAAGTTTTTACGGCATATATGCTGTAGCAATCGGGTTCGATATTCGTCTTTATACCCAACATAGATGGAGAGATGGTACGTTGATGGACAAGTTGATAGTATGCAGTCGAGAAGGTAAATATACACCGAGAAAGAAGACGGAGTCCATGAATAACAGTGTAGAGAACGTTGAAAGGATAACCAACGTTCGTGCTATCGGTTGCAAAGCGAGAATTAAGTTAAAATGTATAAAAGGTATTCTGAAGATCGATCAATTTGTAGAGGAACACAACCATGAGCTTGTTTCAGTTGAGAATAGGGAGTTTCAGAAACTTTGTACTTGTTTGACAGACTACCACAAGTCGTTCATAATGTCTAATATCAGGGTAAGTTGTTTGAAATTAATTTTTTGTTGGTTAAAATTAAATATCTAGCATTTAAAATCTATTAATATTGTTGTAATATGTTTTAGTGCATTGGAAGTTGGTTTTTTGGTCAGGTTAATTTTGGATAGTTAAAATCAATTATTGTAACGTTGAAATTCGTTTTTTGACAATTAGAATTTTTTGTTTCAATGTATAATATTTGTTGTTAGTTAAAATTAAAGATTAGATGATTGAAATTAATTTTTTTTTTGTTAAAATTAAATATTTTGTTTTTCAAATCTGTTAATATTGTTGTAATCTGTTTTAGTACATTGGAAGTTGGTTTTTTGGCCAGGTTAATTTTGAATTGTTAAAATCAGTTATTGTAACGTTGAAATTGGTTTTTTGACAATTAGAATTATTTTTTTCAATGTATAATATTTGTTGTTAGTTAAAATTAAATATTAGATGATTGAAATCCATTTTTTGAAGGTTAAAAAATATAATTTTTTTATAGTATTTGTTGTTTGGAAGAAACACTTATTTGAACAGTGGGTTTCGTTTGATTAATGATATTTGAACTTTAAATAAATTAAAATTAGTTTTAGGACGGTTAGAATGTAGTTCTTTGTTGAAGATATTTGTGGCTAGTTAAAATCAATATTAATGTTATTGCAATTAATCTTTTGTCTTTTAGAATAAACTTTTTTTATTTACGATAGGTATGGATTGTTAAAATCAATTTTTAAATTGTATGAATTAATTTTGTTTCTTTTAGAGTGTCCTTTGTAATTGATGGCGCTGTTTTTTTTGTAGTTGAATATTGGAGCGACAAAGACATATAGGATGCTGAAGGAGCATTTAAATGGGTTCCAAAACATTGGTGCAACCCTAAACCATTTCAAAAATTTCCAAAGAGATATTAAGTGCTTTATTCACGATAGGGACGGCCAACTTTTCATCGACCGATTAAAAAGCATGGAGGAGAACTGCCCTGGTTTTTTCTTTGACTACGATGTCGACGAAGAAGGTTGTTTACGTCGTGCTATTTGGGCGGACAGAATAGCGATTAGGAATTACGAGTTGTTCGGCGATGCTGTTACTTTCGATCCTACGTACTCGACAAACAAATATTCAATGGTGTTCACCCCTTTCACTGGCGTTGATAATCATAAGAAGTCGGTAACTTTCTGTGGTGCGCTTATCGCGAAGGAAGACTTTGAGTCCTTCAATTGGGTTTTCGGTAGGTTTTTAACAGCTATGGGGGGTAAAGAGCCTTACTATATTATTACCGATCAAGACCCCGGTATTATTAAATCTGTGGGCCCCATATTCAGGAGAAGTCGACATCGGTTTTGTACGTGGCATATAATGAACAAGGTGGCGGTAAAATACGGCGCGACAAACAATGATTACCGGGAATTCCTGTCCAAGTTGAATTCGATAATTTGGGACAAAGAAATCGAAGAGGCTGAGTTTGATATTCGTTGGAAGGAGATAATGAACGAACATGGGGTCGGTGAGGGAGATTGGTTTGAGGACTGTTTCTCTATAAGAAAACAATGGGTTCAGGCGCACTGCAGAGACTTGAGAATGGGGGCGTTGCCGAGGACGACACAAAGATCGGAGAGCACAAATAGTTTCTTCAAAAAATTTGAGCATAAGTCTGGCACTTTGGTTGAGTTTTGGCTGAGATTTGAGAGTGCAATGGAACAACAAAGACATAATAAAAAGAAATCAGACAATGATGATCAGCACTCTACACCCAAGTGCAAAACACATTTAAAAATAGAGGAATATGCTTCAAAAGTGTACACCCATCAGGTATTTAAGGATGTACAAGAGGAGATAATTTTGTCGGTTGGAAAATGCAGATGCACGGGGTATAAGGAGGATAATGAGGAACAGATTTCCTCAGTGGAAGATGGTGTAAGAGGTCGTGTTTTCTATGTTCATTACCATCCAGGTATTAAAATCAACTTGCAGCACATTGAAATTAATTGAATTTTCATTATAATCAACTTTTTTATAACTGTTGTCTTTCGGGGTTAATTACAATGTTCTATTAATTGATTTTAACTACCATCGAATTGTGAACAGGGACGTTAAATGTGAGATGCACTTGTAGACTTTATGAGCGTCTAGGGATTTTATGCAGACACATTATATGGATATATACTGGTCACGGGGTTGAAGAAATACCAAAAATGTTTATGTCCCGACGATGGATGAGAGATTCGGTTTGTGATGTTGGCGAGAGTATGAAGGGATTGTGTTGGTCGGGAAAAGGGGACGGAAGGCAAGCTGAGATGACAAAGTTGTGGACAGAAATAAATGAGACAGTTGCTTTTCTTGAGAGCGGGGATTTGGAGACTGTTAAACAAATGTGTGAAAGTCTACGGAAATTTAGAGAGGATCACAAGGCATCGAATGTAAAAGTTACGAAGGAGCAAGAGTTTGAGAAGTTTCTTGGATGTAAGGTGAGCTCCGAGATTTCAATTATGCCGCCGAAGAAGTCGAAAAACAAGGGCAGTGGGAAAAGGATGTTGTCAACCAAGAGTGTAGCTGTTGCGGAGTCAAGTAAAGCAAAGAGGTTGTGCAACAATTGTAAACAAATGGCACACCATGACAAAAGAAATTGCCCTAACCCATTTGTTGAATGTGCTTCGATAAGAAGTGAATCAGCCGATGAACATGAAGAATAAAGGCTGAAGTGTAGATGTCATGTAATGTCTTAATTGTGTGAAACATTTTGCAAATCAATTATTGCATCTTTGGCTATACATGTTGGTTGTTAAAATAAATTTTTTTGACGTTGGAATTCATTTATCGACAGTTACAAACTTTTTAAATTTTATTTTATTGTCCTGATTTTTAATGTGTGTTAAAATTAATTGCTAGTACATTAGAATTAATTTTATTGCAGTTAAAATCCTCTTTTTGTTTTATTGAGTATCGATGTTATTTCTGGGCACTTAGTCACTTTGTATAAAATTGTATTTTTAATTTGTCAGTAAGAGTGTTGGCCTTTATTGAAATAATTTGAGGGTAATAGAAATATATTTTTATAACAATGGAGTTCATTTTCTTTCGTTTAGAATGACGGTTTTTTTTGAATAAGTAGTGACGTTGTAGGTCAAGAAAGAGGTTTAAGAATGTCGGGAAAGTATATTATACAGAAACTATTGGATTTTAAGAGAAAGAGGTTGGATTTTAAAAAAAAAAAAAAAAATTGGCATTTTAAGAGAAAGTATGTTGAAATCCAATTTCTGTTGAAATGGAAAATGTTTTGGTTAAAATTGATTTTTTTTGGGTTAAAATCTAAAATATGAAATCTGAGTTCATGACTTGCCGTACACCATTGAAGTAGATATAACTTACCTCGTTCGTTAAAACTAATAACATATAATAAGAATAATAATAAAGTCAATACATACCAAATATTCATTACAAAAAGTGATAGATCAATAACGTTCAGAGAACCGAAAAAGAAAAAAATAAAAACAGTAGCATGTTTTTTTCCAATGACATAAGTTAACGGCGAGTTTGTTTTACCGCCTCCTTAATCAAGTCACGGTGGTCCTTTATCTTTTGCCACATAGGATCTTTGTTTTCGATGAAGCCGTTCACCTTTTGGAGCAAGTTGTCTCGTACGTTATTAAAATCAGCTAATAAAAGAGCGGCCACAAGTTCAACAACAAGAACACGTCGGTTCGTCTTCAGACGAATATTTTCATCATCAAACGCGCTGCCTTCGTATATAGCCATATGCATCATGGTGAACAGCCCGGACTCGAAGTCGTTTGGTTCAGGAGTCTGCCATTTGAATTTGATCCACCTAGTTTTGAAATTAGGGATGAAACCTCCCTTTTCTAACTTCCACTTCTCCAAGTAATCACTAACCCCGTCAAACTGGAAATAGGAAAATACACATTAAACAGAAGAAGCTGGCTTTTGTTGAAAGAGTATTAAATTTAACTTTTGAGGAAAGCTTCAAAAACAGATGGGTAAAAAAGGAAATTCGAAAAGATTCTAACAGAAGAAAGTTTATTTCAAGTTTAAAAAAGAAGATTCTAACATACGTAAAATTAATTTCAAGGTTGTAAGAACGTTCAAACACATATAGTTGTTTTACTCATGAATAAAAATTAAGATTCTAACAGACAGAAAATTAATTTCAAGGATAGAAAAATTGATTTTAACTACGGGACATGTAAACTTCATAAAAGAAGAAGAGATTGTGATAAACTTACAGCAGCAAACTCGCCAAAAGTGGTAACTTCAGACTCCTCAAGCGGTAGAACAACCTTTTGATTGTCGAGAATGTCGATAGTGTTGTCTTTGAAATTGATGCAAATAGCAGCGAAATGATTGTCGATCAAAAGCGGAACGAAAAATAGATCTGCATCCATATTAAAACTTTTCCCACAAGCGGATACAAAGTTGTCCCAAACAGAGTACAGTTTATCTTGGTACATGGCAACTGGTGAACTCTGACGGTTATTATTAAGAAAGTTGGTCAGTGCTTCCTGAGAATTAAATTTGATTTACGTTAGCAAAGTTTGTACAGAATACCCACCATAGGATTAAACTTAAAGGCAAATAAATGAAACATTGAATTGTAAAGAATACCCACCATATGATGAATGCCAAGGAACGCCATCCGTGGCACTTTGCTATGAGCAGCCTCAATTATATTCAACAACCTCGACCAACACTCGATGACATTGGATGTTGTGTTCTTATCAGGCAGAAGTGAAAGGGCATCCCTCCTAGTAAGTCTGAAATTACCACCATAATCTGCAACAATTTCACTAGTACAAAAAGATAAAAAACCACTTTTAGTAGATTGAAAATAACTTTTCCTAATTTGGAATCTGTAATTTAAGTTGTGTTATATAGGTGGTTAGTCAAAACCAACAATTTCATGATTGGAATATGGTTTCTGACAGTTAGAATCTTCTTTTTAAAACGAAAAAATTTAGAGCACATACTCGGGATCCATGTTCCAGTCGTCTAAGAAGCAGTAGTCGGCTACCTCTTGTCGTAGGGTTGGAATTGTTGAAAAGAGAGTCTGATTGCCACGGAAAAACGAAGAAACAACTAATGGTTTTTGGTCACGTGGACTGCAGTACATGGAACAGCCAAGGCCATCACCTTTACCTCGTGACCGACTGTTAATGGGGGAGAAATTGATGGTAACTGCAACTGCAAGTGGTAGAGGAGTTTGCGGATCAGTGATAGAAAGGTTAGGGCGCTTGGCTGATCCTTCAACGACCCCTTCAGCTTGACGTTTGAGCGCGACACTTACAGACTCACCTGTTGTCGAAGGTACACTTTCAGACATCTTTGCCACAGTTTCAGAGTCGTTTCTCGTTGAACATTGGCCCACCAAATTACCATCACTGTTTCCAGACAAACCCATCACAACAATTCTCCCGGGGTCACCTGCATCTGGAGCAATATCCGTTGTATGCTCGACATCAGCAGATTGGTAAAAACCGCGTAAGCGAATTGCTTCAATTTCAGCGGTCGTGTATACGGCCGTCAACAACTCAACATCCTCAGGTGAAATGTCAGCTTTAGAATTCGTATTTAAAGTAGTACTTCGAACCTCAGGAGGGGGGGATCTGTCCTCAGTACTCGGCACAGTGGGATGCGTATGGGGTTCGAAATCTTCCCCGAGGTCAGCGCACCGGAGGTCGTCGAGAACAACTCGGACTTGAGAAGTGGAAGCATCTTCAAAGATGGGAGCATCAGACGACTAGGACTTCAGTAGAAGGGCTGCGTCGACAACCTCGTCAACATGTTTATGCAGCCTGGGGTCCGCAAAAAAAGCCTGGGTGGACTGTGTAGCAGAGAAGACCGGGGTGGGAGAAGACGATGTTGTCAAATACTTTATTCTTGAAGCGGTATTTGAGTACCATGCGTGGAAAGCAACAGCGTTCCTTTGCATCTGAAGGTACAGTCCGTGGACATCCTACATAGAAACATCACACATTAGACTAGTCTCCATTAAAATGAATTTGCAGAACATTAAAATTCAATTTCTGTCCATTAGAATCTTTTTTTTTTTCCTGTCTACTACAATTCAATTTCTGTAGGTTATTAAAATTAATTTGTAGAATATTAAAATGCAATTTAAATGCAATAAGCAATTGACAAAGAAAGACGATAACACTTACATCAACGGCCTTTGACCGGATGTCATCGTCGTCGTCAAGTCCACAAGGTATTTCAATCTGAATGAACTTAGTTCTTTCACCGCTTATTTTAGGAGCCCGCTGCACGCCCTCTGATGGTCTAGGGTGAGACTGTGGAGCAGCCTCTTCTTGACGATATGAGCTGTCAAGGCAACGGGGATACCTAACCGATGACCACAGCTGACGACCCAACTTACCCCCAACAAGCTCCCCCTTCAACCTCTCCAGCATCTTCTCATGATTCCAGTGCTTCACAAGAGGGAGATCGCTAGCTGCCCGCTGCCCTCTAAAGTCAAACCGATGAAAATACGTTATCATTAAAAAAGGCCAACACCCACGCAAAAAAATCAACTTCTCGCGTTTCTTGGATTTCTTGGATTTCTTGGTTTTCTTGGAAGCAGCAGAGACAAGTGAATCAAGCACATACGTACACCAGTCAAATTGACTCAGGTTTTGTACATCCTCAACAGTGGAAAGTAACGTCATATCAACACTAGCTTTGGACGTGGGGCACAGGAAATACGAAACGCTGAAAAGAACAAACAACTGCTTGAACCAGTCACCACCCTCGGTGTCAGCCATGATGGCTTTCTCAACATGATCTATGGGAATAAGACCATTGGTTCTCGGAACTTTAAACATCCTCCTCCATCGCTGTTTAACTTCCTTCACAGCGTCTGACCTAGCCTCCTTCATACGACCCGTAGCGAGTTGAGGCAAAGGAACAGGGCCAAGAGGTAGCATGAAGCAATCATGAACATCATGCTTAGTCACCAAAAACTCTTTCGACTCGGATGCCCTAAACACGTAACTCCCATCATTGAAAGCATTTAGAAAGTGACTAACATAGTTGACTGGGAAGTGGGGGAATGTGACATGAAAAAGACCACCGAAACCAATGCTCCGAACAGCGGCTTTCTGAGTTTCGTTCAAATTCGCCATCACTTTCAAAAGCTTTCGAGTGCGACACGTTATTTTTTTACTAACATCTCCAGACTCCTCAACCTCATCTCCGGAAGACTCCTCAACCTCATCTCCGGATGACTCGACATCGGAAAGCTCACGGTCAGTACTACTGGACGACATCTGAAAAAGTAAAAACGTAGAGTTAACTTTTGACGAAAGCTTCACACAGTTAATTTTAACCTTCTAAAAATTAATTCCAACACGCCACAGTTATCATATCTTAAAAAAGAGATTCTAAAAGATAAAAAATCAATTCTAACCTTCTAAAAATTAATTTCAACCCGCCACAATGATTATAAACAATGATTGAAACAGACATGAATATTGATTTGAACCCGCGAAAGTTAATTTTTGTAAAAAAAAAAAAAAAAAAAAAAAAAAAAAGATAGAAAAAAAAATATATTCAACGAAAATAATTAACAGTTTAAAAATAACAAAAAGGTCAATACAAACTCAAAAAAATGGAGACTATATACTTAATTGATGATTTACTTGATACTTCAAATTAAAAGAGTAGATACTTCAAATTAAAAGACTTTATACTTAATTGATGAATGTTTTGTACTGTTAAAGAAAAAATTAAAACTACTATTACAAATGTTAAATAGATAAAAAAAAAAAATACCTCGATGAAATTATACGCAAAATGATATGCAACACCGAAAATAAGAGAAACTCAGGAATGTAGCAAAAAAAACGAAGAAATTTGAGGAAGAAAAATGGAGGATTTCTGGGACAGAGAGGAAGACGAAGAAGATGAATTAGGATAGTCGAAGGAAGAGAGAGAGAGATGAATTGAAAAGTGAATGAATGAATGTAGATTATCGGTGTAAATTTTTGGGGAAACTAAAAATACGTTTTTTCCTTTTTTTTTTCTATTTGTTTTTTTTTTTTTTTTTTTTTTTTTTTTCCCTGATTCACATTAAATGACAATTTCAATCTTGGCCATTGATTTAGATGCATCCAAGGGCTGAAATTTCGACTTGATGACTCTCTTAGGAGGGTATGACTCAAAAGAACTTATCTATATATATATATATATATATATATATATATATATATATAGAATTAGGATCACATGAGTCCACCCTTACTATTTGAGTCCATGGGTCCTAATATTAACCATTAGATCAAGAAAATTTAACGGCTGAGATCGAAGAGATTAAGTAAGGGTATATTAGTTATCTAATAACGTAGTATATGTACTCTAAATTTCAGTCATACGTCCATTTGATTCATTATCTTTCTCTCTCTACACCCTCTTTCTCTCTCTACTTTATGTTTCTTTCATTAATTGATTTTCTTCTTTGCGGAGCATCACATCACATTCATCCCTTGTTTTCATCTCAATTACACATATAATTTTGTTTATTAATCAATTCGATCACACTGAATGTTAGGTATATAATATGTCTACCTTTAATTTTATTGTGATTCATTATTTTATCATTGGAAACTAATTTAATTCATGTGTTTGATATTTTTTTTGTTTAATTTCATGTTTTTCGTCATCGATTCTCCATCAATTCACAAATTTTCTTTTAATTGATGTTTTCATCATCGTTTTTCATTTTAGTTGATTTATTTCATTATCATTGAAATCAGGTCTAAATTAATGTATGTGTTTTGATGTTTAATTTTGTTTTAATTCGTATTACGTCATATTTTTTCGTAATAATTAATATATTCCTTTTTTAATTGATGGTTTTCATCATCCTTTTTTGGTTTCCTTTTTCATATAATAATTAATCTGGTCAAGTGCAGTTTGAACTGATTTTCTTCACCATCTTTTCTTTGTTAATTCATTTTAATTGATATTTTCATCATGTTGATTTTTATTTTAATTCATGGATTTCTTCTTAATTCATGATTTTCATCATCTTTTATTTTTTTTGATTTTCCGTTATATTATTTTTTATCAGCTTTTCACTTTTAATTTATGTCTGTCATTTTTCTTGCGTGATATTCACTTTTAATTACTATATTTTATTATCATTGTTTTTTTTTTCATTTCAACTGATTTATTTATAATATCTGAAGTTATTATGAACAATATCATATTTCATGTGAAACAATATCACCATCCTTCTAAGACAATATCATCACACTTGATGGACAATATTCATATAGCGGCGAACTTTCCCTGCGTTGAATGAATATTACTCTTCTCGATAATTGTGCATGATTTGTTGAGTGGTTATTCCTACTCAACCTTTGGTAGACTTGTGTGATTCCCTTGTGGTAAAAGTTCTATTTTCAACTTTGTGATGATCGAATTGATATTTCTGGCAGTTACAGAGCAGGAATGTAAGCCGACATTGTTTGTGGTATTTGCTTGGATAATGGGATTGGCCCGTGATGAGATCTGTAGAAGAAGACTTGCATTATTTATTTAATTGATCAGTTTAGTTAGTCTTACGTCGTTGTATTAATAGACTTTTGTTTCAGTTAAGACGTATAACACTGATTATTTGCCTCAGTTACAATATAATAGTTTAATCAATACTTGTAATTTATATTATGTTTCACACGTTTGGATAAAAAAAAAATATCTTTATTTCACAATTTAATAGTAACAACGCCAAAGGTTATAATTATGAGAAATAATATCACATGACTTGCTTAACAATATCACCTACTACAATTAACAATATCAACTTTTGATAATGAAGAATCACAATCATTACCAAAGAATATCACACTTCGCCATATATATACAATATCACAACTATAAAAATTGTTTTCACTCATCCACTTTTGGGATATTAAGAAACAATATCACACCCATTATTAATATCAAACAATTGAATTAACAATGTCACATTGTGCCATTAACAATAATATCACAATTAAATAATATCACAAAAAACAGAAAACAATATCATTATTGACCTTAAACAATATCATAAAATATCAGTACTAGTTTACGTCATTTATAATAGACTACTTATCCTACTAACCTTACATCTATTTTTCAATTAAAGTATTCTGTCAGTATACTCTTGGTTGTTTTTTGAGTTCCTTTCTCTGCCTCTACCTTTTTGGCTCTACCAGTAATACTTGCAACGCTCTTGTATTGTCTTTTTTTTTTTTTTTTTTTTTTTTTTTTGTGACTTGAGCTATTGTCCTCCATTATCATCATCATCATCATCATCATC
This sequence comes from Dianthus caryophyllus, assembly GCA_023091065.1. NCBI lineage: Eukaryota > Viridiplantae > Streptophyta > Magnoliopsida > Caryophyllales > Caryophyllaceae > Dianthus > Dianthus caryophyllus. The sequence goes on from CM041519.1 coordinate 28,977,204, forward strand.
TAGTCTTCTGCTCTTAGTTTAAGCTTATCTTCTTGGTAACCATTCATACGACATGCCTGCTACATTAAACAAATTTACTTGAAAATTCCACAAACAATGCTAAAGTGGGGTATATATTGACGACTAAAAAAGTATATATGTATACTTTCATAAAATAAACATTTAAGAATGTTAAACCTAATTTTCGCAATGAAGAAGATATGAAACCCTTGATTAAAAATAAAACTTCTGATGAATACATATAATACACTAATTAATCAGTCATAATAACTTTGACTTTGCTGGTTTAATCTCAAAAATCATTTGAAATCGTCTATAGTTTACATATTTACAACATTAAAACAAGAATATCAAAAAACCACATACCAATCAACAATTTTTTCGAATTTTTAATATAATCGCATCATATTCTTCTATTTCAACACACTTACAATTATTTCGAACAAAATTAATCCGAATTATCAATTTAAGATTGTGAAATTAGAGAAAAATCACTGAAAATTAAATAAAATTGAAAAACGAGTTTACCTTTTTAATTTTGGAGACAAATTCAATGAGAAAGTTTGATTGTAGTGAAGGAGTAGAACAATTGACTTGAAATTGAGTTAAATTTGGATGAATCTGACAACTTGTAGCAACATTTTAGGGAGAATTTTTAATTTTATTTAAGAGAGAGAAAGAGCATGTGCGTGACATAGTAATTCTCGAAATAATGTTGGGGTTTTGTTGGTGCTACGTGGCTTAATCTGGGCTCTTTATTCTCTCTTGATCCTACGGATGATATATGGACTTATGGACTCAAATATTTAGGAGGACTCACCGGATCCCACCTCTATATATATATATATATATATATATATATATATATATATATATATATATATATATATATATAGGGTTGAGTTCCGGTAAGAACACTACATTTGGTAAGAACGGTAAGAACAGTTAAAGTACATTACAAATATACATAAAATACATCCGTTTAACACATAAAGTACATTTTGTGAGGTACATTATAAATAAATATGAGGTACATTTAAAAATTAAGAGTTATATTTGAAATTTTTGGGTATATTTCAAGTTCAAAATTAAAATGTACTTTTAGTATAGTTAAAATGTACCTTAAAATTTGAAAGAAATTTTCAATTTAATGACAATTTACGTTCTAAATTTTAAAATGTGTATCAACTATTATTCTTGACTAACCCGCACGTTAAATTTAAAATGTACCTTATGTATATTAATAATGTATTTTGACTGTTCTTACCGTTCTTACCTAAAGGACTGTTCTTACCTGATCTTATTCCTATATATATATATATATATATATATATATATATATATATATATATATATACAGAGATAGAGAGAGAGAAAGAGAGAGAGAGAGAGAGAGAGAGAGAGAGAAGTTCAATTAAGTCCCTTAAATATTTTAAGTCCGTAAGTCTCAATCTTAGCCTTTGGATTAACAAGATCAATGGCTGAGATTAAATCTCAGAACAAAGTGAGGAAGGCCGGTCCACCACCGGCCGCCGGTCGACCGGCCGCATTTTTGCCTTTTCTGACAACAGTTTCACTTTTTGTGCGTAACAGTTTCATTTTTACAATACAACAGTTTCAAATTTTTACAGTGGGGCGTACGGACTTAGCAAATATAGTGGGACTTAATTGATCTCACTTATATATATATAATTAGAATCACATGAGTCCATCTAAATTTTTGAGTCCATGACTCCAAATATAAGCCGTCAAATTAAGGAGATCTAATGGTTGAGATTAAAACAATTAAGTAAAACGTAGTTTGCATTGGTCATTTAACTGCATAATTTATGATATATTCATAAACGAATATAACAAACTAGATACAGCATTTATCTAATACTCCCTCCATTCAATTCAACATGGTATATATGCTTTTTGCACCATATTAAGAGAACATTATTATAGTATTAAAAGTACAATTAAAGGATGAAAGAGGTAAATAATGTTTGTTATTTGTATTAAAAAAGTGGGTCATAGTAATATAATAATATTAAAAGTACAATCAAATAAGGAAAGTGGTAGAGTGGATTTGAATGGATTAAAATGGTATAGTAGTAGTGTGGAGTTGAATGGAGGGAGTATGTTACAATAACTGTATAATATTTTTCATCTATTGTACATGTATTTTCAAATATTTTTCAAATACGTCAATAATATTATATGGTACTTTGTAACATATTACACTAAAATAGTTTTTTTTTTACGCATAATTATATATTGCAATCCAAACATAATTTATTTACAATCCTAGTATATACCAACCTATTGATTATTTCTTAACAACCTAAAAACATATGCGCCTATTTTTCAAAATTATATATACTCCCCCGATTTTAATTATATATATAATAAGAGCGAGAAAAATTTAAAACCTAATTAACCTTCTTTTGTACTGGTTTGAGCCAATTAAAATTTACTAAATAATATTATTGAAATAATTTTCAATACTTGAAATTATTTTGATATTATTTTGAAATATGGATGTTAGTTGGCTGATTCGTTTGAAGTTTTTCTAAAACTAAAAGGTTTCTTTTTAGTATGTGTTAGATTCATGCATTGGGTGTGGGTCACGCCCGTCGAGAGAGAAAACACTTCATAAGCCAAAGGAAGTTTCATCCCAAAACGAATTGACAATAGGAGGAGTAACCCTTCACAAATAAAGTACCAACAAACTCTTGGTATCTCGATCGCTGTGGGATCTTACATGTAGAGGTCTTTTTCACATGGCACGTCACGTGTAAGGTCCCTTATTCATTATGGGGAGTATGTTTCATTAACCACGACCACACGACCATGGGGATTCTATTTCATTTGGCCCAATTTCGTTGTCATAGCCCAGGTCACGACAACCATAGGCTGTTATACCATGTTAGACTCATGCATCGGGCCTAGGGTCACGCCCTAATTAAAGGGACTTATATGCTTTAACGATATTTTCATTCAACTTACAAGTAGTATATATAGGTCATAAATGGGACGATAATTCGTACAAAATCAAACATCTTCAATAGAAAATCACCATCCACTTGAGGTAATAATTAATTTAAGTCGTACGTATGTTGTTGTGTTTGTAGGTTAAATGTAGTAGTGTATAGTTTAATGTTTTTATTAAATTGATGCTTCGTCCTTCAATGTCAACTTTGTCAACCGAAATAGGTTTGCGCAATTCACTGCAAATGTAGCTAATTAGTCGAGACAGCCGGAGAATATAATAAACATTTTTAAAAAAACTCATATGTAACTCAATTACGATGAATTATTCTACGAGTATCTTAATAACTTTGTCCGTTGAAGTTAATAATTAATGTTGATCTAAATCAAAGATACGGTGAACAAATTCTAAGTTAAATGTTTCAGTTTAAATTGGGGAAATTATATTGTCACTTCAGTATGGCTAATTCACTCAAAATATAGGTACTCGTATAAAAAAAAAGTTCACTCGTAGGGCCTCATAAAAAATGTACTCGTATTTGATAAATGCTAGTGGTATAGCCAAAATCCCTTTGGCAATAGTTGTGCCATTAATTTGGCTGACCTTTCTTCTCATCTTCTCATCGATTTATTTAGATAATAGAGTATCTTTTTATGTTTATTTTAAAACTGCAAAGTTAATTAAACAAATAATTATTCTAAAAAAGCATATATATGTTAAATTAGTTAGTCACTGATACGACTCGTTTATACAAGGTTTAAATGCGGGTTTTACGTATTGAATTCCTAATAATTCCGTCTTTTTAGATGGTTTTAGAAGCACTTACACGAATACGAGAAATCAAGCTAAAATCGCATTTTGGTCAAAGTCAAGGTCAACAACAAAGTCAAGGTCAAACTCAAGGTCAATCTTGGAGCCGAGTACGAATCGTGATACAAGTCGGCCCGAGAATTGAGTCAAGTCGATAAAGTCAAGCTTATTTTGAAGATACAAGGCATTTGGGTGAAGAAGTGTGAATTTGGCTAAGTATGGAAACAAGGCACGAATCCGTGGAAATTCTCCAGCAGACATGCGCCAGGGGCGCATGACCCTGCGCCAGGGGCGCCTTCACCTGCGCCAGGGGCGCATCCCAAAACGCAGCATTTCATTTAACTTTCAACGAGTTGTTTTAAAGTGTTTTCTAGGGTTTTTCTTGAACATTATCTCTTATCTTATTTTGCAAGCCACCTTTTATTTTTTGAAGAACTCTCTCAATTAGTTTTAGATCTCAAAAACATTTTAGCTTATTTTTAGGAGATAATTAGTGAGTAATTAGTCGGTAATTAGTATTTTTCTTCAAGAATTCATGGAAACTAAGCCAAATATGGGTGACTAATCTCTCTTTTGTTGGTTTGTATTGAATCAAGTCATCCATTATACATTGTGAGCCAAGTTTCTCTCTTTTAATCATATTGTTTAATCTCCTCTTGTTTTAATGTTGTTTATGATAAATTCTTTGATTATTATGCTTGATCATTATATGATTATCGAATTTATTTATTGTCATTAAGTTTTTACCTCTAGATTGTTGGTATTTGCTTATTGTGTGACATTGTTAATGCTTTTATCTCATGGATTTGTAGATATTTGTGTTAATTAGGGAGGAGATTAGTGAGTTACATGAGGATTGGATTATTCTTGTGGATTCATACTTGAAACTATCGTTTTCTATGCTCGATTCATGTTAAATTCTTTCTAGATTGATTTGAGTTGCATGTTATCGTAAGAGTTTGTGAGAATAGATGTTTTTCACTTATTCGAGCCTTTGTTGATAGTAAGTAACGATATTTTTGATTGAGTTTGGCTATGATCGATGTCATATTTGGTTGATGGATGTCAATATAAACCAACCCTTTTAATTCAACTTAAAACCTTCCTTCTTTTATCGCTTTTGTTCGTTAAATCGATAGTCTTTCATTACAATTTCCAACACAAACCTTTAAAACCCCCCTTGTTTACTTTAGTTGTGACATTAGATTACATTTAGCCTTATAATTAAGTCCTTCCCTTGGGTTCGACCCTTGCTTACCATATATACTACGTTGTTTTTGCATGATTAGTAAGGTTTATAAATTGTTAATTTGGCCCTTTTATTACGACGTGAAAGTGCTCGCCAAATTTTGGCGCCGTTGCCGGGGAAGGCATTAGGCTTTCTTGTCTTCGTCTTTCTTTGTTAGTTAGTTAGTTTTTCTAGTTTGTTATATTCCTTAGTTAGTTTTTCTTTTACATAGCTTTGTAGTATTTATTACTCTCATTGAATTCACTAAAATAGTATTTATTACCATTTTCATTACTAGCTTGTTAGTATTTATTACTCTTTGTAGCCCAAACTTGAGTCTCACTCAAGTGTTGGGTAGTATTTTACCTTTTTAGTGTTGTTTTTATTTTGTAGGTTATTTCCTCTTGTATGTACCCAACTAGGTCATCTCGACCTCCAATTGCGCCCATTGATTTAGAGATCGAAAAGACGTTACGAGACCTTCGTCGAGTTATTGGTGAACCTTCTACGCCCGACGACATTGTCTTCGAGTTGGATCGTGAAGGAGACATCGTAGACGACATTGAAGGTTTTCATAACATTTTTGCCGTACCCGAAGAGCCTCAACCCTTAGACATGGCGGGACCACCCGACAATCGCACGTTGAAGCAATTAACGGCACCCGATCTCACTCAACAACCATTATGTATCACTTTTCCGGAGCATGAAGACGGTCATAACTATGCCTTGAAATCGGGCATCATACATCACCTACCCGTATTCTATGGTAGAGCCGGTGATGATCCTAATCGACATCTTGCGGAATTCCACGTGGTTTGTAGTACGATGATGCCGGAGGGAGTAGACGAAGAGAACCTCAAACTCCGGGCTTTTCCTTTTACACTCAAGGACTCCGCTCGAGATTGGCTCTATTTTCTCCCATCTAACTCGATTACGACATGGCAAACAATGAAACAAGTCTTCCTCGCCAAGTACTTCCCCGCGTCCCACTCTTCTATGCTCAAAAAGCAAATCTCTAACATTGAGCAACTAGATGGAGAAACGCTTTATGAGTATTGGGAACGTTTTAAAAGGATGTGCGCGAGTTGTCCCTACCATGGGTACGACCAAGGAGATCTTATTATGTACTTTTTCACCGGGTTACTTCCCGATGAAGCTAAGATGGTTAATGCGGCGAGTGGGAGAGCCTTAGTGAACAAGACCGTTGAAGCGGCTACTACTATAATTGAGGAGTTAGCGGCGAGCTCTCGTCATATGCGAACCAAGTCTAAACCAAGGGGAGTGCACATGGTTCGTGAACAACCAAGTCAAGATTCGGAACTCAAGAGTCAAGTGAGCTCACTCACCGAGATGGTTAGAGAACTCATTCAAGGGAAGGAGGTGGATAAGCCGTTGGAGTGTGGTCAATGTGGTTCGCATTCTCACTCGCCTTCCTCATGTCCTATGGTGATGGAAGATAACACCATGGAGGTCAATGCGATCAGAGCCTTTGGAAATAGACCTCCTCGTCAAAATTACGATCCCCACTCCAACACTTTCAACCCGGGATGGAAGGATCACCCTAATTTCCGATGGAGCAATCAAGAAATGTCACCTCAACAAAGACAATGGGGGCAAAATCAACCATTCCATCGCCAAGCGCCATCGCAACTAGGTGGACCCTTCAAGCAACCTTTCCAAGCGAATGCTAATCCTCAAAAGCAAGTCAATTCTAATCCGATACAAGCCCAAACGACGACTCCCTCATCCTCTATGTCCACGGAGGATATGATACGTGGCCTCGCCACCAACATGTCGAGTTTGCACACCTTGGTGACCCAAAACCAAATGGAAACGAAGAATAGCATCATTGCTCTTAATACTCAAATGGGTCAACTAGCCACGGTGGTGAATCGTTTGGAAGCTAAGGAGTCGGGTAAACTACCATCTCAACCCGTGCAAAACCCAAATTGTAGCGCGGTTTCCTTGAGAAATGGTAGAGAGCTACAAGAAGTGGAGAAGCGGAAGCCTAAATCAAAGGAGAAGGAGCCGGTTCTTGTAGAAGAGGAAGAAGAGATCGTAGTGGAACATGGAACGCCATCACAAGAGGTTGAAGTGGGGGAAACACCCATTCCAAAGCCGAAGGGGTCCGAGCTTGAGGTACCTTTTCCCGCGGCTTTACGTGTCACAAAGCCCACACCCGATAACAAGGATATCTATGAAACCTTTCGTAAATGCGAGGTAAACATTCCTTTGTTCGATTTGCTTAAGGGTGTCCCTAGGTATGCCAAATTTTTGAAGGAATTGTGTACGGTAAAGCGTAAAAGTAAAGCTAAGGCCACTAGAAAAGTGCGGGTGAGTGAACATGTTTCGGCCATTTTTCAAAAGAAAATGCCTCCGAAATGTAATGACCCGGGCATGTTCACTATTCCATGTACCATTGGTGGGAAACGTGTTGCTAACGCTATGCTTGACTTGGGTGCCTCTATAAATGTTATTCCTTTTTCAATGAATGAAACTTTGAATCTAGGACCCATGGTCGACACTAGTGTAGTGATACAACTAGCGGATCGTTCTAATGCTATTCCTAAGGGAGTCGTGGAGGATGTGCTTGTGAATGTGGATAATCTAGTTTTTCCGGCGGATTTCTATGTCTTGGAGATGGAAAACGACCCTAGAGCGGTCCCTATTCTTTTGGGTAGACCGTTTCTCAAAACGGCTAGCACAAAAATCGATGTGTCTAGTGGGTCGTTAACGATGGAGTTTGATGGTCATAGTGTCAAGTTCAATATTTATGATTGCATGAAACACCCTCTTGATGTTCATTCTTTGTGTTGTATTGATATAATTGAACCACTTGCTCAAGATGTGTTTGAATTGAATGTTTCGGATGCTTTGGAATGTGTGATTTCCAATGGAATTTGTGATGTTAATGATGCTTATGAGTATCCCTTGGATGTTGTTGAAGTGTTGGATGAGTTGGAATCCCTCCCCCTTGAGAAAAATTCCGCGGAAAAACCAACCAGGCCAATTGCGCCAGGGGCGCCTTTGCGCCAGGGGCGCCACCATTTGCGCCAGGGGCGCATACCCCCTGCATCCGAAACTATGTTTTATGCTAACCCTCTTCCACTAGCTTTGTCTAGTGAGAAGCTTCTCCCCTCAGTTGTGCAGGCACCCCCCGTCGATTTAAAGCCCTTGCCACCTCACTTGAAGTACGCTTTTCTTGGTGAGAAAGATACATTGCCGGTTATCATTTCAAGTAAGCTTACTCAAGATCAAGAGGTACGTCTCGTTTCTTTGCTTAAGGAGAATCAACTAGCTATAGGGTGGACCATAGCCGACATTAAGGGGATTAGCCCTAGCACATGCATGCATAAGATCAATTTGGAGGGGGATGCTAAACCGGTGAAACAACCCCAAAGACGACTCATGTAACAACCCGGATTTTTACCAAAAATAAAAATATAAAATAAAGATCAAATGAATTTAAGGTGGCGGAAACACCTTGAAAATCGCGTACTTATTAACAAATCAAAAGGGTTTAAAATAAATAAAATATAAAAGTTTACAAAACCACGGAAATAAATATCCTGAAATACTGAAATAAAATAATTTATTAAAAGAATTCTTGTAAATAAATCGTGACGCTCGCTAGCTCACTCCAAAACCCCCACAGCAGAAAGCAAATCATCAACCTGCCATTTTACAAAAAATAGCGATACGATCGATGGGGAGTAACTCAGACGTACTCCCAGCCATATTACATCACAATAAAGCTGACAAGTAAATAAAACAGCTAAAAATAATAATAATAATAATAATAATAATAATAATAATAATAATAATAATAATAATAATAATAATAATAATAATAATAATAATAATAATAATAGCAACAACTCCATACAACTCAATCGTACAAACAAGCAGAGTACTCCGGTCTTTCTCATCCATCTTAACCTTACTCGACACAATACTCTTAATTCTAATACAATTTAGTGTCAAACGCGTTTATATGACATATCCCTACGGGGTCGACTACTACCCAGCTGACAATAGGACCTCATCTAGTTAGTCCCGCAGACTTGACAATAGGACCTCAAGATACTCCCGGCAATACTGACAATAGGACCTCAAGAAACTAGTTCAAAGCCAACAATAGGACCTTGGACACTAAACCAAATCAAAGCGGATAAAAATATAATTGTTTCGTGACTTACTAAATTAACCACTACTCAATTGTGACGAACTGATGACTAAACTCAAGTCCTGCGCACCACCTAGACAAACTATGTCATTATACCATACTAAATATATACACTAACACTCACGCAAGCCTATCACACACAAGGCCCTTCAAATATTTTTATATATATATTCATCCATCATTCACACATAGGATGTTGATACACAACGAAACTCACCAAAAAAAACAGAGTTGTCTTACCAACTATTTCGTATTTAATTCATACACGAATCAATAGGTGTAACGATTAGCTAATAAACCCCAAATTCATAGCGCATAGACAAGACAAAACAACACAAATTCTCTACGAGACCCAGTAGACTCATTCACGTACAAAGCATTGTAATGTAATACCGAGTAACGTCATCACCGTTACCTTTTCGCGCTAGTCCACACTTGAGTCATCTATCTCGCACGGGTTGGCGTCAGGGTTGTTTGAGTTTAGCCCTAAGATCGGAAAAGGGAAAGAAGGAGTATAATCATGAGTTACGATATCGACGGCGATCGGAGCGACTACAACGAAACGGAGTATAGCTTACCTTAATGTGAAGAGGGTGAAGAGAGGATAATTATGAAGCAAGAATGGAGTAAAACCGTCAAGAGATGAAGTCGGAATGGAGGGTTGAAGAGGCGTTATTATGGGGCTTAATTGGTGCGGAGGTGATGCTAGGTTTTTACGAATAGCTGAGTCATTAATTAGGGTTTGTTATTATGGATATATATACGGAGTATTAGCAAGTCATCTACTCTTATTAAAGGTCTAATATTTTCTGAAAAGAAAAAATATATTAATTTAACATTAAGCTAATTTTAATCAAAATTGTTAAAAATATACAAAATAAGTTAAAAGTGATATTTATTGTGAATTATGAGTAGATATAAAAATAAAGTAGTACTACTATAAGTATTAGGTTTAAAATTATTCTTTGACTATTTTAAATTAGAAAATAACTATATTATTCTATAAGGGTAAACATTTTGTAAGTAATTTTATTAACTTTTAGTATAAAAGTATTAAATTTATTATTAATAAGATCGTAAATATTATTCAAAATATTAAACATATAAAATATGAAAAATAAATATAGTTTTAAATAAATTTGTGAATTAAAATATATTTTAATTTAACCTAAAAAATACGGGGTGTTACAATCTCCCCTACTTTAAAAAGTTTCGTCCTCGAAACTTGAAAAGAAAGGATAAATAAAAGAGGAGGAGAAGAAAATTTAAAGATGAAAGGAGATAAGAATGATATTTTTAAGACCTTCGATATTCTTCTGCTTTTCTTGTAATTTCCTGCAAGAAAGAAGTTTTGTTAAAACCCATTGGTGCTAGCCACCAAATTTGGGTCACAAACACAATCAGACTACTCATACAACGTCCTTAAGATCTACCCATCTCTCAGATTTTTAACCCAAAAATTCAAAACTTTTTAAAAAGGGGTTTTAAAGTGTGCGTCGGGAGCGTAGAGCTCTGATACCAACTGTAACAACCCGGATTTTTACCAAAAATAAAAATATAAAATAAAGATCAAATGAATTTAAGGTGGCGGAAACACCTTGAAAATCGCGTACTTATTAACAAATCAAAAGGGTTTAAAATAAATAAAATATAAAAGTTTACAAAACCACGGAAATAAATATCCTGAAATACTGAAATAAAATAATTTATTAAAAGAATTCTTGTAAATAAATCGTGACGCTCGCTAGCTCACTCCAAAACCCCCACAGCAGAAAGCAAATCATCAACCTGCCATTTTACAAAAAATAGCGACCACGATCGATGGGGAGTAACACAGACGTTCTCCCAGCCATATTACATCACAATAAAGCTGACAAGTAAATAAAACAGCTAAAAATAATAATAATAATAATAATAATAATAATAATAATAATAATAATAATAATAATAATAATAATAATAATAATAATAATAATAATAGCAACAACTCCATACAACTCAATCGTACAAACAAGCAGAGTACTCCGGTCTTTCTCATCCATCTTAACCTTACTCGACACAATACTCTTAATTCTAATACAATTTAGTAAGCCGAAACGTTTATATGACATATCCCTACGGGGTCGACTACTAACCAGCTGACAATAGGACCTCAACTAGTTAGTCCCGCAGACTTGACAATAGGACCTCAAGATACTCCCGGCAATACTGACAATAGGACCTCAGTAAACTAGTTTAGGCCAACAATAGGACCTTGGACACTAAACCAGTCCGAAAGCGGATAAAAATATAATTGTTTCGTGACTTACTAAATTAACCACTACTCAATTGTGACGAGAACTGATGACTAAACTCAAGTCCTGCGCACCACCTAGACAAACTATGTCATTATACCATACTAAATATATACACTAACACTCACGCAAGCCTATCACACACAAGGCCCTTCAAATATTTTTATATATATATTCATCCATCATTCACACATAGGATGTTGATACACAACGAAACTCACCAAAAAAAACAGAGTTGTCTTACCAACTATTTCGTATTTAATTCATACACGAATCAATAGGTGTAACGATTAGCTAATAAACCCCAAATTCATAGCAGACAGCGCACAAAACAACACAAATTCTCTACGAGACCCAGTAGACTCATTCACGTACAAAGCATTGTAATGTAATACCGAGTAACGTCATCACCGTTACCTTTTCGCGCTAGTCCACACTTGAGTCATCTATCTCGCACGGGTTGGCGTCAGGGTTGTTTGAGTTTAGCCCTAAGATCGGAAAAGGGAAAGAAGGAGTATAATCATGAGTTACGATATCGACGGCGATCGGAGCGACTACAACGAAACGGAGTATAGCTTACCTTAATGTGAAGAGGGTGAAGAGAGGATAATTATGAAGCAAGAATGGAGTAAAACCGTCAAGAGATGAAGTCGGAATGGAGGGTTGAAGAGGCGTTATTATGGGGCTTAATTGGTGCGGAGGTGATGCTAGGTTTTTACGAATAGCTGAGTCATTAATTAGGGTTTGTTATTATGGATATATATACGGAGTATTAGCAAGTCATCTACTCTTATTAAAGGTCTAATATTTTCTGAAAAGAAAAAATATATTAATTTAACATTAAGCTAATTTTAATCAAAATTGTTAAAAATATACAAAATAAGTTAAAAGTGATATTTATTGTGAATTATGAGTAGATATAAAAATAAAGTAGTACTACTATAAGTATTAGGTTTAAAATTATTCTTTGACTATTTTAAATTAGAAAATAACTATATTATTCTATAAGGGTAAACATTTTGTAAGTAATTTTATTAACTTTTAGTATAAAAGTATTAAATTTATTATTAATAAGATCGTAAATATTATTCAAAATATTAAACATATAAAATATGAAAAATAAATATAGTTTTAAATAAATTTGTGAATTAAAATATATTTTAATTTAACCTAAAAAATACGGGGTGTTACAACTCAACCCTCCCATGATGGAAGTCGTGAAGAAAGAGGTTCTTAAACTCTTTCAAGCGGGAATCATATACCCCATTTCCGACTCCAAATGGGTGAGTCCGACGCAAGTGGTGCCCAAAAAGACGGGAATCACGATTGTGGAGAACGACAAGGGTGAAATGGTCCCGACGCGGGTCCAAAATGGATGGAGAGTGTGCATTGATTACCGTCGCCTCAACTCGGTGACGAGAAAAGATCATTTTCCCCTTCCCTTCATTGACCAAATGCTTGAAAGGTTGTCGGGGCGGGCGTATTATTGTTTTCTAGACGGGTATTCCGGCTATTTTCAAATAGCCATTGCACCCGAAGACCATGACAAGACTACTTTCACTTGCCCTTTTGGGACCTTTGCGTACTCTAGAATGCCTTTCGGGTTGTGTAATGCACCCGCTACTTTCCAACGTTGCATGCTAAGCATCTTTTCTGAGTACGTGGAGGACTTTATTGAGGTCTTCATGGACGATTTCACCGTCCATGGAGACTCTTTTGATCATTGCTTGAGTCATTTATCGCTTGTCCTTAAACGATGCATTGAGTCAAACCTTGTTTTAAATTCCGAAAAATGTCATTTTATGGTAGAACAAGGCATCGTTTTGGGTCATGTTGTCTCTAAGAGAGGGATTGAAGTCGACAAGGCCAAAGTCGACACAATTCAATCCCTCCCTTATGCTACTAATGTGCGTGAAGTGCGTTCGTTTCTAGGTCACGCCGGGTTCTATAGGCGCTTTATCAAAGATTTCTCAAAGATCGCTTCTCCCCTTTGCAAGCTTCTTCAAAAAGATGAGCCATTTGATTTCACCGATGATTGCAAGAGAGCGTTTGATGTCTTGAAAGCGAGCCTCACCTCGGCACCCATAATCCAAGCACCGAATTGGAGCTTGCCCTTCGAGATTATGTGTGACGCTAGCGACTACGCTTTGGGTTCGGTTCTTGGTCAAAGAGAGGGTAGAGCTCCTCATGTGATTTCCTACGCATCTATGACACTAAACGACGCTCAAAGAAACTACTTTACCACCGAGAAGGAGCTCCTAGCGGTGGTGTTTTCTTTGGAGAAATTCCGTTCCTATCTCTTGGGTACTAAGGTGATTTTATATACCGATCACGCCGCGCTCAAGTACCTCCTTACCAAGAAAGAAGCAAAGCCTAGGCTTATTCGATGGATTTTGCTCCTAAGTGAGTTTGACATTGAAATTCGAGACAAAAAGGGGAGTGCTAACGTTGTGGCCGATCACCTTAGTCGTCTAGTTGAGAATGAAGTAAGCACCTCCCACCAAGGATCCGTTCGAGAGTCATTTCCCGATGAAGCACTCTTTGCCTTAACCGCCAACCACCCGTGGTATGCCAACATCGTGAACTACTTGGCCTCGGGAATGTTCCCTTCTCACTTCTCTAAGGGCCAACGAGACAAACTTCACCACGATTCAAGGTATTACACATGGGACGACCCGTATCTTTGGAAGCATTGTCAAGATCAAATTGTGCGACGTTGTATCCCGGAAGCGGAGGTGGGTTCTATCCTCAACTTTTGTCACTCCGAAGCGTGCGGAGGACACTTTGGTGGCAAGAGAACGGCGCGCAAGGTGTTAGATTGCGGTTTCTTTTGGCCTAGTTTGTTTAGGGACGCTCACGCTTATGCCAAATCTTGCAATAGATGTCAACGGACGGGTAACATCTCACGGAGAAACGAGATGCCTCAACATCCCATCCTCTTTTGTGAGATCTTTGACGTTTGGGGGATCGATTTTATGGGTCCGTTTCCGAGCTCGAATGGTTTTACCTACATCCTAGTCGCGGTCGACTATGTGTCTAAGTGGGTCGAGGCCAAGGCAACTAAGACGGATGATGCAAAAACGGTGGCGGCTTTCTTGAAATCGAATATCCTTTCCCGTTTTGGTTTCCCCAAGGCATTGATAAGTGATCGAGGTACCCATTTTTGCAATAAGGTGGTCGAAGCTTTACCTAAACGCTATGGAGTGACACACAAGGTCTCTACCCGTACCATCCGCAAACAAATGGGCAAGCCGAAGTGTCAAATAGGGAAATCAAATCTATCTTCGAGAAGACGGTGAACACGACTCGAAAGGATTGGAGTGATCGGTTGGATGACTCATTGTGGGCCTATCGCACGGCATACAAGACACCGCTAGGTATGTCCCCTTTTCGTTTGGTTTACGGAAAACCTTGTCACTTGCCCGTGGAGCTGGAGCACCGTGCTTATTGGGCTATAAAGAGATTCAACGCCGACATTGATGAAGCGGGACTCCACCGAAAACTTCAAATTCAAGAGTTGGAGGAGCTAAGGAATGAAGCGTACGAGAATGCGGAGATTTACAAGGTAAAGACGAAAGCTTGGCACGACAAGTTGATTTTGAGGCGGGAATTCAAAGTCGGCCAAAAGGTACTACTCTATCAATCTCGTTTACGTCTTTTTCCCGGTAAATTGCAATCGCGTTGGGTTGGACCGTTTTTAATCACTCATGTCCACCCTTACGGTACCATTGAAATTCAAAACCTCGCTAATAATAAGGTTTTGAAAGTCAATGGCCACCGTTTGAAACCATACTATGAAGGTTTCAAAGCCCATGGTGTCGAAGAGATTGAGCTCTTTGACCCCGAGATTTTAGAATGAAAATCGTTTTCTCAAGAAAAGTCAAGCTAACGACTTTAAACAAGCGCTTAATGGGAGGCAACTCATCCTACTCTTTTGGTTTTTATTTTTATTTTTTACCTCTTTTATTTCAAAACAAAACAAAACAAAACAAAAAAAAAAAAAAAAAAAAACAACCAAAAACCCAAAAATTTTCTAAGGCAAGAAAACGAGAAACGCCACAGAACTCATGCGCCAGGGGCGCATCCATTGCGCCAGGGGCGCATCCATTGCGCCAGGGGCGCCTTCCAATGCGCCAGGGGCGCACCTCGGCTGACTTGCCTTTGCCTTATTTTACTCGAGTTTCTTTCTTTCTTTCTTTCCTCATTACTTCATTACCTCCTCTTTTCTTCTTCTTTTCCTTAAAACCCTAATACTCATCCTCTTCAATCACCGTTTTTCATCTTTTTCCTTATGATTTTACCTCTAATTTTGCATTTAAACACTTTACCTCACTCTTTCTCTACATAATAACACCTAAAATCATCATTTTCACTCAAAATCACCCCTAACCCTAAAAATTTCGATTTCCTCTTTTGTGCTTCTAAGGGTCGATTTTTGGTATTCTAAGGCATAATTTAGCTTGAGTCGGGTTTTTCATGCTTCCTCATCCACTTTTGCCACAATTTTCGTCGGTTTTGAGTCGGTATACTTCCTCTCCATTGTAGTTTAATTTTAGTTGGTTACTTGTTGATTTTCTTTCTTCACTTCTAATCTTTAGTCTTTAATTTGTTAGTCTCTTGCAAGTCTTTTAGGTGTAATTTGGTGTCTTTTGCTTTCTTTTTAGGGTCTAATTGTCTAGGTTTTAGTAGTGCCCACAAGGTGTTCGATAAAAGGTCTAGGTGACTTTCCCTTTCCCAAGTCTTTTCTTTGTAGTGTTGATTACGGTTTAGGCGTCATGGGTAAAACCGGGGCTAAGTCTAAGGGCAAAGGGAAGGAGGTAGGCGAGTCTTCCACTACCGAGGAACCTTATTCCGCCAAGCCAACACTTCCTAAACTATTCCACCCTCGTTGGAACCTCCTAAAAAAGCGTGTTATTCACCCTACAAAATTTTTCGATGCCCAAACCCTAGTTGACCTAGGTTTGTTCGCCATTGTGATGGGGTTGGCGGAGAAGGTAGGACTCGAAGAGCTTATTTTCCAAACACCGGACACATACCCCGAGTACACTCTTGAATTTCTTTCCACAATTGTAATCAATGAACCCGATGATGATGAGGAGGAGAAATCCATCTCTTTTAGGTTACATGGCGACGATTACGATTGCACTTTTTCAGAATTGCGTGCGGCTTTTTACATTAAGAAGGAGCCAACCGGGGACTTTCGAGGCCTCAACCAAAATGAGATAACCTTTCTTTGGCGCGCTTTATCGGGTGAGCCTGGTAAGACGAACAATGATCGTAGTTCCATGATCACTCACCCCGCCCTTCAACTTCTCCACCGATTCATAAATGTCAATATTCTTTGCCTTGGAAGTCCGACTAAGGCGAATAATGAGAGTGTTGAACTCTTGTGGAGTTGTTTACCTTTTGGTGTGGGTGTCCCCGATTGGGTTGACATCTTTGTTCGAGCTTGCGTGAAGAAGACCACCTCCCAAACTAAGGGTGAGCTTCATATGGGTGGCATGATCACCCTCATTGCCGAGTATCTCGACCTCGACATGTCCTCGGTGGTCGCTAGTAAGGGTTTGACTTTGTATACCAAGGAGGGGATGAAAGAGGCCAAGTTAATCGCGAAACGACCGAGACGGGGGTCTCAAACGATCGCACGTCAACGAGAATTGGTCGGACCATTCGAGTGGCTTGTGGGGACAAATCATGTGCCATATCTTGTCCTACCACGCCCCAAGGGTAAGCCGCTTCCCACGGGTGACCGACCCAAGGATTGGTTTGTCCCTTCCGACGTTGACGTGGATGCGGGTGAGGGGGTTGTGAGAGATGAGGGCACGTCTCAACACATGGAGACCGATGAGGGGGGCCGAGAGGGATTCCAAGAGGGGTTTCAAGAGGGTGAGCAAGGTGGAGGGAGTTGGGAGCAAGCGGCTCAAGCCTTTCATGGACCATCGAGCCATCCTTCATTTCCGACCTTTACCTCGCAACAAGGGTCGTGGGGGTCATGGGAGGCTAGTGCCACCTCGGATTGGCGACGTCAACACATGCTTTTGCACCAACAAACCGATTCTCGGCTCGCGTCTTTGGAGGATTACAACCGATTGCATCATCAAGTCTTAATGGGGATGCACAATATGTATCTTCAACAAGCGCCTAATAGGTACTCGGGGCCGAGTTCGGAGGACATCCTATCCTTCTATGAGCGGGAGGAAGCGAGGAAGAGAGCGCATGACGCGCAACGGTCTTGGAACCAAGGGCCGGGGGGTCCTTGGGGTTCCGGTAGCGGTTTTTGAAGCATGAGGATTACGCCGTTTCCTTCACATTGAGGACAATGTGCACTCTAAGCGTGGGGGAGCGGTATGTGATTTGTTTGTGTATATCTATTTCATTTCATCGCTTTACTTTTGATTTTAGCATCTTTCTCTAAAAAAAAAAAAAAAAAAAAAAAAAAACGAAAAAAAAAAAAAGAAAAAAAAAATATATATACCCCGATAAGTTGAAAACCCGAAAGGGCGGCTTATGCAAAAATTTGGGGGGCCTCGCTTTTGGAAGCCTTAGTATGCAACCATTAGCAATAAAATTGAGGTCAAAAGAGCCTAAAAAAAAAAGGGCCATAATTACCCCCTAAGTATGGGGCTAGTACTAATATATCCCGTACTATGGGCTTAATCTTTAGAACTTGCTTGCGTCTTGGCTTGTTATACGGTGATATATTGTGGTGTTCGGAGGGAGGTAGGGTAGGAGCACTTGGTGAGGCCTATGGATGCTAAGGAGGTTTTGAATTTGTTTTTATGGCGCTCACCAAGTGGGGAGATATAAGGAGGGGATTAAAGGATTGCTTTGGTTAAGGTGGGGCATTCCTACTCTATTATGGTGTTGTGATCGTTTTCTCTTGGAGGATTTTTCTTGTCGAGGGAGATATAAGAAGTGAGGGGATAGGAGTTGGTGGCATCATGTGTGAGTTTATGAGGGAGTTATAAGAAGGGCGAAGCGAGGTTAGGGACATTATAGATGAGGGAGTGATAAGGAGGAAGATGTGTGAGGGAAGAGTGCTATCTTTCGGTTTACTTTACTCGAGACGAGCAAAGGTCTAAGCGTGGGGGAGTTGATACGACTCGTTTATACAAGGTTTAAATGCGGGTTTTACGTATTGAATTCCTAATAATTCCGTCTTTTTAGATGGTTTTAGAAGCACTTACACGAATACGAGAAATCAAGCTAAAATCGCATTTTGGTCAAAGTCAAGGTCAACAACAAAGTCAAGGTCAAACTCAAGGTCAATCTTGGAGCCGAGTACGAATCGTGATACAAGTCGGCCCGAGAATTGAGTCAAGTCGATAAAGTCAAGCTTATTTTGAAGATACAAGGCATTTGGGTGAAGAAGTGTGAATTTGGCTAAGTATGGAAACAAGGCACGAATCCGTGGAAATTCTCCAGCAGACATGCGCCAGGGGCGCATGACCCTGCGCCAGGGGTGCCTTCACCTGCGCCAGGGGCGCATCCCAAAACGCAGCATTTCATTTAACTTTCAACGAGTTGTTTTAAAGTGTTTTCTAGGGTTTTTCTTGAACATTATCTCTTATCTTATTTTGCAAGCCACCTTTTATTTTTTGAAGAACTCTCTCAATTAGTTTTAGATCTCAAAAACATTTTAGCTTATTTTTAGGAGATAATTAGTGAGTAATTAGTCGGTAATTAGTATTTTTCTTCAAGAATTCATGGAAACTAAGCCAAATATGGGTGGCTAATCTCTCTTTTGTTGGTTTGTATTGAATTGAAGTCATCCATTATACATTGTGAGCCAAGTTTCTCTCTTTTAATCATATTGTTTAATCTCCTCTTGTTTTAATGTTGTTTATGATAAATTCTTTGATTATTATGCTTGATCATTATATGATTATCGAATTTATTTATTGTCATTAAGTTTTTACCTCTAGATTGTTGGTATTTACTTATTGTGTGACATTGTTAATGCTTTTATCTCATGGATTTGTAGATATTTGTGTTAATTAGGGAGGAGATTAGTGAGTTACATGAGGATTGGATTATTCTTGTGGATTCATACTTGAAACTATCGTTTTCTATGCTCGATTCATGTTAAATTTTTTCTAGATTGATTTGAGTTGCATGTTATCGTAAGAGTTTGTGAGAATAGATGTTTTTCACTTATTCGAGCCTTTGTTGATAGTAAGTAACGATATTTTTGATTGAGTTTGGCTATGATCGATGTCATATTTGGTTGATGGATGTCAATATAAACCAACCCTTTTAATTCAACTTAAAACCTTCCTTCTTTTATCGCTTTTGTTCGTTAAATCGATAGTCTTTCATTACAATTTCCAACACAAACCTTTAAAACCCCCCCTTGTTTACTTTAGTTGTGACATTAGATTACATTAAGCCTTATAATTAAGTCCTTCCCTTGGGTTCGACCCTTGCTTACCATATATACTACGTTGTTTTTGCATGATTAGTAAGGTTTATAAATTGTTAATTTGGCCCTTTTATTACGACGTGAAAGTGCTCGCCATGAAAGGGTAACGGTTGGTATAAAATTAGCAGATCAACATGGCCCAAATGGAATTAGAAAGGCAAGTATATGTAAACATGACGAACACTAGCTCCGAGAATATGATCTTGGACCGATACTTTAATCTCACGGACGGTATTTCGGTCGGCTTTTTTCCTACTATTATTCCTGCTGGTGGTACCGTGTATGAGAACCATGCTGTGTCGAAAGGAGCCATCGTGTATTCCGGTCGTAACAAGGAACACGTCGCGTCTGCATGGGTCTTGGCTTGGGATTTACCCCGTTCAGACGCCATCCCACCACTAAGGCAGGTATTAAGTTCAAATTCAATTTTATTTAACAACATGGTCTAGAAATATCGTAAAAACTTAATATAAGTATAATTTTTTTTTAAATTTATAAATTTATTTCTCTTAAATCGAATTATTAAAAAGGAGACATTTTATTAGCCATGTGGCCCATGCGCTATACAATATATTCGCATTATAGAGCTTGAAGATGACCAACTCATTTACCTTAATTTGACGTTTGCCGTAGGTTTATGTCACTTGTGGATTGAAGAGTGAAATCGACAAACTGACCGCAGGTGACATTGTGATGAAATTGGCTAAATCTACAGACTTTAGTTGCAATAGCGACGAGGTTACAAAGACTACTGGGTACGCCGGTACCGTTGGTGCAGTCCCCAACGATTCTGTTAGTGTCTCAGCATTTTTCGGACTTATCCCTGAAAACTGAGTTGTTGCCGAAATATGACCTACATACCAAATGATACTACAAGTATCATACTTATAACTCTATAAGATAAATAATGCTTTGTTGCTCCACGGTTATAATGTCTATTTGAACTATAAAATCTACTACTATTGCTGCTACTATTTCTACCTTATTAATTAGAATGTGTTCAATACCTTCCACAGCGTATCTACCATTTACTCGTTCATCAAATTATGTTTGAGTAAAGTCTTGTTAAATTTAATAATCTTGAAAATTCTACTCCGCTTCGTGTACTGTTAAAAAAGATATGAGTTGAACGTTGTTGTGTTATTCATTAACTAAAGACCGATTATATAGGTTACATAATTAACTAAAGACCGTTTATATAGGTTACATATAAGCCGAGACGCACACATATACCTAATGCTTAGTTGCTAGAGTTATCTAGTCCAATTTGTAAAATTTTAAGGGGGAATATAATTAGGAGAAAAGGGAGAAGTTAATTATATTAAACTTGCTCAAATAATTACATGGTAACTTAGTCATTATATAGACAAGACAATCAACTAATAACTATAAAACTTCCACTAATATAACTTAACACATATTTTGTAACTTCCCCTTTCCCTAAAGCCACTAAACAAATTACCTAACTTCTAGTTATCACACACAAGAAATTTAACCTTGCTTGCTAACAATTTACGTAAAACTAACGATTTTCTCACAAGTTTATTATACATTTATACGTCCGTCGTAAGACAACCTATAGACATTATATACCAACACTTTATTTGTTGTGAGCATTAAATTAGTTGTTAACAATCTCTATCAGTTATTTCACATATGAAATAATTTTATATTAGAATTTTTCGTGTTACTATAATCAAGTAGCTTAGGAAACTAATTATTATATCTAATAACATCAACAGTAATTCTCCTGTAAGGCACAACTTACGCAAAATTAATGTAAGACCAAATTACAAATTACAATTAAAAGGGTATAAAATTGAAAGGACCATAGTATATCTAATATACGCAGCGGAAGACAAAAAACAGTCCTTATAAGATCTATTGCATTTAAAATGGTACAAAAATAATTGGTAGAAATGTATACCTTCGTGAGAGTACAAAGTATTATATAACTCTGAAAATACAGAGTCCCTAGTGTATCCACACCGATAAATATAATAACGTTCTCAACCCTTGAGACGACTTGAAAATACAGAGAGAACGCTTTCCCTCGGTACTATACGTATGAGAGTAAATAAAATGAGATCAATTTCTTTTAACTCAAACACACGAAAATGATGCTGTGTTCTTTTGTTTTAGATGCTCCCTTTTCTTATATTTTTGATAATGCCACTACTATACTGTCATTGTTGGTTTTTTTTCTTGTATAGCAAAAGATGCTTAGTCAAAAGTCAAAACAATCAAAAATGTTTAGAGAAAGGCACGTAGCATGTGGATGCATGGTGTCAAAAAATAAAAGCTTACTCATACTTATTAAAATTGACACACTACTCATTATTTAACATCTCATACAAACGTATTTTCAATATTCACTATATTTTCCGTGTTAGCGGAACAATATAAAAATATATCGTCCAAATTATTTCATTCAATTATCCCAATAAAAATGAAATAACCGTAAACGTCAAATATCGACCGTAAGTGTGTGACCACATAGGTTCAACATTAAACCAGTAGTAATTAATCTTACGAAACGATTGGGTTTGGGACACAATTCCAACAATCTCCCACTTGACCCAAAGTCAATCGCATTAACTACTAATCGAGGTTGGCGTCTAACAACACTCCTCAACGACTGGATAATGTGAAAATCAACATCCAATGTAGGCGAACCTGAGCTAAGGTTAATGTATTATTTCCTTCCATCGTTTCAACTCCGGATCACTCTAGGGTATGGTTTATCTGTCAAACCCTATTAAGTGACCACTATGTTACATGTCAATCATTAATGGTTGGTAAATGACTATAAGAAACTCCTTTCTTAAACCATTCTTTTGCCTTGGCCAAGGTCTTTATACAACCAATAAGATTAATGACAACATAGAGTTCTAACTCATTACCTTGAGCTAATGGATTCCATCTTGACTCACCACTAATTAAACAGATACTTAATTATACCCAATAACCATTCATCTAGTATTTTTACACACTAAATGTCCGGTATCAAAGCACAATAAGCAGTCTAATAATTACAATGATGATCTCAGGTCAAAGGAAAACATATACTATTACTCCTTAAGAGAATTTTCATATTGACAGATTATAGGTAATATTATCCATTAGAAAATCTCACTTTTGGTCAGTTCAATGATCATATCTCCATATGCATCATTTATATATATAACTTAATGAATGAGATCCATTAATATTCATCATAAGAATACTGCTATACATATATTGATCTTTTCGGATTATTATAGTCCCATAATAACAATCCTACGACCAAGAACAATCTTTAGACTAAACTCTTTAATACTTGACTCTCATTATTATAATCTCCATTATAATGTCAAGTATACCAGTTTAATCAAGGACTCATTATAAAATTAACTCCTTAACAATATAATGATCAAACGCCATATTTATTAATCAACATTAATAATTTACATTATACAACAAGTGTTCAACGTGCTTCATATATATTGATCTCTAGGGTACAATTCTTACAATTTACCACTTGACCTAGAGCCAATCAGATATGAACTTTAATCCCATACTCCACTTGTGCTTGTCAAACTCTTTTGCACCAAGCGCTTTAGTGAAGGGATCCGCAACGTTTTCCTTTCCGTCTATCTTTTGGATCAAAACATCTCCACGGTCGACAATCTCACGAATCAAGTGAAATTTTCGTAGAACGTGTTTAGACTTTTGGTGTGCTCTTGGCTCTTTAGCTTGGGCAATAGCTCCAGTGTTATCACACAATATAGGAACCCCTTGCTCAACTAACGGAACAACACCAAGTTCAGTTAAGAACTTTTTCATCCACGGCTTCCTCGCGGCAAAGACCACAAGCAAAGAATATATTACGCCTCGGTCACCGAGTCATTTCTGATTTGTTGTTTGGAACTCTTCCAACTCACTGCACCACCATTTAAGGTGAAAACATAACCAGAGGTAGATTTGCTATCATCTTTGTCTGATGCAAAACTAGCATCAGTAAAGCCAAACAACTTTAGCTCACAGTCTCCATAAATAAGGAACTGGTCCTTAGTCCTCCGCAAGTACTTGAGGATAGACTTAACCACTTTCCAATGTTCCTCGCCTGGATTTCCTTGAAACCTACTCGCTACTCCTAGCGCGTAAGCAACATCAGGCCTTGTACATGTCATGGTATACATGATAGCTCCCACTGCGTTTGCATATGGGACTCTACTCATGCGCTCTCTTTCCTCTAGGGTCTTAGGACAATCTTCTCTAGAAAGAGAAATTCCTGTCCCTATTGGAAGATAGCCCTTTTTGGAATTATCCATGTGATACCTCTTCAAGACAGTATCAATGTACATAGATTGGGAGAGCCCAAGCAGCCTTTTTGATCTATCTCTATAGATTTTTATTCCGAGAATATAAGCCGCTTCTCCCAAATCCTTCATAGAGAACTGTTCTGACAGCCAAATCTTCGTCTCTTGCATTGCTGGTATATCATTTCCTATTAACAATATGTCATCGACATATAAAATCAGGAAAATTACTGTACTCCCACTAACCTTTTTGTACACACATGACTCCTCTTCACATCGCACAAAATCAAAAATTTTGATTGTCGTGTGAAAACGAATATTCCAACTACGAGAAGCTTGCTTCAATCCATAAATGGACCGCTGCAACTTACATATTTGATCATGAGCCGACGGTGATATAAATCCCTCACGTTGGGTCATATAGACCTCTTCCTTCAGCTCTCCATTTAGAAAAGCTGTTTTCACATCCATCTGCCATATCTCATAATCATAATATGCAGCTATGGCTAACAGAATCCGAATAGATTTGAGCATTGCTACAGGAGAAAAAGTTTCCTCATAATCAATACCTTCCTTTTGATTATACCCCTTAGCAACAAGACGGGCTTTATAAGTTTCAACTTTACCGTCTGCTCCAATCTTTTTCTTAAAAACCCATTTGCATCCAATAGGTTTTATGTCCTTAGAGCAATCAACCAAAGTCCATACTTTGTTGATTCTCATAGACTCCAATTCGGATTTCATGGCCTCTAGCCATTTCTCATGATCTGAACATGTCATGGCCTCTTTAAAGTCCTTAGGATCGTCATCAACATGAGTGATATCATCAGCATGAACATCATCATGTACCAATAGATTTAATCGATCTGGTGGATGACGCTCCCTAGTTGACCTTTTAAGAGGTTGGTGTACTTCTTGACTTTGTCGTTCCGTCAATACCTGAGCTGGTTCTTTAAGCAGCTCAGTTTCCTCAGTACTAGAGGTTGGTATCCTTGGTGGTAACTTCAAAACGTCAAGAAAAGGTAACTCAACAGGCATCACATGCTTTTGAGCTACTATCGACTCATTAGAATCTTGAATTTCATCAAGATCTATTTCTACATCACGACTTCCTTCTTCAAGGAATTCCCTTTCTAAAAAGGTTCCACTTCTAGCCACAAATACTTTGTGCTCAGAAGGATGATAGAAATAATATCCTATCGTTTCTTTAGGATAACCAATAAATCGACACTTATCAGACTTTGCTTCAAGTTTGTCTGATTGCAGTCGTTTGACATAAGCTGGACAACCCCACACCCTTAAGTGTTTTAGGTTAGGCTTACGTCCTTTCCATATCTCATATGGAGTTCCATTAACTGCTTTAGTGGGAACTTTATTCAATACATACGCAGCCGCTTCCAAAGCATATCCCCATAGAAATATAGGAAGATCAGTGAATCCCATCATGGATCGTACCATATCCAATAAGGTTCGATTTCTCCTTTCTGAAACACCATTATGTTGTGGTGTTCCCGGAGAAGTCCACTGAGACAAGATACCATCATGTCGTAAATAATCAACAAATTCATCACTAAGATACTCACCTCCACGCCGCTTCTAACGCCTTGATATTCTTACCACCGCTTCCACTTCACTGCGAAATCTTTTGAAAGTTTCAAAAGATTCAGACTTGTGTCTCATAAGATACACAAATCCATATCTGGACATATCGTCAGTGAACGTGATAAAGTAAGAATATCCATCTCTAGCTTGAACTTTCATTGGTCCACATACATCACTATGTATTAGTCCAAGTAATTCACTGGCTCTCTCTCCTTTTCCGGTAAAAGGAGATTTGGTCATCTTTCCTAGGAGACAAGATTCACAAGTTTCATATGATTTATAATCATACTGTCCAAGACATCCTATCTTGTACAACTTGTTCACTCTTTTCTCTCCAATATGACCAAGCCTACAATGCCAAAGATAACTTTGGTTTGCCTGATTATTTCTCTTCCTCTTTTGGCCAGAAATAGTCATTATAGAACAAGGTGTAACTTCAGGTAAGACATACAAACCCTGTTGTAGATAACCGCTCGCATATAATTCATTACAGTGAAATATATTACAACGATTGTCAGAGAAAATTGTTCGAAAACCACACTTGTCTAAAGACGATATGGAAATTATGTTCGAAACAAACTTAGGAACATAATAACAACTTTCTAACAACATAGTTTTGCCCGTAGGCATTACAAGAGAAATTTCTCCTACAGCAAGGGCGGCAACATAAGCTCCATTCCCTACTTGTAGATTCACTTCTCCTTTCTTCAACCACTTATTGATTTTTAAACCCTGCAACATATTGCAGATGTTAAAACTACTACCGGTATCCAATACCCATTTGGTAGTATCAATAGTTGCTAAAGCAATCATGAAAACACTTTTCACAAGTATCTCACCTGATTTCTTGTCCTTCAGAGTAGCTTTAAACTCTGGACAATTCCTTTTCCAATGTCCTTTCTTATGACAGAAAAAACATTCAGCATCCGTCTGATCAACTTTCACTTTCTTACCCTCAGATTTACTGATAGCATCCTTGGGTGCAAGTGAATTTTTATTAGCACGCTTCTTTCCCTTCCACTTATTCTTGGAAGACGTGCCAACCAGATTCACAGATCCAGATACCTTCACCTTCCCAGATGTGATTTGATGTTCAAAATCGACCAATAAATTGAGCAATTCATGAAGATCACAATCCATCTTATTCATGTTATAATTGACAATGAACGGTGAATAGGTATTATCAAGAGACTGCAAGATCAAGTCTTGTGACAACTCTTTGCCTAACGAGCATCCTTGCTTCTCAAGCTGTTCTACAAGATCAATCATCTTTAGAACATGGATCCCGACAGGCTCTTTGGGTTTCAATTCAGATTTGAACAGGGACTTAGATATCTGATATCTAGCTGTCCTACTTTGAGACCCATACATCTTTTTCAGATGTTCAATGATCTGTGACGGATTCATAGTTTAAATCTTTGTCTCACGAAGTTCAGGACTCATTGACGCCAAAATAATACACTGAGCCGTAGTACTTTGTTCCAAATACTTTGAATATGCATCTGATGCACCGGCATCAGTTACTCCCTCTAAGGGGGCTACTACAGCAGGCTTATTGATCACATCGATGAGCTTTTCATGCATGAGCACGATTCTCAGGTTGCGGTACCAATCATCAAAATTGTTACCAGCCAACTTATTAGCATCAAGTATGCTCCGCAGTGATATTGTAGCCATTTTATTATCTGATTAAGACTGAAAAACAATATCAACATGAACACAATTATACTTCATTAAGATATGGACTTTATCAAAATGAAAAATTAAACTTCTAAAACATGAGTGAGCCCCTTGGTAGTCAAGTCGTTTCTCACACATAATTAAAGTTTACAAATTTTATCCAATAAAATAAATACTGGCTCTATACTACATAGTCCCCTGGAAGTCAGGTCGTTCCTATTAGTATAGTTGAGTTTATCCACCCTAGTGACAGAAAACTAATTAATCTTTTACCCTCTGGGTAGTCCAGACTATAAGTAAAAATAAGTAATTTTGCTTCACCCTTGTATCATTCATACGATAGACAATACATTATTTATTTCTGAACTACAAGTCCCCTGGTTGTCAGGTCGTTCCTTGTAAACAAAAATAAATTTTATTATCTACTTGATGGAAAAGCCAATTAACAAAATAAACCATATTTTATCAATAAAACTCAATATTTTAAATGGTCAAGATTTTGTTACTAAAACACCTTTTAATAACATTAGTGATTATATCAGTTATATAACCACAGAACTAAATAATTATAACTCAAAAGTTACCAAAAACTCGATAATAATTATTGATAACATAATATTAATTATCATAACAAATCCAAAAATTGTACTGATAAAAAAACAGAAAGAATATGCAATCTAACATTCAAATATACCAATTAAATGCAAACTCCTGCTCTGATACCAATTGAAAGGACCATAGTATATCTAATATACGCAGCGGAAGACAAAAAACAGTCCTTATAAGATCTATTGCATTTAAAATGGTACAAAAATAATTGGTAGAAATGTATACCTTCATTGAAGATAAAGTATTATATAACTCTGAAAATACAGAGTCCCTAGTGTATCCACACCGATAAATATAATAACGTTCTCAACCCTTGAGACGACTTGAAAATACAGAGAGAACGCTTTCCCTCGGTACTATACGTATGAGAGTAAATAAAATGAGATCAATTTCTTTTAACTCAAACACACGAAAATGATGCTGTGTTCTTTTGTTTTAGATGCTCCCTTTTCTTATATTTTTGATAATGCCACTACTATACTGTCATTGTTGGTTTTTTTTCTTGTATAGCAAAAGATGCTTAGTCAAAAGTCAAAACAATCAAAAATGTTTAGAGAAAGGCACGTAGCATGTGGATGCATGGTGTCAAAAAATAAAAGCTTACTCATACTTATTAAAATTGACACACTACTCATTATTTAACATCTCATACAAACGTATTTTCAATATTCACTATATTTTCCGTGTTAGCGGAACAATATAAAAATATATCGTCCAAATTATTTCATTCAATTATCCCAATAAAAATGAAATAACCGTAAACGTCAAATATCGACCGTAAGTGTGTGACCACATAGGTTCAACATTAAACCAGTAGTAATTAATCTTACGAAACGATTGGGTTTGGGACACAATTCCAACAAAAATTATGAAACAAATCTATTAAAGTCACTTACAGGGGTACTAAAAAAATTTAGTAACAATTAATCATAATTATTACTTAAATAGTACAAAAGCTATATAAACGGGTACAAATGAGGTGGACTTACAATAAGTTATTGTAAGTCCTGACTTACACAAGAATTTGTGTAACACCAAAAAATTTCTCAATCTTATATTTTTCGCCAGATTAATTAACAAAATAGTCTACGTTTGAAACATATTACATCCAATGGGTCCATGTCAATCCAATATTTTTCTTCTAATTTTTATCACGGAAATCGATGTACACCAAAACACCATATAGCTATTCTAACAAAATTTTGAGAAATTGTCGTAGTTCATAGTGGTTTCATTGAAATTTTAAGGAAAAAAAAGAACAATAATTGCAGCAGGAGCAAAAACAAAAAAAATGCATGAAAACAATTCATACTACTTTCATGCACATGTAGGTACCGGATCTGCGCGGTGGAACACTCGACGTCTCACTAAGTGTTTTAAGTGAATAAAAAAAGTGCTTTAAGTTTAAAAGATGAAGGTTGAAGAATCTTTAGAACTATTTTGTAGTCACCACTAGATTATATGGTAATTTGGAACTCGCATACGTGTCTAAAGCTCTAGGACATGGATTTTACAGTTCAAAGCACGTCAACACCCATCCGTCTAAGTCAATTGTGAAACCAGATTCAGATTCGGGGTGAGACTATTTTTCTTAGATTAGTTATATTAGAAAAACCGTTTAGAAAAGCCTACGTAAAAGTAGCCAGTACTGGCTTGAAAAAAATCTATAAGTTTCTATATTTGAGCTAAGAATCCCCTACGTGCATATGCCAAAAAGTTGTAAAATATGAACGAAAAAAGATGTTAACAAACCGCTTTTGAAGTTGCGGTTTAATGTGAGAACCGCCTGTGCCTTGATGGTTCCATGACTGAACCGTTAGTGCACTGACATTTTTCCATGTGTATGCAAGAAGTAAATTGTTTATTAAAAGAAAACCCCCCTTTAGCATATGCTTTAACGAATATAAATGAGAACGGTACAAGTTTTATCGAATTTATTATTTAGTCGTGTTAATGCGTTAGAAAGGATTTGCTTAACATTAACTTAAAATAAATTCCATTTGATTTACTTCAGAGGGCGTTGCTTATGCGACATTAGCAGGGATTATGAATTCGAGTTGCTACTACTGTCCAATGCAAAACGGATTCGCGATGCCAATGTTAGGGTAGGTTAAGGTAACCCTTGTAAGTCGGTGTCATGAATGAGTAACTCATTGCATAGTGTCGAGATGTACATTCTAAAGTTGTAGAAAGTAGAAAGACAATTTTTGTGTATTGTATTTGGAGAGAAATTATAAGGGGTGTTATTACATAAGGAATATGATTGATGTTAATCAAATTCGGGATATTTAATGTGTAATTGTGTCTAAAATCATTGGTGAATGTCTTTATTTATAGGTGAAAGTAGGAACAATCTAACGTAAGACTACTCGGGAAACCGCCCGTGCCCTTGCGGCTCGTGCGGAAAACCGCAGTACATTTTCGGCACACTGAGCTAACTGCAATTGCTGTTGTTGTTTTGTGAGTTGTATTTTGTTCTTGATGGAGGTAGTACATCTTTATACTCTTAGTTTCTCATATATATCTACAAATGAAAGCTAATCACACGGTGTATAAATTTGATAAAGAAAAAAAAAAACAAGTCAAAAGAAATAAATAAGAGAATAACAAAACCGCATATTAATTTGAATCTGGGACCCTCAGGCTAATCATAACGTCGAATTCAAATAGATCTTTAAAATCTCATAAATTGACGGCTCTTTGACGCTTATTGAACAATTAATGGTATTTGGTGTTTGGATGTACAAAGCAAAATAATACTAACATAGAACGATAAAAATGGAGAAATCAAACAGAGATACGGAGTACATATTCTCCATGTATATGAAAACGAACAAAGTTTTATTATTCATCTCCATTATTTAAAACGAATGTCGAAAGCAAGTATGATAAGGGTTCCTTATTCTGTCAAATGGAAATGAGGATCGATACTAATTAAAGGGACTTATATGCTTTAATGATATTTTCATTCAACTTACTAGTACGGAGTAGTATATAAAGGTTATAGGTGGGACGATAATTCGTACAAAATCAAACATCTTCAATAGAAAATCACCAACTATTTGAGGTAATTGTTAATTTAAGTCTCACGTATGTAGTTGTGTTTGTATATTAAATGTAGTAGTATATAGTTTAATGTTTTTATTAAATTGATGCTTCGTCCTTCAATGTTGTTAGAGTATATAAAACCGATCTTGGGCCTCCAATCATCTGCTTAAGCTTTTGGTTGAGTTGGTTCCTAACATAGTATCAAAGCCTTGTGGCAAAAGGTCACGGGTTCGAATCTCACCACCCCTCACTTTCAAAGTGGTATATTTCGCACCAGGTAGGCGGGCCTGTAGTTGCGTCCACGCTTCAAGCCCAAAGGGCATTCGCGTGAGGGGGCGTGTTAGAGTATATAAAACCGATCTTGGGCCTCCAACCATCAGCTTAAGCTTTTGGTTGAGTTGGTTCCTAACAAATGTCAACTTTGTCTACCGAAATAAGTTTGCGCATTTCACTGCAAATGTAGCTTAGTCGAGACCGTCGGAGAAGATAATACACATTTTAAAAAAGACTTACATATGTAACTCAGTTACGATGAAGTATTCTTCGAGTAGCTTAATAACTTTACTTATTTGTAATATTTGTCACTCATATTTGCGTCATTTGTCTTTCATATATTTAGTGCAGCTAATACAAATATCAAGAAAACATGACTTCGGAACAAATAAAAAAGCGAATTACTGCCACGATGGCAAACAAAGGTCCACATGAAATATATTGTGAACGTGTAATCAGCTGGCCACAACTTCCTGGGCCATTTCCTCCAAACATTCCGGCCGATGGTGAAATAGAATATCTCGGATTCGGAAATAAGGGAGCAGTGTTCTACAATGGGCCTATAAACCTGCCGGGAAGATATCAACCCGCGTGGCTCTTAGCTTGGGATGCACCTGGACTCTCTGTGGGTCCTGCTCCAAACAAGGTATATATATATTATATGAAACATATATTCCGATATTCCTTGCTACATTAGAATTGATCGGTGACTAACAAACACTCCTAAGCGTCTCTTATGTTCGTCTTTGAAATATTATTTTGCAGGTGTATGTCAAATGTGGATCGAAGACCGAAATCGATAACCTAACTGAGGCAGAAATTCTCAAATGTTTGGCAGAATCTTCCGATGTGTCAAAGGATGAGGACGAGTTTACAAGGACATTTGTAGACGCTACTATCAAAGGCCTCAGCACCGTCGAAGAGATTGTTGGTCACGTCACTGCTAACTTCGGAGCTAAGAAGTATCCTTAAGTAGCGTTGATGTAAAAGGTTTCGTAGCAACTACTAAACTAAAATAAATGCTACCACCTACATGTATTATGTATGCATTTTAATTTGCTGGTTTTTATGATAACCACTACTATATAAGAACTTTGCAATTACTATAATGGAGCACTATAACCGCTACTATCTGTTGGAACAGTAGTTCTTGTGTAAGACCATACTTACATTAATATAATGTAAGACAACACACAAAAATTATTAAAAAAGGGTTAATTAAATATAAACCCCTTTTACAACATTTTTATCAAAATAACCCCCTTATATAATATTTGTACAACATAACCTTCTTTTAAGACATTTTTGCTTTAAAATCACCCCTAACATCGAATTTTTTTACTTAAAAATGATAATTAAAGACATATTAAGGTATGTCCATTTCAAGTTATTACCACCCATATCTATAATATGTCGACGCCTCTTGAGAAATCCCTATTTAAGGGTGTGCATATTCCATTTTTAGGTAGCATATTTCGACGTTGAGGGTGATTTAGAAACAAAAGTGTCTTAAAAGGGGGTTATGGTATAAAAATAACATATAAGGGGGTTATTTTGAAAAAAAAAAAATGTTATAAAAGGGGTTATATTCAATGAATTTTTTAAGTAGCATATTTCAACGTTGGGGGTGTTTTTTGGACTTAGAATGTCCAATCAGCACTGAGGAAAGAGTGTCGATGGGTTTAACAAATGCTTTGAGGGTAGTAATGCTAATTTTGAGCAGCATTAAGGAGGCTTAGGTGTGCCCTTTGGCGGTGAATGATGGTGACTAGTAGTGTGGTATGTTACCGTGTTGAAAATTCAAATTGGGTGGTGATGATAGGGTGAGTTTACTATAATGGTGATGGTAGATATGATTGTCGTTGTGTCGGAAGGGGAAAGGGAATTAGTAAGAGGATGGGGCGGGAGGAAATGAAGTAGAGCTATCTGGGGGAATTGGAAGGGGAAAGGGAATGTAAAAAAAGTTGGATCAAACGGTAACTAAGTTAGTTGTAAGTTTAAATTTCATTTCCCTTTTTCTAGGGTAGCCACAATTTCAATGGTGCAATGTACTAAGTCACGAGGTTATCAAATTTTGGACTATTTTGCCCTTCAAAATTAATTGGCCGAAAAATAAATAAATTATTTGTTAATACATTGTGTGATATAATTAAATATGTTTTTGCTAATAGATTCAAAATAATACTCCCTCCAACGCAAAATAAGTGTCCCATTTTACCTAAACTTTCGATTTAAGAAATGTAAAAAAGTTCACTCTCATCCCTTAATCTTAACAATATTTTATTATAATTTCAATTTTACCCTTATACTAATATTGGTGAGAGATCTTAGTAGAAGAATACCCCTATACTAATATTTTCATTGAGATCGAGAACTTAGCAACACACATTCACGCAATAAGACTGACATTAGATAAGGGTAATTTAGTAATTTTCCAAGGGGGACACTTATTTTGGGATTTTTGAAAAACCAAAAGGCACCATTTATTTTGGGATGGAGGGAGTAGTAATTTAGTATATTTAATTTGAATAGGATATTAAGATTTAGGGTTAATTATCAATTACAGCCACATAAAAAGTCGAATTTATGAATTACGTCCAACTTAAAAAATTTTAATATTTTACAGCCACTAAAGTCGTGTTTTTTTTTTTTAAATTGCATCCAACTTCATTTTCCGGCCAAAAATAGGACAAATTGACCGTTTTGCCCTTCATCTAAGTTGTATCCATTGATTATTTGACTTTTTCTTCTCTTTTTTTTAATTAAGGTCATTCTCTTCTTCATCAAATCTCCCTTCTATGTCATCAACACCAAATAGCTTAGGTCTTCTAAATTGCTCACCACTACTAATGCTAATTCAGTAATTCTTAAACTTTCCAACACCTCATCAACATTTGAGATGTCTTCCTCTAAGCCAAACAAATCACCTCATCATAATTGTAAATTCAACTTCTTCACTTTCAATATGACCCCCTTCCTCACTAACACCTTCACAAAATTGTTTTCCCTTATTTTTGTCAACCTCCTTCAGATCTGCCCTCTTGTCTGCCCTCACAGACTCATTCCCAGCTAACTTTTCAAACTTTCTGACTACCCCTCATTCACACCTACACTTCTCTGTTAGAAGCCCTCGCAGGTGCTCTCACAAATGTCCTCTCTACTACCTTCTTAGAGGCCCTTTCAGATGCCTTCACTGCTGGTCTCTTGTTTACCTTCACAAACCCTAATTTTTGATTTGAGATTGAAAATGAATCTTTATGGAAAAATTTATCCTCTACTTTGATGTAATATTAGAGGAAAGGGCATTTTCGTCTCTTCACATGAAATTTGGGCTTTAATTTTGAATTTCTGAGTTTTTAATTCATTTAAGTGTGTCGGAGCTCCGTTTTGGCTGCAAATTCTAAACGGAGCTCCGATTGTGGCTGTAAAATATTAAAAAACTTTAATGTGACTGTAATTTCAAAATTTGAGTTTTTAACAGGCAGTTATTGATAATTATTCCTAAGATTTACTATAATTTGATAACTTTATTACTAGTCATTCAATATAGTAATCATTTATTCATTTATATTTACTATAATTTTGAAACCTTATAATATTAGTCATTGAATATAGTAATCATTATTAAGGATGATCTCTCTATAATCTCAACGAAGTAGTAGTAGTTTTCCAAAATTCGTATGATGCAACAAAAAAAACATACAAGATTGAAAAAAAAAAAAATAAGCAAAAAATAAAATAAAATTGGGAAAACAAAATGAAATAATAAAGAAAAAGTAACGTACAATTAAAAAATATAAACAAAATGATATTGTGGCAGGGTGCTCGTGGATTGCACTGTACAAACTGAAAATGAGTGATATATGGACTGTTGTGAGAGGTACTAATGATTCGAAAAGTTGGAAGGCTATGCTATCGATTCGGGACATGGTCGTGGACTTGGCAGGAGGCATTGCTGCTGCTAAGACGCTATTGCTGTCATGGAAGAGCGATATTGTGGATAACGCGTATAATTTTTTCCGGGAAGCTCAATGCAAAGTGTCGTGGGTGACGGTGATTTGGAATTCAGTTAATGTGCCAAAACATTGTGTTATTTGTTGGACTTTTTCAAAAGATATTAAGATATTATTCTCATATTATTATTCTGATACGATAATATATTTAATATCTATTCAGTTATCTTATGAATATGTATGTGGTTCAATTTTAGGTAAGAATCAGTTTCTTCTGATCAAAGAAACTGACTCCTATTTTGACTCGGTCTATTATCTTTATTCTGTTCACACACAATATTTTCATAATCACCTACTACTCTTGATGGCAAGACTAGTATATATATGAGGGTAATTTATTTGTTTTGGTCACTGAACCTACTCTCCATTAAGAAATATTATACACCATCTATATTGTTAGTGCGAGGGTTTGGAACCAGTCAGATCTGAAGATCATTATTATTATTATTGGGGTCTTCTTTATTATTATTTCTTATTATATTGAAGACTATATTTATTATTTTATAAGCAATGGCTGGAGGTATGTCTCGATCCTAAATCGCTTCCGCATATTAATCTCATAATTATGTTGTTTTGTATGAGATTATATTTATAAGTTTTACAGTTGGTATCAGAGCAAGTAATCGCCTCTGTCTTGCTTTTCATGGATCTGACTTGTTTTTGCTCCGTGAATTATAACCTATTGTTAAGATCTGTTTTTTAAAACCTTTGTACATATATTATTACTCTGTATATTATGATATGCATCTATATTGTAACACTGTTTTAGTCAGTTAATGTATGCAATTTGAAAATATTCTGTTTGATATACGGTTGACTTCTGCCCCATACATATCTACTCCGTATAAAGTAATTATGTTCTTACTAATTGTTGATGTGATACGGAGTCTTGACTTGGTTGTTTGGCATTCATTAAGGTTACTATTATTATTTTTTTAATATAAAAGAATTGGTAGATGAATGCTTTGTTATTGAATAAGCTGTCTTTACTACATGCCTTATTTTTGTTTTGGCAGTTGATAACTTGCTCTTTTTTGGGAGTTAATTTTATACTCCGTATGCTAATGTTGGTTTTATTTCAAAGTTTTGATTTATTGTTCACATGATATTATTTTGGCTTATAATATATTTTGAGCATGTGATTATTATTTTGTTGCACTAATATTTGGTGTTTCTTTGATCTTATATTGGAGTATATAAATATGATATCTATGTACATTATGATCTTGGTACATAGACTAAAGTTGTTATGTACATTATGACTCGAGTACATAAACTAAAACAATTAATTATATGTCAAGTTAGTGGTTCAAAATTTTTATTAATTGGGGAGTAGCCACAACACCTCCGGTTGATTTAAATTTTATTTTGGGAACCACATTCAGAACTACACATATTTTCTCTTATTTTGGAGTATTTATTTTATGCATTTTATGTACATTACGATTTTAGTACATATCTATAATTTCTATGTACATTATGAAATAGTACATAGGCTATGGTTACTATGTGCATTATGTTTTGAGTACATAGGCTAAAATTAATAAATGTCACGTGATTAAAATTTTTATTAATTGCATGGGGAGTAGCCACAGCATCTCTAATTAATTAAAATTTTATTTTTGGAATTGAATCACATTTAGATACTAGACATATATTGTACTGCCATTAATATTCTATATACATAATGTTGAGTATATGGACTTAAATAATTAAATGTCTAAGTAATTTGAAATTTTATTAATGAGAGAATAGCCAAAGCATCTCTAATTAATTTAATTTTATTCTGAAATTACATATGGATATAAGACATTGTTTGTGATTGATTATACATTATATGGTGAGACTTACCCACAGGAATCTCATTATATTTTGTTTGATTAGTCAGGATAAAATATTAAATCACGGTTCTTAATCTACCCATAGGAATTAAGAATATAGAATTGATTTGATAGTTTTACAATTTTGTAATTTCGAATTTAATTTGAGTAGAACTTTAGCCCACAGGCAAGTTTTATGTCACTAAATTCGGTTTGCATGGTTTACGTTGGTAAAACATGATTTTGTTTGAATCTCAAATTTTTGCAATGAGCATGTTGTTTAAAATCTTTGCATTAAGTTTGTCTGAAAATTTTTCTGATAAGATATTTGATATTCCTAAATTAAGGGATGATAACAATAAGGTATAGAAAAGAGAGGTATTACTGCATTATAGGCTGGATGGATATTGACTATGCTATTAAAATATGGACCTTTTAATTGAGACTAGCAATTGTGATACGGTTGATTTTTATGAAAGTGGGAGAGATTTAACCGTCTTTCCATTATATTCATAAAGACCAACATTTGTGCTAGTATCTGAGGTTCTTTTGAGCAATGTTTTAAAGTCAAAAACCTTCTTAAAAGCCATTGATAAGTAGTTTACCGCTTTAGATAAGACTCTTGCTATTACCTTAATTATGTAGTTTTCATCCATGAGGCACATTGGGACGAAAGGAGTGCATGATTATATCATGCGCATAAGGGATATTGCGGCCCGACTTAAGTTTCTAAAAAGTTACCATATTTGATGATTTCCTTGTCCATTTCATTTTGTGCACTCTTCCTCCGCATATGCTCCATTTAAGATCTCTTATAATACACATAAAGATAAATGGTCAATAAACGAGCTTATGACCATGTGTATTTAAGGTGAGGAGCAATTATTGATGGAAGAGGGTGAGAAAGTGAACCTTACTATGGTTTTTTTTTCAAAGAAGAAAATAGGTCACAATAAAGGAAAAGGAAACATGCTAAGTCAACCATTTAAAAGGATCCTAAGTGTCATTTCTATTAAAAGAAGAGACACATTTAGAAGGATTGTCCTAGTTTTAAGGTTTGACTTATGAATAAAGGTAATTTTTCTTGCGTTTATTTGTTATGATTCTAAAACGGTTAATGTTAATCATAATACATGGTGAATTGATCTTGGTACTACAATCCATGTGTCAAAATACCCTGCAACTCTGCAATGGTATGATAAGCCTAAGGAAACCAGTGGCAAGTGAATGCTTCATCTATTCAGTAAACGAGATGAGTTCACATGTGGAGGCCATTAGAACATGCAATTCAGTTCTGTTTAGTAGTTTTATTTTGCCTTTGGAAAGACATTTACATACCAAATTTCACTAGAAATTTGATTTCCGTTTTGAGACTTATACCTTTTGTATAATCCTTCAATTTTGAGATTCTGAGTTCAGTATTTTCAGAATTTTAAATGTTGTTGGAAATGGTATTTTGTCTAACGGTTTAAATTGTCTTTATTTGCAAAATAATATTATTGAAAATGCATGTTAAGGCTAGTTAAAAGTAGTATTGTGATTGGAAATTCCTCTATTTTGTGGCACCGGAGATTGTGACAAATCTCCATTGAAAGAGTAAAGAGATTAGTAAAAGATGAAGTACTTGTTACTTTAGATTTTACTGATTTTATACATATGTTTGTTGCATAAAGGGAAAGCGAACAAACAAAACTCTGAATGGTGTCAAGAGGAGCTCATAGCTATTAGATTTCATACATATAGACATATATTGTCTAGTCTGAAACGCGATTGATCTAAAAATGCTTTATCACCTTCATTGACGATTATTTATGATATATGATTCTCTACTTATTTCGTTCTATATGCGAGACTTTTGATGCTTTAAAATTGTTTAAGGCAGAAGTTGAGAATAAATGCGGTATGCGCATTAAAATCGTGAAATCAGATCGAGGTGGAGAGTACTATTGTAGATATATAGAGGACAAAATGCACTCAGTCTTGCCCCAAAATTTTATTGTAGATATACAATTGGATACGAAGGATTCAACAAGGAGAGCTCGTTTCAGGTACTTCAATATGTGGAGTCTTGCCCCAAAATTTTTGGAGGTAGTTCAGGAGGGCTGCAATCGTGATGGACCAGGGACTCTAATGTATAAGTTGGTCTCTAAACTGAAGGGGTTGAAGAAAGGGCTGAAAGGACTCAACAAGGAGTTCTTTTCCAACATTGAAGGGTCTGCAGAGGTGGCTAAGAAAGCTCTACATGAGATACAACTTCAAATTCAGCACAGTCCTACTGATATTAATTTGCAGATACTGGAAAAACAACTCAGAACTTCGGCTGGTTTGCTGGGAGAGGCCAAAAACGCCTTCTTGAGACAGAAAGTTAAGATACTGTGGGCAGACAAGGGGGATAGTAATTCCTCCTTCTTCCACAGTCAGATAAGGGCAAGACGAATGCAAAATAGGGTGCTAGCCATTCAAGATAATGGTGTTGAACGGGATTCTCAGGAGGATATTCAGGAGGCTTTTGCTGTGTATTTTCAGAGTATCTTGGGCTGCTGCAAAAAGGTGAAATCTGTGCACTTGGGTACAGTTCAGCTAGGGCCTTTGGTAAAGGAGGAGGATTGGCCAGGCCTTTTACTGGTACCATCTTCAGCTGAAATTCGAGGAGCAATGTTTGACATTCAGGATGACAAAGCCCCTGGTCCTGATGGTTTTACCAGCAAATTTTTTAAAGATACTTGGCGCATTGTTGAAAAGGATGTCTGCCTAGCTATCCAAGATTTTTTCAAGACTGGAAAGCTCTTGAAACAGTTAAATGCTACTGTGCTCACTCTTATCCCTAAAGTTTCAAACCCTAAATCATCACTTGAATTGAGACGATACTTTCTTCAGAACACTGTCTCCAAATGCATTGCCAAGCTCCTTTGTAATAGAATGGGTCTTGTTTTGCCTGAGATCATTAGTCCAACGCAAAGTGCTTTTATTAAAGAAAGGCAAATTGTGGAGAATGTCTTAATATGTCAAGATCTTGTCAAATTGTATACCAGGAAGCATTGCTCACCTCGATGTTTACTCAAAATTGATCTTCGGAAAGCTTATGATTCGGTGGAATGGAATTTTGTGGAGGAAATGCTAGTGGCTTTGAACTTTCCTAGTCACTTCATAACTTTGATCATGGCTACAGTGAGAAGTCCTTGGTACTCTTTGTCCATTAATGGAGATTGCTTTGGTTTTTTTAAGGGTGAAAGAGGTTTAAGACAAGGGGACCCCCTATCCCCTTTGCTCTTTACAGTTTGCATGGAGTACTTCACAAGAATTTTGATGGTGGTAGCCAGGAATCCAGATTTTCACTTTCATCCTTTATGTGGCAGAATCGGGTTAACACACATGTGGTTTGCTGATGATTTGCTCCTCTTTTCAAGGGGAGACCCCTCTTCTGTACGACTCCTACTAAGAGGGTTCCTTTCATTTTCTAAAGCCTCTGGTCTGGAGATGAATGCTTCAAAATCCAGTCTATACTGCAATGGTATCCCTCAATCTGATCTGACCTCCATTTTGAAATTCTCTGGTTTTGAACGAGGACAATTGCCTTTTAAGTACCTTGGCGTTCCAATTAGCTCCAAGCGACTCTCAACTAGAGAGTGCTTTGTTCTTAGTGAACGAATATGTGCAAAAATCAGAAGTTGGGGAGCTCGGAAATTAACCTATACAGGTCGTCTTGTCCTGGTAAAGGCGGTACTTAATTCTTTACATACTTACTGGGCTTCTATTTTCCTCTTGCCCATCACTGTCATGAAGAAAGTAGTAGCTATCTGTAGAAACTACTTGTGGGATGGAGGTGCAGAATATCAGAGAGCTCCACCCATAGCTTGGGATACTATCTGTTTGACCAAGGCAGAAGGTGGGCTCGGGGTTATTCATTGTATCAAATGGAACGTAGCTACGTTGGGGAAATATGTATGGTGGCTCGCAAATAAGAAAGACCACCTGTGGGTCAGATGGGTGTCTGTTGTCTACTTGAAGGGCGCGTCATGGATGGAGTATGAGCCATCTCCTACGTCAAGTTGGGCTTGGAGACAAATATGCAAGGTTAGAGACGTGTTGAAGGCTGGTTATTCTGGAGACCAATGGTGTGCTAAGGGTGGTTACTACTCTATACAAAGTGGCTACAAATGGCTGACTGGAATACATCTTAAGGTGAGTTGGGCACATAGTGTTTGGAGCAGGTTTAACGTTCCCAAATGGTCGTTTGTTGCTTGGATCATGAGGAGGCAGAGACTACTTACGCTGGATAGGCTGCTCAAAATTGGGATTCCTACGGATGGTGTGTGTTACTTATGTGGAGTTGCCAAGGAAACGAGTCATCATTTATTCTTTGAGTGTCTTTATAGTGGGCAATGTTTGAACGGGCTGCAGTGTTGGCTAGGCATGAGACTGGATAATGGCAAATGGCGACACTTGAGAGGACGACCAGGATCCACTAGTTTGCAAGTTTCAGTGAGCGCGGCTGCTGTTAACGGTCTTGTTTATCACATCTGGTTCCAAAGGAATATTTGCAGACTTGAAGCCCTCTTGCTTCGGCCTCTTCTTGTACTTAAGCAAGTGCAAAGATCTCTTATTTTACGATTGAATGTACTTAATTTTGCTTCGCTATCGAACACGGATAGGGCTTGGCTGGACCATTTACGGAATTAGGACTAGCTGTTAGCTTGCTCTGATCTCCTAGCAAAATGCTTGATGTATATGAATAATCTCTTGTATTGGGCTTTCATTATTAATACAAACTTACCGTTTACCAAAAAAAAAAATGCACTCAGTCCATTTTGCAATATTTCTTTAGGAATGACTTGATCAGTGGGAGTGATCAATTTCAGGATGAAGGTATACCTGAAAAATGATCATCATGAGTTTTACTCTCTGATTCAAGTTGTGGATTGGTTGTTGTTCATGATCTTTAAGTTGATCGACAAGTTCAACAACCAGATGCAGAAACTCCACGAAAGTTGATAAAATTATGATAGACCATAATTTAAATGATGACCTAGATTGTAACAACCCGGATTTTCCAATAAAATAAAACAAAGAAATAATAAGGATTTATAAAATAAAAGAAAATAAAAGCGAGCCACGGTGGCGGAAACACCGTGGAATCCGGATCATTACTCACTAAACCAACTAAACAACGATAAAAAGGTAGGCCTTGAGGCCTAGAAGTGGGGAGTAAATACCCCTTACAAATCAAACTCAAAAAGAAAGTAAAATAACAATAACAAGACTAAACATCCTAACGAGTCTAGTCCAAAAGAGTCTAAACGATAACACATCTCTTCCAAGGTAATACACGGTCACATCCTCGCATCCACTCACTCAATCCCGTCTCGCGCATACCTATACAAGAGAGGAAACAACCACAATCAGTAGGGAGTAACTAGGTGCTCCCCAGTCATATTTTAACATAACGAACATAAACAACAATGCAATCAAGCTCACCTGGCCTACGGCCTATTATCAAAGTACAATGACATAAACAACAACAAACAACCAAGAAACAATAACATACAAACAACAAACATCACGGCACAACCATAGTTGTGTCCAAACCATTCGAGCTCTCAAGACGATCCTTCTTCCAACCAATTGCGAGAGTAAGCGCGGAGAACTGGGTGAAGCAACAAGAATCACCCCGGGTGAAGCAACAAGAATCACCCAAACCCTATGGCGGAACAGCAACAAGAAGTTCCTCAATAATCACAAGTCTAAATTTGGCCAAATTCCACCGAGCAACAAGAACGGTGACGACATAAATAACCATAGTCTCTAACCCTTCTGGTTGAGAACCCATGATAGCTCTAGCTAAACAACAAGAATAGCCGAGGGGACCATGAGCGGTATCCGTCCATCCTAGGACGTCGTATCTCCTCACACATGTGCCAGAACAGTACCCATGTGCAAACTTAACCCAAGCATAACCTGTGAACCTGTCAACCTGTCTCCAATACTCCAACACAACCATACAATCACAACATCCATACTCACACACACACACAAGTCACAATATCATCATAACCAACCATACATACGGAGTACAATATGATCAACATGCTTTACAAGTCATGTATTCAATTAACATGCTCATAATTCATCATTTAGTGACCAAACCAAGCGTCACTCGATTCATTAAAGCATAATTAACATTTTAGGACATGCCAAGACGTAAACAAGCGACAAACCAACCAACACACACACACACACCACACACGGCCTGAGCACACACTCACGGCCAACACCACACAAACCCATTTTTATGCAATATACTCTATACGCATGTGACCAATTATCGATTTATATGATCAATTCACTTAAACATGCATACATACGTTATTAAAAATCATGTAATCATCATAACTCACAACTCAACATAAGGTGATTCATACAAACATCATTGTTCAATGTAATTAAGCCAAAACAAGGGAGAAAAGCAAGAGAAACAAGGAGCAAGGGCTTCGGCCCCTTGCTCATACACATGGCCAACAACAACAATCAACACCAAACCGTTTTTAATCAATTTACAAGCATGATTAATGATACAACATGTGAATTATGCATGAGATTATGATACTATGACAAACCCTAGTATGAGGCCCTAGATCTAGCATGATTTCATAACAAAACCCTAATCAAACAACATGAATTTGCACTCACAATATAGATCAACAATGTAGAATACAAGATCAACAACATATAGGCCTCATACATGTTAAAACACAACTAGATCACACCTAGTTACCTTTTCAAGATCAACTCCTTGCTATTCTTCCTCCTCTTCTACCAATATGGTGTCTCCTTCTTCAAAGTCTCCTTCTCCTTTGATGATCCAAGCCAAAACATACAAATAATGAATACACAACATGATAACACATAGGATAATATAAAACCAGAAAATAAAAGAGATAAAAAGGAGATCATACACTAAGGGAAAGGCTAGGAAAGAGCTAGAGCACAAGAGATGAAAGCTTGGATGAAAACAATGGAGTTTTAGGAGTTTTTGAGAGAGATTTGTGAGAGGATTAAGGGGGATGAATCGGGATGAGATAAGGGAGAGATTAGGAAGAGAGAATTCAGATTATCATGTTGCTAAGATTAGGAGATAATAGGATATTTAATTGCCTTGATAAAAAAGCCATCCAAACCCTAAACCCAACCCGTGCCATGGAGGTTTCGGTTCGGTCCAAGGTGGGCCGGTCCAAAATATCTTCTGAAAATTTGGCAGTTGCGACGGCGTCGAAAAAATACGCAGTTTAGCCTTTTGAATCACCTGAATCGGAGTTCGTATAAGGAAATTACACCGTTTTTAAGTTAATTACTCCGTATTTAAGTTCCGACTACAGAGTAGCTTATCCACGCGACAAGAG
Source organism: Dianthus caryophyllus (assembly GCA_023091065.1). Taxonomy (NCBI): domain Eukaryota; kingdom Viridiplantae; phylum Streptophyta; class Magnoliopsida; order Caryophyllales; family Caryophyllaceae; genus Dianthus; species Dianthus caryophyllus. Next base: position 29,021,861 of record CM041519.1, read on the forward strand.
AACTGATTTTCTCGAGCTAAAAGAAATGAGAAAATCAAGAGAAATAAATTACGAATATTAATGAGACGAACAAATAAATATTAGGAAAAGTCGGGGTGTTACAATCTCACCACCTAAAAAGAAGTTTCGTCCTCGAAACTTGAGAACGAAAGAATGCCCCCAAAGGATTAAGGAAACTATCTACTCCTATGGTCCTCAAGACAAGAATCGCTAACTCTACTCTCCTCGATAACAAGGGCATAGACACGCTTAACGACGCTTAAGATAACCCGACATCACATATCACCCGAATGATGCTCAACTCACTCATATAACCCTTTAATGCTATTGGTGCGTCTTATGCTCGACAATCCCCAAATTAGGCATACTAGCCTCTCAAGACCATATCGTTCAACCAAGCATCTCACTCATAAAGTCTAACCAAAACCTCGGACGAGTTTTAACCCAAAAGGCACCATTACCCATGTTACCAAGACAAACTAACGCGTAAGCTAATCCCCAAATCAATGCTAATGACAAACCTCATATCCTTAATCATAACGTGATCTAAGCTCAAGTCTATATCGCTTCTCATATCTATCCACACTCTCCACAACGGATAACCATAATTATGTCATACCATATCGTCTCATCCCCAAATCAAAGGTATATTATCACGTAGCTATCAAAATGTGTCGTCAAAAGCTTAATACTCTCTCAACCCATTGTTTCCATACACAAGTCTATCCATACCTTCCTCGAACGTCACTACCTTACCGACCTCGAATTCTCTCCTCCCATTTATAAATTTCCTTATTCCTAACACATACACAAAACCACAAGATGCACACTTGTCATTCCTACATTATCCTTTAAAGTACAAACCCCAAAGTTTCATCGTGCTCACTATAACCTTTAAGTTTTCCTCAAAGCCGATTATTGCTCACCCCAATATCGCTTCCCAATTCTCACTAACTCATGACTGTCATACGCCATATACCAACATACCTAAGGTTCCAAAAGTCCTCCCTATGTAGAGATCATAATCCCCCTTACGTTCACTCACCGTCAATTAAATCATCAATCCCAAAGGCTAAGACTCACAAGTGCATTAACTCATAACTATAATGCGGTCTCGGGTTGCACTAGCTAGGAATCGCAACACTAAGAATCCCCAAAAGTTACAACGACCAACCATGTGCATTAGCTAGTAAACCACTCATACTATCAACTATTTATTAACCAAGCTCTATCATCTATGACTCAAATAACAGCGACAACCTAAGGATCAGATCTCGAGCTAGATAAGGGTGAAGCACCTTACGGCTAGATGCTAAGGATTACGATTATAGAAATTTATCAAGGACAAGATTGATGTTAATACATCAAGAGTTCTTACAAAATCGAGAACGTGAATAGCTACGGAAAGGAATGGAAAATAAGAGAAGATCGACGCCTTAAAAGTCGGCGCAGAGGCAATAGAACTGAAGTAGCCAGTAGAGGGAAACCTAAGGAATAGAATGACATAAGACCCGAATGACAAGACTAAAAGGTGATCAATAGGGTCATGATATAAAAATGATGAGTTATGACGAATAAGAAAGAAAAGAAGGAATTAAACGAACTAAGTAAAAATATGACATAATAAATCTTTTGCAAGAAACTGCTCAACAACTACCAATTTGACAAAAGAAGGTTTTTTTTAATATGAAACGATGAAGGAAAATAGAAATATTCTTTAAGAGTTCACAAATGAAGGCATAAGACTCGTTTCCAATAGAGAATTCAAATTGGTTTCGTTATGAAGGAGAGACGAAAAGGTAATTCCCGAAAAGTTTGATAGATATAGAATATGACCAGAAGATACGATTGAAAGGAGAAGTCTTAAAGTTGAGTTTCAAAATGACAGCGATTTTTAGAGGAATAAAGTTGTTAAATACCAAGTAGAATAAATAATGTTTAAATAAACCAAATGCTCAAATTAGAAAATTTAATAAAAGAATGTTTAGGATAAAAAAGAGATTTTGATCAAAAGTGGATGCAATAGATAAGTGTCAATCATTTCAAATTTGATTGAGTAAAAAACCATCAAAATGTATTGACGCGTTTAAAAATAATGGAAAAGTAAAACAAACGGATTAAAATTTTTCCTCAACATAGTTACAAAATAAGAAAGTACAAGAAGGATAAACAAACCATTATAGCACCAATATATAAAGATAGGTTACGTTAATAGAACTGACTGAAAACATTTTTGAAATAAAAGAGTTTAGAAATTATTTCAGCACGATCTATTGAAAAAGATGAGGATGAACATAATAAGAAATTTTATTGGGGAAAAAGAAACTCAAACTGTAATCACGAGCTAATAGTTTTAAAACAACTTTATAATAAGATCAAGAACTAGAAGGGTATACTAAGGACGAGTGTAGCTAACAAGCTGAAAGACGTCCCTACGAATACGGTAGGTGACTTAGATTAGGAGCTTCCGCTGCGTGCTCTGATAGTAGGACCATACATTCGCAATTCGGCTTCAAGTTTCTTGCTCCAGCTGATTAATCAGTACGAATCAAAGACTTTAAGAGTTAAATTTCTAGATATTTCGAAAGGTCAAATGAAAGAGGGATATTTTAAATTAGAATACTCAAATGATTAAAGTTGAAGAAACGAATAAATCGAAAAGTTAAAACAAGGGATCGACAACGCATATATAGACTAAAATTTTAGATAAAACAGAACTCTCAAATGAATAACATTAAAAGCAAGGGTCATACAAGTGTATTAAAACGGAATGCAAAATACTCCCTTTTTTGTCGATATTTAAAAATGAAGGATAACATGATTTGGTAAGAAAATAGAAGTATAAAGGATTTAGTTTAGAATGGTGAGTATGATGAAAGCAAAGAAACCAAGTAGTACATAAGAAAGCAATTATCAGAGTGAAACGTTTTGAAATAAAAAAATAAATTTAAAAACGACGATTAAATCAAATCAAAAGCTTTTAAAGACTATTTTAGAGGCAGGACTAGTAGATTTTAAATGTAGAGATTTATCGAGTCGACACCCGACCTCGCATGACTCCATCATTCCTGTACCTGCATCCAAAGCAAACATATGATCTAATGGTGGAAAACCTAAGACCACCATACACACAACTACTCATACACATGCACAAATAAAGTAGACCCCCTAATGTGTCTACCCAACACTCTCACTCGGTGTTCTAGGTCAAATCCTACTCACTCACCTAAGAGAGTTGGGAGCGTATTCGCTCTGATACCAACTGTAACAACCCGGATTTTCCAACAAAATAAAACAAAGAAATAATAAGGATTTATAAAATAAAAGAAAATAAAAGCGAGCCACGGTGGCGGAAACACCGTGGAATCCGGATCATTACTCACTAAACCAACTAAACAACGATAAAAAGGTAGGCCTTGAGGCCTAGAAGTGGGGAGTAAATACCTCTTACAAATCAAACTCCGAAAAGAAAGTAAAATAACAATAACAAGACTAAACATCCTAACGAGTCTAGTCCAAAAGAGTCTAAACGATAACACATCTCTTCCAAGGTAATACACGGTCACATCCTCGCATCCACTCACTCAATCCCGTCTCGCGCATACCTATACAAGAGAGGAAACAACCACAATCAGTAGGGAGTAACTAGGTGCTCCCCAGTCATATTTTAACATAACGAACATAAACAACAATGCAATCAAGCTCACCTGGCCTACGGCCTATTATCAAAGTACAATGACATAAACAACAACAAACAACCAAGAAACAATAACATACAAACAACAAACATCACGGCACAACCATAGTTGTGTCCAAACCATTCGAGCTCTCAAGACGATCCTTCTTCCAACCAATTGCGAGAGTAAGCGCGGAGAACTGGGTGAAGCAACAAGAATCACCCCGGGTGAAGCAACAAGAATCACCCAAACCCTATGGCGGAACAGCAACAAGAAGTTCCTCAATAATCACAAGTCTAAATTTGGCCAAATTCCACCAAGCAACAAGAACGGTGACGACATAAATAACCATAGTCTCTAACCCTTCTGGTTGAGAACCCATGATAGCTCTAGCTAAACAACAAGAATAGCCGAGGGGACCATGAGCGGTATCCGTCCATCCTAGGACGTTGTATCTCCTCACACATGTGCCAGAACAGTACCCATGTGCAAACTTAACCCAAGCATAACTTGTTAACGTGTCAACCTGTCTCCAATACTCCAACACAACCATACAACCACAACATCCATACTCACACACACACACAAGTCACAATATCATTATAACCAACTGTAACGCCCCAAGTTTGATTGTCCCACATCGGTGAGGGAAAGTTAGTTTGATGTATTTATAAGGGATTCCACCCACCACTTTAGTAACAAGGCCTTGTACTTTTGGGCTTAAGTGAGGACATCAAGCCCAAAAGTGTGCATTTCACCTTATGGAATGGTGTATTACGACAGTGGTGGGTCGGGCCATTATAAATGGTATTAGAGCAACCCTGCGACCGTGTGGTGAGCCCGTGGTCAGGAGTACCCGGGTCATCCACCTAGCGGGGGAGGATTCTAGGCTCGGCTGCGGTCGGCTCTGTGAGGCACAACGAGGACGTTGTGCTCTTTAAGTGGGGGAGTTTGTAACACCCCAAGTTTGATTGTCCCACATCGGTGAGGAAAAGTTAGTTTGATGTATTTATAAGGGATTCCACCCACCACTTTAGTAACAAGGCCTTGTGCTTTTGGGCTTAAATGAGGACAACAAGCCCAAAAGTGTGCATTTCACCTTATGGAATGGTGTATTACGACAGTGGTGGGTCGGGCCATTATACCAACCATACATACGGAGTACAATATGATCAACATGTTTTACAAGTCATATATTCAATTAACATGCTCATAATTCATCATTTAGTGACCAAACCAAGCGTAACTCGATTCATTAAAGCATAATTAACATTTTAGGACATGCCAAGACGTAAACAAGCGACAAACCAACCAACACACACACACGGCCTGAGCACACACTCACGGCCAACACCACACAAACCCATTTTTATGCAATATACTCGATACTCATGTGACCAATTATCGATTTATATGATCAATTCACTTAAACATGCATACATGCGTTATTAAACATCATGTAATCATCATAACTCACAACTCAACATAAGGTGATTCATACAAACATCATTGTTCAATGTAATTAAGCCAAAACAAGGGAGAAAAGCAAGAGAAACAAGGAGCAAGGGCTTCGGCCCCTTGCTCATACACATGGCCAACAACAACAATCAACACCAAACCGTTTTTAATCAATTTACAAGCATGATTAATGATACAACATGTGAATTATGCATGAGATTATGATACTATGACAAACCCTAGTATGAGGCCCTAGATCTAGCATGATTTCATAACAAAACCCTAATCAAACAACATGAATTTGCACTCACAATATAGATCAACAATGTAGAATACAAGATCAACAACATATAGGCCTCATACATGTTAAAACACAACTAGATCACACCTAGTTACCTTTTCAAGATCAACTCCTTGCTATTCTTCCTCCTCTTCTACCAATATGGTGTCTCCTTCTTCAAAGTCTCCTTCTCCTTTGATGATCCAAGCCAAAACATACAAATAATGAATACACAACATGATAACACATAGGATAATATAAAACCAGAAAATAAAAGAGATAAAAAGGAGATCATACACTAAGGGAAAGGCTAGGAAAGAGCTAGAGCACAAGAGATGAAAGCTTGGATGAAAACAATGGAGTTTTAGGAGTTTTTGAGAGAGATTTGTGAGAGGATTAAGGGGGATGAATGGGGATGAGATAAGGGAGAGATTAGGAAGAGAGAATTCAGATTATCATGTTGCTAAGATTAGGAGATAATAAGATATTTAATTGCCTTGATAAAAAAGCCATCCAAACCCTAAACCCAACCCGTGCCATGGAGGTTTCGGTTCGGTCCAAGGTGGGCCGGTCCAAACTAGCTTCTGAAAATTTGGCAGTTGCGACGGCGTCGAAAAAATACGCAGTTTAGCCTTTTGAATCACCTGAATCGGAGTTCGTATGAGGAAATTACACCGTTTTTAAGTTAATTACTCCGTATTTAAGTTCCGACTACAGAGTAGCTTATCCACGCGACAAAAGAACTGATTTTCTCGAGCTAAAAGAAATGAGAAAATCAAGAGAAATAAATTACGAATATTAATGAGACGAACAAATAAATATTAGGAAAAGTCGGGGTGTTACATAGATCATCATGAGTTGGAGGAACAAGTTCACCGTGAGGCTGAATAAGTTCCATTAAGGAGATCTATCAAATTATAAAGGTCAACTATTCCTGATGATTATGAGGTGTATCTACAAAAAATTGATTGTCATTTTGGGGCCGACAATAATTCGACTACGTTTTCACAAGCCACAAGTTTTAACGGTTCTGACTTGTGGATTAGTGCTACGAAAGATGAGGTGAACGTTATCACGACTAATCGAGTTTGTGATCTCATTGAATTGTCCAATATAGTAAAAGCCCTCTGGGCGAGTGAGTTTATAAGGAACAAAGGCTCATTGGGCAATATCGAGATACATAAAGAAAACTCGTAGCCTTATAGTTCACGCAGAAGGAGAGAATTGATACGCGGAGATTTTGTTTTCTCTTGTGCTAAATAAATATTCTCTCTAAATAGTCATAGCGCTAGTAGCTCATTTTGATCTCGAGCTACATTATATTGATGTGAAAATGGTATTTCTCAATGGTGACTTAGAGGAAGAAGTTATATTAAATAACCTAAAGATTTTCCTCTAAGGATGGTGAGCATTTGGTTACAAGCTCAATAAATTCATGTACGTTTTGAAATAAACTTCCCACAAATGACATATGAATTTCCATAAATTAATTACTTCATTTGATTTAGAAGTGAATGTTATGGATCAATGTACATACCTTACGGTCAGTGGGAGTTTAGTTTATTTCTTGTTTTGTATGTGGATGATAACTCAGGAATGATATCGAGAAGGAACATATGAAAATGTTCCATATGCTTCATATTTGGTAGCATCATAAATGTTCAGGTCTGTATAAGACTTCATATTGTGTATGTTTTTGAAGTATAAGAAAAATATCAGAGTTACCCAAGAATCGATCACTATAAGGGTGCAAAGAAAGTCCTAGCGTACCTTCAGAGTACTACGGATTACATGCTTATGTATAGACGAACTAAAGATGTTGAATTGGTTGGTTATTTGACTCTAGTACGATGGCTATGTTGACACATGAAAATCCACTACAGGATTTGTGTTTTGCTAGGTGATGGTTCCGTATTTTGGATGAGTATAAGGCATATCTTTACAACCAGTTTTACTATGAAAATCGAGTTCGTTTATTGATTTGAGATTACCTCACATGGTGTATGATTAAAGAGTTTCATATTTGGATATAGAGTCGTTGTACTCTAATTTTCGGCCGATTAGAATGTATTTGTGGTACTTCAGTTGCTATATGGAACGTGATCAAGAAAGAAGTGATCATCGAACACATGAGCACTGAATTTAATAATCGCGGAATCCTTGACTAAAGGCATGCAAATTTAAGAATTTCAAGGATCATTTGGTGCGATTTAGGACTTGATCCCCTATGGAAATACATTCATTATGTTTTTGTTGAAACTCTTATTGTGTTTAATTGGATATTTTCTCATTTTGAGTTTATGTGCACATTTTCGAGAAATATCATTTTTGTTTTCGACCAAAGAGTAAACACAGGGTTTGCTCATTCAGTTTAAGTGTGTGTGATTGAGTGACTAAGTATATCGTAATACATGGAAGATTAATTCTCGCTCTAAGAGAATTCGTCGCTATGATTCGTATATTTTGTCTCTCATTAAATTGGACCAAGTGGGAGAATGTTGGACTTTTTCAAAAGATATTAAGATATTATTCTGATACGATAATATATTTAATATCTATTCAGTTATCTTATGAATATGTATGTGGTCCAATTTTAGGTAAGAATCAGTTTCTTCTGATCAAAGAAACTGACTCCTATTTTGACTCGGTCTATTATCTTTATTCTGTTCACACACAATATTTCCATAATCACCTACTACTCTTTGATGGCAAGACTAGTATATATATGAGGGTGATTTATTTGTTTTGGTCACTGAACCTACTCTCCATTAAGAAATATTATACACCATCTATATTGTGAGTGCGAGGGTTTGGAACCAGTCAGATCTGAAGATCATTATTATTATTATTGGGGTCTTCTTTATTATTATTTCTTATTATATTGAAGACTATATTTATTATTTTATAAGCAATGGCTGGAGGTATGTCTCGATCCTAAATCGCTTCCACATATTAATCTCATAATTATGTTGTTTTGTATGAGATTATATTTATAAGTTTTACATTATTACGTCGTTGGCAATCCAGAATCAGCTACCGACGGTTGATCGACTGATAATGAATGGACTTTATATTCCTAATTGGTGTATTGTGTGTAAAGCTGCAGTAGAGACTCATCACCATTTATATTTTTCTTTTTGATTTTGGTCGATTGAAAACAAGGGTGTAACACCCCGTGTTTTTATAGCAAAATATTATGAAAGAATTTGATTTCCTTAAATTAAATTCATCCTTTTTCCTTATAATAAAAATGCGACTGAATTTTTTTCGCTAAACATGTAACACTCCATGTTAAGTTAAGCCTTTAAAATTGCGCAAATCATTAATTAAACATCCTCGCTCACTTATTTCCCTAACACATTATACTACAAGTTATTTTGCACCTAAATTAAAACCGTTTTGAATTACTTTGAATTTGAACTTTATTTTTACATTTTCAAACTCGATAAATCAAACAAAGAATCTACGACAATTTTCTCAACGACAAATTTTGGCACGCAAATCGAGGTCAAACGTTGACCAAATGGCCAAGCCACCTAAATGTGATTAAGTCACCTAATCCTTTCTTAAATATAATTACTCATATTCCAAACCTAATTAAAGTAGCTTAAGCTTAATCATATTGATTATTACTAACACAACATATCATAATAATATCAAATTACTATTCCACTTTGATTTAACTAACACTTTCACTAAAACTCGATATATTGAGTTACACTAAGCCTAAACTGATAAAATTTTTGACGTCTGAGCATAATGATTTAATTCAAGAACTTTCAACGAAAAAAATATATATTTCGATCAAATAAGATTTTATTTCAAAGTTTCGAGGATCCTAAGGCCAATTTTTGTTTTGATCACCCTTCAACGTTTTTCTTCATTTTTATTTTCGATCTTACTTTGAACCATTATTCTAAGACTATATATTTCATTTCGAGACTTTTCACGCAAGGCCAAGAAATCGAAAATTTCAAAACGAAAATCGAGCCAAAGGCTCACCATGTTGGCCGAGAAAATGGGCACCCTAGCTCACTCTATTCTCTTCCAATTTGCTTACCCACATGCTTCCCTTTTTCCTACACCATCCACCACCTTTGCAAGCATGCTCTTTGCCTCTTACACAAGAGCATGCCTTGCCTTCTTTTTCTTCCTTTCTCTTACACACACCTTACATGTCTTACACACATGCTCTTCCATTCTTACACACTTGCTTCACTCTTACAAGCATGCCTTCCACTCTTACACACATGCTTCCTTTTCCTTACACACCTTACATTACCCTTATACTACAAGTTCACTAGTATGAAATTTTATTACTACACATTTCATTTCACACTTGCACAACTAAAACACTTCCTCATTTTCTCTCTAAATAAACACATACTCAAGAAACTTACAAGCTTCTTCATCTTCAACCTTGAGTAAACCTTGATGATCTTCATCTTCTTCCTCTAGCTTTTCTTCTTTAAACTTTCATTTCTTGTTTTTAAATTCACTAGAACACTTGTGTTCATTCTCCACTAATTATTTTAGTAATCATCTCCTCTTTTAACTAGTACATACACATGAACATAAATCAAGGCATTCAAAATATTTACATCACCTAAACTTAAAATGAAAATATACTACACTTTAAATTTTCTTCCTAGTTAGTCTAGCTTAATTAAAAATACTAACTTGTTTATTTATATTCTTATGTACCAATCCTAACCAAAGACGAGGAGCAAGGTGGTGGTGTCGGCTTGAGCCAATTCGATCATATCATCGACCCCGACAATTGCTAGGAGCATTTTCCTTTAACCTAACCTAAGGTGCTTCCCGCACATTTATGTGATAAGCGCCTCGTAAATGATTTATGTTTTCCTAGATGATGTTTTGATGCATGCTTAGTTTATTTTATCACCTAGTATTCATATGTTAAATTAGAAGACAAAAATCGAAAAATAACAATTGTGTAACCTTAGTAAACCACACCGCATCACCCCTTATTTTTGCTTAATTTTTCGTTTTAATTTTTGTAAATTGCATGCTTAAAATACTAAGGATGAAATGAACATGAAAATATAATTAGTTTATGTTTAGGACTTAAAATGAATTTGTCATGAATTTAAATGTTTCAATGTGTTATGTGTGTTCTTGAAATTTTGATGTTATGCTTGTGCTTTAAATGAATTTACTTATGTATGATAATGTTTACTTATGTTTTTCACATATGTTAAATGTATAAATGATATAAAGTAATTTAGTATTTGAATTAGAAGTATAAAAATCAAAAATCAAAAATCATATACATACATACATACCACGGCATTTTTGCCCTATTTGGACCAACTTTTAGTTTTAATTTTTCTAAATAACATATTATGATTAGTTTAGTTAAAATGGTCTTGTAGGAAAAATTTGAGAAAATTTCATAAACATATAAAATTTTGACTAAATAATGTTCATATGAAAAACATTAACATTCATCACACATTCATGTGTTCTTCACTTAGGTGATTAATTTGATTCATAAATTTTATAAGTTTTAGTTATTTATTGTTTTTAAGTACTAATTTAAATCATTTTAGCATAAACTAAATAATTAGTATATAAAAACTTTAAGTTAAAAACCGATAAAATTAGAAAACGAAAATAAGTTGTTATGTGTGTTAGGCCACGGCATTTGGTGTATTTTTGGACCAAAAATGAATTTGTCACTTTTTATTTTTATCACTTAAGTAATTAAAATAGTTAAAGTAATGATTTATTAATAAAAACAACAAAAGAAATAAATAGCTAAATAAATAGAGGCTCACGGCTTTTGTGTTATTTTGGGTCAATTTTGGTCAAAATGAATTTATCACTTAGTCACTAAAATTGAATAGTGATTAGATTTATATTTGTTTATGTATTAAATCGTTAATAAAAAGAATTGACAAAACCGATAAAAATAAACGTTACACGTATTTAAAATGAATGAGATCGAGTGTTACTACCTATGCTTAAATGAGGATGTGGAGATACGGACTATTTAAAATGAACTACGACAACCACGCTAAAATTTGAAACCGCTTAAATTTTAGTTAAGTATACGACTAAATAAAACCGAGTTTCACTTCTAAAATGTTATATAAAATCACCAAGTACAAAATGAACTTAACAACTTTGACTCTAGAATTTTGTACTTAGATTATATTAAGTTTTGGTTCCGAAATCATTTTTTTCAAATCACTAAATACAAAACGAACCTAACGACTTTGAAATTTGAATTCTATACTTAGGAAATAAACTTGATTTTGTACCAAAATAAAATATCTTAAGGTTTAAGAATACTAAGTATAAAAGAAAATATAATAATAAATACTAAGCATAAGAATACATATACGTATAAAAGTACGTATAAATACGAAGTATAAAAATACGTACAAATACGAAATACGAAATACGAAAATACGAATACGTATAAACATGATGAATAGTAAATACGATGAATAGTAAATACGATGAATAGTAAATACGATGAATAGTAAATACAATGAATAGTAAAATAATGAATAGTGAAAATATTTAAAATTCACGAACAGACTCCAAATAAATCATTAAGTCTTTCTATGTGTTTTGTTTACCTAAAGAACTGCTAGAACTAAAATTTCATTATACAAAGTTAGACGATATATTTAAGTTACAGAATTGTCACCTACTTTGAATGAACGAGGAAATAAGAAATTAAGAAATGAACTACTTGAATAAAATACTTGGATTGTTCGCCATGTCGCGACTCTTGAAATTCGAAGTTAGCGAGGTAGCTGTATATGGGGACTTGGGCTCCCTCCCTGAGTTGCCCAAGGCGATTTAACGATTTAAGATTGTTATTTGGCACGGTATATACAACCCTAGGGATAGGGCATCCTTGATATTTCCGTGGGCCCATATATGGTAAGTGGAAAAGCTACCATCCGGGGTACCCGTCTCTGGTGATAGTCGTATTATTAGGTGACTACTTACTCGATGGGCGAGTATGCTACGATCCTATCTATAGTGGTGTATGCATACATTAGACAAGGGATTGAATCGTCCTTATTACCTTAGATATCTCTAGCCTGTCAGCCATGTCCAAGTTATGTTGGCCCTGTCGGCTATTGCGCGGATGCTTATGAGGTCTGCATGATTCCGCCTTACTAACGAAGACTCATTTGTTATCACATGTTGAATGTATTTCCTCGTCTTGTTTGATTGATTATTGTTTGATGACTTGAGTTTATGAGTGTTGGAATACGACTGCCGAGAATGATTATTTGAGAGTGTTGTACAATATGTGATTGGATTTATACTCATGTCTGAATAATTTTGGTTTCTTTATGTGCTTTACCTGTCTACTTGCTAATTGTTTTTACTCAGTTATTATTCATTATTTATACTGCATATTGCTTTAGAATTGCATGTGTCGAAAGAGTGTGCGGGAAAATGACGAGATGTTAAATGCAAAATTTTGAGACCAACGATATTGAATGCTGGGGAGAGTTTACCTTGTTTATTTTGTATGCTTTTGAGAGAATTTGTAACCTACACACTCTGTTCTATCTCTAAACTCGTATTATTTATACTGAGTTTGTAAGACGATAACAGCTGGTTTGTAATATATAGACTTAATTAATTTTCCGCCTTAGTTTAATTAAGTCACGAAAAACCGGGTTATTCTGATTGGTATCAAAGTCGTCTTTATGACCGTGAATGACTTAAAGTTATTTCATCTAGCGAGACGACACCTGGGCCAGACATTCATATCGTATGTCAGGCATAGACTTATAGGATCAAATAATGAATTAGAAATCTTAGATCGCTAAAATAATAACTTAGAACGCTTTAAAAGTGAGGATGGGTAGAAACATTAAGGACCAACCTTTGTAAATAGACGAATTACTGACCTAAAATAAAATACACTAACTATCGTATACTTGCTACTTGCTGATGTGACTGACTAAAACTAACAACTATCCTCGGATATAAAATCGAGTTAATAAACTTAACTCTCGAGAAGTGAAACGCTGAAGGCGTACCAGGCTATACAAAGTAGGGACATCTACTAAATCCTTAACCAAATTCACTAATAAAATTCTTAAACCCTTGTTAATCCTGTTTTTGTTCGATCAAAAATTTATATTCTCTTAATAGTCATTTTATTTCCGTTCAAACAATATCTTGGTTGTTGTTTGACTCCTTTCCTTAAAATCCCTCGTAGATGTCATCAACCGGCGATGCACCAACATACGGAGACGGAAGGAACCATCGCTCGATCAACTGGAAGAAGAGCGCTCTCCGTGCCATTCCTAAGCGTTCTGTTACTCCTGAGCTTGGACGAAGTACCCGTGTCAGAGTTGCGGCCTACAGGAAATTCTCAGAAAATCCTCCGCGCAAATTCGCAGGAGACCGCGACACTTGCGTGAGTTGGATACATGAGATGGAAGCGAAGTTCGTTGAGGCAGGAGTTCATGAAGAGTGGAAAGTACGTCTGACCGAGAGATTCCTCAGAGGCGAAGCTCTTTATTGGTGGCTTACGGTGCGCCACATATCTACAGTTGGAGGAGGAAAGTTTCACGGGTGGTTTTCCTTCAAATGCGGCCTCAGACTCGCATGCCGTGCCATTACTGAGGGACACACCTTCGATGATGATGAGCAGGAAGTCAGCGATGCGGAGTCTTCAAATGGGCTCTAGATCCAGTTAGCCCTATTAACTACTAGATCGGGCAACATTTTGGAAAATCTTTAGATTTTAACTACCTAACCTCAGTGTATCTGTGTAGTACTATTAGGAGGCGTTGTCCCTACATTCTACTTTCAGTTACCTTCCTATGAAATGTATTAGTTGCATTTTGCTACTCTAAGTCGATGTAACCAATTTCTATCTTGTATTATATAATATGCTTCTTTTGGAACTACTCAATTTCATACAGTTTAACATTTTTCAGAATGGATGCAAACGGTATTCCTAACCATGACCTCAACCAACAATTCCTCGAAGAGGAGGCAAGAAGGAGAGGTTTCGAGGATGCAATAATGAAAATCGCTCAGAATACACACCAATATCAGGGTGGCGGTAATAACCAATCCGCATTCGAGAGGTTCTCAAAACACAGACCCCAACCATACTCAGGATCCGTCAACCCTACCGTCTTAACAGAATGGATCGAGGAGATGGAGAAATTGCTAGAACTAAGCAAGACACCACCTAACGAAATGGTGAACGTGGTAGCGTACTATTTGAAGGGAGAGGCAAATAGTTGGTGGCGCCTAATCAAAGCCCAATTTCCCCTAAGACTCTATAGCTGGAGCGAGTTTAAGACACTATTAGAAAACAAGTACTTTGGGGAAGAGTTGAAGTGGGAAAAAGAAGAAGAGTTTAGGAATTTAACCCAGGGTGAAATGACCCTACAAGCTTACACAGAAAAATATCAGGAGCTGTCCAAGTTTGCTCCTAAGATATTGACTAGCGAGGAGGAACTCGCAACTCGTTACGTACGAGGCATGGACAATAACCTGAGGATAAACATGAGCGGGTTCTTTGTAAGAACTTTGAAGCCTCTGAAAGGCAGCGTGTATCTGGGCACCTATCCGAGGAAGGAGAAGCGAAGAGAAAAAGAAAAGAAGGTTTTACACTTTGTGGCAAGTGCCCGACCATACACAAGCCACTTTTTGGTCGCCAGGTTTCCAAACTCAAGACAACCGCAATAGAAACCAAGGCGGACCCATGTACCACAACCATGACCCTACACCGTCCGTCGCAAAGACTAACCAACAACTTCTGGGAATCCGCCTTTTCGCGAATCGGTGTCGTTCTGGCTGACCTAGTCACCCGGGAACACGTTGTAGCGGAGGACGATGGTGTGCTACTTTTGTAAGGTAGAGGGCACAAGGCAAGCGAATGCCGGGAGAGAATCTTGGTAGCAAGGCGACAGCGGGACCACCGCCACCGTGAAGGTTCAAGGGCGAGTGTGCGTCTTGACCGAGTCGAAGAGTCTTGTAGAAGATTGTATCGATGTTGACGCCATTACCGGTAATCTTCTAGTTAGCACTGTACCAGTATTTACTTTGTTTGATACATGAGCTTCGTTATCGTTTATATTTTTCAAATTTCATCAAACAGTCCAAATTCACTAACTCCGAACAAATCAATACTAATACATCTCTACCGAAGAATAAAAATATTTCTTGTTCATCAAAATACAATAATGTACGAATTACAATCCGTCAAACAAAGTTCCTTTTTGACCTCCTATATTTAAAATTCGTATCAATCTCTTTGAAACACTTTTGAAACTTCGTGGTTCAAACTTTTCATTCCTTTATTTCTAAAATCTTTGAAATTGTTTCGTTTCTACTATTTCCTCTATTTTAGAAATATATACAAAATTTTATATTTTTACGTCATCCATTATTATAAATTTTCAATCTTACCCAAAATATGATTTATAACATTTCCGTTTCATCTAATAACATTATAATAATAAACTTAAGAAAACGAGCTATGTCAACAAGGTTATCCATAATTCTCTAAAAATTTTATTTAACCATTCAACGATAACCAGAATTTCCTTAATTTCAATAAGGCTCATATTTTCCTTACGATCACTACGATTTTTACATATTTTCCCTAAATGCCGCTTTTCCTAAGGCTATATATCTTATGTATGTGATCATTAAAAATAACCATAATAACATTATTTATATACGTTTAAAACTTCTTAAGGGGGTAGGACAATAATTTGATACTATCAACATCCTAATTATATCTTAAAATTTCTTATTTCAATTTATTTTATGGTTAATACCTATTTTCAAATTTAAATAAATCGATTTAATTCTTAAAATGCCTATTATTTTTGTTTTAATTTAAGTCCGTACAAAACTTCCAGGCCCTACCTTTTTGTGAGCCTCCTTCGTGTCATTTTCGGAAATAACATTCTAGTAACATTTCTATATCTATTTAAATATCTCATTGATAAATCAAACGCGATTTTGTTCTCCAATATTTTACCTCTAACCGACGTTTCTAGATTAATACGAAAACTCAAACTTTTCGAAAAGTCTTGTTCCAACAAAACCAAATGTTAGTAGCCAAATTTGTAAAATCTCGATATTCTCTCTAGCTGCCTTGTTTAACCTCGAGCAGTTATCCACCCTATCCAAGTTTCGGGGACGAAACTTTTCTTAAGGGGGTAGGATTGTAACACCCCGTGTTTTTATAGCAAAATATTATGAAAGAATTTGATTTCCTTAAATTAAATTCATCCTTTTTCCTTATAATAAAAATGCGACTGAATTTTTTCGCTAAACATGTAACACTCCATGTTAAGTTAAGCCTTTAAAATTGCGCAAATCATTAATTAAACATCCTCGCTCACTTATTTCCCTAACACATTATACTACAAGTTATTTTGCACCTAAATTAAAACCGTTTTGAATTACTTTGAATTTGAACTTTATTTTTACATTTTCAAACTCGATAAATCAAACAAAGAATCTACGACAATTTTCTCAACGACAAATTTTGTACGCAAATCGAGGTCAAACGTTGACCAAATGGCCAAGCCACCTAAATGTGATTAAGTCACCTAATCCTTTCTTAAATATAATTACTCATATTCCAAACCTAATTAAAGTAGCTTAAGCTTAATCATATTGATTATTACTAACACAACATATCATAATAATATCAAATTACTATTCCACTTTGATTTAACTAACACTTTCACTAAAACTCGATATATTGAGTTACACTAAGCCTAAACTGATAAAATTTTTGACGTCTGAGCATAATGATTTAATTCAAGAACTTTCAACGAAAAAAAATATATATTTCGATCAAATAAGATTTTATTTCAAAGTTTCGAGGATCCTAAGGCCAATTTTTGTTTTGATCACCCTTCAACGTTTTTCTTCATTTTTATTTTCGATCTTACTTTGAACCATTATTCTAAGACTATATATTTCATTTCGAGACTTTTCACGTATGCCAAGAAATCCTAAAAATTTCAAAAACGAAAATCGAGCCAAAGGCTCACCATGTTGGCCGAGAAAATGGGCACCCTAGCTCACTCTATTCTCTTCCAATTTGCTTACCCACATGCTTCCCTTTTTCCTACACCATCCACCACCTTTGCAAGCATGCTCTTTGCCTCTTACACAAGAGCATGCCTTGCCTTCTTTTTCTTCCTTTCTCTTACACACACCTTACATGTCTTACACACATGCTCTTCCATTCTTACACACTTGCTTCACTCTTACAAGCATGCCTTCCACTCTTACACACATGCTTCCTTTTCCTTACACACCTTACATTACCCTTATACTACAAGTTCACTAGTATGAAATTTTATTACTACACATTTCATTTCACACTTGCACAACTAAAACACTTCCTCATTTTCTCTCTAAATAAACACATACTCAAGAAACTTACAAGCTTCTTCATCTTCAACCTTGAGTAAACCTTGATGATCTTCATCTTCTTCCTCTAGCTTTTCTTCTTTAAACTTTCATTTCTTGTTTTTAAATTCACTAGAACACTTGTGTTCATTCTCCACTAATTATTTTAGTAATCATCTCCTCTTTTAACTAGTACATACACATGAACATAAATCAAGGCATTCAAAATATTTACATCACCTAAACTTAAAATGAAAATATACTACACTTTAAATTTTCTTCCTAGTTAGTCTAGCTTAATTAAAAATACTAACTTGTTTATTTATATTCTTATGTACCAATCCTAACCAAAGACGAGGAGCAAGGTGGTGGTGTCGGCTTGAGCCAATTCGATCATATCATCGACCCCGACAATTGCTAGGAGCATTTTCCTTTAACCTAACCTAAGGTGCTTCCCGCACATTTATGTGATAAGCGCCTCGTAAATGATTTATGTTTTCCTAGATGATGTTTTGATGCATGCTTAGTTTATTTTATCACCTAGTATTCATATGTTAAATTAGAAGACAAAAATCGAAAAATAACAATTGTGTAACCTTAGTAAACCACACGGCATCACCCCTTATTTTTGCTTAATTTTTCGTTTTAATTTTTGTAAATTGCATGCTTAAAATACTAAGGATGAAATGAACATGAAAATATAATTAGTTTATGTTTAGGACTTAAAATGAATTTGTCATGAATTTAAATGTTTCAATGTGTTATGTGTGTTCTTGAAATTTTGATGTTATGCTTGTGCTTTAAATGAATTTACTTATGTATGATAATGTTTACTTATGTTTTTCACATATGTTAAATGTATAAATGATATAAAGTAATTTAGTATTTGAATTAGAAGTATAAAAATCAAAAATCAAAAATCATATACATACATACATACCCACGGCATTTTTGCCCTATTTGGACCAACTTTTAGTTTTAATTTTTCTAAATAACATATTATGATTAGTTTAGTTAAAATGGTCTTGTAGGAAAAATTTGAGAAAATTTCATAAACATATAAAATTTTGACTAAATAATGTTCATATGAAAAACATTAACATTCATCACACATTCATGTGTTCTTCACTTAGGTGATTAATTTGATTCATAAATTTTATAAGTTTTAGTTATTTATTGTTTTTAAGTACTAATTTAAATCATTTTAGCATAAACTAAATAATTAGTATATAAAAACTTTAAGTTAAAAACCGATAAAATTAGAAAACAAAAATAAGTTGTTATGTGTGTTAGGCCACGGCATTTGGTGTATTTTTGGACCAAAAATGAATTTGTCACTTTTTATTTTTATCACTTAAGTAATTAAAATAGTTAAAGTAATGATTTATTAATAAAAACAACAAAAGAAATAAATAGCTAAATAAATAGAGGCTCACGGCTTTTGTGTTATTTTTGGGTCAATTTTGGTCAAAATGAATTTATCACTTAGTTACTAAAATTGAATAGTAATTAGATTTATATTTGTTTATGTATTAAATCGTTAATAAAAAGAATTGACAAAACCGATAAAAATAAACGTTACACGTATTTAAAATGAATGAGATCGAGTGTTACTACCTATGCTTAAATGAGGATGTGGAGATACGGACTATTTAAAATGAACTACGACAACCACGCTAAAATTTGAAACCGCTTAAATTTTAGTTAAGTATACGACTAAATAAAACCGAGTTTCACTTCTAAAATGTTATATAAAATCACCAAGTACAAAATGAACTTAACAACTTTGACTCTAGAATTTTGTACTTAGATTATATTAAGTTTTGGTTCCGAAATCATTTTTTTCAAATCACTAAATACAAAACGAACCTAACGACTTTGAAATTTGAATTCTATACTTAGGAAATAAACTTGATTTTGTACCAAAATAAAATATCTTAAGGTTTAAGAATACTAAGTATAAAAGAAAATATAATAATAAATACTAAGCATAAGAATACATATACGTATAAAAATACGTATAAATACGAAGTATAAAAATACGTACAAATACGAAATACGAAATACGAAAATACGAATACGTATAAACATGATGAATAGTAAATACGATGAATAGTAAATACGATGAATAGTAAATACGATGAATAGTAAATACAATGAATAGTAAAATAATGAATAGTGAAAATATTTAAAATTCACGAACGGACTCCAAATAAATCATTAAGTCTTTCTATGTGTTTTGTTTACGCAAGAACTGCTAGAACTAAAATTTCATTATACAAAGTTAGACGATATATTTAAGTTACAGAATTGTCACCTACTTTGAATGAACGAGGAAATAAGAAATTAAGAAATGAACTACTTGAATAAAATACTTGGATTGTTCGCCATGTCGCGACTCTTGAAATTCGAAGTTAGCGAGGTAGCTGTATATGGGGACTTGGGCTCCCTCCCTGAGTTGCCCAAGGCGATTTAACGATTTAAGATTGTTATTTGGCACGGTATATACAACCCTAGGGATAGGGCATCCTTGATATTTCCGTGGGCCCATATATGGTAAGTGGAAAAGCCAGCCCCATCCGGGGGTACCCGTCTCTGGTGATAGTCGTATTATTAGGTGACTACTTACTCGATGGGCGAGTATGCTACGATCCTATCTATAGTGGTGTATGCATACATTAGACAAGGGATTGAATCGTCCTTATTACCTTAGATATCTCTAGCCTGTCAGCCATGTCCAAGTTATGTTGGCCTTACTATCATGCGGATGCTTATGAGGTCTGCATGATTCCGCCTTACTAACGAAGACTCATTTGTTATCACATGTTGAATGTATTTCCTCGTCTTGTTTGATTGATTATTGTTTGATGACTTGAGTTTATGAGTGTTGGAATACGACTGCCGAGAATGATTATTTGAGAGTGTTGTACAATATGTGATTGGATTTATACTCATGTCTGAATAATTTTGGTTTCTTTATGTGCTTTACCTGTCTACTTGCTAATTGTTTTTACTCAGTTATTATTCATTATTTATACTGCATATTGCTTTAGAATTGCATGTGTCGAAAGAGTGTGCGGGAAAATGACGAGATGTTAAATGCAGGTACCCCGAGACCAACGATATTGAATGCTGGGGAGAGTTTACCTTGTTTATTTTGTATGCTTTTGAGAGAATTTGTAACCTACACACTCTGTTCTATCTCTAAACTCGTATTATTTATACTGAGTTTGTAAGACGATAACAGCTGGTTTGTAATATATAGACTTAATTAATTTTCCGCCTTAGTTTAATTAAGTCACGAAAAACCGGGTTGTTACAAAGGGGATGGTGGGGGGTTTTGTTTCATTTGGGCTGATAATTTATATTAGAAAATAACGGTTTTTTTTTTTTTTTTTAGAAAAAAGGAGCAAAGATTAATAATGAATCAATTTTCATTAATGAACCAGAAAAAGACAATAAAATAAAGAGGGTAACAAAAAATTCACATTAACAAGTCTTGTACCTATGACCTCTAACTCAAACAAGGAACATTTTACCTAGAACTAATCAAATGGCCTAAACCCATTGGCCCGCCCTAACCCAACCCTCCATTTTTAAGGGTTTGGGTTTCAAAATTGGCCTAAAAAAATAATAGCCCGGCCCTAGACCTCTCAAACGGGTCGGTCAAACGGGTTCCAGCTGGTTCGGGTAACTATTCTACGGTTAGCAAACAAGTCGGGTGTATTTCGTGTTCGGGTAATAACAGGCCGAGTGTATATGAGTTCAAGGTCGGGTTAGGGTCAAAATACGGGTTAATTAGCGCCTCTTTATCGATATTTTCTTTTTTGGTATAAAGATTTGATTTGTACCTAAAAACACCTTAATTGATAATACAATATTAAAAATTTAAACCTTTTATTTATAAGTTTCAAAATTGACAATTTCACAATAAGTGTTACTTTTTCTTCGGATTTTACTGTAAAAAGTTTGTCTCTCTCTCTTTGCTTATTTTCCGGGTGACCAATATACGTTGAGTACTATATAGTCTCGCATGATGTGCTACACTAAGACCATTTGTATCAATGAGTTTGTAAAAGTCATGGGATCCCATGATTAATCATAGGATTTTTAACAATGAGTAATGGAGCTCATGGGTATGAGCAATGGTCTAAAACTCGTCCAAACGAGTTGTTGCATGAAGAATCATGCGTGGGTCCCTTAGCTTTTTTTATTAATTTCCACAATTTTTTAATTGACAATTGCAATAAAGTTTGTACCACAATTATTATTTTATAATATTTGTTTTGTTTTTGTTTTTATTTTTGTGTTTGTGTTTGATTTTGATTTTTTTTTTTCTTTTTAAAGTTTGGTTATATACATTTTAAATTTTATTAATAAAAAAAATATTTTGTCAAAATTAATTAATTAATCAATTTTTATTTTATTTTTTCAAAAAATAAAAAAAGTCTATAAATAGCACTTTCATCCACAACCCAAAACTCACACAATTACTCTTCATTTCTCTTTATATAACACTTTTTCCATATATTTATAGTAAAATAACTCAACTTTTCATGGATCCAAATTAATGAAGAATTTAGAAATTAATAATAACAATAATAATTTAGAATTTAGTAAAAATGGTGTGGGGTAGGATAAAGTAAGATAAAGGTAAA
This sequence comes from Dianthus caryophyllus, assembly GCA_023091065.1. Classification (NCBI taxonomy): domain Eukaryota; kingdom Viridiplantae; phylum Streptophyta; class Magnoliopsida; order Caryophyllales; family Caryophyllaceae; genus Dianthus; species Dianthus caryophyllus. Next base: position 29,044,342 of record CM041519.1, read on the forward strand.
AGATGATTAATCATGGTTGGAGTTTTTGTTTTGTTAAAAGTTGATGAGTTGATGTGGATGAGAGAGGGTGATGAGAGAGAGTAAGATGATGATTAACCATAGGAAATTGTTGTTGTAGATGGTCTAACAACATACGGAGTAACATTCTATGATGATTAATTTTGCTATTTTCTTTTTTTATTGATTTATTATATGAGTAATTTATATTTTCAAATTTTTTTTTTGGTAAATTGTAAATTTCATTAAAATCAAAACAGAGCCATTTATACATTTACAAATCCTAGTGTCTCATCAAGTTCAACCTCCTATACGACTTTATCAAGCCATGCTCTATCACTATACTTCAAATTTTGTACCATGCTCTTAACCCGACTACTTACATCATGTTTCAATCTACGGAACTGAAGCTCAGGTCTGACCACCATATGCTCCTTGTAACAAACATTCCTGGCATTCCACACCATATAGACAAGCGCACAAAGGACTGCAAACCAAAACTGTCGTTGCAAGCTTGACCATCCTCGTCTGTAGACCACATTCGGCCAGTTATCCAGCCCACAAAAATCCATCCCCAACCACTGTTTCGTCAGCCTCACCACCTGCCTGCTATAAACACAGTCAAAAAATAGGTGTTCCCTGGTCTCCTCCTTGTCCAGACAGAGCACACATCTATCCATCCCTATACACCCAATTCTTTTCATTCTTTCAAACGTGTACGACCTGTTTTTCATTCCAAGCCATGTAATAAACGAGTGCTTAGGTAAGTTCAATCTGGACCAGATGACCTTAGTCCATCTGCAAACGACCGAACCATTTCCAAGCCACTCATAACCAGATTTAATAGTGTAACTGGAAATATTACCAAGCCACATACCTGAACTGTATCCCGACTCCATTTTTGTCTTGATTGCACAAACCTTCCTCCAACTCCAACTTGAGTTCAAAGATGGTTCGTAATCTGACCAATTCTGCCCCTTCAAGTATACATGATGAATCCACTTCACCCAGAGATGATCGCTCTTTGAATATATCCACCAAACCAACTTCCCCACTGCTGCCGTGTTCCACCTCCGATTATCCCTAATACCAAGTCCTCCAGCCTTCTTCTCCTTGCATACTTCCTCCCAAGACACAGGGCATCCCCTTGTGTAGTACTCTTGCCCTTCCCATAAGAAATTTCTACAAATAGAGTCCACCCGTTTCACAATCGTTGTTGGAAGAATAAAAACTTGAGCCCAGAACTGATGTAATGTGTTCAGCACAGCATTTATCATGACCAATCTCCCCATATACGATAGTTTCCTTGCTCCCAGGCTTCTAATGCGAGCTACAATTTTTTCCACCAAACAATGGCATTCAAGAACAGAAAGCTTCTTAGGTGATAATACTAGTTATATTTTCAAATTTATAAAGCAAGTTTTACCTAAAAATACTTTAGTTATTGTCCAATTTATATGAGTAATTTATATTAGTTTTGCTATTTATACTTCAATTATACGTGTTACCTTTTAATTATAGGTTTCAAAAATTTAAACCTAAAAATACTTTTAATTCTATCATCTTCTACTTATTTTTGTTTTTGTCAACTTTTAACTAATTTCATCCACATAACTCACATTCTTTAGTTATTGAGCCAAAATGAAATGAGAAGAAGATAATGAAATAGAAACACTGTTACTTTTTATCATTTAATTTTTTTGTTTATCATATTAATAATATGATCATATAAATACTAGTTTTTTGTATGTTAGATTTAATTTTGTAGCTTTTATCTACGTTTTGATATACTCAGTTATACGTGCAAGTCTAATAGCTAGGCTTAACGTGGTGTACCATCAAATTAAATTTATAATTACTTACTCGACTAAACTACTAAAATAACAATATAGTGAAAGTATGGGTCGAACCCACAGAGAAGGACGAAGATAATTATGTGTATATGCATAGTAAAGCTATAATGGGGTTCTATTTCAGTTCGTAACTACTAGAATGTAAAAATAATAAATAAATTAATTAAATCTATTGGGATAAATACTTGACACGAACAGAAATCCATGAACTATACAATCTCCGATCACGGAAAACTACTAATCTACTAATCCTAAGCACTTTATTGTGAACTCAATACAATTCAATTATATTAACTTATGTCTTCTCTCTTAGGTTAGTAATTAGGTCAAAACCAATGCCCTAAATTCACTAACCCAAATCACGCAATTCAAGTTTAAGTCATTATAAGAATTAGCACGAGAAGCAATAAAGATCGCCAATATCAAGGACGTCGTCGATACTCGAGTTACAAACACAATTCCTTTTAGGGCCACATTACGACAAACAAAGTACAATAATATGCTCATAATTGCTACAGCAATAAGATTATTTAAGCAAATTGATGAGCCGATAATCAAATCTAGCATATAAATCAATAACAATCCTAATTAGTTGTACACCTTATCAGAATTAAAAATCAATCAATAATTAAAACAAGGAATTGAATACTACAAGAGAAAGTACAAAAATTGAAATCACATAGATTAATTATTGTCGCTTCAATCGATCGTCGTATCAAATTTGTGAATTTAGCTACTCATAATCCCGACACAAAAGAATTATCAAAATAAGGTTTTCACAAAAGTGTATGTTGTGTAGGTTTATATCGGTATATAGACCTTTAAAATCACAGGATTATAATGAAAAACTTTATATGATTTATAGTCATAAATTGAAATTGCATAAATAAACAAAAGATTAAGAAAAAAAAACCTTTAGTCCTTGCTTAATGGTCTAAGATTGAATATCAAGAAGCTTGATATCTCCTAATAGTTGCACCCAAGATTGCTTAAGATATGCCCTTAGTTCTTGCTAGAAAACTTTAGAGAGGAGAAAACTGATTTTTCTTAATATCTCCTATTTGTGTGTGTGAATTATAATGAATGAATTAGTTAATTAGGTTGAGCCAAAACTCCCCTAATATACTCAATAATCTCGGCCAACCTATAGATTTTAGGGAGTAATTTTTCTTTCCAAAAATCACTTTCCAAAAAGCAATTCCTTGTTGACCAAGGAGTCAAAGAGTAATAAGGCTCTTTCCTGGAGGTTTCCTTTAGCTTTATAATATAATATAATATAATATAATATTACTAGTGTCATAAATATGATCCACTATAATATATCATTAAATTATTAATATCCATATATTTATAATTTTCTAATTAATTATAACAGTTTATAACCAATTAGCTTATAATATATTCAATAATTAAATATAACATTTTATATTCAATTTACGAATTACATTTAATTCGTCTTAGCTAATATCATTTAATCCTTATTAAATGGCCGTATCATTATCACACACTTGACTAACATTTTAGTCAAAAACACCGACTAACCTTTTAGTCTTTTAGTAAGGCATCAATATGATTATTTTCTCAAATAATCACATTTCTTAAACACATCCTTTAGGTGTGACTTTTTAGGGACCAGTTGATCACCGCCATCTGTATGACAATAACATCAAACTTATCTAGCAAGCCAATCCGTTATCGATAAACGTTAATCAACTGATTAAATACAAGATGTACCCTGTGTACCTTTAGAGATTTATTTATGTTATTGGACTAACTGTGGAGGACACTAACTCCAACAATCTCCCACTTGTCCGTACAAGTGTATGTGCGATAACCGAATCTCATATCCATAATAAATTTCTCCCACTCAATGTAAACCAATTTGCAAAGTCCGTACTTTCAAAGGTCGTAGTTCACAAGTGATCAGAATCAAGAGTGGTTTCCCCGACTAGAGAGTAACTTAACTGATAAACGAATCAATATTCGAGCATGGCCATGCATTTTTCGATTCTGACTCCTCAGTGGCCCCGAGAAAAAGTATTATAACTTCGGTAGAAGTTGGATATTTTCCTCAACTTCGAATCCTGCAGATGTAAGCGCGACATGAAATGACCAGTGAAAATCTACTTGGCCTCACATTACGGTCGTGGTGAAAGAAACCAAAGTCACCCAAAATCTGCCTTAATCTCAAGAGACAGTCGATAGTCAAAAGAATCGACTCTAGGAACACTATGGATGTCCTATCCACGACCCGGCACCTAATGTTCTGAAACATTTAGGACTCCATGTAGTCGTCACAAAAATTGTCCTGCGCGATTTCAGTAAATCCGCATCTGTGATCGATCAGTCAACAGTTTGGCTTATGGCTCGTTGAACCCACCATCAATCGACGTCACAAAATAATCGCCTGAGTTATCAGCTCGTGTAGGCGTTCACGGACCAAAACAAAATATAAGGCAATTCAGTTCACTTTGAGGTGTTCAACGTTGTCTGCTATAACAGTTTGTTTGGAGCTTTTCCAGCTGACCGCAGCGCCATTAAGAGTAAAGACGAATCCGAGCTGAGATATCGAGTCAGCTCGATTCGTCTGGAAGTTAGCGTCTGCGCAACTGATTGCGCATAGCCTTATAGCACCTCCATAAGTCAATACCCATTTCAGATGCCACGTCTGCACGTGATGCCTGAGTCTCACTCAAATGCACTCCAGAGATCATTTGAAAGTTCCCCTTCTTGGAGTTGGTCATGCTGAACCTCTCAAGAATCTTAACTATATAAGACTCCTGACTGAGAGATAACATCCGTCGTGATCTATCTCTATAGATACGGAGCCCCAAAATACGTTGTGCCTCACCCAGATCTTTCATCTGGAGATGGTTCTTTAACCAAACTTTTACCGAAGTTAAGAGAGGTATGTCATTCCCAATCAAGAGTATGTCATCGACATACAGTATTAGGAAGACAATCTTGCTCCCACTCGACTTGATATATAGACATGGTTCTTCGACCGATCGAGTGAAACCATTCTCCTTTATCACGTGGTCAAAGCGATGATTCCAACTCCGTGAAACTTGCTTAAGTCCATAGATGGAACGCTTAAGCTTGCAAACCTTCTTAGGATCTTTAGGATCTATGAAACCTTTGGTTTGTACCATGTACAACTCCTCCTCCAAATAACCGTTTAAGAAGGCGGTTTTCACATCCATTTGCCAAATTTCATAGTCATGAAAGGCGGCGATCGCTAAGACAATCCGAATGGAACCCTTGCACTTGAGTGAAACCCTTGCACTTGAGTGAAACCCTTTGCCACGAGTCGCGCCTTGTATATATCTGGTTGTCCTTCTACAGATCGCTTTATCTTGTAAAGCCATTTGCACTGAAGAGGCCTAGCCTTATCAGGTAAGTCAACCAGATCCCATACATTGTTCTCGTACATAGAGTCCATCTCGGATTGCATGGCTTCTTGCCATAGCTTTAAGTCAGAACATGTCATGGCACCTTTATAGGTTACGGGTTCGTTACTCTCAAGGAGTAAAACGTCGTCTCTCCCATTCTCCTCAACCATACCAATGTATCTATCGGGAGGAATGAAGAGTCTACCCGACCTTCTGGGTTCCAAGGGAATATTAACCGCAGCAGACGAAGAAGGAACAGTTTCCTCCATTGGTTGCTCGGTTGTTGGTTCTGGAATCTCCGACAGATCGAAGGTTCCATTACTTCTCTTGTCTTCGAGAAACTCTTTCTCTAAGAACTTCGCACTAGCCGCAACAAAAACACGGTGTTCGGTAGGCGAATAGAAGTAATGACCAAACATTCCTTTTGGATAACCAATAAAGTATGTCTTGACCGATCGCGGGCCGAGCTTATCCTCGTGTCGCCACTTGACATAAGCCTCGCACCCCCAAACCCGAATAAAGGACAAGTTAGGGACCGTTCCCTTCCATAAATCGTATGGAGTCTTGTCAACAGCTTTAGTCGGACTTCGGTTAAGTATAAGAGCAGCTGACAAAAGAGCATAGCCCCATAATGAGTCAGGTACAACCGTGTGACTCATCATGGATCGAACCATATCAAGTAATGTTCGATTCCTGCGTTCGGACACACCATTCAGTTGTGGTGTTAGGGTGGAGTTCTTGTAGGACTATCCCGCGGTCTTTCAGGTGTCGATCAAACTCAGTTGAAAGATATTCGCCACCACGATCCGAACGTAGTACTTTTATCTTTCTATCCAGTTGGTTCTCAACCTTATTCTGGAATTCCTTGAACTTGTCAAAGGACTCACTTTTATGCTTCATTAAGTAGACATGTCCATATCTACTCAAATCGTCCGTGAAGGTGATAAAATACCTATAGCCATCTCTAGCGTTGATTGACATAGGGCCACACACATCAGTATGTATGAGTCCTAATAGGTCAGCAGTGCGCATTCCAACACCTTTGAAAGAAATTCGAGACATTTTGCCTATAAGACATGATTCACATGTGCCAAAAGTTTCATAGTCAAATGGGGCGATTGTCCCATTATCAATGAGCTTTTTCACGCGATTCTCATTTATGTGTCCCATACGGCAATGCCATAGATAGGTTTGATCTTTGTCACCAACCTTTGCTTTCTTGTTACTCACATGCATAATGTCTGTGGTTTGATCAAAAATATAAATTCCGTTCATGGAAACTGCTTTACCATAAATCATTTCGTTCAAAGAGAAAATTCACCAACATAAAGGACTTTAGAAAACTGTTGAAATTGCACCTATAAAACGCCTTTGGACCGTTTTCTAACTCAGCGTTCACCAACAGGCCAAGTACTATGCGTACTACTAAGGGATCTAAATGGATTCATTCCATCTGTGGACAAGCCAAGGCGCAAGTTTCTTTCCTCTTTACCGAAGTCACTGAATTCTCCATCAATAAATCTCCATTGCGGAGAATCAGCAGGATGTCGAAGTAACCCATCATCTTTTTTTCGACCAAATTTGTGCCATGTCAGGTTTTTCGCATCTGTTGGATCCAAATACATACGTCTGAACCTTGGTATTATAGGAAAATACCACAGAACCTTAGCTGGAATTCCCTCTTTTTTCTTGTACCTCGAGAAATTGCACTCAGGACAACTTTTTAAGGATTCAAATTCATTTCGATACAATATGCAATCGTTTGGGCAAGCATGAATTTTTTCATAACGCAAGCCTAAAGTACACAGTACTTTTTTAGCCTCATATGTATTGTTTGGCAAAAGATTATCAGGTGGAAGAATGTCTATGAGCAACTCAAGCAGCGCACTAAAACTTTGGTCTGTCCACCCGTGACCAACCTTCAGATTGTATAGTTTAAGCACAGCGGACAATTTATTGTACTTAACAGAACCTTCATATAAAGGCCTCTCAAAATCACCCAACATATCCCCTGCCACATTAGGATCATCATATGTTTTTTCCTCAAATTCATCCATCATATCCTCTAATCTATCACCCTCTACAACATTATGGCCATGATGACCACCAGTAGAAGTTATTTCTTTTTTTTCACCATGACGATGCCAGCAAGTGTATGTTCTATCGAATTCCTATTTATTCAAATGTCGTAGTATTATGTCAACTTTGTGATGCATAAGATTATGACACATGTAACAAGGACAAGGCAACCGTTCACGACCTTCACTATTATTATCCAAAGCAAATCTAATAAATTCCATAACCCCGACTTCATATTTTGGGTCTCCAGGTTTCGATGTTGTTATCCAACTTCGATCCATTTAAAAAATCTATAATTTAAGAAAATACATTTTATTATTTCAAAAAAAACAGGGGAGGATGCTAGTATTACTCTGTATAATATGGAACCCAAAAACTAACGACGATGTTGTTTCAGTTATATAGTTTAAGGGTTTAAATGAACACCAAATTGACACTCATAGAATCAACAACATATGAAATTGAAATTGTAACAATCAGGAACACATTAATTCATAAAAATCAACCAAACACATTCATATTAAAAAACTAATTCAATAGTTCCCAATTGTTAGGGTTAAATTTCATTGAAATTGGAAATATAAAACAAAACTAGAAAAATGAAACCTTACCAATTGAGGAGAATTTGCAATAACTAATGGAGTTAGATTATGTTTTAGCAACGAAGAAGTCTGTGGAATTGCAATACTTTAAAGGGGAGAGTTTAGGGTTTTAGCTTTTGACAAATTTTTATACTTCGTAATTATTTCAATGAGTTTTGTGATGCTATAGCTAATTAAACAAATTGGTTAAAAAAGTTAGTGGGCTTGTAGCTTTGTGGGAATGTGGTTAATAATAAATTAATTAAAAGAACCAAAACGTGTGTGAATTTTTTGGGATAAAATAATTACCCCTTGGATTAATTAGAAATATATGAGACGATTGAATTTCAAGAGTACGTTTCTTGTGAAACTATCTCATATTATTAAGACAAACTTTTTATTAAAAAAAATAATTATCATTATTTATACATGTGAGAGGTCTCACAATAAAATTATTGTGACAACGTCTCATATGAGACTTTGTAATACTTCAATTGTGACCTAGGAGTATAAAATAGAATCATACGGAGTAAAAATATAAATTGTAAGTTTGCGAAAATATTCTATATGCATGTGATGTTCATTGTATCTCAATTCGATGAAACAAATCATTTTGTCTTACATGGTACATGTGATAGTTCGGGAATGCATGTACCCGGGGGCACTCAAACCCCTCGTCATAAAAAAAAAAAATTCATTTTGTCTATTGACGGTAATTTAATATCTCCATTAAAGTTAGTCGGGTGATGAAATAAACGCAAGTTAGATGATAGCCTTTTTCTTGAAATCAATTTTTTTGAGTACTCCGTAGTTCCTTAAAACAATTTTGAGGTACTAATTAATTTGTTATACAAATTGTATTATATAAGTACAATTTTCAGCACATAGTTGTAGAGCATATTTGTCATAAGAGTGCTGTTGTCAGTAAGGCGCTCTCTATATTTATTTTATCTACATCAGGAGAACAGTTATTCTATAAAGGCGTTCTCTATTTGCACTATAAGAAACAGTTGTAGTGGATAGGCGTTTTATTGCAGTCTAAGGAACGCTTATTTGACCCGACAGTTTTCTACCTAGTGTTATTTATTCCCACTTTTGTAGTAGTGAAATACAGCTATTATTCTTTATTAAAACGAAAAACCGTCTTTATCAAGTACGGATACACAAATAATGTTCTTGGATAAACTAGGTACATAGTAACAGTTATTCAGAAATAACTCAAATCCGCTTGGGAGTTGGATTACGTATGTTCCTACTGAAATGGCAGCAACTCTTGCTCCATTCTCCACTCGCGGGTCTACATCACCTCTTCCCAGAGTTTTGATGTTTCTTAGGCCCTGCAAATGATTGCACAGATGAGAACCACAACCAGTATCAAGTACCCAAGTTTCGAAACTTGCATGGTTAATCTCAATCATATGAATAAAAGAAGACATACCAACAGGAGTGACGCGGCCTGTTTTAATGTCCTCAGCATACACGGGACAGTTTTGCCTCCAATGCCCAGACTTGTGGCAATGGTGGCACTCCATGCTTTGCTTCGCTTTTGCCTTGCCTTGTGAGCTACCGCTAGACTCACCAGGCCCACTCTTCGCAACCACTGGCTTTTTAAACTTTGGCTTTCCTACTGTTAGGTTAGCCGGAGCCTTACCCTTACCCTTGTTGTAACACCCCGTGTTATTTTAACACAATATGATAAAAGAATTTAATTCCTCAAATTAAATTCATCCTTTTTCCTTATAATAAAAATGCGTCTGAATTTTTTTTCGCCAAATAATACTAAAATTTCTTAAGTTCAAATTTAAAATTTTGAAAAATAAAGTTTGTTCTATTATCTTTAGAATTGAAAAATAAACATATTTCAAAATTTTATAAAAATCAATACAAAATTTATATCGCCTTTTAAATTTCAAAAAGGTTAAGTTATATTTACTATTCATAAAAATAAATGTAAAACCTTTTATTCATAAAATTCAATTTCAAACATTTTTCATTTTCAAATAAAAATGAACCTTTATACTTTTCCCGTCTCTGAAATTCGGGTCAACAATTTCAAACACGCAAGTCAAAAAAATCAAACAATCAACATCAACATTTTGGAAAAGCAAACTTAACATCAACATTAATGAAAATATAATCATTTTGATTTTTATTTAATAAATCATATTTTCTTAATATCTAATTACTATTTCATTTTTAATAAACTAACTTTTTTCTAAATTGTCACAATTTGAAATCACACCTATTTTAAATCAATTAAATTTTTGACGTTTGTTTATAATTCTTTAAATCTATAACATTCAACAAAAAAATAAGTATTTAGACCTAGTAAAATTTAAATCAAAATCTCGTGGGTTAAGATCCGATTTTTATATTTAGTACCTTTTGAAAATTAGTTTTATTTTTATTTCCGATTTTATTTCAAAACACTATTTTAGGATCGTATCTTTTATTTTGAGACTTTTCGCGTGCGCGCAAATCGAAAATTTCGAAAACGAAAATCGAGCCCGATTTTTATTATTTGAACCGACTTACTTGGACCTTTAGTCCAAGTATATCTTCTTCCATTTTTCTTACACAAAATTAAAGCTTACTTACACCTTTACATTTATCATCATTACTTTTATTTTATTTTGTAATTAAATTTAAAGTTATACATAATAATAATAATAATACTTATAAAATATAATACTACTACTTTAATATTATCATTTTCATTTCCGTCACTTTTAAAATTTTTCTAAAGTAGTAAATAAAATATTTTAGTCTTAAATTTATAAAATGAATACTTTTCAGAAAATCGTCAAAACAGCACTTTTTAACTTTTATCGCTTTTGACGCCCGACTTTTTAAAACTGACCAATTTCGTGAAAAACATTTTTAAACACATAATAAACATTTTCTAACACCAAATAGTTTCAAAGACTTTATTAACCAATTACAAATAATGTGTTCCCTAATTTCATTTAAATAAAACTTTATTTTCTAAATTAAAACCAACTTTATCTAATTCATTTAACCTAATTTTTGTACAACTTTTTCCACAAGTTTTAAGGACCAAAATGAGCTCATTTTACACCATAATGTCGTGGCTAGCATCCCCATTTTCTCTCTTTTATTTTCTTCCATTTTTCTTCCTAAAACATTAAATAAAAACCTTAATATTATTCTAATAAATCCTAAGTAATTCTAGTTATATTAGTGGGTATTAGGAGCTAACTTGCATGGGTTATTTGGATGAATAACTTGGGTATTATGGGTGAAGAAAAATCCGATCTAAAATTTATTTTAGATCCTCGACGATTAACATCCTTTTTAAGGTGACTAACTATGTCTTATATTATCCTCTTAGTAAATTAATTTGTTTTATCATTATAATTTTATGAGTATGAAAATTATGTTAAAATATGTTAAACATCATTTATGTGTGTTTATATGTTGTGTGAAGTATAATAAAATGATAATAAATAAGTAATATTGATAATAGATTAGTTGTAGTAAAATGATACTATGTTTTGTTTAATTTATTTTGAGCATTTTTAATTTATGTTCATATGATTTTTATGAAATTTAGAATCCTTTGTTTTAGTAAAGTAGTAATGTTATATAAAAATTATGTGAAATTTTAACAATGAGTTTAAAGTGAAAAAAAAATCGAAAATGAAAATTTATACATACATATAAACCCACGGTTTTTACCCTTATTTTTGATAAATTTTTACTTTTAATTTTTGTAAATTATATGTTGTGTTAAGTTAAGTTAAAATAGATGTTGTTATGTTAAAAAGAATTAAATTAGGAAAATAAATTATAAGTTAGTAAAAGTGCATTTGTGTTCTTATTTTTGTTCTTGGTGTTCTTGAAAGTTCATGTGAGCTTCATGTGTGTTCATCATTTGTATTCACTTTGATTTTGTTTTAATTTATGTTTGTTAATGATTTGTGTTTATGTTTAGTTATTGTTTTATATATTGTTAGTATTATTATATAAATCAACCTAAAACATTATAAATCATTTACATTAAAAAGTTAGAAATTTAAAGTGTTGAAAAACACTATTCATAATTATAAATAAAAGTTTAGTAAATTTCATTTTAATTTAAATCGTTTTAGTATAATTAGAATAATTAAAATATAAAGACTTTAAGTTAAAAACCGATAAAATCAAAAAAATGAAATTTAGAATCCTACTATGTTAGCTCACGGCATTCCCTTTATTTTTGGACTAAAAATTGTTTTTATCACTTTTTAGTTTATTGTTAATATAATTTAATTATTAATTAATAAGTTAGAACTAAGAAATTAAATGAAATAAATCAATGTTTACATATATATAATCCACACGGCATCACCATTATAAATTGACTAAATTTGACCAAAATGAAATTATCACTAAGTCACTAAAGTTAAATAGTAATTAGAATTGAATTTTAGTATAAATCGATTTAGTTATGAATGAAATAATATAAACCGATAAAAATATGTAACCGTTATAAAAATGAACTAAATCGTATTATTCTTGCCTTTGCTATCTGGACTGTTGATCTTGGACATACGGACTAAAATGAATCATCCACGTTACTATTATTTTAAAAATGAAAATCGCTAAATTTAGTTAATAGACGACAAAATTTAACTAAGTCTCATTTTAAAATAAATATCATTATCACTTTTCATAAATTGAACTTAACGTTTTTAAAACTAGTATTTTAAAATGAATATCATTATCACTTTTTACAAATTGAACTTAACGTTTTTAAAACTAGACTTCTAAAATATTTCAAAAATCACTAAGTACAAAACGAACCTAACGACTTTGAAACTAGAAATTTGTACTTAGGAAATAAAAACAAGTTTAGTATTATACTAAAATATCTTAAGTATAAAAATACGTATAAATATAAAAATACGTACAAGTATAGGAATACGTATAAGTATAAAAATAAGTATAAAATACGGAGTATAAAAATACGAATACGTAAAAAAATACATTATAAAATACGGTGAATAGTGAATAGTGGATAGTGAATAGTGAAAAGTGAAGAGTAAAATATTGAAAATAATTGAAAATTTTACTAAGTATAGAAAAATTTAAAATGAATAAGTAAATGACTTAAAGTGTCTTGAAAAACACTTAAATAAAATTTGGACATACTAATCAACGTTTCAATTTAAAATCTTAAAAATGTTAATAATTAACAACACTTCAAATAATAAACGAATGTGTTATGTGATCATATGAAACCTACCTTTCAAATAAAGCGTTTGTGATGAGACTAGGAGAGTCTAGAAACATGTGATATGTAATATCAAATAAATAATAGATCATGAGTATGTTTAAATAAAAGGTCAAGCTTGGGCCTCGGATAAGGAGCGTCGATCGTGAGTGAAGTGGGGTTAAGATAGTCTTGTGGCGGTCGCCATTCTTGGGACAAGATAATGAATATGCCAAGGCTTTTGTCTCGGGCTTTAGGAAATAGTCGCTTTTATCCTGAGTTAAGGTGCTCTATGAATAGCATAGCCCATTCTTAAATTGGATACTAGTGTACATGTACTAGACTAGGGTTTTATTCCCCTATTTCGCTAAAGTTACCAGGGCACCGTGGCGATTAATGCCGATTATAGCGGTTCAAGTCTCCTTGCCGTGTTTCGTTCTTAGTGGGCGCGACACTAGCATTCGTTCTTGCCACGTATACAGATCACTTGGCGAGATTGTATCCAAGTTCGAATCATTTCGAACACTAGAGGATGAGATGCAAGTATTATAGTATTCGGCGTGGTTTACGAGTCGAGTAAGCCTCTGCACTATGGAAGTGAGATGCAATCGATCAGAGTACAAAGGCCTACTCAGTGGTCAGGCTCGTAAGCAGTATGTGTTGTTTGTTGTATGATTAATTGAGAACGAGTGTGTACCATCTTCGAAAATTAAAGACCACAACTTTCTGAATTGAATCGAGTCTGCATGAGGAAAATGATACGATGTGTATGTTTGATTGCGATCCGATATCGCCTTGTAATGCCATTGAATTATTGTGATACTATTGCTATGCTGTTATGTGTTATTTACCTTCATAATTGAATATCATGCTTATATGATTTATCGCTTTAACCGCATGCTTATTATGACATATATGTCTTTACATGCTAATTGTATTAAGCATGTTTATGTTTTATCATAATGTTATGTTTATAAAGCGATAATATTAAACCAAAGTAATTGAAACCGAGGGTAAGTATGAGCATAGCTAGTCCTTTGTCAGCTCAATGAGCATCCCCATCGATTTATTGTGCGGGGTAATGTCGTGGGTAGGAAAATTTGGATTTTGGACGGGGCCATGCAACGCTTTTATGCTTTACTTTTAGTCGTTTTTGAGAGATTTGTAATATATAACACTACACTATTTTAAATTCCGTATTTAGAGTTGTTTTATTCAACTCTTGAACGATGTTGTAAGATTTTGGGTTATTTGTATAATTAATAACACTGGTTTAAGACTTAATTAATTTCCGCCTTAGTAATTAAAGTCGACTAAAAACCAGGTTGTTCTGATTAGTATCGAGTGACTCGTGACCGTAACATGAATTGCCTAATGCGATTTATGCTTACCTAACGAGAGACACCTGGGCAGTACAAACATATTAATATGTTAAACTGCAAGACTACTAGGATCAAATAATAAATTAGATTTTTCTTTTATTAGATCACTTAAATAAGAACTTGAAATCGCTTTAAAGTGTGAGAATGGGTAGAAACCTTAAGGACCGACCATAGGTTAAGGCTTTTAAATAACAAACTACTTCCCTCAAAATAAAATACACTAACTATCGTATACTTGCTACTTGCTGATGTGACTAACCAAAACTAACAACTATCCTCGGATATAAAATCTAAGTAATAAGTTTAATTCTCAAAGATCGAAGCCATTAATCAAATGCATGACGACAAGACCCTAGACGCAACAAATGGACGCATCAAGGACCTTACAGTTGATTAGAAGTTCAAGATCTCGAAGATTTCTGTCGCAGAAAGGATTTCTACAACTCCATCTAATTATCCTCTTTAACTAAAATTTTTATTTCGTTCTCTTTTAAAAATTTTAACCTCTTAAACCTTTACTTCTAAATTTCTAATTTCCTAAACCTATAATTCCTAATAACTACTTCTCAAATGAACTTTAAATTCTGTTCCTTAATTTCGCAAAAAGATTTCAGTTTTACTTTTCAATTTCATCAACTCCTTTTAATTTATTCTCAAAAACCTTCGAGCTATATTACTTTCAACCTTTTAAAAACTTACTATCTTTCCAAAATTTACTAATTTTCGTAAATTTAAAACTCCTGATTACCTTCTATAAATGACAATCATGTTTTTCCTTTTAAAATACCTTTTAAAACTTATTCAATCAATTCTAAAATTTTATTTTGTAAATTTAAATACCTTTGAAATTATTTTGTTTTAAATCCTATATTCTTTACCTCATAAACTATCGAATTTAATTATTTTCAAATTTTTGAACTTACCAAAACCTTTTCTAAATTCTCAACCTTTGAAACAAATTTTTACCTTTTCTCTTAAACTTGATAAATATGTTTAAAATTTTCTTAAGGGGGTAGGACAAAATATGATGATTTAAAATCATTGATTAAAATCATTATTCCAACAAATTTTAAACTACATATTTAATTTCAAATAAAATCATAATTTATTTTATTTTAAAACCTTTATAATTTTAATTTAAATTAATTCCGTACAAAACTTCTATGCCCCACCATTTTGAAAATCCCTTTGAAATCGATTTCAAACATAAACAATGTAACAATATTTCTATATTAATTCAAAATATTCTATTTATAAATATAAAATGTTTATATCCTTCAAATCTTTCCACCCTATCTAAAATCTTTATAATAATACAAAAATTCAAACATTTTGAAAAGTCTTATTCTACCAAAATAAAATATCATTATCAAAATTTGTAAAATCTTGATATTCTCTCTAACTGCATTGCTCAACTGTAAGTAGTTATCCACTCTATTCAAGTTTCGGGACGAAACTTTTCTTAAGGGGGTAGGTTTGTAACACCCCGTGTTATTTTAACACAATATGATAAAAGAATTTAATTCCTCAAATTAAATTCATCCTTTTTCCTTATAATAAAAATGCGTCTGAATTTTTTTCGCCAAATAATACTAAAATTTCTTAAATTCAAATTTAAAATTTTGAAAAATAAAGTTTGTTCTATTATCTTTAGAATTGAAAAATAAACATATTTCAAAATTTTATAAAAATCAATACAAAATTTATATCGCCTTTTAAATTTCAAAAAGGTTAAGTTATATTTACTATTCATAAAAATAAATGTAAAACCTTTTATTCATAAAATTCAATTTCAAACATTTTTCATTTTCAAATAAAAATGAACCTTTATACTTTTCCCGTCTCTGAAATTCGGGTCAACAATTTCAAACACGCAAGTCAAAAAAATCAAACAATCAACATCAACATTTTGGAAAAGCAAACTTAACATCAACATTAATGAAAATATAATCATTTTGATTTTTATTTAATAAATCATATTTTCTTAATATCTAATTACTATTTCATTTTTAATAAACTAACTTTTTTCTAAATTGTCACAATTTGAAATCACACCTATTTTAAATCAATTAAATTTTTGACGTTTGTTTATAATTCTTTAAATCTATAACATTCAACAAAAAAAATAAGTATTTCGACCTAGTAAAATTTTAATCAAAATCTAGGGTTAAGATCAGATTTTTATATTTAGTACCTTTTGAAAATTAGTTTTATTTTTATTTCGATTTTATTTCAAAACACTATTTTAGGATCGTATCTTTTATTTTGAGACTTTTAGCGTCTTGTATGAATCGAAAATTTCAAAACGAAAAATCGAGCAGATTTTTATTATTTGAACCGACTTACTTGGACCTTTAGTCCAAGTATATCTTCTTCCATTTTTCTTACACAAAATTAAAGCTTACTTACACCTTTACATTTATCATCATTACTTTTATTTTATTTTGTAATTAAATTTAAAGTTATACATAATAATAATAATAATACTTATAAAATATAATACTACTACTTTAATATTATCATTTTCATTTCCGTCACTTTTAAAATTTTTCTAAAGTAGTAAATAAAATATTTTAGTCTTAAATTTATAAAATGAATACTTTTCAGAAAATCGTCAAAACAGCACTTTTTAACTTTTATCGCTTTTGACGCCCGACTTTTTAAAACTGACCAATTTCGTGAAAACCATTTTTAAACACATAATAAACATTTTCTAACACCAAATAGTGTCAAAGACTTTATTAACCAATTACAAATAATGTGTTCCCTAATTTCATTTAAATAAAACTTTATTTTCTAAATTAAAACCAACTTTATGTAATTCATTTAACCTAATTTTTGTACAACTTTTTCCACAAGTTTTAAGGACCAAAATGAGCTCATTTTACACCATAATGTCGTGGCTAGCATCCCCATTTTCTCTCTTTTATTTTCTTCCATTTTTCTTCCTAAAACATTAAATAAAAACCTTAATATTATTCTAATAAATCCTAAGTAATTCTAGTTATATTAGTGGGTATTAGGAGCTAACTTGCATGGGTTATTTGGATGAATAACTTGGGTATTATGGGTGAAGAAAAATCCGATCTAAAATTTATTTTAGATCCTCGACGATTAACATCCTTTTTAAGGTGACTAACTATGTCTTATATTATCCTCTTAGTAAATTAATTTGTTTTATCATTATAATTTTATGAGTATGAAAATTATGTTAAAATATGTTAAACATCATTTATTTGTGTTTATATGTTGTGTGAAGTATAATAAAATGATAATAAATAAGTAATATTGATAATAGATTAGTTGTAGTAAAATGATACTATGTTTTGTTTAATTTATTTTGAGCATTTTTAATTTATGTTCATATGATTTTTATGAAATTTAGAATCCTTTGTTTTAGTAAAGTAGTAATGTTATATAAAAATTATGTGAAATTTTAACAATGAGTTTAAAGTGAAAAAAAAATCGAAAATGAAAATTTATACATACATATAAACCCACGGTTTTTACCCTTATTTTTGATAAATTTTTACTTTTAATTTTTGTAAATTATATGTTGTGTTAAGTTAAGTTAAAATAGATGTTGTTATGTTAAAAAGAATTAAATTAGGAAAATAAATTATAAGTTAGTAAAAGTGCATTTGTGTTCTTATTTTTGTTCTTGGTGTTCTTGAAAGTTCATGTGAGCTTCATGTGTGTTCATCATTTGTATTCACTTTGATTTTGTTTTAATTTATGTTTGTTAATGATTTGTGTTTATGTTTAGTTATTGTTTTATATATTGTTAGTATTATTATATAAATCAACCTAAAACATTATAAATCATTTAGATTAAAAAGTTAGAAATTTAAAGTGTTGAAAAACACTATTCATAATTATAAATAAAAGTTTAGTAAATTTCATTTTAATTTAAATCGTTTTAGTATAATTAGAATAATTAAAATATAAAGACTTTAAGTTAAAAACCGATAAAATCAAAAAAATGAAATTTAGAATCCTACTATGTTAGCTCACGGCATTCCCTTTATTTTTGGACTAAAAATTGTTTTTATCACTTTTTAGTTTATTGTTAATATAATTTAATTATTAATTAATAAGTTAGAATTAAGAAATTAAATGAAATAAATCAATGTTTACATATATATAATCCACACGGCATCACCATTATAAATTGACTAAATTTGACCAAAATTAAATTATCACTAAGTCACTAAAGTTAAATAGTAATTAGAATTGAATTTTAGTATAAATCGATTTAGTTATGAATGAAATAATATAAACCGATAAAAATATGTAACCGTTATAAAAATGAACTAAATCGTGTGTTACTGCCTTTGCTATCTGGACTGTTGATCTTGGACAAACGGACTAAAATGAATCATCCACGTTACTATTATTTTAAAAATGAAAATCGCTAAATTTAGTTAATAGACGACAAAATTTAACTAAGTCTCATTTTAAAATAAATATCATTATCACTTTTCATAAATTGAACTTAACGTTTTTAAAACTAGTATTTTAAAATGAATATCATTATCACTTTTTACAAATTGAACTTAACGTTTTTAAAACTAGACTTCTAAAATATTTCAAAAATCACTAAGTACAAAACGAACCTAACGACTTTGAAACTAGAAATTTGTACTTAGGAAATAAAAACAAGTTTAGTATTATACTAAAATATCTTAAGTATAAAAATACGTATAAATATAAAAATACATACAAGTATAGGAATACGTATAAGTATAAAAATAAGTATAAAATACGGAGTATAAAAATACGAATACGTATAAAAATACGTATAAAATACGGTGAATAGTGAATAGTGGATAGTGAATAGTGAAAAGTGAAGAGTAAAATATTGAAAATAATTGAAAATTTTACTAAGTATAGAAAAATTTAAAATGAATAAGTAAATGACTTAAAGTGTCTTGAAAAACACTTAAATAAAATTTGGACATACTAATCAACGTTTCAATTTAAAATCTTAAAAATGTTAATAATTAACAACACTTCAAATAATAAACGAATGTGTTATGTGATCATATGAAACCTACCTTTCAAATAAAACGTTTGACGATGAGACTAGGAGAGTCTAGAAACATGTGATATGTAATATCAAATAAATAATAGATCATGAGTATGTTTAAATAAAAGGTCAAGCTTGGGCCTCAGATAAGGGAACGTCAATCGTGAGTGAAGTGGGGTTAAGATAGTCTTGTGGCGGTCGCCATTCTTGGGACAAGATAATGAATATGCCAAGGCTTTTGTCTCGGGCTTTAGGAAATAGTCGTTTTATCCTGAGTTAAGGTGCTCTATGAATAGCATAGCCCATTCTTAAATTGGATACTAGTGTACATGTACTAGACTAGGGTTTTATTCCCTATTTCGCTAAAGTTACCAGGGCAAGTGGCGATTAATGCCGATTATAGCGGTTCAAGTCTCCTTGCCGTGTTTCGTTCTTAGTGGGCGCGACACTAGCATTCGTTCTTGCCACATGTACAGATCACTTGACGAGATTGTATCTGAAGTTCGAATCATTTCGAACACTAGAGGATGAGATGCAAGTATTATAGTATTCGGCGTGGTTTACGAGTCGAGTAAGCCTCTGCACTATGGAAGTGAGATGCAATCGATCAGAGTACAAAGGCCTACTCAGTGGTCAGGCTCGTAAGCAGTATGTGTTGTTTGTTGTATGATTAATTGAGAACGAGTGTGTACCATCTTCGAAAATTAAAGACCACAACTTTCTGAATTGAATCGAGTCTGCATGAGGAGAATGATACGATGTGTATGTTTGATTGCGATCCGATATCGCCTTGTAATGCCATTGAATTATTGTGATACTATTGCTATGCTGTTATGTGTTATTTACCTTCATAATTGAATATCATGCTTATATGATTTATCGCTTTAACCGCATGCTTATTATGACATATATGTCTTTACATGCTAATTGTATTAAGCATGTTTATGTTTTATCATAATGTTATGTTTATAAGGCGATAATATTAAACCAAAGTAATTGAAATCGAGGGTAAGTATGAGCATAGCTAGTCCTTTGTCGCTCAATGAGCATCCCCCCATCAGTTTATTGTGCAGGGTAATCGTGGACCGGAAGCTGGATTTTGGACGGGGCCATGCAACGCTTTTATGCTTTACTTTTAGTCGTTTTTGAGAGATTTGTAATATATAACACTACACTCTTTTAAATTCCGTATTTAGAGTTGTTTTATTCAACTCTTGAACGATGTTGTAAGATTTTGGGTTATTTGTATAATTAATAACACTGGTTTAAGACTTAATTAATTTCCGCCTTAGTAATTAAAGTCGACTAAAAACCAGGTTGTTACACTTGTGCTTGTTGCCTATCATGAGAACATCTTGTTTCATGCTCCCACTCAACTTCAGATCACTCTCTGTCTATACGAGGAGTGAGTGAAGCTCATGCAGACTTTTCTGCATGTCATTCATGTAATAGTTTGCCCTAAAGAGGGCATACCCATCATGAAGGGAGTGGAGCACTCGATCAATGATGATCTTCTCATCGATCTTGCATTAGGGTGGTGAAAATCTTGTTTGCACCTTGGGTAATGAATCGTCTTTGCAAATTGGATTCCATTGCATAGATGAGTACGTTCTGTATCGCACCCGCCTCCATCATGAAATCATTATAAGCATAGACTTCATCTGCTCCTGCATCGGGAGCTAGTTTAGTTGGCAGTGGCTCAGTCAAGTACTTGAGTTTACAGTCAGCGATGGTAGCATTCCGTAATGCGGCCTCCCAATCAGAAAAATTGACCCATCACTCTTCAGTCGAGTTGACTGATTCATGTTGTCCATAAAAATTCTAAGCCATGATTCGTGTGTTAGTGTGGCACTTGGCATTGGTTCGTCAGTACGTACAGCCATTTGTTATAGTAGTTATATCTGTATATAACGAATTCGAAACTGGGAAAAGAAAGAAGAAGGAGAGAGAGAGATAAGAGAACATCGTTTGTAAAGGTTTAAGTCGAAAAACAATAACGATTTAATGCAACGACTCGTGCACTCATATAATCGACCTCCCTCGAGAATTATATAAGTGATCCCAAGACTCAATTTCTTTAAATTGATAAGCCAACCTCTTGGCTAATTCTACTGTTAGAATTCTTGGTCGATAGATTTCTGTAAATCCTATCTATTAGTCCATTATAACTACGAGATATTACTCGAACTATAATGTTGAGGTAAAATAGGTCAACACATACTACTTACCCAACGTAGAAGGGGTCATGTGGAGAGTAAGGTCCTATATGCCTACCGACGAAGAAGGGGCTCATAGCAGTTCTTCCTATAAAGACTAATCTCAATTTTAGAATAGAGGAAGGTCCCATCATCTTATTTTAATTCATTTTAAGTAACAAAAGCCTAGCAAAACGAGAATGATATAAACTAAGGTGATGGCTTTAAAAAGAGTGACATCCGTATGTCCATGATATAAGATGCAACTATATGATCCATTTTCATGCATTTTAGGTGGTTTGGTTTAGTTTAGGCGGAATATGATGCAACTATCTAACGTGAATGCAATGAAAAACGGTAAAGAAAAACGCAAAAACGAAAAACACCTAGTGTGGCCTATCCCTATGAAAATAAAAACAAGATACAATTTGGAATCCATCCATGGACCCTAAAGCTTGTCTTCATTCTTCATCTTGGGCTTTAAGTGGGAGTTGGACCTTTTGATCTTCATCTTGAATCTTCATCTTGAAATTTCTCAAAATACATATTGAATTACAAAATAAACCTATTTACATTCTAATGCAAAATATGCCAAAATTAAAAATATTACAAGATGGGAGATTCGAGATCTCAAAAATACAACCAAAATTGTGTTTCCTTCATTACGAAAACACAATCTTCTAAGGCCACACTAGTAAATTACAACCGTTTGTACAAAATCAATGCTGTTTCGGGTATAAAGTTGGGGACTAAATACCAAAACTGAATACAAACGATTATGAATTAAATGTTGATTACAAGCTAGATGAACTAAGTCCTTGAACAGTCCTTAGCTCACGGCTCTCTTCTTCCTTCCTCTCGTCCTGAAATCACGTAGCAAACCTAGCCCCGGGGCCTTCCGGGTGATGGCCCTCCGACGCTCAAGTCAGTTACAAAGACAAAGTAAAGTTTCTAGAGAGAGAAGAACCTTTTTTGTAGTATTTTGTGTTATGTGTGTCTTTTAGGGTTTTAGGTTACCTTTTTATACTTGTCATGGATTTGTCCTCTTCTGCTGCCGCTCCGTACAGTACGGTCCTGGGGTAGGCCATGCCCCTCCCGGACCGGGTGGACCACTGGGTCCCTTGGTGTATTGGATCACCCCCGGTCTATAATCCTCCCGGCCCGGCATACCCGGGAGAAACCACCCCCAACAACTGCCCCCATACAGGGGAAGTCGCAGGCTTGCCCTATATGTCCTGACCTTCAAGGAGGACTGTTTCTCCTCAACCCGGGTAGATAAACTCTCCCTGCATCCCGGCTTTGGTGTCCTTCCCATTCCGTTCAGAAGTGGTGTGTTGAGTACGCTTTTATCTTGGCGCAACTTTTGAATTTCAAAGCCCAAGATGGGTGACTCTTCGACTCCCCTGACCAACCACGTGTCGTACAACGGGTGGACGTGCACTGTGCATCTCCTCTCCTATAAATACCCCTTTACTTCGTTTCATTGCTCCCTTTGTTCACCCTTAAAACGCACCAAATCTTCGCAAAAACTCGTTAAAGTTCACCAAATCTTGCTTATCACTTGCTCTTGCTTCATCTAGTTTCCTCCTCTATTCTCGTCTGTGCTATTCTAAGAGGTAATCTTCGCGCTTGTTTCTTGCTTTTGTAAGTTTAATTCCTTCGTAGAGAACAATGAGTGTTTCGGCCGATTCATCTTCTAGAACCGCCTCGGATTATGATGTTGTCGTGGATTCGGAGGTAGAGCCTGAGATTGAGGATCTGACCCTCGGCCGGGGAGGAGTGACTGATGTAGAGGCCCAGGCTGGGACCTCTCAAGCTGGGCCTTCCTAGACCAGGCCCTTGCATGCACGGATTCTGGAGCCCGGTGTGTTCCGGATCCCCATGGACACTAGGATTCACGCAGGTTACAGAGACTTTCTGGGGGAGAAAAACGGGCCCGGTTGGGCGGCCGAACATTATCATCTGCCCAAAGACTGGGAGTTTGTTGTGCCGGGGCTACACCAGCATGTGGTTGAACCTCCGGCCCTACACACGGCTGTATATATTAGAAACTTGGATCACGGGCTTCGGTTCCCCCTTCATTCCTTCATCGAGGAAGTGCTTAACCGGGCTAACATAGCCATATGTCAGATGACACCGTTTGGTATGAGAATCATTGTCGCGTTTGCCTGGACGTGTTTGTATCTGGGCTTTCCCCTTACAATAAATCTCTTACGTCGCCTCCACCACTTCCGGCCTTGTACCAATAAGTCAACGAAGGGGTGGTGGTCCCTGGTTACTGAGGCGGGTTATCTGACACACTTTCCGGCCAATACATCGATGAAAGGGTGGAATGAGAGATGGTTCTTCCTTAAATCCCCCGTTCCTTTCAACCATCCTCGCTGTTTTCACAACGATGTGAGAGGTCGTCTGGAAACCCGGGAGGAATGGGTCCCGGGGGAGATCCTTCCCTGGAAGAAGGTCCCTCTGACCAAGGATGAGGCGGACGCCGCGGCCTATTTCAAGGCCGACAAGATAGGGAAGGATTGGTACCCCAAGAACTGGCTTCCTCCGGCCGACACGATCTCCGAGGATAAATTTCTGAGTGTAGTCGGTCTGGTCCCGGCCCTTAAAGCAGGTGAGCAGGGGCCGGGTGGCCAGGAATCTAGCGTTGCTGTTATCTTTACTTGTGTTTATTTTACTTTCTTATATTTTCCTGCCCTGACTCAGTCTCGCCTCTTGCAGGTGACTTGGGTTACCTGACTCCGGAAGATTTGGCGTCTATTGGCCTGGACGAAAAGAATCGTCCGCTCGACCAACCGACCGCCGTAGACTTAAAACGGCGCAAGCCAACGCTTAGGAAGCTGAAAATGCAGGGAGAAGTTCCCGCCAGACCAATGGGCAGGAAGCGCAAGGTCTACAAGTCGCACCGGGAAAGAGAGGCTGAGCAGAGACCAAAGCCGGCTGGATCTGTTTCATCCCCTCACCCGCAGCCCGAGGGGGACGCTGCCCAGTCCACTCCTGTAGGGGGAGTATCCGGGACTGAACACGAGATCCCTCTCCCCAGCCCGCCGAGGGAGGTTAGGGTTACCCAACCGCCTCCTTCTCATGAGGTTGAGCTAATAGAGTCCGAGTCTCCTCACTCAGAGGATGTCAGGCCGCCTAAAAGGCACAAGCAGGTTAGATCCACGCTCTCGTGGGGGAGTCTGTCTGAGGGGCGCCCCCTGGACATTCCTCCAGATGGCCTCTCTTCTATTTTTCCCATCAGTGAGCAAGACATTTATGATCTGTTGTCTTTCTCCATCCAGGGATCTTCTTCCGGGGTCAGGGCCACCACCCAGGGCCAAGTTTCTGTTGCTATTCCTAGCAGGGGTGATAAGGTGAGGCACCCGGCGGGTTTCGTTGAAGAGACCCCACCTATCGCCGGGGGCCTCGCTATCCAGGCCACTGAAATGGCCATGCAGATCCGCCGCTCCGTGGACTCCTTTTGCAAGTTCACAATGGACACCGCCAGCAAGCTTGACCGCTTGCGGCGCGAGGCGGCCTCTACCGAGGCCAACAAGGAGATGATGGAGGCGGCTGTCCGCCTGAAAAAGTCCATCAAGGCTCGCGAACGGGAGGCTGCCACTCTGAAGGCGGAGGTGCAGACCCTCCTGAGCAAGCTGAAGGATAAGGAGCTCCAGCTGGAGGAGCTTTCCAAAGAGAAGGAGAGCCTGGCTCTCCAATACACAGAAGTCTTTCAGGCCCGGGATGCTGTCAATGCCCGGGCGGAGGCGGTCGAGGCTGAGAGGTCGGCCGGGCAGGCTAAGGCTGCTCGCTTAGAGCTTGAGATGGAGCAGATGAAGGCTGCTCATCAGATAGAGCTTGTTCAGGTCCGGACCAACTCCTTTTACGACGGGGTCGACTATGGGTCTAATGAGACCAAAAGTTTTATCGACAAGGTTGACCCCAACTTTAACTTTGCCCGTCTCGCCGAGCTGGA
Source organism: Dianthus caryophyllus (assembly GCA_023091065.1). Taxonomy (NCBI): domain Eukaryota; kingdom Viridiplantae; phylum Streptophyta; class Magnoliopsida; order Caryophyllales; family Caryophyllaceae; genus Dianthus; species Dianthus caryophyllus. The sequence continues at coordinate 29,070,026 of CM041519.1, forward strand.
GGCGGCCAAGGACCAGGAAGCATGGGCCGGAAAGGGAGCGGACCCGCAAGCTGGGAACCTTGCGACCGGCGGCGATGCTGGTTGCTAGGAATTTGGGCCGCTGTCTTCCGAATCTTCCTGCTCGGGATGACCTGATGGATCTCCCTTTAGCCTACATTTTGTCTGTGCTTTAGATTTTAATAAGACTTAAACCAGTCTGCAGTAGGCGGGCCTTTTGGTGTAGACGGCTGCCGGTCCTGGTAGGTCTTTTAGTTGTATCTCTTTCTTTTACTTGCATTTGCCTGCTCCCGGCCCGACCTGTGGGTCCAGGAGCAGCAACCTTGTAATATACTCTTTTTATTTCACGCGTTCCTTCTTTTATCGGTGTTTGCTTTGTTCTTTTGCTTTTCCATACTTAACTTATTTCACCTTGCGTTTTACCTGTGGTATTTCTGCCGGAGCCGGGTGATTTTTCCATACTTGGCCTATTTTTCTTTCAACGTTTATGTTATTCTCGTTGTTCCCGCCGGGGCCGGAAGATATTGTTCAACCAACTTTGTCGTGTTTATACTTAGCTTATTTTTCTTTCCATTTTCATTCGTTTTACTTTTATCCGGGGCCGGGCAATTTTAGCTTGCTTCTCCCTTTATGTTTACGTTGCATTTCGATGTTTATACCGGGCGATGCTGTTTAGCTACACCACCGCGTTTATACTCAGCCAAATTTCAGGCTCTCTTTTGTAGGTTATATATTCCGGGACCACGTGCTTACTTGGTGTCCGGTGATTTTAACCATGGCTGAGTACGTTCACGTCCATGCCCCCTATTCCCGGGCATCCACTTGCCTTTCGGGCTTTGTGGCGTATAGGCCATACGTAGGGCGCGAGCCGCCCAGGCCCCGGGCCCGGACTCTCAGTGCACGATGTTCATCCTAACGTAGGCATGGGAGGTCCGCAGCCGCCATCGGCTACAAGGCCGGCATCAGACACTGCGGTGAGAGCAGCCTAGGCACGTGGGCCATCATAGACATCCCGGCTCTTTTGCATAAAGGCACCCTCATCTGGGCCCGACGACCACGGACGAGCATTGTGCAAGGCCATATGTAGGGCGCGAGCCGCCCAGGCCCCGGGCCTGGACTCTCAGGGCGCGATGTTCATCCTATCGTAGGCATGGGAGGTCCGCAGCCACCACCGGCTACAAGGCCGGCATCAGACACTGCGGTGAGAGCAGCCTAGGCACGTGGGCCATCATAGACATCCCGACTCTTTTGCATAAAGGCACCCTCATCCGGGCCCGACGACCACGGATGAGCATTGTGCAAGGCCATACGTAGGGCGCGAGCCGCCCAGGCCCCGGGCCTGGACTCTCAGGGCGCGATGTTCATCCTAACGTAGGCATGGGAGGTCCGCAGCCGTCACCGGCTACAAGGCCGGCATCGGACACTGTGGTGAGAGCAGCCTAGGCACGTGGGCCATCATAGACATCCCGACTCTTTTGCATAAAGGCACCCTCATCCGGGCCCGACGACCACGGATGAGCATTGTGCAAGGCCATACGTAGGGCGCGAGCCGCCCAGTCCCCGGGCCTGGACTCTCAGGGCGCGATGTTCATCCTAACGTAGGCATGGGAGGTCCGCAGCCGCCACCGGCTACAAGGCCGACATCGGACAACGTGGTGAGAGCGGCTGAGCACGTGGGCCATCATAGACATCCCGACTCTTTTGCATAAAGGCACCCTCATCCGGGCCCGACGACCACGGATGAGCATTGTGCAAGGCTATACGTAGGGCGCGAGCCGCCCAGCCCCCGGGCCAGGACTCTCAAGGCGCGGTGTTCATCCTACGCAGGCCTAGAAGGTCTTGCCCTTCTCCGGTCTCTAATGTCTCCGGTCCCCACTCTGCTTCAGGCGGGGTTTGGGGTGCTCACCCCCTCTTTCCTGAAAGTGTTAGTAAAAATTTTCAAAAATTCCATTTTGAATCAGACTATCGTTGATTAGCCGGGGTCGGGGGTAGTCCCCCCTTCTTGCCCCCTGGCCAGCTTTTGTGTGATACAAATCTAAACAAATGCTGGGCAAAAATTCTACCAAAAGCTCCTATCAAAAACTTACAAAAGCTCGCGGTGTCAACATTCCTGATCACTCGCGTTACAAGTGTCTACACGCTGCCTCGTTAAAACCTTCCCGTGGAAAACCCAATGGGACAAAACCACGGGTAAGGAAAAAGAGTGCAGCGTTTATACATAATATTTCTTTAGCGTATCAGAGTTCCAGTGGGACGGGAGGTCGTGGCCGCTCATATCTCTTAGCATGAAGGTCCCCGGCTGCTTTACTTCTGTGATTTGGTAGGGTCCTTCCTAAGTGGCTGACAACTTCCCGTGAATGTTTCCCTTCCCGGTGGCGGATGCTCTTCTCAGCACTAGATCTCCGAGTTCAAATTCCCTGTGCTTCACCCTTCTATTATACATCCTCCTCATCCGGTTCTGGTAGACCGCCAGATTTTCTCTTGCTTGGTCCCGGACCTCGTCTAGTAGGTCCAACGACTCTCTTCTTGCTTGCTCATTGCTGGCGGGATCGTGTAAGCTCGTTCGAGGGCTGGGTAGGATTGCTTCAATCGGGAGTAAGGCTTCGGCCCCGTAGACCATGTTGAATGGAGTGTGTCCGGTGGACTCTTTGACTATAGTTCTGATTGAACAGAGAACGCTTGGTAGCTCATCGGCCCATGCCCCCTTCAGTTCATCCAGTCGCTTCTTCATGCCGCTCAACATTTGCTTGTTGGCGGCTTCGGCTTGTCCGTTGCTTTGGGGATGGCAGACTGATGAGTATGCGATGATTGTTCCGTTCCGCTTCAGCCAGTCCCGCATGCTATCATTATCGAATTGTTTTCCATGGTCAAATACCACCACCTTGGGCACCCCAAACCTTGTGATTACATTTCTCCAAATAAACTTTCTCACGGCCTGTTCAGTGATGGTGGGAATGGCCTCTGCCTCAATCCACTTAGTGAAGTAGTCAATGGCTGCTACCACATATTTCCTGCCCCCGGTCGCCGTTGTGAAGGGCCCCAGGATGTCCATCCCCCATTGGTCAAAAGGTACTGCGCTCAGGACTGGCCTGAGGTCTCTGGCGGGGAGATGGATATCCGGGGCAAAAATTTGACATTGCCGGCACCTTTTGCTCAAATCTTTGGCGTCTTCTAGCATGGTGGGCCAGAAATAGCCGGCCCTCAACGCTTTGTGGGCTAACGTGCGACCGGTCACATGATGACCGCATACTCCCGAGTGTATGTCGTTCAAGATGAACTCGGCGTCCATGCCCCCTACGCATTTTAGTAGCGGGGCTGAGAATGATCGTCTATAAAGTTCTCCGTCCACGATGACAAACCAGGGGGCCAGTCTCTTCAGTTTAGCAGCCTCGATTTTATCTTCCGGGATTTCTCCTTCCAACTTGTATTTCAATATCGGCCTCATCCAGCCGCTGTCCTCAAAGATTGCATTGATTGTTAGTACTCCTTTTTGCCAGCGGATGTCGACCGTGACCGTTTTTGACTTGTTGTCCGCTGTTGCGCTGGCGAGTTTTGCAAGCGCGTCCGCTTTGTTGTTTTCGGACCTGGGAATATGATGGATTTCAACAGATTTCAATCCGGAAGTCAAAGTTTTTGCTCTTTGGAGGTACAACGCCATTCCCTCTTCCCGGGCCTCGTACTCTCCCTTAAGTTGGCTCGCCACCAGCTGCGAGTCTGTTCTCAATTCAATCTCTTCTGCCCCCATGGCCTTTGCCAGTTCTAGTCCTGCCAACACCGCCTCGTATTCAGATTCATTGTTCGTGGCCGGGAAGGCAAACTTCAAGGCATGCTCAAATTCGTGTCCTTCGGGACTGATGATAACTACCCCGGCCCCGGACCCATGAATGGTAGCTGACCCGTCTGTATATACCTGCCATACCCCTCTTGGTGCGTCCCCCCTGACCGGGTGGGTGCACTCGGCAATGAAGTCTGCCAGGGCCTGGGCCTTAATTGTTGTTCTCCCGGTGTAGGTTATGCCGAAGCCTGATAATTCAATTGCCCACTTGAGGAGTCTGCCGGATTTTTCAAACTTTTCGAGTGCTTTTTCCAGGGGCTGGTCTGTGCGCACCTCCACCGGGTGAGCATCAAAGTACGGCCTTAGCTTTCGGGTAGCTATGACAACGGCATATGCTGCCTTCTCGATGATTGGATAGTTTCTTTCGGACTGGCCCACTGCATGACTGACGAAGTAGATTGGTTGTTGTTGTTTTTCTTCTTCCCGTATGATTACTGCTGATATTGCGCTCGCGGTCACGGCGATGTACAAGACTAACGTTTCGCCCGTGACCGGTCTTGCCAAGGTTGGCAATGTTGTCAGGTGTTCTTTCAGTTGTTGAAAAGCCTCATCTTGCTCTTTTCCCCACACGAACCTCTTGTTCCCTTTCAGCACTTGGAAAAATGGTGTAGACTTGTCCGCTGACCTGGAGATGAACCTAGAAAGTGCCGCCATTCTCCCGGTCAGAATTTGGATATCCTTTATCGTTTTCGGTGCCGGCAAGTCCAATATAGCCTTAACTTTCTCGGGATTAGCATCGATCCCCTTTGAACTGACCAGATACCCTAAAAACTTCCCTGACCGGACTCCGAAGGTGCATTTTTTCGGATTCAGCTTTATTTGGTATTCCCTGAGTGAGCTGAACGTTTCTTTCAGGTCCTCCAGGTGCTGCTCATCAGACTTGCTCTTCACTATTGCATCATCCACATACACTTCCATGTTCCTCCCTTTCTGCTTTGAAAATACGGCATCCACCAGCCGCTGGTATGTAGCTCCGGCATTCTTGAGTCCAAATGGCATCATCTTGTACATGTAGACCCCGTGCCCTGTGATGAAGGCGCACCGGGGCCTGTCCTCCGCTGACAGATAGACCTGGTGGTATCCTGAGAAAGCATCTAGGAAGCTCAGGGTTGAATGACCGCTGGTGGAATCTACCAGCTGATCAATCCTCGGCAACGGGTAACAATCCTTGGGGCATGCTTTGTTTAGATTTGTAAAGTCCACACACATCCTCCATGCCCCCGACGCTTTCTTTACCATCACAACGTTTGCCAGCCATTCGGGATAGTCACAACGTTCAATGAAACCTGCCTCCAGTAGTTTGTTTATTTCTTCAAGAATGGCCGCGTCCTTCTCTGCGCTCATGGGCCGCAGCCCCTGTTTAATCGGTCTGAAGCTGGGGTTAACGTTCAGTTGATGCACAATTACTTCCGGGCTTATCCCCGGCATCTCGGCGGCTGAGTAGGCAAACACATCCTTGTTATCCTCCAAGATACTAATCAGACTGTCTTGGAAGCCGGGGTCTAGCTCCGCCCCAATGATTACGCTTCTTCCCGGTGACAACTCAATTTCTTTTGTTTCGCTCCCCGGTCCCGGGGTCACTTCCAGACCCTGCTTCTCCTTCCGTTCCGGGGGTTTCACCTCCGCCACCGTCTTCTGTTTTGCCCCCCGGGCCGATAGGGAATTGCCAGATCTCCCGGCACTTTGGTCTCCGTAGATCTTCTCCTCGGTCCAGTTGTCCGTGATGTAGGCCATGGCCAACGCCCGTACTGACACGACGGCATGAATGTGGTCCAAAGTGACCCGGCCGATGAGGGCGTTGTAGGCGGACGGGGCATCCACGACCACAAAGCTTGCGTCTACGCTCCGGGCCATGTCTTCCTCTCCTATCGTGACTGGTAGAGTTATTGTTCCCATCGGTCTGATACCGGCTCCGGCGAAACCATACAGCGACCCTATGTAAGGTGTTAGTTGTTCTTTCTTCAACCCAAGCTTCTCGAATACCTCTCGGTACAGGAGGTTGGTGCAGGCTCCGGTATCTATCATGCATCTGTGGACCAGGTGAGGTCCGATGTCCAGGGAGACGACCAACGGGTCACTGTGCGGGTAGGAAACCCGCTGATAGTCCTCGTCACTGATAGTAAGGTCCGGTACAGGCTTTGGTTTCGTCCACCCGGCTGAATATATTCCCATCTTAGATTATTCACGCTTCTCTGCTTTCCTTTTCCTCCCGGACAAGACTGACTCTTCCGTCCCGGCGATCATATGAATTTCACTTATTCTCTTTTGGTTCTTCTTCGGATCTGCTTGAGTTGGATCCCCACTACCTTCACCTCCATCTCTTTCTCGCTTGTCCTTAACAAAACGCCGCAAAGTGCCTTGCCGTACCAACCGCTCGACCTCGTTCTTCAGGGATACACAGTTCTCCGTTGCATGGCCGGCTGTCTGGTGGTATTCGCAGAAAGCCGACTTATCATTTCCTGGGTGTCTTTGCGGTCGAGGGGTGGCCCACTTGATCTCGTTTTTGGTCATCTCGAAAATTTCCGGCTGGGATCTAATGAGCGGTGTATAATGAGTCCATTGTTGAAATTGTTGACTGCCTCTACCGTCTCGGTTGTCCCGGCCATCCCGGTTGTTGTAATTGCTATTACTGCGGTTCTAGTTGTTACGGATGTTGTGGTTGTTCTGTTTCCGGGGCGGTCCCTTCCACTCTTGCTGGGCCCCGTCCCGGTCTTCCCTCTTGTCGTTCCTCTTACTAAATGTTTTGTGAAACTGTTCCTCTCTCACGAACCCCTCAGCCATCTCGCGGGCCGCCATTAGGCTGGCCGGAGGGTTCCTGATTAGGAGACTCTTCAACTCTCCTTCCTTTAATCCCACTGTCAAGGCATGGACTCCTATCTTGGGGTCCAGGTCTCTGATTTGCTGTGACTCTCTGTCAAATCTGGTCATATATTCCTTCAACCCTTCGCTCTTCCTCTGCACCACGTTCAGGAGCTCCGTGGCAACCTTCTCTCGCCTCTTGTTCCCGGCATACTGTTGACGGAACACCCGACACATGTCCTCATATCCGTAGATGGAACCTGTTGGGAGGTTACGGAACCAGGTCTGAGCAAGCCCTGTCAGGGTCGTAGGAAAGACCTTGCACCAGACGTAATCCGTAGGGTCGTACATCATCATGTGGCTCTCGTAGGCCGCCAGATGTTCTTCCGGGTCCGTCTTTCCGTCATATTGTATCGTTGGGATCTTCATCTTCTGCGGCAAAGGGTATTCCAGCACCGAGGGGGCCAGGGGTGATTTCACCATAACTTTTCCCTGTGCTCTGTTGTCCTTTGGTCTGTTATGCCTGGGCCGCTCGGTACGTGGGATCCTGGGCTTGGACACCTCCTCAACTGAAGGTGATGACTGGGACGTTGAGTAGGCATGCTCCGATTCTTCCCATGAACTGTCGCTGCTTGACTTTTCGTTCTCCTCGTGGAAAAGGTTCCTGGGAGTGACGGATGGAATGGGATCTTTCCTGGGGGGCGATTTTTGCTGACTTGGTTCGGGTGTAGGGTTCCCGGTAGGTGGTGCCTTCCTCAACTTTTCAAGGTAGGCATTCATCATCTTTTTCTCCTCTGGGGTTAGGGGTGTTTGCAGCTCGGTTTCCAGGGGAAATCCGCTTGCCCCTACCCCCGGGGAGGACGTTCCTTCGACTGTCTTTCTCGGCTCTTTTGGAGGATTTGACATGGCTTTTTGTAAGATTTTGTGAGATTTTTCCCCACAGACGGCGCCAATTGTTTCGGGTATAAAGTTGGGGACTAAATACCAAAACTGAATACAAACGATTATGAGTTAAATGTTGATTACAAGCTAGATGAACTAAGTCCTTGAACAGTCCTTAGCTCACGGCTCTCTTCTTCCTTCCTCTCGTCCTGAAATCACGTAGCAAACCTAGCCCCGGGGCCTTCCGGGTGATGGCCCTCCGACGCTCAAGTCAGTTACAAAGACAAAGTAAAGTTTCTAGAGAGAGAAAAGAGAGAGAAGAACCTTTTTTGTAGTATTTTGTGTTATATGTGTCTTTTAGGGTTTTAGGTTACCTTCTTATACTTGTCATGGATTTGTCCTCTTCTGCTGCCGCTCCGTACAGTACGGTCCTGGGGTGGGCCATGCCCCTCCCGGACCGGGTGGACCACTGGGTCCCTTGGTGTATTGGATCACCCCCGGTCTATAATCCTCCCGGCCCGGCATACCCGGGAGAAACCACCCCCAACAAATGCGTAAAATTAAACCATTCATTCAAACATTCATTCACAAAATATAAAGCATCAACTAAACATAATAAAATCAATGCAAAACGAATTGATTAAATCCAAACCACCCTTTTTTAAATGATTAAAATTATGCAACAATTCCTTAATTGTTCATAATACCTTTTAATCAAAACATAATCCAAAATCAATTTATATTATCAATATAATATAAATTAGATCTCTAAATATTTTAAACTGCTTTAAAATATTAGGTATCACAATTATTATGAATTGCTTCACAATAACAAAAAATATATGTTATCTTTATAACAAATATGACATAAAATAAAATTTCCAAAAATTTAAAAAGCTTTCGGCCAAAAAAAAAAAAAAAATAACGGAATATTATTTTTTTTTTATTTTAAATATGAAACTCTCGGCCAATTAAAAAAAAAATTTACCAAAAAATATAATTTTAATTCGGCCAAAATATAAAACAATGAATTAAACTGTTTTAATTCGATTTTGCTAATAATTAGATCGATACTAACTCAATTTTAATCCGTATTAAACATTAATTTAAGAGATTAAAAATAACGTTTTATATTAAACATCTTAAAACTGATAGATCTAATGATTAGCAAACAATATGTTCATTAACATACAAAATTTTGATCCTTTTTCTGTTTTAATTCAATCGGTATTAAATCAAAACTTATACAAATTCATATGTGATCGTTTTAACATCTTAAAACATCGATAATTATGAATCAAATGGACCAAAAACAAGCCAAACAAGATCAAAATCTCACGGCATACATGACTAAACCTCACGGGCAAAACAAAATTTGGTTTAAAATTATACAAAAACGATTTTTATGAAAACCATATAAAAATTTCATATGCCCAAAGGCTTTGATACCACTAGTATGTTTATATCGGTATATAGACCTTTAAAATCACAGGATTATAATGAAAAACTTTATATGATTTATAGTCATAAATTGAAGGGTTTTTTGCCAGATAGTACCTTTTATTTAGGGTGTTTTGTGAGATAGTACCTTTAATTTATTTTTTTTGTTAAATGGTACCTTTTATTTCCAATATTTGTTAAAACATACCAAATGACGGAATCCGGTGAGAAAAAGTCAATTTTCTGGTTTGACCTTATTTGGCACATGTGATTTCCCTAAGTTCTCTAACTTAATTTTATCTTTCGTTAAAATCTACCCTTATTTCCCTAATTTCCCTTGTACTTCCCTAAATCCCCAAATTAATTTGTTATTCTTCATTCATTATACTCTTTTCATTTTCATCCATCAACTCAATCACTATTCTCATCCTCTTCCATCATCTTCTTATTCTCATTCTTAATTTCTCATAGACAATACAAATCAAAACTTAGTAAACTTAATTTCCCATATGAAAAACCCACCTCCACGCTTATTCAAATCGGAGTTGTAATATACAAGTTACAAGTTACAAACTTTTTCCCTCGATTTTGCGAAGTCCAAGAAATTCGATGCGCACAAGGTAAGCCACATTTGCATTATATTTCTGTAAAAAAGTGTTTGACGATGACGATTTTTTTGAGAAATACATGACAATAAAATTTAAGAGAAAAATAGACAAGTGCAATTGTCCTAAAAACTTAAAGATTCTAGCTTTAATAGAATTGGGAGGGAAAGTTGGAGGGAGAATTAGAGGCAAATTTTGGAGGAAGTGTGGAGTAGGTTTACCTAAGTTGATTAAGCAAAATAAGGTAACTTTTAACAAATAATCATAACCATATTTACATTACACTTGCTAACCAAGTCAACTCGCCGGAATCTTGACTTTTTTCACCGGATTTCTTAATTTGGTAGGTTTTAACAAATTTTGGAAATAAAAGGTACCATTTAACAAGAAAAAAAATTAAAGGTACTATCCCACAAAACACCCTAAATAAACGGTACTATCTGACAAAAAATTGAAATTGCATAAATAAACAAAAGATTAAGAAAAACAACCTTATTTAGTCCTTGCTTAATGGCCTAAGATTGAATATCAAGAAGCTTGATATCTCCTAATAGTTGCACCCAAGATTGCTTAAGATATGCCCTTAGTTCTTGCTAGAAAACTTTAGAGAGAAGAAAACTGATTTTCTAAATTTGTGTGTGCGAATTATAATGAATGAATTAGTTAATTAGGTTGAGCCAAAACTCCCCTAATATACTCAATAATCTCGGCCAACCTATAGATTTTAGGGAGTAATTTTTCTTTCCAAAAATCACTTTCCAAAAACCAATTCCTTGTTGACCAAGGAGTCAAAGAGTAATAAGGCTCTTTCCTGGAGGTTTCCTTTAGCTTTATAATATAATATAATATAATATTACTAGTGTCATAAATATGATCCACTATAATATATCATTAAATTATTAATATCCATATATTTATAATTTTCTAATTAATTATAACAGTTTATAACCAATTAGCTTATAATATATTCAATAATTAAATATAACATTTTATATTCAATTTACGAATTACATTTAATTCGTCTTAGCTAATATCATTTAATCCTTATTAAATGGCCGTATCATTATCACACACTTGACTAACATTTTAGTCAAAAACACCGACTAACCTTTTAGTCTTTTAGTAAGGCATCAATATGATTATTTTCTCAAATAATCACATTTCTTAAACACATCCTTTAGGTGTGACTTTTTAGGGACCAGTTGATCACCGCCATCTGTATGACAATAACGTCAAACTTATCTAGCAAGCCAACCGTTATCGATAAACGTTAATCAACTGATTAAATACAAAATGTACCCTGTGTACCTTTATAGATTTATTTATGTTATTGCACTAACTGTGGAGGACACTAACTCCAACATGTTGAATGATACTAAACACTAAGTAAAATGTCTATATAAGTTAACCTAAAAACAATACAACTCGAATTAACCCCAAAATAAGTAAATTTGGAAATTTCCAAAAGTTAATCACGTAGACACGTAATATGACCTCCAAGTCGCGTGTAGGTCGCGCCTGGATTGCACCCAGGTCGCGTGTAAGTCGCGTGTGGGTCATATGGAGGTTACGCCTTGCACGTCAGGATGTTCTCTTTCAACTTTTTCACGCGCAACCTTCACCTTGTTCGTAGCTTGAGTGTAGGTCATACCTTCAATTCACTTTAAAACTTCACTTGTTGGTGGCTCTCGATCCCATAGTAAATTAAACAAATATAACGTTGTTTTTGTTGGGGAATTATATTAAAACAATGAATAATATATTACAAAGAATAATTACAACAATGTATAAATAATACTAATATTATTGTAAGACTAACTATATAATAACTTGGATATGTGATTGAATCACAATTTGGAATTGCTCTCCTTAAAGAGTATTTCGACCCTTATAGTTGCCTCGGGTTTCACGAAATCTCTTCGGGGATAAGACAATCACGACCCTCTTGTTCTAGGCTTGAATCAAGAGAAAAAACCTTATGAATTAATGTGTTTGTTTTATTATTATCAAAGTGATTTTTTTCATGCATATTTTGTTGATTACATGCATGTATATATAGCCAAATGACAAAAGGATGCATCCCTTGGAAAAGATAAGGGATTTAGTTATAAAATAACAAACAAAAATTGCGCCAAAATCATCCGTATTGGTCGTAGCCTGAGCCGCTCATAGCGGCAACAGCCGCGCTAAGCGGCTACTTCATAAAATATTTTCTGATTCAGCCGCTCGAAGCGGCTACAGCCGCTCTAAGCGGCTAACCCAAAATTGCGATATTTTGCCTTTTTCTCATAGTCTCGTAATACATTTACTTGGACGTGTCCTCCACACCTCCGTACCCATAGTAACGACTTGAGATTATGCCACTTTGAATAAATCCCGACTACACTTAAATCCTTATGTGTTTTACGACTAAAACACCAACAGTTTTGACCGTCAAATCCATGCAAATACATTTATATAAACCATACTAAATATGCCTCATCATCAGAGTCACATTATATTATTTTTGGCAAGTAATATCATCGTTGCCCTTATTTCTTTTGGGCATCTTTAGTCATATTTTGGAGTAGAACAAATTAATGAACAATGATAATCTTTTACTATACAAATATACTTATTAGTTCACCTATTGCCCACGTTTAAATACACCAAAATATCTTATACAACATACATAGATATTCTCCATTATTGAAAATGAAAACGAGTATTGTAATAGAAATAATTATTCTCCAACATGGGAGAAAATGATAGTTAAAGTAAAACGATAAGAGTTCTTACTCTATTAAATGGAAATGAGAATCAAAACCAAAAGGAGTCTCCTTTATTATATTCCAAGACTAGTATATAAAGAGAACCCATGAAAAATGTAAACTATAAAGCAGTAGAACTACAACAAAACAACCCGAACTACTTAAGGTAACGATCTAATCATATTATTTATTTGATTTCTGTATAAGTAGTTTTAAATAATACGGAGTAACATTTAATTTCTTGAGAGACCGTTTTACTTTGAATATATAATTATGTAATATGGTCATTTTATTGTAGTAGATCTCTATTTGATACCACATACTTGAACATGTTACATGAGTAGCAATCATAACATTTTCGTAATTCACTACCTGCACCCTCTTGCCACAAGGCTTTGTCAAAAACTTAAATTGATGGTTGAATGTCCAAGATCGATTTTATAAAGTTTAACATGGATAACAACAAAAACTAGGTTGATAATTTGTGATATTTTTGTGTTTTCTTATAGCAAAAACAGTACTTGGAAAACATGGCTATCGAGCAGGAAAAGCTAGTGAACGCCATCATGAAAAATCAGTCTCCAACCGAGATATATTGTGAGCGTTACTTTAACTGGTCTAATAAACCAGGTCCGTTTCCTCCAAAGGTTCCAGCTGATGGTGTCATAGATTTTCTATATGGCTCCAAAGGAGCAGTGCTATACAACGGACCACCGTCAAATGCGATTCATCAGAAGCAAAGCGCATGGCTCCTGGCTTGGGATGCATGTTCCATCTCCACAAACCCGACTCTTTACAAGGTATGATTTTATTACATCAATTTAATAATTTTATTTCTCATTCGACGGAACTACTGCATATTCCAAAAAAAAAAAAAAATGTCATATTTAATGAAATTACAACATTTTCAAAAATGTCGACTCCATAACATAAGTACATAACACATTATGTACGGTACCCCACACCATAAGTTATTCTGATAAATACGAGGCAGTGGTATTAACGTACGTAGTCCTTTCAATCGTTGCATGTAAATGTAAATTCACAAATTTTTATTTAAGACGAATATATTCGTCTATTGCCAAATTTAATTACCGAGAAAGGATAATAAGTCTCATGAGAGATCGTCTCATACTAAATTAGAACGTAGTGTGAAACAAAGATTATAAAAAAAAAAATAAAAAAAATTCTATTAGAAGTAACAACCACATTAGTGAAAGGTCTCACAATAAACTTGCTCTGAGACCGTCTCACACAAGTATTTATATAATGTCTTAGAATAATACGGAGTATTTGATTAAAGGTTTATTCCACACATTAGAATGTTAAAAAAAGTGACTAATGATAGTATATATTAACCAATAAAATTGACAATCATTCTCCAAGGCTTAATGTTAAATTCATACATTGTGTAGAATTTTTAAGGGGGAATTATATGTAGGGAGAAAAGGGAAAAGTTCTTATAAACTTGCTCAAATGATAAATATAAATTAGTGACCTTTATATAAGCTTACAACATATAACTCATAAATATAAAAAAAAAAAAAAACTAATTCTAACTTAATAAATGAGAGTAATCCCACATTTCCCTCTAACTCACCTAATTATTCCACTAATCCTAATCCTATTTATTAGGAACTTATTGCTATTAACTAATAACTAGTGATGCGACTCGTGAAATTCACGAGATTTTTTAAAATCCTGTTTATACTCAAATTTGTATTGTGCATCCTGTTTATACTCAAATTTGTAATGTGCTGTTGTTCATGTATAGCATAAGTAAGAACACAAATATTGGTAAAAATCCATCAATTTTTGTTGATGTTATTAAAAAAAGTCTGAACCCCTAATCAAATGAACTATAAATTACGTAGTAGTATTCGTCGACAAAATCGGATAATTTTTGCTACAAATTCCCTTCAGTGACCTATAGATTTTTTTTCCCGAGTGACCCTTGGAATACATTAACACGATACGCCAATTATGAGAATGTCTATCTTTGCAAGAATGTTTTAAGCTAAAACACAAATCTAAGCACACGAACTAACACATAAGTTGCTGAGGGACTGGCAAACATCGATCCATATTACATTTTAGGATTTACATATAATATTGTTCCATATATTTTTTAAACTGAAAAATTCATTTTTTTTAAAGTCATATGACATGCACAATAAACGTTAGAAATCAACGTACACAAATCTAAACGAATAAAACAAAGTAAGTACTCAATAAAACAAAAAATATACTGCAATACTTGATATTGACCTCTTTTACACGCCTATTATTTAATCATTGATTTTTGGAATGAACTACAGGCTCACTCGTGGTAGTAATTTTTTCCTTCCACGAGTGAGCCTATTGTTTTTCCACAAATGACCTAAATATTTGAATATATAAATTATATTTAGTTAATATATATACTTTATGTAATGAATATGTTATTAAGTATGTGTTTATGTCAACTTCTTTTCGTTATAGATTATGTGAATTTTTTTCAAATTTATGAATATAATTGTTTATATTTTGAATATTTAGCTAAGTTTATTAACACGCCTATAACGATTTGTATCTAGTGATGAAATAGTTAAAATTAAAATGAATTTTAAAAGTATATCATTAGTGATCTCTATTTAAAGAGCATGTTAAATTATGAACAATAATCTAATCTACCTAATTTTTTGTTTTACAAAAATATACGAGTAACTAAAATCGTTTAAAAGTGTGAGGTCTCAGGCTCAAATCCCACCTGGAACAAAAAAGAATAAAAAAAACGAAAGCACACCACTTGGCCACCGCAGCCCTCGTCGGGGGTGGCTTACATGGTACATGTAGTGGTGCGGGAATGCATGTACCCGGGGGGACTCAACCCCTCGTCATAAAAAAAAAAAAAAAAAAAAAAAATATCGTTTAAAAGAAAAATTTAAAAGTGAAAATTGGGAAATCAAAGAGCCATTAAAATTCTATTTTTTGATGAGGTGTCATCATGAGAATGCTTTGTTTTGAGTATTTTAGATGAGAGTAGTCAAAGTGTTTGTCAATGATTGTGTTTTAATATGTATTAGATTAGATGATGAAACAACAATTTGACTAATATTTCAAAATATATTTTGGATCATAATAATCAAACACACCCCCTTGATCCAAAATTTGTTGGATCTACGTTCGACCAATTGCAGTGTCGACCCGTATTCATTGTTACGTCTCTCGCCGTAACCAAAAAATTAAGAGAACTTTGCATTCTCGTATTCATCAAACTTCATCATTGTTCGTCGATGAAATTCAACACCGGTCTTTGTCTTCATTGATGAGCAACGTACCCTTACACAACATGCGATTTTTCGCACCCATACAGGTACTATGACCCTCACACTTGTTTGGGCTCCACACCCAAACTCCATACAAAGTCTCCTTTCGAGGCTTAAATCGAGTGTCCATGCTTGGACTCTTAGAAACGAATATCCTTGCTTCATCAATTCTTCGACATGCAGCCTATACATATTTAAATGGACCAATCTTAACTTTGTGACGCACTTCTCGTCACCGTCTTACTGGTGCACATTATCACCGACTCTCATTTGGAGCACGTCTCTCCAAAATCTCTAGTAGAGCACTTCTCGCTACAAGTCTTCATAATCGATGGAGCCCTTCTCTCCATCTCTACATTTATGGTGCACTTCTCACCATACTTGTGAAGCACATCTCTTAACCAAACATTGTGTAGAGCCGTTTCATCTCTACCAAATTTAATAGAGCACATCTCTCTATCTCTCATCAAAACTTTTCTCACCATTTTTTTTATTTTTTTATTTTTATTTTGACGCTCCATTTACGAATCGAACCTAGCTACTTAAGCGGAGGTGACGATTGTGTCAACCTTCTCGACTTAAGATAACTCTGATACCGTGTAGAATTTTTAAGGGGGAATTATATGTAGGGAGAAAAGGGAGAAGTTCTTATAAACTTGCTCAAATGATAAATATAAATTAGTGGCCTTTATATAGGCTTACAACATATTTATGTAACTCATAAATATAAAAAAACTAACTCTAACTTAATAAATGAGAGTAATTCCACATTTCCCTCTAACTCAACGAATTATTCCACTAATCCTAATCCTATTTATTAGGAACTTATATATAGCTATTAACTAATAATGATGAAACAACCATTTGAGTAATATTTTAAAATATATTTTGGATCATAATAATCCAACACATTGAGCTTGAGTCGCGCCGGCGAGAGAGTTGAGCAATTAACAATTCGTAGGAAGTTTCATCTCAAAACCAATTGGCAATGGGATGAGTAACCCCTTGATTTATTAAGTACAGAATTCTTGTTAGCTTGGTCGTTGTGGAAATTTACATGTGCAGTTCTTCTTTACACTTAATCAAGTCATGAAAAGAGAAAAACCTTTTTGGTTTTTTGTCATTAAAGATTTAAAGTGGAGATTAAATAACTTAACTTTTAGGACATACTTAAGGTTTTTATTTTTGGTTATGAATATCATTTGGAAGATTGGGTAAAATTCATCTTAATATTTATAACGTTGCACTATAATATGTTACAGGTCTATGTTACGTGCGGTACCAAGAGCGACATTGATAAAATAACTGAGGCCGAAATCCTCGAGAAACTGGCGGCGTCTTCGGATGAGTCGAAAGCTACTGATTTCCCTTCAAGAACCACCATTGAGGCTACTCTCAAAGGCTTGCCCTCGATCTTACCCGTCGTAGGGAGCATCAATGTGACTTTCGGGACAGTCTATGTTTAAAGTTAAGTGCGATCCGAGCGGTGATGTAGCAACTTAATTAATTTACTAAATAAATGCCATCACCTTTTTAATGTATGTGTTTTATTTTAAGGACATGTGATATGTGGCCTATATCGGCTAAGCTATATGTGCTCATGATATAATAGTCTATTTCACTATCATACTCCGTTTTTGTTTTTCTTTAGCTTTTATACTTCCCTTTTTTTAATACACTTTTTTATTTTACGTGGAAAAAGAAATCAGGTTTAAACCATTAACTAAAATGAAGGGAGTAATAATTTATATACGTTGATGTCAAGAACCACTCAAAAGCCTTTGGTTGAATTGATTTCTATAAGATATATATAAAAGAGAAGGATTTAACAAAAGATGATTTATGAATAATTGTTATGTTCAATTACATGAGCTATGTGAACTATTTATAATAATAACTCACAATATTAGGAAAACCTAGATCTAGCTAATTCTAGCTTATTCTAAGATAATAATATATCCTAATATATATGGTATATTCTAATAATATACCAAATCATTTATTTTCCCTAATACCCTCCCTCAAACTTATGGTAAGTCACTGACTTACCATGAGTTTGAAAATTAAAATACAATACTTTAATAAGAAAAAAAAATGTCGACTGTACTCTCTTCGTCTTCACAATCTTTTTCATCTTCGGTCTCCATCTCCATCTTCGCAAGGTTGGTAAAATAAGTGCGTATAGGACTCGCCAGACAATCTTTAAATGCAGATAGGACTCGCCAGACAATTTTCATTGCTTAACTCGCCATTAAATTTCAATGCGTAACTCGCCAGTAAATTTCATTGTGTAACTCGCCAGTAAATTAATTCAGTACATACCGCCTTAATGAATTTGAAGAATTTAAATGAAGAGAAAAATAGATAATTGGAAGTTGGGGGTTTTTATTCGACTAATATGACAACATTCCAGTTTTTTTTTTAGTTTTTTTTTTTATTTTTTTTTTTTATTTTTTTTTTTGGGAATCCCGCCAGTGGGCGAACTATTTATAATAATAACTCACAATATTAGGAAAACCTAGATCTAACTAATTCTAACTTATTCTAAAATAATAATATATCCTAATATATATGGTATATTATAATAATATACCATATCTGTAACACCTCGTGTTAATTTAACACAAATTAATTATTTTAACTAAATTATTAAATTAAAATTTATATAATTTAAATTTTATTCCTTTGGTTTGAAAACATGACTGAAAAATTTCTTTCGAACAAACCTTCTTAAGATATTTCTTATTAAACCTACTTAATTTTAAATTAATCTTTATTATATATTTTTATTTCTAAAATACTTGTCGAGTTAAAACTTTACTTTCGTTACCATTATTAAATTTTATAAATTCACATTATGTTTTAAAAATCATTACTTTCATAAAATTTAGTTTTACAGAAATAATTAGACAGACCAATTGAAAGTTTATGATACCGTAATAAAAATTTGTAACTGACATTTTCGTGCATTTTATATTGTTAAAATATAAGTTTTAGAACCTTAATAATTAAACTAAAACTAATACAAAATAATTTAAAACATAATTTATATTATAATAATATAAATTTATAAATAAGAGTAAAATAAATTGATTAGAAAGAACAAGACTCATGCTGTCATAGATTCATAGGTGTCATTCCTTGTTCCCTACCTCCATAACTCATTTTAAGATACTCCCTCCATTCATAACCAACAACATCTCTTTCTATTTTGGGCCATTGAAATCCAACAACATCATTTTTATTTTTGACAAGTGATTAACCATTAACCACACACTTAACCCAACCCAAAAACACAATTAAAACTAATCTAAAAATATTACGCACCCTAAATAATTTGTCTCAGCCCAAATATTCCCTACAATAAAAATTTGGCCCAAAATAAAACATTTGTGCGCGCCTTTTTTTTGCCCCATTCTCCCAACCACCCCATTACTCCCTCATTCAATTCAGTCTCTAGAATCTTCTCTCCATTTCTCTCCCTCATCCCAAACCCTAACCTCATTTTCTCACTTCCTCTATCTCTCTTCCTGCGGCGATTTGTTTTGTCTCTCTCTCTTTTAATTTTTTTTTTCGACATCATTTTTTTTGTCACTTAACCTACTCATCTCTTCTTCTTCATTTCATCACTATGGATCATGAGTCTATTGATGATCGGTGTGTTTTAGTTCCTGATACTGAAGATCAACCTTTTTATTGTATTATTGATGGTCAGTACGTTGTTCCTGATAGTGAAGAAGAAGAAAATGAACCTGTTGATGATGGAGTTATGGACTCGGTTGGTGATACGGTTGACGGGGTTAGTGAGACGGTTTCTGTTGCGGTTGGTGAGGTGAAAATCAAGGCACCTAGTGAGGGGGTTCATGACATGGTTCCAAAACCATGGCCCGTTGATTACGATCATCCGGATAATCAGTTGGTGTTTGAGATGTTGTGCGATTTTTATCCTGGCATGAGATCTTTGTGGCATGAAACAAAAGGGGAGTAAATCTTGTGTCTCTTTACTTTTGTTTTTATTTTTATTTCATCTTTTTCATGATATTTGAATGTGTTATGTTTGGATCTGTTGCTTCTGTTCTGTTCAAAGTGTTCGGTTTCTGTTGATTTCGTCTTTTTATTTTTTTCGTCTTTTTTAATGTTGTTTCTGTTGATTTTGATTATGTCAATGTAAAAAACAGTTAACTTTAATATTGATATAAGTTTGTTTGATGTGATTTTCTGTAGATGTGGTATATTTTGGATGTTTTTGGTCACTTTTGTCATTGTTCATTTCAGTTTTTGTTAGATCTGTTATTTTTTATATACTTTCTGTTAATTTTATAATGATAATGTTAAAATTACATTTTTTATACTCATTTAAGTATGTGTGATTATATTTTCTGTAGATTTGATATTGGTCATTTGATATTGCTCATTTTCTGTACATTTCATAATGTTTGATATTGCTTATTTGATGCTTTTTGTAGATTTGATATTGCTCATTTATGTATGCTCATTTTAGTTGCTGTCATTTTATCCACGACTTCGTTTCTGTAGATTTGATATTGCTGTGATGTTACTTACCTTCTCTGCTCGTATCGAATTAGTTGTTGTCATATGATTCACGAATTAGTTTCTGTAGATTTTATCCACAACTTAGTCTTTGTACATTTTAGTAACTTGTTTTTAAAATTGTTGTGCTTTTCGTAGTGGCATATGATTCTGAAACTATATGCGTAATTGGTTAATGGTTAATCGATGAAACTGTTTGTAATCATTTTCTTTAACAACTCGATGATATTAATCCACATTGTGGTATGAGAGTTCTTTAGCAATATTGTGATGGCTCAATTTGAATCAACCATATTGTTAAGTTTGTTAAAATGTAATTTTTAATCCAAACAACTCGATGATATTAATCCACGTTGTGGTATGAGAGTTCTTTAGCAATATTGTGATGGCTCAATTTGAAGCAACTATATTGTTAAGTTTGTTAAAATGTGATTTTTAATCCAAACAACTCGATGATATTAATCCACGTTGTGGTATGAGAGTTCTTTAGCAATATTGTGATGGCTCAATTTGAAGCAACCATATTGTTAAGTTTGTTAAAATGTGATTTTTAATCCAAACAACTCGATGATATTAATCCACGTTGTGGTATGAGAGTTCTTTAGCAATATTGTGATGGCTCAATTTGAAGCAACCATATTGTTAAGTTTGTTAAAATGTGATTTTTAATCCAAACAACTCGATGATATTAATCCACGTTGTAGTATGAGAGTTCTTTAGCAATATTGTGATGGCTCAATTTGAAGCGACCATATTGTAAAGTTTGTTAAAATGTGATTTTTAATCCAAATAATTCGATGATATGAATCCTAAGTGGTTTGAGAGTTGTTCTAACATTGTCTTCATGTTGCTAAATGTACACCAATATAGTGATGGCTCAATTTGATGGACTCATATTCGGGTTATGTCGGCGACGAAAATAATCGTCGCCACATTGACCTAAATATTTGAGATGAATCATTTTGAAGCAACCTTATTGGTGAAATTACATTCGCAATATTGTTGACTTTATCAATTCAATGATTTAAATCCAAATTGGTATGAGAATTGATTCACTAATATTAAAACAGTAAATAAATCAAATAACGATGTTATTCCTTATTGTCTTCCAAAATGTTGCTGCTAAAGTGGTTATATGTTGCGTTTACAACGTAAACAAAGTCTAACACAATATAGACTTGTTTATTTTGTAAACACAACTACAAAAACCGATAAATTACAAAATACGGAGTACAAAGTACAACACCACATTCTTATACATATTCAACCATCTAAGTTGTAAACCAAATCATTGATTAGCTTTTCTAAACCAGTAGTTTCTCCGGTTGCGATCAATAGTTCAATGCATTCTATCACAATATTTTCATTCACATCCAAGTTTGTTGGTAGTAACCCTTGTAGTTGTAGGCGATTTTTTCCCATGTGGGGGATTGAGAAATTGTTGTGACCCTTTGCTTTCAAAATTTCAACCATGACGGATTGTAGGGTTAAGAATATTTTGTTCAACTTCGTAGGACAATAATCGGCATAAGCTTTCTCTACTGCACATACTAGCTGTTGCACATTATTTGCTGAAATTTCTGATTGTAACGATTGAATTGCTCTAAAAAATCCCAAATCATTAGTGTTTAGATCAGGAGAATTAGGAGGTTGAATTGGAATACTAACTCAATGTTAAAACCATCTTCTGTTGCCGCTTTTCTGAAATCCGGGTCGTCGTTTGTGAAGTGAGACCTCGCATTATCTTGTTGAATACGTATATGCTTGCTTGCTGTTGCCGGCCACTTTGCTTTTATGGCTGGTAGAATTTTCTCGATAATACATTTTTTCGTAACTTCTTTATTGACCGAATCAATTGCTTTTGTTTCCATTGTCCTGACCGCTCTATTTTTGCTGCTACTTCTTGCTGGCTCTTCACATGTAAAGGGAAATATTCATATTTTCCCATCAAACAATAGTTCACCATCACCACTATAGATGGGCCTACTTACCGTGCACATGAACATTACTTTAATAATATACCGCTTTGATTTGCATGTTCGGTGTGGTACTTCTTCACCATCGACAACATAGTACTTTTGATTATCTCTTGAAAGGTAGAACCACTTCTCGTCGATATGTATTATGTTTGTCATGTCTTTGAACTTGATCTTTGCTCTTGCTTCCCCTTCCCCTTGTTGGCTGACAGTTTGTTCCACCTCTAATGATTCCAGGCAGAATGTCACTCGGTTAATTTTGTTGACATCCGTTAATAAAGGATGCAATGGACTTGAGTGAGGCTTTAGTAAGCCTTCAACGACCCATTTGTGTACCGTTCCGACAGCCACTTTACACTTTTTAGATATGCTTTCCATCGTGCTTCTTTCGGAGAATTTGAGTGATTTTATGTATTCCAAATTTGGCAGCACTCGTTTCTTATTAGTATTACCGTACCGCTTGCTTTTGACGTTTAAACTTTCCGATGACTGACTTGCCTTTGTGATTTTCCAAATTTTAGTAATCGTTGTTCGATGCAAGCCCCACTTAGTCGCTGCGTTGTTGACGGTGCCCCGTTGAAGATGTTCGTCGTTGCATTTCTCCAACAAGAAAGTAGAAAGATCAAGGCGTTGGATTTCAGTCAGATTTTTACAGCCACTCTCGACATTAGACGTCATTTTTTGTAACGAAATTGTAATTTATAAACGGAAATCATAAACGGACTGTTAAAAATAAGGACTGTTTTGGTAATTTTTTTATTTTTTTTTTTATTTTTTCTGTTTTGCTTCTCTAAAAAAGAGAAAATTTCAAGGTAAATGTTGAATATAGTGAGACTGAAATGTTAGTGTACTGTTTTCAATATAAAAAGTAGGGTCAGATTTCTGTTTGGAGGGAAATGATAAAATTTTAAATTTTGGTTTGGAGGGAAAAATTTGGCTGATGGCTCAATTTGGTTCTATTTTGCACGTGGGATCAGCTTAAACATTGATTAAAAATCTGATTTGCACCCCACTCCCCCTAATTTGCATGACATCATCATTTCCTTAATATTAGTGCATTTACACCATGATATAGTTGGATGTGAATGTGATCATTTCTTCCTCTCTCTCTCATTTGTACTCCCTTTACCCCACACATAAAGAAACAACAAAACACATCAACAACAATGAACCGACAACTACAACAGCTAAACACCCCCAACGAAGCACAACAACAAAGCAAATGACAACAAAAACCGACTATGGCAACATCAATACAGCCAAAAACAACAACAAACCAGCAACAACAACTAAACAACAACGACGACAACAACACCGGAGCCAACATCGATGCGAACTCGAGCACCACCACCACCGGAGTTCATGCCTTTTCTCTCTCTCCGCCTCTGTTTTTTTTTTTTATTCTTATCACCGGAGTTTCATCGACAAACACCACCGTTGCCCACCGTGAACCACGTCCACAGTCGCCTCTAACGCCACCATCAACGGTGCCCTTTGCACCGTTCATCACCACCATCACTTTGACCGTGTTCCACCGTCATGCTCCTGTCACCGTGAACACTACCATCGTCATCCTCCCCTGTTTATCTCCTCTGTTTTTTTCATCTCGCCGGAGCCGCCTCGAACATTTGAGGACCACCTGTTGTAGATACCCAAATCCGCACCTTCCACCAAAAACCCAGTGATGTAACAATGGACTTTTATTGCATGCTTTTATGTTGACTTAAATGGTTCTAATTATGACGAATTCGAGTTAAATGATTTAAAATGCAAATGAGGTTTCTTTATGGGTCATCACTTTTAATGTCCTTAGGTCTAGAGTCTAGTTTGTCTCGAGTTCAGGTCCTAACTGGCATGCGCACACACCTCAAGTCTAATTGATCCTTTTACATTAACAAGGTTTGATTCGATTCACCTAAATCCCTAAATTTAGGCCCAGTCGCTAAAACCATCCTTTAGCGTTAGCAAACCCTTAGGATAGCCTCACGGAATGTCCTATTTCACAAAATACTACAAAATGCACCCTTTCAACATTTTCAGGGCTCGGGCCCAGAACCGAGCCCGAACCCATGCCTGGCCCGTTTTCCAAGGATCAGGATTGACCAAGTCAAACCCTAAAACAAACCCTAGCAACCGTAACTTAGAGCTCAAGCAAGATTATTTCGTATAATCCTAAAAGATATTTGGAAATATACGAAGAAAAGGGTATCTTGCATACTACCAATCGCAAGGGGCATTGCGATTGGTAGGGGCTATCGCAAGACGTGTTGCGATTGCCCCGGGCAGCCGCAAGGGGTCTTGCGGCTCCCACGTCCGGTTTTATCCCTAGATTTCCTAAAATCTGCCGAACTCTACACTATAAATACAACCCTCCCTTCATTCGACAAACACACAATTTCAGAATACAATTCACAAAAACTCTCTCAAAGCCTCACGCATAAACACCTTTGAATTCTTCATTTTTCTAGTGTTGAATTCTCCCCTTTGAAGCGAAGCGCTGCCAGTTTCCTGATCCGAGACAGGTAATACTTAATCCTACCATGGATTAAGGTCTTTCTTTACTTCTTAGACTAGCAAGGGCCTACATTAGGCTCACCCCAGGCTTTGATGCAGTGCTTTTCATAAGGCGGCCATGCACCTCGAATACACACCCTATTCGTAAAACCTTTCCAAAGTCGCATAAACAACTGACCTCTCTAAAATAAATCAATGGCTAATTGAATTTTATTTTATTGCATGCATTTAGCAAATCCTCTTATTGCATCTAAATCACTTAAAATGAATTCGTCATTAAACTGAACTGTTTTTGTTAACAAGTTAAGCATGCTTAACTGAGGGTTTTAAACAATCTCTTTTTTGCATTATTTACATCTTTATCGCACTCGTACGTAGCGTATTACTTAGGCTCATGTATCATTATTTGCATTGTTCTCAAGTCTAGTAGAGGCTATCTTTTGATAGGCTTTTCCAAAAGATCTTTCATAAAAACATTATTTTGATTTATGCTTTAGAAAAGTACCCTCACCCGAATCCGAATCTGGTTTCACAATAACCTTAGACGGATAGGTGTCGACGTGCCTTGAACTCTAAGACGTGTCTTTGAGCATGAGGACACGGAGGCGGGTTCTAAATTTCCCTCATAATTTAGTGGCGGCTCCAAAACAGTTTTAAAGGTTTTTCTTATTTAATCCTTTTTAACTTTACGGCCCTAGCAAGACGTCGAGTGGTTCCATGGACAGATCCCGGTACCTACAGTTGGCGACTCCGCTGGGGATAGGTTTTATTTTTAAAAACTAAAAACTGGCTTTTTCCTTTTAAAAATAAAAATGAGACTTGAACGACTTGAGAACAATAAACATACATGAGTTAAGCATATCCGTTAGAGTCGAATCTAGTCGGATTCACACACAAACACCTTGAGAGGTGGTTCCAAACGCAGGCTTGTCCACTCGATAAAGCACGTTCTGGACTAACCTTCCTCTCACCCCTCCACGGCTTGCCGTAGCAAACTGGTTTGACCGCCCCAGGGCTTCCTTTGTATCCTACATATTATACTATGTAGGCAAAGGGCTAAAAGCACCTGCCAAAGCGTACTCAAATCAGTTGGAGGCGTACGAGACTTGACCAAACGACCAAGAGTCATACGTACAAGTGCGAGGCTATACAATATAGTCCTTTTCAAAATCTGCATATCTTCGAAAACTCACTTAAAATTT
The DNA here is from genome assembly GCA_023091065.1 of Dianthus caryophyllus. Taxonomy (NCBI): domain Eukaryota; kingdom Viridiplantae; phylum Streptophyta; class Magnoliopsida; order Caryophyllales; family Caryophyllaceae; genus Dianthus; species Dianthus caryophyllus. The sequence continues at coordinate 29,095,885 of CM041519.1, forward strand.
TCGAAAATAATCAACCTAACAGACTAACCAGCTAACATCTTTTCAAATAAAATAATCACGAACTTTTGAAATAAAGATCTTTCAAAATTTCCTTTACAAAATTAGCAAAACCCGAGTCAAGGTCTTTGGCCTCAACTTGTGGACTTCACTCTTTAAACCTCACGGTTTGAATCCTGTTTTAACATCCTCGACTTGTCTGAACTCAAGTCGATTCCTTTTGTGTGTCTACCTTTAGCCCACGACAACATACCGTCATTAAATTTGAATGGGTATAAAAGCAAAATCTTTTAACATCGAGGTGAGCTGCGCGCACGCATTCTCATCTCAAGAACACTCCTAGCATGTTTTCGAAAACTTCCTTCTTTTCCAAAAACTAAATAGAGTCCTTTTCAAACGAAATGAGCTAAAAACAAACATAAATGAATGTGTCAGTCGGGTCTGTCAAATAGCTGATGCATCCTATGCAAATGTAGGGGAACCCCAACTGGATACCCGCCGCACTAAGAACCGAGCCGTCCTCCCTTACAAGAAACGAACCTACAAGCGAAAAATGGCCGGCAACGAAGACGTTACCGCACTCCGCGAACAAGTTAACAAACTGACCCTTGACCTTGAAAACCTTTTGACCCACCACCAAACTGAAGTCGATCGAATGGAGTTGAAAATCAAGGATGAGGCAGATAAGCACGTCAAGAAACTCCAGGCTATGGAAGAACGTCTCGGTACTCCGGGAGGTTACTCCATACACAAAGAAAACGAAAACATCCCCCAGAACATCAGGGAAGCACTACCAAGCAAGCTCGCCCTCAGTGACCTCCCAATCTTCCAAGGCCACGAAAGTCCGATTACCCACATCAGGGCCTTCAAATCACAAATGGGCATCAAAGGAGTTGATCCGGAGCACTGGCCATCATTGTTCCCGCATTCCCTCGCAGCCATACCGAAGACCTGGTTCTACTCCCTAAACCCGGAGCGGGTTTCTTCTTTCGAACAAATCACCGTCGAGTTCGATCATCAATACAAGGACAATGATGACACCCAGGTCTCTATCCGTACCCTGGAGGTCCTATCACAAAAGGACAACGAAGGATTCACCGAGTACCTTACTAGGTGGAAGAAGCTTAGTGCACAAATCCCAAATCGCCCAAGGGAGGACGAACTTGTGCCCAAATTCGTCAACAACTTGCGACCCGTGTACCAATTTTACATGCGGTATAGCAACATACAAACTTTCAAGCAACTTACTAAGGTCGGCACCAGTTGAAGACGACCTCGACCGGGACCATGGCCAAGTATACCGGCCATGCATATCAAGGAAGTTCATCTAAATCGACGCGCACTACTAAGAACGACGAGAACCGCGCCGTCGCCAGCCTAGAGTCACTTGGTGATTCGGAATCATGTGCAACCTTCACCCCTTCTCCCTTCAAAGCCTAGGAGAAACTTCGATCAACTTTACATGTCTTACACTAAGGCATTCAAAAGACTGGTCGACAAGAACTATCTACAACCCATCGGGCCCACTTCTGAACCACCCGAAGACAAGAAGCCCAAATTGTGGGACTCTAATGCTTACTGTGCATACCACAGGGGCAAAGGTCACGATACCGAGAACTGCTTCAAGTTAAAACATGCTATCCAAGACCTTATCGACCAAGGAAAGCTCGACAAACCAACTGCAAATGGTAAGCCATCCAACAAAGACAATCCCTTGGCTAGCCATGCAATCTTTGTGGACTCCGCACCCTTCATCGACTGCTCCTACCTTATCCCAGCCTCCGATGGCCAAATCAATGCGGTTTGGTCCACTGATGATGAAGACGAAAATTGGCTACCCACCGATGAAGTAATAACTCACGTCAACCTACTCGCCAAAGACATCAACAATTTGATGGCTGCCTATCAAGCCGAAGTCAAACATCTAGAACGACGCATCAAGAACAAGGTCAATGATCATGTCTCGCTCGACACCCTTAACGCCCTACGACAAAGAAACGACGAAAACTTCGTCGAGTATCTCGCTCGTTGGAGAAAACTACTCGCTCAAGTCCCAAACCGTCCACACGAGCAACAACTTATCTCTACGTTTCTCTCAAGTTTGCAACCCATCTGGCGATACTATTTCCATTTCTGCAAAATTCGAGATTTCGAGCATCTTACCACAATCGGCATCCAAATCGAGAATGATCTTACAGCTAGTTACGACGATTCCACCTACCAAGATAATCCCTCAAGAGGTCGAGAGATCTACACCGCGGACCAGTCCGCAAGGAATTTTGACAAACTTTACATGCCCTACGCCAAAGCATTACAGGAACTAATCCAGAAGGAGTATCTTCGACCAGTCGGCCCTATCACCGAACCGCCCGACCACAAGAAATCAAAATCATGGGATCCCAACGCCTTCTGTGCATACCACCGAGGCATGGGACACGACACGGAAAGCTGTCTTAAACTCAAACACGCAATCCAAGACCTGATCGACCAGGGGAAAATCAAGAAACCTAGGGCAGAAAAGATGGTTGGTATAAAATTACCAAGTGGACCGACTCACAGGGTCACAAATATCAACTTGTTACAGGGGAAGGACCCCTCTTTGACAAAATAACCTCACAAAATGGTGAAGACTCGAGCGAGGATGCTTCAAGCAACAACACCACCGAAGACGACGAAGAGGAGGAAATTCTTCTAGGATCTAATTCTCTAGGTGTCGGGTCATCTGTCGACCCATCTTCTAGTTTTAGCTTAGACTTTTTATTTTCGGAGGCTAGCTCCAGCTCTTCTCCTAATTTGCTAAACAATTCTTCTTCTTTAATGAATAATACAGATAAGTTTGCCTATGACTCGTCTCAAGCTAAAAACAAACAACTAAACAATAAACAACAAACAAAACTCGAACAAACGAACAAAACAACACAACAAACAAATCCGTGCAACAAAAATGAATTAACAAATGAACAATCGTTAATCAAATACATCGCAAACATTCTAAACAACCCAACACAGAACCCAATCGTCGAGGAAACCATAACCATTAACATAGGAACCCCCGAAAAACCAAGGGAACTACAACTAGGCACCTCACTAAGTGAGGATGAGCGCACCAACTTCACCCAGCTCTTAACCGAGTTCAAAGACGTCTTTGCATGGTCGTATAAGGACATGCCCGGCATTGACAGAAGCATAGCCGAACACCACATCCCCATCAAACCCGGCTTCAAACCCATCAAACAAAAACTAAGGAGATTACGACCCGAATGGTCCCTTATGGTCAAAGAAGAAATCGAGAAGCAATTACAAGCCGGCTTCATTCAAGTCGTCGAGTACTCGGATTGGGTCTCAAACATGGTCCCAGTGTTGAAGAAAAACGGCAAGATACGTGTGTGCGTCGATTTCCGCGATCTAAACAAGGCAAGTCCAAAGGACGACTTCCCACTACCGCACGTAGACGTTCTAGTTGACAACACCGCCGATCATGCCCTTCTATCCTTCATGGACGGGTATGCAGGATACAATCAAATCAAAATGGCCCGTGAAGACATGGCCAAGACGACGTTCATCACGCCATGGGGCACATACTGCTACACAGTCATGCCCTTTGGCCTAATCAACGCAGGTGCAACCTACCAACGCACCGCAACTACACTCCTACACGACATGATGCACAAAGAGGTCGAAGTGTACGTAGACGACATGATCGTCAAATCCAAAGAAAGATATGATCACATCACGAACCTCCGCAAGTTCTTCACACGACTCCGCCAGTACAAGATGCGCCTCAATCCCCAAAATTGCACATTCGGAGATAAATCCGGCAAGCTACTAGGACACGTAGTAAGCCAAAGAGGCATCGAGGTCGACCCCTCAAAAATAAAAGCAATTATGGCAATGCAACCACCCAAGAACCTAGACGAGATACGAAGCTTCCTAGGTCAAATTCAATATATCTCCCGCTTCATAAGCAGACTAACCATGATATGTGAACCGATCTTCAAGAAACTAAAGAAAACCGATCATGTAGAATGGGATGAAGCATGTCAACAAGCATTCGATAAGGTTATGGAGTTGTTATCCAACCCCCCAGTCCTAAGACCGCCACAGAAGGACCTACCCTTGTCACTTTACCTCACAACAACGTCAACTGCAATGGGCGCCATGCTCGCCCAAGAAGTCAACGGCGAAGAACATCCGATTTATTACATCAGCAAGAAGTTTCTCGATTATGAAACTCGATACGCGCCCGTCGAGAAAAGTTGCTTAGCATTAGTGTGGGCATCCAAAAAGCTCCGTCACTATATGCTGGCACATCAAACGAAGGTCTACTCGAAAATGGACCCCATTAAATATCTTTTCGAGAAACCCGTGCCCAATGGACGCATGGCACGATGGACCCTGCTTTTAGCCGAGTTCGACATTGTTTACGTTCCCCTCAAGGCCGTCAAAGGACGAGCGGTCTCAGACTTCCTCGCCGATCACGCAATCGACGAAGAACACATCACCGACACCACATCATTCCCCGACGAAGGAATATACAACATAGACGAAGAACAATGGGAAATGTATTTCGACGGTTCATCAAATTACCGAGGATGCGGGATAGGAATACTACTCATTTCCCCGAATGGCGAACATACGCCCCTTTCAATCAAATTAGACTTTGATGTGACAAACAACGCTGCAGAATATGAGGCATGCCTGCACGGACTACAGGCCGCGCTCATACTAAACGCAAGGAATCTACGAGTATACGGAGACTCCTCACTAATCATCAACCAAGTATCTGGAGCATGGAAGATACTCAACGAAAACCTCGCGTTATACCAAGGCAAAATTCAAGAACTCATCGCCAAATTCCACCGCGTAGAGTTCCTACGTTTGCCTCGCGAAGAAAATCAATTCGCAGACGCCCTATCTAAGTTAGCATCACTACTAAACATCCCCCCAGGAATGCAAACCCTTCCCATCGTTGTGGAACGGAGCCACGAGCCCGCGTACATATGTGACATCGAAGCCGAGGAAGAACAAAATGAACCTTGGTACCAAGCCATAATCAACCTCAAACGAGACGGAGAATATCCGCCAAATCATCGACAAGCGTGGCGAGGCAGGCTCTTCGACTTCTAGCATCACAATTTGTCTTTGGAAGGCGGACAAGCTACTCAAGAAAACGCCCCAGGGTACACTACTCGCGTGCGTTGACCACAAAAAGGACGAGAGATTATATCTCAAGTCCACGATGGCAGTCGCGGACCTCATATGAACGCATACGAGCCCTATGTAAACAAATCCTCAGGCTAGGATGGTATTGGACCACCATGGAAGCCGATCGTGCAAAATATGTCAAACATCGCCACAATCGCCAAATCTTCAAAGCGTGCAACATGTACCCCCTTCACCTCTATACAGCCTCACATCGCCATGGCCATTCTCGACATGGGGAATCGACGTCATAGGAAAAGTACACCCGGTTGGAGCAGGAGGACACTGCTTCATCCTCGTGGCCATCGACTATTTTACGAAATGGGTCGAAGCCGCGTCATACCGTAAACTAGACACAAAGGAGGTCGCTCGCTTCATACAAAACAATATCATATGCAGATACGGCATACCTCATGAGCTGATCAGTGATCAAGGCTCACACTTCCGAGGAGAAGTCGAACCCATCCTCACCGAATATAACATCCAAATACACAAGTCATCACCATACCGACCCCAAACCAACGGAGCGGTAGAAGCTGCAAATAAAACCGTAGTCACCATCCTCAAAAAGATGATTGACACCTGTCACGATTGGCCGCACAAGATTCCCTTCGCCCTATGGGGATATCGAACCACAATACGCACGCCAACCGGGATGACACCCTACTTCCTAACTTATGGCATGGAAGCAGTACAGCCCGTAGAAATCGAAATGCAATCACTTCGGATTCTAATGGAAGCAGACATACCAGAAGCAGAATGTGCACGCGAACGATACGAACAACTCATTCTCCTAGACGAAAGGCGCTTACACTCACTAAGCACCGTTCGCATGTACCAGTCAAGATTACAACGCGCATACAACAAACGAATCAAGCCACGCAACGTTAAAGTAGGTGACCTAGTCCTCAAATCAGTTAGGGCCCCGCTACCTGTCGATCCAAGAGGGAAATTCAAACCTAATTGGGCCGGACCATACTTGGTTAAAGAAATCCTTCCCGAAGGAGCCGCAAGGCTAACCGACCTCGACGGTGAAGAATTCAACTTACCCACCAACCTTGATCAGCTTAAGAAATACTACCCCTAGGCTTTAAATAGTTTTGCGATGTATTCAAAAAAAAAAAAAAAAAAAAAACCGCGCACGGATGAACTACGCTTGGTTTGATTCCACGCACTGTGGATACGTAGGCAATCTTGCAAAAGACTCAACTAAACCCACGAACTACGCCGGTTTGATTCTGTGCAAAGCACGGATACGTAGGCAGCCCTTTCAAGGCACAACCGACCTTCTTTGCACGCACGCCTGAAGCTTAAAAAGGTCGAGGGCGATGCACTCACAAAAGGACACGTTCAAAGCTTAAAAAGGTCGAGAACATAGTCCACACAAAATGACACGTTCAAAGCTTAAAAAGGTCGAGAGCATAGTCAACACAAAATGCAAGTCTAAAGCTCAAAAAGGTCGAAGACTCAAAACGAACAAATATATGCAAAATAAACAAAGAACGAGACAATAGGCAAACACTTTCTTTATTTAGTCATGAATGTTGAAAATGTTTACATTTTAGATAAAGAGTTTAAAACTAGCTTTCAAACTCATTTTATTCTTTGAACAATTAAATAAGCAGAATTTCTTTGAATAAAACATTTAAAGTCTAAACCTAAGTACTCTTCCTACGACGCTTCGGAGAATCCTCTTCATCTTTTGAAACGTCTGCACGAACAACTACCGAAGCAATCACTGGGTTCGGAATACTCCTCTCGAATCCTGGGGGCTCAATAGGGCCTTCTCCGTCCGCATCTTCAACCTTCTCACCCAAGCGATCCTGCACAGTCACCCTAGGCCCGAGTCGTTCTTCAAGTGGCCTAGAGGAAGACGCTCCCACGCTCGAGCTCGCCAAGTCGCTGTAGTCCCGTCTTCCACGCACCGCCGCATGCGCCAACGACGGTCTCGGGCCCGTCTGTTCGCGTCTTCGCATATTCTCCCTATCCTGAGAATCCAAAGAAATACACCACCTCCGATAGAAGTCCGAGACACGAGTAGTCTCAGAACCAGCCGGCCGAGCCCAAATCACTCGGCTAGACCACCCTTGCACCCAAGCATCAATCATCCGGTTGTTCAGAACAACCGACTCGCATAACCGAGTATCCTGCGCTGGAATAACCTGAGCTAGGCCAACCTGCCTCATTAACCGATGTGGGTGGATCCACACGCCTCGCTCAAATCCACACAGCATTATCCCGCTAGCCGCATCCGCAACCGATGGTGCCGTGATGTGTCGAATGGACCACCACGACACGACCCACCTTATCATCCTCTCCCGAACGAACCCTTGGAAGTAATTCGCTGATCGCTCCCGAGGCATAGCCCAATAAAGAGTACGAGTAGTCAACCCAGCAGGAACATACACATCACCTCCCGGTGGAGCCAAGACACGAAGACGCTCCATCAGCCAAATCTGCAGAATCCTGGCACAGCCACGGTATGGACTTAGCCGATTCGCGTGACGGTCGTCCAAGCCTAGTATAGTTTCAGCTAAGATCAAAGCCGAAGGATCGTGGCCCAGCTCCATCTCCTCCATGACCCGTGCATACCTAGCATGGCCATGCACACCATCTTCCATCGACCCAGCGAAGCAGTACCGATGTAGCAAGCAAAACCCTAAAGCTCTCCTCCTAGAGCGAGCAGAAATGCTCACGTCATTCAAGTTCATGTAACGCTCGCACAACCGTCGCATGTTCACTACGCCTCCTTCGAACAACCCATCCGCATGAGCATTGGTCATTGAGAGATACTGTCGCAATCTCCCATTATAGCCAAACTCACTCCTAACCGCTACTGGGGTAGTACGGTTAGACCATCCAGCTATAGCCGAAAACTCCTCTAACAACGGACATATCTCACCCCCCGGGAACCTGAAAACATGCACCCTAGGATCCCAATAATGAAGACAAGCGTCAAGAAAGTCAATCTCGACGCGCATCTGCCTAAAACCTATGAAGACACCCGCGCCAGTCAAAGACAACGCCCTTTTTTCCGATTCACTGAGGGAAGAAGTCCACCGCTTCAAAAGACCATCAAAATGGTCCATTCTTCAAAAACAACAAAAATATTCTTAAAAATACTAAGCTATTTAAAGGAATACACAAAAGCAAAGAAAAGAGTTGAGATTGAATGAGGATTATGCCTCGCACCTCCCCCCTTTATATAGCAACACGAAATCTCGAATTAGGAAAATTCGATGATAAAACCGGCAGTCCAAACCGCAAGAAAGCTTGCGATTGGAGGTGCCAATCGCAAGACCCCTTGCGATTACCCTTACCATCCGCAACAGATGTTGCGATTCCTAGGAGTGGCTCTATCTCCAAATTTCCATATCTTCAACTTTCCGAATCCTAGTATACACACAATTACGATGTACATCTTAATTGGGCTCCTTATGTCGGGCCTAATTACAAACAATCACACATAGATCCATCACAAACGATGATCGATCCAACCATAACACATTTCATTTTATAGTCCGTTTTAAAGCTCATTTCGAATTTTTAACATCTAAAATGAACTTTTTCAAACGCACTCTCAACAAAACGTTTTTTTTAAAAGCAGAGTCTCCCACTTGGGAATCATTTTCAACTCTTTTCTAGCTACTAACTAAACAGGTACATGAAGAAATAGAAAGTGCGACAAAAACAACTACTAGTTCAAGTAATAAGAAATGAAGCGACTAAGGATGACGACGACGAAGCTCCGCGACCTCCCTCTGAAGCCGAGCCACCTCTGCCCGACTTTGACAAAGCTCAGCCGCCTGCTCTGCCCAAGCCATCCTCCAGCGATGGGCTGCTCGCCACAACTTTTTGTGGACGTCCTTCGCAACCTGCACAAGACATTTTCAAGCACGTATTACTCCATTTTGCCTTAATTATACACTAAATTAAGACAAACTACGGGGGCTAAACCTCAAACTTGAACTTCCAAACCAAAAACAAGAACGAAGACTCCATTTTGACTCCAGTTTCATTAAACTATAGTCAAACTAAGGGGGGTACTACAAAACCCAACCCAAAAGCTCAAGTTTGCCCTTCGTTAACCACTAACTCGGCCAAACTGGGGGCTTACATAGGATATCAATGACGAAGCCATACCTTTTTCACCTTATCACCCCAACTCTCCATCCCTGCGTCCGTAATCGCCGGCAGATACTCAGGTACGCGGAAGGTCTCCCGTGCCCCGGCGTCACCATGCTCCACCGTCAAAGGGAAGTCTGGGGGCTGGAACGCCAAGTCAGCGTCAGGCACCTGCAACATGAAGCACGACACAACAAAGTTAGGAAAATTTTGTTGGAAAACTAGGGAAAATTTTTGACTTTTTCCCTACACAAGAGCAAGACATACCTCGATGGGTCCACTAGCCAACCTACCCATCGCAAACTCTGCATAATCCAAATTGACGAAGGAGATTATCAGACTCCCCCTCAAGATGCAGCTGCCTTTGCTGCCGACTCAAGACGCGCGTCTCGAAAAGAACTTTAGGTGGATCGAGAGGCACGACGAAGTCAGGATACCTCGTCTGAATAGCCAGACGCTCACCCAAATACCAAACATACCCATACGGCGTAGCCAAGTACAACCGCTGGGAGTCACGCTCCCGGAAACACACCCACAACCCTCGGGAGCGATGCGTATCGCTCCCATGGACGCGGACGGAACTACAAGAAGAAGAAGAAACACGTGGAACACCTTTTTCAAGCAAAATCATCTAAATACACGCTATTTAGAAGGTTTCAGTACATAGCTGACCACCTCTTAACTGGTTCACCAAGAAACGAAGTCATACGACTGTATTCGATACGGCTGCACGTACCCCAAGTCCATACCGCAGGATACTTCTTCTCCATGGCAATGGCCGACTCGGGGAGGAAGAAAGGGAAGTGACTGTAGATCCAATACTACACAAGAAACATAAAACAAGTTAGCATAAGTGAACAACGTTTTGAGCAGATCAAATGAAGACAAAGAACAACGTACCTCTAATAACAAGCCAGGAGACACGATGGGAATCCTAGACCCCCCATCCATCTTCCGTGGCCTAACAGCATCCATGCAGAAATGGATGCACAAGCCCAGGGCCGGGGACACCCAGTCATATGCCCCGATCGCACTCCAGTCCAGAAGATACATCAACACCGAAGTCGCAGCCCGCTCGCCCTTCTCGCCGAAGTAGGCAGAGCTAACGAACCACCAGAGCCACATACGAGCATTCTGCTCTTGGCTCCAAGCCCCAGGACCATGCTGAGTCTTCCCCTCGAAGTACTCCATGATGTAGCTCGTCTTAACAGAATTAGGCGCCTTCCCCTGATAAGGCACCTCCAAACCAGCACCAACAGCATCAAGCACCGCCTTATCATCGATAGGCGGCGCAAAAGCAAAGTCCATGTCACGGTCGCCAAAGGGTAGACCTGTGATAATAGCATACTGTGGATACCCATATCCGTACCCTCCCAAACAAAACCCTGTGATGTATCGCGGACTTTTATTACGCATGCTTTAACGTTGACTTAAACGGTTCTAACTAATGTCGAATTCATTTTGAGTCGTTTTAAATGTTAAAATGTTTAAGGTCGCTTCACATCACACTTAAATAACGTTCATTTTGTCCATTTGGAGTCTAGCTAGGTCCTTGTCCTGCTTCATTTGGCATGAGCTTCGCATTCGCACTACAATTAGTCCTTTTACATTAACAAGGTCTAATTCAAAGATTCCTAAATTCCTAAATTTAGGCGGTGGCTAAATCTTCCCTTTAGTCCCCTCTTACACAAAATACGGCTTCACGCCTTACCTTATTTCACAAAATCTATGCAAATACACCCTTTTCACATTTTGGTCTCTGCCCAAAACCGAGCCCAAACCCACCTTTGGCCCACTCTAAAGCCCTCAACAACTCTCTAGAAGATCATACTAGGCCTTCTTGGGGCACAAGCAAGGAGATTACAATCAATATTCCCAAGATTTAGCAATTCGGATTAAGGAAATCTGAAATCTCGAAGTTAAAACCACACCAAAGAAACCGCATAAGCTTACGCGACATGGTGCAAACCGCATAAGCCTATGCGGTTTGCCCACCAAACCGCATAAGGCTATGCGGTTTCACAGCTTGGTTTTAACCCCGAGTTTCCTATTTTCTCTCGGCTATTCTCCTATATATACAACCCCTCGCACGACCTATTCTCACAAGTTTTCCACACAAGAAAACCCTCTCTTCTCACAACCTCTCTTCCTAGTTTTAGTGCCCACACATGGGTCCCACAAAATATACCGTCTAGCACGGTATACACCTAAATACATCCACAAAAGCCTCAAGCACTCAAATCCTTGAGTTCAACACACCATCCCGTGTTGAATTCATCCTCCTTTTTAAGTTCAAGAAGCGAAGCTCTGCCCAGATCTGAAGCGTCAGGACAAGGTAGGTACCGATCCACTTGGATCAAAGCTTTTTCTTATTTTCTATGGACTAACAAAGGGGTCTACACTTTAGCGCCCCAGGCTTTGGCACCCAGTAGCGCTTGCAGGTCAAGTGTTCTATTTACTTCGCACACTCCATATCCGATGACACGCCAAAGTCGCATAAGCAATCGACCTTATAAAATAAACCAATGGACAATTGAACTTTATTTTATTTGCATGCATCTTGCACCTTCTTATTTTGCATTAAAATCAACTTAAACAATGAATTCGACCTTTAATCGAACTGTTTCGTTAACAAGTTAAACATGCTAAATTGAGGGTTTTAATCAATCTTTTTGCATCTGCATCTGCATTCTTTTACAAACTTATCGCACTTGTACGTAGCGATAACATTAGCTCAAATATCATCTTACAAGGATTGTTCTAGGTCAGTAGAGGCTATTTTTACATAGGCTTTTCTAAAAGGTTTTCATAAATCATTATTTGAATTAACTCTTTTTCTAAAGTACCCTCACCCCGAATCCAATCTGGTTTCACAAGCCTTAGATCTAGGGGTGTCGGCGTGCTCCAAAATCTAGGACATGTTTTTAACTTAGAACATGGTAGCAGGTTCCTAATTTCCGCGATAATTAGGTGGCGACTCCATAACAGTTCTTAAAGGTTTTTCCAACTTAATCTTTTTTAACTTTAAAATCCGCCCTTAAGCAAGACGCCGAGTTGGGTCCCCCGAATGCGGTTCCAGGGTACACCGGCACCATGACCAAGACAATTGGGGGCTGACGCTTCCTATCAAGAATCAAACCTTTACAACGAAAAATGGGATAATTTTTCGCATTTTTGAAGACACCCTTGCTATAAATACCCACATCAACATAAGCATCTACGGTTGAGCGACACCTCCAGAACCGCTACAAACATGAACATGCACACTAAAAGCATAACACTTTCATGTGTGCATCAGACAAGCAACACCCGAACGTAGGTCCAAGCACCAAGCACCCTAACATATCCAAGAAACATCCCAAGCACCATGCATTCCAAGTCCAAGAGACATGTATCATACGAATCCAAACGAATCGCAATGATACCACGTCTCATGGTCAAAGCAAGCGAGATTGAAGATCTCGAAAGGAAAATCGCGAGTTCGAATATTCCGGATTTGAAGCCGCAACATGTGCGAATGAGTTCACGCTTGAAGTCGCCAATTGATAAGGGATTCCCCGGAAGAATCACTAGTCAACAAGGCAATTTCCAGAGCATGTTTTGTTCCACGTTTTCTCCTCATTTTTTCTTCATACACGCAAGCTTTCATGGTTAAGGCGTCACCTACAGTCCGCCACAAGCGCTAGCACATACATTATGCGCTATGCCTTGGTTAAGGCGTCACCTCTGATCCGCCATCTGGCGTGTACTAAGCATTTAATACACGGTACAGAAGCAGAAACACGAACACTCTTCACTAGTCCTTACACCCTCTTACACGTCCCTGTGGAGTATCGCTTCCTCCCCATGGAGTCCACACACCTATACAGACTTTTCCTACAGAGTCCAAGACATACCCTTCGACTTCCCCAGCAAATCACTAACATAAACACGAAGCGTCTGCATCAGCACATTCAGCACATCCAAGCAATTACACGAAGCCGTACACTTGAGCACATACACCTTCCTCGGACCATAATCCCGGCGAATATACACCTGCACCCCTAACAAGACGAAACACCATCACTCTCCCAAACAACCACAACTACACCTACGCTCCTCGGGCGAGACCATACATATACACCCTTCCCTAGCAAACTAGTACTTCTCCAGCAAATACTACACTAAGCACCTGCGCTCCTCGGCGAGACCCAGTTCAACATCAACAACGGCATCAGCATAAGCGACGGCATCAGCAACAGCGTCAGCAAAGGCATCAGCAACGACAACGGCACTACCTTCTCCTCAACGAAAGGCAATCATATGCAACTACGACTACATAGACACCCCTCGGCGAGCCCAAGCACAAGCACTTTGCAATATACACCTAACTCCAAGCACTTCACTCTACATAGACACTCCTCGGCGAGTTCAAGCATTACACGGACGCTCTTTCACGAGACCTACACCTACACCTACACAAGCACCCCTACTCAATTATACACCTCACTTATACCCAAACATCTTACAAAGTACACATGCAATACAAGCACCAGCACCAGGCATCCTACGATACCAAGCATATACAAAGGCACCAAAGAACGACAAAGACAACAAGCACGATTTAAGACATTCAAAGAGGCGGCAGTTCTTATAGCATGCACGGACCGCCAAGTCCTTAAACGCCGCACGCCTCCCTCCCGTTAGCTTGGTTCAAGTCCTCGTCTCACCCATGGACACATGCTTCGTTCATTGGCGTATCGAGACTGTAATGGTCCGGATATGGTCGTGGAGTTTGACTAGCGCTCTAGTCCGAGCTCAGTCAAACTGGGGGCTATGTGGATACCCATATCCGTACCCTCCCAAACAAAACCCTGTGATGTATCGCGGACTTTTATTACGCATGCTTTAACGTTGACTTAAACGGTTCTAACTAATGTCGAATTCATTTTGAGTCGTTTTAAATGTTGAAATGTTTAAGGTCGCTTCACATCACACTTAAATAACGTTCATTTTGTCCATTTGGAGTCTAGCTAGGTCCTTGTCCTGCTTCATTTGGCATGAGCTTCGCATTCGCACTACAATTAGTCCTTTTACATTAACAAGGTCTAATTCAGCATTCCTAAATTCCTAAATTTAGGCCCGGTGGCTAAATCTTCCCTTTAGTCCCCTCTTACACAAAATACGGCTTCACGTCTTACCTTATTTCACAAAATCTATGCAAATACACCCTTTTCACATTTTCGGGTCTCGGGCCCAAAACCGAGCCCAAACCCACCTTTGGCCCGTACTCCAAAGCCCTCAACAACTCTCTAGAAGATCATAGTAGGCCTTCTTGGGGCACAAGCAAGGAGATTACACCGAATATTCCCAAGATTTAGCAATTCGGATTAAGGAAATACGAAATCTCGAAGTTAAAACCACACCAGCAAACCGCATAAGCTTATGCGGCTCATGGTGCAAACCGCATAAGCCTATGCGGTTTGCCCACCAAACCGCATAAGGCTATGCGGTTTCACAGCTTGGTTTTAACCCCGAGTTTCCTATTTTCTCTCAGCTATTCTCCTATATATACAACCCCTCGCACGACCTATTCTCACAAGTTTTCCACACAAGAAAACCCTCTCTTCTCACAACCTCTCTTCTTAGTTTTAGTGCCCACACATGGGTCCCACAAAATATACCGTCTAGCACGGTATACACCTAAATACATCCACAAAAGCCTCAAGCACTCAAATCCTTGAGTTCAACACACCATCCCGTGTTGAATTCATCCTCCTTTTAAGTTCAAGCGAAGCTCGCCCGCATCTGAAGCGTCGGGACAAGGTAGGTACCGATCCACTTGGATCAAAAGCTTTTCTTATTTTCTATGGACTAACAAAGGGGTCTACACTTTAGCGCCCCGGCTTTGGCACCCAGTAGGCTTGCGGTCCAAGTGTTCTATTTACTTGGTACACTCCATATCCGATGACACGCCAAAGTCGCATAAGCAGCGACCTTATAAAATAAACCAATGGACAATTGAACTTTATTTTATTTGCATGCATCTTGCACCTTCTTATTTTGCATTAAATCAACTTAAACAATGAATTCGACCTTTAACTGAACCGTATTCGTTAACAAGTTAAACATGCTAAACTGAGGGTTTTAATCAATCTTTTTGCATCTGCATCTGCATTCTTTTACAAACTTATCGCACTTGTACGTAGCGATAACATTAGCTCAAACATCATCTTACAAGGAATGTTCTAGGTCAGTAGAGGCTATTTTTACATAGGCTTTTCTAAAAGGTTTTCATAAATCATTATTTGAATTAACTCTTTTTCTAAAGTACCCTCACCCCGAATCCAATCTGGTTTCACAAGCCTTAGATCTAGGGGTGTCGGCGTGCTCCAAAATCTAGGACATGTTTTTAACTTAGAACATGGTAGCAGGTTCCTAATTTCCGCGATAATTAGGTGGCGACTCCATAACAGTTCTTAAAGGTTTTTCCAACTTAATCTGTTTTAACTTTAAAATCCGCCCTTAAGCAGGACGCCGAGTTGGGTCCCCCGAACGCGGTTCCCGGGTTCCACACATACGAAGACAAGGTGATACCCGCCTCGAACCCCGGCAAATGGAACGTCGTGGTCGTGTCCCAATATCTATCAAGAAACGCCCGGATAACCCTCAAGTTCGCCGTAGTCCGACTATCTATAATCTGAACCCAATATTCAACCAACGGGCCCAGAGTACACCTATCAATCCTCTCCCTCGCCCCGGGAGTCAAGACATTCTTATACGCCCAAACAACAGACGAAATGCCGGAAAACGTCCTCATATATCCTACTGGAAGCCCAGTAAGAGCCCGATGAGACAAGTGGTGCTCCCGGTCCGCTAACAAGGTGTGACCATCCCAATTTTTCGCAAAGGGACGGTCAACACGTGGACCATGACTAGCACGACCCCTAGCACGAGACCCTGAAGCCTGTGAAGACTCACCCTCCTCCATAGCCCCTACCTCTCTCTCCTCCTCGCCTATAGCACCCCCACGATAACCACGGGCACCCATACCTCGTCCACGACCCCTTCGGGTCGGAAATTCGACGGCCCCAGGAGAAGGATCCCTCGCACTAAAAGTACGACGCAAACTCGAACCGCCAGGAGTCGTAGGCTCCTCAGCACTAGAACCAGTACTCCGACGAGCACGAGCCCTCGTCGTAGGAGTTCCAGACCAATCCTCATCTACAATAAAAACACAAGACAGATCACAGAAGTAACAACAATTCAAAAGAACACCCTACACAGAGCCCTTTCAGGCTCAATTCACAATTTGGCCGAAAGCCGCTCTATACACATCAAAATTTCAACTTGATGGTCTCTATACGCCACATTAACCTTCAATTACACCCCGGAACAATTAATTGCATTTTGGACTTGTCGATCAAAAACCCCTAATTTTGACCTAAGTTCTCCGTATTAATCGACTTTAAACCTCAATTTAAGGGACGATTACTAGCATTTTTCAAAAACTAACGCCATATACATACTATACTAGCCAAGGGGAACCTATGGCGAAGTTTAATTGCAATTCCGAGACCGAAAATCCGGGTCCGATTTTTGGGTCGGGACCATTTCATACGAAAATGGTCCAAGAACGTCTCAAACCATATACATTTCACACATACATTCAAGAACAATATGATACAAGGGAATGGTATCGTTCTCTAGTGATCAAACGACGAATTTCAAGACAAAAGACGGTTTTTCATTAAAAACGTCTTTTCTACATTTCAAGGACGATCTAACAATTTACAACATCAAAATACATAAAAACAAGTAAAATGGAGTGTTACCTTGATCCATTTTGAAGTAAAGCAAGAAAAACGAGCGAAAACGGTCTTGAAATCGCAAGGAATCGATTTTAAGAGAGAAAGAGTCGAAAATGGGAAATGAAGTTAATACACGGTATTTCCGTGTTTTATAATGAGAAAAAGCCCAAAACCCTAATCGCAAGGACGCTTGCGATTTGGGGAAGGAACCGCAAGGACGCTTGCGATTCCAGAGTTGGGCATTTTCGTATTTTTCCTATTTTCAGGTCTAATTTGGATTTATAATCCACTTATAGCCCTTCTAGACACCTTCTCACGTTACGTCGCTCGGTTAAGGCGTCACCTAAAGTCCGCCACACTCTTAAACGAGTTTGAAGCACCATACACAACCTTTGCGTATACACTAGACATGAGCATTTTCCTCGGACGATAATTCCCGGCGGACATAAGCACTCTTTTACGAGATGAGCACCAGCAAAAGCACTAGCACGAAGCATGAAGCACGCACGCTCTTTTACGAGACTAAGCACGCACGCTCTTTTACGAGACAAGCAACAGCAATAGCACGCAAAGGTATTAGCAGGCAGGCATGCCCTTACGAGTATGCAAGGACCGTCATGTCCCTAAACATGTTTGTCCCTCCCCGGATAAGCCCGGTTCGGAGTCCTAGTCTCACCCATGGACACATACTCCGCGCCGCTGATAGCATCGAGACTGTAACGGTCCGGATGTTGTCGTGTAGTTTGACTTTCGCTTTAGTCCTAAGCTCAGTCAAACTGGGGGCTCTGTAGATACCCAAATCCGCACCTCCCACCAAAAACCCAGTGATGTAACAATGGACTTTTATTGCATGCTTTTATGTTGACTTAAATGGTTCTAATTATGACGAATTCGAGTTAAATGATTTAAAATGCAAATGAGGTTTCTTTATAGGCCATCACTTTTAATGTCCTTAGGTCTAGAGTCTAGTTTGTCTCGAGTTCAGGTCCTAACTGGCATGCGCACACACCTCAAGTCTAATTGATCCTTTTACATTAACAAGGTTTGATTCGATTAACCTAAATCCCTAAATTTAGGCCCAGTCGCTAAAACCATCCTTTAGCGTTAGCAAACCCTTAGGATAGCCTCACGGAATGTCCTATTTCACAAAATACTACAAAATGCACCCTTTCTACATTTTCAGGGCTCGGGCCCAGAACCGAGCCCGAACCCATGCCTGGCCCGTTTTCCAAGGATCAGGATTGACCAAGTCAAACCCTAAAACAAACCCTAGCAACCGTAACTTAGAGCTCAAGCAAGATTATTTCGTATAATCCTAAAAGATATTTGGAAATATACGAAGAAAAGGGTATCTTGCCCGCCCTACCAATCGCAAGGGGCATTGCGATTGGTAGGGGCTATCGCAAGACGTGTTGCGATTGCCCCGGGCAGCCGCAAGGGGTCTTGCGGCTCCCACGTCCGGTTTTATCTCTAGATTTCCTAAAATCTGCCGAACTCTACACTATAAATACAACCCTCCCTTCATTCGACAAACACACAATTTCAGAATACAATTCACAAAAACTCTCTCAAAGCCTCACGCATAAACACCTTTGAATTCTTCATTTTTCTAGTGTTGAATTCTCCCCTTTGAAGCGAAGCGCTGCCAGTTTCCTGATCCGAGACAGGTAATACTTAATCCTACCATGGATTAAGGTCTTTCTTTACTTCTTAGACTAGCAAGGGCCTACATTAGGCTCACCCCGACTTTGGTACGCGAGTCTGCTTTTCATAAGGCGGCCATGCACCTCGAATACACACCCTATTCGTAACACCTTTCCAAAGTCGCATAAACAACTGACCTCTCTAAAATAAATCAATGGCTAATTGAATTTTATTTTATTGCATGCATTTAGCAAATCCTCTTATTGCATCTAAATCACTTAAAATGAATTCGTCATTAAACTGAACTGTTTTTGTTAACAAGTTAAGCATGCTTAACTGAGGGTTTTAAACAATCTCTTTTTTGCATTATTTACATCTTTATCGCACTCGTACGTAGCGTATTACTTAGGCTCATGTATCATTATTTGCATTGTTCTCAAGTCTAGTAGAGGCTATCTTTTGATAGGCTTTTCCAAAAGATCTTTCATAAAAACATTATTTTGATTTATGCTTTAGAAAAGTACCCTCACCCGAATCCGAATCTGGTTTCACAATAACCTTAGACGGATAGGTGTCGACGTGCCTTGAACTCTAAGACGTGTCTTTGAGCATGAGGACACGGAGGCGGGTTCTAAATTTCCCTCATAATTTAGTGGCGGCTCCAAAACAGTTTTAAAGGTTTTTCTTATTTAATCCTTTTTAACTTTACGGCCCTAGCAAGACGTCGAGTGGTTCCATGGACAGATCCCGGTACCTACACCTGTTCGCCAGAGTTCTTCAGGCCACCATGGTCGTGCTTTGCTGACTCTGCTATCGCCTCTCTGTTCTCTCCCCTACTTTCCCCTGCTTTGTACTCACCTTTCGTTTTCCGGCCACCTCGCCGGAGCAATTTCGACCAACACCAACCGGTGAGTACTCGTTCCTTTTCCTCTTCCTCCTTATCATTTCATCTTCTTCTTTTTCGTCCTCCTTTTTCATCTGCTCTTTTTCTCACTCACGCCCTCTCTTAATTTTTCTGGCCGGCACTCTGACCACCGGAGCTGTCCTCGGGATAACCACCACCGTGGCCCCTGCTCACCATGGCCCTTCTCTCGTGCTTGTTCTCCTCACCGTGGCCCTACTCTGCTTACGTTCGCTTTCTTATCGTTTGTAAGTACCACTGATTACACTGTTTAATCGATAAACTCTATCATCGATTGATTCGGCCCGATTCTAATTCACTTCGTTTTAATCTCGCGTCGTTTCCCTTGGGTATCCTCTGTTCAGATCACTAATGACATGACCACATTCCCGATATCGCTGTTTATTACAGTGAGTATTATTTCGGCTACATCGCTTTTGAGTTTGGGTTTACAAGGAAATGGGTGGGATTTTTGGAGGCTTTCAGTTCGTGAGCCAATTTAGGTGACTCGACTCTTACTAAAATCTCTACATTTAAAATTTTGATTTTATTCTAACTTGCGATTCAAAGTGAGGTAGTATGCATTAGGCACGTATAATTAACGTTTCTTTTTATTAATAACTTTGTATGATGATGCTATAATATGAAATTGTGTGTTAGTTTAGCTATAATATCATATTAGGATTTAATTGTGAATATTTATTATTGTGTTAATGATGAGTCGATTTTAGTATAGGTTAGTAAGATGATTTTGAGCTCATTTAGTGAGGTTTAGATGTGGTTTTATGAAGGTTTTTGTGATTTGTGATCGATTGCGAGGAATTGGATTTGCAACACGTTGTTATGCTTTGACGATAGCTATGAGACTCATGAGGCTTGGACGAGGATGTGGAGGAGCTTAGTTGGTGATTTTGCAAAGGTGGCACCCTACAGGCGACCATCCATGTGGTCGCGTGCAGCCCGCGGAACAAGATCGAAGAATAAAACAGAAAAAAATGGCGACTCGCTGGCAACCCGTTGGCGAGTGACTTGTGAGTGACTGGCGACCAGCCCGCTCGCGTATTTTGCCCAATTTTCTCCGGATTTTATTGTAACCTTTTAGGAAACTCAATATTATTAGTTTGAGACTTAACCTAGTTTCTATTATCTTATCAGCCATCTTTTCATTAGTTTTGAGTTTTGAACTTTTTCCAAAAACTTGAGAAGTGATTTAGGAGATTATGCGTAGCTAAACTTTTAATTCTTGATTCAAAACGATTGAAGCGTCGGTAATTCAACCATGAGATTATTAATCTCTGGACTTTTTCGTGAGTATTATTTAATTCCCTTGTTTTTGTTGTTGATTAACCCTAATTTTGATTAGTGCGTACGACTAATTAGGATTGTTGTTAATTTATCTGCTAGATTTGAGTATTGGCTCCGTTTGCTTTACTAATCTTTTCGCGATAGCAATTGTGTTCAATTTATCGTACTCAGTTTGTCGTGAGTTGACCATAAAAGGGATCGAATTTGTGACTCGAGTATTAACAGCGTTGTTAGTATTAGTTACCTTTATTGTTTCTCGTTCTATTTTTTCTTTTGATTTGAACTTGTTTCGCGTGACTCAAGTTAATCATAGAAAGGGTAATTAGGGCATCAGTTTTGACTTAATTGCTAAGTTAAGAGAGAAATTGATAGTTAGTGTAATTGAACTGCACTGACTGTCGCAATAAAGTGCTCACGTGAAGTCAGTTGATTATTTTTTGTGATCGGCTACATTACCATTCATGGATTTCTTTTTGAGTCAATATCCTTCTCATATTTGTTTTCACTCATTATTTCGTATTATTGCATTCATTTACGCTTTATTCTGTCTCAATTAGTTTTTTTCCTTGTGGATCGACCCTAACTTCCATTATTACTACTTGTTTAGTATATAGGATTTAAGTGATTAAATATTTAATTTGCGGCATACGACTTAGTTGCTGCATCACCTAGTAATATATCCTGAAAGTCCTCAATTAATTCATCATCATCATGTGTATTAGCAGGATCCGGGGAATTCATGGCATCATCGTTAATGTCAACCCCAACATCATCATCATCAGGTGAATTAGTATTATCCGATTCTTCGACATCATCAACATATTCGTCGTCAAATACGTGATCGTATTCACCTCCTATTATTATCTCACTTTTCTCGACTTTACTCTCACTCTTATCGTCTCCCTCTAATGATTCTCCGTGAAAAAGCCAACGTGTGTAAATCTTACTAACTTTATACTTCTCTAAGTGAATTTTAACGTAAGGAAAACTCATATACACTAAATTCAGACACCTCCCACAGGGACACGCAATCTTAGTACGCCCTTTCATATGAGTCGCAAGAAATCATAAAATTCAGCTAAACCGGCCTCTCTGGATCACTCTTATTTGCGTTGATCATCCAAGTTCGAGTCGTCATAATAATTTTTTAATTCCTAACAAAATTATATATTTGACACATTCAAATTAGATTTTCACAAATTAATTAAATATATTTGTGAAGAAGAGAAAATACGCGCGCATATATACAGTCAAATTAAATTAAAATAAAGGGTCGTACACAATAAATTAAACACACGCATACACACACAATCAAAGATTCACAATAAATTAAACATATGCATACACACACAATAAAGGGCCGTACACAATCAAAGGGTACGTAGAATGATAACGAACAATTAAATTGTTTTTTGTACACACGAATGAAATATTTGTTAAACAAAATCTTTTTTCTCAAAACATTCTCCAATTAATTAATATATAAGCAACTACTAGGTGGCGTCCTCCTCTAGGAAGCTATAACCCTGGTTAACAGCATAATATACTTCGCGTAGGCGAAGTTTGAAGTATTCCCAGAGAATGTAATAGTCACCCCGGCGTACAGCTGATGATACGTATGTACGTGAAAATGATCGAAATTATTGATGAAATATAAAGGGATAAATTGAAATATGATCGAAATTTTTTATTGAAATATTAAAGTTTAAAAACGTGAAAATGAAGAAAATGAAGTTGAATGGAATAAAAAAAACCTAATAAGCTGTTAATTGAGAGTAACTTACACGTTTTTATTTTAAAATTGTCGTCAAAACATTAAATAACGGTTTTAATTAAAAAACCGTTCTAAAAACATTACTTAAAACGGTTATTGTAAATAACCGTTTTAAATAACAATTTTTTAAAACGGTTTTCAATTAGTAACTGTTATTTAAAATATACTTACAACATATAGGCTGAGTAACTTAAATGTTTTTATTTTAAAATATAATAAATAACGGTTTTATTTAAAAAACTATTTAAAAAACTTTTTTAAAACGGTTTTACTGAAAAAACCGTTTTTTTTATATTTTTTTTTACTTATTAATGTTGTAATTTGACATTTATATATTGAAATTTAATGAAATTAAATTATTTATTATAAAACTATAAGGAAAGAATTACAAATACAATTAGATTTAGGCAAAAATATATATAAGTAAAAAGATATATATTCAAATAATATTAGAATTTATATTTTTATATATTGTAATTGGAATTCTAACTTAATAATTATAATAAAATTAAACTAACCGTTTTATTTGAGAAAATTTTAGATTTTTGGAAAGTTTTGTATATAAGTATTACAATTACAATTAGATCTAGGTAAAAATATATTTATTATATATTCATATATAGGGAAAGAATTACAATTATATTAATATAAAATATATATATATATATATATATATATATATATATATATATATATATATATATATATATATATATAGATAAGATCTTTCAAGCCCTAAGTTTTGGGAAAGTCATTGAGTCCAGACATCCGCTTTGAGATTTTAACACAAAAATTTGAGATTTTAACACAAAAATTTAGAACTGCAAAATTTCAGAATATTTGAGATTTTAACAATGTTAAAATCTCAAATTTTCTGGAATTTTGCGATCTCAAATTTTTGTGTTAAAATCTCAAATTTTTGTGTTAAAATCTCAAAGTTTTATCTGTGACTCAATGACTTACTCTAATAAGTTGGGCCTAAAAGATCTTATCTCTATATATATATATATATATATATATATATATATATATATATATATATATATATATATATATATATATATATATATATATATATAAGTAAAAAGATATATTTTCAAATATATAATAATAATAACATCGGAATTTAAATCAAATATAACGGTTTTAATTAAAAAAAAAAACTATTTTTTTTACTTTTTAAAATGGTTTTTATTGAAAACATCGTTTTTATTAAATATTTTTTTAACTTATTGATGTTGTAATTTGACATTTATATATTGAAATTTAATGAAATTAAATTATTTATTATAAAACTATAAGGAAAGAATTACAAATACAATTAGATTTTGGTAAAAATATATATAAGTAAAAAGATATATATTCAAATAATATTAGAATTTATATATTTATATATTGTACTTGGAATTCAAACTTAATACTTAATATAAAATTAAACTAACCGTTTTATTTGAGAAAATTTTAGATTTTTGGTAAGTTTCGTATATAAGTATTACAATTACAATTAGATCTAGGTAAAAATATATTTATTATATATTCATATATAAGGAAAAAATTACAATTAGATTCATATAAAATATACTCCATCCCATTTTTAATACCTTTCGTTATAATACTTCTCACAAAGAATAAAAAAGGGGAAGATCATATAAAATGGGAGGGAGTATATAAGTAAAAAAGATATATTTTCAAATATAAGAATGACATTGGAATTTAAATCGAATATTATGGATTTAATTAGAAAACAATTTTTTTTTTGACTTTTTAAAACGGTTTTATTGAAAAAACCGTTTTTTTTTAAATATTTTTTTAACTTATTAATGTTGTAATTTGACATTTGTATATTGAATTTTAATGAAATTAAATTATTTATTATAAAACTATAAGGAAAGAATTACAAATACAATTAGATTTAGGTAAAAATATATATAAGTAAAAAGATATATATTCAAATAATATTAGAATTTATATATTTATATATTGTAATTGGAATTCTAAGTTAACACTTATTATAAAATTAAACTAACTATATATATAAAATTGTACAAGAAATATAACGGTTTTCACTAAATAACCATACATATAAAATTGTACAAGAAATAAACCATTATTTAAAATATATTTAAAACATATAAGCTGAGTAACTTAAACGTTTTTATTTTAAAATATATTAAATAAAGGTTTTGAATAAAAAACCGTTTCAAAAACCTATGTAAAACGGTTATTTACAATAACCGTTATTTAAAATATGTTTTTTCAATTGTTAAAATTCGTTTACTACAAATTTTTCAAAACTAATAAAAAACGGTTTCGTATTTAAAAACCGTTATCTTTGATTTTTACTTTTTAAAACGGTTGTAATTAATTAACCGTTATATTTGATTTAATTAATACAACGGTTTATACTAAAACCGTTTTTCTATTTTATTAAATACAACGGTTTTACTGAATTAACCGTTTTATTTAATATAACCGTTATTTATTATATTTTTGCGTTGTTTTTAATGAAGAGTTTAATTTGGCGCCCTAACTTTTTACATCACATTTTTTTTGTCGTTGTTTATAATATTATAAACAACACAAGTTTTCAATTTGTGTTGTTTTTTTGTCGTTGTATTTGCTCAATTTTGCATTAGTGAGTGCGTTAACATCGTCATCGTTGCCGGCCATTTTGCGGGTGTAGGTTCGTTTTTTGTGGGGGATGATGACTCGGTTCTTGGTGCGGCGAGTATCCAGTTGAAACCTGCATTCGAATGGAGTGCATTAGTGACACGTTAAACTCGATTGACACGTTCTTTATACATTCGTTTAGCTCATTTCCTTTGAAAAAGGTTCTTTTAGGCTTGAAAAAGAAGGAAGTTTTCGAAAATGTTTGAGCTAGGAGTGTTTTTGAGACGAGGATGCGTGCGCGCAACTCGCCTCGATGTTAAAATGTTTTTTGTTTTGCATCCATTTAGCCAAAGTGACGGTATGTTGTCGTGGGCTAAAGTTGGATATGAAAAGGATTCGACTCAAAAGCTGTTAGCTTAATCGAGTCGAATATTAAAAAATATTTGAGCCGCGAGACCAAAAGAATAAAATCCACGAGTTCGGGTTTGGAACTTTGACTCGGGTTTTGCTTGTTTTGTAAAAGGAATTTTGAAAAATGTTTATTCCAAAAATCCGTGATTATTTTGTTTGAAAGTGTTAGATGTTAGTTGTTAGGTTGATTTATATCTTGAAAACTTTTAAAGCGATTTTTCGAAGATATGCAATGCAAATGAATTTTGAAAAAGGCTATAGTGTATAGCCTCGCATTTGTATGTATGACTCTTGGTCGTTTGGTCAAGTCTCGTACGCATCCAACTAGTTTGAGTACGCTTTGGCAGGTGCTTTAAGCCTTTCGCTCACACGGTAAAACGTGTAGGATACGAAGGAAGCCTTGGGGCGGTCAAACTAGTTCGCTACGGCAAGCTGTGGAGGGGTGAGAGGAAAGTTAGTCCTGTACGTGCTTTATCGAATGGACAAGCAAGCATATTGGAACCACCTCTCGAAGGTGTTTGTGCTTTTGAATCTACTGGATTCGACTCTAACGAATATGCTTAGCTCACATATAATGATTGTTCTCAAGTGTTCGAGTCTCGCTTTTATTTTTAAAAGAAAATGCTAGTTTTAATTTTAGATATAAAACCTGTCCCCAGCGGAGTCGCCAACTGAGGGTACCGGGGTTTAAAGGGACCACTCGACGTCTTGCTTAAGAGCGTTAAAAGTTGAAAAAGATTAAGTTAGAAAAACCTTTTAAAACTGCTTTGGAGTCGCCACTAAATTATGAGGGAAATTTAGAACCCGCCTTCGTGTCCCTAGCTCAAAGACACGTCTTTGATTTCAAGGCACGTCGACACCTATCCGTCTAAGGTTATTGTGAAACCAGATTCGGATTCGAGTGAGAGTACTCTTCTAAAGATTGATTCAATTAATGTTTTATGAAAAACTTTTTTGGAAAAGCCTATTAAAAATAGTCTCTACTAAGCTTGAGAACAATGCTAATGATGTGTGAGCTTAAGTAATTCGCTACGTACAAGTGCGATTTAAGTTGTAAAAAGATGTACGAATGCATATGCAAAAGATTGTTATCTTGGAATAAAGCTCTGTTATGTAATCACTTGTATGCTTTGGAAGCTGATTCCCTCTCTATTTGGACTCTCTGGTTGAAGGCATACAAGCTTCGGAAGGCTGACTTGTGGTCTGTTCAATCAAATGGCTCTTTCTCTGAAAGCTGGACTGATATGCTTATTGTTAGGGACTCACTGGTTCACTTGGCAGGTTCTATTCCTCAAGCTCGAACTTTGTTGAATGATTGGGGAGGTAAGGTCTCTAAGGCTTATGGGTTTTTTAGGGGTGCTAGGCCACGGTTTTCATGGGCACCGTCTGTTTGGCAGCCCTCTAATATCCCTAAACATATTTACATTTCAGTTTTGGCTATACAAGGTAAGCTTCCCACCATTGATAACTTGGTTTCTCGGGGTATGTGTATGGTCAATTGGTGTATCTTGTGTAAAGCTAATTGTGAAAGCCATCTGCACCTATTTTTTGAATGTCCTGTGGCTAGTTCACTTTTACAAAGGGTGTTCCAATGGATGAGAGTGGGTCGACGTGTTAGGAGCCTGAAGCAAGAGCTGCGCTACTGTGATCATCTGAGGCGTTCTCATCATCAGAAGGCAGAATGGTTTGCTTGTAGTCTTCTAGCCACTATTTACCATATTTGGTTAGAAAGGAATTGTCGAGTTTTTAATGATGTTTGTTTGTCTACGGATTGTTTGTTACGTAGTATCAAATTGGATGTAAGCATTCGGTTGTTATCTTGCTCTAAGGTTGAAAATGAGCTGATCATTGTAAACGCCCTGAATGGGTGACTTTTGTAACTCTTTTGGATGATATGAATACAAGGAGCTAAATTCTTTCAAAAAAAAAGATTGTTTAAAACCCTCAGTTAAGCATGCTTAAACTGCTTAAACTGGTTATGAAACGGTTATGCTAGTGTCGAATTCATTGTTAAGTAATTAAATACAAGATGAGGATTTGCTAGATGTATAAACTCAAAATAAAGTTCATTGGTTTATTTTAAGGGGGGTCAGTTATTTATGCGACTTTGGAAGGGTGTTACGAATAGGGTTTGTATTCGAGGTGCATGGCCGCCTTATGCAAAGCAGACTTGCGTACCAAAGTCGGGTGGGTGCTAGAATGTAGACCTTTTAAGTCTAAAGAAGAAAAGAAAAAACCTTAATCCAAGTTAGGATTAAGAACTACCTGTCTCAAGCTAGAAAACCGGCAGCGCTTCGCTTCAAAAGAGGGGGAATTCAACACAAGAAAGTTAAGAATTCAAAGGGTTTGTATGCGTGAGGCTTTGTGTGTGTATTGCTGATAATTATGCTATGAAATTTTGGTCCTTGAACCATGCATAGAGGGGTTGTATTTATAGTAGAAAGCTCGTAAAGATTTAGGAAATAAAGGGGATAAATCCAGCCTTAGGAATTGCAAGGCACCTTGCGAATGCCCCAGGAAATCGCAAGAAGTCATCCGATTTTTCCCTCTAATCGCAAGGGGTCTTGCGATTTGGAGGGAAGGCAATGTGATCTTTTTCCGAATATTTCCAAATTATATTTTGGTGTTATACGAAATATTCTTACTTGAGCTCGAAGATACAATGTGTCAGCTGGTTGTAGGGTTGCTTGATGTTCGCTGGGGCTTAAGGAAGTGGGCCAAGAGCGCTCTGGGCTCGGTTTTGGGCCTCAAACCCGAAATTGTAAAATGGGTGCATTTTTTAGAATATTTTGAAATGTGAAGGCTCGTGAAGCCGTATTTTGTATTTGCAAGTGCTAAAAGGCAGTTTTAGCAATCGGGCCTAAATTTAGGAATTTAGGAGAGTTGAATTGGGCCTTGTTAATGTAAAAGGGCCAATTGCATTGTGTGTTGTAAAAGGGGTGCGCGCATGCCGATTTAGACCTAGACTCGAGACAAGCTAGACTCTAAGTGAACCAAAAGACATTTATTTAGCGTGATGACACCTAGTGACCTCATTTTCCATTTTAAAACGACTCAACTTGAATTCGACATAGTTAGTACCGTCTAAGCTAACGTAAAAGCATTGATACATGTCATTTATATAGCTTTTATGCCCCCGATACAGTCGCATTTAGCTCGCACTTACTTGATTCCTTTAGTATTTTAGTAGCTATTTGCTTTATATTGCGATACTGTCGTTCCTCGTTTGTATTTTGCAGGTTTTGGCGGTCTTGAGCTAAAACCTGAGGTTAATGGAGCATTATCGAGTATCGTGAAGTCAAGACGAAGCCCGAGAGTCGATTCGGAAGTCATACGACAAGTTGGGACGTCAAACCTATAGGTTCAGAGCAAACCTATAGGTTCCGGATAGTTGAATCAAGGCTTAAAGTTGCTGGAAACTTCTGACGGCCTTAGAACCGCTCGGTTCAAGGGTGAACCGATTGGTTCCACCACTAAACCGATCGGTTTTGACCCGAACCGATCGGTTTGCTTGCCCTGTTTCTCCGGATTTGCGAGGCCTATAAATACAATTCGAAGTTAGGGTTTAGGGGATGCTTTTCATTATAGTTTTCTGCTTTACATTAGACTTAGTTTTTCTCTCTTTAAACTCTCAAAAACTCTTAGGTTTAGCTTTAAATTACTTGCAAGATTCGATCTTTTACATTGCAACTCTTGAATTACTCCAGGTTTAATCTTATTGTTCTTGTTTATTTCATTATGTCTTCTATTATCATTTGCTTTGTTTCTACCCTTATCATGCATAGCTAATCCTTCAATTAGGGTTTAGGGTGATTGTGAATTGATTCAGAACATGTTTTAATCGTTTATTTTGATTGAATTTGTGCAATTGTTTTCTTCCTGCGCGTTTTAATTATCAATTGAATTTAGGGACGCCTTTATTGAATTGAATTTAGGTTGTTTCAGTTTAAGATCGAAAGCCTAATTGAAACTAGACTCACGCGTAATTGATAAGTTGAATTTAGTACGTAGCGAGAGCCCGCTAAATTTGCTTAAGGTTGAAATTGACTCGAGAGAGCGTTTTCCCAAAACCTAATCATTTGCATGCTTTCAATTGATTGAATTTCCTTCCGAGTTGAGTTCTGAATCGATGTCACATGAACCTGATGCCCTAATCTCCTTCTCATTCATATTCTATACCTTTTATTTACTGCTTTTAGTTTAGTTCACCCGAAAACACCGACTTTAGTTACTCGAGACTGACCTAGATCACTAAGCATTCCTTTGACTACTCCTTCTCTCTGTGGATCTCGACCCTACTGCCACTAGCTACTCAGTTAGTTGACCTTAGCTTTATTTTGATTAGGCGTAACGACTTTAGCCTCATCAATTTTGGCACCGTTGCCGGGGAGACGGTTAGCTAGTTATAGCTTTTGCTTAGTTTTTGCTTAGGTTTTTCTCTCTTGTCTCAAGGAACCTAGTTCCTTGAGACCGTATCTCATCGTTTTCTTGTAGTTGGTTTATGCGCAGGTCACCTCGGACTCTAGTTCCCTTTGAGCCCGAGCCTGAACGAGCACTACATAGGCTACGTAAGCAAGCGATTCAAATAGTTGATCTTGACATCGAGGAAGCGTCGTACGCGGAGTCTAGTGCAACGCAATCGTCCTACGAAGAGGACACACCTTCAGTTTCTCCAATTTCTACTTCGCCGCCAGTGACTATGCCTAAATTATCTAGTCACTCGCTCCCAAAGACGAAATCCATTCCGAATGGATTCACGATGCCCGCTACCTTGCAGGGCAACTTTGAGATTCGCCCCGCCTTTCTAAATTTGGTGGAGCGGAATCAGTTTGGTGGTTATCCCACCGAGGACTCGGGTCGGCATATGCAAGTGTTTACCGACCATCGCTTCACGATCAAGCGGTAGGGATCACCCGTAACCAGGATAAGGAAATGCTGTTCCCTTTTTCATTGAAAGACCGGGCGCGAGAATGGATCACAGACCTTGACAAGGAGGCTGCGGGTATCACTGATTGGAGGGGTTTGGCTCTCGCGTTCTATTCTAAGTTCTACCCTCCCGAGCGTACTAATCAGATGAGAAGCCAAATCCAAGGCTTCAAACAAACGTTCGATGAGTCACTTGCTGAGGCTTGGGAGCGATATAAGAAGCTGATTAGAGATTGTCCTCATCATGAAATTTGAATGAATGGTTGGTCATCATGACGTTCTATAATGGGTTATATGCTGAGAGCCGTGCTATACTTGACTCAGCTGCAGAGGGACGTTTCGCTAATAACGTCGACGATGACAAGGCTTGGGGTTTGATCGAGGAGATGGCGATCCATTCATCTCAATTTGGGAAGCCACGGGGAAATTCACGGTCCGCACATAACGACCGCGATAAGGAGAGCATGAGTGCAGTCCATAGTCAGCTTGCTGCGCTGACTGCGAAGATTGATATGCTACAAGGTGTTGGTTCTTCAGGTGCTCATGTGAATGCTATTGCAGGGCACGATGTTGGTTTTTATTCTACGGGGTATGCTGCACCCCATGAGCAAGTTCATGCTTACCAATCCTACTCACAGAACTTGCCTTACCAAAACCAACCCGGTTACGATCGCTCGCTTTTATCTTATCGTAACCAAAATGTGCTAAACCCGACTCCCCCACCTTCACAAAACACGCCCTACATACCTCCCCACAAAAACTACCAACCACCTCCACCCAACTACCAAAAACCACCCTACACACCACCACCTACTACCCCGGGACCCGATCCTATGGCCGAGATGAAGGCCATGATGATGCAGATGCAGCAAGTGACAATGGCCGTGCAAAAGTCGCAAGAGATGATGCTGCAGCCAGATGCGTATGACGGCAAGCTAAGGACGCCGCGATCAAAATGTTAGAGAATCAAGTGGCGCAGCTCGCCACTTTGCAAGCGTCACGTCAGCAGGGTACCCTGCCACCCCAAGGTAATCCTCCTAACCCTCCTCATGATACAGCATGTGCTATTACGCTGCGTAGTGGTACAGTTTATGATGGCCCGAAGCATCCGGAGGACGAGGAGAAGAGTGGGGCGAACAACACGGTCGAACCGTGTGATGTTGCTGTGAAGGATGGTTCAGATGTCAATTCGGGTGCTCCTGTTGCTACTCCTTCACCCCCGATACAGATCAAGCTCCCATTCCCGAGTCGTGTACGACCGGCTACCGTGGACCCCAAGCTCGATAAGTTCTTTGAGATCCTCAAAACTTTGCAGGTAAATATTCCATTTATCGATTTGGTTAAGCAAATTCCTGCGTATGCCAAGTTTCTTAAGGAGGTCATCTCTAGGAAGCGTTCCATCAATGAGACCGAGACTGTGTCTTTTGTGGGAGAGGGTAGTGCTTTATTGCAGGGTAGTTTGCCCCCGAAGCTGAGTGACCCCGGGACCTTTTCTATCCCTTGTTCTATAGGGAGGTACGTGGTTCAGAACGCCTTGTGTGACTTAGGGGCTAGTGTGAGTATCATTCCCTACTCCATCTGCAAGAAATTGAATATGACTAAGCTAGGAGTGACCTCCATGACATTGCAGATGGCCGACCGTAGTGTCCAGAGACCTTTAGGTATCCTAGAGGACGTTCCGGTTAAGGTAGGGAAGTTCTATATCCCCGTTGAATTTGTTGTCTTAGATATCCCCGAGGACCCTCATATCCCTATCATTTTGGGTCGACCTTTTCTGCACACTGCTGGTGCAGTTATCGATGTTGGGAATAAGACCCTGACATTCTCGGTGGGAGGGGAAAAGCTTACCTTCACCAAGTCGAGTCTTCCTCGCTCCCCTATGCAGCCTGAGTCTGTGGCTGCTATTGACCTTGCCCCTCCGTCTCACTCTACTGGAGACACTTTGGAGGTTGTTTCTTCTGTTTTGCCTTGTGCAGGTCCTACACAGGTTGGCTACGACACTGGTTTAAGGGAAAGGAAGGCTACGAGGGCGGATGTCTATAATCCCGGCGATGGAGGTGGAGTTCCGAGGTCTGCGATGCTTGGAGCACGGGGGCGATATGGTGAGCTGTATGGAGGAGGAGACCCACAGTCTGCGGTGCGTGGTGCACGAAGTCGTTATGGCGAGCCATTTCGCGATGGAGTCCCCTGCGTGATGGACTATGCTGCTCTTCCGCGGGGAGATCGAGTTTTATGGCGAACAGATGCTATTTCGCCAAGTGAAGCTGCTGCTAGTGGCCAACGTCCTTGGCCCAATTTGACATGATTTAGGTTTGACGACGGTCGTGCGGGACCATTATAAACCAGCGCTATCCGGGAGGCGCTCCCGATGACATTTTGTAATTTGTTGTACTTTACTTTGGTTTGCTTGGTTTTGATGACATTTTAGACTTTCGTTGAGCGCGTGAGGATGAGGGATTTATAATTGCTTTAGCATGCAGGTACTCAAGGACTCTTTGTCCTTAGTATTTTTGAGAACAGGCCTCGACATGGCCTTGCTCGGCCTTACCTTTTCTCGCATGCTACCCCGAAGTACCTCATAGCTGGACTGAATTGGACGCAAATTCGCGGATCGTCAGCCGCACTCCACGCTTCACTTCGGTTTGGGGGAGCTCCATCCTGATCATGTGAGCTTTCTTTACCGCTTTTCCCTTGTTTCCTCGTTTTCATTTTCCTACCCCCGTCCTTTATGTGTCCTTCTCTGCTTGTGGCTATGTTGTTTTCCACATTGAGGGCAATGTGTGATTCTGGTTTGGGGGAGGAAAGCGCTTACGCGCTTATCTATTTGCATTTTCCATTTTGTGTGCTTATTTTAAAAAATTTTGCATTTCCAAACCTTTTTCGCTTTGAATTGTCAAGTTTGGAGAATTGATTAGTGTGCTATTTTGATCTTTAGTATCTCCGAGTCGACTTTCTATCGTCGTAGCTTGCACTATATGTTTGTTTCCTGTTAATAGATTGCGAGCCTCAAACACTAGCCCACTCATTTGATTAATTCTTATCGCTTTTCGTTTCTTTTACTTTCGATATTGGTATTCTTGCGAGGCATTTGGTTTGTGGAAAGTTGGAAAGATGGTATGTGGTTTGCTTGGAAGGATCATTTAATGTTGGAGCAATGCTTCGATGCTCTCGGAGGGGACTCATTGATTTGAGTAACCACAGTGGCCATGAATTTGGTTGCGACCGAGAGTATGAGCAATGATGTAACCCTTAAGGAAATATGTGTACCCGAGCACGATCTTTACCGAGTGAATGTCAAGCTAAACAGTATAACATACGAGGGATACTCCACATTTGAAAAAAAAAAGAAAGAAAAGAAAGAAAAGAAAAGAAACAAAATGGAATGTTGTGGCTAGTAAGATGGAATGGAAAGTGGATTGTTCGGTTGGCCTTGCTTGAATCCAATTATCGTTAGTTTAATTTTTGCGAAAGCGTGAGAAGCTAGTAATACGATGTTGGTGTGAATGGTTGAGACTTGTGCTCTATTTTCGGTGAAATAGGCTATGGCTTGTAGGCCTGCGTGCATAGGTCGTCCGCTTCGAGATGCTAACGTGATTAAGTAGCTACACTTTGATTTTCTCCGACGCTTTTTGCTTGAGGACAAGCAAAGGTTTGGTTTGGGGGAGTTTGATACATGTCATTTATATAGCTTTTATGCCCCCGATACAGTCGCATTTAGCTCACACTTACTTGATTCCTTTAGTATTTTAGTAGCTATTTGCTTTATATTGCGATACTGTCGTTCCTCGTTTGTATTTTGCAGGTTTTGGCGGTCCTGAGCTAAAACCTGAGGTTAATGGAGCATTATCGAGTATCGTGAAGTCAAGACGAAGCCCGAGAGTCGATTCGGAAGTCATACGACAAGTTGGGACGTCAAACCTATAGGTTCAGAGCAAACCTATAGGTTCCGGATAGTTGAATCAAGGCTTAAAGTTGCTGGAAACTTCTGACGGCCTTAGAACCGCTCGGTTCAAGGGTGAACCGATCGGTTCCACCACTAAACCGATCGGTTTTGACCCGAACCGATCGGTTTGCTTGCCCTGTTTCTCCGGATTTGCGAGGCCTATAAATACAATTCGAAGTTAGGGTTTAGGGGATGCTTTTCATTATAGTTTTCTGCTTTACATTAGACTTAGTTTTTCTCTCTTTAAACTCTCAAAAACTCTTAGGTTTAGCTTTAAATTACTTGCAAGATTCGATCTTTTACATTGCAACTCTTGAATTACTCCAGGTTTAATCTTATTGTTCTTGTTTATTTCATTATGTCTTCTATTATCATTTGCTTTGTTTCTACCCTTATCATGCATAGCTAATCCTTCAATTAGGGTTTAGGGTGATTGTGAATTGATTCAGAACATGTTTTAATCGTTTATTTTGATTGAATTTGTGCAATTGTTTTCTTCTTGCGCGTTTTAATTATCAATTGAATTTAGGGACGCCTTTATTGAATTGAATTTAGGTTGTTTCAGTTTAAGATCGAAAGCCTAATTGAAACTAGACTCACGCGTAATTGATAAGTTGAATTTAGTACGTAGCGAGAGCCCGCTAAATTTGCTTAAGGTTGAAATTGACTCGAGAGAGCGTTTTCCCAAAACCTAATCATTTGCATGCTTTCAATTGATTGAATTTCCTTCCGAGTTGAGTTCTGAATCGATGTCACATGAACCTGATGCCCTAATCTCCTTCTCATTCATATTCTATACCTTTTATTTACTGCTTTTAGTTTAGTTCACCCGAAAACACCGACTTTAGTTACTCGAGACTGACCTAGATCACTAAGCATTCCTTTGACTACTCCTTCTCTCTGTGGATCTCGACCCTACTGCCACTAGCTACTCAGTTAGTTGACCTTAGGTTTATTTTGATTAGGCGTGACGACTTTAGCCTCATCAAGCGTGCTTGTAAAAGTCCATTGTTACATCACTGGGTTTTTGGTGGGAGGTACGGATACGAGTATCCATAACTTTTCTAAAGAATGATTCAATTAATGTTTTGTGAAAAATCTTTTGGAAAAGCCTATTTAAAAATAGTCTCTACTGACTTGAGAACAATGCAAAAGATGTGTGAGCTTAAGTAATTCGCTACGTACAAGTGCGATTTAAGTTGTAAAATATGTATGAATGTATATGCAAAAGATTGTTTAAAACCTCAGTTAAGCATGCTTAAAACTTGTTAACGAAAACGGTTATGCTAGTATCGAATTCATTATTAAGTTAATTTAATGCAAGATGAAGATTTGCTAAATGCATAAACTTAAAATAAAGTCCATTTATAAGTTCATTTTAAGGGGGGTCAGTCGTTATGAGACTTTGGAAAGGTGTTACAAATAGGGTGTGTATTCGAGGTGCATGACCGCCTTATGCAAAGCAGACTTGCGTACCAAAGTCGGGTGGGTACTAGAATGTAGACCCTAATTTGTAAGTCTAAAGAAGAAGAAAGAAAACCTTAACCCAAGTTAGGATTAAGAACTACCTGTCTCAACCTAGAAATTCGGCAGCGCTTCGCTTCTAAAAGTAAGAATTCAACACGAGATGTGTGAAGAATTCAAGTATGTATGCGTGAGGCTTTTTTGGATGTATTTGTGTGTGGGAGAAGTATTATGCTGATAATTGGTGAGGTTTAGGTCGTTAAGAGGGCTATATTTATAGTAGAGGCTTCGTAAAGATTTAGGAAATCTGAGGACCAAGTCGGCTGAGCAAATCGCAAGGCATCATAATGCCGGCCTAGAAAATCGCAAGAAGCCTTGCGGCTTCCCTACTGAATCGTATAAAACCTTGCGATTCCTAGGGCGGGCATTATGATTTTATTCCGTATATTTCCAAATTATATTTTGGCAATGTACGTAATATCCTTGCTTGAGCTCTAAGACAACCGTGTATTAGCTTAATGTATGATCACCTGGGCCTTGGGAAGCAGGCCAGGAGTGCTCTGGGCCGAGTTTTGGGCCCGAGACCCGAAATTGTAAAACAGGTGCATTTTGCAGTATATTTTGAAATGTGAAGGCTCGTGAAGCCGTATTTTGTGTTTGCAAGTGGTAAAAGGCGGTTTTAGCAACCGGGCCTAAATTTAGGAATTTAGGAGAGTTGAATTGGGCCTTGTTAAAGCAAAAGGGCCAAATGGATTGTGTATTGCGCGCATGCCGATTTGGATCTAGACTCGAGACAAGCTAGACTCTAAGTGAACCAAAAGACATTTATTAAGCGTGATGACACTAGTGACCTCATTTTGCATTTTAAAACGACTCAACTTGAATTCGACATAGTTAGTACCGTTTAAGTCAACATAAAAGCATGCATGTAAAAGTTCATGGTTACATCACTGGGTCTTTGGTGCGAGGTACGGATACGGGTATCCACAGAAGTGTGTGGAAAATTGTGATATAAAGTCAGCTACGAAATTTGTTGAAGGACCTGTGATAATGATGTCGTCAACGTAGACGAGTGCTTATAGGATAGTCTTATTATTTTTGTAAATGAAGAGGGAGGGGTCAGCAAGGGAGGCTTTGAAGCCGAAGTGGAGAAGGTAAGATTTGAGCTTATTGTACCATGCCCGGGGAGCCTGTTTAAGGCCGTAAATAGCCTTGTTTAGGCGGCAGACATGAATAGAGGTGTCGAAGTGCATAAAACCCGAGGGTTGGGTCATGTAAACTGTTTCATGGAGCGTGCCTTGGAGGAGGGCATTGTTGATGTCAAGCTGGTGGAGTGCCCATTCGTGTTTGAGGGCGATGGTGAGAACTAAGCCAATAGTGACGGGTTTGACTACGGGACTGAATGTGTCAGTATAATTCACTCCATGTTTTTGATGGAAGACCTTGGCGACCAAGTGGGCTTTATATTTTTGAATTGTGTTGTCAGGGTTGTATTTGACCCGATATACCCATTTGCAACCGACGACATTTTAAGCTTCGTGTGCTGGAACAAGGTTCCAAGTGTTGTTTCGTGTCAATGCTTCATATTCCTCGACCATGGCAGCATGCCAGTGAGGGGCGGTGAGCGCTTGTTTGGTGGTGGTAGGAAGCGAGTGGGGGGTAGTAATGACTGCTAACTTAGCGTACTTGGGGTTCGGTTTTCGAATGTTATTGGATAAATGTGTGACAGAACGTGGTGGGAAGGCTGCGGTCTGGTGATGTTAGGCGTTTGTGCGTAAGAGACTGGGGGGAAGAGGGGGTATCCGTGAGAGGGCTGAGACCTGAAGCAGAGGACGGAGTAGTGGCAGGGATTGAAGATGGCTGGGTGTTCGGTGCAGTGGGCCGGGGCGAAGTAGCAGGCGGTTTGTGCGTATGGGGTAGGAAAGCAATCGGGGATTCATACCACCCATTAGTAGTAGGAGAGGGTGCCGTGCGAGAGGAGGAGACGAGTTGAGAGTAAGGGAAGACGGTTTCGACAAATGTGACGTGACGAGAGGTGTACACATGATTTGTGGTTGGGTCAAGGCATAGGTACGCGCTTTGAGTGGTTGAGTGTCCTAAAAAAGCGCAGGTAATGGATTTGGTATCAAGTTTGTGAGTGGAGTAAGGGCGAAGACATGGGTAGCAGAGGCACCCAAAGGCCCGGAGTTTATCGTAAGTTGGGGCCATTTTGAATAGACGCAAATAGGGATAGTCATTATCTAGGGTGGCCGTTAGGAGACGGTTTATAAGATAGACGGCTGTGGCAAGGGCAGATGGCCAATAATGAGTTGGTATTTGGGCGTATGTGAGAAAGGGAGAGGCCGGTTTCAACGATATGACGGTGTCGTCGTTCGGCATACCCATTATGTTTAGGAGTGTGTGGAGGTGAGGTAAGATGGGATATTCCATGTTGGAGTAGCGAAGGAGTAAGTTTAGTGTATTCACCTCCGTTATCAGAAAAGATTTGAATAATTGGTCGATTAAAGAATTTTTCAACGAATAGTTTGAATTGATTAAACATGGACAACGAATCAGACTTTTTCTGTAAAGGATATAACAATGAGTACTTAGCGAAGTGGTCAACAAATAGAATGCAATATTTAATAACCGTCATGATAAATAATTGGAGAGGACCAAACATCAGAATAAAGTAATCCTAGAGGCGCAGTCGATTTTAGAGTTGACGTAGAGAAAGGTAATTTGTGGCATTTATTAAGTTTGCACGCATTACAATAATCAAAACTAGAATCAGAAATAGCTAATTAAAAGTTGCGTTTTAGGTAAGAAAAAGCACGGGACGAAGGGTGTCCAAGTCGGTGATGCCACATCTCGGTAAAGGACGGAGATAGGCCAGCCGTGAAGGCATGAGAAGGAGACGGCTGCCAGAGATAAGTACCACTGTCAAGTGCGCCGCGGAGTAGTATTCGGCCCCTCGAATTATCCTTGTAAAAGAAAGAAGTCGATGAGAATTCAATTGTAGCGTTATTATCGAGACAAAATTTTGAGACATAAAGTATATTGCGAGAAATTAAGGGTACATGAAGAATATCACGAAAATACAAAGAGGAGAAGTTAGAGAGAATGTTGAAAGAACCTATATTGGCAATCGGTAGAGATGAGCCATCACCAATCACAACATCATCGAGACCGTCATACGGAGTATTTTGAGCAAGCGTAGCGAGGTCATTAGTGAGGTGGTAAGTGGCACCACTATCAACTAGCCAAGCCGTGTTTGATGGGGAAGCAGCAGTAGCAGTGTGAGCTTGAGGGCGATTATTGTTGTAGCGTTGTGGACGAGTGTATGGTGTAATAGTGACAGAGGAGTGATTTTTTTTTTTTATGTTTCGACAAGCAAGAAAGGTATGCCCTTTGTAGCTGTAATATTGGCATATAGGTACGTCTTTAGGTAGGTTGGAGGCGTAAGGCACAGGGGCAGGGTCAGGAGAAGAGTATCGGGGCCGGGCAGAGAGGGGTTTGGGCAGCAAAGACGGAGCTCGGGAGAGGGGTAGCCGTGTGGAGCTCAGGGTGTTGGAGTTCGTGGTTAATGAGCTCCTCGTGGAGGGCCTTGAATTAGATGGGTGTATCACGAGCTTCAACGGTTTCTTTAATAACACGATAATGAGTAGAGTCAAGGCCTCGAAGTACCTTAGCGATGATGTCTTCGGCATCCATTGGTTTTCCAAGGTTGGCGAGTTCAATTGTGCACGTTTTGATATTGTGCATATATTCGGTAATAGATTGAGAGGGTTGTTTGGTAATGGACTCGAGGCGCTTCTTAATTCCATTAATGTGACCACAAGAGGGTTTAGGAAAAGTGGATTTAAGAATAGACCAAACAGCAACAGAGGATGTGCAATTTGTCACGTGAGACGTAATGGACTCATCAAGTGTACCGGCAAGGGCAGCATGGAGGAGACAGTCCTGCCTTGTCCAAGTAGAGTGCGCAGGTTCAGACCTGGCTTGCCATCTTTGGTGATTGTTTCGGGAGGACAGGGATGAGACCCGTTAATAAATCCAAAGAGTTTGAGGCCTTCGAGGAAGGCTTGAATTTGAAATGCCCATTGAGAGTAGTTAGTAGGAGTGAGGGGTTTGCATTGAGAGAGATTAACGAACATGATAGGAGCGGAAGGTTCCGCGGTGTTAGGAACAATGAGAGTATGAGACACCATAATCGAGGCTGTGAGGGTTGCTAAGGATCGAAGGCGGTGAAGCCCGTGACACTCCGATCTCCTTTGATGACTTACACGAAAAGTTAATCAACCATGACTTGCAAAATCCTGAGCCCAACTCTGTCACCCCACTGCCTACTACTGCCTTTGCTGCCAATATCGCCCTGGACAGCATGTTACCCTCCACGAATCACACCCGCAAACTCTATTACCCCTCCTAAAGATGTGTCCATCTGTCAGTACTGTAGCTACAAGGGTCACACACTCACACCTTATACTCGACCTAATCGCTACGCTAACAATCGTCCTCACGCGTACACTGCTGCAGCGTCCTCTGCATCTCCAAATTCATGGCTTGTTGACAGTGGTGCCACGCACCATATTACCAATGACTTATCGGCTCTTGCCCATCATTCTCCATATGACAGTCTTGATGATGTTATAATTGGAGACGGCACCTCTCTCCCCATATCCAACATAGGTTCATTCGACATTCCTTCTATTTCTATTACCCTTCATTTTCGCAATGTTCTTCATGTTCCCTTAATTTCACGCAACATACTATTTGTTTCCCAATTTTGCCTTGAAAATAATGCAAAGATCGAATTCTCATCTTCTACTTTTCTGTTCAAGGATATCTCGACGAGACGGATTCTTCTCCACGGCACACTTGATCGCAGTATCTACTGCTGGCATTCGTCCTCCTCTCGCGCTCTACTGGCCTCATTGTCCTCCCCTACATTGTTATGGCACCACCGTCTCGGCCATCCCTCATCTCCTGTCTTTTCTTTTATTAGAAGCAATTTCAATTTACCAAATTCTGTTTCCAGTTTTGAGTTTTGTAATGCTTGCAAAATAATAAATGTCATAAATTACCCTTTTCTGCCTCATCTCTTATGTCTCATGCTCCTCTCGAACTAATTTTCTCTGACGTATGGTCATCCTCGATTCAATCATATGACGGTTATAAATATTATGTACTATTCGTTGACCACTTTTCGAAATATACATGGCTATATCCACTAAAGCGAAAGTCTAACACATTTAACATATTCCACCAATTTAAACTCCTTGTCGAAAAATATTTTAACAGACCAATTGTTCAAATGTTTACTGACAACGGAGGAGAATACATCAAAATTACACCGTCTTTATTACAAAATGGAATCTCTCACCTCACATCTTCTCCTCATACGCCCGAACATAAAGGCTACGCAGAGCGTCGTCATCGTCATATCGTTGAGACGGGTCTCTCCTTACTTACTCATGCACAACTCCCTACTCTGTTTTGGCCAAATGCTCTTGCAACAGCAGTTTATCTCATCAATCGATTACCAACTACTACTCTTTAGCATGACTCTCCCTATCACAGTCTCTTTAATAAATCACCGAAATACAACAAACTTCATGCTTTTGGTTGTCTCTGCTATCCATGGCTACGACCGTATGCCGAACTCACTCCCAAATCTACAGTGTGTGTTTTCCTAGGCTACTCAACCACTCAAAGTGCATACCATTGCCTAGACCCAACTACAAACAAGGTTTACACCTCTCGGCATGTCACATTCGTTGAAACCGACTTTTCGTATCCTCGCTTAAAGTCTAATCCCCACGCTGAACCATCACCTTCAATTACAGACTGGTGTGAACCACCAGTCATAATTTTACCCCACAAAACTATCTCCTCTGGCTCTCTAGTCATCCCTACATCCTCTCCTCAAACTTCCACCACCTCTACAACCACCACCTTACCTCCCTCCTCTACACTGACACCCACTACTACTCTTGAACCGCCTTCAGTTACCACTGAACCTCCACCCTCTTCACCCCGTCGTATTGTCACGAGACTTTCTAACAACATTATTAAACCCAATCCTAAATATGCTAAGCTAGCTCTCGCCAACTCTCCGAACTCGCTTCCCAAAACCGCCAAACAAGCTCTATCCTCGCCACAATGGCGTACTGCTATGCTTGACGAATAGAATGCTTCACTTCGAAATCAAACATGGTCCTTAGTCCCCGCCCACGAAGCTCACAATGTCAAAGGTTGTAAATGGGTCTTTCGTGTCAAGTATAATCCGGACAACACAATCCAAAAATACAAAGCTAGATTGGTGGCTAAAGGCTTCCACTAACAACATGGCATTAACTACTCAGACACATTTAGTCCGGTTGTCAAACCTATCACGATTCAATTGCTCCTGACACTTGCTCTTAGCCATGGGTGGTCACTTCGCCAACTCGACACCAATAAAGCATTTCTACAAGGCACCCTCCATGAAACAGTTTTCATGACTCAACCTCCGGGTTTGATTAGTGACACAAATCCCACACATGTGTGTTGTTTAAAAAAGGCCATCTATGGTCTTAAACAAGCACCACGAGCATGGTATACCGAACTCAAAAACTACCTTATACAAACTGGTTTCCGTGTTTCTCTAGCCGATCCATCTCTTTTTATCTAAAAACAAAACCATCAAATTCTTTATATACTTATGTATGTCGACGATATCATCGTCACAGGACCATCTACTTCTTTCCTAACAGAATTTATCAAACAATTTTGTAGTCGATCGATTCTCCCTTAAGGACCTTGGTTCATTGTCATATTTTCTTAGAGTTGAAGTTAACCCTAATAACAAAGGTCTTCACTTACCACAAACAAAATACGTCTATGATCTCCTTCAACGTCACAACATGTTGGATTCGAAGCCTTCAAACACACCCATGCTCGCCCACCCGCCACTCACACACGACACAATTGAACCCTCCTGTGACGTCTTTGCTTATCGCTCTGCTGTTGGTAGCTTACAATACCTCTCACTCACTCGTCCAGACATCTTGTACTCTGTCAACAAATTGGCTCAATTTATGAATAAACCTCAAAGCACTCATTGGACTGCTCTAGAAAGGCTACTTCGCTACCTCCATGGTACTATGCACCTCGGACTTCAATTGCATCGCACCAATCCCCTCCAACTTCATGCCTTCAGTGATGCTGACTGGGCTGGTGATAAAGACGACTACGTGTCCACAACTGGGTAGCTTGTCTACCTTGGCAAAAATCCGATTGCTTGGGCCTCAAAAAAACAAAAGACGCTAGCTCGATCCTCCACCGAAGCCGAGTTTCGAGCTGTAGTCGATGCCACATCTGAAATCATATGGGTCAGGTCCCTCCTCTCAGAACTTGGTCTCCAATTCAACTCCCCTCCGGCAATTTACTGTGACAACCGAAGTGCTACTCACTACTCCGCCAACCCCGTATTCCATTCTCGGATGAAGCACCACTATTGGAAAAAACCCCAATAGTAGCGGTTGAAAAGACCCTATAGTGGCGGTTACGGTGAGACGTATACAGGGGGACGTATATTATTCGTGTCGGTTTGAAAACCGACACCATAGATTGAACATACAATGGCGGTTTTTAACCAAACCGACACCATAGACTACACATACAATGACGGTTTTTAACCAAACAGACACCATAGACTACACATACAATGGCGGTTTTTAACCAAACCGACACCATAAACTACACATACAATGGCGGTTTTTAACAAAACCGACACTATATATTCAAGATACAATGGCGGTTTTTAACAAAACCGACAGCATAGACTAAACATACAATGGCGGTTTTAGTTACAACCGACACTATATACTCAAGATACAAT
Source organism: Dianthus caryophyllus (assembly GCA_023091065.1). Lineage (NCBI taxonomy): Eukaryota > Viridiplantae > Streptophyta > Magnoliopsida > Caryophyllales > Caryophyllaceae > Dianthus > Dianthus caryophyllus. The sequence continues at coordinate 29,139,841 of CM041519.1, forward strand.
GGCGGTTTTTAACAAAACCGACACCAAAAAGGTTAAATAAAATGACTGTTTTTGTTAAAACCGCCACTATAGATCTAATGAAAGTTGTCTATTATGTCGCTTTTGCTTACAACCGCCACTAGGGATTTTTTTTTTTTTTTAAAATATATTTAATTATTTCGTTGCCTATATTCGTAATTCCTACAAACATCAAATCACAATATCCAAACAAAGAAATGCAAACATATATAACCACAATCTCTCAAAGTACTAATATAAATGATAAGAAAACGCCAATGGTCAATGTAGATCAAATACACATAAATAATAGTGTAACTATCACAAAAACAAGTTAGACGTACTGAATTAACTAAGCCAGCTCTCTACTACGCTACACCTACAAACAACCTGGTTTGAGCTGGTTAAACTCTTTAAAATCACCTACACATATCGTCACCTTGGGTATAATATAATGCACCTGCAAAAAGTTTAAATAAGATCATGTAAGAAATTGCAAGCGGGAAATTTTAAATTTAAAAAAAGAATTAAAAGTAACAAGAGGAATACGATAACACAATAATTTACGTAGCAACCCCCATGAGAACAATAATTTACGTAGCAACCCCTATCAAACATCCATCTTTTTATTACTTCGTATATAAAAATCAAATCATATTTTTGATGCAGACAAATCTTGGAACATTCAATTACTCTTCTTTTCATTAAACATTGCATATACTCTATGAGTACATAACTTACATAAGCTTTTCTACACGTACTACACTATCATCTTTGGTCAACTTTGTTTTGCTAGTTGTACTATACATGCCGCATATGACACTTGTTTTCATACATAGGTATGAGATTTCAAGTTATTTAAGCTTATACATACATCGGAAATAAGATTATTTGTACGATAGCTTCAAGTCTTTACCTGATGAGGTACAAAGACGTTTATATAACCTCGGTGAACTAAGAATGACACATTTTCATTTTTGAACTTTGAAGTAATCAAAAAAACCTCGGTGAACTAAGAATGACACATCTTAGTTTCGTACGACCAAGACATATCATAAATTCATTCAAAACAATCACAGAAGCCATGTTTTCGATTAAATTTTGCGACAAACATGCAGGTGACAAAATAACGTAAGGTACGAGAATTAAGTATTAAAGACAAAAAAGAGAGAAAAACCTGATGCCACCTCCAGGGATTGAAGATGTGAGGCTGGTCAGGGCAGCGTCCAAATTAGACTTGAGTACACAATACTGGTAAAAAAAACAATGCAACATCATCAATGAAAAGAGTACACAAAGGTAATACCAGCGAGCACGCAGCAACAATTACAACCAACCAACAACAACCAAACAACAACAACATCAATAAATATCAACAACAGTTTGGCTCAAGTACATACATACACGTTCCCATTCTAGCACACAACTTATCATTTCACACATGTAAACCACTTAATACAGGACAAAGAGAGAACTTACCTCGAAGAATAGCTGCAAAATCGAATTATAAAAATGAGAAAAATGTCGTTGAACTCAAGTGAAGAGGTGATGAGATCTTGATTTCCCTGAAACGGAAAACAAAACCATCACGAACAACCTCGAAATATATATGTACATGACACAAAGCAGAAGAGGTAGAAAGAAGATACTTAAGGTCAGCAAATAATTCAATTCCATTGTGACGCCACGGTCTTAGTGAGGCATTTCATCGAACACCTTTCGTGCATAATACTTAAATTACGCAAACTTAAATCTGCACGTGTTTTAAATTGTAGTAAGATTTTCAACTTAGTCAACATTCTTGAATTGGAGGTGAAACAACAAGAATTCCTCAATAAAAACGTACAATAGGATCAAATCGATCATAGGGGGAAACTAGGGTTTTGGTAAAAGAATGCAAGAGACCTAAACCCGAAAACAGCGAAAACAACGACGAAATCACTAAACCCGAAAACAGCGAAAACAACGACGAAATCACGAGTACCTGCAAATGAAGAGTCAAACCAAACCTATTAGTCGACGAAAATGCATCAAATAGCGACACCATAGAATCAACGATGAATAGGAAAGGCAAAAACACGTAAGTATTAAGTGAAAAGGCAGCATAATGAGGTGGTTTGAGACGGCCGAATAAAACACAAAATTGAAAGAAACAAACATTGTGTATAATACCTTGGACCTGGAAAGCATCATGCATTTAGATGAATTTGGATGAAATGGGTAATTAATCATGCACATCTTACGGTTTCTAGTATCACTACATTACTATGTCAGGCGACCCTGGAAAGTAGCAACGAACAAGGGCGACCCTCGGTAGTGGAGGCTGGATCGATGTCAGGCGAGGGTTCATGGTGGTTGGCAGGTGAGGTGGTGGTGTTTTGGTGCGTGAGAGAGAGGAAGAATGAATGAAGAATGAGTGAAGAATGAATTAAAGGGGGAGATTAGTTTTGTTTGTGTGCTGTGACTATAGTGTCGGTTTTCTTAACAACCACCACCATATGTCAATTCACTTTGACATATAATGTCGGTTTTATTAACAACAGCCACTATATATTAATTCAATTTCCCTACAGTGTCGGTTTCCTTAAGAACCGCCACCATATGTTATATCTATAGTGTCGGTCATATATACAACCGCCACCATATGTTATTTCACTTTGGCAAATAATACGTCGGTTTCATTTAAAACCGCCACCAAATAAGCTATTGTGGCGGTTTTTCTAATAAACGCCACAAATACACTAACTTTTTGTGTCGTTTCTACCATAAACCGACACCATATATGTTCATTTCAACTTTTAGTGTCATTTCATTTAGAACCGACACTATTGCAGCGACACTATTGGGGTTTTTTCTAGTAGTGCACATCGCACTTGCATTTCATTTTGTCCGTGAACAGGTTCAGACAGGAGCTCTTCGAGTTACTCATATCAGTGGTAACGACCAACTGGCCGATACCTTGACCAAGCCTCTTCCTCGCCCTCAGTTTGAAATGCTCATATCTAAGATTGGACATTCCACCGGACAGTCCATCTTGCGGGGGAATGTTAAGGAAACAAATCAACCAAGCACAACAACAAGGAAAGAATAATTGACAGCTACACAAAATTTGTTACTGATTGACACATATACCTTGTAATTGATTGTGTAAACTCATTTAGCTTATTCATTCCATTTATGTGTCAATCACACGCCTAATTGAAGGCAATATATTACAGATTACCTCCAGTATATAAACCAAGAGTAGTTCTTGTGTAAGACTTGACTCACACTAATTTAGTGTGAGTCCTCTCACTCAACTACTTAAAAAAAATTAAAAAACAAAAAAAAAAAAATACTAATAACTACCCCTCATGTGAGAGGACTCACGATAAGTTTATCGTAAGTCGCGTCTCACATGGGAATTAGTGATAAACCAATGTAATTTATGTGTTACAATTTATTCAGTACACAATAATTCCTACTCATATTTGCTGGTTTCCTTTATAGTATATATAATTTAATTAAAACGTTGTATCACATAATTAAAAATGTTTAAATAATCTAACATTTTGTGATATAGCTGATCAACTATTTCGCTAATAATAATGGAGTAGAACAACTAAAAAATAAAAGTAAACTCATTTGATATTATATCTTTAATCTTTAACTCCTAAAATGCACAAACTCAAACCAATCAAAACTATTCACAAAATCTCAAAACTATTCATCAATAGTGTTTTTCTTTTTTTTGGCTCTTACTCTTAGCATTAATATGGTCACTTACTAATTAATATTGCTTGAATCATAATTTTTCTCAATTTAGTTATTCCTCCGTATTAAATGTCGTCAATGTTTAGACAAGCAAAAACTAAATTTAGTCATAATTGACAAATGACATATCGATTTTCGTTTCCCGGCCTTTTTCTATTACTCTTGAACCAAAACTAACTTATATGATCTTAAACCAAAAAAATAAAATAAAATATAAAATAGCATTTGTGTCCACCTTATATGGTTTGGAAACAAAAAAAATGAGTTATAGGAGTGTAAGGCAAGATGAGGTACATAAGGGAGAGCCAACAAGAGGAGGAGAAATAGGGGAACACAAGAGGGAAAAGGGGGATGATGATAAAACAAAAGGAAGATTGGATAAATAAGATGACAATGAAAAACAAAAAGAGTGAAGAATACATCAGATGAAGGGGAATCTGAAAGATAAAAAAAGGCAAACAAGATGTTGAGAGAATTAAACCGATCTTGGGCCTCCAACCATTAACGTCAGCGTTTGGTAGAGTTGGTTCCTAACATGGTATCAAAGCATTGTGTTTAGAGGTCACTGGTTCGATTCTCACCGCCCCTTAATTTCAAAAGTGGATTATTTCGCACCAGGTATGGTGGGATTGTAGTTGCATCTACACTTCAAGCTGAATGACCATTCGTGTGAGGGGACTGTTAGAGAGAGTTAGACCGATCTTGGGCCTCCAGCCATCAGAGCATAAGGGGACGAAAAAGAGTAGCAAGAATGGGAAAATAGGATAAATGGAAGATCGAGAACAACTATGCGAAAAAATAAATTACCGATTTTGGGCCTCCAGCCATCAGAGCATAAGGGGACGATTGAGAAATACTATGCGAAAAAATAAATTACTAGAGTATAAAATTAATCTTGGGCAACAATCTGCTCTTGTAGTTGATTTTCAACTAACTATTAGACTGTATAATAACTCGCCGGTCATTCTGTTTAGATGCACATAAGCTACTATAGAACAGTGCTTATACACAACATAATTCATTTTTCAGGAGAAAATGAAATAAATAGAGTATAGTCATCTCTCATTCGATATTCATTATCGAAACAACTTAAATCAATTAAAAACATCTGCTTCTAATGTGTGTGATATATAATCGTTGGGCATCTCCTGTTGTATTATATGAAATCATCTAAACAATATTTCAAATGTTTTCTTATTAGCATAACTTCATAAATGCATTGTAATAACAATGTGAATTATGTACCTATTAGTTTTTCAAATTTTATTACAACAAACACCTTCATATCGCCGCAACTTCTTCTACCAACAAATTAACCCGCATTGGGCGACTGCGCGCACCGCGCGCAGTCGAACAACTAGTGATTATAAACATGTGAAACACAAAAGAATTGATACGATCAAAGTATGAAGCATATTTATCGAATCTGACTCAATTCAAGTCTAAAGAGTAGAGAATATAATGTAAGATCAAAAGCCAAAGCAAAATTACTTTATGAAATAATAAGACACCATATGTTTTGGAAAACTTATTCTCACGTGGAGGAAAATATATTCTCACTTGATTAATTGGATGATAATCAATTCAACTTTGCAAAAGATAAATATATATTCTCCATAAGTGGGAAAAAAAAAAACCATTACTGCATTTTTAAAAGAACAGTATTATTATTGTTATTATTCCCTTTGTCTCAGTCATTTATCTACATTTCTCTTAAATCTGCTTTACAAAAAAATCAAAATGTAAATAATTCACTGGAACGGAGAGAGTACAACAAATACTGGTTCTATTCTATATCTCTTTGTGATTAAGAAGGTGTATATTCTAAAAAAACAAAAAAATGTCGATAAATATCTCATTTATTTGAGTTATTTGTTTATAATTTTAATAGTTAATTTTCGTGCAAATGACACATTTATATACATAACTTAGAACTAGAAAAGTTTTTTTTTTTTTTTTGTAAATTATGTATATTATTGTTTAATAAAGTTTAAATAATATTAACTAATTTTTACAAAGCTTTTCTTGAAATATTAACTAATGTTACATTATATGGTTTAATACTTTATGATATACACAGAACTGCAGAAGATATATATTGCATGTGTATTACGATACATTTTTACTTTATTCACTTCTCAATTTATGTGTGAAATTTCAAATATTAATAATGAAAAGAGAAAAAAATTTACAAAAAAGGAGTTAGATATTAGGATATTTAATTTAGACGTAAACTTATAATTTAGACTTTAAATATGATTTGCTATACATATAATAGTTGTATTAGAGTGATATATCATTGTATCCTTGAATAAGTACTAAATAATATAACTATGTGCACGAAAGTTATATGAGCTTTTCTAAAACATAAAATACATAAGTTTTTACCAAAAAGACAGTAGGGTAAATATATTATATTTGTACGTAAATAAAATACTAATGTAGACGGAGTATAACATAAGGATTTTCGCTACAAATTGGAGTTACGACTTAGGGAAAAAGAAATTCACGAAATTCCTCCTTTCTCTTTCCTCAGCTATGGCGAAAAAAAAGAGGGAAGGCAAATCCTACAAACAAACCACTAAACCACGATCGTATTTTGACTCTAATTCAACTACTGCTTCACGCAAGGCTACTGGATCTTCGTTTGCTGCTCTTCAATTGGAGGATGAGTCTGATATTCTTCCTCCGGTCGTTGAGATTCATTTGGATGATGATCCCACTGATATTCCGATACAGGGCCTTGATTTGGAGATGGAGGTTCCGTCTGCGATGGAGGAACCTGTGGGGACGTCGTGGACCAAGGTCAGTAAAAAAGGTGAGTCGTCGCTCCTTAAACTCACGGTGGATGATGTGGCCCCTGAGATAGAATTTTGGTCCACTGCGATCTATTGCATATATTTCGCATATATTTCTCTAATCGTGACGTTCGTATGACTACCACTACAATTGCAGGAGGGTATTATGGATTATGAATAAATAATGTAATTATGGCTTGCATAACTAGAGGGATCAGATTAATGTGTGACCTTTGGATTATCTCATTATATTATATAAAGTCTTGAATGGATGAATTTAAAGCAACTCAACAATAATACTACTCCCTCCGTCCCGGTCATTTGTTTACACTTTCCATTTAAGGGGTTACGGATCATTTGTTTACACTTTCCATAAATGGTCATGGGTGACCCATGTGGGAGGTGAACCCCCACTCTTTTAACCAATTACATTTCATAATTTTAAGCAAGCGGGACCTCCTTTGTACTTATATTATTATTTTATTAGTTTTTTTTATCTACCTCTGTCCTCACATCGATAAATGTGTATAAAGTAAACGTAAACAAATCATCGAGACGGAGGGAGTACAACATTGCGCTCATTTGAATTCATATTTTCTACGGATTATACCTTAACAAAGTCGGTAAAAATATAACTTCACCTTTGCAAATGAAAAGTGAAGAAGACAAATACAATACAATTAATATGAAAATAATGAGTAACTATAAACTTTATATATAAAGCGGGCACATGAAAATGGACAAAGGAAAATAAAAATTTAAATTTCAGTTGAAATTATAACTTAAATGTGTTAGATATTCCATTTGGTAATAATTTGAGAGAAAACTAAAGTCATCCGTTATACTCCGTATAGGTTAAAATTTTGAAAATATGTTCATAACTAGTTGGCGTGCCCGTCCCCGTCCGGGCCATCTATCATTATTATTATGATTTAAAAATAAGTATAAAATGTAATTTTTATAAATTTTTTCTAGTTTATATATTTACCAATTATGATATAATTTTATATGATATTTAATATGACAAAATTTATAAAATATAAATACTAAGGCCATGTTCTTTTCGGCTTTTACCGTATTTAATATGATAATTTTCTAAAATCTATAATTTATCAATATTTGTTTTTCATTTATTTGATAATTATATTTTATAATACTTACCTAATACTATTTTTTTCCCTTAACTTATTTATTAAATCAACAATTATTTTACTTTTTAATATTCTATGAATTACCATATTTATTTTGCTCTTTTTTTTTTTTTTTTTTACATATATATTTTAAAATATAACTTACTTATATTGTTCTCCCTTACCTTGTATATTTAATCCAATATATTTAAGGCAAAATATGTATTCTTCAATTTTGGTATCCTACAATTTTAAGGATTCCAATTGTAGATTTAGTATTATATTTTGAATTACATTTGTTAATTATACTACACTATCTTTTTTTTTTTTAAATTACATATATTCTCTTTTTTGTTACGTTTAAATGAGGTAATAAAGAAATTGAAATTTTATCATTAAATCAAACTTTACCCTATCATTATAATAAACATGTTTTTTTTTTCTGTTTTTTTTTTTCTTAATTAGCAGATTCTCATACAATATTAAGATGAACAATCAAATTAGAACTTAATACTATTAAACTAACTAAAAGATTATGCATTAAGCATTACAAATATTATTATACAATTATATCTAATTACTTGATTTAAAAATAAGATAATCGATAGATATTGTACATCACTTTTACCTTTCATGTTACATATTCATTAATTTTTGCTATTGGTTTATAATCAAGTTTGTTCAATAAAAAAAACTTCAAATCTTGAACGTAAAATATAAATCTACAACATACAAAAAAAAAAAGATCAGCAGTAATTTAATCAAGCTATGTTTAAGTATCAAACATAATAATTAAGAAATAAAAATATTCAATTTTTAAACACTCTTATCAAATACACTGTAATAAAAATTAACACAAATTGTAATCATAATTAAAACATAATAAAGTAAAACTATTTAACATAGTACGTACCTGGAAGATCTAGCTAAAGTTTTTGATGTATATATATATACAAAAAGGAATGAAGACTTACCTAAATATTAAATAAGAAAGTTATGTGTCATATAATTGTTTATTTCGAAATTATAATTTTTTTCCTAAATTAAAAACATCTTCAATTAATTTTTTTTTGAAAGTTCTAATATAGTAAAGATTTCAATTGTAGATTTAGTTTTATATTTTAAGTTACATATGTTAATATTTTTTCTTCTAAAATCCTAGCAATAGTAGAATTATAAATAATACTAATATTAATTTTTTAGACCAATTATATTGCGACAAATGTCGACCATAGAGACCATGGTTTCGACTTTATATATATACTAGTTTGCATGCCCGGCCCCGCCCGGGCTAACTATATTTACATTAAAAATTTAATTTTATATAAATTTACATTATATTAAATACTTGTCCATTTTATACATTTACTATTTATGACATATTAGCATTATATTAAATACTTCTTCAATTTATACATTTACTATTTATGAAATATTTGTATTTTTTTGCTAAAATGTAAGTCATTCATTAATATCAATCATGAACATTAACACTCCAGTTAAGGTGCTTACATACAATAACACGATTTCGAACACTAACTTTAATACATTTAATGTTAAAATCCGGTCTTTCGACATAAAATTAATATAAAATTATTCTCATTTACTATTTATAACATATTTGTATGAAAATTCTTGAAATTATAATTAAGTATAATTGTTAATCATATTTCAATTAATAAAAAATTATTCTCAATGCATAAATTATCAATGTATACTCTCATGAAAAATATTATTTTGATATAAAATTAATGATATTAAATTTATGAGTTCTTCTTGGTGTTTTATTTCAAATATAAACTCACAAATATTAAATTTTTCCTAATGTGAGTCATAATATTTTTTAGGTAAGTTTTTATTTAAATATCATAGAGAATTACTTGATTTAAATAACACTAAAAATTAAATACTAATTTTTCCTAATGTAACCTAACTAATTTAATTGTCATTAAAGAATATATTACTTTTAAAAATTTATTTATTTTATTTTTCACACCTTCCAAATTATAATGTATCTATTTTTTCCAATTTTAATTTGGAAATATAGAGTGTTTGTTAGTACAATATTTGATTATATATTTTTAAGGATATTTGATTATGTTTAAGGTAATTTTTCTTTTTTTAGTGCTTTACTAAAAAAAAAAACTTATTTTATTTTAGAATCCTAATAATATTAAAATATCCAATTATATTAAGCTTAATAAGTTTTATTATATATTAATATAATAACTTAGATTATATATATTAAAATAATATTTTTTTTATCAACCAATTATATTAGGACAAATGTCGACCATAGAGACTATGGTTTCGACTTTATATATATATATTATATATATATATATATATATTAGATATTAGATAGGGTGGGAGTTACGTATCTTTCCTAATAACTAATAAGTACTCTGTACTTCAAAACTTTAAAATTATAATTATAATTGTCATAAATTAACTTATCAAAAAGTTTAAACAGATGATTCAAACCCAAAAATTAACTTTTATACTTTCTAACAGGAATAAATTCAAGTTTTTCTTTTTCTTGTAAAATTGAAGTGTGATAGTGTCACTTAAGAGTACTATATATATGCCGTGCAAGAGAGATGTTTATTGCATCCCAACATACTCTTATAACCATTAAGCACTAGAGTTTCACAAGTTCTCAAGGTATGTGCTACTGATATACTCCGTATATATCTCACCACCAAATAGTGGCAAATACTATACACACTAGTTTTTATTGGCCTTTTATTGTTCATGTTTAATTATGTGTATATTGTCAAAAGCTATCTTATTTATATCCATCTTTTAGAAATACTATTTTGTTTTCAAATTTTGAAAATTACTACCTTAATTGTTTTTTATTTTGGAAAAAACTAATCAAAGTCATTTTCCGACAAAATTGGTCAATTTTTTTGACGTTTACGCCTACTGGCAGCTTATATGGACTTGCAAAATCTACCAAAAAGAGAAACTAGAACGATTGATTGAGAAAAATAGAGTATAGAGGAGTTTATTTGAGAAGAATGGGTGTGTGATTTAAGAAAATCTGAAATTTGTTAGTGGAAACAATGAAAAATGTTATTATGATACCCACATAGGCGTCAACATCGAAAAATCGACCACAATTGGCCGGAAAATGCTTTTAGTACTCCTTCTGTCCCGATCATTTATTTGCACTTTCTATTTCGGGGTGTACGGGTCATTTGTTTACACTTCTATGTTTGGTATGTTTAATCCATGTGAATGCGGGCCTCTATTTGTTACATTCAATTATATTTCTTGATTTTTGTTTAATTTATACTTCCTCAATTCCATTTGATTCTATACATATTCCTTTTTCGGAAATTCCAATCAATTCTATACATTTATATTTTGGTCCTTACTTTATTAAACTAAAAGACCAATATGCCCTTCATTAATACCCCACCCAACCCATTTGCAATGTCCTTTTTTAAAGAATAAAGTAGGGGTAGTTTGGTAATTCTATTGTCTACCCCACTTGATTTTCTTCTACCTTAATTACCGTGTTTTGGTCAAATGTATAGAATCAAACGGAATGGAGGAAGTACTAAGTGGGTCCTCTTTATACATGTAAATTTATAATATTATTTTTGCAACTTTTTTCAATACTTCTCTTCTTACATCGATAATTGTGTAAAAAGTAACTGTAAATAACTCATCAAAACGGAGAGAGTAGTTTTTTCCTAAATAAAAAACAATTAAGTTAGTATTTTCCAAATTTTGAAAACAAAGATTGTGTTTATGAAAGACAGGTAAAAGTAAGGTAATTTTTGACAAAATACTCTTTAATTATATATGTTATACTAAGTTAAAGTTAATAACATCTAATTTTACATTTCCATTAAACACAAAATAAATACAGTTTTTTTTGGGACCTTCTATACACAGTCGGCGTATTACTTCGCACAGTCGACATTTACTTTTACTAATTATACTTAACGATTTAAATAACTAATTATTCTTTTTAGTTATTAAAATTATTTTCAAAGTTTTGAATAAATTTTGAATAAATCTTTTTATTTTTTGAACTTTTACGAAAATCGTAAAAATTTAAATCCGTTATTGATAAAATCGTAAAATACCGATAATACATCAGCGAAGATGACGACAATAACAACAACAACAACAACAACAACAACAACAACAATAATAATAATCTTAAAAAATTCAATAGTAATCAAAATTGTTAAGTGTAATTAGTAATCAAAATTGTAATCTTAATAATCTTAAAAAATTTATTAGAAATAATATTAACAATATTAAAAAATTCATTAGTAATCAAAATTGTTAAGTGTAATTAGTATTAAAAAAAATCGACTGCAAAGAGCAATAACGTTTTTTTTGGTGAGTAATAAATACAGTGAAAATGTACCGTACGTCGTTTGTTATATTGTGAAATCAATTACTCCGTAAATTTAATCACTTGCGAAAATTAATATAAGATTTTCACAAGGAAAGCATATAAGGTTGATTTTAATGATATGGTGAACAAATTGTTAGTATTTTAACTGTTGCAGTTTCAATTGACCATCTTTCTTCTGATTATTTTTTAGATCATAGTATATCTTTAATATTATGATTAAATTAAACTAAAATTACAAAGGTAAATAAATAACTGATTCTAATAATGTATATGCTAATTAAATTAGTTAGTCAAATGTCACAATGCATGCTTTGATATCGAAATTATAACGGTTGTGGTAAAAAAAATTAGCAGATCAATATGGCCGAGATGCAATTAGAAAGGAAAGTATATGTGAACATGAGGAACACGGCCTCCGATAACTTGACCTTTCATCGATACTATAATCTGGACGGTAACCCGAACGCATTGGCGTTTTTAGTGCGGGTGCCATGGGTGCCATGGCACCCACACTTTTTTCGGGAAAAAATTAATAGGTCTGATAAAAAAAAAAAATTGCATTGAAGAAGATTTGAACCCCTGACCAATGACTCACAAATCAACTACACTACCATTAAACCACTTACATTTTAGTAATTAATAAGTCAGTATTTATTGTATTATATTTATGTTTTTCTTTCCAAATTTACTCCAATTTTACAAAGTTTATCAAGACATTTATTTTACCTAGTTTTAATTTAACAATTCATTTACTTTCTATTATTTAATAATTTTTATTTCTTTTTTCTAGATTTAGACTTTGTTGAGACCAAGATAAACATAATCTTATAACTTAAGAGAAACTTAATTTCGAAAACTCATTTCGCAATGACGTTTTTTTGTTTTTTTAGTTTCTTTTAATTTACACTTGTTATTTTATTTCGTTTAAAGTCGCTATCTCAAGTAGTCTTATAATTTAGTTCATTGAAAACGTCCCTCAAATGGCGTTTTGTTCTACGACTCATTTTTTTTTAAATTAATTTAATCAGGTAAAATGTATCGCGCGAAAGTGTTTTATGGCTTAAAAAATCCGAGTCTACATGCATCCCATAAGGGTAAATAGTTTTATTTCCAACCCAAAACTCTAATATTTTTTTTTTTTTTTAAAAAAAAAAAACACTACGAACTATTTACCAAATCATTCTAAAAAAAGACGTTAAAAACTTGTTTTGATCCGGATTTTAACTTTTATCTGACTCATATTATACCACCGATATTTTTTCTCGATTCATATAATCTGACGAACCCGTTTGTCAAGTTTAATCGGCACCCACAGTCCGAAAAGTCTAAAATCGCCCCTGCCCGAACGCCAAATTTCCTTCTACTATTCCTGCTGGTGGTACGGTGTATCAGAATGATACCGTGTCAAAAGGAGCTGTCGTGTATTTCGGTCGTAACAAGGACCAGGTCTTTTGTTCATGGCTCTTGGCTTGGGATACGCCCCGTTCAAATGCCAACCCGCCAGCATGGAAGGTATAAAATTCAAAATTGGCTTGGAAATATCGTAAAAACTTAATTTAAAAAGTAATTTTACTATAAGATTGCTTCATAGTATGAGGCACACCAATTTTCAATAATATCATTAACTTTTATTTAATTAATTTTTTCTTCTTTTTCATAATTTTGTAATTTTTTTTTTAAGTTCATATATTCTTTGACTATTAATGTTTTTACCTGATTTATCTAAGACAGGTCGATATCATTTTGGGCCATATTTTCATTTAACTCTTTACCATATATGTCGTCGTCAATCTACAACTTCTCTTTTTTTAAACGTAATTGCATTACAAATGAAAAATAACTCAATTATTCAACAAAAGTAACTATGTATCCATTGTCTCATACTATGAGACCACCTCACCGTTAGAATTTGTATAATTCGAATAGTAAAATTTATTAGCCTGACTTGTTATATAAGTCTATTGTGGTGAATCCAAAAATTATAAGTCAACTTACAATAATTTATCTGCATTATTTATATAGAGCTTGAATGATAACTCATTTACCTTTATTTAACGTTTGTCGTAGGTTTATGTCACTTGTGGGTCAAAGGTTGAAATTGACAAATTGACTTCCGGTGACATCGTGAAGAATTTGGCTACAGCATCAAGCTTTAGTGACTATAACGACATGAATACAAACACTACCGTGTACGCACGCGCCATTGACGCAGTCCCCAACGATTCAGTTCAAGTCTCGGCAACTTTCGAACTTATCCCTCGAAAGTGAGTTTTTGCCGGAATACGTACTAAGTGATATTACAAATATCGTACTTTATAACACAATAAGATAAATAATGCTTTGTTGCTCCAGTGTTATAAACTTGTAATGTCTATTTGAACTTAATGAACTATAAAATGTACTACTACTACTACTACTACTACTACAACCTTAATAATGAGAATGTGTTCAATACCTTCTATCGAGTATCCACTATTTACTCATTCATCTTTATATTATGTTACCTTGAAAAAGTCTATTATAAGTAAGTCTCACGCGCGTGAGACAATCCGTAGACATTATTAACACTTTATTAACTGTGAACATTAAATGAGATGTGACAATATATACATGTCGGTTGTTTCGATCCTGTATAAAACAATTTCATATTAGAATTTACTTGTAACTTTAAACACAAGTAGAAAACTAGTTATATCTGTGAAGAGTCCCTTATGATTTCCACATGTAAGTCCCACATCCTATTGCCAATTGGTTTTAGGATGGAACCTCTTGGGCCTATGAGATCGGCTTTCTCTCTACCACATGTGGGTGTGGCCCGGACCCGTCTCTGATTTTACTATATCAAATGTTTTATAAAAATGTTGTTTTCGCCAAATTAATTACGGAGTACCAAAATAGGGTACGTTTAAAGTATATTATATTCAATGGATCCATGGTAGCTTAGCATCATATTTTTTTTTTTCTGATTTTCTTTTAGAGGACGCTATGTAGTACAGCGATTTCAACAAAAGATTTAGAAATCATCGTGGTCCCTAGCGATTTTAATGACATTTTAAGGGGGAGAAGAAAAAAACCGCACAACAATAACAGCAGAAGCACTACAAAAAAAACGATTTGTCGCTAATTCCTATTTAGTCGCTAATTCCTATGAAACGTAACAATTTGAACAATAATGACAGCAAGAGCACCACTACAAGAAAAATCCAATTTTGTACCACAAGAAAAACCAATGTCGAGGGATTAGCGACCATTTGAACTATAACATTATCATATACGAATATTTAACTATGAGTTATCTGATTTATACCAAAAAAAAAGGCGATTTCAACCTATTGGCAAAAGTCTGACCATTGCTTATTGGTTGCATATTTTCAAACACATTAGTTTTTTCTTTTTTAGCAAGACAAACACATAATTTTAATACCAAGAGTAATGTAGTACGGAGTATATTCTTATTACTGTAATTGTCTTATTTCTAAATTTTATATGCTCCATATCTTTTACGTGTTCAACAATATTTAATGTTTCGTAACCATATCATTTTCATCGGTTTTTTTATTAGTATAGTTATTATACTTATTATAAATATAATAAGGGTGATTTGATATCTTCCACCTTAAATAACCACGGTTTTAAAATCTCTCATCTTTTTTGTATTTTTTTATAAAAATTTTCACCTTTTGTAAACATATTCTTAAAAACTCACACCAAAACGCAATTTTTTATGAAAGATTTGTTTAAAATATAATCATCAAGAATATACTACGTCATCCACCGAACCTCGGAATTTGAAAAGAAAAAGAGAAAAAATAATGTTTTCAAGAGTAAAAAAAATGTTTATTTTGGTAAAAAAAAATGAGGTTTTAGTAGGAGTTTTTAAAAAAAAAAAAATGTTTAGAAAAGATAGGGGAATGTAAAAAAAAACATTAGAAAAGGTGAAAGTTCACAATTATGAAATCAATGAACTCTATTGATGAAGCTTGAGAGTGTAATAATGGTGCAAATAGTTTGTTGATAGAAAAGACAAAATTAAAATGTGTTTTTAATATTAATTAACTCAACTTTACAAATAATAATCACTTCACCGTATATACTAGTAACAATAACTAACTATTAAATAACTAACAAACTTGTATACTAAATTAATACATCGTAATATATGTTCAGATCCCCCCCCCCCCCCCCCCCCCCCCCAAGATGGACTTCGAGGGACATGAAGAAGACCAAGCTTGGAACAAAAAAATTGGTGTTGTTGAGCACCCAAGGCCTTGGTCATTAAATCAGCAAGTTGTAACGAAGAACGAACGTGAGTAGTAACAAGGAAACCCTCTGAGTTTGTCACGAACGAAATGACAATCCACATTCAAGTGTTTTGTATGTTCATGAAAAACGGGGTTTTGAGAAATGTGCTCGGCGACTTTATTATCGCAAAGGAGAGGAATAGGCAACGAAACAGGAACGTGTAAATCAAGAAGAAGGTTATACAACCAAATCATCTCGCTAGTAGTATAGGACATACTACGGTATTCGGCTTCGACACTACTTTTACTAACTGTTAATTGCATCTTTGTCTTCCATGAGACTAGCGAAGATCCAAGAAAGAGACAATAACCACTTAAGGAACGACATGAAAAAGCACAAGAACCCAATCAGCGTCACTATACGCTTGGAGTGAAAGAGGAGAATAGGCTGAGATTAACAGTGGTTTTTAAGTATTTAACCACATGTTTAGCCGCTTGCAGGTTAGGAACACGAGGTTAAGTCAAAAACTGACTAAGATGTTGTACATTATAAGAAATATCAGGCCGAGTATGGTTAAGAAAAAGCAAACGACCAATGAGACGACGATAAACAGAAGGCTTAGGTATGAGATGACCCTCATCAATAGTAAGCCTCAAACCCTTAGGTAAAGGGAACAAAGTATCCTTACAATCATCCATATGCAAATCAGTGACAGTATCTACAATGTACTTACGTTGATTCAAATAAATGCCTTGCTCAGTCCTTGTGACCTCCAAACCTAAGAAATATCTTAGGAGACCAAGGTCCTTAATGGTGAATTTCTGATCAAGAGCATGCTTAAGGCTGTTAATGCCATGAACAACATTACCTGTTAACAAGATATCATCAACGTAGACTAGAACAATGATAAAAGAAGGAGAATAAGTAGCAGATTTAACAAAGAGAGAATAATCATGCCTAGATTGAGTATAACCCAAACTAAGCAAGAAGGAGGTGAGTACTTTTTTCCATTGTCGAGAAGCCCGTTTTAGACCATACAAAGAACGTTTAAGTTGACAAACTTGACCCTCCTAAGCCATGGAGTAACCAGGTGGAGGTTTCATGAATACTTCCTCATCAATATAACCATGCAAGAAAGCGTTATTGATATCTAGTTGGAAAAGCACCCACCTTTAGAGGCGGCAAGAATAAGAACCAACCTAACAGTGGTGAATTTAGCAACAGGGGAGAAGGTGTATTTGTAGTCTTTGTCCTTGACTTGAGTAAACCCCTTAGCAACAAGTCTAGCCTTGTATCTAGCCACAGACCCATCAGGCTTGTGTTTAATTTTGTAAACCCATGATGTGTCATGTATTTACGTACTTATAGCCCCCTGTTCACGAGCTTTACTTTGCGTTTCCCGTGCTTTTACTTGCGTTTCAGCTCCTATTTCTCTCCGTTTTGGCTCTGCTGCGTTTTTGTGTCCATTTTGCAGGTAAACGCGCATATTTGGAGTATAGGATGCTATTCGGGAGGTTTCGTGAAGTTTCATAAAGTTTCGTGAAGTTTCGAGTTGATTCGAGTTGGTTTCGTTGCGTTTCGGTTGCGCACGAGCCTCGTTTCAACAAATGAAGGTGTCCCGGGACCTTGGGACGGGATTTGAAACTCACATGATCATCCTAAGCCTTGTCCCTACCCCTTGGGACGACGTAGGCCTTGTCCCTATGCCTTGGGACGAGAAAGAAGCAAGAAAAAGCTAAGTACAAAAAGGGACCAAAAGCTTGCAAAAACTGAATCATACGGGACGAGTGTCCCTGAAGGTCATCCCGGTCGGGATGGTAATGGTCCCGGACGGGACAGGTGTCCCGGATGCCTGGGACGGCTCCGACTTTTCGTGTGCTTAAATTGTTTCGTCTATTTCAATGAGTTGGAGGCCTTATTTCGAGTCATTCTTTTTCCTGCACTTTTATAACACTTTCAAGTACTTTCTCAAGAAAAACTTAGGGTTTATACTTTTCATCTTTTGTAATTTCAATTTCCGACTCGGTTTATGTTAGTTTGATCATCTATTTCGGTTTTGTTGCTTGAATTCATCCACTTCTACTTGGAATTTCTGATTGGTATTTGTTATTCTTTTCTCTCTTTTCATTTTAATTTCAATTCCAATTGTTCTTGATCATGTTTTTCTCTATTGTTCTTGCTTTTGTTGTTGATTTCGATATGTGTGAGTAGTCCTTTATCTAGGGGTGAAGGGTGACCATGGGTGAGTAGTCTAGGATGATTTGGTGATGTTTGATGAGGGTTTTACATGTGACTTTGGTTGTCTTGTGTTTGATTGTGTTTGTTGATCCCTTGGCCAAGGTTTAGCAAGCGTTTTCCACCCTTAAACTTAAGACCGAAAGCCTAGTTTAAGGTAGGGTACGAGACCAACCATTAATTAGGACCCTCACTTGTAAGTTGCGAGAGCCCGTATTTGAGACCTAGAGGACGCTTAGAACCGAGATGTCGAGCCTATTCCTTAGCACATGCGATTCCCGACTCATTTCTATCACCACCCTTCACCCTAGCTTTGCCTATGCTAACCCCGATTCCCTAGACTTTTCCCTTATCGTTTAAACCCCTTTCCTTACGCTCTAGCTTTAGTTTACCAACCTACACTCGAACCGAGATTAGAATCATTCAAAATAATCAACATTACGACCATCTCCCTGTGGATACGATCCCGACTTACCCTAGCTACCTAGTGTTGAGTTTGGTTTTACTTTTGATTAGAATAGTGCGACGAATCCTATCAAATTTTGGCGCCGTTGCCGGGGAGACGGCTTTTGTTTTTGTTGTTATTTGGTTCTTTTCTCATTGTTACTCTTTGTCTCAAGGAACCTCAATTCCTTGAGGCCGTTACTTATCGTTGCCTCTAGTGTTTTTGTATGCCCAGGCAAACGCGTACGTCTCAAAAAGGTTTGGCAATTCAGTTTGACCCGGAACCGGAGCGTACATTCTCAAGGCGCAAGAACTTATTGAGGGACTTGGAAGCTGTTTCTCCTGCTACTTCATCCACTCACATTGAACCTACGCCCGAATTAAAGAAAATGGTGAAGCTATCCGATCACTCGAGGCCTACCGCGGATCAAATTCCTACGGGCAATGCTATGCCCAATATTGCCGCTAACAACTTTGAGGTTAAGCCCGCTTTTATCAACCTCATCGAGCGTACTCAATTTGGAGGGAGTCCCGGTGAGGACCCTAACTTGCACATCCAAAACTTTTGTGACTATTGCTCCACGATAAAGCAAACGGGTGTGACTCAAGATCAAATCCGGGAGATGCTCTTCCCATTCTCACTAAGGGACAAAGCAAAGTTGTGGCTCAACTCATTGAATCGTGTTGCGCATGCCATCACCGATTGGAACTCCTTGGTCTTAGCATTCTACCAAAAGTACTTCCCGCCCGAGAAGACCGCAATGCTACGGAGTCAAATTACGAGCTTCCGCCAAAGGGGAGACGAGTCTCTCTGTGATGCGTGGGAGCGCTACAAAGACCTTCAACGTCAATGCCCTCATCATGGCATGGACAAGTGGTTTATCGTGATGCAATTTTATAACGGTCTTTATAATGAGTCACGCCAAGTGCTTGACTCGGCGGCGAATGGTCGGTTTGATAATATAGACGTGGATGAGGCTATGGATACGATTGAGGCCATGGCAATCCATAATGCGCAATACGGGAGCTCTAGGAATGTCCCTAGGAGCGGTGGCAAGAACGACAGTGACGCGGTGGCCATGCTTAATGCCAAGATGGATGCCATGACCGCAATGATAATGAGTCAAATGCAAGCGGGTTCCTCAAACGCTAGTGGCCAAACGGTAGCGGCGATGCACACTTCCCATGACCCGACTTGTGGTTCATGCGGCGTTTCCGGTCATTCTTCCTTAGAATGCCGAGGTGTGTATCCCGTTCATGCTTTTCAATCTCAACAAAACAATCCATACTCTAACTACTATAATGAAGGGTACAAGAATCACCCAAATTTGAGCTACAAAAGTGCCAACGTCTTGAATCCACCTCCACAACAACAAAATTTCAGCTACAATAATCCACGACCATACAACCCTCCGGGCTTCAATCGCCCAATTTTCAACCACAAAATGCTCCGCCACCCGTGCAAGCCGCTCCGTCGTCGAGTGGTGATCCTATGATGAGCGAAATGAGGGCCATGATGATGCAAATGGCCAAAACGCAAGAAACTATGATGGCTCAAATGCAAAAGAGCGATCAAGCGAAGGACGCCGCCATCAAAATGCTTGAAACTCAAATGGCTCAGCTTGCTTCCTCTAGTTCTCAACGGAAGCCGGGCTCTCTTCCTTCGCAAGGATCACAACCTCAACAACATGAGTCGATCAATGCTATTTCCTTGCGAAGTGGCACGAGCTATGATGGTCCACCAATGCCTACGGTGGTAAGTGAGGTAGACCCTCTTCTTTCTCCTAATGATATGCATGCTTCTAGTGATGGTTTTGCAGGAGCAGGTACGGAGAGCAATGGAGCAAGCACGAGTGGAGCTAGGCAAGGTGATGATGCAGCCGTGGTCCCCAAGGAAAATCAGGCCGTGGGCCAAGGTGGTGAAGGTGTGGCCGAGAAGAGCAAAGGAGGAGGGTCACATGTGGGTCATGGTGGTGCTCAAGGTGGTGGTGTGCACGTGGAGAACAAGGAGCAGAGCAAGCCTGTCGAGCCTCCAATTCAAATCAAGTTACCATTCCCGAGCCGAGTGGTAAAGTCAAAGCTCGATAGTCAATTTGGTAAGTTCATAGAGGTAGTCAAGGACTTGAAGGTAACGGTTCCCTTTACCGAGCTAGTCACACAAGTTACCGCATATGCTAAATTTTTGAAAGACATCCTCACCCGTAAGCGGTCGTTCAGTGAGGTCGAGACTGTGGCTTTCACTGCCGAGTGTAGTGCTCTTTTACAAAACCAGTCTCCTCCTAAACTGAAGGACCCGGGTAGCTTCTCGATACCTTGCAGGATTGGTACTGTTTCGATTCCTAACGCTTTATGTGACTTAGGTGCAAGTGTAAGCGTTCTGCCTTACTCCGTATGCGAGAAGCTCAACATGGGGCCGTTAAAATTAACTAATATCACGCTCCAGATGGCGGATCGTTCTGTCAAACGCCCTCTAGGTATTTTGGAGGACGTTCCTGTCAAGGTCGGTAAATTTTTCATCCCTGTCGACTTTGTCGTTCTTGACATGGCCGAGGACTCCCAAATTCCTATCATTTTGGGTCGGCCTTTCTTGCACACTGCTGGTGCAATCATAGACGTCAAGAACGGGAAGTTGACATTGGATGTTGGAGGTGATCAAATTACTTTTAACTTGTCAAACGCTTTGAAGTGTCCCATGTTAGAGGAGTCGGTCTTTTCTGTTGATATTATTGATGATTGCATTATGGAGAACTTACCGCAAGTCCACGAGAGGGATCCTCTTGAGGCCGTGCTCTGTTGTGATGTGATTTCAGGTACCTTAGGGAGGATGGATGCGGGTAAAGATGTGATTAAAGACGCATTGAGCACGGATGGAGTTGGCTTTGCTGCAAGCCAAGCGCATGGACATGCTAGTGGTGATGGCCGAGCTGTTGATGACGATGGTTATGATGATGAGTTGGATGATGGTAGCGGGTTCGTCTACGACGAGACCCATGGATGGTGGTACTTCTAGTACCCGTTGCTCACCCCCCGTTTGAAGCTGGTTTGGGGGGACGTTTTTCATTGTATATATCATGTATGTACTTTATTTCTTTTGAGACTTTTTGCTCGTTTTTCTCCCCTTATTTTATGATCCCCGTGTTGATGTGCTTTAGGACACTTTGGGGACAATGTGTCGTTTGGTTTGGGGGGAGAAACGCTTCGCTTTTTATTTTTGCATTTTTTTTTCTTTTTTTTTTCGTTTTTTCGCTTTTTCAAAAAACTCAAAAATCCAAAAAAATCTGAAAAATCTGAAAAATCAGAAAATTTCTCAAAAAATACCAAAAATACGTATCCCGATCGTTGTGTGCGAGCTTGTTTTGATCTTGATCTTTCCCGACATCCCTTCCCTTGTGTGCTTTGAGCTTTGTCATGTTTTACATTGTTTGGATTAGCTCTACGGGGTTGTTGAGACGCGTTTGCAGATGATGGCGTGCTTTTACTGTTTGGCTTTATCATTCATGGACTATAGCTACTTTTTTGTGAGGTTTTTAGCCTCCAGAGGCCGGTTCATCTATCCCGGTCCCCGTGCTTATTTTGTGAGTAGTTCTCCTCGTGGGGTACGTAATATCAACACGCATAAGTGTGGCCCCTATCCCGTGTTTCCCGCGATTTTGTCACTTGTTTATGCATATGAGGCTTTAGTTGATTGCATTTTATTCACCTTGTCCTTGCATTGCTTTTATCCTCTCATATATGATCCTAATACCCCTTACCCACATGAGTTTGCTAGCTACATTGCCAAATAGCCTACCCTAGCCTAGCTAGTTACCGCTTTTGCTTACTCTTGTGCTTGTCTTTCGGGTTTTGATCATGCTACGACTTGCTGATGTCGTTTGCTTGGAGAGTTGGTGAATGTGAGTCGGGATTGCTGTTTCCCCGACCTTTTATGAGGTTTTCCGCAACTTATATGAGTGTGCTCTTTTGCTCAAGAAAAAAGAAACAAAAATCTGAAAAAAATAAACACAACACAAAAAAATCAAGAAAGAAAATGTGTGCACAAAATGAAGAAGTTGTTGTTGTTGTTACATGAGCGAGCACTTGTAATCTGTTGCCCTGTTGCGATGATGTGTAAAGGAGACCGATATGCTGTTTTCGGTCCGTTTTTCATGAGAGTTGGGTTCCGTTTTGGTTGGATGAGCACTTGAGTAGTATTAGTGGTTTCTAGTGGCTTAGCTCCACGATTCCATAACTATTTGTTCCACCTTATCACCCTTATCCTCTCTTTGGCCTTTACACCCGCATTTCCTATGTAAGTCCTCATGTTTGCTTCGTTTTTGTGACATTATTTGTATACGGGAATGCGAGATTTGGTCCACATTAGATTGCGGGCGTGCTTCCACAAGTCGAGTAGGTGAGTGTCATCACATTTATCACCTTGTTCATCATTTGTGCTAGAGTGGAAACCGCGAGAGGTCCGTGATTTGATTGCTAGAGAGCCTTTGTTTAAGCCATGCTATTCATTCTGCGCCGTCTTGTAATTCTCATCCGTTAGCTTGCTAATTTCCATACGTCCCATGTTGCTTCGGGATTGATTGCCATTTGCTCATGCTACTTGCGGTTTGGTGATTGTTTGGGGAAGTTTCCTTTTGCTCGCTTTGTCCTCTATTTTCTGTCATGCTTAGTTGCTTGAGGACAAGTAACGGTCCGGTTAGGGGGAGTTTGATGTGTCATGTATTTACGTACTTATAGCCCCCTGTTCACGAGCTTTACTTTGCGTTTCCCGTGCTTTTACTTGCGTTTCAGCTCCTATTTCTCTCCGTTTTGGCTCTGCTGCGTTTTTGTGTCCATTTTGCAGGTAAACGCGCATATTTGGAGTATAGGATGCTATTCGGGAGGTTTCGTGAAGTTTCATAAAGTTTCGTGAAGTTTCGAGTTGATTCGAGTTGGTTTCGTTGCGTTTCGGTTGCGCACGAGCCTCGTTTCAACAAATGAAGGTGTCCCGGGACCTTGGGATGGGATTTGAAACTCACATGATCATCCTAAGCCTTGTCCCTACCCCTTGGGACGACGTAGGCCTTGTCCCTATGCCTTGGGACGAGAAAGAAGCAAGAAAAAGCTAATTACAAAAAGGGACCAAAAGCTTGCAAAAACTGAATCATACGGGACGAGTGTCCCTGAAGGTCATCCCGGTCGGGATGGTAATGGTCCCGGACGGGACAGGTGTCCCGGATGCCTGGGACGGCTCCGACTTTTCGTGTGCTTAAATTGTTTCGTCTATTTCAATGAGTTGGAGGCCTTATTTCGAGTCATTCTTTTTCCTGCACTTTTATAACACTTTCAAGTACTTTCTCAAGAAAAACTTAGGGTTTATACTTTTCATCTTTTGTAATTTCAATTTCCGACTCGGTTTATGTTAGTTTGATCATCTATTTCGGTTTTGTTGCTTGAATTCATCCACTTCTACTTGGAATTTCTGATTGGTATTTGTTATTCTTTTCTCTCTTTTCATTTTAATTTCAATTCCAATTGTTCTTGATCATGTTTTTCTCTATTGTTCTTGCTTTTGTTGTTGATTTCGATATGTGTGAGTAGTCCTTTATCTAGGGGTGAAGGGTGACCATGGGTGAGTAGTCTAGGATGATTTGGTGATGTTTGATGAGGGTTTTACATGTGACTTTGGTTGTCTTGTGTTTGATTGTGTTTGTTGATCCCTTGGCCAAGGTTTAGCAAGCGTTTTCCACCCTTAAACTTAAGACCGAAAGCCTAGTTTAAGGTAGGGTACGAGACCAACCATTAATTAGGACCCTCACTTGTAAGTTGCGAGAGCCCGTATTTGAGACCTAGAGGACGCTTAGAACCGAGATGTCGAGCCTATTCCTTAGCACATGCGATTCCCGACTCATTTCTATCACCACCCTTCACCCTAGCTTTGCCTATGCTAACCCCGATTCCCTAGACTTTTCCCTTATCGTTTAAACCCCTTTCCTTACGCTCTAGCTTTAGTTTACCAACCTACACTCGAACCGAGATTAGAATCATTCAAAATAATCAACATTACGACCATCTCCCTGTGGATACGATCCCGACTTACCCTAGCTACCTAGTGTTGAGTTTGGTTTTACTTTTGATTAGGAGAGTGCGACGAATCCTATCAACCCACTTACTCCCAATTGGTTTCTTACGAAGAGGAAGGGAGGTAAAGGTCCATGTATCATTATGTTCCAAAGCAGTAATTTCCTCTGCCATAACATCAAGCCACTTATCATGTTGAATTGTTTGAGCAAAAGACTGAGGTTCAACCTCTGTCAAAATAGCATGTAAGGAGGTTGTGTAAGCCTGCCCCAAAGTATAACAGCTGTCAACAACTCTAGCAGCGAAGTAAGAACTGGCAGAGGGCTTGGAAGGTAAAGTAGGGAAAAGAAAGCCTTGAAGATGTTTGGGAACAACCCTTGGTCTAGAAGATCTCCTTAAGGAAATAAGAGGGACCAAGGGTAAAACAAATGGCACTGAATTAACAGGTGTATCTGATGAAGGAGAAGAAATGGAAGTTTGCTGCAGTTCAACAATGCAAGGAGAAGTAGGAGAAATAAAAGGAGATGATATAGCAGGAGAATGAGGAGAAGGGGCAACAGAAATAGGATCTGAAATATGAGGAGATGATGCATCAGAAATAGGAGGAGATGATGCATAGAACAGGTGTTGGAAGATAAGGAGAAGCACCTGGATTAACTAATGGACCTTCATCTGATTTAGCAGATGAATGGAAAACTGGAGCAGGGGAAACAGTAGAGAATGGGAATTCTGTTTCCCTGAAAATAATATCCCTACTTGAAAAAATTTTATGAGTGGCTAAGTTTTAAAGTTTGTATCACTTCTGACCAAAGGGATAGCCGAGAAGAATGCATCTTCTAGCCCTGCAACCAAATTTATCATGGAAAGTAAGAGGCATAAATGCATAACAAAGAGAGCCAAACACCCTAAGATGGTCTAGAGAAGGCAGAAGACCAAAAAGCACCTCATAAGGTGTCTTCCAGCCAAGAAGAGGTGTAGGCATAAGATTGATCAAATAAGAAGAAGTGAGTAAAGAATCACCCCAAAAATGAATAGGTAGATTGCATGAATCATAAGAGCCCTAGCTGTATCCAACAAGTGTCTATGCTTACGTTCTACCCTTCCATTTTGTTGGGGTCTACCCACAATGCTTGTTTGGTGAACAATGCCTTTGGTTTGAAAGAAATGAGCACATTGAGTTTGAATGAACTCAGTGCCATTATCAGTTCTAACAAACTTAATGGCAGTTTGAAAGTGATTATGAACATAATTGATGAATTTTTCAATCAAAAAGGGGACCTGAGACTTGTGATGAATCAAGAAGGTCCAAGTATTTCTAGAGTGATCATCTAAAATAGTTAAAAAAGACCTTGCACCAGAAATAGAAGCTACTCTATATGGACCCCAAACATCCATGTGAACTAAATCAAAACATTTATTAGCATATGAGGAGCTCCTTACAAAAGGAAGTTTATGATGTTTTGCCCTCACACAAGTTTCACAAAAAAAAAAAATCAGAACTAACAGGAATAGTAGAAGCATGTCTAAGTTTGTCAACAGAAGTGTGACCAAGCCTAGCATGTAACAAAGATGAACTAACCACATTGTCACTAGAGGGCATGTTTACATTATTAAGAACTAGAAGAACTTGAGAAGTAGATGAAATACCAGTAAAGATAGGTGCAACAGGATGCAGTCTATAGAGTCCTCCAGTTTTATGTTCAACAGCTAGAGTGGCCTTAGTTGAAAGGTCCTGAAACAAACACTCATTGGTCAAAAAAGTAACCACCATATGAGAATGATCAATGAGTTTACCAACAGAGAGTAAGTTTTGCTTAAAATCAGTAATGTGGAGAACATTATGCAGAGTAAGAGAAGGAGAAAGAGTTATATCCCCCATTTGATGGACTGACTTAACAGAACCATTTGGTAAAGCTACTATAGGAGGAGGATTCAAACTCTGACCATTAGAGAGCAAAGACAAATGTGATGTCAAATGATGTGAAGCACCTGTATCTATAATACAACTAAGAGCAGATAAATTAGGCACAACAGAAAAAGCAAAGGATGAATATAGCATACTAGGAGAGTTTAGAGAATAGTGAGCCTGATGCTCAGTAGAGTTGTTCATGGGTGATAGCGTGTCGTTAAGCGCTACAAATTAATAATTTATAAACCTAGCTTAGCCTCAAAAATATAAACGATAGTAAAGGATAAGTAGGGTCGATCCCACGGAGAGATTGGAAAAACGCTAAATGTGATGATTTTATTAGTTAATTAATCTACAAGTCAAAAGCGTTAGTCGTATTTACGATTTAGGGGGGTTTAAATTCTGATTCCCTAAGCTTAAAATAATTAACAGAAGAATAAAACTAAACTAACTAATATTAACACGCGACAGTCAAATACCCACAATTTAAGTTCGTATTTCCTGTAGGTAATTCTAGTTTGTTAACTGACAACAAATTGTTTTGATTTCAAAGCAACTAATGGATTAACTGCGGAGATTAAGATAGCAAAACCTCCCTATCCTCTCTTAGATTACAATTAACCTGAACTAGGCCGAGATTAATTCTGAACTAATCAATTTAGCCACATTCTTGAACAAAGAAGACATCATTAACCCAATTAATTCTCAAGTGTCGTCAATACTTAAGCCTTAATCGATCTGTTTACCCTAATCCAAACTAAACTCAATTCATGATTTCAGTTTAAATTAGTTGCTACTCGCTCTATGCAATTCGAACTAGGCCAAAATCACACAAATAGCAGTCAATTCAATAATCAATCACAATAAGATAGCAAATTATGAATAAAAATCGAATCTTTATAATAAAATCAATAAAACAAGAACACTAATCAACTCAAAAACCAACCCAACTCGAAATCAGTTTACAAAACTAAAATTAATCAACGAATTCGAACCGTAATTAGATACAAGAGAGTAAAGAGAACTTAATTTTAGCCCGGAACTTGCAAACTCGAATTTCGGATGTCGCACCTCCACACGAGCTCCAAATTCGCCCTTACTCGATCGTGTACTAGGACGACGACCAAGTACTTGCCTCCTACTGCTCCCTCGACCCAATTAGGTCTCGAAAATCGTCACTCAATTCGCTCAATAATTCTATAAAGATTGGGTATTTTCCGCCGCCTCTTTGATGTGAAAATCGTGAGTATATATACTGATCTTAGGGCTGATTTTTCCATAAAATTTGGAAAGATTTAGGGATAAATATTCATAGAAGATGGAAATTAGATAGATTTTGAGATTGGAAATCAAATAGAAATTGGAAAGGGGATAAATCAATTTCATCCTTCTTCACTTCGTGTATTGCGTTGTTGCTGCTGGTGTATTTGATAAAATGGTACTGGTCTCTCTTTGCTCTTCTTTTCTTATTTCTCTTTTGATTTGCACGTGGGTTTTGTAGCCCACTTACCACCTCTTCATTATTTGATTTAGTCGTGTCTTGTGTTGGTCCTGCTATTATCATTCTCGGACATACCTACAGACAAATACGGAGTATAAAGTATTAAATTATCATTAAATAATATTTAACTCATTATAAATCTAATTTTACAAAAATATATAAATGTAGCTCAAATAATATAAAAGACGACTCTAAAAGTGTAAAATTATATAATTAAAATACATCCATTTACGCACTTATCAAATTCCCCCACACTTAGCTTATTGTCGTCCTCGACAATGACAAATCGAAGCTACTACAAATATCATCATACTCAACATTATAATGACTTAAGAACGGTCAACGACAAACTTAAAATATATACTTCAAGGTCAAATCATAAGAGTTAGCAGCGCATACAACGAAATTTCTCCTCCACTACAAACTATACAATCAATTAATTGAACAACATTACACATTCTAGACGCTTTTAAATTGAAATTATAAACGAACTTTTTATCCTTCACAACTCGATTTCACTACCTTTCACCCCACATATCAACAATCAGACGGTGGGTTTCAGCCAAATATTAAGGTCTTAGGGGAAGGGGTTTACTTTCGGCACCTTGTATTACCACATCAGTGCGTGGATCGTTCTCCCGGTTACCTAAGGTGTACTCGATACCTCCTCACGATATTTATTTTCTTCTTTTTTTCATCCTTTTCTTTTTTTTCTGATTTTTCAACATTCTCTGCTTTTTTTTTTTCTTTTTTTTTTTTTAATAAAATATCCGTCCTGTGACCCATGTAGCGAGCCTCAACCGATGGATCCCGTCCAACCGGACAAGTCATCAGGCATTCTCCCAATAGCTAAGATTGGGTTCCCCTCGGGCTAAGAACTCGAATCACAAGACAAACAATTACGCTCTTTTGAGGTCGAGTAATCTCCCTGTCGGTCCATTAAAGGAGTCACCACGAAAGTAAATTAATTAAGCACAAGACCGGCTTACACACCACACTACTAATAAGTCAACAATGAGGTTAAGATCGTTAGACGAGTGCTATTCTTTATTATTCATTCATAATTCAAATTTAAAAGAGAACTAAAACATGCAATGTTAAGAAATTAATCAACTCAAGTTTAAATAGGGAGGAAAAATTCACGTAATTGCTACTTTAAAATTATAATTTCTCAAATTTGTCAAAAAAAACAATTCAATTCGAGTTTGTCGTAGACTCATTCTGGTCAAAACATTAAATTGGAGGTCATATATAACGTGTAACTCTAAACTTTTGCATCTGCACATATTTATCATCATGACCAACATTCAGCTACAGCATTTAAACCAAATTATTGCTCTATATTGAGAAAATCTTGCACCTGTGTATTAATTAATCATTATTACTAACCAGTTTTTTAGCACAAAAAATTAACCACATCTACCCAAATGATTACCAAAGACCATGACAAATTTAACCAGCATGTATACTCAATGATGTCTATATCGACACTTAGTCAAAGCACTACACAAACCAACACACAGCAGATCAGTATACGGACAGCAGCAAAAATTTCAATTTCAGCCTGATTTTACGATTTCTTTCAAGGTTTAGCTTGCCTCTCCCCCACACTTACTTGTGACATTGTCCTCAATGGCAACTCGACATCGAAAATATATTAAAGTATGCGTATAAAACAAAACGAGAGAGAAAGAAGCACTTAGCTGGTTATTTGTCGACTACGCAAAGAAATCGATCCAAGCTGTGGCAATTTGCGGCGGATCAAGATGTTGAGGTATAACAGTAGCTTGTAGTATGAGTTCCAGCCCCAAATTTCTCACGCCGTAGCATCGAACACGTCCTCACCATACTATGATCATCCCGAGCACTCAAAGATTATTCAACAACCTGCAAAACAGAGTACTCGACCAAGACAAGTGAAATCTGACAGAAGCAAAATACCCATAATAATGAGCTGATTTTATTTGTGTTTCCTAATTTTTTTGTATTTTTGATTTTTCTAATTTTTTTTGTGGCCGACACTATAAACATCCCCCTACAAAGGCTCCGAACTCGGGGAGGCACTTAAGCCGACTCGACTTGTGAAAGTAAAACAAGCTAAACAGAAGAAAATAAGATGCTACGGAGTACATAAAAAGAAGAATACACGATATCATAAGAGTTAAATAGATCAATAGTAAAAACTGTACAACTACGATCTAAAAAAAAAAAATCACCAACCTATGTTAAAAGAAAACCAAATCATGACAAGTTTCAGCTACACGTATGACATTGTACATAAGTCAAACAGATAGATAAGATCAATGGCTTTAGTTAAAACAGGACGAGCTAAGTCGAGGTAATAACATGAAAAAAAACGATCACAAAACATGCCATATACTCAACTTACTCAACCAAAAAGAAATTTCCGAAAAAAAAAACGAACATATGTAAAAATTAATGTTAACTGTTAGCATGAAAATTAATGTAAAATTTATACAAAAATAATAAGACAGTTTCATAAGCTACGACCGCAGAAAATAGGACGAGATAAATCAAGCTAAAAAACATGTAAAAAGGTCACAGAACATGTCAAATACGCAATTCACTCGACCTAAAAGAAAACAACTGTATGACTAATGTTATACTATTAGTTATCACACAAATTATTATTTTACGCCAAATCTCCCCGGCAACGGCGCCAAATTGATAGCGTGTCGTTAAGCGCTACAAATTAATAATTTATAAACCTAGCTTAGCCTCAAAAATATAAACGATAGTAAAGGATAAGTAGGGTCGATCCCACGGAGAGATTGGAAAAACGCTAAATGTGATGATTTTATTAGTTAATTAATCTACAAGTCAAAAGCGTTAGTCGTATTTACGATTTAGGGGGGTTTAAATTCTGATTCCCTAAGCTTAAAATAATTAACAGAAGAATAAAACTAAACTAACTAATATTAACACGCGACAGTCAAATACCCACAATTTAAGTTCGTATTTCCTATAGGTAATTCTAGTTTGTTAACTGACAACAAATTGTTTTGATTTCAAAGCAACTAATGGATTAACTGCGGAGATTAAGATAGCAAAACCTCCCTATCCTCTCTTAGATTACAATTAACCTGAACTAGGCCGAGATTAATTCTGAACTAATCAATTTAGCAGCATTACTGAACAAAGAAGACATCATTAACCCAATTAATTCTCAAGTGTCGTCAATACTTAAGCCTTAACTGATCCCGTTTTACCCTAATCCAAACTAAACTCAATTCGCAGATTTCAGTTTAAATTAGTTGCTACTCGCTCTATGCAATTCGAACTAGGCCAAAATCACACAAATAGCAGTCAATTCAATAATCAATCACAATAAGATAGCAAATTATGAATAAAAATCGAATCTTTATAATAAAATCAATAAAACAAGAACACTAATCAACTCAAAAACCAACCCAACTCGAAATCAGTTTACAAAACTAAAATTAATCAACGAATTCGAACCGTAATTAGATACAAGAGAGTAAAGAGAACTTAATTTTAGCCCGGAACTTGCAAACTCGAATTTCGGATGTCGCACCTCCACACGAGCTCCAAATTCGCCCTTACTCGATCGTGTACTAGGACGACGACCAAGTACTTGCCTCTCTTGCTCCCTCGACCCAATTAGGTCTCGAAAATCGTCACTCAATTCGCTCAATAATTCTATAAAGATTGGGTATTTTCCGCCGCCTCTTTGATGTGAAAATCGTGAGTATATATACTGATCTTAGGGCTGATTTTTCCATAAAATTTGGAAAGATTTAGGGATAAATATTCATAGAAGATGGAAATTAGATAGATTTTGAGATTGGAAATCAAATAGAAATTGGAAAGGGGATAAATCAATTTCATCCTTCTTCACTTCGTGTATTGCGTTGTTGCTGCTGGTGTATTTGATAAAATGGTACTGGTCTCTCTTTGCTCTTCTTTTCTTATTTCTCTTTTGATTTGCACGTGGGTTTTGTAGCCCACTTACCACCTCTTCATTATTTGATTTAGTCGTGTCTTGTGTTGGTCCTGCTATTATCATTCTCGGACATACCTACAGACAAATACGGAGTATAAAGTATTAAATTATCATTAAATAATATTTAACTCATTATAAATCTAATTTTACAAAAATATATAAATGTAGCTCAAATAATATAAAAGACGACTCTAAAAGTGTAAAATTATATAATTAAAATACATCCATTTACGCACTTATCAATGGGCGAGCTAGCCCATTTGGCCCGCCATAATGGCAGGTTTGGTCACTAAAAATATAAAAATAAAATGGTCATCGGACAAAGAAAACTAGGCCCGCTAGATTAATGGGCGGACACAGACTAAATTTATATGTCCATGGCAAGCCCGCCAAGCCCGTTAAAATAAAATTTAGAAAGTTACTAAGTTATTAAAATGTCCGATGCTTATTTTTCCCCTTGGATTTTATTATGTAATTGAAACCATGTGATTTTTAGACGGATTTAGATTATAATCTCAAAGATTTAACATGCGATATATGTTGAGTTGGTGACTTTTGTTTTGTATATGAACATTTAAATCTTGACAAATTTATCGTTTCATTTGTCCATAAGCCCTCCATGATGCCCGCCAAACAAGTGTAGGCGGATATGGGCAACCACATTAAGCCCGCCATAGCGGACATGGACACATAGTTTGGGCCCGTTGGACAGATTTTGGTACAATGAGCCCGACCCATGTCCATCCCAAGCCCGCCAACGATCAGCTCTAATTCTCAGCAGGTGCTGCAAGTTTTGGACCAGAGATGGCCTGAATCACTTGGGTCATAACATTCTGGACAATTTCTTGAACCACATAAGGGTTAAGAAATTGCTGAATATCAGCAGAAGGAGAAGCAGAGGACTGAGGAACCTCAGAAATAACAAAAGGAGTATCATCCACATTAGAAGGTGAAATAACACCAGCATTGTTAGCAGACTTTTTGTGAAATTGAGAAGACTTCTGAAGAGGTTTCTTGCCCTTTGCATTAAAGGCCTTAAACTTGTAACAATGATCCTTAATATGACCCTTATTATTGCAGAAGCTACACGTTTTCAATTTGAAACACTCATCAATGGTATGACCACGTCTCAAACAATGAGAACACTCCCTCATAGTGAGCTCACCTCTGTCAACTCTAGGTTTCTTATGCACATGATGAGTGGTAGTATTGTGAGAAGCAGAACCAACACTATAAGCTAAAGAATCATGAAACACATTGACGGGCTTAAAGTCGTATGCCGTCAAAGTAAATTTATAATCACTTACTCGACCAACAACTAAAATAGCAATATAGTGGAAGTAAGGGTTGAACCCACAGAGAAGGACTAAGCTAATTTATGTGTAAAGTAGTGCAGAGTAGAAGTAACCGAATTAAAGGGGGTTTTGAGTGATTAATACTCCTAACTACTAAAACATCAAAGCAATAAACAAAATAATAAATCTAGAGCGAAATACTTGACACGAAATGAAATCCACGAACGATAAAATCACTGATCACTGAAAACATTTAATCTATTAATCCTGAGCACTTTATTGTGAAAGTCAATACAGTTCAATTATATCGACTAACGTATCCTCTCTTAAGTCAGTAATTAGGTCAAAACGGATGCCCTAAATTACCTTTTCTAAGACTAACCCAAATCACGCAATATCAAGTTCAAGTCAATAGAAGAATTAGCACAAGAATCAATAAAGATGACTAATACTAACAACGCAGTTAATACTCGAGTCACAAATTCAATTACTTTTATGATTAATTCACGACAAACTGAGTACAATAAATCAATCACAATTGCTACTGCGATGAGATTAATAAAGCAAACTGAGCCAATAATCAAATCTAGCATATGAATTAATAAAAACCCTAATTAGTTGATCACACTAATTAAGATTAAAATCAATAATTAAAACAAGCAATTGAATAATACTCAAAAGAAAGTAGAGAAATTGAAATCTCACAGATTAATTACCGCTGCTTCAATCGATCGTATCAAGTTTGATAATTTAGAAACTAGAAATTGATAATACAAAGTATGAAAACTAGGGCTAGATGGGAAAGAAAAAGTGGCAGTAGATGTTCTGGTACTCCTAATAAAATAAAGCAATCCTATATATATGCAATTTCCTAAAACCTAAATAATTACAATAAAATAAATTACAAGACTTCTTATTTCCAAAAACAGCTTATTTGACTTGGTCTTTATTCTTCCTCTTGAACTTCTTTATTCTTCATTTATTTGTCATCCACTCCGAGCCCAAATCGATATTAAAATCGCAACGAATCGACCCGAACAATAAAATCGTCGTAAAAGTGATAATTCACCAATTATTCAACAAATACAAAATATATCAAAATCACTACTAATCGACCTCTAAATATCTCAAAAGTATATAAAATCGACTCCTAGGCACCTACTAATAACGCTCCATCAAATTCCCCCACACTTGAACCTTTACTCGTCCACGAGTAAACTCATAGAAGAAAATGGTGGAATAAAGGGATTCTCTGTTGTATTAGTAAGAATGTTTCACGTGAATAAATCAACCTATAAACCAACTTATACACCCCATCTTCCAATATTATATTGTCCATATTTTTAAACGATTATTTTGGCGTATAGATCACATGTTTTCTACTTTTTTTTTACTCTATAATATCAATAATTGGGTGAAAGCATGTGGATTATAATTTTCATTTTACCCAAAATAATCGATTAAAAATCAAAATAGTATTATATTGGACGATAGGGTACAAATATTGGTTTATTAATAATTGACCAAAAGGTTAGTATATTTATGAAAAATAATTAGGTTGATTTATTGAGGAAAAATATCCCCTAGTAAAACATAAATGCTAATTACGGAGTACTCCGTATATGGTTATAACTATCGTTTTTTTTTTTTTTGGACGACGAGGGGGTTGAGTCCCCCCCGGGTACATGCATTCCCGCACCACCACATGTACCATGTAAGCCACCGCCGACGGGGGCTGCGGTGGCCAAGTGGTATGTTTTGGTTTTTTTATTCTTTTTGGTTCCAGGTGAGATTTGAGTCTAGGACCTCACATTTTGTTGCACACTTCCAGGTTAACCCAAATTCCACCTGGGCAACCACCACTTGGTTAGTTATAACTATCGTTTTGGTTGAACCCTTTACATATCAGTTAGTATAAGGACGATGATAAAATTGCAAATGGACAAAGCCAAGCAGTACTATAATAGAACGATAAAAATGGAGAAATCAAACATAGATTTATATTCTCCATGTATTCGAAAACGAACAAAGTTTTTATATTCATCTCCATTATTTAAAAGGAATGTCGAAAGCAAGTATGATAAGGATTCTTATTCTGTCAAATGGAAACGAGGATCGATACTAATTAAAGGGACTTTTAGAGTTTTAACGATATTATTTTCATTCAAGTTATAACTTACAAGTAGTGAAGTAGTATATATAGGTCATAGATGGGAACATAATTAGTACGAAATCAAATATCTTCAATAGAAAATCACCATCTACTTGAGGTAATAATTAATTTAAGTCTTACGTATATAGTTGTGTTTGTATATTAAATGTAGTACTTAATTATAATTTACGAGTATTTTTTATTCAATTGAAACTTCGTCCTTCAATGTCGAATTTGTCAGCCGAAATAGGTTTGGGCATTTTATTACAAATGTAGTCGAGACCGTCAGGAGAATATAATGCACATTTAAAGAAATAAATTCATGATGTAACTCAATTTCGATTTAGTATTCTTCGAGTAGCTTAATAACTTTACTCATTCGTAATATTTGTCACTCATATTTGCATCATTTGTCTTTCATATATATACTGCAGCTAATACAAATATCTAGAAAACATGACTTCGGAACAAATAAAAAAGCGAATTACTGCCACAATGGCGAACAAAGGTCCACATGAAATATATTGTGAACGTGTAATCAGCTGGCCACAACTTCCTGGGCCATTTCCTCCAAACATTCCGGCTGATGGTGCAATAGAATATCTCGGATTCGGAGCTAAGGGAGCAGTGTTCTACAATGGGCCTTTAAACGGCCCGGGAAGATATCAACCCGCGTGGCTCTTAGCTTGGGATGCACCTGGACTCTCTACGGGTCCTGCTCCAAACAAGGTACTCCGTTTTATATGAAACATTTGCAATATTTTCCGATATTCCTTGCTACGTTAGAATTCATCGGTGACCAACGACAAACACTCGTAAGCGTCTCTTATGTTCGTCTTTGAAATATCATTTTTTGCAGGTGTATGTTAAATGTGGAACGAAGACCGAAATCGATAACCTAACTGAGGCAGAAATTCTCAAATGTTTGGAAGAATCTTCGGATGTGTCAAAGGACGAGGACAAGTTTACAAGGACATTTGTAGACGCTACTATCAAAGGCCTGACCACGGTCGAAGAGATTGTTGGTCACGTCACTGCCAACTTCGGAGCTTACAAGTTTCCTTAAGTAGCGTTGATGTAAAAGGTTTGGTAGCAACTACTTAACTAAATAAATGCTACCACCTTCACGTATTGTATTATGTATGCATTTTAATTTCCTGGTTTTTATGATAACCACTACTATTATAAGAACTTCACAATTACTATAATGGAGCTCTATTATGTGCAATGTGCCAATGTGTGTAATCCTTTCGTTACTTACATGAGTTTGATAACATCAACATGGACTCATTAAATTATTAGTAAACGGTCAAAGGTCACTATTTAATTTTATTTAGAGAAAGAGTAAGGAAAAGTTGAACGGTTTCATCGTTTTTTGCCTCTTAGAGATTATTTTTGTTAGATAGATGTCCATTGGGACTATTCATGTTAATTACTCTCCTTTATTTTCTCTCTAAAAAATTCTAACCTCCAAAATCCATACTCCTACATGGGTCTTCCATCGATAATTAATCGGTGGTAAGCTGTCAACTTTTTTAAATTATTAATTAATTTTATGAATCACATCAATCACATTATGATTAAAAGTATCACTTTTGATGAGAGTTGTTTTTTCATCTCTATTTTCGAAGTCCTCTAAGTCAATAGTGTGATTGATATGATTTGGTGCTTCGTTACGTGTATCTTCAATAGACTCTAGTTATTCGTTTACAGTATTTGGTGCAATTAAACGATAAAATTTCCCACATATTCAATTCGACGACAGATCTCCTCAAAAGCGACATTGGGAAAGTAATACACAAATGTGTCAAAGAATCTTATCATGGTTTGCGATATTTTGTTTTACCTAAGAAGTTCTTCTTTTAGTTCTATCATGTTTTTTTTTATTATTTCAATCCTTTGTAACTGTCATTTGGCGATTTAATTTGTTAATGAATTAGTTTTTTCGTTTAAAAAAACCATTTACAAATTTAGTGTCCTTGTCATCATAAAAAAAAAATATATGTGTACTTTTGTGTATAACTGTATCCGTACATTCCCAGACAAAACTATGTGATGTAGCAGACTAATAAATATGCATCTTTTTAATAATAACTTAGACGATACAAAATGTCGAAAACTGAGTAAGTCGTGAAAAGTTGTACATGAGTCAAAATGCAAAAG
This sequence comes from Dianthus caryophyllus, assembly GCA_023091065.1. Lineage (NCBI taxonomy): Eukaryota > Viridiplantae > Streptophyta > Magnoliopsida > Caryophyllales > Caryophyllaceae > Dianthus > Dianthus caryophyllus. The sequence goes on from CM041519.1 coordinate 29,177,880, forward strand.
ATCGCTAGACTAAATCTTCATTAGCTCATTTTAGGTCTAGGTCAGCTTAGCTTGGCTACGAAATAGCCCGCAAGCAAAAACAAGCAAACAACACCCTTAAGCTCTTTTCATACGACAGCTCAAAACAATTCTCCTAAATTCCAAAAATTAGGTTCAGTAGCTAAAACCACCTTTTAGCATCCTCTAATGCAAAAATCGGGCTCACGGTGGAGTCTGAAATCGAATTTCTATTAAAATAAGCACTTTTTGAAAATTTGGGCCCGGACCCAAAATCGAGCCTAAAACCGTCATTGGCCCGCAAATCAAGGCCTTTAGCTCTCCCAAAATATTTAGCATCTCTTAGAGGTTAAGCAAGAGATTAGGACGCGTTTTACCTAAACACGCAAATCCAGAATTAGGAAAGATGCATAATCTAGAACAGAAACTGCTATCAAAACAGCAAGAGCTCTTGCGGTTTATCAAGGGAGCTGCCTCTTAACTGGCGGTTTGTCTAATAAACAGCAAGTGTTCTTGCGGTTTCCTGAGCAGTCCCATGCCATATTTTTCCTATTTTCTTCTAGGGAAATTCTCATTTGTGCCCCTAAAGAAATGACTTTTCTCACTTGTACCCCTACAATTCTCATAATCTCAATTATACCCCTGACCTTTATTATTGAATATCAAGCATGACCAAAATTGATTTAGACATAAATTAATTGCCTTCTTGGCACTAATTATGCACATGATATGGATTCTAATTATGCACCACCAATTAAGAAACTCGTTTTTATGATCTTTTCCCTAATTTTTGCCAAAATTAATTGGATTTTAAGGTGACACTTAACAGCTTCAATTAACATTTAAACCAATTTTGGTCACATATGAACTTTACTAGTAAAGCACAAGGGTATAATTGGGATTAGAAGAATTGCAGGGGTATAAGTGAGAAAAGTCATTTCTTCAAGGGCACAGATGAGAATTTCCCTTTCTTCTATGAATATGGCTTTCACCTATGATTTTTTACACATAATCACACATAAACATCCTGAATGTGATTAACATCGATCAAATTCCTACTGAAACACATTTCAAAATTTCTTTTCATACATAAAAATCGTCTTTCTACTTTCTATAGCTTTACAAGGTACATCTTGACATTATGCAAAGATTTACTCCTTAATTCACACACAATTCACATCACACAAATATTCTCAATTCATTAGAATACTTCTAGTGAATTCTTCTCTCACAAAAAGCCGAAACTTTGTCGTTTTCAAGCACAAACGAGGTAGGTTTCGATCTATGCGGGGATCTTTCTTTCCTTAAATCTCAACTTACAAGGGTTTCATTAATCTCTAACCGGCTTTGGCACGCGAATCCTCTTTGCAGAAGATGGTAATAGCAACTCGATTTCATAATTCGTTTTAACCGCGCCAAAGTCACATAAAACAACGGCCCTTAAAATAAATCAAACGGGCTTTATTTAAGTTTATGCGTAAGCTAATCCTCTTTAACGCACTAACACAATCAACAATAAATTCGACATAACTTGTACCGTTTTCGTTTATATACCTTTAAGGGTTTCAAACGAACTTTTTACATTCTACATAATATTGGAGAAATCACCTCTACACTCAAATGAACCGCTAGAGCTGTGACGGCTCACACAACAAACCGCCTGGTAACAAGTGATTTAACATCTCTTTTGCATTCATTCTTTTACTTAATATCGCAAATGTACGAAGGGGATACTTGAGCTCAAAAATCAAAAAAAATTTGTTCTCGGACCATTAGTAGCTAATTTTTAGCAGGTTTTCTAAAAAGTTTTTCTAATACTACTGAATGAACTTAAAGAAAAGTACTCTCACCCCAAATCTGAATCTCGTTTCACAATAGCCTGAGACGGATGAGTGTCGACGTGCCTTGAACTCTAAGACCGTGTCTTTGAACTTAAGACATATAGGTGGGTTCCAAACTACCGCGATAAAATTTGGTGACAACTACAAAACAGTTTCCAAATTTTTTTAACTTAATCGCTTAAACTTAAAGAACTTCTTTATTCGCTGAAACACTTAGCAAGACGACGAGTGATCCACTGCGCAGAACCAATACCCACAACTTCATATCCATTCCAATGGATTATAAGACCACGCCTCCACCTCCAATAAAAAAGTATATTTATCCTAATCTCTTATAAATTAAAATGTCTTTTTTTTTCACTTTTATGTATTTTTATACTTTATTTGTATAATTTATACGTAAGTATAGTATTTGTTTATATACGTATTTACACGTATTTGCCTTCATATTTTTTCTTTCTTTTAGTAATGATTTTCTAAGTATTTGTATTTATTCGTTTTAAGTTTTTCATGAGTTTTAAAAGATGCATGGTGTGGTGTCATAGATTAGTTTTTATGTTCCTATTGGAGCAAATGTGTTGAAGTTTTTGATATAGGATATAGTTAAAAACTCAATTATTTGCTTTGATGAGTATTGGATAACTAAAATTTGTCTTTGGCTCTAAAATTTAAACTCGACCTAACACTAACCCAAACTTCACTTGAATCCGACTTAACAAAGACTTTTACTTGAGTGGCCCGAACCGATACAACCTGAACCCATTCAAATTACTAACGTCTGACGTGACCAAATACGAGTCAAACCTGACAGAACTGTTATAATGACCAGATACAACTCAAATGTGATAAAATTCGACCCAACTAAACCTAACCTGAACTCGACCTGTGAGACCCGATTTGCACCTTACGCATTGTAAGAAATTTCAAAAGAATTTCAATTGAATGAATAATGTCGATTTTCACTTTGATGAGAATGAAGATGAATGGATGGAATACAATATATTCTCTATTCGCATTTGTAAAAAGACCCTTAATAACTTTAATTACATGCAAGTCCCACATCGATCACACATCGATCATTGATGTGAGAGTTGTTCACTTTATAAGTTTAGGAGTTACTCCTCTCATTGTCGATTGGTTTTGGCATGGAACTCTCTAGACCGTATGGAGTGGGCTCTCTCCTTCCATTAGTGCGTGTGGCCCAGGTCCGTCTATAGTTTCCCATGGTATTAGAGCCCATGGTTATATCATGAGTCTCTTGATTTAAAACCGGGTCATTTATATGGTTCATGTCTCTAATTAGAATCACTAATTTTGTATCTCTAATTAAATCACTCATCCGGTTGGGCATTGAATGCCATGGAGAAGAATCCCAATAATGTTGGGCTCCATTATAAGGCTCTGTTAATGGGCTTACGTGTGAGGGGATGTAGATACCCGTATCCGTACCCCCCAAAAAACAAACCTGATGATGAAAAGGACTTCCATTCATGCTTTTAAAAGAGTCGAAACGGTACAAAAGTGTCTAAAACGTATTAGTCATTTTTAGCGTATTAATTTGGACTTGCATAATCATAAAAATGAAATGTCACTCTTAATCATTATAAGCACAACACGAGCACGATACAGGAACGTCTTATTAAACCAAGCCACAAAAACAGCCCAACTAGCTACAAAACAGCCCAAACTTACAAAAACGACCCAAAACGCACACTAACACAACACTCAAAACGGGCCAAAGTGCGTCCCGTGTCACATTTTCACAAAACTAGACTCTACGAAACCGTAAAATAATATACTTTAATACTATTTTATTTTGAGCCAAAACCGAAAAACACGACAAAAACCGAAACACGAAAACCAAATTTGGGCCAAAACTAATTGACCCAAATCAAGCCTTAATCCACACGTAATACACCTCACAAAACACCATCATCACCCCTAAAAACACAAAGACGGCTCGAGTAGCCCACCAAAACAAAAATAGAATCGCCTGTAAACAGGCGATTAAAATCTAAATCGCTTTGTTTACGGCGATTATATTTTGTCTCATGACCACTGGTTCTTTTATTCCATTTAGTAATGCTGAAACTTAATCGCAGGCTCACTGGCGATTAAGTTTTGTCAATGCACAAAAATGAGCCATTTCCTATAAATACCAACCCCTTGCCTTCATTTCAAAACAACAATCGGTTTTACAAAACACACTAAAATACTCACAAAATCCATTCAAAAATACCGTCTTTGCATTTTCGAAAGGTAAACATTTTACCTACGTTTTGGGACGTTTGAGACTTCGGACAAAGGGTTACATTAACCCCAACCCGATATTGGCACTAGCGAAGCCGTATTAAATGTCTGGTTGTAGCAATTTGGATTCATAATCCGCCTAAACCCGCCAATATCGCATAAATAAACGACTCATTATCACTAAAGCAAACCGACGTCACTTTTATAATTATGCAAGTCCTCATTCATGCATTAAATAACGACTAGAATCACGGATCCAACACTAAATTGTACCGTTTCATAGAGTCTTTTAGCATGTCAAAACTGAGGGTTTTTCACAAATTTAAATACAAGGTCGGAAAATAACGTTTATGGTAATAATTTAGTCAATAAATTATTATTTAACGTACATTTCCTATAGCAATATGTCATTATTTTGACAATTTACATTATTTATGCATTTTAATCGAGTCATACTTATTCGCACTTGTACGTAGCGTCATTTTAGCCCAAATATCGAAATTAACTAAATGTTTTCAAATTAGTAGAGACTACTTTTTACGTAGGCTTTTTGATTTCAGTTTTCAAAAACACATTTTCGTCAAAACTTTTGAAAAGTAACCTCACTCCGAAACTCTTCTCTGGTTTCAAACCTCAGATAGATAGGTATCGACGCACCTTGAAATCTGAGACACTCGTGTCTTGTATTTCAAGACGCGTTGAATAGGTTCCAAATTCCTTTAATATTTGGTGGCGACTCCGAAAATACATTTTCAAAAAAGATTTTCTACTTTTCTTTTTTTGATCACAAATTTATGCAATGATCTCCCCCATTTTTACAAAACTTCGCACCCTCTTTTCCTGCGAGGCGCATTCCGCTTCCCGCACTCAAGACGGCGAAGCAAGGCGCAGTATGCGTCGATAGGTTTCTCCCACCTTCCCGGTACCTTCAGCTGGCGACTCCGCTGGGGACGAGCATGATTTTTATTATTTTTGAAAAACTAGTTTTTCTTTTATTTTAAAATCATAAAGAAGTGAAGCTTGAAACTTTGAAAACATTTACGCTTTCGATATTTGGGCAAAAGTACGTTGAGTCGAATCCTCCTGATTCAAACCACACCCTCGAGAGCGGCCCTAGTAACTCTCGCTTCATAAGTGAGGTAACTCTGGACACACTGTTCTCTCACCCCTCCACGATTACAAGTACGGCATCCGTACAAACGATCGTAACCAGTCAAACTCGAACGCTCTAGGGCCCGTCTTGAATTCACACCTAAGACGTGTGTAGTCTTGCGGGTGCCCCTACCTAAACGTTACGGGAATGGCCGGAGGGAACCTTACCCTATAAACCAAAAACCTGTGTTTATATGTACAAGTGCGAAGCTATAGTACCCTCACTATAGTCGTCTTTCAAAACTTTCTGCATACGAAAACTTTTCCTAGGCATTATACTTTTAAAATACGTCCATTTTTGAAATTACTTTTTCAAACTTTTTTCAAAAAAGGTCATACTTTTTAAAACACGCCGTTAGGCTCTTTGACCTATCGTCATTTGAGTTTGATAAATAAAATGCCGCTACATTTAAAACCAATCCAGGATAATCACTATATCCCAGGTCTTTTTCAAAACGTAAATGAATTATGCGACTGACGTATCGTCATAATACATTTATTGCTAAAAACATTTCACAAAGCAAAAACCCGAATATGTCAATTCATTTCGGAGATTTTAAATGAAGTTAACTTTTAGAACATTAGATTTAGCTCTAAGTCGAGTGACTCTTTAGTCGTCCCGATTTTATCTTTTTCTCTCAGAAACAAAAAACGCGGGCTCGTTCAGATGCGAACCCGCTGATTTACTCTTTGAATCGAGTGACTTATTGTCATTTTCGATTTAAATTCCTGAGTCACACGTAAAAGACGAACAATTGATTGCCTTTTACCCAATTTTAACATCCTCAGATCGGCTAGCCTATCGCTACTTCGGTTTGATCATTTTTATCGTAATCTAATGATGAACCCCTGGCAACATACCGCCAAACTGGGTTAATCAGATTATGATCATACAAATTTTTCAACCTCGAGAATAGAGACGTGTCAATATGCCTCTACCTCAAAAGCTTCCCGTGTCATTTTGAAAGCTAAAAACACGAGTCGAGTCTTGCACCCACCTTTTGCATTTTTATGTCTTTCTTTGGTCGTGAATGTGATTTTTCATTTGAGTCTTTTTCTTTTCTTTTAGAATCACTAAAGGTTTGAAAACTTTGTCAGGTCCGCTCACTGAAAAACCCTGGATACACGACGAACTAAGAACCGTCACTTAAACCCACCTCCGCCTCCAAAGAAGCGCTCCTACAACAGATCAAAACCAAAACCTATCATGGCCTTTCAACACGATGAAGGTCTCGGAGGACCACCACCACCCCCCCGGAGGTAACTGCCGAACAAGTCCGACAGCTCAATGATAGGATAGCTAGCCTCACTGCGACGATCGAGCAAATGGCTATCATGCAAAAGTTTGAAGCAGAGAAAAACGCCGTGCGCCTGGCCGAAGAATCCGAACGGAATGCAAAAAGGATTCGAACCATGGAAGAGCGTCTCACGAACTCAAGGGGTTACTCCATACACCAAGAAAACGAGCACATCCCAAAGAACGTCAGGTCCATGCTACCAGACAAACTAGCACTCAGCGATCTTCCCGTCTTCAAAGGTCACGAGAGCCCGCTCGTTCACGTCAAAGCTTTCAAAGCCAAAATGGCCATCATGGGTGTCGAACCCCCTGCATGGGCTACCTTATTTCCTCACTCATTAGACGCGCAACCGAGGGCATGGTTCTATGCTCTAGAGCCACACAAAACGGGTAGTTTCGAGGACATAACGGTTGCGTTCGATCTACAGTATCGGGACAACAATGATTGTAACAACCCGGGTTTTTCAAAGGAAATAAAATACGATTTAAAAAGGTTTTAGGAAAGATAAAGGTTTTAAAACTGAAATCACGGTGGCGGAAACACCGTAGCCCGGATTATTACTCAAACAACTACTAAAACTAAACAGAAAGAAAAGAGTAGGCCTTAAGGCCTAGCAAAAACATGGGGAATAAATACCCCTTACAACCAAACCAAACAAAGTCCAAAATCCAAAAGGAAATAAAGTCTAAAGCGAAACCAAAAGAAATACAAGTCCAAAAGCAAAGTCTAAACAAAACAACATCTCTTCTAAGGTAAAGCATGGTCATATCCTCGCATTTCCTCACTCGAATCCCGTCACGCGCATACCTATAAAAAGAGAAACAACATCCACAATCAGTGGGGAGTAACTAGGTGCTCCCCAGTCACATTTTAACATAACAAAATGCAACAACAACAATGCAACTAGCTCACCTGGCCTAAGGCCTAAACCAAAGCACAAATACATGATCAACAATACAAACAACGATGAAACAACATAAACAAATACAAGCACAAACACACGGCACAACACTTGTTGTGACCAAACCAATCGATCCCATGTGGCGATCCATCTTCAAACCAATTGCGAGAGTAAGCGCGGAGAACTGGGTGGAGCAACAAGAACCACCCCGGGTGAAGCAACAAGAATCACCCAAACCCTATGGCGGAACAGCAACAAGAAGTTCCTCAATAATCACAAGTCTAAATTTGGCCAAATTCCACCGAGCAACAAGAACGGTGACGACATAAACATAACCATAGTCTCTAACCCTTCTGGTTGAGAACCCATGATAGCTCTAGCTAAGCAACAAGAATAGCCGAGGGGACCATGAGCGGTATCCGTCCAATCTAGGACGTTGTATCTCCTCACACATGTGCCAGAACAGTACCCATGTGCAAACTTAACCCAAGCATAACCTGTTAACCTGTTAACCTGTCTCCAATACTCCACACAACCATACAACCATACTCATACACACACAAGTCGCAATATCATCATAACCAATCATACATACGGAGTACGACATGATCAACATGCTATACAAGTCATACATTCGTTTACATGCTCATAAATCATTATTTAGTGATCAAACAAAGTATATCTCATTTCGGTTTAGCATAGATAACATCCTAATACATGCCAAAACTCAAACAAGCGACCATTGAACCAACATACACACACAAGCCTCACGGCTCATGCACACAACACACGGCCTATGTGTCAAACACACGGCCAAGCACAACCAAACCGTTTTCATGCATTATAATCGATACTTATGTGACCGATACTCGATTTATATGATTCATTCATTTAAACATGCATACAAATATTACTTAACCTCTTATAAACAACTTAACTCGTAACTTATCATAAGGTGATTAATACCAACAACATGTATCAACATACCCATGTCAAAGCAAGGAAGAATAACAACAAGAACAAGTAGCAAGGGCTTCGGCCCTCACCACATACACACGGCCAACACCACAAACAACAACAAACCGATATTAGATCAATCTACAAGCATGAATCGTGATACAACATGAGACTTAAGCATGAATATATGATTATAAAACAAACCCTAGCATGAGGCCAACAATACTAGCATGAAATCAAGATCAAAACATCAACCATCATCATAACAACAATATAGACATCAACACCAACACAACCAAGGCCTCATACATGCTAAAACATGACTAGATCACACCTACTTACCTTTGTAGAGCCTCAAACTCGTGCTACTCGTCCTCCTCTTCAACAAGGATGGTATCTCCCTCTTCAAACCCTTCTTCTCCTTTGATGATCCAAGCCAAACAAGCAAACAATGAATACACACAACATAACACATAAAATAATAAGAAACCAGAAATAAAAAAGAGAGGAAAAGAAGGTCATTCACCAAGGAAAGAGGCTAGGAAAGACTAGGATGAATGGAATGATAGCTTGAAAGTGTAACAATGGTGATTGAATGAGTTTTGGAGAGGTAACTTGAGAGATGGATGACACGGCTAAGTCGTATCGCCAATATCAAAATAAACCTAAAAGACAACTAACAGTAGCTAGCAGCAAGAAGGATCGTATCCACAGGGAAACAGCTCAGTTATAAGTTAAAGTCGGCAATAACAGGTCTAACTCTAGGGTATGAAAATGGGTTTGTTTTGAACTAATAACTAAAGTAATAATAAAGCAGATAAACAAGAATCAATAAGGAGAAGGATTAGGGCATCAGGATCATTATGACAGTGATTCAGGAACTCAACTCAAAAGTAAATAACATTCAATTGAAGCTATGCAAGTGGCTAGGTTTAGGAATACGCTCTCTCGAGTCAATATTAACCTTAAGCAAATTTAGCGGGCTCTCGCAACTTACTAAAATCAACTTATCAAATACGCGTGAGTCTAGTTTCAATTAGGCTTTCGATCTTAAACTGAAACAACCTAGATTCAATTCAATAAAGGCGTCCCTAAATTCAATTGATAATAAAACGCGTAGGAAGAAACCAACTTGCACAAGTTCAATCAAAATAGCAATTAAAACATGTCCTGAACCAACTATCACAAATCACCTTCAAACCCTAATTATAATTTAGCTACTCATAATTAAGGCTAAACAACAATAATCATATGAAGACATAATTAAATGAAATAATTGCAATTGAATAAAAACCTGAAACTTACGGAGTACCGACGGTTACAAAGAAGATCAAATCTTGAAGCTAAACTAAAGTTTGAATGTTTTGTAAAGAGAGAAAGTAAGCGATAAACCTAACTTAGAAAACTAATGTAAAAATAAAGCATAAGTTGTATCTCACACGAAAATAGGTTTATATATAAGTGCCCAAACTAATCCCACTCGAAAATAGGAAATTCGTCGCTAAAGAGCATGGCAGCCGGCCGGCCGGCTGCCGGTCCATCTGACCGGCCGGCCTGCTTAGGCTGGGCCAGCTCGTTTTCCTTTGTCTTGGGCCAAGTTCTCCTTCTTGGGCCTTTATTACTCGTAGGCCTTTTTATCTTTTGGTCCTTGGTCTCGTATTCTCGAGCTCCTGCGCGCGCTCAGGCTTGGTCTTCTTGGCTCAGTTCTCGTATTGCTCCAATGTCCCGGGTTTTGGCTCAAAACCACCAAAACCTGCAAAATGTAAATGAAAGGCAGCAGTATCGAGAAATATAACAAATAGCTCGTAAACTAGCGATAATCACGAGTAAATATAAGCTAAATGCGACTGAACCGGGGGCATAAAACGTATATAAATAACATGTATCAAACTCCCCCAAACCAAACCTTTGCTTGTCCTCAAGCAAACAGCATCGGAGAAAATCAAAGTGACACGAACTTATCACGCTAGTATCTCGTAGTGGACGACCTACGCACATAAACATTACAACCAAAGTCTATTTCACCGAGAATAGAGCACAAGTCTCAACCATTCACGCCACATTATATCACTAGCCTCTAACGCTTACGCAACAGTAAAACTAACGACCATCAATTCAAGCAAGGCCAACCGATCGTACCACTAACCATCATCCAATCTTTCCAAATCACTTCCTTTTTCCTTCTTTTCTTTTCTGTATTCTTTTTTTGTTCTTTTCTGCAAATGTGGAGCATCCCTCGTATGTAGTACCGTTTAGCTTGACGTTCACTCGGTAAAAATCGCGCTCGGGTACACATATTTCCTTAAGGGTTACATTATTGCTCATACTCTCGGTCGCAACCAAATTCATGGCCACTGTGGTTACTCAAATCAATGAGTCCCCTCCGAGAGCATCGAAGCATTGCTCCAACATAAAATGAATCATTCCAATCATACCTCCAGCCAACAAACCAATCATTCCACAAACCATTGCCAAGCTCGAATGTCAAAGTCGAAAGTAAACAAGCGAAAAGCAGTAAGAATTAAGCAAATACAAGTGGGCTAGTGTTGAGGCTCGCAATCTATTAATAGGAAACAAACCAATCGTGCAAGCTAAGGCGATAGAAAGTCGACTCAGAGATACTAAAGATCAAAGTAAGTGTACAAATCAATTCCCCAAACTAGATAAAGCAAGACAAAGCAGACCAAAAAGACTCGTATGTTTGTAATTTTTTGAATTTTTTCGATTTTTTTTTGAATTTTTGTAATAAATGCACACGAAATGAAAATGCAAATGAACTAATGAACGCGAAAGTGTTTCCCTCCCCCAAACCAAATTACACATTGTCCTCAATGTGAAAAACAGCATAACCACAAAAGCAGAGGAGGACACATAACATACGGGGAAGAAAAAGTAAAGCGATAAAGGAGGGGAAAATGGGGAGAAGAGTGCTCACATGATAAAGTCGGAGCTCCCCCAAACCGAAGCAAAGCATGGAGTGCGGCTAAAAATCCACGTATATGCGTCCAAATCAGTCCAGCTAGGCAATACTTCGGAGCAGCAGACAAGAAGCAACAAAGCGGGCGGCGAGAACACGGGCGGTCGGCCGTGGCCGGCCGGCCGGCTCTGGTGCACAATTCTTTTTTGGCGTTTTCTGTTTTCCACAATTACGCTCGGCCCGGTCGGGCCCGGCGGCCGATGGCCGGTGGCATGCCTCTCATGGCGTTTGCTTTAAAATACTAAGGACAAAGTCCAAAAGTACTGCGCTAAAATCATTCATAAAGACCCTCGTCTCTCGCTCAAAATCAAACCAAAAGTCATAAAAACAAACCAAACAAAGTACAAGTGCTAATAAAAAGTACAACGTCATCGGGTTGCCTCCCGGAAGCGCTGGTTTATAGTCCCGCACGACTCTTCACAGCTTTAGAAATCAAGTATACGGAGGCCAAGGGCATTGGCCATTTGCAACCACCTCACTTGTCGTAACGTGGTCAGAACGCAGCAGATTCCTGCCTCCTCGAGGCAGCTCATCGTCAAATATCAGCACGCACGGGATTCCTCCTCTAAGCAGCTCACCATATCTCCCCTGTGCTCCGAGCGACTCAATCGTGGGGCTCTCATTCTCATTACTAGCAGCATAAAGGTCAGCCTTCAACACTTTCCTCTCCCTCAAACCAGTCGTGCAGCTGCTCGGCGACATACCTGCACAAGGGGAGACAACAGAAAGGACCTCCAAAGTGTCTCCAATAGAGTGAGACGGAGGTATAGCATCAATAGTACAAACCGACTCTAACTGCATCGGCGATCTCGGGACACTAGATTGAGTGAAAACCAACTTCTCCCCCCCTACTGTAAAGGTCAAAGTCCCATTACCCACATCAATGAGCGCTCCCGCGGTATGTAAGAAGGGTCGTCCTAAGATAACCGGGATATGGGAATCCTCGGGTATGTCGAGCACAACGAAGTCTACGGGGATAAAGAACTTTCCAACCCGTACTGGGACGTCTTCTAAAATACCTAGAGGTCGCGTAACTGAACGGTCGGCCATCTGTATAGACATGGAGGTACACTTAAAAGATGTCATGTTAAGCTTCTTACAGATGGAGTAAGGGATCACACTCACACTAGCTCCTAAATCGCAAAGGGCATTATCAATCGTGTGTGTGCCTATAGCGCAGGGGATAGAGAAACTACCCGGATCCTTTAGCTTAGGGGGAGGGTTACCCTGCAGAAAACGACTACATTCCCCCGTAAAAGCGACTGACTCTACCTCGCCCAAAGACCGTTTCCTAAGCAAGACTTCCTTCATGAACTTAGCATAAGCAGGCATGTCACGAATTAAATCAATAAAAGGAATGTTTACCTGCAAGCTCTTGATGATCTCGAAGAACTTACTGAACTGGGAGTCCTCTTTGGATCGTGCACTCCGTGGGAAAGGTAACCTAATTTGAATTTCCGGACCCTTAACATCACCCGTAGCTTTGTTCTTTGCGGTCCCCGGACCGGCTGCCGGTCGACCGGCTGCGCCGTCTGTGTCGTCTTTTCAGCTGCAATTGACGTGATATCCGCTTCCCCATCACCACCAGCGGCTCCTCCACTCAGCTCTGCAGACCCCGGCACCTTAGGACCATCATAAGTTCGCCCACTCCGCAACTGAATCGCATTAACATGCTCAATATTCGTCGATTGATCGCCTGCGGAGGTAATTGACCCTTTGACGGTCGCTGCGGACGTAGCAACTTGAGCCACCTGCGTCTCGAGATGCTTAACGGCCTGATTTGTCTCCATTTGCATCTTTTGAGTGTCCATCTGCATCTTCTGCATGGCCATCATCATGGACCGCATTTCACTAATGGGTCGAGGGACGGTGTATGTTGTGATGGAGGGACATAGGGTGGCTTTTGGTAGGTGGGTGGTTGTTGTTGGAAGTTTTGTGAGGGGTTGGTAGGGAGTGTTTTGGGGTGGTTGGGTAGTCGGGTTCTGCACATTCAGCTACGATAAGATAACAAATGAGCGATCATAACCAGGTTGGTTTTGGTAGGGCGAGTTTTGATTATAAGGTTGGTACGCATAAACCTCGCTCCTGGGCGCAGATGCCCCGCGAGTAACCGAATCGTGCCTGCAGCGGCGTTGGCGTGAGCACTAGAAGAACCACCTCCGTTCATTTGGCTAATCTGCGCGATTAAGCGCAAAGAACTTGACTTCGTGAGTGGCCGACGCTCCCCTTATCACGGTCATCATGTGCGGACCGCGAATTCCCCCTAGGCTTCCCGAACTGAGATGAGTGAATAGCCATATCCTCAATCAACCCCCAAGCCTTATCGTCGTCGACGTTATTAGCAAAACGTCCCTCCGCAGCAGAATCAAGAATGGCTCTACTCTCCGCATAAAGACCATTGTAAAAAGTCATAATCACAAGCCAATCGTTCAGCCCATGATGAGGACAATCCCGTGTCATCTTCTTATACCTTTCCCAAGCTTCAGCAAAAGTCTCATCGTATGTCTGCTTGAAGCCCTGAATCTGACTGCGCATCTGGTTGGTGCGCTCTGGAGGATAAAACTTGGAATAGAATGCAAGAGCCAAACTCCTCCAATCAGTAATACCCGCAGCCTCCTTGTCGAGGTCCGTGATCCACTCACGAGCTCGATCCTTTAATGAGAAAGGGAACAGCATCTCCCTTATTTGGTCTTGAGTGATCCCAGCCTGCTTAATCGTCGAACAGTAGTCCGTAAAAACCTGCATGTGTCGACCAGGATCCTCGGTGGGATAACCACCAAACTGATTTCGCTCCACCAAATTTAGAAAGGCGGGGCGAATCTCGAAGTTGCCCGTAAGAGTAGCGGGCATAGTGAATCCATTTGGGATGGACTCCGGTTTAGGAACCGAGTGACTCGAAAGTTTAGGCATTGTCACTGGCTCCTCTAAGTCGATCACAACGTGTATGTTGTCCTCTTCGTAGGACGATCGTTCGGAGCGAGATTCCTCCTCTGAACTGTGCACGCTCTCAGCTGCGTATGACTCTGCGATTTCCTTGAAGAAGTTACGCGTACGGTGCAAGGTACGCTCAGGTTCAGGATCAAACGGGACTAAACCTGTAGGTGACCTGCGCATATATAACTCGAAGGAAAAGGTGAGAACGGTCTCAAGGAACTAGGTTCCTTGAGACAAAAGAGAGAAAAACCTGTAACTAAACAATAACTAAAACTAGCAAAGCCGTTTCCCCGGCAACGGCGCCAAAATTGACACGGCTAAGTCGTATCGCCAATATCAAAATAAACCTAAAAGACAACTAACAGTAGCTAGCAGCAAGAAGGATCGTATCCACAGGGAAACAGCTCAGTTATAAGTTAAAGTCGGCAATAACAGGTCTAACTCTAGGGTATGAAAATGGGTTTGTTTTGAACTAATAACTAAAGTAATAATAAAGCAGATAAACAAGAATCAATAAGGAGAAGGATTAGGGCATCAGGATCATTATGACAGTGATTCAGGAACTCAACTCAAAAGTAAATAACATTCAATTGAAGCTATGCAAGTGGCTAGGTTTAGGAATACGCTCTCTCGAGTCAATATTAACCTTAAGCAAATTTAGCGGGCTCTCGCAACTTACTAAAATCAACTTATCAAATACGCGTGAGTCTAGTTTCAATTAGGCTTTCGATCTTAAACTGAAACAACCTAGATTCAATTCAATAAAGGCGTCCCTAAATTCAATTGATAATAAAACGCGTAGGAAGAAACCAACTTGCACAAGTTCAATCAAAATAGCAATTAAAACATGTCCTGAACCAACTATCACAAATCACCTTCAAACCCTAATTATAATTTAGCTACTCATAATTAAGGCTAAACAACAATAATCATATGAAGACATAATTAAATGAAATAATTGCAATTGAATAAAAACCTGAAACTTACGGAGTACCGACGGTTACAAAGAAGATCAAATCTTGAAGCTAAACTAAAGTTTGAATGTTTTGTAAAGAGAGAAAGTAGAGCAGTAAACCTAACTTAGAAAACTAATGTAAAAATAAAGCATAAGTTGTATCTCACACGAAAATAGGTTTATATATAAGTGCCCAAACTAATCCCACTCGAAAATAGGAAATTCGTCGCTAAAGAGCATGGCGGTGGCCGGCCATCTGATCCATCCGACCGCGGCTTGCTTAGGGCGGCTCGTTTTCCTTTGTCTTGGGCCAAGTTCTCCTTCTTGGGCCTTTATTACTCGTAGGCCTTTTTATCTTTTGGTCCTTGGTCTCGTATTCTCGAGCTCCTGCGCGCGCTCAGGCTTGGTCTTCTTGGCTCAGTTCTCGTATTGCTCCAATGTCCCGGGTTTTGGCTCAAAACCACCAAAACCTGCAAAATGTAAATGAAAGGCAGCAGTATCGAGAAATATAACAAATAGCTCGTAAACTAGCGATAATCACGAGTAAATATAAGCTAAATGCGACTGAACCGGGGGCATAAAACGTATATAAATAACATGTATCAATGGAGAGAATGAATGTGGATGGAAAAGAGAGGAAATGAGAGAATGAAAGATTAGGATAGATAATCTGATGATTAAGTTGCTTAGGATAGATTATACGAAGTATATCATGTCTTGAGCCAAAAGAAAACGCGGAGAAAACCCTAGAAAAACAAACCCGCGCTGAGGAGCGGCTCGCTCTGAGCCCAGAGCGGCTCGCTCTGATGGAGCGGCTCGCTCCTCTGACGGAGCTGCTAGCTCTGACCCATATTAGAGCATATTCTCGTTTCTTCCCTTCTTTTCTTCAATCCCCACTCTAACCCTTACTTATCCAAGCTTCTAAGACTCTCCCAAGCTCACCCATGAACCCGGGTCTAACTCTGACCATAACCAAGACCCGACTCACCCAAAAAGGAATGATTTCCCGAGCTAAAAATGGAAAATCGCTCGATTAGGAAGCTTACTAAATAAGGAAAGCGAATAAAATAAATTAGAAAAAGCCGGGGTGTTACAATGATATCCAAGTCTCGCTACGTACCTTGGAGGTCCTGACTCAGAGGGACACTGAAGGGTTTACCGAGTACCTGACGCGCTGGAAGAAACTGTGTGCCCAAATACCTAACCGTCCAAGGGACACTGATTTAATCACTAAATTCATCAACAACCTCACCCCCGCATACCAACAACACCTACGGTACGGGAATTTTGACAACTTCTCAACCCTCAGCGTCGTCGGCGAGCTCAACGAGGACGACCTCCGTAAAGAAAATAGGAATAAGAGTACGGGTCGCGGATATCAAGGAAGCTCATCTCGAGCCACTGCCAAAGTCGAGCCCATCCACGCCATCAACGCACTGGACGCGTTAGAGGCACCACCGGTTTTTACGACACCACCAAGGCCTGCCATACCTCCTCCAAAAGCATCATACTCACCTCTTGGTCCCAATTCAATGAAGGCACGACGAAACTTTGACCCCATATACATGACTTACTCGAAGGCCCTACAGAAGCTTGTGAGCCGCAACGTACTTCAACCCATAGGACCTACTAGCGAGCCTCCCCCGGACAAGAAACCGAAGTCGTGGGATCAGAACGCGTACTGCGAGTTTCACAGAGGAAAAGGGCACGACACCGAGCAATGTTTTCGCCTAAGAACATAGTTCAGGACTTGATCGACGACAATACCATTGTGAAGCCTAGCCCAAGCCATAAGCCTTCAAACCAAATTTCGTCAGATTTGCATAACCACGCTATATTTATAGGGACACGTCCCTTCATCGACTGCTCTAATCTGATCATCCCAAGTGACCATGAAGTCAACGGCATCTGGAATACTTCTGAGGATGAAGCCGACAATGATGACATCCGCATGTGTCTCCAAGATGAGCCCTACGAAGAGGAGACTCAACCCCGTCGCCCGCCAGGCAAATACGGCGAATTGCGTCACAAATACCCATTCAGGCTATCGGACAGTGATGATAAAGTAGCCTACCTAACGCGTTCGGGGCGCCCATATCAAGCTTCTTTGGAATTACTTGAACCTCAAAATCCCCCGCCAAGGTTGACTGCTCAAGAGAAGAACAAAGGAATAATCATAGACGAAGACACGCCACCTTCTCCTCCTACCTCCGCAGCCTCGCTCCCAAGTCCCGCTCTTACAGGCTTTACTAGTTCACCCGCAAGCACCGCTCCTACCCCCACGCTGCCAGCCAACAAAGTAGCAACGTCAAGCGCTACCCCAGCACCCTTACCTATACCTGAGATCGGGGACACGCTCCACAAACAACTTCACAAAACGGCGCGGACATTTCAACTGGCGACTCTTGGGGACTCAATGGGACATCGTGAAGCCCTTTACCAAGCTTTACAGGTCACCCCAATGACATCAGAAATGTCTCCAGAAAAACTTATCAGTAACATTACGCGTGAATGGCAAGCCAACGCCGTCACCTTCTCAGATAAAGACCTCCCTCCATTCGGTGGCACGCACAACCTGCCTCTCTACATCAACGTAGAATGCCACGGCATGACATTGCCGGTCGTCCTCATCGACAACGGATCTGCAGTCAACGTTTTGCCCCTTGAGACGGCCAAGAAGTTGGGAATTAAGGAAAATGACTTTATCCCATGTACAGACGGCGTCAGGGCTTACGATGGAACGCGGCGCGGCATAAAAGGAACCATCTCTTTCCCCATCATGACAGGACCCGTCATGAGGAAAACTGAGTTCCAAATCATCGACATACCCCCAACCTACAACATGCTATTGGGAAGGCCATGGATCCACGCTACCAAGGCCGTCACCTCAACCCTACATCAAAAGGTCAGGATACCTTTAGATGACGAGATCGTCACCATCGACGCTTCTAACTTTCGGGCTACGCTTAAACAACACAAAGGAAGCAATAGTACCGCAGAAATAAACGCCGATCCAACCGATGACATATATGGTTTCGACTTCGACTTCAGCATCTGTGCCATGACGTGTGAAGAGGAAATCGCTATGCTCTACGCCAAGAACAACGACAATAAATGGCCTACCATGGGTCTGTCTTATGTACCATAGTCATATGAAGTCTCTCAGGGTTGGGAAGCTTACAACGATCGCAAGAAGTACCACGACTTTCACATGCGGCCATATCACATCTTCCCTAGCCACTACTTCGTCAGAGAAGGCACTAGCAGAGTTCCCAAAAACGTATCCACATACACCATCATTTGGGATTGAACTCGTCTCCGACATCATCACGCAACTCCAACTTCAACCCCACTAACCTAATCGTTCCTTACGAGGAAAAAACACGACGGATGGTCAAAACCCTTGAATGGACCGACGAACAAGGCCGCACTTTCAAGATTACTACCGCCAAGGCTATACCTTCAAGATTCGACTCAAGCGAAGATGAAGACAACGCCCTCAAAGAAAAAGACCGTCACGGAATTTAAGCTCCCTCGTCGCCACTTCAAGTCTTATACCCCAACCAAGCCCCCGGGTTATCTCCCAAATGTAATCAATTTAGCTAAAGAACTAGAGTCATTAAGGTTGTCCAAAGCTCCCTCGTCTGAGCTATCTTCAAATGTAACCGCTTTTGATAACATTAATAACATGAAAGTTTTTGGTTACTCTTTGCCTCATTTAAAATCTACTCTATCTAATGATTGCGATAAATTTAAGCTAAATAACATTGCATTATATAGATACATTGCAAGCATTGTCTCAAAACCCGAACAGGAGCCCATCATTGAAGACACAACAACCATCGACATAGGCACGCCCGAAGAGCCTCAAGAACTGCAACTGGGGGCTTCCCTAAGCGCAGAAGAAAGGGCCACATATACCAAGCTCCTCGCAGAGTTCAAGGACGTCTTCGCCTGGTCATATAAGGACATGCCCGGCATAGACCGTGAGATAGCTGAACACCGCATCCCGATCAAGCAGGGAAGCAGACCGGTCAAGCAGAAACTCCGACGCATCAAGCCAGAATGGTCCCTCATGGTCAAAGAAGAGATCGAGAAACAACTACAAGCTGGGTTCATCCGAGTCATCGAATACTCAGACTGGGTCTCCAATATGGTACCGGTTATGAAGAAAAACGGCAAAATACGAGTATGTGCCGACTTCCGAGACCTAAACAAAGCCTGCCCAAAAGACGATTTCCCACTACCTCACATGGATATCCTGATCGACAACACAGCAGACCACGCCTTACTGTCATTCATGGATGGATATGCAGGATACAACCAAATCAAGATGGCAGCAGACGACATGCCAAAAACCACTTTCGTAACACCCTGGGGGACGTCTTCGCTACGATCATGCCATTTGGGCTCATAAATGCCGGCGCTACCTACCAACGCACTGCTACCACCTTGCTCCACGACATGATGCATAAGGAGGTCGAGGTATACGTCGACGACATGATCGTAAAGTCAAAGGAAAGGGACAACCACGTCACAAACCTTCGGAAATTCTTCACCCGAATCAGGCAGTATAAGATGCGATTGAACCCACAGAAATGCACCTTTGGGGTCACATCAGGCAAGTTGCTGGGTCACATAGTAAGCCAGCGCGGGATCGAAATAGATCCGACCAAAATCAAGGCAATAATGGGTATGAAACCGCCAAGCAACATCGACGAAATAAGGAGCTTTTTGGGACAAGTCCAATATATCTCCCGATTTATCAGCAAACTTACAATGATTTGTGAGCCAATCTTCAAAAAATTGAAGAAAGAGGAGCATACGAAATGGGACGACGATTGTCAACAAGCATTCGACAAAGTCAAGAGCCTGCTCACAAATCCACCCGTTCTGGTACCCCCACAAAAGGACTTGCCCCTATCGCTATACTTAACGACCACGCCAAACGCTATGGGTGCCATGCTCGCCCAAGAAGTCAACAACGAAGAACGGGCCATCTACTACATCAGCAAAAAATTCCACGATTACGAAACTCGGTATGAACCAGTCGAGAAAAGCTGCCTCTCGCTTGTCTGGGCAACCAAAAAGCTCAGGCACTACCTACTCGCTAGCACAACAAGAGTCTACTCCCTAATGGACCCCCTCAAGTACCTATTTGAAAAACCAGTCCTAAATGGGCATATGGCCAGATGGACTCTACTCCTCGCCGAGTATGAACTCAAATACCTCCCTCTGAAAGTGATCAAGGGAAGAGCAGTTTCCAACTTCCTTGCAGAAAACGCTATCATCGAACAACCCATGATCGACACAATGTCATTCCCTGACGATGGAATCTTTGCCATAGAAAAGGAATACTGGCAATTATACTTTGACGGAGCATCAAATTACCGCGGCTACGGAGTAGGAATACTCTTAATATCCCCAAATGGTGACCACACTCCGCTCTCGATCAAGCTCGATTTTAGCGTCACAAACAACGCCGCGAATCTGGCTGCATTCTGACTGCAAGCCGCCATCGCCCTCAAAATAAAGAACCTACGGGTACATGGAGATTCATTCCTCATCATAAACCAAGTTACAGGGGCATGGAAGATCATGAGCGAAACCCTCACCGAATACCAAACAAAAGTACAAAAACTCCTAACCAATTTCGACAGCATCGAATTTTACCACCTCGAGGAAGAAAACCCGGTTCTTGAAGCGCCTTTGTCAAAACTCATCCCTCCTCAACATGCCACCAGACATGAAGTTACTACCCATCATCGTCGAAAGACGTGACGAACCAGCATACATCCATACCATCGACCTGGACGAAGCCGAGCAAACAGAGCCTTGGTATCAAGCCATAATCAACTACAAAACAGACAACACTTACCGACCCGACACCGATAAACGTGGACAGAGAGCTATCAGACTCCTAGCTTCCCAATTTGTGCTGGAGATGGGACAATTACTCAAGAAAACACCACAAGGGACGCTGCTCATATGTGTCGACTACAAGAAGGGGCAGGAAATCGTCACGCAAGTCCATGATGGCGAATGCGGACCCCACATGAACGCCCGAGCACTCTGCAAACAGATTCTACGGCTAGGATGGTATTGGACAACCATGGAAGCAGACTGCATCCAGTACGCCAAGCTAATCGCCACAACTGCCAAATTTTCAGCAATGTCCAACATGTACCACCTTCACCACTATACAGCCTAACCTCACCCTGGCCCTTTTCAACCTGGGGCATCGACGTAATAGGAAAAGTCCACCCCATCGGAGCAGGAGGTCACTGCTTCGTGCTGGTGGCCATCGACTACTTTACTAAATGGGTAGAAGCAGCATCTTTTCGAACCCTCGGCACCGAAGAAGTCGCCAAGTTCATACAGACAAACATTATATGCCGATATGGCATACCCCATGAGTTCATCAGCGATCAAGGCTCGCACTTTCAGCGCGAGACAGAAGCTATACTCACAAAATACAACATCCAACATCACAAATCCTCGCCCTATCGACCCCAAACCAATGGAGCCGTTGAAGCAGCAAACAAGACGGTCGTCACCATACTCGAGAAAATGATCGACAGTTGCAAAGATTGGCCCAACAAGATACCATATGCATTATGGGGATACCGTACTACCATTCGCACACCCACAGGCATGACCCCCTATTTCCTCACCTATGGCATGGAAGCCGTCCAACCAGTGGAAATAGAAATACAGTCTCTACGCATACTAATGGAAAGTAGCATCCCGGAAGCAGAATGGGCCCGTGAACGATTTAACAACTCATGCTCTTGGACGGCGCCGACTTCATTCCCCGAGCACCGCATTTAATGTACCAAGCCGATTCATAACGAGCCTTCAACAAACGAGTCAGGCCGCGAAACATTAAAGTGGGGGATCTCGTACTAAAGTCAGTCCGGGCACCACTTCCAGTCAACCCACGAGGAAAATTCAAGCCTAACTGGGCTGGACCCTACCTCGTCAAAGAAATCTTCACAGGCGGAGCAGTAAAACTAACCGACTTGGACGGTCAAGAGTTTAACCTCGCAACGAACCTCGACCAGCTCAAGAAGTACTACCCTTAAAAATGCCTTGCAATGTATCTATAAAATGTAAAATTTTCTAAAAAACAATTCATGGACCGACATGTCCTTAAACATGTTCATGGGCCGGCATGCCCCTAAACATGTTCTTTCTCTCCACAAAAATCAAAAGCAATTCATGGACCGACATGTCCTTAAACATATTCATGGGCCGGCATGCCCTTAAACGTGCACCCCTCGCAAACACAATTCATGGGCCGGCATGCCCCTAAACATGCATCCATCAAACACAATTCATGGGCCGGCATGCCCCTAAACGTGCACATTCACCACAAAAAAGCAAACACAATTCATGGGCCGGCATGCCCCTAAACGTGCACATTCACCACAAAAAAGCAAACACAATTCATGGGCCGGTATGCCCCTAAACGTACATTTTCGAACTACGCCGGTTTAATTCCACTTTTCGTGGATACGTAGGCAGCTTTGCAAAAAGCGCAACCGATATTCAACACAAAACAAAATGACGCGTCCAAAGCTTAAAAAGGCTAAGGACATAGTCGACACAAAAATTCGTCTTTTAAACCTAAAAGGGTTAAAAGGACGATATTCAACACAAAAAATGACACGTCCAAAGCTTAAAAAAGTCAAGGACACAGTCAACACAAAACGACAAACCCAAAGCTTAAAAAAGTCGAGGGGAAAGTCAATACAAAAATTTCCTAAAAACCATGCTTGCATCCTAAACTTTGAAAAAGAGATTAGAGCCAAGGAATTTCACACAAAATAACAAGCAAAATGAGGCAAAGTCGTAAATAAAAACCTGATTTTTATTATTAATCTTAAAAAGAACGGTTACATTTTGGATTTTTCAAACGTAGGAGCATAAACTATACTAACCAAACACTACAATATATTACAATACTTTTCCCGGCATGTACATCGGGTTTAGGATAGATAATATATCACATAAGACAACATAATATGAACATATTACTAACAAAGCACACATAAGCTAAAACTAGGTTATCCTCATCAAAGTAGGCTTAAAACCCTTCAGCTAAATAGGGGGATGTCAAAGATCAACCCCTACGGTGACCCCCAACATTACCATGACGATTCGGAGCACCTGGCCCTGGAATACGACGACGACCAAACACGCATTCAGCCGCCGAAAGAGGCGCCGAACTAGAAACGCCACCCCCACCACTATTGCGTCCAAAGCGGATCGGGTCGTAAGCAGACGTCGGCGGAGGCTCGTTAAGCTCAATGGCGCGGAGACGAGCCCTCCCCTGAGCACTTTCAGCCACGGTCCATTTAGAGTAGGCCCTCGACACCCGGATCGTCCCAGGAGTACCAGCTACAAGCCACTTAGGGCGCATGATCCAACCACCGACCCACTCATAAGTCACCTGGTTATTTAGCACAACCATGTCCTGTATCTTCGTGTCCTGGCCAGGAATGAACTGCGCATACCCTAGCTGCCGCCTCACCCGCAGAGGATGGATGAAAACTCCCATCTCAAACCCACGGTAGGACTCGGAGGGACCATCGCCATCTTTGTACTCGCCACGTCCGACCACTCCCCACCATGATACCGACCAACGGATAGCACATGACCTCACAAACTCGGGGAAATAGTCATTAGGACGTTCGTCGGGGCCCGACCACCGCATGTAACGGTTAGTAATGCCCCCTGGGACATACTCACCATCAAAGCCAAGGTCGTTCAACACACTCAGACGCTCCATCAGCCACACCTGAAGGATCAAGGGACACCCTCGATACGCATGCTCGTTGTTGTATGCCCCGTCGTCCAAACCAAGGATCGTCTCTGCCAGAATCAAAGCAGAAGGATTGCAACCTAGTTCCATCTGCTCCACGACGGCAACTAAACGCGGATCTCCTAACGACCCCTCGGACACAGAACCCGGGAACATGTAACAATGTACCAGGCAAATGGCCAAGGCCCTCCTCCTGGCCACAACAGAGATATTCCCGTTCTCATGGTTCCTAAACCATTGGCACAAGCGATAGAGGTTGATACGACTCCCAACAAATAACTCTTCTACCTCGTCGCGAGTCATCTGGAGGTAGTTCTGCACTTCCCTCTTATAGCCAAGCTCCTGCCTGACACATACAGGCACGCTAATACGCACCCACCCCCCGATGGCCCCAAACTCTTCAACCAAAGGGCAAATTTCTCCACAAGGAAAGCGGAACACATGGAGGCTCGGGTCCCAATACTCGAGACAAGCATCCAGGAAATCGTACTCCATCCGAACCTGCCTCAAACCACGAAATACGCCAACACCACAATCCTTCAATCGCTTCTTCTCGATACCCGACAAGGACGCACACCAACGACGCAAGTTTCCTTCAAAATTCTCCATAACTCGACGAATGTTCCGTAAATATTCTGAATATTTTTGGAAAATCGAGAATAGAAGACGAGAGGATGAGTGAAATAAACTAACTTAGCCCTCCTTTTATAGCCGAGATTTGCAAAACGAAATACAACACAAAAACTTAAACGCTAGTGAACAAGCGATTAAAATAAATCAAAGAAAAATCACAAAACAAAAACTTAATCGCCTGTAAACAGGCGATTAAGAATGAAATCGCCTGTTTACAGGCGATTTTCTTTATCTTTTCTGACAAAATTATTCGATTTCTTAAATTTCTTACACACCTACGCCCAAACTTTTTAACTTATTACCCCCTCATACTTTTTTACCGACCTCTTGGTCGACATTCACGGTCCCGTCGCGTCGTCTCGATTTGCGTAATTGACTCCCGTCTTTCGTATTTTTCGTTTTCACAAAACACGATAATCACACAAAAATTAAACACAACACAAAATATGATTTTTCACATTCACATTTTTTTCGTCTCAAAACGTCGTTTTAGCTTACATTTTTACTATGTCAAAAACGTCTTTTTCACGAGTCTAAAATATTCTCTAAACCAGCATTTTTCAAAACTCTTCATTTTGCATTTAATTTGGTCATTAGCAAGTCAGTCTCAATCGAGACATACATATATGCTTTTACGACTAACAATGTTTTGCAGGTACGCTCAGCAAGCAAATACGCAAGGATTTCAGACCCGGCGACGACGCAGGAATGCATTTTTTGCAGCAAGACAATATAACCAAGTTATACCCATAAACACCCACAAGTCCAAAAATCAACCATACACAAATCCAAAAACCAACCACACAAACAAAATACTAATATTCATAATACAAGTCCAAAATATATATATACACGAGTCCAAGCCTACTACGACTGGTCACGACGCTGTAAGACAGCACGCAGGGAATCAATCTCAGCACGCGCCCTACCCAGCTCCTCTGCGTATCGACCCTCGACTCCGCGGGACTCGCTAACTCCTCGGCATGCGCGACCTCTAGCTCGACGCGATCTCGCCTCTCTCACCACGACCCTCGCTAACTCAAGTCGAGCGTCGGCCGCCTCCCTCTGCGCCCTGCAAGCGTCAACCACTTTCTCATTCACGATACCACGCCGGGTTTGCCGCCCGCCACAGCCTCTTGTGCCCCTCAGCCGTCACCTGCCACAAACACGAGAATTACATTTAGCTTTCCAACCTGGGGGCTATAATCAAAAACTGCTTCAACAGAGTTTGACTAATGATTTTACAATAAAATCTTACTCAAACTGGGGGCTATAATCAAAAACCGCTTCAACAGAGTTTGACTAATGATTTTACAATAAAATCTTACTCAAACTGGGGGCTATAATCAAAAACCATTTCAACAAAGTTTGACTAATGATTTTACAATAAAATCTTACTCAAACTGGGGGCTATACTACATAATACGCATGCTGTACGAAGAAGAAAGTGAATACCTTTTTCACGCGCGGATCCCACCTCTCCAAGCCCGCGTCGGTCACCACAGACATAGACGCAGGCAACACAATCGAATGCTGGCAGCCCTCGTGCACGACCAACAGATCCTCGACGAACGGAGGAGGCTGGAACTCAAGATCAGGATCACGTCGCTACAAAACAAAAACAGGGTAAATTTTTGCTTTTAAAAACCAAAAACGCAAAAAACAAAAACAACAACAAAATATACCTCGATCACAGCGTCAGCAAGGGCATGCTGTGCCCAAGTCACGTAATCCTCAGCCGGCCGCAGCAGGGAGTCGGACTCACCCTCATGGTACACGTCACGACGCTCGTTAGCGTCGGGCGTCTCCACAAACAAAACCGAGGGCGGAGGAGCAGGTACGATGAAGCCGCCACGACCCGTCTGCGCAGATAGACGCTCACCCAAGTACCAGTACGATCCGTACTGGGTCTCGATATACAGCCGCCGTCCGTCAAGGGGACCAAAGCGAGCTGCAATCGTCGGAGGGACGCCGGTAAACTTCCTCCAAGGGTCGCGAACGAACTACAAAACAAAACCAAATCATAAACTACAAAAACAAACACAAACCCAAAACCGAGCTACAAAAGACTAGAATACAAAACACAATCACCTTTACCTTATCCATTGTCATCCCGTTGAAGCGCACACGAGCCGCATCATAATTCAGGCCAATACCCCTCCGATCCGCTATCGGCGACGCATGAAAGTCGCACGCCGTCACACCTGGAACGTGTCCGGCAGCAGAGAAGGGAAGTGAGCGTAGCACCAAGACTGCAAGCAATCAGAATACAACGTTACAAAAGGAAAGCAAAAACAGGATAACAAGACTCTGCGAAATCAAAACTTACCTCCATCAGAAGACCAGGGCCCACGAGAGACACATCCAAATCCTCGTTAATCCGGTCAAGGCGCACCGCATCCCTCAAGTATCGGATCAACAGACCCAGAGCAGGAGTGACCCAGTCAAAGTCACCTAGACGCGTCATGTCCGACAGCGCCATCAACACAGCCGTCGACGCTCGCTCCCCCTTGTCGCCAAAGTGGGTGGCCGTCAGGAACCACCACAACCACAGCCGGGCCCTCTGCTCAGCGCTCGCTCGAGTAGACCCCTTCTTCTTCCTCTTCCCCTCGAAGAAGTCAGCAAACCAAATAGTCCGGAAATTTGAAATGTGTGCTCTCACCTACCCGACTTGACCGTCGCCAATCAGCGCCGCGACTCTTGGGCTATCGATAGGAGGTCGCCACGCCCCAGTCAAATGCGCCTCACCATGAGGCGGCCAGTGACAAGCGCCCACGAAGAAGAGTCACGCCAACCTCGTAACCAGGCATGTGGAAGGTGTTGGTCATATCCCAAAACCTATCCAACAACGCCTGGCAGCCTGAGGCGCGAGTTCACCCGCTTGCCCCGCACCTCCCTCCACTTCTGCACCAGGGGACCAAAAGCTGTCCCAAGCACTATATCCCGCTCCTCTTGCGTAAGCCTACCCTCAAAAACGTCGAACACCGTCCGAAACCCAGAAAAGGTCCTCATCGAGCCTAACGAGAAACCGACCTTCACTCGGATCGACAAGTGCTCCAAGCGACTCCAAACCAGAGTCACGCCATCCCAGTCAATGGCTACCTGCGACCACAAACGCGGACCGTGAGGATAGTTAGGCCTCTCGCCCAACTCGTCAACCATCCCCATGAAAACCTCCGTTGCGGCCTCAAGAGCTGCCGCACTTGCATCCTGGGCCTGACCCTCGGCCTCTGCCTCACCCTCGGCCTCTGCCTCAGCCTCAGCCTCACCCTCCGCCTGCTCCTGAGCCTGGCCCTGGACCTGACCGGTCCTGGCGACCGCGGCCTTGAAGAATAAAGAAGACCTGGCCGCGTCGGCGGCTGGCGGCGGCGGCGCGGCGATCTCAACCTCGACATTGGCCTCTGCCGCAGTCTCGTCAAGATCCTCATCCTCGTCACTCGAAGACCCCTCCGACTCAGGAGGATCCTCGTAACGGCTCCGGACCGAGCACGACCACGCCTCGCGTGACCTCGCTGGTCTCCCCCTGCTCCAACCTCCTCAAAAACACCGGCGACCTCAGCCTCGTTCCGGTCGCCACCCTCGGCAGCAGCACGAGCTCGACGTCGTGGCCAACTGCTACCCTCACCAGAAGCCTCATCCACCTTGCGCTTCTTCCTCGGGTTCCTCCGATCGCGACCACGGCCTAACCTGGCCCCTCCAGGAGCGCGCAGCACCCTGAAGCAACAGTGTGCGTACCTGCGAAACCCCTGCAACAACGCCACGACCTCTGCCTCGGCCCCCTCCCGAAGCCACAGGCGTCCCTCCAGCACCGCTACGACCACGTCCCCGCAAAGACCCTGCAGCTTCGCCCCGACCTCCACCACGGCCTCCCCCAGGAACCTCAGATGTCTCCACAGCAGCGCCACGTCCACGCCCCTGCAAAGACTCTGAGACGACACCCTGAGCCTGACCTCGGCCACCAACAGGAGACCTCGACGACCCAGCAGCAGCTCCACTACCGCTAGCATCACCAGAAGACCGCGTCCGCTCAACGACGGTCTCCTCGCGTACCTCATTAGCTGAAAAAGCAGGTGACTCGGCAGCAACGTCACGACCCGCAACACTAACTAACGGCTCGGAACCACCGGAGCGGCGCCATGTCGAAGGCCACTCGCGAAGGCCCAGGCAAGCAGCGGCCGACCGACACCACTAGCGAGAAAAGCGAGGAGACTCGCGATGGCGCCCTGGAACTCACTCCCTGGCGTCGTAGAAACCCCTGGCGTCGGAGGAAAGGCTCTCAGTACATCCGACTGAGACGGACCGTCGGAAACCTCCAAGGGCGCGGGCATACCTGAAGTGGGAGTATGCTCGCCCCCCGGAACAGCAAAGTCAACACCAGCCAATACCCGATCCATGTCACTGGAAGTAGGTGCTGGAGGCGTAGGATCACCTACACAAGATTCAAAAAGCATACTCAGACGACGACAACAGCAAATCACTCAAGAAAGCAGAAGCACACGGAAGAACGACGCAAAGCAAGCCTTAGGCCCAGAGACTAGACAAACGAGGCCAAAACAAAGCACAAGCACAGGAAAGCATATCTCATGAGACGTATACGATATATACGTCCTACTCAGTCAAGTCAAGAACAAGCACGCGCAAAAGCAGCAGAGAACTAACCAAAAGGCAGAAAGCAGACCTTTTTAACCCAAAAATAGCAAAAAAGGGAAAAACGCTACAGAAAGCCAGAAACCCACATTTTCTGAGACAGACTCAACCCATAAATCACAATAAACACGTGCAAAAAAATTCCAGGCGAAAATGACGTCCCGGACACCTCGACTGAATAGATTTTACAAAATGCTTACAAACTACAAAAACGACCTTTTCTTGACCGTAACTCAACCAAAAAGCCCCCACTTCCCACAAAACAACCCCCTAGCCAACACAGACGACATACATTACCATACATTCCATGAACGGGGCACGAAAAGCGAGGAAAAGCGATTTTTGGTAACCTAGCCTAAACTACCAAAAAAAAAACGCTCCAAAACACCTCCAAACAACACATTTCCTACAAAACAAAGCCAAGTATGTACCATACTAGCCATGACAACACAATACAGAGAATTCGGGCAAGTTTCGGAATCGAAAAATTTCGACCAAAATTTCGGCCCTTATACCAAATCACTCGAAAATCACGGTTTTTCAGGCCGTTTTTCGCACACAAGCCACCCAAACCTCCACACAGGCATACTACAACATTTTCAAAATAACCAAGCCACTCGGGATCGCCTTACGCTACAAAAGCAGAGCACAAGCCCCGACTTTACCCCCTTCTACACGGTTTTTTACCCAAACGAACCGTTTTTCGCGCCCATTTCAACAAACCAAGCTCACCAACGTATTATACTACTAACGGGTAAGCTACACTGAAGTTTTGAGCCAATTCCGAGACATTTTCGAAAATGACCAAAATGCCCCTACACTACAAAACACACGAAAATCGAGACCACAAGCCGGGTTTTCACACAACGACAGCAAGACAAGCGACGCAAGTACAATACCAACCATGGCAAACGTTTTCAAGAAAAGACGAGGGCTAAAATAGAATCAAACCAATAAATTCGACCTAAACCCTAGAAAACGGATTATCAAGCTAAAACCGACTCAAACCAAACTCAAAACACGAAAAACCAAGTGAGTTGAGTACGTACCTTGGTCCATGACGAATTGTAGGAGTCGGAAAATCGATTTTTGATCAAGAAAATCGCCAAGACGAGTTTTAGAGGGTTTCGATTTTGTTTTTTTATTTTCGGATGAAATGAATAAGTCTCCCCTCTCTCTCCCGTGTTTTAACCAAGAAACACCAAACAAAAATCTAATCGCCTGTTCACAGGCGATTAAAATTTAATTCGCCATGGGTTTCAGTTTTGTTTTTGGGCTGTTTCATCGGCCCAACACACTTTCAACCCATCTCAAACACAATTTTAACCCTTTTTACGAAAAATACAAAAACGCGTAGCCTCCTTAAGAGACGTTCATAAAAACCTAGCCCTTTTTATGAGAACCACAAAAAACACGTAGCCTCCTCACGAGACGTTCATAAAAACCTAACTTTTTATGAGAAATACAAAAACACGTAGCCTCCTCACGAGACGTTCATAAAAACCTAACCTTTTATGAGAAAAACACGTAGCCTCCTCACGAGACGTCCATAAAAACCTAACTTTTTATGAGAAAAGCACGTAGCCTCCTCACGAGACGTTAAAGTACAAAAACGCGTAGCCTCCTCACGAGACGTCCATAAAAACCTAACTTTTTATGAGAAAAACACGTAGCCTCCTCACGAGACGTTAAAGTACAAAAACGCGTAGCCTCCTCACGAGACGTTAAAGTACAAAAACGCGTAGCCTCCTTAAGAGACGTTCATAAAAACCTAACTTTTTATGAGAGATACAAAAACACGTAGCCTCCTCACGAGACGTTCATAAAAACCTAGCCCTTTTTATGAGAAATACAGAAGCACGTAACCTCCTCACGAGACGTTCATAAAAACCTAACCTTTTATGAGAAAAACACGTAGCCTCCTTACGAGACGTTCACCAAAACACCAACCATTCTTATAAACCAAGCACGAAAACGCGTAACCTCCTTTACGAGACGTCAGTACCAGCGCAAGCCAGAAGCGCAAGCGAAGCACAAGCAGAAGTACAAGCAAGGCGCCAGCTGGGAGTACTCAGGCCACATGCAGGCCGACATGCCCTTAAACATGTAGGACCGTCATGTCCTTCAAAACATGTCGTCCCTCCCCGCATTTCCCGGCGCTAAGTCCTCGTCTCTCCCATAAGACACACGCTTAGCGCCGCCAGGTAGTACCGAGACTGTAATGGTCCGGATACTATCTTTAAGTTTGACTAACGGTTTGTCCAAGCTCAGTCAAACTGGGGGCTCTGTAGATACCCGTATCCGTACCCCCCAAAAAACAAACCCGATGATGAAAAGGACTTCCATTCATGCTTTTAAAAGAGTCGAAACGGTACAAAAGTGTCTAAAACGTATTAGTCATTTTTAGCGTATTAATTTGGACTTGCATAATCATAAAAATGAAATGTCACTCTTAATCATTATAAGCACAACACGAGCACGATCTGAACGTCTTATTAAGCCAAGCCACAAAAGCAAATTTCAACTAGCTACAAAACGGCCCAAACTTACAAAAACGACCCAAAACGCACACTAACACAACACTCAAAACGGGCCAAAGTGCGTCCCGTGTCACATTTTCACAAAACTAGACTCTACGAAACCGTAAAATAATATACTTTAATACTATTTTATTTCGAGCCAAAGCGAAAAACACGACAAAAGCAAAACACGAAAACCAAATTTGGGCCAAAACTAATTGACCCAAATCAAGCCTTAATCCACACGTAATACACCTCACAAAACACCATCATCACCCCTAAAAACACAAAGGCGGCTCGAGTAGCCCACCAAAACAAAAATAGAATCGCCTGTAAACAGGCGATTAAAATCTAAATCGCTTTGTTCACGTGCGATTATGTTTTTGTCTCACGACCACAGTTCTTTTATTCCATTTAGTAATTTGCCTTTGAAACTTAATCGCAGGCTCACTGGCGATTAAGTTTTGTCAATGCACAAAAACGAGTCATTTCCTATAAATACCAACCCCTTGCCTTCATTTCAAAACAACAATCGGTTTTACAAAACACACTAAAATACTCACAAAATCCACTCAAAAATACCGTCTTTGCATTTTCGAAAGGTAAACATTTTACCTACGTTTTGGGACGTTTTGAGACTCGGACAAAGGGGTTACATTAACCCCAACCTGATATTGGCACTAGCGAAGCCGTGTTCGTAATACGGTTGTAACAATTCGGATTCATAATCCGTCTAAACCCCGCCAATATCGCATAAATAAACGACTCATTATCACTAAAGCAAACCGACGTCACTTTTATAATTATGCAAGTCCTCATTCATGCATTAAATAACGACTAGAATCACGGATCCAACACTAAATTGTACCGTTTCATAGAGTCTTTTAGCATGTCAAAACTGAGGGTTTTTCACAAATTTAAATACAAGGTCGGAAAATAACGTTTATGGTAATAATTTAGTCAATAAATTATTATTTAACGTACATTTCCTATAGCAATATGTCATTATTTTGACAATTTACATTATTTATGCATTTTAATCGAGTCATACTTATTCGCACTTGTACGTAGCGTCATTTTAGCCCAAATATCGAAATTAACTAAATGTTTTCAAATTAGTAGAGACTACTTTTTACGTAGGCTTTTTGATTTGAGTTTTCAAAAACACATTTTTGTCAAAACTTTTGAAAAGTAACCTCACTCCGAATCCCTTCTCTGGTTTCAAACATCAGATAGATAGGTATCGACGCACCTTGAAATCTGAGACACTCGTGTCTTGTATTTCAAGACGCGTTGAATAGGTTCCAAATTCCTTTAATATTTGGTGGCGACTCCGAAAATACATTTTCAAAAAAGATTTTCTACTTTTCTTTTTTTGATCACAAATTTATGCAATGATCTCCCCCATTTTTACAAAACTTCGCACCCTCTTTTCCTGCGAGGCGCATTCCGCTTCCCGGCGCCCCCGCACGGGGCGAGGGCGGGCGCGCGCAGGGCGTCGATAGGTTTCTCCCACCTTCCCGGTACCTTCAGGGGAGCATGTGAAAAGACCCTTAATAACACTTCTCATGTAAGTCTCACATTGATCATGTAAGTCCCACATTGATCATATAAGTGAGAGTTGCTCGCTTTATAAGTCTAGGGGCTACTCCTCCCATTGCCGATTGGTTTTCGGATGGAATTCTCTAGGCCTTATGGAGCGGGTTTCTCCTTCCATTTATTGGTCGTCTCTGGTTTCATAGCATTCAATCAGTTATTTCTTGTCATTTATTTTAACACGATTTTAGAAAAACGAGCATATTAAGTAAGTGGTGAAACTCACATTTTTTTTAACTTCATATATGATATGTTACCACATATGACAATAAAAAAAATTAAATAAAAAAATTACTCTCGACGATACTAAAATTAATAGAATAGGAGGAAGTAGGGGTGTGCAAAAAAAAAAAATTGAACCGATAAACCGAACCGAAAAAAACGAGAACCACACGTTTTTTAGGTTCTTTGAACCGAGCCGTTAACACATAATGGTTTAGTGCATCGAACTGTTATAATTAACGTTAATGGTTCGGTTTAAGTTCGACATTTTGAGTTAACGGTGAACCCTATCGAACTATTAAAAAAACAAAATAAATAAATTTGACTTTTATTTACAAACTAAAGCACAGAGTTTAACTTTACAACTTTCGACAGATATCAAATATCAACTATTTACTCTACCGCACTTTTCCAACACTCCAAAGCTTTATTCTCGTAAAATGAAAATTCATATGCACCAATCTCGCTTTAAATTCAACATGTTTATTGCTTTTTTAGTGTTCAATATGCACTTTTGAGTTATTAGATTAATAAATTTTCTATTATTGTTTAGTTTAGTTGATAATGATACAATAGATGAGACTTTTTTATTTGTCATTTTTATTTGGACTGTTAGTATGTTGTTAAAGTGCGTTTTATTCGATAATTAAATAAAAAATTTAAATTTGAAAATGTAAGGGTTCGCAGTGTACCGCATAACTAAACCGTAAAAAAAATCGTCATTAACAGTTCAATTTAGGTTTGAATTTTACCCGAACAGAACCGTACACGGACCGTAAATATTATTCATTAATGAACACCCTAGGAAGTAGTACATGTGATAAAATCTATAATAAGCAATGTGGCACTTACGATTGTTTCTTCCAAATGTCCCTTGACTAGAGGAGCATATTGAGCAAAGAACGGTGACCTATGACTCTATTGTCCGTGTACAAAGGTCTTCACTAATTACACATCTAGAAGATCAACCCGTTAAAAAAGTCTTATATCATTTTATGCTCTTTTAATACTCCGTAACCGTAAGCTATAGTTATACCTCGTCAACTCTGACTTTGTCAACTTTTCTGCCCATGTTGACTGGCTAAACTGATGAACTCATTTGAATTATTGCGTAGTGTAGTTATGTTTGATTATGTTATTGTGCCGTATGCGATACACAAGTATTAATCTACACAATCAATCTATTGAATTAATTAATTTCTACTAGTACTAGTGATTTTTTAGTGTTCTTTTGTAATAAAGTAAAAAAAACAAAACAAAAAAAAAAGTTATCTAGAAAGGGAATGGGATCCTATAGAACTTTTAAAAAGTTCTCAATCGTAAATCATATCGTTTCACATTCTAAGTTTAATAATCAAGATAAATGCTCCAATATTACAATACAACAATATGCACCCATCAATTTGTTACTTGAAAAGTGTTTTGATTTCGATTTTGTAGCGACATCAAGTTGTATTCTAGACCTTATCTCGTTATATTCTGTCCATTTAGCCGGTGAATCCTAACAAAGTGACTAAACCTGGCAAACGGTCATTCAGTGTGGTTTGGGATTTGATTAAATTGATTCGATTAAACCGGATTGTTTTATTTTCAATTTCAATTCATTTTCGATCGGGGTTATATTAATCAACTGCCTTAATTGGTTCATACTATTTCGAGTCTGATACGAATCGGGTTCGATTAATATCAGTTCTGTGGAGTTTCGAATTATACCTATTTTGAGTTAATAGCCTAAACACTATCTTCCACGATAGAATATTAATTTGAATGCAATAATCCAAAATACATTTAATAAATAAAGGGTATTGATTTTTCATATACGAATTTTACTCTCGTGATATACTATTTTCATTTGTTTTTTCACAATTACCCTTTTTTACTCCCACAATTTACGAAATACAAGTTTTCTTTTTCTTTTCTTTTCTATTTCTCAATGAAAATTCATTGAATTTTTCAATAATTCAATCATAAATTGCGATAATCAACTCGATCATCTAATAATCGATTTCAACTTAAATTTTGGTCTTGACTTATTAATTTTTAATTATTTTTTTTAGATTGGATATCACGTATACGTACCGAATTAGGCAAACTTCTAGCGCCAACAATGTCTCAGTTGCAACGAAAAAGCTTAACAACTAGTAATGCAACATAAAGATAATACTCCGTAAGCTTTAACTGGAGCCAACAGTTCGGATTTGCTACGAGTTAATGTTGTGCCTAAATTTCAAAGATTGAACCTGGGTCTTCAAAAATTCTTTGATTGCAAGAGGCTACGAGGAGGAATATATTATTACGTGATTGAATCTTAAGTTTTACGGAGTAATTAAATCAATTAAAAACTATTAGAAATTGATAATTTAAGATCAATTCAAATTAAAATAGATTATTACGTGATTGAATCGATTATTGCAATTCATAATTAAATTATTGAGAACTTGATTTAATTTTGATTGAGAAAAGTTGAAAAAAAAAAAAAAAAAGGAGAGAAAATTGTATATGGTAGGAGTAAGAAAGGGTAGCTGTGGAAAAACAAATGAGAAAAGTATATCACAAGAGTAATATTCGTATATGAAAAATCAATTACGTAAATAAATTATCAATAAGAAAACCTCGTAAATGTGTGTATTTATGAAAAATAAAAATTATTAATTGAGGTCTATTAGTTCATTTTCTATCGGTTTGGAATCAATATATCTATATAATTGGAGGTTTTTTCAAGGCCTGTGAGAGAGTCCAACATTTATAAAACTCTAAATTCTAATTTTTGAGAATAAATAATAATTTATATTAAACTAAATAAAATTAATTTAAAGAAAATAAAATAATATTAGAGATAGAACACATGTTAAACTCTATAATATCCTAATTAAACTCTATTTACAGTATTAGATACGGAGTACAACTCTATATATTAGTGTAGCAACAAATAATTTATAATCTATCTATTTATATATAAAGCATCACCATATATGCAATTGCGTATATACTTCAGAATTTGTGTTTCTTTTAATGAATTTATTTATTTTTAGATTAAATTTCATCTTTATTATTATTGCTTTTGACATACGATAATAGTTACAAAGTATTTATCAGATGTAATTTCTTTTGTTTGACGCAGGATCATATTATTTTGCCTGGCAATTGGGGAAAGTAACTGTATCGAGAAATATTTTCATGTGCATATTTAAAGGTAAAGATTTATTTTAATTCCAATGAGTACAACTTCTCTTATAGTTTTTTACATTAAATTGTGAAATAACCTATTTATAATCAATAATAATCTATATAATGCATCACCCTATAAGCCACTGCG
Source organism: Dianthus caryophyllus (assembly GCA_023091065.1). NCBI lineage: Eukaryota > Viridiplantae > Streptophyta > Magnoliopsida > Caryophyllales > Caryophyllaceae > Dianthus > Dianthus caryophyllus. The sequence continues at coordinate 29,214,902 of CM041519.1, forward strand.
TAGTTTAAAAATTACCCCTTTCAAAGCAATAAACATTGTTGGTTCTTGCGAAGTTTTTTATTACCATTTATTATTTCTTTTGGCATACAATATTTATAGGGAAAAAATATCAATTGCTTTTTCTCAGACTAACTATTTTATGAGCCTTTAAACTTTTGTCCATCTCCAACATAGCTACAATAACTAATTTCTTTTAAATATAAATAAATTAATTAATTAATTAAATTGTAAAAGTACAAGTGTACCGGTTACACAAGGTTATTAATCAAGGGATAATTTATCATAGATTAATAGGGTATCGAAAAGTGAGTAGATGACACATAATACCTAATGATATTTCAACTTAAGCTTAAAACATTCTTGAGAAAACCATATACTTTTAAAAACTTTAATATAAGACATAAGGCCGCCAGCACAACAAGGAAAGGGATCAAACCGTGGTCATAAATATAATGTCACGATAAAGGGATCGAACTGTGGTCCAACAAAATCGATCAACTACCACCGAATGAATTAGTTGAAATACAATGTCACGATAAAGTATATTATTATGATTATATGCTAAAAAACATATTAAAAGATAGGAAACTTAAAAATTATTGGAATATTTTACGTGCTAACCCGGTGTTTTTTCGAATAATACATGGTACCTTTCATTTTTCAAAAATATCGGTGGTAATTTGAGTTTAATGAAAACATTTTAAATTATTTATTGCTTGATTTTTCGTTTTGCAATGTCATATTTAAAACCCGTGCATCGCACGGGCTTTACAACTAGTTTCTTATATGTTGGGGGTGGCATCCCCCGGGTCTGACTAGGTCGGGCCGGGAGTATCATATGCCGGGAGGATCTCATCTGCCAAGGGACCCAAGGGTACCTCCCGGGTCCGGGGCATGTATGGCCCACCCAGGACCGTCTTGTCTGGAGGCGGAGGCTTGAAGACAAATGAGAAACAAGTATAAAAGGTAACTAAAACCCTAAAAACAAGGACATTCACTCACACACAAATACACTACACAAAAAAGGTTTTTTCTCTCTTTTCTCTCTCTAGATTTATTTGTCTTTGTAACTGACTTGAGCGTCGGAGGGCCATCACCCGGAAGGCCCCGGGGCTAGGTTTGTTACGTGATTTCAGGACGAGAGGAAGGTTGAGGAGAACCGAGAGCTAAGGGCCGCCCAGGACTTAGTTCATTTAGCTTATAATCCATAATCAACTTGTAATCATTTGTATTTAGTTTTGGTATTTAGTTTCTAACTTTATACCCGAAACAATTGGCGCCGTCTGTGGGGAAAATTTCACAAGAATCTTACAAAAAGCCATGTCAAACCCTCCACAAGAGCCGAGAAAAACAGTTGAAGAAACAGCCTCCCCGGGGGGAGGTGCCGGCGGCATTCCCCTGGAGACCGAGCTGCAAACGCCCTTGACTCCAGAGGAGAAAAGAATGATGAGTGCCTTCCTTGAAAAGTTAAGGAAGACACCACCTGCCGGCACCCCACCGCCCGAGCCAAGCCAGAAGAAATCTCCTCCAAAGAAGGATCCCACCCCATCCCTGACTCCGAAGAACCTTTTTCACGAGGACAACGAGGTATCAAGCGATGATAGCACGTGGAGAGAATCAGAGCAGTCTCATTCAGCGTCCCGGTCACCACCTTCAGTCCAAGAAGTGTCAAAGCCCGAGGTTCCACGCATCGAGAGGCCCAAGCGCAACAAACCCAAAGAAAACAAAACGCAAGGAAAAGTCACAGTAAAATCGCCTTTGGCCTCTTCGGTGCTGGAGTACCCTCTCCCTCCCAAGATGAAAATTCCAACGATACAATACGACGGGAAAACGGACCCGGAGGAACATTTGGCGGCCTATGAGAGCCACATGATGATGTACGACCCTACGGATTACGTTTGGTGCAAGGTCTTCCCAACAACCCTAACGGGCTTGGCACAAACGTGGTTCCGTAACCTCCCGACCGGCTCTATCTGCGGATACGAGGATATGTGCCAGGTGTTCAGACAACAATATGCAGGGAACAAGAGGCGGGAGAAGGTAGCCACGGAGCTCCTGAACGTGGTGCAAGGGAAGAGCGAAGGGTTGAAGGAGTATATGACCAGATTTGACAGAGAATCACAGCAGATCAGAGACCTGGACTCCAAGATAGGGGTCCATGCCTTGACGGTAGGTTTAAAGGAAGGGGAGCTGAAAAGTCTCCTGATCAGAAATCCGCCGGCCAGCCTGATGGCAGCCCGCGAGATGGCTGAAGGATTTGTGCGGGAGGAGCAGTTCCACAAAACATTCAGCAAGAGAAGTGACAAGAAAGAAGACCAGGGCGGGGCCCAGCGAGAATGGAAGGGACCGCCCCGGAGACAGCATGACAACAACATCCGCAGCAATTACAACCGCAATAGCAGCAATTACAACAATCGCCGGGACAACCGGGAAAGCAGAGGCCCGCAGGGAGGCAATCAACAGTTCCAACAATGGACTCACTACACACCGCTCATAAGGTCCCAGCCAGAAATTTTCGAGATGACCAAGAACGAAATCAAGTGGGCCACCCCTCGACCGCAAAGACACCCGGGGAATGATAAGTCAGCTTTCTGCGAATACCACCAGACAGCCGGCCATGCAACGGAGAACTGTGTATCCCTGAAGAACGAGGTCGAGCGGTTGGTACAGCAAGGCACCTTGCGGCGCTTTGTTAAGGACAAGCGAGAAAGAGATGGAGGTGAAGGTAGTGGGGATCCAGCCCAAACGGGTCCGAAAAAGAACCAAAAGAGAATAAGTGAAATTCATATGATCTCCGGGACGGAGGAATCAGTCTTATCCGGGAGGAAAAGAAAGGCAGAGAAACGCGAGCAAACAAGCATGAGCATTTATTCAGCCGGAAGGACAGCACCAAAGCCAGTCCCGGACCTTACCATCAGCGACGAGGACTACCAGCGGGTCTCCTACCCCCATAGTGACCCGTTGGTCGTCTCCTTGGACATCGGACCTCATCTGGTACATAGGTGCATTGTAACACCCCGTGTTATTTTAACACAATCTCATAAAAGAATTTAATTCCTTAAATTAAATTCATCCTTTTTCCATATAATAAAAATACGACTGAATTTTTTTCGCGAAATAATACTAAAATTTCCTAAGTACAATTTCTAATTTTTGAAAAATAAAGTTTGTTCTATTATCTTTAGAATTGAAAAAGAAACACATTTCAAAATGTTATAAAAATCAATTACCGTCTTTCAAATTTCAGAAATGTTAAGTTATGTTTACTATTCACAAAAATAAATGTAAAACCTTTTATTCATAAAATTTAATTTCGAACATTTTTCGTTTTAAAATAAAAATGGACCCGTATAATTTTCCGTCTTTGAAATTCGGGTCAACAATTTCAAACACACAAACCAAAGTCAAGCCACCTATTTCCTTTTCCACTTACTTTTCTTACATAAATAAATTCAACACTTAACATCAAACCTTTCCATTTTTAATCATTTTGATGATTATTTTTAATAAATCTTATTTTATTAATAACTAATTACTATTCCTATTCTATTAACCTAACACTTTCACAAAACATCGAAATTTTAAGTTATAACTAATTTAAATCGATAAACTTTTTGACGGTTGGTCATAATTATTTAAATCGTTAACTTTCGACCAAAAAAATAAATATTTCGACCAAGTAAATTTTTAATCAAAATTTCGAGGTGCCAAAACCCAATTTTTGTTTTAGTTACACTTCGAGTTTTCTTTTCATTTTGATCTTTGATCTTATTTCGAAACATTATTTTAAAATCATATATTTTATTTCAAGACTTTTCACGTGCGCGTAAATCGAAATTTCCGAAAACGAAAATCGAGCCCATGTGAGCCACTTTAGGCCGGCCCTCTTTAGCCCTCACATGCCATGTTCTAGTCTTTCTTTTCTCTTCACAAGCCACCCTACTTCCACCTACAACATCACTTCTACATTACACATTATGCATCATCATCACATGCATTTTATTTTAATTAAACATTTCCTTCTAATTAATCAACAAACTTACACAATACTCTTCTAAATTGTCTACAACTTATTTCATTATTTCACAAGTGAAAAACACAACACTTAAAATATTTCATAAGATCATTTTTAAAAATGTATATCTAAATAAAATAAAATTTAATAGTATAATTAAATTCTTATAGTAATTACATTCTTATGATCATTTAAAATCATTTTTAACTAAAACTTTCGTTTTGAAAATTTTATCGACTTCCTCAACTCTTAAATATTTTCTTGAATAGTAAAATTTATATTTTAGTCTTAAAATTTAAAAGTAGAAATATTTTGAAAAATCGTCAACGCTTGCACATTAAATTTTATCGCTTTTGACGCCCGACTTTTTAAAACTGATCAAATTCGTGAAAAACATTTTAAAACACAATTAGACAAAATCTTTGCCAAATAGTGTTAGCACACTCTAGTCTTCCACTTTTATTTTGTGTTCCCTAATTTAATTAAATAAAACAATATTTTCTAATTAAAACAAAACTTATACCATACACTTCTTTTAGCCTATTTTCCTAACATCAACCTTCATTATTTCTAAGTGTAGAAACTCATCTCCTCTTCTTCTCTTTGGACCGTCCCACTCACCTCTCTTTACTCTCTTTATTTTTCTTTCATTTTTCTCCAAAACACTCTAATTAAAACTCTAATATTATTTCTAATAAATTCCTAAGTGTTCTAGTACAATTATTGAGTGTTTAGGGGCTAACTAGCTTTGATTTTTGGGTGAAGAATATGGGTAATATGGGTGAAGACTTTCCGATCTAAAATTTAATTTTAGATCCTCGACGATTAACATCCTAATTAAGGTGACTAGCCTTGTCTTATTTTGGCCTCTTAGTAAATTAATTTGTTTTGTTATTATAATTTTATGAGTATGATTTTTGTGCTAAAATATGTTAAACATGATTTGTGTGTGTTTATATGTTATGTGATGTATAATAAAATGATAATAAATAAGTAATATTGATTATAGTTAAAGTGTAGTAAAATGTTAATATGTTTAGTTAATTTAATTTGGAGCACTTTTAATTTTTGTTCATATGATTTTTATGTTTAGTTATGTTTTAGTTGAGTAGTGTTATCATATAAAAATTATGTGAAATATTAACAATGAGATTAAAGTGATTAAAATCGAAAATGAAAATTTATACCTACATAATACTCCACTCGGCATTTCCCTAATTTTTTATGTAATTTTCACTTTTAATTTTTGTAAATAATATGTTAGAATAAGTTAGTTAAAATAGATGTGCTCATGTGAAAAAAAAAATAAATTAGGAAAATAAAATATAAGTTGTTAAAATCAAAAAATGGTGTTCTTGAGCTAGTTTATGTGTTCTTGAAATCTTCAAGTTGATGTTCATGTGTGTTCTTCATTCTTACTCTCTTTGATTATGTTTTAGTTTATGCTTGTTAATGATTTGTGTTTATGTTTAGTTATTGTTTTATATATTGTTAGTATTATAACATAAATCAACTTAAAACATTATAAATCATTAAGATTAAAAAGTTAGAAATTTAAAGTGTTGAAAAACACTATTCATAAATATAAATGGAATTTTTAGTAAATTTCATTTTAGTTTAAATCGTTTTAGTATAATTAGAATAATTAAAATATAAAGACTTTAAGCTAAAAACCGACAAAATATAAAAATGAAAATTTGGACATCACCTTAGCTTGCTCACGGCATCCCTACTTTATTTGGGTTAAAATTTGTTTTATCACTTTTTAGTTTATTGTTAATATAATTTAATTATTAGTTAATAAGTTAGATTTAAGAAATTAAAAGAAATGAATCAATTTGACACATATATCATATCACACGACATTACCATTTAAAATTGACTAAATTTGACCAAAATGAAATTATCACTAAGTCACTAAAAATTAAATAGTAATTAGAATTGAATTTTAGTATAAACCGATTTAGTTATAAATGAAATATTATAAACCGATAAAAATATGTAACCATTATAAAAATGAACTAAATCGTGTGTTACTGCCTTTGCTATTTGGACTGTTGATCTTGGACTTACGGACCTAAATGAATCATCCACGATACTATTATTTTTAGAATGAAAATCGCTAAATTTAGTTAATAGACGACTAAATTTAACTAAGTCTCATTTTAAAATAAATGTCATTATCACTTTTTACAAATTGAACTTAACATTTTTAAAACTAATATTTTAAAATGAAAATCATTATCACTTTTTACAAATTGAACTTAACAATTTTAAAACTAATATTTTAAAATGAATATCATTATCACTTTTTACAAACCGAACTTAACGTTTTTAAAACTAGACTGTTAAAATATTTACAAAAATCACTAAGTACAAAACGAACCTAACGACTTTGAAACTAGAAATTTGTACTTAGAAAATAAAAACAAGTTTGGTATTATACTTAAAATATCTTAAGTATAAAAATACGTATAAATATAAAAATACGTACAAGTATAAGAATACGAATACGTATAAAAATACGTATAAAATACGAAGTATAAAAATACGAATACGTATAAAAATACGTATAAAAAGGTGAATAGTGAAATACTGAAAATAATTGAAAATTTTACTAAGTATAGAAAAATTTAAAATAAAGAAGTAAATGACCTAAAGTGTTTGAAAAACACATAAATAAAATTGGACATACTAATAAACGTTTCAATTTAGAAACTTGAAAACGTTAAAAATTAACAACACTTCAAATAATAAACGAATGTGTTATGTGATCATATGAAACCTACCATTCAAATAAAACGTTTGACGATGAGACTAGGGGAGTCTAGAAACATGTGATATGTAATATCAAATAAATAATAAATCATGAGTATGTTTAAATAAAAGGTCAAGCTTGGGCCTCAGATAAGGGAACGTCAATCGTGAGTGAAGTGGGGTTAAGATAGTCTTGTAGCGGACGCCACTATCTCGGTCTCTGACGTTGGTCATCCCGGTTAGTGTGGTTCAGCCGGTAACATTATGTGCTTATGCGCTTTACCCATGCCATTACGCCTTAAGTCGTATAGCCTGTTCCGTACAAGATAAAGAATATGCCATTGTATCAGGCTTTAGGAAATAGTCGTTTTATCCTGAGTTAAGGTGCTCTATGAATAGCATAGCCCATTCTTAAATTGGATATTAGTGTATGCATACTAGACTAGGGCTTTATTCCCCTATTTCGCTAAAGTTATCAGGGCCACCGTGACATTATGTGCTTATGCGCTTTGCGGTTCTGTCTCCTTGCCGTGTTTCGTTCTTAGTGGGCGCGACACTAGCATTCGTTCTTGCCACATGTAAAGATCACTTGACGAGATTGTATCTGAAGTTCGAATCATTTCGAACACTAGAGGATGAGATGCAAGTATTATAGTATTCGGCGTGGTTTACGAGTCGAGTAAGTCTCTGCACTATGGAAGTGAGATGCAATCGATCAGAGTACAAAGACCTACTCAGTGGTCAGGCTCGTAAGCAGTATGTGTTGTTTGTTGTTTGATTAAATGAGAATGAGTGTGTACCATCTTCGAAAACTAAAGACCACAAATTTCTGAATTGAATCGAGTCTGCATGATGAGTATGATACGATATGTATGTTTGTATGCGATCTGATATCGCTTTGTAATCTTGTTGATATGCTGTGACAATATTGCTATGCTATTACCTGTTAACTGCCTTCATAATTGAATATCATGCTTATATGATTTATCGCTTTAAACCGCATGCTTATTATGACTTATATGTCTTTAAATGCTATATGTAATAAGCATGTTTACATTTTTATCATAATGTTATAGTTATAAAGCGATAGTAATAAACCAAAATAATTGAAACCGAGGGTAAGTATGAGCATAGCTAGTCACTGTCCGCTCAGCGGGCATCCCCCCATCAGTTTATTGTGCAGGATGATCGTGGACCGAGAGCTGGATTTTGGACGGGGCCACGAGACGCTTTATTGTTTTACTTTCGCCTATTTTGAGAGATTTGTAATATATAATATGTTACTCTTTTAACTTCCGTACTTAGAGTCGTTTAATTCGACTCTTGAACGATGATGTAATATTTTGGGATTTTATTGTATAATTAATAACGCTGGTTTTAGACTTAATTAATTTCCGCCTTAGTAATTAAAGTCGACTAAAAACCAGGTTGTTACATGCATGATAGACACCGGAGCCTGTACGAATCTCCTGTATCGGGAAGTGTTCGAGAAGCTGGGTTTGAAGAAAGAACAACTGACGCCTTACATAGGGTCACTCTATGGCTTCGCCGGTGCCGGTATAAGACCAATGGGAACGATAACTTTACCAGTAACGATAGGAGAGGAGGTTATGGCCCGAAGTGTCGATGCAAGCTTCGTAGTCGTGGATGCCCCGTCAGCATATAACGCCCTCATCGGCCGGGTCACATTGGATCACATTCATGCCGTCGTATCGATACGGGCCCTAGCCATGGCCTACATCACAGACAACTGGACTGAAGGGAAGATCTACGGGGACCAGAGCGCCGGGAGATCTTGCAATTCTCTGTCGGTCCAGGGGATAAAAAAGAAGACAGTGGCGGAGGTGAAGCTCCCGGAACAAAAGGAGAAGCAGGGTCTGGAAGTGACTCCGGGACCGGAGAGTGAGACAAAAGAAATCGAGCTGTCACCAGGAAGAAGTGTAATCATCGGGGCGGAGCTAGACCCCGGCTTCCAAGACAGTCTGATTAGTATCTTGGAAGAGAACAAAGACGTGTTTGCCTACTCAGCGGCGGAGATGCCGGGGATAAGCCCGGAAGTAATTGTGCACCAGCTGAACGTTAACCCCAGCTACAAACCAATCAAGCAGAGGCTGCGACCAATGAGCATAGAGAAGGATGCGGCCATTCTCGAGGAAGTAAACAAATTGCTGGAGGCAGGTTTCATTGAGCGTTGTGACTACCCCGAGTGGTTGGCCAACGTGGTAATGGTGAAAAAAGCGTCCGGGGCGTGGAGAATGTGCGTTGATTTTACAAATCTAAACAAGGCATGCCCCAAGGACTGCTACCCGTTACCAAGAATTGATCAGCTGGTAGACTCCACCAGCGGCCATTCAACCTTGAGTTTCCTTGATGCCTTCTCAGGATACCACCAGGTATACCTGGCAGAGGAGGACAGACCCCGATGCGCCTTCATCACGAGCCATGGGGTCTACATGTATAAAATGATGCCGTTTGGGCTAAAGAATGTCGGGGCCACCTATCAGCGCCTGGTGGATGCCGTGTTTGCGAAACAGAAGGGAAGAAACATGGAGGTATATGTGGACGATGCAATAGTGAAAAGCAAATCCGACGAGCAGCACCTGGAAGATCTAAGAGAGACATTCAGCTCACTCAGGGAGTACCGGATGAAACTAAACCCAAAGAAATGCACCTTTGGAGTTCGATCAGGGAAGTTCCTGGGATACTTGGTCAGCTCGAGGGGAATTGACGCCAACCCTGAGAAAGTCAAGGCTATCTTGGATTTGCCGGCGCCCAGGACGATTAAAGATATTCAAATCCTGACCGGGAGGATGGCAGCACTCTCCAGGTTCATCTCCAGGTCTGCCGACAAGTCCACACCGTTTTTCCAGGTACTCAAAGGAAACAAGAGATTCGTATGGGGAAAGGAGCAAGATGAGGCTTTTGAACAACTGAAGAGACACCTGACAACATTGCCAACCTTGGCAAGACCGGTCACCGGCGAAACATTAATCCTATACATCGCCGTGACCGCGAGCGCAATATCAGCAGTAATCCTACGAGAAGAAGAAAAACAACAACAACCAATCTACTTCGTCAGCCACGCACTGGGCCAATCAGAAAGAAACTACCCGATCATCGAGAAGGCAGCTTATGCTGTCGTCATAGCAACCCTAAGCCGAGATCTGCATTTTTGATGCTCACCCGGTGGAAGTGCGCCTGAACCAGCCCTTGGAGAAAGCACTCGAGAAATTTGAAAAATCCGGCAGACTCCTCAAGTGGGCGATTGAACTGTCAGGCTTTGCCATAACCTACGCCGGAAGAGCAGCAATCAAGGCCCAGGCCCTGGCAGATTTCATTGCCGAGTGTACCCACCCGGCCAGGGGGGATGCACCGAGAGGATTGTGGCGGGTGTATACAGACGGGTCAGCCACCATCCATGGTTCCGGGGCAGGAGTCGTCATTATCAGTCCCGAAGGACATGAGTTCGAGCATGCTCTGAAATTTGCCTTCCCGGCCACAAACAACGAGTGCGAATACGGTGATCTTGGCGGGACTAGAATCGACAAAGGCCATGGGGCGAGATGAGATTGAATTGAAGCGGACTCGCGGTGGTAGCGAGCCAACTTAGGGAAAGACGAGGCGGGAAGAAGGAATGACGTTATACCTCCAAAGAGCAAAAACTTTGACCTCCGGATTGAAATCCTTTGAGGTCCATCATATTCCCAGGTCCGAAAACAACAAAGCGGACGCGCTTGCCAAACTTCGCCAAATAAGAATAGATAAGAAGTCGAAAACGGTCACGGTCGACATCCGCCGGCAAAAAGGAGTGCTAACAATCAACGCAATCTCTGAAGACAGCGGCTGGATGAGGCCGATATTGAAATACAAGTTGGAGGGAGAAATCCCGGAAGATAAAATCGAGGCTGCTAAACTGAAGAGGCTGGCCCCCTGGTTTGTCATCGTGGATGGAGAACTTTACAGACGATCATTCGGCCCATTCTACTAAAATGTGTAGGGGGCATGGACGCTGAGTTCATCCTGAACGACATACACTCGGGAGTATGCGGTCATCATGTGACCGGACGCACGCTGGCCCACAAAGCACTGAGGGCCGGCTACTTTTGGCCCACAATGTTAAAGGATGCCAAGGATTTGAGCAAGCGGTGCCGGCAATGTCAGATCTTCGCCCCGGATATCCATCTCCCCGCCAGAGACCTCAGGCCAGTCCTGAGCCCGATACCTTTTGACCAGTGGGGGATGGACATCCTGGGGCCCTTCGCAACGGCGACCGGGGGCAGGAAATATGTGGTAGCAGCCATTGACTACTTCACTAAGTGGATTGAAGCAGAGGCCATCCCCACCATCACTGAGCAAGCCGTGAGAAAGTTTATTTGGAGAAATGTAATCACAAGGTTTGGGGTGCCCAAGGTGGTGGTATTTGATCACGGGAAACAATTCGACAATGATAGCATGCGGGACTGGCTGAAGCGGAATGGGACAATTGTCGCTTACTCATCAATTTGTCATCCACAAAGCAACGGACAAGCCGAGGCCGCCAACAAGCAGATGTTGAACGGCATGAAAAAACGACTGGATGAACTGAAGGGGGCATGGGCCGACGAACTACCAAGTGTCCTCTGATCAATCAGAACCACAGTCAAGGAATCTACCGGCCACACTCCATTCAACATGGTCTACGGGGCTGAAGCTTTACTCCCGATTGAAGCAGTCCTTCCCAGCCCTAGAGCGAGCTTGCATGACCCCGCCAGCAATGAACAAGCGAGAAAGGAGTCGCTGGACCTGCTAGATGAGGTCCGGGACCAAGCAAGAGAAAACCTGGCGGTCTACCAGAACAGGATGAGAAGGATGTACAACCGGAGGGTGAAACACAGAGACTTTGAACTTGGAGACCTAGTGCTAAGAAGAGCATCCGCCACCGGGAAGGGAAACATTCACGGGAAGTTGTCAGCCACTTGGGAAGGACCCTATCAGATCACAGAAGTAAAACAGCCGGGGACCTTCATGCTAAGAGATATGAGCGGCTACGACCTCCCGTCCCATTGGAACTCTGATACACTAAGGAAATATTACGTGTAAACGTTGTACTCTTTTCCCTTACCCGTGGTTTTGTCCCACTGGGTTTTCCACGGGAAGGTTTTAACGAGGCAACGTATAGACATCTGTGACGCGAGTGACCAGGAATGTTGGCACCGCGAGCTTTTGTAACATTTTTTAGTAGAACTTGTGCTAGAATTTTTGCCCAGCATTTGTTTAGATTTGCATCACACAAAAGCTGGCCAGGGGGCAAGGAGGGGGGACTACCCCCGACCCCGGCTAATCAACGATAGTCTGATTCAAAAATAGGAATTTTTGAAAATTTTTACTAACACTTTCAGGAAAAGGGGGATGAGCACTCCAAATCCCGCCTGAAGCAGAGTGGGGGCAAGAACAGGCCCCGGAGCAGCTGAGAGACATAAAAGACCGGAGAAGGGAAGGACCTCCTAGGCAACCGCCTGGCAGGCTCCCATACCTGCGTAGGATGAACATCGCGCCTTGAGAGTCCATGGCCTGGGGCCTGGGCGGCTCGCGCCCTACGCATGTCTACGTATGGATGAACATCGCGCCTTGAGAGTCCGTGGCCCGGGGCCCGGGCGGCTCGCGCCCTACGTATGACAAGTTGCCTACGTATGGATGAACATCGCGCCTTGAGAGTCCAGGCCTGGGCGGCTCGCGCCCTACGTATGGCCTTGCACAATGCTCATCCGTGGTCGTCGGGCCCGGATGAGGGTGCCTTTATGCAAAAGAGCTGGGATGTCTATGATGGCCCACGTGCCTAGGCTGCTCTCACCACAGTGTCTGATGCCGGCCTTGTAGCCGGTGGCGGCTGCGGACCTCCCACGTCTACGTATGGATGAACATCGCGCCTTGAGAGTCCATGGCCCGGGGCCAGGGCGGCTCGCGCCCTACGTATGACAGATTGCCTACGTAGGATGAACACCGCGCCCTGAGAGTCCAGGCCCGGGGCCTGGGCGGCTCGCGCCCTACGTATGGCACGTTGCCTGCGCAAGGATGAACATCGCGCCTTGAGAGTCCAGGCCTGGGGCCTGGGCGGCTCGCGCCCTGCGTATGGCCTTGCACAATGCTCATCCGTGGTCGTCGGGCCTGACACAGCTATAAGTCGTATCGCCTATATCAAAATAAACCTAAATGACAACTAACAGCAGATAGCAGCAAGTAGGGATCGAATCCACAGGGAAACGGAGTAGTTCTAAGCTAAAGTCGGCAGAACAGGTCAATCTCAGGGGTGCGAAAAAGGTGTTGGTTTAGCTATAAACTAAAGCAGGCAATAAAACAAATGAATAGAAATATAATAGGGAGGAAGATTAGGGTGTCGGGTTCATATATGACAACGATTAAGGAACTCAAGTTCATAAGAAGGAAGCGATAAACTGTGCAAATGATTAGGTTCGGAATATGCTCTCTCAAGTCAATATTAACCTTAAGCAAATTTAGCGGGCTCTCGCAACTTACTAAATTCAACTTATCAATCTCGCGTAAGTCTAGTTTTAACTCGGCTTTCGATCTTAAATTAAAACTTACTCAGGTTCAATTAAACTCAGACAAATCGTTGATCAGGCGAAATAATCCTAATTCAATTGGCACAAAACGCGTAGAAAGAAACTCAATTGCACAATATAAACAACCAATTTAATCCAAAAACATGTTCCTGATCCAAGGGCACAAATTCCCCTAAACCCTAATAGAAAATTAGCTAGACATAATTGAAAGCAAAACAAAGCAATAATAAAAATAAGACATAATGAAAGAAATAGCAATTGAAATTAAACCTGGAATTAAATCGGAGTATTGGCGAATACAAAAGGAATCGATCTTGAAACTGAACTAATCTTGAGTTTGAGAATAAAGAGAGAGAACTAAAGAAACTAAACAATAACCTAAATTATGAAAATAAAGCCTAAAACTAAGATTAGTCTCAAATAATTCGTGCAAGAGTATATATATTAGTTTCCTAAAAGCATAACTCGGATTAAACAAAACCGACTGAAAAAGCATGGGAGCCGGTCAGTAGTCTTGCCGTCCTCTGACCGGCGGTCTGGTCCGCTCGCTTGGGCACAAAGTTCTTGCGAGGCGCTTGTTTCGACTTATATATTTGCCTCATAAAGTTTCCGCCCGCCCGGGCACAAAGTCCGCCCGCCCGGGCGCCTTGCTACGACACTTCAACACCAATTTGAGCAACTATTTTTAGGCTTGAGCTATGCCATGTGTCGTTAGCGTCTTTTATTCTTCTCTCGGGCTCTCGTATGAGCTCGAGCTTGGTCTTCTCGTTGTCTCGATACTCAAAGTGCTCCAAATGTCTCGGGTTTTGGCTCAAAACCACTAAAACCTGCATAATATAAATAAAAGGCAGCAGTATCGAGAAATATAACAAATAGCTCGTAAAATCATAACGAATACGAATAAATACAAGCTAAATGCGACTAAACCGGGGGCATACAAACAATATAAATAACATGTATCAAACTCCCCCAAACCAAACCTTTGCTTGTCCTCAAGCAAATAGCGTCGGAGAAAATCAAAGTGACACGAACTAATCACGCTAGTATCTCTAAGTGGACGACCTATGCACATAAACAATACAACCAAAGTCTATTTCACCGAAAGTAGAGCACAAGTCTCAACCATTCACACCACATTATACCACTAGCCTCTAACGCTTTCGCAAAAGTAAAACTAACGACAAATCAACTCAAGCAAGGCCAACCGTACAAACCACTTTCCATCATCCAAATCGTACCACATCATTACCATTTGTTCTCTTTTCTTTTCTTTTCTGTATTCTTTCTTTTTTTCTCGCAAACGTGGAGCATCCCTCGTATGTAGTACCGTTTAGCTTGACGTTCACTCGGTAAAAATCGCGCTCGGGTACACATATTTCCTTAAGGGTTACGTCATTGCTCATACTCCCGGTCGCAGCCAAATTCATGGCCACTGTGGTTACTCAAGTCAATGAGTCCCCTCCGAGAGCATCGAAGCATTGCTCCAACATAAAAATAATCTTTCCAATCAAACCACAAACCAACGAACAAAACATTCCACAAACCAATGCCAAGCTCGAATGTCAAAGTCGAAAGTAAACAAGCGAAAAGCAGAAAGAATTAAGCAAATACAAGTGGGTTAGTGTTGAGGCTCGCAATCTAGTAACAGGAAACAAACCAATCGTGCAAGCTAAGACGATAGAAAGTCGACTCGGAGATACTAAAGATCAAAGTAAGTGTACCAATCAATTCTCCAAACTAGACAAAGCAGGACAAAGCAGACCAAAAAGACTCGTATTTTTGTAATTTTTCAATTTTTCGATTTTTTTTTGGATTTTCATAATAAATGCACACGAAAAAAGAAAATGCAAATAAACTATAAACGAGAAAGTGGTTCCCTCCCCCAAACCAAATCACACATTGTCCTCAATGTGGAAAACAGCATAACCACAAAAGCAGAGGAGGACACATAACATACGGGGTAAGGAAAACAAAGACGAGAAAAGAGGGTAAAAAGGGGAAAAGCGTGCTCACATTATAAAGTCGGAGCTCCCCCAAACCGAAGTCAATCATGGCGTGCGGCTAAAATCCACATATATGCATCCAATTCAGTCCAACGATGAAGTACTTCGGCATAGCACGCGAGAAGAAACGAAATTGAGCAGCAGAACACTCCAGCCGGTCCAGACCGGCGGCCGGCCGGCCGGCTAAGAGGCCTCCTCGTGAGCGTTCTCAACATACTAAGGACCCAAAAGGCCATAAGTACCTGCGCGCTAAAAATCACAAAATAATAACCCTCGCCCTCGCGCGCTCAATAAAAACCAAAAGTCATAAAAACTAAGCAAACCAAAGTACAATTGCAAATGAAAATACAACGTCATCGGGTTGCCTCCCGGAAGCGCTGGTTTATAGTCCCGCACGACTCTTCAAGGTTCCAGAAATCAAGTATAAGCAGGCCAAGGTCGTTGGCCATTTGCAACAGCTTCACTTGGCGAAACAGCATCCAATCGCCAAAGCACTTCTCCAGCGCGAGGCAATGCAGCATATTCCATTAGAGTGGGTCCTCGATCGCGAAATGGCTCGACTGTAGGCATTCCATCCCCATTGCTCACGTCGTAGACGTCAGCCTTGAGCAGCTTTCTCTCCCCCAAACCAACCTTGCAGCCATCCTGTGAAGAACCTGCAAAAAGAGAAGAGACATGCAAACCCTCCAATGTGTCTCCAGTAGTGTGAGACGGAGGTACAGAGTCAATAGAACAAACTGACTCGAGACGCATAGGGGACCGCGGGGTATCAGAATGTGCAAACGTGAGCGTTTCACCCCCCACCTTAAAGGCTATCGTCTTGCTACCCACATCAATAACTGCACCAGCAGTGTGCAGGAAGGGTCTTCCTAAAATGATAGGAATGTGGGCATCCTCGGGCATATCTACCACTACGAAGTCGACAGGGATAAAGAACTTTCCAACCTGTACTGGGACATCGTGTAAGATTCCTAAGGGACGCTTAACTGAGCGGTCAGCCATTTGCAAAGTGATACTAGTGGGTTCTAAAGCTGACAAGCTCATCTTTTGATAGAGGGGGTAGGGGAGGGCACTGACGCTGGCTCCTAGGTCACATAAAGCGTTACGAACCACAAACCTACCAATGGAGCACGGGATAGAAAAGGTCCCAGGGTCGCTAAGCTTAGGAGGCTTACTACCCTGCAGCCGAGTACTAGCTTCCCCCACAAAGGCCACAGTCGACACATCATCAAGCGTACGCTTACGAGCTAAAACATCTTTCAAAAATTTAGCGTACGCAGGAATTTGAGTAACGAGGTCTATAAAGGGGACGTTTACGAAGAGCTTTTATGGCGTCCACGAACTTTGAACTTTGCCTCGCTCTGCACCTCGTTGACGACCAGGAAATGGCAGCTTAATCGAGCGGGGCGTTGGGTAGAACTAGAATCACCAAATTTTATACGAATCATTCTTCCCCGCATTCTGAGTCAGTAGGTCGGACGGCCATTGCCGGTGGACCGGCAGTGACCTCTGTGAACACGGATTTAACGTGTTTTGACCCTCATCCTTCTCTTCTTCCTCCAAATTCACGGGGTCTCCATACATGGACCCACTTCTCAATGTAATTGCACACGCCGTGTCGTGTGGAGCTTTAGGAGGGTTTCCTTGGCGGAAGTGTACCGGTTGCCTTGACGCCATGCGGCGGCTAATCGAGCCACTTGATTTTCCAACAATTTAATTGCGGCGTCTTTAGCTTTGCCCATCCTTGTGCATTCTTTGCATCATCATCTCTTGTGACTTTTGCGGCCATGGTCACTTGGGACATCTGCAACATCATGGCCTTCATCTCGGCCATAGGATCGGGTAGTTGAGTAGGAGGGGGTGGGGGTGTGTACGGGGGTTTTTGGTAGTTATGTGGGGGTTGTGGTTGGCTTTTGTAAGGAGGTTGATAGGGGGTATTTTGAGGTGGTTGGGGAGTCGGGTTAAGTATGTTGTTGTTGCGGTAAGATAATAGTGACCTATCATAACCCGGTTGATTCTGGTACGGCAGGTTTTGATAAGCGTAAACCTGCTCCTGGGGTGCAGCATACCCCGTAGTATAACCTGAATCGTGCCCTGCAACAGCATTTACATGGGCACTCGACGAACTCCCCTGCATAGCATCAAACTTTCTATTCAGCTCAGAAAGTTGACTCATTACCGCGCTTATACTCTCACTTCCACGGTCGTTGTGTGCGGACCGTGAATTACCCCTCGGCTTACCAAACTGGGATGAATGGATAGCCATCTCCTCGATCAATGTCCACGCCTTATCATGGTCGGTATTATTAGCGAAACGGCCTCCCGCAGCCGAGTCAAGAATAGCGCGACTCTCAGCATATAACCCATTATAAAAGGTCATTATCACCAACCAACCATCGAACCCGTGATGAGGACATTCACGAATTAACCGTTTGTAACGGTCCCACGCCTCAGCCAACGTCTCATCAAAGCTCTGCTGAAACCCCTGAATTTGACTACGGAGTTGGTTAGTCCGCTCTGGTGGATAATACTTGCGATAGAAGGCAAGAGCTAGACTTGGCCAATCCGTAATACCCGCGGCTTCCTTATTCAAATCAGTGATCCACTCACGAGCGCGATCACGTAGCGAGAAAGAACGACATTTCCTAATCTGGTTACGAGTGATCCCGCTCGCTTAATTGTAGAAGCGATGTCCGTAAAAACACGCATATGTTTACCGGGATCCTCAGTAGGATTGCCGCCGAATTGATTACGCCCACCAAAGTAAGAAAGAGCGAATCTCAAAATTACCCTGGACCGTATTTGGTATTGTGAACCCTTGCGAGATCGCCTCGGGCTTGACAGCAGTGACTATATAATTTAGGCATAGTCACGGCGTGGAGGAGAACAAGTTGGAGTAATAGGAGGTGTGTCCTTTTAGTAGGGCGATTGCGGCGCACTAGACTCGAACGCGACTTCCTCGAAATCAGGATCAAGTAACTTTCTTGCTTCCTTACGTAGTCTGTGAAAAGCTCGCTCAGGTTCAGGCTCAAATGGAACTAAACCTGTAGGTGACCTGTGCATAAACAAAACTACAAGAAAACGATAAGAAACGGTCTCAAGGAACTAAGTTCCTTGAGACAAAGGAGAAAAACCTGTAAGACTAACAAAAACTAAAACTAACTAAGCCGTTTCCCCGGCAACGGCGCCAAAATTGACACAGCTATAAGTCGTATCGCCTATATCAAAATAAACCTAAATGACAACTAACAGCAGATAGCAGCAAGTAGGGATCGAATCCACAGGGAAACGGAGTAGTTCTAAGCTAAAGTCGGCAGAACAGGTCAATCTCAGGGGTGCGAAAAAGGTGTTGGTTTAGCTATAAACTAAAGCAGGCAATAAAACAAATGAATAGAAATATAATAGGGAGGAAGATTAGGGTGTCGGGTTCATATATGACAACGATTAAGGAACTCAAGTTCATAAGAAGGAAGCGATAAACTGTGCAAATGATTAGGTTCGGAATATGCTCTCTCAAGTCAATATTAACCTTAAGCAAATTTAGCGGGCTCTCGCAACTTACTAAATTCAACTTATCAATCTCGCGTAAGTCTAGTTTTAACTCGGCTTTCGATCTTAAATTAAAACTTACTCAGGTTCAATTAAACTCAGACAAATCGTTGATCAATGAAATAATCCTAATTGATTGGCACAAAGCAGCGTAGAAAGAAACTCAATTGCACAATATAAACAACCAATTTAATCCAAAAACATGTTCCTGATCCAAGGGCACAAATTCCCCTAAACCCTAATAGAAAATTAGCTAGACATAATTGAAAGCAAAACAAAGCAATAATAAAAATAAGACATAATGAAAGAAATAGCAATTGAAATTAAACCTGGAATTAAATCGGAGTATTGGCGAATACAAAAGGAATCGATCTTGAAACTGAACTAATCTTGAGTTTGAGAATAAAGAGAGAGAACTAAAGAAACTAAACAATAACCTAAATTATGAAAATAAAGCCTAAAACTAAGATTAGTCTCAAATAATTCGTGCAAGAGTATATATATTAGTTTCCTAAAAGCATAACTCGGATTAAACAAAACCGACTGAAAAAGCATGGGAGCCGGTCAGTAGTTTCGTCCTCTGACCGGCCGGTGCAGTCCGCCCGCTTGGGCACAAAGTTCGCTTGGGCGCTTGTTTCGACTTATATATTTGCCTCATAAAGTTTCGCTTGGGCACAAAGTCACTTGCCGGCTTGCCTCTGACACTTCAACACCAATTTGAGCAACTATTTTTAGGCTTGAGCTATGCCATGTGTCGTTAGCGTCTTTTATTCTTCTCTCGGGCTCTCGTATGAGCTCGAGCTTGGTCTTCTCGTTGTCTCGATACTCAAAGTGCTCCAAATGTCTCGGGTTTTGGCTCAAAACCACTAAAACCTGCATAATATAAATAAAAGGCAGCAGTATCGAGAAATATAACAAATAGCTCGTAAAATCATAACGAATACGAATAAATACAAGCTAAATGCGACTAAACCGGGGGCATACAAACAATATAAATAACATGTATCAGGGCCCGGATGAGGGTGCCTTTATGCAAAAGAGCCGGGATGTCTATGATGGCCCACGTGCCTAGGCTGCTCTCACCGCAGTGTCTGATGCCGGCCTTGTAGCCGGTGGCGGCTGCGGACCTCCCATGCCTACGTTAGGATGAACATCGCGCCTTGAGAGCCCAGGCCTGGGGCCTGGGCGGCTCGCGCCCTACGTATGGCCGTGTACGAACATCAAGTAACCTAAGTATAATCGCCCGACAATAGGGGGCAAGCACATAACGTATACCGGGAAGCTAGAAATCTGGCTAAGCATAAACGTGGTAATGGGGCCAAACAGTATCACCCGGCCCCGGAGTGGGTAGTGAAAAACAAACATAAGCGTGGAAAGAAAAAATAAGCTAAGTATGGAAAAATCACCCGGTCTCGGTTAAAAATAATACGATTGAAAACAAGGTAAAATAAGCTAAGTACAGAAGGATGTTGGGGCTAAACAATATCGTCCGGCCCCGGCCCAGACAACGAAAAACGAAATAACACAATTGACAACGAGACAAAATAAGCTAAGTACGGGGAAACAAAAGAGCAAGGCAACACTGATAAAAGAAAACGCATCAGTTAAAGAAATGTATGTTACAAGGTCGCTGCCCCCAGACCCACAGGCCGGGCCGGGAACAGACTGAGATAAATAGAAGAAAAAGAAAAAGCAACAAGCTAAATGACCTACCAGAACCGGCAACCGTCCTCACCAAAAGGCCCGCCTACTACAGACTGGTTTGAGTCTTATTGAAAGCTAAAGTACAGACAAAATGTAGGCTAAGGGGAGACTCATCAGGTCACCCCGAGCAGGAAGATTCTAAGACAATACGGCGAATTCCTAGCAACCAAAGATCGCCACCGGCCGCTTTTCTACGCTTCTCGCCTGGTCAAGAAATTTCTTCAAGCTCAGCGAGACGGGCAAAGTTGAAATTGGGGTCGACCTTATCGATAAATCCTTTCGTCTCGTTGGACCCAAAATCAACCCCGTCATAGAAGGAGTCGGCGCGGACCTTGGTGAGCTCAGCCTGATGGGCTGCTTTCATCTTCTCCATCTCCAAATCCAAGGCGAAGAAATTTTAGTTTGCCTGCGACGCTGGCCTCGCAGCTTCCGCCCGAGCAACGGCGGCGTCCCGGGCCAGGAAGAGCTCAGAACATTGGAGAGCCAGGCTCTCCTTCTCCTTGGATAGCTCTACCAGCTGAGACTCTTTCTCCTTCAGCTTACCCACGAGGGCACGCACCTCCGTCTTCAAGGAAGCGGTCTCTTTCTCGCGAGCCTTTATGGACTTTTTCAGGCGATCGGCCGCCTCCTTCATCTCCTTGGTGGCCTCAGACGAGGCCGCCTCACGCCGCAGACGGTCAACTTCGCCTGCGGTGTCTAGAGCAAACTTGGCAAAGGAGTCCACGGAGCGACGGAGGGCCATCGCCAGCTCGACGGCCTGTATGCCTAGGCCCCCAGCAATAGGTGGGGTCTCTTCAACGAGGCCCGCCGGGTGCCTTACTACATCGCCGGTGTCCGAGGTCCCTCCACCCGGGACGGCAATGGAAACCTGACCCTGCCCGCTAGCTTTGGCTTTGGAGGAAGAGCCCTGGATGGAGAAAGACAATAAGTCATAAATGTCCTGCTCACTGATGGGAAAGACAGAAGAAAGACCGTCCGAAGGAACATCCAGGGGGCGCCCCTCAGACAGACTCCCCCACGAGAGTGTGGAGCTAACCTTCTTACGCCTCTTGAAGGGCCGGGCATCCTCCGAGTTAGGAGACTCAGACTCGATGACGACAGCGTCCGGGACTTGGGAAGGCTGGGAGACCCTGGTCTCCCTCGGAGAACTGGGGAGGGGGACCTCAGGCGTCGCCTCAAACATACCTCCCACCGGAGTGGACTCCACCGTAACACCCACCGGATCCGGGTGAGGTGAGGAATGATCCAAAGAAGCTTTGCCGCTCAGCTTCCCTTTCCCGGCTGGGCTTGAACGCTACACGTTTTCTTCCCATCGGCCTATCAGGAATATCACCCTGCATGCTTTTTATGAATTCCCTGAGCGTGGGCTTACGTCGCTTCAAGTCCACGGCAGTCGGTTGATCAAGCGGTCGATTCTTTTCGCTCAGGCCAATGGATGCCAAATCTTTCGGAGTAAGATGGCCCAAGGAACCTGCAAAAGACGAAGCAAAGTCAGAGCCGGGAGAATCAGAAAAGCTAAATAAACACAAGTTAAATATGACTAAGATACTAAGATCCTGGCCGCCCGGCCCCTGCTTACCTGCTTCGAGGGCCGGGACTAGGCCAACCACGCTCAGAAATTTGTCCTCGGAGATCGTGTCCGCTGGAGGAAGCCAATTCTTGGGGAACCAATCCTTCCCCGATTTGTAAGCCTCAAAGTAGCGCACGGCCTTCGACTCCTCCTTGGTCAACGGGACGTCCTTCCAGGGAAGGATGCTCCCCGGGACCCACTCTTCTCGGGTCTCTAAACGACCCCTCACATCGTTGTGAAAGCAGCGAGGGTGGTTGAAAGGAACGGGAGATTTGAGGAAGAGCCACCTCTCGTTCCACCCCTTCATCGAGTCATTGGCCGGGAAGTGAGTCAGATAGCCCGACTCCGTTACCAATGACCACCATCCCTTAGTCGACTTATTGGTACAGGGCCGGAAGTGATGAAGACGGCAGAAAAGGTTTATCGTCAGGGGGAAGCCCAGGTACAAACAAGTCCAAGCAAAGGCAACTATAACTCTCATCCCGAACGGTGTCATCTGACATATAGCAATATTAGCCCGGTCGAGCACTTTCTCGATGAAAGGATGAAGAGGAAATCGAAGCCCATGCTCCAGATCCTTCATGTATACGGCCGTGTGGAGATTCGGAGGCTTGACCACGTTCTGATGCCTTCCCGGCACGGTGAATTCCCATGTCTCAGGTAAATTATAATGTACAGCCGCCAGTTCAGGACAATTCTTCTCATTCAGGAAGTCCCTGAAGCCTAGGTTAATCCTAATGCTCATGGGAATCTGGAATACCGAAGGCTCTAAGATCCGTACATGCAAAGGCTCGGCCTGAGAGGGTCCAGCCTGAGAAGTCCCAGCCTGGGCCTCCATATCGGTCACTCCTTCCCGGCCTACGGTCAAGTCCTCAATCTCAGGCTCCACTTCTGAATCTACTACTACGTTGATGTCGGAAGCGGTTCTAGAAGACGAATCGGCTGAAGCACTCATTGTTCTCTATAAAGTGATTAAAACTTACGAAATCTAGAATCAAGCACGAAAATTACCTCTTACAAGAACACGAACAAGGAAGGAATCAAAGGCGGGATGAAGCAGGAACGGAGTGCAAACAAAGGTTGATGAGATCTGAAGAATTTTTGGGAAGATTTAAAACGTTTTGGGGGTTTGTAAAAAAGAAAATGAATGGAAAATAGAGGGTATATATAGAGGGAAGCGTGAATAGTGTACCCCAGACCATCGTACGACACGTGTCAGCCGGGGGAGATGAAACGTCGTTGCATTGAGATTTGGAATTCAAAAATTGCGCCAAAACTAGAAGTGTATCTAACACGCTACCTTCAAGCGGGAGGGGGCTGGAGCAAAAGGATGGCAGGAAGCAAGAAAGCAAGGGAGGCAGGCATATCCAAGGCGCAAGAGGGAATGGTTAGGCAGACAAGATCAAAGCATACTGAGCCAAGCCACAGCTTCCCTGTATGGGGCGATTGTTGAGGTGGCATCCCCCGGGTCTGACTAGGTCGGGCCGGGAGTATCATATGCCGGGAGGATCTCATCTGCCAAGGGACCCAAGGGTACCTCCCGGGTCCGGGGCATGTATGGCCCACCCAGGACCGTACTGTACGGAGCGGAGGCGCAAGAAGACAAATGAGAAACAAGTATAAAAGGTAACTAAAACCCTAAAAACAAGGACATTCACACACACACAAATACACTACACAAAAAAGGTTTTTTCTCTCTTTTCTCTCTCTAGATTTATTTGTCTTTGTAACTGACTTGAGCGTCGGAGGGCCATCACCCGGAAGGCCCCGGGGCTAGGTTTGTTACGTGATTTCAGGACGAGAGGAAGGTTGAGGAGAATCGAGAGCTAAGGGCCGCCCAGGACTTAGTTCATTTAGCTTATAATCCATAATCAACTTGTAATCATTTGTATTTAGTTTTGGTATTTAGTTTCTAACTTTATACCCGAAACATTATATATTCAAGTTTGTTATTATTGAATACAATCCAGTTTCGATCCAATTCAAATTGAGTCGAGTTTTGAGAACAATTCATGTTACTCGCATTTGGTGTTCAATTGATCATAAATTTAGATAGTTCCATATAGTTTTTCGAGTTCAGGTCTGTTTTTCCATGACTACAATTGACACCGTACTGAAACATTGTAAAAAATTTTAGGAAACTGGTTACATATGTTGAGAATTGATTCAAATTCTTAATTATTAATTATTTGTCGGTTACAATAAGTGGTTTTATGAGTCTTTATTATAGAGTTTATTAGCCCCTTATTATAGAGTCATTAGTGAGTGTTGTTTAAGTTCCTAATAATATCGTCGGTTACGTTTTTTGTAGTCCTATAAATTTCGTCGTTGTAACTTTATTTTAGTGTGTGAATGAATAAAACCATTTTCTCCCTTAAGAATTCCCAACATTGTGGTATCTAAGCACCGGGTTCATTCCTAGGGCTTGATCATTTTTTTTAATGGCGTCAAAAGAAAAAAAAAAAAATCAAAAAGAAATGGTGAGAAAAGTGTTTAGGAGAGAGATAAAAAATATTGTGAGATAGAGAGATATGCTCTATCGAGTTTGGTAGAAAAAAAAATTGTTCTATCATGTTTGTGAGGAGATGTGCTTCACAAGTATGGTGAGAAGTGCACCATTAAAGAGATGTTAGAGAGAAGTGCTCTAATAAGAATATTAGAGAAAAGTGCTCCAAATCGATGTTGGTGATTATGTGCACCTAAACAATGGTGATTATATGCACCATAAAAAGTCAGTGACGAGAAGTGCGTCATAGTGATGAGAAGTGCATCACAAGTTTGGTGTAGAGAAGTGCTCCATATGAAACGACCATTTTGAATCAAGGGGGAGTGTTGAGAATTGATTCAAATTCTTAATTATTAATTATTTGTCGGTTACAATAAGAGGTTTTATGAGTCTTTATTATAGAGTTTATTAGCCCCTTATTATAGAGTCATTAGTGAGTGTTGTTTAAGTTCCTAATAATATCGTCGGTTACGTTTTTGTAGTCCTATAAATTTCGTCGTTGTAACTTTATTTTAGTGTGTGAATGAATAAAACCATTTTCTCCCTTAAGAATTCCCAACAACATAAGATGGGAGTGAAGAGAAAAATTTGCTAAACTTTACTTTGGCAGAGTTTGTTAAAAACATTACAGGATCCCTATCATTGGCGGATCTGGGTGGGTGCACAGCATGCACGTGCACCCACTACTGTTTAAGAAATAAATTATTTTTAAGGGTTCAATTGAACATTATAATTGTTGTAGTGGAGTTGGTGTAGCAAACTCTCTATGGGACTTATAGGTTTGGGGTTCAATCCCCATTATGCATTTTTTTCACTTTTTTTTGTGAGAAGTAATTTGCATTAAATGCGAGTAGATGAATTTTATGTGACCTTAATTCTCCTAAAATTAAACATTTTGCAAATATTTTTGAATATTCCACTTGTTTTTCTTTCTACTTTTTCTATTTTAATTTTACATAAATTCAAAAATAACAAACTTGTTAAAAACTTATGCGGTGTACAAAATATAATAAATATAGATACAAAATTTACATTTAACACATAATTTTGTATGAACCCGGTCGAAATAAAAAGATGAGACAATTATCAAATTTAAAAGAAAAATACTTTTGATATGTGTATTTTTTTTTACTAGTCTTGCCAAGAATTGAGAGATTTATGTACATATATGAGAAAGTATAAATTTGGTGGAAAATAACGTCAATTTTTTGGTCAAAAAAAAAGTTAATTTACTCTCCGGGTGCACCCGTATCATTTTGTGGAACCCGGGATCGGACCCAACTCGGCGTCTTGCTTAAGGGCGGATTTTAAAGTTAAAAAAGATTAAGTTGGAAAAACCTTTAAGAACTGTTATGGAGTCGCCACCTAATTATCATGAAATTAGGAACCTGCTACCATGTTCTAAGTTAAAAACATGTCCTAGATTTTGGAGCACGCCGACACCCCTAGATCTAAGGCTTATGAAACCAGATTGGATTCGGGGTGAGGGTACTTTAGAAAAAGAGTTAATTCAAATAATGATTTATGAAAACCTTTTAGAAAAGCCTATGTAAAAATAGCCTCTACTGACCTAGAACAATCCAAGTAAGATGATATTTGAGCTAATGTTATCGCTACGTACAAGTGCGATAAGTTTGTAAAAGAATGCAGATGCAGATGCAAAAAGATTGATTAAAACCCTCAGTTTAGCATGTTTAACTTGTTAACGAATACGGTTCAGTTAAAGGTCGAATTCATTGTTTAAGTTGATTTAATGCAAAATAAGAAGGTGCAAGATGCATGCAAATAAAATAAAGTTCAATTGTCCATTGGTTTATTTTATAAGGTCGATTCTTATGCGACTTTGGCGTGTCATCGGATATGGAGTGTATCCAAGTAATAAGAACACTTGGAAGGCAAGCGCTCGGGTGCCAAAGCCTGGCGCTAAAGTGTAGACCCCTTTGTTAGTCCATAGAAAATAAGAAAAAGCTTTGATCCAAGTGGATCGGCACCTACCTTGTCCCGACGCTTGGATCTGGCGAGCCGTTTCTTGAACTTGAAAGGAGGATGAATTCAACACGGGATGGTGTGTTGAACTCAAGGATTTGAGTGCTTGAGGCTTTTGTGGATGTTAGAGTGTAAGATGAGAGAATTTGTGGTGTAAAGGGTGTATTCTGATTGTGAATGAATGATTTCGAGGTTGGGTATAGGGCTCTATATATACTAAAAACCTCGGAGAAATTAGGAAAGCAGGGAATAAAAACAAGCCGAGGAACCGCATAGCCTTATGCGGTTGCCAGGGCAAACCGCATAAGCTTATGCGGTTCTCTACCCAAACCGCATAGGCTTATGCGGTTTGAGGGTCTGGTTTTTGTGTAGTTTCCAAGTTTCGGTTGCATTGAATCTTTGAAAGATCATGAGATAATCTCGAACGTGAAGCTCAAGAAAAGTGCTGGGATATTTGTGAGATATTTTGTGATGCTTAGGGCTTTGGAGTGCGGGCCAAAGGCTGGGTTTAGGCTTCGGTTTGGCCGAGACCGGAAAAATGAAAAGGGTGTATTTGCATAGTTTTTGTGAAATAAGGTAAGACGTGAAGTTGTATTTTGTGTAAGAGGGGGCTAAATAGCGGTTTTAGCTACCGGGCCTAAATTTAGGAATTTAGGAATGCTGAATCAGACCTTGTTAATGTAAAAGGACTAATTGTAGTGCAAATGCGAAGCTCATGCCAAATGAAGCGGGACAAGGACCTAGCTAGACTCCAAATGGACAAAATGAACGTTATTTAAATGCGATGTAAGGTGACCTAAATCATTTTAACATTTCAAACGACTCAAAATGAATTCGACATTAGTTAGAACCGTTTAAGTCAACGTTAAAGCATGCGTAATAAAAGTCCGTGATACATCACAGGGTTTTGTTTGGGAGAATGCGGATATGGGTATCCACAGAGCCCCAGTTTGGTCGAGCTCGGACTAGGCGCTAGTCAAACTCCACGACCATATCAGGACCATTACGGTCTCGATATGATCGTGAGCGAAGCATGTGTCCATGGGTGAGGCGAGGACTTGAGCAGGGCTAAGCGGGGAGGGACGTGCGCATTTTTAGGACTTGGCGGTCCGTGCATGCTATAAGGGCCTGCCGGCCTGCCGGATGTCTTCGTCGTGCTTGTTGTCGTTTGTTGGTGCCTTTGTGTGTGCTTGTAATGTTGAATGCACAGTCTTTGGTGCTTGTAATGTCTTCGTATTGCATGTGTATAAGAAATTTGGAGTCACGAGGTGCATATGCTAGTAGGATGTTTGGGTAGGTGTAGGTGTAGGTCTCGTGAAAGAGCGTCTGTGTGATGCTTGCGCCTGAACTCGCCGAGGAGCGTCTATGTGGAGTGAAATGCTTGGAGTTAGGTGTATGTTGCAGAGTGCATGTGCTTGGGCTCGCCGAGGAGTGCCTATTATGTAGTTGTAATTGCATATGGTTGTCTTCCGTAGAACATGATGTAATGCTCGTGAAGAGCGTTTGGGCTTCTGCTTTTGTACCGTACATTAAATGCTTAATATACGCGTATGGCGGACTGTAGGTGACGCCTTAACCCAAGCACGGGACGTACTTGGAGTTGTATTGGGGCTAAAATGAATTAGGAATCGAAAAGTAGGCGTAAAACGAGAAAAACCCGAGAAAAACCACAGGCATGAACCGCATAAGCTTATGCGGTTCAGGGGATAAACCGCATAAGCCTATGCGGTTTCCCCTGTTGGCTATTGGGGGCTATATAAGCACGAGTTGAGCCGTGGCTATGCTATTATGCTCATTTACGGTTTTCATCTCATAAAAACGTCATTTTGCGATTTCTCAACCGATTTTGCTCATTTTTCTTGCGTTGCCTTGCTATGGAACGAGGTAATGCTCCATTTTAACTTGCCTTTACGTTATTTGTTGTTGTAATTAGCTAGTTTTGCCTTGAAATGTTGAAAAGACGGGTTTTGAATGAAAACCCGAGTTTTGCTCGAAATTTGCCGTTTGAATGCTTGAAATTGACGTCATTGGGTTGCATTATGCCATGTGAACGTGTATGTGTGAATTGATTGTGATTTAGACCGTCTTTGTGTGAAAAACGTCCAAATTAGGTTTCGGACCAGCGAACCCGGATTTTCCGACCCGGAATTTCAATTAAACTTCGGTGTAGGATGCCCATAGTGAGTATAGCATGCCTATAACGTTAGTTTTGCGAAAAAGTCGAGTTAAGGCTTTCAAATCGCCGTCTTAAGTTGTAGTTATACGGAGTAATTAAGGCGAATTGGGGGTTTTTGATCGGGGTGACCAAAATGCAATTGCTTGTAATGGGTTGTTGTTGGGGACTATTATGGCGCATAGAAACCATAAAGTTGTAATTTTGAGGTGTAGAGAACGGTTTTCGGCTTAATTGTGAATTAGGCCTGAAAATGCTCTGTAGGGCGTATAATGCAATGTGTGTAAGGAATGTATATGTATTATGTGTGTAAGGAATGTATATGTATTATGTGTGTATTATTTGTATGCCAAGTTGTATGCTTGCGTGTATTATAGCTGTATGTATTGGTTGTGTTTGGTTGCAGGAGAGGGTTACGGTGGGTATTCACGAGATCGAGATCTCGTAAGAGTGCTAGCTCGAGGACTGAGGGAGCCTCTAGCTCGAGTAGCTTGAGGCGTACACGTAGCGAGAGGGAGGCTGATCATCGGGACCTGCCCACCGGACGTGGTCAGTCACGAGGTAAGCCGTGGGAGGAATGTCACGTGCGTGATCTGAGGAGGAGGCGGACGCGTTTGCTCAGGCGTTTGTAGAGGAGTTGGAGGCTGAGATGGATGCTGCAGAGGGGCAGGCTGAGGAGGTTGAGGAGGTTGCCCCTAGGGCAAGTAGCTCTAGGCCGCGGAAATCACGTGTGAACAGGGCTTTCGCGAAGGGTTGGGATGGCCACAACCTTCTGCTTGCTCCGGAGAGACATGTTTCCTATCGAGCGACGATGGGTTGGGATAAGGGCCCAATGAGAACTTTCTCGGGCGTCTCGTCCGCGATGTGTGCCTTTGAGGAGAAGCTTCCGGCCGAGGCGCAAGCTTGGGTGTTGCGTAGTGCTTTTGGCCGTTGGTTGGCCATTGGAGGAGATTGCGAGGAAGGAGCAGAGGCAGGCAACGATGTTGATCGAGCCTTCTGGGCGGTATTGGGACACCACGACGGCGTTCCATATGCGGCTTTGGCGGCATTACCTTGTCTGGGTATCTTTGTCATAGCGGGGTTCTGGATTTGGGGACCGCGACATGGATTTTGACTTTGCGCCGTCCGTTGTGGGCGAGGTTGTGACCAACGCGGTTGGCGGTGGTTTGGAGGTGATTTGTGGTCGCGCCTATACTTTCAAGACGAGCTATATCTTGGAGTATTTTGAGGGAAGGCAAGTATGGCCTCGGAGTGGAGCGGCAGCGAGAATGCTCGTATGTGGTTGTGGTGGTTCGTGAGCCGTGTACTTGGCCGGCGAGGGTGAGCGGGCATCGACCTCGGTCCTTATGCATCTCCTGGATTGGGATGCAATTGGGACGTTTGACTGGGTGACGCCGTCTCTGGGCTTGTGTATTCGCTTCTGCATGGATGCCGTGAGACCGCGGGTCATGGATGGAGGTTCGCGACTGTCCTTGGTCGCGCCTGGCTTCTTGATGGAGGTATGTATTGATTTTGTTTTTGTATCAGGTGCATTGTTGTTCATTTGTCTTTGTTGTCTTTGTAACGTGTTCTCGTTTCTTGTTTTTGTATGTGCAGTCGTGGATTCTTAGCCACTTCCCTTTTTTGCTCCCCCCGCATGCTGTGAGGATCGTGAGGGAGTACCCGGCGGTACGTACTTGGGGTACGTGTAATCGTGCGGCGTTCAACTGGTCGTATGATGATGTTAGGGATCGTCTGAACCGGATGCGGTTTGATGAGGTTTGTGCTTGAATCATTTTAAATAGGATGTACTTCAAATGATTGTACTGTATCTGTATTTGTGAGCGTGTTCTGTTTGCTTTGTAGTTCGTGTCGTTCAGTGGGGCGATCTGAGGTATTCTGAGGGCATTGGGGCTAGGTTTGCGGTCACGAGAGACCAGCGCCTATACATAGCGACGCCGTATGGATCGGTTTGGTACCTTGGAGAGCGTTTGGTCTTTGAGGCGGGTGGCTTGACTCGGTGAGTGCTGAGATCCGCCGAGGGTCTGTTTGGCGGGGTTCTGCTCGGGATCGCGTGGCGTTGTATGGAGAGGGAGAGTCGGTGAGCCTCCTTTGTCTGGGAAGATTATGCCCATTTTGCTCGATCTCGGCTTGCTTGTGGGTAGATTGAGGTATGTGTGTTTGGTGTGTTTGGGGGTGCGTAAGGTAATTTGTGCGAAAAATTTCCCACTGGCGTGTGCGTTTTGTATTTGTTTTGCGGGAGTTTGATCCGAGATGGCAGAAGCGACTGGCGACTTCCCTACTACCATCGAGTATGATGACTCGGGCGTCCGTCGTACCTTTGTTCTGCCGACGTACTTGCCGGTGACTACTGATGCGGGCATGGACAGCTGGACGAGCAAGGTGAAGAAGGTATGTTCTTGTGTGGTTGTATGTATGTGTATAAGCCCCCAGTTTGATCGAGGTATGAAGTATATCGATGATCAAACTTGTGAGAGTCATTTTTTGTGTTACCCCCTCCAGTTTGGTTTAATTTGGGAGAAATTAAGGTAAAGTGGGGTTAGTATGTTTGTTTTGAAATTTCCCCCCTAAGTTTGACTTAATTTGAGTGAAATTAAGGCAAAATGGAGAAAAGTGTGAATTGTGTTCGTGTTGTGTTTCAGGTGGCTAAGGGGGCGCATAAGAAGCTATGGCGGATAGCCAACAGTGGAGGATGGCTTGGGCCGAGCAGGCGGCTTCGGTTGTGTCGAGCCGAAGTGAGGCGGCTCGGTCGGCGTGAGTTTGTGAGTATCGGCCGTCATCCCGAATGAATTTGTGTAGTAAAAGATTGTATGAACCTTTATGTACATGTCGGTATAGCTTGATCAGTGAACGTTGTTGTTGTACCTTGCACTTCGTAGCTTGAATTCGATTAAGTCGATAAACTGTTTGGTTGGCTTGTTTTGAAGAAATGATATGATTCCCGAGTGGGATGCGTTGATGTTCATTTTAGATTGTGAAAATGTTTTGTGAAAAGTTCATTTTAAATGCGAAATGAGCTCGTATGAATCTGAAAAATGTTATGTGTTGACTCGTGGTAAGAATCGGAGTTCTTTGAAGTGAAGTGTAATGTTGATGTATGGGAACAACGAAAGAATGTCGTAGCCCAAAGTAGGTGGTAGTGTTTTAGGAAAGGCGAAATTAGGAAAATTTTAAGAAAACGAGTCCCTGAAACCGCATAGGCTTATGCGGTTGCTTAGAAAACGCATAAGCTTATGCGGTTTGGTTTCTAAACCGCATAGAGCCATGCGGTTTGTTGGCTTTAGCTATTAGTATTTGTATTTCCATATTTCGGATATTGTTTTCCTATATAAGGAGAGAGTGCGTGTTTAATCTTCATTCACAAACGCTTTCTTCTTTGTGCTTTTGCTTTAGGATTTTGCTTTCACAAATATATAGGGTATATTTATAAAAGTTTTTTTATTTATTTTTTTGTCCAAGAAAAATGGAGGAGCATTTGATGCTCTTTTGAAGAGGTGGGCGTCTTCCTTGAGTTGAGGATGAAGAAGGCGGTGTATGATGATGGTGCGGGTGTATTTATCGGCTTCGTCAAATGAAAGTCGATCTAGACTTCCTTGATTAGTGCTTAGATTATTGGGATCCTAGCTTGCATGTGTTTAGGTTTCCTGGGAGAGGTGTGCCCTTTGATGGAGGAGTTCTCGGCCATTCTTGGATGGTCGAAAGCGGACTACTCTGTGGTCGTGAAGAGTGAGCTTTGTTATAACGGGATGTTGCGAAACTTCCTTGGGATGAGGGACGCTCATGCCGCGAGTTTGTTTGAGGAGGCAAGGTAAACATGCTTCTCTTGTGTCGACGATATATGAATAAAGGCGATACTAGTATTTCGGACCGATTACAGGCGGAGGGCCCTCGCTTTTTGTTTGGTTCATCGTTATGCTTTGCGGGGTCCATGCGGATGGAGTGTTCGGAACGCGAGGTATGCTCGTGTTGTCGAAGAGATGGAAGCGAGGACATGATCCTGCGTTGATCTAGCGGAGACCATGCGGGCTTAGGCAGTAGATTATCGCGATCGTCGAGCTTATGCAGGGGGTTGCGCTAGGATTCTCAACGTTTGGCTCATGGAGAGGTGAGTGTGTATAGAGCTCTTCCCGCCGGAGGTGTCTTGGCGGCGGGGACGGCGTCTCGGAAGATGGATTGGGCTAACCCTCGGGAGCGTTCGCTAAACTACTACCGGTGGTTTGTGAAGGAGAGCGGCGATTCGTTGGTATGTTTCGTGGTGGGGCATTCACGGATGCGGCACCGTCGGTGGCGGCTTAGCGGCTCGCGGGTTGATGTTGTGCGGGTTTGAGCAGGCGCATGGATTCATCCTCTTCGGCGAAGAGGCAAATTGGGCTTGCTCAAACCATTCAGGATCGGGATACGCGAGGTTGGAGGGTTGTTGTCCTAAACAACCGGATGATTGATGCTTGGATCAGGGTGGTCGGATCGTGTTACTTGGGTGTCTTGGGAGCATATAGAGTCTACTCGTGTCACGGATTTCTATCTGGCGTTGGTGTCATTCCAAGGATTCTCGTCAACGGGAGAATCAGAGGAGGAGAGAGAAAAATGGGCCATGGCCCTCCTTGTACCGCAGTAGTGCGTGGCGGGAGGGATTATGGTGATCTCTGTGTTGTTGATGCACGGGTGCTTCTACTTGAGGCCGTAGCGGGAAAGGCTTGGGCCGAAGGTGTCCGTTAAAGATCGCCTAGGGCCAAGGTCCGAGGAGCCCCCAGTTGGGCAAGATGAGGATCCGGTCGAGCCCCCAGGTTTTGAGAGATCTACTCCTGTCCTTAGGTCGAAAGTTGTGGCGGATCGGCCTCTTGGAGATGAAGAGGTTAACCCAAAGCGTCAGAAAAGGACTTGAGTAGTTTGTTTTGCTTAGTTTAGAAAGATTCGTTTATTTAAATATATGTTTAGATTCGAATAAAGGGCTAAGGAGGCTTGTTCCTAGCTCCTTTCTAAGTTGCGGAAAATTCTAAATAAAGTAATAAAATAGAATTAATTTGCTTTTGCCTTGTCTCGTTGCCTTCTTTTGTTTGTTTTTAAATGTTCTCGACCTTTTTAAGCTTCGAACACTTGTATTGTGTCTCAAATCCTCGACCTTTTTAAGCTTTGGATTCGTTTGTTTGACTTGTTCCGTTTTTAAGTCCTCGACCTTTTTAAGCTTTGGACTTGTGCGTTTTGAATTGTTTTGTCTTAAATCCTCGACCTTTTTAAGCTTCAGACTTGGATTTGTGTTTTATTTTTGTGTTGACTGTGCTCTTGACTTTTTTAAGCTTTGAGCGTGTCTTTTTGTGAGTGCAACGCCCTTGACCTTTTTAAGCTTTGGGCATGCGTGCTAGAAAAAGTTCGGTTGTGCTTTTGACAAGCTGCCTACGTATCTGCTTTTTGAATACAGAATCAAACCGGCGTAGTTCTTGTGATTCGGTTGAGCTCTTTGCAAAGCTGCCTACGTATCCACAGTGCGTGGAATCAAACCGAGCGTAGTTCACTCATGCGAGAGTGAGTTTTGTTTTGAAAATTTGCAGATTCGTTTGTGTTTTAGGGTAGTATTTCTTGAGTTGATCAAGATTTGTTGTGTCGGAAGTCTTGACCGTCAAGGTCGATTAGTTTCACGGCTCCTCGGGAAGGATTTCTTTGACCAAATGCGGTCCGCCCGATTGGGTTTGAATTTTCCTCTTGGGTCATTGGTAATGGTGCTCGGATGATTTAGTGCAGGTCGCCCACTTTGATGTTTCGTGGCTTAACCCGTTTGTTGTAGGCGCGTTGTAGGCGAGATTGATACATTCTGACCGCATTTAGTGAATGTAACCGCCTTTCGCCTAAGAGAATGAGTTGTTCGTATCGTTCGCGTGCGAATTCGGCCTCGGGAATGTCCGCTTCCATGAGAATTGAAGGGATTGCATCTCGATTTCTACAGGTTGAGGGGCTTCCATCCCGTAGGTTAGGAAATAGGGTGTCATGCCGGTGGGTGCGCGGATTGTGGTGCGATATCCCCATAATGCAAATGGGATTTTGTTGGGCCAGTCGTGGCAGGTGTCGATCATCTTTTGAGGATTGATCTGACGGTTTTGTTCTTTGCCTCGGCCGCGCCGTTAGTTTGTGGTCGGTAGGGTGATGATTTGTGTCGTTGTATCTTGTATTTGAGGAGAAGTGGTTCGACCTCTCCTTGGAAATGTGTGCCTTGGTCGCATGAATTCGTGGGGTATCTGTAGCGACAAATGATGTTGTTTTGTATGAATTTCGCAACTTCTTTCGTGCCTAGCGTACGGTATGATGCGGCTTCGACCCATTTGGTGAAATAGTCGATGGCCACGAGGATGAAGCAGTGTCCTCCTGCTCCTACGGGTTGAACTTTGCCTATGACGTCGATCCCCCATGTGGAGAAAGGCCATGGCGAGGTTAAACTGTATAGTGGTGAAGGAGGTATGTGTTGTACGTTTGCAAGGATTTGACAATTATGGCAATGTTTGACATATTTCTTGTGATCGGCTTCCATGGTTGTCGATTACCATCCTAGCCTTATGATTTGTTTGCACATGGCTCGTGCGTTCATGTGTGGTCCGTGATTCGCCATCGTGTACTTGGGACATAATATCGTGTCCCTTTTTGTGGTCGACGCACAAGAGTAGTGTGCCTTGGGGTGTCTTTTTGAGTAGTTTGCCCATTTCCATCACGAATTGTGATGATAACAGGCGTAGGGCGCGTTTGGCTCGTTTGTCAATGTTTGGTGGGTATTCACCGTTTGTTTTGTAGTTGATGATTGCTTGGTACCAAGGGTCGGTTTGTTCTTCCTCGGTTTCAATGTCGCAGATGTAGGCGGGTTCGTTCGTCGTTCCACGACAATGGGGAGCGTTCCATCCAGGGTATGTTGATTAGTGACGCGAGTTTGGATAGCGCGTCGGCGGGTGGTTTTCTTCGCGTGGGAGGTGTATGAATTCTACGTGATAGAATTCGTTTATGAGTTCTTGTATTTTGTTTTGGTATAATGCTAGGTTTTCGTTAAGTATCTTCCATGCTCCGGACACTTGGTTGATTATGAGGGAGGAGTCCCCATAGACTCTTATGTTGCGGGCGTTGAGTACAAGCGCTGCTTGGAGACCGTGCAAGCATGCTTCGTATTCCGCAGCGTTGTTTGTTACGTCGAAGTCCAGTTTAATGGATAAGGGTGTGTGTTCGCCATTCGGGGATATGAGAAGTATTCCTACTCCACATCCTCGATAGTTGGAGGAGCCATCGAAGTATAACTCCCATTGTTCTTGGTTGATGTTGTAGATCCCGTCGTCTGGAAGGGATGTTGTGTCGATGATTGGTTCTTCGTCGATTGCATTTTCGGCTAGGAAATCGGAGACTGCTCGTCCCTTGATTGCTTTGAGGGGTACGTACTTAAGATCGAATTCGGCTAAGAGCAATGTCCATCTGGCCATTCGTCCGTTAGGCACAGGTTTCTCGAAGAGGTACTTTACGGGGTCCATTTTGGAATAGACCTTCGTTTGGTGTGCTAGCATATAATGACGGAGTTTCTTGGATGACCACACTAAGGCTAGACAACTCTTCTCGACGGGTGAATATCGAGTTTCGTAATCGAGAAATTTCTTGCTTATGTAGTAGATTGCGTGTTCTTCGCCGTTTATTTCTTGAGCGAGCATGGCGCCCATGGCGGTAGGTGTGGTTGTAAGGTATAAGGATAGTGGTAAATCCGCTTGGGGTGGTCGTAGAACTGGTGGGTTAGTTAGCAATTCCTTGACCTTGTCAAATGCTTTTTGACATTCGTCGTCCCATTCAACGTGGTCGGTTTTCTTGAGTTTCTTGAAAACTGGTTCACATATCATGGTGAGTTTGCTAATGAAGCGCGAGATGTATTGGATTTGGCCCAAGAAACTTCGAATTTCGTCGAGGTTCTCCGGGGGTCGCATTTCTAGGATTGCTTTGACTTTTGAGGGGTCGACCTCGATGCCTCTTTGGCTCACTACGTGTCCTAGTAGTTTACCGGATTTGACTCCAAAAGTACATTTTTGGGGGTTGAGGCGCATTTTGTATTGTCGTAGGCGAGTAAAGAACTTGCGGAGGTTAGTGATGTGGCCACTCCTCTCCTTCGACTTTACGATCATATCGTCGACGTAAACTTCGACTTCTTTGTGCATCATGTCGTGTAAAAGGGTTGTAGCGGTGCGTTGGTATGTAGCGCCAAAGATTGATTAGCCGAAGGGCATAAGCGTATGTGATATGTCCCGCGGTGTAATGAAGGCCGTTTTGCCATGTCTTCGGTGACATTTTGATTTGATTGTAACTGCGTGGCCGTCCATGAAGGATAGGAGGCGTGGTCGGCGGTGTTGTCGACTAGGACATCCACATGAGGTAATGGAAAGTCATCTTTGGGACTAGCTTTGTTCAAGTCGCGAAAGTCAACGATACTCGAATTTTGCCATTCTTTTTCAGGTGGGACCATGTTTGAGACCCATTCGGGATACTCGATGACTTGGATGAAACCAGGCTGTAGTTGTTTTTCGATTTCTTCCTTGACCATAAGAGACCATTCGGACGTAGTCTTCTTAGCTTTTGCTTGACGGGTTTATGCTTAGGGTTTGATGGGGATGCGGTGCTCGGCGATGCTTCGTTCGATGCCGGGCATGTCTTTGTATGACCAAGCGAATACGTCCTTGAATTCGCTTAGGAGTTGTGTAAATTGGGTGCGCTCTTGTTCGTCTAGTGAGGCTCCTAGTTGTAGTTCTCTTGGTTCTTCGGGGGTTCCCACGTTTATGGTTATGGTTTCCTCGATGCTAGGCTCTTGTGTTTTTGGGTGTACAAGGTTTGCAATGTATTTGTTTAATGATTCACTTTCGCATGAGTTAGTGTCTTTTGTTTTTTGTGTGTTGTTTGTTGTTTGTTGATTGTCATTTGTTTGTACTTTGTTGTTTGTTTTAACTTGAGACAAGGCGTAAGCAAATTTATTCATTTCATTATTTTGAGAAGAATTATTCGACAATTCAGAAAATTGCTTGGAGCTAGCCTCCGTAAATAGAAAGTCTAAACTAAAGCTAGAATCTAGGATAGATGGGTCGACAGGTGACCCGACACTAAGAGCATTAGAATCTAAAAGAATTTCTTCTTCTTCTTCATCGTCTTCTGTGTCGTTGGAGGTGCTTGAGCTGCTTGAGCTGCTTGAGGTGCTTGAGTTGCTTGGGTTGTGATGTAAATTGCTTCGTTGCTGGAGGAAGGTGTGGTTTTCCTCCGAGGCTTCTTGATTTTTCCTTGATCGATAAGATCTTGGATGGCGTGTTTG
Source organism: Dianthus caryophyllus (assembly GCA_023091065.1). Lineage (NCBI taxonomy): Eukaryota > Viridiplantae > Streptophyta > Magnoliopsida > Caryophyllales > Caryophyllaceae > Dianthus > Dianthus caryophyllus. The sequence goes on from CM041519.1 coordinate 29,253,026, forward strand.
AGTTTGAGACAACTTTGAGTGCTATGTCCCATGCCTCGGTGGTATGCACAGAAGGCGCTGGGATCCCATGATTTTGATTTCTTTCTCATGGGTGGCTCGCTAATAGGTCCGATGGGTGTGAGGTAGTCTTTTGCGATCAACTTTTGTAATGCCACAGCGTAGGGCATGTAGAGTTTGTCGAAGTTCCTTGTAGAGCCGTGCGGGTTGTGTGTTTTTCGTCCCTTAAGAGTGCGTTCTCGAATGGTGTTTCGGTAGGCGGGATCCTCATAGCTAGACGTGAGATCTTTTTCAATGCGAGTGCCAATTTCGATGAGATGTTCGAAGTTCTGAGCGTGGCAGAAGTGAAAGTAGTATCGCCAGGCGGGTCGTAAGCTGAAGAGGAAAGTGGACATGAGTTCATCTTCGTGCGGGTGATTCGGTACTCGGGAAAGTAACTTCCTCCACTGTATAAGATGTTTGACGAAACCTTCATTGTCTTTCTGACGAAAAGCTTCGAGGGTGTCGAGCGAGACTGGGTTGCTAAGTTCTTTTTGGACACGACGTTCCAAACGTTCGACCGCGAAGCGATGCAGATTCTTTAGGTGATCGATGTCTTTTGCAAGCCGATTGATGTGACTCATCACTTCGTCGGTAGGTAGCCAGTATTCGTCGTCTTCGTCATCAGACCAGTAGACCGCATTAACTTGGTCGTCGGAGGGTGTGATTAGGTAGGCTAGAAAAGGAATTGATCCCACGAAGATTGCATGGTTTCCAAGCGGGTTTTCGTTGTTTGAAGGCTTGGCGGGTTGAGATGGCTTGCTGAGCTTTCCTTGATCAATTAGATCTTGGATAGCGTTCTTGAGCCTAAAACAGTTCTCGGTGTCATGCCCCTTGCACCGGTGGTATGCACGAAGGCATTGGGGTTCCAAGACTTGGGCTTCTTGTCTTCGGGCGGCTCGCTAGTAGGCCCGATCGGTTGTAGATAGATTTTCTCGACCAACCTTTGAAATGCTTTGGAGTAAGACATAAAGAGAGGGTCGAAGTGTCTCTTGGGCTAAGGAGGCGAAGGTGGTTGCGAAGGCGTCGAGGGTGTCATCATCAAGGTTACTGGCAGTGCGATTTTAAATCGTTCTTGACCGCGCGGGAGGACTTAGAGGAGCTCCCTTGATATGCATGACCGGTGTATTTAGCCATGGTGCCAGTCCTAAGGTCATCTTCGATTTGAGTACCGACCTTAGTTAGTTCTTTGAAGTTCTGAATGTTGCTGTACCTCATGTAAAATTGATACGGGTCGCGAGTTATTTATGAACTTGATGACGAGCTCGTCCTCGCGGGGACGGTTGGGGATTTGTGCGCTCAGCTTCTTCCAACGAGTAAGATAGTCGGTGAAGCCTTCATTGTCCTTTTGAGATAGGACCTCTAAGGTGCGAATTGAGACTTGAGTGTCCTCATTGTCTCGATACTGTCGATCGAACTCGACTGTGAGCTCTTCAAAAGTAGGGACCCGTTGTGGATCGAGTGAGTAGAACCATGTCTTGGGCACTGCTGCTAGAGAGTGCGGGAAGAGAGTTAACCAATGCTTAGCGTCGACTCCTTTGATGGCCATTTGGGACTTGAAAGCTCGGATGTGGATGATCGGGCTCTCATGTCCTTGGAAGACAGGAAGGTCGCTAAGGGCGAGCTTGTTAGGGAGTTCATCCTTGATGCTAGTAGGCACGTTTTCATTTTCCTTGTGGATGGAGTAAGTGCTCGAGACATAGAGCCTTTCTTCCATGGCTTGGAGTTTCTTGGCGTGCCTATCGGCCTCTTCTTTGATTTTGGCTTCCATTCGTTCTACCTCAGTGGTGTGGGTGGCCAGAAGCCTCTCAAGGTCAGCGGTCAGCTTTGTGACTTGGTCACGGAGTGCGGTAACTTCGTCATTGCCGGCCATTTTGCGGGTGTAGGTTCGTTTCTTGTATGGGATTACTAGGCGGTTCTTAGTACGACGAGTATCCAGCTGAGCCCTGCATTTCACTTTGTACATTAGCGACACGACTCGACCCACTAGACTCACATTCATTTTAGGCATTCATTTTAGCTCATTTCATTGTTTTGAAAGACCTTTTAAGCTTGAAAAAGGAGGTTTTCGAAAAGGTTTTTGCTAAGGGAAGCTTTTGAGGCGAGGATGCGTGCACACATCTCGTCTCGATGTTAAAACGTTTTGCTTTGCACCCGTTGAACTGATATCGGTGATTTTCCGAGGTGAGCTCGAGTCGGATGTGTAAAAGAAGAAGGATTCGGCTCGAGAGCGATTAACAAGTCGAGCCGAGGATGTTAAATGTAGAGACTAGGCCTGTGTGACCTAGAGGATTGAAATCCGCGAGCTTGGGTTTTATTCCTTGCTCGGGTTTTTGCTTGTTAGTGAAAAAGGAAATTTTGAAAAAGCTTATTTCAAAAAAATTCGCGATAGTTTTGTTTGAAAAGTGTTAGTTTGTTAGATTCATTTATCTTTGAAACGTTTAAACGAGTTTTCGAAGATATGAATGCATATGCTTGTTTTGAAAAAGACCATGGAGTGCATAGCCTCGAACTTGTACGTATGACTCAAAAGGGGTGAAAAATGGGTCAGTCGGGTACACCTCCAACTACCTCGAGTACGCTTTGGCAGATACTTAACCCCTTCATTTCCTTACGCCGGGGCGATAGGTTTTCTGAAGGGAGCACTGGGGCGGTCGAGATAGCCGTTTACGGCAAGCCGTGGAGGGGAGAGAGGAAAGTTAGTCCTGCACGTGCTTTATCGAGTGGACAAGCCTGCGTGTTGGAACCACCTCTCAAGGGTGCAAAGGGTGCCTAGATTCCAAAAGGAATGGACTCTAAACGAATGTGCATAGCTCAAATATGTTTACAAGGATTGTTCAAGGCTTTCAAGTTTCACCTCTTTACTTTTAAAAAGAAAAAGCTAGTTTTAAGTTTTAAAAAAAAGATATCCCCAGCGGAGTCGCCAAACTGTGGAACCCGGGATCGGACCCAACTCGGCGTCTTGCTTAAGGGCGGATTTTAAAGTTAAAAAAGATTAAGTTGGAAAAACCTTTAAGAACTGTTATGGAGTCGCCACCTAATTATCGCGGAAATTAGGAACCTGCTACCATGTTCTAAGTTAAAAACATGTCCTAGATTTTGGAGCACGCCGACACCCCTAGATCTAAGGCTTATGAAACCAGTTGGATTAGGGTGAGGTACTCTAGAAAAAGAGTTAATTCAAATAATGATTTATGAAAACCTTTTAGAAAAGCCTATGTAAAAATAGCCTCTACTGACCTAGAACAATCCAAGTAAGATGATATTTGAGCTAATGTTATCGCTACGTACAAGTGCGATAAGTTTGTAAAAGAATGCAGATGCAGATGCAAAGATTGATTAAAACCCTCAGTTTAGCATGTTTAACTTGTTAACGAATACGGTTCAGTTAAAGGTCGAATTCATTGTTTAAGTTGATTTAATGCAAAATAAGAAGGTGCAAGATGCATGCAAATAAAATAAAGTTCAATTGTCCATTGGTTTATATTATAAGGTCAGTTGCTTATGCGACTTTGGCGTGTCATCGGATATGGAGTGTATCCAAGTAATAAGAACACTTGGAAGGCAAGCGCTCGGGTGCCAAAGCGGGGCGCTAAAGTGTAGACCCCTTTGTTAGTCCATAGAAAATAAGAAAAGCTTTGATCCAGTGGATCGGTACCTACCTTGTCCCGACGCTTGGATCCGGGCGAGCCGTTTCATGAACTAGAAAGGAGGATGAATTCAACACGGGATGGTGTGTTGAACTCAAGGATTTGAGTGCTTGAGGCTTTTGTGGATGTTAGAGTGTAAGATGAGAGAATTTGTGGTGTAAAGGGTGTATTCTGATTGTGAATGAATGATTTCGAGGTTGGGTATAGGGCTCTATATATACTAAAAACCTCGGAGAAATTAGGAAAGCAGGAATAAAAACAAGCGAGGAACCGTGATAGCCTTATGCGGTTGCAGGCAAACCGCATAAGCTTATGCGTTCTACCCAAACCGCATAGGCTTATGCGGTTTGAGGTCTGAATTTTGTGTAGTTTCCAAGTTTGGTTGCATTGAATCTTTGAAAGATCATGAGATAATCTCGAGCGTGAAGCTCAAGAAAAGTCTTTGGGATATTTGTGAGATATTTTGTGATGCTTAGGGCTTTGGAGTGCGGGCCAAAGGCTGGGTTTGGGCTTCAGTTTGGGCAGAGACAGAAAAATGAAAAGGGTGTATTTGCATAGTTTTTGTGAAATAAGGTAAGACGTGAAGTTGTATTTTGTGTAAGAGGGGCTAAATAGCGGTTTTAGCTCTAGGGCCTAAATTTAGGAATTTAGGAATCTTTGAATCGACCTTGTTAATGTAAAAGGACTAATTGTAGTGCAAATGCGAAGCTCATGCCAAATGAAGCGGGACAAGGACCTAGCTAGACTCCAAATGGACAAAATGAACGTTATTTAAATGCGATGTAAGGTGACCTAAATCATTTTAACATTTAAAACGACTCAAAATGAATTCGACATTAGTTAGAACCGTTTAAGTCAACGTTAAAGCATGCGTAATAAAAGTCCGTGATACATCACAGGGTTTTGTTTGGGAGGGTACGGATATGGGTATCCACACATTTACATCCTGCGTCCGCCACTGATCCCTATACCTATAATAATGTACGATAGTAAATAATTGATAGGAATAATCTCAACTGACACTCATCTTTCAAAAATAATTTCAACTAAAAATAGTCTGAGAATAACCTCAACTACTGAAAAATCATTCCAATAATATATATTGGTCAATTTTAATCAACGCTAACAAGTAATAAAAAAAAAGGTGAAATCATTATGGAAGAGTGAGTGGTTAGGTTGAGGTATGGAAGAAGCTGGGGTGGAGATTATGAGAGAGAATCGACATGGAAGAGTGGGGGATTAGCTAGGTTGAGGAGGCGTGGAAAGAGATGACTGATGTGGAAGGTTGAAAAGTCATGATTAGTTGTTGGGCTATGTGGGAGATATGAAACAAATGGGTGTTTGAAGGAAGAGGGTGATCTCGACAGCTATGATGTGGAGGGAATCGACATGGAAGAGTGGGGTAGGTTGAGGAGGTGTGGAAAGAGATGACTGACGTGGAATGTCGTAAATATTGTTGATGGGTTGTTCGGCTATGTGGGAGGCAAATAACAAATGGATATTTAGAGGAAATAGGGTGATGCCGAGAGAGGTTATCACAAGGATTGAGGAGCTGCTTGGAGATATGGATATATAGGACGGAGGAGTCAGGGTGCGCAAGAGGATGAGGTGGTCGGGGAAGGTAGTTGATTTGAGGGAGATGGGAGGACAAATGGTAGGGTTGCAACATAAGTGGCAGAAAACACGGCGCAGATAGTTGAGGGTCAATTGTGATGCTGCTGTGAAAGAAGCTGGGAGTGTCACGTTAGGGTTTGTCGTCCGAGCTGTTGACGGTAAGGTGAAGTGGGTTGTTAGCGTGAAGCGGTGGGAGACTTTGGAGGCATGTGAGGCAGAAGCATAGCAATACTAGAAGGTTTACATGAAGCTTGGAGGCTCGGGTACCATAGTGAGGTCATGGAAAGCAACTGCAAACCAATTATCGATGTCCATAATTAGGTTAACGTGGATCGTAGTAATTTGCTTCTTATAATAGAGAATATTTTCTCGTAGTGTCGTTCTTTTTTAGACTGTCTTTTACTCTTTGATAATGTAAGGCGTAGCATAGGAGCTAGCTCATTGGTTTAGGCACTCGTACGGTACGAAGGTGTCGGAATCTTGTGTCTCGGATCATATTGTTTATCTGGTTACGTTCGATTCTAATGATAGTATTTGATCTTGATCTAAGGAACTAAAAAAAATAATAATAAAAAGCAACTAGATTGTATGGAACATGTGTTATTTATTACTTGTTGATTTTCTTGTTTTCAAAGTTGCAGTTACAATTAATATCGAATTAGAGGATTAATAAGTAAGAACGAAAGGTGTTTAATCAATTGACTAATCGTAAGGAGAACCGGAATTTAGCGATTTACAAGAATTAGTCGAGAGTATAAGTTAAATCCGGATTTCGATGATGAATTGTTATATATTAGACCGTGGACGTTTAGTAGTTTTAGAATGTCTTACTTACACTACCTACACTATTACAGTTTATGGATTTCACTCTTACTTCTGCTTTGCTATTCATTTAGTGATCATGATGTTGGTGTTTTGAGTTAGAAAAACACCAAAAGATTTAAGTTTAGTTGGGATTTAATCAAAGTGGCATAATCTCGGGTCGTTAATATGAGTCAAGAGGTGTGGAGAACACGCTCAAGTAAATGTATTACGAGTTTCTGAGAAATGGAGAAGAAATCGCATATGAGGGCTTAGCCACACTTAGCGGCTATAATTGCACTGAGCGGCTCTTGGCTTAGACGAGTTTTGATTGATTTTTGGCGCAGTTTTGATAGCTATTGATTTACCTAATACCTTTATCTTTTCTAAGGGATGCAACTCTATTTTATTTTTTTGGTCAAATAGGAGGCATTGGGCCATTACAACGGGGAGGGGAGATTCAAATCTGAGACTAATTGCTTAGGGTACCTCAGTCCTGACCACTAGGCCATGACATGCTCGGTCAATGTTTGTCTATTAATTTGGATTTATGGAAAGATGAAATCATGATGATGAAAAAAATGAAAACACATTTTGATAATAACAAATGCAAACAATCAAAAATTATTTAAGTTTTCTCTTATTCTTATGCCTAGAACAAAAGAGTTTGACGATTGTCTTATCCCCGAGAGATTCGTGTGACCCGAGGCATGTACATGGGTCGAAATAATCTTTAATGAAAACGATTCTAAATAGTGATTCAATCATATATCCAAGTTCTTTACAATTTAATTTAGGGGTTTATCGAGACTTGTATCATATTGTATTGTTGTACTCCCTCTATCTCAATCATTTGTTTACACTTCTCTCAAATCTCCTCACAAAAAGTCAAACTGTAAACAAATCACTGAAACAGAGGGAGTAATAAAATTTGTATGGTTTTCATTGTTGTAATCGTCTTTGTATTGTGATTCTCATTGTTAATAAGCCCATATCACGAACAAGTGATAGAATAAGTAGTGTAAATTGTAATTTACAACGTACGACATTAAACCCGTCATATAACAAGAATTATAAATAATCTATATATTACGTCGTATAACTTGAAAACATTCTACAAGCATATATTTTGCATGTAAAATTCTTTATAAACATTCCATGAATTTGCCTAACTTTTGACTGGCAACATTACTTCATCGTGCAAGAAATTTATGTCAAAATGTATTAGCCTCGATAAAACAATTATTTATCCAACCGTTATGACTAGACTAGTGTTATCAAATTCCAAAACCTCCAACAGAAGAATATTCCACCCACAAAACTTCTAATTATGAGATTATTCAATTTATGATAACTAAAACTAAAATATTTTATATTATTAGAGGTCAATAATTTAAACCTTAAACTCTTACATTAATTATATTCCTATATCTATCATTGATTAAGAACTAACATAATTGATCAAGGTCAAATAACAAATCAATAACACCTCCACTACTACACGAAAATAATTTAAACCATAAACTCTTACATTAATTATATTCCTATATCTATCATTGATAAGAACTAACATAATTGATCAAGGTCAAATAACAAATCAATAACACCTCCACTACTACACGAAAATGGACATAAAATGGGCATGTCTAACCAATTAGGTCTTGGCATGTAGTGGTGTCAGGGGCTAAACTTGGTAGGGAAAACTGAGGTTCGATCCCCCGCAAGCTCGTTGGGAGGAGTTTAAAACCTTAACCCCGGGACACGCTCCGAAACTGAATTAGTCGGCCTAAATGGGTTCGAATATCGGTTGGGAAACCAAAAAAAATGGGCACGTCTAGAGTCACAGAACACGATGCTGTATATTTTTAATTACAGTGTACTCTTTCAAATCAAGTTTAAAGTTTATGGATGACGGGGTACAAAATTCAAGAGTAAAGTAAGATGTGGGGTGAAATATGAAAGTTGAGAAAAATTATAGGGTCACAGTTAACAATAAACCATAGATTATTGATAGAAATGGGGTACAAATTTTAAATATGGACTAGTGTTATGCCCGTGCAAATTGCACGGGTACGTTGTTTATAAAGGTGAAATATAAACGTATAAATAATGAAATCGATGTATAATAGATTTAATAAAAACGTTTTTTAAGACGATCAACTGTATATATGTGTCATTCAAAAGCACTTAAAACAACGAAATTATAGACAAACAACCATAAGTAATACGGAGTAGAAAAATTCAAAACATTATAGAATAAGTTAAGATAAAAGGAAATAACACAACGATATGTTACATGATACTATAATTTCTCAAACACTTTTTTAAATGCTACGTCATTTATTGTATGTCAGACCTATTTTTTGTACGGGTATGTTGCTTAAAATTTTCACTTTAAACTTTTTATATTTCTTTTCTTTTCTTTTAGTTACTTTTACATATAAAATTTTAAAGTAATGTACTCAAATATCTTGACTTTTTGTTAAGCAATACGGAGTATAAATTAAAGCTATAGTTAAATTCTTAGATTTGAATCCATAAACTTTATTTGCAATTAGCGTAAATGATATTTTAGGGTCAATTAGTCGAGTAATCCGTTATATCGTCTTGCTTAGCTAAGTGATTTTTTTGTAAAGAGTTTTATTGTATTTTACACTGATATATAGGTTTTATGCCCGTGCAATTTTGCAATAATATGCCATAATATCCTATTTTAAACGATAATTACTGATTTTGATAAGCAAGACGATATAACGGATTACTCGATTATAAATCATTATGATTGTGAACCCGTTCAATTTGTACCCGTGCACCTATAGTAGAAAGTTAATTACAAATAACTTTTAAAATTTGGGCATGACCCATCCAATTTGTACCTGTGCAACTGTAATACACATTATTAATTGAAGCAATTGTCGTAAAAAGTTTTATTATTTATTAAACACTGATGAATGTTTATTTAACTCGAGTCAATTTGTCGTGTAATTTCTTACAACTCAATTTGTCGAGTAACCCGTTTATTTACATTGAATGTTTGAAGATAATTTCGTTTTATGGGTTCTTAACACGTGCACTTAGATTACATCCGAAAAAACCTTTTCATAATTTATACGGAGTAATATTCTATACTATTTTTTTTTATGGTAGTTAGTAATATTCTATACTATAACATAATATTATAATCACGTGTTTTTATTTATAAACTCCACAACTAACTACACCAAACTTTTTTTTTTTTTAAATCGAATTTAATTTGCATCGGATTATATAAGATTGTCTCATTACAATTTTTTGGCATAACATTTATCATTTAAAAATCACTACCGGGCCAAATTTGATAAATAAAAAGAAAGCCCAAATCCAAAAATTCACAACGTTAAAATAAATACTCTTGTTTATAAACCCTAAATACTCCCCCTTATACACAGCCATAAAGCCTAATCAATTTCTTCCTAAGGCCTAATCAATTTCTTATCAAAGCCGTTGAATTCTTCTTCATTATTCCAACTTACTAATTGCACGTTCATCATACAACTTCTCCTTTTGTTTTTCCTTTCTTTGTGAAATATAAATTTATCATAAAAAATAGTCATTTTAAAAACGTTTAATAACCACAAAAAAGGGCGATGATTATAATGTGACTATTTTAATGCTTAAAGTGACCACTTTAACGCTAAATGTGACCACTTTAAAACTCCATAAATTGGTCACTTTAAACGTTAAAATAGTCACTTTAAACTTTAAAGTAGACACATTTTAGTTACAAATACTCTGTCGCACGCGTGGGACGGTTTTATGTAAGCATTTGTGCTAAAAAAAAATCTCTTTATTACTCCGTACAACATTAATTTGTTTGTTTGAGTGATTTGTTTGTATTTTTTATTTTTTATTTTTTTGTGTGTATATATATGTATGTATTGTAATTTACGTGAAATTTAATCCGGTGCTTTTTTTATTAATTTGATTTTAATTATATTAATTTTCATGGGAGATTATTTAGTGAGAGAGCGTAGAGTTTTGTGTGCTGCAAAATTTGCGAATAATTGGTCAACTTTTTATGAGACTGCTTTACTCTTTGCTAAAAAAAAAATCAATTGAATTGAATTTTTTTGTTTTAATTTTTTAAAATCAGTATTTTTTGGATTTTTTTTCAATAGCAAATATGTTTTTGTTTTTTTTTTTGTTAATATATAGGTTTTTCTTTTCTTCCAAATTAAAAGAGTAATAAGGAGAAATTTTCTAAAAAAAATAAAGAGTGAGAAGAAATAGTGGAGGGACCCACTATAAAAATGCAACTTTTAACCACATGTTGACAACTCAACATGTGGTTCTTGCTTTGTAAATTAAGATGAATGGAAAATAAAAGGAACTTTAAAAATGGATGGATGTGTTATGAAACTCATTATTGTGGATGTCCATTGGGCTAACAGCCTATATTCTAAATCAATGTAAATAGGGTTTGTTTGTAAACTACTCCACATGTACTATATATACATGCTCCCATATGAATAATAGAGATAACTTTTATCCCTCAACTTTCTTCTCTCATTCCATCTATTCTCTCTTTTATTTTCTCATTTTTCTTTCTTGTGTCTCTCTTTTCTACATTTATAACACGTTATCAGCACGAGGTTCTAATCTATTGAGCATCATAAATTTATTAGTTATCTCTATATCATTCATTGATCATATATTCATATCAATTGATTAGTATTATCAAGTTATTGGTCATATATTAACTAATTGACCATAACATCAATCTTTTATTTTCCTATTGATCATATTTTCTCATTGATCTTGTTTAATCTATATTAATTATATATAACAAAAACCATCCTACATAAATTTTCCCTCCAATTTTCCCTCCAACTTTTTTTTATTCCTTTTATTTTATTTTTTTTTATTCCCTTTTATTTTATTTTATTTCCTATTTGAAATTATGTCATATGTAAGTCAATATCTTTTATGACAACATAGTATTTTTTTATTTTTATCTCTTAAACTATCCATTTTTATTTAATGGTTTTTCAATATAACATTTTAAGCGCATTTTACCATATTATTATAATAACTAATGAATTTTAAGACAATGTATTGTGATACTTTGATCGGTTTTTGCCACATTATGATATATTTTAAAATAAATTTGTAACTATATCTATAAATAAAAAAATAGATGTTCTATTATTCTAATTGTTTTGTTACAATTTTCAACGATTCTATCATCTAAATTTTGATAGTTAATTAAAAAAAATCAAAATTAACACTTTTAAACCTATTAAACGGGTTAATTAGAAGATAATTACGGGTCGAATAAATGGGTTACATGTTAAATAAATACTGTGATTAGTGTAAAATACAGTTTATTGTATTTTGGGTCTAAGGATACATGTTTATTTAGGTTGCGTTTATATTATTACTACGAAGTATTCTTATTTTAATTTAATATTTAATTCAATTATCAAAATTTTCAATTAACTATTAACTTATTTTTATACATCCCGTGCATCTATGCACGGGTATTATGCTAGTTATTAGAATATTATTATTTTTTGTCTTTTTTCTCAATTAGTCATATAAACTCATTGATCTTATTACTCATTGAATATTTTTTTTTCTTCCTCCTCAATTAGCTATATCAACTCATTTGGTTAATTTAATTGATTGATCAATGAGGTGATAATTTCATATCTATCTATTTTCCATATCAGATGAATTTAGAGCATCATAAGCATGACATTAAATTTGTCATTCATGTTTTTAGCCATATCAATTCATTTGGCTTAAAAATGTGGTCAAAGTGACACATTGGATATCGGGAAAAAGGTAATAATTGAGATGAATATTATGGAAAAAAAAAAAGAGCTAAACTGAACTGAATTAAACTAACTGAAGGTGAACTAAATTTAATGGAGTTGAACTAAATTAAATTGATTTGAACAAAATTATCTTTAAACAAAAGAAAAATTTAAAATTAATGTGCAGTTATATAATTTAATGCAAGATAATATACCGAAAAGGTCTTAGCCTAGTGGTTGAGACTGAGTTATTCTGGCAATTAGGTCCCAGGTTCGAATTCTCCCTCCTCCTTATTGTAATGCGACTTAGTGCGCGTTTCGATCGACCAAAAAAATAATATATCCACAAAGTAATAATATAACATATTACAATCATATATTGTAAAATTCTCTCTCCAATTTTAGTTGTTATTCTCACTTTTCTTTTTGTACTCGTTTTATTTGTTCTTCTCCTTTCTTTTTTGGTCTAAAATAGATGGTCCTGATATTCTTTGATCCCACCTTTTCACTCTTCTTTTATTTTCCACCCCACAATTTTATTTTCTTAATTTTTACCCCAAAATCAAAGGGTAAAAACATATAAAATGGGACGGAGCATAATTTAGGACAAATTAATATAATATTATACAATACAATACAATACAATACAATACAATTCAATACAATACAATACAATGTAGTATAAAATAAAATAATATTATATGATAATATGTGTTATAATATAATATTAAACAAGGCCTTCTTAGCTCAGTGGTAGAGCGCGTGGCTTTTAACCACGTGGTCGTGGGTTCGATCCTCATAGACGGCGATTTACAAGGAAATTTTGTCGTTAGTTCGTTGCAAATAGAAGTTTCTTTTGTTGTAAAGTGAAAAAAAAAATAAAAAAATAAAAAAAAATAAAAATAAAGGTTGTTGTGAGATAATATAAAATATTGTTTAAAATGGATTGCGATTTAACAAAGCAATTTGAGTTATTGTTAAAAAAAATTGTGACGAAATTTAGCGTCGCAAATTTTTTGTTTTTATCCATCTCTTAGAATTTGTTCATTCTTTTTGTCTTTACCCAAACCATATACATAAATTTTCTCCGCCTTATCCACTAACACCACCCGTCTTAGCCACTGGCACTAACAGACTTTGCCAAAGGTGTGACATCACCTCGTCTCTGCGCCATCACTAATCACTGTCATCGTTGGCCTCATTACCATCAAGCCCACCACATTACAAGAGGCAGGCTCATTCAGTGTCCATAAATTCAATTTTACTCAAAATTTTCCTGACAAGTTTATTGGTGTGATTAATTAATGTGATTGTTGTACACATACTATAATATGTTAGTGGTCAAAATGAGACCTTAACCGCTTGTTAATGATCAAAATGAATTACCATGATTTTTGTTGGACAACTAAATCTATATTAATTATATATAACAAAAATCATCCTACACAACCTCCAACTTTTTTTACCCTTTTATTTTAGTTTGTTACCCCTTTTATTTTATTTCCTTTTTGAAATTATGTCATATAAATAAGTCAATATCTTCTATGTACAACAGATTTTTTTTTTTTTTTTTATTTTTATCTCTTAAACTATCCATTTTTATTTAATGTGTTTTCAATATAACATTTTAAGCGCGTTTTATCATATTATTATAATAAATGATGAAATTTAAGACAATGTATTGCGATACTTTGATCGGTTTTTTGTCACGTTATGATATATTTTAAAACAAATTTATAACTATATTTCTATAAAAAAAAATTAGATGTTCCATAATTCTAATTGTTTTATTACAATTTTCAACGATTATACCATCTAAATTTTGATAGTTAATTAAGAAAAATCAAAATTGACACTTTTAAACCTATTAAACGGGTTAATTTGAAGACAATTACGGGTCGAACAAGCGGGTTACATGTTGAATAAATACGTGATTGGGTAAAATACAGTTTGTTGTATTTTAAGTCTAAGAATACAAGTTTATTTAGGTTGCGTTTATATTATTACTACGAAGTATTCTTATTTTAATTTAATATTCAATTCAATTACCATAATTTTCAATTAACTATTAACTTATTTTTATACATCCCGTGCATTTATGCACGGGTATTATGCTAGTAATTTTATATACGGAGTATTATTAACGCTATAAATTGGATTTGGTAAATAAGATTATCTATTTAATTTCGGATCATATTAAGTTGGTTTGATTTTTTACTAGAATGTAAGTTTCATTGACATCAAGAACAATTATAATCAAAATCCATTACTATATAGCTTTACTTTACCATCCCATAAGAAGTTCTTACATATAGCATTGACTCTAGATAAAACTCTTTTAGCCAGGATAAAGATATAGGCCTAGTATCCGTAGAGAGTTGATAGTAAAGACTGAACTAGCACCGGCCTACTTGCATAGGATAGTTTTCTAGCTCCAAGACTTTCTGTTCTAGTTCAATTTAATCGGTCGATTTAAATGGGTTACCTTACTTTCAATTTTAGTTCAATTCAGTGTGGTTCATTTTGGTTATCCACTTTAATCGGTTCGTGCTATTTCGAGCTGGGTGAGGTTCGGATCGCCCTCAACGACAGTTCAACTAGTCATAAATTTCTTAAGTTAAGGGTAACAAAAATCATCTTATGTGAATGAAATATATTTTTCAATTTGAATTTAAAAGTCAAAAATATTGTTGATGGAAACACAAAAAACCCAAAATATGTGTGTATATATGATAAATTAATATTTATAATAATGGTTGATCTGTCCCGTCTTTATCAATTAAGATATATTGATGTTCAAATATCATTTGGTTACTATCGAATTCAATTCAATTTCTATCCAATTCAGGTGGAGTCGAGTTTCAACAATTATTCAGGTTACTTAGATGTTGGATCAGTTATTTTTTTTTTTTTTTTTTTTTGGTACAATGGAGGGGCGAACCCCGAAAGACTAAGACGCTATTATGCGGGGAATAGCAACCCCGAGAATATCCTCTCGTAGAATAGATCGAAGATCAGCCGGTGGAAATTCTACTATCTTTAAATTTGTATTTGATTCGACTCCTTGATTCGCTAACCAATCAGCAGCTCTATTTGCTTCTCTGTAACTATGAGCAAGCCGTACCGTCCAACTAGTATTGGAGATTAAATCCTTGCATTTCTTTACTGCGGCACGAAGAGAGTTACTCAATAATTGATCTTCTTCAATAAAACGTATGCACTGGGCATTATCCATGTGTACCAGCAGTTTCGTTATATGAAGTTCACGGGCTCGTTCTAACCCAGCTACAAGTGCCACCAGCTCGGCTTTCATTGAAGTGCAAAATCCACACGAGAAATAAAAGGCGTCAATGAAGTTCCCAGTCTCGTCTCGAAAAACGCCACCGCATCCTGCTGGTCCCGGGTTCCCCTTCGCCGCACCATCGGTGTTTAAAAGGGTCCAGCCATGGGGCGGGGGGGTCCAGCGAATGTATACTTCCCTTCTACCCAAGCCTGGTTGTGGAATGAAGAGTGAAAATCGATCAAACGCATTTTTCGAGCTTGTAAATTGTTGAAGTAAAAATCGTCTCGGGTCTGTTGGATTATTCGCATCCTGCCCAAAAACGACATTATTACGCCAACGCCAAATCCACCAACACGTTATTGCAAATTGCATCGACCAATCCTCCGAAGCATTAGGGATGCTGTTACTTGAATTGAGTAGCAGCCATTCTGAGAATGGCATAGTATAAAAAAGGTTGTCGGAGACCAAGTCGGTGACTAGACTCCAAATTGTACGGGATATTGGGCATAAACGGAGAAGGTGATCAGTCGATTCCTCCGCATTATGACAACGTGGACAGTGGGCATCATCACCCATTCCGCGACGGACTCGGTTTACATTATGCATAATACGTTCATGGTTTGCAAGCCACAAGAACATCCTGATGCGCTGTTGAACCGGTAGTCTCCAAATCACTCTCCACATGGGTGAATCGGGCTCGTTACTTATTTCTGGTCCTTTTAGGAAACCAAGGGCTGATTTGATGGAAAAACGACCAGACGTCGTCCCTTTCCAGTAGATGGTGTCTTCGAGGTCAGGGTCGTGACACAACGAGAACGAGGCGATTTTTTTTAATTCGAGCTGAGGAAGATAGTTTGCAAACGCATCCCATTTCCACCCGGATGTATTGTCCCACATATCGCTTACAGTCGCTCCAAGGAGAGAACTCGGGATAGGCGCAATAGCTTTGTCCAAAAGGCATTCACCATCGACCCAATAATGGTCCCAAAAGAGCGTATTCCTTCCATTTCCAACTGCTGTAGCTATACCTTGTGAAAGCGTATTGATTTGGGACGATATTCCGGCCCACACGTTAGACATATTGTGTTTCGGTTGGAACATAGCCACATCACATCGACTGTTGCAATATTTAGACCTTAACACCCGAGACCATAGACTATTGTGTCGTATTTCTATATGTTTTTATCCCCCGAGTCGCTAGCGATTATTGTCGTTTTTAATGCTTTTATATGCTTAATGCTTCCTATTTTCCCCAGCGTGTCTCTGGTGTGCTTTTTGGCTTTGTTTTGTAAAACAATGCCGTATTATGGAGGATGGATGCTAGCTGGAGCGATGCTTTGGATTCCCGGGATCGCTACGTGACTTGTTGAGTTGATTTTCCATCGTTGAGGTTGAGTACGAGCCATTAAAAGATGTTTGAAGTCGTCCCGAGACCTAGGGACGGAATAAGAAGCTTAAATCCTCACTTTAGGCCTCGTCCCAAGCCATAGGGACGAGCCATACCTTGTCCCAAGCCATAGGGACGTCATACGAAGAGATTGAAGCAAGATAGAAATTAAAAGTGGCAAAATGGGCTAGTTGGTGAAGTCGGGAGCTTTTCCCGGTCGGCTGGGAGAGTGTCCAGTCGGGACCACCATCCCGACCCCTTGGGACGGTTCTTGGCTCTTCGTATACTTAAATTGTTCGAGTTATTTCATTGGAAATTGATCCATATTTCGACCCAAGCTTTTTCATACATAGAAAACACTCCTAGAAAAACCTAGTTTTATTATTCTTTGATTTTGCTCTTTAGTTTTGATCGTATTTTAAATTCCCGACTCGAGAATCGTACTTTGGATTCATCTTTATCATCCTTGTTGAATTTGATCATCTATTTCCTTTTGTTGGTATTGTATTCTTCTCCATTTTAATTCTAATTTGCATTTTGTTGTTTATGATCATGTTTTCCTCTTATTATTTGGTTCTAGTTATTATTTTCATTATGTGTGAGTAGTTCCTTTCTTTAGGGAGAAAGGTGGGTCATGTGGTTGTGTTTTGGTTGTTGTTGATGATTGTTTGAGTTAGGTTATCATGCTTGTTTTGATTGTCTCGCTTGTTTGTGTTTGTTGAATCATTGGCCATGTTTTAGCAAGCTTTTATCACCCTTGAACTTAAAACCGAAAGCCTAGTTCGAGGAGAGGCGCGAGACTAATCATTAGGACCCTTATTAGTAAGATGCGATAGCCTGCTAACGATTCCTAGAGGAAGCCTAAGACTGAGACGACGACCTATATCCTTAACAAGTGTAATTCCCTACTCATTCCAGTCACCAACCCTTGACCTAAGTACTTCCCATGATGAGCCCGACTCCCTAGACCTTTTATCCATAAGTTAAACCCTTACTTACGCCCTACCTATAGCAAACCAATCAAATTCTTGAACCGACAAGTCTAGAATCAACCCATAGGTAACCTACAATTACAACCATCTCCTTGTGGATTCGACCCCGACTTACCCTATCTATACTTGAGTTTGTCACGTTATTTTTTATTAGGTGACCACAACTAAAGCCTATCAGTTATCATTTTAGATATTTTCGGTCAATGTGCTAGGTTCGAGTTCAAGTTATTAGTTTTAGCTGTAAATAGTTATTGTTGGTAGGGGTGTTCATTATCAGTTAACCATAATTACAGTTTGGCCAAAACCCGAACTGTTAAGAACGGTTATTAACGGCTCAGCTAACTGTTAAACGGTTTGGTTAGCCGGTTAACTGTAAACCGTTAAGTTATTTTTTATAATTTCCCAAATTACAAAAATCATTCACAAGACACCTAACAATCTAAAAAATTGAAGGTGACCAATATTCCATCTTTTTACAGAACAAATAAAATATTTAAATCTAAAATTTCAAAAAAAAAAAAAAAAATCATTACATAATTAAAAATCTAAAACAATCAAATTTTAACACTATAGTTAATTAATTTATCTCTCCCCCCTCGGACGTCGATATCTCATATACCTTAACGTTTCAAACAGTTAACCTTGTTATCTTAAAATTGTAAACCATTAATCGTTAATTATAACAGTTCGGTTAACTGAATCCATTGTCGCTTAACCATTCGACTAACCGAACCAATAAAACGTACGGTAATCAATTTTTCGGTTTGGTTGTTTCGATTCGGTTATTTTTGACATCCCTAATTGTTGGTCATTGGAAAAAAGTGTAACTAGTAACTAAGTTTGAAATGTTAAAATAGTAAATCAAACTACAATGTGTTGTTATGATTGTAGCCAATCATTATAAATGTGTTCCATTTAATTGCACAAAATGTTTTTTAGAAAATTAATTACAAGAATATTCAAAACTAATAAGGTTACTCCAATAATCTATCCAAAATTAATTATATACGGAGTAAGCATTTTCCGATTATTATTATTATTATTATTATTATTATTATTATTATTATTATTATTATTATTATTATTATCTGCAGCCGTTATTATTATTAGTAAAGAAAATTTTTACATCGTTTACACAAAATTGGTGGGGAGCCGAGATACAATCTGGGCCCCCACCCACTTTGCTAACGCAAAGCTAAGTCGAATAAAAATGTAAGCGGACACCCGAGCCCCTGCATCATGGGAGGCAGAGAAGTTCTGAACCCGCTTGAGTAAAGCTATGGCCGCTGAATCCAGCTCCCCCAACGTAGAGAAGGAGAACGGGAGGAAACCGTAGCCAGCTGCCGCGCATGAATCCATGTACTTAGTACATTTGTGCTGAGCTGCATCAGCAACAACCCTACCAGACACGAACTCGGCCAACCCAGTCTGAGTCAAGGAAGAGGAACTCGTGAGGTCCACACAAACATCCCGCCAGCCCCAAGAGTATAAGCAAACCGCAGACGGCGGGATCCGCCGTGCCCATCAACCGCACCAATGTCGACCTCCTTCCACGCCAGACGCCAAATTTATAAAGAAATATCCAGTAAGGTGTCGCGGACAAGGTTATGCCGATGCTTAACCCCAACAGTCCCAGTACACGAGACCGCATGATCACCGTACACATCACCAGCGTACACCCGAGAACAGGCAGAACAGGGCCTAGACGCCATAAATAACGGAACACCAAGCCGGTAACCAAGCACACTACGGTAAGTCCTCCCATTCATAGTCTGCCCTAGCTCGGAAATAGGCACCGCGCGCAACCAGTCCGATGAATGGGCACCCTGCTGAGACCTCCATAAGGCGATCTGTTGCGGGGAGAGTGAGAAAACAGATTCCACAGAAACAGCAACCTTCGTAAAATATATTTCTGCCCATTTCTTCATATGTCTAGTGGCAGCGACTTCACTTGGGATAGAAGAAGGAAAGACACCAGAATGCCGACTCCGGGGATCCTCTATAGGCCAAAATACCTCCGTCTTATCGACCACTACGTGACCTTGTTTTTGGAATACGGACCACTACGTGACCTTGTTTTTGGAATATTAAATTATTAACACATCCGACAAATAATCATTCACATGCCATCATTTGATTATTCTAACATTACCTAAACAACACTCAAAAAAAACAATATAATACTCCGTATATTTAATTTAATAATAAAATAATCAACGCACTAACTAACTCGGGTCAAAGCAGCCAAATTCGAATAATTTTGAATTACAAGCCTATGAATAATATCTGCAAATAAAGGTCAAATAATTTTGGAAACTTCTCTAGTCTTTTATGATAACAATAACAGTCATATGATATTTCATGACTTTTGCAATTTGCAAGTTACATCCTGGAAAATGCAATAAAGTTCTCATCAACATTTTAATTTATAATAATAATATAAATAATAAATAATAAAATAAAATAAATAAATATACTAAAACTAGTCAAAGTTGGCGCCTCATATTATATATACTCTTCTTTCTTCATCTTTTTTTTTCATATCATAAATTATTTCTTCAATTCATTCTTTTGTTCTTCTTTAGTGAAATACCTTACTTTGCCCTTCAAATTTGACCAAACATTTCTGGGTTTTCCTCCAAAATTTCTGGGTATTTCTAATTTTGCAACTTTAAAATTTCTGGGATTTGCTCCACATTTTCTGGGTATCACTCATTTTGCTGAAAGTTTGCAACTTTTACTTTAAAAATTTCTGGGTTTTGCAGAAAATTAACAACTGTAACATTTTATCAAAGTAAAAAAGATAATTTGGTGTAAAAAAAAACAGAGTTTTTTTTTTTAAAAAAAAAAAAAAATGGAGACAAGTACAGCAGACTTGTACAGGGTAGCAAGTGTGAGATTAGGGGGAGGATCATCATGGAGAGCAAGTGGAAGAGACGTGTTTTCGGCATCGGTACGCGACGAAGACGACGAAGAAGCGCTAAAATGGGCGGCTTTAGAGAAGTTACCGACATACAGTCGAGTGAGGAAAGGTATACTTACTGACATGGCTGGTCCTGCTAGAGAAATCGATGTCGATAAACTCGGGTTTGATGAGAAGAAGGTGATTTTGGAGAGGTTGGTTAAGATTGCTGAGGAAGATAATGAGAAGTTCTTGCTTAGGCTCAGAGAACGTATTGATAGGTAACTCACCTTTTTTTTTTTTTTTTTTTTGGATCTTATGTTTACGTTTTTATTTCGGAAACTGACGAATTTGGTAAATAAATGACTGAAATAGAAGGCGTACTGATGTATGATTGCTGTTTTTGTTATATGGTATGCTTATATTTTGTTTTAGATGCAATTTCTTGTTATTTTAGATAAATGTATGCACATGAGGAAGTTGT
Source organism: Dianthus caryophyllus (assembly GCA_023091065.1). Lineage (NCBI taxonomy): Eukaryota > Viridiplantae > Streptophyta > Magnoliopsida > Caryophyllales > Caryophyllaceae > Dianthus > Dianthus caryophyllus. The sequence continues at coordinate 29,273,973 of CM041519.1, forward strand.
TTAAAGAATAAAATTGTTTGTTTCATATGAAAATGATCTCATATAAGATACTTTTCGGTTTTTATGAGTTGAGTACTGTATAGTTTATTTCTTGTACAATCGTACTTTTATGAATTATGAACTCTGACATAAAATCGTCTCGACTTTACATTGAAAGTGGGTTTTATGTGCAATTTCTTGTTATTTTAGATAAATGTGTGTATATGAGGAAGTTGTTTAAAGAATAAAATGTTTGTTTTATATGAAAATGATCTTATATGATATTTTTCGGTTTTTATGTTGTTATAACTAGCTGGTAAACTTGTACCGAGTACTGTGTAGTTTATTCCTTGTACAATCGTACTTTTATGAACTCTGACATAAAATCGTTTTGACTTTACATTTAATCTAAATGATCACTTGTTAAATAAGTCAGGGTTAAAACGAATTTGATCAAAATTGTGATTTTTTTCACTACAAGTACAAAACACATTTTCCACAAGACTAAAATAATTAAGTAATAGAATTAGTTATTCATACCCTCCTTATTTGAATTGAAACTTAACTTTCAGATGAAGTCAAACGTGAAATAAAATACTCAAGATGAAACCATCAATAGACTAGTAAAATAAATGACATAAACTTTAGACCCTAAATATAGAATTTGTTATTTTTATATGTTAATTGTATTTTTCATAGATTAATTGGTCTTTGACCCATTTTGTATATATGATTTCTGTATGTTGACTTCTAAACTTCAATAATTATAATTTATAGACGATTCCTAACGATGACTCATGTTAGCTGGCCTCAATAGATTTCGAGACTAAGGCCCTGTTCTTTTCAAATTTTAATTTCAAATTTCTTATAAGTTAATTTCAATTTCCTATAAGTTAAATTTCAATTTCCTATAAGTTAATTTCAATTTCATATAATTTCAATTTCACTTTTTAACTCCTATAAGTTCAATTTCGAACTTGTATAAGTTAAATTTCAATTCTATAAGTTCAATTTCTATAAGTTCAAATTCTTATAAGTTCAAATTTCTATAAATTCTATTATGTTTTATTTTTATATAACTATTATTATTACATAATAATAATAATACTCATATTTTTTTTTTTTGTGGAATAAAAAAATTAAGGGTCGAAAATGAAATAAATTGTTGGAATTCAACTTGTTCATTTTGATTTATGATTTCATTAAATTTAGAATTCGCGGTTAAATATTTTGACGAACGATGAATATGTTGGAATTCAACTTGTTCATTACTTTGTTTGTTTTTTATTTTTTAGTTTTTATTTTTCCACATTATATAGAGTATAATTTTTTGTAGGTTATTTTGGTTTATTCATTTTATTTTTCTTTCATCTCGAATCTCTTTTTTTACCCTTTTTCCCGACTCGTTTTGAGTTATCTTTAAATTGACACCTATAAAACATTTCTACAAAATGCAATACTAAAATTCTCGAGAAAATAAATATAGTATATTAAAATATTTAACCGAGCCAACTTATTTATAATCAACTATATATTGAGATATTTAACTATACTAGACCGCAAAATCGATTTTGAACACTATTGTTTATTATTAGTAAAATTAATCATTTTGAATAAATTAAAAGATTTTAATTATTGTAATCATCATCATCATTACTATAAATATCATTGTTATTATTGTTATTAATTTAATAAATTTTTTCATATTATATTAATATTAATATTAATATTAAAATTATTATTATTGTTATTGTTGTTGTTATTCAATAAGTTTTAAATTCTAATAAATTTAACTCCAATAAGATTCAGCTCCTATAAGTTCAAATTTCAATTCAATTTCTTATAAGTTAATTTCAATTTCCTATAAGTTCAGCTCAGCTCCTATAAGTTCAGCTCCTATAAGTTCAGCTCCTATAAGCCGAAAAGAACAGGGCCTAAGGCTTCGTTGTTGTTGTCGTCGTTGAGTAATGAGTAATGTAGTTGTAGGCATAGCAATGTTTAGTTAACAAATTTAAATCTAAATTTCCTGCATGAAATTCACTAGTTACTGCTAGTACAGATGTAACTTGTTTGTTTGAGTTTAAGCTAAATGGCTTTAAAATTCAATTTAATCAGAGTTGGAATCGATATCCCGACAATTGAAGTACGATACGAACATTTGAACATTGGAGCAAAAGTTTTGGTTGGAAGCAGAGGATTGCCTTCTGTATTGAACTTCTTCACCAATGCCATAGAGGTAACCAAATTTTCCGAACTTAGTATTATCATGTGCAGAGCTTGTTTCCGCCTTTAGATTTCACTTTTGTGTCGTTTCATGACTTGTGATTGATTGCATTTTCTACTGTCTTTGGAAACAATTTTGCAGGGTGTACTGAATCTTCTCCACATTATGCCAAATAGGCGAACGCCATTCGCTATCCTTCATGATGTCAGTGGCGCTATCAAGCCTGGCAGGTGAATAAAATAGACGATAAATCTTTTCGACAAAATACTAATATAATATCCCTTAATAATTCACATTGAAAATGAACTAACGATTGATTATCGTTGCAGGATGACGTTACTGTTAGGTCCTCCTGGCTCTGGGAAGACTACATTGCTGCTAGCACTAGCTGGAAAACTCCCCAAGGATCTCGAGGTTAGATTTTGTTTCTCGAGTAGTTTTCTAAGTCATGTTTTGTGAGACGAGAAACCTAAAGTTAAATGTATGTGATTGTAGTTTTCGGGAAAGGTGACATACAACGGGCACACGATGGATGAGTTCATTCCTCAGCGAAGTTCAGCATATATCAGTCAACATGATCTTCACATTGGGGAGATGACTGTCAGAGAGACGTTAGCTTTTGCTGCAAGAGTTCAGGGAGTCGGAACCAACTATGGTAAGTGCGCAATGTGTACTGCTTTAGCATTGATTATTTCTTAAGAAAGCTCGACATGAGAGTTACGATCAAAGTATGAAATATACTGTTACATCACGTATTGAATGGGGTTATTGTTTGCAGATATGCTTGTCGAGTTGTCGAGAAGAGAGAAGGCTGCCAACATTAAGCCTGATGCTGATATCGACATCTACATGAAGGTGAGAAAACTTTTGGTCGCAGTAATTTGTTTAAAGGTCAAATTATAGTGAAAACATTTTACCACCTGAAAATAAGTATATCTAATATGCTGATTTGCGATTCTTTGTATCATTAGGCGGCTGCAGTAGAGGGACAAGAGGCGAGTGTGGTTACCGACTACATTCTGAAGGTATATACTCAGCATACAAATGACAGATATAATGTTCTTTGATTTGAGATTAGAAGTCGTCGATTAAATGAGTATAGAATTCTAATGTGGTTCCTACAAACGGCAGATTTTGGGTCTGGATGTATGTGCCGATACACTGGTAGGGAACGAAATGATCAGGGGTATCTCCGGAGGGCAGAGAAAACGTCTTACAACTGGTACGACAGAAAATGATTCACAACTATGAACATTTGAAACGCTTTATAGTTTTACTGGTTGATGGTGCAATAAGTTGCTTATATCTTTCTCTTGATATTATGCAGGTGAGATGCTTGTTGGTCCAGCAAAAGCGCTTTTTATGGATGAAATTTCGACTGGGTTGGACAGTTCTACGACATTTCAGATCGTAAACTCAATCCGACAATCCATCCATATACTCAAAGGAACTGCTGTTATCTCCCTTCTGCAGCCTGCTCCCGAGACTTACGATCTGTTTGACGATATAATACTTATTGCTGATGGACAAATTGTGTACCAGGGACCTCGAGAACATGTGCTCGAGTTCTTTGAGCAGATGGGTTTCAAGTGCCCTCAGAGGAAGGGTGTCGCCGACTTCTTACAAGAGGTATATTTCCTGCTCGTATTCTTTTTATGTGGGTTTAAAACAATATTTTTTCTTCATGAACTCTTTTACTTTTAGCACTTCGTACTTATTTGGTTTTGTGATGTTCTTCCACAGGTAACATCACGGAAAGATCAGGCGCAGTATTGGGCTCGGAGAGATGAACCTTACGCCTTTGTGACTGTCAAACATTTTGTCGACGCTTTTAAAACATTTCACGCTGGCAGAAGCCGTGCACAGGAACTTGCCGTACCATATGATAAGTCGAAAAGTCACCCTGCTGCCCTAACAACAGAGCAATTCGGGCTCAGTAAAATGGAATTGTTCAAAGCTTGCTTGTCTAGGGAAGCATTGTTGATGAAGAGAAATCAGTTTATTTACGTTTTTAAGTCGGTTCAAGTAAGTACATCTGTTTGTTAGTGTCTTCTCTCATACTTGTTCTCTTGTATATATTGTCCGAAGTTTTACAGAAATCATCTCAAGTTTTCTCAAGTGATTGATAATTTTTTCTCCTGCAGCTCATTATCACGGCACTTATCACGGCAACATTGTTTTTGAGGGTTCATATGCATAAGAGAAACATAATAGACGGTAATATCTACTTGGGAGCCCTCTTCTTTTCTCAAGTACAGATTTTGTTCAACGGGTTTTCGGAGCTGTCAATGACCATCATGAAGCTCCCTGTCTTCTACAAGCAAAGGGATCTCCGGTTCTACCCTTCTTGGGCCTATTCCTTACCTTCATGGCTACTCAAAATCCCGATATCACTCGTGGAAACGGCCATTTGGGTGATCATAACTTACTATGTTATCGGCTATGACTCCAATGTCGGACGGTTCTTCAAGCAGTACTTGGTGCTCTTAGGTATCCACCAGATGGCCTCGTCATTGTTCAGATTCACTGCAGGCCTCGGAAGAAACATGATTTTGGCCAACACGTTCGGTACTGGAGCCCTCATCACGCTTCTCGTGCTGGGTGGATACATATTGTCACGAAGTACGTATTAAATACTACTAACACCTTTGCAAAATCTTTCATTCTCATTTTCTCATGTTCTAAACACCGTATCTTTTTTTTCTTATCGTCTCAGAAACTGTGAAAAGCTGGTGGATATGGGGATACTGGATCTCACCACTGATGTACGGACAAAACGCTCTTTCTGTGAATGAATTCCTCGGACATAGTTGGAGCCATGGGGGATTAGGAAAACAATTACTCACAGCAAGAGGCATCTTCACGAACTCGTATTGGTATTGGATTGGATTGGCGGGTCTCTTTGGATACGTTTTCCTGTTCAACGGGTTGTACACTCTAACATTGACATATCTAAATCGTAAGTGCTCTTCATCGCAAATCGTTTATGTTTTACAGCCACTTGTGACATTCATCTCATGGTTGCGACTTTTTGTGGTGCAGCAATTGGAAAGCCTCAGGCTATTTTGTCCGAAGAAGCTTTAGAGGAGAAACATCTTAACCTAACTGGTCAAGCCGTTGAGTTGTCATCTAGAGGAAGACGATCGGGTGGCTCAGGTTCTGGAGCGGGAGCGGGAGAGATCCAAGAAGTTCAAGGATCTGCTAACAGAGGAATGGTTCTTCCCTTCCAACCTTTGGCTATTACCTTTGATGAAATCAGATATTCAGTCGACATGCCTCCGGTATTGTTTCCGTCTTTTCCTTTCCTTTTCTATTGTCGTCGAGTTGATCCTTTTTTTCTAAAATAAATGTTCAAACCTTAATAAATATGGTATAATCTGCAGGAAATGAAGGCGCAAGGTGTGGATGAGGACCGTCTAGCGCTTCTGAAAGGCGTGAGTGGCGCATTTAGGCCAGGAGTTCTGACGGCACTTATGGGTGTCAGTGGAGCCGGAAAGACCACCCTTATGGATGTATTAGCAGGGCGTAAAACGGGTGGATATATTGACGGAGACATTAAAATCTCTGGTTATGAGAAGAAGCAAGAAACGTTTGCTCGGGTTTCCGGGTACTGTGAGCAGGCAGACATTCACTCCCCTCATCTAACAGTCTATGAGTCTGTTGTCTTCTCTGCCTGGCTTAGGTTATCCGCTGACATTGATGCTGAACAAAGAAAGGTAACACTATGATTACCAACATGTACGAGGTCCTAAATCGTCTTCTGTAGTTGTGATTTTTGTGCTAACTAGAAGTAAAATTTTCGTTGCAGCAATTTGTCGACCAGGTCATGGAACTTGTGGAGCTTGACTCTCTAAGATATGCACTTGTTGGACTTCCTGGAGTAAACGGTCTCTCGACTGAGCAGAGAAAGAGGCTAACCATAGCTGTTGAGCTCGTTGCCAACCCGTCTATAATTTTCATGGACGAGCCGACCTCGGGTCTCGATGCCAGAGCCGCTGCCATCGTGATGAGGGCTGTCAGGAACACTGTCAACACAGGGCGTACGGTCGTCTGCACCATCCATCAGCCAAGTATCGACATATTTGATGCTTTCGATGAGGTTTGTTTGACTCTTCACAACCTAAAAGATATTAAAAAATATCGTCATGTGAGTATCATAAAACAAGATATTCATATTACAATTTTGCTACGTTTCAGTTGCTGCTTCTGAAGAGAGGAGGAACACAGATATACTTCGGTCCTATAGGCCGCCATGGTACCGATCTTATCGAGTACTTTGAGGTGAGTTAGATATCGCGTTTCTTACTTTTTAATTGGTGAAGCATATCAAATGTCGTTCTTCCATTAACGAGAATGTGCTGTGTCTTTGTTAATTGAAGGGAATCGACGGAGTTCACAAAATCAAGGACGGTTATAATCCCGCAACTTGGATGTTGGAGGTGTCATCAATTGCTCAAGAGACTGCACTTGGTGTTGACTTCTCTGAAATATACAAAAACTCCGAGTTGTACAGGTAATATACTTGGCTAAACCTCAGTTGAAATGTCAGACACTTCAATACGACTATTTTGTTGAAAAAATTTACTACGTTTTAGCCTATAAAAATCGATCTAAGATCGCGATTTTCCATAACGATATTGCAGGAAAAACAAAGCAATGATACAGCAACACAGTGTACCAGAACCGGGATCAAACGACCTGTATTTCCCAACACAATATTCACAGCCGATTCTTACACAGTTTGCCGCTTGTTTATGGAAACAACACTGCTCGTACTGGCGGAACACCATGTACACTGCAATGAGGATTTTTTTTGCACTCTTCGTCGGTGTCATGTTCGGTTCCATCTTCTGGAGACTCGGAGCCAAAAAGTACATAAACCAATCCTTCAATAATACTCTTTTCCTCCATAAACACACAAAAGCGGTTTACTGATCTTAAATATTTTGACGAATATTACAGGAACACACAGCAAGCTCTTCTCAACGCAATGGGTTCGATGTACACATCGGTTCTCTTCCTTGGAATTCAGAACTCGGCAGGAGTTCAGCCAGTTGTGTTTGTTGAGAGGACGGTGTTTTACAGAGAAAAAGCCGCAGGAATGTATTCAGCACTGCCTTACGCTTTTTCACAGGTACCCCCAGACCTTCTGACATAACAGAAATTAATATGTTGCCGTGTAAAACCGTCTCACAAAAAAACTAATATCCGCTCACGTTATGATGCAGATCTTAATTGAGATGCCGTACTGCTTTGTCCAAACCGTTTTCTACGGATGCACAGTGTATGCTATGATGGGCTTCGAATGGACAGCGTCCAAGTTCCTGTACTACATATACTTCATGTACTTCACCTTGCTCTACTTCACATACTATGGTATGATGTCTGTTGGTGTCACCCCCAACGCGAGTGTGGCAGCCATCGTCTCCTCTGCATTTTACGGGATTTGGCAAGTTTTCTCCGGATTCCTCATCCCACGACCTGTAAGTTCACTTCCTCAACCGTTGAATAACTCGTTACGTTATGTTTTCTGATTGTCTGTCATAGAGTCTGACTGCAACAAAAAAAACTGTTTGATTTCTGCAGAGAATGCCAGTATGGTGGAGATGGTACTATTGGCTATGCCCCATTTCATGGAGCTTGTACGGCCTGTTAGTTTCTCAGTTCGGTGATATCACCACCACACTCACTGACCTCCCGAATGAAACTGTGAAGGGACATCTCCACAGCTATTTCGGTTACAGGCACGACTTCCTGGGGGTAGTTGCAGGAGTTGTCATCGGGATAAACGTTCTTTTTGCGTTTATCTTTGCCTTTGCTGTCAGGACCTTCAACTTCCAAAGACGGTGATCACACGTCCCAAAAAACCGCATCCTTTAAAGACGGCCCGAAGATGGTCGCATATTTTTTGAATTTTTTGAAAAATAATCTGTGACGAAAATCGAACAATTTTCGAGTTTCTTATTCAGCCACTTCTTACTACATAGGCTTGACCTTGTATTTTTAGTATATATATAGGCTTTGTAACATTTGTTGTATATTCTTATTGTTGTTTAAAATTGTAAGACATGGTGATAAACCAGATAATTTCCTTTTCTAATGTAAAATAGCAGTTGTTTCATAGTGAATATATGTCAAATTGTCGATATATACAATTCGAAAATAATCACAGGCTCATGATAACTATTTCCGATTCTGTTCTTTCCAGCTTATTTTATTGACATTTGATTCGATTCGATTCATTCCATTCCACCACTTACTGATTCGATTCAAGATTATGTTATAAATTGAACCATTCGATTCGATTCGATTCGATTCATTCCAATTCGATTCGATTCGATTCGATTCATTCCATTCGATTCGATTCGATTCATTCCATTCAATTCGATTCGATTCATTCAATTCATTCAATTGATTGATTAATTTCTAAAAAGTCGAAAAAACGGTCACAATTCCCGAGCACAACTAATGTAGCTCGTCACGTACTATCGAGAAATGTCATTCACTAGTCTCTTGTGAGACCATTTCACAATCATTGGAGTAGTACTTCGTACAAAGTATATTCTTCTACAAGATTTAACCCATTCTGATCCGTACGACCCTACCTAAAGAGTACTTCGTAACAAGGAACCAAGTACTTCGAAAGAACTGTTTTTTTTCTTTTTTTTTTGCGGCATACTTCGAAAGAACTTAAAAGTACATATATAAGAGTACATTTTGGAAATTTGGGCTAAAAAAAAAAAGAAAAAAAAAAAAGAAAAAAGGTAAAGATCCAAGAGTGGAAGACCATAAAGTTGTCGTATACAAGAGTTATTAGCATTAGAATAATCATATTTTAGTCATAAGACTTCCATCGTAAACATATTGCAAATGTATACAAGGGTTATCCTCGAGAAGAGGAAAACACTAGACCTGGCAAACAAGTCGTGTCGTGTCCTGTTCGTCTCACATATAAATGGGTCACCAACCCTTCAACCAAACCTGACCCATTTACATAAACAGGTCATTACTGCTTGACCCAAACCCAACACGTTTATATTTTAAATGATCTGACCTAACCTGTTTAACCCATTTAAATTGATAGGTTAAAATTTGACCTGCTAAACCTGTTTAACCCATTAGACCTGTATAACTTATGTAACTAATTAAAATATAGTCAAATTAAAACAACACATAAATACATCTACGCTAAAAACGATAATAAAAATTAATATTTCTCTAATAATAGTAGGTTATGTCGGCAAAACCAACAAAACAAAAATAGTAATAAACAATAGTTTAAGAAACATTGTGACCTTCTATTTTAAATTTTGGAAAAAATGGGTCAAATGGGTTATTGAGTTAATCTACATGTTTAACCCATTTAGTGAAATAGGTCTTCCGTGTCATATTCGTGTCTCGAAATCTTAACCGGAACCCAACCCATTTATATTTCGTGTCGTGTTGACCCAATTACTTATATGGCTCACCACACCGTGACCCAAACCCATTAATTTCGTGTCGGGTTCGTGTCGTGTTTTCGTATCGTGTCACTTTTTGCCAGTTCTAGAAAACATGGTAACGGATTTTAGCTACAGATGAAATAAGACGGATCAAAAACTTGTTATCCACGGACAAGTAGGTAGTCAAGCTTAAGACGGATTAACATGTCTGGCCTATAGTTCGTTGTGAAAACCCTTTTCAAACAGACTTCCTTTCGGAGCTAACCCGCCCTCAAGCCTAGTTCTGAACACGAAAGAGACATAAACGAAAACTAACAAAAAAAAATAATAATAAGAAAATAAAAGTAAAAAGCCTGTTTTTATAGCTCATACAACAGTTTGATGAGGCCATTTTCAGCATTTGTAGTACTCCGTACAATGTAAAAATGTTAAGTGTCTAAATTAAGAATGATGAGGGAGTTTTAAATAAGGCATTCTCCATCACCAGCAACAATTCCTAAGTGACACTAACTAATCTCCTGCCTAAATGAGCTTCTACAAACTAACTTCATCGAAAATTCAGACCCAAAAAAAGAAAAGAAAAAAAAAAGACGACATGAAATGAACTTACTGCCGCATATGGTACAGTTGGCCAATTTGCCTCGAAAGATCGAACTCTTTCTAAAACTCTACTAAGAAGTCGACTAATAAGAAAAACCGAAAGTGAAATGGAAAATTGTTCGTCAATATCTTGACTAACTCTCCAAGCCGTCCAAAAAGCTTTGGAGCTCCTTTAACCCTTCAGCGGAAATGCTCCGGTGAACCTTAGGCCTTGGGGTGATTAAGTTAGGAGGAGGGCGAGGCTGGAAACAAACTACAACAACGGCCAAGTTATCACTGCTGTCCCTCTTCAACGCCTCCTCCACGAGTTCCTTACTACACATTATGGGGTCATTGTGCTCTTGGAGACGACGACGTGCAAAATCTATTGCGTTTTGGCTCCTAAAGACGTCCCATAATCCGTCACATCCTATGATAAGAAACTCGTCGTCGGGTGTTAACTCGGTTGTTATAAGTTCGGGCTCGGCGGTGAGAGGTCCGCCATCGGAATCCTTCAATCCTTCCATATGCCAATCGCCCAAAGCTCGGGCTACGTTAAGTTGCCCGTTGAGGTAGCCATCGTAAACCGATCCTCCACAAGCTTCAATGCGCTGCTTCTCTTGGGCACATTGTGGTTTGTGATCTCTTGACATGGCGATCGCTTTTCCCCTCCGACATAAAACTGCCCGGCAATCACCAGCATTGGCCACAATCAAAGACCTAATCAAAATATAAGAACAGTCACATTGTAATATGGGGAAAGTATCGGAGTTTTTCTAATAATTTAAACATTGGATTTGAAAAATAATGCGTGCACATTAGAATGAAAGACCAACCTTCCAATCACAAGAGCTGTTAACGCAGTTGTACCAGAGGCTAACCCCGCATCCAATGAGCACGCTTCAGCAAAAGCGTTGTCTGTCTGCAAAAACGCAGAGGTAATAACCCTTTCCATTTCCCTAGGAAAGTCCGCATCCTCAAAAATGAACTGTGGTAAATGACAGCACGCAAAATCAGCAGCATGCTTTCCACCGTGACCATCGAACACCTGTACAGTATAATGACGATGCTATTTAACACATATTTCAAGCATGAGGAGAAAGATTATTTGAAACAAAATTAGTCCAGAAGGCTGCCAAAAACACGACAGAGAAAGTACCCCATAGAAAGCATGCGGCCCACTGCTAAATTGTTTGAGCCCATAACGACCTATAAAATCATCAAGACAGACATACACGTCCTCCATACAGGAACGAAACCCGATGTCTGTCCAAGCACCAGAGCGGACAGAGGGCAGGAATTCCGCTTCACAATCAGCAATGCTCAAGGGCTCAAAAGGAATGTCTGGTGTCTTCATCTGTGAAAATCGTTATTAGAGCTTCAACCAAAAAAGAAATTTATCTACTTCAATGAAATACAAAAAGCATCGAAAGTGAATAACAAGAGTGACCGATAGCTAAGTAAATAATACAACAAGATCAACGCAAAGTGATTGAAGAATATCAAAGAATATAAAACATAGGGATAGAAGAAAGGCAAAGACTAGGGAATTTTAGTAGTGAAGAGAAAACGTAAAAAGAAAATAAGTAAGATACAAAGCCAAAGCCACCAAGTATTCCCAAATCATTCCCAATCATTGCACTTCTGTATCATTCCTTTCTAGTGCATGCCCTAGTGTTCTACACAGTGAGGCAACTACGTAACGTTTTCCCTTAGAACATCACAAACTCAGATAGTATATAATTGTAGGTTCTAAATAGGCGGCCATTCATTCTAAATACTTAATACAGAACTGCAGACTTCATCCTTGCTATCTAGGAAAGAACTGATATGCAAGACTAAATCTTCCCCCAGATGGACGTCACACAGCATAATGTCAACATAATTATCTACTCGAGCAAACTTCATGAACATCAAATATTTGAGTACATCTGTCAAACACCTACCAAAAACTAGAGATAAGCGTGAGAATAATACTCCGCAGCTTCCAAACAGGCATCTTAGATTCAAATATATAACTTTATTATCAGATTAGCTATTTTATCTTTACGTAATTCCCATCAACTGATGCACCTCAAATGCTGCCAGAGTAAATAACCATCTGATGCACCTCGAAGTCTGACATCACATTTGACATGGCCAAACAATTGAAAACCAGAAGTTAATTTCACAATGACGATTTCAGTCCACCTAATCCAAACTCACAACATCTAATACTAATCCATCCCTTGAAACCTAATTGGGGAAGAATGTTCACCTTGTTCTATGATGCAACCGTATATTATTGAAACTTCGCCACACATCATAAATCATACTCTAAAATCCTAATACTATCGATATAATTTTACTTGTTTCAATGAATCATATGAAAGGTCTCACAATAGATTCATCGAAAATCGTCTTGCGTGATAATTGTGCATTAGAAAATACAACAATCGTCATCGATCTTACATTGAAATCATGATTGTCCTATCAAATCTAAAACCAACTTACCGCCAACTTCTTTACATAAACTGTAAACTACTGAAAGATAACAATTTATCAAACCCTAAATCATCAAACATTCCAAATTCAATTCAAGTTCAAAAATTACAATCACATTCAATTAAATCCAAAATCCTTAAACCAACCAACTACCCATCAGCTTCTCTACAAAAACTGTAAACAACAAAAAGGGCTACAAATTATCAAACCCTAAATTATCAAACATCCCACATACAATTCAATTCGATTGACATAAATCAATCACACCCAAATCATCCGAAAATCCAGATTTAAATTCAATTGAAAAAACAAATCACACTCTATTAAATCCAACAAACTAATCAACAGCTTTTCTACACTAACTGTAATTAAAAAAATCAAAAAAAACCCTTAATCGTCGAAAATACTCCAAATTCAGTTCAATTCAGTTCGATTCGAGAAACTTACGAGAGAAGGGTGACGAACAAGGGTCTTCTTACATTGACGATACACAGATGCAAGAGGGTTTGGTGGAAGACCCACATCACTCGAACTACCATTCACTCCACACCCATTAATTTTCTCAATTATTTCCTCCATTTGACATACCATCACATTCTCCCGCAATTTTCCCCCCAAATTTTTCACAAACCCTAACCCTAATTCAAGCTCAAATTCAGAAATCAGCACCAAAGATTGGAACTTTTTTTGTCGGAATTAATTGTTGGATCTGGGATTAAATGATTTTTCAGATAATGTTGATTTAGAAATAAAAAAAAAAAAAAAAAATTTATTGATTTGGGATAAAATAATAAAATAATAAATGGTGTAGAAGGAAACCCTAATGGATAGAAAAACGATATGTTTGGTGAATCGAAGAAAAGGGGATAATTTATGATCTTTTCAACTGATTTAATTAATTTATAGATTATTAATTGATTGATTATTTAACGTTATGGAAAATTAGAAACTACGGAGTAGATATGTAGGTTATAAAAATCTGAGGAGATAGAGATATTTTAGTTTTGAATGAATGAATGTATGAATGTTTGAATGTTTGAATGTTTGAGGTGATTTTTTGATTTGGAAATTTGGGGATTTCCTGGGAGATACGTGTAATTTGTGCAATCGTGTATTCTTGTTAGATGGCTAAACTGGTTCGACATGTGTGAACGTTGTTTTTTTGCAATACACTAGGCATGGCAATAGAACGGAATTCATGTCGGGTCTTCGTTTAGAAAAGAAATTACTCAATTTATCATCCGTAAACCTTGTCATTCACGTTTCGGGTCTTCGTTTAGAAAAGAAATTACTCAATTTATCATCCGTAAACCTTGTCATTCACGTTTAACCCGTCTGTTATTCGCGGATGGATCGGGTGCTCTTTTCTCATGATGTGGTTGGAAACGTTGTGTCATTTTTCGTTTCGAGTATAACAGTTTCACACTTTCACTTAAGACTTGACAAAATGAATGATAAACTAATGTGATATGAAGTAATAAAGGTCATAAAATATAAAAATGTCTTGTTTCGTTAAAAAAAAAAAAAAAAAAGGTTTAAAGAGTGGAATGAATTACTAAAATACGGAATGAAATTTTACTAATATTATACCCCTCATTAATCATGACCTTTATTTACTTATAAAAGTGTCTTATTTCGTTAACAAAAAAAAGGGGGGTGTATAGAGCAGAATGAATTACTTAACCATGACCGTTATGCACCTCGTTTGGTAGTCAAGATGGAATTCCTTAAGGATTCTAAAATGATGTGATTTGGATTCTTTGAGAATGTCTCACATTAAATTATGGGTGTTGATAACGCCATCCTACTTTCGATTACGCCACTCAATTTATTACTTGTCCAAAAATATTATTTTAATCTCTCACACAAATTTTGAGTGGCATAGTCGAAAGTAGAGTAGCATTATCACTGCCCTAAATTATTGTAACATCGCCTAATTTGTATTCACATTATAAGTTTTGCGTAATACCCGGTGTTGTCTGAAAATATTATTCGCGCCGGGTACTCCCTTAAAGAGGTCCATATGATAAGCTCAAGTAACCTAGTGCTTAAAAGGATTGTAAGTACTACTCATGTCAACAAGATACATCTTTTCTTGTGACTCATCTTAAGAACTTTTCAGTTAAACATACTTGCTGGAGAGCAATCTTGGAATGCACACGAGTGAGAACAAAGTGTGCTGGAAAGGACTCGTGTTGGTTTGTGGGCGAAATATGCAGCCTGGCGAGCTACCGGTGGTGACAATCTGACCTTTAGTTTGGGTCAGAGTGTTACATTTTGTATCATTTTTAGTGATAATTATCGTGTCATATTTTTTTAACCATTTTCATAATATTTGTATTTTATTGATAATTGTAACAATTTTTTCAGTATCCATGTTAGTGAGTTTATTAATTTCATTTTAATTTTTTGTACCTATTAAATTGTAGTTTATATTTTATTAAACTCATGTAAATTAATGTGAGACCAAGTGGCAGAAGATAACTCTTATCTAAATCCATATATTAAATCCCTAAAACAAATCACTAAACTAAATTTATAAACTCTGCAAACTAAAACCAAGCATGAACTACTATTTATATTCAAATAAAATATCTAACAAAATTCAACTCCACTCCTCAATAATTAAGATAAAAATGGTACAAAAATTATATAATCGAATACAAATAAGACGGTCTTATAATAATTCAACTACTTTTTATAATCAAATTAAATATCTAATAAGTGTTTAAATTAAGATGAAAATTATGATTAGCAAATGTCTTAATTGATTATAGGTTGAAGAGTAAAAAAGTGTGATAGAAGATTACATATAATATATTTTCTATATAAACAAATATAGATTTATATATCAAATATCTTCCATATAAAATATTTAAATTTACATATAATTTTTTTTTCTTGAAGATGAGTAAGGTACTATTTTTTGAAAATTTTAAAGCTAAACTAATTAATTTTTGCACATGCATATCTAAATAAAATAAAAATAATTTTTTTTTAATCTAAAAGAATTAGAATCATGAGTATGTTAGAATAATCACTAATGTTTGTATGAGACCATTTTACAATAAATTATTGCAAGAGTACCATATCTGTACTTATATAGTTATTATACCATTATTAGTGATGATGGGATACCATAATAAAATCGTAATTATTTTCATGCCATGTAACTCTAGTATTGATAAGTGTAAGTGTAACTATTTTTATTGTTTTTGTAACTTTGTTTGTAACTTTAATAGTTTAATGGATCTATTTTATATTTTTGTACCCCCGTTAACTGTAATTTATATAATTGGACTTGCATAATTTGGCGTGAGACCGTGTCACCGGAGACTTACACAAAACTAGAAAAATAGCTTAAACATCAAATATTGATTGACTAATGCCCAAAAAGCTTGGAGGAGTCATGCTTCTAAATTCAAAACTACTACAAAGTTCATGACAATGATGCTTAAAAAACCAAGGAACGGTGAAAAATGACTTATAATAAAGTAGAGCAAATTCGAGCAAAACTAATCAAACTTGATAGCAATAGCACACAAAATCCAAAAAAGAAGGCGTGTTGCACAACGGCAAGCAAAATATTATTTTAACCAATCAGTGATGCCCACTTGCCTTTAAATAGAAAACTAAAAAAAAGTAAAACTAATAATTAAAATAATACGAGTACTTTTTTTTAATTAGGGGTGTTACTTGAGGTCGTTTTATACGTGAGATGTACAATATGTTAAATATACTCCGTATAATTTATTTTTTTTAAAAAAAAACCATGGAGTACCTATATGATAAGTGGATAATTGGTTAAGAAGTTTAATGCACTCACATACCCGGTGGAAGGGTTGTTTAATTTGGCACGTGGCATTTCTGCCACTCTAACCTTGTGTCACTTCTAGTGTCAATGACGATACTTTTTTTTTTTTAATTCAACATCGATCCATAGATGTATACTATTATAAATATTTCTTTTGATTTCTACATATTAAGAAATGTGCGGAGAAAGAAGAAAAGGTACGGTAATAAATACTAGCGATAATGAATATGAATTTAAATATAGAGTTTAATTTATTTTTAAAATCTTATTTATGTCTCCGTTCCAAAAAGGCTACTAAAAATTGATAATGGTAACAAACATTTGTTACCCCGCGAATCATGCCACGTGGCAGCATTCAAGTGTGTGAAATTATTTTGTTATTAATGCAGTTTGTTTATATTGTAGTTTTTAATGCCATAAGTATTAGGGTTTTTATTTTTTTTTAATTATTATTTAATTATTTAATTAGTGAGGCAATTTTATGTTGGGAATTATTGTTTAAGTGTAATTAATTTAATTTTTTAAAAAGATTACTTGTAAAAAAATTAAATAAAGAAATTGAAGTGTTTTTGTTTATTGTAAAACTAATTAATATAATTTAAGTTGATGTATATAATTTTTTAATTATATAAACATATATACAATATAAACTAGTAATCACTTTGTTTATACAAATACTTCAATTTGCGTGATATGAATATATATTTTCTAACTTGAAATTAAAATTTTAACGTCAATGCACAAATCGAATCATCCTCTGAATCTTCCGCCTCTGCCTTTCGAATTTGTGTCAAAACAAAAATATGACAATGCAAAAATTTAATTACGGTTAAATAACTAAAATAAAACAAGATAAATATTAATTACACTTGCAAGGTTGAAAATATTAAGGAAAAAATTAATTAAGGAAAAAAATATATATACACTTGAACAAATTAAGGAAACAATTAATTAAGGAAAAAAAAATATATACACATGAACAAATTTAGGAACAATTAATTATGGAAAACAATTAAGAAGAAAAAAATTAAGGAGAAAAAACCTCCATCCACAATTAAAGTTCCTACTTTCCTTTTTCGTACATCCAAATTTAAAGTTCATACTTACAATCTTTTTTTTTGGTCTATTGTTTGTGGTTATTATTAACTTTGACCCCACTATTTTTCTCTCCTTTTATTTCCACCCCATATCATTACTTTCTCTTATTTTTTCTCCCTCAACCCACATATGAACTTTAATTGTGAATGGAGGGAATAATAAATGCAGTTGAGATAATTAGAGCAAGCACAATGGGAGAACTTTATATAAAGTTCTTTCTATTTTCAATTACTTTTCAACAATTTCAAAATTTAAGAACTTTTTACTGTAATGGAAAAACTTTAACTTTGTTCTTAATTGGGACAATTTTTAACCCTATCAAATTGATTTAAATATTTTGGAAATACAAAAAACTTGGTTCTAAAATAAGAACCTAGTTCTTATTTTGGCAAACCCAAGAAGACCCACAATGGGAAGAACTTAATATTTAGAGTTTTATTGACAAACTCGAGGACTAAAAACCTCCATTGCTTTTGCTCTTATGAGGTAACGTTAGATTGAAGTTCACGAACATAATTAAGCTAATAACTTAAAATACATAAAACATAATAATAATTATTCCACGTGGCCAATTTTCATTGGTAGGTTAACAACCTTTTGTTACCCTTTGTTCGTCAACATGTGCAGTTGACCGGTTGTGCATTTAATATTAAAATAATTTGATAAAGATCATCTAGTAACTCATAATTTAATAACGGTTAATTTACATCTCAAGTTTTGAAATACTACATTATTTATGTCCTCCACATTTTATAAGAACATTATTATTTTAATATGTATTTGAATAGGCCTCACGTGAGATCGTGTCACATTGAGAGATATATTCCAATCAAGTAGAATTTGCTAAAATTTAAAAAGGGTACCTATTTTTTGTGAGAGGTCTTACAATAAATTTATTTTTGTGAGATCATCTCATTGTACCATTTGTGCATTTAATACAAGGAAAGAATTTTAAGTTACATTAAAAAATTAACTAAACAAAAGTGAAACAGAAAAGGGTTAATATTAAAAATATACGTTGTGCTTAAGCTAAAAACCAATGTAAGTACTTAGGGTGTGTTTGGATAGCAAAATAGAAGGGAAATGGAGGGGAGGGGAAATGAGGGAAAGGGAAGGAAGGGGAATAAGGGAAGGGAAATGGTGGTATTTGGATACCATTTTCCCTCCAAATCTTGCCTATTTTGGAGAGATTCCAATTAGGCTTTGAGGAGGAAAAATGGATCCCTCCAATCAAAGGAAAATGCTCCCCTCTATTTCCCTCCCCTCCTTCTCTCTCCAATTCTTTCAATCCAAACGGACCCTTAATTAAACTTTGCTACTTACAAGTATACCTTGTGTGGTGATTGTTCACTTTATGTATTAACCATTACAAAGTACGGAGTATCTTAATAAAACGGTTCATCTTGTAAGTCATAAAAATGAAGCTATATTGTACATTAAAACGTTTACTTTTATAGTTTATCCTCTTAACTAAAAAAATGCCGTTAAACTTTCATATTGATGAATTGGTTGTTTATTTCAAAAAATAAATAAAAATAGAGTTTCCAGTAGGTCTTCTACATTAATTTAACTTGAGATGAATCGATGTCAGCCTAATACTTCCTCCGTTCCACAATGATAGTCCCGTTTCACTTTTAGAAAGTCAAAATTTTAAAACTTTGACCGTAAATAACTTAAACTATGTAAATAATCGTTATACGATAATAAGATATTTACATTTGTTGTCAAAATATCTTTCACAAAATTTAATTTTCAACCAAAAAAAATCGTTTATAAGCGATGAAAAACATGGTCGAAGAGGAGCGTTGGAGACCGCGTAAAGTCAAAGCGGGACTATCATTGTGGAACGGAGGAAGTATATAACAAGAAAAAACAATGTAACTAACTATAATAAAAAGGGTCTCACAATAACATTATTATAAGACCGTTTTATATCAATTTTTGTGCTAAAAATAAAAATAAAAACTACTCCGCACGAAATACTCTGTAGTATATATCAATAGTTCAACTTAATGTCCATTAATTAGAGTATTATTTACTCTCTTCAATTCAACATGTTCTTAAAATTTTACCATTTTTATGAGGGGAATTTTAGTCAAACGTTAAAAACCTAATAAATCAGATGATGTATAAGAAAGCAAAAAATGACCGACATTATTGTATAGATCGATTTATACTCGGTATGCATGACTTAATCACAATTAAAATTACACAAGGTTTTGCTTACGGTACTTGCCTTTTTCAAAGTAGTACAACTACTTTGATGTAGTACCACTTTCACAACTTAGCTTCTAATTATAAAATCAATTCATTTCTTTTACTCTTTTTTTCTCTTCATTACTTCATTAGAAGAACCAAAAACTTTAACAAATTAAAACTACTTTGAAAAAGCTAATCAAAGTTTTTAGAGATGGCTATTTCAACTTATTGTTGCCTAAATACATTACCTTCCTTGCCTTCAAAGAAAAGTCTTGTCCCAAGGTAAGTATCACTCCATTTTTAAAGTTAATTTTGTGTTAAATTTATGATTATGTTGTTATAATAATGATGATTTACATTTAATCAATAAAGTTACCTAGATATTTATATATGGAGTAGATATATACTCCTTCCGTTTCAGTGAATTGTTTACAGTTTGACTTTTTTGTGAGGGGAAAAAAGTCAAACTGTAAACAAATGACTGAGACGGAAGGAGTATGTTATGAAGTAGTACTCGCAATTCTTATTTTAGATTTACAAATTCATAGTTCAATTATGTCGTTTATTTCATTTTGATGGAGAAACGCTCCACGCAAATACTAAAGTTTTATTATCCTTAGAAATATGCATACGGTAGACTTTGCTTACTTCTTCTGTCTGAGTCATTTGTTTACACTTCTCTTAAATCCCTCTCATAAAAAAGTTAAAGTGTAAACAATTAACTGGAACGGATGAAGTAAGTATTTGATAATATAACATGTATGACGATAGTTACATACTTTTTTCACGTATTTACTGATCAAGAGGGTAATACTGTAATTTGATGATTAATGAAGGTTTTGATTTGATATTTTCTTAGGAATCTTATTGATGATAAAGAAAGATCAAGAAGGAAGATTAAAAATGTCATAGCAACCATAGCATGTGTAATGGCCATTGGTCTAGACATGGAAAACATTACAAGTAACAATTTTAGTGAAGGGTTTGATCCAAAATCAAGTGATCAAATGACATTTGAAACTAATTTAGTACTTGACAAAAGTAACAAACAAAAGAAAGTTGCTAGATGGAGTGACAAAAGATTATGCCCATCTTGGCATACCAACTCCTTAGAGACCATTGTGCCTGAAAATCTTCCTAGGCCATCATTTGATAGAAGGAAACGGGAGGGTGTCGCTTTTTCGATGGTTCAATCAGCCCCGTTGATCAAATCTACAATTAATTCGAAAGTAGGTTGTTTTACCATGTAATAATACAAATTACAGTGTAAAGCGAATATGAAGGAGGCTGGATGTTCAATTATGTACGTACGTCATTATTATAATTAGGTTATAATCATTTCAATTAAGCAACACGATTATTAGGTAATTTGTACATTCTGTAAATAGAAATTACTGTAAATTTTTATTTGGAATATAATTTTTTACTCTAGCATAATCATGTACTCCGTACGTAGTAATAAATTTGGTTAATTTGTTGACCGAAAAATAGGTTTAATTATCGTTTATTATGAGTTGCTGCAGTACAATATCGTAGTACATACAAAAAATACCAAAGAAAAAATATGATTTTGGTGAGCTTAATCGATGTACTACACACCAGCCCGTAGTACAAGTTTGAGGAGTGGAAAATTAAGCAAAAAGAACACAAAATACATAAACACAGGCCACAAAAATTCATAAACGCAAGATATAATTATCACATGGGACGATTGTACAGTGATATGTTTGTACTCGTATAACGTTTCGTTGAACGGTTAAAGACTTGAAGTATAGTACCGTCCTTATTTTTATCGGAAAAAAGGCCTCGATGCTTACTTTTACTAATTATACTTAATGATATATTCCACATAATGTTTGATCAATATTTTTGATATTTTTTATGTTTTCAATAGTTTCTAAAGTAGAAAAATACGTAGTATATTTTTTTGATGGTTATGAAAACAGATAAAATAATTGAAATCGAAACAAAATTATTTAAAAAGAAAAAAATCATGTAACATTTCAAACTCGCGTGAAGTAAAAGTTTATGATTCCAAAAATTTCGACATTTGAAAAAATCAGCGATCGAAGAATTTTACAAAATTTTGTAACCAAAATACTAAAAAAATTAAATTAAATTACTCTGTAGTAAGTAGTGAGCCGTGGATTATGGCCTCGGCTTATTATTTTATTTTTTTAGTACTTATTATTAAGTGTTCATTGATATTAGAGTGGTGTAGTGGTCACTTCGACTCACTTGTACACATCATGACTCGAAGGTTATTTGCTCAATTTCCACCACTTGTTATTTTTAAATTTTTTGTTTTTAATCTTTTCTCATCGTTTTATATAATATACATTGAAATTCGATTATAGGTTATACATTTTTATATTTCGAATTAATTTTAAATACAACTCGATAATTTTAATTAGAGACACTTTGGAAAACCGTCAAATTAATACTCGTATATTTTTAGCTTTAAAACGTATTTTTCTAACTTTAATGAATCAAAATATTATACAGAATGAAAAATTGAATTTAGAATAAATACGGAATAGATGTTAATTATGGCCTTGTTAGAAAAAATAACGCCAACTACGAGAATCATATCATTTAGGAACAACTCAACCCAAATCACCCCTGTTCCAGGCGTAAACTTGGGGCCTTCGGATGACGTAGTGTGCGCCTAGGTCGGCTGAGCTTGCTCCGTGAATGGACCTACAAAACAACCCTTGGGCCCGGTAGTTTGCCTCCCCGGGGAGAGCCTCCGACGCCCAAGTCAGTTCCGATACAAGTGTACATATATATGTGAGAGAGTAGTGAGGGAGAGTAGAGTAGAGAGTGGGAGAGAATAGGAATCAATCCCCCTTACCTTTGCCTCCTTAGGGGTATTTATAGACTTTTTTTAGGCCCTTGGGCCTTTTCGGTGTATTAGGCCTCTTGGGCCTTGATGTCCTAATATTCCAATATTTATCGTTTTTCATACTCGTGAGCGTAGTCGGATTATTCGACCCCCAACAATTGCCCCCACCGGATTCGCATATAAGTATGCGTATTCGGTGTCTGAAGCCGGTGTCGAACGGAATACGCGAAACCGTTGACCGTGGGCGATGTATGTAAATGAGATCATGTAGAAAGAATCTGCCGTAAAGAAGGCGTTTTATAGACTTGGTTGCATGCTGGCATTTCGGATAGGCTAGCAGCGCGGATAGAGGATGTCACGTGGCGCAGCCGAAGGCCAGCGGCGCAGACAGAGGATGTCACGCGGCCAAGGGTGATGTTGAGAACACAACGTCACTGAAATACAAAGCTAGCGGCGCGGACAGAGAGTGTCATGCGGCTAGAGGCTAGAGGCTAGCGGCGCGGATAGGGGATGTCACGCGGCGCGCCAAGGGCTAGCGGCGCGGACATAGGGTGTCACGCGGCCGCGGCCAAGGGTGACGCTGAGATCACAGCGTCACTGAAATACAAAAGCTAGCTGGCACTTGATGAAGTTTGTACAAGTGTTTGCTATTATTTCATACTTAGTGTACTTTCATCCATTTAACACCTCGAAAATTTTCACTCTTTAGAGCGGATCTTGGGTGTTTGTTGGATTTATGGCCATCTGCTGTTCTTAGGCCGTAGCCGTTTTAGCATGCGGTCTGCTGTTTCCTGTTATGTGTCATTTCCTTTGAGCGCGTAGCTCTTTTGTGACTACTACAGTAGGCTAGGCGGCGTGGTCGTGCCCCTATCCGATAGCTATAGCGTGAGAAATGTTCTGGGCTCTATTGGCCGAAGATTTGCTTTACTTTTTGGCTCAACTTATAAGTTGAGTTTGATGTGACTGCGAGCCAATAATATTCCTTAGCAGGACGTTCCTGTGTCTAACACAGTGCTTGCCCATGTACGTAGCTATGGGGCTTTGTGACTGGGGTCATCTTTGCACTGTGTCCGTAGATGGTCTTATCCAGCTTTTCCACTTTTCTTGCCCAGGTTCATAACCGTGGGACTTTGTACTATGTAATATTTTCTTTTCAATGAAGTTTGCTTTTCCTTCTGTCATAACTATGCATTCTGTTTTACTAGTGCATTCACCTAGAAATTTTCCAAGTTACCCTGCGGTCTTTTATGTTTATAACTTTCGTTTCTGTAGTTCGACGGTTAGCTTGTATTTACTTTAGTTGTAGCCTTGAGGATCTATTTCAGTTTCCTGCTTTTCGTAGTCGTCAACCGCTTTCAGCCTTAGCCTCCGGTGTGTGGGGCTTACATGCCTTTTCCATTTAGTGTGCTTGCCACACTTAACGTATTTTCTACACTTAGTGCATTTTAATAGCTTTTATCCTTTACCATGGCTTTAAGCCTACTGGATGTTTACAATGTAACGGACGTTTTGGGCTCCGGTAGCCGCAGATTCATCTTGCCCCTTCATTCAGCTTGCGAATTAGCATGGTAAGGGTGTTTTTGTGTTAAACACAATGTCTGTCCACACGTTTGGCCGCGGTTTTCATGTCGGTTCTACACGTGGTGTGGCGCAGTGACCTTAGGCGATTTTCTTTTATAATTGGCGTCACTGTGCCTTTGTGGCGCGGTGGTGCTATCCAACTTTTCCGTTTTTCTTGCCCAGGCTCATGACCGTGGGACTTTGTGACTGGTGCCACCCGTGGGCGGTCTTATCTCCTTTCTGTTGCCCAGGCACGCGGCCGTAGGGACTTTATGACTGGTGCCACCCGTGGGTGGTCTTATCCAGCCTTTCCGTATAACACCGTAACTGGTGCCACCTGTGCACTACGGCCGCAGGTGGTCTTACCTAGCTTTTCCGTGTAAATGTAACACCGTAACTGGTGCCACCTGTGCGCTACGGCCGCAGGTGGTCTTATCCAGCCTTTCCGTGTAAAAGTAACACCGTGACTAGTGCCACCCGTGCGCTACGGCCGCAGGTGGTCTTATCTAGCCTTCCCGTGTAAAAGTAACACCGTGACTAGTGTCACCTGTGCGTTACGGCCGCAGGTGGTCTTATCTAGCCTTCCCGTGTAAAAGTAACACCGTGACTAGTGCACTTTGCGCTCTGACGCGGTGGTCTTATCTAACCTTTAAGGTGTAGAAGTAACACGTGGCGGGTGTCACCTGTGCGCTACGGCCTCAGGTGGTCTTATCCAGCCATTCCATGTAAAAGTAACACCGTGACTAGTGCCACACGCGCTACTGACGCGGTGGTCTTATCGACTTCCGATTAATTTGTTTACGAGGCGTTTTTTGCCCCCAATCCTGCCAAATTGTTAGTACAAATTTCAAAAAATTCACTATTTTGAATCAATAAATATGATTATTCGGGCTTTCGGGGGTAGTCCCCCCTCCTTGCCCCCTGGCCATCTCTTGTGTGACGAGCCGTCTAAATAAGGGATGAGCATAATATTACTCCTAATTTCCGGCTTTTTTAACTCGCTTTTTCGTGGAGTATTTGGTGGAGATTGGATGACTATGAATCGGTTTGCGGTTGTAGAGGCGCATCTCTTATTTCTTTGTCATCCGTATTTCTCCGTACTCCTGAAAAATTCAGTACGAAAATACTTGATCAACATGTTGTCGTTATTAGGCATAAATTATTTTCTTAGGCAGGGCCATTTTGAAAATAGCGTCCAAGTGAGGCGGGCGTTTGTGAAAAAACCTCGTGCCGTGGAGTGACCTGTTCATTAAAAAAGGTCATCACCTTTAAATGCTTTACAGTAAAAAATATATCCCATTTACTCCGGGCTTTATGGGTCGTATTTAAATTTGTCCGCTACCCACATGTGGCCCACTATATGTATTTTGCTATGTTATAACTACACGTAGTGTTGTGCAAAATTCTATGTAAATAAATAAATTAACAAGTGAATTGTTTTGGGAAAGACTTATCTTTCTAGCTGGAGGTCCTGAATGGCGGCCAAACACAACCCCCGGCGGCCTTGACTCCGGTGGTAGTCATGAGTGGGCGGGCCGGATGGATGTGGGCGTACAAAGGATGAACCGTACGGAGGCGGTCTCTCTTTGGCCGCATACGTGACGAAACCGCGGTGGCCGGGGCCGTTTAATTCAAGGCTGAGTCAAAGATGGTGGCTGCGGCGGTCTCGGTTGCAGTGATGGCTAGCCGAGAAGTATCGAACCGAAGTGAAATGGTTAAGATGCTCGAGATCCTGGTGGCCGTGCGGCGCACTGTACTGACATGGCCGTACGATACTCCTCCGCCGCCTTGCAAAGCTTCCGTGAGTGAACTTGCGATTCTGCCACAACTGCCCGGGCGGGTGTGGCCACGGAGGTGTGGCCGTCGAGTGGTGGCCGGACGGGGACGACAGTTGGCGGCCGACACTTGGTGACCGAAGGGTGTCCCCGTCAAGTAGCTGCTAACCTGGTGTAAACTGCTGCGGTCAGAGCGGAGAGGAGTTGGTGAGGGCAAGAGACTCTACTCCCTCGATTGTGGCACGACTAACACCAGCAGAAGGCCCGGACAACTCACTAACATCCCCTGCGCCACTAGCAGAAAAGGCAGGAGACTCCATAGCAGCACCCTGCAGCTCACTCCGGGGCGTCGGAGGAGCCCCGGGTGTCCTAGGAGGGAAGGCACCCAACAGGTCCGACTGAGACGGACCTTCGGAAACCTCCAAAGCTGGGGCATCCCCGACGTAAGGGTATGCTCGTCCCTTGTAGTACTGAAATCGACACTGGCCATGACCTTGTCCATACTGCTCGAAGTAGGTACAGAAAACCGAGGATCACCTGCACAAAATTCAAAAGCATACTCAGATAACGACAATAGCAAATCACAATGCAGATGCACCCTACTTAAAGAGATACCCAATCACTTACGAAAGAAAAAGCACACAGAAACAGTAGAAAACAAGCATTAGGCCTACTTTTGACAGATAAGGCCAAAACAAAGCAGAAGCACAAAAATGCAAACCGACACATATACAATATATACGTCATACACAACCGATACAAAGAGCACAAGCATACAAAGACGTCAAAAATCCAATCAAAATGGCAGAAGGCGAGCTTTTTAGGTCCATTTTTGACAGATGAGACCAAAACAACACAGAAGCGCAGAAACTGACATGCTGTGACACATACGCGATATACAAGGCATACACAGCTAGTTCGAGAGCAAGCACGCACAAAAGCAGCAGAAAATCAGCAAAAACAGCAGAAAGCAGGCCTTTTAGCTTAAAAATTGACAGAAATGACAAAAACGCTACAGGAAGCCAGAAATGCATATTTTCTGAGACAGACACAACCTATAAATCACAATAAACATGTACAAAAATTTTCAGGCGAAAATAACGCCCCGAACACCTTGACTTAATAGCTTTTGCAAAACGCTTACAAAACACAAAAACGACCTTTTCTTGAACATTTCTTAGCCAAAAAAGCCCTAACTTCCCACAAAACAACCCCCTAGTCAACACATACAACATGCATTGCAATATACTTAGCACTCGGGGCACGAAAAGCGAGAAAAAAACGGTTTTTAGAAAACTAGCCTAAACTACGAAAAACGCTCCAAAACACCTCCAAACGACACATTCTCTACAAAACAAGGCCAATTATGTATCATGCTAGCCATGACAACACAATACAGAAAATTTGGGCAAGTTTCAGAACCGAAAATTTCGAGCCAAAAATCAGCCCCTATGCAAAATCACACGAAAATCTCGGTTTTTCGAGCCGTTTTTCGCACACAAGTCACCCAAGCCTCCGCACTAGCATACAACAACATTTCCAAAACAACCAAGCCCTTTGGGATCGTTTTACAAGACAAAAACAGAGCACAAACACTGACTTTACCCCATTTCACACGGTTTTCACCCGAAACGCCCACTTTTCGCACACATTTCAACAAAACGATTCGCCCACACACTACGCTACTTATGGGTAACCTACACTGAAATTTTGAGCCAGTTTCGAGACGATTTCGAAAATGACCAAAATGCCTCTCACGCTCAAAACGCACGAAAATCGAGGCTACAAGTCGGGTTTTCACATACAAGCAATCACAACAGCAACACATGCCTCATACGGCTCCCATGCACCAAATGCAAGCAAAGAAGATGGCTAAATTCGAATCATATCGACAAATTCGACCTAAACCCTAAAAAACGGTTTTTCAAGCTAAAACCGACTCAAACAAACTTCAAAACACGAAAAACCAAGTGGGTTGAGTACGTACCTTGGTCCATGACGAATTGTAGGAGTCGGAACTGAAGGATTTGGTCTAGAAAATCGCCGGATTGAAATTTTGGTGTTTTCGATTTTGATTTTTATTTTTGAAACGAAATAACTCTCTCTCTCCTTCTCCCGTGGTTTTAAGCAGAAACACCAAACAAATTTTAAATCGCCTGTTTTTAATTTTAAATCGCCCGTTCACAGGCGATTTTCTTTTTATTTGTGGGTTTCTGTTTTATTTTGGGCTGATTTCCTCGGCCCAATACACATTTAACCTCACTTTTAATACAATTTCAACCCAATAACGAAAACACGTAACCTCTTTTACGAGTCGTTCACAAAATCACGTAACCTCTTTTACAAGTCGTTCACAAAAACACTTAACCTCTTTTACGAGTCGTTCACAAAAACACTTAACCTCTTTTACGAGTCGTTCACAAAAATACGTACCTCTTTTACGAGTCGTTCACAAAAACACGTACCTCTTTTACGAGTCAAACACAAAAACACGTACCTTTTTTACGAGTCGTTCACAAAAACACGTACCTCTTTTACGAGTCAAACACAAAAACACATACCTCCTTTACAAGACCAGCATCAACGCTCTCTATGAGGACTGCATTAAAACATGAACAATCACAGGCACACTCGCAAAACGCAAAGTTCGGCTAGACTGCAAAGCGCCATCAAGAAGCATTCAAGCAACACGCAGGCTGGCATGCGCTTAAACATGTAGGACCGTCATGTCCTTAAAAACATGTCGTCTCGCCCCGCATTTCCCGGCAGCGCCGCCAGGTAGTATCAAGACTGTAATGGTCCGGATACTATCTTTTAAGTTTGACAAACGCTTTGTCCAAGCTCAGCCAAACTGGGGGCTCTATAGATACCCGTATCCGTACCCCCCCAAAAACAAGCCCGATGACGAAAAAGACATTCATGCATGTTTACAAATAAGACGAAACGGTACAAAAGTGTCTAAAACATTTTAGTCATTTTTAACGTATTAATTTGAATTTGCATATAATCGTAAAAATAAACGTCAATTTAGTCATTACAAGCACAACACGAGCACGATACAAGAACGTCTTACTAAAACGACTCGCAAAACAAAACGGCCCAAATTTACAAAACGGCCCAATACGCACACTAACACAACACTCAAACGGGCCAAAGTGCGTCCCGTGTCACATTTTCGCGAATTTAGGCTCTACGACACCACAAAATAATATATTACAATATTATTTTATTTCGAGCCAAAACCGAAAAACACGACAAAAACCGACGCACGAATTACGAAATTTGGACCAAGAAATACCTTGGCCCAAATATCACACGACAAACACAAAACACCTGTAGGTTTATATCGGTATATAGACCTTTAAAATCACAGGATTATAATGAAAACTTTTATAAGATTTTAAAGTCATAAAAGAAATTGCATAACAGAAATAGAGATTTAGAATTAACCTTTAATCCTAATGAATTTGGCCTAAGATTAATACCAAAAATATGGTATCTCCTAATAATCTCACCCAAGATGTGTTCTTGATATGCCCTTGTAATGCTAGAAAAATAAGAGAGAAAACAGATTTTCTTTTCTTGAGATTTGTGTTGTGGAATAATTGAATGAATTAAGGAGAGAATTAGAGTAGAAATAGGAAAGCCAATATCCTCTCCAATCAACCCTAATGGCCGGCCAAATAAGGAGTATTTGGGGAGATATTATTCTCCTCAAATACAACTTATTGATCAAGCGATATCTAGTAGGATGTATATCCTGACACTTTTAGCATGATCATTTTAGCTTATAATATAATGCAATATATTACTAGTGTCATCTGTATGAATGACTATAATATATTATAAATATCCTTATATTTATAATTTACGAATTAATTATAACGGTTTATATTTAATTAGCTTGCATTATACACAACAATTAAATATAACATTTTATATTCAATTCACGAATTACATTTAACTCGTCTCAGCTAATATTATTTAATCAGTATTAAATAGCCGGTTCACTATTATACTGACTAACATTTTAGTCGAATATCATCACATTTGACTAACCTTTTAGTCAACAACACCGACTTAGTTTAGTCATAAAGTAAGGCATCGATATGATCATTTTCTCAAATGATCACATCTCTCAAACACATCCTTTAGGTGTGACTCATAGGGACCAGTTGATCACCGCCATCTGTATGACAATAACGTCAAACTTATCTAGCAAGCCAACCGTTATCGATAAACGTTAATCAACTGATTAAATACGAAATGTACCCTGTGTACCTTTAGAGATTTATCTATGTTATTGCACTAACTGTGGAGGACACTAACTCCAACAACACCATCATCACACTAGCATTGCATCACCATGACCAAAGGCGGCCCAGTAGCCCACCAAAACAAAATTAAAATCGCCTGTAAACAGGCGATTTAATTTTAAATCGCCTGTTAAACAGGCGATTTTGTTTTCCTCCTGCAGCCTCTGGTTCTTTTATTTCAGTTTACAGCTACACTGAAACTAAATCGCCGATACACAGGCGATTTAATTTTTAGTCATAAACAAATACGAGCCATTTCCTATAAATAGCACCCTTTACTTTCATTATTACATATCATCATTCTCATTCTAATTCCTCACTTACATACAAAAACCGATAATTCTCACCTATCTTACTCACTCACTCACACTTACAAAAATTCACTCAAAATACCGTCTTTGCATTTTCAAAAGGTAAACATTTTACCTTCGGATTAGATGTTTGAGACTCGGACAAAGGGTTACATTAACCCAACTCGATATTGGCATTAGCGAACCCGTATTTGTAATACGGTTGTAGCAATTCGGATTCAGAATCCGTCTAAACCTAGCCAATATCGCATAAATAACGACTCAATATCACTAAAACAAACCGACATCACTTTTACATTATGCAAATTCTCATTCATGCATTAAATTACGACTAAAAAAATTACACCACAACATTCAACAGCATTCTAAACATTCACAACACACTTTACAACAAGTACTTAGCCAAGTATTTTAGCCAAGCATCATGCATCACCATTTCCTAGAAGTCATTCTCATGCTTTACATAATTTTGAGCTTATTCATATGGATGTTTGGGGGCCATATAAGGTTAATACTATAACTGGAGCAAAATCTTTTCTAACTATAGTTGACGACCACTCTAGATCTACTTGGACATATCTGATCCAAAATAAAATGCAAGTTCCTCATATTATTAAAAATTTTCTTATACATGTTGAGACGCAATTTGATAGCAAAATTAAAAAAAATAAGAACTGATAATGGGACTGAGTTCATACAGGACCCTTGTAGGATAATGTTTTCTGAAAGGGGAATAATTCACCAGACTAGTATTGCAGGCACACCTCAACAGAATGGTAGGGTAGAAAGAAAACATAGACATCTTTTGGAAACTGCTAGAGCTTTAATGATTCAGTCTAATGTTCCTTTAAAATTCTGGGGTGAATGCTTGTTAACTGCTACTTACTTGATAAATAAAACGCCTGTTGCTAAGCTTAGCTGGAAAACTCCTCATGAGTTACTTTTTAATGAAGTTCCTTCTTACAGAGATTTGTAAGTTTTTGGGACTTTATGCTTTGCTACAGTCCCTGCTAGACTAAGAGATAAGCTTGGGAATATAGCAAGAAAATGTCTTTTCATAGGATATCCCTATGGAAAGAAAGGTTATAAGTTGTATGACTTAGAAAAACATATATGTTTTGCTAGTAGAAATGTTGTATTTAAGTAAAGCATTTTTCTTTATAAACATTCTCAGCAATATGATCATATTTTTGATCAGCATACTCTACCTGAAATAACTCACAGAAATTTTACTGATACTTTGAATAGTACGGAATACAATGATGAAAATGATAACAATGTGGATAATTCCACTCAAATACCAGAAATCACTGGTACTGATGAAACTAACAGTAATTCTGATATAATGCAGAATACATTACATTCTGATATAATGCAGAGTGACACTCATAATGATAACAATGATACAATACAGTATACTTTACATTCTGATACAATGCAGAATGACAATCATGAAAACAATGATGGAATTAGGAAATCAGCTAGACCAAGAAGGCCACCTGCTTCTTTATCTGATTTTCATTGTCCAAAACAATTTAAAAACAGTCATGCTAGTGTACTTAATGAGCTTTCTATGTTTGATGAGTCATATTTGACATCTTTGAACAATGCTTTTACTGAATATGAACCAACTCATTATTGGGAAGCAAAACATGATGAGAGATGGGTTGAAGGCTTGAAGCCATGAGTAAAGAATTGGCAGCTTTAGATTGTAATCAAACTTGGATATTGACTGACCTTCCACCAGGGAAGAAACCTATAAGGTGTAGGTGGGTGTATAAGGTAAAACATAAACCTGATGGAACTGTTGAGAGGTTTAAGGCAAGACTTGTGGCAAAAGGTTATACTCACGTTAAAGACCTTGATTACAAGCATACTTTTTCTCCTGTTGCAAAACTTGCAACTGTCAGAACTCTAATAGCTCTTGCATCAATAAAAGGATGGCCTTTACACCAGTTGGATATTAACAATGCATTTCTTCATGGTCACCTGGATGAGGAAGTTTACATGACCCCACCTGAGGGTTATAATGTTCAGACGAAGGGACAAGTATGTAAATTGCAAAGATCAATATATGGGTTGAAACAAGCCTTAAGGCAGTGGAACATTGAGTTCACTAAGTATCTGGCCAGTCTTGGTTTTGTACAGTCTAAACAAGACTATTCTCTGTTCATTAGGAAAAGAGTTGAAACTGGACCTTTTCTGGTAGCCCTGGTATATGTGGATGATGTTTTATTAACAGGAGATCACCAATCTGAGTTACAAGCAGTAAATAAGAGATTGGATCATAAGTTCACCATCAAAGACCTTGGCTATTTGAGGTACTTCTTGGGTTTAGAAGTTGCCAGGAATGAGTCAGTATTACCTTGAATCAAAGGAAATACACTTTGGATATCATTAAACACATGGGAATGGAAAATTGTGTAGAGACAAAGGTTCCATTACCAAAAGGTTTGAAGTTGAGCACAGACAGAGGAGAATTATTAGAAGAACCTGAGCAGTATAGAAGACTGGTTGGGAAACTGTTGTATTTGAACTTCAGTAGACCTGATATTTCTTACGCCGTTCAGCATCTCAGTCAATTTGTGACTCAACCAAGGAAGACACACATGCAAGCAGCAAGCCATGTTGTTAAGTATCTAAGGCATACAGTGAATGCAGGGTTATTCTACCCAGCTAACAGTGTCATAGATCTCAAGGCTTATTGTGATGCTGATTGGGGGCAGTGTCTGTTCAGTGGAAGATCCTTAACTGGATATGCAATATTTTTGGGAAAATCATTAATATCCTGGAAAACAAAAAAAACAGAAGACAGTTAGCAAAAGTACTACAGAGTCTGAATATAGAAGTATGTCATTTACTACTAGTGAAGTAGTCTGGCTGGATCGTCTACTGTTGGATTTGGGACAGCAAATTCCAAAGCCAATTAGCTTACACTATGACAACAAGTCTGCACAGCACATAGCAGAGAATCCAGTATTCCATGAGAGAACAAAACACCTTGACATTGATTATCATTATGTCAGGAAGAAATTTGAAGATGGGTTTCTCATACCCAGGCATGTGAAGACTAGCATGCAGACATCATGACTAAGCCGTTGGGCATACAACAGCACAATTTTCTTTCTGATTTACTTGGAATGAAGTTCTTAACTCCTTCTCAAGCTTAAGGGGGGAATCTGAGTCCAAGCATTATCCAGCTTGAAGGGGGACTGTTGAACCAGCTTAGTTAGCTCTAACTAAGTTATTAGTGTTAACTCATGTAGCTTAGTGTAGTTAAGTCATTATACACACCAGCTTAGTATATATACATTGCATATTATTACATTGTAACTAACTCTTGATCATTAATAACAAACTCCTTATTTATCTCTTGTCTCCTTCATAAGCAAGCTTCTATGTCTAACAATGGAGGTTATCATATATTCATAATATGCGTGCCCACAAATTGTACCTCGATCGTGACGCCCTCACGCCCCGCCAACTTATTTCAACTACATCGATTTTGCCCCCTTAAGTAAGACCAATCTTCCAAGATACGTTACTTTCACTACTGATAATAACAAATATTTGAGTACTAAAAATTCAGGGTACGTAAATCTTTCGGAATACGATAACCCGACGACCCGAGACGTCATGTTTGAAATCTTGTACAACCATAGCGGCGACTTAAGAATCAGGTCCATGAATACGAATGAATTCTTGTGTGTGTTACCGACTGATACAAGGGTTTCGACGATCACAGACACCGTCCCCGAGTTCCGTCTCAGCACGTTGTTTGACAGCCGTGTCTTCCCCGCCTAACGCGCACACAGATGGCATTACT
This sequence comes from Dianthus caryophyllus, assembly GCA_023091065.1. Lineage (NCBI taxonomy): Eukaryota > Viridiplantae > Streptophyta > Magnoliopsida > Caryophyllales > Caryophyllaceae > Dianthus > Dianthus caryophyllus. Next base: position 29,308,425 of record CM041519.1, read on the forward strand.
CTTCGTTCCATAGTGTACAACAAATTTCTCAGCGTTGAGAATAATAATTTGGTGGCGGAATCAAACACTGCACGCCTCATGTTATTAATTCCTGGCTCCGACCTAAGCAGTTGACGACCGTAGGTAAAACTCAAGTCAATATTAAGAATTTCCGACACGCTTGGACCGGACCCAAGTCATTCCGAAATGTAAGGAGAATAAATATAACAAATAATAACGTCACTTCCAGGGGCGGGCCGAGGCCCCCCCCTCTTTTTCAGAAAAATCTGTTAAGTAGTAAAAGCAACAAATTTGGTATACCAATTTCCAGTGGCTTAGTTTGTTGAGCAACTCAATTTTGTCTAGGAGATCAGGGGTTCGACTCCTAGGCTCTCCCATTTATTTATTTTTGTTTGTTTTCTCATCATTTTAGTATTAATTCATGAAAATGGACTTTTTTTTGGTTTGTTTTCCTAAGACACGTAGTATTGGTTCATGAAAATCGTATCTCATTTAATAACATAATCAATAATCAATACTTTCCTAAGATGACAAACTAATATTATATTCAAACTAATTTCTTTATTATATTTTGTCACGAAATATTTTTCTATTGATTCGTCGAATTATATTTTTTTTCTATTTTTTATATGTTATCAATAGTATATATTAGAGACATAGATATTAGCACATAATGAATCTATACCTATGATTGGCTATTTATTTTTTGTTTAATTTTCTAGACTTTTAACGCTAATTGAATTGATTTTTATTTGATTACTTTGTCTGTATTTTTCCTCAATAAATGAACAAAAAAAAAGTTCAATCTAAGTTTTTTGTCATTTTTATCTCATTATTTTAAAAAGACCGAGTACAATTTTTTTTAAATCCGCAACCATTTTATGCATACAATTTTTATTTATGCGGTCTTGAAAAAATTACAGGTCATGTGATCTTACATTGAACGTGATATTCCTATAGAGTATCAGAAATTTACGAAACTCGGATTTGGTAATGGTTTTCCGTTAGTTGAGGGGAATACGACCGTGTTTAACGGCCGGATTCCGAAAGTTGGTTCAAATGGGGAACTAGAGTTTCCAGAGGAGGCCACAGATGTTATTACTACCACCAAGGTCAAAAGTCACTGCAACTTTGTCTATTAATATGGTGACGTATGAGATACTCTTCTCTTACCAACAAATTAAATCGATGAGTTTAAGGTTGGTGGTACCGAAACCCAGTATCTTCACGATGGTGTTTTAAAGATCGAATCGGAATATGGTGTCGAGTTCAGATACGACATTCAACCTTTAACATCCGAGGTACGTACATCGGTACATTATTATTACATGCACCCTACAATATAATTAAATTCCACTTTCTACCAAAAAAAATAAAAAAATAAATTGTTAGAAATATATAATAACTTTTCTCTTCTTTGATCGACATTTATAATGTGCTGGTGCTTGATGATGGGAATATTGAGACGGATTTAAAATTCTTGGAGCGTGAGGTTGTACTTTGTCTCATAATCATCTTTTTTTCCATCTTTAATAACTTATCAAATTACCGAGTACTATTTATTTATTTACATTTAATTAAAATTGAAATTAAAATACTACAAGAAAATATACATTGGTGGGACCCTTCCCCGAACCCTAACCTAGCGGGGACGCCAACGTGCACTGGGCTGCCCTTTTATAAAGGTAAACAAAATACTCCCTAAGACGAAAGGGAGTAACAAGTTACTTTATTAACCCGACATTTACTTTAACATTTTCCACTTTAACTCTTTTCTTTTTTATCAATTTATTTAATTTGTTTCACAATCTCTTTAGTATTCTATTCATGTGGTTCATCTATTTAAATAACTTAATAGAGTACTCCGTATTTCGTTAATTTTAAAGTTAAAAGACTTAAGTCGAGAAATGAAAATCAAACATATTAATTTTTTTTAAATGGAGCGGTATTTTACTGACCTTAGTTACTTATACAGGGAATAAATGCAAAAGATGAGGGTATCGTATCAAATGGATGCATCAAATGAGGTTAACTAAGAATAATAAGGAGAGAAACGATGCATCTTGCATGTATAATTCCATGATCATGTGATCATGTTATAATGTTATAATGTTATTGTATGTAGCTTCCTTAAATAAACCTCCTTTCAGTTGGTCTTGTAATAAAAAGAGGTGATCCAAAGCTGTGGAGCTTGTCTTATAGGAGTAATTCACAAAAACAGTTGTATTTACATATACTCCGTAGTTTTTATTTAGATGAAAGTACAATAACAAAAGCGATATCGAGTACAATATTATTCTATTAACAAAACCAAAGAAACAAAAGTACAATAATTAACTTAAAAGCAACTCAATCTACAAGGGACCAAAACCATGAAGGTCCCGTTGTTTCATCAATTGCTGTCTTTCATATAAACTGGCTAACATCTAACCATGTTTCGAAAGACATTATTGACACAAAAGCAGGAAAAAAAAAAAAGACAATTTAACCATACAATTACACAAAAAAAAAAACGAGCGTTTATTTAGTACTTAATTTTAATGCTCGCTCCATTACAAACACGAATTTTATCCGAACTTGAGAGTGCACACATCCGTCCCCTGTGCACGAACCAAAGCTCTGGTTAATTTAATTATGAATAACACCTGCGCACGAACCAAAGCTCTGGTTAATTTAATTATGAATAGACTCTCGCTAATTTTACTTTCTAAGCTAGCAGAATCGTACAATAACAGAGGATTTGAGATTTACAGAGTACATACCAACATTGATTTTAATAAGTTATAGGTGTCCATCAATTTTTCTTCTTCAAGTATATCTTCTCCCTGCAGTGCGAGTTTATGATTAAAATAATAGAAAAAGGATTATGCATCTAAGGTAATACCTCAGATCTTTTAGTTATCGATGAGCATATTAACATTTATAAATATAGGTTTTGAGCAGAATTATATTTTTTTTAGTTTAATGTTCAAGGAAAATGTGCTCAAAAACTTTATACTAAAAATTCCTGATATCTCTATACCAAAAAAAAAAAAAAAAAAAAAAAAAAAAAAAAAAAAGATACTACCTCAGCTGTATAGTTTGTGAACAATACACTTAATTACCTAGCAGCAGTATCGGGCAAGAAACGCGTGGCAACGGGTTCGTCAAATATAACTGTAGTGGGTTCATCAGGGTCAAAGACTTGGACATGGAATTCATAACCATTCATTCCCTTATAAACACCGTCTTGCAATTCAGTCTTGATGATTTCGCCAGTAGCCGTAACATCAGTTTGTATATATGAAAACGGAACGTCACATTTGGCTTCGAGTGCCATTACTCGTGCCCGCCTTTTTTGCCCGGGTGGCACAGTAACAGTACAGCTAAATTCATACTTGTCATGTCTTTCTACGGTATCCTCGAATCCCGACACATTCTCTGTTCCACGCGATAATTCGAGAGTTTGTGAAGCAGTTACAAAAAGGGTGCCAGCCTCGATTGAGGTGGTGGACGTTATATTGGTGGTTACGGTATTCGTGGCGTGATGGGTGAAACTCATAGACTCTTCATATGATAAGGTTAGGGTCGTTGTCAAGTCCCCCACACTCGCACCGTTGAAGGCTACTTGCGAAAGCCACGACCGTGGTTCCTCACCGTAGATCCTAGCATCGTCAAGCCTGTACTCCACCTGGATTGTCCTGTATGTTCATGAAGCGCTCACTTAGGTTCTGTTTGGCAGCACAAATCAAGTACCTTTTTTCAACGAAGTAACTTTTGGGATGTGCTTTACGCAGTCGACATTTTAGCAAAAAAAAAATTCAGCCACCTTATTTATTTTCAAACGTTTGGCAAGTAGCGTGTTTTAGCAAATAATTTATCTGAAATGAAATGGTACCTCATGTAGCCAGTTAGCATTTGACATTTCAGGTACCTGATTGTATTTTACTTACCATTTTTAGCCCTCAACATAAATGATAACAATAATAAACCTGTTCTTTTACGTTATTTAACCACACATCAACTACCTCTTCAGTTAATTTGCTAAACAGTTCTAATAAAAATCAGCTTCCTTATCGATTCTTAATTTTCAACTTGCTTTTCAGTTTCCTTATCGTTTCAGTACCTTTTCAGTCAGTTTTGTCAAACAGAGTCTTAGTCGCGGTATGTGTCGTATATTTTTTTATTATCGTTGAAAAAGAATAATATAATTGACATATTACATTAAAGATTTCAATAATAATTAATAATAATAATAATAATAAATACAAATAGATTAACTTCTCTCAAATCTTTATTTTTTAGGTATAATTTAAAAGTATTTTCGAAAAAAAAAAAACAAAAAGATTAATGGAAGATCAATGTTTTATAGATGAGTTATATACGAGGTATAATATTTATTTAAGAGTAATAATAATTAAAAAGATGGTATTATATTATTCTATTTGACAAAAAAAAAAAAAAAAAAAAGTGAATTTATGAATTAAGACAATGTTTAATTTTACATGATTGAACTTTCTCAAAAAAAAAATTTTTAAAAGAAAAAAAAAATTACCTCCGGATGATAGGCTCCTCGACGATAAGTTGGGATTCCTTAACCCCGCTATCGATCTCGGCCTTAAACCGATTATTAGCTCTTTGGCAAAATTTATTGTTACCTCGGTTAATGAGTGCAATGGTGTTGTCAACGAGACGAACAATCTGAAAGACGGTGTTAGAATCGGCGGAGGTCGTGTTATCCGAGTCAGCGGCGATGATGTCGTTGGAGCCTCGTCTCAAAAATTTTTGATTCTGAACCGACCTCAAACGCACGTCCCCATTGTTGACAGGAAATGTCTCGTACCACAAATCTTTCCGATATCGGTCTTTCCCAAGGAATGAACGTGGGTCCCCATCGGCCCCGAGATACAAGTCATTGTCGCCCTTGAATAATATGGTTTTCGGGAGTTTTATGATTCGTTCCACGTCGATTGGGAAGCATTCAACTTCGTCACTAACGCCGGTGTCCCTTATGGTTAGATAGTAGCTGTAAATCGGGTCGTTTGCTGGAGCTATGGACACGGTCCTATTTGTACCGACGTGAACCCACGATACTGTTGTGTTGGTCTCTATTTCTACTCGGAACAATGTACAGCCTCGACTACTCGTGTCCTCCACCGGCTCTTCAGCCTCTGCAACTATCCAATCCATTGTTTTGTGCCTAAAATGTAAATTTTACAATAAAACAATAGTTAATGTTTGACTACCTAACTCTGTTTTTTTTCGTAAAAACTACTTTCTACTTTTAGCACATTAGTGATTACTCTAATACTCATATTCCGTAGGAGTATTATTTATGGCCTTTTAACTAAAATTTAAAACAGGGCCGCCATGCCCGCCAAATATCATTAAATCCATACTAATGTAAGAAAATTATAACGAAATACGGAATAATAAACAGAGTATGTATGTATATATGTAGTTACCAAACCAGGTATTTGTTATTGTGGAGGCATCGGAAGTGGACACCAAGGCCACGGCCAGTACGAGACTCCTCGTAAGCGAACTTGGCCGTCGAGTTATACACTTCTTGTTCGTCATATCTCAAGAACTTATTTGGCATCATAATCAAGTTTCTAGTTGGACCACTGTGCTTCAATGAAAATGCTGTTATTTCATATAGTGACATTTTCCAACTTCTTAATGTTCTTTAAATATTTTTGTATTATTATATATATTATATTTCTTTCTTTTGGTTGTGTTCTTTTAAGCCATTTCGATTCGCTATTTATAAGCCAAGCCCCTCCCCCAAAGTATCACTCTAGATCCCTACATTATTTTCTCCCCCCTTATCTTTGTCTAATATCATTATACCGGCCTAGGGTGAGCAAAACTGTATACCCGATGTCCCGATAGGGTTTTGAAACCGTATCGGGTATGCGGCTATTAAAAAAAAAATCTTATCACGGATCCGATCACGGTTTGGTCTTTCGAAAAAAACCATGTATACGGAATTCGTATATACGGATATGGTTTGGCGACAAATGTCTAATTAAACAATCTAATTTTAGTTTGTAGTGATAAGTTAGTAAAATAAGTTGTAAAAACATTAGAAAAGTGGGAATTGAAAGAGGAACTTTGCAATTTTTTCATACAAAAACTTCAAACCGTGTCGAAAATCGTGTACGGTTTCATTTTTGTCCGACACGAATACGATACAGTTTTTGTAAAACCGTATCGTATATGCGGATTTTCGTATCATATATGCGGACATCTGTATAACTCAACCGAATAACGTATCGTATTTATAAAACCATATCGGACATTTTTGCTCACCCTTAATTATACCAATAGGTGTGCAACTGCAGGTAGAGGTGGACAACGGGCTGGGGTGGGCCAAACTGAGCTGCAAAACTATGGTCCAGGCTCGACACTAAACAATGTGTGGACTGGCCGAGCCAGCTGGGTTCCATAAAGTCTGACCCAAGCCCGGCCCACTAAAGTATTTTTTATTTTTGCAGACCCAACCAGATTGGTGATTTTTGAGACCGGCTTGGCGACAAAAGGACAGGGTAAATTTGGTGGCTAAGCGGTTTGTGGGCAAGAAAATGTCGGCCCACTTAAGCGGGTTGGGGCCACCCGCAATGATTTCCGCCTCTAACTGCAGGTATATTATACCTGATATTAATATCTCACTCGTAAAGTAGACTGTCTCTTAATTATTGGACGTAAATTAGACTTATACATAAAAAAGTAGTATGTGAACATAAAAAAGGTCTAGGATTGGGAGGTCCATTATTTCGTAACGGTCCGGATTAAAACTTGCCTTGATCGGATGATTGTAAATTTATTTGAAAATAAAAAGGTAAATGAATGAGAATGTAATATATGGAAATGGTGCCTCTCCATTTCTTTTCTCTCTAATTCCTCTCGCATACAATTACTATATTGTATAGACTAAGCTCATTCATTATATTTTAATTCCTAAATAAATGTACAAACATCTGATCATGCCCAATTTAATCTGGACCGTTGGGAAGTATTGGACCTCCATTTCCTTTTGAGAATTGTAGAGGATCCTTACTCGAAGCATATCATATAGTAATGTTTTGTGAGAGGAAATAAAAAAGTAACGAAGACGATCTACAAAAGTAACTAAGATGATTCATTTTGACAGGTGTATCAAAAATGACTATACATTCATGAAATTCAAAGCCAATAGGTCCACCGTTCACAAAAATGATCGATTGCAGTTATTTTATAATAATGATAATGCACATTTCAGTAATGAAAAAGGGACTAAACTCATAAAAATGAATTGATATTTTTGTTACATTGTCATTTGTGGGAAAAGTAAAATTATCTCTTATTATTTTTATAATGATGTATTAGAGGTAATGGACCCTCTCCATTACTTTCTTCTCTCCATTACTTTCCATTACCTTTCAATGGTCCGGATTTTATTTCGGAACGATCAAACGGTGGAGTGTTTTGATGAGGTGAGAAAAGTATATTATTTTTATAATGGTGTATTACAGTTAATAGACCATCTATTACTTTCGAGGTAGTGGAGAGGATTTACTACTTTACTATGAGCACTTGGATCAATTGTGAAGAGGTTGTTTAAACTTAATCAAAGGCCGTGTTTCAAGCTACTGGAATGTAGAAGTTTGTTACTCCCTTCAAGTTGGATGAATTTTCCCCTTTCAATAAAATATAAATATATCTCACATATATTAGACAAAGGGAAAATTCATTCCACTGGGAGAGAGTAAAACTCAAGAGGAAGAATTAAAAAATATGTATATACTTTATTCCCTAACTTTGAATTATTGTTCCTTATTAATAGCACCCAAAAATTCAAAATAATGAATTGACATTTTTGTTACATTGTCATTTGTCAAGATAATGCAATATTGATATCTCAATCTAGGAAATCCTATTTACAGCAAAAAAAAATATCTCATACGTAAGGAAGCTTAACTTAGAAAGGTATTTCCTAGCTTCTTTGTCGAGTTAATCATGTTCTTTCATTGTGCATTTATGCATGTTCTATGGGCGGATTCAGCCCATGCATGCATATAGAGGCTGGAGACCGACCACTTTTTCTTTAAAAATAAAGATACAAAATGTAAATCTAAAATAAAATATATTTATTTTATTATTATATAACTATACAAGTATGTTCATTTGCAGTTGGTTGTATAAACAAACAGCGGTATTTTAGAGGGTGGTGTGCAGAAACGCTTTTATCTAATAAAGATCTTGGTTTTAGGAAGATTTTTTCTTGTTTGTGTTTTACAAATTTATATACGGAGTACTATTAATTTTAATTTCCGTTGCAATTCTTGTATGACATACGGAGTATCTATTATATACAAATACAAATACATTTCAAGCAAATTTGTGCAGCCACGTGACCCACGTCACCACATTTTTTTTAAACATTAAACGCGGTACCACGACAAATGTTAAGGAATTAATTAATGGAAAAAAAACGTCTATTTTTAGGTTACGTATGTAAATGTTAAAGGTTTTTTTTTTAAGTGTATGCTTTGTACGTAAATATTAATTCTCCTTTTCCATAAAATTGTTTACGTTTACTTTTTGAACACTATTCATAAGGAAAGGAATCTTCAATATGTAGCTAATGATATAAACAAAACAAAGTGAGCATTGTTATACGTGCAAAAAGGAAACGTAAACTATTCTATGGAACGGAGGAAGTAATAAATAACCACATATGATTAATTGTTCGTACGTAAATATCGAATTTATGATTAATTGTTTGCATTGCTTAAAAGTGTACTATAAGCTTATAACTGTGTATTTTTTTACATGAGTCCTAAATTTTAATCTTCACACAAGAAATAAGTTATAAAATATTCATATATATTACATTAAAAAAATTTAATGTTGATCACCATATCAATGTTCCTAAAAATATACCCGTGTAATTTTTTACGGGTTAAAAACTAATTATTGTTAATGAAATTGATCTTTTATTCACAAAGAAAATCGGAAAATTTACACTATAAAAACACCGAACAATATTAACCTTCAATTATTCTCCTTATGATTCAGGTCATAAAATGGTCCTGTAGAATAGGAAAGTGACAAGTCATTCATTGTTTGTTAATTGTCACAGGTCCACTAGATAGAAGCAGGACGTCCCATAGCCCTACTGAATCACTGAATTGATTTTGTTGATATAAAGGGCCCAAAATGGTACTCCCTCCATTCATATTCACAAGGTAAGTTTGCTTTTTGGACACTATTCATACTTCGACATTCAACTTCAATTATCTTTCGATACATAAATGTCGATATATTCATGTATGATCTTATTTGATTCGTCTTTACGAGTACAAAATTAAAACGTATTTTTTATATTTTTTGAATAAACGTAACTAAAGATGTTTAACGCGCAAAACGCGCCAAGTGTGAAAAAGCAAACTTGCCTTATGGATATGAATGGAAGGAATAATAATTAAAACACGTTTAAGATGCAAAATGTCCAATTAGAGGAGGGAAGCACATGGGGGTGCCCCAACCTTGTCCCCTATTCATTTTGTGAGTGGCATTACCCGTCTCTCAGACCGACCCGTCACAAGCAATACCTACTGTAATTAAAATGGTGAAATTTAATGACAATGACAATGACAATGACAATTTTGTGATCCAATAATTTAATGACAATGACAATGAAAATGACAATTTTGTGATCCAATAATTGCTATATTGAAGATTTTTTTTGCCAAAAAAACTCAAATAAATTGCTAATGTTGAGGGTGAGCCAACAAAATTAAAATTAAAATTACAGATTATAAAGATTCAAACATGCGAAAATTAAAACTCACATAAATTATAAAGAAATAAAAACTCAAATTACCTACCTGATGTTGGAAGCGATGATGAGGATGGAGAGGGATTATTTTCATTACGTTAGATACTAGCTTATATCATTCAGTATAAAATCTAAACTTGTAAAAATCAAGCTAAGCGCAAAATGGAGAGGGATGAAATAAGTGGATTCAAATTCATTCTATTCTATTGGGACAAAGAATTATGTGAACATAAAGATAGGGCCTGACCTGATGATGCCACCACAAAACTACTCCTAATACAACTGCAAGTTGCCAACAAATAACAGTACACATTATAACTTCTTTGGACCTATTCTTTCGGATTTTTAGAAATTTGAATCAGGCCAATCAGTGAATCCAGGCCCGAATGAAATGGTAATCAATTGAATCGAATAAATTCAAATTTATAACTTGTCATTGTCTTTGGCCCAGAATCGAATCGAATCGAATCGAATGGTGAATGAATGAATCGAATGGCCCGAATGAATCGAATCGAATGAAGGCCCAATCGAAATGAGCTGAAAATAAGCTGGAAAAAACAGGTTCTTTCTCCAGCAATGTTATGCCCTAAAGATAAGGTAACAAAAATGACAAGACATTCATATTGAAGCCAGCAGGTCCACCGTCCACGAAATGCAAGATACAGAAGATCTCATCGTAGACGGGCCCGGTACTATACGTCACAAGCTGAATACGGATAGTACCCCTCTCATAAGATGCAAGCTAAGTGACAATATACATGGGTGCTCCATTTTCCTCTCACTTGCTAACTCACTTGCTTTATTGTTAGAGCAGATATCCGTCTTTAGCTTGTCACGGATTGTCCGTCACAGCACAAACAAGACGCTTTATTTGTGCAAGATAATACTTCATAATTCCAATCGATTACATCGTTTCTTTTTCGCGTCGTCGATCTGGCGTTTCTTTTGTTTATATCTTTAGTTACATAATTCTGAAAAATATGAAATTTGAATATTAATAATGCTCTTGAAAAGACAATTAAAACAAGATCTTACATGACTATTTTTTTTTTTTGGTAGAATGTAAGAATTATATTAATATCACCAATGAACGAGTACATCATTTTGAGGACTCCTCAGTCAATACAATTTCGCTTGGTACTAAACAAACACAAGACATGTCAAAATCCAATACTGGCCAGCCAACTATGATCTAACAACTTACAACCGTGATTAGCATAACGAAGGCGCCCCATGATCCAATTCTTTATCGTTTTCAACACGCATCCAGGATGAGCCACTACCTGATGTTGCCAAGTCTCATTACGCTGCGTCCAAATAGCATAGATTGTAGCTAATCTAACAGCATTCACAACGACCTTCTTAGTACGAGACCATCTTCGAGATGTAATACCATCCAACATTTCGGGACCAGAAATCCTTACAGATAACCATTCATTCACCAAGCCAACCAACTTCATAGTGAAAACGCAATCAATTAACAAATGAGAGAGGGACTCGGAATGCATACCACATAAATAGCATAGATCATCATCACACACTCCCATTGCATATAACTTCGCTTTGGTCTTGAGACTCCTATGCGCAACCATCCAGCCCACAAAACTATGCTTGGGAAGCACGAATGGATGCCACACCGACCTGTGCCATGTAACTGAATCATGTTGACCACACAGCCATTTATAACATGATTTCACAGTGTAACCACCAGGTGAAATCGACCAAACCCCATTCGATAGTACAGGTAACAATCTATCCTTGACTCCACACACTTTCTTAACGTACCAACTGATGTCGCCTTTAGGTTGATAGTCAGCCCACGTAACACCTTTCATATAAACATGGTTCATCCATTGGACCCATAAACGATCCGCCTTCACCACAAGCCACCAGACTAGTTTCCCAACTAGAGCAATATTCCAAGTGCAGCCCTCTTTCAGATTCAAACCTCCTGCACGTTTAGGAGTACATACTTTCTCCCATGAAACTGAAGGCTTCCTGATATGATCAGAGGCGCCTCCCCATAGATAGTTGCTACAAATGGATTCAACCCTCCATGACTATTTTTTATTTCATATATTAGACGATATATCGAAGATTCTCTTCACTTTTAAATAGTGTACAAAAAGTAAATGTATAGAATTGATTGGAATGAAAGAAGTAGTAGCTAGTCAATTGATTAAAATGATAATTTCACTACTGTTGTAGCAAAATGAGGAGGGATCAAATAAAAGAAGAAGCTCCAAATAGTAGTGTCTTGTTCTTTTATGATAACTACGGAGTACCTTTTTATATTAGCTTTTTTATTCTTATTTTGCCAATTTTAATTTCTAAATCGTACCTTTTGTATTCTGAATTATACCTTTTTTAATTATTTTGGAGATTCGGATGTCGAAACAAATTTAACTATGACGATACAAATACTCCCTCCGTCCCGGTCATTTGTTTACACTTTCCATTTATGGGTGTACGGGTCATTTGTTTACACTTTCCATAAATGTTTATGGTGACCCACTTGTGGAGGTGGACCCAACTTCCTTAACCAATCACATTGTTTTATTTTACCCACTTTGTACTTATATTATTATTTTTATAGTTTTTTTTTATTTACCTCTCTCTTCACATCGATAAATGTGTATAAAGTAAATGTAAACAAATCACCGAAACAGAGGGAGTATTAGACCTGGCAAATCGGGTCAACGGGTCGGGTTCGGGTCGGGTCATTTCGGGTTTCATGAGTATTCGCGTTATCTCGGGTCGGGCCGGGGCATTTCGGGTTTACGGGTCTGTTTTGGGTTTGTTGGTCGGGTTGTTTCATGTCAAGCGAGTCGGGTCATTACGGGTCGGGTCAATGATTAAGAGAGAAAAGCGCATTTCAAGTCTTTTTGGGTCAATTAAAGTTATGTTTTATCGGGTCATTTTCGGGTTGGGTCATTTCGGGTTGGGTCCATATGGGTCTATGAAATCTCGGGTCATTTTCGGGTTCGGGCAGGGTTAATTTGGGTTCAGTGCGCTTGATTCGGGTTAATTTCGGGTTGAATTGACCTTAATCGGTACAGGTCAATCAGTAGGGTTAATTTTGTCAGGTCTAGATACAATGGGGCAACAAAATGTATTTACGGTGATTTTCACTTCAAGAATCTCGAGGATGAGTGACTATCTCTCAAAATGTGATTCATTATTTTAGATCGAAAATTAATAAAACTAATTAATAAAGGTATTTTTTTAGAGTGGTGCTCATTCATGTACGACTTTTACTCTTTTATGAACATAAATTACCATTATACCCTCTTCTTCTAATGTTTTCATCTCTTTCATTAGATTCATTCTTTCTCCCAATTTTCTCACTCTAACCTCCATGTCCTCCATCATTAAATCACAACCACATGTCAGCGACCACCCGCTAGAAAACATTTTACAAAAATTTTGAAAAAAAATAATTAAAAAGTGTAAACAAATGACCGGGACGGAGGGAGTATTATTTTAGCAAAATGAAGAGGGACCTCGAAATAGTATTATCTTGTTCTTTTATAATAATGAAAAAGGGACCAAAATCACAATAATGTATTGACATTATTGCAACAATAATATTAATGTCTTGTTCTTTTATAATAATGACATTTTCAATAATGAAATGTCTAATACGTGGAGATAATATTATATCAGTAAGTCTCCCTTGTGACGGGTCAAATATTACCCATATGGGTAGATAAGACAATAATTAAAGTGCATTGGAAATCACAACGGATTTGTCTTATCTCCCCATGTGAGTTTGTCAAATTCTTACTTCGATGAATTATGGTAAGAAAAATGCCTTACTCTAGTGTAGAATTAACACACAGAGTAAATAAAATTGAGAGAATTTTATTATCATCGAAAACTTAATTTATATTGTGTGTTACTCTCATATATATACAACTACAAGATGAAAAGAAAAATATCTAGATATTGTTGTAACAGAATTGTAACTGATTTGACCAGGTTTGACCGGGAAGAGGCCGCCGGAAGTTTCCAAAAGGGGCTGATGGAAGGAGGAAGAAATACCAGGGCAAGAGTTGGAACGTTGGCCTTGCTCTGTTTTACTGGCAGTAAACCAGTGATGAACCCAATGCTTCAACAGAGTTTTACTTGACCCGTCACAAGCTTGTAACGGATATCGACCGTCACAAATAAGAATTTGTGATGTTACGAAATCTGTTTATAGCAAAAGTATCTCTTGTGCAACCAAGCTGTATTTTTTTTTTTTTTTTTTTTTTTTTTTTTTTTTAATGAACACTTTGATCAACTGCTAAGAATCATTCTAGTTAAAGTTGTTTAAACTTAATTAAAGGTCATGATTCAAGCTACAGAAATGTAGAATTGTGTTAAAACTCATGAGAAAGAATTTTTATCGCCTATAAAGTCTACAACAAGCAATACATATGAATAAGCTCTTGATAATTTTGCTTACTAAGCTAGCAGATTAGAATCGAACAATGACAGAGGATTCAATATTTACGGAGTACTTACCCACATCGTTTGCATGCTCCGATTTTAATAGGTTATAGGTGTCCGTCAATTTTTCTTTAAGTATATCTGCTCCCTGCGGTGCAAGTTTAATTACGACTAAGATAAAATTATGAAAATGGCGTTTTAAGAAAGAAATTTCATTTTGATCAATATTAAACTTAATAACTGTCTGGTCATCATTAAGTCAAATATATTAATCTAAACACTAATCAATTTCATTTTGATCAATATTATACTTAATTATTGTCTGATCATTAATTTATTTGTGTCAATATCGGGTCGAGTCTCGTTCAGTTAATATATTATACAACTGGTTTTATATACAACTTATTCAATGTCGTTGAACTTGTTATATAGTTGTCGAGCTCTATTAACAAAATTATTGAGCTATGATACAAAGTTATTAAGCTGAATAGAATAATTATCAAGTTCAATAACTTCGTAAAATAGCTCAACAACTTTGAGCCAGTTGTATAATACTACTGTACAACTAATTAATTGTAATATAGTATCTGTGAGTCTGGTTTGAGTCACTGATTATGGGATTATATCGGTTTCGAGTTGTAAAATTCTTGGACTCTATCGAATCAGGTTTGCTCGATCTCTGGTCGAAGCAGACATGCAATCTCCTTATCAAAATCTCAATAAATCTAGGAAATCTGTTTACTGCAAAAATATCTTATGCGTAACAAACTAACAATCAAAACTTTATTTCCTAGCCTCGAGAGTGGAACCACAAATCTCTATCGAAAGCGAAAAGATATAGTAAACATATTTGATGGCCAAATTGACAAATTGGTAAAAAAACCAAGGTGTGGTGGACAATTTGGTAAAAACACTTCAACTTTGGTCAAATTGGTAAAAAAAAAAATGAATAATTGGACAAATTCACAAAAAAATCACATTTAAGTGATTAACTAAAAGTAACTAATTAAGCTAATTTCACCCCATAAATTAAAAAAAAAAAAAAGAATTAAAAATAGGCTTATTTATTAAAAATATTTTTTTATTACTGTTATAAGTAAAATTAAAGAAAATAAATATTTGTAAAACCGCATACATCAAACCTTAACCCGACTCGAAATATGTATAAACCCGACTTATACAAACCCATATTTTACAAACTTGAAATAGACTCGACCTTTAGTTTACCTAAACCCGATGAACGAGCGTGTAACCTGGCCGTCTGACTCGTTTGACAGGTCTGGTTACATTAGTTGTTAATAGAGCGATATTGCATTTTGGAAGACAAAGGTGGGGTAGCATGTATTAAGAAAGATGTGTAATTTAGAAACAATTGTACGGTACGACGATTGTACTGCGTAATTTCACACAAAAAAAACACACACATTATAGAATTTTAGTGGTAGTAGACCCGTCAAACGGCAAGGTTACGGGTTCGATTATTTCGGGTTCGGATAAGTATGGACCAAATGATTTGTAGAATACAGGTTTGTACGGGTCGGGTTTATATGGTTTCGGGTCACGTAGTTAAGATTTGATGTACGTTTTTTTTTTTTTTTTTTACAAATATTTATTTTCTTTAAATTTACTTATAATAATAAATAATAAGTATTACTTTTAACAAAAGTAATTGTAAATAAAACTTTTTTTTTTTTTTTGTTATAGTGCTTAACCACTTAAATATTAATATTTTTGGTGTATTTGTCCAAATAATATATTTTTTTTTTACCAATTTGTCTAAACAGGAAGTTGTTTTACCAATTTGTCCACCACCCCCTAGTTTTTTTTTTACTCATTTGTCATTTTGGCCCATATTTGACATTGCATGTGATTGTGTGTTTGGCCATCCGGTTTGGTTAGAGCCAATTTTGATCCAACCCTATTAGGCCAATTATTAGGATGGAATAAGATATATGGCATATAGAATGTATCATATAAGATATTATTATCTTACGGAATAAGTTAGATTTAGGTTAGTCTACTATATTATAAATAGCAACCGTATTTCTTTGTAATTGGAACACAATTGTAGTAACAATATCGTTTATAAAATACTATCTTCTATTATAAAATCTTTCACCAATAGACGAGAACGATTAGGCTTAGGGTCTGATTTTCATCAGGGACTGATTCAGACTCGGTTCCGGATAGACAACCCTAGCCTGGCTCATGGCCAATTCGAGTGAAGACCAAATTATGATCAAATAAGTTGCTTTGATCGATAAACTACTTGAATAAAACAGAGTCTTACTCCTATCAGCACTTAATCCCCCTAATAACCACTCTGTCCTTGGCCAATGTTCTTTCTATTACGATAAAGAAGAATCCCCTTATATAATACTCCGTAAGAAACTAGTATTTTCTAAAGTTTTCCCTCGAAATTTTAAAATATACTCCCTCCATTCACCTCCATTCTCATCTAAGAGAAAAATCACACTATTCATTCATGTGAAAAGTTTCCGACATATCTTATAATGTATATTATTAAATATAGTCATGTGTGATCTTGTTTGATACGTCTTAATATATAAGTACAATATTAATATCAAATTTTTATAATTTTTAATCACGTAAAATTATAGATATAAACGTTGCAACATTTGCGTTGACAAACGTGAAAAAGCAAATGATGTGAATGGATTTGAATGGAGGGAGTAACTTTTTAACAAAAATAAAACAAAATTGGCATAAAACTATATACGGAGTATATACTTAAGTTGTTACATATATTGTTAACTTCGTGAAAAAAAAGAATTTATTAAAAAAAAATTGAGTTAGTTAAATGTTTTCATAAAAAACATACTTTATGGAATTATCCAACTCTGTGGGTTAATTTAAGGGTATTGTTCAATCGTACCCAAATTTTACTCTGATGTACCTGACAATGACAATTTTACTCTTACCATTTACCCATTCAAATTACTCATCTCTTTTGTTTCTCTCTTTCTTTCTCTAATTTCAACAAACCTCCCACCATACCATCGGCGACAACCACCGCTAGTACACCGTCGGATCCTCCTCCTCGCCTCACTGACCACCCTTGCTCTACCTGTGTGCCGTCGCCCTAAGCCGCAGCACCATCCCAGCAAATTAAAGGTGTTAATCAAGAATAAAGATGATGATACAAATAAACGACAATTAAATTACGGCTATAAAACGACAATTAATCAATTAATTGAAAGTTAATGGATGTCAATGGAATTTGAAGATGTGCGTAAGCTTTGCTTGAGGAACCGCAAGTGATGATATCTATCAAATTATTTTTTATGAATTAAACGCCGTACTACAAAATTAACACCATTTAACAAAATTTAATCGATACTTTTTAATAAAATAAGAATATTGCTTTTATCACATGAATACTTAGATAACTATCAAATTATTTTTTATGAATTTTGAACAAATTAAATTTAATCAAATCTGATTGAATTTTAGTTAAAGTTGATTAAGTTAGAAAGAGAGGAAAAAATTAGGGTTTGGAGGGAATGAGGGGGTAAGAAATGGAAATTTTAAGGTGAAAAAGGGTACAACTGAGTAAAACTTGGGTACAATTGATCAATTACATAATTTAAAGATTAATCTTTTTTAAAATAAAATATTTATAAGATATAAATCTAAAAGGTATACTCCGTAAGTAATAACAAAGTGCAATGAGTACATACAGTGGATCCACAGGTGGAGCTACGGGGCTAGCAGAGGCGGCCACCCCTTGTGCCGGATGAAATTTTCGACATTTTTTTCGAAATTTTTTCAAGGGTATCCTATATCATTACTAATCCGACCCCTAAAATCCCCCCTTCCCCCGAGTTCCAATCCTAGCTCCGCCACTGAGTGAATCGTGGGTCAACCTCGAAGATTGCAATAGCATGAATTGCGAGGTCCTGACTCCGGGGTAGGGCTGAGCAAAATATCCAATGATCCAAACTAATCCGAGATCCGATCCAATTTGTTCCGAATTTTTGGATATCTGATCTCCGATCCGAAAACTTTGGTTTTGGTTTGGATATGGATAGAATGAAAATATTTGGATATACGAACTGATCCGAAACAATAATTTTCTAGTATAATTTCATGAAAATATAATTTTATTTCATAGAACAACTTAATTAAAGTTTAAAATATTAGTGAAACATGTAAGTGATACTTTAATTTTATATGAAGCCACCATAATGGAATGCAAGGTCCACCGTCATATGAAGCCACCATGCATATGAAGCCATTCATATGAAGCCACCATGCATATGAAACATGTAAGTGATACTTTAATTTTAATAATGGAATGTAAGTGATACTTTAATTTTATCTGATCCGTACTCTGCCCTACTCCGGGGTATACCATTCATATGAAGCCAACATGCAGCAGGTCCACCGTCCTCGAAAATGCAAGGTTTTTTTTTTTTTTTTTTTTTTTTTTTTTTTTTTTTTTTTTTTAATGCACCTTTTTTTCAAACAATGAAAGGGACTAAATTAAAATCCACAATAATGGAATTGACATTATTGTTACATTGTCAATTGGTTGGGATAGTGCTGTATATACCCACAAGGCCACAAACCTACATCATCTAGGAAATGTGCTTTATAGCAAAAAAATATCTCATTCCTTGGTTACTACCACTTACCTCTTATCCCTTTTGCCTATACATAATTCAACGTTAGTTGTTGCATGAAACGCAAGAACAAAATTAGCAAAGCTTTAATTTAGTATATTGAGGCAATAATAATAATGTCTTTGCCTGAGGTAGTGGTTTTTTCAGTGAGGGACTCTAGTAATGAAGATAGATACTTGAGTTTTACAGGTCCTCAAAGACAACTTCGGTTTGGTCCTGAAGAAGGAGTATTCAGTGACACTGCTAGGTTTGTCGTCGAGCCCGTCGGAGGTGGTCTTGTTCACATTAGATCCTGCTTCGAGAACCACTATTGGGCTAGGTAATTCTAATAACTAGGCTTTATTTATTTTATTTTTTTCTCTTTTCGTGTATCAAAATGTCACAAAGGAGGTTATGAAGTATGAACTCGTTATTGAATAGTTCTTCTCAAATAACTACGTGTTATAGAATATCGCTAATACGCATACGAAGTAATGGTAACATATCTATCTGTAAGACACTCTCAAGTTTTAAAACTCACCTACATCAAATCAATTTTTCACTACATTTATTATTTCTCTATTGTTCAGACTCATGTCAGACTTTTCCACGACAATCAATCATACAATCAATCATACATTCACAGCCAATCAATGCGCATACAACAAGCATACACATAAGCATCCAATACTACCTGAATCGCAGCAGCAACAACAAGAATCAATCTAGAAAGGTTCCTCTACGAATCCCCCCGCCTATACAACGCAATAATTATCTAATTACTCCGTAACAACCAATCTAATCTAAGAAACCCCCAAATTATCATACTAATTAGGGTTCTAACAAACTAAACATGAATTAAAAACACTTACTATAAACCTGATGAACAATCTGATGTGCAAAATCCTTAAGAGCTCCGCAGATAGATTAGATTAGAAAGGTTTCGTTTAGGATTTTGAAAGTATTCTGAGTGTTTAGATATGAAAAATGGCAATTAGAAACCATAATCAAGTCCTAAAAACCCTTTTAGCCTATCGTGGATATTTCTTACTGGGACATTACTCGGTCGAGTAATTGACCAACACGGCCGAGTCGCCCTTACTCGGCCGAGTAACTACCTACTTGACCGGGTGACTCGAAACAAACTTCCTGACATAATCAAAACTGACTTACTCGACCGAGTCACTGACTCGCAAATACATGATGTGTTACACCACCACTGTCACCACCCCCTGTGGCCGCACCACCTCAGCCCCACCGTGAAGAACAAATAAGTTGTCTTTTTTTTTTTTTTTTTTTTTTTCTTTTTTTTTTTTTTTTATAATTATAATTAGCTTAATAATCAAAGGTTAAAACTTTGAAACTAGGTTGTTTATAATTGTTTGTTTATAATTAGCTTAATAATTGATAGATTTTAGAATAGGAGGGGTATTTCATAAACTTACTTTGTATTATTGATTATTGATAAACTTGATTGATACGAATACATAAAGACGGTACTTATGGTACTAGCACATTTCTTATCCTAGATCTAACTTACGGAGTATTCCATAAGAAAATAATATTTTCCTTATTTCTTTAATAATACTATTATGGTATATTCTACCAATATATCATATACTCCCTCCGTCCCGGTCATTTGTTTACACTTTCCATTTATGGGTGTACGGGACATTTGTTTACACTTTCCATAAATGTCTATGGTGACCCACTTGTGGAGGTGGACCCAACTTTCTTAACCAATCACATTGTTTTATTTTACCCACTTTGTACTTATATTATTATTTTTATAGTTTTTTATTTACCTCTCTCCTCACATCAATAAATGTGTATAAAGTAAATGTAAACAAATCACCGAAACGGAGGGAGTATCTTATTTCCTTCTTAATACCCTTCCCTCAAACTTGTGGTAATTTGCAAAAATTTCCATGAGTTTGCAACTAAAATAACCAAAATAAAATAAATAATTATTAAGAAAAAAAATGTCAACTTTTCTTCGGTCTTCATTATCTTCTTCTTCATCGGTGCATAAACGACCCACCGGCCATGTTAGTTGCGTAACCGACTCGCCAGTCAAGATATGTGCGTAACTCGCCATTACATACGGTGGGTAACAACCTACCCAATTCGAGGGGTAACCATCTACCCTCTCAATTCAATACGTGCGTACCTTGCCAGGACATACGAATATACGAGGGATAACAACCTATCCACTCATATAAAGAAACTCTTGTCTTACGACAATGTCCTCGTCTCACGACACATGGAGAGCCGGAAACAATGGAGTGGATCAAAACCCTCCACTGCTTTGTACTACTACCGCATGATAGCAACATACCCTGAAGTTACCAAATTGTTGTTGAATACGAACATTACTACGTACTTCCACATGCCAAATCAAGCTAAGGATACGATACTATGATAGATTTTAGAATAGGAGGGTATTTCATAAACGTACAAACTTGATTGATACGAATACATAAAGACGGTATTTATAGTACTAGCACATACCTTAACCTAGATCTAACTTATTCCATAAGACAATAATATTTTCCTTATTTCTTTAATAATACTATTATTGGTATATTCTACCAATATACCATATATCTTATTTCCTTCCTAATAATAATCAAAGATTAAAATTTTAAACAACAAACCCGTGCAATTTGTAAGGTTATTTATTTGAATTTGAATTTATTTAATTGAATTTGAATTTGAATTGAATTTATTTGAATTTGAATTGAATTTGAATTGAATTTGTAAGCAATTAGTTTATGTTTTATAATTAGTTTGTGTTGTTTCTTGTTAATTAGTTAGTATGTTGTTAGATTTCATTGTTGTTTGGAATTGGAGAAGTGTTGTGGTGAAATGGGGTGGATTTTAAGTCGGTTTGGGTGGTTGTATTGCGGGTAGGGTGTCAAATTGGAGAAGAGGAGAAGCTGAGATGTTCAAGGTTCAAATGTTGAAATATCAACTTTTGGTCATGGTTAAACATTGTTATTCAACTTTTGGTCATGGTCTCAACTTTTGTTCCTGACTGATTGTTGAATACCTACTATCTCTCCATGGTTCGTTCAATTTTTTTAAACCGTCTTTAGTCCAATTTAGTTATGACGTGACGTAATTCAACCAACGAATAGAATTAACGATTACTTTAATTTGCATTACAGCACAGTTTCTCCCTTAAATAGAGGCTTACCTTGAGTGTTAAAACTTAACATGAGACAATGACAGGATATCAAGATTTGAAGCATGGGTAACGGCTTCAATCCCGGAAAAAGAAGAGGAAATGTCCAGCGACAGGTGTACGTTGTTCCGGCCGCGTATGAGTGGTGGAAACGTCTCTGTCAGATTCGCACACGCGCAAAGTGGGATGAATGTCGTGATGCTTCCAGCTGAAAATGCGCACGGCTACAACTTACGTTTGGACTTTACAGGGGCCACTGATTTCAGCTTCATTGATTTCGGCGTCTTGAGTAGTACCAAGCTTCAAAAATACGTAATGTTCCACACTAGGGATGATAGGGAGTATTTGAGTGTTGCAAGAGAGACTGAAAATTCGGGGTATGTAAGCCATCTATGGTGGGCTTTCCAGACCCGAAATGGGGGTTTCGAGGTCTTGTACAGCAAACACGGGGACCTACGAATAAAGTCTATGGCTTTGAACGAATTCTGGAGTGCGTCAGCTGACAAAAGAGTGGTGATAAGACCCCTCCCGGAGCTCCACACGAGCACGTTGTTTGATGCGACCGAGTTATTAATCAGTCCACCTGTCAATTTCAACGGGACGGGTATTGCCATTCGTTCACTCCTCTACAACGAGTATTGCGAGAGAATTGATGATGGGCCTGCTAGGAGGGTGGTCATACGAGGGAGGACCCCTAATGACGTCAACTGGCTCAGGCCTCAATACTTGCACCCCCGTGATATTTGGGGTTGGGTTGAATGGAGGGGGGCGGTCACTATTGAGAGTTTCCGCCACGCTTGGACGTCAGGGCCCAAGTTTTCCATGATTTTTACGGACGTGTTTTTTCATAACAGAGAACCTAATGAAGTAGAGATTATTCGAAGAGTCGATTTTCGGGCGCGGTTGGAACGGTCATTTACTAATACTACTCCCATAATCAGGAGGGCTTCGGCCGTGTTCCACGGCCGGATTCCTGATGCTGATACAACTGGGGAAGTAGTGATTCCAGATGTTGCCACAGATAATATTGAATTTTGGAACGACATGAGGGTACTTTTTTTGAACAAGTCCCAAGACGTCAAAATCATAGCACCACCCAATTCAGCAGGCTTTGCAATTCTTAATCTTCAAAAAGCCACTTATGAGATACCCTTCTCCTATCAACAAAACTACCAGTTTCCGTTTGGTGGTACTGAAACTCAGTATCTTCATGACGGTGTTTATAAGATGGAAGTCGAATTTGGTTTCACCGTCAGTTATACAGACATTCAACCTCTAACTTCCGAGGTGCGTACCGTACAGTACACTATTCAATTCAATTAAATTACAAATTAGTTTAATTTTCTACATTGTTCTCCTCTTCCATGCGCAGCTACTTAATGATGACAGATACACAGATATACGAGACGTGCAGCTTCAGGTTGTAATTTGACTCCCAATCTTTTCTTATTTTTAATTACTTCTCCAATCATTTGTTTATCTTCAATTAAATAAAAGGAAGACGAAAATTATTCCTTTCTTTAATATATTAACCTTATTTAACTATATATGCAGGGAATCAATTTAAGAGATGAAGACATCGAACCAAATGCATCTCATGAGGTTAACCAAAATAAACCATCTCTCTCACTATCTTATATTTATTTTCTCTATACTTTTGTATAGTTTACTAGTTTCATGACTTTACATAAGGTAATTTTTCGTCAATTTTTAAATTAAAGAGTTAGCTCGAGAAATAAAAACTAAACATTTTTTTTTATATAAATAATGGAGTGCGCGGTATTATATTGACCTTAGTTAACTATATGCAGGGAATCAATCCAATAAATGGTGGCATCGAACCAAATGCATCTCATGAGGTTAACCAAAATAAACAATTTCACTCTCTCTTCTATTTATTTTTATACATTTGTAGAATCTACTAGTTTCCTTACTTTACATAAGTTAATATTTTGTCAATTTTAAAGTTAAAGAGTTAACTCGAGAAATGAAAACTATACATGTATTTTTGAAATGAGGCGGTATTATATTGACTGTTAGGGTGCAAACCCTTACCCCACATCGGTAGAATAAAGATGGAAGATTGTCTTTATAAGTATCTACTAAATAAAATAGTGCGAGGCCTTTTGGGAAGGAGGCTAAGAGTAAATCCGTGAGGGTCTGACCCAAAGCGGACAATATCGTACTATTATTAACAGTGGACACCGATGCAGCAGAGGCCCAACGCGAAGAATATTCACGCTTCCGCACAACATTGACCTTAGACCTTAGTTAACAATATGCAGAGAATCAATGCAATAGATGATGGCAATGAACCAAATGCTTCTCAAGAGGTTAACCAATATAATTTCATTTTCATTTCTCTCTTCTATTTATTTTTTCTCTACTTTTGTATTGTCTACTAGTTTGTGACTTTATATAAGTTAATATTTCGTCAATTTTTAAGTTAAAGAGTTAACTAGAGAAATGAAAACTAAACATGCATTTTTGAAATAAAGTATTATATTCACCTTAGTTAACAATATGCAGAGAATCAATGCAACAGATGGTGGCATCGAACCAAATGCATCTCATGAGGTTAACCAAAATAAACAATTTCATTTGCATCTCTCTTCTATTTATTTTTTCTATACTTTTGTATTGTCTACTAGTATTGTGACTTTACATAATTTAATACTCCCTCCTCTTCACTTTGTTTATCACCTTTACCTTTTTGAGAGTCAAATTTTTAAAAGTTTGACAGTTAATAATTTAAAATGTATAAATAATGAGAATATAGCAATAAGATATTCACACTCGTCATTAGAACATCTTTCCAAAAATTATATTTTCAACGAAAAACGTCATCTACGGCCAAAGAAAAAGATGGTCAAACTATAACGTTGGAGACCGTGTATAAAGTAAAGGTGATAAACATAGTGAAGAGGAGGGAGTATTTCGTCAATTTTCAAGTTAATGAGTTAGATCGAGAAATGAAAACTAAAGGTATATTTTTGAAATGGTGCAGTATTGCATTGACCTTAGTTAACTATGCAGAGAATCAATGCATTAGAGGATGACATCGAACCAAATGTATCTCATGAGGTTAACAAAAATAAACAATCTCTCTATCTCTCTTTTCTATTTATTTTCTTTATACTTTTGTATAGTTTACGAGTTTCATGACTTTACATGAGTTAATATTTCATCATTTTTTAAGTTAAAGAGTTAGCTCGAGAAATGAAAATTAAACATATATATATATATATTTTTTTAATTGGAGCGGCATTACATTGACTTTAGTTAACTATATGCAGGGAATCAATGCAATAATTCATGATGGCATCGAACCAAATACATCCCATGAGGTTAACCAAGAATAATCAATTTATTTTCTCTCTCTCTCTCTCTCTCTGCTATTTATTTTTCTATACTTTTGTATAGTTTACTAGTTTCACGAGTCGTGATTTTTAGAAGTTAATATTTCGTCGATTTTTAAGTTAAAGACTCAGTGCGAGAAATAAAAACTAAACATATATTTTTGAAATTGAGGGGTATTATGTCGTGTTAGATTTGCACATGGGCCTGAGCCGATAACCCGCCGAGGAGGAGAGAGTGTCCACTTTAGAAGTATAAGAAAGTTTCATATTAAAATAAATCAATTGGCGATGGACTGATGGGTGGAGTAGCTCCTTGGTTTTATGTACTAGAATACCTTTCCTCTCTTTTTCCATGTGAGACACTTACATATGCACATTCTTTGTGTTGGTTATTTTTCCACACGCCTTCTCACATGTATGTAAGGTCCTTTTTTCGATCAATTACCAGGAACGCGATTCTATTCGAACCTGTTTCATCGGGTGTGAATATTGTTGCTTTTCGGACCCGCCAAATAGTAGCCCAGTTATGCCTTTTATCAAATGGGAAAGTCATCGCTTTCCGGGCCTATCTTTGGGCCACGACCAAACCTTGAGCTCTGATACCATGTTAAATTCACACATGTGCCTCGGCCGCACCCATCTAGAAGGAGAGGGTATCCACTTGAGAACAATTACAATGGGTAGTTTTTTTTTTCTTGAATTTGTCACAAGAACTTTAATTGGTAAGTTTGTTCATTGTGATAAAAAGTTGTTCTTTATTGGACAAAACTTGGTTTGAAAATTATAATCAAGTATATCCCAAAAACCAAAAAAAATTGACCAATGAATACATATATTTCTTTTGAGTTTGTCTATCACCAATACTCTTAAGAAATTTATTTAAACTTCTTGGATTGTAGTTCAAAGTTTTAAGTTTGTGTAGTTTGTCAAAATATAAGATGGAAATGAAGAACTTTATTTTAAGTTTTTCCATTGTTAATGCTCTTATAAGTCCATGGGGTTTTCCTCCCAAAACCAATTCATAATGGGTGGAGTAGGCTCCTTGTCTTATAAAGTAGGTTACACTTCTCTCTTTCACCATGTGGAAGACCAACATATGATTCTCACACACCCTCTCACATCTAAGGTCTCTTTTTCGATCGATCGACAGAAAAGCCTTTTTTTTCGAACTTGTTTCATCGAGCGGGAACGTTATTGCTTTTCGGGCTCATCTTCGCCTCACAATCTATGACCGAATCTTGGGCTCTAATACCATGGTAACGTACATGGGTCTGGGCCACGCTCGCCGGGGAGGGGGGGAGGGGGAGAGTATCCACTTCACAAGCCCAAGGAGGTTGCATCCCAAACTAATTGACAATGGGTGGAGTAGGTTCTTGAATTATGTAGAAGAATACTCTTCCTCTCTTTTTCCACGTGCGACACTTACATATGCAGATTCTTTGGGTTGGCTATTTCTCCACATATTGACCTTAGTTAATTATGCAGGCAATCAATGTACAAGGCAATGACATCAAAGTAAATGCATCTGATGAGGTTAACCAATAGTCGAAGAGAGGTGCATTTATGCTTCCATGAATCATGTATTCATGTTAAAATGCTATTGTAGTTCCCTTAATTGTACGTTCTTTAAGTTCGTGTTTTGTAATAAAAGAGTAAGTTCGTGTTTTGTAATAAAAGAGGTGACCGAAATTATGAACCTTGTCCTCCTTATTGTTGTATAATTTTCTATATTAATAAAGTTATGGTCTTTATTTCTTATATAGAACTTTAATTATTTTTTGAGTAGTCAATATAAGAAGAAGAAGAAGAAGAAGAAGAAGAAGAAGAAGAAGAAGAAGAAGTAGTTAAGAATATAGAAAGAAAAAAGAGAATAATCTAATCATAATCTTATACTATATGCATATAAATTGGAAGCCAAGGACTTCAGTGCAGTGATATAAACATATAAACATTCATATACTGTAGAATTTAAATGTATAAACATATAAACATTCATATATTTTTATTTATAGATACATGAGCCTATTATAAACAATACCAAATGAGAAATACTGGAACAAGAACAAGTAAAATGGAAGAACAATGCTTGAATAAAAAACCGAATCGTAATGCAAACAAATGAACCAAATTGTTTATGTAAATTATCAACATTGTAAACTAGTATTTTTAAACCCTAAAAGCATAAGAAAAAGACAAATAAAAGATAATACGTCCAAATAACAAGCAAGCAATATATAGAGGAGGACAGAATATGAAGAGGCGCGTAGGTTACAGCGTCCCCTGGGGTCAGAGCACATCCTCTATCGGGGACATTGACAATGCCTTTTATAAGATTTATTCCAACTTCATTCATGTCCCCTAGGGGTAGGGGATGTGCATGGGGACGCAAACGGTTTTTGACAAAGCATATTTCATAAAATCACTACTAAGAGTGGATAATCAACAAGAAATTGAGCTAACAAAGGGACGTAAAAGCATATACTTCCTCCGTCCCAGTCAATTATTATCCTTTGGTTTTGGCACAAAGACCAAGGAAAGGGGAGGGGGCCAGTAAGATGACAAGTGGATCAAATTGGATGTGAAAGATCAAATTGCTCATCAAATGCAATTGTAAAATAGTAAGTACAACAATTAACTGAGACACCTCAAAATGGAATAGGACAACAAATGACCGGGACAGAGGGAGTATAAAATAGACCTATCAGGATCCTAGATTCCTAGCAAAGGCTATAACGCTCGATGCTAATGCCTTTGCATTCTTCTGCCTTTGGTCTTGATCATCCCTTTCGTAAAGAAAAATTTCCAGTATCATCACGAAAAATACCACCAGAACCCACAGGACCCGTGTTTCCTTTTGAAACTTCATCCGTTTTGAGAATAAACCATCCATAGGGATGGGGAAACCATCTAATATAGACTTCTCGACGACTAGTAGTACCCGCAATGGGCATGAAGATCCCAAATTTGTCAAAAAGATGTTTAGAGGTATTGAATTGTTGTTGAAGAAATTCTATTGGGTTGATTGGGATAATGCTATATCTGTTGGATATTATACTGCTGCACAAGAGAAGCTCCTGGAACAGAGCATTGACTCCTCTCTAACAAACTCCTAACAGAATGTTGACCATGAGTTGACTGGCCTCTAACAAACTTTGTACAGTCTCTAACTAACTCATCTTGTATATATACTTCTGACTGTAACAACCATAATTATTATTGAGTAATAAAACTCACTTTTATTTTGTCTTGTGTTTAAGAGCAAAGCTCAAGAACTCCATTAATGGAGGTTTATAGATTTGTGTATTCCTAGGCCCCTCTCCTATATCCTGGAAGACGAAGAAACAGGCTACAGTCAGTAAATCTTCAGCTGAGTCTGCATACCGCGGCATGAGCCAAACATCCAGTGAATTGGTTTGGATAAATGAACTCCTTAAAGAACTACGGAGCACATGTTTCTATTCCACTACCTATCAACCTTCACTGTGATAACAAATCTGCACAACACATTGCAGCCAATCCCGTGTTTCATGAGCGTACCAAGCATCTAAGACTCGATTGTCACTACATTCGAGAGAGGATACAGGAAGGGCTCATAAAGACTGCTCATATCTCAACTCAATCTCAAATTGCAGATATTTTTACAACGGCTTTGGGTGAACAACAACACTTCCATTTTGTGTCCAAGTTAGGTCTTGTTGACTCCACACCAAGTCCTACTTGAAGGGGGGTGTTGGATATTATACTGTTGCACAAGAGAAGCTCCTGGAACAGAGCATCGACTCCTCTCTAACAAACTCCTAACAGAATGTTGACCATGAGTTGACTGACCTCTAACAAACTTTGTACAGTCTCTAACTAACTCATCTTGTATATATACTTCTAACTGTAACAACCATAATTATTATTGAGTAATAAAACTCACTTTTATTTTTTCTTGTGTTTAAGAGCAAAGCTCAAGAACTCCATTAATGGAGGTTTACTGATTTAACATGCATGGTATCAGCCATATCAAATTGATCCTGCTTTTTTTTTTTTTACATCAATCTATTACCAATTCTTCTTCATTTTCAGCACGATTCAATCGCATTTTCAATTCAAATTACATCAAATACAAATAAACAATATAAAATCATCAAAATCGTAATTTTCGTCTAATTTTGATCAATTTTACAATTCTTATCTTTCGCTGTGAAATTCCTCAAAATTCTACAAAATGCCTGACGCAACTTCGAATTCAATCTACAAAAATCCTTTACATCTTACAACTGGTGATCAATCTCTTCTCCAGATTATTCCGTATGTTTTTGATGGAAGTAATTTCTTGCACTGGTCAAGGAACATGCGAATTGCGCTTATTTCAAAGAATAAGCTAGGTTTTATCAATGGCGGTTGTCCTCAACCAGACGAAACAGCAGCGACTAATAGAGACTGGATTAGAACCGATTTTACTGTAATGAGATGGATTCAATTTTCGCTTGTTCTTGTCAATTGTTGAAATGAATTGTTGATCGTGACAATAAGAATAATCTAATTGATTTTCTTATGGGACTTGATGAGAAGTATGATCAAATTCGACGTCACATACTTGCTTTAGATCCTTTACCTACTGTAAATCAAACTTTTGCAAAGGTTCATCAAACTGAGTTGCAGAAGCAGCTTATAGAAATTGATGCCAAAGTTGATTTGGATGGAGTAGCATTAGCTGCTGCACAGCATTCTTCAGCTCCTGTTCTTGCTTCCAACAATTTTCATGGAGGACAGGAACCTTCAAATGTGTGAACTAGAGATGGCAAAAAGCAGAAGGTTGTTTACTTCTGTGAACGATGTCAGAAGAATGGCCACACCCTTGCCTACTGCTGGTATGGACCTCAGGGCAGGGGCAGGGGAAGATCAAATACATCTGCTCATGGGAGAGGATATGCTGCTAATGTTGAAGAGTTTCAGTATGAGAATGAAAGTCCATGAAAGAATACCTGTTGATAATCAGAATTCTACCACTCATACTCATGATGCTTCTTTCATCCAAGCTGTTGCTAAGGAATTATACAAAATGCAGACTCAGAATACTATTGAACAGTCTGTAGCCAATTTTGCTGGTATTTCCTTAGCATCTACTGTATTGAGTTCTTCTCATATTTCAGATCATGTGTGGATTATGGATTCTGATGCCTCTCATCACATGACATATGATTTTAGTCAATTTCTAAATCATAAACAGTTAAGCAGACCTATTGTTATCACCTTACCAGATGGACAAGTCAAACTGGTGAAACATATAGGGGATATTCAATTAACCGATAAACTTAAAATACATGAGGTGTTTTATCTCCCTGATTTTAGACTTAATATTTTATCCTTAGGAAGACTTATATCCCAAAATAAACTCTATGCTAATTTTACTCCTGTTAGATGTACTATTCAGGATCATTCCACTAAGGAGATTGTCTGTACTGGATGGAGAAATGCTGGAATTTACCAGTTAAATACAAGTTCAAGATATAGTAGTAAGACTAGTAATAACTGTAGTGATACAGGTTTATCTGCTGCTGTTAATTGTCATGATGTATTGTTGTTACATAGCAGACTAGGACACTCATCTTTGAATGCTTTACAGCATGTTCTGCCCGGATTTATACCTAATAAAAGCAGTTTTCATTGTGAAACTTGTTTGTTAGCTAAGCATCATAAAATTCCTTTTCCAATCAGTAATTCTGTCAGCATCTTTCCTTTTTAATTACTACATATGCACTTATGGGGTCCATACAGACAAAAATCACTAAGAGGCCATTCTTATTTTTTTTATCATAGTTGATGATTTTAGTAGATTAACTTGGACCATTTTGCTTAAGGATAAGCTAGGATTATTTGAAACCCTGGTTCATTTCATGGCATATGTCAAAAATCATTTCAACACTACTATTAAGCACATAAGGAGTGACAATGGTAGTGAAATACTTCAACATGAATCTAATCAGTTATTCTCTGAGAAAGGAATAGTTCATCAAAGATCTATACCAGGAAATCCACAGCAAAATGGCACTGTTGAAAGAAAGCATCGTTACTTGTTAGAAACTGCAAGAGTATTAAGAATACAGAGTTTTTGCCTAAAAGGTTTTGGGGAGAAATAATATTGGCTGCCACTCATTTGATAAACCTCATGCCTACTGCAACCCTACAGTGGAAAACACCACATGAGAAACTGTTTGGTAAAGCACCTGATTATGGTCATTTGAGGACCATTGGGTGTTTGTGTTATGCAACACACAAAGTTTCAGATAAATTTGAAAAGAGAGCATTCAGATGTGTCATGTTGGGATATCCATTTGAACAAAAACGATACAGGCTTTATGACTTGGACAGTCATAAGGTCATTCTAAGTAGAGAGGTGGTTTTCAAAGAAAGTATTTTCCCTTATGCTCCGAATTACAAGCATTCCTTATTACTCCCTCTATTCTTTCCATTTAGTCCCATATACCCTTTTTAGAAATTTTTTTCATTTAGCCTCATTTCCCTTTTTAGTAACTTTTTCTCTCACATACCCCACTTTTTCTCTCACATACCCTACTTTTTCTCACTCACAACTAATTTTTTTTATTATTAAACTATCATCCTTTTTCTCCATCCTGCCCCACATTTTACACTTTTTCTTAATAATTGTGAGATATTGAAGGGGGCCAAATGGAAAAAATGGAGGGAGTACCTGCCTTTATTGAAGATAAAAGAAAGCTGCAATTTCTTGATGGCATGCTAGATAACATATCTGATGATGACATTTTTTCAGAAAATCTTAATTCACTGTCAACAAATGATACAGATAATAATATTACAAATACAAATAATACATCTATCCAAAATAATAAAAATAATGCAAATATTAATAATGACAATAATAATGTACATAATTCTTCTGACAATACACAAACTAATAACAATGACAATAGTATTTCAAACAATAATTCTACTGCTGCACAAGGTTCCAGAAAATCTGTCAGAACAAGACAGATCTCTAGCAAACTGAAGGGATTCATCTGCAACAACATTCCTCCCTCTGTGCTGCACCTTAATCAGACTGACACTGTTGAAAACAATGACAGTGCTGATAATAACCTGATAGCTGCTGTTGACTTGACTGGTTATTCACCTGATTTTCAGAAATCCTTTCAGAGAACACTTCCTTTAATGAACCATCCTCTTATACTCAGGCAAAAACAGATCCAAACTGGGCTGCAGCATTGACCAAGGAAATTGAGGCTTTGGAGCAAAATAAAACATGGATTCTCACATAGTTGCCCCAAGGGAAAAAGGCTATAGGAGCCAAATGGGTCTTTAAAATCAAATTCAACCCTGATGGTACTGTAGAGCGATACAAAGCCAGGCTTGTTGCAAAAAGATACAATCAGATTGAAGGTAAAGATTATAAACACACCTTCAGCCCAATAGCCAAGCTAACCACAGTAAGAACCCTCATTGCACTTGCTGCTGCAAAAAATTGGTCACTTCATCAACTTTACATTAATAATGCTTTTCTTCATGGACTCCTTGAAGAGGAAGTATACATGACCAAACCAGAGGGATACACTGCAGGAAAGCCTGGTGATCTCTGTCTCTTAAAAAGGTCTCTCTATGGTCTCAAGCAGGCTTCTCGTCAATGGAATCAGGAGGTATCCAGATTCTTACATAAACAAGGTTTTACTCAAGCAAAATCTGATTATTCCTTGTTTACCAAGACTGATGACCTTGGGAATTTCACTGTCATCCTAGTGTATGTGGATGACTTACTGGTGACAGGCAATAATGAGTTGCATGTATCTCAAATAAAACAGTTACTTGATCAAGCATTCACCATCAAAGACCTAGGAACTTTAAGGTACTTCCTTGGGATTGAAGTTGCCAGATCTGCTACTGGTATACTTCTCAATCAATGTAAGTATATTCTGGATATTCTCAAGGACAGTCAAATGGAAGGTTGCACACTTGCTAAATTCCCTTTGCCAAGAGGTTTGAGGCTATCCACTGATGAAAGGGAGATACTGTAGACACCAAAATTTAATATTTTTGGTAGTTATTTTATTTGCAATATCTTTAATATTTAGAAGCTAATTATCAAAAATATTGTGATAATATCTTAGATATTTTAGAATAAGTTGTTTTGCCCTCTAAGTCATCGTAACACTATATATAATGATCTTGCATTTAGGGTTTAGGGGAGAGCGGATGGATTAAGCCAAACGACCCCATCTTCCTACTACCAAATGGTAGGAAGGATGGAATAAGTCACAAAAGGCCCCATCAATTCTCTACGAGATTAAGTCGATAAGACCCTCGTAGAAACTATCTAAACCCTACTCTTCCCTAATCTTTAGGATGGAATCAAGAGAGTGCCGGAAGTTGTAACCCTCAATCTTTTGATAATAAATAAAATTCTTGTTTTCCATATTTATTTTGTTATGAATTTTTATGGTTTACAAATTGGCACGCTCGGTGGGACAATTTTCGCTCTTTATCTCCATTCCGAAGGATCAAATTCAAGGTAGAAGATGTTCAAGACCAAGTTGCAACCGACATCAAGTCTCCACAACCAGTCTCGAGGGGGCATCTGTAGACACCAAAAATTTAATATTTTTGGTAGTTATTTTATTTGCAATATCTTTAATATTTAGAAGATAATTATCAAAAATATTGTGATAATATCTTAGAAATTTTAGAATAAGTTGTCTTGCCCTCTAAGTCATCGTAACACTATATATATTGATCTTGCATTTAGGGTTTAGGGGAGAGCGGATGGATTAAGCCAAACGACCCCATCTTCCTACTACCAAATGGTAGGAAGGATGGAATAAGTCACAAAAAGGCCCCATCAATTCTCTACGAGATTAAGTCGATAAGACCCTCGTAGAAACTATCTAAACCCTAATCTTCCCTAATCTTTAGGATTGAATCAAGAGAGTGCCGGAAGTTGTAACCCTCAATCTTTTGATAATAAATAAAATTCTTGTTTTCCATATTTATTTTGTTATGAATTTTTATGGTTTACAGATACTACAGCACCCTGATGTGTACAGAAGGATTATTGGTCGATTTTTGTACCTTAACCTCACAAAATCTGATATATCCTACAGTGTCCAGCAATTAAGCCAATTCTTGTCACAACCCAGACTTCCCCATTTACAGGCAACACTATATCTCATACGATGTTTGAAGGGCACCATAAATCTGGGGTTATTTTATCCTTCTTCTTCTGATCTCATTGTCACCAGTTACTGTGATGCTGACTGGGGGACTTGTGCTTTTACAGCACGATCTCTGACAGGATATTGTGTATTCCTAGGCCCCTCTCCTATATCCTGGAAGACGAAGAAACAGGCTACAGTCAGTAAATCTTCAGCTGAGTCTGCATACCGCGGCATGAGCCAAACATCCAGTGAATTGGTTTGGATAAATGAACTCCTTAAAGAACTACGGAGTACATGTTTCTATTCCACTACCTATCAACCTTCAGTGTGATAACAAATCTGCACAACACATTGCAGCCAATCCCGTGTTTCATGAGCGTACCAAGCATCTAAGACTCGATTGTCACTACATTCGAGAGAGGATACAGGAAGGGCTCATAAAGACTGCTCATATCTCAACTCAATCTCAAATTGCAGATATTTTTACAAAGGCTTTGGGTGAACAACAACACTTCCATTTTGTGTCCAAGTTAGGTCTTGTTGACTCCACACCAAGTCCTACTTGAAGGGGGGTGTTGGATATTATACTGTTGCACAAGAGAAGCTCCTGGAACAGAGCATCGACTCCTCTCTAACAAACTCCTAACAGAATGTTGACCATGAGTTGACTGACCTCTAACAAACTTTGTACAGTCTCTAACTAACTCATCTTGTATATATACTTCTGACTGTAAGAACCATAATTATTATTGAGTAATAAAACTCACTTTTATTTTGTCTTGTGTCTAAGAGCAAAGCTCAAGAACTCCATTAATGGAGGTTTATAGATTTAACATTATCGACATCTAAATCTAGGAAATCTGGTTTTGTGTATAGTTGAGAGGGCAAAAATATCTGATGTGTAACAAAGCTTTACGGAGTATTTGGTATATTTATAATGGTACACCCTAAATTTATCTAGAAATACATTTGTAATTGCATGAAATTGTTGTGGCTTACTTAGTTAGTTGCTGTACATTCACATGAATAACGGAGTATTAGCGCAAGAAGGAAAGAAAAGAATGCGCAAATTGAATACTTGAAATTTCCCTCTCAACAGTTCGAGACGAATATCGCAGGAAATTTGGGGCAAATTATCACTAGTACAAAAACCTTAAATTGCTGCGTCAAAGAAAGGGCTTTTTGCTGCGTCGTTTTTGGTGTAGCAGCAAATGAGGGGGCAAATAGCCAAGTTATTTGCGGCGTTAGGGATGTCGTTGGGGCGGGGCGGGGGGCGGATATAGGCTCCCCCACACCCGTACCCACCAAGAAAACCTCTACCCATACTCGCTCTACCACCCATGGCAGGTACAAGTTTTCAAACCCGTACCCACCCCACCACCCATGACGGGTACAGGTAAGCGGGTATATAAGTATAAATAATGTAAAAAATGTTTATATGAAGCGGATATGCGGGTATTATGCGGATAAGGAACATCTACCCCCACCCCATTACCCATGGCGGGTATAATTTTAATACCCATACCCGCCCCACCACCCGCGAAACGTATACCCATCCCCACCCCAACTGGGGCGGGTGCGGGGCGGTACCCACTAATACCCGCCCCATTGATCCATGGCGGGTACAATTTTTTTTTTTTTTTATTTACAAAAAATACTCTAAACAAACTGATTTCCCTTAAATATCAAATATATTCTTCCACAATACAATCTTAAATGGTGTTATTATATAGGGTTAATTGGATATAACTCCCTTATATAACACTTTTTTTTTTAAATAACCCCCTTTTATGGTTTTTTTTTTCTACTTAACCCCCTTTTAAGACGATTTTGTTTTTAAATCACCCCCCTTATCGGAAAAAGTCACCTTAAAATGAGATATTCCGGCCAAATTCATATTTTGAATGTTTTTTTCTTTCTTTAATCCCTATTTTACCCTTCCCTATTTCTCTTTAATGCTTATTTCAACTTTAAAAGTTGAATAAAAAATTTGATAGATTAATTTTTAAAGTTGAAATAAGCATTAAAGATAAATAGGAAAGGGTAAAATAGGGATTAAAGAAAGAAAAAAAACATTCAAAATATGAATTTACTTAATATCTCATTTTAAGCGACTTTTTCCGATAAGTGATTTAAAAATAAAATCGCCTTTAAAAGCAAGTAAAAAAACATAAAAGGGGGTTATTTCAAAAAAAAAGTGTTATATAAGGGGGTTATATCCAATTAACCCTATTATATATTCCAAATTCATACATCAAGTATAAATGAACACACATGCGTGATTCAAAAATAATATAATTGTAATCTAAAATTTAAAGAATTTAACTAAATACTCGAGACGCCTAGCAGCAATACCATCTAATACATCCACAAGCCTAGCAGCAACACCGTCTTAGCTAACCACCCGCCTAGTTGTGAAACCATCTCAGCCCCTTGAACATTTAACCTGTTCATGCACAGCAAAAATCAAACTAACAGAAAGTATACAATCTAAAAAGAAAGTAAACGACATTTTTTCATTCCAAGTTACGTGTTCAAAATAGATGGAGTGGAGCTACGCCACATGACACTGAACTCAACTCAATCAAAACAAACTGAGAAGAGTAAAAGAACCCAGCTGAAGAAAATTTAAAATTTAAGGCCAACTCTTTTGCAAATTGCAAAAACAGAAGTGATAATCGACCAGATCAATGCTTTTTCCAAGGGTTAGGCCGACGTGAAAGCCCAAAAAAGACCCTCATCCGGTTCAAAAGGCGCCTCGTGCATGCATGTGAGAGTCGGGTTTGGGCCGACAGTAAGGCAACACAGACAAAGACCTAACAACCTATATCAATAAGAAATCACTGATAATTATTCTTGGCCTTATAAATTCATCTTAGCAAATATGTATTAGAAACTCATTGACAAGTGAAGAACACCATCCAATGTTTGTCGATAAGGAGATTTGGTGGTAGCATTATGAGCTGATCGAGGAGGTGATAACAAAAGTAGAAGTGAACTGTATAACTATGAGAGCCTAAACATCTCAACAACAAGAAAATGAACACAGTGCACAATATCAACATGCTGAAGTACTCAAACTGAAACAAAGGGATAGCTACTGCTATCGCGTTACATGGGTCGCTTAGGAAGTTGTGTTCTTTATTTCATACACACTATTCAGAGAATCAGATGTATCGAACTTTGTACTCACAAACTGAAGTTCCAATATATATATATATCAAAATAACGAGGATCAGAGATTAAATTATATACTAACCTTGTCAAATCTAAGCAAGGCCTTCTAGTAGCCCATCTTTAAATCTTGTTTCAAATTTCCTTGGAAACACAAATCAACCTGGACTCCTAGTGTAACATTAAAATTAGTAATTACCTTCATTTACAGAAGGTTAGTGGAATCAAAAGTAATACTCATGTTTAGTTAAAGAAAATCAGTAAATTAATGAACGTAAACAATACCGAGTATAATAACGAACGTAAACAATGCAGAGTATAACAAATTATGAAATGAGAAGAATTAAGTACCCAGCTGACAAGCTGACAAACATCACTGAGCAGTAACCAACACCACAAACCAGCAACAGCCAGCACGCCAGACCTGAGCTACGCGCAGCAGACATCAGTCATCAGGCAACAACAGCAAGCGGAACCATGTAGCAGCAACATTGAGTAGTAACAAGTAGCAGCAATAATAGCAACTAGCAGCGACATAGTGACAACAGCCGCAGGCGCATGACATCAACTAACAGTCAGTTAACACAGCACCAACACGAGCACAAATCCAGTAGGCAACAGCATTTAACAGACAATAGTAGGGTATCAACCAAGCCCCTCATGCTCAAGTCATCGTGCCATCGACTTTAAAATATACCTATCAATGAATTTGAATCCCAATGACCTAGTTAAGCATCAACCAAATAGAAAGGAAAGGAGACTGAATCGGTGGTGTCGAATGTCGAATGAACAAAAAGGGTTTACGGCAGCGTGTTGTTTTACCTTTAATCCCTTCTGTTTGAGGCAAAGCAATCTTTACTAATGAAGTAAAGAGTAAGGGTTATAAGATGCCAATATGGTATTTTTCCTCTCACGTGAGGAGAGCAGCAACCCCTTACCCCGTGCACAAAGGGCAGGTATCTAAAGACTGGCAGCCGCCAACAGCCAACCATTATTTTCTAGTCCAATTACACAAAATCTAAACCAATAAAAATTCAGCAAGAACCTCATTAGATAGTCCTGTGTAGAATGTGTACTCTGTGTACTCTGTACAGGTAACTGATATGAATTAGCAGGGGATTCGAAGATACTCCATAAGATATGTATCCAAAAGTTGAGCCAGTTTTTCTCTAGTAACTCAATTCAGTCATTGAGGACTGACGTAGAAGTTAATTAAGAGGATCAGAACTACAAAGAGGGAAGAGAAAACAGAGCATAAACACTGAATTAAAACCGAAACAAAGATGAAAAGCTACAACTGAATATAAGTTGTACACTCAGGCTAAGGTTCTATTTGATTTTCATTTCCCACTTTTGTAAAAGAAAAAAAAAATTATAGGAAATAGCTCAATAAGTAATCACTCGGGTTATTTGTCAGAGTGCAATTACTATAGGTAATAAGAAATCACTCGGAGGAAAGGTGAGAATGTGAGATACTGAGATGGAAAAATTCACTTTAGAAAATAATAAGGTAGAAACAGCAGGCAAGGCATCCAATCCACTCACGAAGGGATTCAAGTGTTTCACAACATATCATTGTTACTAACAAAGGTACATGAAAACATACTTACAGATTCTGGAAGCTTTTGCCAAATGGTAGAAGCACACTTCCTTCGCCTTATTAAAGGTGGAAAAGTTAGGGATACCAGAATGAATAAGAAATATCACACACTTATTACTAAACCTGGAATAACTCCAGCTTCTCTGGCTCCTGATTTGCTCCCTTCAAGTTTAACATGACAAATTAATGTTAAAGTTTACTCCAAAGAACATGAAAAATACTACTTTGCATTATTTGCAGAATGGTCGAAATAGCACGACATTTGAGTGAATCACATACAGCAAAAATATACAAGGCACGGGTTCGAAGGTTGCCAGACTCATTTCTGTTAAAATGAAAAACAGGGTGAGTACTCATTTCTTGTGGTGGTGTGCAGCGAGGGATGTTATACCATGCACGGCCGCCAAATCATTACATAAACAGAGAACAATCAATCGAAACAAATATAAAATCAGATCTAAAGCTTGATTAAAGGAATCAATCGAAACAAACAACAAAACCCTAACCACCAATTCGTATCAAATTTAACCAAATATCACATCAATTAATCCCAAATTAGAAGATCTTACTCGAAACTGACTATCAACACTTTCCTTTTTACACAAATCAAACACCCAAAAGCTTAATAAAAAAGACATGTGCAGAATATTGAAAGGTTAATTCACTTAAATCCCAGATTTAAGAACAAATCTAAAAAACAACTACAATATGATAACAATAAAACCATCACACATCGAATCTGTAAAAACCCCTAATTTCAGCAACCGTGCGATTAATCTAAGTGTCTAACATCAAAGTAAACAACTAACAACATTTAAGCACTTAACCGTGCGATTAATCACCTAAACTTCGATTCTATACAAAAATCCCTAATTTCAATTGGAAACCCTAATTCAGAAAGATATAAATTTTGCACGAATTTTGTGGTGGAAGTTATCAAATAAATTTAGCTTAAACTTAGATAATAATCTAAATTAAATTACACAAATATATTTTGAGAAATGTAAATTACAATCAAAAGCAAGTAATTTACTATTGTAGAAGAGAAAAAAAAAAAAAGAACTTACGGATGCAAGGATAGGCGTGAACTTGTGGGTGAGCCTTACTGGCGGTGGCGGTGGCGGTGGCGGTGCTCACAGGCGAGCATCGCTAGTCTGACGAAAGAGAGAGAGAGAGAGAGGAGAAAGACGACGAAGGGTAAAAGAGAAGATGAAGGAGTTATGAAATGAACGATAGTGCGTAGCAGGTAGGCCGTATTGTATGCCACAACTTATTTGAGGCGTTTCATTGTAAACGCAAAACTCCTCGAGTTGGCAATTTGGGCCCGCGACCCGTGGGCGGCCCGACCCGGCCCGGCCCAAGACATGTCCGGCCCGGCCCGTGGCCCGTCATCCTCTTGGCCGGCCGTCATCATCACGGCCGTGACACAACAATTAAAAAATGTGAAATTTGGCGGCCGTCAGTGGCGTTAGATGGCGTGGGTCTCTGGCAGTGGGCGGCCAGTAAGCAAAAGTCGTTTCTTGATTTTTTGTCCGTTAGTTTGCATTGTTGATTTGTTTGGTTTTTCAAATCTTCTACTATCTACTAATCTACTACCATACTCTTCAACTCCAACAGCATTTTGTTAGTTGGTTTTGTTTTGTTTTTTATTTTTTATTATTTATTTTCTTTATTATTATTTTAATTTTATTTATTTACTTACAAGTCAACTTATATATTTAAATGAAATTCTAAAAATTACTTACTTATTTACAAGTAACAACTTACAAGTGTTACAACTTTAAAAAAAAAAAATTAAATTAACTTAAAATATACGGAGTAAAAATTACAATTTAGAAATTAATTTAAAAAATTAAAATAAAAAAAACTAAAAAAACACCAATCCCATGAGCCGGCCCGAAGTTAGCCCATTTGCTTCCCATGGTTAGGTCAACTGAGCCCGACGGCCATGGGCCGGCCCACAAGGGCTATGGCAACAAAATATAATGGGCCCAAGTGGCCATTCCGGGCGTCTGTAAGTGTGGGCATGGACGGCCAAAATGTTGTACTGACGGCCCGCCATGGCCGGCCCACGGCCCGTAGAGCCACCTCTACTGTAGTCCTCATATGTTATTTAATTTTAAAAAAAAAAAAAAAAAAATTACTTCCTCCATTCCGTTTGGTTCTATACATTTGACCAAAACACAGTAATTAAGGTAGAAGAAAATCAAGTGGGGTAAACAATAGAATTACCAAATTACTCCTACTTTATTCTTTAAAAAAGGACATTGCAATTGGGTTGGGTGGGGTATTAATGAAGGGTATATTGGTCTTTTAGTTTAATAAAGTACGGACCAAAATAGAAATGTATAAAATTGATTGGAATTTCCGAAAAAGGAATATGTATAGAATCAAATGGAATGGAGGAAGTAATTATTATTTGCGGCGTTGGGCAAAAAATGCTTCATATAGGGCGCCACAAATTAAAGTTTTTGTACTAGTGTATGTTTGGGGCCTAAATTCTATATATATTTTGGACCTGATCTTTGCGTACATGGGCCAGATGAGTGTTGTCCCTCAGGAAGCTCGTAATGGGGAAGGCGGATAGCAGGAGTTGGGTGGCTGATGATGGGTAGCAGAAGTTGGGTAGTTGATGGTGGACCGCAGTTTAAGGGGAGCAGATGGCGGGTCATTGAGGAAGAATAAAGAAGACCGTGGGCCGAAGTAATATCATAGCATGGCTGCCTTAGAACGAATGATAGTTAAACCCAACTAGGATTTAGTCCTCTATATATAAAGCAAGAGAAGACATACAGAAGGGCCTTCACAAAGTACAAACCAAGAACACAAGACAAGAACCCTAATTCAACCATGCACTAGCATTAGCCATCCCTTTTCTCCGTCTCCCTCCTAGGATTTTCTGCGTCA
This sequence comes from Dianthus caryophyllus, assembly GCA_023091065.1. Lineage (NCBI taxonomy): Eukaryota > Viridiplantae > Streptophyta > Magnoliopsida > Caryophyllales > Caryophyllaceae > Dianthus > Dianthus caryophyllus. Next base: position 29,350,689 of record CM041519.1, read on the forward strand.
CCAAAACCCCGTGTCATTGGTTTTATGCTTTATCTCATCAACAACTAACAAACATACATATATAATCGCATGTACAAATACACTCGACGTAAAGGAAATTAGCTCGGCGATGAAAGTAGAATCAGACTACTTTAACCGTAACTCTACCTAAACGGTAAAATTTACAAAAACAGTTGTATCTGCAGATAGTTTTTATTTAGATGAAAGTACAGTAACAAAAGCGAAATCGAGTACACTATTAACAAAACCAAAGAAACAAAAGTACATTAATTAAATTAAAAGCAACTCAGTCTACAAGGGACCCAAACCATGAAGGTCCCGTTGTTTCATCAATTGTTGTCTTTCATATAAACTGGCTAACATCTAACCATGTTTCGAAAGACATTGACACAAAAGCAGGAAAAAAAGACAACACAATTTAATCATAAAATTACACACAAACATAAACGAGCGCTTATTTAGTACTTAATTTTATGCTCGCTGCATAACAAACACGAATTTTGTCCGAACTTGAGAGAGCACACATGAGACATCCCCTGTGCTTCAACACCTGTGCATAAACCAAAGCCCTGGTTAAGTTAATTATGAATAAACTCTCGATAATTTTACTTTCTAAGCTAGCATAGAATCGAACAATGATGATTTGAGATTTACAGAGTACTTACCAACATTGATTTTAATAAGTTATAGGTGTCCATCAATTTTTCTTCTTCAAGTATATCTTCTCCCTGCAGTGCGAGTTTATGATTAAAATGATAGGAAAAAGATTATGCTTCTAAGATAGTACCTCAGATCTTTTAGTTATCGATGAGCATATTAACATTTATAAATATAGTTTTTGAGCAATATTAATTTTTTTTAGTTTAATACTCAAGGAAATGTGCTCAAAAACATTATACTAAAAATTCCTGATATCTCTGTACCAGGAAAAAAAAAAAAAAGAGATACTACCTTAGATGTATTGTTTGTGAACAACATACACTTAATTACCTTGCAGCAGTATCAGGCAAGAAACGGGTGGCAATGGGTTCGTCAAATATAAGTGTAGTGGGTTCATCAGGGTCAAAGACTTGGACATGGATTTCATAACCATTCATTCCCTTATAAACTGTAACACCTGGTATATTTTAAGTACTTAGCTAGACCGAATTAGGGGTTGGAGGCCGAATATTTTTAGGGTGAAGTTTCGGGTAGAAACTAGTAGAGATCAGCTCGACCAAATCGAGTCAGCTCGACCGAGCTGTGTGAGCTCGACCGAATTACTCTGGGCTCGGCCGAGCTCTGAGTTACGGGCTTGGGTTTCGCGGTTAATATAAATAGAATTAATACGACGTTAATTACTCTTTAATCGTCTATTTTACTCTTAAGAACCCTAAATACATCTGAGAACCCTATTTTGGAGATTCAGGAGATTAGCATCCAGATCTGTCTTGTAGTTTGCGTATCTGATGAAGTAAGTTTTCAATTATGCTTAAGATTAATGTAGAACCCTAATTTCATATATCTAATTGGGGGAAATTGGTAGAATTGGTTAGTAATGGTAATTGTATGTCTTTATCTAGGTAGTCCCTTCGTAGAAGAGCCTTTCTAGAGCAGTGCTGCAGGATTAGCTTTATCAGGTAGGGTTTCCCTACTCAGTACGGCTGTGTTATGTGTAATTGTATTATGCATGTTGATGATAATGAATATGCATGTTGTTGTTGATGATGTGATCTTTGTATGCTTGTAAGTATGCAATGGCAGAAAGAGATTGACACTGCGTCGGCTGGTAGTGGGCAGAGCGACTAGTTGAACCAGGAGCGCTATGTAATGAGATGATATGATATGATTGGATGTGATTGAGTTATGTGTTCATTATGCATAACTTTGCCTTGTGGTTTATTGTTACTGACTTGGTTGTTTTTGTGTGTTGTTGTTTGTGCTGTGATCCTTCGGGGGAGCAGTTAGCAGGTCTTGAATAGCTTGTACGCGGGAAGTCTGGATGGGACAACAGTCATCACCTAGATAACTAGTAGTTATGAGACAATAGTTTATCTTCCAGTTGTTATACTTTAGCCTGTTGGCAATTGTTGTAAAGACGTTTAAGCTATTTAATTAATAAAGGCCGTTTCTCTATTGTTTCATGATATGTACTACCTCGGGTAACCGAGATGGTAGCACTCTTAGGAACTAGGATGACCTCTGAAGGTGTCCTAGGGTCTGGGGGTGCTACAAAGTGGTATTAGAGCAACGATTTTGAAACCTGCAAAACAATGAATCAATGAACATAGGAGAGTCTAATAAAATGAACCCGGGTAGATCGAGACTGTTAGATGCTACCGCAAAGGTCTGGGAGACGTCCTAAGATCGCAATTTGCTCTAATAGTTTCGAACTGGTCACATGGGGATTGATAGTTAGAATGTATGCTGTGATGCTATTCTAATGGTTGATGTGAATATGTGATATGATGACATGTTTAATACATGATATAAGATGATGTGAATGAGAATTGATTCGTTGATATTGCAAGATGTGATGGTTGATGGGCATGAAATTGATAGTTATGATATGGCTGCATGTAATATTGCATGATAAATAATTCGCTTCCGCAAAAGTATTAAGGTTATATATATGTTATATTATTGGTTCGAGGCAAAAACTGGCTGCGTAGTAAGGGAGCTTGACTGAATAGAGTCAATTCAGCCGAGCTGGGTCAATTCGACCGAGTGTCATAGACACTCCACCGAATAAAATAGGGGTGAGTCCTCTGATGTAAAGTATGGTCGATTTACTCGACCGAGCTCCGAAGGGCTCGACCGAGTAGGTCCAGCTCGACTGAGTGCCTGAGCACTCGACCGAGTAAAAGTAGTGTGAGTTCTCTGACCTTGAACTATGGTCAGAAACTCGACCGAATGTCTGCAATTTGGTCGAGTTATCTGGGTACGATCTGAAGTAATTGTTTTAGCTTTGATTAATATCTTCATACGTGAATAGGCCGAGTGCCTATGATTCGGGTGAATAGTTTGGGTCCGATCTAGTAAAATTGTTTGAGCCTTATGACATGAATTTAGAATGTGTATAGGTTAATTACTACAACCAGATAGTAAGTTTAATTTTGTGGTTATGCCGTATCAGAAGTATGTAAATAAGCTGGAATGTTTGGGATTATTTGAACCCAAAGTTTATGAAAGGAATATGGAGGAATTTTAGTTATGAAATTGACTAATAAAAGTATGTGAGATGAAGAAAATCTAAGGTTTTGGGTCGTATATTTGATATATAAGTTGTTTAAGGTTGAAAGTTAGATTAATATAAATTTCGATTACGGAAGGGCTGTACTTAAACGATCATAAGTAGAGTTATAGAAATGATATTGGAGTAATTACAACTTGAGGGGATAGGTTGTTTTCTTACGGTTCTAACGGTAGGTTGCACGCCCAAATCGACCAAGTAACGAGGGAGATATGCCTGTTTTACGAAAACGCGACAGTGCTGAGAACTGCGTTGAGCTCGACCGAGTGCTAACCCACTCGACCGAGTTGGCCTTATTCGGCCGAGTGTTTTGAGCATAAGTTTCTGTTTGGGTTCTGGAATGAGGCACTCGACCGAGTACCACTTTGTACTCGCTATAGTACCTCTTTGGGTACGCATACAATATCGTTTTGAGTTGTAAGCATATGTTTACATTAGCTTTCCTTTTGATTCGTTGTTTTATACGTTAGACGGTCTCAATACATGATTTAGATGAGTTTAAGTATAAAGAAGAGTGTCATATTATAAGTTGTATAGTTGGTAAAGGAGACGCATGACTCTTATGCGTAATGGTGAAAGATAAAATTGAAGTAGATAAGTTTATTGAGTCTGAGACAAATTTTGCGTCTTGTGGAGAGTGGTAATAAGTTAATATTGATTATATGGTGATGCTTGGTTATGACCATGTGATAATATAGACATAGTGAGCGTAAAATGCTTCGTTTTAGGCAAATTTGTAATCTATAAGCTAGAATTCGTAGAGACTAACGAAGGAAGATTGGTATGACTATTGTAATCAAGTATAGTTGCAATAAGGAATACTAGCAAAAAAAAAAAAAAAAGGTGCATGATGCTCTTAGAGCGGTTGATGTCGTAATATAGAATTGTGTATAATATATGGTTTTATGGATTTGAACTACTAAGAGATGGACCTAGTTTGTGTACATTTCTTGGGAAGGTAAAAGACGGAGACCAAATTTATTTCCGGTGATTTTAAGAAAAATAATATATAATATATATAGATTACTAGAGTCTGGATGATAAGAGTGAACTCGTTCAACTCGTTCTCAAAGAGCGAGAGTATGTGATATATTGGAATAGGTTGTTAAAAAGGATGAAAGACAAGATGTTGAATTAAAGAATATCTGTATGAAAGAAGGATGTTGTAATGACATCTTAGATAGTTGATAGTTATATGTTGATAGTGGATGGTAATGTTGAAAGTGCATTTCTTTCTTAGTATGCGGTAAACTTGTTATAGAACTTATGCCATTATATGGTATATGACAGTGTATGTGTGGTAATGTATGTTTTGTTGTAAAACTTATACTCTTATAGAGTTTAAGGGTTGTGTGGAGTATATATTAATTCGGTTTCGTTACTGGCTGATTATCTTTCCTTGTCTAACTTACATTGGTATGGAATGTAAGGGTTATGAGTTGTTGCGGTTTCGTTACCGTTTGATTGCGTCTTTGTGACGGTGGAGAATCATTTACTTAAGGTTTTGTGTATGTGTTAAGTATAAGGAAATTCATTAATGGGAGGAGAGAATTCGAGGTCAGTAAGGTAGTGACGTCCGAGGAAGGTAGGGATAAACTTGTGTATGGTAACAATGGGTTGAGAGAGTAGTAAGCTTTTGACGACACATTTTGATAGCTACGTGATAATATACCTTTGATTTGGGGATGAGACGATGTGGTATGACATAATTATGGTTATTTCCTTGTGGAGAGTGTGGATAGATGTGAGAAGCGACATAGACCTGAGCTTGGATCACGTTATGATTGCAGGTATGAGGTTTGTCTTTGGCATTGATTTGAAGATTAGTTTGTGCGGCAATTGTATTGGTGATGTTAGTTAGGATGTCCATGGGTTTAAAATGCGTTTGGAGTGTGTTAAGATTTTGGATTGAGATACTATGTTGAGTTGATATGGACATACGAAGCTAATAATAATCAATTTGGGTTTGTCGAGCATACGATGTATCTATGGTATACAAGTTTACATAAACTAGCGATCCACATCCGAGCAGTTGGTGATATTGAGCTAATCTAAGCATCGTTATTCGTACCTATACCCTTGTTATCACGGTGAGTAGTGTTAGTATCCTTAGAATCGTAATCATTGGGATTAATTACGACTTGTCCCATACGTTTTGGTATTCTTATGTTCTCAAGTTTCGAAGACGAAACTTCTTTTTAGGTGGTGAGATTGTAACACCCCGACTTTTTCCCTTTTATTTAAATAATTCATTTCGTTAAATTCGTATTTCATTTCTCTTGATTCTGTTATTTTTGGCTCGAGGAAGTCGGATCACTTATCACGTGGAATAAGCGAAACCGTAGTCAAAACTTAAAAACAATGTCATTTCCTCATACGGACTCCGATTCAGGTGATTCAAAAGGCTAAACAGCGTATTTTTTCGACGCTGTCGCAACTGCTAAATTTTCAAGTTGAACCGACCGGTTCAGGTCCGAACCGATCGGTTCTGGCTGTTTTTCCGGATCAGTCAATTCGAGTTGTTTTAATTGTTTTGCACGAAATCCTTTTAATACCTAAACACCCCTTAACCCTAATATCATTTATTAGTTTCTTTTCAGCCTCAACATCATTATTCTCTCTTCTCTCTCTTCATTCTCTCATTAATCCTCATTAAATCATCACATAAATTCATTCAATTCACCCTCTAATCAAGCCCTAATCAAATTTCTAATTCATTCCTTGCTAAATTCCTTCGGTAATTCTTATCAATTGGTTTAGTTTTCTGATTATGTTGTTATTATATGATTGTTTATTGTGTTCTTATGATTGTATGTGTTCTATGTGATGTTTGATCGAAGGAGGCCTAACCGAGGAAGACATCATCTTGATTGAGGAGGAAGGGGCTTAATTAGCTTTGGAGCATTAACAAGGTAACTGGGTGTAGCCTTAGACATATTTTGACATGTGTGAGACCATATAATTGATTGAGGATGAATTGGTTGTTGTTATGGATGTAAAGCTATGATCTTTGGGTTGGTTGTGCTATGAAATTATGATCTTTGGTCTTAATTGTGATGGTCTCACACTATTTTGTCTAATGGAATGAATTGGGATGTTTGTCATATTGAATTTGGTTTATATTGTTATTAAGTTGAATAAAGATGATCACTTTGGGGAATTATAATGGTTTATTATGGCTACTCTTGAGTTCTTATGGTTATTACTCCATATTTAACATGTAGATTATGGTTAGTGTTGAGATTGGTTACAAAAGGGGTCAATTATAGATGTTGTAGTTGTGTATATGATGGACATTGTGATGATTTTGAGTAAAGGAATAATTAAATTTATGTTGATTGTGAGTTGATTCAGGTTATTGGATTGGCTTATGTTGGTTATGAGTTAATTCAGGTTATTGAATTGGCTTGTTTGTATGCTTGAGTTAAGTGTGCGTACGGGTACGGTTATGGCTCGTGCGTGAGGAGATACGACGTCTTTTGTAGGACAGATACCGCCCTTTGGGTTCTCAAACGGTTATAGTTAGAGACTATGGTAAGTTGTATGTAAATCAGGTTATGGTGAGGTTTGGCCAAATTAAGACAGTGTTAAGGATTTCACGGTTATGTGGGTCCATTGAAAGGGAATTCACGGTTATGTGGTTCCGTCATAGGGTTTGGAGGTATCACTGGTTAGGGTGAGGTCCGGGGTAGTTCACGGTTATGTGGCTATCCAGTTCTCCGTGCTTTCTCTTGCGTTGCAGGTTGTTGATTGCTGTCTGTCATCTTGTTGTTGACAGTTTGAGCTTGTGTATCTAAAATGGACTAGTTGTTGTTGAGTTGTACTGGTTATATACGTTTATAGGTTGTTGAATGACGGTTGGTTGAGTTTGGTAGCTAATGAGTTGGCTTGAGGTTGCATTATGGTTACTATACCTTTGGGTTGTTTGTTGTATTAATGTCTATTTCAGTTATGTTGACATATGACTGAGGAGCGGCTGGTTACTCCCCACTGATTGTGGCTGTTACTTTCTTTGTGGCAGGTTAGCGCGGGTTCAGGTTTGTCAAGTGAGATTGCCGTGAGGATGACCTATAGCTAGCCTTTGAGGAGATTTTGGATTAAACTTGTTAAGATGTTTAGATTTATTATTGTTATCTCATTTTCATTGTTGGAGCTGGTTTTGTAAGGGGTATGTACTCCCCACTTCTAGGCCTCAAGGCCTACCTTTTCTCGTTTGATTAGTTGCATTAGTGAGTAATGATCCGGATTCCACGGTGTTTCCGCCACCGTGGCTCGCTTTTATTATCTTTACTTTTATAAATCCTTTTTATTTCTTTATTTTATTTTGTTGGAAAATCCGGGTTGTTACAGTCTGTGTGCTGTCTACTTGTGTCTACTGCCTAATTACATTATGCTAATATTTTCACGTATAGTAATGGCAACTCTTAGTAATGTCTGGCTTATCTGCCGAACTTGTTTATTTGGGAAAATTTGGTCACTCATAATGATGAATATGGGCACCTGCAAGCATTATGTCACTGGTTCCCTTTCTCTTTGTTAAATTATAAATGATATATAACCTTTGAGTAAATGGTTAGACTAAGATGAGTCGACGACAAACTCGAATCTGACTGTTTTTCGGAAAAGTTGAGAAGTTATAATTTTACAGTAGCAATCGCATGAATTTTTCCTCCCTATTTAAACTTGAGTTGATTAATTTTTTTTAACATTGCATAATTTTAGTTCTCTTTTAAATCTAAATTATGAATGAATAATAAAGAATAGCACTCGTTTAACGATCTTAACCCCATTTTTGACTTATTAGTAGTGTGGTGTGTAAGCCGGACTTGTGTTTAATTATTTACTTTCGTGGTGACTCCTTTAATGGACTGACAGGGAGATTACTCGACCTCAAAAGAGCGTAATTGTCTGTCTTATGATTCGAGTTCTTAGCCCGAGGGGAACCCAATCTTAGCTATTAGGAGAATGCCTGATGACTTGTCCGGTTGGACGGGATCCATCGGTTGAGGTTCGCTACATGGGTCACTTGGCAGATATTTTGGAAAAAAAAAGTGGAAAAAGCAGAAGAAAAAAAAAACTGTATATGAAAAAAAGAGAATGTTTAAAATAAAAAAAAGGATCAGAAAAAAAAGGAAAAAAGATGAATGAAACAGAAAAAAGTGTATATTCTGAGGAGGTATCGAGTACACCTTAGGTAACCGGGAGAACGATTCACACACTGGTGTGGTAATACAAGGTGCCGAAAGTAACCCCTTCCCTTGAGACCTTAATATTTGGCTGAAACCCACCGTCTAATAGTTGATATGTGGGGTGAAAGGTAGTGAAATTGAGTTGTGAAGGATGAAAAGTTCGTTTATAATTTCAATTTAAAAGCGTCTAAAATTTGTAATGTTGTCTATTATTCGATTGTATAGTTTGTAGTGGAGGAGAAATTTTATTGTATGCGCTGCTAATTCATATGCTCTGTTTACGATGTTCTCAAAATATATTTTAAGTTTGTCGTTGACCATTCTTAAGTCATTTTAAGGTTGAGTGTGATGATATTTTTAGTAGCTCGGTTTGTCATTGTCGAGGACGACAATAAGCTAAGTGTGGGGGAATTTGATAAGTGTATAATTATTCGTATTTTTATTATATTATATTGCACATTTAGAGTCATCTTTTATATCATTCGAGAGATATTTATAAGTTTTCATAAAATATAAGTTTATAAGGAGTTAAATATTGTTTTGTTGTAAATTTGATATTTTATACATCGTTTTATTTAGGTACTAGCCGAGAACGAAAAGAGGATTGGACCGAATGAGCCGAAGCCCAACAAATTGAAGCCTGTAGGTAATGGGCCACAACAAAACACGTAACATCACATTGAGTTTCAAGGGGAAATGAAATTAAAGAAAGTGGAGCACTAAGAGAAAAGAAGAGCAAAGCACATACACAGCATCAGAAGCAACGCAATAACGAGGGAAGAGCACTGATGGAAATCCGGTCTTCGAGTGCTTTCCAAATTCCATCTTATTTCCAAAATCAGCCCCAATATCTATCTCTTTCCATCTATTTCGTGGAATATTTATCTCGAATCTTTCCAAATTTAATCAGAAAAATACCCCCCAAATCCTATATAAACCCATCAATTTACATGGTAAAAGGAGGGCGGAAATACCCGATTTTGCACAGTGATTTTGAGAGCAATTCGTGACGATTTTTGGGTGAATTAGTGCGTGAGAGCAGTAGAAGACACGTACTCGAGCGTCGTCCTAGCACACGGTCGAGTAGGGGTGAATTTGGAGCTCGGTTGGAGGTTCAACGCCTGAATTCCGAGTCGTACATGTTCCGGTCTAAAATTAAGCTCTCTCAACTCTTTTGTATCTAATTACGCTTCATAATCGTTGATTAATTTTAGTTTTATTGACTGATTTTGAGTTGTGTTGGTTTTTGAATGATTAGTGTTCATTGTTTTACTAGTTCGATTATAAGATTCAATTTTGATTTATAATTTGCTATCTTATCGTGAGTAATTATTGAATTCACTGCTATTTGTGTGATTTTGGCCTAGTTCGAATTGCATAGAGTGAGTAGCAACTAATTTAAACTGAAATATGCGAATTGAGTTTAGTTTCGATTAGGGTAAAATGTGATCAATTAAGGCTTAAGTATTGACGACACTTGAGAATTAATTGGATTAATGAGGTCTTCTTTGTTCAGTAATGCTGCTAAATTGATTAGTTTAGAATTAATCTCGGCCTAATTCAGATTAGTTGTAATCTAAGAGAAGATAGGGAGGTTTTGCTATCTTAATCTCCGCAGTTAATCCGTTAATCACTTTGAAATCGAAACAATTTGTTGTCAGTTAACAAACTAAAATTACCTATAGAAATACGGACTTGAATTATGGGTATTCGCCGACATCTGTAAATATTAGTTAGGTTAGTTTTATTTTTCTGTTAATTATTTAAACTCTAGGAAAACAAAATTTAAACCCCCCTTAAATCGTAAATACGACTAACACTCTTAATTACTTGACTGATAAAATCATCACACTTAGAGTATTTCCTATCTCTCCGTGGGATCGACCCTACTTACCCTTTACTATCGTTAATATTTTTGAGGCAAAGATAGGTTTATAAATTATTAATTTGTAGCGCTTAACGACACGCTATCATGAGGCGCCTAGTTGCAGTTCCCTTGGCTCTTCGGGAGTTCCCACGTTGATGGTTATAGTGTCCTCGATGATTGGATCTTGCGTTGGTTTGCTTACGATGTTTGCAATGTATTTATTTAACGATTGTTCATTCGTTAGTTTGTTTTTATCGCACGAGTTAGTGTGATGTGTTGCGTTGTTTTGCGTGTTGCGATTCATTTGTTTGTTGTTTGTTTTTTGTTTGTTGTTTGTTTTTTGTTTGTTGTTTGTTTGTTTTTAGCTTGAGACGAGACATAAGCAAACTTATTCGTATTATTCATTAAAGAAGAATTGTTTGACAAATTGAGAGAAGAGTTGGAGCTAGCCTCCGCAAATAAAAAGTCTAAGCTAAAGCTAGAGGATGGTTCGACAGATGACCCGACGCCTACGACATTGGAGCTTAAAAGAATTTCTTATTCTTCGTCTTCAGTGTCGGTCTTGCTTGAGTCGTTCTCGCTTGAGTTTTCACCGTTTCGCGAGGTTATCTTCTCAAATTAGAGAGGTCCTTCTCCCGTGATGAGTTGATATTTTTGGCCCAGCGCGTCGGTCCACTTGAGGGTTTTGTACCACCCATTTAAGGTTTTCTCGACGACGTCGGTGATGAGGTCGTCGGGATTGAAGCTTCGGTTTCGGATAATAGACGAGACCAAGTCCTCGTTGGTTTTGTTAGTGAACGGATGTTCGCCTTCACTAGCGAAGCAGTGTTCTTGAGACTTGGTGGAGGCGTTTGGGTCGTGCCTTCCACCTGAGACAAAGTACTCACTCATGTCAAACGAGTAAGGTTTAAGTTTTAGCTTGCGCGCGAACTTGCGCTTCTTGACCTCTTTGGAGATTTCCTCGAGGTCGCCTTCTTTTGGTTTGTAGCCTAGACCCATGGTGGGCCAAAGGCTATGGTTGTCTTTCGTCTCGAAGGGCTTGTAGGTTCGAATAGGTGCGCTTGCGATGGCGCCTATTTCGAAGTTGAAGCTGCAAGGATCCTCGTATTCCTCGATCGTAATTTCCGCGGCGTTGCGCTCCTTGGGTGCATCAAGGAGAGCGCAGAAATTGGATGCGTTGATGGTTATAACCTCGTTGTTTAGAGGTAGATTCACCTTTTGATGTAGCGTGGATGTCACGGCTCGCACTGCGTGAATCCACGGTCGTCCTAAGAGCATGTTGTAGGACAGTGTCATGTCGATAACCTGAAAATCGACTTGGTTGTTTTTGTGTGTTGTTGTTTGTGCTGTGATCCTTCGGGGGAGCAGTTAGCAGGTCTTGAATAGCTTGTACGCGGGAAGTCTGGATGGGACAACAGTCATCACCTAGATAACTAGTAGTTATGAGACAATAGTTTATCTTCCAGTTGTTATACTTTAGCCTGTTGGCAATTGTTGTAAAGACGTTTAAGCTATTTAATTAATAAAGGCCGTTTCTCTATTGTTTCATGATATGTACTACCTCGGGTAACCGAGATGGTAGCACTCTTAGGAACTAGGATGACCTCTGAAGGTGTCCTAGGGTCTGGGGGTGCTACAAAGTGGTATTAGAGCAACGATTTTGAAACCTGCAAAACAATGAATCAATGAACATAGGAGAGTCTAATAAAATGAACCCGGGTAGATCGAGACTGTTAGATGCTACCGCAAAGGTCTGGGAGACGTCCTAAGATCGCAATTTGCTCTAATAGTTTCGAACTGGTCACATGGGGATTGATAGTTAGAATGTATGCTGTGATGCTATTCTAATGGTTGATGTGAATATGTGATATGATGACATGTTTAATACATGATATAAGATGATGTGAATGAGAATTGATTCGTTGATATTGCAAGATGTGATGGTTGATGGGCATGAAATTGATAGTTATGATATGGCTGCATGTAATATTGCATGATAAATAATTCGCTTCCGCAAAATTATTAAGGTTATATATATGTTATATAATTGGTTCGAGGCAAAAACTGGCTGCGTAGTAAGGGAGCTTGACCGAATAGAGTCAATTCAGCCGAGCTGGGTCAATTCGACCGAGTGTCATAGACACTCCACCGAATAAAATAGGGGTGAGTCCTCTGATGTAAAGTATGGTCGATTTACTCGACCGAGCTCCGAAGGGCTCGACCGAGTAGGTCGGCTGACCGAGTGCCTGAGCACTCGACCGAGTAAAAGTAGTGTGAGTTCTCTGACCTTGAACTATGGTCAGAAACTCGACCGAATGTCTGCAATTTGGTCGAGTTATCTGGGTACGATCTGAAGTAATTGTTTTAGCTTTGATTAATATCTTCATACGTGAATAGGCCGAGTGCCTATGATTCGGGTGAGTAGTTTGGGTCCGATCTAGTAAAATTGTTTGAGCCTTATGACATGAATTTAGAATGTGTATAGGTTAATTACTACAACCAGATAGTAAGTTTAATTTTGTGGTTATCTTAGTATCAGTATGTAAATAATTTGGAATGTTTGGGATTATTTGAACCCAAAGTTTATGAAAGGAATATGGAGGAATTTTAGTTATGAAATTGACTAATAAAAGTATGTGAGATGAAGAAAATCTAAGGTTTTGGGTCGTATATTTGATATATAAGTTGTTTAAGGTTGAAAGTTAGATTAATATAAATTTCGATTACGGAAGGGCTGTACTTAAACGATCATAAGTAGAGTTATAGAAATGATATTGGAGTAATTACAACTTGAGGGGATAGGTTGTTTTCTTACGGTTCTAACAGTAGGTTGCACGCCCAAATCGACCAAGTAACGAGGGAGATATGCCTGTTTTACGAAAACGCGACAGTGCTGAGAACTGCGTTGAGCTCGACCGAGTGCTAACCCACTCGACCGAGTTGGCCTTATTCGGCCGAGTGTTTTGAGCATAAGTTTCTGTTTGGGTTCTGGAATGAGGCACTCGACCGAGTACCACTTTGTACTCGCTATAGTACCTCTTTGGGTACGCATACAATATCGTTTTGAGTTGTAAGCATATGTTTACATTAGCTTTCCTTTTGATTCGTTGTTTTATACGTTAGACGGTCTCAATACATGATTTAGATGAGTTTAAGTATAAAGAAGAGTGTCATATTATAAGTTGTATAGTTGGTAAAGGAGACGCATGACTCTTATGCGTAATGGTGAAAGATAAAATTGAAGTAGATAAGTTTATTGAGTCTGAGATAAATTTTGCGTCTTGTGGAGAGTGGTAATAAGTTAATATTGATTATATGGTGATGCTTGGTTATGACCATGTGATAATATAGACATAGTGAGCGTAAAATGCTTCGTTTTAGGCAAATTTGTAATCTATAAGCTAGAATTCGTAGAGACTAACGAAGGAAGATTGGTATGACTATTGTAATCAAGTATAGTTGCAATAAGGAATACTAGCAAAAAAAAAAAAAAAAGGTGCATGATGCTCTTAGAGCGGTTGATGTCGTAATATAGAATTGTGTATAATATATGGTTTTATGGATTTGAACTACTAAGAGATGGACCTAGTTTGTGTACATTTCTTGGGAAGGTAAAAGACGGAGACCAAATTTATTTCCGGTGATTTTAAGAAAAATAATATATAATATATATAGATTACTAGAGTCTGGATGATAAGAGTGAACTCGTTCAACTCGTTCTCAAAGAGCGAGAGTATGTGATATATTGGAATAGGTTGTTAAAAAGGATGAAAGACAAGATGTTGAATTAAAGAATATCTGTATGAAAGAAGGATGTTGTAATGACATCTTAGATAGTTGATAGTTATATGTTGATAGTGGATGGTAATGTTGAAAGTGCATTTCTTTCTTAGTATGCGGTAAACTTGTTATAGAACTTATGCCATTATATGGTATATGACAGTGTATGTGTGGTAATGTATGTTTTGTTGTAAAACTTATACTCTTATAGAGTTTAAGGGTTGTGTGGAGTATATATTAATTCGGTTTCGTTACTGGCTGATTATCTTTCCTTGTCTAACTTACATTGGTATGGAATGTAAGGGTTATGAGTTGTTGCTTGGTTTAGATTCTGGATTTGATTGCGTCTTTGTGACGGTGGAGAATCATTTACTTAAGGTTTTGTGTATGTGTTAAGTATAAGGAAATTCATTAATGGGAGGAGAGAATTCGAGGTCAGTAAGGTAGTGACGTCCGAGGAAGGTAGGGATAAACTTGTGTATGGTAACAATGGGTTGAGAGAGTAGTAAGCTTTTGACGACACATTTTGATAGCTACGTGATAATATACCTTTGATTTGGGGATGAGACGATGTGGTATGACATAATTATGGTTATTTCCTTGTGGAGAGTGTGGATAGATGTGAGAAGCGACATAGACCTGAGCTTGGATCACGTAATGATTGCAGGTATGAGGTTTGTCTTTGGCATTGATTTGAAGATTAGTTTGTGCGGCAATTGTATTGGTGATGTTAGTTAGGATGTCCATGGGTTTAAAATGCGTTTGGAGTGTGTTAAGATTTTGGATTGAGATACTATGTTGAGTTGATATGGACATACGAAGCTAATAATAATCAATTTGGGTTTGTCGAGCATACGATGTATCTATGGTATACAAGTTTACATAAACTAGCGATCCACATCCGAGCAGTTGGTGATATTGAGCTAATCTAAGCATCGTTATTCGTACCTATACCCTTGTTATCACGGTGAGTAGTGTTAGTATCCTTAGAATCGTAATCATTGGGATTAATTACGACTTGTCCCATACGTTTTGGTATTCTTATGTTCTCAAGTTTCGAAGACGAAACTTCTTTTTAGGTGGTGAGATTGTAACACCCCGACTTTTTCCCTTTTATTTAAATAATTCATTTCGTTAAATTCGTATTTTATTTCTCTTGATTCTGTTATTTTTGGCTCGAGGAAGTCGGATCACTTATCACGTGGAATAAGCGAAACCGTAGTCAAAACTTAAAAACAATGTCATTTTCTCATACGGACTCCGATTCAGGTGATTCAAAAGGCTAAACAGCGTATTTTTTCGACGCTGTCGCAACTGCCAAATTTTCAAGTTGAACCGACCGGTTCAGGTCCGAACCGATCGGTTCTGGCTGTTTTTCCGGATCAGTCAATTCGAGTTGTTTTAATTGTTTTGCACGAAATCCTTTTAATACCTAAACACCCCTTAACCCTAATATCATTTATTAGTTGCTTTTCAGCCTCAACATCATTATTCTCTCTTCTCTCTCTCTTCATTCTCTCATTAATCCTCATTAAATCATCACATAAATTCATTCAATTCACCCTCTAATCAAGCCCTAATCAGCCCTAATTCATTCCTTGCTAAATTCCTTCGGTAATTCTTATCAATTGGTTTAGTTTTCTGATTATGTTGTTATTATATGATTGTTTATTGTGTTCTTATGATTGTATGTGTTCTATGTGATGTTTGATCGAAGGAGGCCTAACCGAGGAAGACATCATCTTGATTGAGGAGGAAGGGGCTTAATTAGCTTTGGAGCATTAACAAGGTAACTGGGTGTAGCCTTAGACATATTTTGACATGTGTGAGACCATATAATTGATTGAGGATGAATTGGTTGTTGTTATGGATGTAAAGCTATGATCTTTAGGTTGGTTGTGCTATGAAATTATGATCTTTGGTCTTAATTGTGATGGTCTCACACTATTTTGTCTAATGGAATGAATTGGGATGTTTGTCATATTGAATTTGGTTTATATTGTTATTAAGTTGAATAAAGATGATCACTTTGGGGAATTATAATGGTTTATTATGGCTACTCTTGAGTTCTTATGGTTATTACTCCATATTTAACATGTAGATTATGGTTAGTGTTGAGATTGGTTACAAAAGGGGTCAATTATAGATGTTGTAGTTGTGTATATGATGGACATTGTGATGATTTTGAGTAAAGGAATAATTAAATTTATGTTGATTGTGAGTTGATTCAGGTTATTGGATTGGCGTATGTTGGTTATGAGTTAATTCAGGTTATTGAATTTGCTTGTTTGTATGCTTGAGTTAAGTGTGCGTACGGGTACGGTTATGGCTCGTGCGTGAGGAGATACGACGTCTTTTGTAGGACAGATACCGCCCTTTGGGTTCTCAACCGGTTATAGTTAGAGACTATGGTAAGTTGTATGTCGTCACCGGTTATGGTGAGGTTTGGCCAAATTAAGACAGTGTTAAGGATTTCACGGTTATGTGGGTCCATTGAAAGGGAATTCACGGTTATGTGGTTCCGTCATAGGGTTTGGAGGTATCACTGGTTAGGGTGAGGTCCGGGGTAGTTCACGGTTATGTGGCTATCCAGTTCTCCGTACTTTCTCTTGCGTTGCAGGTTGTTGATTGCTGTCTGTCATCTTGTTGTTGACAGTTTGAGCTTGTGTATCTAAAATGGACTAGTTGTTGTTGAGTTGTACTGGTTATATACGTTTATAGGTTGTTGAATGACGGTTGGTTGAGTTTGGTAGCTAATGAGTTGGCTTGAGGTTGCATTATGGTTACTATACCTTTGGGTTGTTTGTTGTATTAATGTCTATTTCAATTATGTTGGCATATGACTGGGGAGCGGCTGGTTACTCCCCACTGATTGTGGCTATTACTTTCTTTGTGGCAGGTTAGCGCGGGTTCAGGTTTGTCAAGTGAGATTGCCGTGAGGATGACCTATAGCTAGCCTTTGAGGAGATTTTGGGTTAAACTTGTTAAGATGTTTAGATTTATTATTGTTATCTCATTTTCATTATTGGAGCTGGTTTTGTAAGGGGTATGTACTCCCCACTTCTAGGCCTCAAGGCCTACCTTTTCTCGTTTGATTAGTTGCATTAGTGAGTAATGATCCGGATTCCACGGTGTTTCCGCCACCGTGGCTCGCTTTTATTATCTTTACTTTTATAAATCCTTTTTATTTCTTTATTTTATTTTGTTGGAAAATCCGGGTTGTTACAGTCTGTGTGCTGTCTACTTGTGTCTACTGCCTAATTACATTATGCTAATATTTTCACGTATAGTAATGGCAACTCTTAGTAATGTCTGGCTTATCTGCCGAACTTGTTTATTTGGGAAAATTTGGTCACTCATAATGATGAATATGGGCACCTGCAAGCATTATGTCACTGGTTCCCTTTCTCTTTGTTAAATTATAAATGATATATAACCTTTGAGTAAATGGTTAGACTAAGATGAGTCGACGACAAACTCGAATCTGACTGTTTTTCGGAAAAGTTGAGAAGTTATAATTTTACAGTAGCAATCGCATGAATTTTTCCTCCCTATTTAAACTTGAGTTGATTAATTTTTTTTAACATTGCATAATTTTAGTTCTCTTTTAAATCTAAATTATGAATGAATAATAAAGAATAGCACTCGTTTAACGATCTTAACCCCATTTTTGACTTATTAGTAGTGTGGTGTGTAAGCCGGACTTGTGTTTAATTATTTACTTTCGTGGTGACTCCTTTAATGGACTGACAGGGAGATTACTCGACCTCAAAAGAGCGTAATTGTCTGTCTTGTGATTCGAGTTCTTAGCCCGAGGGGAACCCAATCTTAGCTATTGGGAGAATGCCTGATGACTTGTCCGGTTGGACGGGATCCATCGGTTGAGGTTCGCTACATGGGTCACTTGACAGATATTTTGAAAAAAAAAAAGTGGAAAAAGTAGAAGAAAAAAAAAAAACTGTATATGAAAAAAAGAGAATGTTTAAAATAAAAAAAAGGATCAGAAAAAAAAGGAAAAAAGATGAATGAAACAGAAAAAAGTGTATATTCTGAGGAGGTATCGAGTACACCTTAGGTAACCGGGAAAACGATTCACACATTGGTGTGGTAATACAAGGTGCCGAAAGTAACTGTAACACCCCGGCCCCAACCAAAGGCCGAAATGTCATCCACGGTAGCTCGCCAGGCTGCGTACATCGCCCACAGACCAACACGGGTCCTTTCCAGTGCACTTTGCCCTCACTCGTGCACATCCTGAGAACTTCCCAGAAGGTCACCCATCCTAAGACTACTCTCCAGCAAGCACGCTTAACTGAAGAGTTCTTAAAGATGAGCCACCAGAAAAGAAGATGCATCTGGTTGATATGAGTAGTACTTACAATCCTTTTAAGCACTATGTCACTTGAGCTCATCACATGGACAACTTCAACGGGGAACCCGGCCCGAATAACCTCGGACAACACCGGGTGTTACACACCACTCAAGAACGCAACGCCCTTCTGGCGCTCGTAGCTATTTACAATATAGCATTCCAGAATCCTCCCCAGCTAGATGCGTACCTAGGATTCGACCACACGGCTAGGTGCGTACCTAGGATTCGACCACACGGTCGCCGGGTTGCTCTGATACCATTTGTAACACCCCGGCCCCAACCAAAGGCCGAAATGTCATCCACGGTAGCTCGCCAGGCTGCGTACATCGCCCACAGACCAACACGGGTCCTTTCCAGTGCACTTTGCCCTCACTCGTGCACATCCTGAGAACTTCCCAGAAGGTCACCCATCCTAAGACTACTCTCCAGCAAGCACGCTTAACTGAAGAGTTCTTAAAGATGAGCCACCAGAAAAGAAGATGCATCTGGTTGATATGAGTAGTACTTACAATCCTTTTAAGCACTATGTCACTTGAGCTCATCACATGGACAACTTCAACGGGGAACCCGGCCCGAATAACCTCGGACAACACCGGGTGTTACAGTAACCCCTTCCCTTGAGACCTTAATATTTGGCTGAAACCCACCGTCTAATAGTTGATATGTGGGGTGAAAGGTAGTGAAATTGAGTTGTGAAGGATGAAAAGTTCGTTTATAATTTCAATTTAAAAGCGTCTAAAATTTGTAATGTTGTCTATTATTCGATTGTATAGTTTGTAGTGGAGGAGAAATTTTATTGTATGCGCTGCTAATTCATATGCTCTGTTTACGATGTTCTCAAAATATATTTTAAGTTTGTCGTTGACCATTCTTAAGTCATTTTAAGGTTGAGTGTGATGATATTTTTAGTAGCTCGGTTTGTCATTGTCGAGGACGACAATAAGCTAAGTGTGGGGGAATTTGATAAGTGTATAATTATTCGTAATTTTATTATATTATATTGCACATTTAGAGTCATCTTTTATATCATTCGAGAGATATTTATAAGTTTTCATAAAATATAAGTTTATAAGGAGTTAAATATTGTTTTGTTGTAAATTTGATATTTTATACATCGTTTTATTTAGGTACTAGCCGAGAACGAAAAGAGGATTGGACCGAATGAGCCGAAGCCCAACAAATTGAAGCCTGTAGGTAATGGGCCACAACAAAACACGTAACATCACATTGAGTTTCAAGGGGAAATGAAATTAAAGAAAGTGGAGCACTAAGAGAAAAGAAGAGCAAAGCACATACACAGCATCAGAAGCAACGCAATAACGAGGGAAGAGCACTGATGGAAATCCGGTCTTCGAGTGCTTTCCAAATTCCATCTTATTTCCAAAATCAGCCCCAATATCTATCTCTTTCCATCTATTTCGTGGAATATTTATCTCGAATCTTTCCAAATGTAATCAGAAAAATACCCCCAAAATCCTATATAAACCCATCAATTTACATGGTAAAAGGAGGGCGGAAATACCCGATTTTGCACAGTGATTTTGAGAGCAATTCGTGACGATTTTTGGGTGAATTAGTGCGTGAGAGCAGTAGAAGACACGTACTCGAGCGTCGTCCTAGCACACGGTCGAGTAGGGGTGAATTTGGAGCTCGGTTGGAGGTTCAACGCCTGAATTCCGAGTCGTACATGTTCCGGTCTAAAATTAAGCTCTCTCAACTCTTTTGTATCTAATTACGCTTCATAATCGTTGATTAATTTTAGTTTTATTGACTGATTTTGAGTTGTGTTGGTTTTTGAATGATTAGTGTTCATTGTTTTACTAGTTCGATTATAAGATTCAATTTTGATTTATAATTTGCTATCTTATCGTGAGTAATTATTAAATTCACTGCTATTTGTGTGATTTTGGCCTAGTTCGAATTGCATAGAGTGAGTAGCAACTAATTTAAACTGAAATATGCGAATTGAGTTTAGTTTCGATTAGGGTAAAATGTGATCAATTAAGGCTTAAGTATTGACGACACTTGAGAATTAATTGGATTAATGAGGTCTTCTTTGTTCAGTAATGCTGCTAAATTGATTAGTTTAGAATTAATCTCGGCCTAATTCAGATTTGTTGTAATCTAAGAGAAGATAGGGAGGTTTTGCTATCTTAATCTCCGCAGTTAATCCGTTAATCACTTTGAAATCGAAACAATTTGTTGTCAGTTAACAAACTAAAATTACCTATAAGAAATACGGACTTGAATTATGGGTATTCGCCGACATCTGTAAATATTAGTTAGGTTAGTTTTATTTTTCTGTTAATTATTTAAACTCTAGGAAAACAAAATTTAAACCCCCCTTAAATCGTAAATACGACTAACACTCTTAATTACTTGACTGATAAAATCATCACACTTAGAGTATTTCCTATCTCTCCGTGGGATCGACCCTACTTACCCTTTACTATCGTTAATATTTTTGAGGCAAAGATAGGTTTATAAATTATTAATTTGTAGCGCTTAACGACACGCTATCATGAGGCGCCTAGTTGCAGTTCCCTTGGCTCTTCGGGAGTTCCCACGTTGATGGTTATAGTGTCCTCGATGATTGGATCTTGCGTTGGTTTGCTTACGATGTTTGCAATGTATTTATTTAACGATTGTTCATTCGTTAGTTTGTTTTTATCGCACGAGTTAGTGTGATGTGTTGCGTTGTTTTGCGTGTTGCGATTCATTTGTTTGTTGTTTGTTTTTTGTTTGTTGTTTGTTTTTTGTTTGTTGTTTGTTTGTTTTTAGCTTGAGACGAGACATAAGCAAACTTATTCGTATTATTCATTAAAGAAGAATTGTTTGACAAATTGAGAGAAGAGTTGGAGCTAGCCTCATGAATAAAAAGTCTAAGCTAAAGCTAGAGGATGGTTCGACAGATGACCCGACGCCTACGACATTGGAGCTTAAAAGAATTTCTTATTCTTCGTCTTCAGTGTCGGTCTTGCTTGAGTCGTTCTCGCTTGAGTTTTCACCGTTTCGCGAGGTTATCTTCTCAAATTAGAGAGGTCCTTCTCCCGTGATGAGTTGATATTTTTGGCCCAGCGCGTCGGTCCACTTGAGGGTTTTGTACCACCCATTTAAGGTTTTCTCGACGACGTCGGTGATGAGGTCGTCGGGATTGAAGCTTCGGTTTCGGATAATAGACGAGACCAAGTCCTCGTTGGTTTTGTTAGTGAACGGATGTTCGCCTTCACTAGCGAAGCAGTGTTCTTGAGACTTGGTGGAGGCGTTTGGGTCGTGCCTTCCACCTGAGACAAAGTACTCACTCATGTCAAACGAGTAAGGTTTAAGTTTTAGCTTGCGCGCGAACTTGCGCTTCTTGACCTCTTTGGAGATTTCCTCGAGGTCGCCTTCTTTTGGTTTGTAGCCTAGACCCATGGTGGGCCAAAGGCTATGGTTGTCTTTCGTCTCGAAGGGCTTGTAGGTTCGAATAGGTGCGCTTGCGATGGCGCCTATTTCGAAGTTGAAGCTGCAAGGATCCTCGTATTCCTCGATCGTAATTTCCGCGGCGTTGCGCTCCTTGGGTGCATCAAGGAGAGCGCAGAAATTGGATGCGTTGATGGTTATAACCTCGTTGTTTAGAGGTAGATTCACCTTTTGATGTAGCATGGATGTCACGGCTCGCACTGCGTGAATCCACGGTCGTCCTAAGAGCATGTTGTAGGACAGTGTCATGTCGATAACCTGAAAATCGACCTTTCATTCTATAGGGCCGGTGCGTACATGAAGGGAGATTGTCCCTTTCACGCTACGTTTGGTCCCATTGAAGGCTTTGACTCCTTCGGTGCTCGGTTTAAAGTCCTCGTCGTTTAGCTCTAGGCAGCGCGCGGTCGACAAGGGTTGTAACACCCGGTGTTGTCCGAGGTTATTCGGGCCGGGTTCCCCGTTGAAGTGGTCCATGTGATGAGTTTAAGTGACCTAGTGCTTAAAAGGATTGTAAGTGCTACTCATATCGACAAGATGCATCTTCTTTTCTGGTGGCTGATCTTAAGAACTCTTCAGTTAAGCGTGCTTGCTGGAGAGTAGTCTTAGGATGGGTGACCTCCTGGGAAGTTCTCAGGATGCGCACGAGTGAGGACAAAGTGCGCTGGAAAGGGCCCGTGTTGGTTTGTGGGTTATGTACACAGCCTGGCGAGCTACCGTGAATGACATTTTGGCCTTTGGTTGGGGCCGGGGTGTTACAAGGGTAAAACATTTACCGCGGACCCATTGTCAATTAGGGTCACGGGTAGAGTTTTCTTTCTACATTCGGCGCTAATGTAACACCCGGTGTTATCCGAGGTTATTCGGGCCGGGTACCCCGTTGAAGAGGTTCATGTGTTGGCTCAAGTGACATAGTCCTTAAAAGGATTGTAAGTACTACTCATATCAACAAGATGCATCTTCTTTTCTGGTGGCTCATCTTAAGAACTCTTCAGTTAAGCGTGCTTGCTGGAGAGTAGTCTTAGGATGGGTGACCTCCTGGGAAGTTCTCAGGATGTGCACGAGTGAGGACAAAGTGCGCTGGAAAGGGCCCGTGTTGGTTTGTGGGCGATGTACGCAGCCTGACGAGCTACCGTGAATGACATTTCGGCCTTTCGTTGGGGCCGGAGTGTTACAAATGGTATCAGAGCAACCCGGCGACCGTGTGGTCGAATCCTGTGTCTTGTTGGCCAGGTACGCACCTAGCTGGGGAGGATTCTGGAATGCTATATTGTTGGTAGCTACCAGGCGCAACGAGGACGTTGCGTTCTTCAAGTGGGGGTGTGTAACACCCGGTGTTGTCCAAGGTTATTCGGGCCGGGTACCCCGTTGAAGAGGTTCATGTGTTGGCTCAAGTAACATAATGCTTAAAAGGATCACTACAAAAAAACAGTCAAAATGCGACGGACGAATTCCGTCGCAAAAGGCCTAAATCCGTCGCAAAATGGTCATTTGCGACGGATTCTGCGACTAAACCGTCCCGTCGCAAAAACTGGTCGCAAAAAATAGATTTGCGACGGAATCGTCGGTCGCAAACCAATTGCGACGGAATCGTCGGTCGCAAACAACTTACGACGGTTATTTCAGTCGCAAAATAGTCCGTCGCAAACAACCTGATTTGCGACGGAGGATATGTCTGTCGCAAATTCTGCGACGGATTGTCCGTCGCAAATCATGTTGTTTTCCAATAAGGAAGGTCCCACAATATACTCCGTTTCCATCATCCCAACTTTCTAGCTTTCAAAGCCTTCAATTCAGCTTCACTAGCATCAACAACAGTGGGTAGAGGTTCCACAATTTTCCAGACTTCGTCTCCAGACAACAATTGTGGTCGGGCATCAAGTTCCACGGGTTTTCTCTTCAAAAAACTTTTATCCCTACGATACGGGTGGTCGGCTTTCAAAAACTTTCTATGACAATCGAACCAACTCCACTTCCCACTATGCTTAAGCCAGAAGCACTTATTTTTATCACCACAATAAGGACATGCCTTTCCTCCTTGAGTTGACCAACCAGAGAGCATGCCATAGGCGGGAAAGTCGTTAATCGTCCATAATAGTGCAGCTCTAAGTTGGAAGTTCTCTTTCCTCGAAACACCGTAGGTAAATACTCCATTTTCCCACAACTCTTTTAATTCTTTCACCAATTTGCGGGTATACATCTAAATTTTTCTTTGGATTGTTTGGACCGGGAACAATTAAAGAAAGAAAAATGAATTGTCTTTTCAAACAAAGTGAAGGAGGAAGATTGTATGGTGTTAACATTACTGGCCAAGTCGAATAGGGTTTACCGAATTGATTAAATGGTGCAAATCCATCCGTACAAAGGCCTAATCGAACATTTCTAGTCTCGCTTGCAAAATCGGGATATGTAGCATCTAAATGTTTCCAAGACTCACAGTCAGCCGGATGAACCATAGTACCACCTACTCGAGGGTTCTCCGCATGCCATCGCATTTGTTCGGCTATATGTTTAGTAGCATACAACCTTTGAAGACGAGGTCCAAGTGGAAAGTAGAGGAAGCATTGTTGTGCCACACGTTTCCCCCGTTCATTTGTGTTTGGTTTATATCTTTCAAGACCACATTTTCGGCATGCATCTAAATTCTCGTCTTCCTCCCAAAACAACATACACCCTTCATCACAAGCATCTATCTTCTCGACTGGTAATTGAAGACCTTTTAGCAATTTTTTAGCAGCATAAAAATCTTTGGTCATTTTGTTATTTTTAGGGAAAGCGTCTCCAAGCAAACTACTAATCGAGTCAACAACCCTATGAGACAGATTATGGTCACACTTTAACGTGACTATTCTAGATGCAGCTTCCAACACTGACATGGGGCTTCCTTCATACAAAGGTTCATCGGCCTTGTTTAACATGTCAAAAAAAGCTTTCACTTGAGGGTTTGGGGCCTCGTTTATTTCAGCTGCATTCAACGCTTCCTCCCTAATTGTGTCTACTTCATCTCGTAAAGCGTCATTTATCATTTCTCGATAAGGATTATCATCAACCGGTACCACCGTGTATCTAGGTCTATCATCTACGGGAAAATCCTCTCCGTGACCAAACCAACTGAAGTAATTTTTCATAAAACCTCGTTTAATCAAATGAGTTCTGACATTGGACTCATTCAACCATTCTGAGTTGCAACAATTCACACATGGACACCTAATCTTTTCACCATTACTGTTGAAATCCGGCAAAAGTTTAGCATGTTCGATAAATGAGATCACCCCATTAGCATATCCAACTTTCACTCTCTTATTATCATCCAAACGGTCGTACATCCAACTACGTTCTACTCTCTTCATGGTCAATCAGTCTACAAAAATAGAGTTTCAGCAACATAGTTAAATTTGTAGTGATTTGTTTTTTTTGGAAAAAAACGTGTAGTCATAGGTAACTTCTTATCTCTCCAACCTAAACCCATCTTTGAATGATCAATATCACTAACAAATAGTTATAATTGTTTATGTAATAGTAAAAATTTCGGCAGCAATTCGCATCAGTTCTCCAGATACACAAATAAATCGAGTTTCCTCAAAATATATGTATCCAGAGAACATCAGCTTAATAATTGCTACCAAAATTTATACTATTACATAAACAAATATAACTAGTTGTGAAGCTATGTGATATTAATCATTCAAAGACAGTCCCAAAAATGGGGACTATTCAAAAATTATTCCTAATGAATAATTCTCGAATGGGTATACTACGGTCAACGCAAAATTTTTTTCATTTTACATCATTTCAATAAAATACTTAATTCTAACGTAACAAAACACACAATCAACCTACTAATAGTGGCTCTACAATTCTCTAAAATAACCGAATAATAGCTCTATTAGTCTCTAAATTAACCTAACAATGGCTCTACAATTCTCTACATTAACCTAACAATAATGGCTCTATAATTCTTATCATTAACCTAACAAAGGCTCTACAATTCTCTAAATTAGCAAATGTTAAAGTGATTCAATTAACATAAACAATTTTAAACACATAAACTCAAAGTAATTCAATTTTAATTAACATAATCAACTTAAACAACCCAATTAACTCATTATTTATAACTAATTCAATTAACTTAACAAAACTTTAAACTTATCAACTCAAACATAATAAACAAATTCACTTAACTCATTATTTATAACTAATTCAATTATTTATAATAACTTAAAACTTAACATAATCAACTCAAACTAATCAACTTAACATACATTAACATCTAATCAACTTAACAAAACTAATCAAACTTAACCCAATCAATTTAACTTAACAAAACTAATCAACTCAAACATAATAAACTAATCAACTTAACATAATCAACTCAAACTAATCAACTCAAACTAATCAACTTAACATACATTAACATCTAATCAACTTAACAAAACTAATCAACTTAACCCATTCAAATTAACTTAACAAAACTAATCAATTCAAACATAATAAACTAATCAACTTAACATATATTAACCCTAATATCAAACTTAATCAAATTACCTCAAACTAATGAAATGAAAACTTAACATAATAAAATTAAATTAACCTAAATTAACATAATAAACTAATTAAATCAAATCATTTGGGGAAAGTGTCGCCGGAGTACTAAAATGTCGCCGGAGTACTAAATCATATCTAAATTAACATAATAAACTAATTAAAGAAAAATTGAAAAAACCATACTCTAATTAATTTGGGGAAAGTGTCGCCGGAGTAGGGAGGCCGCCGGAGGAGATAGTGTCGCCGGAGTAGGGAAGCTCGCCGGAGTAATGGGACAACGGACGATTTGGGGCGATTTGGGGGCGGTTTTTGTTTTTTTTTTTTTTTAGTCTGAAACAAATGAGGAAGGAAAGAAAACTCGCGAAATATTTAATGTGCTTTGCGACGGAAATTTGCGACGGATACCTTTATCCGTCGCAAAATTTGCGACGGAATGCTTTATCCGTCGCAAATGTCTGACACAAGGAATATGCCAGCGAATATTCGCTGGATTTGCGACGGACTACAAATTCCGTCGTAAACTTTGCGACGGATATTTGCGTCCGTCGCAATATCCCGTCGCATAGTGTTATTTTTTTCGCTCGAAATTTTTGGCGGGAGTGCTTTGCGACGGGTTTGCGACGTCTCGCCGTCGCAAAACATAAATCCGTCGCAAACTATTCTGTCCGTCGCAAAATTCTGTTATTTGCGACGGAATTTTTTTCCGTCGCAAACTCCCTCGCATTTCGACTGTTTTTTTGTAGTGGATTGTAAGTATTACCCATATCAACAAGATGCATCTTCTTTTCTGGTGGCTCATCTTAAGAACTATTCAGTTAAGCGTGCTTGCTGGAGAATAGTCTTAGGATGGGTGACCTCCTGGGAAGTTCTCAGGATGCGCACGAGTGAGGACAAAGTGCGCTGGAAAGGGCCCGTGTTGGTTTGTGGGCGATGTACGCAGCCTGACGAGCTACCGTGAATGACATTTCGGCCTTTCGTTGGGGCCGGGGTGTTACAGCTAATGTAGAGTGCTAAGTTGTGATTAGCGCCAAATGTTGGGAATTCATTATCGGAAAAGGTAATGGCCCCTGCGAGCCAATCCCTTGTAACGTGATTGACCATTTGGTCAGGTGAAATGTCTGCATCCACGCTTGCTATTTGTAGAGCGCGAATGAACGCATTTCTATGTTCGGCAGAGTCTCGTAGGAGAGCCCAAATAGAAACGTCGGCCTTAGTGCGAACGAGTTGCTTTTGAAGCGTCTTGCTCGTGTTAGGCGGTAGGACCATCGAGGTAGATGGTGCGTCCTTAGAGGGTGCGTCCTCTTGGACCAAGGCTTTGACCTTGTCGGCGGCGGTGGCCTCCTTTACATGGGCATCTGTGAAGATGTTTTGGTAAGGTCGCCCAGAGAGAGTGAGGTGTGAAACCTTGTCTTTGGTCTCAGGCTCGACCTTGTCGCTTTTGTTTTGGGGCTTGTTGCCCTTTTTCTTTCCTCTCTTATTCTTGTTCTTGCCCTTCTTGTTGTTTTTAGAAGGGGTGGAGGAAGAGTTGCTTTGTGTTGTTGATTTGAGCGACGACCTTGTTAGGTGGTGGCCATTTACCCTCACTCTCGCTACTAGAGTACCATACGCCATTGACTTGCTTGTTGTTGAACGCGTTTAGGTCGTCCTCAATTTGGGTGGCAATGTTGACGAGGTGTTGGAAGTTGCGTATGTTAGCATACCGAACATGGGTTTGGTACACTGGGTGTAAGTCCTCGATGAGATCATGTACGAGCTCATCTTCGTGCACGAGACTTACGAGGTGTGCATTTAGCTCCTTCCATCTAGCAAGGAACTCGGTAAAGCTTTCGCCAACGTTACTCTCCATAATAAGGTATGAGCAATCAATGACGGGGATGGTGCCCACAAAGATTGCGTGGTTAGCTAAAGGATTGTCCTTGTTGGACGGCTTACCATTGGCGGTTGGTTTGTCAAGCTTTCCTTGATCAATGAGATCTTGGATAGCATGCTTCAGTTTGAACCAGTTTTCAGTATCGTGCCCTTTGCCTCGGTGGTTGCACAGAAGGCGTTGGGGTCCCACGACTTCGGCTTCTTGTCCTCAGGCGGCTCGCTAGTAGGCCCAATAGGCTGCAAGTAGTTTTTATCGACC
Source organism: Dianthus caryophyllus (assembly GCA_023091065.1). Lineage (NCBI taxonomy): Eukaryota > Viridiplantae > Streptophyta > Magnoliopsida > Caryophyllales > Caryophyllaceae > Dianthus > Dianthus caryophyllus. The sequence goes on from CM041519.1 coordinate 29,379,261, forward strand.
AACCTCTTGAATGCCTTAGTGTAAGACATGTAAAGAGTGTCGAAATTCCTCCTAGGCTTGAAGGAAGTAGAGGTAGAAGTGGCAAATGAGTCAAGATTGCCAAAGGTGCGATTTTCGTCGCCATTGGTCGCGCGTGTCGACTTGGACCAGTTTCCTTGATATGCATGGCCAGTGTACTTGGCCATGGTTCCAGTTCTAAGGTCGTCCTCGATTTGAGTGCCGACCTTGGTGAGTTGCTTGAACGTTTGTATGTTGCTATACCGCATGTAGAATTGGTACACGGGTCGCAAGTTGTTAACAAATTTGTAACAAGTCAATGTTGTCTCTATATGATCGAACTTGGTTGAGTAATTTGTAATAGGTATGATGTATACCTTATCACCAAAGTTGTAATCGGGTTTTTATAATTAATGTACTTACATTTTCCCAAAAAAAACAAATTTAGGCACAAGTTCGTCCTCGCGTGGACAGTTTGGGATTTGTGCACTAAGCTTATTCCACCTAGTAAGGTACTAACTGAATCCTTCGTTGTCCTTTTCCGATAGGACTTCAAGGGTGCGAATCGAGACTTGGGTGTCGTCGTTGTCTCGATATTGGTGGTCAAATTCGACCGTGATGTCTTTAAATGACGAAAGACGTTGTGGGTCTATCGAGTAGAACCACGTCTTGGGTATGGCCGCGAGAGAGTGCGGGAAGAGCAATTGCCAATGTTTTGCCTCGACCCCTTTGATACCCATTTGTGATTTGAAAGCCCTAATGTGAGTGATTGGGCTCTCGTGACCTTGGAAAATCGGGAGGTCACTAAGGGCGAGTTTGCTAGGTAACTCGTCCTTAATGTTTTGAGGAATGTTCTCGTTTTCCTTGATGGAGTAGCCTCCTGGGGTGCAGAAGCGCTCCTCCATAGCTTGGTGTTTCTTGGCGTGTTTATCCGCCTCGTCCTTGATTCTTTGCTCCATACGATCCACCTCGGTCTTATGGTGGGTTAGTAGGAGGTTGAGATCGTTTGTCAGCTTGGTGACTTGTTCACGGAGTGCGCTAACATCGTCATTGCCGGCCATTTTGCGGGTGTAGGTTCGTTTCTTGTGGGGGATGATGACTCGGTTCTTAGTGCGGCGAGTATCCAGTTGAAACCTACATTCGAATGGAGTGCATTAATGACACGATAAACTTGATTGACACGTTATTTATGCATTCGTTTAGCTCATTTCATTTAAAAAGATTCTTTTAAGCTAGAAAAAAAAGGAAGTTTTCGAAAATGTTTGAGCTAGGAGTGTTTTTGAGACGAGGATGCGTGCGCGCAACTCGCCTCGATGTTAAAATGTTTTGTTTGCTTTGCATCCACTTAGCCGAAGTGACGGTATGTTGTCATGGGCTAAAGTTGGATGTGCGAAAAAAATTAGACTCAAAAGCAGTTAGCTTTGTTGGAGTAAGTGTCCTCCACAATAGTGCGATTACTTAATAAATCTCAATTAAGGAATACATGGGGATAATCCTGTATTATTGTCAATTGATTAACGTAAATCAATAACGGTTGGCTGACTAGAGTTTGACGTTATTGTCGTGAGAACGGCGGTAATCAATTGATCCCTTTAAGTCACACCTATAGGAACGTACTCCAAATAATAAGCTAATTAATTGTATGAGATACGATTAAATTAGTTACTTGATAAATCGACTAACGGTTAGTCAGTGAATTAATTTAGAGAGAAATCGAGTTGTGAACTCGGATGATTGAATTTTATATCGATAAAATTATTAGAGGAGATGAGAATTAGTGATTAAATGTTAATTCACTAATCATGTATATTTTACTAATGAGATTAGTAAAAGTACAATTTTAATATATGTGTAAGTGTACATGTATATTAAGGAAGAGCTTAATTAATTTACACTTTATTATATTAGATAATTAAGTGATAAATTATAACTATTTGTGGGACAAATATTGAAAAACAAATAGACCCATGAGACACATTTTGGACCATCCAAAATGAGAGAAGGGAGGAAGCTTCCCTTTTGTCTTATGTGCTTTGTATTGTTGTTACTTGTTTATGCATGCAAAGAACACCATCATTAGCATGCATGAGTTTGTGCTAAACAAGAAAAAACAAAGCAAACACTCTTCATTTCCTCTCCTCTTGGCCTAGTAAAATACGTGTGTTGGACACACTTCTTTTTGCTTGTTATTCCTTTAAAATAAAAGGCCAAAGTGAGAAGATGATTCATGCATTCATTTTACACTCATCTCTCCACTATTTCTCTCTAAACTTTCTAATAATAATAATAAGTAACTAGTACTTATATTTCTATCTATTACTAAGAGTTAGTAATAATATTATTCACATATTATTAAGTATTTATTAGTGATTTCTAGATCAAAATCACTAATAGATTTTGGTGTACTTCTTGGGTGCAACAAGAAGGAGGTTTCCTATTTTGGAAACTCGGGTTTTGGAGGATCATCCTAACTCATAGCTCAAGAAACAAAACAAGAAAGGAGTTCTTGTTTTGTGCCCATCATTCCTTGTAAGAAGGTATAAATTTTTATAAACCTATAACAAAGTATTTATGTAACCACATAGATCTTGCTCATCAAATTAGAGTAATTTGATTTACACTAATATTTGACTAGTGAATGGGATAAGATCCCTACAAGTGGTATCAGAGCTAAGGCTTGTGGTTACAAATTTATTTTGTTATTTTTGGAGTTTTATGTATTTATTGAGAATAAATATGATAAAATCTGAAAATAGTGTTAAAAATGGTTTTAACACGAGATTTTATAGCATGCAAATTTTATGGTCTCATGAAGTTACTGGTCAAATTTCGTAATTTTTGAAATTTGTTTGCTAATTAAAATAAGTTTTATACAAAACCGAGCAAAAAGTATGTTTTTGGCTAAAATAATAACTATAAATAGTTATAGTTGGAATCTGGTCTCGAAATTTTTACACAGTGATATACGCTATTTATAATTTCTGCATGTAAATTCTCAAACTTAGATTTTGAGTTTTGATTATTTATCCATTTATTTGATAAAAAACGATATATAAAGCATTTTAATGTCAAAAATATAGTAAACTTTGTTTTCTGGGCATGAAATTTATACCACCGTTTTTATATATTTGGAGGATGCTAAGGTATAAATTTGGCGATTTAAATCACTGTTTGAAGGTTTTATTGATTTTATGAGATAAAATCGATGAAATCGTATGTTTATTGTTATAAAAATAATTCGTAAAATATTTTGAGCAAGCTTTTCATTTTTGACATCTTGGAAGTGTTCCAGAATGTACAAATTTTTTTTCCAAAATAAAAATGGTTTTATTTTATATTATATTGTATTTTAATGCTTTATTCATAAAGTGTTATGATTAAAGTTAAAGTAATTAGCACAATGACCACTAAAGTGAACTAAAATCACCATGAATTAGTGAAAACTAATTTTGGGTGTTCTAAATTAGTTTAGAAGTTTTAGTTCAAGCTTAAAAGGTGTTTTAAGCATTATTGATTAATATGAGATTAATCGATTAAATATGAGACCGATTTTTAACAATTTAATGCGATTATTGTTTAGGGCGATTTTAGCATGTCTTTATTTATAAGCTTTTTATTATGCATGTTTGAATGAATGTTTATTTTGAATGAATGTTTATTCTTACTAGTATGGCCATAGTTTGTTATATTTTTACCGATATTGCCCGTAATGAAAGGGAATATCGTGTGGTTTTGTAATTAAATGCGATCTCGTATCGCCGGTTTGTAATTTTAATAGTTTATTTCATTTATAAATGTATAATAGGATTGCTATGTATTCATTTGTAATTTATACTTGTTACTATTTGTAAACCGAAGACCGGCGATGGATCGAGATGAAGCCTTAGAAGTGTTCTAAAGTTTGCAAGGAGGAGCCTTGGATGAGGTTCTTATGAAAAGGGACCAAAGGAGTTGGTTTTCAATTTGTAACTCCTTGTAATTTTAATTTCTTTTAGGTGGCCATACTAGGTTTTTGCTTATGCTTGCTTATGCTTGTTTGATTGCTTATTTTTCCGCACACATGCCAAAATCGACATGCATGCCACGATATCCCACTATGATTGTCGTTTTAGGTCGCCATTCTTAAATTAGTTCACTTATAAAGAATTTTATGACTAAAATCGACAAGATCACCCACATTATTTAACAAATGAATTGAGATTAAGCCTTCCCAAATGTGGCAACTATGAACCCCATGTTCGTGAGGACCTCCGCAACGTGGAACCTCGTTACCATGGGTAAGTAGTGGGAGGAAGTCCCATGCTAATTTGGTTTGGACTCAACCAAATAAGAGTTATTTGGGGCTAATGGATGCATTTTATAGAAAATCATCAACCAAGCATTCTAGTGTAGAATTAGTCAAGTGTTGACTTATCGTTTTTATATAAAAGAAAACATGAGATGTCTAATTTTATATGAAAAACGAGTCTTGGAATCATTTATATAATTTCGTGGGAGATCATTATATAAATGGACATTTGTTTTAAAAGGAGTTTTAGCAAATGTCATCAATGTACAATGAATGTTAATATATTTCCTCATATTTGTTGTAGAATTATTTACTAGAAATCGCAATGACAACCTCAACTCCCGCACCCATTTTGGGTAAATATTCATGGTTGAGAACCGTGATGGATAAATGTATCCTAAAAGATGACGGTAGCAACCTTGTTGAATGGGATTCGACTATAAGGGGCGCCGCTCAATCTGACAATGTGCTTAAATACCTTACCGAACAACCCCCCGCCGAACCCGAACTTAGGGCCACCGCGGCGGCACGAGCCGCCTACGATGAGCACCTAAAGGGGGACAATGACTTGAAAATTGTGTTGATTTGGTCAATGTCACCTACTCTCAAATTTCGCTTCGTTACTCACAAAGTGCATATGAGATATTCACTCGAGTGACGACGATGTGCTTTAACCAAGAGAACATCAAAGTGAATGAGATTGAGAGAAAAGATGTTCTTTCAATGAGATTGAAGAACATAAACATTGTGGTCAAGAAAGGGAAGTGATACACGTTATTTATATAGCTTTTATGCCCCCGTGTTAGTTGCATTTAGCTCACATTTGCTCGATTACATTATCGTTTTAGTAGCTATTTCCTTTATATTGCGATACTGTCGTTCCTCGTGTGTATTTTGCAGGTTTTGGCAGTCCTGAGCTGAAACCTGAGTCGTTTGGAGCATTTACAAGTATCGAGAAGTCAAGACGAGGCTCGAGAGTTGATTTGGAGTCAATACGATGATTTGTGAAGTCAAACCTATAGGTTCAGAGCGAAACCTATAGGTTCAGAATACGTGAAACAGAGTTAAAGCTGCTGGAAACTTCTGATGGCCTTAGAACCGATCGGTTCTACCCAAACCGATCGGTTTGCCCCATGAACCGATCGGTTCAACCCCCCGAACCGATCGGTTCTGATGCTTTATTCTCCGGATTTTCGTTGGCCTATAAATACAACTCGAGTTAGGGTTTAGACTCATGCTTTTTATTATATTTTCAGATTAGAATTAGAATAGCTTTTCTCTCTTTTCAAAACTCACAAACTCTTAGTTTAGCTTTAATTATTCTTGCAAGATTCAACCTTTTACTTTGCGATTCCCGATTACTCCAGGTTTAATTTGATTGTTCTTATTTTATCTCATCATGCCTATTATATTTAATTGCTTTGCTCTTAATTTCTCCATGTCTAGCTAATTCTCAATTAGGGTTTAAGGTGATTGTGGCATTGATTCAGAACATGTTTTAATCGTTCATATTGATTGAATTTGTGCAATTGATTTCTTCCTGCGCGTTTTAATTATCAATTGAATTTAGGGACGCCTTTATTGAATTGAATTTAGGTTGTTTCAGTTTAAGATCGAAAGCCTAATTGAAACTAGACTCACGCGTAATCGATAAGTTGAATTTAGTACGTAGCGAGAGCCCGCTAAATTTGCTTAAGGTTGAAATTGACTCGAGAGAGCGTTTTCCTAAAACCTAATCACATTGCATGATTTCAGTTGATTGAATTTCCTTCTGAGTTGAGTTCTGAACCGATGTCACATGAACCTGATACCCTAATATCCCTCTCATACACCTTTTACATCATTTTTATTATCGTTCTAGTTTAGCTCTACAAAACACCCTCTTTCACACCCTAGAGACCGACCTAGATAGCTAAGCGATCCTTTGACTTCATCCTTCTCCCTGTGGATTCGACCCTGCTTACCACTAGCTTCTGTTAGTTGTTTGTTAGGTTATTTTGATTAGGCTTGACGACTTTAGCCTCATCAGGAAGGGAGCTAATAAAGCTCGGTTCAAGGAAGATAAGGGTAAGGGAATGCTATTGAGAATAGCAAGCCCAAACCCGGTCGTTGGAAGCGCAATTGTCCCAAATTCTTGAAGGAAAAGAATGATGGATGTGCGACATCCAAAGATATTGTTCCTTCTAGTCTTTATATGATTGACATAAATCATGCTTGCATTTCTACATGGGTATAGGATACCAGATGTGGATCTCATCTTTGCAATCACTTGCAGGGAATGAGAAACGTGCGAGCAATTAGCCAAGAGTGATGTAAATCTCCGCATGGGTAATGAAGCTAGAGTAGCGGCCATGTCCGTGGGAACCTATGTACTCGCTTTAGCTAGTGGTTTAGAGTTGTACTTGAATAACTGTTATTTTGTACTAACTCTAACCGAAAACATTATCTCCGTCTCCGTGTTAGATGCGGAAGACTTTTGTTTTATGATTAAGGACAATCGGTGTACTTTTTCATTTAATGATATGGTTTATGGTGAAGCCATTTCAATCGGAGGTATTTATGTTTTAAATGATGTCAATGTGTAGATACCTGATGAGGCTAAAGTCGTGGTCACCTATCAAAATAAACCTAAAGACTACTAACTAGGTAGCTAGTGGCAGTAGGGTCGAGATCCACAGGGAGAGGGACGAAGTCAAAGGAATGCTTAGTGATCTAGGTCTAACTCGGAGTAACAAAAAGTCGGTGTTTTCAAGAGCTAAACTAAAGGCAATGAAAGCAAAGAGAATTAAATAAGAATGAGAGGGAGATTAGGGCATTCGGGATCATGTGACGTCGATTCAAGAACTAACTCAAAAAGGATTATCAGTCAATTGAAATCATGCAAGTGATTAGGTTTAGGAAAACGCTCTCTCGAGTCAATTTTAACCTTAAGCAAATTTAGCGGGCTCTCGCAACTTACTAAATTCAACTTATCGATTACGCGTGAGTCTAGTTTCAATTCGGCTTTCGATCTTAAACTGAAACAACCTAAATTCAATTCAATAAAGGCGTCCCTAAATTCAATTGATAATGAAACGCGTAGGAAGAAATCAACTTGCGCAAATTCAATCGATTAAAGCAATTAAAACATGTCTTGAATCAATATCACAATCACCCTAAACCCTAATTAAAGAATTAGCTAGACATGGGAAGGGAAAAAGCAAAACAATTAATGAATAATAACATGATGAAATAGAATAAGAACAATGAAATTAAACCTGGAATAATTGTTGAATTCAAAGTATCGATCTTGCAAAAGTAATTCAAACTAATCTAAAGGTTTTTGAGAGTTTAAAAGAGAGAAAAATCTAATTCTGATGTAAAGCTGAAAACTATATTGAAAAGCATAAGTAAAACCCTAACTTCGGATTGTATTTATAGGCCAACGAAAATACGCGAAACAGGGTAAGTGAACCGAGCGGTTCGGGGAGGGAACCGATCGGTTTAAGGGGCAAACCGATCGGTTTGGTATAGAACCGAGCGGTTCTTAGGTGCAAAACAGATTACAGCAACTTTAAGCCTTGTTTCGTACACCCGGAACCTATAGGTTTGTTCTGAACCTATAGGTTTGACGTGCCAACTTGCCGTATTGACTCCGAATCAACTCTCGGGTTCCGTGTTGACGTCTCGATACTCGTGAATGCTCCAATAACCTCAGGTTTTAGCTCAGGACCGCCAAAACCTGCAAAATACACACGAGGAACAATAGTATCGCAATATAAAGCAAATAGCTACTAAAACGACTATGAAATCGAGCAAGTGTGAGCTAAATGCAACTATAACGGGGGCATATAAACGATATAAATGACATGTATCAAACTCCCCTAAACCAAACCTTTGCTTGTCCTCAAGCAAATAACATCGGAGAAAATCAAAGTATAGCTAGTTAATCACGTTAGCATCTCGAAGTGGACGACCTATGCACATAGACTTACAAACCATAGTCATTTCACCGAAAATAGAGCACAAGCCTCAACCATTCACACCACATCATAATGCTAGCCTCTAATGCTTTCCCAAAAATTAAACTAACGACAATTGGATTCAAGCAAGGCCAACCGAGCATACCACTTTCCATCATACCGTTCTTTCCACATCAAACCATTTTTTTCCTCTTTTCTTTTCTTTTCCTTTTTTTTTTGTTTTCGCAAATGTGGAGCATCCCTCGTATGTAGTACCGTTTAGCTTGACGTTCACTCGGTAAAAATCGCGCTCGGGTACACATATTTCCTTAAGGGTTACATCATTGCTCATACTCCCGGTCGCAACCAAATTCATGGCCACTGTGGTTACTCAAATCAATGAGTCCCCTCCGAGAGCATCGAAGCATTGCTCCATCATTAAATGATCGTTCCAAACAAACCACATTCCAACATTCCAAACTTTCCACAAGCCAATTGCCTCGCAAGAAAACCAAAATCGAAAGTAAAAGGAACGAAAAGCGATAAGAATTAAGCAGATACAAGTGGGCTAGTGTTTGAGACTCGCAATCTATGAACAGGAAACAAACATATAGTGCAAGCTACGACGATAGAAAGTCGACTTGGAGATACTAAAGATCAAAACAGCACACTAATCAATTCTCCAAACTTGACAATTCAAAGCGAAAAAAAGGTTTGGAAACGCAAAAATTTTGAAAATAAGCACACAAAATGGAAAAAGCAAATAAATAAGCGCGAAAGAGCTTTCCTCCCCCAAACCAGAATCACACATTGCCCTCAATGTGGAAAACAGCACAACCACAAGCAGCATAAAGGGACAACAATAGACGGGGGTAGGAAAAGTAAAGCGAGGAAACGAGGGAAAAAGGAGTAAAGAAAGCTCACATGCTCGTGAAGGAACTCCCCCAAACCAAAGCGAAGCATGGAGTGCGGCTTATGATCCACGAATATGCGTCCAATTCAGTCCAGCTATGTAGTGCTTCGGAGTAGCACGCGAGAGAAAGTAGGCCGAATCAGTGAGGCCTGTCTCATAAATACTAAGGACGCAGAGTCCTCAAGTACCTGCATGCTAAATTAAATAATAATCCCTCATCCTCACGCGCTCAATATAAGTCTAAAACAATGTCATCAAAAGCAAACAAACCAAAGCAAAGTACAACAAATTACAAAAAGTCATCGGGTTGCCTCCCGGATAGCGCTGGTTTATAATGGTCCGGCACGACCGTCTTGAAAGTTCATTATCAAGTCAAATTAGGCCAAGGACGTTGGCCACTAGCAACAGCTTCAGTTGGCGAAATAGCAGCTGTTCGCCACAAAACATGATCTCCACGAGGAAGAGCAGCATAATCCATCACGCAAGGTATTCCGTCGCGAAATGGCTCTCCAAACAAATGCGCGCCACAAGACCGCAAACTGAGGGTCTCCTCCTCCATCCCCAGGATCATATACGTCCGCCCTCGTAGCCGTCCGTTCCCCCAAACCAGGATTACAGCCACCCTGCGTAAGACCTGCACAAGAAATAGCAGAAGAAACAACCTCCAAAGAGTCTCCAGTAGAGTGAGACGGAGGGGCAAGGTCAATAGCAGCCACAGACTCAGGCTGCATAGGGGCACGGGGGAAACTGGACTTGGTGTAGGTCAACCTCTCACCTCCTACCAAGAACGTCAGGGTCTTATTCCTCACATCGATAACAGCTCCCGCAGTATGCAGGAAAGGTCTCCCTAGAATGATCGGGATGTGGGGGTCCTCGGGAATATCTAGAACCACAAAGTCTACAGGGATGTAAAACTTCCCTATCTTAACCGGGACGTCCTCCAGGATACCTAAGGGTCTGCATGCGGTCCGGTCGACCATCTGTAAGGTCATAGAGGTAACTCCTAACTTAGTCATATTAAGTTTCTTGCAAATGGAGTAGGGAATGACACTCACACTAGCCCCCAAGTCACATAAAGCGTTCTGGACCACGTATTTCCCTATAGCACAAGGGATAGAAAAGGTCCCGGGGTCACTCAGTTTTGGGGGTGAACTACCCTGCAATAAAGCACTACCCTCCCCCACAAAGGACACAGTCTCAACTCCGTCTATCAACGCTCCCTAGAGATGACCTCCTTAAGAAACTTGGCATACGCAGGAATTTGCTTAACTAATTCAATAAAGGGAAGGTTTACCTGCAAAGTTTTGAGGATCTCAAAGAACCTGTCGAGCTTGGGGTCCACGGTAGCTGGGCGTACACGACCCGGAAAAGGTAGCCTGATTTGAATTGGGGGCGGGGAAGCGGCAGCTGGAGCATCGCCTGACTTGGCCTTGTTGTCGGCCTCACTCTTCTCCTCTTCTTCAGGATGCTTGGGCATCGTGGCCGTACCACCACGTAAAGTAATAGCACAAGCGATATCATGAGGAGGTTAGGAGGATTACCTTGGGGCGCAGGTACCCTACCGACGAGACGCCATGCGGCCGAGCTGCGCCACTTGATTCTCCAACAATTTAATCGCAGCGTCCTTAGCTTGACCATCCTTTTGCATCTGCTGCAACATCATCTGTTGTGACTTCTGCACGTCCATCGTCACCTGCGACATCTGCATCATCATGGCCTTCATTTCGGCCATAGGATCGGGTCCCGGAGTAGTGGGTTGAGGTGGTGGTGTGTAGGGTGGTTTTTGGTAGTTGGGTGGTGGTTGGTAGTTCTTGTGGGGAGGGATGTAGGGTTGGTTTTGTGGAGGTTGGGTGGTCGGGTTCAACACATTCTGGTTACGATACGACAGGAGTGATCGATCATAACCTGGTTGGTTTTGGTATGGCAAGTTCGGGGTGTAAGATTGGTAAGCATGAACCTGCTCATGGGGCGCAGCATACCCCGTAGTATAACCCATATCGTGCCCTGTGACAGCATTCACATGAGCACTAGAAGAACCACCTCCCTGCATCCTGCTAATCTGCGCAGTCAGCGCAGCAACCTGATCAGTAAGTGCACTAATACTCTCCTTATCACGGTCATTATGCGCTGACCGTGAATTTCCTCGCGGCTTACCAAACTGAGAAGAGTGAACGGCCATCTCCTCTATCAAACCCCAAGCTTTGTCGTCGTCGACGTTATTAGCGAAACGTCCCTCTGCAGCTGAGTCAAGTATAGCCCGGCTCTCGGCATACAACCCGTTGTAGAATGTCATGATCACCAACCATTCGTTCAACCCGTGGTGAGGACAATCCCTTATGAGCTTCTTGTACCGCTCCCACGCTTCAGCAAGTGACTCATCAAACGTTTGTTTGAAGCCTTGGATTTGGCCGCGATCCGATTAGTACGCTCGGGAGGGTAAAACTTTGAGTAGAAGGCAAGAGCTAACCCATTCCAATCAGTGATCCCCGCAGTCTCCTTGTCGAGGTCCGTGATCCATTCACGGGCTCGATCCTTCAATGAGAAAGGAACAAAGATTTCTTATCCTGGTTTTGTGTGATCCCTACCGCTTAATCGTAGAAACGATGGTCGGTAAACACTTGCATATGCCTACCGGGATCCTCAGTTGGGTAACCACCGAATTGATTCCGCTCCACCAAGTTTAGGAAGGCGGGGCGGATCTCAAAATTGCCCTGCAGCGTAGCGGGCATCGTGAATCCAGCCGGAATGGATTCCGGTGTAGGCACCGAGTGACTAGAAAGTTTAGGCATAGTCACTGGCGGTGGAGATAATGGAGTAACCGGAGGTGAGTCCTCTTCGTAGGACGATTGCGTAGCACTTGACTCCGAATGCGACGCTTCCTCAAGATCAATAATTCGGATTGCTTGTCTGCGTAGACGATGTAACGTTCGCTCAGGTTCAGGTTCAAAAGGAACTAAACCTGTAGGTGACCTGCGCATAAACGAAACTACGCAAAACAATGAGAAACGGTCTCAAGGAACTAGGTTCCTTGAGACAAGAGAGAAAAACCTAACAAAAACTAAGCAAACACTAACTAGCTAACCGTCTCCCCGGCAACGGCGCCAAAATTGATGAAGCTAAAGTCGTGGTCACCTATCAAAATAAACCTAAAGACTACTAACTAGGTAGCTAGTGGCAGTAGGGTCGAGATCCACAGGGAGAGGGACGAAGTCAAAGGAATGCTTAGTGATCTAGGTCTAACTCGGAGTAACAAAAAGTCGGTGTTTTCAAGAGCTAAACTAAAGGCAATGAAAGCAAAGAGAATTAAATAAGAATGAGAGGGAGATTAGGGCATTCGGGATCATGTGACGTCGATTCAAGAACTAACTCAAAAGGGATTATCAGTCAATTGAAATCATGCAAGTGATTAGGTTTAGGAAAACGCTCTCTCGAGTCAATTTTAACCTTAAGCAAATTTAGCGGGCTCTCGCAACTTACTAAATTCAACTTATCGATTACGCGTGAGTCTAGTTTCAATTCGGCTTTCGATCTTAAACTGAAACAACCTAAATTCAATTCAATAAAGGCGTCCCTAAATTCAATTGATAATGAAACGCGTAGGAAGAAATCAACTTGCGCAAATTCAATCGATTAAAGCAATTAAAACATGTCTTGAATCAATATCACAATCACCCTAAACCCTAATTAAAGAATTAGCTAGACATGGGAAGGGAAAAAGCAAAACAATTAATGAATAATAACATGATGAAATAGAATAAGAACAATGAAACTAAACCTGGAATAATTGTTGAATTCAAAGTATCGATCTTGCAAAAGTAATTCAAACTAATCTAAAGGTTTTTGAGAGTTTAAAAGAGAGAAAAATCTAATTTTGATGTAAAGCTGAAAACTATATTGAAAAGCATAAGTAAAACCCTAACTTCAGATTGTATTTATAGGCCAACGAAAATACGCGAAACAGGGTAAGTGAACCGAGCGGTTCGGGGAGGGAACCGATCGGTTTAAGGGGCAAACCGATCGGTTTGGTATAGAACCGAGCGGTTCTTAGGTGCAAAACAGATTACAGCAACTTTAAGCCTTGTTTCGTACACCCGGAACCTATAGGTTTGTTCTGAACCTATAGGTTTGACGTGCCAACTTGCCGTATTGACTCCGAATCAACTCTCGGGTTCCGTGTTGACGTCTCGATACTCGTGAATGCTCCAATAACCTCAGGTTTTAGCTCAGGGCCGCCAAAACCTGCAAAATACACACGAGGAACAACAGTATCGCAATATAAAGCAAATAGCTACTAAAACGACTATGAAATCGAGCAAGTGTGAGCTAAATGCAACTATATCGGGGGCATATAAACGATATAAATGACATGTATCAATACCCGTATCCGTACCCCCCAAAAAAAAAACCCGATGATGAAAAGGACTTTCATGCATGCTTTTAAAAGAGTCGAAACGGTACAAAAGTGTCTAAAACGTATTAGTCATTTTTAGCGTATTAATTTGGATTTGCATAATCATGAAAATGAATGTCAATTTCTAGTCATCATGAGCGTAACACGAGCACAATATAGGAACGTCTTACTAAGCCAAGCCACAAAAGCTTTCAACTAGCTACAAGCGGCCCAAACTTACAAACACGACCCAAAAACGCACACTAACACAACACTCAAAACGGACCAAAGTGCGTCCCGTGTCACATTTTCACAAAGTTAGGTTTTATGAAACCATAAAATAATATAACCTAATATTATTTTATTTCGAGCCAAAACCGAAAAACACGACAAAAACCGAAATTCGGTCCAAAACTGAACAAATACTTAACCCATAAGTAAACAACAAAACATAATCATTACTTAATCAAACGTCAAAAAACCAAAAGCGGCATAAAGCGACCCACCAAACAAAAATCTAATCGCCAAGAACAGCGATTAAAAACCAAATCGCTTTGCTTACAGCGATTAAGTTTTCCTCTCCCAACCTTGGTTCTTTTATTTCATTTGGCGGCTGCATTGAAACATAATCGCATGCTCACTGGCGATTAAGTTTTGTCCCTGCACATAAACGAGCCATTTCCCTATAAATACCAACCCCTTACCTTCATTTCTAATACCCGGTTTTTAACACATATACACTATTCACAAAATCCACTCAATAATACCGTCTTTACATTTTCGAAAGGTAAACATTTTATTTACGGGCTGGACGTTTGAGACTCGGATAATGGGGTTACATTAACCCTAAACCCGATATTGGCACTAGCGAAGCCGTATTCGTAATACGGTTGTAGCAATTCGGATTCATAATCCGTCTAAACCCCGCCAATATCGCATAAATAAACGACTCATTATCACTAAAGCAAACCGACGTCACTTTTATAATTATGCAAGTCCTCATTCATGCATTAAATAACGACTAGAATCACGGATCCAACACTAAATTGTACCGTTTCATAGAGTCTTTTAGCATGTCAAAACTGAGGGTTTTTCTGTATAAATTCTAATACGAGGTTGGAAAATAACGTCTATAGTAATAATTTAGCCAATAAATTATTATTTAACGTACATTTCCTATAGCAATATGTCATTATTTTGACAATTTACATTATTCATGCATTTTAATCGAGTCATACTTATTCGCACTTATGCGTAGCGTGACTTTTAGCCCAAATATCGAAATTAAGCAAATGTTTTCAAATTAGTAGAGACTACTTTTTACGTAGGCTTTTTGATTCTTGTTTTCAAAATACACTTTGTCAAAACTTTGAAAAGTAACCTCACTCCGAACCCCTTCTCTGGTTTCAAACCTCAGATAGATAGGTATCGACGCACCTTGAAATCTGAGACACTCGTGTCTTGTATTTCAAGACGCGTTGAATAGGTTCCAAATTCCTTTAATATTTGGTGGCGACTCCGAAAATACACTTTCAAAAAGGATTTTCTACTTTTCTTTTTGGTCACAAATTCATGCAATGATCTCCCCCATTTTTCTCAAAACTTCGCACTTTTTCCTGCGAGGCATTCCGCCGGCGCCAAGACGGCGAAGGCGGCGCGCAGGGCGTCGATAGGGACTAGCGATCACACATTTCATCATTTCATTTTTTCCCGGTACCTTCAGCTGGCGACTCCGTTGGGGACGAGCATGATTTTTATTTTTGAAAAACTAGTTTTTTCTTTTATTTTAAAATCATAAAGAAGTGAAGCTTGAAACTTTGAAAACATTTACGCTTTCGATATTTGGGCAAAAATACGTTGAGTCGAATCCTCCTGATTCAAACCACACCCTTTGAGGAACGGCCCCCAGTAACTCTCGCTTCATAAGCGAGGTAACTCCGGACACACTGTTCTCTCACCCCTCCACGATTACAAGTACGGCATCCGTACAAACGATCGTAACCAGTCAAACTCGAACGCTCTAGGGCCCGTCTTGAATTCACACCTAAGACGTGTGTAGTCTTGCGGGTGCCCCTACCTAAACGTCATGAATGACCAGGAGGGAACCTTACCCTATAAACCAAAAACCTGTGTTTATATGTACAAGTATGAAGCTATAGTACCCTCACTATAGTAGTCTTTCAAAAACTTTCTGCATGTGAAAACTTTTCCTAGGCATTATACTTTTGAAATACGTCCATCTTTGAAATTGCTTTTTCAAACTTTTTTAAAAAAAGGTCATACTTTTTAAAACACGCCGTTAGGCTCTTTGACCTATAGTCATTTGAGTTTAATAAATAGGATGCCACTACATTTAAAACCGACCTAGGATAACCACTATATCCCAGGTCTTTTTCAAAACATAGATGAATTATGCGACTGACGTATCGTCATAATACATTTATTGCTAAAGATCTTTCACAAAGCGAAAACCCGAGTATGTCAATTCATTTCGGAGATTTTAAATGAAATTAACTTTTAGAACGTTAGAATTAGTTCTGAGTCGAGTGACTCTTTAGTCATCCCGATTTAATCTTTTTCTCTCAAAAACAAAAAAACGCGGGCTCGCTCGGATCTGAACCCGTTGATTTACTCTTTGAATCAAGTGACCTATCGTCATTTTTGATTTAAATCCCTGAGTCACACGTAAAGGGCGAACAGTTGATCGCTTTTTACCTAATTTTAACATCCTCAGGTCGGTTAGCCTATCGCTATTTCGGTCTGATCCTTTTTATCATAACCCAATGATAAACCCCCGGCAACATACCGCCAAACTGGGTTAATCGGATTATGATCATACAAATTTTCTTACCTCGAGAATAGGGACGTGTTAACACGCCTCTATCTCAAAAAGCTTCCCGTGTCCTTTTAAAAGCTAAAAACACGAGTCAAGTCACCCACTTTTTTACGCTTTTGTGTCTTCCTTTGGTCGTGAATGTGATTTTTCATTTGAGTCTTTTCCTTCTCTTTTAGAATCACTAAAGGTTTGAAAACTTTGTCAGGTCCACTCATTGAAAAACCCTGGATACGCGACGAACTAAGAACCGTCACTTGAACCCACCTCCGCCTCCAAAGAAGCGCTCCTACAACAGATCAAAACCGAAACCTGTCATGGCCTTTCAACACGATGAGGTTCTCGGAGGACCACCACCACCCCCCCGGAGGTAACTGCCGAACGTCCGACAGCTCAATGACAGGATAGCTAGCCTCACTACGACGATCGAGCAAATGGCTATCATGCAAAAGTTTGAAGCAGAGAAATACGCCGCGGCGCCGCCGAGAATCGAACGGAATGCAAAAAGGATTCGAACCATGGAAGAGCGTCTCACGAACTCAAGGGGTTACTCCATACACCAAGAGAACGAGCACATCCCAAAGAACGTCAGGTCCATGCTACCAGATAAGCTAGCGCTCAGTGACCTCCCCGTCTTCAAAGGTCACGAAAGCCCGCTCGTTCATGTTAAGGCTTTCAAAGCTAAAATGGCCATCATGGGTGTCGAACCCCGCATGGGCTACCTTATTTCCTCACTCATTGGACGCCTGACCCAGGGCATGGTTCTACGCTTTAGAGCCACACAAAACGGGTAGTTTCGAGGACATAACGGTTGCGTTCGATCTACAGTACCGGGACAACAATGATATCCAAGTCTCGCTACGTACCTTGGAGGTCCTGACTCAGAGAGACAATGAGGGGTTTACCGAGCACCGACGCGATGGAAGAAGGCGTGTGCCCAAATACCTAACCGTCGAGGACACTGACTTAATCACTAAGTTCATCAACAACCTCACCCCCGCATACCAACAACACCTACGATACGGGAATTTCGACAACTTCTCCACCCTCAGCGTCGGCGGCGAGCTCATCGAGGACGACCTTCGTAAAGAAAATAGGAATAAGAGTACGGGTCGCGGGTATCAAGGGAGCTCATCTCGAGCCACTGCCAAAGTTGAGCCCATCCATGCCATCAACGCACTGGACGCGTTAGAGGCACCACCGGTTTTTACGACACCACCAAAACCTGCCATACTTCCGCCAAAAGCATCATACTCACCTCCTGGTCCTAGTTCGATGAAGGCACGACGAGACTTTGACCCAATATACATGACTTAGTCAAAGGCACTACAGAAGCTTGTGAGCCGCAATGTACTTCAACTCATAGGGCCTACTAGCGAGCCTCCCCCGAACAAGAAGCCAAAGTCGTGGGATCAGAACGCATACTGCGAGTTCCACAGAGGAAAGGGGCATGACACCGAGCAATGCTTCCGCCTGAAGAACATAGTTCAGGACTTGATCGACAACAATACCATCGTAAAGCCCAGCCCAAGTCCTAAGCCTTCGAACCAGCGGAACCCTCTGCATAACCATGCTATATTTACAGAAGCGCACCCTATCATCGACTACTCTAAAATGATAGTCTCAGATGATCACGAAGTCAACGGCATCTGGAATACTTCTGAGGATGAAGTCGACAATGATGACACCCGCATACGTCTCCAAGATGAGCCATACGAAGAGGAAACTCAACCCCGTCGTCCACCAGGCAAGTACGGGGAGCTATGTCACAAGTACCCATTTAGGCTATCGGATAGTGATGTCGAAGTAGCCTACTTAACACGTTCTGGACGTCCATACCAAGCTTCTCTAAAGTTACTTGAACCTCAAAGCCACCCGCCAAGGTTGACTGCTCAAGAGAAGAACAAGGGAATAGTCATAGACGAGGATACACCGCCTACTTCGCCTACCTCCGCAACCTCACCTACAAGCATTGCTCCTACGCCACCAGCCAGCAAAGTTTCATTACCTGACACTAATCCTGTACCTGTCTTGCCAGTTAACAAGGTAGCATCACCAAGTGCTACCCCAACACCCTCACCCACGCCTGAAATCGGAGACACGCTCCATAAGCAGCTCAACAAGACGAAAGCGGACATTTCAATCTGGCAGCTCTTAAGGGACTCAATGGGACATCGTGAAGCCCTCTACCAAGCATTACAGGTCACCCCAATGACATCGGAAATGTCTCCAGAGAAGCTTATCAGTAACATCACACGCGAATGGCAGGCCAACGCCGTCACCTTCTCGGATAAAGATCTCCCTCCGTTCGGTGGCACGCATAACCTACCTCTCTATATCAACGTGGAATGCCACGGCATGACATTACCAGTCGTCCTCATCGACAACGGATCCGCAGTCAATGTCTTGCCCCTTGAGACAGCCAGGAAACTGGGAATTAAGGAAAATGACTTTATCCTGCACGGACGGCGGTCGTGGCTCTACGACGGAACACGCCGCAAAGATAAAGGGAACCATCTCCTTCCCCATTATGACAGACCACCATGAGAGCGAATTTCAAATCATCGACATACCCCTACCTACAACATGCTACTAGGTAGACCTTGGATCCACGCTACCAAGGCCGCCACCTCAACCCTACATCAAAAGGTTAGGATACCTTCGGATGACGAGATCGTCACCATCGACGCCGAACTTTCGGGCTACCTCAGCAAAGAAAAGACTAATGATAGTGCTGCGGAGATAAACGCCGATCCGGTAGGACGACATGTGTGGTTTCGACTTCGACTTCAACATCGTACTCGACTGCAGAGAGAAGAAATCGCCGCACTTCACGCCAAGGACGACGATAACAAATGGCCCACCATAGGTCTATCCTACGTACCATGGTCATACGAAGTCTCTCAAGGTTGGGAAGCATACAATGATCGCAAAAAATATCATGATTTCCACATGCAACCATACCACATCCTCCCCAGCCACTACTTCGTCAAAGAGGGCACTAGCAAGATTCCTAAGAACACAACCACGTACACCATTGCCGGGATTGAGCTCATTTCCGACATCGTGCGCAACAACAACTTCAACCCTACCAACCTGATCATCCCTTACGAAGAAAAAACGCACGACGGATGGTCAAAAACCCTCGAATGGACCGACGAACAAGGCCGCACTTTCAAGATCACCACAGGTCAAGGTTACACCTTCGAAGATTCCGACTCCGGCGAAGACGAAGACAACACCCCAAACCAAAAGACTGTCTTAAAATTTAAACTCCCTCGTCGTCATCTCAAGTCTCTTACCCCAACTAAGCCCCCGGGCTACTTCCCTGACATAGTCAATTTAGCTAAAGAACTAGAGTCATTAAGGTTATCCAAAGCTCCCTCGTCTGAGCTATCTTCAAATGTAACCGCTTTTGATAACATTAATAACATGAAAGTTTTTTACTCTTTGCCTCATTTAAACTCTACTTTTCCTAATAATCGCGATAAATTTAAACCAAATAACATTGCATTATATAGATACATTGCAAGTATTGTCTCAAAACCCGAATAGGACCCCATTATCGAAGACACAACGACCATCAACATAGGAACACCCGAAGAGCCTCAAGAACTACAACTGGGGGCTTCCCTAAGCACGGAAGAAAGGGCCACCTATACCAAGCTCCTCGCAGAGTTTAAGGACGTCTTTGCCTGGTCATATAAGGACATGCCCGGCATAGACCGCGAGATAGCTGAACACCGCATCCCGATCAAGCAAGGTAGCAAACCGGTCAAGCAGAAGCTCCGACGCATCAAACCAGAATGGTCTCTCATGGTCAAAGAAGAGATCGGTGAGCCATAAGTCGGGTTCATCCAAGTCATCGAATACTCAGACTGGGTCTCCAATATGGTGCCGGTTATGAAGAAAAACGGCAAAATACGAGTATGTGCCGACTTCCGGGACCTAAACAAAGCCTGCCCAAAAGATGATTTCCCACTACCTCACATGGATATCCTAATCGATAACACAGCAGATCACGCCTTACTGTCATTCATGGATGGATATGCAGGATACAACCAAATCAAAATGGCAGCAGACGACATGCCAAAAACCACTTTCGTAACCCCCTGGGAAACATACTGTTACACAGTCATGCCATTTGGGCTCATAAATGCCGGCGCCACCTACCAACGCACTGCCACCACCTTGCTCCACGACATGATGCATAAGGAGGTTGAGGTATACGTCGACGACATGATCGTAAAGTCAAAAGAAAGGGATGACCACATCACAAACCTTCGGAAATTCTTCACCCGAATCAGGCAGTATAAGATGCGATTAAACCCACAGAAATGCACCTTTGGGGTCACATCAGGCAAGTTGCTGGGCCACATAGTAAGCCAGCGAGGGATCGAAGTAGACCCAACCAAAATCAAAGCAATAATGAGCATGAAGACGCCGAGCAACATCGACGAAATAAGGAGTTTCTTGGGACAAGTCCAATATATCTCCCGGTTCATCAGCAAGCTTACCATGATTTGCGAGCCAATCTTCAAAAAATTGAAGAAGGAAGAGCATACGAAGTGGGACGATGACTGCCAACAAGCGTTCGACAAAGTCAAGAGCTTACTTACAAATCCACCCGTTCTAGTACCCCCACAAAAGGACTTGCCACTGTCGCTATACTTGACGACTACGCCAAACGCCATGGGTGCCATGCTCGCCCAAGAAGTCAACAACGAAGAACGGGCCATCTACTACATTAGCAAAAGGTTTCACGATTACGAAACTCGGTATGAACCAGTCGAGAAAAGCTGCCTCTCACTGGTCTGGGCAACCAAAAAGCTCAGACACTACCTTCTCACTAGCACGACAAGAGTCTACTCCCTAATGGACCCCCTCAAATACCTATCTGAAAACACAGACCTGAACGGACGTATGGCCAGGTGGACTCTGCTTCACGCCGTGTACGAACTCAAGTACCTCCCTCTGAAAGTAATCAAAGGAAGAGCGGTTTCGGACTTCCTCGCAGAAACGCAATCATCGAACAACCCATGATCGATACAATGTCATTTCGGACGATGGGATCTTCGCCATAGAAAGGAGTAATCGGCAATTATACTTGACTGAGCGCCAAATTATCGCGGCTATGGAGTGAATACTCCTAATATCCCCAAACGGCGATCATACTCCACTCTCAATCAAGCTCGACTTGATTGTCACGAACAACGCCATGAGTACGAGGCTGCATTTATGGCTGCAGCGACCATCACTCTCAAGATAAAGAACCTACGGTACATAGAGATTCATTCCTCATCATAAATCAAGTGACGGGGGCATGGAAGATCATGAGCGAAACCCTCACCAAATACCAAGCAAAAGTACAAAAACTCCTAGCCAACTTCGACTGCATTGAGTTCTATCACCTCCCAAGGGAAGAAAACCAGTTTGCCGACGCACTGTCAAAACTCTCATCCCTCCTGAACATGCCACCAGACATGAAGTTACTACCCATCATCGTCGAAAGACGTGACGAACCAGCATACATCCATACCATTGACCTGGACGAAGCCGAGCAGACAGAGCCGTGGTATCAAGCCATAACCAACTCCAGAACAGGCGACACTTACCCACCCGACACCGATAAACGCGGACAGAGGGCTATCAGGCTCCTAGCTTCCCAATTTGTGCTGGAGATGGGACAATTACTCAAGAAGACACCACAAGGGACACTGCTCATATGTGTCGACTACAAGAAGGGACAGGAAATCATCACGCAAGTCCACGATGGCGAATGCGGACCCCACATGAACGCTCGAGCACTCTGCAAACAGATTCTACGGCTAGGATGGTATTGGACGACCATGGAAGCAGACTGTATCCAATACGTCAAGCACTGCCACAACTGCCAAATTTTCAGCAACGTCCAACATGTACCACCTTCACCACTATACAGCCTAACCTCACCCTCGTCCCTTTCAACCTGGGGCAGCGACGTGATAGGAAAAGTCCCCCCCAACGGAGCAGGAGGTCACTGCTTCGTGCTGGTGGCCATCGACTACTTCACTAAATGGGTAGAAGCAGCCTCTTTTCGGACCCGCGGCACCAAAGAAGTCTCCAAGTTCATACAGACAAACATCATATGCCGATATGGCATACCCCATGAGTTTATCAGCGATCAAGGCTCGTGACTTTCGGTAGCGAGACTAAGCTATACTCACAAAATACAACATCCAACATCACAAATCCTCGCCTATCGACCCCAAACCAATGGAGCCGCTACAAAGAAACAAGACGGTCGTCACCATACTCGAGAAAATGATCGGCGATTGCAAAGATTGGCCCAACAAGATACCATATGCACTCGGGGATACCGTACTACCATCCGAACCCATACAGGCATGACCCTATTTCTCACCTACTGGCAAGCCGCCCAACCGATGGAAATAGAAATACAATCTCTACGCATACTAATGGAAAGTAGCATCCCTGGCGAGAATGGGCCCGCGAATCCGCATTTAACAACTCATGCTCCTGGATGAACGCCGATTGCATTCCCCGAGCACCGCATTTAATGTACCAAGCCCGACTACAACGAGCATTCAACAAGCGAGTTAAGCCACGACACATAAAAGTAGGTGATCTCGTACTAAAGTCAGTCCGAGCACCACTTCCAATCGACCCACGAGGAAAATTCAAGCCTAACTGGGCTGGACCCTACCTCGTCAAGGAAGTATTCACAGGCGGAGCAGTAAAACTAACCGACTTGGACGGTCAAGAGTTTAACCTAGCAACGAACCTCGACCAGCTCAAGAAGTACTACCCTTAAAAATGCCTTGCAATGTATCTATAAAATGTAAAATTTCTCTAAAAAAGCAATTCATGGACCGGCAGGTCCTTAAACATGCTCATGGACCGGCAGGTCCTTAAACATGCTCATGGGCCGGCATGCCCCTAAACATGCATCCATCAAACACAATTCATGGGCCGGCATGCCCCTAAACATGCTCTTTCTCTCCACAAAAATCAAAAGCAATTCATGGACCGGCAGGTCCTTAAACATGCTCATGGGCCGGCATGCCCCTAAACATGCATCCACCAAACACAATTCATGGACCGGCAGGTCCTTAAACATGCTCATGGGCCGGCATGCCCCTAAACGTGCACATTCACCACAAAAAAGCAAACACAACTCATGGGCCGGTATGCCCTTAAACATACATTCTCGAACTACGCCGGTTTGATTCCACTTTTCGTGGATACGTAGGCAGCTTTGTAAAAAGCACAACCGATATTCAACACAAAAATGACGCGTCCAAAGCTTAAAAAGGCTGAGGATATAGTCAACACAAAAACCGTCTCATAACCTAATGGGTTAACATAAGGCGACATTCAACACAAAAATGACGCGTCCAAAGCTTAAAAAGGCTGAGGATATAGTCAACACAAAAACCGTCTCATAACCTAATGGGTTAACATAAGGCGATATTCAACACAAAAATGACGCGTCCAAAGCTTAAAAAGGCTGAGGATATAGTCAACACAAAAACCGTCTCATAACCTAATGGGTTAACATAAGGCGGTATTCAATACAAAAATGACGCGTCTAAAGCTTAAAAAGGCCAAGGACATAGTCAACACAAAAATTCGTTTTTTAAACCTAAGGGTGAAGAGAACGACATTCAACACAAAACGACAAACCCAAAGCTTAGAAAAGTCGAGGGAATAGTCAACAAAAATTTTTTTTCTAAAAACAACAAAAACCATGCTTGCATTCTAAACCTTTGAAAAAAAAAAAAAAAAAAAAAAAGATTAGAGCCAAGGAATTTCACACAAAATAATAAGCAAAATGAGGCAGAGTCGTAAATAAAAACCTGATTTTTATTAATCTTAAAAAAAACGGTTACATTTTGGATTTTTCAAACATAGGAGCATAACTACGACCTTAGAAATACACTAACAAACACTATATTACAATACGAGTCCCGGCATGTACATCGGGTTTAGGATATGTAATATATTACATAATACAACATAATATGAACATAATACTAACAAAGCACACATAAACTAAAACCAGGTTACTCTCCGAAGCCGACTCGAGACCTCTCCAGCTGGATAAAGGGAGCACCAACCCTCAACCCCAATGGCGATCCCCAACATTGCCATAACAACCTTGATCACCTGACCCTGGAATATGCCGACGGCCGAACACACTTTCATCGGCCGAGAGTAGCTCCGGACTCGAACCCTCGCCATCACCACCGATACGTCCAAGGTCGGCCGGGTCATAAGCAGACATCTGAGAAAGCCCGTTGAGCTCTAGGGCTCGAAGGCGTGACCTCTTGTGGGGGCTCTGCGCCTTGATCCACCTAGCGTAGGCTCGTGATACCTGAGTCGTCCTAGGAGTACCCGCCACAGGCCACCTAGGGCGCGTAATCCATCCGCTCGCCCAGGCATCGGCTATGCCACTAGTCAACATAAGCATGCCCTGCACCTTGGTGTCATGACCAGGAATGAACTGTGCCCACCCTATCTGTCTCCTCACTCGCACGGGATGGATGTAAACACCCATGTCGAATCCGCAAAGGAGGACTCCAGACGAACCATCGCCAGCCTCACTTGCCGTCACATCAACTATTCCCCACCACGGTACCAACCAACGGATGGTCGATGACCCCACAAGTCCAGGGAAGTAATCGTCAGGGCGATGATGTGGATCCAGCCACCTAATATAACGACTAGTCACGTCCCCAGCAGGATGTGACCCAGAAATATCACCTAGCACGCGCTTAGCTCCATCAACCAGACCTGAAGGATTAAGGGACACCCTCGATACGGGCTCGCCCTATTGCAGGCACGATCATCCAGACCCAGGATCGTCTCAGCTAGGATCACGGCGGAAGGGTTACAGCCATACTCCATCTTTTGAGCAGCGGTGATTAGGCGAGATCACCAAGCGCTCCCTCATACAAAGAATTAGGAAACATGTAACGGTGGACTAAGCAGAATGCCAACGCCCTTTTTCTGGCACCAAAAGAGATCGTCTCATTTTCGCGGTTCATAAACCGCTTGCACAAGCGATAGAGGCTGATACGACTCCCAACAAATAACTCCTCTGTCTCCACACGAGTCATCTGAAGGTAGTTCTGCACGTGCCTCTTATATCCAGGCCCCGATCTAACGCACACGGGAATGTTAGTTCGCAACCAACCACCAATGCTTCCAAATTCCTCGTCCAACTGTAATGCACCTCCCCACTAGGAAAACGGAAAACGTGGAAACTCAAGTCCCAATAGTCGAGACACGCATCCAGGAACTCGGGCTCCATTCGAAGCCGCCCTAGACCCAGGAGGACCCCAAAACCGCAATCTCTCAAGTCTTCCTCCTCCAGCCCCGATAAGGACGCACACCAACGGCGCAAGTTTCCTTCAAAACTCTCCATAACTCGACGAATGTTCCGTAAATATTCTGAATATTCTTGGAAAATCGAGAATAGAAGACGAGAGGATGAGTGAAATGAACTAACTTACCCCTCCTTTTATAGCCGAGATTTACAAAACGAAATACAACACAAAAACTTAAACGCTAGTGAACAAGCGATTAAAATAAATTACACAAAACTCACAAAACAAAAAAACTAATCGTCAGAACAAAGCGATTAAAAATGAAATCGCCTGTTTACAGGCGATTTTCTTTTTCTTTTCTGACAAAATTATTCGATTTCTTACACTTCTTACACACCTATACCCTAAAATATTTAACTTATTAACCCCTATTACTTTTTACCGACCTCATGACCGACTAAAATTGGTCCCGTCGCGTCGTCTCGATTTGCGTGATCGATTCCCGTATTTCGTATTTTTCACTTTTTACAAAACACAATAATCACACAAAAATTAAACACAACACAAAATATGATTTTCGCATTCACGAATTTTCGTCTCAAAACGTCGTTTTAGCTCGCATTTTTACTATGTCAAAAACGTCTTTTTACGAGTCTAAAATATGTCCTAACCAGCATTTTTCAAAAAACTCTTCATTTTGCATTTAATTTAGTCATTAGCGAGTCAGTCTCAATCGAGACGTATATATATGCTTTTACGACTAACAATGTTTTGCAGGTACGCTCGGCAAGCAAATACGCAAGGATTTCAAACCCGGCTACGACACAGGAATGCATTTTTCGCAACAAGACAAAATAACCAAATAAAAACCATAAACACCCACAAAACCAAAAAAAATCAACCATACACAAATCCAAAAACCAACCACACAAAACAAATACTAATATTCATAATACAAGTCCGAAATATACAAGTCCAAGCCTACTACGACTGGTCACGACGCTGCAAGACAAAGACGCAGGAATCAATCTCAAAGACGCGCTCTATCCAGCCTCCTCAGACATCGACCTCTAGCTCGCCTCGACCGCTAACTCCTCAAAGATGCGCAGCCTCCAAATTTCGCCGCGATCTCGCCCCTCACCCGACCCTGGCTAACTCGAAGTCGCGCCTCGAAGTCTCCTCTGCGCCTCGCAGCGTCCCACCACCTTTCTCATTCACGATCGCCCGCCACCGATTTGCGCCCGCCACACCTCCTGTGGACCTCATTGTCACTGCAAAGAATACGAAATCAATTTAGCTTTACGGGGCTACTGATCAAAAACTGCTTAACAGAGTTTGACTAATGATTTTACACTAAAATCTTACTCAAACTGGGGCTACAATCAAAACTGCTTAACAGAGTTTGACTAATGATTTTACACTAAAATCTTACTCAAACTGGGGCTACAATCAAAACTCGCTTAAAAAGAGTTTGACTAATGATTTTACACTAAAATCTTACTCAAACTGGGGCTACAATCAAAAACACCTTAACAGAGTTTGACTAATGATTTTACCCTAAAATCTTACTCAAACCAGGGCTATAATCAAAAACTCGCTTAACAGAGTTTGACTAATGATTTTACCCTAAAATCTTACTCAAACTGGGGGCTATAATCAAAAACCTGCTTCAACAGAGTTTGAATAATGATTTTACAATAAAATCTAATTCAAACTGGGGGCTATCTACATAATACTCATGCTGTACAAGGAAGAGGGTTAATACCTTCTTCACGCTACGATCCCAACTCTCAAGGCCCGTGACGCAGAATCACTGACGTATTAAGGTCCGCAAAGACGATCGAATGAGAGCAGCCCTCGTGAACAACCAACAGGTCCTCAACGAACGGAGGAGGCTGGAACTCAAGATCAGGATCACGTCGCTACAAAACAAAAATAGGGTAAATTTTTGCTTCCTAAAACCAAAACACATACAAGTAAAAGGGATAAACAAGCATACCTCGATCACAACACAAGAAGGGCATGCTGTGCCCAAGTCACGTAACCCTCATCCCGCCGCAACAAGGAGTCAGACTCGCCCTCGTGATACACGCCACGACGCTCATTAGCGTCGGGCGTCTCCACGAACAAAACCGAGGGCGGAGGAGCAGGTACGATGAAGCCGCCGCGACCGTCTGCAGACAGACGCCATCTAAGTACCAAGACGAGCCAGATCGGGTCTCGATGTACACGCCGTCCGTCAAGGGACCAAACGAGCCGCAATCGTAGGAGGGACGCCAGAACTTACTCTGTGGGTCGCGAATCGAACTACAAAACAAAACCAAATCAGAAACCACAAAACAAACACAAACCCGAAACAAGCTACAAAAGGCCAAAGTACAAAACACAATCACCTCACCTTATCCATCGTCATCCCGCTGGCGCACACGAGCCGCGCCATAGTTCAGCCAATACCCTCCGATCCATTGTCACAGACGCATGAAAGCTGCAATGCCACACCTGAACGCGTGTCCGGGAGCAGAGAGGGGAAGTGACATAACACCAAGCCTGCAAGCAAACAGAACACACGTTACAGAAGAAAAACAGAGACAAGACAAAAAAAAAAAAAAAAAAAAAAAAAAAAAACCTACAAAAATTAAACCTTACCTCCATCAGAAGACCAGGGCCCACAAGCGACACGTCCGAATCCTCGTCAATCCGATCAGGGCGCACTGCATCCCGCAGGTAACGGATCAACAAACCTAGAGCAGGAGTGACCCAGTCGAAGTCACCTAGACGTGACAAATCCGACGCTTTCAAAGACCTGCCGAGGCCCGGCTCCCTTATCGCCAAAGTGGGTGGCGTCGAAACCACCACAACCACAAATGCCCTCTCTCGCCTTCGCCGAGTAGACCCTTCTTCTTCCTCCTCCTCGAAGAAGTCAAGAAACATATGGTACGAGGTCAAACGTGCTCCTCGCCCTTCCCGCACTGACCCCGCCGCCAATCAGCGCACGACTGCGTGGGCTATCGATGGAGGTCGCCACGCCCCGATCCAAGTACGCCCTACGCCATGGCGACCAGTGCATACCCACGAAGAAGGGGTCACGCCAACC
Source organism: Dianthus caryophyllus (assembly GCA_023091065.1). Classification (NCBI taxonomy): domain Eukaryota; kingdom Viridiplantae; phylum Streptophyta; class Magnoliopsida; order Caryophyllales; family Caryophyllaceae; genus Dianthus; species Dianthus caryophyllus. The sequence continues at coordinate 29,408,049 of CM041519.1, forward strand.
TCGAAACCAGGCATGTGGAAGGTGTTGGTCGGAACCCAAAACCTTTCCAACAACGCCAAATGCTGAGGCGCGAGTTCACCCGCTTGCCCCGCACCTCCCTCCACTTCTGCACCAGGGGACCAAAAGCTGTCCCAAGCACTATGTCCCGCTCCTCCTGGGTGAGCCTACCCTCAAAGACGTCAAACACCGTCCGAAACCCAGAGAAGGTCCTCATCGAGCCTAACGGAAAGCCGACCTTCACCCGGATCGACAAGTGCTCCAAGGGACTCCAAACCAGAGTCACGCCATCCCAGTCCAGGGCCACCTGCGACCACAAACGCGGACCATGAGGGTAGTCAGGCCTCGCGCCCAGCTCATCGACCATCCCCATGAAAACCTCCGTTGCAGCCTCAAGAGCTGCCAGACCAGATCCCGAGCCAGCCTCACCGCTTCACCTCACCGCCTCACCTCCGCATGGCCTCACCAACCTCATCCCGAACTCGCTCCGAGCCTGGCCCTCAACTCGACCCGGCCACGAAAGTTTCGAAAGAAGAATAAAGAAGAACTGGCAAATACAAGAAGAATGGCGGAAGAAGCGCAGCAGCCTCAGCAATCTCAACCTCGACAGTGGCCTCTGCCGCAGCCTCGTCAAGATCCTCATCCTCGTCACTCAAAGACCCCTCCGACTCAGGAGGATCCTCGTAACGGCTCCCCGGACCCCGAGCACGACCACGCCTCTGCGTGACCTCCATGGTCTCTCGCCCAACCTCCTCAAAACACCGGCGACCTCACCTGCGTCCGGCCACCACCTGCAGCCGACACGAGCTCGACGTCTCGGCCGCCGCCGCCTCACCGGCCACATCCACCTTGCGCTTCCGGCCTCGGATTCCTCCGACCGCGACCACGACCTAACCTGGCCCTCCAGAGCCGCAGCGCCTCGGCAACGCTGCGGCCACGCCCTCGCTGGCCTCGCAAGAAGACCACTACCTCCGCCGCTTCTCCCCGAGCCGCAGCGCCCTCCAAAGATCGCCACGGCCACGCCCCTGCGAAGACCCCGCAGCTACGCTCCGACCTCCACCACGGCCTCCCCCAGGAGCCTCAGACGTCCCCACAGCAGCGCCACGTCCACGCCCCTGCAAAGACTCTGAGAGGACACCCTGGGCCTGACCTCGACCACCAGCAGGAGACCTCGACGACCCAGCAGCAGCTCCACTACCGCTCGCATCATCAGAAGACCGCGCCCGCTCAACGACGGTCTCCTCGCGTACTACATTAGCTGAAAAAGCAGGTGACTCGGCAGCAACGTCACGACCCGCACCACTAACTGACGGCTCAGGGCCACCAGGAACAGCACCACGCCCCAGGCCACCCGCAGAAGGCCCAGACGACGCACTGACGGCACTAGCACCACTAGCAGAAAAGGCAGGAGACTCCACAATAGCTCGAACTCACCTGGCGCCGTAGAAGCCCTGGCGTCGGAGCAAAGGCTCTCAAGACGCCTGACCGAGACGGACCGCTTGAACCTCCAAGGGCGCGGCATACCTGGTAGAGTATGCTCGCCTCCGAACAAAGAAAGTCAACTCCAGCCAATACCCGATCCATGTCACTAGAAGTAGGCGCTGAAGGCCTAGGATCACCTGCACAAGATTCGAAGACATACTCAGAAAACGGCAACAGCAAATCATTCTAGAAAGATCAAGACAAAGCGGCAAAAAGCAAGTCATAGGCCCATTTTTGACAGATAAGGCCAAAACGGAGCAGAAGCACAGAAAACCCAAAATCCATGAGACGTATACGATATATACGTCCTACTCAGTCAAGTTAAGAGCAAGCACGCGCAAAAGCAGCAGAGGATTGGCCAAAACAGAAGAAAGGTGCCTTTAACCCAAAAATAGCAGAAAAGGGAAAAACGCTACAGAAAGCCAGAAACCCATATCTGCTAACACAGACCCAACCCATAAATCACAATAAGCTCATGCAAAAAATTTCATGCGAAAACGATGTCCCGAACACCTCGACTGAATAACTTTTACAAAACACCTCCAAACTACAAAAATGGCCTTTCCTGACCATGACTCAACCCAAAAAGCCCCCACTTCTCACAAAACAACCCCCTAGCCAACACAGACAACATACATTACCATATATTCCATTAACGGGGCACGAAAAACGAGGAAAAGCGACTTTTGGAAACCTAGCCTAAACTACAAAAAACGCTCCAAAACACCTCCAAACAACACATTTCCTGCAAAACAAGACCAAAAGTGTACCATACTAGCCATGAAAACACAATACAGAGAATTCGGGCAAGTTTTGGAACCGAAAAATTTCGACCAAAATCGGCCCCTATACCAAAACGCACGAAAATGACGTTTTTAGAGCGGATTCTTCGCATACAAGCCACCCAAACCTTCACACTAGCATACTACAACATTTTCAAAATAACCAAGCCACTCGGGATCGCTTTACGCTACAAAAACAGAGCACAAGCCCCGACTTTACCCCTTTCATACGGCTTTCACCCCAAACGAACTGCTTTTTCGCATGAATTTCAACAAACCAAACTCACCAACACGTTATACTACTAATGGGTAAGCTACACCGAGTTTTGAGCCATTTTCGAGACGTTTTCAAAAATGACCAAAATGCCCTCCGAGTCAAAACGCATTTAAAATCGAGACCACAATGGGTTTTCACACAACGACAAAGAAACAAGCAATGCAAGCACAATACCAACCATGGCTAACGTTTTCAAGCAAGGGCGAGAGCTAAACTCGAATCAAACCGAGCATTTTCGACCCAAACCCTAGAAAGCGGTATTTCGAGTTAAACCGACTCAAACAAACTTCAAAACCCGAAAAAACAAGCGAGTTGGATACGTACCTTGGTCCATGACGAATTGTAGGAGTCGGAAAATCGATTTTTGATCAAAGAAAATCGCCAAGACGAGTTTTAGAGGTTGTCGATTTGTTTTTTTGTTTTCGGATGAATGAACTAGCCTCCCCTCCTCTGCTCCGTTTTTGATACAAATTCACAAAACAAAAACAAAATCGCCGGTTTACTGGCGATTTTCTTTTTGTTTCGGGTTCTGTTTACATTTTGTTTGGTTTTCCTACCAATACACCTTCAACCCATCTCAAACACAATTTCAACCCAAAACCAAAAACACGTAGCCTCCTCACGAGACGTTCATAAAAATCTAGCCCTTTTTATGAGAACCACAAAAAACGCGTAGCCTCCTTAAGAGACGTTCATAAAAACCTAACCCTTTTTATGAAAAATACAAAAAACACGTAGCCTCCTCACGAGACGTTCATAAAAACCTAGCCCTTTTTATGAGAACCGCAAAAAACACGTAGCCTCCTTAAGAGACGTTCATAAAAACCTAGCCCTTTTTATGAGAACCACAAAAAACGCGTAGCCTCCTTAAGAGACGTTCATAAAAACCTAACCCTTTTTATGAAAAATACAAAAATGCGTAACCTCCTTAAGAGACGTTCATAAAAACCTAGCCCTTTTTATGAGAACCACAAAAAACACGTAGCCTCCTTACGAGACGTTAAAATACAAAAACGCGTAGCCTCCTTAAGAGACGTTCATGAAAACCTAACCTTTTTTATGAAAAATACAAAAACACGTAGCCTCCTCACGAGACGTTCATAAAAACCTAACTTTTTATGAGAAATACAAAAACGCGTAGCCTCCTTAAGAGACGTTCATAAAAACCTAACCCTTTTTATGAGAACCACAAAAAACACGTAGCCTCCTCACGAGACGTTCATAAAAACCTAGCCCTTTTTATGAGAACCACAAAAAACACGTAGCCTCCTCACGAGACGTTAAAATACAAAAACGCCAGAGCCTCCTTAAGAGACGCTCACAAAAATCTAAACCACTCTTATAAACCAAACCCCAAAACGCCAGAACCTCTTCTACGAGACGTCCAAAGAAGGAAAGCAAAGCAAAGGAGCGCAAGCCGGCGCAAGCAAAGCAAAGGAGCGCAAGCCGGCGCGCAAGCAAAGCAAGGAGCACAAACGGAAACACAAGCAAGGCGCCACCGGGAGTACTGCACCACATGCGGCCGACATGCCCTTAAACATGTAGGACCGTCATGTCCTTAAAAACATGTCGCCCCTCCTCGCATTTCCGACGCTAAGTCCTCGTCTCTCCCATAAGACACATGCTTAGCGCCGTGTAGTATCGAGACTGTAATGGTCCGGATATTATCTTTAAGTTTGACTAACGCTTTGTCCAAGCTCACCAAACTGGGGCTCAGTAGATACCCGTATCCGCATTCCCCCAAAAACAAACCCGATGATGAAAAGGACTTTCATGCATGCTTTTAAAAGAGTCGAAACGGTACAAAAGTGTCTAAAACGTATTAGTCATTTTTAGCGTATTAATTTGGATTTGCATAATCATGAAAATGAATGTCAATTTCTAGTCATCATGAGCGTAACACGAGCACAATATAGGAACGTCTTACTAAGCCAAGCCACAAAACAAATTTCAACTAGCTACAAAACGGCCCAAACTTACAAAAACGACCCAAAAACGCACACTAACACAACACTCAAAACGGGCCAAAGTGCGTCCCGTGTCACATTTTCACAAAGTTAGGTTTTATGAAACCATAAAATAATATAACCTAATATTATTTTATTTCGAGCCAAAACCGAAAAACACGACAAAAACCGAAACACGAAAACCGAAATTCGGACCAAAACTAAACAAATACTTAACCCATAAGTAAACAACAAAACATAATCATTACTTAATCAAACGTCAAAAAACCAAAAGGCGGCATAAAACAGCCCACCAAAACAAAAATCTAATCGCCACTGTTTACAGGCGATTAAGTTTTCCTCTCCCAACCTTGGTTCTTTTATTTCATTTGGCGGCTGCATTGAAACATAATCGCATGCTCACTGGCGATTAAGTTTTGTCCCTGCACATAAACGAGCCATTTCCCTATAAATACCAACCCCTTACCTTCATTTCTAATACCCGGTTTTTAACACATATACACTATTCACAAAATCCACTCAAAAATACCGTCTTTACATTTTCGAAAGGTAAACATTTTACCTACGGGCTGGACGTTTGAGACTCGGATAATGGGGTTACATTAACCCTAAACCCGATATTGGCACTAGCGAAGCCGTATTCGTAATACTGCCAGGTAGCAATTCGGATTCATAATCCGCCTAAACCCCGCCAATATCGCATAAATAAACGACTCATTATCACTAAAGCAAACCGACGCCACTTTTATAATTATGCAAGTCCTCATTCATGCATTAAATAACGACTAGAATCACGGATCCAACACTAAATTGTACCGCTTCATGTAGTCTTTTAGCATGTCAAAGCGAGGGTTTTTCGTATAAATTCTAATACGAGGTTGGAAAATAACGCCTATAGTAATAATTTAGCCAATAAATTATTATTTAACGTACATTTCCTATAGCAATATGTCATTATTTTGACAATTTACATTATTCATGCATTTTAATCGAGTCATACTTATTCGCACTTGTACGTAGCGTGACTTTTAGCCCAAATATCGAAATTAAGCAAATGTTTTCAAATTAGTAGAGACTACTTTTTACGTAGGCTTTTTGATTACTGTTTTCAAAATACACTTTGTCAAAACTTTCGAAAAGTAACCTCACTCCGAACCCCTTCTCTGGTTTCAAACCTCAGATAGATAGGTATCGACGCACCTTGAAATCTGAGACACTCGTGTCTTGTATTTCAAGACGCGTTGAATAGGTTCCAAATTCCTTTAATATTTGGTGGCGACTCCGAAAATACACTTTCAAAAAGGATTTTCTACTTTTCTTTTTGGTCACAAATTCATGCAATGATCTCCCCCATTTTTCTCAAAACTTCGCACTTTTTCCTGCGAGGCGATTCTCGCTTGCCGCCAAGACGGCGAGGGGCGCGCGCAGGGCGTCGATAGGGACTAGCGATCACACATTTCATCATTTCATTTTTTCCCGGTACCTTCACAATGATGTTTATCATATAGAGAACAAGAAGCTCAAAACGAATGAATCAAACAAATCCTACCTTTGGCATTGTCGTTTAGGTCATATAAACGATAGACGCATAAAGAGACTTGTTGAGACCAAGGTTCTCAAACCATTTGATTGCGAATCATATGGTACGTGCGAGGCTTGCCTTTTAGGCAAGATGACTCGTGCACCCTTTAGTGGTAAAGGGACACGAGCAAGTGAGGTTTTAGGACTCATACATACCGATGTGTGTGGTCCATTAAACATCACCGCTAGAGGAGGATATCATTACTTCATTACTTTTACTGATAACTTAAGTAGATATGGTCATATCTACTTAATAAGGCATAAAAGTGATACTTTTGAGAAATTTAAAGAATTTCAAAATGAGGTTGAGAACCAAATGGACAAAAAGATAAAAGCACTACGATCAGATCGTGGTGGCGAATATTTAAGTAATGAGTTTGATTCACATCTTAAGAATTGTGGTATTATTTCACAATGGACTCCTCCGGGCACACCATAGTTGAATGGTGTTGCAGAAAGGAGAAACCGAACTTTATCAGACATGGTTCGGTCTATGATGAGTCAAAGTGAGCTTCCTGGATCGTTTTGGGGCTTTGCGCTATTGCCTGCTGTTTTCTCACTAAATCGAAGTCCGACTAAAGCGGCCAACAAGACTCCATATGAGATATGGACGGGAAGGGTTCCCGATTTGTCATTCATGAGAACAAATGTCTTTTTGTAGGTTATCCTAAGGAAACGTGTGGTTATTACTTCTACAACCCTCACGAGAACAAAGTGTTTGTGGCTCGTGATGCTGTCTTTCTAGAAAATGAGTATATTTCTAGAAAGACAGAGTGGGAGAAAATTTGAACTTAATGAAGTTCAAGAGCCACAAACCGAAACAGAAAATGAGGAAACTGTTCCTTCGTCTTCTGACACGGTTGTAATCCCTAGGAGGACAGAAAGAATTAGTCATCAACCTGACCGTTACCTCAGTAACATCGAGGAGGAGGGTGATTTGTTGTTATTCGAAAGCAACGAACCCTCAACCTACAAGGCGGCTATTAGTAGCCCCAACTCTTTAAAATGGCTTGAGGCCATGAAATCCGAAATGGATTCTATGTACGAGAACCAAGTTTGGGACTTGGTAGATTTACCTGAAGGAGTGAGACCTCTTCAGTGTAAATGGATATTCAAAATCAAACTCGGCATAGATAAACATATAGATGTTTACAAAGCTAGATTGGTGGCAAAGGGCTTTTCACAAGTCCAAGGTATTCATTATGATGAAACCTTTGCACCGGTTGCTATGCTTCGATCCAGAAGGATAATCTTAGCGGTTGCCGCATTTCATGACTATGAAATATGGCAAATGGATGTAAAAACCGCCTTCTTGAATGAGATTCTAGAAGAGGAAGTGTATATGACACAACCTGAACGTTTTGTAGATACATCCAACCCTAAGAAAGTGTGCATGGATCTCTTAACCTTGCATCAAGGAGTTGGAATCATAGATTCGATCATGTTATCAAACAAAAAGGATTCACTCGAAGTACCGAGGAACCTTGTTTATACATGAAGTTTAGTGGGAGCATGGTAACCTTCCTTATTTTGTATGTGGATGACATACTACTAATTGGAAATGATGTTCCAAGTTTGAATTCGGTAAAGGTGGAATTGGAAACCATTTCCAAATGAAGGACTTGGGAGAGGCACAACGCATCTTGGGTATCCGGATCTGTAGAGATAGATCCAAAAGGATACTAGCATTAAGTCAAGAAACTTATATCGATAAGATTCTTGATAGGTTCAATATGAAAGACTCCAAGAGAAGCTTTCTTCCGATGAGTGTAGGAATAACATTGAAGAAATCTCAATGTCCTACGACTCCTGCGGAAATTGAACGCATGAAATTGACCCCTTATGCTTCCGCTGTAGGATCAATCATGTATGCTATGATGTGCACTCGTCCCGATGTCGCATTCGCCTTGAGCATGACGAGCCGGTATCAAGCCAATCCCGGTGAGAGTCACTGGATAGCCGTAAAGAACATCCTTAAGTACTTGAGAAGAACTAAGGATTCGTTTCTAGTGTTTGGAGGAGAACTTGAGCTGCGTGTAAAGGGTTACATGGATGCAAGTTTCCAAACCGATGGGGATGATCTGAAATCCCAATCCGGCTATGTCGTTTTGGTAGATGGTGGAGCTGTTTGCTTGAAATGTTTCAAGCAAAGTGTCATCATGATTCTACAATGTGAATATTTGGCGACTTTAAGCGCTAAACTGTGTGGATTCAGCAATTCTTGGATGGACTAAAAGTAGTCCCTAGTACCGTAGATCCGATCACTATTTATTGTGATAATAGTGGGGCTATTTTCCAAGCAAAGGAGCCCAGGTCTAGTAATAAGTCTAGACATGTTTTGAGGAAATACCACGTTATTAAAGATAATGTGGAAAGGAAGGAAATAGATCTTTATAAGGTTGGGATAGACGACAATGTCGCTGATCCTTTAACCAAGCCCCTTTCGAGGGCAAAGCATGACGCGCACACCACCTCCATGGGATTGTGGCGTATGCTAGATTTCCTTTAGATTCGTGATATGTAATTGAATAAAGTATCCTATTACATATATGAAAATAACATTCATTGTTTAGAGTATATTTACTCTTTTAAGTCATTTTGAATGCATACTTTGTTTATTCGAATAGTTGTGTGACAACATTGAACATATTTAAGTGAACGGCATAAACTAAGTATTTGGTCCCTGCTCTCTTATAAGAGGTGACGTCTCGTAGAGACTGGATTGCAAGTCGATCGATGGTGGGTTCAACACCATGGGGTCATAAGTGATGTCTGATTGTTTGCATAGACAGACTGTGAAACACTCTGTCGGGCAGTGACGCTTATAGAATTCCTTTTCAATATGATTGAAGCCTGGTCGTGGCGGGAATTTCTATAGTATTCCTTAGAGTCGATTCTTTGACTGGAAACTGATTGTCTGAGTCGGTGCAGTTTCCGAGTGACTTTCATTTTTGTCCTAAGCCATGCCGTGAAAGGGGGTTATAAGGGCATCTTTGGGGTCATGGTGATCTGCATCATACAGTACAATCGAGTGGAAGGGAAATGTCCACCCTCGTCGGGGTAAAACATCTTTGGGCCACTCGAGGAGTAGTCGCTGAAAATGCGTGGCCACGCTCGGTAAGAATCTACGGTAGATTCCCCGGTCGAATGACCTACTCTCCATATCGAGGAAACCACTCATGATATATATCTACGAACGCAAGTACGACTGTAAAGACACCTTGCATTGAGTGGGAGATGTGAAACGGACATGAGAATTGGTAATGCACAACTTGTCTCGGACAAGTGGGAGATTGTTGGAGTAAGTGTCCTCCACAATAGTGCGATTACTTAATAAATCTCAATTAAGGAATACATGGGGATAATCCTGTATTATTGTCAATTGATTAACGTAAATCAATAACGGTTGGCTGACTAGAGTTTGACGTTATTGTCGTGAGAATCTACAGTAATCAATTGATCCCTTTAAGTCACACCTATAGGAACGTACTCCAAATAATAAGCTAATTAATTGTATGAGATACGATTAAATTAGTTACTTGATAAATCGACTAACGGTTAGTCAGTGAATTAATTTAGAGAGAAATCGAGTTGTGAACTCGGATGATTGAATTTTATATCGATAAAATTATTAGAGGAGATGAGAATTAGTGATTAAATGTTAATTCACTAATCATGTATATTTTACTAATGAGATTAGTAAAAGTACAATTTTAATATATGTGTAAGTGTACATGTATATTAAGGAAGAGCTTAATTAATTTACACTTTATTATATTAGATAATTAAGTGATAAATTATAACTATTTGTGGGACAAATATTGAAAAACAAATAGACCCATGAGACACATTTTGGACCATCCAAAATGAGAGAAGGAAGGAAGCTTCCCTTTTGTCTTATGTGCTTTGTATTGTTGTTACTTGTTTATGCATGCAAAGAACACCATCATTAGCATGCATGAGTTTGTGCTAAACAAGAAAAAACAAAGCAAACACTCTTCATTTCCTCTCCTCTTGGCCTAGTAAAATAGGTGTGTTGGACACACTTCTTTTTGCTTGTTATTCCTTTAAAAATAAAAGGCCAAAGTGAGAAGATGATTCATGCATTCATTTTACACTCATCTCTCCACTATTTCTCTCTAAACTTTCTAACAATAATAAGTAACTAGTACTTATATTTCTATCTATTACTAAGAGTTAGTAATAATATTATTCACATATTATCAAGTATTTATTAGTGATTTCTAGATCAAAATCACTAATAGATTTTGGTGTACTTCTTGGGTGCAACAAGAAGGAGGTTTCCTATTTTGGAAACTCGGGTTTTGGAGGATCATCCTAACTCATAGCTCAAGAAACAAAACAAGAAAGGAGTTCTTGTTTTGTGCCCATCATTCCTTGTAAGAAGGTATAAATTTCTATAAACCTATAACAAAGTATTTATGTAACCACATAGATCTTGCTCATCAAATTAGAGTAATTTGATTTACACTAATATTTGATTAGTGAATGGGATGAGATCCCTACAAGCTTAATCGAGTCGAAGATGTTAAAAAAGGATTTGAGCCGCGAGACCCAAAGAATAAAAGACCGCGAGTTCGGCTTTGGAACCTTGACTCGGGTTTTGCTAGTTTTGTAAAAGGAATTTTGAAAAGTGTTTATTTCAAAAACCCGCGATTATTTTGTTTGAAAAGTGTTAGCTTGTTAGTTGTTAGATTGATTTATATCTTGAAAAATTTAAGCGACTTTTCGGAGATATGCAATGTAAATGAATTTTGAAAAAGGCTATATTGTATAGCCTCGCATTTGTACGTATGACTCTTGGTCGTTTGGTCAAGTCTCGTACGCCTCCAACTAGTTTGAGTACGCTTTGGCAGATGCTTTGAACCCTTCGCCCACACGGTAAAACGTGTAGGATACGAAGGAAGCCCTAGGGCGGTTGGAGGGCGGGCAATGCCATTTTTTTCCGTATATGATAGGCTAAGTCGCACTCACCTAATCAAAAATAAACCTGACAAACCTATGGGTAGATAGGGTAAGTCGGGGTCGAGTCCACAAGAAGATGGTTGCTAGTGTAGGTTACCTATGGAGTGTTCTACTCTCGGTCAGTTCGAGTGTTTGAAGTTTGTTACAGATAGAGCAAAGAAAAGGTTTGACTTATATGGAAAAAAGGTCTAGGAAGTCGGGTTAGGCACGGGTAAGGCTAGGTCAAGGATGATAATCGGGTTGAGTAGGGAATCACACATGCCAAGGATATAGCTCGGCCTCTCGGTCTTAAGCTTCCTCTAGGTCTCGATAACGGGCTCTCGCAACATACTATCGAGGGTCCTAATGATTGTCTCGCGCCTCTCCTCGAACTAGGCTTTCGATCTTAAGTTCAAGGGTGCTAAAAGTTTGCTAAAACTTGGCCAAAGAATCAACAAACACAATCAAGCAAAGACAATCAAAACAAGCACAAAAACCTAACTCAAATGATCATCAAAAACTACCTAACTGAACACCCATGATTCACCCTTCCTCCTAGATTATAAAACTACTCACACATAATGAAAATGATAACTAAAGCAAATGAAATAGATGAAAACATGATCAAGAACAATATGAAATGAAATTGCAATGAAATTAGAGAAGAATTACAATACCGATCACAAGCAAAGTCAAAGAGAGGATGATGAAATCAAACAACAATTATCAAATAGATTGATCAAACTAGAGTTTTCGTCTCGGAAATTGAAAGTACATGAAAATTCAAAGTAAGGACTTAGGGGTTTTGAGAGAGTATTATAAAAAGGGTCTAAAACAATGTATAAAAAGCTAGGGTTGAAAAATGATCAAATGCCTCACATATAACACGAAACAATGTGAGCATACGAAGGGGTGGAGGGCGTCCCAAGGGGTCGGGACCACCCACCTGGTCGGGACCACTGTCCCAAGGCTACGGGACCACCTGTCCCGAGGTGTACAGAAATTTCAGCTTCGTTTCCTCGCTTGGTCTTCACTTGTACTTGCTTCCAACTTATCGTATGTCGTCCCAAGGCATAGGGACGAGGCCTACTTCGTCCCAAGGGGTAGGGACGAGGTCTAAAATGAGTATATAGCTTCATACTCTGTCCCAAGGTCCCGGGACGGCTTCAAACATCCAAAAGTGGCTCGTACTCAACCGAAATGGCACGAAATCAACTCGAAAGGCCATGTAGCGATCTCGGGACTTTAAAGTAACGTCCATACTATCTTTCATCCTCCAAATTAGTGCATGTACCTACAAAATAGACACAAAGACACAACAGAAACACGCGGAGGCAAAATAGGAAGCGAAATGCAAATAAAAGCACTCGAAATGATAGAAATCGCTAGTGACAAGGGGGCTAAAAGTATATAAATAAATGACACATCAGTATGTTTCCAAATTATATTTTGGTATATACGGCATATTCTTGCTTGAGCTCGAAGATACAACGTATCTGCTGGTTGAAGGGTTGCTAGGGTCCTCCAGGGCCTTGAGAAGCGAGCCAAGAGTGCCACTGGGCTCGGTTTTGGGACCGAAACCTGAAATTGTAAAATGGGTGCATTTTGTAGTGTATTTTGAAATAGGAAGGCTCTTAAAGCCGTATTTTGTATTTGCAAGTGCTAAAAGGCGGTTTTAGCAACCGGGCCTAAATTTATGAATTTAGGAGAATTGAATTGGGCCTTGTTAATGTAAAAGGGCCAATTGCATTATGTGTTTGTAAAGGGGTGCGCAGATGTCGATTTGGACATAGACTCGAGACAAACTAGACTCGATGTGAACCAAAAGACATTTATTAGGAGTGATGACACCTAGTGACTTTCACATTTTAAAACGACTCAACTTGAATTCGACACAGTTAGTACCGTTTAAGTCAACGTAAATGCATGCATGTAAAAGTCCGTGGTTACATCACTGGGTTTTGGTGGGAGGTACGGATGTGGGTATCCACAACCAGAAATGCTCATTCTTTCGACCTCAAAAATTTCAGATTTTGACAAACGACGACAAGAAGTGTACCCAGACATATCTTTAGACGCATCATGATTATGAGAGATTTTTATCAACTGAAGCGTCCAAAACCCATCATTTTTTCGCTTCCTTGAACTTTAAAAGGGCAATTCGTAAGACGAGTACTTGTTACCATTTTTTGGCTATTTACTGGAAATTTACGCCTACTACGGTAAACACCACCCCTATCGCAGTCGATAGTTACGTGCTCATTTTTTTTGGAATTTTTAATTGAAATAGCATACCCTTTTTGAAACCAAGCAAGATTTTACTTCTTCCAATAGTTCATCCCGAGTTTGAAACCTTTTCCCATGTAAGTTGTTTATCGTAACTTCAATACTGCCATCCATCATTCTAGTTGAAGCTGATAAGAAAACATCATTGAAAAATTAGTCCAAAGCATTTAGTTACTTAGTGACTGTTTTTTCCAAATTTATTTTCAAGACATTTCGCCTGGGTCACCACACTTCTGGGCCTGGGCTTCAGCTTCTGGGCCACTATTCGGGGCCTAATTTGGGCCTGGCCAAAGACAATGATGTTATAAAATTGAACTTCATTCGGCCTGGGCCACCCATTTAGTTCTGGGCCTTCAATTTCGCTCAGCCTGGTCAAATTAATTCTGGCCTGGGCTTTAGTTCAAATTTCTAAAAAGTCCGAAAGAACAGGTCCTTAATACATGTATTTTGTAATATTTGCACATTCAAGCAAAACATTAACCAAATAAAGCATTTTGGAGGTTTAAGATCTGCCATTTAAATCAACCATAAAATTAATTGAAGAATTTCATAATTATCAATAATTATTAAATTATTTCTAATTTTAGTGATAGAAATCTAAAAGCGTCTATATTAGACGTTTCATTGAAAAAAAAAAATTGAGGATTAAAAATTAGGGTTTATTTCAAGACATTGTAAGCTAACTAAAAAAATATTTAATTTTCATAAATTATTTGGATCAAAAATAATGAAAATAAATTAGATAAGATATTTCATACCTGTATTATACCATGATATTGATGTTTTGCACTGATATTTTGTTGATGATGATTGAAGAAGATGATTTTTTGAGGTTATTTTTATTTTATTTTATTTTTTTGTGAGAAGAAAATGGCTTTTTTTGGTAAAGTAAACAAAGATTGTATATTAAATATTTTTTTGTACAGGGTAAAATGAAAATACGGAGGATTAGATGGAGTATAGATCCTCTCCATTTCCTTCCATTACCTCTCAACGGTCCAGATTTTATTTTGGATCGATCTAATGGTCAAGTGTTTTGATGTTGTGGAGTAGGTATAATAATTTTATATTAGTGTATTAGAGAATTTAGAAGGTAATGGAGAGAAAAGAAATGGAGAGGATTTCTACTCGATTAGATGATACTCCAATTAGTTTAATGAAAATCAATTACTCCGTAAGTTTGAGAGGGCCATGGGCCAATGTTGCTATATGGGTGTTTTGGTCAACTGCAAACAAATCCCGCGCCCCAATACATTTTACCCGTGGAAGAATGCTTACCCATTTTAATTGGTTTATCGGGTTCAATTAATAGGTTTTATTATATATTAATTTAATAACTTAGATTATACATAAAAATTTGAGATATGAAATATGATACCAAAATTAGGATGATAATTATATATGAGAAATTGATATATTGTCAAAAAAATACTCATTCATATGATTTTATCGTTCATTCATATATCGCAATAAAATAATTAGATTTTATATACTGTATATAAACCCCTGTTGAGTTTTTAGGCAGTCTCAATGTCTCAGACAAAATATCCGATTTAGATAAAGAGACAATTTCACATTGATGTTATATTTGATTTATTTTTATTTGACTTTACTTGATTCGTGACTATTTGGTTTGTATAAGGTACTACAAGTACATAATTATTATTATTTTTTTTTTTTTAAAATATAACAAAACTTTTATAATTATTCTACGACATTCCATCCAGTCAATATCACCTGATAACACCGTATCATTACCGATAGTTTAATTTCAAATACTCCGGTTACCAAAAGAAGATGGTCCAGCATTGTAGTTCAATACTGTACTGTCGTTTTAGTTTCTCAGATAGAGGGAGAGTAGATAGAATTTCTCTCTGATTAAATAAACAAGTACTACCACTACATATAACTCAATTTAACAACACAACATAAAAGACAAAACAAAAACAAAAAAATAAAAAACAAAAGAAAACCCTTCTTTTTCATGTTTCTATTTCTATATAGTACTCCTGTTTTGTACTCCGTATTTATCAAGTGTTCATCATTGAACTCTTCTTAATTACTCTGTTGAGTAACAGTTTCATAAATATTAACTGACTTTACAATTTGGGAATTTTTTTTCTTGGGTTTTAAATTTACTGCTTAATAATCTAGAACAATGTCTCAGACTAATTGGGAAGCTGATAAAATGTGAGTTTTCTGTGCTTTTTTTGCTCAAAGATTCAATCTTTTTGTTTTTCCCACATTCCCCCTTTATATTTTGGTGTTTATTTGTTGATTTTTATTTTTGTTTTTTTATTTTTGTTAAAATTTATGTCAATTTATTGAAAATTTTAACTACTGTTCATAGTTGTTTTGTTTAGATGGTATTATAACTACTTACTACTTTAATTTTCTCCACATTGTTGTTGATTTTTACTTTGCTATTTTTAGTAAAATTTATGTCAATTTATTGAAGATTATAACTACTGTTCATATTTGCTATGTTTAAATGGGGTTTTTATTTATTTATTTATTTATTTATTTTTTTTTAATGTGCATGGCTTGTGAATACTAAAGGAAATGCTCACTGACTTTTTGTAGACTTTGTGAATAATTTGTTGTGCATTTTCTGTTTATTTTATTTCAATTTTCCGTTGAATATTCTTTTTTTCTGTATAATGTTAGGTTGGATGTGTATATCCATGATTACTTAGTAAAGAGGGATTTGAAGGCAACTGCACAAGCCTTCCAAGCTGAAGGAAAAGTCTCTTCTGATCCTGTTGGTATGATTATCTTTTATTTTCGTCAAATTATCCCGTAAAACCGTTGTACCGGCTACAATTAAATGAAGTGTGTATATGACACATTATCGAGTGAGACCGTTGTAACATCCCAAGTTATCGAGTGAGGCTGTTGTACAATGTACAATGACGGTCCTTATTACGCTTGCGCACTTCATTGTTTGCCTCATATAAATGAGGTGTACATAACACAGTGTACAACCCTGTGTGACCATTTTACAATGTACAACAGCCTTATAATACTCGTACACTTTGTCGTTTGATACTATTAGATGGGGTGTACATAACAGATAATCGAGTGAGACCATTGTGCTGTGCAAGTTATCGAGTGAGGCAGTTACACAAATGTATGACACCCTTACAATGCTAGCACACTTAGTTATTTGCTAGTGTACTATTCAATGAGGGTGAAAAAGGTATTATAAAGTTGTTATACGGCGTACTACTGTCTTATATAGGATAACCATCCCAATTTTTTTTCGTTGTTGGTATTTTTGATTTTAACTTATGAATTGATGCGTGTCTTTTTTTATGCAGCTATTGATGCCCCTGGTGGATTTCTGTTTGAATGGTGGTCAGTGTTTTGGGACATATTCATTGCCAGGACTAACGAGAAACATTCTGAGGTAGCTGCTTCATATATTGAGGTTGGTTTGTTGATCGAATATGTGGCTCTACGAAGCCTTTCTTTTCTGTCGTTAAAGTATATGGCATTCGATATAAGAATAAGTCTCTTATGAGAGGGTCTTACTGTGAATTTAGTGATTTAGTGATGTTCAAAAGTAATCGAGCTAACCTTCAAAATTTGGAGAATGATTTTTTAAAGGTTATGTGGTGAGCTTAACTGCCACCCTTTTCCTTTTTCTTTTTGCTTTTTTTTGTTTTTGTTTTTTTGATAACATGGGGAACCCACAGCCGAGGTCTCAGGGCGACAGGCTCGTGATCTATTAGACATAGCCTCGGGTTTCTAACATTTCCCACAAGATTGCTCTCGAAGGGAATTAAACCTGAGACCCATGAGAATTTCACCCATGTTTTAACCACTAGACCACACCCTTGCGGGCTTTAAAAGTAAGTGAAAAAAATATGAGAATTGAGTATTATGGGTGTCGAACTCACAGTTGACGGCTGTCTTTTAGAAAATATAAAGCCTCCACATGTTAAGCCGTCCCTCATCGGTGGAGCCAATGAGAATTTTCCAACTTATAAAGGCACATGGACTCTCCTACCATTGCCAATTGGTTTTAGAATGGATGTATACTCGTTGGATTCAACGTTGGATATTCTTTTCTATCTCGGGCATGGCCAGACCCTCTCAAAATTTATCACTGTCTGGTTTTATGCTCGACAAAAGTGTGATAGCTATACATCTGATTCACTGATTGTGTCTGTTACAGTATCCAACTGAATTTGTGGAATTATTCACCTTACATCATTTTGTTGCTTCACTTGTCGTATGTCTCAGTTTGTTGTTGTGTTAACTGATAAGTGTTTGCAATCACTCTTGACATCCTATGTGCTACTTAGTCCACCTTTTATATGCCTGTGCGGGGATTGTGTAAACAAATACTCCGTATCAATCTAGCGACTTACTTATGTCAACTGATAAGTGTTGTCTCTTGTTTCCCTGTACTGTAATTCTTGTTTTTGAGGTATCCTATACCTGTCAAAACTCAAAATACTACTCCCGACCGTTTCGTCTATATTGTCTTTGTTTGACTTTAATGGCAAAAAAATGTCAACTTTAAACGACATCTTCCCACAGTATACCCTAGGTACACATTATCTTAAAATATTGTGGAGCGCTTTGTTTTTAAAACTCAATTGTTTTAAGTTATACGGAGTACATATTACTCTCTAGGTATGTCGTATAACGGTAAAAAGTTGACATTATTTGACGATCAAAGTCTTCTGTGGATAATATAAAATGGAATGAGAGGTATACTACATGGGTGGCCAGCAAAATGATTCATAAGAAACCGATTTCGAACGTTTTATGTTGTTATATTGGATGTCAGACTCAAATGATCAAAGCAAGAGAGCAGCAACAACCTCAAAATCATCAGCCACAAAATTTACAACAGCAGCAGCTGCAAATGCAACAACTTATATTACAAAGGCATGCGCAGCAGCAGCAGCAGCAGCATGCACAACAACAACAGCAGCAGCAACAGCAACAACAACAGCAACAACAACAACAGCAACAACATCAACAGCAACAACAACAGCAGCAGCAGCAGCAGCAGCAGCAACAACAACAACAGCAGCAGCAGCAACAGCAGCAGCAACAGTCGAACCAACAACACCAGCAACAGCCCCAAAGAAGAGACAGTGTTCATCTTCTTAATGGAAATGCTAATGAGCTTGCTGGAAATGATGCTCTTTCTAGACAAGCTTCCGGAACTGCAAATGCCATGGCAACCAAAATGTACGAGGAGCGACTGAAGCTGCCAGTGCAAAGAGATTCATTAGATGATGCGCCTATCAAAGTTAGTGATCAGTGATCGTGGGAACTTGTTTAATCTGTCATTATTATTATTGTTTTATATTAATTAGCAGTGAATCCTTGCAGCAAAGATTTGGTGACAATATGAACCAGCTGTTGGATCAAAATCACGCTTCCATACTAAAATCAGCTGCCTCCGGCCAGCCTTCAAGGTAGGCGTTAATCTGTACTATCGTCTTCCACTTTCTTTACGTTAGCATTACCTTTAGATATAGCTGAGGTCTCTTTCTATATATGTATGGGAGATAACAATAGCCCATTGCAGAGGACTCAACATATACAAATCACGAGTTAAGGGGAGAAGACGGGGAAGAGGGTGAAGGGAGGGTGGAGTGGTGGACATCTTTTGTTCTTCATTGCGGCATAAGTTGACCTTATAGCTATAGCACTGTGGATGTTCTACTTGCACACACTAATTAAAACCAACCATTTCTTTATTTTCAGCCAAGTGTTGCATGGTTCGGCTGGTGGTATGTCTCCACAAATGCAACCTCGGAATCAGCAGCTTCCGGTGTCTGTATCAGTAAGTCTCAACGTTTATTATCCTCTAGAGTTTCTATTCCAAGCCACAAGCGTTGTATTTTATTATTTTGTATAAGCAGGATTTGAAGACGGACATGAATCCTTTGAACCCTCGAGCTCCAGGGCCTGAAGCATCATTGATAGGCCTTCCTGGTAAATCTTTGAATACGTTTTAACTCCGTTCAATCAAATTCTAGTGCTTGTATTTGAGAATTGAGAGAAACGTTTTTTTATCAGCAGTTGAATTACAAGCCTTAGGAGTCCAAGATCATTTTTCTTGTCTTTTGTAATATTGTTGACATGCTGTGTTGTTCTTTTGCTTCAGGATCAAACCAAGGTAGTAATAACTTAACCTTGAAAGGATGGCCACTCACAGTAAGTTTCTTTTACCATACTATATTTTATAAGTAAATCTGAGTTATTTGTTGTAGAGCTAATTGTAATTTTTTTCCGTGGTTCCTTGTGATTGTTGACAGGGACTAGAGCAGCTTAGGTCTGGACTATTTCAGCAACAAAAATCTTTTATGCAGGGTTCTCAGCCGTTTCATCAACTTCAGATGCTGTCACCGCAGCATCAGCAGCAACTTCTACTTGCTCAGCAAAATATGACTTCAGCGTCTGCAAATGATATAGAAAACAGAAGGCTTAGACTACTAATGAATAACAGAAGCATGAGTCTCGGTAAAGATGGCCTTCCGAACTCAATCGGTGACATGGTATCCAATGTCGGATCACCTTTACAAGGTGGCTGCCCAGTTTTGCCTCGTGGAGATGCTGACATTCTGATGAAGGTAAATCAGTTGGCTTCAGGAAGGTTAATTTAGTTTGTTACTTTGTTTGTTTGTTTTCTGTAAATAAACAATGTACAGAGACCATAATGATAAGTTTGGTGGGGAATAACATAAAGTTGTCTTTAAATGTGATTACTCGATGGGTATATAACTCTCACGAGGATTTTGTATGTCAGTTGAAAATGGCTCAGATTCAGCAACAGCAGCAACAACAGCAACATCAACAAAGTCCGCACCCTCACACACAGCATCAACTCCAACAACTTCAGCAGAATGGCGTACCGATATCAAGTCAACCTTCTCAAGTTATGAATCATAGTCTCCATCAGCCAGATAAAATCGGTGGGTCTAACAGCATGTCAATGGACGGAAACATTTCAAACTCTTTCCGGGGAAATGATCAGGTCTATTTAGTTTGCCTCTGTCTATTTCTTTTCGATGCCATATTTTTCCAGGAAATGCTCTTTATCAATTTCTTAATGTTTGGGATTCCTAATGCTAACGTCAATGCTAAAAGGCTTCAAAACAGACTGGAAGGAAGAGAAAGCAGCCTATATCGTCTTCAGGGCCTGCGAATAGTTCAGGAACAGCGAATACCGCTGGACCTTCTCCAAGTTCAGCTCCATCAACACCCTCAACTCACACCCCTGGAGATGTAATGTCGATACCTTCTTTCTCTCATGGTGGCAGTACTTCAAAGCCAACACTTATGTTTGGAAGTGACGTGACTGGATCCCTTGCATCGCCTTCAAATCAGCTGGTGAGCAATTTGTTCAAATTTTATATACTCCCTTCATTCAACTTTATCTTGCGAATTTTGTTTTTTCACGTTTGCCAGGACCAGTATATATAGTTTAACAGTATTAAAGTATAAAATTTTGATTTTGTTATGGTACTCATAAAGGCAAATCAAGCAAGAACTTGCATGTCTCTTTTTTCTCGTATACATTGCAATACATTTCGAAAATTACTTAGTTGAATGAATTGTGCCAAAAAGTGATTTGCACAAAATGGGGTTGAATGGAGGGAGTATTACGTATTTTGTAGCAGAATAGTGTCCACAGCTTATCTTAGGCATTACAAGCCAGCTCTAAGATGGAAACGATCTGGAGTTTCAGGCTGATGTTGAGCGTTTTGTGGAAGATGGATCCTTGGATGACAATGTCGAGTCTTTTTTATCGCATGAGGACGCTGACCCGAGAGTTCCAGGTGGTCGTACTATGGACCTTAGCAAAGGTGTGTTAGAACCAACATTTTGAAACTTTTGACTATGTTTTCCCCTTTGAAAGAAAGATGCATGATGCAGAGAACTTTGTAGTTACAATATATATTACTGAACAAAATTCTGTTTTTGTAGGATTCACTTTCACGGAAGTAAATTCAGTTCGAGCAAGCTCGGGCAAAGTAGTCTGTTGCCACTTTTCATCTGATGGCAAACTTCTTGCCACAGGTGGTCATGATAAAAAGGTGAATTTTATATGAATTACGGAGAACTACAAGAAAAAAAAAAAGTGAGAAATATTGTTTCTCCCTAAATAATATAGTTACTTTACTGTCGTGACGCAGGCTGTTTTGTGGCATGCTGATTCACTAAAGCCCAAAAGTACGCTTGATGAACATACTAACCTGATAACTGACGTCCGCTTCAGTCCTAGCATGTCTCGTCTTGCAACTTCTTCCTTTGATAAGTCCGTCAGAGTTTGGGATGCGGACAATGTAAGTAAACACTTTTATTTTTGTATTGCAAAAGTATGTGGCTCACAAAATTTTGGATCTGACAGTATTCGGGTTTCTGGTCATATTGTAGTCCTTTTGTGTGGGTCATAAATTATTCGGGTTCCATAGGGCAGTTCCTTTGCGCTGATCGTCAATTTAATTTTCGTTGGCCGGTTGTTGCTGTTGAATACTAACTTGAGATTTATTGAAATCGCAGAATGGCTATTCGCTTCGTAATTTTATGGGACATTCTGCCACAGTGATGTCCTTGGATTTTCACCCTAATAAAGACGATCTCATCTGTTCTTGCGATGAGGATGGTGAGATCCGTTATTGGAGCATTACTAAAGGAAGCTGTACCCGAGTCTTTAAGGTAACAAGAGTTCAATACATCGAATGACTATAACCTTAATTTGTTTCAACCGTGCGTTCCTTGGTTACTCAAATTTGTTGCCACACAAATTTCAAATCCGTTATTGGAGCATTAATTGAATTTGTTGGAGTATTACTTAAATTTGTTTACTCAAATTTGTTTCCACACAAATTTCAAATCCGTTATTGGAGTATTACTTAAATTTGTTGCCACGCAAATTTCAAATTATGTTACTAATTACTTCCTCTGATACTCCCAATTATCTATGAATTATCTATGTTTCCCATTTCTGGTGATATGCTCGTTTCTTTACATTTCTTTTTTAAGTAAATATTTTGTGGCTCTAAATTAATGTAAGAACCACATTTTCCCTAATTGCGCGTGTTAAAAAAAAGCGATCCAAAAGCAAACATGAAGAAATGGATGAATCGGATGGAGTAGTACGTTGGTCACCACCGGCACAAGGTGTTTTAGAATGACTGAATGACCTATAATGAAAGTTGCGTCTCAATCGCATCAATGGCGTCTACGTTACAGTAAAAATAGTGCGACTTGATGTAACAAGCAATTTTGTGTCATTCCTTCATAATGGTCTTCTCTTCTACTTTGATGGTTACATAATACGGTCAATATGAAAGAACGTAACATTACTTTTGGACTAAGGCTTTGTTGTTGCGTCGTCGTTTGTATTTAGGGAGGAAACACACAAATGAGATTCCAGCCACGGCATGGAAGGTATCTTGCTGCGGTTGCAGAGAATATCATTTCAATACTTGATGTGGAAAATCAAGCTTGTCTGCACCGATTACAGGTTTGAAATTATATATATGACTTTACACATTGCCTATTTTTCCTTTTTTTCTTTTTTCCGTACTTTTGAATATCATAAAAGTTTTGAAATGTATTTTAGTTGCTGATATTCATAAGCTACATTGTGCAATCTCGAGTTCTAAACTTCAACCACATACTTCCATAATAGGGACACACGAAGCAGATTCACTCGATATGCTGGGATCCTTCCGGTGAATTCTTGGCATCAGTTAGCGAGGACTCCGTCAGAGTGTGGAGTCTTGGATTAGGAAACGGAGGTGAATGCGTGCATGAACTGAGCTGTAACGGAAACAAATTCTACTCGTGTGCTTTCCATCCCTCGTACACCTCTTTACTCGTCATCGGCTGCTATCAGGCAAGTCGCTTTTCACCCCCTTGTTTCGTCAGTGTACCTTATTTACGCTTGCTCTCTATTAATCACGAAAATTCTAATATGCATCTCGACAGTCAATGGAGCTTTGGAACATGACGGAGAACAAGACGATGACTTTGTCCGCTCATGACGGGCTTATTGCTGCTTTGGCCGTGTCTAGCGCAACAGGGTTGGTGGCCTCTGCTAGTCACGACAAGATCGTAAAACTTTGGAAGTAGACTCTATTGATGGGTTTTAACTTTTAGCACATAGTCACGACGACACCACTCTAGGGTGAGGCTGTAACCTTATGTGATTAGAATCGAACTCGAATCAACCTAACTTAGGTGCATCATGTTTTTTTTTTTTTCCTGCAAATGTCGCTCGTCATATGGAATGCTACGTGCATCTGCGAACGCAAACTTTCTTGCAATTCTAATCTAATCTAATTTCAAGAACTTTTAGAAATTACATGTCTTTGATTTCACTCTTTTAACTTGGTGTTAATCAGCTATACATGACATCTTAGAAATATTATTTAAGTTGATTTAAACCGTAGTAATTTTTTTTGGGTGTTGTTATTTCATGTACCACTTTTACTCATTTGTGTACACAATTTTTCATTTTATACCCCTTATATTATTTTCACTCTTAGTTTTTCTCTCTTTTATCTCACCTTTTTAAATTTACTCATTCATTCATCACTTTTGTACATTTTTTTTTTACTCAATTTTGTACACTTTTTTATTCATAATATATATTAAAAAATAAATACTAAATTAAAAACATTAAATATTTTATTCAAAATATTGAAATATGTATTTTACAAAAAAATAAATACTTAATTAATTAACTAAATTTTTTTATTAAAAGTAACCAATTACATTATTAAATAAAAAAATAACAAAAAAAAAGAAAAAAATAAAAAGAAAAAAGAAAAACAAGAGAAGTAATACGTTGTTTACACATACACCCACCCCCAAAACCCTAAGCACCAAAGACACCGGGGACACGATTGTGCCGACACAGACACAACCACTACCGATATCGACTTTATCTCGTACTCGTCTCTTCATCGTAAACAATATACTCCATATTATATCACCATTATCACCCAATATAAATTCGTGTTCATTAATAAACCGTTTAAATAAATGATATTTCAGTTGAATTATTCGTAAAACCGTTAAAATAATTAGATTTACCTCATGAAAGAGTAAAGTATCTGTCATAATTGCTTGGTTATAGTGAAACTATGCAATATAATTGTGAATATAAAAGAGAGGAAAAATTATAATTAAAAAGAGGTGAGGGGTATTGAATGGAAAAATTAGGGGAAAAAGTGTACAGGAATAAATAATTGTGTAAATGAATGAGTAATACCCTTTTTTTTTTTTTTTTTTTGGTGGTATTTAAGTTGATTTAACTTGATTAAAACCGTAAATAGACCTGTTTATGGTATTTTGAAATACTGAAAAAAAGGTCTATTTACCGTTTAAACTGTAAATAAATCTTGCATTATTTTATTATTATACTTCGTATAAAACAATTTTACAAGAGCTACACTCTAAAATAAAACGGTAAGATAGCACAATGACGACATGGGACGACAAATACATACTACGTATAATTTATCGTAACAATTGGTGATAAATAAATTAGTTATTAGTAAAAGTACCAACAGTTTGTGCTAGAGTAAGAACGAAGAGTACGAAGGCGAAAATTACAGAAATGGCTGCCCAAGGATGACCGAAGTAGTCTTTCTTCAAAATGGCCTTCCACCGATTCCAGTGGATGTTAGCATACGTATTTAGGTCGCGGCAAAGACCAAAGTAGTAGAATTTTTGAGGAAGAGATGTGTTTTTGCCGATATCATCAAAAAGTGTCACAACTGCGTCTTCAATGCCCATCCAATTTTCGATGATTCCACATTCGACTAGTATTTTCACGTCTTCGGGACTGCTAATCAATTTATCAAGGAAGGTCAAGTAATCATTGATATATTCACTTTCATAAATAGGTTGATGGCTTTGCTCAAAGAGGACCAAGTTTCGGTATAGAGACTCGCAATCGTCGCCGACAAGAATAGGTGGTATGTGTAGGACGCCCTTAGAGAATGTAATTTCTAGCAAATGTGTGCCTTTGCTAGCCTCAAATTTGACTCCGGCGGCTTTGAGATTCGAGGCGGAAGGGCATTGAACGTTTTCGTAATTAGTATTGTCTTGTTGTTGTTGTCGTGGGGTGGGCGGAGTAAAAAACATCCTTAAGAAATCAACAAGGTGAGTAATTTGAGGCCTGTCGATCTTATACCTGCCAATAGTTTCTACCGAAATGATATTTTGTATTGGTACGAATGGGATTACACCGGAACGCACGACAACTTCAAAAGCAATGTCAACGAAGGAGACGCGAGACAACGATGCACCAAACGCTTCTTGGAAAAGCAGCTCGAGAATAAAGAACGGAACTTGATTCTCCAATAGGAATAGGTCCGTCAACAATGGAGCATTCCACATAAGTACATTTCTCTTACACATATGCCGGATACCCACCATCGTCGGCGAAGAAAGCATTTTAAGAAAAGACATAAAGTAGCATATTATGAACACAGAGTCGGCCAAAATCATTCCGTTGAACTCGTCGCTAACAAGGGTAATTCTTTCGACATAACATTTGCGCACGCGAGTCTCCATTTCTCTTACTATCGCTAAGTAATGCCCCAAGTCCGACCTATGTAAATTTCTCTCATCGTCAAGAAACAACTTGAGACACCACCATTTGTTATCTTGCATCGTATCTAGTGACGGAAGTCCATAGTAAAGAGGACCTATCGATATCACAGATGGCTCGTAACATTCTTTTTTCTCTGCTCGAACATAATTAGGCGCCTTGTAAATGCAAGGTTGAGGCGACAAATCAGGCATCGATTCAAATTTATCCCGTGCAAACGCTTCAAACCCGTTATCACCGATATCTATTTTTATGTCGAGGGACATTTTTTATTTTTTTTTTAGTATAGTTCAAACAATTGTTTTAAATTATAGTTCAAACAATTTGAGAATCAACCAATATATATACAAAGACATTGCTCCTTAGCTTCTACGAGTAAAAAGGAACAGCACTATCAGGGCCGGCCCAAAAAATTTGGAGGCCCTATTCGGATTTGTAAAATGGGGTCCTAATTTTTTGGTCGAAAAATTGTATAGAACTGTTTGAATACGTTCCATTTGGAAAATTAAACGAAAATAACACTAAAGAGGCTTGAACCTTGTTGGCTTATGTAGTAGTTACAATTTTTATCAACTAAACTATTACATTTTGTTGTTACATGTAGTTGTAGTTTAATTTTTAACCCTTAACATAATATAAATTTTAACAAATTGGGCCCTTAATTTTTTACTGCTCGGTAATCCCAATAAAGACGCCTAACGCCTACTCGAAGCACTATATTCCTCAGTGTTTTCCTACAAGCAACATTGGTACTTTTTCTTGAGAAAAATTTCGTTCACATCTTTTGTCATTTTTCGTAATTGCTCTTTGGGAAATTCTCATCTGTACCATGAAGGATTCATTTTTCTCACATGTACCGCTACCTTTTACGCTTTCTTAATTGTACCCTTAAGCTTTATTATTGAGTTCCAAACGTGACCTAAGTCGTAAAGATAGACTTATTCCCAATAGACACATTGACACACCTTAAAAAGATGGCATGTAGGTCCCATTATTATTATTATTATTATTATTATTATTATTATTATTATACAACATTAAGCTATATTGTATTTTATAATAATATAGTATCATATTATAGGTCTTACTACTACTACTAACTAGCAACTACTAACTACTACTACTACTAACTACTAACTACTAACTACTACTACTACTAACTACTAACTACTAACTACTACTACTAATTACTAACTACTAACTACTACTACTACTACTAACTACTAACTACTACTACTACTAACTAGTAACTACTAACTACTACTACTAACTACTAACTAGTACTACTACTACTAACTACTAACTACTACTACTACTACTACTAACTACTAACTACTAACTACTAACTACTACTACTATTATTATTATTATTATTATTATTATTATTATTATTATTATTATTATACAACATTAAGCTATATTGTATTTTATAATAATATAGTATCATATTAGGTCTTATTATTAATTTTTGTTTAATTTAAAGATAAGTTTAGCTCAAATCAATTAATTTCATTTAAGTTCAACATTATATAATTTAGTTTACTTGTATTCATTTTCAAATCAATATTACGGAGTATTATGTTTACTTCAGTTGAGATATGATAAGTTTAGAGTCTTATAGAGGGTGTCAATATTCCCCCTTTCTTTTTAATCATTTACTTCTCAGTTGTTGGGTCCCGCACAATAAATGATGGACAAAAAAAGTCCATTTAGGTTGGCTGCAATTTTCAACAAAGTGTAAAGCAAATAGTGTGAGCATGGATAGGGATGTCAGTGGGGCGGGTCTACGCGGATACCGCCCCGCATCCGCCCAGTTAGGGTGGAGGTAGGACGTAGTTTAGTGGGTCGTGGAGCGGAGGTAGGAACGAAAATTGACCTCCGCCGCGGGTCGTGGGGCGGAGGTGGATTCAATTTAAACTCCGCCCCGTCCCCGCCCCACCACCGCCTCCGCCTCGTCCCCGCCCCGCCACCCGCCACCCGCCCCGCTCTGTCCCCGCCCCGCCTATATACACACACTTAAAATTTTAATTTTAGATAAAGTGACAACAAAAAATAGGTATCACTATGGCCGGTCTTGTATTCACTAAATAATGTAATACTTGTGAACTTGTAGTATAATGTTGGTCGTTGCGTGTGTCGGATTAGTTTTTGAATATTTGATAACTTTGAATGTATTCCATTTGTGTTTTAATTTGATGTTAACATTGAATTGATATTTTGTATGTGTTTTTCTATTTTTCTTGAATTTTTGACGTCGGATATTGTTATTCCATGGGGCGGGTTTGGGGCGGGTTTGGGGCGGATGGTGGGGCGGGTCTGGGGCGGATGGTGGGGCGGGTGGGGCGGGTCTGGGGCGGATGGTGGGGCGGGTGGAGGTTTAAACTATCCTCCGTTAGGCGGGTGGTGGAGGAGGAAATATCCTCCGCCATGGGTGATGGGGCGGAGGTGGAGGTCAATTTTTATTCGCGGATGCGGAGGTAGGGGACCCTTCCCCCGCCTCCGCCCCGCCCCGATGACATCCCTAAGCATGGACATTGCTTGCTTGTGTAATATTTGCTACGTAATAATGTTGACAACTTGCAGGGTGTCTTTGCTTATTTAAAGGAGTCATTTCCTTTAGTTTTAGGCAGAGAGAAGGGCAAAGAAATTGGAATTTTGTCATTAAATCAAACTTTACCCTATCACTATACTGAACATGTTTTTTTTTTGTTTTTTTTTTTTTCTTAATTAGCAGATGTTGTTATACAAAATTGAGATTAACAATCAAATCAAAACTTAATACTGTTAAACTAACTAAAAGATTACGCATTAAGCATTACAAATATTATTATACAACCATATCTAATAACTTGATTTAAAAATAAGATAATCGATAGATATTGTACATCACTTTTACCTTTCATGTTACATATTCTTACCTTTCATGTTACATATTCATTAGTTTTTCTATTGGGTTATAATCAAGTTTGTTCAATAAAAAACTTCAAATCTTGAACGTAAAATATAAATCTACAACATACAAAGAAAAAAAAAATCAGCAGTAATTTAATCAAGTTATGTTTAAGTATCAAACATAGTAATTAAGAAATAAAAATATTCAAATTTTAAACACTCTTATCAAATACACCGTAAAAAATAAATTTAACACAAATTGTAAATTTGTAATCATAATTAAAACATAATAAAGTAAAACTATTTAACATAGTACGTACCTAAAAAGATCTAGCTAAAGTTTTGATGTATATATATACAAAAAGGGATGGGGACTTACCTAAAAATTAAATAAGCAAGGTAATTATGTGTCATATAATTATTTATTTTGAAATTATTATTTTTCTTCTCAATTAAAAACATCTTCAATTAATTTTTTTTTGGAAAGTTCTAATATAGTAAGGATTTCAATTGTAGATTTAGTTTTATATTTTAAGTTACATATGTTAATATTTTTTTATCTAAAATCCTAGCAATAGTAGAATTATAAATAATACTAATATTAATTTTTTAGACCAATTATATTGTGACAAATGTCGACCATAGAGACCATGGTTTCTGCTTTATATAGATATATTAGATTAGATATTAGATAGATATAGATTAGATACCATAATTCTTAACATGTTTACTCTAGTTTTTTTTAACCCTTTAATTAAGTTAGAAATTTTTATTATTCTTTGTAATCTATAAAAGATAATATTATTAGAGAGAAATAAATCATATGATTTATTATCAGAATATACCATATAATAGAATATATTATTAGCTTATAGAATAAGTTAGAGATTTCAGGTTTAGGTTTCCTACTGTTTTGAAGTACTATAAATACTTTACCTATGTTAGGTTATTGAGAACAACTATTCATAATAAATCTTTCTTTATTAAGTCCTTCTCTTTTATATATCTTATCAAATATTGTCATGAATACTCATGATCATGTTTGATTTGTCTTTGCAAGTAGAATAAATATATGAAATTTTCATACTTTTATAATGTATAATTAGATATAGGCTCAATCGGTACTTCCTACCGTATGTAAATTTTCACCACTTATTATCTTTTATAATATATATATATTTTTTAAATTACTATTATAATAATTTAGTCATTTTTCAAAAATTGGTACCTGGTCACAATTCAAGTGACTTAAGTAATGAAATGTTTATACTACCATTGAATAAGTATATCCCAAACCTTATTCGTTTCTTACTTAGGGTTCATTTGGGATGAAGGTAATTATTACAGGAATAATTAGGCAAAAAATAAGAAGAAATTAGAGGATATAGAGGGTTGATAGTGGATGTAAATGGTGGAAAAAAAAAAGATGGGGTAGAAATAATTAACTCCATATGGGGGTAATGCATTACTTAGGGGCAACCAGTCAGCCACATTTCTACTACTCCAATGTACTAAGCCACTTTAACTGTTGGTTTTAAACAATTTTGCCCTTTAAATTTTCACAAATTCTAAATTTTAGCATGCTTTTTTGAGTGGAAACCTGTACACAATGATAATTTAGTCCATTTGCAAAACAAATCCCTTGGCTCATCCACTTTTATCCGTGGAATCATGCCTACTCTTACTTATGGGGGAGGTGATTAATTATTCCTCCCTAATAGAGCAAATTTTGTACTATAATTTTCATTCCGCACTACTACAAAATTAAGCTAGGAGGACGGGGCATAGAAAACAATAAAAAGCAGAATCGTCCTTTATGGATGTTAAATTTTTGGCGCTCAAATGGATAGAGAACGGTTATGATTAACAACCATACTCTTATACGTATAAAGAGAAGGGTTGATCAACTTACCCGTCCTCTTTGCTTAAGTTATAAAAGACGTGTTTAATAGAGGACAGTTACACCTTAAAACCGTTCTCGTATATGGCCTCAGCTCACCCTACTCACTTACCGGTAAATACCTTTTGTATTGGATTGCTTAAGTACTTTGAAATCGGTTTATAAATGTGAACTATTGATGCGACCCGTGATATTCACGAGGCCGCTTTAAATTTTTTATTACATTCATGTTTACCAATTAAGTATTATATTCATCGGCCTTAATGATACGTTATATTTACCTTTAAACATGTACATAGTACATATGTGTAAAGTGTAATCTCATGAGTTAACATTATACTTCGAATAATTGTTTTTTAAAAAAAATCTTCTTTTGCGTATTGTGAGCAAGTATGAAGCTTTTAAAGCCGCTAAAGCACTTAAGATAAAAACTACAGTAACATTCTTTTTACTAAAAAATATTTGCTGTGAGAATTAATGTAACAATAACTAATATTTTTAGGGTATTGCTCAACTGTACCCAGATTTTACTCAGCTGTACCCAACTTTGACGATAATACCCTTGTCATTTTCTCCTCCCAATTAATCATCTATACTTTTTCTCTCTTCTCTCTCCAAATCAACAACAATAACAATTATTCATTCTCAAATCTCAATTGTAAACTCTTGTCAACAACTACAACCATAATTATCCATTCTCAAATCTAAGTTGTAAACCCTTATTTATTTAATTACTGATAATAATAACAAAGAAAAAAAAAATGGATTCATCATACAAAATCATACACATGTGATTCACTACAACTCTACCTAGAAATCGAATTCAATTGCAAAATCATACAAAACCCTAACTTTACACCACCATCTTGCCACTAGCAGCAACCTCCTCCGTCACGCCACGGTTTATCTGTCAAGCCATCTTTTTTATTATGGTTGGAAGGAAGTGAAGCAATTAAATTAAATGGTTGTAAAATCATACAAAACCCTAACAATTAATTGTTGTACGACATTATACCTTCCCAGCTTCCCTGGCCTTCAACGTCGCCCTCGACGACTGGCCTCAAGGCAGCCTCTCTACTCTACCCATGCCGCCATGGTCGGCCCTTCCCCTAATCCTTTTGCCCCGCAATACCATCACCAACCACCACCACCGTGACCCAATTATTTTTAATTTAAATCACAAAATTATATAAACTGATATATGAATTTAAGAAAATTAGAAGTTTTTAATCCAAATTTTTTCCATAATTCAATTGTATGATGAATTCCAAAAGAAATAGATAGATTGATTTGAAGTAATTTTTTGGTCAAATTCAATTCCATGGAAAAAGAGAGAAAAGTTGGATTATACAAGGGCAAGAGATGGAAACTTTATGGTGAAAAAGGGTACAACTGAGTAAAATTCGGGTACAGTTGAGCAATTACGTATTTTTAAGGTAATAATTCAACAGATTATTTCAACCTTTTGGATATTATCATGCACATTTTAGAAAATTTGTATCTATATTTGTTATCAAAATATTTTCAATAAAAATATATTTGTGACATATTAAATATCATTCTGATCCAAATAACTGTAGTAAAATGATTATATTGGGACTGTAAAAAATTAAATGAGAAGAACGGGTACTACTTAAAAGACACGTGAAAAAAGAAAAAAACAAATTCTCATCGAAGACAAAGTCTTTCCGTCTCAACTTTAAATAGGATTATATTACCACTTTATACTAAAATTAGTGATGCGACCTGTGAAATTCACGTAGCGGTTATAAATTTAGTTTTGAGTTTGAATTATTGTTTTTGTTTTTATTTTGTTTGTACAGTGTCGAAACACTGTCTCACGGCATATTGTGTCTCGGGATTCTCGCCATGAGAATGGTTGTATATCCTAACTACGAGTTATAGTGCGATATCTGATAACGACACTCATTTTCATCCATCCTCCCCCCCCCCTCTCTTTTTTTTTTTTATTTTTTTTTTCGTCTATCACAATGTTCTCTTTTCATATTACTCCTAGTTTATGATGACTTTTGTTTGAGGTGATCATAGTGAAATCGAATCAAATTAATCGACAAAACTATTATGCAAATGAGCATCATAAAGAAACAACTTGCATTTGGAGAAATGGATGAACACCATCTGTTTGCAGAAATCGTGGATTTTTACAATAATGTGCTAATACCGCTTGCCTGCTTTCTTATCAATGACTTACCTTCACTTAGCTGTTTTTCCCTAGTTTCTCTCTTCAAGTAATTTTAGCTTTGATTTAACTCCAGTTGATTCAGCTTCAAGTGACTTTCAATGGCGACTCTCTCCTACACAAAAAAGCAAGTAATGTTTTTTTTTCTCAGGCAAAACTCCGTCTACGATCAGCAGTACAGAAACAAATAAGTGTTAAGGCTCTTTGAGTCTATTCTTTTGGACTTAATTTTTAGGTCCATTTACTTGACTTAAGTTTAGATAAGTTCAAAAATTTTCAGTAAATAAAATTTAGCTCGAGATTTGCAGTATTTTCCAATACTTCGGCATTCAAAATTGTGTATTGATATAGATATTAAAAGCAATTATGTCAGCAAACAATTAATGAAAAAAACCCGAACCTATCACGATAAATTATTAAAACTCGACGACCAGTGAGTCCCTGATAACAGGGTAACATTAGGTTTAATATTTTTATTGTGATTTAAAACCAAAATTTTAACAGGGGATAAAGATTTACCAATTTGCGCCAACAAAAGTAATGCATCTCTATTATACGTTTTTAGTAAAAGCGACAACAGCATAAACAGTAACAACAAAGCAACATAAACAGTAACAACAAAGCAACATAAACAGCAACAAGAACTCAACGACATTAACATTGACAGTAGCAATAATAGCAACACAAACTTTACAGAAGGCATGTATCATATGTATACCAGCGCATTTCATATGAGTCCATACACATTTTATTACCGAGCATTGTAGCTTAAGGAATGTCTAGTTTAAGCGTAGAAAAAGCTGGTAACGTACCATGAGAGTAGTCGTTTCATGCGTCCCCCTAGAACTCATCATACGATGCTCCAAAGTATTGAGTAATTTTCTTAGACTCTTATCACAAAATAACTAATAGAATCACCCCAGAGCATTGCAGCTTAAGGAATGTCTAGTTTAAGCGTAGAAAAAGCTGGTAACGTACCATGAGAGTAGTCGTTTCATGCGTCCCCCTAGAACTCATCATACGATGCTCCGAAGTATTGAGTGATTTTTCTTAGACTCTTATCACAAAATAACTGATAGAATCACCCCAGATGTTGATTTTCATGAGCATTAGAATATTACCTTCATTCCTTTGGATTAGTGAACTTTCATCCGTGAACCATGACTAAAGTGATCTTCATTAATGCACCTAGGGATGGAAAACACGCACATATATTAGACGAACTTAAACCCTTTATAGAATTTCTTTTGATATACAACATGCATTTTTATATATTCTGTCGACAGATAGCGTAACAAAATATTGCATAGTATTGCTTACTTTTCACTAAAGCACTTCATTACATTAAAATTTTCACCTCATTTATAGAGTAGGCATATGTTTGTTTTTTTTCAAGCATAATGTATATTGAAACTCGACAAAATCCTGTGATCCACAATCATATTCCAAACTAACCATTCTTTCCTTTTTCATTATTCCCATTTGATTTTGGTTAAATCTAACTATTATTGGTGAAATTGATAACGGAGTATTATTCGCACCAATCATTCAAAATTTATATTGGAGTAATTGACAACTATTCAAGGTTGTATCGCAAGAGATTGGACCTCAATGACTCATTCTGAGATCAAGATTCAAACTGACACATATTGTACGGTATCAAGTTTATGCGTGCGTCAACGGAAACATTGCAATAAACTTGCATAATATTTATAGGGGCCTTGACGCTCCGGTGGGCAATTAAACGTTACGCTCAAACAAAGTCAATAAATATAGCTATTCTACTGACAACGGAACATGACCCTCACCCGAAACAATATTTATATGTGCAAGCGTCGCGATAAATATCCAAAACAAAGAAATCAACCAGCCATTAACAGGGTGAAGAATTATCTGAGTGATATTCAGATTTATAAAAAAAAAAAAAAAAAGAAAAAAAAAAGAAAAAGGGTACCAGACGACTATGGACGACGATGAAATGCGTAAAAAGGGAAGGGAGATAATTGTTCCATTAAGGCTTCTCGACGCTGCGTGTGTGCAAGAATCTATCTCCGTCTTCATCTATTTTGTTGAGCCCCATCTGTAACAACCAGGTTTTTCGTGACTTAAATTAAACTAAGGCGGAAAATTAATTAAGTCTATATATTACAAACCAGCTGTTATCGTATTAGAACTCTATATACATAGTACGAGTTTTAGGATAAAACAGAGTATATGTTCGGTTACAAATCTCTCCAAAAACAACGGAGTACAAAATAAGGTAAACCATCCCCAGCATTTGATAAACATAAGTCCTCGGGGTACCTGCATTTGATCTCATAATTAGTGTTTCTCCCCCACACATACTAAGCAATATCAAATAGTTCATGTAGTATAGCAACTCTAAACATATGCTATATACATAATAAATAAATAAAACAAATAGCAAGCAGGCAAGCAAAGCACATAAGGAATTCAATGAGGATTCAAACATGAGTATAAATCATATAACATATCGTACAACACTCATAGACAATCATGCTCAAAAGTCGTACTTCAATACTCAGGCAACCAAGTCATTCAGACAATAATCAAACAAACAAGGAAATGCATTCAACATGTGATAACAAATGAGTCTTCGTTAGTAAGGCGGAAGCATGCAGACATAATCAAGAAGATGTGATCAGTACGAACGAAGCGGACATGTCTGAATATGCTAAAGATATCTAAGGTAATAAGGATGATTCAATCCCTTGTCTAATGTATGCATACACTACCTATCGAGGATCATACGTATTTGCTATTCAAAAGGTATCACCGACGAAAAAGTTCGACTATCACCAGAGACGGGTACCCCCGGATGGGGCTGGCGTTTCCAATTACTATTCTATGGGCCCACGGAAGTATCAAGTATGCCCCATCCCTGAGGTTGATACCACGTGTCAAACAGCAATCTTAAGATCGTTGAATAGCCTTGGGCAACTCTGGGATGGAGCCCAAGTCCCCATAGACAGCTACCTCGTTAACTTCGAATTTCAAGAGTCGCAACATGGCGAACAATCCTAGTATTTTATTCAAGTACCTCGCTTTCTCAAATTCTTATTTTCTCGTTCAATGGTAACAAATGACAATTCTGAAACTTAATAATATCATCGAACTTTGTATAATGAAATTTTAGTTCTAGCAGTTCTTCAGGCAAACAGAACACATAGAAAAACTTAATTAATTATTTTGGGTCCGTTCGTAAATTTTAAATATTTTCACTATTCATTATTTTACTATTCATCGTATTTACTATTCATCGTATTTACTATTCCTCGTATTTTTATACGTATTTGTATTTTCGTATTTCGTATTTGTACGTATTTTTATACTTCGTATTTATACGTATTCTTATACGTATGCGTATTCTTATACTTCGTATTTATACGTATTTTTATACGTACATGTATTCTTATACTTAGTATCTTTTTCTATACTTAGTATTTATATATTATACTTTCTTTATACTTAGTATTTTTATACTCTACACAAATTTTATACTTAGGATATTTTTAGATATAAAACTAAGCTTTTTATTTACTAAGTATAGAATTCTAGTTTCAAAGTCGTTAAGTTCGTTTTGTACTTAGTGATTTTAAATAATAATTCGGAAGTAAAACTCGGTTAAATTTAAGTATAAAATTCTAGTTTTAAAGTTGTTAAGTTCATTTTGTACTTAGTGATTTTAAATAATATTTCAAAAGTAAAACTCGGTTAAATTTAGTCATATACTTAACTAAAATTTTAGCGGTTTCCATTTTTGGCGAGGTTGTCGTAGTTCATTTTAAATAGTCCGTATGTCCATATCCAAATTTAAGCAAAGATAGTAACACTCGACATTATTCATTTTAATACGTGTAACGTTTATTTTTATCGGTTTCGTTGATTCTTTTTATTAACGATTTATTATACAATCTAATATAATCCTAATTACAAATCAAATTTAGTGACTAAGTGAAAAATTCATTTTGACCAAAATTGACCCAAAAATAGGGTGAATGCCGTGTGGTTTCATTATGTTTGCTATTTATTTCTTTTTTTTTTTGTTTTTATTAATAATTCATTACTTTAACTAATTAATTTATCTAAGTGATAAAAATAAAAAGTGACAAAATCATTTTTGGTCCAAAAACAAGCCCTAGGCTGTGGCCCTCTACTCACTTAGCAATTTATTTTCGTTTTCTAATTTTATCGGTTTTTGACTTAAAGTTTTTATATACTAATTATTTAAATTATACTAAAGCGATTTAACTAGTTTACGATTTTCACTAATTATTTTATTTCATTTATGAATAGTGTTTTTGTGACACTTTATATTTCTAACTTTTATATTTTAAGGATTTAGCCTATTTAACTTATATAACTATTATTGTAATTTTTCACTAATGAATTTAAACAACAATTAACTAAAACTTATAAATATTATGAATCAAACTAGTTACATAAATGAAGAACACTTGAATATGTGAAGAACCCTAATATTTTTCATATGAACATCAATTAGTCAAATTTTCATATGTTTATATAATTTTCTCAAATTTTTTCCTACAAGTCTAATTTACCTAAACTAATCAAAATATGTTATTTAGAAAAATTAAAACTAAAACTTGGTCCATTTAATTTAAAATAGCCGTGTATATATATATATATATATATATATATATTCATAGTTTTTGATTTTTGATTTTTATACTTCTAATTCAATAACTAATTTCCTTTATATCATTTATGTATTTAACATGAGTGAAAAACATATACAAACATTAACACACAAAAGTAAAATCATTTCAAACACAAGAATAACAACAATAGTTCAAGAACACACAAGTTTTGAAAACATTTAGAATTCACCACAATTTCATTTTAAGTCCTAAACATAAACTAATTATATTTTCATGTACACCTTATTCATAGTATTTTAAGCATGCAATTAACAAAAATTAAAACGAAAAATTAAACCAAAAACTAAGGGTAGGCCGTGTGGTTTATATATGTTACACTAATGTTATTTTTCGATTTTTGTCTCCTAATTTAACATGTGATGCTAGGTGATCATAAACACAACAAATATAACACATAATATTTATAGCATGCGATTTACAAAATTTAAACTAGTGTGCGGGGGCACCTTAATTAGGGTAGTGAAAAGAAGCCTAGCAATTGTCGGGGTCTATGATGTTGTCGAATTGGCTCAAGTCGATACCTCCACCTTGCTCCTCGTCTTTGGTTAGGATTAGTACATAAAAATGAAAATAAGAAAATTAGTAAATCACTTTAGCTAGCTAAACTATACTAACAAAATTTAAGTGTAGTATTGTTTTTAGTTTTAGGTGATGTTTAAATTTTAAGTGATTTTGATTTATATTCTTAATAAATTACAAGTTTAAAGAGGTAGTGATTAATAAATATAAATGGTGGAGAAGCATCTTAAGAGCTTGGGTGAATTAAAGACAAGAAATTAAATGATTTAGGAAGAAAAAGTGAAAGGAAGAAGATGAAGATCATGGTGTTCTTGAGGTTGAAGATGAAGATATGCTTACAATGTTCTTGAGTATGAGTTTATTTAGAGAGAAAAGACTTAGAAAGTTTGTAAGTATTTGTGTGTACTGAATGAGTAGTAGTGAATGTTGTGTACTAGTAAACTTGTATGTATTTGTGTATTTGTTTTGTATTTGCAATGTATAAACTTTAAATTAAAATGAGCTAAGAAGTGATGATGAATTAGTAGATGTGTAAGAGGACTTGACATGGTAGTAAAGTAGAGAAGAATGGAAGAGGATAAGCAAGGACCAAGAGGTCCAAAATCTCGGCCAAAACAAGGACCAAGTGGCTCGATTTTCGTTTTTGAAATTTTCGATTTGCGCGCACGCGAAAAGTCCCGAAATAAAATATATAGTCTAAAAATAATGTTTTGAAGCAAGATCGAAAATAAAAATGAAAATAAAACTCAAAACGAAATCAAAAGAAAAATTGGGTATTAGTTTCCTCGCAACTTTGAATAAAAATCTTATTCGATCGAAATACTTATTTTTTTTCGTTGAATGTTATCGAATTAAATCATTATACTCAAACGTCAAAAAGTTTACCAGTTTAGGCTTAGTGTAACTCATTATTTCGATTTTTAGTGAATGTGTTAGTTAAATCAAATTGAAATAGTGATTTGATATAATAAAATAAGGTTTGTTAGTAATAATCAAAATAATTAAATTTTAACTAACTTAGTTAGATTTGGATTATGAGTAAGTATATATTTGAGAAAGAATTAGGTGACTTAATCACCCTTAGGTGGCTCGGCCATTTTGGTCAACATTGACCTCGATTTGCGTGCCGAAATTTGTCGTTGAGAAATTTGTCGTCGATTCATCATTTGATTTATCGAGTTTGAATATGTAAAAATAAAGTTCAAAATCGAAGTATATCAAAATGGTTTTAGTTTAGGTGCGATAATAACTTGTAGCGTATTGTTTTAGGAAATAAATGAGCGAGGATGATTAATTATTGATTTCCTAATTATAATTAGCTTAAATTAACACGGGGTGTTACAATCCTCCCCCCTCAAAGAAGTTTCGTCCCCGAAACTTAAAGTTAACTAGGTTGCTAAGGTTACCTGTGCTAAACAGCTCCGGGTATTTTTCCTTCATCGACGCCTCGGTCTCCCACGTTGCTTATTCAGTCTTCTGTCCCCTCCAGAGAACCTTGACTAAGGGTATCGACTTGCGTCGTAAGAACTTGGTTTCCCTGGCGAGAATTTCGACTGATTTCTCAGAGTAGAGCATGTTAGGCTCGATGGCGATAACATCGGGCGTAACAATGTGACTCGGGTCGCTTCTGTATCTTCTGAGTTGAGATACGTGAAATACATCGTGTACCTTGGATAGGTTTGGCGGTAAGGCGAGTCGGTATGCCACTTCGCCAATTCGTTCTAGTATTTCGTAGGGTCCGATGTATTTCGGGCTAAGCTTCCCCTTTAGTCCGAAACGTCTTACCCCTTTCATAGGTGAGACCTTCAAGAAGACCTTATCTCCATTGTTGAACTCAATAGGTCGACGGTGCTCGTTTGCATTCTTCTTCTGTCGATCTTGAGCTGCTTGTAGTCGTTTTCGGATGATTTTGATGTGCTCAATCTGATCTTGTATAGCCTGGGGTCCAGTACCCACGTTGTCACTAGCGTCGTCCCAACAAACCGGACTGCGTCACTTTCTTCCATAAAGTGCTTCAAAAGGAGCACACCCTAGACTAGCGTGATGACTATTGTTGTATGAGAATTCAACGAGAGGTAAGCTCTTTTCCCAGTTCACGTTGAATTCCATCGTGCACGCCCTCAACATGTCTTCGATTAAACCGGATAGTTCGCCTGTCTGACCGTCGATTCTTTGGATGAAAAGCCGTACTCATTTTCAATTTACTACCCAAAGCCTCTTGCAATTTCTTCCAGAAATGCGATGTAAATCTTGCGTCCCTGTCTGATATGATGTCGAGGGGGACGCCATGAAGTCGTATTATCTCCTTCTCGTAAGCTTTGGCTAGTACCTCTAATCCCCAAGTCTCCTTGATCGGAACAAAGTGGGCCGCTTTAGTTAAGCGATCCACAATAACCCATATTGCATCCTTGCCGTTTGATGTCTTCGGTAACCCCATAATGAAATCCATGGATATGGAATCCCACTTTCCTTGAGGAATTTCCAATGGTTGGAGCAATCCTCCTGGTCTCTGGTGCTCAAATTTTACTTTCTGGCAAATCATACATCTAGCCACGTACTCGGCGATCTCCGCCTTCATCCTTATCCAGCAGAAGCGTAATTTCAGGTCTTTGTACATCTTATCTGAGCCAGGATGTACTGAGTAGCGGGTGCTATGTGCCTCATCAAGGATTTTGCGTTTCAAAACCCCATTGTTAGGTATGCACCATCTACCATTGAAGCGTAGACTCCCGTCAGTGTAAATCTCAAACCCTTCTGTTCCTTCTGATGGAATCTTTTCTCTAATTTCTAACAGAGCCGGGTCTTCCCACTGTAGTGCCCGAATGTCATGAAATAATTCTGGTTCGACCACCATTGCATTCAGGTCAGCGTCATCTGATTGTACCAGGTCTAAACTTAGTCTCTTCAAATCCTGGACGATGTCTGAGGGAATTTCCCAAATGTTGTTCAGAGTATGTATTGTCTTACGACTCAGTGCGTCAGCAACTACATTAGCCTTTCCCTCGTGGTATAATAACTCGATCTTGTAATCCTTGATCAGTTCTAACCATCTTCGTTGCCTCATGTTCAATTCCCTCTGGGTAAAGATGTACTTTAAGCTCTTGTGGTCGGTGTAGAATTTGATGCTGACCCCGTAGAGATAATGACGCCAAATCTTCAGTGCAAACACGACCGCAGCAAGTTCTAGGTCGTGAGTTGGGTAATTTCTTTCATGCACTTTAAGTTGTCTGGATGCGTACGCTATTACCTTCCCTTGTTGCATCAGGACGCAACCCAAGCCATTCAATGACGCGTCACTGTACACCTCATATTCATCCCCATCTGTTGGCAAGGTTAAAACTGGTGCCGTAGTAAGCCTTATCTTAAGTTCTTGGAACGCTTTTTCACAGTCGTCGCTCCATAAGAACTTTGATTCCTTTTGTAGCAGTTTAGTCATCGGGCG
This sequence comes from Dianthus caryophyllus, assembly GCA_023091065.1. Taxonomy (NCBI): domain Eukaryota; kingdom Viridiplantae; phylum Streptophyta; class Magnoliopsida; order Caryophyllales; family Caryophyllaceae; genus Dianthus; species Dianthus caryophyllus. Next base: position 29,449,646 of record CM041519.1, read on the forward strand.
GGCTATTTTTGAGAAGTCAGGAACAAATCTTCTATAATAGCCAGCCAATCCTAGGAAACTTCTGACTTCAGTGACTGTTTTTGGTGTTACCCATTCCTTGTGACTTGATCTTTCTTTGGATCCACCATTACACCTTCCTTGGAGATTACGTGGCCTAGGAACGCCACTTAGTCTAGCCAAAATTCACACTTTGAAAATTTAGCATACCATTTATGATCTCTCAAGATGCTCAGGATAATGTGTAGGTGTTCCGCGTGTTCCTCTTTATTCTTGGAGTAGATCAGGTTGTCGTCAATGAACACGACAACGCAGATGTCGAGATATTCGTGAAAGGTCCTGTTCATTTGGTCCATAAACACTGCTGGAGCATTGGTAAGGCCGAACGGCATTACTTTGAACTCGTAATGTCCGTACCTTGATCTGAAAGCAGTCTTTTGTATATCTTCTTTACGAACCGCGATCTGATGGTATCCCGATCTCAGGTCAATCTTGGCGAAAACTCCTGCTCCCTTGAGCTGGTCAAAGAGATCGTCTATCCTAGGCAGAGGATAACGATTCTTGATCGTCACTTTGTTCAGTTCCCTGTAATCAATGCAGAGCCTCATGCTCCCATCCTTCTTCTTTACAAAGAGTACCGGTGCACCCCAAGGTGAAACACTTGGTCTTATAAATCCTAACTCAATCATCTCCTCCAATTGTTTCTTGAGTTCTTGGAGTTCGACAGGCGCCATCCTGTATGGTGCCTTTGATATAGGTGAAGTGCCGGGTATAAGGTCGATAGAGAATTCGACATCTCGTGCAGGAGGCATACCCGGTAATACGTCCGGAAAAACGTCAGGATACTCGTTTACGATCGGGATATCCTCGATGCGTAAGTCGTCCTCGACCTTGTTAATGCTGCAGAAATACACCTGGTGCCCCTTTCTCTCCATACTCTGTAATTTCATTACCGACACTAGTCTCACTCCCCTTTTCCTTTTCAAACTCTGATATGATACCTCCTTCCCTTGGTTAGTTTTCAGTGTAATCTTCTGGTCGTGCATTTGAACGTTGCATTATGACGAGCTAGCCAGTTCATCCCCAGAATTACATCGAACTCGGGAAGATCAAACAATACAAGATCTGACAGGAAGTCTGTGTTGTGAATTGAGATTTTTACATTATTGTATTTTGAAGAACAAGGAATGTTTTTACCATCTGGTAGGGATATGTTAGTTCTAATTTGTTCAGGGTTTGTGAGTTTGGATTGTTTGATAAATTTTGAGGATATAAAAGATAAAGATGCTCCGGTATCAAATAAAATAAAAGCGGGTATAGAGTTGACTAGGAATTTACCAGTGATGACGTCGACATTGATAATATCATCAGCCCCTTCCTCAGATTCTGTCAGGACGTACACGCGTCCCTGAACTCTCACGGCTGGAGGTGGTCCCGTATTGGCCTTGGTAGCAGTGCCCCTCTTTGGGCATTCATTCGACTTGTGTCCCACTACCTTACAGAAGTAGCACACTACCGGCTCCCCGTTGCAACGCTTCCCCGGGTGGTTCGGCTGTCGACAGAAACGACAATTACCTGTTTGGACGGCTGGAGCTCCGGGAAGTGGTTGATTATTCCTTGCGGCGTACGCGGTAGGGTTTCGGTTGGGGTATGGGTTCCTGCCCTGGTTCCTGTTACGATTATCTTGGTTCTGGAAACCCGGACGTCCAAAAAGTGGCTTTTGGATAAAGCTAGCACTCGCCACAGGAGGCGTAAAGGTTTTCTTCTTCTTTTTCTCTTCCGCTTCTCCCTTTTGGATGGAAGCCCAGATACTCGTTGCCTTTTCGTAGGCCTCCGCAAAGTTCTTGCAGTTGAACCCGCTCATATTTATCCTTAGGCTGTTGGCCATGCCCCTAACGTAACGGGTGGAGAATTCCTCCTCGTTAGTTATTATTCTAGGAGCAAACTTGGACAGCTCCTGATGTTTCTCGGTGTACGCCTGTAGCGTCATATCACCCTGGTTTAGGTTCCTGAATTCCTCCTCCTTTTCCCATCTCAATTCTTCCCCAAAGTACTTGTTCTCTAACAGGGTCTTGAACTCGGTCCAGTTATGAATCCTCAAGGGAAAGGTGGATTTGATCAAACGCCACCAACTGTTGGCTTCCCCTTTTAGGTAATATGCTACTACGTTCACCCTCTCATTAGCCGGAGTCTTGCTAAGTTCTAGCAGCTTCTCCATCTCCTCAATCCACTCTGTCAAGATTGTGGGGTTGACAGAGCCTGAGTACAGTTGAGGCCTATGTTTTGAGAACCTCTCAAACGCAGACTGGTTACTGCCGCCCCCCTGATATTGGTGCGTGTTCTGAGCAATCTTAACAATTGCGTCCTCGAATCCTCTTCTTCTTGCCTCTTCCTCGATGAACTGTTGGTCGAGATCATTATCAGGAATACCGTTTGCAGCCATTCTGAAAAATATTAAACTGTATGAATTTAAATAGTTCCAAAAGACAAATTATAAAACGCAAAATAAGAGTCATTTCATTGATAATGTGAAAGGGATTACATCAAAATGTTACAAAGCCTCCTAATACATTCTCTATGAAATGAACTAAGGTGAAAAACTTAGATACAAAGTTCAGCAAAATAACATAAGAGTTTAGATACATTCTCAAGAGATATGGAAATGATTTGAGAATGGTAAAAAGTTAGCTCTCTTGGTACTAAGCAAAGTACGAGTAGTGGTGCTCCTCCTCTGAGAAGTTGTATTTATACTTAATAGCTTTAGTCGCGTCACTCAAACCGAGCTTGAAGTCCTCCCAGCTGAGATAGTATTCTCCCATGTGAATAGCTGGGGATCGTAGTCGTATCCACCAGGCTTTGGCCTCTCCGTCAAGGCAGGCAGCTGCAAAGGAGGCTTTCCATTCCTCTGGAACAAAGTGTTCCTGGAACTTTGTATTCATGTTCCTTGTCCATGTATACAACCCATCACCAACTCCCTCAAAAGTATCAGGGTTGCTCCTCATGAACGCCCAGATCACATCGTCCTTCGTGGACCCGCGGCGGAGATGATCAGGAACTCGATGTTCCATATACAGGGTCTTGAGTGCCCTGGTCTTCCAGTCGATATCCGAATCACTCGAGTTATTCGACCTCTTCCACGACTTCATTTGTTGACGTCGTGCGTATGCCTCGATGGCTTTCTTGCGAGCTTTCTCTTTTGGTGTCCACTCAGAGTACCTCTTGCCGCACGGTAGCCTCATCTGAAAGAAAAGGAAATATATTTTAAGCAAGAATTGGAATTTTCAAAATGTGCTTAGGAAATTTAATGAGATGCAAAATGCAAAGCACAACATAAGTTGCATCATAACGTCTCCGTATATATATATATATATATATATATATATATATATATATATATATATATATATATATATATATATATATATATGGGTAAGATATTACATTCAAAGAAATATAATACATAAGTTCATACAACGTTACATCCGAGTGAAAAATTTATAGCCGATAGGAAAAAATGACAACATTAAGGTCGTTCTTAAGATTGTTAAAAGTCGATTACATATGTTTTACAAATTGGAGTCGCATGACCCTAAATATGATTTGCGACTCTTAAGAGTCTCCCAGACGTAAGGTCCCTCTCCCATATGATTAGAGGTATGATGGCGTCGTCTGGCATTGGAGGATAGTCGTGTTTATATTCTTGATCCATCAAGTTCTCGAGTAGTACATCGTGCTCCATCCACCCTGGTGGTTGCATCTCCCTCAGAAGTGGGTCTGGGTGATACATGCGATCCATATATAGATCGTAATCCAGGAGGAGTCGCCATCCTAGTGGTGTCCAAAACTCGTCGTACGGGTGGAAGCTTTCAATCAGCGTCAGGCCTATGCCAATGCCCTTTGTGTGGTAGGGTATGCTCGTTGTGATCCCATTGGCTACCACGTATTGCTCTATGACGTGGGACTGGCCATGTATATATGCATCTAGTGGCATCATCAGTGGACGTCGTGGTAGATTGTTACGGGAGTAACTGAAGGACGTCATCCTAAGGGCCTTTGTCAGACTAGAGTTAGCCATAGAGCAAATAGCAAGTAAAGAATTATAAAGGTAAGAATTCTAACTCACATCTAACTAGTTATTTATTAACAGGTCGGTCCTTAAGATTCTACCCTTTCTCACATTTATAATGATCTAAGTTATTATTTTAGCGGTCTAGAGAAATCTAATTTATTATTTGATCCTATAAGTCTATGCTAGACATATAGTATGTATATGTCTGGCCTAGGTGTCGTCTCGCTATATGAAATAACTTTAAGTTATTCACGGTCGCAAGATAGCTCTGATACCAACAGTAACAACCTGGTTTTTCGTGACTTAAATTAAACTAAGGCGGAAAATTAATTAAGTCTATATATTACAAACCAGCTGTTATCATATTAAAACTCTATATACATAGTACGAGTTTTAGGATAAAACAGAGTATATGTTTGGTTACAAATCTCTCCAAAAACAACGGAGTACAAAATAAGGTAAACCATCCCCAGCATTTGATAAACATAAGTCCTCGGGGTACCTGCATTTGATCTCATAATTAGTGTTTTTTCCCCCACACATACTAAGCAATATCAAATAGTTCATGTAGTATAGCAACTCTAAACATATGCGATATACATAATAAATAAATAAAACAAATAGCAAGCAGGCAAGCAAAGCACATAAGGAATTGAATGAGGATTCAAACATGAGTATAAATCATATAACATATCGTACAACACTCATAGACAATCATGCTCAAAAGTCGTACTTCAATACTCAGGCAACCAAGTCATTCAGACAATAATCAAACAAACAAGGAAATGCATTCAACATGTGATAACAAATGAGTCTTCGTTAGTAAGGCGGAAGCATGCAGACATAATCCGCGCAGTAGCAGTCAGGGCCGAACGAAGCGGACATGTCTGAATATGCTAAAGATATCTAAGGTAATAAGGACGATTCAATCCCTTGTCTAATGTATGCATACACTACCTATCGAGGATCATACGTATTCGCTATTCAAAAGGTATCACCGACGAAAAAGTTCGACTATCACCAGAGACGGGTACCCCCGGATGGGGCTGGCGTTTCCAATTACTATTCTATGGGCCCACGGAAGTATCAAGTATGCCCCATCCCTGAGGTTGATACCACATGTCAAACAGCAATCTTAAGATCGTTGAATAGCCTTGGGCAACTCTGGGATGGAGCCCAAGTCCCCATAGACAGCTACCTCGTTAACTTCGAATTTCAAGAGTCGCAACATGGCGAACAATCCTAGTATTTTATTCAAGTACCTCGCTTTCTCAAATTCTTATTTTCTCGTTCAATGGTAACAAATTACAATTCTGAAACTTAATAATATCGTCGAACTTTGTATAATGAAATTTTAGTTCTAGCAGTTCTTCAGGCAAACAGAACACATAGAAAAACTTAATTAATTATTTTGGGTCCGTTCGTAAATTTTAAATATTTTCACTATTCATTATTTTACTATTCATCGTATTTACTATTCATCGTATTTACTATTCCTCGTATTTTTATACGTATTTGTATTTTCGTATTTCGTATTTGTACGTATTTTTATACTTCGTATTTATACGTATTCTTATACGTATGCGTATTCTTATACTTCGTATTTATACGTATTTTTATACGTACATGTATTCTTATACTTAGTATCTTTTTCTATACTTAGTATTTATATATTATACTTTCTTTATACTTAGTATTTTTATACTCTACACAAATTTTATACTTAGGATATTTTTAGATATAAAACTAAGCTTTTTATTTACTAAGTATAGAATTCTAGTTTCAAAGTCGTTAAGTTCGTTTTGTACTTAGTGATTTTAAATAATAATTCGGAAGTAAAACTCGGTTAAATTTAAGTATAAAATTCTAGTTTTAAAGTTGTTAAGTTCATTTTGTACTTAGTGATTTTAAATAATATTTCAAAAGTAAAACTCGGTTAAATTTAGTCATATACTTAACTAAAATTTTAGCGGTTTCCATTTTTGGCGAGGTTGTCGTAGTTCATTTTAAATAGTCCGTATGTCCATATCCAAATTTAAGCAAAGATAGTAACACTCGACATTATTCATTTTAATACGTGTAACGTTTATTTTTATCGGTTTCGTTGATTCTTTTTATTAACGATTTATTATACAATCTAATATAATCCTAATTACAAATCAAATTTAGTGACTAAGTGAAAAATTCATTTTGACCAAAATTGACCCAAAAATAGGGTGAATGCCGTGTGGTTTCATTATGTTTGCTATTTATTTCTTTTTTTTTTTGTTTTTATTAATAATTCATTACTTTAACTAATTAATTTATCTAAGTGATAAAAATAAAAAGTGACAAAATCATTTTTGGTCCAAAAACAAGCCCTAGGCTGTGGCCCTCTACTCACTTAGCAATTTATTTTCGTTTTCTAATTTTATCGGTTTTTGACTTAAAGTTTTTATATACTAATTATTTAAATTATACTAAAGCGATTTAACTAGTTTACGATTTTCACTAATTATTTTATTTCATTTATGAATAGTGTTTTTGTGACACTTTATATTTCTAACTTTTATATTTTAAGGATTTAGCCTATTTAACTTATATAACTATTATTGTAATTTTTCACTAATGAATTTAAACAACAATTAACTAAAACTTATAAATATTATGAATCAAACTAGTTACATAAATGAAGAACACTTGAATATGTGAAGAACCCTAATATTTTTCATATGAACATCAATTAGTCAAATTTTCATATGTTTATATAATTTTCTCAAATTTTTTCCTACAAGTCTAATTTACCTAAACTAATCATAATATGTTATTTAGAAAAATTAAAACTAAAACTTGGTCCATTTAATTTAAAATAGCCGTGTATATATATATATTCATAGTTTTTGATATTTGATTTTTATACTTCTAATTCAATAACTAATCTCCTTTATATCATTTATGTATTTAACATGAGTGAAAAACATATACAAACATTAACACACAAAAGTAAAATCATTTCAAACACAAGAATAACAACAATAGTTCAAGAACACACAAGTTTTGAAAACATTTAGAATTCACCACAATTTCATTTTAAGTCCTAAACATAAACTAATTATATTTTCATGTACACCTTATTCATAGTATTTTAAGCATGTAATTAACAAAAATTAAAACGAAAAATTAAACCAAAAACTAAGGGTAGGCTGTGTGGTTTATATATGTTACACTAATGTTATTTTTCGATTTTTGTCTCCTAATTTAACATGTGATGCTAGGTGATCATAAACACAACAAATATAACACATAACATTTATAGCATGCGATTTACAAAATTTAAACTAGTGTGCGGGGGCACCTTAATTAGGTTAGTGAAAAGAAGCCTAGCAATTGTCGGGGTCTATGATGTTGTCGAATTGGCTCAAGTCGATACCTCCACCTTGCTCCTCGTCTTTGGTTAGGATTAGTACATAAAAATGAAAATAAGAAAATTAGTAAATCATTTTAGCTAGCTAAACTATACTAACAAAATTTAAGTGTAGTATTGTTTTTAGTTTTAGGTGATGTTTAAATTTTAAGTGATTTTGATTTATGTTCTTAATAAATTACAAGTTTAAAGAGGTAGTGATTAATAAATATAAATGGTGGAGAAGCATCTTAAGAGCTTGGGTGAATTAAAGACAAGAAATTAAATGATTTAGGAAGAAAAAGTGAAAGGAAGAAGATGAAGATCATGGTGTTCTTGAGGTTGAAGATGAAGATCATGGTGTTCTTGAGTATGAGTTTATTTAGAGAGAAAAGACTTAGAAAGTTTTTAAGTATTTGTGTGTAATGAATGAGTAGTAGTGAATGTTGTGTACTAGTAAACTTGTATGTATTTGTGTATTTGTTTTGTATTTGCAATGTATAAACTTTAAATTAAAATGAGCTAAGAAGTGATGATGAATTAGTAGATGTGTAAGAGGACTTGACATGGTAGTAAAGTAGAGAATAATGGAAAAGGATAAGCAAGGACCAAGAGGTCCAAAATCTCGGCCAAAACAAGGACCAAGCTAAGTGGCTCGATTTTCGTTTTTGAAATTTTCGATTTGCGCGCACGCGAAAAGTCCCGAAATAAAATATATAGTCTAAAAATAATGTTTTGAAGCAAGATCGAAAATAAAAATGAAAATAAAACTCAAAACGAAATCAAAAGAAAAATTGGGTATTAGTTTCCTCGCAACTTTGAATAAAAATCTTATTCGATCGAAATACTTATTTTTTTTCGTTGAATGTTATCGAATTAAATCATTATACTCAAACGTCAAAAAGTTTACCAGTTCAGGCTTAGTGTAACTCATTATTTCAATTTTTAGTGAATGTGTTAGTTAAATCAAATTGAAATAGTGATTTGATATAATAAAATAAGGTTTGTTAGTAATAATCAAAATAATTAAATTTTAACTAACTTAGTTAGATTTGGATTATGAGTAAGTATATATTTGAGAAAGAATTAGGTGACTTAATCACCCTTAGGTGGCTCGGCCATTTTGGTCAACATTGACTTCGATTTACGTGCCGAAATTTGTCGTTGAGAAATTTGTCGTCGATTCATCATTTGATTTATCGAGTTTGAATATGTAAAAATAAAGTTCAAAATCGAAGTATATCAAAATGGTTTTAGTTTAGGTGCGATAATAACTTGTAGCGTATTATTTTAGGAAATAAATGAGCGAGGATGATTAATTATTGATTTTCTAATTATAATTAACTTAAATTAACACGGGGTGTTACACCATCTCCGTCTTAATCATTTTAGTTAGGCCTCCCATTTATTATAGCAATTAACCCGAACAACTACGCAACCTATATAAAAACAAAAGCATTTCAATAAACTCGCATAAGAATATAACATGGGACTTCACGCTCTAGCGGGGTATTAGACGTTACGCTGAATCTAAATTAATCAAAACAACTATTCTTCTGACAACGAAGGACGATCCTGAATTTACTTTACGGCTATGGCGGCCTGGAATTTTTCAGATGCGAAAAGCACCAGCCACTAACGGAGGACTATCTATTGTGAGCCGGAGTATGACGAAAGCGCGACAACAACGACGAAATAGTTGATTTGTGACCTCCATATTGATTTGTAAGTTGAATCAACCAGTGAATTGAATTGAAAGCATGTAATTTATTGCAAAAGAATTGAATGAGGGCTCTTGGTTTACTCATGGAACTGAATTTAAGAACACGGGGGTATGAGTTTGATTTGGGAGTGTTATTGACGTGGCAAGTGTACAGTGATTTTTTGTGATGTGGCAACATGAGGGCTTAATTTAGGAGTGTTTTTTGGAAGGAATGTGTGAAGGATTTAATTTTTATAATCTTTATTCTACTAAAAGACGGTTTTCGCTGACATCGTCAATGCCACATGTCGCGATTCTGTGTATTTTTTTCCCGCCAAAACATAATGCTGACATCACTCTCCATATGACACATTTTTGAGTCTAGGTTCATTATGATTACCACTTCTCAATTATCAGGTTCATACTTATCTATATTAATTATATATAACAAAAACCATCCTACACAAATTTTCCCTCCAATTTTTTTACCCTTTTATTTTATTTTTTTACCCCTTTTGTTTTATTTCCTTTTTGAAATTATGTCATATAAGTAAGTCAATATCTTCTATGTACAATAGAATATTTTTTTATTTTTATCTCTTAAACTATCCATTTTTATTTAATGTGTTTTCAATATAACATTTTAAGCGCCTTTTACCATATTATTAAAATAAATGATGAATTTTATGACAATGTATTGCGATACTTTGATCAGTTTTTTGTCACATTATGATATATTTTAAAATAAATTTATAACTATATTTGTATAAAAAAAATTAGATGTTCCATAATTCTGATTGTTTTATTACATTTTTCAACGATTCTATCATCTAAATTTTGATAGTTAATTAACAAAAATCAAAATTGACACTTTTAAACCTGTTAAACGGGTTAATTTGATGACAATTACGGGTCGAATAAGCGGATTACATGTTAAATAAATACGTGATTGGGTAAAATACAGTTTGTTGTATTTTGGGTCTAAGAATACATGTTTATTTAGGTTGCGCTTATATTATTACTACGAAATATTCTTATTTTAATTTAATATTCAATTCAATTACCAAAATTTTCAATTAACTATTAACTTATTTTTATACATCCCGTGCATTTATGCACGGGCATTATGCTAGTATTATATATAAAGTAATAAAAGTTAAGCTTTATTAATAATATATATTTATTCTAAATTCATTACTTTCTTATTTTAATATTTTTTTTATTATATATCTATAATAAAATTAGAGTAATAAATAATTTAATCTATTAATTCGTTTATGACTCCATATTTTAAAGATATAGCTAATATATTAAATAATTAGCTAGCTTTACCAGCTCTATATTCATTTCAAATTTATTACTTACTTATTATACTTCTCATGCAATATTTTCTAATTAAAAATAAATGTTGAGCAAAATCTACATATAAAAGTCTACAATAATAAAATTTATGCACTTCATATATTTTAATTGTTTTTTAGAATCTTTGATTTTTCATTAAATTATTATTATATTGTTCTCATATTACTTTATTACTTATATTTTATTAATTTTAAATAATATAAATCTATAACAAACGTGCATTGATGCACGGGATCTAAACTAGTATATATATATAATATAGATATAGATATATAGATTAGAAATTGTTTAATAGATGAATTTGGTCTTGAGTAGTTTGATATTAATGCTGAAATTACTCATATTAGTGAATACCTAATCGAGTTGAGAAGATCCCTTCATCTTCTTTCTCCCAAAAAAAACCCTTTTTCCCTTTTAATAATTCGGGGCTACCATTGACATCCAATTGTCAATGGTAAGCCCCAAAACTTAATTAATCTATGATATCATACGTTTTCTATTATTGTCTTAATAAAAATCTCTCATTTGTCGAGAGTTTTCAGTTCCTCTTTGTAAGATTTTTTCAGTACCTCTTTGTGGGGTATTTTTGGTTTGTTATTTATCGTTCTTTGATAACTTGTTGGATGATAAATCAATGGATACACGTTAATCGTCAACAATCAACGGAGCAAGGCGATTTCTCTACCATGGTCATTCGAATTGAAGGATCCCCTCAAAGGCTACATGGTGATAGCGATACGAGGTTGTGCCAAATTGTCAAATTACGGTTTGAGATCTTCATTCTATAAGAGAAATTTGTACTTTGATTATTGTTAGATTTGTTTTTCAATTTAACATATTCATTGTAATTGTCGTTTGATGTTTTGTTAATGAATTATTATTACCCAAAAAAAAAAAAATTTGAGTTTAGAAGATGAAAATTTATGGTGGGTAATTTTACATTATCAAAGCAATTCGAAATTAACCTACATGCTATAAGGTGAAAATTTTCAGATTTGTCACCAAAAATATTGCCTTTTTGCTCATTTTCGTATTGTCATGGACAGGGACGTAGCTAGAAGACAATTATAACCGGGGCCGATTTTTAGAAAAAATTGTTTCTTAATTTAAATAGTAGATATGCAAAATTGCAAATATGGACCTTTTTTTATAAATTAATTTCTATACCGTAATGATAATATCTATTTATATCATGTGCATTATATATATTGGCTAGATTATAATATCAAATAAAGAATCCAAAAGTAAATCAAACGGAGTACAATTTTTATATATCATAGATTTTCTATAAAACCATTTCATACGAGAAGTTGTATTTATAAAGGTGTGGCGAAATAATGGAAAATATATGTGCGTGAGGAAATAATTTTTGAAAAAAAAAAAAATGCAAGGAATGCTCCCATGCAGTAGTCGAACCCATGACCAACAACTAACAAAACAAGTATCTAACCACTAGGCCACTTCACACTTTGGGTTATTAATTGGTGTCCATTTTATATATAATGTATCTTCAGTTTTTAATTTCTACCCGGGCCGAGGCCCCACTGGGCCTTAACTGTGCTCCGTCCCTGGTCATGGAGTAATTTTAGATTTTTCGTTGTTCAATTGGGCTATAATGTTAATTTTGGGGGTGTTATTTTGCATACGTACTTACTTTGGATGTTTTACAGGCTACTTATTGATTTTGGTTGTTAATTTTTTTTTTTTTTTTTTTTTTTTTTTTTTTTTTTTTTTTGGTGACGAGGGGTTTAATCCCCCCGGGCACAGGCATTCCGACGTCACCACCTGTACCATGTAAGCCACCCCTTTTTACCAGGGGCCGTCGTGATACCCGCATGGTGCGCTTCTGGAGGCTTGAACCTGGGACCTCGCAGTTCCTGCCATTGGTTGTTAATTGTTACTCTGTAGAACTTTTCAATATGGAAACATCATACATCCATTCCATGTCAATACAATCAATATATTGATGCTTCGTTGCTTGTTAGTATCATTTTTCATCTTTTGCTTCTCTTTTGAAGTTAGACTTTGTTTTCATTCATTTTAAATTAATTTGTTTCTAGTCATATCGCTATGGTCGTACCTATATTTTTTGCCTCTTATTATTATTATTATTATTATTATTATTATTATTATTATTATTATTATTATTATTATTATTATTATTATTATTATTTTTGACCTCTTAATTTAGTTTGAAAGAGGATACAAGGGGAATTGTAACAAAAAAAAATTCATTATAGAGCTTGAATGTGATGTCGAAGTAGAACCCGTATGCGACAACCACTCATGAGGCCAATTGAACTGGTAAAAGGCGGTCTGCCCTATTTAAGATATACAGAGTATATTCTTTTAATTCAATTTCAGTTTTGTATACTCATATTATGACTTTTCTGTAAGGCTGCTCATGTTGTTCATATGTGGTTTGTTTTACATGCTCGAGTACATTCTTGAGTTGTATTCTATGAATGTGAAGTTACTATTTGTGATATGAGCTTTTGAATTTTAATCAATGATGTGTGGTCTTTGGTATTTTCGATTACTATTGTATTCCCTTGTTTCGGCAAAAAATCTACCAAATACTAATTTAATGTGATTGGGGTTAAAGCGACCTAATTGTATACCAAACTATGGATTGCGAAAGGAAACGTAAAGAAACGCAACGAAGAGAACAAAACAAGACACAAGAGTTTTTTGGTTACGCGGAAAACCCGATGTGGGAAACGACCGCGGGGGGAAGCTCTTGTCCCACCAACTATCCACTATTCAAAGGAGGATTACAAGATCTAGGTGCAAAGGCACGTTATTTAGTACAAAGTATGCTGAAAGTGTAAAGTGTTTGCTGAGAAATGCCAATGGAATGCCTAGTTTGCTGTAGTATAATTGTTGAGTGTTGGATGATGAATAAGGTTGTGTTATGACCAGATTTTACACCACCCAGAACTGGCAGTTCTGGACAGACGACATAAATATGGTACAGAGCAGGATAAAAGAGCAACAGCAGTTATAACCCAGAACAGGTCAGAAGAGGCATGGCAGTTATGGTCAGAAAGGTCAACTATGACGGTTACAAAAGTCATGGGATAATGGAAGAAGTTACAGCTGAGCAGAAGTGGAGTCAATGGAAGTTATTTAACCGCCAAAGGTAGTGGAGATCATGGAGAACGTGCCCTAGAAAATAGGAACTAATTTTGCAGCTAGCTTTGCCTATATATAGAGGCTCATTTGTACATTTTCATGGATCTTTTTACTCTCATTAGCATACTTAAGCACTAGAAAATACACTACAACATACTACGGTAATTTACAGTCAGTTCTGTACAAGTAACTACAGAAGTGGTCACTTACACAGTTGTACTCTGTAACCCCCAACTCTGATATTAATAAAAGTACTCCTGGCTTGGTAGCCCGCAGTTTTCCCCATCTTCTTCTCGGAGACCTGCGTCATCAAATCCCTGTGTCCTTAGTTCTGTCCCATATAGCTCAGTTCTGATCAATTCTGTTCTGTTCCGCAAATAGTACTAGTTGATCCATTTTTCTCTATTTTTTCTATCTTGTGAAGTTTTTACCAAAACAAATTGGCGCCCACCGTGGGGCAACTAGTTTATTAATTTGCGTAACTTTTCTCACAAAAATCTCACAAAAATCACCCTTTCTATACTCAAAATGGCTGATAGAACTTTGGAGGAATTGTCCAAGGAGTTACAAGATGCGCAATCTAAGATTCAAAGAAATCTCGTAAGAGAATGCAAGATCAAGGAAGCAGAGTCCTGCTCAAGACTAAGTTGGATTCTCGCTAAGAGCGATACATCAAAGATCGGACTGGGGCATCTTTGAGTTCTATAATCAAGAGAATAGACTTCTCTAACTGGATGAAGATGAGGATCTCAAGACCAACTCCTGGGTGGTGAAGATGAGGAACAATCATCCGAGAATGCTGAGAAGAGGAAGGGCAAGAAGAAGTTCAACTTTACGCTCATGATGATGCAAGAACTCCAGAAGTTACATGACAAGGTTGCAAAGATTCCAGGAGTTCCAAAGACCAATCGAGGAGGCTTCCCAAGAGTGTTATGCAGATTCACCATTCAATGAGGCCATAACTATGCAGGACATCCCAAAGAAGTTCGGTGTTCCAGGGATGAAAGCGTATGATGGTACAGGAGATCCACAGGACCATGTTGCCCAAAGACAAGCAAAGGATGTACGGTCCAGTCCCAAAGGAGTCTGCAGAGAAGCTTTGCATGTGCAAGGGCTTTGGTTCTACTACGGCTGGACCCGGCTCTGCAATGGTTTGTCAATATTCCTAATGGTACTATTAAATCGTTTGCTAATCTTGTGAATGTCTTTGTTGCCCGGTTGCTAGCGGCGGGGAAGTTAGAGAAGCAACAAGTGACTGCATGCACTGTACGTAAGAAAGATGAGTCTCTACGAGATTATCTCCAGAGATTCAACAAGGAGAAGATCTCTATCCCCAAGCGTGACGTTGCAAGCGCTATCCAGGCTTATAGGCAAGGTTTGGTGGTCAATTCGAGCTTTATCGTGAACTAACCAAGTATCCTTGTGTTACTTTTGATGATGTGCGAGCAAAGACCTTGGCCCAGATTAGACTTGAAGAAGATGCTTTGATGGCGTGATAGTTACGGGTGCGAGAAGGTGAACAGAAGTCCGATAGTGGACGCACCCAGAGCAGGCCAGCACCATACAAAGAGCCACCCAGAACACAAGTGCATCTTGTCGATTACGAGACAGTCAACTCGATGACTCCTTGATATCGCTGATCTCGGTGTAGAGGTTCCACGATTGATAGCAAAGTTGGAGAGCTTTGGGAATGCCGCAAGATGGCCCAAGAGGAATGACAATCCAAACCCAAACAGGAATCCAAACAAGTATTGTGAATACCATGGAGACATCGGCCACAAAGACGTAAGACTGCTATGCCTTCAAGAAGGAGATATCCTACCAGCTCGAACTGGACGTCTCAAGGATATCATCAGACCAGTCCAGAGGAACCAGCCCAGGACTGAAAGCGCCAGATCCCAGGACTCCAGGGGACAAGAGTCGAAAAGCGCCAAATCCTCCACCCTACACACACGAGGTAAAATTTATTAATGGTGGTTCTGATATACGTGGTTTGACTTATTCTGCGACCAAGAGGATAGCAAAGCAAGAAAAGATGCAACCTCCAACCAGAGTAGAGAAGAATTGGGAAGTTGTCACTTTTGATCATGAAGATTGTGAAGGCATCCCGATTACGCATCATGACACCTAGTGATCAAGTTGCAGATTGGAAGCACCCTCAGACGTCGAAGTTACGATTGATGGGGCGATTCTGTGAACTGATCATCTTTGGACGCATTGAAGGAGATGGGTATAGGCCAGGACAAAGTGACCAAGAACTCTAATGTTACGGTAGGATTGATGGCGAGACCAAGCACACCTTGGGAGAGATCTCACTTCCAACCTATGCCCAGGAGTTTCTTCTTTTGAGAAGTTTAATGTTATTGATTCTATGACTTCGTATAATGTTTTGTTAGCAGGCCTTGGATCCACAATCTCAAGGTGTGGCGTCTACTTACCATCAATGTGTGAAGGTCCCAACTCAATGGGGAGTTACGGTGATCAAGGGAGAAAGGCAGATCGCAGAGTGCTCTGAGCGACCTTGAAGCCCCCAAATACCAACAAATCTCTCGCATAGCAATTACGAAACCAGTCAAGTCGGTAGTGGAACCAGGAAAAGTCGAGGATTGAAATGGACCAGATCAGTGTAGACCAGAGCTGCCCAGAAAAGAAAGTGCTAGTAGGCGGTGATGTACCATCCATGATCGATCCGATCCGATCGGTTTCTGAAGTCTAAGAAATCAAGTTTTGCATGGAGCCACTTTGACATGGCGGAATCGATCTGACGTTATCACGCACAAGCTCAACGTTGATCCTCGATGCACTAAAGATTGCACCGTAAACGCAGGAAGTTTGGCGCCAGAGAAATGTTATCATCAATGAGGAAGTCCGAAGTTGCTAGACATGAACATGGTAAGAGAGGTAATGTATCCTGACCGTTAGCTAATGTGGTTGTTGTGCGTAAGAAGAATGGAAAGTGGAGAGTCTGTGTAGACTACACAGATCCGAACAAGGCATGTCCCAAGGATCCTTTCCCTCTTCCTCACATTGATGCCATAATGGACAAGGCTGGCCGCCATGAAGTTCGACTTTCATGGACGCCTCAAGTGGTTTTAACGGATCAAGATGTACCCTCCCGGACCAGAAGGAACGCGTCATTCATGATGCATCGTGGTATCTATATGCTACACCGCCATGCCCTTTGGACTCGTAAATCTTTGGTGCCACCTACCAAAGGTGGTCAACATGATGTTCAAAGATCTAATTGGGGACACAATGGAGGTTTATATCGATGATATGGTGGTAAAGTCTAAAGATGCCAAAGATCATGTGAAGCACACAGAGCAAGCGTTTGCAATCGGACAAGTTCAATATGAAGTGAATCCTACAAAGTGTAATTTTGGAGTGTCTTCGGGAAGTTCTAGGCTACTTGGTGACTAGAAGAGGCATTGAAGCAAGTCGAGCAGGATAAAAGCAATCCTAGATCTGGAACCCCCGGATCTGTGAAAGATATCCAGAAGTTGACGGGAGAGTAGCTGCTCTGAGCAGGTTTATTTCGGATCCTCGAAAGATGCAAGCCCTTCTATGACATGTTGAAGAAGAACAAAGAGTTCCAATGGAGTGAGAAGCACGAGGAAGCATTCCAGGATCTCAAGAGTTACTGTCAACTCCACCGCTGCTGTCCAGACCAGAAGAGGGAGAACCGTTAAGTCTGTACCTATCGATTCACGGAGCATTGATGAAGCGCAGTTCTGGTCGGGAAGAAGATGGTTTGCGGCGTCCATTTATTATGTGAGTAAGAGCTTGTTAGATGCCGAAACCAGGTATTCTCTTACGGAAAGGTATGTTCTCGCTTTAATAATGTCAACTACTAAGCTCGACCTTATTTTGAGAGTCGTCATATCGTGTTAGAACTAACCTTCCAGTTAAGTCAGTCTTGAGAAAGCCTGAAGCGTATGCGGGAGAATGGCTAAGTGGTGCAATGCATTTCGGTACATATGACATCGATTATGAACCCGAGCAGCGATAAAGTCACAAGCCTTGGCGATTTTGTGGTCGATTTGATCCGACCCTGGAAGAGAGTAAGCGCAATGGAGTCTTGAAGCTTACACAGGCGAGAAAAGGAGAGACTTGGGTCTTTGTATCGATGGAGCGACCAATGTCGAGGTTCTGGTGCGGGCATTGTCCTGAAATCGCCACAAGGGGACATACTAGCCCAGTCGGTGGGCCAGAATTTCGTACCACCAACAATGAGGCGGAATATGAAGCTTTAATCGCAGGTTTGATGGTCTCAGTATTGGTCTTGGTGTCAAGAATTTGGAGGTAGCGACTCTTTACTTATTGTTAATCGATTAATGGTTCTTTTGCGCCAAAGATTCTAAGATGTTGCTATACCTAGAGAAGGTTAGGTCCTTGGTTTTGAAGTTTGACCAGTTTAGGATTGATCGGATCCCCAGAGACCAGAACTCACAGGCGGACTCTCTAGCTAGTCTTGGCTCTAGCTTCAAACCTGCAGACTGGACAGGATTCCCATAGTACACCTCCTCGGACCTTCTATAGAGAAGTCCGATCCTGCTCAACCCGTCTACCCCCACTCTTGTCTCTTGGATCGCACCTTTTTATGCTTTTCTTAGAGATGGTGTTTTACCCTGCACGGACTTGAGGCGAGCTTTTCGGCTTAAAGCCTCGAGGTATGTCTTGATTAATGATCTTACGTATAAGAAATCCATGTCGAGTCCATATTTGCGTTGCTTGGAACCGGTGAAGCTTGAGCGTGCGGAAGAATTACATGAAGGAGATTGTGGCAACCACGGTCTTTGGAGAAGTCTAGCCAGAGCTCGAGATTTGGTTACTTCGGCCAACTATGAGGAAAGAGGTCTGGAGTACGCAAGCAAATGTGAAGCATGTCAAAAGCATTCTCCAATGATCCACCACCACCGAGGTTACGCATCCTATTTACGCACCATGGCCTTTCATGAAGTGGGGCATGGACATAGTTGGAAAGCTCCCAATGGCTCCGGGACGGAGGGTGTTTATGTTGGCAATGACAGATTACTTTTGAAGTGGATAGAGGTGAAGCATTGAAGTGTAACAGAAAAGAAGTTATCTCGTTTATCAAGAGGAACATCATTTGCGATTTGGAATTCCAAGCCGATTGTGTGTGACAATGGTACATGATTCGTAGGAAACAAGACTAAGCGATTCATGCAACCTGGAATATTGAATCGCTTATACGCACCGAGATATCCCGGTGTAATGGTCGCGAATCTAGCAACAAGATCATCATCAAAAACACGAAAAAGAAGTCAAGGAGCAGCGAGGAGATGGGCGGAAGAGTTACCATTAGTTACGTGGGGTGACAGAACTACACCAAAGAATTCCACAGACGGACTCCATTCTCTTTGGTGTATGGTTGTGAAGCGGTGATTCGGCGAAGTGTCTGCTCCAACAAATGAGGTATGGTGCGAGCAGTTTAGAAACTAACCCATTTGTTGTCTTCGGTCTTGATTTTGCAGAAGAAGCGAGGATGCAGCCAAGATAAGATTAGCGACTTACCCGGCAAAATGTGGCGGGACTTTCAACAAGCATGTCAAGGCGAGTATTGAGAGAAGGAGATTTGGTTACGAGGAAGGTATTCGAGAATACAAAGAGAAGTCTGCAGGAAGCTGGCTGATGCAGGAAGGACCATACAGGATTGATTGATTGTGGGCCAAGGAGCTTATAGATTGGCAACTCTGGAGGGAGAGTTAATTCCTAGAGCATGGAATGCAACCAACCTCAAACTCTATCTTTGTTAATACGGTATTTTCAATTCTGTACTTTCAATTCTGTAATTTCAATTCTGCACTCTTTAATTGTTTTTGTAAATATTGCAAATTCCATTCAATAAAAACCATTGAACTCCAATGGTGTAGTTTAACTTTATTTCTAAGTTTTGCAGATTACATCTTTGGTTCAAGTAAATATTTTCTACCACAAATAAAAACAAAGTAAATATAAGACGCTACATATTACAAATAAAGGAGTTTATCCTCCCGGACTTGTTTAGGAGTTCATCCTCGATTCTACTTAGGAGTGAAACCTCCGATTCGGGCTTGGTCCCCGGCTTCTAAGGAACTTGTCTTCCAGATTTGAGCTTAGTCCTCGGCCTTGAGCGGCAAATCCTGATGGGAGATTTTCCTCCAGTCCACAGTGCGGCCGATCTGCAGAGCGGCGATCTGCTGTGAGGATGCGTCCTCGGATTGACGGACCAGGGCTTGACCGTAGTTAAGAGAGTCCTATAATATCCCTTAAGGTGAGCCATGATCATGCATACGTAAGTGCAGGGTGTACACTGCGAGGTTAGTACATTCACGTAACAATAGCGGCAATAGAAGCAGCGAGCGATAGTAGTTAAGTCCTTGGACCACCAAGGCGACTAAATACTAAGCAACCGAGTCCGTCAGAGCGGACTAGAAAAATGTCATGCTCTGCAGACCAAACAAAAGTTTCACAAGGTAATGCATGTAAGTTCACAGAATAATTACAGACCTGGACATACAAGTCCAGGCGGACCTGAATAGCAAATTGTTTGAATTTACACAAAATGTTCACGAAGTAATTGTTTTTCACTCTTCTTCTTCTTGAAGGGTTGTCATCGACTTGGGCATCTTCGCCGACACCACCATCACCAGACGCAGAGGGTTCTTCTGATCGGTGCGGCACTTTCCTCTCCTGAGGCGCACACTTTGGGAAGAGCTGTTTGAATTTCTCCACAGCTGACATCTAAGTCCCACTCACTACGCTCGGACTGGAGCACGCATCATTTGAATTCTGGTCTGGGCTGTGTAAAGCGGCGCGGTCGATCTCTTGGTTCTGGACTTGGCTTTCAAGCTCCAGAACACGCGCTGGAGACCCTCGCTTCGACCTCAATGAGGCCAGGCTCTCCTCGAATTTAGCGGCGGCGGTTTTGGCTTTTTCGGCCACCTCCTTCATGTTGTCCAAAGCCTTCTCCAAGTCTGCACAAGCCTGCTCTTTGAGCAAGCTTGTCCTCCAAATGATCACCACGGTTCCCGAAGTGGATAAAATGTGCCCCAAACTTGCTATCTGATCCAAGAGTCTGCGAATTTTATGGTGTAAGGTACAATAGTGGTAGAATTATCATGAGCATTTGTACTAGGAGTAAGTCGGGACTAATACGAAGAAGGCAGAGTGAGTGGCTCAACGCTTGATTCTGTAGTATCGATCCCGGTCGGATCTGGGTCGAACCTTTTAAGCTTGTTGGATAATGTTCTCCACGCTTTGTTGATGGCGTCTTTGGGCGAAGATGTTCTGGTAATGACAAACCTTCAATTTCTTCTATCTTCCTCTTCTTTGTTTTCTTATGCGGTGTACTCTTCTCGGCTCAACTGAACCTTCACCTTAGGTTCTTCAACTTTCAACGCCTTGAACCCTGGAGTAGGAATACCGGTAGGAACAAACAGTGGCTTCACATCTGGACCCCGGCCAAGATAGCATCCATCTTCTCTTGCGGAAGAGTAGGATTGACCGCCCCTAGTATGTGGCCTCAGAGGTTTCACCCAAAGATAAGACCACACGATTTAGAATCACCGATCCAGACCAGACTTGACCAATCTTGAAAGCGATGAGAAACTTACCCTTGATGGCGAGAAACCATAGGCACGTGAACCTTTACGATACAGCGGTGGCCTACTGAAAGTAGGAAAACACGTCTTGTTATCCCCTCGGACCAAGTCCTCTCCCCAAGAGGCAAGGCCATGAACGCAGCAATCCTAGCCTTAGAATCCTCGCTGGCACAGCCGCCAAGAACTGGGAACACAGAACATAAGAAACCTTCAGACCTACCCAGAATAGAAAAGCTAGAAATAACAGATCTGAGTCGAAGTGACTAACCTCTTTCACCAATAGGGTAGTCCAAACACGCTATTCCCAGAGTATCGCCCGGGAAAAGGAAGCCTTGTCTTCCAGTCTTTATCATCCCGATGTCAGGATGCTCCACAAGATTGCTCTGGCCCTTCCCGATTACGAAGATGAATCTTCCACTACCACAGGTCCTTACGGAATAAGCGTTTTTCGGATCTTGCCTTTGTCGATTATGTCGAACTTTGTGCGAGTTTATCAACCAGACAGATAATCTTCCACATGCTTGGCATGATTTGGCAAGGGCAAGCTTCATAGAGGAAAGCACCCCACTAATCCAAGAATTACAGGGGATCCTCGGACCCGATACGAAAGGGAACTCATAGATCTGGACCCATCCGGGACAGGTCCAAGAAGGCGTAACATAATCGTCTCGGGAGCGAAAATTTCAGATTCAGGCACGATTTGGTGATCTTTGGTGTTTAATGATTGTTTGAGAAAGGTTTGTTTTTGGTTTCGTCATCAAAAGAGTCGCCTTTGATGAATTTGTGATCCCCATACAAGATTTCATTAATCTCGATGATTTCAAGATCGGTGTCTTGTTCACCATGATTTTCGGATGATTTTGGTTTGATTTGAATTGATGATCGAAAAAGATGACAAAGGAAGAAGATGATGAGCAGTAGAAGGTAAAAGATAAAGTTGGCAAGGTGAGTTTTCTCGAAAATTTCTTTGAAGGCTCCTATTTATACTCGAGGTTAAAAGAGTTCAAGTGGGATTAGGACTTTCTGGTTGGTAAAATTCAAAACACCCTGAATTAGCCGTTGCTACTATTCGGGATGTCAAATCAGGTTTAAATTCTCAACTACTTCGATTCTCTCATTATCTCTTTGAATATTGTGCGCAAGTGCAGGTAAGTACATAGTTGTTATTGAATTTATAGCCGTTGTTTCTGCTCTAGTCTGTTCTGTATAGAAGTATTTGTACAGGATTGTTTCCTCAAGATTCTTTGAGCATTGCACTTGAGAAAACAAGGGGCATTTGTTATGACCAGATTTTACACCACCCAGAACTGGCAGTTCTGGACAGACGACATAAATATGGTACAGAGCAGGATAAAGAGCAACAGCAGTTATAACCCAGAACAGGTCAGAAGAGGCATGGCAGTTATGGTCAGAAAGGTCAACTATGGCGGTTACAAAAGTCATGGGATAATGGAAGAAGTAACAGCTGAGCAGAAGAGGAGTCAATGGAAGTTATTTAACCGCCAAAGGTAGTGGAGATCATGGAGAACGAGCCCTAGAAAATAGGAACTAATTTTGCAGCTAGCTTTGCCTATATATAGAGGCTCATTTGTACATTTTCATGGATCTTTTTACTCTCATTAGCATACTTAAGCACTAGAAAATACACTACAACATACTACGGTAATTTACAGTCAGTTCTGTACAAGTAACTACAGAAGTGGTCACTTACACAGTTGTACTCTGTAACCCCCAACTCTGATATTAATAAAAGTACTCCTGGCTTGGTAGCCCGCAGTTTTCCCCATCTTCTTCTCGGGGCTTCTGCGTCATCAAATCCCTGTGTCCTTAGTTCTGTCCCATATAGCTCAGTTCTGATCAATTCTGTTCTGTTCCGCAAATAGTACTAGTTGATCCATTTTTCTCTATTTTTTCTATCTTGTGAAGTTTTTACCAAAACAGGTTGCTGAATGTGGAATGATGTTGAATGTCTTGTCTTGAACCCTAGCTCCTCTTTTATAGTTGCATCCTTGCTGATTTTGCTCCTATTATTTCTTCCTTCATAACTGTCGTGGTCCCCTATTGAATAGGCCTTAATTGCTCCTTCATTGTAACGCTTCCCCCTTTCTCGCAACTCCCCTTGACTATCCGTTACAATTGGAATAAATCCGTTGGTGGGACTCCTGAGGGTCCTGGCTGTCCAGGGTCACATCCTGGATCTGCCTGAGGTCTGCCAGTGGTCTGAAATGTTGAGGTGGTCTGGGCTGGAGTGCTCTGGAGGGTCTTGCATGGTCGGGGTTCTGCGCTTTGGATCCTCGGAATACTCTAGATCTTGCCCAGGTCCGTGATGCTCGGGGCCCTGAGCAAGGTACTCTGGCGATAGGGCCCAAGCTGGGTAGGAAAATTGGGCCCAACATTTGCCCCCAAAATTTACCTTTCAGGAGGTCTCAGTTACGGCGAGAATTTTCATCCTCAGATTGCTTTGCGTGACTCCCCCATATTTCAATTTTGGATGTGCTTCGGCTGCTTCGATTTTGTTCGTGCTTGATACTTGGTGGATTGGCGGACTGTTTTCTTTCTCTTTCTTGGGTAGGCAACAATGACACGGAACGGAGGTTGCTGATATGGCGAAAGTGCTGCTGCAAGTATTTAGGTCGTTCTTGATGCCCCCGACTATATGGGCTAGGGACAGCTGAGGCGCCTGCCGAGGATGCTGTAGCGATTGAGGGACCTGAAACAGAGGAAACAATACCGCAAGGGTGAAAGCGACAATGTAAACATGGATCAGCTAAAGACACACAACTAATGCAATTCGAAACATGCGAATAATCTATCAAGCTTATTAGGCGAATTTTCCCTTGACTTGGAGCAAGAGGAAGCTGACTTCCATGCTGCGTTCCCCCAGCCTCCAGATCTCAGCGTCCTGGTGGGCTTTGAGGATTCTGATGACGATGATCCTGCTGCATCCGCTGAGGATGTTTCCACTTTGGATGCCTCGGCTAAGGTACCTGATAAGCAGGAATAGCTTCCTGCGACGATGTCTTGGACGTTTGTACTTAAACATTATCTTTTGCTAGACGTATGTGCCCAGGGTCCTTTGCTGCAAGGGACCTTGAGTATGACGATGGAAAGTCATGGTGGCCAACCATGCTTTAGTACGTTCGTTCGTTCGTTTGTATCGCGCGTATTTGTTTTGTATGCATGCTTTTAGAGTCGACTTAGTGCCGGCCTGGAAGCTGAGATGTCCAAGTGGGGTAGAGCTTCCCCGCGACGCCGAGCTTTGTTGATGACTGTGGTGGCCTGGAGTCTGAGATGTCCAAGCGGGGTCATGTTTATCTGTCATGCTTATCCCCTAGGTTCATGCTTATACCGCCACCACAGGCACGACTTCCTCTCAAGGAGGGAATTTACGTAGAGGCGCCCCTTGTGACCTCAGAGGTCGATACCTTGTGAAGGAACGTGGCTTCGGAAGCCCTTTAGAACGAACTCAAGTATTTTTGTATATTAAAAATGAGCTTTAAATAAGAATTTCTTAAAAGGATGAAAGGTTTTAAACAAATCATAAATGTAAACTGTAGAAACACTTTTAGAACGGTCCAAAAGCGGATTAAAGAATTTTCACGAAAGAATAATCAACAAAACCTGCTGAGGGTACCTCAGAATGATGAGGACGCCAGGATCCTGGGAGTACATCAGGGTCCTCAGGTCTCAGGATCCTCGGGGTTTCTCAGCAGCGAAGCGCAAAACAACTTTCAAAACAATTGAAAGGGTAAATTAAAGGTTTTTAAGGAAGAACATAAGAAAAATTTGCAACTTAGGAAGAGAATGAAAACCTTTAAAGCGGAAAAAAAACAACATATGGATTAAAAAATAAAACGAATAAACCTATTGAGGACATAACGTTGAGGTGGGCGCCGAGGCCCTCAAAATGAAACACCGTTTTCAGGTGCGATGCAGTGGCGAGTAGTAATCTTGTTGCATGTCCTTGCCCCTGCATGGCTTAGCGTTTATGAATGTGGAGGCCATGCAAAGCAACTAAGAGTCTTTGGGAGGGCTCGACGGGATCCTCGCCAGGGCCACTGAGAAGGACTGTGAGGAACCTGAGCCTTATTGGAAGGAGGATCTGTCGTATGGCTTGGGCCGAGCCCAACTTTCTGTCTGGTGAGCTTTTACGCTAACATGCTTGATTTCATCTGAGTCTCTCCATGCTTTCGTCTTCCTCCAACCTTATGGAGGCCAACGCTTTGGCTTGTACTTCTTCAAAGGTTACGCAAGGGTACTTAGTCAACTCCTGGTACAACTCTGAATCCTGGTGAAGGCCTTGACGGAAAGCCTCAATGGCGGTCGCGACGTCACACATGGGGACCGAGATCTTTTGTGTGTTGAATCTATTGAGGAAATCTACGGTAGGTTCCTCGGCCTCCCGCTCCAGGTGATGCAGTCATTAAATGCTTACCGGGTTTTCTGGCATGCGAGCTGCTGCTTGGAACAAGTTGACCAGGTCATGAAATGAGGTGGCGATGCATTGGGGAGGTTGACGAACCACTCCAGAGCGGCTCCGGTTAGAGTGGAGCCAAAACCTTTACACATGCAAACCTCTTTTAAGGACCCTATGGCCGTGACCACCATCATCTTCTGTTTGTACTGGTTCACATGGTCCTGAGGATCTGAGGTCCCGTCGTACAGCGTCATGGTAGGAAGGCTGAAGCCCTTCGGAACATTAGTATGCGAGATGCTGTCCACGAAAGGCGAATCAGCATAGCTGTCTGCTCCTGCTCTCTCCAGCGGCCTGGGCATCCCTGGGATCCTGGCGATCATGCTCCTGAGCTCCTGCGCCGCTCCACGCAGCTGTTGTTGAGCGAATACTGCCAGGGCCCTAGCGTCATGATGAATCGGGTGCGAGCGGCGGTGCGGCGATCCACGATCGATCCGGTAACCGCTCCTTCCAGGTTCCGCTCTAGAGTTCCTGTCAAGAAAGGTGGATTAGACCCGAATAAGTTGCTAGTCAAGAGGCTACCTGAGCTTGGCTGCTGGCTGTCGAGGCTGAGAGAGGTGTCAATGGTGATGCCTCCAGGGTCCTGGTACGCTGAGGGGCCTGGGTTCACTCCTCCAAGATCCAGTTGGGTCACCAGCTCCTGAGGGATCCTTCTGCTGCTGGGGCCTGCACCTCCATGTCCGCTCTGGGAGAGGCTGCTCAGATGTCCTCGTTGGACCTTGGACTCCAGAGCTCGCAGCCTCTGGCGGTTTCTCGCCACCTCTGCGTACTTGATCCATAACTCTGGACAGCGACTCCATGCCCCTCATGAGGGTGTGGAGCGGATCCTGAGGCTGTGCGCTAGCAACCTGGGGCCTCTGTGGACCTGGCGGCCATTCGAGGGCATTAGAATCCTCCGGTGCTGGCTGGCGGCGTTCCTCTGGACGCTGAAGAAGGTGTCCTAGAGACTCCTGCGGACGCGGCCACGGGTGTAGGGGACCTCGTGACACGTCCTGGCTGGGTAGTGGGCACCATCCTAGTTGTGGGCACCAGGGCAGTTGAGGACCCTGAGACCGTCGCTGAAGAGCGTCCTGCGCTGGACACCGCCGGTGCGCTGCTTGATCCTTGATTGTCGTTGCTCGACATGATTGCTAGATGAAGGGATGAATCTGGCTACAAAGATGATCGCAATTCCCCACAGACGGCGCCAAATGTTTCGGCAAAAAATCTACCAAATACTAATTTAATGTGATTGGGGTTAAAGCGACCTAATTGTATACCAAACTATGGATTGCGAAAGGAAACGTAAAGAAACGCAACGAAGAGAACAAAACAAGACACAAGAGTTTTTTGGTTACGCGGAAAACCCGATGTGGGAAACGACCGCGGGGGGAAGCTCTTGTCCCACCAACTATCCACTATTCAAAGGAGGATTACAAGATCTAGGTGCAAAGGCACGTTATTTAGTACAAAGTATGCTGAAAGTGTAAAGTGTTTGCTGAGAAATGCCAATGGAATGCCTAGTTTGCTGTAGTATAATTGTTGAGTGTTGGATGATGAATAAGGTTGCTGAATGTGGAATGATGTTGAATGTCTTGTCTTGAACCCTAGCTCCTCTTTTATAGTTGCATCCTTGCTGATTTTGCTCCTATTATTTCTTCCTTCATAACTGTCGTGGTCCCCTATTGAATAAGCCTTAATTGCTCCTTCATTGTAACGCTTCCCCCTTTCTCGCAACTCCCCTTGACTATCCGTTACAATTGGAATAAATCCGTTGGTGGGACTCCTGAGGGTCCTGGCTGTCCAGGGTCCTGTCCTGGATCCTGCCCAGGGTCCTGCCCAGGGTCCTGAAATGTTCAGGGTCCTGGGCTAGGTGGGGCTCCTGGAGGGTCTTGCATGGTCAGGGTTCTGCGCCGCCTGGATCCTCGGAATACTCTAGATCTTGCCCAGGGTCCCGTGATGCTCAGGGCCCTGAGCAAGGTACTTCTGCTGATAGGGCCCAAACTGGGCCGGAAAATTTGGGCCCAACATCCCTACTTGAATGTATGAATTTTAACCTTTGGATATTGTTGAACCTATACACTCCTTAACCTCACTTCATTTCTAAAAGACTAATTGACCAGAAATCGTCTCACGTTTATTTAGCGTGAGGGGAATCAAATTCTATCAGTCCATGTTGAAAAAAAGAATATTGTGAGTACACTAACGTGTTGGTTCTATTAAGAAACAACGCAAAATTTTGTGGCAATTGAATACGATGTATGAAGTATATGTTTCAGAGATTTCATTTCTTTTCTTTTTGCAGTCGACATATGACTTGGCATTTAAGTAGCAAATACAATTGTACATTGAAAGAATACAAAAAATCCTAGATTGCAATGTGTTGCTCTTCAAAATTTGAGGTACTTTGAAGTTTCGATTATTGAGAAATTGCGGATTTTTTTTTCTAGTTTAGTTTAGTTTTTATTTTTTGAGAGAATGTTAGATGCTTATTTATGTTGATATGTTAGTAGACATCAGTAACATTGTGTTTTACAATGCTAACTTAGACGCTGTCTTTGGTAATCGAACAAATGAGTAAAGTAGGTTTTCAGCTTGTAAATAATACGGCTACAGTTGCCATGGAATTTCAAGGGATGATAATAAGTGATGAGGTTTAAGTAGCTCGCTTTTTATTATTAAAACTTGTGAACATTTTTACGTAGGCTAGTTGCATCATATATATATGTCATAGTAGTGGATTAAAATGGATTTATTTCGATGATGTTATATGTAAGAGGACAAGAATTTTTGGAGATGAAATGTCTGTACATGATTCAAATTTTTTGGAAACATTAGTGCAGCTGTATGCAAAATTAATAGAAAACAAAAAAAAATACTTCCTCCGTTCCAAAAGGTAATATGCGTTTAACTTTTTGGACACTATTCATAAGTGTGTAGAATCTTCGATATATAACTTTTAACATACAAAATAGAAAAAAGCAGTCATGTGTGAATGTGTGATCTTGTTTTAATTGTCTTATCGAGCACATTATTAATATCAAAATTTTAAAATTTTCGAGAATACGAAACCAAAGATATGAACGAAACAAAAAAAATATTGATGTACGTGCATAAAGCAAACGTATACAACTTATTGGAATGGAGGAAGTAATTTTTTTTAATTGCAATAACACAAAAGAGGACGTTCCTACTAAACCCCTTCTCATTGCACACTCTAATCTTCCAATTTTATTGAGGAAAGAGAACGGTTTTAAACAATTACATGTTCTCAAAGAGGAACCTAAGAGGACGATTGACATTAAAACCGTTCTCAAAGGTCTTGCAAAATGCACGCTTGACTTTACATTAGAGGACGGTTTGTTTTACAACCGTCCTCTTAGATCAAAGAGGACGCTTTGACTTTCCGGAGAACTGTCCTGTAAGATGAAAGAGGATGCTTCGCTGAAGAACGGTTGTTTTATTTATTGAGAATGGTTTTTAACTGGGCTCTTTGATCATATTTGTGGTAGTGCTGTCACACACTACCACTCCCTCCCTCTATTTTTTTAGTTCATTTTAGCTCCATTACTTACGTAATGATTACCTCTATTCCCAGCCAGCCCTTAAGCATGGTTTCTCTTCTCCCTCGTTCTTTCATTTCCCAAAAAACGTCCATAACCCTTCAAAATTTGTAACGCCATTTTCATCATTACTAGCTAAGACGAAGTTTGAGGGTTGCTATTTTACTTACGCAATGTTGATTATTTTCAATTTAGAATGTTAATTTGTTGTTTTCAATGTAATTGAAGTTCTAATGTCAAATAAAACCCTAATGAAAGCACTTGAATATGAACGAAATTCACTACCGGTAAACATTGATGGACGATGGATTTATCGATGTTAAGAAAAAAATTATGTTGTATGTTATGACCAGATTTTACACTACCCAGAATTGGCAGTTCTGGATAGACGTTGCGAATATGGTACAGAGCAGGACAGAAGAACAATAGCAGTTATAACCCAGAACAGGTCAGAAGAGGTATGGCAGTTATAGCCCAGAACAGGTCAGAAGAGGCATGGCAGTTGTGGTCAGCAGAGGTCAACTATAGCGGTTACAAAGATCATGGGATAATGGAAGATATCATAGCTGAGCAGAAGTGGAGTCAATGGAAGTTATTTAACTACCTAAGATCATGGGTAGTTATTGGCATGCAGTTCTGCGGATCAGAATAGAAGTCATAATGGGAAGTTACAAGTCATGCATAGTGGGTAGTTATCCAACTACCTAAGTTCATGAGATAGTGGCCCTAGATTTTAGGAGTTGTATTGTGAGCATTCTACCTATATATAGAGGCTCACTTAGTCATTTTTCTAGGAGGTCTTTCATAGGTCTCTCATATGTTCTCTCATAGGTTTTTACGATACTTTCACATAGAAGTACACATAAACGATGTATTAGCATTATTCGCTAGTTTCTCCTACGAAAATCATTCAATTGTAATCAAAAGCCTTGTAATCATCATGAGATTAATAAAAGAAGTCCTGGCTTGGTAGCCCGCAGCTTTCCCCATCTTCTTCTCGGGGTTTACGCGTCATCAATCTCGTTGTCCCCTCAGTTCTGCTCGGAGAAGCCTATGTTCTGCTTGGTTTCGTTAATCTAGTTGTCATCAGTTCTGTTCGGAGTAGACTATGTTCTGTTCTGTTTCACAAACAGTACTAGTTGGCCCATCTTAGCTCTTTTTCACCCTTGGAGAGTTTTACCAAAACAAATTGGCGCCACCGTGGGGCATCTAGTTTATTAGTTTGTGAAACTCTCTTCTCAAAAATCCACAAAAAACACACTCTTGTCACGACCACATGGTTGACAAGACCCTTGAACAACTAGCACAATATTTGGAGAAATCTTGCTCAAGGATTGCTTCAATTCTACGAAAAAGTTACAAGACTCAAAGAGAATTGAGTCATTCTTGAATCGAACAGAGCACCAGCGATACTAGTGGTTACAACACAAGAATCAGGCCAGAATTGTTCTTGTCTTTCATCATAAAAAGAAAAGGTTTTTCCTATCATGATGGGGACAAAGGCTTTGAAGATCAATTCGAAGAGGACTCGATCCTAGGAACTAAGCTTCTCCTAAGAAAAGAAGGATCCTCCCCTTTCGACAATTTTGCGGTTTTGAAGGATGTTAGAAAAATTCAACGTTCCATCAATTGAAGTTGTGCTATAGTACGTAACATCCTCAAGACCACGTTATGCAATACAAATAGAGGACGCTCATAGTTCTTATTCCCAAAGATCTAAGGAAGAATTGCATGTGCAAAGGCTCCACTTCTGTAATGTCAGTCCTGAGCAATTCTGGGCTAATCTTTTCCGTCGTGTTCTGGACAATTTTCTCCACGCCTGTAGATGGCATGTTAGACAGTGATGTCCTGGGTAGGACCTCCGGTTTGTTTTGCTCCTCAGCTTTCAACTCTTGGAACCCTGGAGTAGGTGTGATAACTCCACTTGGAATGGGTGGAGGTTCCACGTTAGAACTACCAGCCAGAATAGCTTCCGTCGTTTGCTGGAGTAGTGCAGAGTTGAACAAAGAAAAGATCTCAATTCTGAACTGTGACAGTTCTGGGACTGTTCGTACTTACAAGCAAGGGTCGTCATACTTGAAGATGATGCCTTCAACAAACAGAACAGCGGAGTTTGTGTCAGAACAGGCCTAACAAGAAAGCTGGAAGTGGTCGTCAGCAGAACAGAATTGGTTCATACCGGAGACAAGAGTGAACACATGTCCACTCATCTAGCCCTAAGATAAGAGCTTTTGAATACTCTCTTGTTCTCTGTTCTGGACTGATAGTCTCGATATTAATAGTTTTGTTTTCAATTCTGGATTGATAATTTTGATATTAACATTCTTGTTATAGATTTTTCAGGATTGATTTTCAAGCTTGAGAATCTTGTTATAGATGTTTCAGTTCTGGACGCTTAAAGGACACAACCAGTCCTGCACGGAGGAATACGAACAAGACTGAACAACCACAATCACAAGAGCCAAATCAATCTCCACCTTTTTCTCCTTACACTCATAAAGTTTATTATGCTAATGACGGTTCTAATATTTGTGGTTTGGCTTGTGTTACAGTACTAGAAATGATAACTTAAGAAGAAATGATGTTGTCCCCAACAGAACTAAACAAGAACTGGAAACTAGTGACTCTTGGTCACGGAGATCGTCAAGGCAGTTCTGAATGGTTATGCGTGGTGTCTTGGAAGAAATGAGGATCAACCATGATAAACTCACTACAAATTTTAACATGCTTGTGGATTCTACGGAGAGACCTAGGTCAACATACTTTGGGCAAAATTTCTCTACCTACAAAGGAGTCTCTTCTCCTAATTATTTTATTGATTTAATTCGATGACGTTGTATATCTTGCTTGATATGTTTTAATTCATAATATCATGCTTGTGCCTTGACGTACCACTAATACGTCAAAATGTCAATCAAGTAGGGAATAATGGTGATCAACGGAAAGTGCCAGAATACACCAGAGTGCTACAGAATAGGCTTGAAGCTATCATAGCAACAAATTCATTATATTGCAATCAAAGAAACAAGTCAACGGATAGGTCAGACAAGACAGAGAAGAGACGTCCTCAACCACTCCTGTTCTGGTGAGAAACTACTGGTAGGTGATGTACCGACCAGAATCAGGTATGACCTTGGTAGTTAACCTTTTTTACAGTCCAAAGTATCCTGTTCTGCGTGGACTCGCTTTGACAGGACTGGTATAAGTCATGTCCTGGTCTGATCGCTCACAAGTCTGACGTTGGCCGGTAGTTCAAGTCTGTACAGTGGAGGTGCAAGAGATCTCCTCTAGAAAGGAAATAATTAACGACGAGGTTCTTATGTTTCTAGACATAAAATGGTAAGAGAGGTAATGTATCTTGATTGGTTAACCATCGTAGTAACCATCCGACAAAAACATGGTATGTTTCAAGTGTTGATTATGTTTATTTAAGATAAAGTTTGCACATAGATTCTTTTCATCTACCAATACTAATGTTGTGCTTGCCAAGATTTCAGGATACAAGTAGCTTACAATTGTGGATGCTTTTATCAAGTCCAATCGAATCCAAGTGTATCCTACTCATCAAAAGATGAATTTTATTTTTGCATAATATATTTTTAATTTATTACGCCTTACGCTTTGAGAGATGTAGGGCAACCTACCAAGGTGGTAATTAGCACAATGTTGGAGTATTTTTATTAGGGACACAACGAAGGTGTACACGTATGATTTGGTGATGAAGTCCAAGAGTGTCAAAAATCACATTTGACGCGTGCAAGCATCCTTTTGTATTCTTGGAGAGATATAACATGGAGTTCAATCATGTCAAGCACTCATTTGGCGTTTCACCAAGGCAGTTCTAAGGGCACATTGTTGGCAAGAGTGGATCTGAAGTCAGTTACGTGCGGATCATACTCTCTAGTGATGTGTCGATCATATTATCCATTGATGTGCAGGTCAGAACTGTTATCCAGTTCTGTGCAGATCATACCAATTTTTCGATCTTGTACTCTTGTTCGATGAAGAGGATAATCTGATTATCCCATATATTGTGCAAGTAAGAACCTCTTGGATCTTAGGAATAAGGTACACTCTTGAGAAATATACATTTTTACTTAATTAATGTATATTACAAAGTTTAATCTTATTTTTAGAATTATCATATGATTATGCGGACTAACTTTTCAGTCAAGTCAGTCTTGAGAAAGTCCGAACTGTCAGGAGAATGGTTAAATGGTTTTGTGCAGATTATTATGTATAACATAAGTTTCAGGCCCAAGGCGCCATCAAGTCGAGAATCCTTGGCGATTTTGTGGCGAGTTTCAGTCCTGCTCTGGAGGAAAACTTCGACCTTGAAGTTCTGGTCAAGAAAGAATATTGAAAGCTTAGACCTTCCACACTTTGGTAGAGTTGCTAATGTCGAGAACCAGGATTGACATAGTCTGAAATCGCCACAAAGGCGAGTAGCCAAGGTTGTAAGTGTGAAACTTGCTACGAATCGATTTTCAGTCTTGTCTTGATCTTGTGATTAATTTTCTCATGTGTTATTATTTTATTTCTATTATCTTTTTAAATTTTGTAAGTGATTAATTATTTTTACAAATCCGAGTTTTTCTAACGTTTGAAGATGATTGATTTTGCATGAGGTATTTTTTCAAATTTGCTTGCTAATGGCTTTGAGCAAGAATCAATCCTATAGTCTTGAGGACTCTACCGTTGGAAGAATTTCAAACTTCTGAAGTTTATCATTGTTACAATGAGCGGCGGATCGAGTTTGAATTTTTACCAGTGCAGTGCAGCGTCTATATATAAGTCTTGATGCTTATCTCTTAAATCTTGACCCTTTTTATTTCCTACCCGTTATATTTTCTGGTTGATTCTCTTCTGCTCGTTGTGTTCTGAATTATCTTTTCAGAATTGTTTCCTTGAGTTTGCTAAACGTTTCCCTTGAGAAAACTAGGGGCATCTTTTGTGTCTTGAATTCTCTTCTTTCAAGACTCGACTCTGAGGTTTTAGCAAGTCACTAGTCTTGACAAAGTCAAGATTCGCAAGTCACCGCATTGGTCAAAGCAAGTCAACCCAACAAGTAGTATGAGGGTGATGGATTCATTGGTGCGTGGTCGGCAAGACATTCACGAAGTGATTGTCGAACAGGTTTGAATTTTCGTTGATTACGATCCCGAATTTTAATCCTGATGCAGTACGTGTCTTTCGAGAATTTTTATGTTGTCTTTGTAGCCGTTGCTTTTGAGTTTATTTTTGTAGGAGTGTTTTCAACCTTATACCAACGTGATCGAACTTTACGAGCGGTCTCATATTCTTATTGCTCAAGGTTGACGAGTTGTTTTAAGAAAGGGTGAAGGTTATAATTTTTACGCGAGCTCACATGTTTTTGAGAAGTATGTGGCGGTGAAAATTCACGGTGTTAGAGATGACGAAATAATGTCAAGATAGAGCTTTTGTATAGAAGATTGTTGTCCTTGTTTTCTAAACTACAAAGTGAGGCAATCGATGACACTAGAAAGTTGTCATTCGCTCCAGAACAGACGTTGTCGTTCGCTCCAGAACAGACGTTGTCGTTCGCTCCAGAACAGACGTTGTCGTTCGCTCCAGAAGAGACGCTGTCGTTCGCTCCAGAAGAGACGCTGTCGTTCGCTCCAGAACAGACGCTGTTGTTCGCTCCAGAACTGACGCTGGCGTTTGCCCTTGCGCAGCAGTTGGCATTCGCCCTAGCACAGTAGAAGTCATCTGCTCCAAGACAGAAGATGTCGTTTGCTCCAGAATAGAAGCTGTACATATTTGAAACAGTTGAAAGAGGTAATTTAGTTGTTAAGGAGAGCAAAATCTAAAGGTACGCAATTCATCGCTTCTTGTTATTAATAACAAGTTGGACGTTAAGTTAGTTGCATCAACCTTTATAGTTTTATAGCTCATTATAGTTTTTTATAAGACATTTTTCTTTCTTTCTTTCTAACTTGTTTATGTTTGTGAAAGAGTTATCCTTCTAGAATTGGTTATTCAAACACCAAGGTATGTCCTATGTATTCTAGATTCTAAAATTATTCTTTGTTCACTAACCTTGAAATCTTGAACAAGTGAGAAATGCAAGAAAGATTACATCGACCTCGTATCAAGGTGTTATGGTGAGAAGATTCAACAAGAATGTCAAAGTGAGAGCCCTTTGAGAAAGAGAATTATTTTAGAGAAATATATTCAAGAATGCAAGAGATGTAGTTCATACAAGTTTGCTCAAGTGTGGAGAGGTCCTTACCTCGGTGACTCCATCATCGGTCAAGGGGCACATGAATTGGTAACTCTTGAGGGAAAGTTGATTCCAAAGCTTGGAAATCAACCAAACTCAAGCTCTATTTATTTATTTTCAATTAATTTATTTTTCATTATCGCTTTACTTTATATTATTTTATTATGAGAAAAACCATTGAATACATCAATGGTTGTACTAACCAAGTTTTTACATTTTACAAAGACTTTTCCAAAATCTCAAAGTATTCTCAATCTTGTTTATTATATGTCAAATGTTTCTTCATAATATTATACCAAGA
This sequence comes from Dianthus caryophyllus, assembly GCA_023091065.1. Taxonomy (NCBI): domain Eukaryota; kingdom Viridiplantae; phylum Streptophyta; class Magnoliopsida; order Caryophyllales; family Caryophyllaceae; genus Dianthus; species Dianthus caryophyllus. Next base: position 29,485,458 of record CM041519.1, read on the forward strand.
GTCTTGGAGCATATTATCTCGTGTTTACGATCATGTTGCCGATCTTGGAGCATATATTATCTCGGAGCATATTATCTTATTTTTTCGGTCTTGCGCTACAGGACCTTGAAGAATATTTTCTATTTATTACAGTCTTGCACTATGTGGCCAACCTTGGAGTTCATCCTAGCGCCCTTGCAACCTTATCTTGTCGCCCTTGGATTATATAAATACGGAAGCATCTTATTTCGATCCTAATTGCAACAAGTTCTACCATATATCTTATTCTACTATTTTTGGAGCTTATTCTATGCAATCTTAATATTGGAGTTTTACCCTTGAGTCTGGGCGGATCTTCAAAGACTCTTGAAGCCGTTTTCCATTCTTGAGTATAGTTCTCAATCTTGAGCATATCTATAGTTTTGAGCTCGTCCTCGGCATCTTTGGAGCTTGCCCTCCAAAGATTGAGCCTAGTCCTTGGTCTCGAGCATATCGTCAGCCTTGGAGCCTAGACCTCCGATCCTGTAAAAGTAGAGCCAATGTCCAATGGTATAGTCTAATTTTTAATTCTTGTTTTGCGGATTGCGGTTTAATTACAAGAGTAAATATTTTTATTATCACAAATAATCCACTAAAAATCTAGTATGCCACATATTACAAATAAAGGAGTCTATCCTCGATCCTAGTCAGAGTCTATCTTCCACATCTAATCAAGAGTTTATCCTTCAATTCTACTCAGGAGTTTATCCTCCAGCCTGGTACGAGCTTAACCTCCGATTCGAGCTTTGTCCTTAACATTTTGGAGTTACCCTCCAGCCTGTAGAAGAATGGAACTTGTCTTCCAGATTTGAGCTTAGTCCTCGGCCTTGGCGAGCCGATCTGCGGTGGAGATCTTCCTCCAGACCACGATGCGGCCATCTGCGGTGGAGATCTTCCTCCAGACCACGCAGTGCGGCCGATCTGCAGCGGCCAGTCTGCTTTGTAGAGGATGCGTCCTCGGATTGACGGACCAGGGCTTAGCCGTAGTTAAGAGAGTCTATAATATCCCTCAAGGTTAGCCATGATCATGCGTACATAAGTGCAGGGTGTACACTGCGAGGTTAGTGCATTCACGTAACAATAGAAGCAATAGAAGCAATAGCGACAATAGTGATTAAGTCCTTGGATCACCAAGGCTAATTACTTAGCATCAAGCCGCTGTCGAGCAGACTAGAAAAATGTCTTGCTCTGCAGACTAAGCAAAAGGACCACAGAGCAAAGTTAAGCCCTTTGGAAAGACATAAGGTACACATACGATGAAGCCCTTTGGAATGACATAAGGCACACATCTGAAGAAGCCCTTTGGAAAGACATAAGGCACACATACGAAGAAGCCCTTTGAAAGACAAGGCACAAAGTATTTAACCATCCTCGAGAAGGTTAAACAATAGTTCATACGATGCATTATCAAAAGACAAACGAAGTATTCTACGGATCAAGTCACCGCAAGTTTTGCACAATCTAATGGGTCTCAACTATCCCCAGATTTCATAACATGTGACTAACCTTCCTTTTTTAAGGTTAAGGAAAGTCCAAAGCTCATATATACTAAGGAAACATCTCTTGTCCAACAAGCCATATCAAGGTTCAAACTCTAGTGTTTCAAAGCAAGGTATAAGCCCTAGGTAAGCCCCTCGATAATCTATTCGTTGTATGTTCAAGTTCAACTTACGATTTACTAGTCATCGCTACCGTGAAGCAGTCAATCAGGTTTTAATTCTCTCCTACTTCTGATTTAAACGTTGTCTCTTTGAATGTGGTACACAAGTCTTGCGGATGCATAGTTGTTCAAAATTTTATGGTAGTTGTTTCTACTCTAGTCTGTTCTGTATAGAAGTGTTTGTACAGGATTGTTTCCTCAAGATTCTTGAACATTGCACTTGAGAAAACAAGGGGCATTTGTTATGACCAGATTTTACACTACCCAGAATTGGCAGTTCTGGATAGACGTTGCGAATATGGTACAGAGCAGGACAGAAGAACAATAGCAGTTATAACCCAGAACAGGTCAGAAGAGGTATGGCAGTTATAGCCCAGAACAGGTCAGAAGAGGCATGGCAGTTGTGGTCAGCAGAGGGCAACTATAGCGGTTACAAAGATCATGGGATAATGGAAGATATCATAGCTGAGCAGAAGTGGAGTCAATGGAAGTTATTTAACTACCTAAGATCATGGGTAGTTATTGGCATGCAGTTCTGCGGATCAGAATAGAAGTCATAATGGGAAGTTACAAGTCATGCATAGTGGGTAGTTATCCAACTACCTAAGTTCATGAGATAGTGGCCCTAGATTTTAGGAGTTGTATTGTGAGCATTCTACCTATATATAGAGGCTCACTTAGTCATTTTTCGGGAGGTCTTTCATAGGTCTCTCATATGTTCTCTCATAGGTTTTTCTGATACTTTCACATAGAAGTACACATAAACGATGTATTAGCATTATTCGCTAGTTTCTCCTACGAAAATCATTCAATTGTAATCAAAAGCCTTGTAATCATCATGAGATTAATAAAAGAAGTCCTGGCTTGGTAGCCCGCAGTTTTCCCCATCTTCTTCTCGGGGTTTCTGCGTCATCAATCTCGTTGTCCCCTCAGTTCTGCTCGGAGAAGCCTATGTTCTGCTTGGTTTCGTTAATCTAGTTGTCATCAGTTCTGTTCGGAGTAGACTATGTTCTGTTCTGTTTCACAAACAGTACTAGTTGGCCCATCTTAGCTCTTTTTCACCCTTGTAGAGTTTTTACCAAAACATTGTAAAAAAAAGAACAATAGATAATTAATAAGTTAGAAAATTAAAGGGAATGAAAAATTAAAGGCATTACAAAGGGTATTTTAGGAAGTTTACGAGTTTACAATTATAACTAGTGGTGCGACCCGTGGTATTCACGGGCCGGCTCGGTTTGTTGCTTTAATTGTTGTTTTGTTTTCTGGTTGGTTTGTTTATAATTTTTTTTTTTTTTTGGTTTTTTTTTTTTGAGTTGTTGATCTTTATTGTATTTTGGTTTAAATACAAATAGTGTCATACAATTTAGTGAGTAATTCTATGGTGAGGCCGTCTCATACTATGAGACACCATCAATATTTCACTATAATTATACTATAGTTCACCCACACATAACAACATTATACATCTTATTTTAGTTTTTGTCATTAATATCAATTATATACAACATTATTTTAATGCTACGACATTCAGTAGAAAAGTAACAAAAATGTACATAAGTTAATTTATTTTTTTTATTTATATTATATCGTAATCGGTAAAAATTTGATTCTGATGTACATTTTTTTTTTTTAATAAAATATCGTTACGTTTCACGTACAATAGAGTTACATTTGAAGCAAGGTACAATTACTTTTGAAGTTAAATAAATAGGTTACGTTTGAAAAGTAATATAGTTACTTTTGAATTGTCTCATACTATGAGACGGATGCACCATAGAATTTGTATTTAGTATGTATTTACTAACGACTTTCTTGTTGGTAATTGGTTCTCTGGACAACATGAAGGAAAAAAAAAAAATAAACAATGCTACTATTTTAACAGTATGTTTGGATAGGGGCGCAAGAAGCCGCAGCCAATTAATGCCCAATTTGGCTTAACTCCTACAATCTTATAAGTTAAAGAGAATGTTATTTCCTAACTCAAAAACTGAGGGCTCTAAAGTGGCAGCAATCATTGCAAGATTAGAATTTACTTTTAGTCGACTGCTGCCACCCTTTTCCTTTTCCTTTTTCTTTTTGCTTTTTTTCGTTTTTGTTTTTTTTTTATAACGTGGGGAACCCACAGCCGAGGTCTCAAGGCGACAGGGTCGTGATTTATTAGGCATAGCTTCGGGTTTCTAACATTTCCCACACGATTGCTCTTGAAGGGAATTAAACCTGAGACCCATGAGAATTTCACCCATGTTTTAACCACTAGATCACACCCTTGCGGGCTTTAAAAGTAAGTGAAAAAAAATGAGAATTGAGTATTATGGGTGTCGATGACGGCTGTCTGTTAGAAAATATAAAGCCTCCACATGTTAAGCCGTCCCACATCGGTAGAGTCAATGAGAATTTTTCAACTTATATAGGCACATGGACTCTCCTACCATTGCCAATTGATTTTAGAATGGATGGATACTCGTGGGATTCAACGTTGGATAATCTTTTCTATCTTGGGCATGACCAGACCCTCTCAAAATTTATCACTGTCTGGTTTTATGCTCGACAAAAGTGTGATAGCTATACATCTGATTGTGTCTGTTACAGTATCCAACTGAATATGTGGAATTATTCACCTTTCATCATTTTGTTGCTTCACTTCTCGTATGTCTCAGTTTGTTGTTGTGTTAACTGATAAGTGTTTGCAATCACTCTTGACATCCTATGTGCTACTTAGTCCACCTTTTATATGCCTGTGCGGGGATTGTGTAAACAAACACTCCGTATCAATCTAGCGACTTACTTATGTCAACTGATAAGTGTTGTCTCTTGTTTCCCTGTACTGTAATTCTTGTTTTTGAGGTATCCTATACCTGTCAAAACTCAAAATACTACTCCCGACCGTTTCATCTATATTGTCTTTGTTTGACTTTAATGGCAAAAAAAATGTCAACTTTAAACGACATCTTCTCACAGTATACCCTAGGTACACATTATCTGAAAATATTGTGGAACGCTTTTGTAGAGTCCAAGGGCCCAACAATACTCTAGAGGGGGGGGGTGAATAGAGGATTGTACCTCTTTAAAAATTTTAACGAAAATATTAAATGCGGAAATGTAAATTGCGTAAAGTAAATAACACAAGGATTTAACGTGGTTCGGCCTAATTGAAAAGCCTACATCCACCCCTTCTTCTTATTAATTATTTATCAAAAGCACCTACCACGGCCTAGCTTACAACAAATAATTAACAAACACTAGAGATCTACCCCGACCTTAGTGTGAAGCCTTTTCTTTCAAACTCGAGAAATTAATCTCTAACAAAGTGATTATTTTCCTCGTTACAAGTCTCTCAATCAAATGAAAATACAATTCAATTGTCTAGAAAGTCTTATCGTAACTATGCACTTTAGAAAATATGAATTAAGAACAAAAGTACAAAGTTAAAATAGCTTTCAAAATCAAGGTAAATAATTTGCAAAATAGAAATGAAGAACACGGTTCAAATATTGAACAAAAACGTTTTGCAAAGTAAAATTTAAAATGTATTTTGAAAAGCTTAGATTGATTAAAAATATTGGAAGTATTAAAATGTATTGAATTGTCTTAGGTGATTTTTAATCAAAATGAAGTAGAGTACTTATAGTACTCGTGTGACCCTAGGTCACAAAATAAAGATAATATTATTTTTATTTAACAAAATAAAAGATAATATTACAATAGTATTATTGTGTGATAAAACTTCTTCATAAAATAATTTGCTAGTTGTCAAAATATATTTAGGAAGATATTAAAACTTTACTTGATCTCCAAGAACGAATCTAGACATTTAGTTAAACTAGGAGATACAAGATATTAAAAGATAATATAGAGAAAATAATCTTTTAGGAATATGTTGTATATGACCGAAATATGGTCATATACTACTAAGATATTTTCGGCTAAAAGATAAACAAATAGAATTGATTTTTCCAAAATATATTATCTTATAAAATCAGTTTTATAAGAAAAGAATTATCATAAAAGATATTTTGTAGAATCATAGTATATTACAAATACTTTGCACATCTTTTACAATTAGATTCTCATATATTTTATCAACTAAAATATACTCAAAACTAATTCCAAGATGAGTAAAGATATTCTCATATATCACAATAAAAATATAGAAAACTTTTAACACAAGATAATTCTTTAGAAAATATTTCAGAAAATATTTATAAAACGTTTTTATGAAAAACTGCTACAGCACTGATGTTACTGTAACATAAAATCACGTTAGGGTAACATCACTGCTGAGCTAAGATTTATAGTGCATAGCTTCGTTAAGTCACTTTACATGTTTCGTTCCTATAGTCTTGACTTGATACGAAGCTCGTCTTTAACGTTTCATATCCTCTTCTTCTTGTCACTTCTTTTCGGGCTTAGTTACCTACGCATCATAAACTCAAACACACAAACGAGTAGCATACGATAGAAATAAATAACTTGACAATATCAAAACTAAACGTGGAGTCAACAAATTCCCCCTTTTTGATGATGTCAAGTCCCCAAATGTCTTCTATGACATTCCTAAGATTTATTTCTAAGGTCGTTCCCCCTCAATCGAACATCGTCTCGAAAAGATGAGAGTCCACGAAAAGAATATATATTTCACCTATCTTAAGCCAACCAAAATCGTTAGTGATATATAAAACAAAACACTCGAGAGAGATTAACGATAAGAAACCAAGATAGTGAAATTGAAACGAGGATAAAGCAATCAAATCTTAGACGGTTTTTCCCCCTCTTGACTTCTTCGAAAAGAAAAAGGACTAGAATAATATCAAGTCATAAGCACACATATGCGATATATAATGAAAACATACGAGTTATATTAAATAAAAGCAACAATAATATCCGAAATTATTCCAAAACAAGCACACAAAAGCAAATGAAGTCTTTGGCCATATAAGACCAAATAAAACAGAACCAGAAACGAGAAAACAAGATTAATGTTTCAAAAGATTGACCCTAAAGCAAGCTAATAAGTAGTTGGTTGATGAATGAGGGCGGTTATGGCTTAATGACAACCCAAAAAATGACTAAGACTACGCACAAACAACCATGGCGACTAAACGCGGTGGTTATGCTCTAACAGGTACACAGTCCTGTCCATCTTATCAGTGAGCCCACGAAGTCTGTCCACGATCTCAACAAGCCTTTGGGAAGGTGGATTCACATGTGCCCAGAACAATTCCACAAGCTGTCTTACATTCTCGCTCAAAGTCCCTCCACGAGTATTGACTCTATTAAGGTCTGCTTGGATATTGCCCACATGTTCTTGCAATCTACCTACCTTAAAATCAACACTCCAGAGCGACTTCATGATGTCGTCTTTGGACTTCTCCATCTCGTCAGCAAAAGCCTTCAACTTCGCATCAACATCGACTTGTTCAGGTTTCACTTGTACTCCACCTGTAGCTAGTCTACCAGCGAGCTCCTCAAACTTACTCAGCATTGTGGCCTCGAAACCATCCATCCTAGACATCATTAAGGCCTGCAACTCACTCAGAATTTCCTCAGTTCTTCCCACATCCACTCTCACGTTCACTGGTTCACTTTGCTCACCCACTTTCTCCTTCCCTGGTCGTTGTCTAGGGACATGAACTACGTCCACGCCCTCCAAATTCATTCGTCGAAGCAACAAATCATTCATAACTTCTGTAGAGGGGCGAGTGATAGTGTTCTTACTCACTACCCCCTTAAGTTTCAATAACTTTGACAACCACATACTATACGGAACAACCAAAGTAGGAGAAGTACGAGAAGTGGTGAGCTTCTCCAATTGAGCACTAATGTGAGAGAAGATGAGCAATGGCAAATTCACTTTATCACCGTTCAAGAGGTGGTATATCAGACGATTTTCATGGGCATCAATGCGTTGAGTACCACCCTTCTTGGGTAGTATAGTAGCATGAATGCAGTTGATTAGAAAACGAACTAGGGGACTTACTTTCGATACAAGTACCTCATCGTTTACCTTAGCCTCGGGATCAAGACAAGTTTTGTAGCTCAGTTGCTCTGCCTCTGTCAATCCATTCCATTTAGCACCTGAAATTACCTCTACCCCTTCACAAGGGATTCCCCAAGCCTCAGCAAATTCTTCCATGGTGATCTTAATAGCCTTGTCACCAAAATTAGCACACAACACTCTGTTTTCCACACGCAATGTAGCCCAAAATTGAGCAACCTGAACTGGGTACATCACGTGTGACCCATCCAAAAGTTCCTGCCAACCTTGAAACGCAAGAATATCACTAAAATCTTTCAAAGTTTCAATGTCGTCATACCATGCAATAGGATAGACACGACTTGAGTGGAGAGGATAGCGAAGAACCAAGCAAGCACGGAAGAGTTCCTTGAGTTTCAACCGTGTATCCTCCACGGCTTCGAGAATAGGCTTATTCTCAGTAAGTACCATCTCTGTTTGAGAAGCATATGAGGGTCCAGACTCGGTTTTTACCCGTTTTCCGCTCGATTCTTCTCCAGACGAAACAGGGGATGATGGTCTTGATGAATCTGACGAAGAGACAACCACAGACGCCGCCCTAGTCTTCATGGTACGTTTGGGTGTCGCGTTAGTTTTCTTGGGAGGCATGGTGTTGGTTTTGGTTTTTTTTTTGAATTTGGAAGATGATGGTGATGTAAAAGAGAGAAGGTGAAGGGATGGTAAAAGGGAGTGTAAAAGACGGTAGGTGAGAAGAGGAGAGAGAGGTTTAAATAGGGTGAAAGAATTGAGGGTGTTTGTGTGGTGGTGAATAGAGGTGACGTGAGGGAGAGTGAAAAGGGTAAGATTTGGATAGATTTTGGTAAGTTGTGGTAATTATTATTATCATTATTTGGTAATATTTTGGGTGTAGGATAATAATAATATATGATATAATAATATTTGGTAGTAGTTGTGTAGTATACTGACAAGGCTAAGTCGTATCACCTAAGTCAAAATAAACCTAGAGTCAACTAACTGGGTAGCTAGTGGCAGTAGGGTCGAATCCACAGAGAAACGGGCAGTCAATAGGATGCTCAGCTAAAACTAGGTCAATCTCAAAGTAACAAAGTCGGTGTTTTAAGGGACTAAGCTAAGAACAATAAGCAAAAGAGTGTGTAAAAGTATATAAAAGGAAGATTAGGGCATCGGGATCAATGTGACATCGATTCAGGAACTCAACTCAAAAGGAAATAACAATCAATTGAAGCTATGCAAGTGACTAGGTTTAGGAGTACGCTCTCTCGAGTCAATATTAACCTTAAGCAAATTTAGCGGGCTCTCGCAACTTACTAAACTTAACTTATCAAATACGCGTGAGTCTAGTTTCAATTAGGCTTTCGATCTTAAACTGAAACAACCTAAATTCAATTCAATAAAGGCGTCCCTAAATTCAATTGATAATAAAACGCATAGGAAGAAGTCAACTTGCACAAGTTCAATCAATATAAGCTATTAAAACATGTTCCTGAACCAATCTCACAATCACCCTAAACCCTAATTATAAAATTAGCTATGCATGATTGAAATTAAAGCAAAACAAAAATAAGAAGAAGACATGATGAATAAAACAATAGCAATTGAATAAAAATCTGAAGTTTACGGAGTACCGACGGTTACAAACGAGTTAATCTTGAAATTAAACTAAAGTTGAGAGTTTTGTAAAAGAGAGAAAATAAGCAAGAAACTAAACCTAATATTCTTTGAAAGTTGAAGGAAAGCAGTAGAAAACTAAAACTAAAACTAGGAAAATAAAAACTGAGCAGTAAAATTGAAAGTCTGCTACTTTTATTAGTTTTAGTTACAAGTTGGGCTTCTATCAAAGACGTCTTTGCCCATCTCTTTATTTAATTACTTAGGTCCATAATGCTGTGACTTGCTCGGGTTCTATCTTCAAACTCGCATAATTCACGACACGCGTTTGTTCCACGACAATTTTAGCTCATAAATCACCATCCTGCAAATAATATAACAAACTCGTAGTAAACCGCAAAAGGAGAAAATATAATATAAAACGTACTAAAAATGTCGTGATAATTATAAAAAGACGGGGAATAAATATATAAAATATCGGTAAAATATGGACCTATCAAACTCCCCCATGCTGAACTGTTGCTCGTCCTCGAGCAACAAAGATCGGAGAAAATCAAAGTGTGGCTAATTTATCACGTTAGTATCTCGGACTTGACGACCTATACACAAAGACTTACCACCATAGTCTATTTCACCAAAAATAGAGCACGGATCACAACCATTCACGCCAACAAAATATTACTCGCTTCTAACGCTTTCGCAAAAATAAAACTTACGATAAAGGATATTTAAATTCAAGCAAGGCCTACCATTCAAACCACTTTCCGTTCATCCATTTTCTTTCCACATTTCCTTTTTGTTTTTTTTTTTTTTTTTTTTTTTTTTTTTTTTTTTTTTTTTGAAAATGTGAAGCATCCCTCGTATGTTATACCGTTTAGCTTGACATTTAATCGTTAAAGATCGAGCTCGGGTACACATATTTCCTTAAGGGTTACATCATTGCTCATACTCTCGGTCACAGCCAAATTCATGGCCATTGTGGTTACTCAATTCAATGAGTCCCCTCCGAGAGCATCGAAGCATTGCTCCAACATAAATAAATCTTTCCATACGTTCACATTCCAACATTCCAAACATTCCACAAACCATGCCTTGCAAGAATACCAATATCGAAAGTAAAAGAACGAAGAGCGATAAGAATTGAGCAAATATAAGCGGGTTAGCGTTTGAGATTCGCAATCTATTTCTAGGAAACAAACCAATCGTGCAAGCTAAGGCAATAGATGTTCAACTCAAGGATACTAAAGATCAAAATTAACCCACTAATCAATCTCCAAACATGACAAATCAACCATTTTTTTGAAAAGTTCAGCACAAAATCAGTAAACAACGATCCAAACTCGACATAAGTCCCTCCCCCATGCTGAAACACGACAATGTCCTCAGTGTATTAAAAGAATGAAATACCTAGTAAAGCAAAGGATAGGAAATAGTGAGGAAGAGGAAACGAGCTCACCAAATCAGTCAGTCGCGGAGAGGGAGCACAAGCACAGGCAGCACCAAATCAGTCCTGGTAGAGGCACATTACAGGTGTTGGATGCGCAGCAGAACCCAAAGCAGCAGGAGTCGAACTTTACAAAAGCTGATATTGCAGAAAAACGCCCCAAGCCCCCAATCAGCAGCTTATGGCCCGCGTACTATCTCAAAGTCGGAGTCACTAACAGCAGACGGGACTCGAACACCAAAAATCACTCTCGACATCAGCAAGTCGAGAAATACCAGATAATTCCAGCTCGAGAAGGCGGCAAAAGTCGACCCGCGACTCAACGCTCCACCGACTTGTTTTTCCAAAGCGTATCAAGAGCGGAACAACTCAACGCTCTTAATAGCCGATCAAATAATCTGGCATAAAAATCAGAAAAGTGATAATAAAAAGTAGAAATTAACCGATAAAAGTCGTAAACAATAGAGAAATAATGATAAACCACAAATTTCTTGTCATCTCTATGTTCTAAATCAATTTCTACATCGCATTTAAGCTCATTAGACGAGTAAGGCCAAGAATAATCATCGAACTCAAAAATAACACCATCGCCTAGCGAAACAACTTCAATTTCATCGTGGGGATAATCAACCAAATTCTCCTCAAAAGGTTCGTCTAAGACGTCAATGTAAACATCCCACTTTACTTCAAGAGTATCATCAAACACATTCTCGATCAGTATCTCACAAGACTCCTCAAAAATCTCAAAAATCTCATCAACCTCATCAACATGATCAATCAAAAGACTATCGAAGTTATAAGCAACGTTCAACGGTTTAAGGTCAGATTTTTGAACCTCAGCATCATATGAGGTTTCCACCAAGCTCGTTGTATATGTGGGAGTGAGATCCTTCAGTTCATCCGCGTATAATAGAGCTTCCAATTCCGCGACTTCAGCACTCCACCGACTTGTTTTTCCTGCACTAGTCTCAGAACACATTAAAACCTTCAAAGGATCCTTGGTCAAGGATCCAATTGAAACAAACTCAACAGACTTATCATTCAGTGGACAAGTCTTACATATTCGTTCAAAAGTTTCATTCTCAATTATCTCAACAGAGGTCTTGAACTCAGTATAAGGTGGATTAGACGAGTCACAATTATACGCAGGCTCATAATCATCATCATCAAACAAATTATCACCAGACAAAGAATTGTATGAGTTAGTTAAAACACACGTTTGAGATGGAAAATTATTATCACGAGGAGCTCTATAATATTCATAAGCTTCATGATCAACACGCACATCATCTAAATACTTCTGTAACTCAACGACAATCCTTTTCAAGTCAATCTTTATCTCAGATAAAATAGTTTGACGAGTTATATCTCAAAAGAATTCCCAAATCTCATTATTAGGCATATATGAAATTCTTCCATTACTCAAGTAATTAATTAAATTGTGAGACTCGTAATTCATGCCGTTACTAACAATGTAAACTTTCTCCCAATCAAGACAATAAAAACCAAATGAACCAATATAAGTAACATAACTATTAAATCTAACAATATATTCATGAAATGGTTCATTATCATATTGAGAGAAATCAAAAATTGTCATAGGAGATAAAGAAATAACCTAAACTAAGCAAAACTAACTAGCGAAACCGTTTCCCCGGCAGCGGCGTCAAAATTGACAAGGCTAAGTCGTATCACCTAAGTCAAAATAAACCTAGAGTCAACTAACTGGGTAGCTAGTGGCAGTAGGGTCGAATCCACAGAGAAACGGGCAGTCAATAGGATGCTCAGCTAAAACTAGGTCAATCTCAAAGTAACAAAGTCGGTGTTTTAAGGGACTAAGCTAAGAACAATAAGCAAAAGAGTGTGTAAAAGTATATAAAAGGAAGATTAGGGCATCGGGATCAATGTGACATCGATTCAGGAACTCAACTCAAAAGGAAATAACAATCAATTGAAGCTATGCAAGTGACTAGGTTTAGGAGTACGCTCTCTCGAGTCAATATTAACCTTAAGCAAATTTAGCGGGCTCTCGCAACTTACTAAACTTAACTTATCAAATACGCGTGAGTCTAGTTTCAATTAGGCTTTCGATCTTAAACTGAAACAACCTAAATTCAATTCAATAAAGGCGTCCCTAAATTCAATTGATAATAAAACGCATAGGAAGAAGTCAACTTGCACAAGTTCAATCAATATAAGCTATTAAAACATGTTCCTGAACCAATCTCACAATCACCCTAAACCCTAATTATAAAATTAGCTATGCATGATTGAAATTAAAGCAAAACAAAAATAAGAAGAAGACATGATGAATAAAACAATAGCAATTGAATAAAAATCTGAAGTTTACGGAGTACCGACGGTTACAAACGAGTTAATCTTGAAATTAAACTAAAGTTGAGAGTTTTGTAAAAGAGAGAAAATAAGCAGTAAAACTAAACCTAATATTCTTTGAAAGTTGAAGGAAAGCAGTAGAAAACTAAAACTAAAACTAGGAAAATAAAAACTGAGCAGTAAAATTGAAAGTCTGCTTCTTTTATTTGTTTTAGTTACAAGTTGGGCTTTTATCAAAGTCTTCTTAGCCCATCTCTTTATTTAATTACTTCCGGTCCATAATGCTTTGACTTGCTCGGGTTTTATCTTCAAACTAGCATAATTCACGACTCGCGTTTGTTCCACGACAATTTTAGCTCATAAATCTCCATCCTGCAAATAATATAACAAACTCGTAGTAAACCGCAAAAGGAGAAAATATAATATAAAACGTACTAAAAATGTCGTGATAATTATAAAAAGACAAGGAATAAATATATAAAATATCGGTAAAATATGGACCTATCATATACAAATAATAGAAGATATTATTATATAAGGAATCATATATTAATTTGATTTAGGATAAATCTTTAGGTAAGTCTAGTTTTATTAGGATATTATGAGAGATTAAGATCTTATTTTACTAGGGCTAGGATTATACCATAATATATGTAAAAATAATCTCATTAGGAGAGCATAAATATATGAGATTTATTTATACTAGATACAAAAAGAATTTGTTCTAATTGTGGAGTAATGAGATTGAAACATATGGTATAAGGATAATCAAAGGAATAAGATAAGGATATCATTGAGCTCATAAAAAATAAAACTAGAATGTACCAAAATTAAAGCATATAGAATTTCACAACTTAATACGGACACAGTCGCAAAACCAAATCTAGTCAATCATAGGAGCAAATACACGGCCAAACAATTAATTATCATTAACCAAGCCAATTTCAAGACGTAATTTCTCAAAGCGTTCCCTGGCTAAGGGTTTTGTAAAAATATCAGCTTTTTGATCTTCGGTTGGACAAAAGATTAGTTCAATATTACCTTTTTCTACATGATCTCTCAAAAAGTGATGACGAATATCGATGTGTTTGGTCCGAGAATGCATGGCCGGGTTCTTAGATATAGCTATGGTACTAACATTATCACAATAAATAGGTATGCTATCGAAAACTACCCCATAATCAAATAATTGTTGTTTAAGCCAAAGTAATTGAGAACATACCAATGATGCTGCAATATACTCACTTTCCGTTGTAGATAATGCCACCGTAGCTTGTTTCTTTGAGCCCCATGACACTATGCCCGATCCAAGAAATGTAGCCGTACCCGATGTGCTTTTACGATCTATTGAGCATCCTCCATAATCCGCATCCGAATAACCTTTAAGATCAAAATTGTCATACATAGGATAAAACAAATATAAATTCATCGTACCAATTAAGTATCTTGAAATACGCTTGACTGCCACAAGATGGGATTCCTTAGGGTTTGCTTGAAACCTAGCACATACACATACGCTTTGCATAATATCGGGTCGACTAGCCGTGAGATACAAAAGAGACCCAATCATGCCTCGGTAAACGGTCTCATTCACGGCCTTACCATCTTCATCTTTGTCCAATTTTGTCGTTGTGGCCATAGGTGTGGAGATAACCTTACCATTCTCCATACCATACTTCTTGAGCAACTCCTTAATGTATTTTTGTTGATGTACTATTACACCTTCCTTAGTTTGCTTGATTTGTAGACCTAGGAAGAAACCTAATTCTCCCATCATACTCATTTCAAATTCAGATTGCATTAGGTCTGAAAAATCACTACACAAACTTTCATTAGTAGCACCAAAAATAATATCATCAACATAAACTTGAACAATTAAAATGTCTGACCCCTTGGTTTTCAAAAATAAGGTTTTATCGACAGAGCCACGTTTGAAATCATTTTTGAGTAAAAATTGAGATAAACGATCATACCATGCCCTAGGGGCTTGTTTTAAACCATAAAGAGCTTTGTCGAGAAAATAAACATGATTTGGAAATTCATTACTTTGAAAACCGGGGGGTTGCTCAACATACACTTCCTCTTTCAAATAGCCGTTAAGAAAGGCGGTCTTAACATCCATTTGATAGAGTTTAAATCCTTTGTGAGCGGCAAAGGCAATTAGTAATCTAATCGCTTCTAAACGGGCTACCGGTGCGAAGGTTTAAATCGAAATCAATGCCTTCTTGTTGGTTATAGCCTTGCACCACTAGCCTTGCCTTATTCCTCACAATGGCTCCCGAATCGTCAAGTTTGTTTCTAAAAACCCAACGAGTACCAATAACTTTACGATTCGGAGGCCTAGGTACCAAGTGCCAAACTTTGTTTTTCTCAAATTGTCGTAACTCATCTTGCATTGCAACTATCCAATCGGAATCGGTTAGTGCAACTTTGATGTTGTTAGGTTCAATGGTAGAGAGAAACGAGTTTAGCACACAGTAGTTATTCATGATGGACTTACGCGTTTGTATACCTTTGTTATGGTCACTAAGTATCGCATCTGTGGGGTGAGAACTTTGATGTTTCCATTTCTTGAGTGTCGTTGGAACATTGTTTGAGTTTTCATCTGATGTTACCTTAACATTGTCTGTAACGTCAGATGTTCCCCCTGAATTCAAGCTGGATGTTACTGTTGATGTTACCGTAACATCTGCTTCCAAAGAATCTTTCGTGGAGTCTTTGGAGTTAGATGATGAAGTAATATTAACATTATCCTTGTCTTGAATGTCGTCCAAGTTTGACTTTGGAGCCTTTTCGGCGTCGGTTCCAATAATTTGTGTTTCATCGTTTTCGTCCTCTAATTCGGGTAAGTCTTTACGAGCAAGCCAGAAATCTGGATCTTCCTCTTCTTCCAAGTCATCTCCTTCATATTGTTCGAGAGTGTCGTTTTCATCAAATATGACATGTATACTTTCTTCTACGCACAATGTTCGCTTGTTATACACACGATATGCCTTACTATGATTAGAATAACCCAAGAGAACACCTTCATCACTACGAGGATCAAACTTTCCCAATCTATTTTTACCATTATTATGTATAAAGCATTTACTTCCAAAACATCTTAGATGGGATATGTTTGGTTTTCTTCCTCTTAGTAGTTCGTAAGGGGTTTTCTTTAAGATTGGTCTAATCATAGCTCGGTTGTGTATATAACATGCGGTATTTACGGCTTCTGCCCAAAAATTTCTAGGCAAACCGCTACATAACAACATAGTGCGTGACATGTCTTCTATGGTTCGATTCATTCTTTCTACTACTCCATTTTGTTGAGGAGTTCTTGGAGCAGAAAAGTTATGATCGATACCGTGCTCTCGACAATATTCAATGAAGGCTTGGTTATCGAACTCTGTACCATGATCCGTCCTAATAGATATGAGATTATGCGAATATTTGTTTTGAGCTAATTTTATCAAGCATACAAACTCATCAAAAGTATGATCTTTGGAGCTTAAGAAAATTGGCCAAACAAACCTCGAATAATCATCTACTAATACAAAGACGTACCTAGCACCGGCTCTACTACTAACCCTCATTGGTCCACATAAATCCATGTGAACTAATTCAAGTGGCTTGGAAGTGCTTACCACGTTTTTAGATTTAAACGATGATCTCACGTGTTTACACCGTACACACGTGCCACACAATTTCTTGGTGTCAAACTTTACGGAGGGAAGTCCTTCAACAAGTTCCAATTTCTTCAACCTTTTTAGACAAGGTGTGTTGATATGACCGAATCGTTTGTGCCATAGAGAATGATCATTTGTAACCGCACTCATACACGTGAAGGATATAGAAGGAATACTTTCTAGGTCAACGACATAGACATTATTCTTTCTTCTTCCTTCAAGTATAACACGGCTTGATCCTTCACACATAATTCGGCACATACTTGAATGGAACACGACTTTGTTCCCACGATCACACAATTGTGAGATACTTAGAAGGTTATGCTTAAGTCCTTGTACGAGAAGCACATTTTCAATGGAGTGTGTTTTGGAGATTCCAACTCGACCAATTCCAATGGTCTTTCCTTTGCCATTATCTCCAAAAGTAACACTTCCACCTTCATAAGTCTCAAGTGAGAGGAACTTGCTTTTATCTCCCGTCATGTGTCTCGAGCAACCACTATCCAAGTACCATTGGTTGCTTCCTCTCACTTCTTCCTACAAAAGATCACTTTTGAGATTTAGGTACCCACACAAAGTTGGGTCCTCTCCTATTAGTTACCTCGGGAAGTAAATCTTTACGAATCCAAACACGTTTAACATCATATTTACGCTTATTATTATAATACAAGTTAGGATCAAAAGATTCATACTTCGTTTTAGTAGATTCATGATTAAGTTGAGTTTTAGGTTTAGGTTTGTTATCATACCTAGATTTGACGTAATCCTTATTCCTCTTATGATGCATAACACGTTTTTTACAAGTATTGACATAATGACTCGTTTTTCCACAAAAATTACAGATTTTATATTCGGGAAGACCAACATATTGTCTTTTGCGAAAATCACGGTTAGTGGGTTCATTCATTTTCTTAACGTGTTCTACGCGACATCTAGTTTGATAACCTAAACCTTCTTTATGGTGTCGATTGGATTGTTGAGTTAAAAAGTTAAGGACTTCTTGACTAGCTTCCCATTTCTTACTTATATTGAAAGCTTCTTTTAATTTCACATTAAGTTCTTCCTTTTCTTTACTCAACTTTTCACAATTATTACAAGACTCGACCTCTTTACTTATGGTGGATTCCTTTTTACTTAACTCGGATTGAAGGTCAATAATTTTCTTAATAAACGAAGACTTCATAACTTTGAAGGTTGATTGTTGTTGAATAAGTTCATTAGTGAGGTTGTTTACTTGGTTATCTAACAACTTAACCTTTTCTTCAAGTTCATGATTTCGTTCAACACATGATGATGGTACTGTAACATCCTCCAAAGCTGGCATATCCTCTTCAGATGTTAGGTTAACCTCATCTAGGGTTTCCTTTATCTGTTCAGATGTTGGAGTAACACTGACTGAAGGTGTGTCAACTTCGGGTGATGGTATGGTAACATCATTCTGTGTTAGACTAACGTCACCGAACGAACTTTCAGAATTTTCAGAGTTTATAGACGATTTATCATCTTCGGAAGCGTAATCAGAGTCAAGGTTATACTTGCTTCGATCCAAGTTTGGCGTAGGTTCAACATATGTGTCAAAGCTCTGCTTTGAAACATTTAGTGAACTTACGTTCTTCTTAAAGCGAAATTTTTTAACCTTTTCACTCAAAGAACAATTGTCATCTTCAAGGTTTTTAATATAAGTTTCTTGATTAACACAAGTATTATAAACACCTTCAAATATTTCCAAAAGTCTATCCTTGGACATTTTTAAAAACTTATTCTTAACTTTATCGAAAGTTACCTCAATTTCTTCATCCGAATTAGCTTTCCCCATTAAGCACATGTCTTTGTAGCATCTTCCTTTTGTTGTTTCAACACCGTACGTATTGAGGCATACATTTGCCTCTTCTTCTTCCTCGGATTCGTCATCCGTATCTAGCTCAAGTTCTCCCCATCCTTCGGAGGCTAACATAGCCGTTTTGAACGTGTTCTTGGCTTTCTCTCGTTTGGTTTTGTTTTTGATCTTTGCCCAAGTAGGACAATCTTTTATAATATGAGTAGTCTCTCCACACTTGTAACAACCTTTATTTGAATTTTTTGATTTGAAAGGTTTAAATTTTTTACTCACATTTTTAGAAGAATTAAAACCAAACTTTTTACTGTTGAACCGTTTAACAAATAATCCTATTTCATCACCTGAATTCTCATCATCACTGGACTCAGCTTGAAGAGCTATCCCCTTATTTTTTATTGGTTCTAGGTGCCCTTTATTGAGTGTTAACTCATGGGCCATCAAAGATCCAATCAAACTATCATAGGGGAGCTTGGATAGATCCTTAGCTTCCTCTATCGCAGTGATTTTGGGTTGCCATTTATCGGTTAGACTACGAAGAATCTTATTAACTTGATCCTCGGTAGTATAAACTTTGCCTAAATTTTTTAACTCATTGATTATACTAAGAAATCGATCAGACATGTCACTGATGTTTTCATTTTTCTCCATATGAAACATCTCGTACTGATGAGTTAACAAATTTTCCCGACACTTTTTAACTTGGGATGTTCCTTCATAGGAGGCCTCAAGACTATCCCAAATTTCTTTAGCACTAACAGATGATGAAAAACGATTAGAAATTTCCTTGGTTAAACCTCTTTGTAACATAGTTAAAGCTTTGAAATTCTTTTGAGCAACTTTAAAATCTTTCTCATCATAGTCATCTTCTTGCTTTTCACTTTTCATATCAGTAGAAAGTATAGCAATGGGTCCTGTGACTATGATTCTCCAACATTCAAAGTCAACACCTTTTATATGATTTCTCATTTGATTTTTCCAATGACTATAATCCTTACCATCGAAGATAGGATACTTTATCGTGTCACTAGATTCCATTTTTGAAAACAAAAGGACTAGGCCGAGATTTTTTAAAAAGAAATAAAAAATATCAAAACTTAGAGTATTGGATCACCTCTTTAGCGGTAAAGCTATCAAGAGCACAAGGCTCTGATGCCAATTGTAGAGTCCAAGGGCCCAACAATACTCTAGAGGGGGGGTGAATAGAGGATTGTACCTCTTTAAAAATTTTAACGAAAATATTAAATGCGGAAATGTAAATTGCGTAAAGTAAATAACACAAGGATTTAACGTGGTTCGGCCCAATTGAAAAGCCTACATCCACCCCTTCTTCTTATTAATTATTTATCAAGAGCACCTACCACGGCCTAGCTTACAACAAATAATTAACAAACACTAGAGATCTACCCCGACCTTAGTGTGAAGCCTTTTCTTTCAAACTCGAGAAATTAATCTCTAACAAAGTGATTATTTTCCTCGTTACAAGTCTCTCAATCAAATAAAAATACAATTCAATTGTCTAGAGAGTCTTATCGTAACTATGCACTTTAGAAAATATGAATTAAGAACAAAAGTACAAAGTTAAAATAGCTTTCAAAATCAAGGTAAATAATTTGCAAAATAGAAATGAAGAACACGGTTCAAATATTGAACAAAAACGTTTTGCAAAGTAAAATTTAAAATGTATTTTGAAAAGCTTAGATTGATTAAAAATATTGGAAGTATTAAAATGTATTGAATTGTCTTAGGTGATTTTTAATCAAAATGAAGTAGAGTACTTATAGTACTCGTGTGACCCTAGGTCACAAAATAAAGATAATATTATTTTTATTTAACAAAATAAAAGATAATATTACAATAGTATTATTGTGTGATAAAACTTCTTCATAAAATAATTTGCTAGTTGTCAAAATATATTTAGGAAGATATTAAAACTTTACTTGATCTCCAAGAACGAATCTAGACATTTAGTTAAACTAGGAGATACAAGATATTAAAAGATAATATAGAGAAAATAATCTTTTAGGAATATGTTGTATATGACCGAAATATGGTCATATACTACTAAGATATTTTCAGCTAAAAGATAAACAAATAGGATTGATTTTTCCAAAATATATTATCTTATAAAATCAGTTTTAGAAGAAAAGAATTATCATAAAAGATATTTTGTAGAATCATAGTATATTACAAATACTTTGCACATCTTTTACAATTAGATTCTCATATATTTTATCAACTAAAATATACTCAAAACTAATTCTAAGATGAGTAAAGATATTCTCATATATCACAATAAAAATATAGAAAACTTTTAACACAAGATAATTCTTTAGAAAATATTTCAGAAAATATTTATAAAACGTTTTTATGAAAAACTGCTACAGCACTGATGTTACTGTAACATAAAATCACGTTAGGGTAACATCACTGCTGAGCTAAGATTTATAGTGCATAGCTTCGTTAAGTCAGTTTACATGTTTCGTTCCTATAGTCTTGACTTGATACGAAGCTCGTCTTTAACGTTTCATATCCTCTTCTTCTTGTCACTTCTTTTCGGGCTTAGATACCTACGCATCATAAACTCAAACACACAAACGAGTAGCATACGATAGAAATAAATAACTTGACAATATCAAAACTAAACGTGGAGTCAACAGCTTTGTTTTTAAAACTCAATTGTTTTAAGTTATACGAAGTACATATTACTCTCTAGGTATGTCGCATAAGGTAAAGAGTTGACATTATTTGACGATCAAAGTCTTCTAATATAAAATGGAATGAGAGGTATACTACATGGGTGGCCAGCAAAATGATTCATAAGAAACCGATTTTGAACGTTTTATGTTGTTATTTTGGATGTCAGACTCAGATGATCAAAGCAAGAGAGCAGCAACAACCTCAAAATCATCAGCCACAAAATTTACAATAAAGAAGTAGCTTGCAAATGCAACAACTTATATTACAGAGGCACGCAAAGAACAAAGAAGATGCACAACAACAACAACAAAGAATAACAACAACAACAACAACAACAACAACAACAACAATAAAGAATAAAGAATAAAGAATAACATCAAGAAAGAATAAAGAATAACAAAGAATAACAAAGAAGAAGAAAGAATAACAACAAAGAAGAATAATGAACCAACAACACCAAAGAATAAATTTCAAAGAAGAGGCGGTGTTCATCTTCTTAATGGAAATGCTAATGAGCTTCTTTGGAAATGACGCTCTTTCTAGACAAGCTCGAACCGCAAATGCCATGGCAACCAAAATGTACGAGGAGCGATCAAGTCGCCATCGCAAAGAGATTCTTTGAGCGATGCGCTATCAAAGTTAGTGATCGATGATCGTGGGAACTTGTTTAATCTGTCATTATTATTATTGTTTTATATTAATTAGCTTGATGAATCCTTGCAAAGAAAGATTTGGTGACAATATGAACCAGCTGTTGGATCAAAATCACGCTTCCATACTAAAATCAGCTGCCTCCGGCCAGCCTTCAAGGTAGGCGTTAATCTATACTATCGTCTCCCACTTTCTTTACGTTAGCATTACCTTTAGATATAGCTGATGTCTCTTTCCATATATGTATGGGAGATTCCAATAGCCCACTGCAGAGGACTCAACATATACAAATCACGAGTTAAGGGGAGAAGACGGGGAAGAGGGTGAAGGGAGGGTGGAGTGGTGGACGTCTTTTGTTCTTCTTCATTGCGGCATAAGTTGACCTTATAGCTATTACACTATGGATGTTCTACTTACACACATGATAAGTTATATTTTTACTAATTATAAACCCACTTTTGACTCTTACTTTGTTCATTTTGCGGTCTTAAATGTTTAAAATAGCTCAATTTGTAGTCGATTACAAATAAGTGGGCTCAGTCATATTTTTATTGTACTTTATCTATTTTGTCGAGAAAGTGGTACTGCTTTTGGTTATTATATTTTTATAGGTACCGTTTTATGAAGAAACTATTTTGGAATCGATCAAAGACGATAAAATAACGGACTCGAGACAAATGGAAAGAAAGAAAACAAATGGACCAAACTTAATTAATTAAGTTGGCCCAAATAAAAGAAAACAAAAAAAAAAGAAAATGAGAAGCCCACAAAAGAATGAGGAAAGAGGCAGCAAGGGTAGGAACTAGGAAGTTAGAAAACAAAGAAAAGGAAGACGCAAAGACGGAGAACAACGAGTAGAGCAAAGAGATTTAGCCCCAATTTTCCTCCATTTTATTTCGTAATTTCTTCTCTATTTTAGTTACATTAGTTTTAATTAGTCTTTAATTACTAGTTTAGTAGTTTAATTTGCAATTTATGTTGAACTTTTGGTCTATTTTATTTTAGTTAATACTTGATATTATCTCTTATGTATTGGTTATTTGTGATGTTATTTGAGTAAAGTTTCAATCTTTAGTATTACTTGTACTTAGTTTTATGTTTGAATTCATTATTAATATAATTTGTGTTAGATTAGTTATGGGTTGTGAGTGATTTAATAGTAGGGTTCGATTAATCCCTAGTATGGTTTACTTGTGATTTAATTCCTTTGAATAAGTTATCGGATTATAATTTTGGGTTTGTTAAGGGGTTTTTGCTTGCTAATTTGGGTTAAACTCGGGAGAGACAACCTTTTGAGGGCACCCCTTGACTATGATCAAGACTCTTACCACGGGAGTGGGAGGGTAAAGGTCGGGATTTTAGACACCATTTTATTCCCTCGACTCATATAGGGTGTCATGGGAGTGAGATTTTATGTGAGTTTAGGAGTCCTTACACAAACCCGGGAGGGAAGTGTTGGGTAATATAGGGTGCGACCGTACAAAACTCGGGAGAGGAGTATTTGGTAGCTTCATAGGTGTTATCCCCCGAATTTGTGATCCGTTGACTTGTCTTAGGCGTACTAGTGGAGAAATCGGACCCTAGTTTCTTTTATCTTATTGATTAAATCTTTTATTTATATTTTCTTTTACTCATTTCGTATTTTATATTGTTTAGTTTAGAAATCTCCAAAACATCTTTTTATCGACTAAACTAAGACGAAACCGAGACTTAGAGCCTAACAAACCATCCCCGTGGATTCGACCCTCTCATACTACTACGACCGCGTTGCGCTTGCGTGAGAGGTTAATTATAACTGTAACAAGTTTTTGGCGCCGTTGCCGGGGATGGTGCTAAGTTAGATTTGAGTTTTTGTCTAGTTTTAGGATTAGTCATTTTATTGTTTTTTTTGGAAAAAAAATAAAAAAATTCAAAAATCTTGTTTCTTGATTCTTCATATGTCTTCTATAGCCGACCTTTGTAGACTCGACCTTAGCTTGATTTCGTCACCCATTGATATTGGAGTTGTCGAGGCTACAAATTATGAATTGAAACCGGCTTTAATTGAACTTGTTCGACAAGATGCGTTCCATGGGATAGATGATGATGATGTGATTGACCATCTTGTTACTTTTGAGGAGAAGTGTGCTACTTTGAGGATTAGTGGTCTTTCCGACCAAATCATTAGACTTCTTCTTTTTCCCTTTAGTCTTAAGGGTAATGCTAGGACTTGGTTGTACTCACACCCCCCTAAAACTTTTTCTTCTTGGGATGACTTAGTTCATGCGTTTTATAGAAGATTTTTTCCCCACTTTAAGACTTGTAAGTTTAGACAAGAGATCATGTCTTTTGAGCAAGGAAAATTTGAGAGTTTGGGTGAGTCTTGGGGAAGATTTAAGGGGTTGTTGAGAGCTTGTCCTACTCATGGGATTTCACCTTGGCTAACTACATTGACTTTCTTTCAAAACTTACTTCCCAAAACTAGAGATATGGTGCTTGCGGCGTCTAAAGGAGATTTTGAGGGGTTGAAAGTTAAGGAAGCTAATGCATTGATTGAAAATATGGTTATGGCCGAGGAGACTTGGGGATGGGGAAGAACGACACTTTGTAGTAGACCACATCATTATTCATCTCATCATGTTTATAATGTCCAAACTAATCATGTTTCTCCCTCCTTTAAAGATGTGAATGTTTATGAGTTTAAGGGTCATAATGTGATTAATGGTGATGATGATGACTATGATTGGCTTGTGGATTTTAATGAGCTTGATCTTGATGTTAGTTCATCTTCTCTTGATGATGTCGTTTTGCATGATGATTCCCCTCTCCCCCGTGATAATATTGAATCTTCTATGCCTTTGTCGGATGATCACGTGACAATTAGAGATGCCGATTTGATTGTGTCGCATGAATTTGATCCTAATCTCCATGATTCGTGTCTTGGTAATGTTATTTTGTCTAATGATTCTTCTCTTTTAAACCATCATTGCGAGTTAGAGAGTGTGATGTTTGATGTTGATTATATTTTGTGTGGTGATGATGATGAACCTCCTAGAGTAGAGGAGGTTAAGAGGCTTGGATTGTGTGAGTTAGAGAATTTAGTCTTTGATGTTGATTATGATTTTGTGGAGGTGTTGACTAGTAGTGAAGAAAGTCTTGAGTTTGATACGAGAGAGAAGTCGTTGGATGATGAGATTATGGACTTTCTTGATAAAAGCCTCAAAATCGAGAGTAGTGATGATGGCTTTGTTAAAGAGCCCGTTTTGGAGAGTTTCTTTGAGGAGACTTGTGAGGCTAGCCTTAGTTATAAGGATGAATCTCTTAATTCCATTTATTTCTCGTACTTAGACTTTTCTTTTTCTTCTTATGAGCCTATATTTGATGATGAGTGGAATTTTTCTCTTGGTGAGCTTGATACTTTAAATATGTCACCTAAGGAGGCTTTGATGGAGAGGCATAACGATTTGTTAGATGAGATTGCTACGTTCTTTGATTTTGATCTTACTTTTGTGCCTTTGAAACCAAATGATAAGCCTTGGTGTGACTTTGATGCTTCTATAATCCAAATTCTTCACAAACATTTTGTTAGTCTTCTCACTTCACTTTGGTATGGTTTATCATGTTTGATATCTTATGACCACTTTTATGAGGATTGGTCGATCTTGTTTGACTTTCTAATGCGCTCTTTGACCGGTATTTTAGATTATTAGTTAACATGTAAATATTTCTAAATTTTGTTAGTAGATTTTGTTTTGTTTTGTTTTGCTTGGTTTTGCTTTTTAGTAGGTAACACATTCTACTTCAACTTGATGGGATCACAAGCTTGTGAAGTTCTAATCTTATGGTGACCCACATTTTTGCGCTTTACTTGGTATATTCTTTACCCTTTTTCCGTTTCACCCCTTCCCCTAGTATGAACATTGAGGACAATGTCCGATTTTAGTGTGGGGGAGGATGCTTTGCATTGTTATATATGGTGATTATGGAGATTGTGGAGATTGTGGTATTGTTGTGGATTTTTGTGCTGAGGAGTTCGGAGAATGTGTTTAGTGTACATATTTTTTTTTTCTTTGTTTGTCTTTTATTTGAAAACTTTCAAAAATCAAAAAAAAATTTAAAATTTTAAAAACCAAAAAGAGTTTCTTGATGCATTTTCATGATTTGTCTTAGTTGATTATCTAGCTCGTTACTTGGATGATAACACTAACTAGAACAACTTAGTCATGCATCTTTTTATTGTCGTTGATTAAGCTCCAAGGGTCTCTTGTCGGGTGACTTCCCCCCCATTCCTCCCCCCCCGTTGTCCTCCGTGACTTGGTTATCTCGTCTCAAGGTGACCTTTTTGGCTCAATTATCAAAAAAATTACCAAAAAAAAAAAAAAAAAAAACTACAAAAAGAAAAAAAACACAATAAAAGCTCGTTTCTAACTTATTTTGCAAGATGCTTTGATCTCCAAACTTTGTTTTTAGCTTCCAAAGTTCAAATAACGGGTTGTGGTGACCACTTCGATGCCACTACTAACGGTCACTTTAATTAGACCGAGTGGTAAAGAGTGCAAAACCCGTAAGCTATTGTCGTGTACTCACTTCGTGCCGAGAAAACATGCGGTGAGTCGGTGGCAATTTAGCGAGCGTGGGATTAGCTACACCCGATTCCCCGACAAAAAAGAAAAGAAAAAAAAAGGGGGAAAGTCGAAAAAAGAAAAAAAAAAAAAAAAGCGGTAATAATATGGAAGCTTTCTATTTTCATGAGCACTTATTTTATAAGAGACGAGCACTTAATTGAGCCAAATTGGGACGACCCTTCCTCCTAATTTTGGAGGCGAGACTTGATGCTAGGACATTTAAGACGTGAGGTTCATTTCTCCCATATTTTCCCACACCTCGACTTGACCTCGAAAGAGCTTGATTTATCCACAATAAGCTAATGCACGACATAAAGTTCTTCTATTTCGTCTTGTCACCCAAGTAACCTTTTAGATATTCGACTTTGATACGCGTTTTGGATACTCGCTCGTGTTGAGAGCGAGAAAGCTACCTAGATGAGGAAGGTAAGCTTATTTGAGACCGAACCGATTTTTACCTATACTTGATTATGTGCTTTTATGAGTGTCGGTTCACGATTTTGAGCAAGACCCACCTTGCCTTGCACGTGGTACTTTTTCCTCATGAGTATTGCGTTGTGAGTTGAAGGGGCGGATGGACCCGCTAATTGTCCCGATTCGGATATTATAGTTAGATTAGTTTAGGCGTATATGTTTGTTTAATAGTGTTTGTATAGTTGTGTTTTGAGCTTACTCGAGGACGAGTAAGAGTTTAGTGTGGGGGAGTTTGATAAGTTATATTTTTACTAATTATAAACCCACTTTTGACTCTTACTTTGTTCATTTTGCGGTCTTAAATGTTTAAAATAGCTCAATTTGTAGTCGATTACAAATAAGTGGGCTCAGTCATATTTTTATTGTACTTTATCTATTTTGTCGAGAAAGTGGTACTGCTTTTGGTTATTATATTTTTATAGGTACCGTTTTATGAAGAAACTATTTTGGAATCAATCAAAGACGATAAAATAACGGACTCGAGACAAATGGAAAGAAAGAAAACAAATGGACCAAACTTAATTAATTAAGTTGGCCCAAATAAAAGCAAACAAAAAGAAAGAAAAGAGAAGCCCACAAAAGAATGAGGAAAGAGGCAGCAAGGGTAGGAACTAGGAAGTTAGAAAACAAAGAAAAGGAAGACGCAAAGACAGGAGAACAACGAGTAGAAGCAAAGAGACGTAGCCCAATTTTCCTCCATTTCATTTTGTAATTTCTTCTCCATTTTAGTTACATTAGTTTTAATTAGTCTTTAATCACTAGTTTAGTAGTTTAATTTGCAATTTATGTGAACTTTGGGTCTGTTTTATTTCAGTTAATACTTGATATTACCTCTTATCTTATGGTTATTTGTGATGTTATTTGAGTAAAGTTTTAATCTTTAGTATTACTTGTTCTTAGTTTTGTGTTTAAGTTCATTATTATTATGATTTATGTTAGATTAGTTATGGGTTGTGAGTGATTTAATAGTAGGGTTCGATTAATCCCTAGTATGGTTTACTTGTGATTTAATTCCTTTGAATAAGTTATCGGATTATAATTTTGGGTTTGTTATGGGGTTTTTGCTTGCTAATTTGGGTTAAACTCGGGAGAGACAACCTTTTGAGGGCACCCTCGACTATGATCAAGACTCTTACCACGGGAGTGGGAGGGTAAAGGTCGGGATTTTAGACACCATTTTATTCCCTCGACTCATATAGGGTGTCATGGGAGTGAGATTTTATGTGAGTTTAGGAGTCCTTACACAAACCCGGGAGGGAAGTGTTGGGTAATATAGGGTGCGACCGTACAAAACTCGGGAGAGGAGTATTTGGTAGCTTCATAGGTGTTATCCCCCGAATTTGTGATCCGTTGACTTGTCTTAGGCGTACTAGTGGAGAAATCGGACCCTAGTTTCTTTTATCTTATTGATTAAATCTTTTATTTATATTTTCTTTTACTCATTTCGTATTTTATATTGTTTAGTTTAGAAATCTCCAAAACATCTTTTTATCGACTAAACTAAGACGAAACCGAGACTTAGAGCCTAACAAACCATCCCCGTGGATTCGACCCTCTCATACTACTACGACCGCCAGCAGCTTATGAGAGGTTAATTATAATCAGAACAAGTTTTTGGCGCTGTCGGGATGGTGCTAAGTTAGATTTGAGTTTTTGTCTAGTTTTAGGATTAGTCATTTTATTGTTTTTTTTGGAAAAAAAAAAAAAAATTCAAAAATCTTGTTTCTTGATTCTTCATATGTCTTCTATAGCCGACCTTTGTAGACTCGACCTTAGCTTGATTTCGTCACCCATTGATATTGGAGTTGTCGAGGCTACAAATTATGAATTGAAACCGGCTTTAATTGAACTTGTTCGACAAGATGCGTTCCATGGGATAGATGATGATGATGTGATTGACCATCTTGTTACTTTTGAGGAGAAGTGTGCTACTTTGAGGATTAGTGGTCTTTCCGACCAAATCATTAGACTTCTTCTTTTTCCCTTTAGTCTTAAGGGTAATGCTAGGACTTGGTTGTACTCACACCCCCCTAAAACTTTTTCTTCTTGGGATGACTTAGTTCATGCGTTTTATAGAAGATTTTTTCCCCACTTTAAGACTTGTAAGTTTAGACAAGAGATCATGTCTTTTGAGCAAGGAAAATTTGAGAGTTTGGGTGAGTCTTGGGGAAGATTTAAGGGGTTGTTGAGAGCTTGTCCTACTCATGGGATTTCACCTTGGCTAACTACATTGACTTTCTTTCAAAACTTACTTCCCAAAACTAGAGATATGGTGCTTGCGGCGTCTAAAGGAGATTTTGAGGGGTTGAAAGTTAAGGAAGCTAATGCATTGATTGAAAATATGGTTATGGCCGAGGAGACTTGGGGATGGGGAAGAATCGACACTTTGTAGTAGACCACATCATTATTCATCTCATCATGTTTATAATGTCCAAACTAATCATGTTTCTCCCTCCTTTAAAGATGTGAATGTTTATGAGTTTAAGGGTCATAATGTGATTAATGGTGATGATGATGACTATGATTGGCTTGTGGATTTTAATGAGCTTGATCTTGATGTTAGTTCATCTTCTCTTGATGATGTCGTTTTGCATGATGATTCCCCTCTCCCCCGTGATAATATTGAATCTTCTATGCCTTTGTCGGATGATCACGTGACAATTAGAGATGCCGATTTGATTGTGTCGCATGAATTTGATCCTAATCTCCATGATTCGTGTCTTGGTAATGTTATTTTGTCTAATGATTCTTCTCTTTTAAACCATCATTGCGAGTTAGAGAGTGTGATGTTTGATGTTGATTATATTTTGTGTGGTGATGATGATGAACCTCCTAGAGTAGAGGAGGTTAAGAGGCTTGGATTGTGTGAGTTAGAGAATTTAGTCTTTGATGTTGATTATGATTTTGTGGAGGTGTTGACTAGTAGTGAAGAAAGTCTTGAGTTTGATACGAGAGAGAAGTCGTTGGATGATGAGATTATGGACTTTCTTGATAAAAGCCTCAAAATCGAGAGTAGTGATGATGGCTTTGTTAAAGAGCCCGTTTTGGAGAGTTTCTTTGAGGAGACTTGTGAGGCTAGCCTTAGTTATAAGGATGAATCTCTTAATTCCATTTATTTCTCGTACTTAGACTTTTCTTTTTCTTCTTATGAGCCTATATTTGATGATGAGTGGAATTTTTCTCTTGGTGAGCTTGATACTTTAAATATGTCACCTAAGGAGGCTTTGATGGAGAGGCATAACGATTTGTTAGATGAGATTGCTACGTTCTTTGATTTTGATCTTACTTTTGTGCCTTTGAAACCAAATGATAAGCCTTGGTGTGACTTTGATGCTTCTATAATCCAAATTCTTCACAAACATTTTGTTAGTCTTCTCACTTCACTTTGGTATGGTTTATCATGTTTGATATCTTATGACCACTTTTATGAGGATTGGTCGATCTTGTTTGACTTTCTAATGCGCTTTCTTTGACCAGGTATTTTAGATTATTAGTTAACATGTAAATATTTCTAAATTTTGTTAGTAGATTTTGTTTTGTTTTGTTTTGCTTGGTTTTGCTTTTTAGTAGGTAACACATTCTACTTCAACTTGATGGGATCACAAGCTTGTGAAGTTCTAATCTTATGGTGACCCACATTTTTGCGCTTTACTTGGTATATTCTTTACCCTTTTTCCGTTTCACCCCTTCCCCTAGTATGAACATTGAGGACAATGTCCGATTTTAGTGTGGGGGAGGATGCTTTGCATTGTTATATATGGTGATTATGGAGATTGTGGAGATTGTGGTATTGTTGTGGATTTTTGTGCTGAGGAGTTCGGAGAATGTGTTTAGTGTACATATTTTTTTTTTTCTTTGTTTGTCTTTTATTTGAAAACTTTCAAAAATCAAAAAAAAATTTAAAATTTTAAAAACCAAAAAGAGTTTCTTGATGCATTTTCATGATTTGTCTTAGTTGATTATCTAGCTCGTTACTTGGATGATAACACTAACTAGAACAACTTAGTCATGCATCTTTTTATTGTCGTTGATTAAGCTCCAAGGGTCTCTTGTCGGGTGTGAATTCACCTCCATTACTCCACCCTCGTTGTACTTCGTGACTTGGTTATCTCGTCTCAAGGTGACCTTTTTGGCTCAATTATCAAAAAAATTACCAAAAAAAAAAAAAAAAAAAACTACAAAAAGAAAAAAAACACAATAAAAGCTCGTTTCTAACTTATTTTGCAAGATGCTTTGATCTCCAAACTTTGTTTTTAGCTTCCAAAGTTCAAATAACGGGTTGTGGTGACCACTTCGATGCCACTACTAACGGTCACTTTAATTAGACCGAGTGGTAAAGAGTGCAAAACCCGTAAGCTATTGTCGTGTACTCACTTCGTGCCGAGAAAACATGCGGTGAGTCGGTGGCAATTTAGCGAGCGTGGGATTAGCTACACCCGATTCCCCGACAAAAAAGAAAAGAAAAAAAAAGGGGGAAAGTCGAAAAAAGAAAAAAAAAAAAAAAAGCGGTAATAATATGGAAGCTTTCTATTTTCATGAGCACTTATTTTATAAGAGACGAGCACTTAATTGAGCCAAATTGGGACGACCCTTCCTCCTAATTTTGGAGGCGAGACTTGATGCTAGGACATTTAAGACGTGAGGTTCATTTCTCCCATATTTTCCCACACCTCGACTTGACCTCGAAAGAGCTTGATTTATCCACAATAAGCTAATGCACGACATAAAGTTCTTCTATTTCGTCTTGTCACCCAAGTAACCTTTTAGATATTCGACTTTGATACGCGTTTTGGATACTCGCTCGTGTTGAGAGCGAGAAAGCTACCTAGATGAGGAAGGTAAGCTTATTTGAGACCGAACCGATTTTTACCTATACTTGATTATGTGCTTTTATGAGTGTCGGTTCACGATTTTGAGCAAGACCCACCTTGCCTTGCACGTGGTACTTTTTCCTCATGAGTATTGCGTTGTGAGTTGAAGGGGCGGATGGACCCGCTAATTGTCCCGATTCGGATATTATAGTTAGATTAGTTTAGGCGTATATGTTTGTTTAATAGTGTTTGTATAGTTGTGTTTTGAGCTTACTCGAGGACGAGTAAGAGTTTAGTGTGGGGGAGTTTGATAAGTTATATTTTTACTAATTATAAACCCACTTTTGACTCTTACTTTGTTCATTTTGCGGTCTTAAATGTTTAAAATATTTCCGATTTGTAGTCGATTACAAATAAGTGGGCTCAGTCATATTTTTATTGTACTTTATCTATTTTGTCGAGAAAGTGGTACTGCTTTTGGTTATTATATTTTTATAGGTACCGTTTTATGAAGAAACTATTTTGGAATCGATCAAAGACGATAAAATAACGGACTCGAGACAAATGGAAAGAAAGAAAACAAATGGACCAAACTTAATTAATTAAGTTGGCCCAAATAAAAGAAAACAAAAAAAAAAGAAAATGAGAAGCCCACAAAAGAATGAGGAAAGAGGCAGCAAGGGTAGGAACTAGGAAGTTAGAAAACAAAGAAAAGGAAGACGCAGCACAGGAGAACAACGAGTAGAGCAGTAGACGTAGCCCCAATTTTCCTCCATTTTATTTTGTAATTTCTTCTCTATTTTAGTGAGATTTAGTTTTAATTAGTCTTTAATCACTAGTTTAGTAGTTTAATTTGCAATTTATGTGAACTTTGGGTCTGTTTTATTTCAGTTAATACTTGATATTACCTCTTATCTTATGGTTATTTGTGATGTTATTTGAGTAAAGTTTCAATCTTTAGTATTACTTGTTCTTAGTTTTGTGTTTAAGTTCATTATTATTATGATTTATGTTAGATTAGTTATGGGTTGTGAGTGATTTAATAGTAGGGTTCGATTAATCCCTAGTATGGTTTACTTGTGATTTAATTCCTTTGAATAAGTTATCGGATTATAATTTTGGGTTTGTTAAGGGGTTTTTGCTTGCTAATTTGGGTTAAACTCGGGAGAGACAACCTTTTGAGGGCACCCCTTGACTATGATCAAGACTCTTACCACGGGAGTGGGAGGGTAAAGGTCGGGATTTTAGACACCATTTTATTCCCTCGACTCATATAGGGTGTCATGGGAGTGAGATTTTATGTGAGTTTAGGAGTCCTTACACAAACCCGGGAGGGAAGTGTTGGGTAATATAGGGTGCGACCGTACAAAACTCGGGAGAGGAGTATTTGGTAGCTTCATAGGTGTTATCCCCCGAATTTGTGATCCGTTGACTTGTCTTAGGCGTACTAGTGGAGAAATCGGACCCTAGTTTCTTTTATCTTATTGATTAAATCTTTTATTTATATTTTCTTTTACTCATTTCGTATTTTATATTGTTTAGTTTAGAAATCTCCAAAACATCTTTTTATCGACTAAACTAAGACGAAACCGAGACTTAGAGCCTAACAAACCATCCCCGTGGATTCGACCCTCTCATACTACTACGACCGCGTTGCGCTTGCGTGAGAGGTTAATTATAACTGTAACAACACACTAACTAAAACCAGCTATTTCTTTATTTTCAGCCAAGTGTTGCATGGTTCGGCTGGTGGTATGTCTCCACAAATGCAACCTCGGAATCAGCAGCTTCCGGTGTCTGTATCAGTAAGTCTCAACGTTTATTATCCTCTAGAGTTTCTATTCCAAGTCACAAGCGTTATATTTTATTATTTTGTATAAGCAGGATTTGAAGACAGTCATGAATCCCGCTTTGAACCCTCGAGCTCCAGGGCCTGAAGCATCATTGATAGGCCTTCCTGGTAAATCTTCGAATATGTTTTAACTCCGTTCAATCAAATTCTAGTGCTTGTATTTGAGAATTGAGAGAAACGTTTTTTATCAGCAGTTGAATTACAAGCCTTAGGAGTCCAAGATCATTTTTTTTATGTCTTTTGTAATATTGTTGACATTCTGCGTTGTTCTTTTGCATCAGGATCAAACCAAGGTAGTAATAACTTAACCTTGAAAGGATGGCCACTCACAGTAAGTTTCTTTTACCATACTATATTTTATAAGTAAATCTGAGTTATTTGTTGTAGAGCTAATTGTAATTTTTTTTCCGTGGTTCCTTGTGATTGTTGACAGGGACTAGAGCAGCTTAGGTCTGGACTATTTCAGCAACAAAAATCTTTTATGCAGGGTTCTCAGCCGTTTCATCAACTTCAGATGCTGTCACCGCAGCATCAGCAGCAACTTCTACTTGCTCAGCAAAATATGACTTCAGCGTCTGCAAATGATATAGAAAACAGAAGGCTTAGACTACTAATGAATAACAGAAGCATGAGTCTCGGTAAAGATGGCCTTCCGAACTCAATCGGTGACATGGTATCCAATGTCGGATCGCCTTTACAAGGTGGCTGCCCAGTTTTGCCTCGTGGAGATGCTGACATTCTGATGAAGGTAAATCAGTTGGCTTCAGGAAGGTTAATTTAGTTTGTTACTTTGTTTGTTAGTTTTCTGTAAATAAACAATGTACAGAGACCATAATGATAAGTTTGGTGGGGAATAACATAAAGTTGTCTTTAAATGTGATTACTCGATGGGTACATAACTCTCACGAGGATTTTGTATGTCAGTTGAAAATGGCTCAGATTCAGCAACAGCAGCAACAACAGCAACATCAACAAAGTCCGCACCCTCACACACAGCATCAACTCCAACAACTTCAGCAGAATGGCGTACCGATATCAAGTCAACCTTCTCAATTTATGAATCATAGTCTCCATCAGCCAGATAAAATCGGTGGGTCTAACAGCATGTCAATGGACGGAAACATGTCAAACTCTTTCCGGGGAAATGATCAGGTCTATTTAGTTTGCCTCTGTCTATTGCTTTTCGATGCCATATTTTTTCAGGAAATGCTCTTTATCAATTTCTAAATGTTTGGGATTTCTTATGCTAACGTCAATGCGCAAAGGCTTCAAAACAGGCTGGAAGGAAGAGAAAGCAGCCTATATCGTCTTCAGGGCTTGCGAATAGTTCAGGAACAGCGAATACCACTGGACCTTCTCCAAGTTCAGCTCCATCAACACCCTCAACTCACACCCCTGGAGATGTAATGTCGATACCTTCTTTCTCTCATGGTGGCGGTACTTCAAAGCCAACGCTTATGTTTGGAAGTGACGTAACTGGATCCCTTGCATCGCCTTCAAATCAGCTGGTGAGCAATTTGTTTAAATTTTATATACTCCCTTCATTCAACTTTATTTTGCGAATTTTGTTTTTTCACGTTTGCCAGGACCAGTATATTTAGTTTAACAGTATTGAAGTATAAAATTTTGATATTGGTATGGTACTCATAAAGGCAAATCAAGCAAGAACCCGCATGTCTCTTTTTTTCTCGTATACATTGCAATACATTTCGAAAATTCCTTAGTTGAATGAATTGTGCCAAAAAGTGATTTGCACAAAATGGGGTTGAATGGAGGGAGTATTACGTATTTTGAGCGTTTTGTGGAAGATGGATCCTTGGATGACAATGTCGAGTCTTTTTTATCGCATGACAATGTCGAGTCTTTTTTATCGCATGAGGACGCTGACCTGAGAGTTCCAGGTGGTCGTACTATGGACCTTAGCAAAGGTGTGTTAGAACCAACATCTTGAAACTTTTGACTATGTTTTCCCCTTTGAAAGAAAGATGCATGATGCAGACAACTTTGTAGTTACAATATATATTACTGAACAAAATTCTGTTTTTGTAGGATTCACTTTCACGGAAGTAAGTTCAGTTCGAGCAAGCTCTGGCAAAGTAGTCTGTTGCCACTTTTCATCTGATGGCAAACTTCTTGCCACAGGTGGTCATGATAAAAAGGTGAATTTTATCTGAATTACGGAGAACTACAAGAAAAAAAAAAAAAGTGAGAAATATTGTTTCTCCCTAAATAATATAGTTACTTTACTGTCGTGACGCAGGCTGTTTTGTGGCATGCTGATTCACTAAAGCCCAAAAGTACTCTTGATGAACACACTAACCTGACAACTGACGTCCGCTTCAGTCCTAGCATGTCTCGTCTTGCAACTTCTTCCTTTGATAAGTCCGTCAGAGTTTGGGATGCGGACAATGTAAGTAAACACTTTTATTTTTGTATTGCAAAAGTATGTGGCTCACAAAATTTTGGATCTGACAGTATTCGGGTTTCTGGTCATATTGTAGTCCTTTTGTGTGGGTCATAAGTTCTTCGGGTTCCATAGGGCAGTTCCTTTGCGCTGATCGTCAATTTAATTTTCGTTGGCCGGTTGTTGCTGTTGAATACTAACTTGAGAATTATTGAAATCGCAGAATGGCTATTCGCTTCGTAATTTTATGGGACATTCTGCCACAGTGATGTCCTTGGTTTTTCACCCTAATAAAGACGATCTCATCTGTTCTTGCGATGAGGATGGTGAGATCCGTTATTGGAGCATTACTAAAGGAAGCTGTACCCGAGTCTTTAAGGTAACAAGAGTTCAATACATCAAATGACTATAACCTTAATTTGTTTCAACCGTGCGTTCCTTGGTTACTCAAATTTGTTGCCACGCAAATTTCAAATCCGTTATTGGAGCATTAATTAAATTTGTTGGAGTATTACTTAAATTTGTTTACTCAAATTTGTTTCCACACAAATTTCAAATCCGTTATTTACTCAAATCCGTTATTGGAGTATTACTTATATTTGTTGCCACGCAAATTTCAAATTATGTTACTAATTACTCCCTCTGATACTCCCAATTATCTATGTTTCCCATTTCTGGTGATATGCTTGTTTCTTTACATTTCTTTTTTAAGTAAATATTTTGCGGCTCTAAATTAATGTAAGAACAACATTTTCCCTAATTGCGCGTGTTAAAAAAAAAAAAAAGCGATCCAAAAGCAAACATGAAGAAATGGATGAATCGGATGGAGTAGTACGTTGGTCACCACCGGCACAAGGTGTTTTAGAATGACTGAATGACCTATAATGAAAGTTGCGTCTCAATCGCATCAATGGCGTCTACGTTACAGTAAAAATAGTGCGACTTGATGTAACAAGCAATTTTGTGTCATTCCTTCATAATGATCTTCTCTTCTACTTTGATGGTTACATGATACGGTCAATATGAAAGAACGTAACATTACTTTTGGACTAAGGCTTTGTTGTTGTCGTCGTCGTTTGTATTTAGGGAGGAAACACACAAATGAGATTCCAGCCACGCCATGGAAGGTATCTTGCCGCGGTTGCAGAGAATATCATTTCAATACTTGATGTGGAAAATCAAGCTTGTCTGCACAGATTACAGGTTTGAAATTATATATATGACTTTACACATTGCCTATTTTTCCATTTTTTTTTTCCGTACTTTTGAATATCATAAAAGTTTTGAAATGTATTTTAGTTGCTGATATTCATAAGCTACATTGTGCAATCTCGAGTTCTAAACTTCAACCACATACTTCCATAATAGGGACACACGAAGCAGATTCACTCGATATGCTGGGATCCTTCTGGTGAATTCTTGGCATCAGTTAGCGAGGACTCCGTCAGAGTGTGGAGTCTTGGATTAGGAAACGGAGGTGAATGCGTGCATGAACTGAGCTGTAACGGAAACAAATTCTACTCGTGTGCTTTCCATCCCTCGTACACGTCTTTACTCGTCATCGGCTGCTATCAGGCAAGTCGCTTTTCCCCCCCTCGTTTGGTCAGTGTACCTTATTTACGCTTGCTCTCTATTTTTCACGCAAATTCTAATATGCATCTCGACAGTCAATGGAGCTTTGGAACATGACGGAGAACAAGACGATGACTTTGTCCGCTCATGACGGGCTTATTGCTGCTTTGGCCGTGTCTAGCGCAACAGGGTTGGTGGCCTCTGCTAGTCACGACAAGATCGTCAAACTTTGGAAGTAGACTCTATCAATGGGTTTTAACTTTTGGCACATAGTCACGACGACACCACTCTAGGGTGAGTCTGTAACCTTATGTGATTAGAATCAAACTTGAATCAACCTAACTTAGGTGCACCGTGTTTTTTTTTTTTTTTCCTGCAAATGCCGCTTGTCGTATGGAATGCTACGTGCATCTGCGAACGCAAACTTTCTTGCAATTCTAATCTAATCTAATTTCAAGAACTTTTAGAAATTACATGTCTTTGATTTCACTCTTTTAACTAAGTGTTAATCAGCTATACACATACAACAATCTTGGGTTAATCAATCCACATGTTACGGTAAAAGCAAGCCGTAAATAGATCTTGCATAATTTTATGAATAAATATTACGGAGTCTTAAGTTGATTTAAACCGTAAATATTTTTTTTTTTTTTTTGGTATTTAAGTTGATTTAACTTGATTTAAACCGTAAAGCCGTAAATAAACCTTTTTATGGATAATTGTATATTAGATTATTGAATCAGTTTTAAAATGTGATTGTGAAGTCGAAATGACATGGTGGTTTATTTCAAATAGCACTAATATTAATATTAAAAATTTCTTAAAAGTGGTAACAAAGTGTAAAATATTTATATTCATGATCCAAATTGTAAAGTATATATATTAAATGATTCAAATTAAAACCAAGAAACACAAGTTTAGCAAATGATTCCTCTTGAAATATGTCTGAGTAGTCGATTTTATCTCCATTAAACCATATACAAAAAAAATAAAGTGTTAACAATATTCATATACGGAGTACAAAATTAAAATTACTAAACCCAAAAAAAATAAAAAAATCAAGTAGCTTTGGAGATCGCATGGTAATAAACAAATATAAAATAACCTAAAAATCAAATTAAGTATAAAAAATCCTTAAGAGTAAGAGCAATAGTTGTTCAAGAGTTGATTTTCATAAAAATAAAATAAAAAATAAGTTGTTGTTAGATAGGGTACAAATAATGAGAATAACTTTAAAATTACTAATCATAATATGTAAGTAAAAGTGAACGCCTACCACACTAACTAATACTCCGTACGTCAAAGTGTTTAACAATTGTATAAGTAATACTGCGTAAATATAGAGTACTCCGTAAAACACAAGATTTTTTGGTGAGTTAAAATTGGCTAATAACTCAACATTAACGAAGGACTAAAGACGTAAAAGAACCCTACCAAACAAACCTAGCGAGGGAAGAAAATAACACTTGCTCGAAAAAAAAATAAAATAAAATAAAAGGAAGGAAAATTAAAAAAAAAATTTAAAAAAAAAAAAAAAAAAAAAAAAAAAAAAAAAACTTACATGAAATTAAGTATGGAGCAAGGGTGAAATTAAACCGTAAATAGATCTTGCATTATTTTATTATTATACTTCGTATAAAACAATTTTACAAGAGATGCACTCTAAAATAAAACGGTAAGATAGCACAATGACGACATGGGACAACAAATACATACTACGTATAATTTATCGTAACAATTGGTGATAAATAAATTAGTTATTAGTAAAAGTACCAACAGTTTGTGCTAGAGTAAGAACCAAGAGTACGAAGGCGTAAATTACAGAAACGACTGCCCAAGGATGACCGAAGTAGTCTTTCTTCAATATGGTCTTCCACCGATTCCAGTGGATGTTAGCATACGTATTTAGGTTGCGGCAAAGACCAAAGTAGTAGAATTTTGGAGGAAGAAATGTGTTTTTGATGATATCATCAAAAAGTGTCACAACTGCGTCTTCACTGCCCATCCAATTTTCGATGATTCCACATTCGACTAGTATTTTCACGTCTTCGGGACTGCTAATCAATTTATCAAGGAAGTTCAAGTAATCAATGATATATGCACTTTTGCGAATAGGTTGATGGCTTTGCTCAAAGAGGACCAAGTTTCGGTATAGAGACTCGCAATCGTCGCCGACAAGAATAGGTGGTATGTGTAGGACGCCCTTAGAGAATGTAATTTCTAGCAAATGTGTGCCTTTGCTAGCCTCAAATTTGACTCCGGCGGCTTTGAGATTCGAGGCGGAAGGGCATTGAACGTTTTCGTAATTAGTATTGTCTTGTTGTTGTTGTCGTGGGGTGGGCGGAGTAAAAAACATCCTTAAGAAATCAACAAGGTGAGTAATTTGAGGCCTGTCGATCTTATACCTGCCTATAGTTTCTACCGAAATGATCTCTTGTTTTGGTACGAATGGGATTGAACCGGAACGCACGACAAATTCAAAAGCAATGTCAACGAAGGAGACGCGAGACAACGATGCACCAAACGCTTCTTGGAAAAGCAGCTCGAGAATAAAGAACGGAACTTGATTCTCCAATAGGAATAGGTCCATCCCCAATGGAGCTTTCCACATAAGTACATTTCTCTTCAACATATGCGTGATACCCTCCATCGTCGGCAAAGAAAGCATTTTAAAAGAAAACATAAAGCAGCATATTATGAACACAGAGTCGGCCAAAATCATTCCGTTGAACTCGTCGCTAACAAGGGTAATTCTTTCGACATAACATCCGCGCACGCGAGTCTCCATTTCTCTTACTATCGCTAAGTAATGCCCCAAGTCCGACCTATGTAAATTTCTCTCATCGTCAAGAAACAACTTGAGACACCACCATTTGTTATCTTGCATCGTATCTAGTGACGGAAGTCCATAGTAAAGAGGACCTATCGATATCACAGATGGCTCGTAACATTCTTTTTTCAATGCTCGAACATGATTAGGCGCCTTGTAAATGCAAGGTTGAGGCGACAAATCAGGCATCGATTCAAATTTATCCCGTGCAAACGCTTCAAACCCGTTATCACCGATATCTGTTTTTATATCGGGGGACATTTTTTTTTTTTAGTATAGTTCTAACAATTGTTTTAAATTATAGTTCAAACAATTTGAGAATCAACCAATATATATACAAAGACATTGCTCCTTAGCTTCTACGAGTAAAAAGGAACAGCACTATATTCCTCAGTGTTTTCCTACAAGCAACATTGGTACTTATTCTTGAGAAAAATTTCGTTCACATCTTTTGTCATTTTTCGTAATTGCTCTTTGGGAAATTCTCATCTGTACCTTGAAGGATTCACTTTTCGCACATGTACCGCTACCTTTTACGCTTTCTTAATTGTACCCTTAAACTTTATTATTGAGTTCCAAACGTGACCTAAGTGGTAAAGATAGACTTATTCCCAATAGACACATTGACACACCTTAAAAAGATGGCATGTAGGTCCCATTATTATTATTATTATTATTATTATTATTATTATTATTATTATTATTATTATTATACAACATTAAGCTATATTGTATTTTATAATAATATAGTATCATATTATAGGTCTTATTATTAATTTTTGTTTAATTTAAAGATAAGTTTAGCTCAAATCAATTAATTTCATTTAAGTTCAACATTATATAATTTAGTTTACTTGTATTCATTTTCAAATCAATATTACGGAGTATTATGTTTACTTCAGTTGAGATATGATAAGTTTAGAGTCTTATAGAGGGTGTCAATATTCCCCCTTTCTTTTTAATCATTTACTTCTCAGTTGTTGGGTCCCGCACAATAAATGATGGACAATAAGTTTAGAGTATTATTGTTTCATTTGTTTCATAGACTCATTTCTAAAAGTCCCCCATCCCAAGCAATCATCTTGGATAATTAAGAGTAAAACCATCAAATGATACAATTGGTTAACTACTTAAGTCGTTATTAGGTAAATTATAAAATGAGACTATTTTTTCCATGAAAGAAGTAAACAATCTATTTATAAAATTTATCAGCAATTTATTTAATGTTCATACTTCTACTGTTTTAGTGAATTGTTTACCCTTAACTTTTTGTTTGTGAGTGTGATTTGAGAGAATTGTAAAAAAATAACTGAATCAAAGAAATTAATAAATAAAATACTGAAAAATTCGATTGATCGCTTTGTGCATGTGACAATCTTATATACATTAGAATTATCAAAATAATATTTTATTTAATTGCAAATAATAGAAATAGTATCTGTATGACGTATAAAATACTGCGCAATTGTTAAAATAAAAAGTATCATGTAGTTTCCTTTGATACTTGTCATTTCCAAAGCAATATCTTATTATCAACTTTTCATAAAAGCAACCCTTAGCCAATAGAATATAAAAGATTAGAACTCTTTACATGTGATGGGAAATCTAGAATAACATTTACTTCGTTGTTTATTAAAGAATTTCGCATGCTTGAGAAAACTAGTTATTAGTTAGCGCACGGTCCCTTAATCTTTGAAAAATATTATCGATAATTTTATGCGTGATCACATGTAACACCCCCGTTTAAGCCGGGCGGACCCCACTTAAATGAGGGTGTTACGAGACCCGACTGAACGGGTCCATGGGCAAACACCTGTAATCTCAAACAAAACCTGGATATATATATATAAAGAGAAGAAACTGATAACATCAAAAGTGGTGAACAAAACCCTCAAACTACAACTGTCAACCACGACAGTAACAAGGCGCGCAGGCCGAGAAAACTGAAATACGATAAAGAAAAGAAATGTCTATGGTGGAAGCTAGACTCAAGACTGGACTCCAGCGATTCCCTCCAAGCGTTCCCAAAACAAGCACAGTCACGTCCGAGTACCTACGGGGTGGGGAAAGACAAGACAGAAACAACAACAATAAACCCTAGTTAGCCTTTAATCAAAACTCATAAAAGTTGCACAAGGAAATAAAGCTTAACGTAACTTGAGACGTGATGAAGGAGACTATAATGATGCTTAAACTTTAATTTTTGCAAGCTTGAAAACTTCACGTGTACTAACTCGGACGAGTGTCAAACAATCTCAAAAGTCAAGCAAGTCAAGAAATCCCCCTTGTGTAACCTCCACACAAGGGGCTTACCATGTCGTCAACGCTCCCACCTTCTCCAACATATCACCTCCGATCATTGGGCCACATAGACCTCATTACATTGGGCCACACAGACCTCATAATATCGGGCCACACAGACCTCATAATAATGGGCCACACAGACCTCGCAATAATGGGCCACACAGACCTCGTAATAATGTCGAGTACTGAACGTCATG
Organism: Dianthus caryophyllus; assembly: GCA_023091065.1. Lineage (NCBI taxonomy): Eukaryota > Viridiplantae > Streptophyta > Magnoliopsida > Caryophyllales > Caryophyllaceae > Dianthus > Dianthus caryophyllus. The sequence goes on from CM041519.1 coordinate 29,528,418, forward strand.
GCAAGAGAACGAACCGAATCCTATTACTTAGCAACCTTCAAGGCTCATGTGACGAATTCAACTCAACTACATACTCGTTTATTTAAATCGTTAAACACCCTTTTTCTTTCCAAAGATTTTACTTGTATAAGATTTAGGTGAGTCAAGGATAACATATAGTTTACATACACACGCACATACAACTTAACATACGACGGTAATCAATTAGAGCATCAACGGTACCCCCAAAACAGGGCAGTAAACGACCACAAAACGGTCCCTAAATCAGTTCAAAACACAGTTAATATTGACAGCTCACACACGGCATCATGGCAGCCCAAAACGGCTGCCAACAACCACCACACATTACGACCACAAGAGCCACAAGTCGGCCTATAAAGGCTGTAAAACAGCAGCAACAATTGACTGTAACAAGAGTGACTATACGACGTAAATCCTACACGATCAGCCCCTTGATCCACTTCAATCCTCATCCAAACCTTAGCTCAATTACAACACTAACTACTAATTGATAGCACCTACACACTCGAATTCATACATACCTCCCACATACAAAACATACAAGTTTAAAAATTACTTATCTAGTCAAATACAAGGCTTAAATATGCATGATACATTTTAGGTTCATTTTACTTATCTAACAGCTCAATAAATTGCTTTAAGTCTATACAAACAAGGCTAAAGGATTCAAAGTTACCATTCCTATTTATATGAGTATAACTATGCTACCCTAACCCACAATGTACTAACATCACCTAGGAATAATACGTCTAACAAAGTGATCAAAACACGTTGATAATCGACTACAACCTGCAGCAATAACAATACGAGAAGGGCAGCAGCAGCAACCCAAGAGTAAGGCTGTGCACGACCCAAAATCGACAGCTACTCGCTGCCCAACACAGTCCCCAAAACATCAGCAGTCTCGGCCAGCCCCACGGCCCTACTGCTGGCCATACTATGCCCTATTACTGGCCATACCTTGGCCAGCCTCACAGCCCCACAACGGGCAGTAGCTAGTCACCCTTTGTCACCGAAACCGTACCAAAACAAACCGTGAATACCAAGGCCCATACAACATACTCACGCACCTCATTCAATCAACTTCACATACACAATTACAGCTTAAACAATCACACACACACATAAGCACACTCACGAGCTAAGTAAGGTTAATCCTTACCTTGGAGAATAAACAGTAGGAATCGACCTCGATAGGGAAAGCAATTGCTGAGAACTGCCCCATGTGACCTCGAACGCTACAATGAATGATTAAATAATCAATTACTACTATAATATGACCTAATCGACACTTAAAACGTGATAATCGCCTCAAAATCAAAAAGCCCCAATTGTTAGGTCAGAAATGACGAAAATGAAAGTCGAAGGCTTGAACTCAGATTATACCTTAATTGATTGGTAGAATAAGTTTAAACTCAAGGAAAGTCGATGAATAAGGCTAGAGCACAAAGAATCGAAGCAACTTCGTCTTGAAACCAACAATGACAGTCGAAAAAATGGCCGAGGAGCACTAACGACAGAGATGATGATGAATGGCGGCTACCTGACGATGATGATGAAGAGGAGTGATGATAGTGACTGAAATCGATGATGGAATGGGGAATGAAGAAGGTGAAGGTGATGAGGCTGAATGAAGGATGAAAGAGGGAAGGAGAGACCACGAAGGAGGAAAAACAAGGGTGAGTATCGAGTAATTTTATTTTCTTTGGGTATTGTTCTTTCATGTACATGATTTACTCAATCATGTACACTTTTTCCATTTTATACCCTTTATGTTTTCAACTTCTTTTACTTTTTCTCTCTTCTCTCTCCTTTCTCTCACTTTTTTTTTTCCTTTTACACTTTTTTTACTCATTTGTGTACACATTTTTACTCATTTTTGTACAATTTTTTTTTTACTCAATTTCGTACACTTTTTAATTAATTAATTCACAGAAAAAAAATAATAACATATTACATAAAAAAAAAAAGGAAAAAAGAAAAAAAAAAAAAAAAAAAGCACGAAGCACCTAAACCCTAACGCACGAAGCAACACACAACACACGGCCTACTCCGTATCATTGTCTCTTGATCTTGTTTTAACAACATACTCCGTATTTTATCGCAATTAACATTCAAACTAAAGTCGTATTTATTAATAAACCGTTAAATAAATAATATTTCAGTTGAATTATTAAAACAACCGTTAAAAAAAATTAAATTTACCTCATGAAAGGGTAGATTATCGGTCATAATTGCTTGATTATGGTAAAATTAAGCAATCTAATTGTGAAAGGGTGAAATTAAGCAGTATAATTGTGAAATGGTGAAAAAGAAAAGAGAGAAAAAAAACTGTAACTGAAAACAGGTGAGGGGTAGTAAATGGAAAAAGTAGGGTAAAAAGTGTACATGAACGAGTAATTGTGTACATGAATGAGTAATACCGTTTTCTTTTGTTGTGCTTCCTTTGTTTTTGTTTCCCTCTTGTTTTAGGCTATTATTCTTATTATTACTATTATTATTATCATTATTTGACTTTACCATATAATGTAACTCTCGGAGAATATTATAAGTATTATTAGATAAACTTCAAGTGTTATTATTATATAATATAATATCATATAAGGAGAATTTCAAATATAATATATGAAAATACGGGGTATTACAGTCTTCCCCCCTTAAAAGAATTTCGTCCCGAAATTTCTAACCATCAGTGAACAACAAAATATCACGCGTCTAAACGCACACATCAAAAACCCATGGGCTATACGCACACAACCCAAAACCTATGGTCAAGGTAATATTTCACAAGTCATGATCATGTACTAAACGAAAGAATGAAAAATGCGCGCTTTCTACCCCCTATAAAAGAATTTCGCCTCGAAATTCTATCTATTTACAGAAATAAACCAAGGTAAAACTGACTAAACTCGACTTATTAGACGGGTCTGCTCCATCCATGCTAGATTCAAAAACATCACACTAACGTAGTTTAACAAGAACTGTAAAACTCTCAAACTTTACTCTTAACGTATTCCAACTGACTACACAGCAACAACCTTACGTATAACATGACCTCGTTGCCTAACAACACAATCATACAATCCATTACTTTATGACATCACCGAGCAAGGTACTTGCTGAGTACCTCTATAAGCAACGCCTCACATATAACGAACCCAATATATCCTCACATGCTCCAAGCATATAATTATTCAAATGTGAACTTGTACATTATAGACATTACGATACAATAATCATTACTATTGAACTCAAGGTTCTATCGTGGTATTATTATCAAGCATAACCAATAACGTTGCCAAGTAAACCATCCCCAAGTTCGTACTCCACTGATCTGGCAATAGCACTCATCAAAATAACAGCTGTTCAAACCTCACTAAGCTTAGAACAACATAACATGGACTACCCCCGTCGACAACCATTGTAATCAAATATATTAACTACCTACCTTGGGCAGACCTCAAATCATCATCCTTGTCTATTGTTAATGGCATCGCATAGTCAGTCATCTAGTATGTTCACCCTTACAAATCCTTTGATATTTCTTATGTGGTCCTTCTATAACTTCTATTTATTCCATTTAACTCACTAATCCATTATATTCCTCTTATGCTATTTCATCCTCTATATCCTTTCCATTTCCTACAAATCTATTTCATATCTGTTTCCCTTCCCGTTCCTTCTGCTACCATACCATTATTTGTCATCATAAAACTTATACCTACAATATATACATTTGTTCTTAAAACTCACTGCAGTTACTGCACTTACTCACCAAAACATTGCACTTATCTTTATTAAAATTTGAACTCTTACTCTACAAGCAAGCTCTCTCTGCCTAAATACTACATAAGCATAACCTGTACTACCTATCATCCAATCAAACAGATTATTATCAGACCAAAATACTATTCTGTTATTTCTCGCGTACACATATAAACGAGCTTTAAAATCTACGACCCTAAAACCTATTACGACACTAGCGAGTTAACCATATCATTATGCTTACACGTATTATTCTAGCCTTCCTGTTGTGGTTACATGAACTTATATATCCTTCCATTTATATTGCTTATTTCACACTAGCATTACTAATACTCTCCTTTATTCCCACGAAACTTCCTCCTCTCATTTATACCCTTACCTTTATCGTCTCGTTATGATCACCAACACAGCGTTATGCTGTTACCCATATCACTTGTGTCTTCTACACTTATATCTACTGTACCCAAACCGTAACTAACGGAATCTTCTCTATTCTTTCTTCTGTACTCTTTGTTGCTCACATGGTGCACTTGGTATAAGGTAGCAAATTAACAACATTTTCAACAACCTATATCGTACAACAGCAGAGTGACCGTGAATAATTATCGTTCACACGGCATGACTAAACCTAAACCACACACTTACACAGGATACATCGTCTCATTCTTCGAATTCAACACACAAGCATTACCCCAATATTAAAACACAAAATAAAAACCGACCAGCAGCCTAAACTAGGTTATTCGCGCTCGTAAAACACCTGTAAACCACACAGAACACTTCTTATACGTTCTTACACATGCCTAACACAGGCCTACACAGGTTAAACCGGAATTTTTGTTCTATAAGGTGATAAAACGGTTAAACAACTCAAAATAATGACAATTTGTTACTAGGACAGCGGCTTCTACTCTCCCTTAACTCACGACACGTACAGAAAACTCATGACAAGCTTCTCACGACAATAACCCGCTAAGTCTTACTAAGCAAGGCTCTTAACTCCACAATGTAACCACTCCATGTATTCTACACATAGATTAGCAAAAAGGGAGACATAAATCATACTCGATTTAGGTCTAAATCTAGACTTCGTCCTTGCTACAACATCACGCGGCAGCAGCTGCACTAAGAGAACAAAAGCAAAACCTAATAAAGTTCGACTAGCTCCACTTCTTCGGTCTCACTCACATAGCATCATTGATACGTACATCTACACACACACACACACACACACACACACACACACATTCAATACAACACGTCGTAACAGCAACAGAAATGCAACAACACTAGTAGCAGCAGCGCATATAATAGCAACAACAGCAGATAACACACAATTATACTGATCTCGACGAATTCATGCTCCAATTTCAAGGAGCACACACACAATAAAGCCGAAACCGAGGTGTAAGGCAGATATGAAGCGGTGAACAAGATGCGCGATGGGTATAGCAATCTGATCTTAGTTACAATGACGTAGTAATGTGAGATAGCAATGTACTAACCTACGGCTACAGTTTGCACTAACGCATTCACAAGAATGCCCCCAAAGACAACAAGGATCTTAATCTCGTTCTCGAAACATATATACGTATATACTTTATATAAATAATACTGCATCATACTCAAAGCTAACTCAAGAAAACACATGCCTTGTATAAAATATATATATATATCATGCATTCATAGGTAACATAGCTCGCTTTCACAGTCACCACTCTTAGAACATATCACATTTACAGCTATAATCATCCATATATACACATACAATGCATAACTCATGTCATCCTACCATTTACCACATACGCACCACCATTACAACCGACATCGTTAACCACGAGTCACACCATTTATATCTTATCCATGCATAGATTTACAATCATCATCAATCACGATCCATCGGTCAAATCATCTCATGCCATAATAGATCGTACCTTTAATGTCTAACTTTTTTATCACATTATCAACCTTCCGACCCATCATACTCCAACATACACATAATACCATTACCATCTAAACTTGTAACCACAACACATGTCAACAATGAAAGGACATGACATTATACGACTCAAATCCTAGACACTAATCACGATCAAGACTCAGACCCTTCTATTCTAGCCAAACACTTAACTGCGAACAACGACCACGTAGCCTATATACAAGAAATTACGCATGCGGTTCGACTTCTATACTTGTTCTAGTTTATCCAAAACACCAAAAATTCCACTCCAACAAACAAGTAGCTATATTAGAGCTTAAAGACAGCAAACAAAAAACAATAGAGCTCATGAACTATGGCCAAACACATCATCAAGTTGCAGGTATAACATTACACAGCGGGGCAATTCCATCGGCAGCAAAACACGGAGAATCAAACACACTCACATCCAAAACTAGCCTTACAGCACACAAACACACGCAAACGCACCTAAACACACGCAAACTTTCAACATGGCCTTCCACTTACTCATTTACATCAAAACACACCTAAACACGATGCTAAAACCTAAAATATGACCTCTAATTGAAGAATATAACATTGACCCATCCATAGTAAAAACAAACATTCAAACACAATAGAACCATACGCTCATAAGCTCACGCTCACGGCTCGAGGTCGAAACACACCCTTGGTACGACCACAAACATATGTATGCTCAATAACAATAACATACCACAACCACAGCATAGCAACGACAACGAGTAGCAGCAGAACATCACGGCGGGGTAGCAGCAATAAGGACTCACAGTAGCAACAAGATAGTAACAGTGGCAGCATAAGGAATAACGTATTCAACAGCAACCAATACCACAGTTCCGTCAAAGTCGCACCATAAGTGCCTCCAGTGACCCGAAGGTCCTAATCCCATCCTCCAACAATCAACCAACAATCTCTGATACCACTTTGTAACACCCCCGTTTAAGCCGGGCGGACCCCACTTAAATGAGGGTGTTACGAGACCCTACTGAACGGGTCCATGGGCAAACACCTGTAATCTCAAACCAAACCTGGATATATATATATAAAGAGAAGAAACTGAAAACATCAAAAGTGGTGAACAAAACCCTCAAACTACAACTGTCAACCACGACAGTAACAAGGCGCGCAGGCCGAGAAAACTGAAATACAATAAAGAAAAGAAACGTCTATGGTGGAAGCTAGACTCAAGACTGGACTCCAGCGATTCCCTCCAAGCGTTCCCAAAACAAGCACAGTCACGTCCGAGTACCTACGGGGTGGGGAAAGACAAGACAGAAACAACAACAGTAAACCCTAGTTAGCCTTTAATCAAAACTCATAAAAGTTGCACAAGGAAATAAAGCTTAACGTAACTTGAGACGTGATGAAGGAGACTATAATGATGCTTAAACTTTAATTTTTGCAAGCTAGAAAACTTCACGTGTACTAACTCGGACGAGTGTCAAACAATCTCAAAAGTCAAGCAAGTCAAGAAATCCCCCTTGTGTAACCTCCACACAAGGGGCTTACCATGTCGTCAACGCTCCCACCTTCTCCAACATATCACCTCCGATCATTGGGCCACACAGACCTCATTACATTGGGCCACACAGACCTCATAATATCGGGCCACACAGACCTCGTAATAATGGGCCACACAGACCTCGCAATAATGGGCCACACAGACCTCGTAATAATGTCGAGTACTGAACGTCATGGCAAGAGAACGAACCGAATCCTATTACTTAGCAACCTTTAAGGCTCATGTGACGAATTCAACTCAACTACATACTCGTTTATTTAAATCGTTAAACACCCTTTTTCTTTCCAAAGATTTTACTTGTATAAGATTTAGGTGAGTCAAGGATAACATATAGTTTACATACACACGCACATACAACTTAACATACGACGGTAATCAATTAGAGCATCAACGGTACCCCCAAAACAGGGCAGTAAACGACCACAAAACGGTCCTTAAAATCAGTTCAAAACACAGTTAATATTAACAGCTCACACACGGCATCATGGCAGCCCAAAACGGCTGCCAACAACCACCACACATTACGACCACAAGGGCCACAAGTCGGCCTATAAAGGCTGTAAAACAGCAGCAACAATTGACTGTAATAAGAGTGACTATACGACGTAAATCCTACACGATCAGCCCCTTGATCCACTTCAATCCTCATCCAAACCTTAGCTCAATTACAACACTAACTACTAATTGATAGCACCTACACACTCGAATTCATACATACCTCCCACATACAAAACATACAAGTTTAAAAATTACTTATCTAGTCAAATACAAGGCTTAAATATGCATGATACATTTTAGGTTCATTTTACTTATCTAATGACTCAATAAATTGCTTTAAGTCTATACAAACAAGGCTAAAGGATTCAAAGTTACCATTCCTATTTATATGAGTATAACTATGCTACCCTAACCCACAATGTACTAACATCACCTAGGAATAATACGTCTAACAAAGTGATCAAAACACGTTGATAACCGACTACAACCTGCAGTAATAACAATACGAGAAGGCAAAGAAGAAGAACCCAAGAGTAAGGTGCAGACGACTAAAATCGACATTTACTACGGCGCCCAACACAATCCCCAAAACATCGGCCAGTCTCGACGGTATGCGGCCCTGGTGCTGGCCATACTATGCCCTATTACTGGCCATACCTTGGCCAGCCTCACAGCCCTACAACGGGCAGTAGCTAGTCACCCTTTGTCACCGAAACTGTACCAAAACAAACCGTGAATACCAAGGCCCATACAACATACTGTAGGTACCGGGATCAGACCATGGAACCACTCGACATCTTGCTAGGGACGTAAAGTTAAAAAAGACTAAATAAGAAAAACCTTTTAAAACTGTTTTGGAGCCGCCACTAAATTATGAGGGAAATTTAGAACCCGCCTCCGTGTCCTCTTGCTCAAAGACACGTCTTAGAGTTCAAGGCACGTCGACACCTATCCGTCTAAGGTTATTGTGAAACCAGATTCGGATTCGGGTGAGGGTACTTTTCTAAAGCATAAATCAAAATAATGTTTTTATGAAAGATCTTTTGGAAAAGCCTATCAAAAGATAGCCTCTACTAGACTTGAGAACAATGCAAAGAATGATACATGAGCCTAAGTAATTCGCTACGTAAAAGTGCGATAAAGATGTAAAAATAATGCAAAGGAGATTGTTTAAAACCCTCAGTTAAGCATGCTTAACTTATTAACAAAAACAGTTCAGTTTAATGACGAATTCATTTTAAGTGATTTAGATGCAAGGTGAGGATTTGCTAAAATGCATGCAATAAAATAAAGTTCAATTAGCCATTGATTTATTTTAGAGAGGTCAGTTGTTTATGCGACTTTGGAAAGGTATTACGAATAGGGTATGTATTCGAGGTGCATGGCCGCCTTATGAAAAGCACTGCGTACCAAAGCGGGTGACCCTAATGTAGGCCCTTGCTAGTCAAAGAAGTAAAGAAAACCTTAATCCATGGTAGGATTAAGTATTACCTGTCTCGAATTAGGAAACCGGCAGCGCTTCGCTTCAAAGGGAAGAATTCAACACTAAGAAAATGAAGAATTCTAAGGATGTTTTACGCGTGAGGCTTGAGAGTGTTTTGGATGTGAATTGTATTCTGAAATTGTCTCTTGAATGAACGAATGTAGGGTCTTATTTATAGTGTAGAGCTCGGTAGATTTTAGGAAATCTAGGGATAAAACCGGACGTAGGAGCCGCAAGACCCCTTGCGGCTGCCTGGGGCAATCGCAACATGTCTTGCGATAGCCCCTCCCAATCGCAATGCCCCTTGCGATTGGTAGGGCGGGCAAGATACTCTTTTCTCCGTATATTTCCAAATTATCTTTTAGGATTATACGAAATATCCTTGCTTGAGCTCTAAGTTACGGTTGCTAGGGTTTGTTCTAGGGTTTGACTTGGTCAATCCTGGTCCTTGGGAAGCGGGCCATGCATGGGTTCGGGCTCGGTTCTGGGCCCGAGCCCTGAAAATGTAAAAAGGGTGTACTTTGTAGTATTTTGTGAAATAGGACATTCCGTAAGGCTATCCTAAAGGTTTGCTAATGCTAAAAGGTAGTTTTAGCGACTAGGCCTAAATTTAGGGATTTAGGTGGATTGATGTGTTATATGTATTTGAAAAGGGGTGTGCGCATGCCGATTAGGACCTGAACTCGAGACAAGCTAGACTCTAGACTTAAGGACACTAAGAGTGATGACCCATATAGAAACCTCATTTGCATTTAAAATCATTTAACTCGAATTCATCATAATTAGAATCATTTAAGTCAACATAAAAGCATACAATAAAAGTCCATTGTTACATCACTGGGTTTTTGGCGGGAGGTGCGGATTTGGGTATCTACAGAGCCCCCAGTTTGACTGAGCTTAGGACTAAAGCGAAAGTCAAACTATACGACAACATCCGGACCATTATGGTCTCGATGCTATCAGCGGCGCGGAGTATGTGTCCATGGGTGAGACTAGGACTCCGAACCGGGCTTATCCGGGGAGGGACAAACATGTTTAGGGACATGACGGTCCTTGCATACTTGCAAGGGCATGCCTGCCTGCTAAATACCTTTGCGTGCTATTGCTGTTGCTTGTCTCGTAAAAGAGCGTGCGTGCTTAGTCTCGTAAAAGAGCGTGCGTGCTTAGTCTCGTAAAAGAGCGTGCGTGCTTCATGCTTCGTGCTAGTGCTTTTGCTGGTGTTCACCTCGTAAAGAGTGCTTATGTCCGCCGGGAATTATCGTCCGAGGAAAATGTTAATGCTTAGTGTATACGCAAAGGTTGTGCATAGTGTTTCAAACTCGTTTAAGAGTGTGGCGGACTTTAGGTGACGCCTTAACCGAGCGACGTAACGTGAGAAAGTGTCTACAAGGGCTATAAGTGGATTATAAATCCAAATTAGACCTGAAAATAGGAAAAACACGAAAATGCCCAAAGCTGGAATTGCAAGCGTCCTTGCGGTTCCTTCCCCAAATCGCAAGCGTCCTTGAGATTAGGGTTTTGGGCTTTTTCTCATTATAAAACACGGAAATACCGTGTATTAACTTCATTTTCCCATTTTCGACTTTTCTCTCTTAAAACCGATTCCTTGCGATTTCAAGACCGTTTTCGCTCGTTTTTCTTGCTTTGCTTCAAAATGGATCAAGGTAATACTCCATTTTACTTGTTTTTATGCATTCTGATGTTGTAAATTGTTAGATCGTTCTTGAAATGTAGGGTATAGAAATCGAAGGCTAATGTAGGGTATAGAAATCATCAAGTTGAAATTTTGATGTGTATAGAGCGGCTGTCGATGAATTTGGGAATTAGGCCTGGAAGGGCCCCGTATGGGGTGTTCTTTGTTGTCACTTCTGTAGTTTGTGTCTTCGTCTTGCGTCTTATAAGTGTTCGTGTTCTTGAAATGTTGCAGGGGAGGATTGGTCTGGGCATCCTATGACGAGCTCGATCTCGTCAGATGCAGGCTCGAGGGTGAGGAGCCTACTACTCCTGGTGGCTCGAGCCTACGTCGTACTTTTAGTGCGAGGGATCTTTCTCCTGGGACTGTCGAATTTCCGACCCGAAGGGGCCGTGGACGAGGTATGGGTGCCCGTGGTCATCGTGGGGGTGCTATAGGCGAGGAGGAGAGAGAGGTAGAGGCCATGGAGGAGGGTGAGTCTTCACAGGCTTCAGGGTCTCGTGCTAGGGGTCGTGCTAGTCATGGTCCGCGTGTTGATCGTCCTTTTGCGAAAAATTGGGATGGTCACACCCTGTTAGCGGACCGTGAGCACCAGTTGTCTCATCGGGCCCTTACTGGGCTTCCAGTAGGGTATATGAGGACGTTTTCTGGCATTTCGTCTGTTATTTGGGCGTATAAGAATGTCTTGACTCCCGGGGCGAAGGAGAGGATTGATAGGTGTACTCTGGGCCCATTGGTTAAACACTGGGTTCAGATTATAGATAGTCGGACTACGGCGAACTTGAGGGTTATCCGGGCGTTTCTTGATAGATATTGGGACACGACCACGACGTTCCATTTGCCGGGGTTCGAGGCGGGTATCACCTTGTCTTCGTATGCTATTATCACAGGTCTACCCTTTGGTGACCGTGATATGGATTTTGCTTTTGCGCCGCCTATTGATGATAAGGCGGTGCTTGATGCTGTTGGTGCGGGTTTGGAGGTGCCTTATCAGGGAAAGGCGCCTAATTCTGTTAAGACGAGCTATATCATGGAGTACTTGAGGAAGACTTCGGCATGGACCGATGTTTGGGCGGCGGCAGCGAGAATCTTTGGTATGTGGCTTTGGTGGTTTGTTAGCTCTGCCTACTTCGGTGAGAAGGGCGAGCGGGCTGCTACTTCGGTGCTCATGTATCTTCTGGACTGGAATGCGATCGGGGCGTATGACTGGGTATCCCCAGCCTTGGGTCTATGCATCCGTTTCTGCATGGATGCTGTGAGGCCACGGAAGATTGGCGAGGGGTCTAGGATTCCCATCGTGTCTCCTGGCTTGTTGTTGGAGGTATGTTGCTCTTGTCTTCAGTTGAATTGCTCAAAATGTTATTTACTTGTGCTAACTTGTTTTATGTTTCTTGAGTAGTGCTGGATCTACAGTCACTTCCCCTTCTTTCTGCCCGAGGAGGCAGTCTCAATGGAGAAGAAGTATCCTGCGGTGTGGACATAGAATGCGATGCGGTAGTATCGAATCTGGCCCAGTCGTATGACTTCGTTAGTGCGCATTGGACCCGATTAAGAGGTGGTCAGGTACGTGTTGAAGCCCTCTAAATAGTATGTACTTAGATGATTTTGCTTGAAAAGGTGTTTAACGTGCTTCTTCGTCTGTGATTCACGTCGTGGGAAGCGATTATCTGAAGTTCAGGGGTTGTGGTTGCGCTTAGGGTGCTTGCGATGCTCAACGGTTGTGCCAGCTGCCGTATGGGTATGTTTGGTATTTGGGTGAGCGTTTGGCGATCCAGACGAGGTATCCTGACTTCGTCGTGCCACTTGATCCTCCTAAAGTTCTTTTCGAGACGCGGGTCTTGAGTCGGCAGCAGAGACAGCTGCATCTTTGAGGGGGAGTCTGATAATCTTCTTCTTCATCAACTGGATTATGCGGATTTTGCGAGGGGTAGGTTGGCTAGTGGGCCCATTGAGGTATGTCTTGTTCTTGTGTAGGGTAAAATTTTCAAAAATTTTCCCTAGTTTTTCAACAAAATTTTCCTAACTTTGTTGCATTGTGCTTCATGTTGTAGGTGCCTGACGCTGACTTGGCGTTCCAGCCCCCAGACTTCCCCATAACGGTGGAGCATGGTGATGCCGGGGCACGGGAGACCTTCCGCGTACCTGAGTATCTGCCGGCAATTACGGATGCAGGGATGGAGAGTTGGGGTGATAAGGTAAAAAAGGTATGGCTTCGTCATTGATATCCTGTGTAAGCCCCCAGTTTGGCCGAGTTAGTGGGTAACGAAGGGCAAACTTTGAGTTTTGGGCTGGGTTTCGTATTACTCTCCCGAGTTTGACTGTAGTTTAATGAAACTGGAGTAAAAATGGAGTCTTCGTTCGTGTTTTTGGTTTGAAAGTGCAAGTTTGAGGTTTAGCCCCCGTAGTTTGTCTTAATTTAGTGTATAATTAAGGCAAAATGGAGTAAAACGTGCTCGAAAATGTCTTGTGCAGGTTGCGAAGGATGTCCACAAGAAATTATGGCGGACAGCCCATCGCTGGAGGATGGCTTGGGCAGAACAAGCAGCTGAGCTTTGTCAAAGTCGGGCAGAGGTGGCTCGGCTACAGAGGGAGGTTGAGGAGCTTCGTCGTCGTCATCCTTAGTTGCTTCATGTTTTGTAGCTTGAACTTGTAGTTTTTTCCGTTGTATTTGTATTCCATTCTCTTCTTGTACCTGTTTAGTTAGTAGCTGGAGAAGGTTTGAAAAATGATTCCCGAGTGGGAGACTCTATTTTGAAAGCAGCTTTGTTAAAAAGGTGTTTAAAAATGTTCATTTTTAGACGTTAGAAATTCGAAATGCGCTTTAAAACGGACTATAAAATGAAATGTGTTATGGTCGGATCGATCATCGTTTGTGATGGATCCATGTTCGATTAGTTGTAATTAGGCCCGAAATTGGGAGCCCAATTAGGGTGTACGTCGTAATTGTATGTATACTAGGATTTGGAAAGTCGAGAATATGGAAATTCAGGGATAACGCCGCCCCTAGGAGTCGCAACATGTGTTGCGGATGGTCGGGGTAATCGCAAGCTGTCTTGCGATTGGCTCCTCCAATCGCAAGGCTTCTTGCGACTTGGACTGCCGGTTGTATCGTCGAATTTTCCTAATTCGAGATTTCGCTTTGGTATATAAAGAGGGGAGATACGAGGCACAATCCTCATTCAATCTCAACTCTTTTCTTTGCTTGTTTTGTATTCTCTCAAATAGCTTAGTATTTTTAAGAATATTTTTTTTGGTTTTGTTGAAGGATGGATCATTTTGATGGTCTTTTGAAGCGGTGGACTTCTTCTCTTAGCGAATCGGAGAAGAGAGCGTTGTCTTTGACTGGTGCGGGTGTTTTCATAGGTTTCAGGCAGATGCGCGTCGAGATTGACTTTCTTGACGCTTGTCTTGATTATTGGGATCCTAGGCTGCATGTTTTCAGGTTCCCGGGGGGTGAGATATGTCCATTGTTAGAGGAGTTTTCGACTATTGCAGGATGGTCTAACCGTACTACCCCAGTAGCGGTTAGGAGTGAGTTTGGCTATAATGGGAGATTGCGACAGTATCTCTCAATGACCAATGCTCATGCGGATGGGTTGTTTGAAGGAGGCGTAGTGAACATGCGACGGTTGTGCGAGCGTTACATGAACTTGAATGACGTGAGCATCCCTGCTCGTTCTAGGAGGAGAGCTCTAGGGTTCTGCTTGCTACATCGGTACTGCTTTGCTGGGTCTATGGAGGACGGTGTGCATGGCCATGCTAGGTATGCACGGGTCATGGAGGAGATGGAGCTGGGTCACGATCCTTCAGCTTTGATCCTAGCTGAAACTATATTAGGCTTGGACGACCGCCATGCGAATAGCCTAAGCTCGTATCGTGGATGTGCTAGGATCCTGCAGATATGGTTGATGGAGCGTCTTCGTGTTTTGGCTCCACTGGGAGGTGATGTGTATGTTCCTGCTGGGTTGACTACCCGTACTCTTTATTGGGCTGTGCCTCGGGAGCGGTCGATAAACTACTTCCAAGGGTTTGTTCGGGAAAGGACGATAAGGTGGGTCGTGTCGTGGTGGTCCATTCGACATATCACGGCACCATCGGTTGCGGATGCAGCTAATGGGATAATGTTGTGTGGATTTGAGCGAGGCGTGTGGGTCCACCCACATCGTCTAAGAAGGCAGGTTGGCCTGGCTCAGGTTATTCCAGCGCAGGATACTCGGATATGCGAGTCGGTTGTTCTGAACAATCGAATGATCGACGCTTGGGTGCAAGGGTGGTCTAGCCGAGTGACTTGGACTAGGCCGGCTGGTTCCGAGACTACTCGTGTCTCGGATTTCTATCGGAGGTGGTGTATTTCTTTGGATCCTCGGGATAGGGAGAATATGCGGAGACGCGAACAGACGGGTCCAAGACCGTCGTTAGCGCATGCGGCGGTGCGAGGTAGACGGGACTATAATGACCTTGCGAGTTCAAGCGCGGTGGCGTCTTCATCTAAGTCACTTGAAGAACGACTCGGCCCTAAAGTGACTGTGCAGGATCGCTTAGGTGAGAGGGTTGAAGATGCGGATGGAGAAGGCCCTATTGAGCCCCCAGGATTCGAGAGGAGTACTCCGAATCCCGTGATTGCTTCGGTAGTTGTTCGTGCAGACGTTTCAAAAGATGAAGAGGATTCTCCGAAGCGTCGTAGGAAGAGTACTTAGGTCTAGACTTTAAATGTTTTATTCAAAGAAATTCTGCTTATTTTATTGTTCAATGAATAAAATGAGTTCGAAAGCTAGTTTTAAACTCTTTATCTAAAATGTAAACATTTTCAACATTCATGACTAAATAAAGAAAGTGTTTGCCTATTGTCTCGTCTCTTTGCTCATGTTGTTTATCCTCGACCTTTTTAAGCTTTGGATATCCGTTTGTTTTGAGTCTTCGACCTTTTTAAGCTTTAGACTTGCATTTTGTGTTGACTATGCTCTTGACTTTTTTAAGCTTTGAGCGTGTCATTTTGTGTGGACTATGTTCTCGACCTTTTTAAGCTTTGAACGTGTCCTTTTGTGAGTGCATCGCCTTCGACCTTTTTAAGCTTCAGGCGTGCGTGCAAAGAAGGTCGGTTGTGCCTTGAAAGGGCTGCCTACGTATCCGTGCTTTACACAGAATCAAACCGGCGTAGTTCGTGGGTTTGGTTGAATCTTTTGCAAGATTGCCTACGTATCCACAGTGCGTGGAATCAAACCAAGCGTAGTTCATCCGTGCGTGGTTTTTTTTTTTGAATACATCGCAAAGTTAGCCTAAGGGTAGTATTTCTTAAGCTGATCAAGGTTGGTGGGTAAGTTGAATTCTTCGCCGTCGAGGTCGGTCAATCTTGCAGCTCCTCCGGGAAGGATTTCCTTAACCAAGTACGGTCCGGCCCAGTTAGGTTTGAATTTCCCTCTTGGATCGACCGGTAGTGGGGCCCTTACTGACTTGAGGACTAGGTCACCCACTTTAACGTTGCGTGGTTTGACTCGTTTATTGTATGCTCGTTGCAGCCTTGACTGGTACATGCGATCGGTGCTTAGTGAGTGTAAGCGCCTTTTGTCTAGGAGAATAAGTTGTTCGTATCGTTCGCGTGCCCACTCTGCTTCTGAAATGTCTGCTTCCATTAAGATGAGGAGTGATTGCATTTCGATTTCTACGGGCTGTACGGCTTCCATACCGTAAGTTAGGAAGTAAGGTGTCATCCCGGTTGGTGTGCGTATTGTAGTTCGATATCCCCACAGGGCGAAGGGAATCTTGTGTGGCCAATCGTGACAGGTATCAATCATCTTTTTGAGGATGGTGACCACGGTTTTGTTCGCAGCTTCTACCGCTCCGTTAGTTTGGGGTCGGTATGGTGATGACTTGTGTATTTGCATGTTGTACTTGGTGAGGATGGGTTCGACTTCTCCTCGGAAGTGTGAGCCTTGATCGCTGATCAGCTCGTGGGGTATGCCATATCTGCATATGATGTTGTTCTGGATAAAACGGACGACTTCCTTTGTGCCGAGCTTACGGTATGACGCGGCTTCGACCCATTTAGTAAAATAGTCGATGGCCACGAGGATGAAGCAGTGTCCTCCTGCTCCGACCGGGTGTACTTTGCCTATAACGTCGATTCCCCATGTCGAGAATGGCCATGGTGATGTGAGGCTATATAGTGGTGAAGGGGGTACGTGTTGCACATTTGCGAAGATTTGACAGTTGTGACAGTGTTTGACATATTTTGCGCAATCGGCTTCCATGGTTGTCCAGTACCATCCTAGCCTGAGGATTTGTTTGCATAGGGCTCGCGCGTTCATGTGAGGTCCGCACTCGCCATCGTGGACTTGAGATATTATCTCCTGTCCCTTCTTGTGGTCAACGCATAAGAGTAGTGTACCCTGGGGTGTTTTCTTGAGTAGTTTGTCCGCTTCCAGCACAAATTGTGATGCTAGTAGCCGAAGAGCTCGTCTGCCACGCTTGTCAATATTTGGCGGATATTCTCCGTTCTGTTTGAAGTTGATTATGGCTTGGTACCAAGGTTCGTTTTGTTCTCCCTCGGCCTCGATGTCGCATATGTATGCGGGTTCGTGGCTTCGCTCCACGACGATGGGGATGGTTCGCATTCCCGGAGGGATGTTTAGTAGTGACGCTAGTTTAGATAGAGCGTCTGCGAATTGGTTTTCTTCGCGGGGTAGATGCAAGAACTCCACGCGGTGGAATTTGGCGATAAGTTCTTGAATCTTGCTTTGGTATAATGCGAGGTTTTCGTTGAGTATCTTCCATGTTCCAGATACTTGGTTGATAATTAGCGAAGAATCTCCGTATACTCGTAGATTCCTTGCGTTTAGTATGAGCGCGGCCTGTAGTCCGTGCAGGCATGCCTCATATTCCGCGGCGTTGTTCGTCACATCAAAGTCTAATTTGATTGAAAGGGGTGTATGTTCACCGTTCGGGGAAATGAGTAGTATTCCTATCCCACAGCCTCGGTAATTTGATGAACCATCGAAGTACATTTCCCATTGTTCTTCGTCGATATTGTATATTCCTTCGTCGGGGAATGATGTGGTGTCGGTGATATGTTCTTCGTTGACTGCGTGATTGGCGAGAAAGTCTGAGACTGCCCGTCCTTTGATGGCTTTGAGGGGAACGTAGACAATATCAAACTCGGCTAAAAGCAGGGTCCATCGTGCCATGCGTCCATTTGGCACGGGTTTCTCAAAAAGATACTTAACGGGGTCCATTTTTGAGTAGACCTTCGTTTGGTGTGTAGAAATATGAAACTCGATATTGCTACTAAAATGTTAATCGTATTAACATGCCCAAGATTATACAAAACGATAATAATATGAATTACAAGATCATAGAAATAACCTTTCTTATACTTCAATGAAAGGCCTAAGAACCTTCTAAAACGTACCCGAATTACGTTTTACAAACCAATATTCAACGTAGAATATCTCTTATCAATTGCACCCAAAACGCCTTATGAAATGCCTTGTGTTTATACTAGAAAACAAGGTATATATTACAAATAATATATGAAGTGAATTTGGAAATGTGATGAGTGAAAAAATGTGAGACAAAATCTCTCCTTTTCCCTTCAATATACTCGACACACACACACTAACAACACCAAAAATTACTACTAAACTTATGAGTAAATAAGTTAGTATATAATTGTGTTTAGTGGGTAGTTTTAAGTTAGTGGGGGGTAGTTTATTTAGTAGTGATGGTGAGTAGTAAATAACCACCTATTAACCACCTATTATCACTAAAATAAACAAAATAAAAACAACTTCAATACATACATATCACACGACACAAATGTGTGTGTATTGTGTGTATTTTGTTTTTAGTATCTTATATGTACAATACATATAAAATCATATGTATAATATGTATTTAATTAATTGATTATCGTATAATACAATAAATTAAATAACACAACTTATAGCATCATTTTAACTATAAATATCAAATATATTTATAATATTAATGTAGCTCATAACTATTATACATATGTGAATTAACACTTAATCCAGCTCAACTAGCTGAATTAACATTTAATTCAGCTCACCCACTAATATAACAATAATCTATTTAATCACATTAAATAATTATTCAAATACATTTCCAAATTTCTAACTGCTTAGATATATTTAAGGCATCAATGTAATCACATTACATTTCATAAAATCGTCCTATAGGTGTGACCGATAAGGACCAGCTGATCACCGCCATCTATATGACAGTAACGTCAAACTTTCTAGCAAGCCAACCGTTACCGATATACGTTAATCAGCTGATTTTAAATACAAGTATCCTTTGCGATCCTGTAAGAGATTTAATAAATTAATCACACTAACTGTGGAGGACACCAGCTCCAACAATCTCCCACTTGTCCTTACAAGTGTATGTGTGTGATTAACGATTCTCATATCCATATAAATCTCCCACTCAATGGTAGACAATTTGCAAAGTCGTACTTTCGCAAGGTCGTATCTAACAAGTGATCGTATCAAGAGTGGTTTCCTCGACTAGAGAGCAACTAACTGATATACAAATGTATTCACAACATTCGAGCATGGCCATGCATTTCAGTTACTACTCCTCGAGTGGCCCTGAGATTAAAAAAAAACGATAAGATTGGATATTTTCCTTGACTCGAATCCTGCAGATTAAAGCACAGTATGAAATGACCCAGAAAAAATCTACTCGGCCTCCTTTGACGGTGCGACCACGAGAAAGAAACCAAAGTCACCCAAGCGCCTCTTATCTCAAGAAAGCGATCGGCAGTCAAAAGAATCGACTCTAGGAACACAATGAGCGCCCTATCCACGACCAGGCAAAAATGTGCGTACATTTAGGACTTCATTTAAGTGGTCACTATGTCCTCTGTGATATCCTCTATACCTCGCATATGTGTTTGATCAGACATCACATGTCCTTATGGTTATTGAACCTACCATCAATCAACCCACAATCTAATCACCTAGAGTTATCAGCTCACTTTGGTGATTATGGACAAAACATATATAAAGTAAATCAGTTCACTCAGTGGCGTTCAAAATTGTCACACAATCCACATGAAATACTATATATAAAATAATAATTTTGATGATTACAAAGTAGTAATGTTAACAGATACATTATCTAAAAACAAACTAATGAAAATCAGGAACACTCTTCAGTCCCATTGATACAACATGTTCAACATGCTTATTGTACGACAATGGCTTCGTGAGAGGGTCCGCTATGTTGTCATCCGTGACAACCTTGCAAATCTCTATCTCCTTTTGCTCCACGTAATCTCGTATCATATGAGCCTTCCGCAACACATGTCTAGACTTATTGCTAGATTTAGGCTCTTTAGCTTGGAATATGGCACCACTGTTATCACAATAAACAGTGATTGGGTCATTCGCACTAGGAACTACCATTAGTCCTTGTAAGAACTGACGCATCCATATTGCCTCTTTAGCTGCCTCGGAAGCTGCAATATACTCAGATTCTGTAGTGGAATCTGCTGTGACTGATTGCTTGGAACTTTTCCAACTCACTGCAGCACCATTAAGTGTAAAAACGAATCCGGATTGAGATTTGGAATCATCTCTATCCGTTTGGAAACTAGCATCTGTGAAACCTTTTGCACATAACTCTTTGTCTCCACCATATACTAACATCCAACCCTTAGTTCTTCTCAAGTACTTGAGGATGTTCTTAACAGCAATCCAGTGACTTTCACCTGGATCCTTTTGTTAACGACTCGTCATACTAAGTGCGTATGCCACGTCTGGACGTGTACACATCATAGCATACATAATCGATCCTACGGCCGAAGCGTAAGGAATTCGATTCATGCGCTCTATTTCTTCTGGTGATTTGGGTGATTGAGTCTTACTTAAATGCACCCCATGAACCATCGGAAGATTACCCCTTTTTGAGTTCGTCATACTGAACCTCTCAAGAATTTTATCTATATAAGATTCTTGACTTAACGCCAACATTCTCTTGGATCTATCTCTATAGATTTGAATACCGAGTATTCTCTGTGCCTCACCTAAGTCTTTCATCTGAAAATGATTCTTTAACCATTCTTTTACAGAAGAAAGCATAGGAATGTGATTCCTATTAATGTATGTCATCTACATACAAAGCGGGAATGCAATATAGCTCCCACTTGATTTGACATATAAACATGGTTCCTCGACTGATCGTTTAAAACCATATTGTTTAATCACTTGGTCAAATCGATGATTCCAACTCCTCGATGCTTGCTTAAGTCCATAAATGGAACGCCTAAGTTTGCATACTTTCTTAGGTTATTTTGGATCCGTGAAGCCCTCGGGTTGTACCATGTACAATCCCTCGTCTAAATAACCATTTAAGAAGGCGGTCTTCACATCCATTTGCCATATTTCATAATCATGAAATGTGACAATCGCTAAGATAATCCGGATAGATCGAAGCATGACGACAGGTGCAAAGATATCATCGTAGTGTAAACCTTCCACTTGGGTGAACCCTTTGGCAACAAGTCGTTCTTTATAGATATCTGGTTGTCCACCTAGTCAGCGTTTTATCTGATAGATCCATTTGCACTAAAGAGGTCTAACCTTTTCAGGCAAATCAACCAGATCCCATGCCGTTCTCGTACATGGAGTCTATCTCGGAGTGCATGGCTTCAAGCCATAGGCTGAGTCGAGAACTAGTCATTGCACCTTTGTAGGTAGTCGGTTCATTACTTTCAAGAAGTAATAAATCATCTCCATTTCCTTCTTCAACGATACCAATGTATCGATCAGGAGGATAAGAGACTCGACTTGACCTCCCAGGTTCGCGAGAATAGCTACTGCGATGGAGGTTGAAGGAATATCTTCCTCCATCACTTGTGCAAATGTCCAGTTACGAGATTTCGACAACTCAAAAACCCTATTACTTTGATTATTCGTGATAAACTCTTTCTCTAAGAATTTAGCACTTTGCAACAAAGACTCGTTGTTGGCGGTGAATAAAAGTAATGACCAAACATTCCTTTTGGATATCCCACAAAGTATGTTTTGACCGATCGTGGGCCTAGCTTATCGTCAGGTCTCCACTTAACGTAAGCCTCACATCCCCAAACCCGAATAAAGGACAAATCAGGAACTTTTCCTTTTCACATCTCATATGGGGTTTTGTCAGTCGCTTTAGTCGGACTTCGGTTTAGAATGAGTGCACCAGAATTTAGAGCAAACCCCACAATGAATCCGTATACTGGTGTGACTCATCATGGAGCGAACCATGTCTAACAAGGTTCTATTTCTCCGTTCGGACACACCATTCAATTGTGGTGTTCCAGGTGGAGTTAATTGTGATACAATGCCACAATCCTTTAGGTGTTGATCAAATTCATTAGATAAATATTCACCACCACGATCTGATCGTAATGCCTTTATTTTTCTATCTAATTGGTTCTCAACCTTATTTTGAAACTCCTTGAATTTCTCAAAAGATTCACTTTTATGTTTCACTAGTCTTGGGGCCCGTCCGACGGCCGGGCGTCCTACTTTTATTATTCTATTTGTTTTATTTTCTAATTTATTTGTATCTTTGTAAATATTGCATGGAATTGTCATTTAATCGATAACAAACAAAAACATTACGTGTCATAACGTTTTATAGTATTCCGTATTTTCCCATCGTCACTCCACAAAATTTAATTTAGACTGGTATGAAACATAAATATTTTTTAATATTATCTTACGTGAAGTGAAACTTTGAAGTTCAATTATAAACTTTTTTAATTGTTAAAATTCTCGTTTAAACAATATTTGATTACCGTCTCAAACAATACGTATTTTTTTTAGTAATACCGATTTCTTTAGTTCACATCTCAAACTGAAATAATAATTTATCATATTATATTTTATTATATAATTAACTAATAATGATCATTTAATTATTGGATTATTACTACTCCATAAATTGTTAATTATTATGTCCAAAATTGTTTTGAATAAAAAGGGTCATATGGTATGTGACTTTTTGTTTAGACGCGTGGCAGAGAAACTTCTCCCCTTCCTTGCAGTAAATCCAATTTGTTGTAAGCAATTAAATTTAATATACTTCTATAAGATTTGATTCAAAACAAACAAAACTATAATGTTTACCTTTCTTTTCGAATCACGCCTTTCTCTTGGGACAATCCTTCTTGAAGTGTCCTAAAAAAAGATCAGCAATAATTTAATCAAGCTATGTTTAAGTATCAAACATAATAATTAAGAAATAAAACTATTCAAATTTTAAACACTATTATCAAATACACCGTAAAAAAAAAAATTTAACACAAATTGCAATCATAATTAAAACATAATAAAGTAAAACTATTTAACATAGTACGTACCTAGAAAGATCTAGCCAAAGTTTTGATGTATATATATACAAAAAGGGATGGAGACTTACCTAAAAATTAAATAAGGAAATTATGTGTCATATAATTATTATTTTTCTTCTCAAATAAAAACATCTTCAATTTTATTTTTTTTGTTTGGAAAGTTCTAATATAGTAAAGATTTAAATTGTAGATTTAGTTTTATATTTTAAGTTACATATGTTAATATTTTTTCATCTAAAATCCTAGCAATAGTAGTATTATAAATAATACTAATATTAATTTTTTAGACCAATTATATTGCGACAAATGTCGACCATAGAGACCATGGTTTCTGCTTTATATATATATATTAGATTAAATAGACATACCCATATCTACTTAAATCATCAGTAAAAGTGATGAAATATCTATAGCCATCTCGCGCTGTGACAGACATTGGCCCACATACATCGGTATGTATTGTTGGAGTAAGTGTCCTCCACAATAGTGCGATTACTTAATAAATCTCAATTAAGGAATACATGGGGATAATCCTGTATTATTGTCAATTGATTAACGTAAATCAATAACGGTTGGCTGACTAGAGTTTGACGTTATTGTCGTGAGAACGGCGGTAATCAATTGATCCCTTTAAGTCACACCTATAGGAACGTACTCCAAATATTTAAGCTAATTAATTGTATGAGATACGATTAGATTAGTGACTTGATAATTTGACTAACGGTTAGTCAGTGAATTGATTTAGAGAGAAATCGAGTTGTGAACTCGAATGATTGAATTTTATATCGATAAAGTTACTAGAGGAGATGAAAATTAGTGATTAACTGTTAATTCACTAATCATGTATATTTTACTAATGAGATTAGTAAAAGTACAATTTTAATATATGTGTAAGTGTACATGTATATTAAGGAAGAGTTTAATTAATTTACACTTTATTATATTAGATGATTAAGTGATAAATTATAAGTATTTGTGGGACAAATATTGAAAACAAAATGGACCCAAATAGGGTCCAAGTGGACCGTCCATTTTGAGGACAAGGGAAGAAGATTCCCTTTTGTCCTACTTGCTTTGTTTGTTTGTTTTGTTTTGATGCATGCTTAAATAAAACATAATGATGTTGTTAATAAAGCATTGTTCTTAACAAGAAAAAAGCAAATGCATGCAAAGCACTCTTGACTCTCCTCTCCCTCTCCCTAGGCCGGCTCATATAGTGTGTTTTACACACTATATGTTGCTCCCTTTTGGTGCTTAAGTAGAGGTGTAGAAAATGATAATGTATGCATGTGTTTTCTACTCTTTAACTTCTTCCAAAATTCTCTCTAAAACTCACATACAATATTAGCTATATTACTAAGTGTTAGTAATACTAATATTACATATTATCAAGCTACTATTAGTGATTTCTAGATCAAAATCACTAGTAGTTTTGGTGTACTTCTTGGGTGCAACAAGAAGAAGGTTTCCTCTTTTGGAAACTCGGGTTTTGGAGGATCATCCTAATACTTTACTCAAGAAACAAAACTAGAAAGGAGTTCTAGTTTTGTGCCCTAATTTCCCTTTGAGAAAGGTATAACATTTCTAAACTTGTAACAAAGTGAATTTGTACTACATAGATCTTGCTAAATCAAATTAGAGTAATTTGATTTACACTAATATTTGATTAGTGAATGGGATCCGATCCCTACAAGTGGTATCAAAGCCAGGTTTGTAGTTACAAATTTATTTTGTTGTTTTTGGAGTTTTATGTATTTATTGAGAATAAATGACATAAAATCCGAAAATAGTGTTAAAAATGGTTTTAACACGAGATTTTTATAGCATGCAAAGTTTCTGGTCTCATGAAGTTACTGGTCAAATTTCGTAATTTTTGAAATTTTTTTGCTAATTAAAATGATTTTCATACAAAACCGAGTCAAAAAGTGTGTTTTTGGCTAAAATAATTACTATAAATAGTTATAGTTGGAATCTGGTCACGAAATTTTTACACAGTGAAACTTGTTATTTATACTTTCTGCCTGTAAATTTTCAAAGTCAGATCTTGACTTTTTATTATTTATTCATTTATTTGATAAAAATCGGTATAAAGTGCATGTTAATGTTGAAAATATAGTAATATTTGTTTTCTGGACATAAATTTTATACCACTGTTTTTATACATTAAAAGGATGCTAAGGTATAAATTTGGGTTTTTTCCTCACTGTTTTGGGCGTTTTATTGATTTTATGAGCTAAAATCGATGAAATCGTATGTTATTTGTTATAAAATAAATTCGTAAATTTTTCTGACCAAACTTTTCTTTTCTGATATTTTGGAAGTGTTCCAGAATATACAAAATTTTGTCAAAATAAAAATGGTTTTATTTTAATTTATTTTGATTTTATAAAGCTTTATTCATAAAAAGGTTATGATTAAAGTGCATCTAATTAGCAAATGACCATGTTTGTGAACTAAAATCACCATGAATTAGTGAAAACTAATTATGAGTGTTCTAAATCAGTTTAGAAGTTTTAGTTCAAGCTTAAAAGGTGTTTTAAGCATTATTGATTAATATGAGATTAATCGATTAAAATGAGATCGGTCTTGAAACGTATTAATGCGATTATTGTTTAGGGCGATTTTGGCATGTTTTATTTATAAGCTTTTCATTATGCATGTTTGGATGAATGTTTATTATTGAATGAATGTTTGTTCTTACTAGTATGGCCATAGTTTGTAATATTTTTACCGATATTACCCGTAATGAAAGGGAATATTGTGTGGGTTTGTAATTAAATGCGATCTCGCATCGCCGGTTTGTAATTTTAATAGTTTATTTCATTTATAAATGTATAATAGGGTTGCTATGTATTCATTTGTAAATTTATACTTGTAACTATTTGTAAACCGAAGACCGGCGATTTATCGAGATGGAGCCTTAGAAGTGTTCTAAAGCTTGCAAGGAGGAGACTTGGATGAGATCCATGTGAAGAGGGACCAAAGGAGTTGGTTTCCAATTTGTAACTCCTTGTATTTTAATTACTTTAGGTGGCCATACTAGGTTTATGCTTGCTTGCTTAATCATGCTTGTTTGTTTGCTTATTTTCCGCACACATGCCAAAATCGCCATGCATGCCACGATATCCCACTATGATTGTCGATTTAAGTCACGATTCCTAAATTAGTTCACTTATAAAGAATTTTATGACTAAAATTGACAAGATCACCCACATATTTATCAAAATGAATTGAGATTAAGCCTTTCCAAATGTAGCAACTATGAACCCCATGTTCGTGAGGACCTCATGACGTGGAACCTTGTTACCATGGGTAAGTAGTGGGAGGAAGTCCCGTGCTAATTTGGTTTGAACTCAACCAAATAAGAGTTATTTGGGGCTTAAGGATGTATTTTATAGAAAATCATCAACCAAGCATTCTAGTGTAGAATTAGTCAAGTGTTGACTTGTCGTTTTTATATAAAAGGAAACATGAGATGTCTAATTTTATATGAAAAACGAGTCTTGGAATCATTTATATAATTTCGTGGGAGATCGTTATATAAATGGACATTTGATTTAAAAATGAGTTTTAGCAAATGTCATTAATGTACAATGAATGTTAATTTCCTCATATTTGTTGTAGAATTATTTATTTGAAATCGCAATGACAACTTCAACTCCCGCACCCATTTTGGGTAAATATTCATGGTTGAGAACCGTGATGGATAAGTGTATCCTAAAGGATGACGGAAGCAACTTTGTCGAATGAGATTCGACTATAAGGGGCGCCGCTCAATCCGACAATGTGCTTAAATACCTTACCGAATAACCTCCCATGAACCGGACTTGGGGCCACCGTGGCGGCGCAAGCCGCGTACGATGAGCACCTAAAGGCTGACAATGACGTTAAAAGTGTTTTGATTTGGTCAATGTCACCTTCTCTCAAACTTCGCTTCGTTACTCATAAAAGTGCATATGAGATATTCACTAGAGTGACGACGATGTGCTTTAACACAAAGAGCATGAAAGTGAATGAGATTGAGAGAAAAGATGTTCTTTCAATGAGATTGAAGAGCATAAACATTAGGGTCATGAAAGGGAAGGGAGCTTATAAAGCTCGGTTCAAGGAAGATAAGAGTAAGGGAATGCTATTGAGAATAGCAAGCTCAAACCCTGGTCGTTGAAAGCGTTAATTGTCCCAAATTCTTGAAGGAAAGAACGATGGATGTGCGACATCCAAAGATATTGTTCCTTCTAGACTTTATATGATTGACATAAATCATGCTTGCATTTCTACATGGGTATGAGATACCGGATGTGGATCTCACCTTTGCAATCACTTGCAAGGGATGAGAATCGTGCGAGCACTAGCCAAGGGTGATGTAGATCTCCGCATGGGCAATGGAGCTAGAGTAGCGGCCATTTCCGTGGGAATTTTTGTACTCACTCTAGCTAGTGGTTTAGAGTTGTACTTGAATAAGCGTTATTTTGTACCAACTCTAACCAAAAACATTATCTCCGTCTCCGTGTTTGATACGGAAGGCTTTTATGATTAAGAACAATCGACGTACTTTTTCATTTAATGAAATGGTTTATGGTGAAACCATTTCAATCGGAGGTATTTATGTTTAGAATGATGCCAATGATGTTTATCATATAGAGACCAAGAAGCTCAAAACAAATGAATCAAACAAATCCTACCTTTGGCATTGTCGTTTAAATGATATAAACGATAGACGCATAAAGAGACTTGTTGAGACCAATGTTCTCAAACCATTTGATTACGAATCATATGGTACGTGCGAGGCTTGCCTTTTAAGGCAAAATGACTCGTGCACCCTTTAGTGGTAAAGGGACACGAGCAAGTGAAGTTTTTAGGACTCATACATATTGATGTGTGTGATCCATTTAACATCACCGCTAAAGGAGGACATCATTACATCATTACTTTTACCGATGACTTAAGTAGATATGGTTATGTCTACTTAATAAGGTATAAGAGTGATGCTTTTGAGAAATTTAAAGAATTTCAAAATGAGGTTGAGAACCAGTTGGATAAGAAGATAGAAGCACTACGATCGGATCGTGGTGGCGAATATCTACGTAATGAGTTTGATTCACATCTTAAGAATTGTGATAGAGTATCACAAATTGACTCCTCCGGGCACACCACTGTTGAATGGTGTTGCAGAAAGGAGAAACCGAACCTTGCTAGATATGGTTCGGTCTATAATGAGTCAAAGTGAGCTTCCTGGATCGATTTGGGGCTTTACGCTATCGTTTGCTGTTTTCTCACTAAATCGAAGTCCGACTAAAGCGGCTCCATATGTGATACGGACGGGAAAGGTTCCCTATTTGTAGGTTTTCCTAAGGAAACGTGTGGATTTTACTTCTACATCCCTCACGAGAACAAAGAGTTTGTGGCTCGTGATGCTGTCTTTCTAGAAAATGAGTACATTTCTAGTAGACAGAGTGGGAGAAAATTTGAACTTAATGGAGTTCAAGAGCCCTGGCCAAAGCGAGAAAATGAGGAAGCGGTTCCTCATCTTCTAACACGGTTGTAATCCCTAGGAGGTCAGGTATAATTAGTCATCAACCTGATCGCTACCTCGGTAACATCGAGGAGGAGGGTGATTTGTTGTTATTCGAAAGCAACGAACCCTCAACCTACAAGGCGGCTATTAGTAGTCCTAACTCCGAACAATGGCTTGGGGCCATGAAATCCGAAATGGATTCTATGTACGAGAACCAAGTTAGGGACTTGGTAGATTTACCTGAAGGAGTGAAACCTCTTCAGTGTAAATGGATATTCAAAATCAAACTCGGCATAGATAAACATATTGATGTTTACAAAGCTAGATTGGTGGCAAAGGGCTTTGCGCCGGTTGCTATGCTTCGATCCATAAGGATAATCTTAGCGGTTGCCGCATTTCATGAATATGAAATATGGCAAATGGATGTAAAAACCGCCTTCTTGAATGAGATTCTAGAAGAGGAAGTGTATATGACACAACCTAAAGGTTTTGTAGATACATCTAACCCTAAGAAAGTATGCAAGCTTAAGAGATCCATTTATGGTCTTAAGCAAGCATCAAGGAGTTGGAATCACAGATTCGATCATGTTATAAAACAAAATGGATTCGCTCGAAGTGCCGAGGAACCTTGTTTATACATGAAGTTTAGTGGGAGTAAAGTAACATTCCTTGTTTTGTATGTGGATGACATACTACTGATTGGAAATGATGTTCCAAGTCTAAATTCGGTAAAGGTAGAATTGGGAAACCATTTCCAAATGAAGGACTTGGGAGAGGCAGAACGCATCTTGGGTATCCGGATCTATAAAGATAGATCCAAGAGGATACTAGCATTAAGTCAAGAAAATTATATCGATAAGATTCTTGATAAGTTCAATATGAAAGACTCCAAGAGGCTTTCTTCCGATGAGTGTAGGAACGACGTTGAAGAAATCTCAATGTCCTACGACTCCTACGAAAATTGAACGCATGAAATTGATCCCTTATGCTTCCGCTGTAAGATCAATCATGTATGCTATGATGTGCACTCGTCCCGATGTCGCTTTCGCTTTGAGCATAACGAGCCGGTATCAAGCTAATCTCGGTGAGAGTCACTGGATAGCTGTAAAGAACATCCTTAAGTACTTGAGAAGAACTAAGGATTCGTTTCTAATGTTTGGAGGAGAACTTGAGCTACGTGTAAAGGGTTACACGGATGCAAGTTTCCAAACCGATGGGGATGATTTGAAATCCCAATATGGCTATGTCTTTATGGGGGTGCAATTTGCTGAAAAAGTTTCAAGCAAAGTGTCACTGCGGATTCTACAACAGAAGCTGAATTTTTGGCCGCTAAGTCGCTAAGAAAATTTGTATGGATACAGCAGTTCTTGTATGGACTAAGAGTAGTCCCTAGTGCCGCAGATCCAATCACTATTTATTGTGATAATAGTGGGGCTATCTTTCATGCAAAGGAGCCCAAGTCTAGTAATAAGTCTAGACACGTTTTGAGGAAATACCATGTTATAAGAGATAACGTGGAAAGAAAGGAAATAGATATTTGTAAGGTTGGGACAGACGATGAGATCGCTGATCCTTTAACCAAGCCTCTTTCGAGGACTAAGCATGACGCTCACACCGCCTCTATGGGGTTGAGGCGTATGCCTGATTTCCTTTAATTTTTGAGATATGTAATGGATAAAGTATCTTATTACATATATGAAAATAACATTCATTGTTTAGAGTATATTTACTCTTTTAAGTCATTTTGAATGCATACTTTGTTTATCTGAATAGTTGTGTGACAACATTGAACATATTCAAGTGAACGGTATAAACTAAGTATTTGGTCCCTAGTCTCTCATATGAGATGACGTCTCGGAGAGACTAGATTGCAAGTCGATCGATGGTGGGTTCAACACCATAGGGTCATATGTGATGACTGATCGTTTGCATAGGCGGTATGAAACACTCTGTCAGGCGGTGGACGCTTATAGAATTCCTTTTCAATGAGATTGAAACCTGGTCGTGGTGGGAATTCTATAGTATTCCTTTAGTCGATTCTTTGGTGGGCCGATTAATGCAGTCGGTGCGGTTTAAAGTGACTTTCATTTTTGTCCTAAGCCATGCCGTGAAAGGGGTTATAAGGGCATCTTTGGGGTCATGGTGATCTGCATTATCTGACAATCGAGTGGAAGGAAATGTCCACCCTTGTCGAGGGTAAAACATCTTTGGGCCACTCGAGGAGTAGTCATGAAAATGCGTGTACGCTCGGTAAGAATCTACGGTAGATTCCCGGTCAGACCTACTCTCCTTATCGAGAAAACCACTCATGATTTTTATCTCGGGATGCAAATCACGACTGTAAGACACCTTGCATCGAGTGGGAGATGTGAAAACGGACATGAGAATTGGTAATGCACAACTTGTCTCGGACAAGTGGGAGATTGTTGGAGTAAGTGTCCTCCACAATAGTGCGATTACTTAATAAATCTCAATTAAGGAATACATGGGGATAATCCTGTATTATTGTCAATTGATTAACGTAAATCAATAACGGTTGGCTGACTAGAGTTTGACGTTATTGTCGTGAGAACGGCGGTAATCAATTGATCCCTTTAAGTCACACCTATAGGAACGTACTCCAAATATTTAAGCTAATTAATTGTATGAGATACGATTAGATTAGTGACTTGATAATTTGACTAACGGTTAGTCAGTGAATTGATTTAGAGAGAAATCGAGTTGTGAACTCGAATGATTGAATTTTATATCGATAAAGTTACTAGAGGAGATGAAAATTAGTGATTAACTGTTAATTCACTAATCATGTATATTTTACTAATGAGATTAGTAAAAGTACAATTTTAATATATGTGTAAGTGTACATGTATATTAAGGAAGAGTTTAATTAATTTACACTTTATTATATTAGATGATTAAGTGATAAATTATAAGTATTTGTGGGACAAATATTGAAAACAAAATGGACCCAAATAGGGTCCAAGTGGACCGTCCATTTTGAGGACAAGGGAAGAAGATTCCCTTTTGTCCTACTTGCTTTGTTTGTTTGTTTTGTTTTGATGCATGCTTAAATAAAACATAATGATGTTGTTAATAAAGCATTGTTCTTAACAAGAAAAAAGCAAATGCATGCAAAGCACTCTTGACTCTCCTCTCCCTCTCCCTAGGCCGGCTCATATAGTGTGTTTTACACACTATATGTTGCTCCCTTTTGGTGCTTAAGTAGAGGTGTAGAAAATGATAATGTATGCATGTGTTTTCTACTCTTTAACTTCTTCCAAAATTCTCTCTAAAACTCACATACAATATTAGCTATATTACTAAGTGTTAGTAATACTAATATTACATATTATCAAGCTACTATTAGTGATTTCTAGATCAAAATCACTAGTAGTTTTGGTGTACTTCTTGGGTGCAACAAGAAGGAGGTTTCCTCTTTTGGAAACTCGGGTTTTGGAGGATCATCCTAATACTTTACTCAAGAAACAAAACTAGAAAGGAGTTCTAGTTTTGTGCCCT
Organism: Dianthus caryophyllus; assembly: GCA_023091065.1. Lineage (NCBI taxonomy): Eukaryota > Viridiplantae > Streptophyta > Magnoliopsida > Caryophyllales > Caryophyllaceae > Dianthus > Dianthus caryophyllus. The sequence goes on from CM041519.1 coordinate 29,560,779, forward strand.
AATTTCCCTTTGAGAAAGGTATAACATTTCTAAACTTGTAACAAAGTGAATTTGTACTACATAGATCTTGCTAAATCAAATTAGAGTAATTTGATTTACACTAATATTTGATTAGTGAATGGGATCCGATCCCTACATGTATTAGTCCTAGTAAGTCACTGGCTCGCATTCCAATACCTTTAAAGGATATACGAGTCATCTTTCCAATGAGACATGATTCACAAGTACCAAATGATTCATAGCCAAATGGTGAAATAATCCCATTCTTAATGAGTTTCTTTACTCGTTTTTCATTTATGTGTCCCATTCGACAATGCCATAAATACGTTTGATCTTTATCACCTAATTTTGCCTTTTTATTATTCACATGAAATATTTCTTGCGTTTGATCTAGAACATAAATACCATTCATGGAAAACGCTTGACCATAAATAACATCATTTAAAGAAAAAGTACAACAATTGTTCTTAATAATAAATGAAAAACCATGAACATCCAACATGTTAACGGAAATAATGTTCTTTGACAAACTAGGAACATAATAACAATTATCCAAACAAAGTTCCAAACCACTAGGTAAAAACAAGATGTAAGTTCCTACAGAAACAGCGACAACCTTTGCTCCATTCCCAACACGTAAATCAACATCGCCTTTAGCCAGACGTCTTACGTCCCGGAGGCCCTGCAAGTGATTACAAATGTGAGAACCACATCCAGTATCAAATACCCAAACAGAGGAACTCGCATGATTAATTTCTATCATGTGAATATTAGATGACATACCTTGAGCTGTCGCACGTCCAGCTTTTATGTCCTCGAGGTACTTAGGACAATTCCTTCGCCAATGCCCAGACTGTTGGCAATGGTGACATTTTCCCTCCTTTTCTTTGCTCTTCTTGCCTTTTGAGTAACTTGACTCCCCAGGACCACTCTTGGGTTTAGGCTGACCTTTCTTCTTGAACTGTGGTCGCTTAGCATTGGAGGCAGCAGGTGCCTTTCCCTTTCCCTTAGACTGCATCACAAGAACATCTTTCTTGTGACTCCCACTCAAATTAAGATCTTTCTCAGCTTGCACGAGCAGAGAATGAAGTTCATGAAGACTCTTCTTCATGTCATTCATGTTGTAATTCACCCTAAACTGAGTGAATCCATCATGAAGTGAGTGTAGGATACGATCAACAATGATCGAGTCTTCAAGCTTGCAACCAAGAGCTTCTAACTTCTCCACATTCTCAATCATATTAAGCATGTGGGCGCTAACAGGTTGGCCCTTTTGCAGCTTAGCCTCAAAGAAGCGTACAGCTGCATCATACCTAACAATTCTCGGAGCTTGCGAGAATTCATTAGTCAGCGTGGTGAAAATACGATTTGTACCTTGGGAAATGAAGCGACGTTGCAAATGGGAATCCATTGCATATATGAGTACGTTCTTAATCGCACCCGCTTCTTTAACAAACTCATCGTATGCAGTTCGTTGAGCTCCAGATCTAGCAGTAGGTTCAGCCGGAATTGGCTCCATGAGATACTTCAGCTTTCCGTCTGCGATGGCAGCATTCTTTAATGCCGCCTCCCATTCGGTGAAGTTACTACCATCTGACTTGAGACGATAGTTTTGGTTGTAGGAGACATGGTCCATAAAGGAACGCAACCATGACTCCCTAGTCAAGACGGCACTAGAGTAGGGGTAGCGATATTATCACCATATCTGGCCAGAATTAGCAACAAATATATCTACAATATAAGAAGATAAAATAAACATAAGCAATCACCAAAAATAAAGCGTCTATTTAAAGCATGTAAATAAACTAAAGGCATTTATATAATTGATCCCACTCAAGAATTACATAAATGATTCCAAGACTCAAATTTCAATAAATCGATAAGTCAACCATTTGACTAATTTTTAACTTTTTAAAAACTCTTGGTTCATAAATTTCTCAAATTTATTGATAGTCCATTCAATTCTCACATATTAGTGAAAACCAAACGTTGAGTTCAACTAACATCGACATCAACTACTTACCCAAGGTAGAAGGGGTACACATGGATTTAACAACAGGTCCTATATGCCCACCGACGAACAAGGGATTCATAATGATTCAATTTAGAAAGACTATATCTCAATTTTAAAAGAGTGAGATCTCATCATCCATTAAAAACTCATTTAAGTGAACAATATAGGTGAGTTTAAGTGAACGATGACTTGTTAAAACATCATATGTTATAACTATTCTAACTAACACGTGGGAATGAATCAATATTCATCGATTTAGGTGGTTTGTTTTAGGCGGAAAAAGATGAAAAACATAAATAAAACAAGCACATAAAACCTAGTGTGGCCTAACAAAAACGATACAAGGTCGGAATCCAATCAAATTGGACCCTATAAAATACAAATTGGAATCCTTCAAAAGGACCCTATCTCCAAAAGCAAGGCTCCAAGGACTCCGTCTTGAATCACCAAAAGGAATGGCAAAACTTCAATCTCCTCTTCTTTTACCACTAACTATTACATGAAAAACCTATTTACATATAATCTAGGATAAAAGAAAAGAAAATACAAGGTGGAGATATGAAAATCCCAAAATCACATTTTCATCATTACGAAAATGCAATTTAAAACAAAAACTTAGGCCACACTAGATATAAAACGCAATCAAATATAAACGCATTCATCTACTAAAACAAAAATTTCATACATCCATATGCATGAAAAACACAAACCACCTACTAAAAATATGTTTAAGTGAAAATTTCATAAAAATTCACCTATTAACATAAAAATCAATCATGTCATACATAAATTGATAAACAAAAATTAATTCAACATATCATATATAATGAATCAATTCAATAATTATTTTAAACTATTTTAAAATAAATGACATCATCTATCATAAACACTTTTATGACAATTCAATAAGGCATTTCAAAACAATATCAATTTGACTTTCAAATTACACTACAAAATAATACGCTGCTTGCGACGGAAATAATCCGTCGCAAAAGTCAAGAATCCGTCGCATCTGTCTAGTTTGCGACGGATTTGCGACGGATTATTGGCGTCGCAAAATCTGGTCGCAACAGAAAGAATTTGCGACGGAATTTTCGTCGCAAAACTTCTTGCGACGGACTTTTGTGACGGATTAATTTTTTTTTAAAAAAAGAAATAATTATAATTTAAAAAAAAATTTGCGACGGATCTTGCTACCGAATTTTCCGTCGCAAAAAAAAAAAAAAAAAAAAAAAAAAAAATTTTATTTTTTTTTTGTATTCATTGAATTCTGTATGGCGTATATAGTTTTTGTATAATTACAAGTGGCAAATTGTATAAATCTCAATACATGAAAACGATGAATACTATATAAACTACACAAATCTTACTTACTTCGTCGATGTGGGACAAATTTTTCCTGTTTTTGCGACAGACTTTGCGACGGATTTGCTGTTTGCGACGGATTTTGCTACTGTATATTCGTCGCAAAAAAAAAAAAAAAAAAAAAAAAAATTCCTTTGCTACGGATTTGCTACGGATTTTTTTTTTTTTGTTTTTTTTGTTTGCGACGGAAAATTCGGTAGCAAACTCCGTCGCAATTTTTTTTTTCCATTTTTCCTAATTTTCGAAATTCTTTATTTAAATTAAATTCGTAAATTATTATCCACCTTGATTTGGACAGCGATGGCTGCATTTTCCGTCGAAATGTTGCGCGCTAAATTTTGCGATGCAAATTGCGACTTTTAAATCCGCTACAATTTCCTCAAAAATTAGTCGCAAAGATCCGTCGCTCTAACGATCCGTCGTAAAATCCGTCGCAAATGTTTTTTTTGCGACGGAATTGTTGTCCGTCACAAAAATACCGTCGCAAGGTGAGCATTTTTTTGTAGTGTTAAAAACAAAATGAATCAATCATATTAATTCAAAAATAAAACATTTCGGCCAATACAAATAAAAATAACAAAAACAATTTTTTTTTTTTTATTTTGTTTCGGCCAAAATAATTTTACACATATATATATAAACAATTATTCTTATTAAATCATATTTAACAAAAAAATCGACATATATATATATATATATATATATATATATAGAGAGGAGATATAGTGAGTCCCTATATCTAATTGAGTCCCTAAGTCCTATTCTCATCCATTGGATTAAGAGAGAATGGATGGCTGAGATTAAGCCTACAATAATTACATATCAGAATAAAAAAAAAAAAAAACAAAACAAAATAATTATAGGAGAAAGTGTACGTAAGTTCCTAGGTCATTCATTAAAACCAAAAACAGTTGAGAGACATTGTTCATCTCAGTGACTCTTCGATTTCACGCAGGTATCTTATTGTTCCTGCTTCTTCCTCTTCATTTTATATAGATTGCTGTCATTGTAATTGGTTTTTTTTTTGGCGTCAGTTTTCTCTTAATTTTTTTTTTTTTTTGTGCAATATTTTGTTATTTTGACATTGAATCTCTGTAACTTGATGGATAATCTTCAGATTATACCAGTTGAAGGTATATTCGTGGTTTTTTTTTTTTTTTGTTTTTTTTTTTTTTTTTGTGTTTGATGTTATGAATTAGGTTATATTTGAGTTTCGATTTTTTGGATGTAATTTGAAATTAATTTGTTGGTACTGATTTGTAGGTGAGGTAAATCAAGGGTTAGAGGAAGGGCAATTTTGCAGGTCTGTGGAGGATGCTTTTACTCCGTTTGTTGGAAAGCAGTTTGAGAGTATAGAAGAAGCTATACAATTCTACAAGATTTATGCATTGGCTTGCGGTTTCGATGTTCGTCGTTATACGACGAAAAAGTGGCGCGATGGTACAGTGAAAACGAAACTTTTGGTCTGTAATCGGGAAGGTTTTTGGAAGCCAAAGAAGAAATTGGAAGGTAATGACGTTGATGCTGAGAAGCAGGAGAGGAGGAAGAAAATTCATCGTGTAGGATGTAAGGCTAGAATGAGGTTATTCATGATGAATGGAATTGTGTGCGTTGATAAGTTCAATGAGTACCATAACCATGAACTTGTATCAGTCGAAAACAGGGAGTTTCAAAAACTTGCGAGGCATGCATCCGGCGTACCACAAGGAACTCATTGTTTCTAATTCAAGGGTTAGTTTACATTTACTTACATTGGTATTTGTAGAATTAAATTGATGATTTATGGTGTTTTTAAATTAAAAAGGGTTAAAAGTTTCGAAAAAATTGAAGAACATTGGCACATATATTACATAGTAGTTTCGTTTCTTTTTTTTGTTTAACAGTTGCTCTGTTACAGAAATATAGTGGCGAACTGTTTTGAATACATTTATTTGTTTAATTGATATTCTGTTTCGTTTATTATTTATTTTTGTTTCAGTATATAATGTTTGTAACAGTTTCTTATTTAATTTTTGGACAGTTGAATATAGGGGCAACGAAGACATATCGTATGTTGAAAGAGCAAGTTAATGGGTACCAAAACATTGGCGCTAGCTTGGCAGATTTTAAGAATTTTCATACGGCTGTTAAGTGTTTCATTCATGAAAGAGATGGGCAACTCTTTGTTGACCATTTCAAGAGCATGAAAGAGACAAGAGCGGGGTTCTATTTTGACTACGATATAGATGAAGATGGAAGCTTAAGGAGGGCTATATGGGCTGATGGTTACGCTAGAAAAAACTACGGTGTCTTTGGAGATGCAGTAGCATTTGATCCAACCTACTCAACAAACAGGTACTCAATGGTATTCACTCCGTTTACAGGGGTTGACAACCATAGAAAATCCGTTACGTTTGCTGGAGCATTAATAGCTAAGGAGGATTACGAATCGTTTAATTGGGTGTTTAGTAGGTTCCTTCACGCAATGGATGGAAAGGAACCTGAGTATATTATAACTGATCAAGATCCGGGCATTATCAAGTCAGTGAATAGTGTTTTCAAGAAAGCGCGACATCGGTTTTGTATGTGGCACATTATGAATAAGGTTCCTACCAAGTTCGGGGCTAATAAGGCAGATTATCAGATTTTTCTGAAGAAGTTGAATGCTATTATTTGGGATGCAAACATTGAACCTGAAGAGTTCGACATGAGATGGGTTGAAACAATGGAGGAGCACGGTGTTGGTGTAGGTGATTGGTTTGAAGAGGCATTTGCTATTAGGAAGCAGTGGGTCATTGCTCATTGTAAGGACCTGAAAATGGGTGGTATTATGAGGACGACTCAGCGGTCGGAGAGTGAGAACAGTTTTTTTAAGAAGTTTGAGCACAAATATGGTACGTTGGTTGAGTTTTGGATGCGCTTTGAAAGCGCTATGGACCAACAAAGACACAACTACAAAAAGTTAGACAATGCAAGCTCTCAATCATCAGCAAAACTGATTGGATCGACGGAGTTAGAGAAGCATGGTGTTACTGTCTTCACTGATGTAATTTTTAAGGAGTTCCAAAAGGAGTTGATGTCTTCAATGACTACATGTAGGTGTGTTGGGTTTAGGGTAGAAGATGGCTATGAAATTTCTTCAGTGAAGGATGCTGAAAGGGATTTAGTTGTCGAGGTTTGTTACAGCACAGGTACGTTTTTTACTTTATTTTGTCAGCAAACTTTAAATTAAGTTGTAGTTACGTTTAGAATAAGTAATATTTTCGATCTTAGTAGACAGTATTTATAATTTGTTGAGTTGTTTTTTTTTTTGGTTTTCGTATTTTGTAGCGACGAAATCTGCAACCTGTAGCTGCGGTCTGTTCCATAGTTGGGGTATTGTGTGTCGTCACGTCATTTGGATTTATGCTGGGCTCGGATGTAATAAATTACCCGATGAATCGATCCCAATACGTTGGAGAAAGGACGCGTTAGATCATTCTGCGTTGACATTTGGTAGTATGGACTCCTTAAAGGGGAAGCCTATCGAAGACGATCAATTGGAGTTGTCTACATTGTGGGCTGAGTTCCACCAGACTGTTAGTGTTGTTCGTGCTCATGGGAAGAATTCAGTGGAGTCTCTCTGCAAATTAGTAAAGGAGTTTAGGTTGGGCCTTTCGAATAATTGTGAAAACTTGAGCAAAGATAAAGAAATGGAGCAGCTACTTGGTTGTAAGGTTAGTACAGAAATTTCAGTACTACCGCCTAAACAATCTAAGAATAAAGGTACGGCGAAACGATTGACTTCTATGAAAAGTAAAGCGGTTGAGGTTGCGAAGAAGCCGAAGAGGATGTGTAAGAATTGCAAACAGATGGCTAATCACGATAAAAGGAATTGTCCGAACCCCTATGTCGAAAGCTTGGAGCTTGTGGAAGAGTTGAATTGAGTGAAGATGACTAGTTTTTTTTTTTTTTTTGTGGTCTGCATTTCTGATGTAGTTGGTACGTCTTGGTTGTCTTTTTCTTAGTTTTTGTTTGGTTTTGTTTTGGTTGTAATTTTATTGAATTTGGAATTTGGAATGTTTTCTTTTGGATAACAAATGTAATTTGGTTGGCAGATTTTTGAAATTGAAGTTATTTTAATTTTTATATTTTAATAGTTTCGTTTGAATTTAATTTCTGTTACCACTTTAAATAGTAATAGTTACAGTTACAATTTGAAAACGTATTTGTTTCTATTTTATAGAGAAGTACTGTAGTTACGTTTAATTTGTTTATCCATTGCAACTATATTGAAATAATGTTTCGTTTTTAGTAACATTTGATTGGTAATGTAAAATAAAGATTTTTGAAGTAGAAGTAATTCGAAAGTATAGTAATAGTTTTGAGTAAAAGTAATTACTGTTACAACTATAAGTATGCTTAGTAGTTGCAATTTTATATACTAATTATTTCGTAAAAAAATATGCTTTCCAGTTGAGTAATTAAAATTGCCAGCCAGACATTAACAAGTTCAAATTAGTTCATACATTAATAGAAAACATGGTAAAGTAGACATTGTTTCGTTCACTTAAGCCGATAATAATAATAGACCGACGGACATTGTTCTAATAAACCGGTCTAAATTTGCAAAAAATTCAAAAAGTTGCAAACTTTTATTTTTTCCTGGCGATCTCATCGGCACGCTTACGCTTTTCTTTCAACTTTTCCCAAAGCGGTTGCTTGTTTTTGTTGAATCTGTTGTACGTCGCAAGGAAACCTTCACGGATGTTGTTAATATCCGAGAGTAACAGCGATGCAGCGAGTTGTACGCTTAGATAACGACGTTGGACCTTTGCAGTGAGATTATCGTCTTCAAATATCGATCCCTCAAAAAGCGCCATGTGCATCATAGTGTACAATCCCGATTCCGGGTTGTTTGGAAATTGTGTTTGCCACTCCAAATCAATAACGCGTGTGTTAAAGTTGCCAATTTCAGCAGCTAGAGGGAAGCCCTTAGTGTCCAAGTAGTCACTCAAACAACTTGACTGCAAAAACGTTAAAAAACGATCAACAAATAATGATTATCTAGAAAACATAAAGAAATAAGAGCTGCGTATAGTGACGTACAATTGTCTTCGCAGCTGAGTTATAAACAATGGACATCCTCGAAGGGTTGGGCCAATATTGGTTATCTAGAACGTCAATGGTGCTGTTATTAAAGTTAACAACTACGCAGGCGTAGTGCTTGTTAAATAGTACGGGAACAAATAATAATGCGCCGCCGAAATTGAATGAAGAACCCCATGACTCAGCCATCAAGTCCCATTTCTCAAACATGGCATCCACAATTGGATTTCGCTGAGTCGACCCCTCTTCCAATTGCATTAGTTGACTTAAATATTCCTGTGAAGCGAACACATTTGATTATAGAGACATTTGAAAGTAATATAAAATGTGGTGACATTATTTAAACAGAAGGTTTTCAAAGTTAAAGCTTACCAGACTTATAATAAAGTTGAAACTATTTTTCGTAGTTTAGGAAACTGTTATATTAAAAAAATGAAACAGTAAGCGAAACGATAGTCAAGGGGTAAAAAATTACCATGTGGTTGAGACCGAAGAAGGCCATGGTTGGTATCTCATTCTCAAGTGACTCTAAATAATTTAGAAGCTTACACCAACAATGAACGACCACCGGGGTTACGTCTCTATCAGGCAAGAGCGAGTAAATATCCTTCCTGCGGAGGATATCACCGTTTCCGTAGTCAGCGACTACTTCGCTGCATAATGTACCCGAAAAAAAAAAGGAAAACAATGTTAAGAAGTACATGGGTAAAAAGGTTTAAAAAAAAAAAAAAAGGTTATGAGCAGATTGAAACTAACTCGGGGTCCAAGCCTGTGTCATCCACAAAGCAGTAGTCGGCAACCTCCCTTCGTAACATTGGCATAGGAGCAGTTAACTTCTGATTATTCCTCATGAATCTCGATATTACCAACCCTTCACTGTCAGGATTTCCGCAGTTAAGAGTACATCCTAGACCATCCCCGCCACCACGGGACCGACTCCTTATAACAGATAAATTTTTAGAACCAACGGCGTGGGCTTCCTGAGTAGGTTGTTCAGGAGTGTGTACTTCATCCTCGACTTCAGGCTGCGGTAAATGAGGGCGCCTTCCAGATGAGTCGGAGTTGTCCACTTCAATATTGCGCTTCCGTTTGTTAGATTTCGAACGAGTAGTAGATCCTTTTTCTGAATTTTCTGTGGCGACATTCAGGGATTTCGTAACACGAGCTGCTGATGTATTGGGAGGTTCGTCAACGGCTTCAGATGCAACTGATACTGGTAAATGTGTAGGCACCTCAAATTCAACACCAACATCGTTGTTGACTACTCCATTAGTCTGAGCCCCATCATTATTGATAACAGCATTGTTCATGTCGGCGTAGCCATGGTGAATAACATCATTAATCTCAGCCGTCGTGTACAAGTTTGGGGAGAATGTTGACTGAACGAGGTCAATAGTTTCTTGAAGGTGATCATCAGTTATATCGACGTCAGAGGATCTAGATTGGTCAAGTGATTCAGTTGAAGGGTGTGGACTAACAACTTTGTCAACGTTGGGATTGTCTGACCTTTGCGGGGAATGGACGGTGTGAATATCATCGACAACCTGCCTAACTTGTGAAGGGGACGCATCCTGCAGTACTGGCGCTTTGTCGGAAGCTACCTTCATCCTCAAAGCAATGTCAACAACTTCGTCAACATAACTATGAAGAGCTGGGTCCTCAAAAAAAGCCTGAGTCGATTGCGTAGGAGTAAAATCAGGAAGAGGGATCCCAGGTGTGGTGAGGGACCTGATCTTCGAGGCAGCGTCAACATACCAGTTGTGAAAAGCAATTGCATTACGATGCATATGAAGATAAAGCTCGTGGGCAGGCTGCGACAGAAAATTAAAAAACAGAATTACAATTAACAGACAATTAATAATGACATGGCTAAAATTAATAATTAAATAATTACGATGAGTACTTACATCAGTTGCTTTTGAATGCAACTGCCGATCATTTTCAAGACCTGGAGGGATACGGATCTTGATGAAGCTTTCAGAATCATTCATCTCGGGTAGAGTGGACGGGCTACCATTACAAACATTAACAGGGGGCGTATCTCGGTGCTGACCATTCTTGTGGAGCTTGATAGTTGGGTCGAGGCAATGAGGATAATGGGCCGATCAGTGTCTGTCTTCCCAGACTACCACCAAGTAACTCACCTTTAATCCTTTCTTCCAATTTCTTTTTATCCCAATGCTTTATCAATGGGATATCAGTTGGTGACGATTTACCGCGAAAATCGTAGCGATGAAAATAGGTAATCATAAGAAAGGGTAAGCAACCACCCAAACACTTACCAAGGTACCACCCGGGATATCTTGCCTCTACCGATTCGTCGAGAATGTAACTACACGATCGTCTTGACTAATCTGCTAACATCCTCAACAGCAGCAAGTATCTTAAAATCGACAGAGCTATTAAGGGTGGGACAGAGAAATATAGACATGCTATACACAACAAATAGCCTTAAAAATCTATCGCCTCCTTCCTTGTCCTTCTTAATTTCGTTAAAAAGACGGCCTAAAGGGATAGGGGCACCAGGTTTTCTGATGCCGAATTCGGACCTCCAACGGTCCTTCAGAATCCTAACTTCTTCCTCATTCTCATCCTTCTTTGGGCGATGCTTGATAACCTTTAGAGAGTTTGGTCCCAATGGAAGCAAGAAACAATCATGTACGTCATGTTTAGTAACCATAAACTTGTCGAAATCAGAAGCATGAAACACGTTACTACGGTCTTTGAATGCATTAACAAAATGGTGCAGATCGTCAACTGGAAAATTCTTGAAGTTAATATGAAACAACCCACCAAAACCAATTCTATTAATTGCTTCCTTCTGGACAGTGTTAAACTTCTCCATCAGATTCACGAGATTGCGAGGACGACACCTGATATGATAGGTAGGATCCGTACTCACGGCATTCTCGAGAACTTCAGCAGATTCATCAGCCATCTAACAAGAAAGAAGAACAGTAAGAAGTTAGATTCAATTAAAAAAATTTAAAAAGTAAACGAAACTATTAACCACAGCTAATGAAAATCTAAGCGTAATAATCGAAACTGTATTACTATTTAATCAAAGATGAAAATAATTATACACTATTCTGTACAAATTGAAAGGTAAATCATTTATCAGAAAATATTCTGTAAAATAAAAGGTAAATAATTTATCAGAAAATATTCTGTAAAATATCCTATATTAACTGAAAAAATTTGGAAAAACAGTAAGAGATTGGAAAAACAAAATAACAGTACAACAATGGATAAGAATCGAAAAACATGCATACAATCTAAGACATGCAAATTGAAATATCTAATTCAAAAAACGAGTACAAAATTAGAAAAAAACGAAAAAAAAAAAAAAAACTTACATTATTTGATTTAGAGGTTGAAGAAGATGAAGATGTTGAATAACTCATAAATGTCGAAAAAGATGAATGGAGGAGATGAATACAACTGAAAATGGGAGATGAAGTGAAGAAGAATTGGGAGAGTCAAGTGAATGAATTTGGAGTGAAAAAAAATGAAGTCTGTCTTGGAAAAAGAATGAACGACGCATTGAACAACCCAATTCATTTTTTTTTTTTTTTTTTTTTATTTCTTTAATTATTCATTAATGAGGCTGAGATTTTTGTTGGATTAATATGAGCCGTAGATCCCCTAAGATCTAACGGATGAAAAAGGGACTTAGGGACTTAATTAAAGTTGGGGGACTTAATATAAACCAATTCTATATATATATATATATATATATATATATATATATATATATATATATATATATATATATATATATATATATATATATATAAATTTCGAACCATTTAATATATGCAAAATTAATTGACATTTATAATTTCATAAATTATGTCACAAATTTTATTATCATATAATAAACTTTATAATTATCATATAATCATATTATTTCGATTTTAATCATATTTAAACCAAAAATAAGTGTCATACATTATAAATAATGATCATATCAAAATATTTACATATAACAAATTTGCATATCAATTTAATTTAATCATTCTAACAATTTAAAACAATTAAATTAAACTAAAAAAATTCGAAAATTAAAAAAAAATTTGGAAATGCCGAGATGAAATAAAAATATAAACGATTTTATATTTTCAATTTTAATCCATATTAAAATCATTTTGAGCCTAATGCTCTGATACCACTTGTAGAAATATGAAACTCGATATTGCTACTAAAATGTTAATCGTATTAACATGCCCAAGATTATACAAAACGATAATAATATGAATTACAAGATCATAGAAATAACCTTTCTTATACTTCAATGAAAGGCCTAAGAACCTCCTAAAACGTACCCGAATTACGTTTTACAAACCAATATATAGAAATAACCTTTCTTAACTTCGATGAAAGGCCTAAGAACTACCTAAAAACGTACCCGAATTACGTTTTACAAACCAATATTCAACGTAGAATATCTCTTATCAATTGCACCCAAAACGCCTTATGAAATGCCTTGTGTTTATACTAGAAAACAAGGTATATATTACAAATAATATATGAAGTGAATTGGAAATGTGATGAGTGAAAAATATGAGACAAAATCTCCCTTTTTCTTCTCCTTCTACACGACACAAACACACATAAAACAACCAACAATTACTACTAAACTTATGAGTAAATAAGTTAGTATATAAGTGTGTTTAGTGGGTAGTTTTAGGAGTTAGTGGGGGGTAGTTTATTTAGTAGTGATGAAGGGAGGTTAATCAAACATTAACTACCCATTACATACTAAATAAAACAAACTAAAAACACTATATTACATACACATCACACGACACACTTACTAAGTGTGTATGTGTATTTTGTTTTTAGTATTTAAATGTACATTACATGTAAAATAATATGTATAATACGTATTTAATTAATTGATTATCGTATAATACAATAGATTAAATAACATAACTTATAGCCTCATTTCAACTATAAATATCAAATATATTTATAATATTAATGTAGCTCATAACTATCATACATATGTGAATTAACACTTAATTCAGCTCAACTAGCTGAATTAACATTTAATTCAAATTTCACCCACTAATATAACAATAAACTATTTAATCACATTAAATAATTATTCAAATACATTTCCAAATTTCTAACTGCTTAGATATATTTAAGGCATCAATGTAATCACATTACATTTCATAAAATCGTCCTGTAGGTGTGACCGATAAGGACCGGTGATCACCGCCATCTATATGTGATAACGTCAAACTTTCTAGCAAGCCAACCGTTCTGGATATCGTTAATCGGTGATTTTAAATACAAGTATCCTTTGTGATCCTGTAAGAGATTTAATAAATTAATCACACTAGCTGTGGAGGACACGGCTCAACAATCTCCCACTTGTCCTTACAAGTGTATGTGTGTGATTAACGATTCTCATATCCATATAAATCTCCCACTCAATGGTAGACAATTTGCAAAGTCGTACTTCCGCAAGGTCGTATCTAACAAGTGATCGTATCAAGAGTGGTTTCCTCGACTAGAGAGCAACTAACTGATATACAAATGTATTCACAACATTCGAGCATGGCCATGCATTTCAGTTACTACTCCTCGAGTGGCCCTGAGATTAAAAAACGATAAGATTGGATATTTTCCTTGACTCGAATCTTGCAGATTAAAGCACAGTATGAAATGACCCAGAAAAAATCTACTCGGCCTCCTTTGACGGTGCGACCACGAGAAAGAAACCAAAGTCACCCAAAACTGCCCTTATCTCAAGAAACAGTCGACAGTCAAAAGAATCGACTCTAGGAACACAATGAACGTCCTATCCACGACCAGGCAAAAATGTCTGTACATTTAGGACTTCATTTAAGTGGTCACTATGTCCTACGCAGTATCCTCTATACCTCGCATATGTGTTTGATCAGACATCACATGTCCTTATGGTTATTGAACCTACCATCAATCAACCCACAATCTAATCACCTAGAGTTATCAGCTCACTTTGGTGATTATGGACAAAACATATATAAAGTAAATCAGTTCACTCAGTGGCGTTCAAAATTGTCACACAATCCACATGAAATACTATATATAAAATAATAATTTTGATGATTACAAAGTAGTAATGTTAACAGATACATTATCTAAAAACAAACTAATGAAAATCAGGAACACTCTTCAGTCCCATTGATACAACATGTTCAACATGCTTATTGTACGACAATGGCTTCGTGAGAGGGTCCGCTATGTTGTCATCCGTGACAACCTTGCAAATCTCTATCTCCTTTTGCTCCACGTAATCTCGTATCATATGAGCCTTCCGCAACACATGTCTAGACTTATTGCTAGATTTAGGCTCTTTAGCTTGGAATATGGCACCACTGTTATCACAATAAACAGTGATTGGGTCATTCGCACTAGGAACTACCATTAGTCCTTGTAAGAACTGACGCATCCATATTGCCTCTTTAGCTGCCTCGGAAGCTGCAATATACTCAGATTCTGTAGTGGAATCTGCTGTGACTGATTGCTTGGAACTTTTCCAACTCACTGCAGCACCATTAAGTGTAAAAACGAATCCGGATTGAGATTTGGAATCATCTCTATCCGTTTGGAAACTAGCATCTGTGAAACCTTTTGCACATAACTCTTTGTCTCCACCATATACTAACATCCAACCCTTAGTTCTTCTCAAGTACTTGAGGATGTTCTTAACAGCAATCCAGTGACTTTCACCTGGATCCTTTTGTTAACGACTCGTCATACTAAGTGCGTATGCCACGTCTGGACGTGTACACATCATAGCATACATAATCGATCCTACGGCCGAAGCGTAAGGAATTCGATTCATGCGCTCTATTTCTTCTGGTGATTTGGGTGACTGAGTCTTACTTAAATGCACCCCATGAACCATCGGAAGATTATCCCTTTTTGAGTTCGTCATACTGAACCTCTCAAGAATTTTATCTATATAAGATTCTTGACTTAACGCCAACATTCTCTTGGATCTATCTCTATAGATTTGAATACCGAGTATTCTCTGTGCCTCACCTAAGTCTTTCATCTGAAAATGATTCTTTAACCATTCTTTTACAGAAGAAAGTATAGGAATGTGATTCCCTATTAACAGTATGTCATCTACATACAAAACTGGGAATGCAATATAGCTCCCACTTGATTTGACATATAAACATGGTTCCTCGACTGATCGTTTAAAACCATATTGTTTAATCACTTGGTCAAATCGATGATTCCAACTCCTCGATGCTTGCTTAAGTCCATAAATGGAACGCTTAAGTTTGCATACTTTCTTAGGATATTTTGGATCCGTGAAGCCTTCGGGTTGTACCATGTACAATTCCTCGTCTAAATAACCATTTAAGAAGGCGGTCTTCACATCCATTTGCCATATTTCATAATCATGAAATGCAGCAATCGCTAAGATAATCCGGATAGATCGAAGCATGACGACAGGTGCAAAGATATCATCGTAGTGTAAACCTTGCACTTGGGTGAAACCTTTAGCAACAAGTCGTGCTTTATAGATATCTGGTTGTCCACCTAGTGAACGTTTTATCTTATAAATCCATTTGCACTGAAGAGGTCTAACCTTTTCAGGCAAATCAACCAGATCCCATACTTCGTTCTCGTACATGGAGTCTATCTCGGAGTGCATGGCTTCAAGCCATAGCTTCGAGTCAGAACTAGTCATTGCACCTTTGTAGGTAGTCGGTTCATTACTTTCAAGAAGTAATAAATCATCTCCATTTCCTTCTTCAACGATACCAATGTATCGATCCGGAGGATAAGAGACTCGACTTGACCTCCTAGGTTCGCGAGAATAGCTACTGCAGTGGAGGTTGAAGGAATATCTTCCTCCATCACTTGTGCAGTGTCTGGTTCTGAGATTTCTGACAACTCAAAAACCCTATTACTTTGATTATTCGTGATAAACTCTTTCTCTAAGAATTTAGCACTAGCTGCAACAAAGACTCGTTGTTCAGTAGGTGAATAAAAGTAATGACCAAACATTCCTTTTGGATATCCCACAAAGTATGTTTTGACCGATCGTGGGCCTAGCTTATCGTCAGGTCTCCACTTAACGTAAGCCTCACATCCCCAAACCCGAATAAAAGACAAATCAGGAACTTTTCCTTTCCACATCTCATATGGGGTTTTGTCAGTCGCTTTAGTCGGACTTCGGTTTAGAATGAGTGCAGCAGAATTTAGAGCAAACCCCCACAATGAATCCGGTAATACCGTGTGACTCATCATGGAGCGAACCATGTCTAACAAGGTTCTATTTCTCCGTTCGGACACACCATTTAATTGTGGTGTTCCAGGTGGAGTTAATTGTGATACAATGCCACAATCCTTTAGGTGTTGATCAAATTCATTAGATAAATATTCACCACCACGATCTGATCGTAATGCCTTTATTTTTCTATCTAATTGGTTCTCAACCTTATTTTGAAAACCCTTGAATTTCTCAAAAGATTCACTTTTATGTTTCATTAAATAGACATACCCATATCTACTTAAATCATCAGTAAAAGTGATGAAATATCTATAGCCATCTCGCGCTGTGACAGACATTGGCCCACATACATCGGTATGTATTAGTCCTAGTAAGTCACTGGCTCGCATTCCAATACCTTTAAAGGATATACGAGTCATCTTTCCAATGAGACATGATTCACAAGTACCAAATGATTCATAGCCAAATGGTGAAATAATCCCATTCTTAATGAGTTTCTTTACTCGTTTTTCATTTATGTGTCCCATTCGACAATGCCATAAATACGTTTGATCTTTATCACCTAATTTTGCCTTTTTATTATTCACATGAAATATTTCTTGCGTTTGATCTAGAACATAAATACCATTCATGGAAAACGCTTGACCATAAATAACATCATTTAAAGAAAAAGTACAACAATTGTTCTTAATAATAAATGAAAAACCATGAACATCCAACATGTTAACGGAAATAATGTTCTTTGACAAACTAGGAACATAATAACAATTATCCAAACAAAGTTCCAAACCACTAGGTAAAAACAAGATGTAAGTTCCTACAGAAACAGCAGCAACCTTTGCTCCATTCCCAACACGTAAATCAACATCGCCTTTAGCCAGACGTCTTACGTCCCGGAGGCCCTGCAAGTGATTACAAATGTGAGAACCACATCCAGTATCAAATACCCAAACAGAGGAACTCGCATGATTAATTTCTATCATGTGAATATTAGATGACATACCTTGAGCTGTCGCACGTCCAGCTTTTATGTCCTCGAGGTACTTAGGACAATTCCTTCGCCAATGCCCAGACTGTTGGCAATGGTGACATTTTCCCTCCTTTTCTTTGCTCTTCTTGCCTTTTGAGTGACTTGACTCCCCAGGACCACTCTTGGGTTTAGGCTGACCTTTCTTCTTGAACTGTGGTCGCTTAGCATTGGAGGCAGCAGGTGCCTTTCCCTTTCCCTTAGACTGCATCACAAGAACATCTTTCTTGTGACTCCCACTCAAATTAAGATCTTTCTCAACTTGCACGAGCAGAGAATGAAGTTCATGAAGACTCTTCTTCATGTCATTCATGTTGTAATTCACCCTAAACTGAGTGAATCCATCATGAAGTGAGTGTAGGATACGATCAACAATGATCGAGTCTTCAAGCTTGCAACCAAGAGCTTCTAACTTCTCCACATTCTCAATCATATTAAGCATGTGGGCGCTAACAGGTTGGCCCTTTTGCAGCTTAGCCTCAAAGAAGCGTACAGCTGCATCATACCTAACAATTCTCGGAGCTTGCGAGAATTCATTAGTCAGCGTGGTGAAAATACGATTTGCACCTTGGGAAATGAAGCGACGTTGCAAATGGGAATCCATTGCATATATGAGTACGTTCTTAATCGCACCCGCTTCTTTAACAAACTCATCGTATGCAGTTCGTTGAGCTCCAGATCTAGCAGTAGGCTCAGCCGGAATTGGCTCCATGAGATACTTCAGCTTTCCGTCTGCGATGGCAGCATTCTTTAATGCCGCCTCCCATTCGGTGAAGTTACTACCATCTGACTTGAGACGATAGTTTTGGTTGTAGGAGACATGGTCCATAAAGGAACGCAACCATGACTCCCTAGTCAAGACGGCACTAGGGCCGGGGGTAGCAGTATTATCAGCCATAATACAGCAGAATTAGAAACAAATATATCTACAATATAAGAAGATAAAATAAACATAAGCAATCACCAAAAATAAAGCGTCTATTTAAAGCATGTAAATAAACTAAACGCATTTATATAATTGATCCCACTCAAGAATTACATAAATGATTCCAAGACTCAAATTTCAATAAATCGATAAGTCAACCATTTGACTAATTTTTAACTTTTTAAAAACTCTTGGTTCATAAATTTCTCAAATTTATTGATAGTCCATTCAATTCTCACATATTAGTGAAAACCAAACGTTGAGTTCAACTAACATCGACATCAACTACTTACCCAAGGTAGAAGGGGTACACATGGATTTAACAACAGGTCCTATATGCCCACCGACGAACAAGGGATTCATAATGATTCAATTTAGAAAGACTATATCTCAATTTTAAAAGAGTGAGATCTCATCATCCATTAAAAACTCATTTAAGTGAACAATATAGGTGAGTTTAAGTGAACGATGACTTGTTAAAACATCATATGTTATAACTATTCTAACTAACACGTGGGAATGAATCAATATTCATCGATTTAGGTGGTTTGTTTTAGGCGGAAAAAGATGAAAAAAACATAAATAAAACAAGCACATAAAACCTAGTGTGGCCTAACAAAAACGATACAAGGTCGGAATCCAATCAAATTGGACCCTATAAAATACAAATTGGAATCCTTCAAAAGGACCCTATCTCCAAAAGCAAGGCTCCAAGGACTCCGTCTTGAATCACCAAAAGGAATGGCAAAACTTCAATCTCCTCTTCTTTTACCACTAACTATTACATGAAAAACCTATTTACATATAATCTAGGATAAAAGAAAAGAAAATACAAGGTGGAGATATGAAAATCCCAAAATCACATTTTCATCATTACGAAAATGCAATTTAAAACAAAAACTTAGGCCACACTAGATATAAAACGCAATCAAATATAAACGCATTCATCTACTAAAACAAAAATTTCATACATCCATATGCATGAAAAACACAAACCACCTACTAAAAATATGTTTAAGTGAAAATTTCATAAAAATTCACCTAGTAACATAAAAATCAATCATGTCATACATAAATTGATAAACAAAAATTAATTCAACATATCATATATAATGAATCAATTCAATAATTATTTTAAACTATTTTAAAATAAATGGCATCATCTATCATAAACACTTTTATGACAATTCAATAAGGCATTTCAAAACAATATCAATTTGACTTTCAAATTAAAAACAAAATGAATCAATCATATTAATTCAAAAATAAAACATTTCGGCCAATACAAATAAAAATAACAAAAACAATTTTTTTTTTTTTTTTATTTTGTTTCGGCCAAAATAATTTTACACATATATATATAAACAATTATTCTTATTAAATCATATTTAACAAAAAAATCGACATATATATATATATATATATATATATATATATATATATATATATATATATATATATATATATATATATATATATATATATATATATATATATATAAATTCGAACCATTTAATATATGCAAAATTAATTGACATTTATAATTTCATAAATTATGTCACAAATTTTATTATCATATAATAAACTTTATAATTATCATATAATCATATTATTTCGATTTTAATCATATTTAAACCAAAAATAAGTGTCATACATTATAAATAATGATCATATCAAAATATTTACATATAACAAATTTGCATATCAATTTAATTTAATCATTCTAACAATTTAAAACAATTAAATTAAACTAAAAAAATTCGAAAATTAAAAAAAAATTTGGAAATGCCGAGATGAAATAAAAATATAAACGATTTTATATTTTCAATTTTAATCCATATTAAAATCATTTTGAGCCTAATGCTCTGATACCACTTGTAGAAATATGAAACTCGATATTGCTACTAAAATGTTAATCGTATTAACATGCCCAAGATTATACAAAACGATAATAATATGAATTACAAGATCATAGAAATAACCTTTCTTATACTTCAATGAAAGGCCTAAGAACCTCCTAAAACGTACCCGAATTACGTTTTACAAACCAATATATAGAAATAACCTTTCTTAACTTCGATGAAAGGCCTAAGAACTTCCTAAAAACGTACCCGAATTACGTTTTACAAACCAATATTCAACGTAGAATATCTCTTATCAATTGCACCCAAAACGCCTTATGAAATGCCTTGTGTTTATACTAGAAAACAAGGTATATATTACAAATAATATATGAAGTGAATTGGAAATGTGATGAGTGAAAAATATGAGACAAAGTCTCCCTTTTTCTTCTCCTTCTACACGACACAAACACACATAAAACAACCAACAATTACTACTAAACTTATGAGTAAATAAGTTAGTATATAAGTGTGTTTAGTGGGTAGTTTTAGGAGTTAGTGGGGGGTAGTTTATTTAGTAGTGATGAAGGGAGGTTAATCAAACATTAACTACCCATTACATACTAAATAAAACAAACTAAAAACACTATATTACATACACATCACACGACACACTTACTAAGTGTGTATGTGTATTTTGTTTTTAGTATTTAAATGTACATTACATGTAAAATAATATGTATAATACGTATTTAATTAATTGATTATCGTATAATACAATAGATTAAATAACATAACTTATAGCCTCATTTCAACTATAAATATCAAATATATTTATAATATTAATGTAGCTCATAACTATCATACATATGTGAATTAACACTTAATTCAGCTCAACTAGCTGAATTAACATTTAATTCAGCTCACCCACTAATATAACAATAAACTATTTAATCACATTAAATAATTATTCAAATACATTTCCAAATTTCTAACTGCTTAGATATATTTAAGGCATCAATGTAATCACATTACATTTCATAAAATCGTCCTATAGGTGTGACCGATAAGGACCAGCTGATCACCGCCATCTATATGACAGTAACGTCAAACTTTCTAGCAAGCCAACCGTTACCGATATACGTTAATCAGCTGATTTTAAATACAAGTATCCTTTGTGATCCTGTAAGAGATTTAATAAATTAATCACACTAACTGTGGAGGACACCAGCTCCAACAATCTCCCACTTGTCCTTACAAGTGTATGTGTGTGATTAACGATTCTCATATCCATATAAATCTCCCACTCAATGGTAGACAATTTGCAAAGTCGTACTTCCGCAAGGTCGTATCTAACAAGTGATCGTATCAAGAGTGGTTTCCTCGACTAGAGAGCAACTAACTGATAAACAAATGTATTCACAACATTCGAGCATGGCCATGAATTTCAGTTACTACTCCTCGAGTGGCCCTGAGATTAAAAAAAACGATAAGATTGGATATTTTCCTTGACTCGAATCTTGCAGATTAAAGCACAGTATGAAATGACCCAGAAAAAATCTACTCGGCCTCCTTTTACGGTGCGACCACGAGAAAGAAACCAAAGTCACCCAAAACTGCCCTTATCTCAAGAAACAGTCGACAGTCAAAAGAATCGACTCTAGGAACACAATGAACGTCCTATCCACGACCAGGCAAAAATGTCTGTACATTTAGGACTTCATTTAAGTGGTCACTATGTCCTACGCAGTATCTTCTATACCTCGCATATGTGTTTGATCAGACATCACATGTCCTCATGGTTATTGAACCTACCATCAATCAACCCACAATCTAATCACCTAGAGTTATCAGCTCACTTTGGTGATTATGGACAAAACATATATAAAGTAAATCAGTTCACTCAGTGGCGTTCAAATTTGTCACACAATCCACATGAAATACCATATATAAAATAATAATTTTGATGATTACAAAGTAGTAGTTTTAACAGATACATTATCTAAAAAACAAACTAATGAAAATCAGGAACACTCTTCAGTCTCATTGATACAACATGTTCAACATGTTTATTGTACGACAGTGGCTTCGTGAGAGGGTCCGCTATGTTGTCATCCGTGACAACCTTGCAAATCTCTATCTCCTTTTGCTCCACGTAATCTCGTATCATATGAGCCTTCCGCAACACATGTCTAGACTTATTGCTAGATTTAGGCTCTTTAGCTTGGAATATGGCACCACTGTTATCACAATAAACAGTGATCGGGTCATTCGCACTAGGAACTACCATTAGTCCTTGTAAGAACTGACGCATCCATATTGCCTCTTTAGCTGCCTCGGTCGCAATATACTCAGTTCTGTAGTGGAATCTGCTTTGGATCGATTGCTTGGAACTTTTCCAACTCATCTTTGCACCATTAAGTGTAAAAACGAATCCGGATTGAGATTTGGAATCATCTCTATCCGTTTGGAAACTAGCATCTGTGAAACCTTTTGCACATAACTCTTCGTCTCCACCATATACTAACATCCAACCCTTAGTTCTTCTCAAGTACTTTAGGATGTTCTTAACAGCAATCCAGTGACTTTCACCTGGATCCTTTTGGTAACGACTCGTCATACTAAGTGCGTATGCCACGTCTGGACGTGTACACATCATAGCATACATAATCGATCCTACGGCCGAAGCGTAAGGAATTCGATTCATGCGCTCTATTTCTTCTGGTGATTTGGGTGATTGAGTCTTACTTAAATGCACCCCATGAACCATCGGAAGATTACCCCTTTTTGAGTTCGTCATACTGAACCTCTCAAGAATTTTATCTATATAAGATTCTTGACTTAACGCCAACATTCTCTTGGATCTATCTCTATAGATTTGAATACCGAGTATTCTCTGTGCCTCACCTAAGTCTTTCATCTGAAAATGATTCTTTAACCATTCTTTTACAGAAGAAAGCATAGGAATGTGATTCCCTATTAACAGTATGTCATCTACATACAAAACTAGGAATGCAATATAGCTCCCACTTGATTTGACATATAAACATGGTTCCTCGACTGATCGTTTAAAACCATATTGTATAATCACTTGGTCAAATCGATGATTCCAACTCCTCGATGCTTGCTTAAGTCCATAAATGGAACGCTTAAGTTTGCATACTTTCTTAGGACTTTTTGGATCCGTGAAGCCTTCGGGTTGTACCATGTACAATTCCTCGTCTAAATAACCATTTAAGAAGGCGGTCTTCACATCCATTTGCCATATTTCATAGTCATGAAATGCAGCAATCGCTAAGATAATCCGGATAGATCGAAGCATGACGACGGGCGCAAAAATATCATCGTAGTGCAAACCTTGCACTTGGGTGAAACCTTTAGCAACAAGTCGTGCTTTATAGATATCTGGTTGTCCACCTAGTGAACGTTTTATCTTATAAATCCATTTGCACTGAAGAGGTCTAACCTTTTCAGGCAAATCAACCAGATCCCATACTTCGTTCTCGTACATGGAGTCTATCTCGGAGTGCATGGCTTCAAGCCATAGCTTCGAGTCAGAACTAGTCATTGCACCTTTGTAGGTAGTCGGTTCATTACTTTCAAGAAGTAATAAATCATCTCCATTTCCTTCTTCAACGATACCAATGTATCGATCCGGAGGATAAGAGACTCGACTTGACCTCCTAGGTTCCGCAGGAATAGCTACTGCAGTGGAGGTTGAAGGAATATCTTCCTCCATCACTTGTGCAGTGTCTGGTTCTGAGATTTCTGACAACTCAAAAACCCTATTACTTTGATTATTCGTGATAAACTCTTTCTCTAAGAATTTAGCACTAGCTGCAACAAAGACTCGTTGTTCAGCAGGTGAATAAAAGTAATGACCAAACATTCCTTTTGGATATCCCACAAAGTATGTTTTGACCGATCGTGGGCCTAGCTTATCGTCAGGTCTCCACTTAACGTAAGCCTCACATCCCCAAACCCGAATAAAAGACAAATCAGGAACTTTTCCTTTCCACATCTCATATGGGGTTTTGTCAGTCGCTTTAGTCGGACTTCGGTTTAGAATGAGTCTGTGAGAATTTAGAGCAAACCCCCACAATGAATCCGGTAATACCGTGTGACTCATCATGGAGCGAACCATGTCTAACAAGGTTCTATTTCTCCGTTCGGACACACCATTTAATTGTGGTGTTCCAGGTGGAGTTAATTGTGATACAATGCCACAATCCTTTAGGTGTTGATCAAATTCATTAGATAAATATTCACCACCACGATCTGATCGTAATGCCTTTATTTTTCTATCTAATTGGTTCTCAACCTTATTTTGAAAACCCTTGAATTTCTCAAAAGATTCACTTTTATGTTTCATTAAATAGACATACCCATATCTACTTAAATCATCAGTAAAAGTGATGAAATATCTATAGCCATCTCGCGCTGTGACAGACATTGGCCCACATACATCGGTATGTATTAGTCCTAGTAAGTCACTGGCTCGCATTCCAATACCTTTAAAGGATATACGAGTCATCTTTCCAATGAGACATGATTCACAAGTACCAAATGATTCATAGCCAAAAGGTGAAATAATCCTATTCTTAATGAGTTTCTTTACTCGTTTTTCATTTATGTGTCCCATTCGACAATGCCATAAATACGTTTGATCTTTATCACCTAATTTTGCCTTTTTATTATTCACATGAAATATTTCTTGCGTTTGATCTAGAACATAAATACCATTCATGGAAAACGCTTGACCATAAATAACATCATTTAAAGAAAAAGTACAACAATTGTTCTTAATAATAAATGAAAAACCATGAACATCCAACATGTTAACGGAAATAATGTTCTTTGACAAACTAGGAACATAATAACAATTATCCAAACAAAGTTCCAAACCACTAGGTAAAAACAAGATGTAAGTTCCTACAGAAACGGCAGCAACTTTTGCTCCATTCCCAACACGTAAATCAACATCGCCTTTAGCCAGACGTCTTACGTCTCGGAGGCCCTGCAAGTGATTACAAATGTGAGAACCACATCCAGTATCAAATACCCAAACAGAGGAACTCGCATGATTAATTTCTATCATGTGAATATTAGATGACATACCTTGAGCCGTCATGACGTCCGACCTTTTATGTCCTCGAGGTACTTAGGACAATTCCTTCGCCAATGCCCAGACTGTTGGCAATGGTGACATTTTCCCTCCTTTTCTTTGCTCTTCTTGCCTTTTGAGTGACTTGACTCCCCAGGACCACTCTTGGGTTTAGGCTGACCTTTCTTCTTGAACTGTGGTCGCTTAGCATTGGAGGCGTGAGTGCCTTTCCCTTTCCTTAGGCTGCATCACAAGAACATCTTTCTTGTGACTCCCACTCAAATTAAGATCTTTCTCAACTTGCGGCGAGAGAATGAAGTTCATGAAGACTCTTCTTCATGTCATTCATGTTGTAATTCACCCTAAACTGAGTGAATCCATCATGAAGTGAGTGTAGGATACGATCAACAATGATCGAGTCTTCAAGCTTGCAACCAAGAGCTTCTAACTTCTCCACATTCTCAATCATATTAAGCATGTGGGCGCTAACGAGTTGGCCCTTTGCGACTTAGCCTCAAAGAAGCGTACAGCTGCATCATACCTAACAATTCTCGGAGCTTGCGAGAATTCATTAGTCAGCGTGGTGAAAATGCGATTTGCACCTTGGGAAATGAAGCGACGTTGCAAATGGGAATCCATTGCATATATGAGTACGTTCTTAATCGCACCCGCTTCTTTAACAAACTCATCGTATGCAGTTCGTTGAGCTCCAGATCTAGCAGTAGGTTCAGCCGGAATTGGCTCCATGAGATACTTCAGCTTTCCGTCTGCGATAGCAGCATTCTTTTATGCCGCCTCCCATTCGGTGAAGTTACTACCATCTGACTTGAGACGATAGTTTTGGTTGTAGGAGACATGGTCCATAAAGGAACGCAACCATGACTCCCTAGTCAAGACGGCACTAGGGCCGGGGGTAGCATTATTATCAGCCATAATAAAGCAGAAATAGCAACAAATATATCTACAATATAAGAAGATAAAACAAACATAAGCAATCACCAAAATAAAGCGTCTATTTAAAACATGTAAATAAACTAAAAGCATTTATATAATTGATCCCACTCAAGAATTACATAAATGATTCCAAGACTCAAATTTCAATAAATCGATAAGTCAACCAATTGACTAATTTTTAACCTTTTAAAAACTCTTGGTTCATAAATTTCTCAAATTTATTGATAGTCCATTCAATTCTCACATATTAGTGAAAACCAAACGTTGAGTTCAACTAACATCGACATCAACTACTTACCCAAGGTAGAAGGGGTACACATGGATTTAACAACAGGTCCTATATGCCCACCGACGAACAAGGGATTCATAATGATTCAATTTAGAAAGACTATATCTCAATTTTAAAAGAGTGAGATCTCATCATCCATTAAAAACTCATTTAAGTGAACAATTTAGGTGAGTCTAGGTGAACGATGACTTGTTAAAACATCATATGTTTAAAAAAAGGTTAAAACATCATATGTTATAACTATTTTAGCTAACACGTGGGAATGAATCAATATTCATCGATTTAGGTGGTTTGTTTTAGGCGGAAAAAGATGAAAAACATAAATAAAAACAAGCACATAAAACCTAGTGTGGCCTAACAAAACGATACAAAGGCGGAATCCAATCAAATTGGACCCTATAAAATACAAATTGGAATCCTTCAAAAAGGACCCTATCTCCAAAAGCAAGGCTCCAAGGACGCCGTCTTGGATCACCAAAAAAATGGCAAAACTTCAATCTCCTCTTCTTTTACCACTAACTATTACATGAAAAACCTATTTACATATAATCTAGGATAAAAGAAAAGAAAATACAAGGTGGAGATGTGAAAATCCCAAAATCACATTTCCATCATTACGAAAATGCAATTAAAAAAAACTTCGGCCACACTAGATATAAAACGCAATCAAATATAAACGCATTCATCTACTAAAACAAAAATTTCATACATCCATATGCATGAAAAACACAAACCACCTACTATAAATATGTTTAAGTGAAATTTTCATAAAAATTCACCCATTAACATAAAAATCAATCATGTCATACATAAATTGATAAACAAAAATTAATTCAACATATCATATATAATGAATCAATTCAATAATTATTTTAAACTATTTTAAAATAAATGGCATCATCTATCATAAACACTTTTATGACAATTCAATAAGGCATTTCAAAACAATATCAATTTGACTTTCAAATTAAAAACAAAATGAATCAATCATATTAATTCAATTTTAATAAATTTCGGCCAATACAAATAAAAATAACAAAAACAATTTTTTTTATTTTGCATATATTAAAAGTTTCGAAATTTTTTTTCATATATATATATATACATGTCGATTTTTGTTGTTAAATATGATTTAATAAAAATAATTGTTTATATATATATGTGTTTAGTGGGTAGTTTTAAGTTAGTGGGGGGTAGTTTATTTAGTAGTGATGGTGAGTAGTAAATAACCACCTATTAACCACCTATTATCACTAAAATAAACAAAATAAAAACAACTTCAATACATACATATCACACGACACAAATGTGTGTGTATTGTGTGTATTTTGTTTTTAGTATCTTATATGTACAATACATATAAAATCATATGTATAATATGTATTTAATTAATTGATTATCGTATAATACAATAAATTAAATAACACAACTTATAGCATCATTTTAACTATAAATATCAAATATATTTATAATATTAATGTAGCTCATAACTATTATACATATGTGAATTAACACTTAATCCAGCTCAACTAGCTGAATTAACATTTAATTCAGCTCACCCACTAATATAACAATAATCTATTTAATCACATTAAATAATTATTCAAATACATTTCCAAATTTCTAACTGCTTAGATATATTTAAGGCATCAATGTAATCACATTACATTTCATAAAATCGTCCTATAGGTGTGACCGATAAGGACCAGCTGATCACCGCCATCTATATGACAGTAACGTCAAACTTTCTAGCAAGCCAACCGTTACCGATATACGTTAATCAGCTGATTTTAAATACAAGTATCCTTTGTGATCCTGTAAGAGATTTAATAAATTAATCACACTAACTGTGGAGGACACCAGCTCCAACATGGTGTGCCAGCATATAGTGACGGAGCTTTTTAGATGCCCATACTAATGCCAAGCAACTTTTCTCGACGGGTGCGTACCGAGTTTCATAGTCGAGGAATTTCTTGCTGATGTAGTAGATTGGATGTTCTTCACCGTTGACTTCTTGGGCGAGCATGGCGCCCATTGCAGTTGACGTTGTTGTAAGGTAGAGTGATAAGGGTAGGTCTTTCTGTGGTGGTCTTAAGACTGGGGGTTTGGATAACAATTCCTTCACCTTATCGAATGCTTGCTGACACGCTTCGTCCCATTCCACGTGGTCAGTTTTCCTCAGCTTTTTGAAGATTGGTTCACATATCATGGTTAATTTGCTTATGAAACGGGAGATGTATTGGACTTGACCTAGGAAGCTTCGAATTTCATCCAGGTTCTTGGGTGGTTGCATCGCCATTATCGCCTTTATTTTCGAGGGGTCGACCTCGATGCCTCTTTGGCTTACTACGTGTCCTAGTAGCTTGCCGGATTTAACTCCGAATGTACATTTTTGGGGATTGAGGCGCATTTTGTACTGGCGGAGTCGTGTGAAGAACTTGCGGAGGTTTGTGATGTGATCATCTCTTTCCTTGGATTTGACGATCATATCGTCCACATATACTTCGACCTCTTTGTGCATCATGTCGTGTAGGAGCGTAGTCGCGGTGCGTTGGTAGGTTGCACCTGCGTTGATTAGGCCAAAGAGCATGACTGTGTAGCAGTACGTGCCCCATGGTGTGATGAATGTTGTTTTGGCCATGTCTTCACGGGCCATTTTGATTTGGTTATATCCTGCATACCCGTCCATGAAGGATAAAAGGGCATGATCGGCGGTGTTGTCAACTAAAACGTCTACATGCGGTAGTGGGAAGTCGTCTTTTGGACTTGCCTTGTTTAGATCGCGGAAGTCGACACATACTCGTATCTTGCCGTTTTTCTTCAATACGGGAACCATGTTTGATATCCAATCTGAGTACTCGACGACTTGAATGAAGCCGGCTTGTAATTGCTTTTCGATTTCCTCTTTGACCATAAGGACCATTCGGGTCGTAGTCTCCTTAATTTCTGCTTGATGGGTTTGAAACCGGGTTTGATGGGGATGTGGTGTTCGGCTATGCTTCTATCGATGCCGGGCATGTCCTTGTATGACCATGCAAAGACGTCTTTGAATTCGGTTAGGAGCTGGGTGAAGTTTGTGCGCTCATCCTTACTTAGTGAGGCGCCTAGTAGCAGTTCCCTCGGTTCTTCGGGGGTTCCTATGTTAATGGTTATGGTTTCCTCGACTATTGGGTTCTGCGTTGGGTTGCTTAGAGTGTTTGCGATGTATTTAGTTAATGATTGTTCAGTTGTAGGTTCATTTTTGTTGCACGGACTCATGTATTGTGTTATTTTGTTTGTTTGTTCGAGTTTTGTTTGTTGTTTATTGTTTAATTGTTCATTTTTAGCTTGAGACGAGACGTAAGCAAACTTATCTGTATTATTCATTAAAGAAGAAGAATTGTTTGACAAATTAGGAGAAGAGCTGGAGCTAGCCTCCGAAAATAAAAAGTATAAGCTAAAACTAGAAGATGGGTCGACAGATGACTCGACACTTAGAGAATTAGATCCTAGAAGAATTTCCTCCTCTTCATCGTCTTCGGTGGTGCTGGCCCGGCTGCGGTTCTCCTACATCTTTGCTTTGGAGGTGTAGGCAGATGTAAAGGATCGCCTTCGTTTACTACGTTGATTATGGGATCGTCGGCTAGGCAGGTTGGTTCCAAAGCACCCGCCTGGTTGTGTTGAGGACTGCCCTGGTTGCGTGGTTGAGAGACGGTGAGGTAGATTGTTTCATTATCTTGAGCCTGTTTTGGCCGAAGCCATTCCTCCTCCTCGTCGCTGAAGGAGAAGTTACTAGTTTGACCGTCGCTTAAGTTAAGAGGTGTTCCCACAGTAGTCGTATCGTTTGCTGAGTTATCTTTGTTGGAGAGCCATCCGCCTGTGTGGGGTATCTCGAGTCTTCCTTGATCAAGGAGATCCTGGATGGCATGCTTAAGCTTAATACAATGTTCGGTATCATGTCCCTTGCCCCGGTGGTATGCACAGAAGGCTTTGGGATTCCAAGATCTTGACTTCTTGTGGTCGGTTGGTTCGTTGGTAGGTCCAACCGGTTGTAGGCACTTCTTTTCTACTAATTTTCAGAATGCTTCTGTGTAAGACATGTACAGAGGATCAAAGCTCGTCCTAGTCTTAGGGGTTGTTGCCTTGATAGTGGCTGGAGTGTGAGAGCGGCTCTTGGTCGCGGGGATGTAATCTGGAGAGTCGCTGAGGTCGTCATAACCGGACATAGCACAGAATGTGAGATCTTCCTCCATCTCGGTGCCGAACTTGGCGATTTGCTCAAAGTTTTGGATGTTCATATCTTTGAAATAGGCTTGGCATGATGGTCGCAAGCTATTGATGAATGTGTACATGAGCTCATCTTCGTGTGGATGGTTTGGAATCTGTGCAAGCAATTTCCTCCATCGATCTAGGTAGGAAATGAAGTCTTCATTGTCCTTTTGGCGTTGGGTTGCAAGGGTGTAGAGGGAGACATGCTTGTTGGCCTTGTTCTTGGTGCGTAACTCCAAACGTTCGACCTCAGCTTGGTGCAAGGCCTTCAAGTCGTCGATGTCCTTGGTGAGTTGGTTGATTCGGTTGCGGAGTGCTTCTAGTTGATTAGGTTCAGGCATTCTTGAGGCGTGATGGGTATGCAGTTGAAGTTCCCCTACATTTGCATGGAGTGCATCAGCTATATGACAGACCCGACTAACTCATTTACTTATATGTTCATTTCAGCTCATTTCGTTTAAAAAAGGACTCTTAATTTTGGAAAAGAGGAAGTTTTGAAAATAAGCTGGGAGTGTTTTGAGGATGAGAATGTGTGCGCGCAGCTCACCTCGATGTTAAAAGATTTTGCTTTGCGTCCATTCAGCCCGAATGACGGTATGTTGTCGTGGGCTAAAGATAGACGCATAAAAAGGAATCGACTTGGATTTAGACAAGCCGAGGATGTTAAAACAGGATTCAAACCGTGAGGTTTAAAGAGTGAAGTCCACAAGTTGAGGCTAAGGACCTCGACTCGGGTTTTGCTAATTTTGTAAAGGAAATTTTGAAAGATTTTTATTTCAAAAGTTCGTGATTATTTTGTTTGAAAAGATGTTAGCTGGTTAGTTTGTTAGGTTGATTATTTTCGAAAATTTTAAGCGAGTTTTCGAAGATATGCAAATTTTGAAAAGGACTATATTGTATAGCCTCGCACTCGTACGTATGACTCTTGGTCGTTTGGTCAGGTCTCGTACGCCTCCAACTGATTTGAGTACGCTTTGGCAGGTGCCTTTAACCCTTTGCCCACATAGTATAACATGTAGGATACAAAGGAGGCCCTGGGGCGGTCAAATCAGTTCGCTACGGCAAGCCGTGGAGGGGTGAGAGGAAGGTTAGTCCAGAACGTGCTTTATCGAGTGGACAAGCCTGCGTTTGGAACCACCTCTCGGGGTATTTGTGTGTGAATCCGACTAGATTCGACTCTAAACGGATATGCTTAGCTCATGCATGATGATTGTTCTCAAGTCGTTCAAGTCTCATTTTTATTTTTAAAAGGAAAAGCTAATTTTAGTTTTAAAAATAAAACCTATCCCCAGCGGAGTCGCCAACTGTAGGTACCGGGATCAGACCATGGAACCACTCGACGTCTTGCTAGGGGCGTAAAGTTAAAAAAGACTAAATAAGAAAAACCTTTTAAAACTGTTTTGGAGCCGCCACTAAATTATGAGGGAAATTTAGAACCCGCCTCCGTGTCCTCTTGCTCAAAGACACGTCTTAGAGTTCAAGGCACGTCGACACCTATCCGTCTAAGGTTATTGTGAAACCAGATTCGGATTCGGGTGAGGGTACTTTTCTAAAGCATAAATCAAAATAATGTTTTTATGAAAGATCTTTTGGAAAAGCCTATCAAAAGATAGCCTCTACTAGACTTGAGAACAATGCAAAGAATGATACATGAGCCTAAGTAATTCGCTACGTAAAAGTGCGATAAAGATGTAAAAATAATGCAAAGGAGATTGTTTAAAACCCTCAGTTAAGCATGCTTAACTTATTAACAAAAACAGTTCAGTTTAATGACGAATTCATTTTAAGTGATTTAGATGCAAGGTGAGGATTTGCTAAAATGCATGCAAT
Organism: Dianthus caryophyllus; assembly: GCA_023091065.1. Lineage (NCBI taxonomy): Eukaryota > Viridiplantae > Streptophyta > Magnoliopsida > Caryophyllales > Caryophyllaceae > Dianthus > Dianthus caryophyllus. The sequence goes on from CM041519.1 coordinate 29,593,691, forward strand.
AAAATAAAGTTCAATTAGCCATTGATTTATTTTAGAGAGGTCAGTTGTTTATGCGACTTTGGAAAGGTATTACGAATAGGGTATGTATTCGAGGTGCATGGCCGCCTTATGAAAAGCAGACTCGCGTACCAAAGCCGGGGTGAGCCTAATGTAGGCCCTTGCTAGTCAAAGAAGTAAAGAAAACCTTAATCCATGGTAGGATTAAGTATTACCTGTCTCGAATTAGGAAACCGGCAGCGCTTCGCTTCAAAGGGAAGAATTCAACACTAAGAAAATGAAGAATTCTAAAGATGTTTTACGCGTGAGGCTTGAGAGTGTTTTGGATGTGAATTGTATTCTGAAATGGTCTCTTTAATGAACGAATGTAGGGTCGTATTTATAGTGTAGAGCTCGGTAGATTTTAGGAAATCTAGGGATAAAACCGGACGTAGGAGCCGCAAGACCCCTTGCGGCTGCCTGGGGCAATCGCAACATGTCTTGCGATAGCCCCTCCCAATCGGAATGCCCCTTGCGATTGGTAGGGCGGGCAAGATACTCTTTTCTCCGTATATTTCCAAATTATCTTTTAGGATTATACGAAATATCCTTGCTTGAGCTCTAAGTTACGGTTGCTAGGGTTTGTTCTAGGGTTTGACTTGGTCAATCCTGGTCCTTGGGAAGCGGGCCAGGCATGGGTTCGGGCTCGGTTCTGGGCCCGAGCCCTGAAAATGTAAAAAGGGTGTATTTTGTAGTATTTTGTGAAATAGGACATTCCGTAAGGCTATCCTAAAGGTTTGCTAATGCTAAAAGGTAGTTTTAGCGACTAGGCCTAAATTTAGGGATTTAGGTGGATTGATGTGTTATATGTATTTGAAAAGGGGTGTGCGCATGCCGATTAGGACCTGAACTCGAGACAAGCTAGACTCTAGACTTAAGGACAATGACCCATATAGAAACCTCATTTGCATTTAAAATCATTTAACTCGAATTCATCATAATTAGAATCATTTAAGTCAACATAAAAGCATGCAATAAAAGTCCATTGTTACATCACTGGGTTTTTGGCGGAAGGTGCGGATTTGGGTATCTACACATACTCACGCACCTCATTCAATCAACTTCACATACACAATTACAGCTTAAACAATCACACACACACATAAGCACACTCACGAGCTAAGTAAGGTTAATCCTTACCTTGGAGAATAAACAGTAGGAATCGACCTCGATAGGGAAAGCAATTGCTGAGAACTGCCCCATGTGACCTCGAACGCTACAATGAATGATTAAATAATCAATTACTACTATAATATGACCTAATCGACACTTAAAACGTGATAATCGCCTCAAAATCAAAAAGCCCCAATTGTTAGGTCAGAAATGACGAAAATGAAAGTCGAAGGCTTGAACTCAGATTATACCTTAATTGATTGGTAGAATAAGTTTAAACTCAAGGAAAGTCGATGAATAAGGCTAGAGCACAAAGAATCGAAGCAACTTCGTCTTGAAACCAACAATGACAGTCGAAAAAATGGCCGAGGAGCACTAACGACAGAGATGATGATGAATGGCGGCTACCTGACGATGATGATGAAGAGGAGTGATGATAGTGACTGAAATCGATGATGGAATGGGGAATGAAGAAGGTGAAGGTGATGAGGCTGAATGAAGGATGAAAGAGGGAAGGAGAGACCACGAAGGAGGAAAAACAAGGGTGAGTATCGAGTAATTTTATTTTCTTTTGTTGTGCTTCCTTTGTGTTTTGTTTCCCTCTTGTTTTAGGCTATTATTCTTATTATTACTATTATTATTATCATTATTTGACTTTACCATATAATGTAACTCTCGGAGAATATTATAAGTATTATTAGATAAACTTCAAGTGTTATTATTATATAATATAATATCATATAAGGAGAATTTCAAATATAATATATGAAAATACGGGGTATTACATCACAATAGTATATGTACTGTTCAATTTCCCAATTTTTGTTAAATATTTTCGATAATGATAAGATATAAGAGGGAAATAATAGAAATAATATCTGTATGACGTATAAAATACTGCGTAATTGTTAAAATAAAAAGCAGCATGTAGCTTCCTTTGATACTTGTCATTTCCAAAGCAATATCTTATTATCAACGTTTCATAAAAGCAACCCTTAGCCAATAGAATATAAAAGATTAGAACTCTTTACATGTGATGGGAAATCTAGAATAACATTTACTTCGTTGTTTATTAAAGAATTTCGCATGCTTGAGAATACTAGTTGTTGGTTAGCGCACGGTCCCTCAATATTTGAAAAATATTATCGATAATTTTATGCGTGATCACAATAGTATATGTAGTGTGCAATTTCCCAATTTTTGTTAAATATTTTCGATAATGATAAGATATAAGAGGGAAATAATAGAAATAGTATCTGTATGACGTATAAAATACTGCGTAATTGTTAAAATAAAAAGTATCATGTAGTTTCCTTTGATACTTGTCATTTCCAAAGCAATATCTTTTTATCAACGTTTCATAAAAGCAACCCTTAGCCAATAGAATATAAAAGATTAGAACTCTTTACATGTGATGGGAAATCTAGAATAATATTTACTTCGTTGTTTATTAAAGAATTTCGCATGCTTGAGAAAACTAGTTATTGGTTAGCGCACGGTACCTCAATCTTGGAAAAATATTATCGAGAATTTTTTGCGTGATCACAATAGTATATGTAGTGTACAGTTTCCCAATTTTTGTTAAATATTTTCGATAATGATAAGATATAAGAGGGAAATAATAGAAATAGTATCTGTATGACGTATAAAATACTGCGTAATTGTTAAAATAAAAATCATCATGTAGTTTCCTTTGATACTTGTCATTTCCAAAGTAATATCTTATTATCAACGTTTCATAAAAGCAACCCTTAGCCAATAGAATATAAAAGATTAGAACTCTTTACATGTGATGGGAAATCTAGAATAACATTTACTTCGTTGTTTATTAAAGAATTTCGCATGCTTGAGAAAACTAGTTATCGGTTAGCCTTACGGTCCCTCAATCTTTGAAAAATATTATCGATAATTTTAGGCGTGATCACAATAGTATATGTATAGTAGTGTGCAATTTCCCAAATTTTGTTAAGTATTTTCGATAATGATAAGATATAAGAGGGAAATAATAGAAATAGTATCTGTATGACGTATAAAATACTGCGTAATTGTTAAAATAAAAAGCATGATGTAGTTTCCTTTGATACTTGTCATTTCCAAAGCAATATCTTATTATCAACGTTTCATAAAAGCAACCGTTAGCCAATAGAATATAAAAGATTAGAACTCTTTACATGTGATGATAAATCAAGAATAACATTTACTTCGTTGTTTATTAAAGAATTTCGCATGCTTGAGAAAACTAGTTACTGGTTAGCGCCCGGTCCCTCAATCTTTGAAAAATATTATCAATAATTTTATGCGTGATCACAATAGTATATGTAGTGTGCAATTTCCCAATTTTTGTTAAATATTTTCGATAATGATAAGATATAAGAAGGAAATAATAGAAATAGTATCTGTATGACGTATAAAATACTGCGTAATTGTTAAAATAAAAAGCATCTTGTAGTTTCCTTTGATACTTGTCATTTCCAAAGCAATATCTTATTATCAACGTTTCATAAAAGCAACCCTTAGCCAATAGAATATAAAATATTAGAACTCTTTACATGTGATGGGAAATCTAGAATAATATTTACTTTGTTGTTTATTAAAGAATTTCGCATGCTTGAGAAAACTAGTGATTGGTTAGCGCACGGTACCTCAATCTTTGAAAAATATTATCGAGAATTTTTTGCGTGATCACAATAGTATATGTAGTGTACAGTTTCCCAATTTTTGTTAAATATTTTCGATAATGATAAGATAAAAGAGGGAAATAATAGAAATAGTATCTGTATGACGTATAAAATACTGCGTAATTGTTAAAATAAATATCATCATGTAGTTTCCTTTGATACTTGTCATTTCCAAAGTAATATCTTATTATCAACGTTTCATAAAAGCAACCCTTAGCCAATAGAATATAAAAGATTAGAACTCTTTACATGTGATGGGAAATCTAGAATAACATTTACTTCGTTGTTTATTAAAGAATTTCGCATGCTTGAGAAAACTAGTTATCGGTTAGCGCACGGTCCCTCAATCTTTGAAAAATATTATCGATAATTTTAGGCGTGATCACAATAGTATATGTATAGTAGTGTGCAATTTCCCAAATTTTGTTAAGTATTTTCGATAATGATAAGATATAAGAGGGAAATAATAGAAATAGTATCTGTATGACGTATAAAATACTGCGTAATTGTTAAAATAAAAAGCATCATGTAGTTTCCTTTGATACTTGTCATTTCCAAAGCAATATCTTATTATCAAGGTTTCATAAAAGCAACCCTTAGCCAATAGAATATAAAATATTAGAACTCTTTACATGTGATGGGAAATCTAGAATAATATTTACTTCGTTGTTTATTAAAGAATTTCGCATGCTTGAGAATACTAGTTGTTGGTTAGCGCACGGTCCCTCAATATTTTAAAAATATTATCGATAATTTTATGCGTGATCACAATAGTATATGTAGTGTGCAATTTCCCAATTTTTGTTAAATATTTTCGATAATGATAAGATATAAGAGGGAAATAATAGAAATAGTATCTGTATGACGTATAAAATACTGCGTAATTGTTAAAATAAAAAGTATCATGTAGTTTCCTTTGATACTTGTCATTTCCAAAGCAATATCTTTTTATCAACGTTTCATAAAAGCAACCCTTAGCCAATAGAATATAAAAGATTAGAACTCTTTACATGTGATGGGAAATCTAGAATAATATTTACTTCGTTGTTTATTAAAGAATTTCGCATGCTTGAGAAAACTAGTTATTGGTTAGCGCACGGTACCTCAATCTTGGAAAAATATTATCGAGAATTTTTTGCGTGATCACAATAGTATATGTAGTGTACAGTTTCCCAATTTTTGTTAAATATTTTCGATAATGATAAGATATAAGAGGGAAATAATAGAAATAGTATCTGTATGACGTATAAAATACTGCGTAATTGTTAAAATAAAAATCATCATGTAGTTTCCTTTGATACTTGTCATTTCCAAAGTAATATCTTATTATCAACGTTTCATAAAAGCAACCCTTAGCCAATAGAATATAAAAGATTAGAACTCTTTACATGTGATGGGAAATCTAGAATAACATTTACTTCGTTGTTTATTAAAGAATTTCGCATGCTTGAGAAAACTAGTTATCGGTTAGCGCACGGTCCCTCAATCTTTGAAAAATATTATCGATAATTTTAGGCGTGATCACAATAGTATATGTATAGTAGTGTGCAATTTCCCAAATTTTGTTAAGTATTTTCGATAATGATAAGATATAAGAGGGAAATAATAGAAATAGTATCTGTATGACGTATAAAATACTGCGTAATTGTTAAAATAAAAAGCATGATGTAGTTTCCTTTGATACTTGTCATTTCCAAAGCAATATCTTATTATCAACGTTTCATAAAAGCAACCGTTAGCCAATAGAATATAAAAGATTAGAACTCTTTACATGTGATGATAAATCAAGAATAACATTTACTTCGTTGTTTATTAAAGAATTTCGCATGCTTGAGAAAACTAGTTACTGGTTAGCGCCCGGTCCCTCAATCTTTGAAAAATATTATCAATAATTTTATGCGTGATCACAATAGTATATGTAGTGTGCAATTTCCCAATTTTTGTTAAATATTTTCGATAATGATAAGATATAAGAAGGAAATAATAGAAATAGTATCTGTATGACGTATAAAATACTGCGTAATTGTTAAAATAAAAAGCATCTTGTAGTTTCCTTTGATACTTGTCATTTCCAAAGCAATATCTTATTATCAACGTTTCATAAAAGCAACCCTTAGCCAATAGAATATAAAATATTAGAACTCTTTACATGTGATGGGAAATCTAGAATAATATTTACTTTGTTGTTTATTAAAGAATTTCGCATGCTTGAGAAAACTAGTGATTGGTTAGCGCACGGTACCTCAATCTTTGAAAAATATTATCGAGAATTTTTTGCGTGATCACAATAGTATATGTAGTGTACAGTTTCCCAATTTTTGTTAAATATTTTCGATAATGATAAGATATAAGAGGGAAATAATAGAAATAGTATCTCAGATGACGTATAAAATCTTTGCGTAATTGTTAAAATAAATATCATCATGTAGTTTCCTTTGATACTTGTCATTTCCAAAGTAATATCTTATTATCAACGTTTCATAAAAGCAACCCTTAGCCAATAGAATATAAAAGATTAGAACTCTTTACATGTGATGGGAAATCTAGAATAACATTTACTTCGTTGTTTATTAAAGAATTTGCATGCTTGAGAAAACTAGTTATCGGTTAGCCTTACGGTCCCTCAATCTTTGAAAAATATTATCGATAATTTTAGGCGTGATCACAATAGTATATGTATAGTAGTGTGCAATTTCCCAAATTTTGTTAAGTATTTTCGATAATGATAAGATATAAGAGGGAAATAATAGAAATAGTATCTGTATGACGGATAAAATCTTTGCGTAATTGTTAAAATAAAAAGCATCATGTAGTTTCCTTTGATACTTGTCATTTCCAAAGCAATATCTTATTATCAAGGTTTCATAAAAGCAACCCTTAGCCAATAGAATATAAAATATTAGAACTCTTTACATGTGATGGGAAATCTAGAATAATATTTACTTCGTTGTTTATTAAAGAATTTCGCATGCTTGAGAAAACTAGTTATTGGTTAGCGCACGGTACCTCAATCTTTGAAAAATATTATCGAGAATTTTTTGCGTGATCACAATAGTATATGTAGTGTCTGCTTTCCCAATTTTTGTTAAATATTTTCGATAATGATAAGATATAAGAGGGAAATAATAGAAATAGTATCTGTATGACGTATAAAATACTGCGTAATTGTTAAAATAAAAATCATCATGTAGTTTCCTTTGATACTTGTCATTTCCAAAGTAATATCTTATTATCAACGTTTCATAAAAGCAACCCTTAGCCAATAGAATATAAAAGATTAGAACTCTTTACATGTGATGGGAAATCTAGAATAACATTTACTTCGTTGTTTATTAAAGAATTTCGCATGCTTGAGAAAACTAGTTATCGGTTAGCGCACGGTCCCTCAATCTTTGAAAAATATTATCGATAATTTTAGGCGTGATCACAATAGTATATGTATAGTAGTGTGCAATTTCCCAAATTTTGTTAAGTATTTTCGATAATGATAAGATATAAGAGGGAAATAATAGAAATAGTATCTGTATGACGTATAAAATACTGCGTAATTGTTAAAATAAAAAGCATCATGTAGTTTCCTTTGATACTTGTCATTTCCAAAGCAATATCTTATTATCAACGTTTCATAAAAGCAACCCTTAGCCAATAGAATATAAAAGATTAGAACTCTTTACATGTGATGGGAAATCTAGAATAATATTTACTTCGTTGTTTATTAAAGAATTTCGCATGCTTGAGAAAACTAGTTATTGGTTAGCGCACGGTACCTCAATCTTTGAAAAATATTATCAATAATTTTATGCGTGATCACAATAGTATATGTAGTGTGCAATTTCCCAATTTTTGTTAAATATTTTCGATAATGATAAGATATAAGAAGGAAATAATAGAAATAGTATCTGTATGACGTATAAAATACTGCGTGATTGTTAAAATAAAAAGCATCTTGTAGTTTCCTTTGATACTTGTCATTTCCAAAGTAATATCTTATTATCAACGTTTCATAAAAGCAACCCTTAGCCAATAGAATATAAAAGATTAGAACTCTTTACATGTGATGGGAAATCTAGAATAACATTTACTTCGTTGTTTATTAAAGAATTTCGCATGCTTGAGAAAACTAGTTATTGGTTAGCGCACGGTACCTCAATCTTTGAAAAATATTATCGAGAATTTTTTGCGTGATCACAATAGTATATGTAGTGTACAGTTTCCCAATTTCTGTTAAATATTTTCGATAATGATAAGATATAAGAGGGAAATAATAGAAATAGTATCTGTATGACGTATAAAATACTGCGTAATTGTTAAAATAAAAATCATCAGGTAGTTTCCTTTGATACTTGTCATTTCCTAAGTAATATCTTATTATCAACGTTTCATAAAAGCAACCCTTAGCCAATAGAATATAAAAGATTAGAACTCTTTACATGTGATGGGAAATCTAGAATAACATTTACTTCGTTGTTTATTAAAGAATTTCGCATGCTTGAGAAAACTAGTTATCGGTTAGCGCACGGTCCCTCAATCTTTGAAAAATATTATCGATAATTTTAGGCGTGATCACAATAGTATATGTATAGTAGTGTGCAATTTCCCAAATTTTGTTAAGTATTTTCGATAATGATAAGATATAATAGGGAAATAATAGAAATAGTATCTGTATGACGTATAAAATCTTTGCGTAATTGTTAAAATAAAAAGCATCATGTAGTTTCCTTTGATACTTGTCATTTCCAAAGCAATATCTTATTATCAACGTTTCATAAAAGCAACCGTTAGCCAATAGAATATAAAAGATTAGAACTCTTTACATGTGATGATAAATCAAGAATAACATTTACTTCGTTGTTTATTAAAGAATTTCGCATGCTTGAGAAAACTAGTTACTGGTTAGCGCACGGTCCCTCAATCTTTGAAAAATATTATCAATAATTTTATGCGTGATCACAATAGTATATGTAGTGTGCAATTTCCCAATTTTTGTTAAATATTTTCGATAATGATAAGATATAAGAAGGAAATAATAGAAATAGTATCTGTATGACGTATAAAATACTGCGTGATTGTTAAAATAAAAAGCATCTTGTAGTTTCCTTTGATACTTGTCATTTCCAAAGCAATATCTTGTTATCAACGTTTCATAAAAGCAACCCTTAGCCAATAGAATATAAAATATTAGAACTCTTTACATGTGATGGGAAATCTAGAATAATATTTACTTCGTTGTTTATTAAAGAATTTCGCATGCTTGAGAAAACTAGTTATTGGTTAGCGCACGGTACCTCAATCTTTGAAAAATATTATCGAGAATTTTTTGCGTGATCACAATAGTATATGTAGTGTACAGTTTCCCAATTTTTGTTAAATATTTTCGATAATGATAAGATATAAGAGGGAAATAATAGAAATAATATCTGTATGACGTATAAAATACTGCGTAATTGTTAAAATAAAAATCATCATGTAGTTTCCTTTGATACTTGTCATTTCCAAAGTAATATCTTATTATCAACGTTTCATAAAAGAAACCCTTAGCCAATAGAATATAAAAGATTAGAACTCTTTACATGTGATGGGAAATCTAGAATAACATTTACTTCGTTGTTTATTAAAGAATTTCGCATGCTTGAGAAAACTAGTTATCGGTTAGCGCACGGTCCCTCAATCTGTGAAAAATATTATCGATAATTTTAGGCGTGATCACAATAGTATATGTATAGTAGTGTGCAATTTCCCAAATTTTGTTAAGTATTTTCGATAATGATAAGATATAAGAGGGTAATAATAGAAATAGTATCTGTATGACGTATAAAATACTGCGTAATTGTTAAAATAAAAAGCATGATGTAGTTTCCTTTGATACTTGTCATTTCCAAAGCAATATCTTATTATCAACGTTTCATAAAAGCAACCGTTAGCCAATAGAATATAAAAGATTAGAACTCTTTACATGTGATGATAAATCAAGAATAACATTTACTTCGTTGTTTATTAAAGAATTTCGCATGCTTGAGAAAACTAGTTACTGGTTAGCGCACGGTCCCTCAATCTTTGAAAAATATTATCAATAATTTTATGCGTGATCACAATAGTATATGTAGTGTGCAATTTCCCAATTTTTGTTAAATATTTTCGATAATGATAAGATATAAGAAGGAAATAATAGAAATAGTATCTGTATGACGTATGAAATACTGCGTAATTGTTAAAATAAAAAGCATCTTGTAGTTTCCTTTGATACTTGTCATTTCCAAAGCAATATCTTATTATCAACGTTTCATAAAAGCAACCCTTAGCCAATAGAATATAAAATATTAGAACTCTTTACATGTGATGGGAAATCTAGAATAACATTTACTTCGTTGTTTATTAAAGAATTCGGCATGCTTGAGAAATCTAGTTATTGGTTAGCGCACGGTCCCTCAATCTTTGAAAAATATTATCGATAATTTTATGCGTGATCACAATAGTATATGTATAGTAGTGTGCAATTTCCCAATTTTTGTTAAGTATTTTCGATAATGATAAGATATAAGAGGGAAATAATAGAAATAGTATCTGTATGACGTATAAAATACTGCGTAATTGTTAAAATAAAAAGCATCATGAAGTTTCCTTTGATACTTGTCATTTCCAATGCAATATCTTATTATCAATGTTTCATAAAAGCAACCCTTAGCCAATAGAATATAAAATATTAGAACTCTTTACATGTGATGGGAAATCTAGAATAACATTTACTTCGTTGTTTATTAAAGAATTCGGCATGCTTGAGAAATCTAGTTATTGGTTAGCGCACGGTCCCTCAATCTTTGAAAAATATTATCGATAATTTTATGCGTGATCACAATAGTATATGTAGTGTGCAATTTCCCAATTTTTGTTAAATATTTTCGATAATGATAAGATATAAGAAGGAAATAATAGAAATAGTATCTGTATGACGTATAAAATACTGCGTAATTGTTAAAATAAAAAGCATCTTGTAGTTTCCTTTGATACTTGTCATTTCCAAAGCAATATCTTATTATCAACGTTTCATAAAAGCAACCCTTAGCCAATAGAATATAAAAGATTAGAACTCTTTACATGTGATGAGAAATCTTGAATAACATTTACTTCGTTGTTTATTAAAGAATTTCGCATGCTTGAGAAAACTAGTTATCGGTTAGCGCACGGTCCCTCAATCTTTGAAAAATATTATCGATAATTTTATGCGTGATCACAATAGTATATGTAGTGTGCAATTTCCCAATTTTTGTTAAATATTTTCGATAATGATAAGATATAAGAGGGAAATAATAGAAATAGTATATGTATGACGTATAAAATACTGCGTAATTGTTAAAATAAAAAGCTTCATGTAGTTTCCTTTGATACTTGTCATTTCCAAAGCAATATCTTATTATCAACGTTTCATAAAAGCAACCTTTAGCCAATAGAATATAAAAGATTAGAACTCTTTACATGTGATGATAAATCAAGAATAACATTTACTTCGTTGTTTATTAAAGAATTTGGCATGCTTGAGAAAACTAGTTATTGGTTAGCGCACGGTCCCTCAATCTTTGAAAAATATTATCGATAATTTTATGCGTGATCACAATAGTATATGTAGTGTGCAATTTCCCAATTTTTGTTAAATATTTTCGATAATGATAAGATATAAGAGGGAAATAATAGAAATAGTATCTGTATGACGTATAAAATACTATGTAATTGTTAAAATAAAAAGCATCATGTAGTTTCCTTTGATACTTGTCATTTCCAAAGCAATATCTTATAATCAACGTTTCATAAAAGCAACCCTTAGCCAATAGAATATAAAAGATTAGAACTCTTTACATGTGATGGGAAATCTAGGATAACATTTACATCGTTGTTTATTAAAGAATTTCGCATGCTTGAGAAAACTAGTTATCGGTTAGCGCACGGTCCCTCAATCTTTGCAAAATATTATCGATAATTTTACGCGTGATCACAATAGTATATGTATAGTAGTGTGCAACTTCCCAATTTTTGTTAAATATTTTCGATAATGATAAGATATAAGAGGGAAATAGTAGAAATAGTATCTGTATGACGTATAAAATACTGCGTAATTGTTAAAATAAAAAGCATCATGTAGTTTCCTTTGATACTTGTCATTTCCAAAGCAATATCTTATTATCAACGTTTCATAAAAGCAACCCTTAGCCAATAGAATATAAAAGATTAGAACTCTTTACATGTGATGGGAAATCTAGAATAACATTTACTTCGTTGTTTATTAAAGAATTTCGCATGCTTGAGAAAACTAGTTATCGGTTAGAGCACGGTCCCTCAATCTTTGAAAAATATTATCGATAATTTTATGCGTGATCACAATAGTATATGTATAGTAGTGTGCAATTTCCCAATTTTTGTTAAGTATTTTCGATAATGATAAGATATAAGAGGGAAATAATAGAAATAGTATCTGTATGACGTATAAAATACTGCGTAATTGTTAAAATAAAAAGCATGATGTAGTTTCCTTTGATACTTGTCATTTCCAAAGCAATATCTTATTATCAACGTTTCATAAAAGCAACCGTTAGCCAATAGAATATAAAAGATTAGAACTCTTTACATGTGATGATAAATCAAGAATAACATTTACTTCGTTGTTTATTAAAGAATTTCGCATGCTTGAGAAAACTAGTTACTGGTTAGCGCACGGTCCCTCAATCTTTGAAAAATATTATCAATAATTTTATGCATGATCACAATAGTATATGTAGTGTGCAATTTCCCAATTTTTGTTAAATATTTTCGATAATGATAAGATATAAGAAGGAAATAATAGAAATAGTATCTGTATGACGTATAAAATACTGCGTAATTGTTAAAATAAAAAGCATCTTGTAGTTTCCTTTGATACTTGTCATTTCCAAAGCAATATCTTATTATCAACGTTTCATAAAAGCAACCCTTAGCCAATATAATATAAAATATTAGAACTCTTTACATGTGATGGGAAATCTAGAATAACATTTACTTCGTTGTTTATTAAAGAATTTGGCATGCTTGAGAAAACTAGTTATTGGTTAGCGCACGGTCCCTCAGTCTTTGAAAAATATTATCGATAATTTTATGCGTGATCACAATAGTACATGTAGTGTGCAATTTCCCAATTTTTGTTAAATATTTTAGATAATGATAAGATATAAGAGGGAAATAATAGAAATAGTATCTGTATGACGTATAAAATACTGCGTAATTGTTAAAATAAAAAGCATCATGTAGTTTCCTTTGATACTTGTCATTTCCAAAGCAATATCTTATTATCAACGTTTCATAAAAGCAACCCTTAGCCAATAGAATATAAAAGATTAGAACTCTTTACATGTGATGGGAAATCTAGAATAACATTTACTTCGTTGTTTATTAAAGAATTTCGCATGCTTCAGAAAACTAGTTATTGGTTAGCGCACGGTCGCTCAATCTTTGAAAAATATTATCGATAATTTTATGCGTGATCACAATAGTATATGTAGTGTGCAATTTCCCAATTTTGGTTAAATATTTTCGATAATGATAAGATATAAGAGGGAAATAATAGAATTAGTATCTGTATGACGTATAAAATACTGCGTAATTGTTAAAATAAAAAGCATCATGTAGTTTCCTTTGATACTTGTCATTTCCAAAGCAATATCTTATTATCAACGTTTCATAAAAGCAACCCTTAGCCAATAGAATATAAAAGATTAGAACTCTTTACATGTGATGAGAAATCTAGAATAACATTTACTTCGTTGTTTATTAAAGAATTTCGCATGCTTGAGAAAACTAGTTATCGGTTAGCGCACGGTCCCTCAATCTTTGAAAAATATTATCGATAATTTTATGCGTGATCACAATAGTATATGTAGTGTGCAATTTCCCAATTTTTGTTAAATATTTTCGATAATGATAAGATATAAGAGGGAAATAATAGAAATAGTATATGTATGACGTATAAAATACTGCGTAATTGTTAAAATAAAAAGCATCATGTAGTTTCCTTTGATACTTGTCATTTCCAAAGCAATATCTTTTTATCAACGTTTCATAAAAGCAACCCTTAGCCAATAGAATATAAAATATTAGAAATCTTTACATGTGATGAGAAATCTAGAATAACATTTACTTCGTTGTTTATTAAAGAATTTCGCATGCTTGAGAAAACTAGTTATCGGTTAGCGCACGGTCCCTCAATCTTTGAAAAATATTATCGATAATTTTATGCGTGATCACAATAGTATATGTATAGTAGTGTGCAATTTCCCAATTTTTGTTAAGTATTTTCGATTATGAAAAGATATAAGAGGGAAATAATAGAAATAGTATCTGTATGACGTATAAAATACTGCGTAATTGTTAAAATAAAAAGCATGATGTAGTTTCCTTTGATACTTGTCATTTCCAAAGCAATATCTTATTATCAACGTTTCATAAAAGCAACCGTTAGCCAATAGAATATAAAAGATTAGAACTCTTTACATGTGATGATAAATCAAGAATAACATTTACTTCGTTGTTTATTAAAGAATTTCGCATGCTTGAGAAAACTAGTTACTGGTTAGCGCACGGTCCCTCAATCTTTGAAAAATATTATCAATAATTTTATGCGTGATCACAATAGTATATGTAGTGTGCAATTTCCCAATTTTTGTTAAATATTTTCGATAATGATAAGATATAAGAAGGAAATAATAGAAATAGTATCTGTATGACGTATAAAATACTGCGTAATTGTTAAAATAAAAAGCATCTTGTAGTTTCCTTTGATACTTGTCATTTCCAAAGCAATATCTTATTATCAACGTTTCATAAAAGCAACCCTTAGCCAATATAATATAAAATATTAGAACTCTTTACATGTGATGGGAAATCTATAATAACATTTACTTCGTTGTTTATTAAAGAATTTGGCATGCTTGAGAAAACTAGTTATTGGTTAGCGCACGGTCCCTCAGTCTTTGAAAAATATTATCGATAATTTTATGCGTGATCACAATAGTATATGTAGTGTGCAATTTCCCAATTTTTGTTAAATATTTTAGATAATGATAAGATATAAGAGGGAAATAATAGAAATAGTATCTGTATGACGTATAAAATACTGCGTAATTGTTAAAATAAAAAGCATCATGTAGTTTCCTTTGATACTTGTCATTTCCAAAGCAATATCTTATTATCAACGTTTCATAAAAGCAACCCTTAGCCAATAGAATATAAAAGATTAGAACTCTTTACATGTGATGGGAAATCTAGAATAACATTTACTTCGTTGTTTATTAAAGAATTTCGCATGCTTCAGAAAACTAGTTATTGGTTAGCGCACGGTCGCTCAATCTTTGAAAAATATTATCGATAATTTTATGCGTGATCACAATAGTATATGTAGTGTGCAATTTCCCAATTTTTGTTAAATATTTTCGATAATGATAAGATATAAGAGGGAAATAATAGAATTAGTATCTGTATGACGTATAAAATACTGCGTAATTGTTAAAATAAAAAGCATCATGTAGTTTCCTTTGATACTTGTCATTTCCAAAGCAATATCTTATTATCAACGTTTCATAAAAGCAACCATTAGCCAATAGAATATAAAAAATTAGAACTCTTTACATGTGATGATAAATCAAGAATAACATATACTTCGTTGTTTATTAAAGAATTTCGCATGCTTGAGAAAACTAGTTACTGGTTAGCGCACGGTCCCTCAATCTTTGAAAAATATTATCAATAATTTTATGCGTGATCACAATAGTATATGTAGTGTGCAATTTCCCAATTTTTGTTAAATATTTTCGATAATGATAAGATATAAGAAGGAAATAATAGAAATAGTATCTGTATGACGTATAAAATACTGCGTAATTGTTAAAATAAAAACCATCTTGTAGTTTCCTTTGATACTTGTCATTTCCAAAGCAATATCTTTTTACCAACGTTTCATAAAAGCAACCCTTAGCCAATAGAATATAAAATATTAGAACTCTTTACATGTGATGAGAAATCTAGAATAACATTTACTTCGTTGTTTATTAAAGAATTTCGCATGCTTGAGAAAACTAGTTATCGGTTAGCGCACGGTCCCTCAATCTTTGAAAAATATTATCGATAATTTTATGCGTGATCACAATAGTATATGTATAGTAGTGTGCAATTTCCCAATTTTTGTTAAGTATTTTCGATTATGATAAGATATAAGAGGGAAATAATAGAAATAGTATCTGTATGACGTATAAAATACTGCGTAATTGTTAAAATAAAAAGCATCATGTAGTTTCCTTTGATACTTGTCATTTCCAAAGCAATATCTTATTATCAACGTTTCATAAAAGCAACCGTTAGCCAATAGAATATAAAAGATTAGAACTCTTTACATGTGATGATAAATCAAGAATAACATTTACTTCGTTGTTTATTAAAGAATTTGGCATGCTTGAGAAAACTAGTTATTGGTTAGCGCACGGTCCCTCAATCTTTGAAAAATATTATCGATAATTTTATGCGTGATCGCAATAGTATATGTAGTGTGCAATTTCCCAATTTTTGTTAAATATTTTAGATAATGATAAGATATAAGAGGGAAATAATAGAAATAGTATCTGTATGACGTATAAAATACTGCGTAATTGTTAAAATAAAAAGCATCATGTAGTTTCCTTTGATACTTGTCATTTCCAAAGCAATATCTTATTATCAACGTTTCATAAAAGCAACCCTTAGCCAATAGAATATAAAAGATTAGAACTCTTTACATGTGATGAGAAATCTAGAATAACATTTATTTCGTTGTTTATTAAAAAATTTCGCATGCTTGAGAAAACTAGTTACTGGTTAGCGCACGGTCCCTCAATCTTTGAAAAATGTTATCGATAATTTTATGCGTGATCACAATAGTATATGTAGTGTGCAATTTTCCAATTTTTGTTAAATATTTTCGATAATGATAAGATATAAGAGGGAAATAATAGAAATAGTATCTGTATGACGTATAAAATACTGTGTAATTGTTAAAATACAAAGCATCATGTAGCTTCCTTTGATACTTGTCATTTCCAAAGCAATATCTTATTATCAACGTTTCATAAAAGCAACCCTTAGCCAATAGAATATAAAATATTAGAACTCTTTACATGTGATGAGAAATCTAGAATAACATTTACTTCGTTGTTTATTAAAGAATTTCGCATGCTTGAGAAAACTAGTTATCGGTTAGCGCACGGTCCCTCAATCTTTGAAAAATATTATCGATAATTTTATGCGTGATCACAATAGTATATGTATAGTAGTGTGCAATTTCCCAATTTTTGTTAAGTATTTTCGATTATGATAAGATATAAGAGGGAAATAATAGAAATAGTATCTGTATGACGTATAAAATACTGCGTAATTGTTAAAATAAAAAGCATGATGTAGTTTCCTTTGATACTTGTCATTTCCAAAGCAATATCTTATTATCAACGTTTCATAAAAGCAACCGTTAGCCAATAGAATATAAAAGATTAGAACTCTTTACATGTGATGATAAATCAAGAATAACATTTACTTCGTTGTTTATTAAAGAATTTGGCATGCTTGAGAAAACTAGTTATTGGTTAGCGCACGGTCCCTCAATCTTTGAAAAATATTATCGATAATTTTATGCGTGATCGCAATAGTATATGTAGTGTGCAATTTCCCAATTTTTGTTAAATATTTTAGATAATGATAAGATATAAGAGGGAAATAATAGAAATAGTATCTGTATGACGTATAAAATACTGCGTAATTGTTAAAATAAAAAGCATCATGTAGTTTCCTTTGATACTTGTCATTTCCAAAGTAATATCTTATTATCAACGTTTCATAAAAGCAACCCTTAGCCAATAGAATATAAAAGATTAGAACTGTTTACATGTGATGAGAAATCTAGAATAACATTTATTTCGTTGTTTATTAAAAAATTTCGCATGCTTGAGAAAACTAGTTACTGGTTAGCGCACGGTCCCTCAATCTTTGAAAAATGTTATCGATAATTTTATGCGTGATCACAATAGTATATGTAGTGTGCAATTTCCCAATTTTTGTTAAATATTTTCGATAATGATAAGATATAAGAGGGAAATAATAGAAATAGTATCTGTATGACGTATAAAATACTGTGTAATTGTTAAAATACAAAGCATCATGTAGCTTCCTTTGATACTTGTCATTTCCAAAGCAATATCTTATTATCAACGTTTCATAAAAGCAACCCTTAGCCAATAGAATATAAAAGATTAGAACTCTTTACATGTGATGAGAAATCTAGAATAACATTTATTTCGTTGTTTATTAAAAAATTTCGCATGCTTGAGAAAACTAGTTACTGGTTAGCGCACGGTCCCTCAATCTTTGAAAAATATTATCGATAATTTTATGCGTGATCACAATAGTATATGTAGTGTGCAATTTCCCAATTTTTGTTAAATATTTTCGATAATGATAAGATATAAGAGGGAAATAATAGAAATAGTATCTGTATGACGTATAAAATACTGCGTAATTGTTAAAATAAAAAGCATGATGTCGTTTCCTTTGATACTTGTCATTTCCAAAGCAATATCTTATTATCAACGTTTCATAAAAGCAACCGTTAGCCAATAGAATATAAAAGATTAGAACTCTTTACATGTGATGATAAATCAAGAATAACATTTACTTCGTTGTTTATTAAAGAATTTGGCATGCTTGAGAAAACTAGTTATTGGTTAGCGCACGGTCCCTCAATCTTTGAAAAATATTATCGATAATTTTATGCGTGATCGCAATAGTATATGTAGTGTGCAATTTCCCAATTTTTGTTAAATATTTTAGATAATGATAAGATATAAGAGGGAAATAATAGAAATAGTATCTGTATGACGTATAAAATACTGCGTAATTGTTAAAATAAAAAGCATCATGTAGTTTCCTTTGATACTTGTCATTTCCAAAGCAATACTTCCTCCATTCCGTTTGATTGTATACGTTTGGTTTTTTGACACTATTCACGAGTGAGGATAATGGTCGATATCATTTTTAACATATAAAATAAAACATAATCATGTGGGATCTTGTTTTAATTGTCTTTTCGAATACATTATTAATATCAAATTTTTATAATTTTTTGAAATACGTAACTAAAGATATGAACAAAAGAAAACGTGTATCGACGTACGTGCAAAAAGCAAACGTATAGAATCAAATGGAATGGAGGAAGTATCTTATTATCAACGTTTCATAAAAGCAACCCTTAGCCAATAGAATATAAAAGATTAGAACTCTTTACATGTGATGAGAAATCTAGAATAACATTTATTTCGTTGTTTATTAAAAAATTTCGCATGCTTGAGAAAACTAGTTACTGGTTAGCGCACGGTCCCTCAATCTTTGAAAAATGTTATCGATAATTTTATGCGTGATCACAATAGTATATGTAGTGTGCAATTTCCCAATTTTTGTTAAATATTTTCGATAATGATAAGATATAAGAGGGAAATAATAGAAATAGTATCTGTATGACGTATAAAATACTGTGTAATTGTTAAAATACAAAGCATCATGTAGCTTCCTTTGATACTTGTCATTTCCAAAGCAATATCTTATTATCAACGTTTCATAAAAGCAACCCTTAGCCAATAGAATATAAAAGATTAGAACTCTTTACATGTGATGAGAAATCTAGAATAACATTTATTTCGTTGTTTATTAAAAAATTTCGCATGCTTGAGAAAACTAGTTACTGGTTAGCGCACGGTCCCTCAATCTTTGAAAAATATTATCGATAATTTTATGCGTGATCACAATAGTATATGTAGTGTGCAATTTCCCAATTTTTGTTAAATATTTTCGATAATGATAAGATATAAGAGGGAAATAATAGAAATAGTATCTGTATGACGTATAAAATACTGCGTAATTGTTAAAATAAAAAGCATGATGTCGTTTCCTTTGATACTTGTCATTTCCAAAGTAATATCTTATTATCAACGTTTCATAAAAGCAACCGTTAGCCAATAGAATATAAAAGATTAGAACTCTTCACATGTGATGATAAATCAAGAATAACATTTACTTCGTTGTTTATTAAAGAATTTCGCATGCTTGAGAAAACTAGTTACTGGTTAGCGCACGGTCCCTCAATCTTTGAAAAATATTATCTATAATTTTATGCGTGATCACAATAGTATATGTAGTGTGCAATTTCCCAATTTTTGTTAAATATTTTCGATAATGATAAGATATAAGAAGGAAATAATAGAAATAGTATCTGTATGACGTATAAAATACTGCGTAATTGTTAAAATAAAAAGCATCTTGTAGTTTCCTTTGATACTTGTCATTTCCAAAGCAATATCTTATTATCAACGTTTCATAAAAGCAACCCTTAGCCAATATAATATAAAATATTAGAACTCTTTACATGTGATGGGAAATCTATAATAACATTTACTTCGTTGTTTATTAAAGAATTTGGCATGCTTGAGAAAACTAGTTATTGGTTAGCGCACGGTCCCTCAGTCTTTGAAAAATATTATCGATAATTTTATGCGTGATCACAATAGTATATGTAGTGTGCAATTTCCCAATTTTTGTTAAATATTTTAGATAATGATAAGATATAAGAGGAAATAATAGAAATAGTATCGTATGACGTATAAAATACTGCGTAATTGTTAAAATAAAAAGCATCATGTAGTTTCCTTTGATACTTGTCATTTCTAAAGCAATATCTTATTATCAACGTTTCATAAAAGCAACCCTTAGCCAATAGAATATAAAAGATTAGAACTCTTTACATGTGATGGGAAATCTAGAATAACATTTACTTCGTTGTTTATTAAAGAATTTCGCATGCTTCAGAAAACTAGTTATTGGTTAGCGCACGGTCGCTCAATCTTTGAAAAATATTATCGATAATTTTATGCGTGATCACAATAGTATATGTAGTGTGCAATTTCCCAATTTTTGTTAAATATTTTCGATAATGATAAGATATAAGAGGGAAATAATAGAATTAGTATCTGTATGACGTATAAAATACTGCGTAATTGTTAAAATAAAAAGCATCATGTAGTTTCCTTTGATACTTGTCATTTCCAAAGTAATATCTTATTATCAACGTTTCATAAAAGCAACCGTTAGCCAATAGAATATAAAAAATTAGAACTCTTTACATGTGATGATAAATCAAGAATAACATTTATTTCGTTGTTTATTAAAAAATTTCGCATGCTTGAGAAAACTAGTTACTGGTTAGCGCACGGTCCCTCAATCTTTGAAAAATATTATCGATAATTTTATGCGTGATCACAATAGTATATGTAGTGTGCAATTTCCCAATTTTTGTTAAATATTTTCGATAATGATAAGATATAAGAGGGAAATAATAGAAATAGTATCTGTATGACGTATAAAATACTGTGTAATTGTTAAAATACAAAGCATCATGTAGCTTCCTTTGATACTTGTCATTTCCAAAGCAATATCATATTATCAACGTTTCATAAAAGCAACCCTTAGCCAATAGAATATAAAAGATTAGAACTTTTTACATGTGATGGGAAATCTAGAATAACATTTACTTCGTTGTTTATTAAAGAATTTCGCATGCTTGAGAAAACTAGTTATTGGTTAGCGCACGGTCCCTCAATCTTTGAAAAATATTATCGATAATTTTATGCGTGATCACAATAGTATATGTAGTGTGCAATTTCCCAATTTTTGCTAAATGTTTTCGATAATGATAAGATATAAGAGGGAAATAATAGAAATAGTATCTGTATGACGTATAAAATACTGCGTAATTGATAAAATAAAAAGCATCATGTAGTTTCCTTTGATACTTGTCATTTCCAAAGCAATATCTTATTATCAACGTTTCATAAAAGCAACCCTTAGCCAATAGAATATAAAAGATTAGAACTCTTTGCATGTGATGTGAAATCTAGAATAACATTTACTTCGTTGTTTATTAAAGAATTTGGCATGCTTGAGAAAACTAGTTATTGGTTAGCGCACGGTCCCTCAATCTTTGAAAAATATTATCGATAATTTTATGCGTGATCACAATAGTATATGTAGTGTGCAATTTCCCAATTTTTGTTAAATATTTTCGATAATGATAAGATATAAGAGGGAAATAATAGAAATAGTATCTGTATGACGTATAAAATACTGTGTAATTGTTAAAATAAAAAGCATCATGTAGTTTCCTTTGATACTTGTCATTTCCAAAGCAATATCTTATAATCAACGTTTCATAAAAGCAACCCTTAGCCAATAGAATATAAAAGATTAGAACTCTTTACATGTGATGGGAAATCTAGAATAACATTTACATCGTTGTTTATTAAAGAATTTCAGATGCTTGAGAAAACTAGTTATCGGTTAGCGCACGGTCCCTCAATCTTTGCAAAATATTATCGATAATTTTACGCGTGATCACAATAGTATATGTATAGTAGTGTGCAACTTCCCAATTTTTGTTAAATATTTTCGATAATGATAAGATATAAGAGGGTGATAAGGATTCGGTCGCTCTCACCTAATCAAAAATAATCCTGACAAACCTAAGGGTAGCTAGGGTAAGTCGGGGTCGAGTCCACAAGGAGAAGGTTGCTTATGTAGGTTACCTATGGAATGATTCTAGTCTTGGTCGGTTCGTGGTTGAGGTTTACTAAAGCTAGAGCAAAGAAAGGATTTTACTTATGGGAAAGAAGTCTAGGAAGTCGGGTTAGGCACGGGTAAGGTTAGGTCTAGGAGTGATGATCGGGTTGAGTAGGTAATCGCACTTGCTAAGGATATAGCTCGTCCTCTCGGTCCTAAGCTTCCTCTAGGTCTCAGCGGGATCTCGCTACTTACAATTGAGGGTCCTAATGATTGTCTCGCGCCTTTCCTCGAACTAGGCTTTCGATCTTAAGTTCAAGGGTGCTAAAAGTTGCTAAAACGTGATCAAGGAATCAACAAACAAAATCAAGCAGAGATAATCAAAGCAAACGCAAAAACCTAACTCAAATGATCACAAATATCAACCAAAACAATCACCCATGCTTCACCCTTCTCCCTAGATGAATAAACTACTCACGCATAATGAAAACGATAATCAAAACAAAGAAAAAGGATGAAATCATGATCAAGCACAATAGGAAGTAAAATTGCAATGAAATAAGAGAAGAATACAATACCAAAAATCAGAAAAAGCAAAGAGAAGATGATGAGTAAAGCCAACAATTACCAAATAGATGATCAGAACAACATAATCCGAGTCGGGAATTAAAAGTACAAGATGCAAAATTATTTAAACCCTAAGTTTTTGAGAGAATGTAATTTCAAGTGTCCTAAAAACTATGTAAAATGTTCAGACGAAAATATGAAGTAGAACCCTCTTAAAATAGACGAGCAAATGAAGCACCACGAGGGGTGGGGTCGTCCCTAGGGTCCGGGACACTGTCCGTCCGGGACACTCACCCTCCCGACCGGGATCACTTCATCCCGTGCTCTCCAGCAAGTTTCAGCTTGGTTCCTTGCTTGGTCTTCACTTGTACTTGCTTCTAACTTGTCGTAAGTCGTCCCAAGGTATAGGGACAAGGCCTAGGTCGTCCCAAGAGGTAGGGACAAGTTCAAAATTGATCACATGAGCTCCATACTCTTTCCCAAGGTCCCGGGACAACTTCAAACGCTAAAACGAGGCTCGTGCGCAATTGAAACGCAACGAAACCAACTCGAAACATCACGAAACTTTATGAAACTTCACGAAACCTCTTGACCAGCATCCTAACCTCCAAATATGCACGTTTACCTACAAAATAGACATAAAAACACAGCAGGGCCAAAACGGAGAGAAATAGGAGCTGAAATGCATGTAAAAGCACGTGAAACGCAAAGAAAAGATCGTGAACAAGGGGCTAAATATATGTAAATATATGAGACATCAGAGGGAAATAATAGAAATAGTATCTGTATGACGTATAAAATACTGCGTAATTGTTAAAATAAAAAGCATCATGTAGTTTCCTTTGATACTTGTCATTTCCAAAGCAATATCTTATTATCAACGTTTCATAAAAGCAACCGTTAGCCAATAGAATATAAAAGATTAGAACTCTTTACATGTGATGATAAATCAAGAATAACATTTACTTCGTTGTTTATTAAAGAATTTGGCATGCTTGAGAAAACTAGTTATTGGTTAGCGCACGGTCCCTCAATCTTTGAAAAATATTATCGATAATTTTATGCGTGATCACAATAGTATATGTAGTGTGCAATTTCCCAATTTTTGTTAAATATTTTCGATAATGATAAGATATAAGAGGGAAATAATAGAAATAGTATCTGTATGACGTATAAAATACTGTGTAATTGTTAAAATAAAAAGCATCATGTAGTTTCCTTTGATACTTGTCATTTCCAAAGCAATATCTTATAATCAACGTTTCATAAAAGCAACCCTTAGCCAATAGAATATAAAAGATTAGAACTCTTTACATGTGATGGGAAATCTAGAATAACATTTACATCGTTGTTTATTAAAGAATTTCGCATGCTTGAGAAAACTAGTTATCGGTTAGCGCACGGTCCCTCAATCTTTGCAAAATATTATCGATAATTTTACGCGTGATCACAATAGTATATGTATAGTAGTGTGCAACTTCCCAATTTTTGTTAAATATTTTCGATAATGATAAGATATAAGAGGGTGATAAGGATTCGGTCGCTCTCACCTAATCAAAAATAATCCTGACAAACCTAAGGGTAGCTAGGGTAAGTCGGGGTCGAGTCCACAAGGAGAAGGTTGCTTATGTAGGTTACCTATGGAATGATTCTAGTCTTGGTCGGTTCGTGGTTGAGGTTTACTAAAGCTAGAGCAAAGAAAGGATTTTACTTATGGGAAAGAAGTCTAGGAAGTCGGGTTAGGCACGGGTAAGGTTAGGTCTAGGAGTGATGATCGGGTTGAGTAGGTAATCGCACTTGCTAAGGATATAGCTCGTCCTCTCGGTCCTAAGCTTCCTCTAGGTCTCAAAAGCGGGATCTCGCTACTTACAATTGAGGGTCCTAATGATTGTCTCGCGCCTTTCCTCGAACTAGGCTTTCGATCTTAAGTTCAAGGGTGCTAAAACTTGCTAAAACGTGATCAAGGAATCAACAAACAAAATCAAGCAGAGATAATCAAAGCAAACGCAAAAACCTAACTCAAATGATCACAAACATCAACCAAAACAATCACCCATGCTTCACCCTTCTCCCTAGATGAATAAACTACTCACGCATAATGAAAACGATAATCAAAACAAAGAAAAAGGATGAAATCATGATCAAGCACAATAGGAAGTAAAATTGCAATGAAATAAGAGAAGAATACAATACCAAAAATCAGAAAAAGCAAAGAGAAGATGATGAGTAAAGCCAACAATTACCAAATAGATGATCAGAACAACATAATCCGAGTCGGGAATTAAAAGTACAAGATGCAAAATTATTTAAACCCTAAGTTTTTGAGAGAATGTAATTTCAAGTGTCCTAAAAACTATGTAAAATGTTCAGACGAAAATATGAAGTAGAACCCTCTTAAAATAGACGAGCAAATGAAGCACACGAGGGGTCGGGGGTCGTCCCTAGGGTCCGGGACACCTGTCCCGTCCGGGACACTCACCCTCCCGACCGGGATCACTTCATCCCGTGCTCTACAGCAAGTTTCAGCTTGGTTCCTTGCTTGGTCTTCACTTGTACTTGCTTCTAACTTGTCGTAAGTCGTCCCAAGGTATAGGGACAAGGCCTAGGTCGTCCCAAGAGGTAGGGACAAGTTCAAAATTGATCACATGAGCTCCATACTCTTTCCCAAGGTCCCGGGACAACTTCAAACGCTAAAACGAGGCTCGTGCGCAATTGAAACGCAACGAAACCAACTCGAAACATCACGAAACTTTATGAAACTTCACGAAACCTCTTGACCAGCATCCTAACCTCCAAATATGCACGTTTACCTACAAAATAGACATAAAAACACAGCAGGGCCAAAACGGAGAGAAATAGGAGCTGAAATGCATGTAAAAGCACGTGAAACGCAAAGAAAAGATCGTGAACAAGGGGCTAAATATATGTAAATATATGAGACATCAGAGGGAAATAATAGAAATAGTATCTGTATGACGTATAAAATACTGCGTAATTGTTAAAATAAAAAGCATCATGTAGTTTCCTTTGATACTTGTCATTTCCAAAGTCAGAATAATCTTGGTGTTGTCCGAGGTTATTCGGCCGGTACCAGTTGAAAGAGGTTCATGTGTTGGCTCAAGTGACATAGTGCTTAAAAGGATTGTAAGTACTATTCATATCAACAAGATGCATCTTCTTTTACGGTGGCTCATCTTAAGAACTCTTACATTAGCGTGCTTCTTTGGAGAGTAGTCTTAGGATGGGTGACCTCCTGGGAAGTTCTCAGGATGCGCACGAGTGAGGACAAAGTGCGCTGGAAAGGACCCGTGTTGGTTTGTGGGCGATGTACGCTGCCTGGCGAGCTACCGTGACTGACATTTCGGCCTTCAGTTGGGGTCGGGGTGTTACAACAACCGCCACGCCACCAAAACATATCAGCTCACGACAAACAAAGAAGCTTAAATATCATAGAAAACCAGCATGCAACCAGTAAAAGAGGGTCGTAAAAGACCCCCGTCCCAGCAGCTCCAAACCCCGGACCCAAATAAGACCACCCACGAAAACAAACATGATGACAGAAGACCTAATATTCCAAAAGTACGTCCAGCAGAAACTCGAACAACCAGAAACCCACACACCAGCTTGAACAAAAGATACCATACAAATGAGCACTAAGTCACCTAAACCCATCCTACCGACACTAAAAGCCGAACTCTAAACGCAAAACCAACTATGAGCAGCTCTACAGGTGTACGAAAAAGACTCTAACACCTGTTAACACTAACACTTGACTGTTTTTCTTTTTTTTTTCCTAAAAAAGAAAAAACTTTGGACAACAACCCATTTTCCATTTTGAGGAGAAAAAACATTTATTCATTTTAAAAGTCGAACTCAAAGAACCCATCCCCGCCTTCGATTAACTTAATCATCGACCTTAAGATTATAAAGGGGGTTTATTAAAATCATGGTTTACTTAACTGTCAGATTTAGAACACCGTGGTTTACTATAAATCAGTCATGTATTCACAAAGCAACTCATTCAATAATAATAATATCTCATTATAAATTACTCTTCTCCCTCTTATATCTTATCATTATCGAAAATATTTAACAAAAATTGGGAAATTGCACACTACATATACTATTGTGATCACGCATAAAATTATCGATAATATTTTTCAAAGATTGAGGGACCGTGCGCTAACCAATAACTAGTTTTCTCAAGCATGTGAAATTCTTTAATAAACAACGAAGTAAATGTTATTCTAGATTTCCCATCACATGTAAAGAGTTCTAATCTTTTATATTCTATTGGCTAAGGGTTACTTTTATGAAACGTTGATAATAAGATATTGCTTTGGAAATGACAAGTATCAAAGGAAACTACATGATGTGTTATAACGGAAGCGTGAAATAAACAGCAATAACAATAAAGAACACACAAATTTAATGAGGTTCACTATCAACGTGATAGCTACGTCCTCGGTTGCGAAGGGATTTTCTTTCAATGGGAAGAATTACAGATTACAGATGATCGATGAATTTTCTCTTCTCTAATTAATCTCTGATTAATCTCTAAGGAAGAAAATTCTCTTGTCTCTCTATTCTTCTTATATCAAGCAGAGGCTAATAACTTGGTGGGTTTATATATTAAACACCAAGTTAGAAGACCTAAACCTAATACAATTAGGAAACTAAATCTTAGTCTATAACCGATAAAATACTTGACTTGTACTAATGAAATACCGTGTTCAAGGCACTTCTCGTAACAAATCTCCACCTTGACTTGAACATTTGAAACTCACAAACTTCAAGATCAAAATCGTAATCCCTTCACTCGTGTACAGTCGTACTCAGTCGGTTTATGCACGTCGACACAAACCTCATCTTAACCTTCTCGGAAGATCTTGGAAGTCCCTACAAACCCAGGACATCGGGTCAAATTCTTATAATCCCAGAATCTCAGGTTGCCTCCTCGGGAGGCTCAGATTCAGCTCCACCTCGAGCTCAAATTAGCCCAAATGGGCTAAACATATCTATCAATATTTAACAAGTCCATGCAATGTTTGAACTTGCTAAATGGAACCGTCTTCGTGAACATATCTGCAGGATTATCTTTGGTCCCGACTTTCTTCACCTCAATGCGCTTCTCGGAACGCAGAAAATGATATCTCACATCAATGTGCTTTGTCCTATCATGATGTACTTGATCTCGAGCTAAACATATAGCACTCAAGCTATCACAAAATACAGTTGCAATATCATGATGTAGACTCAAGTTACTTACCAGCCCTTTCAACCATATCGCCTCCTTGGCTGCTTCTGTCAAAGCCATATATTCAGCCTCCGTAGTAGACAAAGTTACGGACGACTGTAACGTAGACTTCCAACTCACAACAGAACCCCCAAGAGTAAATACATAGCCGCCATGCACCTTCTACTATCTACGTCAGTAGCATAGTCGGAGTCTGAATAACCTGTCACCAAACACTCATTATCACCTCCATAAATGAGGCCAACATCTGAGGTTCCTCTCAGATAACGGAAAATCCGTTTTACTGCTTGCCAGTGCTCTTTCCCAGGTTGAGTCATAAACCTGCTTACTACACTAACAGAATGCGCAATATCAGGTCTAGTGCAAACCATAGCATACATTAAGCTACCTACCGCACTCGTATATGGAACATGGGACATATAAGACTTCTCAGCTTCTGTTTGAGGTGCATGTGATATCGAAAGATGAATATTTGCCGCAGTTGGTGTATTTATAGGCTTAGCCGTACTCATCCCAAACCGAAATAGAATCTTCTCCAGATAATTTTTCTGAGATAAGAAAAGCTTCTTCTTTGTCCGATCCCTATAAATTTCAATACCCAATATCTTGCGAGCTTCTCCTAGGTCTTTCATATCAAATTCTGAACTGAGTAGTGCCTTCAATCTGTCAATATCCGACTTCTCCTTAGCGGCTATGAGCATGTCATCGACATACAGAATCAAGTATACATGAGACCCATCCCCAAGCTTTTGTAAGTAAACACAACAATCATAAGGATTTCTAGTATACCCATGCTCCACCATAAAAGTGTCAAATCTCTTATACCACTGTCTAGGTGACTGTTTAAGTCCATATAAAGACTTCTTTAACTTACAAACATAGTTCTCCTTCCCCGGAATCTCGAACCCTTCAGGTTGTCTCATGAGTATATCTTCTTCTAGCTCTCCATGAAGAAAAGCGGTCTTTACGTCTAGTTGCTGTAACTCCAAATCACAATATGCCACCATTGACAGCAATACACGGATGGAAGTGTGTCGAACCACCGGAGCAAAGATCTCCTTGTAGTCCACTCCCTCAATCTGCTTAAAGCCTTGTGCAACCAAACGCGCCTTATACCGAACTCTCTCACCTTCTACGGTTCCTTCTTTCCGCTTGAAAACCCATTTGCAACCTATCACCTTGCGATCTTGTGGCATCTTGACCAATTCCCATGTCTCATTTTTATGAAGAGATTTCATCTCTTCACTCATAGCAGTGAACCATTGCGGCGATTCACTACTAGATGCTGCTTCTCGATATGATGATGGTTCGGATGACTCTATCTCGTCGGCTACTGTGAATGCATAACCTATCATCTCTTCGGAATAGCAGTTCTGGCCACCCACTTTGCGACCCTCTATCTCTGTGATTAATCTGTTAGGAGGCTTGCTTACCCGCTTAGGTAAAACATCATTCTCAACAACATTATCATCACTCTCTTGTTGACTCACCTCCTCAGGAGGAGCATCAGGAGTTGCAGTCTCTTCTAACTCGATTATCTCTCGTGGCAAATGCGACAAAGTGGCTGGATCCACCTCAAGCTCCACCTCTTTATCAGCGCCGTCATTCTTGCCTACACCTGAATTAGCAACACAAGACATATACATGGAATTTTCGTCAAAGGTTACGTCTCTGCTCAAAATAACACGACCCTCTGATGGGGACCAAATGCGATACCCCTTAACTCCATCACCGTATCCCATGAAGCATCCCTTCTTGGCTCTCGGATCAAGCTTACTCTCTCGAACATGATAGTACGCCACACAGCCAAAAACACGTAGCTTAGAATAACTAGGCTCATTGCCGGTCCACAGCTCATATGGGATCTTACAGTCAATCCCAGTATGCGGTGCACGATTTATCAAGTAACAAGCTGTAGTCACAGCTTCACTCCAATATCTTCTAGTCAACCCTGCGTTTGAGAGCATGCATCTCACTCTCTCTAGCAGCGTCTTATTCATTCGTTCTGCTACACCATTCTGCTGTGGTATAATACGAACAGTACGATGTCTAGCAATACCTTCATTCTTGCAGAACTCGGTGAATTCATCATGACAAAACTCTAAACCATTATCCGTTCGTAGCCTTTTGATCTTCTTGTCCCTTTGATTTTCCACCAAAGTCTTCCATTGCACAAAGACATTGAAAGCTTCACTCTTGTTTTTCAACAAAAACAACCATGTGTACCTAGAGTAATCATCAATAAATGTCACAAAATAATGATAACCACCCATACCTTCCACTCGTATGCCCCCAACAATCTGAATGGGCGTAATCAAGAACTTCCTTGGTGTTATGAACCCCTTTGCGAACTTGGACTGTGCTTCTTCCCAAAAACACAATGTTCGCAGAAACTAAGATTCTTCACCTCAAGCCGCCAAGAAGACCTCTCTTGGACAATGTCTGCGCATCCCACGCTCACTCATATGACCAAGTCTCATATGCCATAGCTTGCTCAAATCCGCGTAACTCATAGATGCAATCTTAGCGTAACCAACCACACACACCTTGTAGCATATACAAACTATTTTTCTTGGTACCTTTTTGTACCACTCTGGATTCTTTCTTAATAAGGAATTCTCCTTCTGAGCGAGACCACTTGAAACCTTGATCATCTAAGACACCAAGAGATATCAAGTTTTTACCCAAAG
Source organism: Dianthus caryophyllus (assembly GCA_023091065.1). Lineage (NCBI taxonomy): Eukaryota > Viridiplantae > Streptophyta > Magnoliopsida > Caryophyllales > Caryophyllaceae > Dianthus > Dianthus caryophyllus. The sequence goes on from CM041519.1 coordinate 29,624,668, forward strand.
CCGGAACATGCCTAACATTTACCAAAGTACGCTTTTATCATCACATGTCCTAATTCTGATCGATCCTCTCCCAATTACCTTACAAATAGCATTATTGCCGACGACAACATTACCACCATCAAAGGTCTCATATGTAGAAAACCAATCTCTATTCGGACACATATGATAAGAACAACCCGAATCTAGAACCCAACTATCATCAGAAGTAGGAACATCTTGGACTGCAAGTACCATTTCTTCTTCTGAATCATGGTTCTTACTTTGGACGACCCTGGCAGCAGCAAACGTTCTATTTGGATTTTTAGGACAATTAGTCTTCCAGTGCCCAGATTCCTTACACATTCGACAAACATCATTTGGACGTGGTCCTTTGGAATTAGAACTCTGTTTCTTTTTCTTAGAACCCTTTCCCTTAGCTGAGTTAATAATTAACCCTGCATTATTGTCTATCAAATTATCACTTGTTGCTTTCTGACGCAACTCCCTAGTATGAAGGGCTGACTTCACTTCTTCTAGGGACACCGTATCCCTCCCAACCACAAAACTCTCAACAAAGTTTTCATAAGCAGATGGAAGCGAAACTAGCAATATTAAAGCAGCATCTTCATCGTCTATCTTAACATCAATATTACGTAAGTCTAGTAAAATAGTGTTAAGCTTGTCTAGATGATCTCTTAGGGACGTACCTGCTTGCATACGTAGAGCGAACAATCGTTGCTTCAAAAGCAACTTACTAGTGAGCGTCTTCGTCATGTAGAGGCTCTCTAATTTCGACCACAAACCGGCTGCAGTAGTCTCATCTGCAACTTCTGTGATAACCTCATCCGCCAAACATAGCAAAATCGTAGAGTGTGCCTTTTCCTCCATAGCCTCCAAATCGGTGCGATGAGTCTTGGCACCCTTATCCCCTTTGTCGTCTGCTTCAGCTTCTTTCAAAACAACCCCTTTGTCCTTAGCTTTCACGACAAGGGGTGTCCAGATACCCTGCTGTTTAAGTAGGGCTCGCATCTTAATCTGCCATAGACCAAATCCGTTCCTTCCATTAAATTTGTCTACTTTAATGTTCAGCGATGCCATCTCCCTAAATCTCAAACCTTCTGAGTTTAATCTTTAGCTCTGATACCAATTGTTATAACGGAAGCGTGAAATAAACAGCAATAACAATAAAGAACACACAAATTTAATGAGGTTCACTATCAACGTGATAGCTACGTCCTCGGTTGCGAAGGGATTTTCTTTCAATGGGAAGAATTACAGATTACAGATGATCGATGAATTTTCTCTTCTCTAATTAATCTCTGATTAATCTCTAAGGAAGAAAATTCTCTTGTCTCTCGATTCTTCTTATATCAAGCAGAGGCTAATAACTTGGTGGGTTTATATATTAAACACCAAGTTAGAAGACCTAAACCTAATACAATTAGGAAACTAAATCTTAGTCTATAACCGATAAAATACTTGACTTGTACTAATGAAATACCGTGTTCAAGGCACTTCTCGTAACATGATGCTTTTTATTTTAACAATTACGCAGTATTTTATACGTCATACAGATACTATTTCTATTATTTCCCTCTTATATCTTATCATTATCGAAAATATTTAACAAAAATTGGGAAATTGCACACTACATATACTATTGTGATCACGCATAAAATTATTGATAATATTTTTCAAAGATTGAGGGACCGTGCGCTAACCAATAACTAGTTTTTTCAAGCATACGAAATTCTTTAATTAACAACGAACGAAGTAAATGTTATTCTAGATTTCACATCACATGTAAAGAGTTCTAATCTTTTATATTCTATTGGCTAAGGGTTGCTTTTATGAAACGTTGATAATAAGATATTGCTTTGGAAATGACAAGTATCAAAGGAAACTACATGATGCTTTTTATTTTAACAATTACGCAGAATTTTATACGTCATACAGATACTATTTCTATTATTTTCCTCTTATATCTTATCATTATCGAAAATATTTAACAAAAATTGGGAAATTGCACACTACATATACTATTGTGATCACGCATAAAATTATCGATAATATTTTTCAAAGATTGAGGGACCGTGCGCTGACCAATAACTAGTTTTCTCAAGCATGCGAAATTCTTTAATAAACAACAAAGTAAATGTTATTCTAGATTTCCCATCACATGTAAAGAGTTCTAATCTTTTATATTCTATTGGCTAAGGGTTGCTTTTATGAAACGTTGATAATAAGATATTGCTTTGGAAATGACAAGTATCAAAGGAAACTACATGGTGCTTTTTATTTTAACAATTACGCAGAATTTTATACGTCATACAGATACTATTTCTATTATTTTCCTCTTATATCTTATCATTATCGAAAATATTTAACAAAAATTGGGAAATTGCACACTACATATACTATTGTGATCACGCATAAAATTATCGATAATATTTTTCAAAGATTGAGGGACCGTGCGCTAACCAATAACTAGTTTTCTCAAGCATGCGAAATTCTTTAATAAACAACGAAGTAAATGTTATTCTAGATTTCCCATCACATGTAAAGAGTTCTAATCTTTTATATTCTATTGGCTAAGGGTTGCTTTTATGAAACGTTGATAATAAGATATTGCTTTGGAAATGACAAGTATCAAAGGAAACTGCATGGTGCTTTTTATTTTAACAATTCTGTGATATTTTATACATCATCTGAGATACTATTTCTGTTATTTCCCTCTTATATCTTATCATTATCGAAAATATTTAACAAAAATTGGGAAATTGCACACTACATATACTATTGTGATCACGCAAAAAATTATCGATAATATTTTTCAAAGATTGAGGGACCGTGCGCTAACCGATAACTAGTTTTCTCAAGCATGCGAAATTCTTTAATAAACAACAAAGTAAATGTTATTCTAGACAGTGGCGGACCCAGAAATTTAGGTTGGGGGGGCACATTATCGATACAAATTATATGAATAAATTCGTTGCGGTCTCAAAAAATTTTTGTTTTTGAGATCATTCAAACCTATATTCCGTACATCAAGTTCAACTAAAATATTGAATACTAAGTATAGATTCGTTAAAATATATAAGGTATAATTTTTTATACATCATATATATCATATATATATAGGGAATACCCACATAAACAAATGTCTAACTCAATAATTTGACAAAATGTTGAGAAATATTAGGAGATATAATAAACATAGGTGAATAATTTTCCCAAAAGATGGACAAAATTTTAAAGTTTGTCAGGTTTGTAAACCCTCTTTTATGATTTTGCATTTCTCGTTCGTTTTAGATTGTCTACAAAACAAAGCTTTACTCATCTATCATATGGAGTATGACTATATATTTCCATGTTTGTCATCCGATAAAAATATTTTGTATGGATAATATTTTAACTTAAAAATATGCTTAGAAGGAAAATAGACATTTGAGAAGGTAAAATACAATTACAATCATAGTATTATACAAGTAGTTACTAGGTGTAATTAAGAGGAGGGGAAAATTAATGTTTCAATTAATTATTAGATTAGCACAACATTCAAGTACTAAAGTTAAAAGGTTAGGGAAAATAAAATATTCAAAAAAAGTTGCAGGGTCTAAGAGTCGAACTCCCGCCCTCTTGAACCACAAGAGACAACAACACCAACTTTGCTACATCAGAATGCATGAATTTAATAGAAGCTTTTAATACTTATTAATTTTTTTTTTCTAAAGAGTAGGGGGGCTCGTGCCCCCCCTTGGGCCCGCCCCTGATTCTAGATTTTCCATCACATGTAAAGAGTTCTAATCTTTTATATTCTATTGGCTAAGGGTTGCTTTTATGAAACGTTGATAATAAGATATTGCTTTTGTTGGCCCAATGAAAGTAGAAATGTCGATCCACGGTAGCTCGCCAGGCGTACATCGCCATGAAACCAACACGGGTCCTTTCAGCGCACTTTGTCTGCTCGTGCGCATCCACGACTTTCAGGAGGTCACCCGTATCCTAAGACTCTTTCTCGTAATACGCTTAGCGAAGAGTTCTTAAGATGAGCCACGAGAAAAGAAGATGCATCTTGTTTTACGGTGGCTCATCTTAAGAACTCTTCGATTAAGCGCTTTGGAGAGTAGTCTTAGGATGGTGACCTCTGGAAGTTTCGAGATGCGCACGAGTGAGGACAAAGTGCGCCGGAAAGCGACCCGTGTTGCTCAAGGCTTATGTACTCGGCGAGCCACCGTGATCGACATTTCGCCTTCGCTGGGCCTGGTGTTACGATGTGTTTGGATCGGCGGTGGTGGTTTACACCTTTTTTAATGAGTATGCACTATGAGTTTTTGGAAATATATGCTCGCTTGAGGTTGGGTGTCCTGTCCCTGTTGGGGATACTAGGTGTCCGTCAACAATTGTGCATCCCAATCCTCCGACGTGCAAGGGGGTTTGGGCTCGGTATAGGTACCATCAAGAAAACCAAATTTTCGACGAGATCGGAGGGCATGTCGAACGGCATGGGACCAGTCATCAAAGTTAACCAATTGCAGCCGAGCGGTGGTGATAAGCTCGATGGAGCGATCTTGCACACTGACATAATAAGGGGAGGATGAATCGATTTTTTTAGTAGCATCGTTACCCATGGTGACGGCAGTCTGAGCTGGAAATGAAAAAAAATTTACTGGCTCTAATACCATGTTAACTGAATAGATAGAAAAGTGTATTCTATATCTTTGTTCCTGACAAACTTCCAATAAATACAAGGTACAGAAAGATATTGTTTCTAGGGTTTCTGAATAGGGCTAAGCCCAAAATACGTAACACACCGAGAACTAAACTGACATAGTACGGGCCTAGGTTATTAGTCCCCCATCCCAAGCAATCATCTTAGATAATTTAACAGTAAAACCATCAAATGATACAACTGGCTTAACTACTTATGTCGTTATTAGGTAAATTATAAAATGAGACTATTTTTTCCGTGAAACAGGTCAACAATCTATTTATAAAATTTATCAATAATTTATTTAATGTTCATACTCCTTCTATTTCAGTGAATTGTTTACCCTTAACTTTTTGTTTGTGAGTGTGATTTGAGAGAATGGTAAACAAATGGCTGAAATAAATGGAATTAATAAATAAAATACTGAAAAATTCGATTGATCGCTTTGTGCATGTGACAATCTTATATACATTAGTATTATCAAAATAATATTTTATTTAATTGGAAATAATAGAAATAGTATGACGTATAAAATACTGCGTAATTGTTAAAATAAAAAGCATCATGTAGTTTCCTTTGATACTTGTCATTTCCATAGCAATATCTTATTATCAACGTTTCATAAAAGCAACCCTTAGCCAATAGAATATAAAAGATTAGAACTCTTTACATGTGATGGGAAATCTAGAATAACATTTACTTCGTTGTTTATTAAAGAATTTCGCATGCTTGAGAAAACTAGTTGTTGGTCGTATGCGGTCCCTCAATCTTTGTAAAATATTATCGATAATTTTATGCGTGATCACAATAGTATATGTAGCGGGCAATTTCCCAATTTTTGTTACATATTTTCGATAATGATAAGATATAAGAGGGAGAAGACTAATTTGTAATGCACAAATTAGTTAAATCTTATAATAAATTATTGTAAGTCCGTCTTATTTTTACTCGATTATATAATTTTTGTACGATTTAAGTGATAAATATGATTAATTGTTACTAAATTTTATATTTTTTATTAGCCCTGTAAGTGACTTTTGTATATACATTTCATGTGTTTGTACCCTTTTAATTGCAATTTGTACCTTAGTCTCACACTAATTTAATGTGAATTACGGTAATGAGATACTATTATTGATTGAGATGATTTATGAATACGTTAATTTATAGTAAATCCTGAATCCATGATATTCTAGATTACATAAATTAGGTAACATAATATAATCAAATATCTAGGAAAAATTATCTTCCTCTCATAATTCACAACATTCCTCAAACTTATGCTAATTTACTAAAAATTTTATGAGTTTGTGCAAAACAAAATAATAAAGTTTCATCTTCGATCTTCATCTTTGCAAAGTTGGTTAAAAAAGGGTGTATAGGACGTCAGACCATTTTGGTTCCGTATAGGACTCGTCAGACAACTATTAAATGTGTATAAGACACGCAAGACAACTTTATGTGCGTACAGAACTCACCAAACGACTTTATGTGCGTATAGGACTTGCCTGACAATTTCGCGAGTAAATATTATTGCATAACTCGCAAGTAAAGTTGTACCACCTTGCACAAAATTGAAGAATTTGAATAAAAGAAAAGATAATTTGAAATTGGGTGTTTTATTCGACTTAATTGAAATAAAATCAAGGAATTTTTGGAAATTTGATTAAAAAATTTGTAAGTTTAATTGAATTGTTGCAATAAATTTTCCGCTGGTGGGAATCATTGATAATATCAGAAATATAGTAAACCATGGTGTTCAAAATCTACGTAATCTACGGTATTACATTGTCATATAAAACTTTACTTTTAGTCTATACCTTTTGAACAAGACTTATATAGGACCGTCTAACAGTTTACTTATTGTTAGACGGCCTAGATTACTACACCAAATTTTAATTACACATCACACAAATAATTGTATTCAATGTTTTTATTCTTTCAATAAACTTTTTAATTTTCTTTTTTACTCTCTCCCAACAGTATAATTAATGCAAAAATTCTACATTAATGTTAATTCAGTTCAAATTACCCATTAAGTCGGTTTTAATAAATTTTGTAAAGTGGTCACTTTTCAACATTTTCCCGTCACTTTTTGTTATATAATGGTCACTCTTTATAACAATGGTGTCTAACTTGCATTAAATGTAGTTCATATTTCCAAAATAATATGTGTCAAATGTGATTAATATTTTTCAATGTAACAAATCTGGTAGTTGTATAATAAATTTAAGCCATCAATAATAATTTAGTTAATTTTTTTTTTTTTTTAAATTTAGTATTTGAGTAGTGCACTATGAAATTGATGTTGTGCATATCTACTATGATTTTGTGGTGACTAGATATATATTGTTAGATTGTAACAATTCATAGTTACTTCGTGAGCATAAATGGATTATAGCATTTTTATTTCCTTTGTTAATGTTACTTTTTGTGGATGATAAATGTACTCACTATTTGTAAAAATAGTGTTACCATAATTGGTATAGTAGTGATCACGACTTAAAATCAATAAGAATCGATAGTCTAAGTCATATAGTCGCAAATATGTCGTATTATGTAACCAAGAGATATAAAATGTGGTGACCTTATATTTTGTTTAATGGTAACTAGATTTCGGTAATTAGTGGATACATTTAAACAAAAATATGTAGTGACTATATATTGACAGATTGTTGCATAATCAGTTCACTATTTAGCCAATTTAGGTCGCACAAATTTAAAGAATAAGAATGCAGCAAAAAACACTCACATTTCCACAATTCTAGAAACAAATTACCTAAATTAGGTCATAGATTATCCAATTTATGACAGATAATTACAGAAGATATTTGTACCAAACGAGGTTACCAATTAGCCTAATTCCATCACAAGTAAACCAATTTAAGTCACAAAAATTAAAACAATATGAGCAAATAAAATAAGCCTCCCACCCCATGTTCTTTCAGTGGATCAAAATGAATGAGAAATAGAGCAGCCTCCTTCGTGCATCATCTTCATCCTCTTTCCTTCGATTCACCCAACCTCATCATCATCATCATCATTATCATCAAACCACATCATCTTTCATCAATATTCATCCTCACCAATCATCACCGTCATCAACATGCCTCATCACCTTTGTCATCTCGTTGTCATCGTGAGAGTACAAATATAAAATTAAAGAGGAAATGAAATCGGTGGAAAATAATGCAAACGAAAGTTTACAGTGAGAAAGAAGTGAATTTGAAAGAAGAAGAAATGAAAATGGACAGAGAAGGGAAACTGAAAAGAGGGAGAAAGAGGAATAATTATATCGGTCAATTGAAAAAGGAAACTGCAATGACTGTTTAGTTTTTCCACATAAATATAGGGAATAGGATATTATTAATGGTAATATTTAGTTTTTCTACCACATATAGGGAATATAATATACACTAACTCATGGGTATATTTACTTCATAGATTTTATTCACTCCTAGATTGAAGAGTCCGTCTAACACTTTCTTAGTGTTAGACGGTCTTCTATAAGAATTACTCATACCTTTTTCTTTTCTTGTTTTCTATTCATCACTTTTCCTAACTCAATTCATCAATTTTGTACCCCTAATTATTTTTTCTTATTTATCTTTTGAAATTTTGTTCATCAATTTTTGCATCATTTTTAATAATGAAGGTTAATTTATTAATATAATCAAGTTGTAACAATTAACAAATTGTTAATGTGAATTAGTACTCAGTTGTATAAATGGGTAGTAACAACTAACTAAAAAAAAAAAAAAGTACGCCTACGATGAAAAATTTGAGGTTATGGTAAAATAATGTTAGGCGTGAAAATTTAACGTTATGATTTTTCTTTTATATAATTAATATAGATTAGATACCATAATTCTTAACAGGTTTACTCTAGTTATTTTAACCCTTTAATTAAGTTAGAAATTTTTATTATTCTTTGTAATTAATGGCTTGCGGATACCTGCCATCCTTCGGGATGACTTACCTGGCACATGTGGTTTGCAGGGTATTGCAAGTGCCCGGGGGGAACCAACCCCTCGTTACCCAAAAAAAAAAAAAATTATTAGAGAGAAATAAATCATATGATTTATTATCAGAATATACCATATAATAGAATATATTATTAGCTTATTGAATAAGTTAGAGATTTCAGGTTTAGGTTTTCTTTTGTTTTGAAGTACTATAAATACTTTACCTATGTTAGGTTATTGAGAACAACTATTCATAATAAATCTTCCTTTATTAAGTCCTTCTCTTTTATATATCTTATCAAATATTGTCATGATCATGTTTGATTTGTCTTTGAAAGTAGAATAAATATATGAAATTTTCATACTTTTATGTATAATTAGATACAGGTTCAATCGGTACTTCCTACCTTATGTAAATTTTCACCACTTATCACCTTTTATAATATTTTTTTTTTTAAATTACTATTATAATAATTTACTCATTTTTCAAAAATTGGTACCTGGTCACATTTCAAGTGACTTAAGTAATGAAATGTTTATACTATCATTGAATAAGTATATCCCAAACCTTATTCGTTTCTTACTTAGGGTTCATTTGGGATGAAGGTAATTAATATTTTTTTTTTTTGATGACGAGGGGGTTGAGTCTCCCCCGGGCACATGCACTCCCGCACGGCCGCACCACCACATGTACCATGTAAGCCACCCCGATGGGGGCTGCGGTGGCCAAGTGGGGAAATTGGTTCCAAGTGGGATTTGATCCTGGGACCTCACACAATTTGTTGCACCTTCCAAGTTAACCCAAATTCCACCTGGGCAACCACCACTTGGTAATTATTACGGGAATAATTAGACAAAAAATAAGAAGAATTAGAGGAAATAGAGGGTTGATAGTGGATGCAAATTAAATGGTGGAAAAAAAGATGGGGTACGAATAATTAACTCCATATGGGGGTAATGGATTACTTAGGGGCAGCCAGTCAGCCACATTTCCACTACTCCAATGTACTAAGCCACTTTAATTGTTTGTTTTAAACAATTTTGCCCTTTAAGTTTTAGCATGCTTTTTTGTGTGGAAACCTGCACACAATGGTAATTCAGTCCATTTGCAAAACAAATCCCTTGGCTCATCTACTTTTATTCGTGGAATCATGTCTACTCTTATTTATAGGGGAGGTGATTAATTATTCCTCCCTAATAGAGCAAATTTTGTACTATGGACGGGGCTTAGAAAACAATAATAAGCGGAATTGTCCTTTATGAATGTTAAATGTTTGGCGCTCAAATGGATAGAGAACGGTTACGATTAACAACCATACTCTTATACGTATAAAGAAAAGGGTTGATCAACTTACCCGTCCTCTTTGCTTAAGTTATAAAAGACGTGTTTAATAGAGGACGGTTACACCTTAAAACCGTTCTCGTATATGAAATGAAGAGTTCAACAATTTAATACGGAGTATCTATTCATTTATCAGTTGCCTTCATTCTCTCCTAAAAACCCTAGAAGCCTCTCTCCTCCCTAAAAACTAAAGCCGCCACCACGACGCCGGTTGAGATCCATAGCTTGCACCACCACCACCTGATGGCCTCAGCTCACCCTACTCACTTACCGGTAAATACCTTTTGTATTGGATTGCTTGAGTACTTTGAAATCAGTTTATAAATGTGAACTAGTGATGCGACCCGTGATATTCACGGGGCCGCTTTAAAAATTTTATTACATTCATGTTTACCAATTAAGTATTATATTCATCGGTCTTAATGATACGTTATATTTACCTTTAAACATGTACATAGTACACATGTGTAAAGTGTAATCTCATGAGTTAACATTATACTTCGAATAATTATTTTTAAAAAAAATCTTCTTTTGCGTATTGTGAGCAAGTATGAAGCTTTTAAAGCCGCTAAAGCACTTAAGATAAAAACTACAGTAACATTCTTTTTACTAAAAAATATTTGCTGTGAGAATTAATGTAACAATAACTAATATTTTTAAGGTAATAATTCAACAGATTATTGTTCATCTTTGAAAAATATTATCAATAATTTTATGCGTGATCACAATAGTATATGTAGTGTGCAATTTCCCAATTTTTGTTAAATATTTTAGATAATGATAAGATATAAGAGGGAAATAATAGAAATAGTATCTGTATGACGTATAAAATACTGCGTAATTGTTAAAATAAAAAGCATCATGTAGTTTCCTTTGATACTTGTCATTTCCAAAGCAATATCTTATTATCAACGTTTCATAAAAGCAACTCTTAGCCAATAGAATATAAAAGATTAGAACTCTTTACATGTGATGAGAAATCTAGAATAACATTTATTTCGTTGTTTATTAAAAAATTTCGCATGCTTGAGAAAACTAGTTACTGGTTAGCGCACGGTCCCTCAATCTTTGAAAAATATTATCGATAATTTTATGCGTGATCACAATAGTATATGTAGTGTGCAATTTCCCAATTTTTGTTAAATATTTTCGATAATGATAAGATATAAGAGGGAAATAATAGAAATAGTATCTGTATGACGTATAAAATACTGTGTAATTGTTAAAATACAAAGCATCATGTAGCTTCCTTTGATACTTGTCATTTCCAAAGCAATATCATATTATCAACGTTTCATAAAAGCAACCCTTAGCCAATAGAATATAAAAGATTAGAACTCTTTACATGTGATGGGAAATCTAGAATAACATTTACTTCGTTGTTTATTAAAGAATTTCGCATGCTTGAGAAAACTAGTTATTGGTTAGCGCACGGTCCCTCAATCTTTGAAAAATATTATCGATAATTTTATGCGTGATCACAATAGTATATGTAGTGTGCAATTTCCCAATTTTTGTTAAATATTTTCGATAATGATAAGATATAAGAGGGAAATAATAGAAATAGTATCTGTATGACGTATAAAATACTGCGTAATTGTTAAAATAAAAAGCATCATGTAGTTTCCTTTGATACTTGTCATTTCCAAAGCAATATCTTATTATCAACGTTTCATAAAAGCAACCCTTAGCCAATAGAATATAAATGATTAGAACTCTTTACATGTGATGGGAAATCTAGAATAACATTTACTTCGTTGTTTATTAAAGAATTTCGCATGCTTGAGAAAACTAGTTATTGGTTAGCGCACGGTCCCTCAATCTTTGAAAAATATTATCGATAATTTTATGCGTGATCACAATAGTATATGTAGTGTGCAATTTCCCAATTTTTGTTAAATATTTTCGATAATGATAAGATATAAGAGGGAAATAATAGAAATAGTATCTGTATGACGTATAAAATACTGCGTAGTTGTTAAAATAAAAAGCATCATGTAGTTTCCTTTGATACTTGTCATTTCCAAAGCAATATCTTATTATCAACGTTTCATAAAAGCAATCCTTAGCCAATAGAATATAAAAGATTAGAACTCTTTACATGTGATGGGAAATCTTGAATAACATTTACTTCGTTGTTTATTAAAGAATTTCGCATGCTTGAGAAAACTAGTTATTGGTTAGCGCACGGTCCCTCAATCTTTGAAAGATATTATCGATAATTTTATGCGTGATCACAATAGTATATGTAGTGTGCAATTTCCCAATTTTTGTTAAATATTTTCGATAATGATAAGATATAAGAGGGTGATAAGGATTCGGTCGCTCTCACCTAATCAAAAATAATCCTGACAAACCTAAGGGTAGCTAGGGTAAGTCGGGGTCGAGTCCACAAGGAGAAGGTTGCTTATGTAGGTTACCTATGGAATGATTCTAGTCTTGGTCGGTTCGTGGTTGAGGTTTACTAAAGCTAGAGCAAAGAAAGGATTTTACTTATGGGAAAGAAGTCTAGGAAGTCGGGTTAGGCACGGGTAAGGTTAGGTCTAGGAGTGATGATCGGGTTGAGTAGGTAATCGCACTTGCTAAGGATATAGCTCGTCCTCTCGGTCCTAAGCTTCCTCTAGGTCTCAAAAGCGGGATCTCGCTACTTACAATTGAGGGTCCTAATGATTGTCTCGCGCCTTTCCTCGAACTAGGCTTTCGATCTTAAGTTCAAGGGTGCTAAAAGTTGCTAAAACGTGATCAAGGAATCAACAAACAAAATCAAGCAGAGATAATCAAAGCAAACGCAAAAACCTAACTCAAATGATCACAAACATCAACCAAAACAATCACCCATGCTTCACCCTTCTCCCTAGATGAATAAACTACTCACGCATAATGAAAACGATAATCAAAACAAAGAAAAAGGACGAAATCATGATCAAGCACAATAGGAAGTAAAATTGCAATGAAATAAGAGAAGAATACAATACCAAAAATCAGAAAAAGCAAAGAGAAGATGATGAGTAAAGCCAACAATTACCAAATAGATGATCAGAACAACATAATCCGAGTCGGGAATTAAAAGTACAAGATGCAAAATTATTTAAACCCTAAGTTTTTGAGAGAATGTAATTTCAAGTGTCCTAAAAACTATGTAAAATGTTAGCATTTAAAATATGAAGTAGAACCCTCTTAAAATAGACGAGCAAATGAAGCACACGAGGGGTGGGGTCGTCCCTAGGGTCCGGGACACCTGTCCCGTCAGGGACACTCACCCTCCCGACCAGGGATCACTTCATCCGTCGTGCTCTCTGACAAGTTTCAGCTTGGTTCCTTGCTTGGTCTTCACTTGTACTTGCTTCTAACTTGTCGTAAGTCGTCCCAAGGTATAGGGACAAGGCCTAGGTCGTCCCAAGAGGTAGGGACAAGTTCAAAATTGATCACATGAGCTCCATACTCTTTCCCAAGGTCCCGGGACAACTTCAAACGCTAAAACCAGGCTCGTGCGCAATTGAACGCATAGCGAAACCAACTCGAAACATCACGAAACTTTATGAAACTTCACGAAACCTCTTGACCAGCATCCTAACCTCCAAATATGCACGTTTACCTACAAAATAGACATAAAAACACAGCAGGGCCAAAACGGAGAGAAATAGGAGCTGAAATGCATGTAAAAGCACGTGAAACGCAAAGAAAAGATCGTGAACAAGGGGCTAAATATATGTAAATATATGAGACATCAGAGGGAAATAATAGAAATAGTATCTCAGATGACGTATAAAATCTTTGCGTAATTGTTAAAATAAAAGCATCATGTAGTTTCCTTTGATACTTGTCATTTCCAAAGTCAGAATAATCTTGGTGTTGTCCGAGGTTATTGAGTAGGGTACCAGTTGAAGAGGTTCATGTGTTGGCTCAAGTGACATAGTGCTTAAAAAGGATTGTAAGTACTACTCATATCAACAAGATGCATCTTCTTTTACGGTGGCTCATCTTAAGAACTCTTGATTAGCGTGCTTCTTTGGAGAGTAGTCTTAGGATGGGTGACCTCTGGGAAGTTCTCGGGATGCGCAGTGAGGACAAAGTCTTGTTGGAAAGGACCCGTGTTGGTTTGTGGGCGATGTCTGTTTGCTGGCGAGCCACCGTTGACATTTCGGCCTTGATTGGGGTCGGGGTGTTACAAATGGTATCGAGCAACCGGCGACCGTGTGGTCGAATCCTAGATGCGCACCTAGCCGTGTGGTCGAATCCTAGTACGCACCTAGGCGGGAGGATTCGGAATGCTATATTGTAAGTAGCTACCAGCGCAACGAGGGCGTTGCGTTCTTCAAGTGGGGGTGTGTAACACCGGTGTTGTCCGAGGTTATTGGGCGGGTACCAGATTGAAGAGGATCATGTGTTGGCTCGAAGTGACATAGTGCTTAAAAGGATTGTAAGTACTATTCATATCAACAAGATGCATCTTCTTACGGTGGCTCATCTTAAGAACTCTTGATTAAGCGTGCTTCTTTGGAGAGTAGTCTTAGGATGGGTGACCTCTGGGAAGTTCTCGGGATGCGCACGCAGTGAGGACAAAGTCTTGTTGGAAAGGCCCCGTGTTGGTTTGTGGGCGATGTACGCTGCCTGGCGAGCTACCGTGACTGACATTTCGGCCTTCAGTTGGGGTCGGGGTGTTACAAATTGTATCAGAGCAACCCGGCGACCGTGTGGTCGAATCCTAGGTACGCACCTAGCCGTGTGGTCGAATCCTAGGTACGCACCTAGCTGGGGAGGATTCTGGAATGCTATATTGTAAGTAGCTACCAGGCGCAACGAAGACGTTGCGTTCTTCAAGTGGGGGTGTGTAACACCTGGTGTTGTCCGAGGTTATTCGTGCCGGGTACCCCGTTGAAGAGGTTCATGTGTTGGCTCAAGTGACATAGTGCTTAAAAGGATTGTAAGTACTATTCATATCAACAAGATGCATCTTCTTTTCTGGTGGCTCATCTTAAGAACTCTTCAGTTAAGCGTGCTTGCTGGAGAGTAGTCTTAGGATGGGTGACCTCCTGGGAAGTTCTCAGGATGCGCACGAGTGAGGACAAAGTCGTGTTGGAAAGGACCGTGTTGGTTTGTGGCGATGTCTGTTTGCTGGCGAGCTCAAGTGGATCGACATTTCGGCCTTCAGTTGGGGTCGGGGTGTTACAACAACCGCCACGCCACCAAAACATATCAGCTCACGACAAACAAAGAAGCTTAAATATCATAGAAAACCAGCATGCAACCAGTAAAAGAGGGTCGTAAAAGACCCCCGTCCCAGCAGCTCCAAACCCCGGACCCAAATAAGACCACCCACGAAAACAAACATGATGACAGAAGACCTAATATTCCAAAAGTACGTCCAGCAGAAACTCGAACAACCAGAGACCCACACACCAGCTTGAACAAAAGATACCATACAAATGAGCACTAAGTCACCTAAACCCATCCTACCGACACTAAAAGCCGAACTCTAAACGCAAAACCAACTATGAGCAGCTCTACAGGTGTACGAAAAAGACTCTAACACCTGTTAACACTAACACTTGACTGTTTTTCTTTTTTTTTTTTTCCTAAAAAAAAAGAAAAAAAAACTTTGGACAACAACCCATTTTCCATTTTGAGGAGAAAAAACATTTATTCATTTTAAAAGTCGAACTCAAAGAACCCATCCCCTCCTCTCGCCGATTAACTTAACTGTCAGCCTTAAGATTATAAAGGGGGTTTATTAAAATCATGGTTTACTTAACTGTCAGATTTAGAACACCGTGGTTTACTATAAATCAGTCATGTATTCACAAATCAACTCATTCAATAATAATAATATCTCATTATAAATTACTCTTCTCCCTCTTATATCTTATCATTATCGAAAATATTTAACAAAAATTGGGAAATTGCACACTACATATACTATTGTGATCACGCATAAAATTATCGATAATATTTTTCAAAGATTGAGGGACCGTGCGCTAATCAATAACTAGTTTTCTCAAGCATGTGAAATTCTTTAATAAACAACGAAGTAAATGTTATTCTAGATTTCCCATCACATGTAAAGAGTTCTAATCTTTTATATTCTATTGGCTAAGGGTTACTTTTATGAAACGTTGATAATAAGATATTGCTTTGGAAATGACAAGTATCAAAGGAAACTACATGATGTGTTATAACGGAAGCGTGAAATAAACAGCAATAACAATAAAGAACACACAAATTTAATGAGGTTCACTATCAACGTGATAGCTACGTCCTCGGTTGCGATGGGATTTTCTTTCAATGGGAAGAATTACAGATTACAGATGATCGATGAATTTTCTCTTCTCTAATTAATCTCTGGTTAATCTCTAAGGAAGAAAATTCTCTTGTCTCTCTATTCTTCTTATATCAAGCAGAGGCTAATAACTTGGTGGGTTTATATATTAAACACCAAGTTAGAAGACCTAAACCTAATACAATTAGGAAACTAAATCTTAGTCTATAACCGATAAAATACTTGACTTGTACTAATGAAATACCGTGTTCAAGGCACTTCTCGTAACAAATCTCCACCTTGACTTGAACATTTGAAACTCACAAACTTCAAGATCAAAATCATAATCCCTTCACTCGTGTACAGTCGTACTCAGTCGGTTTATGCACGTCGACACAAACCTCATCTTAACCTTCTCGGAAGATCTTGGAAGTCCCTACAAACCCAGGACATCGGGTCAAATTCTTATAATCCCAGAATCTCGGGTTGCCTCCTCGGGAGGCTCAGATTCAGCTCCACCTCGAGCTCAAATTAGCCCAAATGGGCTAAACATATCTATCAATATTTAACAAGTCCATGCAATGTTTGAACTTGCTAAATGGAACCGTCTTCGTGAACATATCTGCAGGATTATCTTTGGTCCCGACTTTCTTCACCTCAATGCGCTTCTCGGAACGCAGAAAATGATATCTCACATCAATGTGCTTTGTCCTATCATGATGTACTTGATCTCGAGCTAAACATATAGCACTCAAGCTATCACAAAATACAGTTGCAATATCATGATGTAGACCCAAGTTACTTACCAGCCCTTTCAACCATATCGCCTCCTTGGCTGCTTCTGTCAAAGCCATATATTCAGCCTCCGTAGTAGACAAAGTTACGGACGACTGTAACGTAGACTTCCAACTCACAACAGAACCCCCAAGAGTAAATACATAGCCAGTTACAGACCTTCTACTATCTACGTCAGTAGCATAGTCGGAGTCTGAATAACCTGTCACCAAACACTCATTATCACCTCCATAAATGAGGCCAACATCTGAGGTTCCTCTCAGATAACGGAAAATCCGTTTTACTGCTTGCCAGTGCTCTTTCCCAGGTTGAGTCATAAACCTGCTTACTACACTAACAGAATGCGCAATATCAGGTCTAGTGCAAACCATAGCATACATTAAGCTACCTACCGCACTCGTATATGGAACATGGGACATATAAGACTTCTCAGCTTCTGTTTGAGGTGCATGTGATATCGAAAGATGAATATTTGCCGCAGTTGGTGTATTTATAGGCTTAGCCGTACTCATCCCAAACCGAAATAGAATCTTCTCCAGATAATTTTTCTGAGATAAGAAAAGCTTCTTCTTTGTCCGATCCCTATAAATTTCAATACCCAATATCTTGCGAGCTTCTCCTAGGTCTTTCATATCAAATTACAATCTGAGTAGTGCCTTGATACATCAATATCCGACTTCTCCTTAGCGGCTATGAGCATGTCATCGACATACAGAATCAAGTATACATGAGACCCATCCCCAAGCTTTTGTAAGTAAACACAACAATCATAAGGATTTCTAGTATACCCATGCTCCACCATAAAAGTGTCAAATCTCTTATACCACTGTCTAGGTGACTGTTTAAGTCCATATAAAGACTTCTTTAACTTACAAACATAGTTCTCCTTCCCCGGAATCTCGAACCCTTCAGGTTGTCTCATGAGTATATCTTCTTCTAGCTCTCCATGAAGAAAAGCGGTCTTTACGTCTAGTTGCTGTAACTCCAAATCACAATATGCCACCATTGACAGCAATACACGGATGGAAGTGTGTCGAACCACCGGAGCAAAGATCTCCTTGTAGTCCACTCCCTCAATCTGCTTAAAGCCTTGTGCAACCAAACGCGCCTTATACCGAACTCTCTCACCTTCTACGGTTCCTTCTTTCCGCTTGAAAACCCATTTGCAACCTATCACCTTGCGATCTTGTGGCATCTTGACCAATTCCCATGTCTCATTTTTATGAAGAGATTTCATCTCTTCACTCATAGCAGTGAACCATTGCGTCGATTCACTACTAGATGCTGCTTCTCGATATGATGATGGTTCAGATGACTCTATCTCGTCGGCTACTGTGAATGCATAACCTATCATCTCTTCGGAATAGCAGTTCTGGCCACCCACTTTGCGACCCTCTATCTCTGTGATTAATCTGTTAGGAGGCTTGCTTACCCGCTTAGGTAAAACATCATTCTCAACAACATTATCATCACTCTCTTGTTGACTCACCTCCTCAGGAGGAGCATCAGGAGTTGCAGTCTCTTCTAACTCGATTATCTCTCGTGGCAAATGCGACAAAGTGGCTGGATCCACCTCAAGCTCCACCTCTTTATCAGCGCCGTCATTCTTGCCTACACCTGAATTAGCAACACAAGACATATACATGGAATTTTCGTCAAAGGTTACGTCTCTGCTCAAAATAACACGACCCTCTGATGGGGACCAAATGCGATACCCTTTAACTCCATCACCGTATCCCATGAAGCATCCCTTCTTGGCTCTCGGATCAAGCTTACTCTCTCGAACATGATAGTAAGCCACACAGCCAAAAACACGTAGCTTAGAATAACTAGGCACATTGCCGGTCCATAGCTCATATGGGATCTTACAGTCAATCCCAGTATGCGGTGCACGATTTATCAAGTAACAAGCTGTAGTCACAGCTTCACTCCAATATCTTCTAGTCAACCCTGCGTTTGAGAGCATGCATCTCACTCTCTCTAGCAGCGTCTTATTCATTCGTTCTGCTACACCATTCTGCTGTGGTATAATACGAACAGTACGATGTCTAGCAATACCTTCATTCTTGCAGAACTCGGTGAATTCATCATGACAAAACTCTAAACCATTATCCGTTCGTAGCCTTTTGATCTTCTTGTCCCTTTGATTTTCCACCAAAGTCTTCCATTGCACAAAGACTTTGAAAGCTTCACTCTTGTTTTTCAACAAAAACAACCATGTGTACCTAGAGTAATCATCAATAAATGTCACAAAATAATGATAACCACCCATACCTTCCACTCGTGCGGCCCCCCAACAATCTGAATGGACGTAATCAAGAACTTCCTTGGTGTTATGAACCCCTTTGCCGAACTTGGACCTGTGCTTCTTCCCAAAAACACAATGTTCGCAGAAACTAAGATTCTTCACCCTGAAGCCGTCAAGAAGACCTCTCTTGGACAATGTCTGCATCCCACGCTCACTCATATGACCAAGTCTCATATGCCATAGCTTGCTCAAATCCGCGTAACTCATAGATGCAATCTTAGCAGAACCAGTCAGCGTCACACCTTGTAGCATATACAAAGTATTTTTCTTGATACCTTTAAGTACCACTCTGGAATCTTTCTTAATAAGCAATTCCCCTTCTGAGCCAGACCACTTGAAACCTTGATCATCTAAGACACCAAGAGATATCAAGTTTTTACCCAAAGCCGGAACATGCCTAACATTCACCAAAGTACAGTTTTTATCATCACATGTCCTAATTCTGATCGATCCTCTCCCAATTACCTTACAAATAGCATTATTGCCGACGACAACATTACCACCATCAAAGGTCTCATATGTAGAAAACCAATCTCTATTCGGACACATATGATAAGAACAACCCGAATCTAGAACCCAACTATCATCAGAAGTAGGAACATCTTGGACTGCAAGTACCATTTCTTCTTCTGAATCATGGTTCTTACTTTGGACGACCCTGGCATCAGCAAACGTTCTATTTGGATTTTTAGGACAATTAGTCTTCCAGTGCCCAGATTCCTTACACATTCGACAAACATCATTTGGACGTGGTCCTTCGGAATTAGAACTCTGTTTCTTTTTCTTAGAACCCTTTCCCTTAGCTGAGTTAATAATTAACCCTGCATTATTGTCTATCAAATTATCACTTGTTGCTTTCTGACGCAACTCCCTAGTATGAAGGGCTGACTTCACTTCTTCAAGGGACACCGTATCCCTCCCAACCACAAAACTCTCAACAAAGTTTTCATAAGCAGATGGAAGCGAAACTAGCAATATTAAAGCAGCATCTTCATCGTCTATCTTAACATCAATATTACGTAAGTCTAGTAAAATAGTGTTAAGCTTGTCTAGATGATCTCTTAGGGACGTACCTGCTTGCATACGTAGAGCGAACAATCGTTGCTTCAAAAGCAACTTACTAGTGAGCGTCTTTGTGGAACCCGGGATCGGACCCAACTCGGCGTCTTGCTTAAGGGCGGATTTTAAAGTTAAAAAAGATTAAGTTGGAAAAACCTTTAAGAACTGTTTGGAGTCGCCACCTATTTATCGCGGAAAATAGGAACCTGCTACCATGTTCTAAGCTAAAAACATGTTCTTAGATTTTGGAGCACGCCGACACCCCTAGATCTAAGGCTTGTGAAACCAGATTGGATTCGGGGTGAGGGTACTTTAGAAAAAGAGTTATTCAAATAATGATTTATGAAAACCTTTTAGAAAAGCCTATGTAAAAATAGCCTCTACTGACCTAGAACAATCCTTGTAAGATGATATTTGAGCCAATGTTATCGCTACGTACAAGTGCGATAAGCTTGTAATAGAATGCAGATCTGGATGCGAAAAGATTGATTAAAACCCTCAGTTTAGCATGTTTAACTTGTTAACGAATACGGTTCAGTTAAAGGTCGAATTCATTGTTTAAGTTGATTTTAATGCAAGACAGAAAGGGTGCAAGATGCATGCAAATAAAATAAAGTTCAATTGTCCATTGGTTTATTTTATAAGGTCGGTTGCTTATGCGACTTTGGCGTGTCATCGGATATGGAGTGTGCAAGTAATAAGAAGACTTGGAATGCAAGCCCGCTTCGGGTGCCAAAGCGGCGCTAAAGTGTAGTCCCTTTGTTAGTCCATAGAAAATAAGAAAAAGCTTTGATCCAAGTGGATCGGTACCTACCTTGTCCTGGACGCTTGAGATCTGGCGAGCTTCGCTTCTTGAACTAGAAAGGAGGATGAATTCAACACGGGATGGTGTGTTGAACTCAAGGATTTGAGTGCTTGAGGCTTTTGTGGATGCAAAGGGGATTTTTGTGAGAGAGAGAGGTGTATTCTGATTGTAAATTGTGATTTCGAGGTCAGGGTATAGGGGTGTATATATACTAAAAACCTCGGAGAAATTAGGAAACCGGGGATAAAAACAGGCCAAGGAACCGCATAGGCTTATGCGGTTGCTTGGGCAAACCGTGATAGCCTTATGCGGTTGCCTACCCAAACCGCATAGGGTTATGCGGTTTGAGGGTCTGCTTTTGTGTAGTTTCCAAGTTTAGGTTGCATAAAATCTTTGAAAGATCTGATATAATTTCGTGCGTGAAGCTCAAGAAAACAGCTAGGATATTTCTGAGATATTTTGTGGTGTTCAGGGCTTTGGAGTGCGGGCCAAAGGCTTGGGTTTGGGCTCGGTTTGAACCGAGACAGAAAAAATGAAAAGGTGTATTTGCATAGATTTGTGAAATAAGCTGAGACGTGAAGCTGTATTTTGTGTGAGAGGGTGCTAAATAGCGGTTTTAGCTACCGGGCCTAAATTTAGGGATTTAGGAATGCTGAATTAGACCTTGTTAATGTAAAGGGGCTAATTGTAGTGCAAATGCGAAGCTCATGCCAAATGAAGCAGGACGAGGACCTAGCTAGACTCCAAATGGACAAAATGAACGTTATTTAAGTGCGATGTGATGCGACCTAAACCATTTTAACATTTCAAACGACTCAAAATGAATTCGACATTAGTTAGAACCGTATAAGTCAACGTTAAAGCATGCGTAATAAAAGTCCGTGTTACATCACAGGGTTTTGTTTGGGAGGGTACGGATATGGGTATCCACAGAGCCCCCAGTTTGACTGAGCTCGGACTAGAGCGCTAGTCAAACTCCACGACCATATCCGGACCATTACAGTCTCGATATAGTCAGCGGAACGAAGCATGTGTCCATGGGTGAGACGAGGACTTCGAACCGGGCTAAACGGGGAGGGACGTGCGCATTTTAAGGACTTGGCGGTCCGTGCATGCTATAAGGGCCTGCCGGCCTGCGGAGTGCCGTTGTCGTGCTTGTTGCTCATGCCTTTGCTGATGTTGATGTCGTTGTCTTGTATATGTTGAGTATCGTATAGTGCTGCTGCTTGTAGCGTCTTCGTATGGTCTCGTGAAAGAGCGCATGTGCTGCAATGCGTGGGGGCTAAAGTGCAAGGGTGTGAGTGTATCTGGGCTGGATGTATGGCCTCGTGAAGAGTGCATTCGTAGGATGTATGGTCTTGTAGGAGTGCATTTGTAAAGGGTGTAGTGCTTGTACAAGGGTGTTCTTGTGCCATGGGTTCATGCTTGGATGTGCTTCGTAGGACGCTTGTACTTAAACTCGCCGAGGAGCGTTTATGCTCGTAGTTAAATGCTTGCTGTAGAGTGCTTGTTGTAGAGTACTTGTGCTTGGAGTTAGGTGTATATTGCAGAGTGCATGTGCTTGGGCTCGCCGAGGAGTGTCTGTGTAGTTGTAGTTGCATATGATCGCCTCCCGTGATGGAGAAAATGATGTAGTGCTCGTGAAGAGCGTTCGTGCTTCTGCTTCTGTACCGTATATTAAGTGCTTAATATACGCGTATGGCGGGTTGTGAGCGATGCCTTGACCCAAGTACGGGACATACTTGGAGTTGTATAGGGGCTAGGATGCATTAGGAATCGAAAAGTAGACGTAAAACGAGAAAAAACCGAGAAAAACCAGGGGTAGGAACCGCATAGCCTTATGCGGTTCATGGGGCAAACCGCATAAGGTTATGCGGTTTCCCTTGTTGGCAGCTGGGGCTATATAAGTCACGAGAGCACCGTGAGTGAGGTTCATTATAACATTTTCGGTTTCTATCTCATAAAAACCCCATTTTTCGATTTCTCAACCGTTTTTGCTCGTTTTTCTTGCGTTGCTTTGCTATGGAACGAGGTAATGCTCCATTTCA
Source organism: Dianthus caryophyllus (assembly GCA_023091065.1). Classification (NCBI taxonomy): domain Eukaryota; kingdom Viridiplantae; phylum Streptophyta; class Magnoliopsida; order Caryophyllales; family Caryophyllaceae; genus Dianthus; species Dianthus caryophyllus. The sequence goes on from CM041519.1 coordinate 29,647,936, forward strand.
ACTTGCTTTTACGTTATTTGTTGTTGTAATTAGCTAGTTTTGCTTTGAAATGTTGAAAAGACGGGTTTTGAATGAAAACCCGAGTTTTGCTTGAAATTTGCCGTTTGAATGCTTGAAATTGACGTCATTGTGTTGCATTATGCCTTGTGAACGTGTATGTGTGAATTTATTGTGATTTAGACCGTCTTTGTGTGAAAAACGTCCAAATTAGGTTTCGGGCCCGAAAACGAACCCGGATTTTCCGACCCGGAATTTCAATTAAACTTCGGTGTAGGATGCCCATAGCGAGTATAGCATGCCTATAGCGTTAGTTTTGCGAAAATGTCGAGTTAAGGCTTTCAAATCGCCGTCTTAAGTCGTAGTTATACGGAGTAATTAAGGCGAATTGGGGGTTTTTGATCAGGGTGACCAAAATGCAATTGCTTGTAATGGGTTGTTGTTGGGGACTATTATGGCGTGTAGAAACCATAAAGTTGCAATTTTGAAATGTAGAGAACGGTTTTCGGCTTAATTGTGAATTAGGCCTAAAAATGCTCTGTAGGGCGTATAGTGTAATGTGTTAAGGGAATGTATATGTATTATGTGCATATTATTGGTGTGTATTTGTGTGTATGAGTATGCCAAGTTGTATGCTTGCATGTATTATAGCTGTATGTATTGGTTGTGTTTGGTTGCAGGAGAAGGTTCTAGTCGTATTACGAGATCGAGATCTCGTAAGAGTGTTAGTTCGAGGACAGAGGGAGCCTCTAGCTCGAGCGGCTTAAGGCGTACACGTAGTGAGAGGGAAGCTGACCATCGTGATCTGCCCACGAGACGTGGTCAGTCACGAGGTAGGGGTCGTGGGAGAAATGTTCCTGTGCGTGATCCTGAGGACGAGCTTGCTCAAGAGCTGGTGGATGAGCTGGAAGCTGAGATGGAAGTTGCTGAGGAGGAGGTCGAGGAGGTTGCGCCTAGGGCGAGTAGCTCTAGGCCGCGAAAGTCACGTGCGAACAGGGCTTTCGCGAAGGGTTGGGATGGTCACAACCTTCTGCTTGCTCCGGAGAGACATGTTTCCTATCGAGCGACGATGGGTTGGGACAAGGGCCCGATGAGGACTTTCTCGGGCGTCTCGTCCGCGATGTGTGCTTTTGAGGAGAGGCTTGCGCCGAGGGCGCAAGCTTGGGTGTTGCGTAGTGCTTTTGGCCCGTTGGTTGGCCATTGGAGGAGATGCGAGGAAGAAGCGGCAGCGAACGATGTTGATCGGGGCCTTCATGGATAGGTATTGGGACACCACGACGGCGTTCCATATGCCCGGCTTTGAGGCGGTATTACCTTGTCTGAGTCTGCAGCGGTCATAAGCTGCCGTTTGGGGATCGCGACATGGATTTTGAGTTTGCGCCGTCCGTTGTGGGCGAGGTTGTAGCCGCGGTTGGCGGTGGTTTGGAGGTGATTTGTGGTGCGCCACCCTATACCTTCAAGACGAGCTATATCTTGGAGTATTTTGAGGAAGACCGAGTATGGCCCCTCGGAGTGGAAGCGGCAGCGAGAATGCTCGTATGTGGTTGTGGTGGTTTGTGGCGCCGTGTACTTTCGGCGACAGGCGGCGGGCATCGACATCGGCCCTTATGCATCTCCTGGATTGGAATGCAATTGGGACGTTGGTAGGTGACGCCGTCTACGGGCTTGTGCATTCGCCGCATGGATCTTTGTGAGACCGCGGTCATGGATCGGTGGTCGCGATCGCCCTTAGTCGCGCTGGCTTCTTGATGGAGAATGCGTATTGATTTTGTTTTGTCTTAGGTGCATTGTTGCTTTGTTTTTGTCGTCTTTTGTCCTTGTAACATGTTTTTGTTTCTTGTGTGCGATCGTGGATTCTTAGCCACTTTCCTTTTCTCGCTTCCCCAGCGTCTTTGTCGCGGATCGTGAGGAGTACCCGTGATGCGTGCCAGAATGCACGTCTGGCCGTCTTTGCGTTTAATTGGTCGTATGATGATGTTCGGGATCGTCAGGCAGAATGCGATTTGATGAGGTTTGTGCTTGAACCATTTTAAATAGAGTGTACTTAAAATGATTGTATCGTATCTGTATTTGTGAGCGTGTTTGTCTTGTCTTTGTTTGTAGTTCGTGCCGAGTTCAGTGGGGCGATGCAGGGGATATTCCTGAGGGCATTGGGGCTAGGTTTGCGGTGCGAGAGACCCAGCGCCTATACATAGCGACGCCGTATGGATCGGTTTGGTATCTTGGAGAGCGCTTGGTCTTCCAGGCAGGGTGGCGGCTCAGTGGTGCCTAGGGATCCGCCGAGGGTCCTGTTTGAGCGAGGGGTTTCTGCTCAGGATCGTGTGGCGTTGTATGGAGAGGGAGAGTCAGTGAGCCTCCTCTGTCCTGAGGAAGACTATGCCCATTTTGCTGAGTCTCGGCTTGCTTGTGGGCCTATTGAGGTATGTGTGCTTCGGTGTTTGGAGGTGCGTAAGGTAATTTTTGCGAAAAATTTCCCTGACGTGTGCGTTTTGTATCTGTTTTGCAGGAGTTTGATCCCGAGATGGCAGAGCAGCCTGGCGACTTCCCTACTACCATTGAGTATGACGACTCGGGCGTCCGTCGTACCTTTGTTTTGCCGACGTACTTGCCGGTGACTACTGACGCGGGCATGGACAGCTGGACGAGCAAGGTGAAGAAGGTATGTACTTGTGTGATTGTATGTATGTGTGTAAGCCCCCAGTTTGATCGAGGCATGAAGTATATCGATGATCAAACTTGTGAGAGTCGTTTTTTTGTGTTATCCCCTCCAGTTTGGCTTAATTTGGGTGAAATTAAGGTAAACTGGGGTGGGCGGCGTTTGTTTTGAAATTTCCCCCCTAAGTTTGACTTAATTTGAGTGAAATTAAGGCAAAATGGAGAAAAGTGTGAACTGTGTTTGTGTTGTGTTTCACAGGTGGCTAAGGAGGCGCATAAGAAGCTATGGCGTATAGCCAACAGGTGGAGGATGGCTTTGGCGAGACAGTAGCTTGTGTCGAGCCGAGTGAGGCAGCTCGGTCAGCGGCGTGAGTTTGACGAGTATCGGCGTCGTCACCCCGAGTGAATTTGTGTATGTAAAGATTGTATGAACCTTTATGTACATGTCGTTGTAGCTGGAACTTTGAACTTGTTGTAGCTTGAACTTCGTCGGTAAACCTGTTTGGGGCGCTTGGTTGAAGAAATGATATGATTCCCGAGTGGGATGCGTTGATGTTCATTTTAGATTGTGAAGACGTTTTGCAAAAAGTTCATTTTAAATGCGAAATGAGCTCGTGTGAATGCAAAAAAATGTTATGCGTTGACTCGTGGTAAGAATCGTAATCGCTAAAGTGAAGCGTGATGTTGGTGTATGGGGAACAACGAAAGAAATGTCGTAGCCAAAGTAGGTTGTAGTGTTTTAGGAAAGACGGAATTAGGAAAATTTTGAGAAAAACCAGCCCTTGAAACCGCATAGGCTTATGCGGTTGCAAGGGGAAACCGCATAGGCTTATGCGGTTTGTTGGCCTGGCTGTTAGTGCTGTATTTCCATATTTCGGACATTGTTTTCCTATATAAGGAGAGGGGGTGCGTGCCATAATCTTCATTCACAAACACTTCTCTTCTTTGCTTTTGCTTTGGGATTTTGCTCTCATAAATATATTAGGTATATTTATAAAAGTTTTTTTTTTTGTGTCCAAGAAAATGGAGGTGCATTTTGATGCTCTTTTGAAGAGGTGGACGTCTTCGTTGAGTTCGGGGATGAAGAAGGCGGTGTACGATGATGGTGCGGGTGTATTTATTGGCTTTCGTCAAATGAAAGTCGATGTAGACTTCCTTGATTCGTGTTTGGATTATTGGGATCCTAATTTGCATGTTTTTAGGTTTCCCGGGGGAGAGGTGTGCCCTTTGATGGAGGAGTTCTCGGCCATTGCTGGATGGTCGAAACGGACTACTCCTGTGGTCGTGAGGAGTGAGCTTTGTTACAATGGGATGTTGCGAAACTTCCTTGGGATGACAAATGCTCATGCTGCAGGTTTGTTCGAGGGAGGTAGGGTGAATATGCTTTTGTTGTGTCAACGATATATGAATAAGGCTGATACTAGTATTTCGGACCGTTCTCGGCGGAGGGCCCTTGCTTTTTGTTTGGTTCATCGTTATGCTTTTGCGGGGTCCATGCCAGATGGTGTGTTCGGGAACGCGAGGTATGCTCGTGTTGTCGAAGAGATGGAGCGAGGACATGATCCTTCTGCGTTGATCCTAGCGGAGACTATCTTTGGGCTTAGACGGCCGGGTTATCGCGATCGTCCGAGCTCGCACAGGTCAGCGCTAGGATTCTCAACGTTTGGCTCATGGAGAGGCCGAGTGTGTATAGAGCTCTTCCCTTGGAAGTGTCTTTGGCGGCGGGACGACGTCTCGGAAGATGGATTGGGCTGATCCTCGGGAGCGTTCGCTAAACTACTACCGGTGGTTTGTAAAGGAGAGCAGCATTCGCTGGTATGTTTCGTGGTGGGGCATTACGGAGGTAACGGCACCGTCGGTGGCGAACGCGGCTCGCGGGTTGATGTTGTGCGGGTTTGAACGGGGTGTATGGATTCATCCTCTTCGCCGAAGAGGCAAATCGGACTTGCGCGGACTATCCGGATCAGGATACGCGAGGTTGGAGGGTTGTTGTCCTAAACAACGGATGATTGATGCTTGGATCAGGGTGGTCTGACCGTGTTACTTGGTGTCTTGGAGCATATAGAGTCTAGCCGGTGTTACGGACTTCTATACGGTGGTACTGCTCCAATGATCCTAAGGAACGTGAGAATCAAAGGAGGAGGGAAAAGAATGGGCCAAGGCCCTCGCTTGGCGTATGGCGGTGCGAAAGGAGGGACTATGGTGATCTTTGTGTTGTTGATCTGGTGCTTCTTCTTCGAGACCGTAGCGGGAAAGGCTTGGACCGAAGGTGGCCAGTTAAAGATCGCTTAGGGCCAAGGATCGAGGAGCCCCAGTTGAGCGGGATGAGGATCCGCTCGAGCCCCCAGGTTTTGAGAGATCTACTCCTGTCCTCAGGTCGAAAGTTGTGGCGGATCGGCCCCTTGAAGATGAAGAGGTCAACCCGAAGCGTCAGAAAAAGACTTGAGAAGTTTGTTTTGTTTAGCTTAGAAAGATTCCTTTATTTAAATACATGTTTTAGATTTGAATAAAGGGCTAAGGAGGCTTGTTCCTAGCTCCTTTCTGAACTTTGAAGAATTCTAAATAAAGTAATAAAATAGAATTTATTTGCTTTTGCCTTGTCTCGTTGCTTTCTTTGTTTCGTTTTTAAATGTTCTCGACCTTTTTAAGCTTCGAACACTTGTATTTTGTCTTTAATCCTCGACCTTTTTAAGCTTTGGACTTGTTTGTTTTGAATTGTTTTTTTTTCTTAAATCCTCGACCTTTTTAAGCTTTGGACTTGGATTTGTGTTTTGTTTTTGTGTTGACTGTGCTCTTGACCTTTTTAAGCTTCGAGCGTGTCATTTTGTGAGTGCAACGCCCTTGACCTTTTTGGGCATGCGTGCTAGAAAAAGTTCGGTTGTGCTTTCGATAAGCTGCCTACGTATCTGCTTTTTGAATACAGAATCAAACCGGCGTAGTTCGTGTGATTCGGTTGAGCTCTTTGCAAAGCTGCCTACGTATCCACAGTGCGTGGAATCAAACCGAGCGTAGTTCACTCATGCGAGAGCGAAGCTTTTTGTGAAGTACATTGCAAATTTGTTTAAGGGTAGTATTTCTTGAGTTGATCAAGATTTGTTGGTAGTCGGAAGTCTTGACCGTCAAGGTCAGTTAGCGTTACTGCTCCTCCGGGAAGGATGTCTTTGACCAAGTACGGTCCGGCCCAATTGGGTTTGAATTTCCCCCTTGGGTCATTGGTAATGGTGCTCGGGTGATTTGAGTACTAGGTCACCCACTTTAATGTTTCGTGGTTTGACCCGCTTTGTTGTAAGCGCGTTGCGGCGAGATTGATACATTCGGTGTGCTTAGTGAATGTAGTCGTCTTTCGTCTAAGAGAATGAGTTGTTAAATGGCGTTCTCGTGCCCATTCGGCTTCAGGACTGGCTGCTACCAGGAGGATCGGAAGGGATTGCATTTCGATTTCTACGGGTTGAACGGCTTCCATTCCGTAGGTTAGGAAATAGGGTGTCATGCCTGTGGGTGTGCGGATTGTGGTGCGATATCCCCATAATGCAAATGGGATTTTGTGGGGCCAGTCGTGGCAGGTGTCGATCATCTTTTTAAGGATTGATACGACGGTTTTGTTTGCTGCCTCAACTGCGCCGTTGGTTTGTGGTCGATAGGGTGATGACTTGTGCCGTTGTATCTTGTATTTGAGAAGAAGTGGCTCGACCTTTCCTTGAAAGTGCGTGCCTTGGTCACTAATGAACTCGTGTGGTATGCCATAGCGACAAATGATGTTGTTTTGTATGAATTTTGCGACTTCTTTTGTGCCTAGCTTGCGGTACGATGCGGCTTCGACCCATTTGGTGAAGTAGTCGATGGCCACGAGGATGAAGCAGTGACCTCCTGCTCCTACGGGTTGTACTTTGCCAATGACGTCGATGCCCCATGTGGAGAAGGGCCATGGTGAGGTTAAACTGTATAGTGGTGAAGGAGGGATGTGTTGTACGTTTGCAAAGATTTGACAATTATGGCAATGCTTGACATATTTTGCGCAATCGGCTTCCATGGTAGTCCAATACCATCCTAGCCTTATGATTTGTTTGCACATGGCTCGTGCGTTCATGTGTGGTCCGCACTCACCATCGTGTACTTGGGACATGATTTCGTGTCCTTTCTTGTGATCGACACATAAGAGTAGTGTGCCTTGGGGTGTCTTTTTGAGTAGTTTGCCCATTTCCAGCACGAATTGTGATGATAATAGGCGTAGGGCTCGCTTGGCCCGTTTGTCGGTGTTTGGTGGGTATTCACCATTTGTTTTGTAGTTGATGATTGCTTGGTACCAAGGGTCGGTTTGTTCTTCCTCGGCTTCAATGTCACAGATGTATGCGGGTTCGTTTCGTCTTTCCACGACAATGGGTAGAGTTTCCATCCCCGGGGGTATGTTGATTAGGGACGCGAGTTTGGATAGCGCGTCGGCGAATTGGTTTTCTTCGCGTGGGAGGTGTATGAATTCTACGTGATAGAATTTGTTTATGAGTTCTTGTATTTTGCTTTGGTATAGTGCTAGGTTTTCGTTAAGTATCTTCCATGCTCCGGACACTTGGTTGATTATGAGGGAGGAGTCCCCATAGACTCTTATATTGCGGGCGTTGAGTACAAGCGCTGCTTGGAGACCGTGCAAGCATGCTTCGTATTCTGCTGCATTGTTTGTTACGTCGAAGTCCAGTTTAATGGATAAGGGTGTGTGTTCGCCATTCGGGGATATGAGAAGTATTCTACTCATGACCTCGGTAGTTGGATGAACCATCGAAGTATAATTCCCATTGTTCTTGGTCGATGTTGTAAATCCCATCGTCTGGAAGGGATGTGGTGTCTATGATTGGTTGCTCGGTGATTGCATTTTCGGCTAGGAAATCGGAGACTGCTCGTCCCTTAATTGCTTTGAGGTGCGTGCATTTAAGGTCGAATTCGGCTAGGAGCAATGTCCATCTGGCCATTCGTCCGTTAGGTACAGGTTTCTCGAAGAGGTACTTTACGGGGTCCATTGTGGAATATACCCTTGTTTGATGTGCTAGCATATAGTGACGGAGTTTTTTGGATGACCATACTAAGGCTAGGCAACTCTTCTCGACGGGTGAGTATCGAGTTTCGTAATCGAGAAACTTCTTGCTGATGTAATAGATTGCGCGTTCTTCGCCGTTTACTTCTTGAGCGAGCATGGCGCCCATGGCGGTGGGTGTTGTTGTAAGGTATAAGGATAAGGGTAAACCTTCTTGGGGTGGTTGTAGAACCGGCGGGTTAGTTAGCAGTTCTTTGACCTTGTCAAATGCTTTTTGACATTCCTCGTCCCATTCAACGTGGTCAGTTTTCTTGAGCTTCTTGAAGACTGGTTCACATATCATGGTGAGTTTGCTGATGAAGCGTGAGATGTATTGGATTTGGCCTAAGAAACTTCGAATCTCGTCGAGGTTCTTCGGGGGTTGCATTTCGAGGATTGCTTTGACTTTCGAGGGATCGACCTCGATGCCTCTTTGGCTCACTACGTGTCCTAGTAGTTTACCGGATTTGACTCCAAAAGTACATTTTTGGGGGTTGAGGCGCATTTTGTATTGTCGTAGGCGAATGAAGAACTTGCGGAGGTTAGTGATGTGACCACTTCTCTCCTTTGATTTTACGATCATATCGTCGACGTAAACTTCGACTTCTTTGTGCATCATGTCGTGTAAAAGTGTTGTAGCGGTGCGTTGGTATGTAGCGCCTGCATTGATTAGGCCGAAGGGCATAACTGTGTAGCAGTATGTCCCCCACGGTGTAATGAAGGCGGTTTTTGCCATGTCTTCAAGTGACATTTTGATTTGATTGTAGCCTGCGTAACCGTCCATGAAGGATAGGAGGGCGTGGTCGGCGGTGTTGTCGACTAGGACGTCCACATGGGGTAATGGAAAGTCATCTTTAGGACTAGCTTTGTTCAAGTCGCGAAAGTCAACGCATACTCGAATTTTGCCATTCTTTTTCAGGACTGGGACCATGTTTGAGACCCATTCAGGGTACTCGATGACTTGGATGAAACCGGCTTGTAGTTGTTTCTCGATTTCTTCCTTGACCATAAGGGACCATTCGGGACGTAGTCTTCTTAGCTTTTGTTTGATGGGTTTGTAACCGGGTTTGATGGGGATGCGGTGCTCGGCGATGCTTCGTTCGATGCCGGGCATGTCTTTGTATGACCAAGCGAATACGTCCTTGAATTCGCTTAGGAGTTGTGTAAATTGGGTGCGTTCGTGTTCGTCTAGTGAGGCTCCTAGTTGTAGTTCCCTTGGTTCTTCGGGGGTTCCCACGTTTATGGTTATGGTTTCCTCGATGATAGGGTCTTGTGTTTTGGGAGAAACAATGTTTGCAATGTATTTGTTTAGAGATTGTTCATTTTTATCGCATGAGTTAGTGTCTTTTGTATTGTTTGTTGTTTGTTGATTGTTAGATGTTTGTACTTTGTTGTTTGTTTTAGCTTGAGACAAGGCGTAAGTAAATTTATTCATTTCATTATTTTGAGAAGAATTATTCGACAACTCAGAAAATTGCTTGGAGCTAGCCTCCGTAAAAAGAAAGTCTAAACTAAAGCTAGAGTCTAGGATAGATGGGTCGACAGGTGACCCGACACTTAGAGCATTAGAAGTTAAAAGAATTTCTTCTTCTTCTTCTTCTTCGTCTTCGCTGTTTGAGGAGCTGCTTGAGCTGCTTGAGTTGCTTGAGGTGCTTGAGTTGCTTGGGTTGCTTGCCTCTTTGTTTTTGAGGTTGGTGATGTGGTCGAAAAGCGGTCCTTCGCCGGTGATAAGCTGAAAATGTTGGCCTTGTGCATCGGTCCATTTCAGCGTTTTATACCATCCATTAAGGGTTTTATCAGTGGCGTCGGCTATCAGTTGGTTAGGGTCGAAACGTCGATCACGCATGATAGTGGCGACGATCTCTTCATTTCTGATGCCCGGTGAGGTCCGAGGTGCATTATGCTCGACCTCACTAGAGTAGCAGGCTTCGGGTGTGTGGATGAGGTCTCGGAGGGAGGTATTTCCGTCGACTTTTCCTCCTGAGGTGAAGTATGCGTCTAAGTCAAGGATGTAAGGTCGTAGGGTAACCTTGTGGGTTGACTTTCGTTTTTGGACTTCTTTGACCATTCGCTCTTGGTCACCGATCCTTGGGTTTGTAGCCTAGGCCCATGGTGAGCCAAAGGCTATTGTTGTTTGTTGTTTTGAAGGGTTTGTAGGTTTTGATTGGTGTGCAGCGTGATGGCGCCAATTTGAAGTCGAAACCACATAAGTCTCGTCTTGGGTTCACCACGATTTGGCAGAGTGGGCTCTTTTGGTGTATCGAAAGGGCTCGGAAGTTTGAGGCATTCAAGGTTATGACCTCCTCGTTGAGAGGATCTTAACCTTTTGATGTAGAGTAAGATTCTGACCTTGGTGGAGTGAATCCATGGTCGCCCTAGGAGTATGTTATAGGAAGGGGTCATGTCGATGACTTGAAATTCGACTTTTCTTTCTATGGGACCAGTGCGTATGTGAAGAGAAATGGTTCCTTTCACGTGACGTCGGGTTCCGTCGAAAGCCTTGACTCCGTCCATGCTTGGGGTGAAGTCTTTGTCGGATAAGCGGAGACGGTATGCGGTGGCCAATGGTAGAACATTGACTGCAGAGCCGTTATCAACAAGGGACACGGGCAAAGTTTTCTTCATACATTCAACGCTAATGTATAGGGCGAGGTTGTGGTTTGATCCAAATGCGGGGAGATCATCGTTTGAGAAGGTGATAGCCCCCGGTAACCAATCCCTAGTGACATGGCTGACCATTTGATCTGGAGAGATCTCAGCGTCTGCACATGCTATTTGTAGAGCGCGAATGAATGCATTCCTATGTTCAGCTGAGTCTCGTAAAAGGGCCCAGATGGAAACATCGGCTTTTGTGCGAGCGAGTTGCTTTTGAAGCACCTCACTCGTGTTTGGTGGTGGGATTGCTGTGGACGTAGGGGGTGTGCTTGTGGAAGGGGCGTCTTCCTGGGCTACGGCCTTGCCTTTCTCGGCCGCAGCTGCTTTTCTGGCATGTTCATCTGTGAAAATATTTTGATAAGGGCGACCAGAGCGTGTGAGGTGTGAAACCTCGTCTTGATTTTCCTTCTCGGGCTGCTTGCCCTTTTCTTCTTGATCTTTACTTTCGGACTGCTCGCCCTTTTCTTTTTGATCTTTGCTTTCGGACTGTTTGCCCTTCTTTTTCTTTCCCTTTTTGTTGCTTTTGTTTTTATTCGAGGAAGAAGTAGTCGAGAGTTGAGCTACCGTTTTGTTAGTGGGTGGCCACTCTTCGTCTTCGTCATCACTGAACCAGACCCCATTGATTTGGTTGTTGGTGGGTGTGACCAAGTAGGAACAATCCATGACGGGTGCTGGTCCGAGGAAGATTGCCGGATTGTCGTAGATTGTGGGGTTGCTTTGGGCTCCGAGGGCAATTTCAATGAGTTCTTCGAAATTCTCGGCGTCGCCGTAATCAAAATGTTTTCGCCACTCGGGTCGTAGGCTACCGAGAAATGTGTACATGAGTTCGTCTTCGTGCGGAGGATTCGGAACTCGAGCAAGTAATCCTCTCCAACGGACGAGATATTGGGTGAAATCTTCCTCGTCCCTTTGGAGTTGGGTGATGAGAGTGTGGAGGGAGACAGGCTTGTCGGCCTTGGAGCGTTGTTCCAAGCGTGCAACTTGAGCGATGCAAGGCCTTCAAGTTGGCAATGTTTTTGGTGGTGATCAATGCGGTGTGGAGGGTCTTGACTTGTTGAGGTTAGCCAACTTTGAGGAGCGTTTGAAGGAAGGGGTGATGATGCGATTCATGGTGAGTAATCAGCTGAGGCCTGCATTTCACTTTGCATTAGTGACACGACTCGACCCACTAGACTCACATTCATTTTAGGCATTCGCTTTTAGCTCATTTCTTTGTTTAGAAAGACCTTTTAAGCTTGAAAAAGGAGGTTTTGAAAAGGTTTTGCTAAGGAAGCTTTTGGCGAGGATGTGTGCGCACATCTCGTCTCGATGTTAAACGTTTTGCTTTGCATCCGTCGAATCGATATCGGTGATTTGCCGAGGTGAGCTCGAGTCGGATGTGTAAAAAAAAGGATTCGGCTCGAGAGCGGTTAGCAAGTCGAACCGAGGATGTTAAATGTAGAACCTAGGCCGTATGACCTAGGGGATTGAAATCCACGAGCTCGGGTTTTAATCCTTGCTCGGGTTTTGCTTGTTAGTGAAAAAGGAAGTTTTGAAAAAGCTTGTTTCAAAAATTCGCGATAGTTTTGTTTGAAAAGGTGTTAGATGTTAGGTTCATTTATCTTTGAAACGTTTTAAGCGAGTTTTCGAAGATATGAATGCATATGCTCGTTTGAAAAAGACCATGGAGTGCATGGCCTCGAACTTGTAATGCATGACTCAAAAAGGGTGAAAAAGGGTCAGTCGGGTACACCTCCAACTACCTCGAGTACGCTTTGGCAGATACTTAACCCCTCTATTTCCTTACGGAGCGATAGGTTTTCTAGAGGAGCAATCGGGCGGTCGAGATAATCGTTCTGCAAGCCGTGGAGGGAGAGAGCAAAGTTAGTCCCGCACGTGCTTTATCGAGTGGACAAGCTCAAGGTGTTGGAACCACCTCTCAAGGGTGCAAAGGGTGCCTAGATTCCAAAAGGAATGGACTCTAAACGAATGTGCATAGCTCAAATATGTATACTTGGATTGTTCAAGGCTTTCAAGTTTCACCTCTTCATTTTTAAAAAGAAAAAGCTAGTTTTTAGTTTTAAAAATAAGATGTCCCCAGCGGAGTCGCCAAACTGTGGAACCCGGGATCGGACCCAACTCGGCGTCTTGCTTAAGGGCGGATTTTAAAGTTAAAAAAGATTAAGTTGGAAAAACCTTTAAGAACTGTTTGGAGTCGCCACCTATTTATCGCGGAAAATAGGAACCTGCTACCATGTTCTAAGCTAAAAACATGTTCTTAGATTTTGGAGCACGCCGACACCCCTAGATCTAAGGCTTGTGAAACCAGATTGGATTCGGGGTGAGGGTACTTTAGAAAAAGAGTTATTCAAATAATGATTTATGAAAACCTTTTAGAAAAGCCTATGTAAAAATAGCCTCTACTGACCTAGAACAATCCTTGTAAGATGATATTTGAGCCAATGTTATCGCTACGTACAAGTGCGATAAGTTTGTAAAAGAATGCAGATGCAGATGCAAAAAGATTGATTAAAACCCTCAGTTTAGCATGTTTAACTTGTTAACGAATACGGTTCAGTTAAAGGTCGAATTCATTGTTTAAGTTGATTTTAATGCAAGACAGAAAGGGTGCAAGATGCATGCAAATAAAATAAAGTTCAATTGTCCATTGGTTTATTTTATAAGGTCGGTTGCTTATGCGACTTTGGCGTGTCATCGGATATGGAGTGTACCCGAAGTAATAAGAAGACTTGGAATGCAAGCCCGCTCGGGTGCCAAAGCCGGGGGGGGCGCTAAAGTGTAGTCCCCTTTGTTAGTCCATAGAAAATAAGAAAAAGCTTTGATCCAAGTGGATCGGTACCTACCTTGTCCTGACGCTTCAGATCTGGGCAGAGCTTCGCTTCTTGAACTAGAAAGGAGGATGAATTCAACACGGGATGGTGTGTTGAACTCAAGGATTTGAGTGCTTGAGGCTTTTGTGGATGCAAAGGGGATTTTTGTGAGAGAGAGAGGTGTATTCTGATTGTAAATTGTGATTTCGAGGTCAGGGTATAGGGGTGTATATATACTAAAAACCTCGGAGAAATTAGGAAACCGGGGATAAAAACAGGCCAAGGAACCGCATAGGCTTATGCGGTTGCTTGGGCAAACCGCATAGCCTTATGCGGTTGCCTACCCAAACCGCATAGGGTTATGCGGTTTGAGGGTCTGGTTTTTGTGTAGTTTCCAAGTTTCGGTTGCATAAAATCTTTGAAAGATACAGTATAATTTCGTGCGTGAAGCTCAAGAAAACAGCTAGGATATTTCTGAGATATTTTGTGGTGTTCAGGGCTTTGGAGTGCGGGCCAAAGGCTTGGGTTTAGGCTCAGTTTGGCCCGAGACCCGGAAAAATGAAAAGGGGTGTATTTGCATAGATTTGTGAAATAAGCTAAGACGTGAAGCTGTATTTTGTGTGAGAGGGTGCTAAATAGCGGTTTTAGCTACCGGGCCTAAATTTAGGGATTTAGGAATGCTGAATTAGACCTTGTTAATGTAAAGGGGCTAATTGTAGTGCAAATGCGAAGCTCATGCCAAATGAAGCAGGACGAGGACCTAGCTAGACTCCAAATGGACAAAATGAACGTTATTTAAGTGCGATGTGATGCGACCTAAACCATTTTAACATTTCAAACGACTCAAAATGAATTCGACATTAGTTAGAACCGTATAAGTCAACGTTAAAGCATGCGTAATAAAAGTCCGTGTTACATCACAGGGTTTTGTTTGGGAGGGTACGGATATGGGTATCCACAGTCTTCGTCATGTAGAGGCTCTCTAATTTCGACCACAAACCGGCTGCAGTAGTCTCATCTGCAACTTCTGTGATAACCTCATCCGCCAAACATAGCAAAATCGTAGAGTGTGCCTTTTCCTCCATAGCCTCCAAATCGGCTGCAGTAGTCTTGGCACCCTTATCCCCTTTGTCGTCTGCTTCAGCTTCTTTCAAAACAACCCCTTTGTCCTTAGCTTTCACGACAAGGGGTGTCCAGATACCCTGCTGTTTAAGTAGGGCTCGCATCTTAATCTGCCATAGACCAAATCCGTTCCTTCCATTAAATTTGTCTACTTTAATGTTCAGCGATGCCATCTCCCTAAATCTCAAACCTTCTGAGTTTAATCTTTAGCTCTGATACCAATTGTTATAACGGAAGCGTGAAATAAACAGCAATAACAATAAAGAACACACAAATTTAATGAGGTTCACTATCAACGTGATAGCTACGTCCTCGGTTGCGAAGGGATTTTCTTTCAATGGGAAGAATTACAGATAACAGATGATCGATGAATTTTCTCTTCTCTAATTAATCTCTGATTAATCTATAAGGAAGAAAATTCTCTTGTCTCTCTATTCTTCTTATATCAAGCAGAGGCTAATAACTTGGTGGGTTTATATATTAAACACCAAGTTAGAAGACCTAAACCTAATACAATTAGGAAACTAAATCTTGACTAAAACCGATAAAATACTTGACTTGTACTAATGAAATACCGTGTTCAAGGCACTTCTCGTAACATGATGCTTTTTATTTTAACAATTACGCAGTATTTTATACGTCATACAGATACTATTTCTATTATTTCCCTCTTATATCTTATCATTATCGAAAATATTTAACAAAAATTGGGAAATTGCACACTACATATACTATTGTGATCACGCATAAAATTATTGATAATATTTTTCAAAGATTGAGGGACCGTGCGCTAACCAATAACTAGTTTTTTCAAGCATACGAAATTCTTTAATTAACAACGAACGAAGTAAATGTTATTCTAGATTTCACATCACATGTAAAGAGTTCTAATCTTTTATATTCTATTGGCTAAGGGTTGCTTTTATGAAACGTTGATAATAAGATATTGCTTTGGAAATGACAAGTATCAAAGGAAACTACATGATGCTTTTTATTTTAACAATTACGCAGTATTTTATACGTCATACAGATACTATTTCTATTATTTCCCTCTTATATCTTATCATTATCGAAAATATTTAACAAAAATTGGGAAATTGCACACTACATATACTATTGTGATCACGCATAAAATTATCGATAATATTTTTCAAAGATTGAGGGACCGTATACGACCAATAACTAGTTTTCTCAAGCATGCGAAATTCTTTAATAAACAACAAAGTAAATGTTATTCTAGATTTCCCATCACATGTAAAGAGTTCTAATCTTTTATATTCTATTGGCTAAGGGTTGCTTTTATGAAACGTTGATAATAAGATATTGCTTTGGAAATAACAAGTATCAAAGGAAACTGCATGGTGCTTTTTATTTTAACAATTACGCAGTATTTTATACATCATACAGATACTATTTCTGTTATTTCCCTCTTATATCTTATCATTATCGAAAATATTTAACAAAAATTGGGAAATTGCACACTACATATACTATTGTGATCACGCAAAAAATTATCGATAATATTTTTCAAAGATTGAGGGACCGTGCGCTAACCGATAACTAGTTTTCTCAAGCATGCGAAATTCTTTAATAAACAACAAAGTAAATGTTATTCTAGACAGTGGCGGACCCAGAAATTTAGGTTGGGGGGCACATTATCGATACAAATTATATGAACAAATTCGTTGCGGTCTCAAAAAATTTTTGTTTTTGAGATCATTCAAACCTATATTCCGTACATCAAGTTCAACTAAAATATTGAATACTAAGTATAGATTCGTTAAAATATATAAGGTATAATTTTTTATACATCATATATATCATATATATATAGGGAATACCCACATAAACAAATGTCTAACTCAATAATTTGACAAAATGTTGAGAAATATTAGGAGATATAATAAACATAGGTGAATAATTTTCCCAAAAGATGGACAAAATTTTAAAGTTTGTCAGGTTTGTAAACCCTCTTTTATGATTTTGCATTTCTCGTTCGTTTTAGATTGTCTACAAAAGAAAGCTTTACTCATCTATCATATGGAGTATGACTATATATTTCCATGTTTGTCATCCGATAAAAATATTTTGTATGGATAATATTTTAACTTAAAAATATGCTTAGAAGGAAAATAGACATTTGAGAAGGTAAAATACAATTACAATCATAGTATTATACAAGTAGTTACTAGGTGTAATTAAGAGGAGAGGAAAATTAATGTTTCAATTAATTATTAGATTAGCACAACATTCAAGTACTAAAGTTAAAAGGTTAGGGAAAATAAAATATTCAAAAAAAGTTGCAGGGTCTAAGAGTCGAACTCCCGCCCTCTTGAACCACAAGAGACAACAACACCAACTTTGCTACATCAGAATGCATGAATTTAATAGAAGCTTTTAATACTTATTAATTTTTTTTTCTAAAGAGTAGGGGGGCTCGTGCCCCCCCTTGGGCCCGCCCCTGATTCTAGATTTTCCATCACATGTAAAGAGTTCTAATCTTTTATATTCTATTGGCTAAGGGTTGCTTTTATGAAACGTTGATAATAAGATATTGCTTTTTTGAGCCCAGGCCCGAAAGTAGAAATGTCGATCCACGGTAGCTTGAGCGGCGTACATCGCCACAAACCAACACGGGTCCTTTCAGCGCACTTTCTCTCACTCGTGCGCATCTCGAGAACTTCAGGAGGTCACCATCCTAAGACTCTCTCAGTGAAGCACGCTTAGCGAAGAGTTCTTAAGATGAGCCACCAGAAAAGAAGATGCATCTTGTTTTCTGGTGGCTCATCTTAAGAACTCTTAAGTTAAGCGGGCTTGCTGGAGAGTAGTCTTAGGATGGGTGACCTCTGAAGTCGAGATGCGCACGAGTGAGACAAAGTGCGCTTGGAAAGCGACCCGTGTTCATGGGCGATGTACGCCGCTGGCAGCTACCATGATCGACATTTCGCCTTCGCTGGGCCGGGGTGTTACAGTTGTGTTTGGATCGGCGGTGGTGGTTTACACCTTTTTTAATGAGTATGCACTATGAGTTTTTGGAAATATATGCTCGCTTGAGGTTGGGTGTCCTGTCCCTGTTGGGGATACTAGGTGTCCGTCAACAATTGTGCATCCCAATCCTCCGACGTGCAAGGGGGTTTGGGCTCGGTATAGGTACCATCAAGAAAACCAAATTTTCGACGAGATCGGAGGGCATGTCGAACGGCATGGGACCAGTCATCAAAGTTAACCAATTGCAGCCGAGCGGTGGTGATAAGCTCGGTGGAGCGATCTTGCACACTGACATAATAAGGGGAGGATGAATCGATTTTTTTAGTAGCATCGTTACCCATGGTGACGGCAGTCTAGGGCTGGAAAGGAAAAAAAATTTACTGGCTCTAATACCATGTTAACTGAATAGATAGAAAAGTGTATTCTATATCTTTGTTCCTGACAAACTTCCAATAAATACAAGGTACAGAAAGATATTGTTTCTAGGGTTTCTGAATAGGGCTAAGCCCAAAATATGTAACACACCGAGAACTAAACTGACATAGTACGGGCCTAGGTTATTAGTCCCCCATCCCAAGCAATCATCTTAGATAATTTAACAGTAAAACCATCAAATGATACAACTGGCTTAACTACTTATGTCGTTATTAGGTAAATTATAAAATGAGACTATTTTTTCCGTGAAACAGGTCAACAATCTATTTATAAAATTTATCAATAATTTATTTAATGTTCATACTCCTTCTATTTCAGTGAATTGTTTACCCTTAACTTTTTGTTTGTGAGTGTGATTTGAGAGAATGGTAAACAAATGGCTGAAATAAATGGAATTAATAAATAAAATACTGAAAAATTCGATTGATCGCTTTGTGCATGTGACAATCTTATATACATTAGTATTATCAAAATAATATTTTATTTAATTGGAAATAATAGAAATAGTATGACGTATAAAATACTGCGTAATTGTTAAAATAAAAAGCATCATGTAGTTTCCTTTGATACTTGTCATTTCCATAGCAATATCTTATTTTCAACGTTTCATAAAAGCAACCCTTAGCCAATAGAATATAAAAGATTAGAACTCTTTACATGTGATGGGAAATCTAGAATAACATTTACTTCGTTGTTTATTAAAGAATTTCGCATGCTTGAGAAAACTAGTTGTTGGTTAGCGCACGGTCCCTCAATCTTTGTAAAATATTATCGATAATTTTATGCGTGATCACAATAGTATATGTAGCGGGCAATTTCCCAATTTTTGTTACATATTTTCGATAATGATAAGATATAAGAGGGAGAAGACTAATTTGTAATGCACAAATTAGTTAAATCTTATAATAAATTATTGTAAGTCCGTCTTATTTTTACTCGATTATATAATTTTTGTACGATTTAAGTGATAAATATGATTAATTGTTACTAAATTTTTTATTTTTTTATTAGCCCTGTAAGTGACTTTTGTATATCTGTTTCATGTGTTTGTACCCTTTTAATTGCAATTTGTACCTTAGTCTCACACTAATTTAATGTGAATTACGGTAATGAGATACTATTATTGATTGAGATGATTTATGAATACGTTAATTTATAGTAAATCATGAATCCATGATATTCTAGATTACATAAATTAGGTAACATAATATAATCAAATATCTAGGAAAAATTATCTTCCTCTCATAATTCACAACATTCCTCAAACTTATGCTAATTTACTAAAAATTTTATGAGTTTGTGCAAAACAAAATAATAAAGTTTCATCTTCGATCTTCATCTTTGCAAAGTTGGTTAAAAAGGGTGTATAGGACGTCAGACCATTTTGGTTCCGTATAGGACTCGTCAGACAACTATTAAATGTGTATAAGACACGCAAGACAACTTTATGTGCGTACAGAACTCACCAAACGACTTTATGTGCGTATAGGACTTGCCTGACAATTTCGCGAGTAAATATTATTGCATAACTCGCAAGTAAAGTTGTACCACCTTGCACAAAATTGAAGAATTTGAATAAAAGAAAAGATAATTTGAAATTGGGTGTTTTATTCGACTTAATTGAAATAAAATCAAGGAATTTTTGGAAATTTGATTAAAAAATTTGTAAGTTTAATTGAATTGTTGCAATAAATTTTCCGCTGGTGGGAATCATTGATAATATCAGAAATATAGTAAACCATGGTGTTCAAAATCTACGTAATCTACGGTATTACATTGTCATATAAAACTTTACTTTTAGTCTATACCTTTTGAACAAGACTTATATAGGACCGTCTAACAGTTTACTTATTGTTAGACGGCCTAGATTACTACACCAAATTTTAATTACACATCACACAAATAATTGTATTCAATGTTTTTATTCTTTCAATAAACTTTTTAATTTTCTTTTTTACTCTCTCCCAACAGTATAATTAATGCAAAAATTCTACATTAATGTTAATTCAGTTCAAATTACCCATTAAGTCGGTTTTAATAAATTTTGTAAAGTGGTCACTTTTCAACATTTTCCCGTCACTTTTTGTTATATAATGGTCACTCTTTATAACAATGGTGTCTAACTTGCATTAAATGTAGTTCATATTTCCAAAATAATATGTGTCAAATGTGATTAATATTTTTCAATGTAACAAATCTGGTAGTTGTATAATAAATTTAAGCCATCAATAATAATTTAGTTAATTTTTTTTTTTTTTTAAATTTAGTATTTGAGTAGTGCACTATGAAATTGATGTTGTGCATATCTACTATGATTTTGTGGTGACTAGATATATATTGTTAGATTGTAACAATTCATAGTTACTTCGTGAGCATAAATGGATTATAGCATTTTTATTTCCTTTGTTAATGTTACTTTTTGTGGATGATAAATGTACTCACTATTTGTAAAAATAGTGTTACCATAATTGGTATAGTAGTGATCACGACTTAAAATCAATAAGAATCGATAGTCTAAGTCATATAGTCGCAAATATGTCGTATTATGTAACCAAGAGATATAAAATGTGGTGACCTTATATTTTGTTTAATGGTAACTAGATTTCGGTAATTAGTGGATACATTTAAACAAAAATATGTAGTGACTATATATTGACAGATTGTTGCATAATCAGTTCACTATTTAGCCAATTTAGGTCGCACAAATTTAAAGAATAAGAATGCAGCAAAAAACACTCACATTTCCACAATTCTAGAAACAAATTACCTAAATTAGGTCATAGATTATCCAATTTATGACAGATAATTACAGAAGATATTTGTACCAAACAAGGTTACCAATTAGCCTAATTCCATCACAAGTAAACCAATTTAAGTCACAAAAATTAAAACAATATGAGCAAATAAAATAAGCCTCCCACCCCATGTTCTTTCAGTGGATCAAAATGAATGAGAAATAGAGCAGCCTCCTTCGTGCATCATCTTCATCCTCTTTCCTTCGATTCACCCAACCTCATCATCATCATCATCATCATCATTATCATCAAACCACATCATCTTTCATCAATATTCATCCTCACCAATCATCACCGTCATCAACATGCCTCATCACCTTTGTCATCTCGTTGTCATCGTGAGAGTACAAATATAAAATTAAAGGGGAAATGAAATCGGTGGAAAATTGTAACAACCTGGTTTTTCGTGACTTTAATTAAACTAAGGCGGAAAATTAATTAAGTCTATATATTACAAAACCAGCTGTTATCGTATTAAAACTCTATATACATAGTACGAGTTTTAGGATAGAACAGAGTATTTATATTACAATTTCTCTCAACAAAAGATTACAAAATAAGGCCTTGATCACTGATAGATCAACGGTCAAGACTCGGGGTACCTGCATTTAAATTCTCATCATTTTCCCGCACACTCTTTCGATACATGCAATTTCTAAAGCAATATGCAGTATAATTAATGAATAATAAATAAACAAGGAAAACAAATAGCAAGTATACAATTAAAAACACATAAAGAGATCATGATGATTTAATACGAGTATAAACCAACCAAATAACATACCACGCTCACAGATAAACATACTCAACAATTCACCTTCCAATACTCAACCAAATCATTCAGATAATCATCAAACAAACAAGGAAATACATTCAACATGTGATAACAAATGAATCTTCGTTAGTAAAGGCGGAGCATCTGGACATAGTCAGTGATGGCGACCAGGGCGAACGAAATCGGCCGTGTCTGGATTATCTACTAAAGATATCTAAGGCAATAAGGACGGCCTAATCCATTGTCTAATGTATGCATACACTAGACAAGGGATTAGGCCGTCCTTATTGCCTTAGATATCTTTAGTAGATAATCCAGACACGTCCGACTTCGTTCGGCCTGGCCGCCATCGCGGATTATGTCTGCATGCTTCCGCCTTACTAACGAAGACTCATTTGTTATCACATGTTGAATGCATTTCCTTGTTGGTTTGATGATTATCTGAATGACTTGGTTGAGTATTGGAATGTGAATTGTTGAGTATGTTTATCTGTGAGCGTGGTATGTTATTGGTTGGTTTATACTCGTATTAAATCATCATGATCTCCTTATGTGTTTTTAATTGCATACTTGCTATTTGTTTTCCTTGTTATTTATTTTTCATTAATTATACTGCATATTGCTTTAGAAATTGCATGTATCGAAAGAGTGTGCGGGAAAATGATGAGAGTTTAATGCAGTACCAGTCCTCGACTGCTGATCTATCGTGATCAAGGCCTTATTTTGTAATCTATTTTGAGAGAATGTAATCAAATATATACTCTGTTATCCTAAACTCGTACTATGTACTCAGAGTTTTTATTACGATTAACAGCTGGTTTTGTAATATATAGACTTAATTAATTTTCCGCCTTAGTTTAATTAAAGTCACGAAAAACCAGGTCATATAGCTGTATCGAGTCGTTTTCATGACCGTGAATGACTTAAAGTTATCTCACATAGCGAGACGACACCTGGGCCAGACATTCATATCGTATGTCAAGCATAGACTTATAGGATCTAATAATAAACTAGGAATCTCTAGATTGCTAAAATAATAACTTAGATCAGTTTAAAATGTGAGAAAGGGTAGAATCTTAAGGACCGACCAAATAATAATGAACTAGTTAGATGAGCGTTAGAATCTTAACTTTACGATTCTTTACTTGCTATTTGCTCTATGGCTAACTCTAGTTTGACAAAGGCCCTTAGGATGATGTACTACGCTTTATAAAGTAACAATCTACCACAACGCCCACCGATGATGCCACGAGATGCATATATATGTAACCATTCCCACGCCATAGAGCAATACGTGGAAGCTAATGGGATCACGACGACTGCACCCTACCACACCAGGGGCATTGGCTTAGGCCTGGACGATTGAGAGCTTCCATCCGTACGACGAGTTTTGGACACCACTAGGATGGCAACTCCTCCTGGATTACGATCGATATATGGATCGCATGTGTCACCCCGACCCACTTCTGAGGGAGATGCAACCACCAGGGTGGATGGAGCACGAGGAACTACTTGAGAACCTGATGTATCAAGAATTAAGGCACGACTATCCTCCTTTGCGGTTGAACTACTCCCGATGCTGGGAGAGGATCTCCTATCGTGAGACTCTTCAGTGGTCGCAAATCATATTTAGGGTCTTTGGACACGAGTTGGTAAAATATATGTAACCAACTTTTAACCATTCTAAGAACGATCTTAATATCGTCTCCTTTTCCTACGGCTATGGATGTTATATTCGGATGTGACGTTTGGTGAACTTATGTATTATATTCCTTGAAATGTAATATTTTACCCATGTATATGTTTATATATATGGAGACGTTATGTTACTACCTAGTCATGTGCTTTTCTTAATTCATTATTTTAAAATTTTACATACATGTTGTACTTCCAAATCTCATTTAAATTACCTTATCTAAATTGATTTCAGATGAGACTACCGTGCGGTAAGAAGTACTCTGAATGGACACCAAAGGAGAAAGCTCGCAAGAAAGCCATCGAGGCCTACGCACGACGTCAACAATTGAAGTCCTGGAAAAGATCACAGGACTCAAGCAATGCGGAAGTCGACTGGAAGACCAGGGCACTTAAGACTCCGTATATGGAACATCGAATTCCTGATCATCTCCGCCGATCCTCAGAATATACAGATGTGATCGAAGCGTTCATGCAGGGAAAACCTGAGACATTTGAGGGGATCAGTGGGACACTATACCCATGGATCAGGAGTATGAATGCGAGGTTCCTGGAACACTCCGTTAGAGAGGAATGGAAAACCTCCCTAGCAGCTGCGTGCCTTGACGAGGAGGCCAAAGCATGGTGGAGGCGACTACGCTCCCCAGCTATACTTGAGGGTGAGTACTACCTGAGCTGGGAGGATTTCAAACTTGGCTTGAGCGACATGACTTATCTTTGTTAAGTATAAATGCTGACCAGCGGAAGAGGAGCATCGCTACTCAAAATTTGCTTAGGTGCTAGCGCAAATCTTTTGTCATTCTCGATTCAATTTCATATCTCTTGAGAATGTATCTAATCATCTATGTTTTCTTGCTGTACTTTTATCTAAGTTTCCACCTTAGTTCATTTCATAGAGAATGTATTAGGAGGCTTGTAACTTTTTGATGTAAACCTTTACATTATCAATGAAATGTCTTTTACCCTCGCATTTTATATTATGTCTATCTTTGAACTACTCAAAATTTACTCTGACCTTGTCCTTATTTTATTGTATGTTTAGAATGGCTGCAAACGATATTCAAGATGATGACCTCAACCATGCGTTCTTAGAAGAAGAGGCGAGAAGAAGAGGTGTCGAAGATGCAATCACAAAAATTGCACAAAATGTACACCAACATCAGGGTGGCGGAAATAACCGGTCGCATTTGAGAAATTCTCCAAACATCGACCTCAACCATATTACGGCTCTGTCACAACCCCACAGTCTTGACAGAGTGGATAGAAGAGATGGAGAAGTTGCTAGAACTTAGCAAGACTCGGCTAACGAGAAGGTGAATGTAGTGGCCTACTACCTCGAGGAGAGGCCAGCGGTTGGTGGCGTTTAATCAGGTCCACCTTTCCCTTAAGAATCTACACAGGTGAATTCAAGACTCACTGGAAAACAAGTATTTTGGGAGGAGTTGAAATGGGACAAGGAAGAGGAGTTGAAACCTAAGACAGGCGATATGTCCCTACAGCGCATACGGAAAAATATCAAGAAATTTGTCCAAGTTCGCTCCTAGGATTATAACTAACGAGGAGGAACTTGCGACTCGTTACGTAAGAGGCATGGAAAACGGCCTGAGGAACAATATGTGCGGGTTCAACTGCAAGAACTTCGCGGAAGCCTACGAAAAGGCAACATGTATCCGGGCCTCCATCCAAAAAGGAGAAGCTGAGGAGAAGAAAAAGGAAGACCTTTACGCCTTCTGTGGCGAGTGCTAGCTTTATCCATAAGCCAATGTTCGGTCGCCCCGGTTATCAGAATCAGGATAACCGCAATAGGAACCAGGGCAGGTCTCAGTTCTCCAACCGCAATACCACTCCTTACGTCGCAAAGAATAACCAATCACCTCCCGCAGCTCCGGCCTTCCAAGCAGGTCAATGTCGTTTTTGTCGGCAGCCACACCACCCGGGGAAGCGTTGCAACGGAGAGCCGTGAGTATGCTATACGTAAAGTAGTGGGACACAAGTCGAATGAATGCCCAAAGCGGGGTATCTTGCTAAGGCAAACGCGGACCACCGCCACCGTCAGGGTTGAGGGCGTGTGTATGTCTGGACCGAGTCGGAAGAGAGTGCGGATGATATTATCGATGTCGGCGTCATCAGGTAAATTTCTAGTTAATTCAATACCGCTTTTATTCTATTTGATCTGGAGCATCTCTATCTTTTATATCCTCAAAATTTATCAAACAATCCAAACTCACAAACCACGAACAAATCGAACTAACATATCACTACCGGATGGTAAAAATATTCCTTGTTCGTCAAAATACAATAATGTAAGAATCTCAATCCACAA
Organism: Dianthus caryophyllus; assembly: GCA_023091065.1. Classification (NCBI taxonomy): domain Eukaryota; kingdom Viridiplantae; phylum Streptophyta; class Magnoliopsida; order Caryophyllales; family Caryophyllaceae; genus Dianthus; species Dianthus caryophyllus. The sequence continues at coordinate 29,673,248 of CM041519.1, forward strand.
CACAGAATTCCTGTCAGACCTTGTATTGTTTGACCTTCCCGAGTTCGATGTAATTCTGGGGATGAACTGGCTAGCTCGTCATAATGCGACACTTAAATGCCACCCCCAGAAGATCACTTTGAAAACTAACCAAGGGAAGGAGGTATCATATCAGTGTTTGAAGAGGAAAGGGGGAGTGAAACTAGTGTCTGTATTGAAGCTTCGAAGTATGGAGAGAAAGGGACACCAGGTGTATTTTTGCAGCATTACTAAGGTCGAGGACAAACTACGCATAGAAGACATCCCAATCGTGAATGAATACCCCGATGTCTTCCCAGACGTATTACCAGGTATGCCTCCTGCAAGAGATGGCAAATTCTCTATCGTCCTGGTACAAGACGCTCCTATATCAAAGGCACCGTCTGCAGAATGGCACCGTCGAGCTCCGGGAACTCAAGAAAGCTTGATTAGAGGAGATGATTGAGTTAGGATTTATAAGACCGAGTGTATCACCTTGGGGTGCACCGGTACTCTTTGTAAAGAAGAAGGATGGGAGTATGAGGCTCTGCATTGATTACAGGGAGCTAAACAAAGTGACGATCAAGAATCGTTATCCTCTGCCTAGAATAGACGATCTCTTTGACCAGCTCAAGGGAGCAGGAGTGTTCTCCAAGATTGACCTAAGGTCTGGATACCATCAGATCGCGGTTCGTAAAGAAGATATCCAGAAAACTGCTTTTAGATCAAGGTACGGACATTACGAGTTCAAAGTAATGCCGTTCGGCCTTACCAACGCCCCAGCAGTATTTATGGACCAAATGAACAGGACCTTTCATGAATATCTCGACATCTGCGTGGTCGTGTTCATTGACGACATCCTGATCTACTCCAAGAATAAAGAAGAACACGCAGAGCACCTACACATTATCCTAAGTATCTTGAGAGACCATAAATGGTACGCCAAATTTTCAAAGTGTGAATTTTGGTTAGGCCAAGTGGCGTTCCTAGGCCACGTAATCTCCAAGGAGGGAGTAATGGTAGATCCAGCAAAGATTGAAGCTGTCAAGGAATGGATAGCACCAAAAGCGATCCACTAAGTCGAAGCTTCCTAGGTTTGGTGGCTATTATCGAAGGTTTGTTCACGATTTCTCGAAGGTAGCCCGCCTAATGACCAAGCGCTACAAAAGGAATCAAAGTTCCTATGGAGCGGCGGCGTGAAAGCGTTTCAAGAACTAAAGACAAGGCTTACTACGGCCCGATTTTAACCTTGCCAACCGATGGGGATGAATATGAGGTGTCTGATGGACGCATCACTAAATGGTTTGGGTTGCGTCTTGATGCAACAGGGGAAGGTAATAGCATACGCATCCAGACAACTTAAGGTGCATGAAAAGAAATACCCAATACACGACCCAGAACTAGCCGCGGGTGTGTTTGCACTAAAGATTTGGCGTCATTATCTCTACGAGGTCAGCATTAAGTTTTACACTGATCACAAGAGCTTGAAGTACATCTTCACCCAAAGAGATTTGAACATGAGGCAACGAAGATGGTTAGAGTTGATCAAAGATTACAAGATTGAGTTACTTTACCATGAGGGAAAGGCTAATGTAGTTGCCGATGCACTGAGTCGTAAGACAATACACACTCTGAACAACATTTGGGAGATTCCCCCAGACATCGTCCAGGATCTAAAAAGGCTGAGCTTAGACCTGGTACAATCAGACGACACAGACCTAAATGCAATGGTGGTTGAACCAGAGTTATATCATGACATCCGAGTGCTACAATGGGAAGACCCGGCATTGTTGGAAATTAGGGAAAGAATTCCATCAGAAGGAACGGAAGGGTTTGAAGTTTACACTGACGGGAGTCTACGCTTCAATGGCAGGTGGTGCATACCTAATAATGAGGACCTGAAGCGCAAAATCCTTGACGAAGCACATAGTACCCGCTACTCGGTACATCCTGGCTCAGACAAGATGTACAAGGACCTGAAATTACGTTTCTGGTGGATAAGGATGAAGACAGAGATCGCCGAGTACGTGGCTAGATGTATGATTTGCCAGAAGGTGAAATTTGAACACCAGAGGCCAGGAGGACTACTCCAACCGTTGGAAATTCCTCAAGGGAAGTGGGATTCCATATCCATGGATTTTATCATGGGGTTACCAAGGACAGCAGGTGGCAAGGATGCTATATGGGTTATTGTGGATCGTCTAACTAAATCAGCTCACTTCGTTCCGATCAAAGAGACTTGGGGATTGGAAGAACTGGCCAAAGCTTACGAAAAAGAAATAATACGACTCCATGGCGTTCCCCTCGACATCATATCAGATAGGGACGCAAGATTTACATCGCATTTCTGGAAGAAATTGCAAGAGGCTTTGGGTAGTAAATTGAAAATGAGTACGGCGTTTCATCCAGCAACTGACGGTCAGACAGAGCGAACCATCCAGACACTGGAAGACATGTTGAGGGCATGTACGATGGAATTCAACGTGAACTGGGAAAAGAGCTTACCTCTCGTTGAATTCTCATACAACAATAGCCATCATGCTAGTCTAGGGTGTGCGCCTTTTGAGGCATTGTATGGCAGGAAGTGTCGCAGTCCGGTTTGTTGGGACGACGCTAGTGATAATGTGGGTTCTGGTCCCCAGGTTATACAAGATCGATTGAACACATCAAGATCATCCGAGAACGATCGCAAGCGACTCAAGATCGATGTAAGAAATATGCAAACGAGCACCGTCGACCTATTGAGTTCAACAGTGGAGATAAGGTCTTCTTAAAGGTCTCACCCATGAAAGGGGTAAGACGCTTCGGACTAAAGGGGAAGCTTAGTCCAAAGTACATCGGACCCTATGAAATACTTGAACGAATTGGCGAGGTGGCATACCGACTAGCCTTACCGCCAAACTTATCCAAGGTACACGATGTATTTCACGTATCTCAGCTCAGAAGATACAGAAGTGACCCAAGTCACATTGTTACGCCCGATGTGATCGCCATCGAGCCTAACATGCTTTACTCTGAGAAACCAGTGGAAATTCTCGCCAGGGAGACCAAATTCTTACGACGCAAGTCGATACCCTTAGTGAAGGTTCTCTGGAGGGACAAGGCGAACAAGCAACATGGGAGGCAAGGCGTCGATGAAGGAAAAGTACCCGGAGCTGTTTAGCAAAGGTAACCTTAACCACCCAGATTACTTTAAGTTTCGGGGACGAAACTTCTTTAAGGGGGGAGGATTGTAACACCCCGTGTTAATTTAAGCTAATTATAATTAGGAAATCAATAATTAATCATCCTCGCTCACTTATTTTTCTAAAACAATGCACTATAATCAATATTGCACCTAAACTAAAACCATTTTGAATTACTTAGAATTTGAACCTTATTCTTTCATATTCAAACTCGATAAATCAAATGAAGCACACACGACAAATTTCTCAACGACAAATTTTGGCACGCAAATCGAGGTCAAACGTTGACTAAATGGCCAAGTCACCTAAATGTGATTAAGTCACCTAACCTTCTCTTAAATATACTTACTCTTAATCCAAATCTAATCAAAGTAGTTTAAGCTTAATCATTTTGATTTATACTAACAAAACATATTATATTATTAACAAATTACTATTCCACCTTGATTTAACTAACACATTCACTAAAACTCGATATATTGAGTTACACTAAGCCTAAACTGATAAACTTTTTGACGTCTGAACATAATGATTTAATTCGATAGCATTCAACAAAAAAAATATATATTTCGATCGAATAAAATTTTATTTCAAACTTGCGAGGAATCTAATACCCAATTTTTATATTGATTTCGTTTTGAGGTGTATTTTCATTTTTATTTTCGATCTCACTTCTAAACATTATTTCAAGACTATATATTTGATTTTGAGACTTTTCGCGAGCGCGTAAATCGAAAATTTCAAAAACGTAAAATCGGACCAAGTTGGTCCATGTTGGCCGAGATATTCAAGCATGCATGCATGCTCTTGGCTCAATTTTCTTCCTTCCTCTTACACACCATCCCTTGCTTTACTACCATGTCCAATCCATGCTTACACCCTACTAATTCATCATTACTTAGTAACTAGTTTAATCTTTTGCATTCATACATAAACTACAACTAAAACAAAACACAACAAATACTACTACTACATACACATCACACGCACCACACAAATACAAACACAACCAAAACTTCAACTTATTTTCTCTCTAAATAATTCATACTCAAAGAACTTGTAAGCTTATCTTCATCTCCAAACCTCAAGAACACTTTGATCTTCAACTTCCTCCTTTACTTTCTTCCTTAATTCATTTCTTTTCTTACTTTAAATTCACTAGAGCACTAGTGTTAATTCACCATTTATATTTATGAAACACAACATCATTTAACTCATAAATGAACATGAACATAAATCAAATCACCCAAAATATAAACATCACCTAAATTAAAAACACTACTACACTTTAAGATTTTAATTTAGCTAGTTTAGTTATAAAATCAATTACTAACTTGTGTATTTCATTTTTATGTACTCTCCTAATCAAAGACGAGGAGCAAGGTGGTGAAGACGACTTGAGCCGGTTTGATCATATTGTCGATCCCGACAACTGCTAATCTTTTCATTCATAACCTAACTAAGGTGCTTCCCGCACATTTATATGATAAGCGCCTCGAATTTGATTATGTGTTATTGTTTTTGATGCATGTATTGTTTTATTATATCACCTAGTATTCATATGTTAAATTAGGAGACAAAAATCGAAAAATAATATTTGAGTAACATTTAAATAACCCACGGCTATACCCCTATTTTTGGCTTAATTTTTCGTTTTAATTTTTGTAAATTGCATGCTTAAAATACTTGTAATGAAATGGACATGAAAATATAATTAGTTTATGTTTAGGACTTAAGATGAATTTGTTATGAATTTAAATGTATTTGAAGTATTTATGTGTGTTCTTGAGTTTTTATTGATGTTCATGTGTTTGAATGATTTTTACTTATGTATGTTAATATTTGTATATGATTTTCATTTATGCTAAACATATAAATGATATAAAGTAAATTAGTTATTGAATTAGAAGTATAAAAATCAAAAATCAAAAATCATATACATATATATATATATACACGGCATTTTTGATTTATTTGGACCAATTTTTAGTTTTAATTTTTCTAAATAACATATTATGATTAGTCTAGTTAAATTAGACTTGTAGGAAAAATTTGAGGAAATTATATAAACATATGAAAATTTGACTAAATAATAATCATATGAAAAATAATAGTGTTCTTCATAACTTCATATGTTCTTCATTTTATGACTAAGATTGATTTATAAATTTTTATAAGTTTTAGTATTTAATGTTTTTGTTGCTAGTTTAATTCACTTTAGCATAAACTAAATAATTAGTATATAAAAACTTTAAGTTAAAAACCGATAAAATTTGAAAACGAAAATAAATTGCTATGTATGTGAGGCCACGGTTTAGGGGTCATTTTTAGACCTAAAATGAATTTGTCACTTTTTATTTTTATCACTTAAGTAATTAAAATAGTTAAAGTAATGATTTATTAATAAAAACAAAAAAAGAAATAAATAACTTATATAAATAAAGGCACACGGCATCTAGGATATTTTTTTGGGTCAATTTTGGTCAAAATGAATTTATCACTTAGTCACTAAATTTGAATAGTAATTAGGTTTACATTTGTTTATGTGTTAAACCGTTAATAAAAAGAATCAACTAAACCGATAAAAAAATAAACGTTACACGTATTAAAATGAATGTTGTCGAGTGTTACTACCTTTGCTTAAATTGGATATGGACATACGGACTATTTAAAATGAACTACGACAACCTCACTAAAAATGGAAACCGCTAAAATCTTAGTTAAGTATACGACTAAATTTAACCGAGTGTTACTTTTGAAATGTTATTAAAATTGACCAAGTACAAAATGAACTTAACAACTTTGAAATTAGATTTCATACTTAAGTTAAAATCGAGTTTCACATTTAAAATAAATCTCAAATCGCTAAATACAAAACGAACCTAACGACTTTAAAACTAGAATTTTGTACTTAGATTATATTAAGTTTTACTTCCGAAATCAATTTTTCAAATCACTAAATACAAAACGAACCTAACGACTTTGAAACTAGGATTTTATACTTAGAAAATAAAATTTAGCTTTTACCTCTAAAATCTCCTAAATATGATAAAAATACTAAGTAAAAGAAAATATAATAAAAATACTAGTATAAAAGAAAATATAATAAAAATACTAGTATAAAAGAAAACATAATAAAAATACTAGTATAAAGGAAACAAAATAATAAATACTAAGTATAAGAATACATATACATCTAAAATACGAATAAAATACGAAGTATAACAATACGTACAAATACGGAATACGAAAATACTAATACGTATAAATACGAGGAATAGTAAATACGAGGAATAGTAAATACGAGGAATAGTAAATACGATGAATAGTAAATACGATGAATAGTAAATACGGTGAATAGTAAAATAATGAATAGTGAAAAATATTTAAAAGTTACGAACGGACTCAAAATAAATAATTAAGTTTTTCTATGTGTTCTGTTTTACCTGAAGAACTGCTGTTACTAAAAATTTCATTATACAAGTTCGACGTTATATTTATATTACAAGTTCGTCATTATTATTATTTATGAACGAGAGAATGAGAAATTGAGAAAGCAAGTACTTGAATAAAATACTAGGATTGTTCGCCATGTTACGACTCTTGAAATTCGAAGTTAACGAGGTATTGTCTATGGGGACTTGGGCTCCTACCCGAGTTGCCCAAGGCTATTCAACGATCTTAAGATTCTTTGTTTGACGTGTGGTATCAACCTCGGGGATGGGGCATACTTGATACTTCAGCGGGCCCATAGAATAGTAATTGGAACGCTTGACCCATCCGGGGGTACCCGTCTCTGGTAATAGTCGAACTTTTTCGTCGGTGATACCTTTTGAATAGCGAATAAGTATGATCCTCGATAGGTAGTGTATGCATACATTAGACAAGGGATTAGGCCGTCCTTATTGCCTTAGATATCTTTAGTAGATAATCCAGACACGTCCGACTTCGTTCGGCCCTGGCTGCTACTGCGCGGATTATGTCTGCATGCTTCCGCCTTACTAACGAAGACTCATTTGTTATCACATGTTGAATGCATTTCCTTGTTGGTTTGATGATTATCTGAATGACTTGGTTGAGTATTGGAATGTGAATTGTTGAGTATGTTTATCTGTGAGCGTGGTATGTTATTGGTTGGTTTATACTCGTATTAAATCATCATGATCTCCTTATGTGTTTTTAATTGCATACTTGCTATTTGTTTTCCTTGTTATTTATTTTTCATTAATTATACTGCATATTGCTTTAGAAATTGCATGTATCGAAAGAGTGTGCGGGAAAATGATGAGAGTTTAATGCAGGTACCCCGAGTCCTGACCGTTGATCTATCAGGGGATTGAAGGCCTTATTTTGTAATCTATTTTGAGAGAATGTAATCAAATATATACTCTGTTATCCTAAACTCGTACTATGTACTCAGAGTTTTTATTACGATTAACAGCTGGTTTTGTAATATATAGACTTAATTAATTTTCCGCCTTAGTTTAATTAAAGTCACGAAAAACCAGGTTGTTACAAAAATAATGCAAACGAAAGTTTACAGTGAGAAAGAAGTGAATTTGAAAGAAGAAGAAATGAAAATGGACAGAGAAGGGAAACTGAAAAGAGGGAGAAAGAGGAATAATTATATCGGTCAATTGAAAAAGGAAACTGCAATGACTGTTTAGTTTCTCCACATAAATATAGGGAATAGGATATTATTAATTTTTTTTTATAGGATATTATTAATGGTAATATTTAGTTTTTCTACCACATATAGGGAATATAATATACACTAACTCATGGGTATATTTACTTCATAGATTTTATTCACTCCTAGATTGAAGAGTCCGTCTAACACTTTCTTAGTGTTAGACGGTCTTCTATAAGAATTACTCATACCTTTTTCTTTTCTTGTTTTCTATTCATCACTTTTCCTAACTCAATTCATCAATTTTGTACCCCTAATTATTTTTTCTTATTTATCTTTTGAAATTTTGTTCATCAATTTTTGCATCATTTTTAATAATGAAGGTTAATTTATTAATATAATCAAGTTGTAACAATTAACAAATTGTTAATGTGAATTAGTACTCAGTTGTATAAATGGGTAGTAACAACTAACTAAAAAAAAAAAAAAGTACGCCTACGATGAAAAATTTGAGGTTATGGTAAAATAATGTTAGGCGTGAAAATTTAACGTTATGATTTTTCTTTTATATAATTAATATAGATTAGATACCATAATTCTTAACAGGTTTACTCTAGTTATTTTAACCCTTTAATTAAGTTAGAAATTTTTATTATTCTTTGTAATTAATGGCTTGCGGATACCTGCCATCCTTCGGGATGACTTACCTGGCACATGTGGTTTGCAGGGTATTGCAAGTGCCCGGGGGGAACCAACCCCTCGTTACCCAAAAAAAAAAAATTATTAGAGAGAAATAAATCATATGATTTATTATCAGAATATACCATATAATAGAATATATTATTAGCTTATTGAATAAGTTAGAGATTTCAGGTTTAGGTTTTCTTTTGTTTTGAAGTACTATAAATACTTTACCTATGTTAGGTTATTGAGAACAACTATTCATAATAAATCTTCCTTTATTAAGTCCTTCTCTTTTATATATCTTATCAAATATTGTCATGATCATGTTTGATTTGTCTTTGAAAGTAGAATAAATATATGAAATTTTCATACTTTTATGTATAATTAGATACAGGTTCAATCGGTACTTCCTACCTTATGTAAATTTTCACCACTTATCACCTTTTATAATATTTTTTTTTTTTTTTAAATTACTATTATAATAATTTACTCATTTTTCAAAAATTGGTACCTGGTCACATTTCAAGTGACTTAAGTAATGAAATGTTTATACTATCATTGAATAAGTATATCCCAAACCTTATTCGTTTCTTACTTAGGGTTCATTTGGGATGAAGGTAATTAATATTTTTTTTTTGATGACGAGGGGGTTGAGTCTCCCCCGGGCACATGCACTCCCGCACGGCCGCACCACCACATGTACCATGTAAGCCACCCCGATGGGGGCTGCGGTGGCCAAGTGGGGAAATTGGTTCCAAGTGGGATTTGATCCTGGGACCTCACACAATTTGTTGCACCTTCCAAGTTAACCCAAATTCCACCTGGGCAACCACCACTTGGTAATTATTACGGGAATAATTAGACAAAAAATAAGAAGAATTAGAGGAAATAGAGGGTTGATAGTGGATGCAAATTAAATGGTGGAAAAAAAATGGGGTACGAATAATTAACTCCATATGGGGGTAATGGATTACTTAGGGGCAGCCAGTCAGCCACATTTCCACTACTCCAATGTACTAAGCCACTTTAATTGTTTGTTTTAAACAATTTTGCCCTTTAAGTTTTAGCATGCTTTTTTGTGTGGAAACCTGCACACAATGGTAATTCAGTCCATTTGCAAAACAAATCCCTTGGCTCATCTACTTTTATTCGTGGAATCATGTCTACTCTTATTTATAGGGGAGGTGATTAATTATTCCTCCCTAATAGAGCAAATTTTGTACTATGGACGGGGCTTAGAAAACAATAATAAGCGGAATTGTCCTTTATGAATGTTAAATGTTTGGCGCTCAAATGGATAGAGAACGGTTACGACTAACAACCATACTCTTATACGTATAAAGAAAAGGGTTGATCAACTTACCCGTCCTCTTTGCTTAAGTTATAAAAGACGTGTTTAATAGAGGACGGTTACACCTTAAAACCGTTCTCGTATATGAAATGAAGAGTTCAACAATTTAATACGGAGTATCTATTCATTTATCAGTTGCCTTCATTCTCTCCTAAAAACCCTAGAAGCCTCTCTCCTCCCTAAAAACTAAAGCCGCCACCACGACGCCGGTTGAGATCCATAGCTTGCACCACCACCACCTGATGGCCTCAGCTCACCCTACTCACTTACCGGTAAATACCTTTTGTATTGGATTGCTTGAGTACTTTGAAATCAGTTTATAAATGTGAACTAGTGATGCGACCCGTGATATTCACGGGGCCGCTTTAAAATTTTTATTACATTCATGTTTACCAATTAAGTATTATATTCATCGGTCTTAATGATACGTTATATTTACCTTTAAACATGTACATAGTACACATGTGTAAAGTGTAATCTCATGAGTTAACATTATACTTCGAATAATTATTTTTAAAAAAAATCTTCTTTTGCGTATTGTGAGCAAGTATGAAGCTTTTAAAGCCGCTAAAGCACTTAAGATAAAAACTACAGTAACATTCTTTTTACTAAAAAATATTTGCTGTGAGAATTAATGTAACAATAACTAATATTTTTAAGGTAATAATTCAACAGATTATTTCAACCTTTTGGATATTATCATGCACATTTTAGAAAATTCGTATCTATATTTGTTATCAAAATATTTTCAATAAAAATATATTTGCGACATCTTAAATATCATTCTGATCCAAATAACTGTAGTAAAATGAAAATATTGGGACTGTAAAAAAAAAAAAATGAGAAGAACGGCTACTACTAAAAAGACACGTGAAAAAAAAAAAAAAAAAAAAAAAAAAAAAAAAAAAAAAAAAAAAATTTCTCATTGAAGACAAACTCTTTCCGTCTCAACTTTAAATAGGATTATATTACCATTTTATACTAAAATTAGTGATGCGACCTGTGAAATTCACGGAGCGGTTATAATTTAGTTTTGAGTTTGAATTATTGTTTTTGTTTTTATTTTGTTTGTACAGTGTCGAAACACTGTCTCATGGCATATTGTGTCTTGGGATTCTTGCCATGAGAATGGTTGTATATCCCAACTTTTAGAATTAGGATCCTCTCCATTTCTTAAAATAAGAAATGGAGGATCCATTTCCTCACACAAATAATTAAAAAATTATTATTTTCAACTTTTTGGTACTTTTAGGGAGGTAACTGGTAACCGTTAGATCGTTTTGGAATCAATCTTAATCGTTAATTGGTAATGGAGAGGGGTAATGGAGAGGAGGAAATGGAGAGAATCCTCTTTCCAATTTTTAATGTCAGTAGTTTCCTTGCAATTTTGAAAGCACATTGTTGGAGCTGAATTGCACCAAGGATAAACTATGTCTTGTCTCTAGGTCAAAATTCGAAACTTAATGTAGATTCGCTTGGATCGCTAGCTTTTGGCACGCATGAGATTGTAAGCAATTACATTCAAACACAATGATCATCAACGTAGATACACAAAGTACACATGTAAACAGCTGAAGTACAAATTTACAGAAAACATCTTTTAGTCGTAGACTAGATCCTATTCTTTTAGACTTGATTTCAGCGTAGTTCAAATAGGTCCAAAGCTTATCTCTAAAGAGTCCCAAAAACAGAGCCTTATCCCTCCTTAAACGACAGATTTTTCCCCAGTTAGTTGTCGTTCATTTTTTTCCAGTCATAAAAATAAACCTAACTACGAGTTATAATGCGATATCTGATAAAGACACTCATTTTCATCCATCCCCCCTTTTATTTTTTATTTTTTTCCCCGTCTATCACCCATGCTCTCCTTTCATATTACTCCTAGTTTATGATGACTTTTGTTTGAGGTGATCATAGTGAAATCGAATAAAATTGGTCGACAAAACTATTATGCAAATGAGCATCATAAAGAAACTATTATACCGCTTGCCTGCTTTCTTATCAATGACTTACCTTCACTTAGCTGTTTTTCCCTAGTTTCTCTCTTCAAGTAATTTTAGCTTTGATTTAACTCCAGTTGATTCAGCTTCAAGTGACTTTCAATGGCAACTCTCTCCTACACAAAAAAGCAAGTAATGTTTTTTTTCTCAGGCAAAATTCCGTCTACGATCAGCAGTACAGAAACAAATAAGTGTTAAGGCTCTTTGAGTCTATTCTTTTGGACTTAATTTTTAGGTCCATTTACTTGACTTAAGTTTAGATAAGTTCAAAAATTTTCAGTAAATAAAATTTAGCTCGAGATTCGCAGTATTTTCCAATACTTCGGCATTCAAAATTGTGTATTGATATAGATATTAAAAGCAATTATGTCAGCAAACAATTAATGAAAAAAACCCGAACCTATCACGGAATAATATTTATTAAAACTCGACGACCAGTGAGTCCCTGATAACAGGGTAACATTAGGTTTAATATTTTTATTGTGCTTTAAAACCAAAATTTTAACAGGGGATAAAGATTTACCAATTTGCGCCAACAAAAGTAATGCATCTCTATTATACGTTTTTAGTAAAAGCGACAACAGCATAAACAGTAACAACAAAGCAACATAAACAGTAACAACAAAGCAACATAAACAGCAACAAGAACTCAACGACATTAACATTGACAGTAGCAATAATAGCAACACAAACTGTACAGAAGGCATGTATCATATGTATACCAGCGCATTTCATATGAGTCCATACACATTTTATTACCGAGCATTGCAGCTTAAGGAATGTCTAGTTTAAGCGTAGAAAAAGCTGGTAACGTACCATGAGAGTGGTCGTTTCATGCGTCCCCCTAGAACTCATCATACGATGCTCCGAAGTATTGAGTGAATTTTCTTAGAGACTCTCATCACAAAATAACTAATAGAATCACCCCAGATGTTGATTTTCATGAGCATTAGAATATTACTTTCATTCCTTTGGATTAGTGAACTTTTATCCGTGAACCATGACTAAAGTGATCTTCATTAATGCACCTAGGGATGGAAAACACGCACATATATTAGACGAACTTAAACCCTTTATAGAATTTCTTTTGATATACAACATGCATTTTTATATACTCTGTCGACAGATAGCGTAACAAAATATTGCATAGTATTGCTTACTTTTCACTAAAGCACTTCATTACATTAAAATTTTCACCTCATTTATAGAGTAGGCATCTGTTTTTTTAAAAGCGTAATGTATATTGAAACTCGACAACATCCTGTGATCCACAATCATATTCCAAACTAACCATTCTTTACTTTTCATTATTTCCATTTGATTTGGGTTAAATCTAACTATTATTGGTGAAATTTATAACGGAGTATTATTCGCACCAAGCATTCAAAATTTATATTGGAGGAATTGACAACTATTCAAGGTTGTATCGCAAGAGATTGGACCTCAATGACTCATTCTGAGATCAAGATTCAAACTGACACATATTGTACGGTATCAAGTTTATGCGTGCGTTAACGGAAACATTGCAATAAACTTGCAAAATATTTATAGGGGCCTTGACGCTCCGGTGGGCAATTAAACGTTACGCTCAAACAAAGTCAATAAAAATAGCTATTCTACTAACAACGAAACATGACCCTCACCCGAAACAATATTTATATTTGCAAGCGCCGCGATAAATATCCAAAACAGAGAAATCAACCAGCCACTAACAGGGTGAAGAATTATCTGAGTGATATTCAGATTTACAAAAAAAAAAAAAAAAAAAGGTACCAGACGACTGTGGACGACGATGAAATGCGTAAAAAGGGAAGGGAGATAATTGTTCCATTAAGGCTTCTCGACGCTGCGTGTGTGCAAGAATCTATCTCCATCTTCATCTATTTTGTTGAGCCCCATCTCCGTCTTAATCATTTTAGTTAGGCCTCCCATTTATTATAGCAATTAACCCGAACAACTATGCAACCTATATAAAAATAAAAGCATTTCAATAAACTCGCATAAGAATATAACATGGGACTTCACGCTCTAGCGGGGTATTAGACGTTACGCTGAATATATAGATTAGAAATTACTTAATAGATGAATTTGGTCTTGAGTAGTTTGATATTAATGCTGAAAGTACTCATATTAGTGAATACCTAATTGAGTTTAGAAGATGAAAATTTACGGTGGATAATTTTACCATTATCAAAGCAATTCCAAATTAACCTACATGCTATAAGGTGAAAATTTTCAGATTTGTCACCAAAAATATTGCCTTTTTGCTCGTTTTCGTATTGTCATGGAGTAATTTTAGATTTTTCGTTGTTCAATTGGGCTATAATGTTAATTTTGGGGGTGTTATTTTGCATACGTACTTACTTTGGAAGTTTTACAGGCTAACTTATTGATTTTGGTTGTTAATTGTTACTCTGTAGAACTTTTCAATATGGAAACATCATACGTCCATTCCATGTCAATACAATCAATATATTGATGCTTCGTTGCTTGTTAGTATCATTTTTCATCTTTTGCTTCTCTTTTGAAGTTAGACTTTGTTTTCATTCATTTTAAATTAATTCGTTTCTAGTCATATCACTATGGTCGTACCTATATTTTTTGCCTCTTATTATTATTATTATTTTTGACCTCTTAATTTAGTTTGAAAGAGGATACAAGGGGAATTGTAACAAAAAATTCATTATAGAGCTTGAATGTGATGTCGAAGTCGAACCCGTATGCGACAACCACTCATGGGGCCAATTGAACTGGTAAAAGGCGGTCTACCCTATTTAAGATATACGGAGTATATTCTTTTAATTCAATTTCAATTTTGTATACTCATATTATGACTTTTATGTAAGGCTCCTCATGTTGTTCATATGTGGTTTGTTTTACATGCTCGAGTACATTCTTGAGTTGTATTCTATGAATGTGAAGTTAGTATTTGTGATATGAGCTTTTGAATTTTAATCAATGATGTGTGGTGTTTGGTATTTTCGAGTACTATTGTATTCCCTACTTGAATGTATGAATTTTAACCTTTGGATATTGTTGAACCTATACACTCCTTATCCTCTACTTCATTTCCAAAAGACTAACTGATCAGAAATCGTCTCACGTTTATTTAGCGTGAGAGGAATCAAATTCTATCAGTCCATGTTGAAAAAAAGATTATTGCGAGTACATTAACGTGTTGGTTCTATTAAGAAACAACGCAAAATTTTGTGGCAGTTGAATACGATGTATGAAGTATATGTTTCAGAGATTTCATTTCTTTTCTTTTTGCAGTCGACAGATGACTTGGCATTTATGTAGCAAATACAATTGTACATTAAAAAAATACAAAAAATCCTAGATTGCAATGTGTTGCTCTTCAAAATTTGAGGTACTTTGAAGTTTCGATTATTGAGAAATTTCGGATTTTTTTTTTTTCTAGTTTAGTTTAGTTTTTATTTTTTGAGAGAATGTTAGATGCTTATTTATGTTGATATGTTAGTAGACATCAGTAATGTAAAGTCCAAGGGCCCGACAATACTCTAGAGGGGGGGTGAATAGAGGATTGTACCTCTTTAAAAAAAAATTCAACGAAATAATAAATGCGGAAATGTAAATGCGGAAAATAAATAACACGAGGATTTAACGTGGTTCGGCCCAATTGAAAAGCCTACATCCACCCCTTCTTCTTATTAATTATTTATCAAGAGCACCTACTCCGGCCTAGCTTACAATAAATAATTAACAAACACTAGAGATCTACTCCGACCTTAGTGTGAAGCTATTCTTCTTCAACTCGAGAAATTAATCTCTAACAAGGTGATTATTTTTCTCGTTACAAGTCTCTCAATCAAATGAAAATACAATTCAATTGTCTAGAGAGACTTATCGTAACTATGCACTTTAAAGATAAGATTTTAAAACAAAAGTACACGTTAAAAATGCTTTCAAAATCAAACAAATATTTTGCAAATATAAATGAAGAGCACGGCTTAGACACACGGTCAAAAATGTTTTGCAAAAATGTAAAATTCGAAACTTTTGAAAGACTTAGTTTATATTAGAAATGTATGTGATTAACTTGGGTGATCATTTTCGAAAATGGAACACAAGTACTTATAGTACTACGTGTAAAAGGATATTGTACACAACAATATTATTTTCAATTGCTTACTAATCAAGGATATAATATTATGTCTTCTTCCATGGCACGATTTTTCTGCTAATTTTCGTTTCTTCTTGCATCCATGGCGCGAGGGAGGGGACGGCCCCCTAAAGTGACTGCTGAGAGCTCTTCTAATACTATTGGTGTTTCGATTGATGCTGATCCTATTGAGGTGGATGGTGACTCAACGGTGGAGGTAACTAAATCTCCTGTTTTTCTTCACAATTTTTTTGATGCTGCGTTCGAAAATCAAGGGGCAAAGTCTGTCCACCACTCAGTGGGGGTGAGTACTGCTCCTCCGGTGACATCAGGCGGAGCCGAAAAGATTTCTGGGAACGCTGATAAGACTGATAAAACTGAGACTTGGAGCGATGTTGCTGGAAAACAAAAAGTGGGTATGAGCTTGTTTCTTTGTGAGGAGTCGGCTAGATCAACGGAGGTGTGCATTGAGGAGGCTGATATTGCTGAGGAAATGGAGATCTGGAACCGCACACTTATGGGTACTATTTTGGGTAAACGAATTCAGTTGCCATAATTGAAGGATTTTGTTGGAAAGATGTGGAACCATACTACTCAACCGTTGGTCCAATTCTATCGGAAAGGATGGTTCAGTTTTCAGTTCAAAACGCAGGCGGATATGGATTTGATTCTAAGGGGAGGGCCTTGGATGGTTGGGGGTCATGCCCTACTGTTGAAGAAGTGGTCTCCTACTTTTTCACAGGAGATTGATCAAGTTTCGAGGGTTCCAGTCTGAGTGCTTCTTCCTGATTTGGACCCTCATTATGGTCTACGACAGCTCTGAGTAAGATAGCAAGCAAGATTGGTACTCCACTATATGCTGATCAGATCACTACACTGAAGGCACGACTGGGGTTTGCTAGACTTTTGGTCGAGGTGGATGTTGCGAATGAGGTTCCTGAGCATGTCATAGTGAACGCTCCTTTCATTGGGCAAATTGTTCAGAGGGTGGAATATGAGTGGCTTCCATATTATTGTCACACTTGTAAGAAACTTGGGCATGAGGCGAAAACTTGCAAACTAAACAAACCAAAAATGGAATATAGGCCTAAGAAGATAGTGCCTCCGGTTGTCGAAGCTGAGGAGGGTGAGATTGTGATGCACACACCACCACCAAAGGGGGACTCTGTGGATGATATTCCATTCATTCAGGTCCAGAAAAGCACAGTGCACAGAAGAACGAGCTTGGTGAATACTGTGGCTCTATCAAACAAGTTTGCTCAATTGGATGTCGAGTTTGTTGTGGGATTGAATGATGATGGGGGTAGTTCGGGGATTATTCCACCAGTTCCTCCTAATAAACAATGTCTATTGCAAGCTGGAATGTGAGAGGATGCAACAAGTTGTTGAAGCAGAGGGAAGTAATAAAGTTTATTAGGAGTAATGGAGTCGTTGTTTTTGGTCTTTTGGAGTCAAGAATAAGAGAGCCTAGGGCTTCTGCTATTGCAAATAAGGTTTTTCAGGATTGGCACTTGAACTATAATTATGATCATCATCACAACGGAAGAATTTGGCTATTTCATAATCCTCGGGAGGTAAATGTTACCATTGTTGCGACGACTGCTTCATTGTGTAGTGCTTCACTATAGAACTCAGCATACTTACAACGTGACCATGGCCTATGGGTTCAATACTGCTCGGGGTAGGACTCAACTGTGGTCCTCGTTGGTGAGTCTTGGGGCTACTATGACTCAACGTTGGATTGTGCTCGGGGATTTCAATGTGGTTAGGTCTCAGGATGAGAGGAAAGGTGGGAATCCACCTCTTCAGAATGATATAAATGATTTCAATGACTGTATTTTCAGATGTGCTCTCACAGACCTCACTTGTAGAGGAGGTTCCTACAGTTGGACTAATAACCAGCTTGGGAGTGATAGGACTTGGTGCAAACTTGACAGAGCTTTGGTAAATTCTGCCTGGCTCACTACTTACCCATATTCTTTTGCTACTCTCTTACCATCAGGGGTGTCTGACCACTCTCCCTTACTTATCAAATTGTCAGCCGTTTCAGACAGGAGGCCTAGTTGTTTTCAGTTTCTCAATTGTTGGGTTCAGCAAGAACATTTTCATCCCTTAGTGATGGAAAGCTGGAAATCTGACCTAATAGGAACACCTATGTTTGCTTTATTTGCGAACCTTAAGAATGTGAAACGAGCTCTCAAGCATATCAATGCGCAGCACTTCTCACACCTTGCGCAGAGATTGGAGGCTGCTGCTCAGGAACTTTCGGGGATACAAGATTTATTGGCAGTCTCCCCTTTGGATCACCAACTACTCAGTGATGAGAGGCGAGCAAAGGCGGTTTGGCTGAAACTGAAGGAAGCAAAAGTTAGCATGCTTAGACAACGAGCAAAAACTTCTAAAGTGTCTTTGGATGACAGCAATACTTCGTATTTCTTTAAGAAGATTGCTGAACGGAAACAAACAAACAGTATTGGGCAAATTTATGATATGAATGGGCAGTTGTGCATCACAGAGGAGAAGGTGGCTCAAGCTTTTGTGGATTACTACTCTTCCCTTCTTGGGTCTGCTGAAAATGTGGTACCTCTGGAGGCGGATTTTGTTGGTCTAGGGAAATGCTTAACTACTGAGCAAGCTGTTGCCCTGGAAGAGGAGGTAAGTGTGGAGGAAATACGGCGAGCATTATGGGATATTGATCCCAATAAGAGTCCAGGCCAGGATGGGTTTACTTCTGGATTTTTCAAGGCGACATGGGACGTTGTGGGTCAGGATTTCATTCATGCTATGCAGGACTTCTTTAGGAAGGGCAAGATGCTTAAGACCACAAATGTAACAGTGGTTACATTAGTTCCAAAGAAGCAAACAGCAACCTCGGTGATGGATTACAGACCTATTTCCTGTTGCACCACAATATATAAAACCATCAGTAAAGTTTTGGCGAATCGACTTCAAGGAGTTTTACCCAGTATAGTAGGTGAAGAGCAGGCTGCCTTTGTGAAGGGGCGTAGCATTTTTGACAATATACTTCTTTCTCAGGCCTTGACAAGGAGCTACTCTAGGACACACATGTCTCCTAGATGTTTGATTAAAGTTGACATACGGAAAGCTTTTGATTCCTTAAACTGGGATTTTGTTCTGAATACATGTGAGGCATTGGGTTTCCCTCCTCTCTTTGTGAGGTGGCTCAAGGCCTGTATCACAACTGCTTCATACACTTTGAAGATCAATGGCTCTGTCTTTGGTTATTTTGAGGGTAGACGGGGTATTCGTCAAGGTGATCCCCTCTCTCCCTATATTTTTGTTTTGAGTATGGAGATTCTTTCACGATATCTAAGGACGCTACCACGGGTTCGAGATTTTTCTTACCATCCTAAATGTTCTAGAGTTCAGCTCACTCACCTCATTTTTGCTGATGATCTCATGGTGTTCACTAGAGGGGATGTTCCCTCGGTCATGGCTGTGGTGGAGAGATTAAACTCCTTTGCTAGTATGTCTGGGCTAAAAGCCAATCCTGACAAGACTGACATATATATTGGTGGAGTGCAAGACCAGGTGAAGAGGGCTATCCTCACTGCATCGGGTTTTAGTCAAGGAGTGTTCCCATTTCGTTATTTGGGGCTTCCCCTGGCTACGGTAAATCTGACAGCTGATATGTATAAGGCACTACTTGAGCGAGTAAGGAAGCATGTGTTGAATTGGGCAAACACTAGCCTCACCAATGCAGGTCGAGTCCAGATCATAAATTCCATTTTCTTTGGTATGGAATGTTTTTGGTGTGCTGCTATTCTTCTTCCAAAAGGGGTACTTAAGAGATTGGGGAAGATTTGTAAAGACTTCCTTTGGAACATCGAGGAAGGCAAAAGGAAGTTCAATTTCCTTAGTTGGAAGGATGTTTGTTTGCCAAAGAGGGAAGGGGGTTTTGGTATTAAAGAGGTCTTGTCATGGAACAAAGCCCTTATATGTCGGTCTCTGCTATCTCTTGAACTAGGGAAAACAAGCATTTGGCTCACTTGGCTTAGACGTTATAAGCTGAAAAATTCTGACCTCTGGACTGTGTTGCACTCTGTGGCAGACTCTGAAGGCTGGAAAGCTATTCTTACAGTGCGTGACGAGCTTGTGCAACGAGCTGGCAGTGTGGATCAAGCTAGGGAGCTGCTGAAAGCTTGGAATGGGAAAGTGACGCCTGCATACGACTTCTTTCGCCATTGTAAGGGGAAGGTTAGTTGGTCTACTGTTATCTGGAGTTCTATTAGTCTCCCAAAGCACGCTGTTATTGGGTCGTTGGCTATTCAGAAAAGCCTTCCTACGATTGATAATTTGTGTAGACGGGGTATGGTTTTGGTAAACCAGTGTGTATTGTGCAAAGTGGCTGCTGAATCTCATAAGCACTTGTTCTTTGATTGCATTTTTTCAATGCGGATGTTACAATCATTGTTTTGTTGGATGGGTTTTCGTAGACGAGTCCGAAGTCTCTGTTATGAGATAAAGCACGCTGGTCATTTGGTTAGAAGCAAGAAATGGCGAGCAAAATGGTTTGGGTGTGTGTTGATTGCAGCTGTCTATCATTTATGGATGGAGCGAAACAGGCGAATTTTTGCTGATGAGTCTCGGTCTCTGGAATGTATTTTGAGACTAGTTAAGTCGGATGTAAGCATTCGTATGTTACACAATTTGGGTGAGGATGAGAGTGTTATTGTAAATGCCCTAAACGGGATCTGATGTACTCTCTTTAACGGATGAAATGAAATTTGAGCTGACTTCTTCCAAAAAAAAAAAAAAAAAGGATATAATATTATGAAAATAATATAGTTTTATAAAATATTCTAAGCTCCCTAATTAAAAGATTAAGTTAGATTGTAAAGAATAATTAGAAAGATATTTATGATTGCTTGTTCTCCAAGAATGTATCTAGACACACTAGTCTAGCTAGGAGATACAAAACATTACAATATATTATTTAGAAAAATATCCCTTGAAAATACATTAGAAAATCCGAAAATATAGAAGAGTATTAAAGAGAATATTTTCGGCCAAATTAGAAAATAACAAGGATGATTTTTTCAAGATAAAAATATTGTATAGAATAAGTTTTGAGGAAGAGAATTACCATAAAATATATTTTGCAAGATCACAAGATATAAGAAATATTTTCCACATCTTTTACAATTGGATGTTCATATATTTTACTAAATAAAATATACTCAAATCTAATTCAAAGATGAGTAAGAATATCCTCATATATGATCATAAAAATAAACACTTTTAAGTAAGAGATAATTCTTTAGAAAATATTGAAAAAGATATTTAGAATATATTTAGAGAAAACTTTTCATAGTACTAATGTTACTACAACATGAAAACATGTTATGATAACATTACTACTAAGATTTGTAGTGCATGGCTTCGTTAAGTCACTTTACAAATTTTAGTCCTAAAGTCTTGACTTGACACGAAGCTTGTCTTTCTCATCTTCATCTTCCTCTTTTGTATTTTGAGTCCTGCGCATCATGAGCTCAAACAAACGACCAAGTAATATACGATATAGAAATAAATAACTTGACAATATCGTCAAAACTAAACGTGGAGTCAACAAATATTCATTTCGTTTTGAAAGAAGTTTAAAACGTGCATTGTTGAGGTCTCTTCCCATATGTATGTGAGAAGCATTGTCCCACATCGGTAGAATTAAAGTGAAGGGATTAATTTATAAGTAAGTGGGCTACTCCTCCCATCACCAATTGGTTTTGGGATGGAACCTCACTTGCTTGTGAGTCGGCCTCATGCACCTAATTCTATTAGCCCGCTGCGGAGGACTCTACAAGTGGTACCAGAGCCCCGATGGTTCGGCTTCGGACCGCAAGGTGCGATGTGGTGACGGTGCTCGAGATAACGCGGAGTAGCGTCGTGGTTGCAGAGTAGCACCACCGTTGGACTCTCTCCCTTGGTTGACCAAAGATGCGGAGTAGCATCGTGCGGAGTAGCCTGGTCGGCCCGACACGGGGTTGTGTCGGGTGCGGAGTAGCGCCAAGTGAGGGGGAGTTTCGACACACACATGTGAAAGGGGGAGATTGTTGAGGTCTCTTCCCATATGTGTGTGAGAAGCATTGTCCCACATCGGTAGAATTAAAGTGAAGGGATTAATTTATAAGTAAGTGGGCTACTCCTCCCATCACCAATTGGTTTTGGGATGGAACCTCACTTGCTTGTGAGTCGGTCTCGTGCACCTAATTCTATTAGCTCGCTGCGGAGGACTCTACAAGTAACATTGTGTTTTACAATGCTAACTTAGACGCCGTCTTTAGTAATCGAACAAATGACTAAAGTAGGTTTTCAGGTTGACTCATTCCAGATATGGATATGAGCTAATCTATGAGCTTGTAAATAATACGGCTACAGTAGCCAAGGAATGGTAATAAGTGATGAGGTTTAAATAGCTCGCTTTTTATTATTAAAACTTGTGAACATTTTTACGTAGGCTAGTTGCATCATATATATATATATATGTCATAGTAGTGGATTAAAATGGATTTATTTCGATGATGTTATATGTAAGAGGACAAGAATTTTTGGAGATGAAATGTCTGTACATGATTCAAATTTTTTGGAAACATTAGTGCAGCTGTATGCAAAATTAATAGAAAACAAAAAAAATACTTCCTCCGTTCCAAAAGGTAATATGCGTTTAACTTTTTGGACAGTATTCATAAGTGTGTAGAATCTTCGATATATAACTTTTAACATACAAAATAAAAAAGCAGTCATGTGTGATCTTGTTTTAATTGTCTTATCAAGCACATTATTAATATCAAAATTTTAAAATTTTCGAGAATACGAAACCAAAGATATGAACGAAACAAATAAAGTATTGATGTACATGCATAAAGCAAACGTATACAACTTATTGGAATGGAGGAAGTAATTTTTTTTAATTACAATAACACAAAAGAGGACGTTCCTACTAAACCCCTTCTCATTGCACACTCTAATCTTCCAATTTTATTGAGGAAAGAGAACGGTTTTAAACAATTACATGTTCTCAAAGAGGAACCTAAGAGGACGATTGACATTAAAACCGTTCTCAAAGGTCTTGCAAAATGCACGCTTGACTTTACATTAGAGGACGGTTTGTTTTACAACCGTCCTCTTAGATCAAAGAGGATGGTTTGACTTTCCGGAGAACTGTCCTGTAAGATGAAAGAGGATGCTTCGCTGAAGAACGGTTGTTTTATTTATTGAGAATGGTTTTTAACTGGGCTCTTTGATCATATTTGTGGTAGTGCTGTCACACACTACCACTCCCTCTATTTTTTAGTTCATTTTAGCTCCATTACTTACATAATGATTACCTCTATTCCAAGCCAGCCCTTAAGCATGGTTTCTCTTCTCCCTCGTTCTTTCATTTCCCAAAAAACAACGTCCATAACCCTTCAAAATTTGTAACGCCATTTTCATCATTACTAGCTAAGACGAAGTTTGAGGCTTGCTATTTTACTTACGCAATGTTGATTATTTTCAATTTAGAATGTTAATTTGTTGTTTTCAATGTAATTGAAGTTCTAATGTCAAATAAAACCCTAATGAAAGCACTTGAATATGACCGAAATTCACTACCGGTAAACATTGATGGACGATGGATTTATCGATGTTAAGAAAAAAATTATGTTGTAAAAAAAAGAACAATAGATAATAAATAAGTTAGAAAATTAAAGGGAATGAAAAATTAAAGGCATTACAAAGGGTATTTTAGGAAGTTTACGAGTTTACAATTATAACTAGTGGTATTCACGGGCCGGCTCGGTTTGTTGCTTTAATTGTTGTTTTGTTTTCTGGTTGGTTTGTTTAGAATTTTTTTTTTTTTTTTTTTTGGTTTTTTTTTTTTTTTTCCTGAGTTGTTGATCTTTATTGTATTTTGGTTTAAATACAAATAGTGTCATACAATTTAGTATGTATTTACTAACGACTTTCTTGTTGGTAATTGGTTCTGTGGACAACATGAAGGAAAAAAAATATAAACAATGCTACTATTTTAACAGTATGTTTGGATAGGGGCACAAGAAGCCGCAGCCAATTAATGCCCAATTTGGCTTAACTCCTACAATCTTACAAGTTAAAGAGAATGTTATTTCCTAACTCAAAAACTGAGGGCTCTAAGGTGGCAGCAATCATTGCAAGATTAGAATTTATGTAACAACTTGGTTTTTAGTCGACTGCCACCCTTTTCCTTTTCCTTTTCCTTTTTCTTTTTGCTTTTTTTTTGTTTTTGTTTTTTTATAATGTGGGGAACCCACACCAGAGTCTCGAGCTGACAGTCGTGATTTATTAAGCGTAACCGGGTTTCTAACATTTCCCACAAGATTGCTCTTGAAGGGAATTAAACCTGAGACCCATGAGAATTTCACCCATGTTTTAACCACTAGATCACACCCTTGCGGGCTTTAAAAGTAAGTGAAAAAAAAATGAGAATTGAGTATTATGGGTGTCGAACTCACAGTTGACGGCTGTCTGTTAGAAAATATAAAGCCTCCACATGTTAAGCCGTCCCACATCGGTAGAGTCAATGAGAATTTTTCAACTTATATAGGCACATGGACTCTCCTACCATTGCCAATTGGTTTTAGAATGGATGGATACTCGTGGGATTCAACGTTGGATAATCTTTTCTATCTCGGGCATGGCCAGACCCTCTCAAAATTTATCACTGTCTGGTTTTATGCTCGACAAAAGTGTGATAGCTATACATCTGATTGTGTCTGTTACAGTATCCAACTGAATATGTGGAATTATTCACCTTTCATCATTTTGTTGCTTCACTTGTCGTATGTCTCAGTTTGTTGTTGTGTTAACTGATAAGTGTTTGCAATCACTCTTGACATCCTATGTGCTACTTAGCCCACCTTTTATATGCCTGTGCGGGGATTCTTGTTTCCCTGTACTGTAATTCTTGTTTTTGAGGTATCCTATACCTGTCAAAAATCAAAATACTACTCCCGACTGTTTCGTCTGTATTGTCTTTGTTTGACTTTAATGGCAAAAAAAATGTCAACTTTAAACGACATCTTCTCACAGTATACCCTAGGTGCACATTATCTGAAAATATTGTGGAACGCTTTGTTTTTAAAACTCAATTGTTTTAAGTTATACGGAGTACATATTACTCTCTAGGTATGTCGCATAAGGTAAAGAGTTGACATTATTTGACGATCAAAGTCTTCTGTGGATAATATAAAATGGAATGAGAGGTATACTACATGGATGGCCAGCAAAATGATTCATAAGAAACCGATTTTGAACGTTTTATGTTGTTATCTTGGATGTCAGACTCAGATGATCAAAGCAAGAGAGCAGCAACAACCTCAAAATCATCAGCCACAAAATTTACAACAGCAGCAGTTGCAAATGCAACAACTTATATTACAGAGGCATGCGCAGCAACAGCAGCATGCACAACAACAACAACAGCAACAACAACAACAACAACAACAACAACAACAACAACAGCAACAGCAACAGCAACAACATCAGCAGCAACAGCAACAACAACAACAGCAGCAGCAGCAGCAGCAGCAACAACAGCAGCAGCAGCAGCAACAGCAGCAGCAACAACAGCAGCAGCAACAGTCGAACCAACAACACCAGCAACAGCCCCAAAGAAGAGACAGTGTTCATCTTCTTAATGGAAATGCTAATGAGCTTGCTGGAAATGACGCTCTTTCTAGACAAGCTTCCGGAACTGCAAATGCCATGGCAACCAAAATGTACGAAGAGCGACTGAAGCTGCCACTGCAAAGAGATTCTTTAGACGATGCGCCTATCAAAGTTAGTGACCAGTGATCGTGGGAACTTGTTTAATCTGTCATTATTATTATTGTTTTATATTAATTAGCAGTGAATCCTTGCAGCAAAGATTTGGTGACAATATGAACCAGCTGTTGGATCAAAATCACGCTTCCATACTAAAATCAGCTGCCTCCGGCCAGGCTTCAAGGTAGGCGTTAATCTGTACTATCGTCTTCCACTTTCTTTACGTTAGCATTACCTTTAGATATAGCTTATGTCTCTTTCCATATATGTATGGGAGATTCCAATAGCCCACTGCAGAGGACTCAACATATACAAATCACGAGTTAAGGGGAGAAGACGGGGAAGAGGGTGAAGGGAGGGTGGAGTGGTGGACGTCTTTTGTTCTTCTTCATTGCGGCATAAGTTGACCTTATAGCTATTACACTGTGGATGTTCTACTTACACACACTAATTAAAACCAGCTATTTCTTTATTTTCAGCCAAGTGTTGCATGGTTCGGCTGGTGGTATGTCTCCACAAATGCAACCTCGGAATCAGCAGCTTTCGGTGTCTGTATCAGTAAGTCTCAACATTTATTATCCTCTAAAGTTTCTATTCCAAGTCACAAGCGTTATATTTATTATTTTGTATAAGCAGGATTTGAAGACAGACATGAATCCTGCTTTGAACCCTTGAGCTCCAGGGCCTGAAGCATCATTGATAGGCCTTAGGAGTCCAAGATCATTTTTTTTAATGTCTTTTGTAATATTGTTGACATTCTGCGTTGTTCTTTTGCATCAGGATCAAACCAAGGTAGTAATAACTTAACCCTGAAAGGATGGCCGCTCACAGTAAGTTTCTTTTACCATACTATATTTTATAAGTAAATCTGAGTTATTTGTTCTAGAGCTAATTGTAATTTTTTTCCCGTGGTTCCTTGTGATTTTTGACAGGGACTAGAGCAGCTTAGGTCTGGACTATTTCAGCAACAAAAATCTTTTATGCAGGGTTCTCAGCCGTTTCATCAACTTCAGATGCTGTCACCGCAGCATCAGCAGCAACTTCTGCTTGCTCAGCAAAATATGACTTCAGCGTCTGCAAATTATATAGAAAACAGAAGGCTTAGACTACTAATGAGTAACAGAAGCATGAGTCTCGGTAAAGATGGTTTTCCGAACTCAATCGGTGACATGGTATCCAATGTCGGATCACCTTTACAAGGTGGCTGCCCAGTTTTGCCTCGTGGAGATGCTGACATTCTGATGAAGGTAAAACAGTTGGCTTCAGGAAGGTTAATTTAGTTTGTTACTTTGTTTGTCAGTTTTCTGTAAATAAACAATGTACAGAGACCATAATGATAAGTTTGGTGGGGAATAATATAAAGTTGTCTTTAAATGTGATTACTCGATGGGTATATAACTCTCACGAGGATTTTGTATGTCAGTTGAAAATGGCTCAGATTCAGCAACAGCAGCAACAACAGCAACATCAACAAAGTCCGCACCCTCACACACAGCATCAACTCCAACAACTTCAGCAGAATGGCGTACCGATATCAAGTCAACCTTCTCAAGTTATGAATCATAGTCTCCATCAGCCAGATAAAATCGGTGGGTCTAACAGCATGTCAATGGATGGAAACATGTCAAACTCTTTCCGGGGAAATGATCAGGTCTATTTAGTTTGCCTCTGTCTATTGCTTTTCGACGCCATATTTTTTCAGGAAATGCTCTTTATCAATTTCTAAATGTTTGGGATTCCTTATGCTAACGTCAATGTGCAAAGGCTTCAAAACAGACTGGAAGGAAGAGAAAGCAGCCTATATCGTCTTCAGGGCCTGCGAATAGTTCAGGAACAGCGAATACCACTGGACCTTCTCCAAGTTCAGCTCCATCAACACCCTCAACTCACACCCCTGGAGATGTAATGTCGATACCTTCCTTCTCTCATGGTGGCGGTACTTCAAAGCCAACGCTTATGTTTGGAAGTGACGTAACTGGATCCCTTGCATCGCCTTCAAATCAGCTGGTGAGCAATTTGTTTAAATTTTATATACTCCCTTCATTCAACTTTATTTTGCGAATTTTGTTTTTTTCACGTTTGCCAGGACCAGTATATTTAGTTTAACAGTATTGAAGTATAAAATTTTGATATTGGTATGGTACTCATAAAGGCAAATCAAGCAAGAACCCGCATGTCTCTTTTTTCTCGTATACATTGCAATACATTTCGAAAATTCCTTAGTTGAATGAATTGTGCCAACAAGTGATTTGCACAAAATGGGGTTGAATGGAGGGAGTATTACGTATTTTGTAGCAGAATAGTGTTCACAGCTTATCTTAGGCATTACAAGCCAGCTCTAAGATAGATACGATCTGGAGTTTCAGGCTGATGTTGAGCGTTTTGTGGAAGATGGATCCTTGGATGACAATGTCGAGTCTTTTTTATCGCATGAGGACGCTGACCTGAGAGTTCCAGGTGGTCGTACTATGGACCTTAGCAAAGGTGTGTTAGAACCAACATTTTGAAACTTTTGACTATATTTTCCTCTTTGAAAGAAAGATGCAAGATGCAGACAACTTTGTAGTTACAATATATATTACTGAACAAAATTCTGTTTTTGTAGGATTCACTTTCACGGAAGTAAGTTCAGTTCGAGCAAGCTCTGGCAAAGTAGTCTGTTGCCACTTTTCATCTGATGGCAAACTTCTTGCCACAGGTGGTCATGATAAAAAGGTGAATTTTATATGAATTACGGATAACTACAGGAAAAAAAAGAAAAGTGAGAAATATTGTTTCTCCCTAAATAATATAGTTACTTTACTGTCGTGACGCAGGCTGTTTTGTGGCATGCTGATTCACTAAAGCCCAAAAGTACTCTTGATGAACATACTAACCTGATAACTGACGTCCGCTTCAGTTCTAGTATGTCTCGTCTTGCAACTTCTTCCTTTGATAAGTCCGTCAGAGTTTGGGATGCGGACAATGTAAGTAAACACTTTTATTTTTGTATTGCAAAAGTATGTGGCTCACAAAATTTTGGATCTGACAGTATTCGTGTTTCTGGTCATATTGTAGTCCTTTTGTGTGGGTCATAAGTTATTCGGGTTCCATAGGGCAGTTCCTTTGCGCTGATTGTCAATTTAATTTTCATTGGCCGGTTGTTGCTGTTGAATACTAACTTGAGAATTATTGAAATCGCAGAATGGCTATTCGCTTCGTAATTTTATGGGACATTCTGCCACAGTGATGTCCTTGGATTTTCACCCTAATAAAGACGATCTCATCTGTTCTTGCGATGAGGATGGTGAGATCCGTTATTGGAGCATTACTAAAGGAAGCTGTACCCGAGTCTTTAAGGTAACAAGAGTTCAATACATCGAATGCCACGCAAATTTCAAATCCGTTATTGGAGCATTAATTAAATTTGTTGGAGTATTACTTAAATTTGTTTACTCAAATTTGTTTCCACACAAATTTCAAATCCGTTATTGGAGTATTATTTAAATTTGTTGCCACACAAATTTCAAATTATGTTACTAATTACTCCCTATGATACTCCCAATTATCTATGTTTCCCATTTCTGGTGATATGCTCGTTTCTTTACATTTATTTTTTAAGTAAATATTTTGCGGCTCTAAATTAATGGATGAATTGGATGGAGTAGTATGTTGGTCACCACCGGCACAAGGTGTTTTAAAATGACTGAATGACTTATAATGAAAGTTGCGTCTCAAACGCATCAATGGCTTCTACGTTACAGTAAAAATAGTGCGACTTGATGTAACAAGCAATTTTGTGTCATTCCTTCATAATGATCTTCTCTTCTACTTTGATGGTTACATGATACGGTCAATATGAAAGAACGTAACATTACTTTTGAACTAAGGCTTTGTTGTCGTCGTCGTCGTCGTCGTCGTCGTTTGTATTTAGGGAGGAAACACACAAATGAGATTCCAGCCACGGCATGGAAGGTATCTTGCTGCGGTTGCAGAGAATATCATTTCAATACTTGATGTGGAAAATCAAGCTTGTCTGCACCGATTACAGGTTTGAAATTATATATATGACTTTACACATTGCCTATTTTTTAGAGCTGGCAAAAAGTGACACGACACGAAAATACGACACGAACCCGACACGAAATTAATGGGTTTGGGTCACGGTGTGGTGACCCATTTAAGTAATTGGGTCGACACGAACCCGACACGAAATATAAATGGGTTGGGTGTGGGTCAAGATGTCGAGACACGAATATGACACGAAAGACCTATTTAATTAAATGGGTTAAACAAGTAGATTAATTCGATAACTCCTTTAACCCATTTGTTCCAAAATTCAAAATAGAAGATCACATTGTTTCTCAATATATTGATTATTACGACTCTTGTTTTCGTGGCTTTGTTGACATAACATATAACTATTTAATAAATATTAATTTTTAGTTATCGTTTTTGGTGTAGATGTGTTTATGTGTTGTTTTCAATTTGACTATGCTTTAATTAGTTAGATAGGTTGTATAGGTCGATTGGTTAAACAGGTTGAGCAGGTCAAATTTTAACCTATTAATTTAAATGGGTTAAACAGGTCAGGTCAGGTCATTTAAAATATAAACGGGTTGGGTTCGGGTCAAACACTAATGACCTGTTTATGTAAATGGGTCGGGTTTGGGTTGAAGGGTTAGTGACCCAATTATATGTGACACGAACACGAACATGACACGACACGACCTATTTGCCAGGTCTACTATTTTTCCATTTTTTTTTTCCGTACTTGTGAATATCGTAAAAGTTTTGAAATGTATATTAGTTGCTGATATTCATAAGCTACATTGTGCAATCTCGAGTTCTAAACTTCAACCACATACTTCCATAATAGGGACACACGAAGCAGATTCACTCGATATCTTTGGGATCCTACAGTGAATTCTTGGCATCGATTAAGCGGGGACTCAGTCAGTGTGGAGTCTTGGATTAGGAAGCGGAGGTGAATGCGTGCATGAACCGAGTCATATGAAACAAATTCTACTCGTGTGCTTTCCATCCCTCGTACACCTCTTTACTCGTCATCAATTTCTATCGTGCAAGTCGCTTCCCCAGTCAGCGTACCTTATTTACACTTGCTCTCTATTTGTCACGCAAATTCTAATATGGATCTCGACAGTCAATGGAGCTTTGGAACATGACGGAGAACAAGACGATGACTTTGTCTGCTCATGACGGGCTTATTCTTTGCTTTAGCGTGTCTAAGCCTTGACAGGGTTGGTGGCCTCTGCTAGTCACGACAAGATCGTAAAACTTTGGAAGTAGACTCTATCAATGGGTTTTAACTTTTGGCACATAGTCACGACGACACCACTCTAGGGTGAGTCTGTAACCTTATGTGATTAGAATCAAACTCGAATCAACCTAACTTAGGTGCATCATGTTTTTCTTTTCTGCAAATGTCGCTCGTCGTATGGAATGCTACGTGCATCTGCGAACGCAAACTTTCTTGCAATTCTAATCTAATCTAATTTCAAGAACTTTTAGAAATTACATGTCTTTGATTTCACTCTTTTAACTAAGTGTTAATCAGCTATACACATACAACAATCTTGGGCTAATCAATCCACATGTTACGGTAAAAGCAAGCCGCAAATAGATCTTGCATAATTTTATGAATAAATATTACTTAAGTTGATTTAAACCTTGTAAATAATTTTTTTTTTTTTTTTTTTTTTTTTGGTATTTAAGTTGATTTAACTTGATTTAAACCTTTTTATGGCATTTTGAAAGGGTGTTGTTCAACTGTACCCGATTTTTTTTTTCAGTTGTACCCAAAAAAGACATCACTGTCCTTCTCATTTCCTCCTCCCAAATTTCAGAAATTAAAAACTCTCTCTTCTAACTCCTCTCTCCATATTCATTTCCACTCCTTAAATTAGACCAAAAGTACGTTCCAACCACCATGTACGACCCACCCCTACCGCCGTGCACCACCCACCACCATGTACGACCCACCCCTACCGCCGTGCACCACCCACCACCTGCCCGACCACCCAGATAATAATAATAATAATAATAATAAGAGTAATAATAATAATAATAATAATAATAATAATAATAATAATAATAATCATAAAAATAATAAAAAATAAATAAATAAATAAATAAATAAAACAGCCTATATGCATCACCACACCCACACCCTAAACCCACGGGCCACGACCATGACAACCCTAACACACCATCCACTGTCGCCCTCTTTATCTCTGGCCATCCCCGCACTACCATGCCTACCACCGTCAAACACCCCAAAAAACCCTAATAAAATCAATAAATAAAATATTGGACTAATTCATGAACAAGTTAAAAATTGAAAGCGAATTACTTTAACTTTGTCATTATTATTCTCCGTAATCGAAATATTGAACGAATTAAGAAGGTAACTGGTTGATTTTTTGATGATTTTAGGTTTTTTAAGGGTGAATGTATTGAATGTAAAAAAGAGAGAATTGTTAGTTTTCACAAGGGTAGAGGCTGGAAATATTATGAGTAAAAAGGGTACAACTGAGTAAAAGTCGAGTACAGTTGATCAATTACGTTTTAAAATACTGAAAAATGGTGTATTTACCATTTAAACCGTAAATAGATCTTGCATTATTTTATTATTATACTTCGTATAAAACAATTTTACAAGAGATACACTCTAAAATTAAGATAGCACAATGACATGGGAAGACAAATACATACTACGTATAATTTATCGTAACAGTTGGTGATAAATAAATTAGTTATTACTTATTAGTAAAAGTACCAACAGTTTGTGCTAGAGTAAGAACGAAGAGTACGAAGGCGTAAATTACAGAAATGGCTGCCCAAGGATGACCGAAGTAGTCTTTCTTCAAAATGGCCTTTGTTAAGAGTAATATAATATGAATTCATAGAAATGATATTGTATTATTATGAGTTGATTTCATTTACATTACAACTAACCATCTTATATAGACTTTAGATGGAAAGCCAAAGGTTTACATTTATTATTAAACTTAATACTATTATTAATACCCAGACATAATTACATATCTACTTGTATTCCTATTACCCTCCCGCAATCGTAACGGTAGTGCAACGAACGTTGCGATTGGAGAAATAAGCCCCTAATATGTCTTCATCTTCAATCTTCATTCCTCAAGCTTCATCTTGGCTGGTAAAAAAAGTGCGTATAGGACTCGCCAGACAATCTTTAAAATGCGTATAGGACTCGCCAGACAACTCTTTAAATGCGTATAGGACTCGCCAGACAATTTTTAAATGCGTATAGGACTCGCCAGACAACTTTTAAATGCGTAACTCGCCAGTAAATCTTTTTCAGTGCGTAACTCGCCAGTAAATGTTGTACCGCCATTACCAAGTCGAAGAAGTTAATTGAAGAAAGAAGCAAATTGAAAATGGGGAACAAACGAACGAATTCCGAGATAGGAAAATGTATTTTGTGAATTTTATTAACTTAATACTCCGTATTAATAACAAGAAAATAACGTTTGAAAAAAAATTAAAAAGTGGAAAATTTTCAGCATAAGGGAAGTGGGTAGAAGAACCACTAACTTATTTCTCAACAAAGCAAAATGCAAATACAAGTTCTGTGGACATGTATTTCCTCCACAAGAACTCCGTAATTGCAAGTCTTCAACCACCTTTTCATTCATACAGAAAACCAGAGTACCAGATAGAAATTTTGCCGTGCATTGCCATAAAATAAAATCGAAGATTTTTTTTTCTTTTTTTTTTCTTTCACTAATATTATGAACGAAATCCTGCCGGTGAGCAACGCCCACCGGCAAGAAAGCGGAAGCGTATCGAGAGACCTCAAAAACGAGGCTTTGATACCATGTTAAGAGTAATATAATATGAATTCATAGAAATGATATTGTATTATTATGAGTTGATTTCATTTACATTACAACTAACCATCTTATATAGACTTTAGATGGAAAGCCAAAGGTTTACATTTATTATTAAACTTAATACTATTATTAATACCCAGACATAATTACATATCTACTTGTATTCCTATTACCTTCCACCGATTCCAATGCATGTTAGCATACGTATTTAGGTCGAGGCAAAGACCTAAGTAGTAGAATTTTTCAGGAAGAAATATATTTTTGGTGATATCATCAAAAAGTGTCACAACTGCGTCTTCACTGCCCATCCAATTTTTGATGATTCCACATTCGACTAGTATTTTCACGTCTTCGGGACTGCTAATCAATTTATCAAGGAAGTCCAAGTAATCAACGATATGTACACTTTCGTTAATAGGTAGATGGCTTTTCTCAAAGAGGACCAAGTTTCGGTATAGAGACTCGTAATTGTCGGTGACAAGAATAGGTGGTATGTGTAGGACCCCCTTAGAGAATGTAATTTCTAGCAAATGTGTGTCTTTGCTCGCCTCGAATTTGACTCCGGCGGCTTTGAGATTCGAGGCGGAAAGGCATTGAACGTTTTCGTAATTAGTATTGTCTTCTTGTTGTTGTTGTGGGGTGGGCGGAGTAAAAAACATCCTCAAGAAATCAACAAGGTGAGTAATTTGAGGCCTGCCAATAGTTTCTACCGAAATGATCTTTTGTTTTGGTACGAATGGGATTAAACCGGAACGCACGACAACTTCAAAAGCAATGTCAACGAAGGAGACGCAAGACAACGATGCACCAAACGCTTCTTGGAAAAGCAGCTCGAGAATAAAGAACGGAACTTGATTCTCCAATAGGAATAGGTCCATCTCGAATGGAGCATGCCACATAAGTACATTTCTCTTATACATATGCGCGATACCCTCCATCGTCGGCAAAGAAAGCTTTTTAAGAGAAAACATAAAGTAGCATATTATGAACACGGAGTCGGCCAAAATCATTCCGTTGAACTCGTCGCTAACAAGGGTAATTCTTTCGACATAACATCCGCGCACGCGAGTCTCCATTTCTCTTACTATCGCTAAGTAATGCCCCAAGTCCGACCTATGTAAATTTCTCTCATCGTCAAGAAACAACTTGAGACACCACCATTTTTTATCTTGCATCGTATCTAGTGACGGAAGTCCATAGTAAAGAGGACCTATCGATATCACAGATGGCTCGTAACATTCTTTTTTCAATGCTCGAACATGATTAGGCGCCTTGTAAATGCAAGGTTGAGGCGACAAATCAGGCATCGATTCAAATATATCCCGTGCAAACGCTTCAAACCCGTTATCACCGATATCTATTTTTATGTCGAGGGACATTTTTTTTTTTTTAGTATAGTTCAAACTATTGTTTTAAATTATAGTTCAAACAATTTGAGAATCAACCAATATATATACAAAGACATTGCTCCTTAGCTTCTACGAGTAAAAAGGAACAGCACTATATTCCTCAGTGTTTTCTTACAAGCAACATTGGTACTTTGTTACCATTTTTTGTTACCAATATAATATAATATGTTACCAATTTTCGATAAAAGATGAAAAAAAAGGGTCTTAAAAAAATTTTTGTCTAATTTGTTACCATTTTTTTCTACTTTGTTACCAATATGTTACCAATATATTATGTTACCAATATAATATATTACCAATATATTATGTTACCAATATATTATGTTACCAATATAATATAATATGTTACCATTTTTGTCTACTTTGTTACCATTTGTAATTACCCTATAAACATGATTTTCGATAAAAGATGAAAAAAAAAGGGTCTTAAAAAAATTTTCAAAAAAAAAAAAAAAAAAAAAGGGAAAACGGGTCATACCCGACCCGTCTCAAGGCTGGAAACGGGTCAGCCGTCTCAAACAAGAATTTGTGTAAAAAGATGGCATGTAGGTCCCATTATTATTATTATTATTATTATTATTATTATTATTATTATTATTATTATTATACAACATTAAGCTATATTGTATTTTATAATAATATAGTACTCCCTCCCATTTCCTTTGATCTTCCCACTTTTTTTTTTGGACTCATTTTATTTGTTCTTCCCCTTTCCTTTTTGGTCCAAATCTTATGGTTTCCATGTTTTGTGACCCCACTTTTTTTTCTCAACTTCTAATCTCCACCCTACAATCCGTTTTTCTTATTTTTACCCCAAAAAACTTGTGGGAAGATCAAAGAGAATGGGAGGAAGTATCATATTGTAGGTCTTATTATTAATTTTTGTTTAATTTAAAGATAAGTTTAGCTCAAATCAATTAATTTCATTTAAGTTAAACATTATATAATTTAGTTTACTTCTATTCATTTTCAAATCAATATTACGGAGTATTATGTTTACTTCAGTTGAGATATGATAAGTTTAGAGTCTTATAGAGGGTGCCAATATTCCCCCTTTCCTTTTAATCATTTACTTCTCAGTATATATTGTTTCATTTGTTTCATAGACTCATTTCTAAAAGTCCCCCATCCCAAGCAATCATCTTGTCATCTTGGATAATTAAGAGTAAAACCATCAAATGATACAATTGGTTAACTACTTAAGTCGTTATTAGGTAAATTATAAAATGAGACTATTTTTCCGTGAAAGAAGTAAACAACCTATTTATAAAATTTATCAGCAATTTATTTAATGTTCATACTTCTACTGTTACAGTGAATTGTTTACCCTTAACTTTTTGTTTGTGAGTGTGATTTGAGAGAATTGTAAACAAATAATTGAAACAAAGAAATTAATAAATAAAATACTGAAAAATTCGATTGATCGCTTTGTGCATGTGACAATCTTATATACATTAGAATTATCAAAATAATATTTTATTTAATTGGAAATAATAGAAATAGTATCTGTATGACGTATAAAATACTGCGTAATTGTTAAAATAAAAAACATCATGTAGTTTCCTTTGATACTTGTCATTTCCAAAGCAATATCTTATTATCAACGTTTCATAAAAGCAACCCTTAGCCAATAGAATATAAAAGATTAGAACTCTTTACATGTGATGGGAAATCTAGAATAACATTTACTTCGTTGTTTATTAAAGAATTTCGCATGCTTGAGAAAACTAGTTATTGGTTAGCGCACGGTCCCTCAATCTTTGAAAAATATTATCGATAATTTTATGCGTGATCAAAATAGTATATTAAGTGTGCAATTTCTCAATTTTTGTTAAATATTTTCGATAATGATAAGATATAAGAGGGAAATAATAGAAATAGTATCTGTATGACGTATAAAATACTGCGTAATTGTTAAAATAAAAAGCATCATGTAGTTTCCTTTGATACTTGTCATTTCCAAAGCAATATCTTATTATCAACGTTTCATAAAAGCAACCCTTAGCCAATAGAATATAAAAGATTAGAACTCTTTACATGTGATGAGAAATCTAGAATAACATTTACTTCGTTGTTTATTAAAGAATTTCGCAAGCTTGAGAAAACTAATTATTGGTTAGCGCACGGTCCCTCAATCTTTGAAAAATATTATCGATAATTTTATGCGTGATCACAATAGTATATGTAGTGTGCAATTTCCCAATTTTTGTTAAATATTTTCGATAATGATAAGATATAAGAGGGAAATAATAGAACTAGTATCTGTATGACGTATAAAATACTGCGTAATTGTTAAAATAAAGAGCACCATGTAGTTTCCTTTGATACTTGTCATTTCCAAAGCAATATTTTATTATCAACGTTTCATAAAAGCAACCCTTAGCCAATAGAATATAAAAGATTAGAACTCTTTACATGTGATGGGAAATCTAGAATAACATTTACTTCGTTGTTTATTAAAGAATTTCGCATGCTTGAGAAAACTAGTTATTGGTTAGCGCACGGTCCCTCAATCTTTGAAAAATATTATCGATAATATTATGCGTGATCACAATAGTATATGTAGTGTGCAATTTCCCAATTTTTGATAAATATTTTCGATATTGATAAGATATAAGAGGGAAATAATAGAAATTGTATCTGTATGACGTATAAAATACTGCGTAATTGTTAAAATAAAAAGCATCATGTAGTTTCCTTTGATACTTGTCATTTCCAAAGCAATATCTTATTATCAACGTTTCATAAAAGCAACCCTTAGCCAATAGAATATAAAAGATTAGAACTCTTTACATGTGATGGGAAATCTAGAATAACATTTACTTCGTTGTTTATTAAAGAATTTCGCATGCTTGAGAAAACTAGTTATTGGTTAGCGCACGGCCCCTCAATCTTTGAAAAATATTATCGATAATTTTATGGGTGATCACAATAGTATATGTAGTGTGCAATTTCCCAATTTTTGTTAAATATTTTCGATAATGATAAGAAATAAGAGGGAAATAATAGAAATAGTATCTGTATGACGTATAAAATACTGCGTAATTGATAAAATAAAAAGCATCATGTAGTTTCCTTTGATACTTGTCATTTCCAAAGTAATATTTTATTATCAACGTTTCATAAAAGCAACCCTTAGCCAATAGAATATAAAAGATTAGAACTCTTTACATGTGATGGGAAATCTAGAATAACATTTATTTTGTTGTTTATTAAAGAATTTCGCATGCTTGAGAAAACTAGTTATTGGTTAGCGCACGGCCCCTCAATCTTTGAAAAATATTATCGATAATTTTATGCGTGATCACAATAGTATATGTAGTGTGCAATTTTCCAATTTTTGTTAAATATTTTCGATAACGATAAGATATAAGAGGGAAAAAATAGAAATAGTATCTGTATGACGTATAAAATACGAATTGTTAAAATAAAAAGCATCATGTAGTTTCCTTTGATACGTGTCATTTCCAAAGCAGTATCTTATTATCAACGTTTCATAAAAGTAACCCTTAGCCAATAGAATATAAAAGATTAGAACTCTTTACATGTGATGGGAAATCTAGAATTACATTTACTTCGTTGTTTATTAAAAAAATTCGCATGCTTGAGAAAACTAGTTATTGATTAGCGCACGGTCCCTCAAACTTTGAAAAATATTATCGATAATTTTATGCGTGATCACAATAGTATATGCAGTGTGCAATTTCCCAATTTCTGTTAGATATTTTCGATAATGATAAGATATAAGAGGGAAATAATAGAAATAGTATCTGTATGACGTATTAAATACTGCGTAATTGTTAAAATAAAAAGCATCATGTAGTTTCCTTTGATACTTGTCATTTCCAAAGCAATATCTTATTATCAACGTTTCATAGAAGCAACCCTTAGCCAATAGAATATAAAAGATTAGAACTCTTTACATGTGATGGGAAATCTAGAATAACATTTACTTCGTTGTTTATTAAAGAATTTCGCATGCTTGAGAAAACTAGTTATTGGTTAGCGCACGGTCCCTCAATCTTTGAAAAACTTTATCGATAATTTTATGCGTGATCACAATAGTATATGTAGTGTGCAATTTCCCAATTTTTGTTAAATATTTTCGATAATGATAAGATATAAGAGGGAAATAATAGAAATAGTATCTGTATGACGTATAAAATACTGCGTAATTGTTAAAATAAAAAGCATCATGTAGTTTCCTTTGATACTTGTCATTTCCAAAGCAATATCTTATTATCAACGTTTCATAAAAGCAATCCTTAGCCAATAGAATATAAAAGATTAGAACTCTTTACATGTGATGAGAAATCTAGAATAACATTTACTTCGTTGTTTATTAAAGAATTTCGCAAGCTTGAGAAAACTAATTATTGGTTAGCGCACGGTCCCTCAATCTTTGAAAAATATTAACGATAATTTTATGCGTGATCACAATAGTATATGTAGTGTGCAATTTCCCAATTTTTGTTAAATATTTTCGATAATGATAAGATATAAGAGGGAAATAATAGAAATAGTATCTGTATGACGTATAAAATACTGCGTAATTGTTAAAATAAAAGGCATCATGTAGTTTCCTTTGATACTTGTCATTTCCAAAGCAATATCTTATTATCAACGTTACATAAAAGCAACCCCTAGCCACTAGAATATAAAAGATTAGGACTCTTTACATGTGATGGGAAATCTAGAATAACATTTACTTCGTTGTTTATTAAAGAATTTCGCATGCTTGAGAAAACTAGTTATTGGTTAGCGCACGGTTCCTCAATCTTTGAAAAATATAATCGATAATTTTATGCGTGATCACTATAGTATATGTAGTGTGCAATTTCCCAATTTTTGTTAGATATTTTCGATAATGAAAAGATATAAGAGGGAAATAATAGAAATAGTATCTGTATGACATATAAAATACTGCGTAATTGTTAAAATAAAAAGCATCATGTAGTTTCCTTTGATACTTGTCATTTCCAAAGCAATATCTTATTATCAACGTTTCATAGAAGCAACCCTTAGCCAATAGAATATAAAAGATTAGAACTCTTTACATGTGATGGGAAATCTAGAATAACGTTTACTTCGTTGTTTATTAAAGAATTTCGCATGCTTGAGAAAACTAGTTATTGGTTAGCGCACGGTCCCTCAATCTTTGAAAAATATTATCGATAATTTTATGCGTGATCACAGTAGTATATGTAGTGTGCAATTTCTCAATTTTTGTTAAATATTTTCGATAATGATAAGATATAAGAGGGAAATAATAGAAATAGTATCTGTACGACGTATAAAATACTGCGTAATTGTTAAAATAAAAAGCATCATGTAGTTTCCTTTGATACTTGTCATTTTCAAAGCAATATCTTATTATCAACGTTTCATAAAAGCAACCCTTAGCCAATAGAATATAAAAGATAAGAACTCTTTACATGTGATGGGAAATCTAGAATAACATTTACTTCGTTGTTTATTAAAGAATTTCGCATGCTTGAGAAAACTAGTTATTGGTTAGCGCACGGTCCCTCAATCTTTGAAAAATATTATCGATAATTTTTTGCGTGATCACAATAGTATATGTAGTGTGCAATTTCCCAATTTTTGTTAAATATTTTCGATAATGATAAGATATAAGAGGGAAATAATAGAAATAGTATCTGTATGACGTATAAAATACTGCATAATTGTTAAAATAAAAAGCATCATGTAGTTTCCTTTGATACTTGTCATTTCCAAAGCAATATCTTATTATCAACGTTTCATAAAAGCTACCCTTAGCCAATAGAATATAAAAGATTAGAACTCTTTACATGTGATGGGAAATCTAGAATAACATTTACTTCGTTGTTTATTAAAGAATTTCGCATGCTTGAGAAAACTAGTTATTGGTTAGCGCACGGTCCCTCAATCTTTGAAAAATATTATCGATAATTTTATGCGTGATCACAATAGTATATGTAGTGTGCAATTTCCCAATTTTTGTTAAATATTTTCGATAATGATAAG
This sequence comes from Dianthus caryophyllus, assembly GCA_023091065.1. Taxonomy (NCBI): domain Eukaryota; kingdom Viridiplantae; phylum Streptophyta; class Magnoliopsida; order Caryophyllales; family Caryophyllaceae; genus Dianthus; species Dianthus caryophyllus. Next base: position 29,714,305 of record CM041519.1, read on the forward strand.
ATATAAGAGGGAAATAATAGAAATAGTATTTGTATGACGTATAAAATACTGCGTAATTGTTAAAATGAAAAGCATCATGTAGTTTCCTTTGATACTTGTCATTTCCAAAGCAATATCTTATTATCAACGTTTTTATAAAAGCAACCCTTAGCCAATAGAATATAAAAGATTAGAACTCTTTACATGTGACGAGAAATCTAGAATAACATTTACTTCGTTGTTTATTAAAGAATTTCGCAAGCTTGAGAAAACTAGTTATTGGTTAGCGCACGGTCCCTCAATCTTTGAAAAATATTATCGATAATTTTATGCGTGACCACAATAGTATATATAGTGTGTAATTTTCCAATTTTTGTTAAATATTTTCGATAATGATAAGATATTAGAGGGAAATAATAGAAATAGTATCTGTATGACGTATAAAATACTGCGTAATTGTTAAAATGAAAAGCATCATGTAGTTTCCTTTGATACTTGTCATTTTCAAAGCAATATCTTATTATCATTGTTTCATAAAAGCAACCCTTAGCCAATAGAATATAAAAGATAAGAACTCTTTACATGTGATGGGAAATCTAGAATAACATTTACTTCGTTGTTTATTAAAGAATTTCACATGCTTGAGAAAACTAGTTATTGGTTAGCGCACGGTCCCTCAATCTATGAAAAATATTATCGAAAATTTTTTGCGTGATCACAATAGTATATGTAGTGTGCAATTTCCCAATTTTTGTTAAATATTTTCGATAATGATAAGATATAAGAAGGAAATAATAGAAATAGTATTTGTATGACGTATAAAATACTGCGTAATTGTTAAAATAAAAAGCATCATGTAGTTTCCTTTGATACTTGTCATTTCCAAAGCAATATCTTATTATCAACGTTTCATAAAAGCAATCCTTAGCCAATAGAATATAAAAGATTAGAACACTTTACATGTGATGAGAAATCTAGAATAACATTTACTTCGTTGTTTATTAAAGAATTTCGCAAGCTTGAGAAAACTAGTTATTGGTTAGCGCATGGTCCCTTAATCTTTGAAAAATATTATCGATAATTTTTTGCGTAATCACAATAGTATATGTAGTGTGCAATTTCCCAATTTTTGTTAAATATTTTCGATAATGATAAGATATAAGAGGGAAATAATAGATATAGTATCTGTATGACGTATAAAATACTGCGTACTTGTTAAAATAAAGAGCACCATGTAGTTTCCTTTGATACTTGTCATTTCCAAAGCAATATCTTATTATCAACGTTTCATAAAAGCAACCCTTAGCCAATAGAATATAAAAGATTAGAACTCTTTACATGTGATGTGAAATCTAGAATAAAATTACTTCGTTGTTTATTAAAGAATTTCGCATGCTTGAGAAAACTAGTTATTGGTTAGCGCACGGCCCTTCAATCTTTGAAAAATATTATCGATAATTTTATGCGTGATCACAATAGTATATGTAGTGTGCAATTTCCCAATTTTTGTTAAATATTTTCGATAATGATAAGATATAAGAGGGAAATAATAGAAATAGTATCTGTATGACGTATAAAATACTGCGTAATTGTTAAAATAAAAAGCATCATGTAGTTTCCTCTGATACTTGTCATTTCCAAAGCAATATCTTATTATCAACGTTTCATAAAAGCAACCCTTAGCCAATAGAATATAAAAGATTAGGACTCTTTACATGTGATGGGAAATCTAGAATAACATTTACTTCGTTGTTTATTAAAGAATTTCGCATGCTTGAGAAAACTAGTTATTGGTTAGCGCACGGTTCCTCAATCTTTGAAAAATATTATCGATAATTTTATGCGTGATCACTATAGTATATATAGTGTGCAATTTCCCAATTTTTGTTAGATATTTTCGATAATGAAAAGATATAAGAGGGAAATAATAGAAATAGTATCTGTATGACATATAAAATACTGCGTAATTGTTAAAATAAAAAGCATCATGTAGATTCCTTTGATACTTGTCATTTCCAAAGCAATATTTTATTATCAACGTTTCATAGAAGCAACCCTTAGCCAATAGAATATAAAAGATTAGAACTCTTTACATGTGATGGGAAATCTAGAATAACATTTACTTCGTTGTTTATTAAAGAATTTCGCATGCTTGAGAAAACTAGTTATTGGTTAGCGCACGGTCCCTCAATCTTTGAAAAATATTATCGATAATTTTATGCGTGATCACAGTAGTATATGTAGTGTGCAATTTCTCAATTTTTGTTAAATATTTTCGATAATGATAAGATATAAGAGGGAAATAATAGAAATAGTATCTGTATGACGTATAAAATACTGCGTAATTGTTAAAATAAAAAGCATCATGTAGTTTCCTTTGATACTTGTCATTTTCAAAGCAATATCTTATTATCAACGTTTCATAAAAGCAACCCTTAGCCAATAGAATATAAAAGATAAGAACTCTTTACATGTGATGGGAAATCTAGAATGACATTTACTTCGTTGTTTATTAAAGAATTTCGCATGCTTGAGAAAACTAGTTATTGGTTAGCGCACGGTCCCTCAATCTTTGAAAAATATTATCGATAATTTTTTGCGTGATCACAATAGTATATGTATTGTGCAATTTCCCAATTTTTGTTTAATATTTTCGACAATGATAAGATATAAGACGGAAATAATAGAAATAGTATCTGTATGACGTATAAAATACTGCGTAATTGTTAAAATAAAAAGCATCATGTAGTTTCCTTTGATACTTGTCATTTCCAAAGCAATATCTTATTATCAACGATTCATAAAAGCAACCCTTAGCCAATAGAATATAAAAGACTAGAACTCTTTACATGTGATGGGAAATCTAGAATAACATTTACTTCGTTGTTTATTAAAGAATTTCGCATGCTTGAGAAAACTAGTTATTGGTTAGCGCACGGTCCCTCAATCTTTGAAAAATATTATCGATAATTATTTTATGCGTGATCACAATAGTATATGTAGTGTGCAATTTCCCAATTTTTGTTAAATATTTTCGATAATGATAAGATATAAGAGGGAAATAATAGAAATAGTATCTGTATGACGTATAAAATACTGCGTAATTGTTAAAATAAAAAGCATCATGTATGTAGTTTCCTTTGATACTTGTCATTTCCAAAGCAATATCTTATTATCAACGATTCATAAAAGCAACCCTTAGCCAATAGAATATAAAAGATTAGAACTCTTTACATGTGATGGGAAATCTAGAATAACATTTACTTCGTTGTTTATTAAAGAATTTCGCATGCTTGAGAAAACTAGTTATTGGTTAGCGCACGGTCCCTCAATCTTTGAAAAATATTATCGATAATTTTTTGCGTGATCACAATAGTATATGTAGTGTGCAATTTCCCAATTTTTGTTAAATATTTTCGATAATGATAAGATATAAGAAGGAAATAATAGAAATAGTATCTGTATGACGTATAAAATACTGCGGAATTGTTAAAATAAAAAGCATCATGTAGTTTCCTTTGATACTTGTCATTTCCAAAGCAATATCTTATTATCAACGTTTCATAAAAGCAACCCTTAGCCAATAGAATATAAAAGATTAGAACTCTTTACATGTGATGGGAAATCTAGAATAACATTTACTTCGTTATTTATTATAGAATTTCGCATGCTTGAGAAAACTAGTTATTGGTTAGCGCACGGTCCCTCAATCTTTGAAAAATATTATCGATAATTTTATGCATGATCACAATAGTATATATAGTGTGCAATTTCCCAATTTTTGTTAAATATTTTCGATAATGATAAGATATAAGAGGGAAATAATAGAAATAGTATCTGTATGACGTATAAAATACTGCGTAATTGTTAAAATAAAAAGCATCATGTAGTTTCATTTGATACTTGTCATTTCCAAAGCAATATCTTATTATCAACGTTTCATAAAAGCAACCCTTACCCAATAGAATATAAAAGATTAGAACTCTTTACATGTGATGGGAAATCTAGAATAACATTTACTTCGTTGTTTATTAAAGAATTTCGCATGCTTGAGAAAACTAATTATTGGTTAGCGCACGGTCCCTCAATCTTTGAAAAATATTATCGATAATTTTATGCGTGATCACAATAGTATATGTAGTGTGCAATTTCCCAATTTTTGTTAAATATTTTCGATAATGATAAGATATAAGAGGGAAATAATTAATAGAAATAGTATCTGTATGACGTATAAAATACTGCGTAATTGTTAAAATAAAAAGCATCATGTAGTTTCCTTTGATACTTGTCATTTCCAAAGCAATATCTTATTATCAACGTTTCATAAAAGCAACCCTTAGCTAATAGAATATAAAAGATTAGAACTCTTTACATGTGATGGGAAATCTAGAATAACATTTACTTCGTTGTTTATTAAAGAATTTCGCATGCTTGAGAAAACTAGTTATTGGTTAGCGCACGGTTCCTCAATCTTTGAAAAATATTATCGATAATTTTATGCGTGATCACAATAGTATATGTAGTGTGCAATTTCCCAATTTTTGTTAAATATTTTCGATAATGATAAGATATAAGAGGGAAATAATAGAAATAGTATTCAGATGACGTATAAAATATCACAGTAATTGTTAAAATAAAAAGCATCATGTAGTTTCCTTTGATACTTGTCATTTCCAAAGCAATATCTTATTATCAACGTTTCATAAAAGCAACCCTTAGATAATAGAATATAAAAGATTAGAACTCTTTACATGTGATGGGAAATCTAGAATAACATTTACTTCGTTGTTTATTAAAGAATTTCGCATGCTTGAGAAAACTAGTTATTGGTTAGCGCACGGTTCCTCAATCTTTGAAAAATATTATCGATAATTTTATGCGTGATCACAATAGTATATGTAGTGTGCAATTTCCCAATTTTTGTTAAATATTTTCGATAATGATAAGATATAAGAGGGAAATAATAGAAATAGTATCTGTATGACGTATAAAATACTGCGTGATTGTTAAAATAAAAAGCATCATGTAGTTTCCTTTGATACTTGTCATTTCCAAAGCAATATCTTATTATCAACGTTTCATAAAAGCAACCCTTAGCCAATAGAATATAAAAGATTAGAACTCTTTACATGTGATGGGAAATCTAGATTAACATTTACTTCGTTATTTATTAAAGAATTTCGCATGCTTGAGAAAACTAGTTATTGGTTAGCGCACGGTCCCTCAATCTTTGAAAAATATTATCGATAATTTTATGCGTGATCACAATAGTATATGTAGTGTGCAATTTCCCAATTTTTGTTAAATATTTTCGATAATGATAAGATATAAGAGGGAAATAATAGAAATAGTATCTGTATGACGTATAACCTACTGCGTAATTGTAAAAATAAAAAGCATCATGTAGTTTCCTTTGATACTTGTCATTTCCAAAGCAATATCTTATTATCAACGTTTCATAAAAGCAACCCTTAGCCAATAGAATATAAAAGATTAGAACTCTTTACATGGGATGGGAAATCTAGAATAACATTTATTTCGTTGTTTATTAAAGAATTTCGCATGCTTGAGAAAACTAGTTATTGGTTAGCGCACGGTCCCTCAATCTTCGAAAAATATTATCGATAATTTTATACGTGATCACAATAGTATATGTAGTGTGCCATTTCCCAATTTTTGTTAAATATTTTCGATAATGATAAGATATAAGAGGGAAATAATAGAAATAGTATCTGTATGACGTATAAAATACTGCGTAATTGTTAAAATAAAAAGCATCATGTAGTTTCCTTTGATACTTGTCATTTCCAAAGCAATATCTTATTATCAACGTTTCATAAAAGCAACCCTTAGCCAATAGAATATAAAAGATTAGAACTCTTTACATGTGATGGGAAATCTAGAATAACATTTACTTCGTTGTTTATTAAAGAATTTCGCATGCTTGAGAAAACTAGTTATTGGTTAGCGCACGGTTCCTCAATCTTTGAAAAATATTATCGATAATTTTATGCGTGATCACAATAGTATATGTAGTGTGCAATTTCCCAATTTTTGTTAAATATTTTCGATAATGATAAGATATAAGAGGGAAATAATAGAAATAGTATCTGTATGACGTATATAATACTGCGTAATTGTTAAAATAAAAAGCATCATGTAGTTTCCTTTGATACTTGTCATTTCCAAAGCAATATCTTATTATCAACGTTTCATAAAAGCAACCCTTAGATAATAGAATATAAAAGATTAGAACTCTTTACATGTGATGGGAAATCTAGAATAACATTTACATCGTTGTTTATTAAAGAATTTCGCATGCTTGAGAAAACTAGTTATTGGTTAGCGCACGGTTCCTCAATCTTTGAAAAATATTATCGATAATTTTATGCGTGATCACAATAGTATATGTAGTGTGCCATTTCCCAATTTTTGTTAAATATTTTCGATAATGATAAGATATAAGAGGGAAATAATAGAAATAGTATCTGTATGACGTATAAAATAATGCGTAATTGTTAAAATAAAAAGCATCATGTAGTTTCATTTGATACTTGCCATTTTCAAAGCAATATCTTATTATCAACGTTTCATAAAAGCAACCCTTAGCCAATAGAATATAAAAGATTAGAACTCTTTACATGTGATGGGAAATCTAGAATAACATTTACTTCGTTGTTTATTAAAGAATTTCGCATGCTTGAGAAAACTAGTTATTGGTTAGCGCACGGTCCCTCAATCTTTGAAAAATATTATCGATAATTTTATGCGTGATAACAATAGTATATGTAGTGTGCAATTTCCCAATTTTTGTTAAATATTTTCGATAATGATAAGATATAAGAGGGAAATAATTAATAGAAATAGTATCTGTATGACGTATAAAATACTGCGTAATTGTTAAAATAAAAAGCATCATGTAGTTTCCTTTGATACTTGTCATTTCCAAAGCAATATCTTATTATCAACGTTTCATAAAAGCAACCCTTAGCCAATAGAATATAAAAGATTAGAACTCTTTACATGTGATGGGAAATCTAGAATAACATTTACTTCGTTGTTTATTAAAGAATTTCGCATGCTTGAGAAAACTAGTTATTGGTTAGTGCACGGTTCCTCAATCTTTGAAAAATATTATCGATAATTTTATGCGTGATCACAATAGTATATGTAGTGTGCAATTTCCCAATTTTTGTTAAATATTTTCGATAATGATAAGATATAAGAGGGAAATAATAGAAATAGTATCTGTATGACGTATAAAATACTGCGTAATTGTTAAAATAAAAAGCATCGTGTAGTTTCCTTTGATACTTGTCATTTCCAAAGCAATATCTTATTATCAACGTTAAATAAAAGCAACCCCTAGCCAATAGAATATAAAAGATTAGAACTCTTTACATGTGATGGGAAATCTAGAATAACATTTACTTCGTTGTTAATTAAAGAATTTCGCATGCTTGAGAAAACTATTTATTGGTTAGCGCACGGTCCCTCAATCTTTGAAAAATATTATCGATACTTTTATGCGTGATCACAATAGTATATGTAGTGTGCAATTTCCCAATTTTTGTTAAATATTTTCGATAATGATAAGATATAAGAGGGAAATAATTAATAGAAATAGTATCTGTATGACGTATAAAATACTGCGTAATTGTTAAAATAAAAAGCATCATGTAGTTTCCTTTGATACTTGTCATTTCCAAAGCAATATCTTATTATCAACGTTTCATAAAAGCAACCCTTACCCAATAGAATATAAAAGATTAGAACTCTTTACATGTGATGGGAAATCTAGAATAACATTTACTTCGTTGTTTATTAAAGAATTTCGCATGCTTGAGAAAACTAGTTATTGGTTAGTGCATGGTTCCTCAATCTTTGAAAAATATTATCGATAATTTTATGCGTGATCACAATAGTATATGTAGTGTGCAATTTCCCAATTTTTGTTAAATATTTTCGATAATGATAAGATATAAGAGGGAAATAATAGAAATAGTATCTGTATGACGTATAAAATACTGCGTAATTGTTAAAATAAAAAGCATCGTGTAGTTTCCTTTGATACTTGTAATTTCCAAAGCAATATCTTATTATCAACGTTAAATAAAAGCAACCCCTAGCCAATAGAATATAAAAGATTAGAACTCTTTACATGTGATGGGAAATCTAGAATAACATTTACTTCGTTGTTAATTAAAGAATTTCGCATGCTTGAGATGTTGGAAATAATTCATAAATATAAATAGCCTTATCTCCATACTAAATTAATTGGTAAATCATAATAGCGGAAGCGTACCTGAATAAGAATGATTGGAATGAACCGCACGAAGGACGGCCTTTGGATTAGGTCTTCTGACAGACACACAGGACCAGGGTTTCTCTCTACTGATGGGATGTGGGGAGATTGGTTTTTCGGTGTGCTGTCAGGGACCATAACCCTGCGTTTATATAGGGAGAGGGTTTAACCCTAGTAGCCCTATAATAGCCACCTCATCTGATGGGCCCATCATCCATCAGATAAAGCCCTAATGGGTATCTACACTGTATTAATATCTGGCCCATACCTTATAAGACGTTATTAAATAAGCCCGTATTAAATAACTGTAGTGGATCACATAATAGTTGGGCTTAACTCAATGATAGCCGATAAATACATAAGACTAAATAAAATGTCCACTTAAATTGTATAAGACCCAAAATTCTTACAGTCTCCCACTTGCGTCAAATGCAATTATATGTGGCACCCGAATATTGTATTTATCCATAACCTTACGAGCTCGATAGTAGTGCTATCAATTCGTCCAAACCGTCTTATGCAATTCGGTCCATTGATCATACCAACATAGAATCAAAGCGGCCTTTGCCACAGTTTGTCGTGACAGGACCCTCAATGGTCACATATGTCAATACAATCAACGACATGAATCTAGCATGGGAGTGTAGCATGGAAATAGCATCCGAAGTGATCCAAAGAATATGCATTTTCCAACTGGTCCACTTTAGTGAGATCAACCAAAATCGTACAGAGTGAAACATAAAACTGAAATCCTTATTTCTGCAGAACATTATAACCGAACATGATAAGTGTTTAAGTGAACATCTTATTAACAAACTCCCACTTAAACTGAATTTCCTTAAACCGCAAAACCGATTGAGCAGTGGCCAATGTGCTCACAAAAGACAGTAGTGATGATTCATTAGTAAGCGGATCCGAAATTGGAGTTTGTATAATGCGTTCACTACAACCTTTTCACTCTGAGTTCTTATTGAACAACACATAGTTTGTGGTGTTATAAAACTGAATAGCAACCATATGGTCACATAATAACATGAGTAATCCTTTACATCAGAAGGAATTTGCAGCACCATAAACATAATTTGCTACTCAGTACTTTATTGGAGTCGGCAACCGAATGATCTCAACCTGATCCGACTACCTGATTTGAGCAAGTAATGTTTTGCTTCATAAAATGACAATAACAAATGTGCTGCCTTAAACGGATTCAACGATCCATATCCGTAATACATAATTATTTGTCATACATGCCAAATGATGTACATGATTGCAAATGCATACAACCTATGTACCATGAAGGTGATGTTACTTCATTTCTTAAAAAAAGATTAAGCTTTAAAATATCACCATGACATAATCTTAGGGCATTATCAAAAGCAGAATAATTAAATTCCAAAAAAAAAAAAAAAAAAAAATGGCATAAGTACAACTTTAGTGGTACTCCCACTGAACCTTAGTACCCACAACATTAACCATATTTCGCTAAATGACCAAATAAGGTATCAATATGGTAAATTTAGGATTCATTCGACGGAAAACACAATTAAATATTAGATGGATTATGAAACCTTTTACTTTAATCTTTTGACAAAGTCTTAAGATCAAAGTTTAAGTAGCTCCACCAATGTTATCATAAAGGAGCACTATTAAAATCCATCTAACATCACATAAAACCAGATGCCATATGTAAACATTATTATTCTTATTGAGAAGACTTGCATTATTACTTTATAACATTACCATTTAAATCCATCGGATTATATGCCTTATGGTAATGATGTGTGATTGCAATAGTCTACTTTCAACAAGACCATTATTCCTTATAGCATCAATCCACTTTTAGGAGTCATTAACTTTAATAGGTTGGCAAAACAGGTAATTTGATCATAATATTTTACCATCCCATTATATAACTCCTTTACTTTAATAGTGCACCTTATTATTCGTTTATTACATCATTATCAATATTTATCATCAGCAAATAATGATACAATCAATTAAATTTGCACTTATTACCTTTAGTGGATTTCCTTATTAACGAAAATTCTTGAGGTATTTGAGGTTGCATTACCGAATTAGGAGATATAAAACATTATTTGTACCTTTTCTCCCACTCAAACTCAATACCCTCAAGATAATCACATAATTTTCCGTCTCAAAATGCTTTAATTGTGAGATCTGTAGTACTCATGTACCTATTGCCAAGAGCCAAACAATAAACATAATTATTGACTAATTTTGAGTCCAATTCATAATTCTTTTAGCTTTTCAGCTATAACCTTAATTGGACGTCACAAGTGTAATTTAATTACACTATCCTTAATTAGTCATTATCATATTCTGAAGCTTTACTGAATACAAGCTGCAGTACATAATACATAATCCAAATGCAAAGAGTTTGATTAGTCACACTCTCTACTAGGCTTTAAATTCATTATGTATCTCTTTCACGCCACATATTAGAGAACCTTATATGGTGTGATATTCAGACACTAAATAATCATTACGAGAATTTCATAGATAAATCTCAACATAATTCACATGATTAGTCATATTTACAATAGTAAACATGACTGTACTTGAGAAACTTAATCCTTTACCGAGCAAAACCCAGTCAAAATATTTGAATATGTTGAGAACCATTAAAACCTTATAAAAGAAATATCAATATCCATTCCAAAATTTGTCTATTAATTAATATAATAATCTGGATCGCCACTATTTCAAATAGTGATTGACCCATAAACCTTTTTATATTAATTATAAGACGTCCGAAATTATACGGATATCAATCATCTTATATTTAAACTTTATCTCCTCAGTTTCAAGACCGAAGTCAAGTGCCAAATCTGAGAGATTAATTCACATCGACACAAAACATTCATTTTATGTCAAGTCACATAGAAATTCTCCATAATATTTGCTTATATCCACGAATTTAAATGCAAGTTTAACTTTACAGGAGGCAATCATAAAATTATTTATTTAAAAACACAAAATAACATTATTGAATTTGGATTGAAAATATCACCTTTTCTTTTGTTCCAATAAAATAATTTTGATCAAAAAAATATGTTCAAAATTTTCCTGAAAAAGGTACAGAAATCTTTTCCAAATTCAAACAATAAATCATTAATGAAAACTTTATAAATATTATTGCCTCAACTTTATCTGTCATCACCCCTAAATTATTTTGACGAATCTTTCATCATCATTTGGTGATTGATATCACTTGCATCAAAATACTTCATGTGAGAGTAATTAAAGTACTCCCACAATATTATTAAATATATAAGCAAAATTTAACATTAAACAAAACTGATATAAGGAGTAAAACCTTATCATCACAAAAACATTATATATAACATAACATTTCTTTATTTGTCCAATCTTTATAAAATAGACAATTACAGAGCCTTAAGTAATATTTTCCTGTAATTGTCACCTTTAAGATGGACAGTTGCAGCTTTAAACTTGATGAAATTAAATACAACCTGAGTTGTCTTTACTTTCTCTTTACAAGTTTCCTTAAAAATTTCATAACTTTTACATTATTTGCAATAATGCCCTTAATGTTGTATCAAATGTCACAAAATACTTGTATTTTAAATGTCACCACACCTTAAAGTCACGTGAGTTTACACGAAACTTTCATCCGAAAGAGTAGTGAACATATATACAAGTTCACATTAATGTGACCAAAAACCAAATATTTACATTCTCTAACCATTTAAAAAATGATTTCATAAGAATTGAGAATGTCGCTTTAATTGACAAATAATTAACCTTTATTGTCAGACTTGATGAACAAAACAAAACAATTGCCCAAGATCAAAAATATATACACCGAATTAAATTCAAACATCAGGTCAACCTGAAAGTGTCGTACATTGCAGATATTTAGTCGTTGGACATAAGCATTTTTTCTGCGATTGACCACTTTCCTTAAGAAATTAGTAACCAAATGTAAACGGTAAGTACTCGTAAACAATAAACCTTCCTTTGGGCCGATCTATAATTCACGAGTATAACCGAATAACCGTCACACACTCATTACCAAAAAAATATGTATATGATCCAGTCAAATAATGGTCTTCCTTTGGGCCGACCATAATCATTGTGAATCATAGACACAAAGCCTTTTTTATGTTCGAAATCAACCACTTTACATAACAAGTCACTTTGGCGACTTGCTCTTTCAATGGCTCATTTTCAAACACAATATAACCAAAATAATTTTGACCGAGTTTGACTTTATTTAACCGAAATTTCTTTATGGGCATAAACCATAATGAAGTCATATTATAATGACATTCCCTTAACTTTATTCTCAGATTCCAACTTTGGCTTTTCTCCCATCATAAACAAGACACCTAGCACAACATCCGATCCCATCTTTGGACGGTAATCAGACTTGTAAGTGGTCATCTTGTGTAGTGATCGAAAACTAACGGTAAATTATGTCAAACATTAAGCCTTCCTTTGGGCCGACTTAACATTCGCAAGCATTATGAACCGTAACCGTTACGTTCTCATCACCACAAGCATGATTAAATTCCTGTTAAATAATGGTCTTCCTTTGGGCCGACCACTATTCACATGAAACTTAACCACACACAATTGTCATAATATTTTGAATTATATAACCTACGTAACAGAGGTTACTTTGGCAACGTGTTATTTCAATTATATAATCCAATATATTAGACACGATAATAAACTGAATAGCCAATTTCTTTATGAATCTGAAAATACATTCTTATTGTGATTTAATAAATCACCCAAATATCTGCCACACTTTAATTGTTTAAGTATGGTACTCCGTAACATTATATCATAAAATCATAGGAACATTACTCTCTTTACCAAGATATAAACATAATAAACTTCAATTCCAATAATATGAAAACCTCAATAATTAAGGAATGTCACTATAAATATTATGGGAATACATATAATCTTGTAATATATACATACACGGAGTATAATATCATCCAAATCATCATAACATTAATAAAATATAATACTCCATATGACTTGCCAAAAAAAAAAACGCAATATTCATATCACAATAATAATATCCAATATTTAACTGTCAAACAAAACCAAAGGAAAATATGTACTCCATCATTCATGCATGCATAGCCATTCATAAAAAACCAATATGTGCACATCTGTTGCATGAGTAATTATTACAAAAAGAAAATCATGAGTACGCGTACATGTAAGGCCAATTAGGAGGCAAATCATGAATCATACTATATCTGCCAAATTACAAATACACATACGCCGCCCCCAAAAACCCAATCAAAACCGCAAAAGAAAACGGCGGCAACGACTTTAAAACTCCGTAAATCATGAGTCAAACATTATACCTACTGAAAATCTGTCCAAATAATTTAATATGGAGGTGGCTCTGATACCACTTGTTGGAAATAATTCATAAATATAAATAGCCTTATCTCCATACTAAATTAATTGGTAAATCATAATAGCGGAAGCGTACCTGAATAAGAATGATTGGAATGAACCGCACGAAGGACGGCCTTTGGATTAGGTCTTCTGACAGACACACAGGACCAGGGTTTCTCTCTACTGATGGGATGTGGGGAGATTGGTTTTTCGGTGTGCTGTCAGGGACCATAACCCTGCGTTTATATAGGGAGAGGGTTTAACCCTAGTAGCCCTATAATAGCCACCTCATCTGATGGGCCCATCATCCATCAGATAAAGCCCTAATGGGTATCTACACTGTATTAATATCTGGCCCATACTTTATAAGACGTTATTAAATAAGCCCGTATTAAATAACTGTAGTGGATCACATAATAGTTGGGCTTAACTCAATGATAGCCGATAAATACATAAGACTAAATAAAATGTCCACTTAAATTGTATAAGACCCAAAATTCTTACATGAGAAAACTATTTATTGGTTAGCGCACGGTCCCTCAATCTTTGAAAAATATTATTGATACTTTTATGCGTGATCACAATAGTATATGTAGTGTGCAATTTCCCAATTTTTGTTAAATATTTTCGATAATGATAAGATATAAGAGGGGAATAATAGAAATAGTATCTGTATGACGTATAAAATACTGCGTGGTTGTTAAAATAAAAAGCATCATGTAGTTTCCTTTGATACTTGTCATTTCCAAAGCAATATCTTATTATCAACGATTCATAAAAGCAACCCTTAGCCAATAGAATATAAAAGACTAGAACTCTTTACATGTGATGGGAAATCTAGAATAACATTTACTTCGTTGTTTATTAAAGAATTTCGCATGCTTGAGAAAACTAGTTATTGGTTAGCGCACGGTCCCTCAATCTTTGAAAAATATTATCGATAACTTTATGCGTGATCACAATAGTATATGTAGTGTGCAATTTCCCAATTTTTGTTAAATATTTTCGATAATGATAAGATATAAGAGGGAAATAATAGAAATAGTATCTGTATGACGTATAAAATCTTTGCGTAATTGTTAAAATAAAAAGCATCATGTAGTTTCCTTTGATACTTGTCATTTCCAAAGCAATATCTTATTATCAACGTTTCATAAAAGCAACCCTTAGCCAATAGAATATAAAAGATTAGAACTCTTTACATGTGATGGGAAATCTAGAATAACATTTACTTCGTTGTTTATTAAAGAATTTCGCATGCTTGAGAAAACTAGTTATTGGTTAGCCTTGCGGTTCCTCTATCTTTGAAAAATATTATCGATAATTTTATGCGTGATCACAATAGTATATGTAGTGTGCAATTTCCCAATTTTTGTTAAATATTTTCGATAATGATAAGATATAAGAGGAAATAATAGAAATAGTATCATGTATGACGTATAAAATCTTTGCGTAATTGTTAAAATAAAAAGCATCATGTAGTTTCCTTTGATACATGTCATTTCCAAAGCAATATCTTATTATCAACGTTTCATAAAAGCAACCCTTAGCCAATAGAATATAAAATATTAGAACTCTTTACATGTGATGGGAAATCTAGAATAACATTTACTTCGTTGTTTATTAAAGAATTTCGCATGCTTGAGAAAACTAGTTATTGGTTAGCGCACGGTCCCTCAATCTTTGAAAAATATTATCGATAACTTTATGCGTGATCACAATAGTATATGTAGTGTGCAATTTCCCAAATTTTGTTAAATATTTTCGATAATGATAAGATATAAGAGGGAAATAATAGAAATAGTATCTGTATGACGTATAAAATACTGCGTAATTGTTAAAATAAAAAGCATCATGTAGTTTCCTTTGATACATGTCATTTCCAAAGCAATATCTTATTATCAACGTTTCATAAAAGCAACCCTTAGCCAATAGAATATAAAATATTAGAACTCTTTACATGTGACGGGAAATCTAGAATAACATTTACTTCGTTGTTTATTAAAGAATTTCGCATGCTTGAGAAAACTAGTTATTGGTTAGCGCACGGTCCCTCAATCTTTGAAAAATATTATCGATAACTTTATGCGTGATCACAATAGTATATGTAGTGTGCAATTTCCCAATTTTTGTTAAATATTTTCGATAATGATAAGATATAAGAGGGAAATAATAGAAATAGTATCTGTATGACGTATAAAATACTGCGTAATTGTTAAAATAAAAAGCATCATGTAGTTTCCTATGATACATGTCATTTCCAAAGCAATATCTTATTATCAACGTTTCATAAAAGCAACCCTTAGCCAATAGAATATAAAATATTAGAACTCTTTACATGTGATGGGAAATCTAGAATAACATTTACTTCGTTGTTTATTAAAGAATTTCGCATGCTTGAGAAAACTAGTTATTGGTTAGCGCACGGTCCCTCAATCTTTGAAAAATATTATCGATAAGTTTATGCGTGATCACAATAGTATATGTAGTGTGCAATTTCCCAATTTTTGTTAAATATTTTCGATAATGATAAGATATAAGAGGGAAATAATAGAAATAGTATCTGTATGACGTATAAAATACTGCGTAATTGTTAAAATAAAAAGCATCATGTCGTTTCCTTTGATACTTGTCATTTCCAAAGCAATATCTTATTATCAACGTTTCATAAAAGCAACCCTTAGCCAATAGAATATAAAAGATTAGAACTCTTTACATGTGATGGGAAATCTAGAATAACATTTACTTCGTTGTTTATTAAAGAATTTCGCATGCTTGAGAAAACTAGTTATTGGTTAGCGCACGGTTCCTCTATCATTGAAAAATATTATCGATAATTTTATGCGTGATCACAATAGTATATGTAGTGTGCAATTTCCCAATTTTTGTTAAATATTTTCGATAATGATAAGATATAAGAGGGAAATAATAGAAATAGTATACGTATGGCGTATAAAATCTTTGCGTAATTGTTAAAATAAAAAGCATCATGTAGTTTCCTTTGATACATGTCATTTCCAAAGCAATATCTTATTATCAACGTTTCATAAAAGCAACCCTTAGCCAATAGAATATAAAATATTAGAACTCTTTACATGTGATGGGAAATCTAGAATAACATTTACTTCGTTGTTTATTAAAGAATTTCGCATGCTTGAGAAAACTAGTTATTGGTTAGCGCACGGTCCCTCAATCTTTGAAAAATATTATCGATAACTTTATGCGTGATCACAATAGTATATGTAGTGTGCAATTTCCCATTTTTTGTTAAATATTTTCGATAATGATAAGATATAAGAGGGAAATAATAGAAATAGTATCTGTATGACGTATAAAATACTGCGTAATTGTTAAAATAAAAAGCATCATGTAGTTTCCTTTGATACTTGTCATTTCCAAAGCAATATCTTATTATCAACGTTTCATAAAAGCAACCCTTAGCCAATAGAATATAAAAGATTAGAACTCTTTACATGTGATGGGAAATCTAGAATAACATTTACTTCGTTGTTTATTAAAGAATTTCGCATGCTTGAGAAAACTAGTTATTGGTTAGCGCACGGTTCCTCTATCTTTGAAAAATATTATCGATAATTTTATGCGTGATCACAATAGTATATGTAGTGTGCAATTTCCCAATTTTTGTTAAATATTTTCGATAATGATAAGATATAAGAGGGAAATAATAGAAATAGTATCTGTATGACGTATAAAATACTGCGTAATTGTTAAAATAAAAAGCATCATGTAGTTTCCTTTGATACATGTCATTTCCAAAGCAATATCTTATTATCAACGTTTCATAAAAGCAACCCTTAGCCAATAGAATATAAAATATTAGAACTCTTTACATGTGACGGGAAATCTAGAATAACATTTACTTCGTTGTTTATTAAAGAATTTCGCATGCTTGAGAAAACTAGTTATTGGTTAGCGCACGGTCCCTCAATCTTTGAAGAATATTATCGATAACTTTATGCGTGATCACAATAGTATATGTAGTGTGCAATTTCCCAATTTTTGTTAAATATTTTCGATAATAATAAGATATAAGAGGGAAATAATAGAAATAGTATCTGTATGACGTATAAAATACTGCGTAATTGTTAAAATAAAAAGCATCATGTAGTTTCCTTTGATACATGTCATTTCCAAAGCAATATCTTATTATCAACGTTTCATAAAAGCAACCCTTAGCCAATAGAATATAAAATATTAGAACTCTTTACATGTGATGGGAAATCTAGAATAACATTTACTTCGTTGTTTATTAAAGAATTTCGCATGCTTGAGAAAACTAGTTATTGGTTAGCGCACGGTCCCTCAATCTTTGAAAAATATTATCGATAAGTTTATGCGTGATCACAATAGTATATGTAGTGTGCAATTTTCCAATTTTTGTTAAATATTTTCGATAATGATAAGATATAAGATGGAAATAATAGAAATAGTATCTGTATGACGTATAAAATACTGCGTAATTGTTAAAATAAAAAGCATCATGTAGTTTCCTTTGATACTTTTCATTTCCAAAGCAATATCTTAATATCAACGTTTCATAACACTAGCACAAAATTAAGCAAAAAAAACGCAAGAAACCCGTTTTATATAAAAAATCCAACCGTTGTTTCCATGGCCGTTGTTTATAATCAAAAACAACGCAAAAAAATATACGAAACCGTTTTTTATATCAAAAATATCGTTCTTTAAAAATTTGGCGGTTTTGATTAAATAAAACGGTTTTTTTTTACAAAAAACCGTTTTTTATTAACATTAAAAAAAAAACGGTTTTTATAAAAAACCGTTTTTTTTAATAATTATTAAAAAAACGATTTTTTTGAAAAAACCGTTTTAAATAATTCATTTTTTTTTAAAAAAAATAAAATTACGAAATTGCTATAATTACATATAAATTATCCAAATACAATTTATATAAATTATCCAAATACAATTTATATAAATTATCAAAATACAATTCATATAAATTATCAAATATTTCTAGATACAATTTATATAAATTATCAAAAAAATTCTTTTTGTAGTATATCGCTAAAAATTCACATTAAACGACATAACCTATGCAAACGAAAATGAAAATTGAATACACCTTGATTATACTTCAACTTCTTCCTCACTTTCATCTCCCTCTTCTCATTTATACTTCATCTTCTTCCTCACCTTCTTCTTTCTTTAACTCTATTAACAATATCAAAAAAAAAAAAAAACAACAACAATAACATCAACATCGACAACAACAACAACAATGCAACCTCAACAACAACAACAACAACAACAACCGTAACAACAACAACAAGAACAACAACAATAACATACATACAATAAAATCAAACAAAAAAACGAAATTAGGGAATAAAAAGAATGAAGAATAATAAAAACGAATGAAAAACGAACCTTTTTAAGGAATATAAATTAGGGCTTAGCAAACTTCGAACAAAGTAAACTTTAAACTTAAATTAAACAATGAACAATATTGAAACTAATATAAATGAAAGGTTGTTTCGAATAAAATTAGAGTAAAGAATACGAATGAAAAAAAAAATGAAGTAGAAGAGAGTGTTTGATAATGAATACGACTCAAAAATAAGAAGCAGCAAAAATAAATATACTAAGGCAAAAATAAAAAAACGTTTGATCTTCCTATGAGCGCCAAACTTTAAAAAATTTAAAACAAAAAAAAAACGGTTTTTTTATAAAAAACCGTTATAAAAAGTTATTAAAAAAACGGTTTTTTTAAAAAAACCGTTTTAAATAAAAATTAAAAAAAACGGTTTTTTTAAAAAAACCGTTTTAAATAATTCAATTTTTTTTAAATTTTTTTTTTTTTATTATTAGTATTAATTAAAACGGTTTTTATGTGTAAAAACCGTTTTTTTTAATATACAAAAAAAACGATTTTTATGAAATAACCGTTTTTTTAATGTTAATTAAATATAACGCTTTTTTAATTACGAAACCGTTATTTAAAGTCTAACTAAAAACAACACATTTTTGTAAATAACCGTTTTTTATAATTTAACCGTTGTTTATAATTGTTTTTTCGTTGTTTTTAGTCATGAGTTAGATTTGGCGCCTATAGATTAAACAACGGAAATTTTTTTGACGTTGTTTATAATATTATAAACAACGGCAAGGCTAATTTGTGTTGTTTTTGCTCCGTTGTTTTTGCTCAGATTTGTAGTAGTGTAAAAGCAACCCTTAGCCAATAGAATATAAAAGATTAGAACTCTTTACATGTGATGGGAAATCTAGAATAACATTTACTTCGTTGTTTATTAAAGAATTTCGCATGCTTGAGAAACTAGTTATTGGTTAGCGCCACGGTCCTCAATCTTTGAAAAATATTATCGATAAATTTATGCGTGATCACAATAGTATATGTAGTGTGCAATTTCCCAATTTTTGTTAAATATTTTCGATAATGATAAGATATAAGAGGGAAATAATTAATAGAAATAGTATCTGTATGACGTATAAAATACTGTGTAATTGTTAAAATAAAAAGCATCATGTAGTTTCCTTTGATACTTGTCATTTCCAAAGCAATATCTTATTATCAACGTTTCATAAAAGCAACCCTTAGCCAATAGAATATAAAAGATTAGAACTCTTTACATGTGATGGAAAATCTAGAATAACATTTACTTCGTTGTTTATTAAAGAATTTCGCATGCTTGAGAAAACTAGTTATTGGTTAGCGCACGGTCCCTCAATCTTTGAAAAATATTATAGATAATTTTATGCGTGATCACAATAGTATATATAGTGTGCAATTTCCCAATTTTTGTTAAATATTTTCGATAATGATAAGATATAAGAAGGAAATAATAGAAATAGTATCTGTATGACGTATAAAATACTGCGTAATTGTTAAAATAAAAAGCATCATGTAGTTTCCTTTGATACATGTCATTTCCAAAGCAATATCTTATTATCAACGTTTCATAAAAGCAACCCTTAGCCAATAGAATATAAAATATTAGAACTCTTTACATGTGATGGGAAATCTAGAATAACATTTACTTCGTTGTTTATTAAAGAATTTCGCATGCTTGAGAAAACTAGTTATTGGTTAGCGCACGGTCCCTCAATCTTTGAAAAATATTATCGATAAATTTATGCGTGATCACAATAGTATATGTAGTGTGCAATTTCCCAATTTTTGTTAAATATTTTCGATAATGATAAGATATAAGAAGGAAATAATAGAAATAGTATCTGTATGACGTATAAAATACTGCGTAATTGTTAAAATAAAAACATCATGTAGTTTCATTTGATACTTGTCATTTCCAAAGCAATATCTTATTATCAACGTTTCATAAAAGCAACCCTTAGCCAATAGAATATAAAAGATTAGAAGTCTTTACATGTGATGGGAAATCTAGAATAACATTTACTTCGTTGTTTATTAAAGAATTTCGCATGCTTGAGAAAACTAGTTATTGGTTAGCGCACGGTTCCTCTATCTTTGAAAAATATTATCGATAATTTTATGCGTGATCACAATAGTATATGTAGTGTGCAATTTCCCAATTTTTGTTAAATATTTTCGATAATGATAAGATATAAGAGGGAAATAATAGAAATAGTATCTGTATGACGTATAAAATCGCGTAATTGTTAAAATAAAAAGCATCATGTAGTTTCCTTTGATACATGTCATTTCCAAAGCAATATCTTATTATCAACGTTTCATAAAAGCAACCCTTAGCCAATAGAATATAAAATATTAGAACTCTTTACATGTGATGGGAAATCTAGAATAACATTTACTTCGTTGTTTATTAAAGAATTTCGCATGCTTGAGAAAACTAGTTATTGGTTAGCGCACGGTCCCTCAATCTTTGAAAAATATTATCGATAACTTTATGCGTGATCACAATAGTATATGTAGTGTGCAATTTCCCAATTTTTGTTAAATATTTTCGATAATGATAAGATATAAGAGGGAAATAATAGAAATAGTATCCGTATGACGTATAAAATACTGCGTAATTGTTAAAATAAAAAGCATCATGTAGTTTCCTTTGATACTTGTCATTTCCAAAGCAATATCTTATTATCAACGTTTCATAAAAGCAACCCTTAGCCAATCGAATATAAAAGATTAGAACTCTTTACATGTGATGGAAAATCTAGAATAACATTTACTTCGTTGTTTATTAAAGAATTTCGCATGCTTGAGAAAACTAGTTATTGGTTAGCGCACGGTTCGTCAATCTTTGAAAAATATTATCGATAATTTTATGCGTGATCACAATAGTATATCTAGTGTGCAATTTCCCAATTTTTGTTAAATATTTTCGATAATGATAAGATATAAGAGGGAAATAATAGAAATAGTATCTGTATGACGTATAAAATACTGCGTAATTGTTAAAATAAAAAGCATCATGTAGTTTCCTTTGATACATGTCATTTCCAAAGCAATATCTTATTATCAACGTTTCATAAAAGCAACCCTTAGCCAATAGAATATAAAATATTAGAACTCTTTACATGTGACGGGAAATCTAGAATAACATTTACTTCGTTGTTTATTAAAGAATTTCGCATGCTTGAGAAAACTAGTTATTGGTTAGCGCACGGTCCCTCAATCTTTGAAAAATATTATCGATAACTTTATGCGTGATCACAATAGTATATGTAGTGTGCAATTTCCCAATTTTTGTTAAATATTTTCGATAATGATAAGATATAAGAGGGAAATAATAGAAATAGTATCTGTATGACGTATAAAATACTGCGTAATTGTTAAAATAAAAAGCATCATGTAGTTTCCTTTGATACATGTCATTTCCAAAGCAATATCTTATTATCAACGTTTCATAAAAGCAACCCTTAGCCAATAGAATATAAAATATTAGAACTCTTTACATGTGATGGGAAATCTAGAATAACATTTACTTCGTTGTTTATTAAAGAATTTCGCATGCTTGAGAAAACTAGTTATTGGTTAGCGCACGGTCCCTCAATCTTTGAAAAATATTATCGATAAGTTTATGCGTGATCACAATAGTATATGTAGTGTGCAATTTTCCAATTTTTGTTAAATATTTTCGATAATGATAAGATATAAGATGGAAATAATAGAAATAGTATCTGTATGACGTATAAAATACTGCGTAATTGTTAAAATAAAAAGCATCATGTAGTTTCCTTTGATACTTTTCATTTCCAAAGCAATATCTTAATATCAACGTTTCATAACACTAGCACAAAATTAAGCAAAAAAAACGCAAGAAACCCGTTTTATATAAAAAATCCAACCGTTGTTTCCATGGCCGTTGTTTATAATAAAAAACAACGCAAAAAAAATATCTGGCTTAGTTTTTATATCAAAAATATCGTTCTTTAAAAATTTGGCGGTTTTGATTAAATAAAACGGTTTTTTTTACAAAAAACCGTTTTTTATTAACATTAAAAAAAAACGGTTTTTATAAAAAACCGTTTTTTTTAATAATTATTAAAAAAACGGTTTTTTTGAAAAAACCGTTTTAAATAATTCATTTTTTTTTAAAAAAAATAAAATTACGAAATTGCTATAATTACATATAAATTATCCAAATACAATTTATATAAATTATCCAAATACAATTTATATAAATTATCAAAATACAATTCATATAAATTATCAAATATTTCTAGATACAATTTATATAAATTATCAAAAAAATTCTTTTTGTAGTATATCGCTAAAAATCCACATTAAACGACATAACCTATGCAAACGAAAATGAAAATTGAATACACCTTGATTATACTTCATCTTCTTCCTCACTTTCATCTCCCTCTTCTCATTTATACTTCATCTTCTTCCTCACCTTCTTCTTTCTTTAACTCTATTAACAATATCAACAAAAAAAAAAAACAACAACAATAACATCAACATCGACAACAACAACAACAATGCAACCTCAACAACAACAACAACAACAACAACCGTAACAACAACAACAAGAACAACAACAATAACATACATACAATAAAATCAAACAAAAAAAACGAAATTAGGGAATAAAAAGAATGAAGAATAATAAAAACGAATGAAAAACGAACCTTTTTAAGGAATATAAATTAGGGCTTAGCAAATTTCGAACAAAGTAAACTTTAAACTTAAATTAAACAATGAACAATATTGAAACTAATATAAATGAAAGGTTGTTTCGAATAAAATTAGAGTAAAGAATACGAATGGAAAAAAAAATGAAGTAGAAGAGAGTGTTTGATAATGAATACGACTCAAAAATAAGAAGCAGCAAAAATAAATATACTAAGGCAAAAATAAAAAAAACGTTTGATCTTCCTATGAGCGCCAAACTTTAAAAAATTTAAAAACGATTTTTTATAAAAACCGTTATAAAAAGTTATTAAAAAATCGGTTTTTTTAATAAAACCGTTTTAAATAAAAATTAAAAAAGCGGTTTTTAAAAACCGCTTTTAAATAATTCAATTTTTAAATTTTTTTTTATTATTAGTATTAATTAAAGCGGTTTTTATGTGTAAAAACCGTTTTTAATATACAAAAAGCGATTTTTATGAAATAACCGTTTTTTTAATGTTAATTAAATATAACGCTTTTTTAATTACGAAACCGTTATTTAAAGTCTAACTAAAAACAACACATTTTTGTAAATAACCGTTTTTTATAGTTTAACCGTTGTTTATAATTGTTTTTTCGTTGTTTTTAGTCATGAGTTAGATTTGGCGCCTATAGATTAAACAACGGAAATTTTTTTGACGTTGTTTATAATATTATAAACAACGGCAAGGCTAATTTGTGTTGTTTTTGCTCCGTTGTTTTTGCTCAGATTTGTAGTAGTGTAAAAGCAACCCTTAGCCAATAGAATATAAAAGATTAGAACTCTTTACATGTGATGGGAAATCTAGAATAACATTTACTTCGTTGTTTATTAAAGAATTTCGCATGCTTGAGGAAACTAGTTATTGGTTAGCGCACGGTCCCTCAATCTTTGAAAAATATTATCGATAAATTTATGCGTGATCACAATAGTATATGTAGTGTGCAATTTCCCAATTTTTGTTAAATATTTTCGATAATGATAAGATATAAGAGGGAAATAATTAATAGAAATAGTATCTGTATGACGTATAAAATACTGTGTAATTGTTAAAATAAAAAGCATCATGTAGTTTCCTTTGATACTTGTCATTTCCAAAGCAATATCTTATTATCAACGTTTCATAAAAGCAACCCTTAGCCAATAGAATATAAAAGATTAGAACTCTTTACACGTGATGGAAAATCTAGAATAACATTTACTTCGTTGTTTATTAAAGAATTTCGCATGCTTGAGAAAACTAGTTATTGGTTAGCGCACGGTCCCTCAATCTTTGAAAAATATTATCGATAATTTTATGCGTGATCACAATAGTATATATAGTGTGCAATTTCCCAATTTTTGTTAAATATTTTCGATAATGATAAGATATAAGAAGGAAATAATAGAAATAGTATCTGTATGACGTATAAAATACTGCGTAATTGTTAAAATAAAAACATCATGTAGTTTCATTTGATACTTGTCATTTCCAAAGCAATATCTTATTATCAACGTTTCATAAAAGCAACCCTTACCCAATAGAATATACAAGATTAGAACTCTTTACATGTGATGGGAAATCTAGAATAACATTTACTTCGTTGTTTATTAAAGAATTTCGCATGCTTGAGAAAACTAGTTATTGGTTAGCGCACGGTCCCTCAATCTTTGAAAAATATTATCGATAATTTTATGCGTGATCACAATAGTATATGTAGTGTGCAATTTCCCAATTTTTGTTAAATATTTTCGATAATGATAAGATATAAGAGGGAAATAATTAATAGAAATAGTATCTGTATGACGTATAAAATACTGCGTAATTGTTAAAATAAAAAGCATCATGTAGTTTCCTTTGATACTTGTCATTTCCAAAGCAATATCTTATTATCAACGTTTCTGTGGATACCCATATCCGTACCCCCCCACACAAAACCCTGTGTTGTAACACGGACTTTTATTACGCATGTTTAACGCTGACTTAAACGGTTCTAATAATGTCGAATTCATTTTGAGTCGTTTTGAAATGTTAAAATGAGTCGGCTCGCTTCACATCACATTTAAATAAACGTTCATTTTGTCCATTTGGAGTCTAGCTTCGTCCTCGTCCTGCTTCATTTGGCATGAGCTTCGCATTTGCACTACAATTGGCCCTTTTACATTAACAAGGTCTAATTTAGCATTCCTAAATTCCTAAATTTAGGCCCGGTAGCTAAAACCGCTATTTAGCCCCCTCTTACACAAAATACAACCTCACGTCTTACCTTATTTCACAAAATCTATGCAAATACACCTTTTTCATTTTTTCGGGTCTCGGACCCAAAACCGAGCCCAAACCCGGCCTTTGGCCCTCACTCCAAAGCCCTGAACATCATAAAATATCTCAGAAATATCCCAGCTCTTTTCTTGGCACACACGTTCGAGATTATACTGTATCTTTCAAAGATTTTATGCAACCGAAACTTGGAAAGCAGACCTAGAACCACACCTCCAAACCGCATAGCCTTATGCGGTTTGGGGTGGCAACCGCATAAGCCTATGTGGTTTGCCCTGGCAACCGCATAAGGCTATGCGGTTTCTAAGCCTGGTTCTATTCCCGGATTTCCTAATTTCTCCGAGGTTTTTAGTATATATACACCCCTATACCCCGACCTCAGAATCACAATTTACAACGAGAATACAGCATACACACTACAAAATCCTCTCAAAGCCTCAAGCACTCAAATCCTTGAGTTCAACACACCATCCCGTGTTGAATTCATCCTCCTTTTTAGTTCAAGAAGCGAAGCTCACGATCTGACGTCGGGGACAAGGTAGGTACCGATCCACTTGGATCAAAGCTTTTTCTTATTTTCTATGGACTAACAAAGGGACTACACTCTAGCGCCGGCTTTGGCACCCAGCGCGCTTGCACTCCAAGTGTTCTATTTACTTCGGGTACACTCTATATCCGATGACACGCCAAAGTCGCATAAGCAACCGACCTTTTAAAATAAACCAATGGACAATTGAACTTTATTTTAATTGTATGCATCTTGCACCCTTCTTGTTTTGCATTAAAATCAACTTAAACAATGAATTCGACCTTTAACTGAACCGTTTTCGTTAACAAGTTAAACATGCTAACCTGAGGGTTTTAAACAATCTTTTTGCATCTGCATCTGCATTATTTTACAACCTTTTCGCACTTGTACGTAGCGATAACATTAGCTCAAGTATCATCTTACATGGATTGTTCTAGGTCAGTAGAGGCTATTTTTACATAGGCTTTTCTAAAAGGTTTTCATAAATCATTATTTGAATAACTCTTTTTCTAAAGTACCCTCACCCCGAATCCAATCTGGTTTCACAGCCTTAGATCTAGGGGTGTCGGCGTGCTCCAAAATCTAGGACATGTTTTTAGCTTAGAACATGGTAGCAGGTTCCTAATTTCCGCGATAATTAGGTGGCGACTCCAAACAGTTCTTAAAGGTTTTTCCAACTTAATCTTTTTTAACTTTAATCCTAATCGCCCTTAAGCAATACGCCGAGTTGGGTCCCTCGTCTCGATCCCGGGTTCCACAGTTTGGCGACTCCGCTGGGGAAATTTTATTTTTAAAACTTAAAACTAGCTTTTTCTTTTTAAAAATAAAGAGGTGAAACTTGAAAGCCTTGAACAATCCATTGTATACATATTTGAGCTATGCACATTCGTTTAGAGTCCATTCCTTTTGGAATCTAGGCACCCTTTGCACCCTTGAGAGGTGGTTCCAACACGCAGGCTTGTCCACTCGATAAAGCACGTGCAGGACTAACTTTCCTCTCTCCCCTCCACGGCTTGTCGTAAACGGCTATCTCGACCGCCCCAGTGCTTCCTTTAGAAAACCTATCGCTCCGGCGTAAAGAAATAAAGGGGTTAAGTATCTGCCAAAGCGTACTCGAGGTAGTTGGAGGTGTACCCGACTGACCCTTTCACCCTTTGAGTCATACGTACAAGTTCGAGGCCATGCACTCCATGGTCCTTTTCAAAACGAGCATTTGCATTCATATCTTCGAAAACTCGCTTAAACGTTTCAAAGATAAATGAACCTAACATCTAACAAAACTAACACTTTTCAAACAAAACTATCGCGAATTTTTGAAACAAGCTTTCTCAAAACTTCCTTTTTCACTAACAAGCAAAAACCCGAGCAAGGATTAAAACTCGAGCTCGTGGATTTGATCCTCTAGGTCTCACGGCCTAGACTCTATCTTTTAACATCCTCGGCTCGACTTGCTCGAGCCGAATCCTTCTCTTTTATGCACCCGATCTCGAGCTCACCTCGGTAAATCACCAATATCAGTTCGACGGATGCAAAGCAAAACATTTTAACATCGAGACGAGATGTGCGCACGCATCCTCGCCTCAAGAGCTTCCCTTAGCAAAACCTTTTCGAAAATCTCCTCTTTTCAAACATAAAAGGTCTTTCTAAACAAAGAAATGAGCTTAAAATGGATGCCTAGAATGTTTGTGAGTCTAGTGGGTCGATTCGTGTCACTAATATACGAAGTGAAATGCAGGCCTCAGCCGGATACTCATCATGAATCGCGTCATCGTTCCTCGTTTCAAACGCACCTCAAAAGTGGCTAACCTCAACAAATTAAGAACCCTCCGTAACCGTATTAACCAACTCACCAAAGACATCGACAACTTGAAGGCCTTGCATCAGCTTGAAGTTAAACGTTTGGAACAACGCTCCAAGAACAAGGCCGACAAGCATGTCTCCCTCTGTACTCTCTTCACTCAACACCAAGAGGATGAGGAAGACTTCACTCAATACCTCGCCTGATGGAGAGCACTACTTGCCCGAGTTCCAAACCCTCCACACGAAGATGAACTCATGTACACATTCCTCACCAGTCTGCAACCCGAATGGCAAAGGCACTTCGATTATGGCGACGCCGCTAATTTCGAAGAACTCGTTGAGATCCACAACTCCACAATCTGTGTCGGATCAATCCCCGTCATAGATTGTTCCTACTTAGTTGCACCCACCAACAACCAAATCAATGGAATCTGGTTTAGTGATGATGAGGACGAAGAATGGCCACCCACCAACAAAACGGTAGCTCAACTCTCAACTACTTCCTCCCCAACCAAAAGCAAAAAGAACAAGAAGGGGAAGAAGAAGAAGGGCAAACAGCCCGAAAACAAGGACACAAAAGACAAGGGCAAACAGCCCGAGGAAAAGGATCAAGACGAGCTTTCACACCTCACACGTTCTGGGCGTCCTTATCAAAATATTTTTACTGACGAATACGCTCAAAAAGCAACCGCGGCCGAGAAAGGCAAGGCCGTACTCCAGGAAGATGCTCCTTCCACAAACGCACCCTCTACATCCACAATAATTCCACCACCAAACACGAGTGAAGTGCTTCAGAAGCAACTCACTCGCACAAAAGCAGACGTTTCAATCTGGGCTCTTTTACGAGACTCAGCGGAACATAGGAATGCATTCATCCGCGCCTTACAAATAGCATGCGCAGATGCCGAGATCTCCCCAAATCAAGTCATTAGCCACGTCACAAGAGACTGGTTGCCGGGGGCTATCACCTTCTCAAATGATGACCTACCGGCATTCGGTCCAAATCATAACCTTGCACTCTATATCAGCGTAGAATGCATGAAGAAAACCCTACCCGTATCCCTTGTTGACAACGGATCCGCGGTCAATGTTCTACCATTGGCCACCGCACACCGTCTCGGCCTATCCGACAAAGACTTCACCCCAAGCATGGACGGAGTCAAAGCTTTCGACGGAACTCGACGTCACGTGAAAGGAACTATTTCCCTTCACATACGCAGTGGTCCCATAGAGAGGAAGGTCGAATTTCAAGTCATTGACATGACTCCTTCGTACAACATACTTCTAGGACGCCCGTGGATTCACTCCACCAAAGCCGTAACAACCACCCTTCACCAGAAGGTCAAAATCCCTCTTAACGAGGAAATCATAACCCTGAACGCCTCAAACTTCCGCGCTCTTTTCGATACACCAAAGGAGCCCAATTCTGCGGAAATTGTGGTTGAACCCACAGAAGACCTATGTGTTTTCGACTTTGAAGTCGGCGCCATTACACGCATGCCGATCAAAACTTACAAACCCTTCAAAACAGCGAACAACAATAGCCTTTGGCTCACTATGGGCCTAGGCTACAAACCCAATGACGATGACCAAAAACAAATGGTCAAAGAAGTCCAAAGGCGAAAGTCAACCCATAAGGTCACCCTACGGCCTTACACCCTTGACTTAAGCGCATACTTCACCCCTGGAGGAAGTGTCGACGGAAATACCTCTCTTCGAGACCTCATCCACACATCTGAAGCCTGCTACTCTAGTGAGGTCGAGCCTAATACGACTGAGACCTCGCCGAGCATCAAAAATGAAGAAATCGTCGCCACCATCATGCGAGATCGACGTTTCGATCCTAACGTACTTATAGCTGATGCCACCGACAAAACCCTTAACGGATGGTATAAAACGCTGAAGTGGACTAACGCACAAGGCCACCACTTCCAGCTTATCACCGGCGAGGGACCACTCTTCGACCATGTCACCAACCTCAAAAACAAAGACACAAACACCCCAAGCAACCCAAGCACCTCAAGCAGCTCAAGCAGCTCAAGCAGCTCCTCCAGCAGCGAAGACAATGAAGAAGAAGAAGAAATTCTTTTAACTTCTAATGCTCTTAGTGTCGGGTCATCTGTCGACCCATCTATCCTAGACTCTAGCTTTAGTTTAGATTTTTTTTTACGGAGGCTAGCTCCAAGCAATTTTCTGAATTGTCGAATAATTCTTTTCAAAATAATGAAATGAATAAATTTGCTTACGTCTTGTCTCAAGCTAAAACAAACAACAAAGCACAAACATCTAACAATCAACAAACAATAAACAAATCACAAAATACAAAAGACACTAACTCATGCGATGGAAATGAACAAAACAACGAACAATCTTTAAACAAGTACATTGCAAACATTGTCTCTCCAAAAACACAGGACCCCATCATGAGGAAACCATAACCATAAACGTGGGAACCCCCGAGGAACCAAGGGAACTACAACTAGGCGCCTCTTTAGACGAAAACGAGCGCGCCCAATTTACACAACTCCTAAGCGAATTCAAGGACGTATTCGCTTGGTCATACAAGGATATGCCCGGAATCGAACAAAGCATCGCCGAACACCGCATCCCCATCAAACCCGGTTACAAACCAATCAAACAAAAACTCAGAAGACTACGTCCCGAATGGTCCCTCATGGTCAAGGAAGAAATCGAAAAACAACTACAAGCTGGTTTCATCCAAGTCATCGAATATCCTGAATGGGTCTCAAACATGGTCCCAGTCTTGAAAAAGAATCGCAAAATTCGAGTATGCGTTGACTTTCGCGACTTGAACAAAGCCAGTCCCAAAGATGACTTCCCATTACCCCATGTGGACGTCCTAGTCGACAACACCGCCGATCACGCCCTCCTATCCTTCATGGACGGCTACGCAGGCTATAATCAAATCAAAATGGCTTGCGAAGACATGGCAAAAACTGCCTTCATTACACCGTGGGGCACATACTGCTACACGGTCATGCCTTTCGGCCTAATCAATGCCGGTGCAACATACCAACGCACCGCTACAACCCTTTTACATGACATGATGCACAAAGAAGTCGAAGTCTACGTCGACGATATGATCGTGAAATCAAAGGAGAGAAGTGGTCATATCGCTAATCCCCGCAAGTTCTTCACTCGCTTACGACAATACAAAATGCGCCTGAACCCCCAAAAATGCACTTTTGGAGTCAAATCCGGTAAACTACTAGGACATGTAGTGAGCCAAAGAGGCATCGAGGTCGACCCCTCGAAAGTCAAAGCAATTCTCGAAATGCAACCCCCGAAGAACCTCGACGAAATCCGTAGTTTCTTGGGCCAAATCCAGTACATTTCGCGCTTCATCAGCAAACTTACCATGATATGTGAACCAGTTTTCAAGAAGCTCAAGAAAACCGACCACGTTGAATGGGACGAACAATGTCAAAGAGCATTTGACAAGGTCAAAGAATTGCTAACTAACCCACCAGTTCTGCGACCACCCCAAAAGGATTTACCACTATCCTTATACCTTACAACAACACCCACCGCCATGGGCGCCATGCTCGCTCAAGAAGTGAACGGCGAAGAGCGCGCAATCTACTACATAAGCAAAAAATTTCTCGATTACGAAACTCGATATTCACCCGTCGAGAAGAGTTGTCTAGCTCTAGTATGGTCATCCAAGAAACTCCGTCACTATATGCTAGCACACCAAACGAGGGTCTATTCCACAATGGACCTCGTAAAGTACCTCTTCGAGAAACCTGTGCTTAACGGACGAATGGCCAGATGGACACTTTGCTCTGGCGAATTCGACCTTAAAATGCACCCTCAAAGCAATCAAGGGACGAGCAGTCTCCGATTTCCTAGCCGAAAATGCAATCAATCATAGACACAACATCCCTTCCAGACGACGGGATTTACAATATCAACCAAGAGCAATGAGAATTATACTTCGATGGCTCATCCAACTACCGAGGATGTGGAGTAGGAATACTTCTCATATCCCCAAACGGCGAACATACACCCTTATCCATCAAACTGGATTTTGACGTAACAAACAACGCAGCAGAATACGAAGCATGCTTGCACGGTCTCTAAGCAGCGCTTGTACTCAATGCCCGCAACATAAAAGTCTATGGGGACTCCTCCCTCATAATCAACCAAGTATCCGGAGCATGGAAGATACTTAACGAAAACCTAGCACTATACCAAAACAAAATACAAGAGCTCATCAACGAATTCTATCACGTAGAGTTCATACACCTCCTACGCGAAGAAAACCAATTCGCTGACGCATTATCCAAACTCGCGTCACTAATCAACATACCCCCGGGAATGGAGACACTACCCATTGTCGTGGAACGACGGAATGAACCCGCATACATCTGTGACATCGAAACCGAGGACGAACAAACTGATCCTTGGTACCAAGCAATCATCAATTACAAAACAAACGGTGAATACCCACCAAACATCGACAAACGGGCCAAGCGAGCCCTACGCCTATTATCGTCACAATTCGTGATGGAAATGGGCAAACTACTCAAAAAGACGCCTCAAGGTACGCTACTCTTGTGCGTCGACCACAAAAAAGGACACGAGATCATGTCCCAAGTACACGATGGCGAGTGCGGACCACATATGAACGCACGAGCCATGTGCAAACAAATCATAAGGCTAGGATGGTACTGGACCACCATGGAAGCCGACTGCGCAAAATATGTCAAACATTGCCATAATTGCCAAATCTTTGCAAACGTACAACACATACCTCCTTCACCACTATACAGCTTAACCTCGCCATGGCCATTCTCCACATGGGGGATCGGCGTCATCGGTAAAGTACAACCCGTGGGGGCAGGAGGACACTGCTTCATCCTCGTGGCCATCGACTATTTCACCAAATGGGTCGAAGCCGCATCATATCGTAAGCTGGGCACAAAAGAAGTTGCCAAATTCATACAAAACAACATCATTTGTCGCTGCATACCCCACGAGTTTATTAGCGATCAAGGCACGCACTTCCAAGGAGAAGTCGAACCACTTCTCCTCAAATACAAGATACAACGACACAAATCATCACCCTATCGACCACAAACTAACGGCGCGGTCGAGGCAGCAAACAAAACAGTCGTATCAATCCTCAAAAAGATGATCGACACCTATCACGACTGGCCCAACAAGATCCCATTTGCATTATGGGGATACTGCACCACTATCCGCACACCCACGGGTATGACACCCTATTTCCTAACCTACGGAATGGAGGCGGTCCAACCCGTAGAAATCGAGATGCAATCCCTTCGGATCCTCATGGAAGCAGACATTCCTGAAGCCGAATGGGCACGAGAACGCTACGAACAACTTATCCTATTAGACGAAAGACAATTACATTCACTAAGTACAGTACGAATGTACCAATCTCGCCTACAACGCGCATACAACAAAAGGGTCAAGCCACGAAACATCAAAGTGGGTGACCTAGTACTCAAATCAGTCCGAGCACCATTACCAGTCGACCCAAGAGGGAAATTCAAACCCAATTGGGCCGGACCGTACTTGGTCAAGGAAATCCTCCCCGGAGGAGCCGTGAAATTAACTGACCTTGACAGTCAGGATTTCCGACTACCAACAAATCTTGACCAACTCAAGAAATACTACCCTTAAACAAATTTGCAATGTATTTCACAAAAAGAGGACCACTCTCGCATGAGTGAACTACGCTCGGTTTGATTCCACGCACTGTGGATACGTAGGCAACTTCGCAAGAAGCACAACCGAATCACACGAACTACGCCGGTTTGATTCTGTACTCGAAACGCAGATACGTAGGCAGCTTGTCAAAAGCACAACCGAACTTCTTAGCACGCGCGCCCAAAGCTTAAAAAGGTCGAGGGTTTCACACTCACAAAATGACACGCTCAAAGCTTAAAAAGGTCAAGAGCACAGTCAACACAAAAAATCTAAGTCCAAAGCTTAAAAAGGTCGAGGATTTAAAGACAAAATGCAAGTGTTCAAAGCTTAAAAAGGTCGAGAACATTTTGAAACAAAACAAAAGAAAACAACGAGACAAGACAAAAGCAAACAAATTCTATTTTATTACTTTATTTAGAATTTTTCAAAATTTGGAAATGAGTTAGGAACAAGCCTCCTTAACCCTTTATTCGAATCTAAAACATGTATTTGAATAAAAAAAAATTCTTTTCTAAGCAAAACAAATGCAAACTACTAAGACGTCCTCCGTCGCTTCGGATTAGCCTCTTCATCTTCAAGAGGCCGATTCGCCACAATCTTCGAACTAAGAACAGGAATAGATCTCTCAAAACCTGGGGGCTCGATCGGATCCTCGTCCCGCTCGACTGGGGGCTCCTCGATCCTTGGCCCTAGGCGATCTTTAACAGTCACCTTCGGCCCAAGTCTTTCCCGCACCGGCCTCGAAGTAGAAGCACCTGCATCAACAACACAAAGATCACCATAATCCCTCCTTCCGCGCACCACCTCGTGCACCAAGGAGGGCTTTGGCCCATTCTTTTCCCTCCTCCGCTGATTCTCCCGCTCTCGAGGATCATTCGAACGATACCACCGCGTATAGAAGTCTGTGACACGAGTAGACTCTACATGCGCCGGAACCGCCCAAGTAACACGATCCGACCACCCTCGGACCCAAGCATCAATCATCTGGTTGTTTAGCACAATAACCCCTCCAACCTGCGTGTCCTGCTCCGGGATGGTCTGCGCAAGTCCGATTTGCCTCTTCAAGCGAAGAGGATGGATCCACACCCCACGTTCAAAGCCACACAACATCAATCCACGAGCCGCATTCGCAACAGACGGCGCCGTAATCGCCGTAATACGCCACCATGACACATACCAACGAACGGTGCTCTCCTTCACGAACCCT
Organism: Dianthus caryophyllus; assembly: GCA_023091065.1. Lineage (NCBI taxonomy): Eukaryota > Viridiplantae > Streptophyta > Magnoliopsida > Caryophyllales > Caryophyllaceae > Dianthus > Dianthus caryophyllus. Next base: position 29,749,597 of record CM041519.1, read on the forward strand.
CGGTAGTAGTTGAGTGAACGCTCCCGAGGGTTGGCCCACTCCATCTTTCGCGACGTCGTCGCCGCAGCCTTGAAGACACCCCCAAGGGGAAGAGCTTTATACACACTTAGCCTCTCCATGAGCTAAATGTTGAGAATCCTAGCGCAACCCCTGTACGAGCTCAGACGATTAACACAACGGTCGTCTAAGCCCAGTATAGTTTCCGCCAGGATCAAAGCAGAAGGATCATATCCCCGTTCCATCTCTTCGACAACGCGAGCATACCTTGCGTTCCCGAACACACCATCTGGCATAGACCCCGCAAAAGCATAACGATGAACCAAACAAAAAGTAAGGGCCCTTCGCCTAGAACGGTCCGAAATACTAGTGTCAACCTTATTCATATACCGTTGACACAAGAGAAGCATATTCACTTTGCCTCCTTCAAACAAATCCGCAGCATGAGCATTTGTCATCCCAAGGAAGTTCCGCAACATCCCGTTATAGCAAAGCTCACTCCTCACAACGACAGGAGTTGTCCGCTTCGACCATCCAGCAATGGCCGCAAACTCCTCCATCAAAGGACACACCTCTCCCCCGGGAAACCTAAACACATGCAAGCTAGGATCCCAATAATCCAAGCACGAGTCAAGGAAGTCTAGATCGACTTTCATTTGACGAAAGCCAATAAAAACACCCGCACCATCATCATACACCGCCTTCTTCATCGCCGGACTTAGTGAAGAAGTCCACCTCTTCAAAAGAGCATCAAAATGCTCAACCATTTTTTTTAGGACACAAAAACTTTTGTAAATATACCCAATATATTTATGAGAGCAAAAATCTACAGCAAAAGAAGAGAAGAGAATGATTTGTGAATGAAGATTATGGCACGCACCCCCTCTCCTTATATAGGAAAACCGCATCTGAAATATGGAAATACGGCGTCACCAGCCAAGCCACCAAACCGCACAACCTTATGCGGTTTGGGCACAGAACCGCATAACGCTATGCGGTTTGCACCCCAAATCGCATACGGCTATGCGGTTTCAGGGGCTGGTTTTTCTCACAATTTCCTAATTTCGTCTTTCCTAAAACACTACAACCTACACTTTGCTACGACATCCCTTTGTTGTTCCCCATGCAGCAACATTATACAACTTTACATTAGTAAATACGATTCTTACCACGAGTCAGAACACAACATTTTCAACATACATTCGAGCTCATTTAACATTTAAAATGAACTTTTACAAAACGTTTTTCACTAGCTAATTCTACGTCAACGCATCCCACTCGGGAATCATTTCGTTTTCAAAACCAAGCTTACTAACAAACAGGTCTACAAACACATAGCAAGTTCAAGCTACAAAGACATGTAAGCAAAGGTTCACACAATCTTTATTACACCAGTTCACTCAGGATGACGACGACGATACTCGTCAAACTCACGCCGAATCTGGGCCGTCTCAGCCCGACTTTGGCACAACTGCGCCGCCTGCTCCGCCCAGGCCATCCTCCATCTGTTCGCTGTTCTCCACAGCCTCTTATGCACTCCCTTCGCCACCTGCAATACACAAACACAAAAGCACGTTACAATTTTCTCCATTTTGCCTTAATTTCACTTAAATTAAGTCAAACTTAGGGGGAACTTTCAAAACAAGACAAAGCATACCCCACTTTGCCCTAATTTCACTCAAATTAAGACAAACTCGAGGGGGTAACCACAAAAACAAGATCGCACTAGTTTGATCATCGCTACAGCTCATACCTCGATCAAACTGGGGGCTTACACACACACAAATACAAAAATACATACCTTCTTCACCCTGCCGCTCCAGCTATCCATTCCGGCATCAGTGGTCATCGGCAAGTACGTCAGCAGCACAAAGGTACGACGGACACTCGAGTCATCATACTCAGCGGTAGTAGGAAAGTCACCAGGCTGCTCCGCCATCTCAGGATCAAATTTCTGCAAAACAAAACAAAAATGCACACGTCAGGGAAATTTTTCGCAAAATTTCTACCCTACGCAGATGCACACCACAAATAAACATACCTCGATCGGCCCACAAGCAAGCCGAGATTGAGCAAACTGGCCGTAGTCTTCCCCAGGACAGAGAAGACTCACCGACTCTCCCTCTCCGTACAACGCCATGCGATCCTGAGCGGAAACCCCTCGCTCAAACAGGACCCTCGGCGGATCCTTAGGCACTACCGGAGCCGGCCACCCTGCCTGGTAAACCAAACGCTCACCAAGGTACCAAACCGGCCCGTACGGCGTCGCCAAATACAGACGCTGGGTATCACGCACTGCAAACCTAGCTCCAATGCCCTCAGGAATACCCGTATACTGACGCCACGGGAAGGGCTCAAACTACGAAACACAAACAACAACATCATCAAGAATACATACAATCATTTTAGGTACACTCTATTTGAAATGATTCAAACATAAACCTGGTTAAACTCCATGAGATTCAGGCGCACCCGAACCTCATCATACGACCAGTTAAACGCTGCGCGGTTACACGTACCCCAAGTGCGTACCGCCGGGTACTCTCTCGCAATCCTCGAAGCATGCGGGGGAAGCAGAAAAGAAAAATGGCTAAGAATCCACGACTGCACACGCAAGAAACAAAAAAAAAACACGTTACAAAAACAACAAAAACAAGCAACAATGCACCTAAAACAAAAACAGAAGCAACACGTACCTCTATCAAGAATCCAGGCGAAACTAAGGACAGTCTCGACCCTCGATCCATGACCCGCGGTCTCACGGCATCCATGCAGAAACGAATGCACAAACCCAAAGACGGCGTCACCCAGTCGAACGTCCCAATTGCATTCCAATCTAGGAGATGCATAAGGACCGACGTCGACGCCTGCTCACCCTTATCGCCGAAGTACACGGCACTGACAAACCACCATAACCACATACGAGCATTCTGCTCGTCACTCCACTCTGAGGGGCCATACTCGGTTTTCCCCTCAAAATACTCCAAGATGTAACTCGTCTTGAAAGTGTAAGGTGGTGCGCCCTCACAGATCACCTCCAAGCCACCGCCAACCGCAGCAGTCACAACCTCGTCCACAACAGACGGTGCAAACTCAAAGCTCATGTCTCGGTCTCCGAACGGCAGCCCCGTCATGACCGCATACTCAGACAAGGTAATGCTGGCTTCAAAGCCGGGCATATGGAACGTCGTCGTGGTGTCCCAGTACCTGTCTAGAAAAGCCCTGATCAACATCAGGTTCGCCGTCTGTTTCCTCTCCGTAATCTCCCTCGAGTGGCCGACCAACGGGCCAAAAGCACTACGCAACACCCAAGCTTGCGCTCTCGGCGAAAGCTTCTCCTTAAAAGTACACATCACGGACGAGACACCCGAGAAAGTCCTCATAGAACCCTTCTGCATGCCCATCGTCGCTCGGTAGGAAACATGTCTCTCCGGAGCAAGTAAAAGGTTATGGCCATCCCAACCCTTGGCAAAAACCCTATTTACACGCGACTTTCGCGGCCTAGAGCTACTCGCCCTAGGCGCAGGCTCCTCGGTCTCCGCGGCCTCTTCGGCCTCCTCCTCAGCATCCATCTCAGCCTCAAGCTCGTCCACAAGCTCAAGGGCAAGCTCGTCAGCAAGGTCATCCTCCTCAACAGGATCAGGCACAGGGACGTTCCTCCCACGACCCCTGCCTCGTGACTGACCACGCCTCGTGGGCAAGTCACGAGGGTCAGCCCCCCTCTCACTATACGAACGTCTCATACGACTCGAACTGGGGGCTCCCTCAGCCCTCGAGCCAGTACTCTTACGAGCTCTCGATCTCGTGACACGATCAGAACCTCCCCCTGCAACCAACACAACACACACATATAAAGCATACAAACTTGGCATACATTATACACATACACAAACTTATACACGAATGATACACACATAATACATAAACATCCCCTCTACAGAGCATTTCTAGGCCTAATTCACAATTAAGCCAAAAACCATTCTCTACACCTCAAAATTACAACTTTATGGTTTCTATACGCCATAATAGTCCCCAACAACAACCTATTACAAGCAATTGCATTTTGGTCACTTCGATCAAAAACCCCCAATTCGCCCTAATTACTCCGTATAACTACGACTTAAGACGACGAATTGAAGGCCTTAGCTTGACATTTTCGCAAAATTAACACTATAGGCATGCTATACACACTATGGGCATCCTACACCGAAGTTTAATTGAAATTCCGGGTCGGAAAATCCGGGCTTGTTTTCGGGCCCGAGCCCTAATTTGGACGTTTTTCAAACAAAGACGGTCTAAATCATGATCAATTCACACATACATGTTCACATGGCATAATGCTACACAATGGCGTCAAGTTCAAGCATTCAAACGGCAAATTTCAAGCAAAACTCGGGTTTTCATTCAAAACCCGTCTTTTCAACATTTCAAGGCAAAACTAGCTAATTACAACAACAAACAACGTAAAAGCAAGTTAAAATGGAGCATTACCTGATTCCATAGCAAGGCAACGCAAGAAAAATGAGCAAAATCGGTTGAGAAATCAAAAAATGGTGTTTTTAAGAGTTAAAAACCGAAAAAAATGAAGTATAGCATATACACGGCATTACTCGTGCTTTATACAGCACTCCCAGCCAGCAGGTCAAACCGCATAACCTTATGCGGTTCGCCCACCTAACCGCATAAGCTTATGCGGTTTGCCCCCTTGGTTTTTCTCGGGTTTTTCTCGTTTTGGACCTACCTTTCGATTCCTAATTCATCCTAGCTCAAGTGCAACTCCAAGTACGCCCCATGCTTGGGTTCAAGCATCACTTGCAATCCGCCATACGCGTATATTAAGCATTTAATGTACGATACAGAAGCAGAAGCACGAACGTTCTTCACGAGCAAGCGCATCATTTTCTCCTCAACGGAAGGCAACCATATGCAATAACAACCGCGTAAGCACTCTACAATGCACTCAACTACAAGCATTTTACCAGCACAGACACTCCTCGGCGAGTTCAAGCACGAGCACCTTACAAGACGCATCCAAAAATATAAGCACTACAACCCTTACACATACGCTCCTAGGCGAGATTGGACATTTCTACATCCAAGCATGCACTTTTACAACTACAGGAACATTATACTTCATACCCACACTCCTACATTTACACCGACATATATGCACTCTTCATGAGACCACACGCAACCTGAAGGCGATGAGCAACAGCAGACAACGACATCAGCATCTACAACGGCATCAACATCAAAGAACCAAAGATAATGACGCAGCATCCAAAGTGGCGGCAGTTCTTATAATATGCACGGACCGCCAAGTCCTTAAATGCGCACGCCCCGCCCGCATAGCCCGGTTCGAAGTCCTCATCTCACCCATGGACACATACTGTCTACCGATCATATCGAGACTGTAATGGTCCGGATATGGTCGTGGAGTTTGACTAGCGCTCTAGTCCGAGCTCAGTCAAACTGGGGGCTCTGTGGATACCCATATCCGTACCCCCCCCACACAAAACCCTGTGATGTAACACGGACTTTTATTACGCATGTTTAACGCTGAGTTAAACGGTTCTAATAATGTCGAATTCATTTTGAGTCGTTTTGAAATGTTAAAATGAGTCGGCTCGCTTCACATCACATTTAAATAAACGTTCATTTTGTCCATTTGGAGTCTAGCTTGGTCCTCGTCCTGCATCATTTGGCATGAGCTTCGCATTTGCACTACAATTGGCCCTTTTACATTAACAAGGTCTAATTCAGCATTCCTAAATTCCTAAATTTAGGCCCGGTAGCTAAAATTGCTATTTAGCCCCCTCTTACACAAAATACAACCTCACGTCTTACCTTATTTCACAAAATCTATGCAAATACACCTTTTTCCTTTTTTCGGGTCTCGGACCCAAAACCGAGCCCAAACCCGGCCTTTGGCCCTCACTCCAAAGCCCTGAACATCATAAATTATCTCAGAAATATCCCAGCTCTTTTCTTGGCACACACGTTCGAGATTATACTGTATCTTTCAAAGATTTTACGCAACCGAAACTTGGAAAACAGACCTAGAACCACACCTCCAAATCGCATAGCCTTATGCGGTTTGGGGTGGCAACCGCATAAGCCTATGCGGTTTGCCCTGGCAACCGCATAAGGCTATGCGGTTTCTAAGCCTGGTTCTATCCCCGGATTTCCTAATTTCTCCGAGGTTTTTAGTATATATACACCCCTATACCCCGACCTCAGAATCACAATTTACAACGAGAATACAGCATACACACTACAAAATCCTCTCAAAGCCTCAAGCATTCAAATCCTTGAGTTCAACACACCACCCCGTGTTGAATTCATCCTCCTTTTTAGTTCAAGAAGCGAAGCTCTGCCGATCTGAAGCGTCAGGACAAGGTAGGTACCGATCCACTTGGATCAAAGCTTTTTTCTTATTTTCTATGGACTAACAAAGGGGACTACACTCTAGCGCCCGCTTTGGCACCCAGCGCGCTTGCACTTCAAGTGTTCTATTTACTTCGGGTACACTCTATATCCGATGACACGCCAAAGTCGCATAAGCAACCGACCTTTTAAAATAAACCAATGGACAATTGAACTTTATTTTAATTGTTTGCATCCTGCACTCTTCTTGTTTTGCATTAAAATCAACTTAAACAATGAATTCGACCTTTAACTGAACCGTTTTCGTTAACAAGTTAAACATGCTAAACTGAGAGTTTTAAACAATCTTTTTGCATCTGCATCTGCATTATTTTACAACCTTTTCGCACTTGTACGTAGCGATAACATTAGCTCAAGTATCATCTTACATGGATTGTTCTAGGTCAGTAGAGGCTATTTTTACATAGGCTTTTATAAAAGGTTTTCATAAATCATTATTTGAATAACTCTTTTTCTAAAGTACCTCACTTGAATCCAACTGGTTTCTGACCTTAGAACTAGGGGTGTCGGCGTGCTCCAAAATCTAGGACATGTTTTTAGCTTAGAACATGGTAGCAGGTTCCTAATTTCCGCGATAATTAGGTGGCGACTCCAAACAGTTCTTAAAGGTTTTTCCAACTTAATCTTTTTTAACTTTAATCCTAATCGCCCTTAAGCAAGACGCCGAGTTGGGTCCCTCGTCTCGATCCCGGGTTCCACAGTTTCATAAAAGCAACCCTTAGCCAATAGAATATAAAAGATTAGAACTCTTTACATGTGATGGGAAATCTAGAATAACATTTACTTCGTTGTTTATTAAAGAATTTCGCATGCTTGAGAAAACTAGTTATTGGTTAGCGCACGGTTCCTCAATCTTTGAAAAATATTATCGATAATTTTATGCGTGATCACAATAGTATATGTAGTGTGCAATTTCCCAATTTTTGTTAAATATTTTCGATAATGATAAGATATAAGAGGCAATAATGTAAATAGTATCTGTATGACGTATAAAATACTGTGTAATTGTTAAAATAAAAAGCATCATGTAGTTTCCTTTGATACTTGTCATTTCCAAAGCAATATCTTATAATCAACGTTTCATAAAAGCAACCCTTAGCCAATAGAATATAAAAGATTAGAACTCTTTACATGTGATGAGAAATCTAGAATAACATTTACTTCGTTGTTTATTAAAGAATTTCGCAAGCTTGAGAAAACTAATTATTGGTTAGCGCACGGTCCCTCAATCTTTGAAAAATATTATCGATAATTTTATGCGTGATCACAATAGTATATGTAGTGTGCAATTTCCCAATTTTTGTTAAATATTTTCGATAATGATAAAATATAAGAGGGAAATAATAGAAATAGTGTAGATACCCATATCCGTCGATATGGAAATTTATAGAAAACCCGACAAATACCCAATGATGATAGGACAACGTGTTCTTCGTGTCATTTATTTGAGCTCGTTTTACGATGTAAGCAGGGCGCTGTCAACCCTTTCGTCTATTTATTCAAAAGATATTTGATAAAAGAAGCTCTGTCAAATTTTATTTTATCGCAAGCAATGTTTTATTGAAAATAAAATATTTTGATTTGAAAAATCATTTTAAGTATTTCGATTTGAAAAGTCGCTTTTACAAAATTCATTTGTTTTGACTTGAAAAGTCATTTCTCACTTTTAAAACAGTTTATTAAATCGTATTCGATGAATTCGTTTTCTCAACAGCAAGTTTTTAAGCTCGTTTTAAGCTCGATTTTAAGGATGATTTTGAGCCCGTTTCAACACGAATTTCAAGGCCCTTTTCTCCCACCTCCTTCCCCACATGCCAAGGCTTACACCCAGCCCAGAGACCTGTCCAAACACGACCAGAACTCAGCCTAAAGAACCCGAAATGCAACAGTCCATGCCCCCTCTTCATGCTCTGTTTTTACAGCCCAATCCAATCCAAAACCCGACCCCTACTTACCTACCCATAATCCATACCCATACCCTGACCAGACACCACCATAATCAGCCCAAATAATCCACGGAAAGACAGTCCCAAACCCCATCCCGTGCTCTGTTTTGGGGCAACCCAAAACAGGATCAAAACCCGTTTTTCTGAGCCTAAACTCCTTCCCACAAACAAAAACCCGCTACCTGATCCACATACCCCATTTACCCTTGCTTAACCCTCAAGAAAACGCTCCACAAAACCCTAAATAGAGCATAGACAGCAGCTTTCAAAGAGGACGAAAAGCTGCCCTTTTCTTCGAGAAAACCCTATTCTTTGTCCCTATATATACACACCCATACACAAGCCTTCAATACATACGAATTATACAACATACATACACAAGATCAAGCCACAAAAAGCCCTAAAAAAGCCTCAAAGAAGTCAAGATTTGCTGCACAAAAACAGAGCACGTTTTTTCAGCTTTTCATTCTGCTATCACTTCTTCTACCTCATTTTTCGTGTTGAAAACACCATAGTTGCTCTGATTTCTTTACAAAATCTTAAAGTTCACTTTACCACGATTCCAAAACATCTTTCGGTTCGAAATTTCGTTGAGAAACGAATAAGTTACAAGCTTTTGAAAATCGCTGTCAGTATTGGTTCAAAGTTACGGTTTTTGCAATTGTTTCGTCGACGACGGCCCCTCGGGATAAAATCTTACAATCGATTACGACTCGGATATTTGGTCAACGATACATGTAAGTTGAGGGTGCAAAAATACTCCTTTATTTTGTTAATTTATTGTTTTTTTTATTGTTTTCATAGCCTCTGTCGTTTTTTTTTTTTATTACTCTCTGTCACTCTTTTGTTTATCATCGTAGTTATTGTTTTTTTTATCGTTTGTTTTAGGCTTGTATTCTTAGCATGATTGTGATGCGTATGTGAGTGTTTTGTGCCCCTTTGTCCACCTAGTATGCATGTGTAGTTCTCTTGTATAATTCGACTCGAAATTTCTCTTTAGATTGATCTGCTTGTTTGCCTGTTACGTAAGTAAATCTTGTTCATGCTTAGTTTCATTATTTCCCAGAACTGGCCTGTCATGCTCTTCAATCGTGTAATTCACGTCTTATGTGCCAATTCGTTCATCGTGCTTTTACTTCATCATTTAGCTTTTCTATAGTCTTTAGTTCGTTGGTCATGTAAGTCGTGTATTGCGTAGGTTTGTATAATTTGGCCTTTCATGTTCTTTTCTTTTTTCAGATTTACAACTCTCGTTTGTATGATAATTTAGTTTCCGATGTCTTGCTGTCGTTAGTTTGATTTTGACTAGCTCGTTAATTTATAGTCAAGCCTCGTTCATGCTCAATTGTGTTGACTGTCAAGAATTGGTTTGTTTCGCTTCTCCATGTTTATAGTTCACGTTTAGATTGGTTCTCATGATTTCATACGTTATTTGGCGTTTGTGTGATAATCGTGTTTCATTGATCGGATCAAAATTGCGCATCATTCTGCTTGCTGCTGCTGTCGCATTGTTCATTAAATCACTATATGCGTAGTTAGAAGGATTGTATGACTAGGTCTCTCGTGCGTCGTGTTTTGGTATCCGTGTTATTTGCCTATGCTCGTGTGTCCATTAGTTATATTCTGTCATTTAGGTGCTCACTTACTTGGTTGTTAGCTGGCTAATAGTTATATCCGTACGTTTTTTTACAGACGTCTACACGTTTGTCTAGCTGTGGTCACGTATGTGTTTCATTTGTGTTTGTGTTGATTACAATTTGTTACTGCTTACACGTGTATTTGGGGATATTTGATGATTAGTTTGTAGGTGTGATTATTTGTTGCTACTTCGTATTCGTATGCCACATTCAATTACCTATGTTGGTCATTCATGCTTGTATATATATTTTAAGTCGTGTTTGATTATTTTTTTATTCATTTGCCGCTAACGTTTGTTAATCTATCTTATGCTGTCGGTAAGTATTTCTGCTTCCTCCCTTTGTTTGCTAGAATAGTAAATGAACCTCTGTTAAACAACTTCGACGAAATTATATGTGCATTAAAACGACCTAGAATGGATATATTTTGTTTAGGGTTAAAAAGTTGTTTGCATATCCGCATGTGTACTCGTAATAGCCATGGTTTTACTTAGTAGAGACCGTTATTGTAACGGGCGGGGTTAGGCGTTAAATTAATGAAATTCTTTTAAACTTCCTAACACGTAAACTCACACGAACTCATTTTCTCTAAAATTGGTTTCTAAATTCCACCTAAAAATTTAGTGGCGACTCTTTTCAAATAAAAATGTTTTTGAAATAAAACATCGCGTGGATCAAATTCCCTTGTCCACAATTTGGCGACTCCGCTGGGGACAGTGAAACTTGAAAAGTAAAATGATGGCTATTTAGAGTACCCTTTCTTTTTTATGTTACTTATGCATCATACTGTTAGGATTCGAACCATTTCTCCCTTTGGGTCGACCTCAAAGTAGGGAAATGACGTTCACTGTGTTTGGTTTAAATACCAAGGTGGTTCCGCCGAGGTTAGCAACCGCCGTCTCCCCATTTCGTCCCTGACTTATGGAGGATTGTGAGTTCCCTAACAACGTGGAATCATTGGCATGGACCCTTTCTTGAGACTTAGAATAGTCTAGCTCATGCATTGCATCCTTGAACTGCGTGTGACTAATTGCTCTGTGAATTCCAAAGCCTTGTTTTAATCTTTTTTTAATCAAAACTGTCATCTTTTCAATCGAATATTTTCCAAAAATCTTAGCTGAAATGCTGTCTTTTTAGGATTAGAATAATCTTAAATATCTCTTTTGAAACGATTTTTAACTTAAGCTGAAATGCTTTCCCTCTAAAAATCTTTTCTTAGCTGAAATGCTGTCTTTTTAAGATTAGAATAATCTTCGATATCTCTTTTGAAACGATTTTTGACTTAAGCTGAAATGCTTTCCTTCTAAAAAATCATTCTTTAAGCTGAAATGCTGTCTTTTTAGGATTAGAATAATCTTAAATATTTTCCAACCCTACCTCATTTGAATAAGATTTTTGATTCGAGCTGAAATGCTTTCCTTCAAAAAAAAAAAAAAAAAAATCATTCTTTAAGCTGAAATGCTGTCTTTTTAGGATTAGAATGATCTTAAATATCTCTTTTGAAACGATTTTTGATTTAAGCTGAAATGCTTTCCTTCTAAAAAAAAATCATTCTTTAAGCTGAAATGCTGTCTTTTTAGGATTAGAATAATCTTAAATATTTTCCAACACTTTCTTTTCCGAAAAACCAAAGATTTTTGTCCAAGCTGAAACGCTTTCCTTTTAGGATTAGAATAATCTTAAATTATTTCCGATTTTTAGCTCTTTTGAAAAAAGATCATTTCCTAGCAGAAATGCTATTCCTTTAGGATCAGAATAATCTTAAAAGATTTCCGATATTAGCTCTTTTGAAAAAAGATTCATTCCTAGCTGAAACGCTCTCTCTTTTAGGATTAGAATAATCTTAAATATTTTCCCACACTATCTCCTTCGAAAAACAAAGATTTTTTTTAAGCTGAAACGCTTTCCTTCTAAAATTAGAATAATTTTAGATATTTTCTGAATGTTAGCTCTTTTGAAAAAAGATCTTTTCTTGGCGGAAATGCCATCCTCTTAGGATTAGGTTAATCTTAAATAATTTTCTGAATTTTAGCTCTTTTGAAAAAAGATCTCCTCCAAGCTAAATGTTATTCGTTTAGGATTAAAATAATCTTAAATAATTCTCGATTTTAGCTCTTTTGAAAAAAGATCCATTCCTAGCTGAAATGCTTTTCGTTTAGGATTAGAATAATCAAATTTCCGATATTAGCTCCTTTGAAAAAAAAAAAGATCTCTTCCTAGCTGAAACGCTATCCGTTTAGGGTTAGAATAATCTTAAACATTTCTTTTTCGATGTTAGCTCTTTTGAAAAAAGATCTTTTCTAAGCTGAAATGCTATCCGTTTAGGGTTAGAATAATCTTAAACAATTTTCGATATTAGCTCTTTTGAAAAAAGATCTTTTCTAAGCTGAAATGCTATTCATTTAGGGTTAGAATAATCTTAAATAATTTTCGATTTTAACTCTTTTGAAAAAAAGATCCTTTTTAAGCTGAAACGCTACCCGTTTAAGATTAGAATAATCTCGAACAATTCTCAACGCTAAGTCTTTTGAAAAAAGATCCCTTTTAAGCTGAAATGCCACCCGTTTAAGATTAGAATAATCTCGAACAGTTCTTAACACTAACTCTTTTGAACAAAAAAGAATCCTTTCAAGCTGAAATGCTTCCCGTTTAGAATTAGATTAATCCCGAACGATTTTTAACACTACGTCGGTCTTTTGAAAAAAGAATAGTTTTTAAGCTGAAATGCTATACGTTTAGGATTAGAATAATCTCGAACGCTTTTGAAATGCTACCCATTTGGGAATAGAATTTTTTTTTCCAACCAAAACGAAGTTTTTCAAAGGTAAAATCTAGCCCAAGGTAAACTGAAATTTCGAACCAAATAAGCCTTTTTTGTAGTCGAAGTGCTACCCATTTCAAACCTCAACTTCAAAAATAAGTTTCTTTCTCAAGTCGTGAGTAAGCATGAAATGCACCGAGTCGAGTCTAGTTGGAGTCTAAGCCCTGTATAGCAAGTCTAGTTATTTAAGAGTCTCACCTAGTTAGGTCACCTAAGCTTATTCTTAGGCCCAAATCATGCATGTCATTTTTTAGTTTTGAGTCAAGGCACAATAATGTCACATCCAGGCTATTTTTAGAAGTCTTAGAAACTTATTGGTCCAAACAAGAGCTAATTACTTCAGGTCCATGTCTAGTGAGTCTAAGTCCCATACTGTGAGTCTGTCTTCAAGTCCATATGTCGCATGCATTTGCATAGTTAGGTCGTAGACCATGTCGTTAAGCTCCGAGTCTTTTCATGATTAATCTGGTCCAGTCCATTTGCATCCCGAGTTGTTACAAATAGCGTCGAAACCGTGTCGATTTCTAAATCTGAGTCGCATATTCTTCTCCTTAAGTCGAAATCAAGCTGCAAAAGTAGGGTAACTTTCAAACCAAGCATCCGAATCAACTCCTGAAGGGAGAAAAGTTCAAAGTCGAGGTTGGTGATTATAAGTCAGAATTTGTATTCAAGTCTTAAGTCTGAGTTGAGTCTAAGATTCGTTTTTTCACAATTATTTTTAACCCCTTCTCAAAATCAGTGAAATTGATCTTGTCTCTAATTTGCTTCCATAATCCAACTGATGAAAATGCACAACACACTCGAAGGGTGTCCCTGGGGTAGAAATACGTATTCAATTCTAAGGTGTAATACCAAACTCAAGACAAAAACAAAGACAAAAGGGTTTCCGACAACAAAAACAAAAGGGGTTTCAATTCCATTAGTCAACTTGTGGTATACTATTCCTCTGCCTTTGGAGGAGGATCCATTAATTTGGAGCTCCACAGTGGTCATGAATTTGATCGCGACCAAAAGTACGAATACTCATGGATCGCCCTCCGTGTACTCGATCGCGTGCCTAATAAGCAAACGAACTTGTCAGAGGAGTCCGGCGTGATATACATATGACCACGTGCGACCGCCCACCGCAAGATCTAGGAAAGTTGGAACAAGCCCAAGCCACAAAGGGTGCGGCCTATTCTCAAAAACGCAAACAAATATACAAAAAAATACAAAAATTGAGTGGCAACACGTTGGAGATCGAAGATCAAAGTCAAAATTAAAGGCGAAGCCAAAACGGTCAGAAAGTACCGTCAATTCTTTTTTAAGTCGTTCTTAAAACGGTAACGGAGACATAGTCTTGAGTTCTGAGAATCTTTGGTTTTTGTAGTTGTACCCAAGCGTTTAGGGTCCAGAAGGGATCCTACAACACGATACCTTAGGTGAAACCTTCGAGTGTTACACACAAAAAAATTGCCATGTTTATGCACCTAGATCGAACTACATCGGATTTGATTTCGCTCCACGTGAATATGTAGGCAATCCTTTAGAATATGGGATACAATCCACCACCGCCCATCATCTAATTTGTCATCTGGTCAATTTTTTACGGGTCTTTACAAAGTCCAAATGAAGCAACCTTTGTTGAGTCTGTCTTAGTGCTCGATTCAGATTGAGATAAGAATCAATGTTCTGATAAGTAATTGTCCAGTCTTGGAATGATCTTTTTCTTAATGGGAATTGGCAAAGATGTTTACTTTGACAGTTAGTTCGCATCTCGACAAAGAATTTGCTTAGGGGGAGAACATGATACTATTAACCCGCGTCTATTTTAGACCACGTGTCAATCATCCTAAAAGACCTTGCACAGTTACTAGTTTACTCAAAACGTTGTCTTAGGTCGAGTCGGTCATGGTCGAACGTTCAAATGTCAGTTGCTCGTGTCACGTTCTTGTCGCATTCATGTCACATTCGTGTCGCATTTCATGCTCACTTAGACATGCTTCGATTTTAAAATATCTGGCATTTCAAGAACCTTTTTGCAAAATCTGGGTCGATGATCCGAGGCCAAATTTCAAATGCGGGTTGATGACCCACTTCAATTTTCAAAATGATGCTTGCGGGCCGATGGCCCATTTCAATTTCTAAATGATGTTTAGATTCAGAGTCGATGACTCTTCTTAATTTTCAAAATGATGTTTACATTCAGAGTTGATGACTCTTCTTAATTTTCAAAATGATGTTTGCAATGCGGGTCGAGGACCTAATTCGATTTAATGCATGCTAACCAATACCCCGTGTCAATTTCCAAGCAATTTTTGTAGTCTAGGTTAGAACCGCAATCCCACTTTAAAAACGATGTTTTTTAAACTAGGTTAATGGCCGAATTATTCGAGGTGCTCAAAATCCAAAGTTCAGGTCGATGACCTCTTTCGATTTTCAAATGAAATTTGCTATGCGGGTCGAAGACCCATTTTCAAAAGCTGTGTTCTGCTCGGGTCGATGACCCATCCACCTTTTCTTCCAGAATCGAGGTCGATGGCCCCAATTTTCAATGACAATTATAGTTCGGGTCGATGACCCATCCGCCTTTTCCTTAAAATACGGGCCGACGGCCCCAGTTTTCAAATGATGTTTACAGCTCGAGTCGATGACTCAAGATGCGGGTTGAAGACCCATTTTCAAATGATGTTTATAGTTCGAGTCGATGACTCATCCACTTTCCAAGATACGGGTCGACGACCCATTTTCAAAAGATGTTTACGGTTTTCGGTCGACGACTCATTTTCAAAAGATGTTTACGGTTTCGGGTCGACGACCCATTTTCAAAAGATGTTTACGGTTTCCAGTCGAAGACCCACCACTCTTTAGTCTCAAAATATAGGTCGAGGACACAAAATTTTGAATAACTTCTCAGGTCGAGGTCGATGATCCATCCGTCATGTATCTATTTGAAATGCAAATCGAGGACGCAAATGTTGGTTTTAGCTCGGGTCGATGACCCATTTCCAGCGCGATATCTATTTTAGCTCAATATTTAAAATTCCGATCGACGATCTATCCATCCTTTTGTTTAAAAAGCAGGTCGAAGACCCATTTCCAAATTAAAATTCTCAGTTCGGATCGATGATCCATCCTTTTGTTTAAAAAGCGGGTCGAAGACCCATTTTCAAATCAAAATTCTATGTTCGGATCGATGATCCATCCCTTTTGTTTAAAAAGCGGGTCGAAGACCCATTTCCAAATTAAAGTGCTCAGTTCGGATCGATGATCCATCCCTTTTGTGTAAAAAGCAGGTCGTTGACCCATTTTCGAATAAAATTCGCAGCTCGGATCGATGATCCATCCTTTTTGTTTCAAAAGTCGCAGATTTCACTATGTGAGTCGTGTGCTATAATTTGTTGTTAAGATTGAGCAGGAACGCTCCAACCGGGGGCTCTAGAGTCATCAACCTTGGACCCCGACGACAGGATGACATCCTCGAAATGAAGAAGTACTAGCAGAAGCTAAACGAAGTGACACTTCCTAAAGGAATGCAGATTTTGGCTTTACTTAATCAAGTAAACAAATGGCATTGGTGTTGGGCCGAAGCAGCAGAAAGCTACAGGCCAGCGAGCTCGAACTACGATACGGGTTTGATTCTGTCACAACAGATACGTAGGCGCCTAAGGATAAGGCTCAACCCATATTTTGACGAAAATGAAGGCATCCATAATCGAGTTTCAGGTATGATTTCTTCTTATGGCTGGTGAGCTTATATACACAGGTCTAAGGGACCATAAACGACCCGTGAGGCTCTCAAGTTGTGATCTACGATCGACTCGCGAGTCTACTTTGACTTTCGCCTGTCCAAGCCTTAGTCAAAGTGGGGGCTCTGTAGATACCCATATCCGTCGATATGGAAATTTATAGAAAACCCGACAAATACCCAATGATGATAGGACAACGTGTTCTTCGTGTCATTTATTTGAGCTCGTTTTACGATGTAAGCAGGGCGCTGTCAACCCTTTCGTCTATTTATTCAAAAGATATTTGATAAAAGAAGCTCTGTCAAATTTTATTTTATCGCAAGCAATGTTTTATTGAAAATAAAATATTTTGATTTGAAAAATCATTTTAAGTATTTCGATTTGAAAAGTCGCTTTTACAAATTCATTTGTTTTGACTTGAAAAGTCATTTCTCACTTTTAAAACAGTTTATTAAATCGTATTCGATGAATTCGTTTTCTCAACAGCAAGTTTTTAAGCTCGTTTTAAGCTCGATTTTAAGAATGATTTTGAGCCCGTTTCAACACGAATTTCAAGGCCCTTTTCTCCCACCTCCTTCCCCACATGCCAAGGCTTACACCCAGCCCAGAGACCTGTCCAAACACGACCAGAACTCAGCCTAAAGAACCCGAAATGCAACAGTCCATGCCCCCTCTTCATGCTCGGTTTTTACAGCCCAAATCCAATCCAAAACCCGACCCCTACTTACCTGCCCATAATCCATACCCATACCCTGACCAGACACCACCATAATCAGCCCAAATAATCCACGGAAAGACGGTCCCAAACCCCATCCCGTGCTCTGTTTTGGGGCAACCCAAAACAGGGTCAAAACCCGTTTTTCTGAGCCTAAACTCCTTCCCACAAACAAAAACCCGCTACCTGATCCACATACCCCATTTACCCTTGCTTAACCCTCAAGAAAACGCTCCACAAAACCCTAAATAGAGCATAGACAGCAGCTTTCAAAGAGAACGAAAAGCTGCCCTTTTCTTCGAGAAAACCCTATTCTTTGTCCCTATATATACACACCCATACACAAGCCTTCAATACATACGAATTATACAACATACATACACAAGATCAAGCCACAAAAAGCCCTAAAAAAGCCTCAAAGAAGTCGAGATTTGCTGCACAAAAACAGAGCACGTTTTTTCAGCTTTTCATTCTGCTATCACTTCTTCTACCTCGTTTTTCGTGTTGAAAACACCATAGTTGCTCTGATTTCTTTACAAAATCTTAAAGTTCACTTTACCACGATTCCAAAACATCTTTCGGTTCGAAATTTCGTTGAGAAACGAATAAGTTACAAGCTTTTGAAAATCGCTGTCAGTATTGGTTCAAAGTTACGGTTTTTGCAATTGTTTCGTCGACGACGGCCCCTCGGGATAAAATCTTACAATCGATTACGACTCGGATATTTGGTCAACGATACATGTAAGTTGAGGGTGCAAAAATACTCTTTTATTTTGTTAATTTATTGTTTTTTTTTATTGTTTTCATAGCCTCTGTCGTTTTTTTTTATTACTCTCTGTCACTCTTTTGTTTATCATCGTAGTTATTGTTTTTTTTATCGTTTGTTTTAGGCTTGTATTCTTAGCATGATTGTGATGCGTATGTGAGTGTTTCGTGCCCCTTTGTCCACCTAGTATGCATGTGTAGTTCTCTTGTATAATTCGACTCGAAATTTCTCTTTAGATTGATCTGCTTGTTTGCCTGTTACGTAAGTAAATCTTGTTCATGCTTAGTTTCATTATTTCCCAGAACTGGCCTGTCATGCTCTTCAATCGTGTAATTCAAGTCTTATGTGCCAATTCGTTCATCGTGCTTTTACTTCATCATTTAGCTTTTGTATAGTCTTTAGTTCGTTGGTCATGTAAGTCGTGTATTGCGTAGGTTTGTATAATTTGGCCTTTCATGTTCTTTTCTTTTTTCAGATTTACAACTCTCGTTTGTATGATAATTTAGTTTCCGATGTCTTGCTGTCGTTAGCTTGATTTTGACTAGCTCGTTAATTTATAGTCAAGCCTCGTTCATGCTCAATTGTGTTGACTGTCAAGAATTGGTTTGTTTCGCTTCTCCATGTTTATAGTTCACGTTTAGATTGGTTCTCATGATTTCATACGTTATTTGGCGTTTGTGTGATAATCGTGTTTCATTGATCGGATCAAAATTGCGCATCATTCTGCTTGCTGCTGCTGTCGCATTGTTCATTAAATCACTATATGCGTAGTTAGAAGGATTGTATGACTAGGTCTCTCGTGCGTCGTGTTTTGGTATCCGTGTTATTTGCCTATGCTCGTGTGTCCATTAGTTATATTCTGTCATTTAGGTGCTCACTTACTTGGTTGTTAGCTGGCTAATAGTTATATCCGTACGTTTTTTTACAGACGTCTACACGTTTGTCTAGCTGTGGTCACTTATGTGTTTCATTTGTGTTTGTGTTGATTACAATTTGTTACTGCTTACACGTGTATTTGGGGATATTTGATGATTAGTTTGTAGGTGTGATTATTTGTTGCTACTTCGTATTCGTATGCCACATTCAATTACCTATGTTGGTCATTCATGCTTGTATATATATTTTAAGTCGTGTTTGATTATTTTTTTATTCATTTGCCGCTAACGTTTGTTAATCTATCTTATGCTGTCGGTAAGTATTTCTGCTTCCTCCCTTTGTTTGCTAGAATAGTAAATGAACCTCTGTTAACAACTTCGACGAAATTATATGTGCATTAAAACGACCTAGAATGGATATATTTTGTTTAGGGTTAAAAAGTTGTTTGCATATCCGCATGTGTACTCGTAATAGCCATGGTTTTACTTAGTAGAGACCGTTATTGTAACGGGCGGGGTTAGGCGTTAAATTAATGAAATTCTTTTAAACTTCCTAACACGTAAACTCACACGAACTCATTTTCTCTAAAATTGGTTTCTAAATTCCACCTAAAAATTTAGTGGCGACTCTTTTCAAATAAAAATGTTTTTGAAATAAAACATCGCGTGGATCAAATTCCCTTGTCCACAATTTGGCGACTCCGCTGGGGACAGTGAAACTTGAAAAGTAAAATGATGGCTATTTAGAGTACCCTTTCTTTTTTATGTTACTTATGCATCATACTGTTAGGATTCGAACCATTTCTCCCTTTGGGTCGACCTCAAAGTAGGGAAATGACGTTCACTGTGTTTGGTTTAAATACCAAGGTGGTTCCGCCGAGGTTAGCAACCGCCGTCTCCCCATTTCGTCCCTGACTTATGGAGGATTGTGAGTTCCCTAACAACGTGGAATCATTGGCGTGGACCCTTTCTTGAGACTTAGAATAGTCTAGCTCATGCATTGCATCCTTGAACTGCGTGTGACTAATTGCTCTGTGAATTCCAAAGCCTTGTTTTAATCTTTTTTTAATCAAAACTGTCCCTCAATCTTTGAGAAAACAAGTTATTGGTTGGCGCACGGTCCCTCAATCTTTGAAAAATATTATCGATAATTTTATGCGTGATCACAATAGTATATGTAGTGTGCAATTTCCCAATTTTTGTTAAATATTTTCGATAATGATAAGATATAAGAGGGAAATAATAGAAATAATATCTGTATGACGTTTAAAATACTGCGTAATTGTTAAAATAAAAAGCATCTTGTAGTTTCCTTTGATACTTGTCATTTCCAAAGCAATATCTTATTATCAACGTTTCATAAAAGCAACCCTTAGCCAATAGAATATAAAAGATTAGAACTCTTTACATGTGATGGGAAATCTAGAATAACATTTACTTCGTTGTTTATTAAAGAATTTCGCATGCTTGAGAAAACTAGTTATTGGTTAGCGCACGGTCCCTCAATCTTTGAAAAATATTATCGATAATTTTATGCGTGATATTAATAGTATAAGTAGTCTGCAATTTCCCAATTTTTGTTAAATATTTTCGATAATGATAAGATATAAGAGGGAAATAATAGAAATAGTATCTGTATGACGTATAAAATACTGCGTAATTGTTAAAATAAAAAGCATCATGTAGTTTCCTTTGATACTTGTCATTTCCAAAGCAATATCTTATTGTCAACGTTTCATAAAAGCAACCCTTAGCCAATAGAATATAAAAGATTAGAACTCTTTACATGTGATGGGAAATCTAGAATAACATTTACTTCGTTGTTTATTAAAGAATTTCGCATGCTTCAGAAAACTAGTTATTGGTTAGCGACGTTCCTCAATCTTTCAAAAATCTTATCGATAATTTTATGCGTGATCACAATAGTATATGTAGTGTGCAATTTCCCAATTTTTGTTAAATATTTTCGATAATGATAAGATATAAGAGGGAAATAATAGAAATAGTATCTGTATGACGTATAAAATACTGCGTAATTGTTTAAATAAAAAGCATCATGTAGTTTCCTTTGATACTTGTCATTTCCAAAGCAATATCTTATTGTCAACGTTTCATAAAAGCAACCCTTAGCCAATAGAATATAAAAGATTAGAACTCTTTACATGTGATGAGAAATCTAAAATAACATTTACTTCGTTGTTTATTAAAGAATTTCGCATGCTTGAGAAAACTAGTTATTGGTTAGCGCACGGTCCCTCAATCTTTGAAAAATATTATCGATAATTTTATGCGTGATCACAATAGTATATGTAGTGTGCAATTTCCCAATTTTTGTTAAATATTTTCGATAATGATAAGATATAAGAGGGAAATAATAGAAATAATATCTGTATGACGTATAAAATACAGCGTAATTGCTAAAATAAAAAGCATCATGTAGTTTCCTTCGATACTTGTCATTTACAAAGCAATATCTTATTATCAACGTTTCATAAAAGCAACCCTTAGCCAATAGAATATAAAAGATTAGAACTCTTTACATGTGATGGGAAATCTAGAATAACATTTACTTCGTTGTTTATTAAAGAATTTCGCATGCTTGAGAAAACTAGTTATTGGTTGGCGCACGGTCCCTCAATCTTTGAAAAATATTATCGATAATTTTATGCGTGATCACAATAGTATATGTTGTGTGCAATTTCCCAATTTTTGTTAAATATTTTCGATAATGATATGATATAAGAGAGAAATAATAGAAATAATATCTGTATGACGTATAAAATACAGAGTAATTGTTAAAATAAAAAGCATCATGTAGTTTCCTTTGATACTTGTCATTTCAAAGCAATATCTTATTCTCAACGTTTCATAAAAGCAACCCTTAGCCAATAGAATATAAAAGATTAGAACTCTTTACATGTGATGGGAAATCTAGAATAACATTTACTTCGTTGTTTATTAAAGAATTTCGCATGCTTGAGAAAACTAGTTATTGATTAGCGCACGGTCCCTCAATCTTTGAAAAATATTATCGATAATTTTATGCGTGATATTAATAGTATAAGTAGTCTGCAATTTCCCAATTTTTGTTAAATATTTTCGATAATGATAAGATATAAGAGGGAAATAATAGAAATAGTATCTGTATGACGTATAAAATACTGCGTAATTGTTAAAATAAAAAGCATCATGTAGTTTCCTTTGATACTTGTCATTTCCAAAGCAATATCTTATTGTCAACGTTTCATAAAAGCAACCCTTAGCCAATAGAATATAAAAGATTAGAACTCTTTACATGTGATGGGAAATCTAGAATAACATTTACTTCGTTGTTTATTAAAGAATTTCGCATGCTTGAGAAAACTAGTTATTGGTTAGCGCACGGTCCCTCAATCTTTGAAAAATATTATCGATAATTTTATGCGTGATCACAATAGTATATGTAGTGTGCAATTTCCCAATTTTTGTTAAATATTTTCGATAATGATAAGATATAAGAGGGAAATAATAGAAATAATATCTGTA
Source organism: Dianthus caryophyllus (assembly GCA_023091065.1). NCBI lineage: Eukaryota > Viridiplantae > Streptophyta > Magnoliopsida > Caryophyllales > Caryophyllaceae > Dianthus > Dianthus caryophyllus. The sequence goes on from CM041519.1 coordinate 29,772,054, forward strand.
TGACGTATAAAATACAGCGTAATTGCTAAAATAAAAAGCATCATGTAGTTTCCTTCGATACTTGTCATTTACAAAGCAATATCTTATTATCAACGTTTCATAAAAGCAACCCTTAGCCAATAGAATATAAAAGATTAGAACTCTTTACATGTGATGGGAAATCTAGAATAACATTTACTTCGTTGTTTATTAAAGAATTTCGCATGCTTGAGAAAACTAGTTATTGGTTGGCGCACGGTCCCTCAATCTTTGAAAAATATTATCGATAATTTTATGCGTGATCACAATAGTATATGTTGTGTGCAATTTCCCAATTTTTGTTAAATATTTTCGATAATGATATGATATAAGAGAGAAATAATAGAAATAATATCTGTATGACGTATAAAATACAGAGTAATTGTTAAAATAAAAAGCATCATGTAGTTTCCTTTGATACTTGTCATTTCAAAGCAATATCTTATTCTCAACGTTTCATAAAAGCAACCCTTAGCCAATAGAATATAAAAGATTAGAACTCTTTACATGTGATGGGAAATCTAGAATAACATTTACTTCGTTGTTTATTAAAGAATTTCGCATGCTTGAGAAAACTAGTTATTGATTAGCGCACGGTCCCTCAATCTTTGAAAAATATTATCGATAATTTTATGCGTGATATTAATAGTATAAGTAGTCTGCAATTTCCCAATTTTTGTTAAATATTTTCGATAATGATAAGATATAAGAGGGAAATAATAGAAATAGTATCTGTATGACGTATAAAATACTGCGTAATTGTTAAAATAAAAAGCATCATGTAGTTTCCTTTGATACTTGTCATTTCCAAAGCAATATCTTATTGTCAACGTTTCATAAAAGCAACCCTTAGCCAATAGAATATAAAAGATTAGAACTCTTTACATGTGATGGGAAATCTAGAATAACATTTACTTCGTTGTTTATTAAAGAATTTCGCATGCTTCAGAAAACTAGTTATTGGTTAGCGCACGTTCCCTCAATCTTTCAAAAAATCTTATCGATAATTTAATGCGTGATCACAATAGTATATGTAGTGTGCAATTTCCCAATTTTTGTTAAATATTTTCGATAATGATAAGATATAAGAGGGAAATAATAGAAATAGTATCTGTATGACGTATAAAATACTGCGTAATTGTTTAAATAAAAAGCATCATGTAGTTTCCTTTGATACTTGTCATTTCCAAAGCAATATCTTATTGTCAACGTTTCATAAAAGCAACCCTTAGCCAATAGAATATAAAAGATTAGAACTCTTTACATGTGATGAGAAATCTAAAATAACATTTACTTCGTTGTTTATTAAAGAATTTCGCATGCTTGAGAAAACTAGTTATTGGTTAGCGCACGGTCCCTCAATCTTTGAAAAATATTATCGATAATTTTATGCGTGATCACAATAGTATATGTAGTGTGCAATTTCCCAATTTTTGTTAAATATTTTCGATAATGATAAGATATAAGAGGGAAATAATAGAAATAATATGTGTATGACGTATAAAATACAGCGTAATTGTTAAAATAAAAAGCATCATGTAGTTTCCTTCGATACTTGTCATTTACAAAGCAATATCTTATTATCAACGTTTCATAAAAGCAACCCTTAGCCAATAGAATATAAAAGATTAGAACTCTTTACATGTGACGGGAAATCTAGAATAACATTTACTTCGTTGTTTATTAAAGAATTTCGCATACTTGAGAAAACTAGCTAGTTATTGGTTGGCGAACGGTCCCTCAATCTTTGAAAAATATCATCGATAATTTTATGCGTGATCACAATAGTAAATGTAGTGTGCAATTTCCCAATTTCTGTTAAATATTTTCGACAATGATAAGATATAAGAGGGAAATAATAGAAATAGTATCTGTATGACGTGTAAAATACTGCGTAATTGTTTAAATAAAAAGCATCATGTAGTTTCCTTTGATACTTGTCATTTCCAAAGCAATATCTTATTATCAACGTTTCATAAAAGCAACCCTTAGCCAATATAATATAAAAGATTAGAACTCTTTACATGTGATGGGAAATCTAGAATAACATTTATTTCGTTGTTTATTAAAGAATTTCGCATGCTTGAGAAAACTAGTTATTGGTTGGCGCACGGTCCCTCAATCTTTGAAAAATATTATCGATAATTTTATGCGTGATCACAATAGTATATGTAGTGTGCAATTTCCCAATTTTTGTTAAATATTTTCGATAATGATAAGATATAAGAGGAAAATAATAGAAATAATATCTGTATGACGTATAAAATACTGCGTAATTGTTAAAATAAAAAGCATCTTGTAGTTTCCTTTGATACTTGTCATTTCCAAAGCAATATCTTATTATCAACTTTTCATAAAAGCAACCCTTAGCCAATAGAATATAAAAGATTAGAACTCTTTACATGTGATGGGAAATCTAGAATAACATTTACTTCGTTGTTTATTAAAGAATTTCGCATGCTTGAGAAAACTAGTTATTGGTTAGCGCACGGTCCCTCAATCTTTGAAAAATATTATCGATAATTTTATGCGTGATATTAATGGTATAAGTAGTCTGCAATTTCCCAATTTTTGTTAAATATTTTCGATAATGATAAGATATAAGAGGGAAATAATAGAAATAGTATCTGTATGACGTATAAAATACTGCGTAATTGTTAAAATAAAAAGCATCATGTAGTTTCCTTTGATACTTGTCATTTCCAAAGCAATATCTTATTGTCAACGTTTCATAAAAGCAACCCTTAGCCAATAGAATATAAAAGATTAGAACTCTTTACATGTGATGGGAAATCTAGAATAACATTTACTTCGTTGTTTATTAAAGAATTTCGCATGCTTCAGAAAACTAGTTATTGGTTAGCGCACGTTCCCTCAATCTTTCAAAAAATCTTATCGATAATTTTATGCGTGATCACAATAGTATATGTAGTGTGCAATTTCCCAATTTTTGTTAAATATTTTCGATAATGATAAGATATAAGAGGGAAATAATAGAAATAGTATCTGTATGACGTATAAAATACTGCGTAATTGTTTAAATAAAAAGCATCATGTAGTTTCCTTTGATACTTGTCATTTCCAAAGCAATATCTTATTGTCAACGTTTCATAAAAGCAACCCTTAGCCAATAGAATATAAAAGATTAGAACTCTTTACATGTGATGAGAAATCTAAAATAACATTTACTTCGTTGTTTATTAAAGAATTTCGCATGCTTGAGAAAACTAGTTATTGGTTAGCGCACGGTCCCTCAATCTTTGAAAAATATTATCGATAATTTTATGCGTGATCACAATAGTATATGTAGTGCATGTGCAATTTCCCAATTTTTGTTAAATATTTTCGATAATGATAAGATATAAGAGGGAAATAATAGAAATAATATCTGTATGACGTATAAAATACAGCGTAATTGTTAAAATAAAAAGCATCATGTAGTTTCCTTTGATACTTGTCATTTACAAAGCAATATCTTATTATCAACGTTTCATAAAAGCAACCCTTAGCCAATAGAATATAGAAGATTAGAACTCTTTACATGTGATGGGAAATCTAGAATAACATTTACTTCGTTGTTTATTAAAGAATTTCGCATGCTTGAGAAAACTAGTTATTGGTTGGCGCACGGTCCCTCAATCTTTGAAAAATATTATCGATAATTTTATGCGTGATCACAATAGTATATGTAGTGTGCAATTTCCCAATTTTTGTTAAATATTTTCGATAATGATAAGATATAAGAGAGAAATAATAGAAATAATATCTGTATGACGTATAAAATACAGAGTAATTGTTAAAATAAAAAGCATCATGTAGTTTCCTTTGATACTTGTCATTTCAAAGCAATATCTTATTCTCAACGTTTCATAAAAGCAACCCTTAGCCAATAGAATATAAAAGATTAGAACTCTTTACATGTGATGGGAAATCTAGAATAACATTTACTTCGTTGTTTATTAAAGAATTTCGCATGCTTGAGAAAACTAGTTATTGGTTAGCGCACGGTCCCTCAATCTTTGAAAAATATTATCGATAATTTTTTGCGTGATCACAATAGTATATGTAGTGTGCAATTTCCCAATTTTTGTTAAATATTTTCGATAATGATAAGATATAAGAGGGAAATAATAGAAATAGTATCTGTATGACGTATAAAATACTGCGTAATTGTTAAAATAAAAAGCATCATGTAGTTTCCTTTGATACTTGTCATTTCCAAAGCAATATCTTATTATCAACGTTTCATAAAAGCAACCCTTAGCCAATAGAATATAAAAGATTAGAACTCTTTACATGTGATGGGAAATCTAGAATAACATTTACTTCGTTGTTTATTAAAGAATTTCGCATGCTTGAGAAAACTAGTTATTGGTTAGCGCACGGTCCCTCAATCTTTGAAAAATATTATCGATAATTTTTTGCGTGATCACAATAGTATATGTAGTGTGCAATTTCCCAATTTTTGTTTAATATTTTCGATAATGATAAGATATAAGAGGGAGAAGAGTAATCTATAATGAGATATTATTATTATTGAATGAGTTGATTTGTGAATACATGACTGATTTATAGTAAACCACGGTGTTCTAAATCTGACAGTTAAGTAAACCATGACTTTAATAAACCCCCTTTATAATCTTAAGGCCGATTAAGTTAATCCTGGGAGGGGGCGACTTTTAAAATAAATAATTGTTTTTTCTCCTCAAAATGGAAAATGGGTTGTTGTCCAAAGGTTTTTTTTTTTTTTTAAAAAAAAAAAAGAAAAACAGTCAAGTGTTAGTGTTAACAGGTGTAAGAGTCTTTTTCGTACACCTGTAGAGCTGCTCATAGTTGGTTTTGCGTTTAGAGTTCGGCTTTTAGTGTCGGTAGGATGGGTTTAGGTGTCTTAGTGCTCATTTGTATGGTATCGTTTGTTCAAGCTGGTGTGTGGGTCTCTGGTTGTTCGAGTTTCTGCTGGACGTACTTTTGGAATATTAGGTCTTCTGTCATCATGTTTGTTTTCGTGGGTGGTCTTATTTGGGTCCGGGGTTTGGAGCTGCTGGGACGGGGGTCTTTTACGACCCTCTTTTACTGGTGGCATGCTGGTTTTCTGTGATATTTAAGCTTCTTTGTTTGTCGTGAGCTGATATGTTTTGGTGGCGTGGCGGTTGTGTTTGGATCGGCGGTGGTGGTTTACACCTTTTTTACTGAGTATGCACTATGAGTTTTTGGAAATATATGCTCGCTTGAGGTTGGGTGTCCTGTCCCTGTTGGGGATACTAGGTGTCCGTTAACAATTGTGCATCCCAATCCTCCGACGTGCAAGGGGGTTTGGGCTCGGTATAGGTACCATCAAGAAAACCAAATTTTCGACGAGATCGGAGGGCATGTCGAACGGCATGGGACCAGTCATCAAAGTTAACCAATTGCAGCCGAGCGGTGGTGATAAGCTCGGTGAAGCGATCTTGCACACTGACATAATAAGGGGAGGATGAATCGATTTTTTTTAGTAGCATCGTTACCCATGGTGACGGCAGTTTAATTAGGGCTGGAAAGGAAAAAAAAATTACTGGCTCTAATACCATGTTAACTGAATAAATAGAAAAGTGTATTCTATATCTTTATTCCTGACAAACTTCCAATAAATACAAGGTACAGAAAGATATTGTTTCTAGGGTTTCTGAATAGGGCTAAGCCCAATATACGTAACACACCGAGAACTAAACTGACATAGTACGGGCCTAGGTTATTAGTCCCCCATCCCAAGCAATCATCTTAGATAATTTAACAGTAAAACCATCAAATGATACAACTGGCTTAACTACTTATGTCGTTATTAGGTAAATTATAAAATGAGACTATTTTTTCCGTGAAACAGGTCAACAATCTATTTATAAAATTTATCAATAATTTATTTAATGTTCATACTCCTTCTATTTCAGTGAATTGTTTACCCTTAAATTTTTGTTTGTGAGTGTGATTTGAGAGAATGGTAAACAAATGGCTGAAATAAAGGAATTAATAAATAAAATACTGAAAAATTCGATTGATCGCTTTGTGCATGTGACAATCTTATATACATTAGTATTATCAAAATAATATTTTATTTAATTGGAAATAATAGAAATAGTATGACGTATAAAATACTGCGTAATTGTTAAAATAAAAAGCATCATGTAGTTTCCTTTGATACTTGTTATTTCCATAGCAATATCTTATTATCAACGTTTCATAAAAGCAACCCTTAGCCAATAAAATATAAAAGATTAGAACTCTTTACATGTGAAGAGAAATCTAAAATAACATTTACTTCGTTGTTTATTAAAGAATTTCGCATGCTTGAGAAAACTAGTTGTTGGTTAGCGCACGGTCCCTCAATCTTTGTAAAATATTATCGATAATTTTATGCGTGATCACAATAGTATATGTAGGGGCAATTTCCCAATTTTTGTTACATATTTTCGGTAATGATAAGATATAAGAGGGAGAAGACTAATTTGTAATGCACAAATTAGTTAAATCTTATAATAAATTATTGTAAGTCCGTCTTATTTTTACTCGATTATATAATTTTTGTACGATTTAAGTGATAATTATGATTAATTGTTACTAAATTTTTTATTAGCCCTGTAAGTGACTTTTGTATATCTGTTTCATGTGTTTGTATCCTTTTAATTGCAATTTGTACCTTAGTGTGGATACCCATATCCGTACCCTCCCAAACAAAACCCTGTGATGTAACACGGACTTTTATTACGCATGTTTTAACGTTAACTTAAACGGTTCTAACTATGTCGAATTCATATTAAGTCGTTTGAAATGTTAAAATGAGTCGGGTCGCTTTACATCACGCTTAAATAAATGTTCAATCGTCCATTTAGAGTCTAGCTTGGACCGTGTCCCGCTTCGTCTGGCAGGAGCTTCACATTCGCATTACTTATCTTGCCTTTTGCCTTATCGCTTCCTTCTTATAAATTTGAGTTCCTGAATCATTGTCATAATGATCCTGAAGCCCTAATCCTCCCCTTTATTGATTTATACTTATCTTGCCTTTTGCCTTAGTTCAAGTTCAAACCAACCCTTTTTCACACCCGAGTTAAACCTGTTTACTCCGACTTTAGCTTATAACTGCTCCGTTTCTCTGTGGATACGATCCTACTTACTGCTAGCTGCTGTTAGTTGTCTGTCTAGGTTATTTTGATTGAGGCATGACGACTTAGCCTTATCAATTTTGGCGCCGTTGCCGGGGAAACGGCTTTGCTAGTTTTAGTTACTGTTAGTTTGTTACAGGTTTTTCTCTCTTGTCTCAAGGAACTTAGTTCCTTGAGACCGTTTTTAATTGTTTGCTTGTAGTATCGTTTATGCGCAGGTCACCCACAGGTTTAGTTCCATTCGAGCCTGAACCTGAACGAGCGTTACATAGACTACGCAAACAAGCTATTAAAATCGTTGATCTTGACATCGAGGAAGCGTCGCATTCGGAGTCTAGTGCAGCGCAAACGTCCTACGAAGAGGACACACCTCCAGTTACTCCAACTTCTTCTCCACCACGCGTGACTATGCCTAAACTATATAGTCACTCGTTACCCAAGACCGAGTTGATCCCGCAAGGATTTACGATACCAAATACGGTCCAAGGGAACTTTGAGATTCGCCCCGCCTTTCTTTCTTTGGTGGAGCGTAACCAGTTCGGCGGCAATCCTACGGAGGATCCCGGGAAACACATGCAGGTTTTCACTGACTACTGCTCGACAATTAAGCAGAATGGGATCACTCAAAACCAGATTAGGGAGATGTTATTCCCTTTTTCTCTACGTGATCGAGCGCGGGATTGGATCGGATCACGGATCTTGACAAAATTGCTGCGGGAATTACGGATTGGCAAAGTCTCGCTCTTGCTTTCTATCGCAAGTACTATCCTCCGGAGCGGACTAACCAACTCCGTAGTCAGATTCAGGGGTTCCAGCAACACTTTGATGAAACGTTAGCTGAGGCATGGGACCGTTACAAACGGTTAATTCGTGAATGTCCTCACCACGGGTTCGACGATTGGTTGGTGGTTATGACGTTTTACAACGGGTTGTATTCTGAGAGTCGCACTATTCTTGACTCGGCCGCGGGAGGCCGATTTGCTAATAACACGGATGATGATAAAGCGTGGCAAACAATTGAGGAAATGGCTGTCCATTCGGCCCAGTTTGGTAAGCCTAGGGGTAATTCACTGTCCGCGCACAACGACCGTGAAAATGAGAGCATAAGTGCAGTTATGAGTCAACTTTCTGAGCTGAATAGGAAGTTTGATGCTATGCAGGGGAGTGGTTCGTCGAGTGCCCAAGTCAATGCTATTGCGGGGCACGATTCAGGTTATTCTACGGGGTATGCTGCACCCCATGAGCAGGTTCACGCGTATCAGTCTTATCCTTCGAACCTGCCGTACCAGAATCAATCGGGTTATGATCGGTCACTTTTATCCTATCGTAACCAGAATGTACTTAACCCAACCCCCCAGCTTCCACAAAATGTCCCCTACAACCCTCCCTACAAAAATCAACAACAACCCACCTACCAAAAATCGGTCTATACACCACCACAACCTACCCCGGGACCTGACCCTTTGGCCGAGACTAAGGCCATGATGTTGCAAATGCAACAACTGATGATGGGTATGCAGAAGACACAGGAGGCTATGCTGGGTCAAATGCAAAAGGATGGGAAAGCCAAGGACGCAGCTATAAAGAATTTGGAGAATCAAGTGGCTCAGCTCGCCACTTCGCAAGCTTCACGCCAACCGGGTTTCTTGCCATCGCAGGGTAATCCTCCTAATCATCCTCCCGATACTGCGTGTGCTATTACTTTGAGGAGCGGCACATTTTATGATGATCCGAAGACAAGAGCAATAAGCGGCCGACCGGCAAATGGCCGTCCACCCTACCGACCTGGCCGCGGAAAAGATGATTCGGGTGTTAATTCTGGTGTTCCTGTCGCTACTCCAACGCCCCCGATTCAGATTAAGCTCCCATTTCCGGGTCGACTACGTGAAGAGTCCGAGGCTAAGTTCAAGAAGTTCGTCGACGTCGTCAAAGTTCTTCAGGTAAATGTTCCCTTCCTTGACCTCGTCACTCAAATACCTGCGTACGCTAAGTTTCTGAAGGAGGTCTTAGCTAGGAAGCGTACGCTTGATGATGTGTTGATAAGTGCGTAATTAGTTGTATTTTTACTATATAATTTTACACTTTTGGAGTCGTCTTTTATATTATTTGAGCTACATTTATATGTTTTTGTAAAAATTAGATTTCTAATGAGTTAAATATTATTCTGTTATAATTTGATATTTTATACACCGTAATTGTTTGTTAGGTACTTTCGAGAATGATACGAGGTGGATCAAAAGAAGACAAGGCTAAATTATGCGGAGTAGAATAGAAGAGTATGAGGAAATTAATTAATCAAAGCCCACTTGAGAAAATCAACTCAAGTCAAAATTAACGAAACAGAAGGCAAGAGTAAAATACAAAGAAAAGCATAAGATCAGCACCTTACCAAACTCATGAAGTCGATCTCCTGCTTCCTTCCAAATTTTATTCGACTTCCAAATTTTCAGTCCCAAAATCTATTCTTTGATCTCAAAATATTTCCAAAATTCTATCAGAATATCATCCCAAGATTTGTATATATACCCACCATATTATATGCAGAAGAGAAGGCGGAAAAAATACCCAGAATAAGGCGGAAAAAATACCCAGAATAAGGCGGAAAAAATACCCAGAATAAGGCGGTAAAATACCCAGAAATTATACAGAGAAATTGAGCGAATTTGAGTGACGATTTTTGAGACCTAATTGGGTCAAGAGAGCAGTAGGAGACACGTACTCGAGCGTCGTCCTAGCACACGGTCGAGTAAGGGCGAATTTGGAGCTCGTGTGGAGGTGCGACATCCGAAATTCGAGATTGCAAGTTCCGGGCTAAAATTAAGTTCTCTTTACTCTTTTGTATCTAATTACGGTTCGAATTCGTTGATTAATTTTAGTTTTGTGAACTGATTTCGAGTTGAGTTGATTTTGAAGTTGATTAGTGTTCTCGTTTTACTAGTTTTATTACAAAGATTCGATTTTTGTTCATAATTTGCTATCTTATTGTGATTGATTATTGAATTGACTGCTATTTGTGTGATTTTGGCCTAGTTCGAATTGCATAAAGTGAGTAGCAACTAATTTAAACTGAAATCTGCGAATTGAGTTTAGTTTGGATTAGGGTAAAACGTGATCGATTAAGGCTTAAGTATTGACGACACTTGAGAATTAATTGGGTTAATGATGTCTTCTTTGTTCAGTAACGCTGCTAAATCAATTAGTTAAGAATTAATCTCGGCCTAGTTCAGGTTAATTGTAATCTAAGAGAAGATAAGGAAGTTTTGCTATCTTAATCTCCGCAGTTAATCCATTAATCGCTCTAGAATCGAAACAATTTGCTGTCAGTTAACAAACTAAGATTACCTATATGAAATACGAACTTAAATTGTGGGTATTTGACTGTCGCGTGTAAATATTAGTTAGGTTAGTTTATTCTTTAGTTAATTATTTTTAAGCTTATGAAATCAGAATTTAAACCCCCCTTAAACCGTAAATACGACTAACGTTTTTAATTTTATAAGTGACTTAACTAATTAAATCATCACGATTATAGTTTTTCCAATCTCTCCGTGGGATCGACCCTACTTATCCTTTACTATCGTTTATATTTTTGAGGCTAAGCTAGGTTTATAAATTATTAATTTGTAGCGCTTAACGACACGCTATCATGTGTCGACCGTTGTCTTCGTGGGGGAAGCTAGTACTAGGTTGCAGGGTAGTAAACCCCCTAAGCTTAGTGACCCAGGTACCTTTTCTATCCCCTGCTCAATCGGTAAGTTTGTGGTCCGAAATGCCTTATGTGACCTAGGAGCCAGCGTGAGTGTCCTACCTTACTCTCTGTACCAAAAGATGAACTTGTCAGCTTTGGGACCCACTCACATTACCTTGCAAATGGCTGACCGTTCCGTTAAGCGTCCCTTGGGTATCCTACAAGACGTCCCAGTACAGGTTGGAAAGTTCTTTATCCCTGTCGACTTTGTAGTGCTTGATATGCCCGAGGATGTCCACATTCCCATTATTTTAGGGAGACCCTTCCTGCACACTGCTGGTGCAGTTATTGACGTGGGCAACAAGACATTAGCTTTTACGGTGGGGGGTGAAAAGCTCACTTTTACGCATTCTGATACCCCGCGGTCCCCTATGCGTCTAGAGTCAGTTTGTTCTGTTAATGCTATACCTCCGTCTCACACTCCTGGAGACACTTTGGAGGTCGTTTCTGTTGTCTCCCCGTGTGCAGGTTCTTTACAGGATGGCTACAAGGCTGGTTTGGGGGAGAGGAAATTGCTTGAAACCGATCTGTTTGACGCTAGCGACGGAGGAGTCCACCCCACGGTTGAGTCGCTTGGAGCACAAGGGCGTTTTGGAGAGCCCTTTCGTGATCGAGGACCTACGGTGATGGACTATGCTGCGCTGCCTCGAGAAGGAGTTATACGGCGAACAACTGCTGTTTCGCCGAGTGAAGCTGCTGCGAATGGCCAACATCCTTGGCCTAATCTGACGCGATTTTGAAAGCCTTGAAGAGTCGTGCGGGACTATAAGCCAGCGCTTCCGGGAGGCAACCCGATGACGTTGTATTTTGATTGCACATTGTACTTTTGTTTGGTTTGTTTTTGTTGACACTTTACGTTATTTGAGCGCGCGAGGAAGAGGGTATTATTTTCTGATTTTAGCGCGCAGGTACTTATGGACCTTTGGCCTCAGTATTTTTGAGAAGACGCTACGAGGGAGCATCCCGGCCGGCCGGCCGGCCGCCGGTCTGGACCGGCTGGTGTGCTCAGCTGCTTCGTTTTGTTGTTTCTTGCGTGCTACTCCGAAGTACTTCATAGCTGGACTGAATTGGACGCATATACGTGGATTTATAGCCGCACTCTATGCTTCGCTTCGGTTTGGGGGAGCTCCGTCTTGATAATGTGAGCCTTCATTACCCTCCTTCCTCGTTTTATTTTCCTTACCCCGTATATTATATGTCCTTATCTGCTGTTGTGGTTGTGCTGTTTTCCACATTGAGGACAATGTGCGATTCTGGTTTGGGGGAGGGAAGCGCTTTCGCGCTTTTCATTTTGCATTTTTCGTTTTTGTGTGCATTTATTTAAAAATCCTTAAAAATTTAAAAAAAAAATTCAAAAAACACAAAAATACGAGTATTTTTGGCTTGACTTGTCCAGTTTGGAGAATTGATTAGTGTCCTTATTTTGATCTTTAGCATCTCTGAGTTGAAAATCTATCGTCGTAGCTTGCACTGTATGTTTGTTTCCTATTAATAGATTGCGAGCCTCAAACACTAGCCCACTTGTATCTGCTTAATTCTTATCGTTCTTCGCTCTTTTACTTTCGGTATTGGTATTCAAGTGAGGCATGGTTTGTGGAATGATTGGAATGTTGGAATGTGGTTTGTTTGGAAAGATCATATAATGTTGGAGCAATGCTTCGATGCTTTCGGAGGGGACTCATTGAGTTGAGTAACCACAGTGGCCATGAATTTGGCTGCGACCGAGAGTATGAGCAATGATTTAACCCTTAAGGAAATATGTGTACCCAAGCGCGATCTTTACCGAGTGAATGTCAAGCTAAACGGTATTACATGCGAGGGATGCTCCACATTTGCAAAAGAAAAAAAGAAAAGAAAGAAAAAAAAAAGAATGGATTGTGGAAAGAGAAAGGTGGAACGGAAAGTGGTTGTTCGGTTGGCCTTGCTTGAATTTAATTATCCTTTATCGTTAGTTTTATTGCGAAAGCGTTGGAGGCTAGTAATACGATGTGGTGTGAATGGTTGAGACTTGTGCTCTATTTTCGGTGAAATAGGCTATGGTTTGTAAGTTTATGTGCATAGGTCGTCAACTTTGAGATTCTAACGTGATAAGTTCGTGTCACTTAGATTTTCTCCGACGCTGTTTGCTTGAGGACAAGCAAAGGTTTGGTTTGGGGGAGTTTGATACATGTTATTTATATACGTTTTACGTCCTCGGTTCAGTAGCATTTAGCTTATATTTACTCGTGATTATTGCTAGTTTATGAGCTATTTGTTATATTTCTCGATACTGCTGCCTTTCATTTACATTTAGCAGGTTTTGGTGGTTTTGAGCCAAAACCCGAGACAATTGGAGCATTACGAGAATCGAGACGACGGGACCAAGCTCGAGCGCGAACGAGAGCTCGGGAAAACAAACCCAAGACCAAAGATAAGAAGGCCACACGAGTAGACAAGGCCCAAAAACAAGAGAATGAAGTGAAATGGGCCAAGGATTGATGAGCACAAGAGGCGGCCCAAATGGATGAGTCAGGCCGGTCTGGCCGACCGGCAGTCGGCCGGCCGGCTCTGAGGTCTAGTTTGACGGGTTTTGTTTTATTTCGTGATTAATTAATTGGGAAACTATATATATACTTTTTAGGTCGGATATGTAGTTTTCTTATGCTTTATTTTACTTAGTTTAGTTCCTGCTTAGTTTATTTTCTCTCTCTTTTCAACTCTAAAACTTTAGTTTAGTTTTCAAGTTCGATTTACTTTGTAACCGCCGGTACTCTACTTTAATCCAGGTTTATTTTAATCTTTATTGTTTATTCATCATGTTTACTCCAATTGATTTTATTGCTTTGATTATTGTTATGAGTAGCTAAATCCCCTATTAGGGTTTAGGGGAACTTGTGATATTTGGTTCAGGAACATGTTTTAGGATTAAACTGGTTGAATAAATTGTGCACTTGATTTCTTTCTACGCGTTTTATGCCAATTGAATTAGGATTATTTCGCCTGATCAACGATTTGTCTGAGTTTAATTGAACCTGAGTAAGTTTTAATTTAAGATCGAAAGCCGAGTTAAAACTAGACTTACGCGAGATTGATAAGTTGAATTTAGTAAGTTGCGAGAGCCCGCTAAATTTGCTTAAGGCTAAAATTGACTCGAGAGAGCGTTTTATAAACCTAATCATTTGCACAGTTTATCGCTTCCTTCTTATAAATTTGAGTTCCTGAATCATTGTCATAATGAACCTGAAGCCCTAGTCCTCCCCTTTATTGATTTATACTTATCTTGCCTTTTGCCTTAGTTCTAGTTCAAACCAACCCTTTTTCACACCCGAGTTAAACCTGTTTACTCCGACTTTAGCTTATAACTGCTCCGTTTCTCTGTGGATACGATCCTACTTACTGCTAGCTGCTGTTAGTTGTCTGTCTAGGTTATTTTGATTGAGGCGTGACGACTTAGCCTTATCACCCATTTATTACCAAGCATTTTCAAACCCGAGAGTGGTAACCCATTCTCGTCGACCTCTTCTCAGAAACAAATCTAGCGGCTCACGGCTGCTTAACATCTCTCTCAAAAAAACATCTTCGAAATCCACCATTCAAATGGCCTATCGCCATTTTAATCCAAATATCTCTTTGGGAATGAACTAGCATCATCCCCTGGATCCTTCACGGTTAGACCAAGTGGCTCATATTCGCCTTAATCTAACCCTCTTTCAAACCAAATGTATGAAAACGAACATAACCGTCTTCATCACATTTTCAAACATCCTCGATTCGATAGTCTATCGCTACTCTGAATTGACTCACGTTTTCATCAATCCAATGACAAGCCTATAACGACACACCGTCAACACGGGCTTATTGGATTCGATCTCAAAACACCTTTCACATCGGGCCAAAATGTGACAACGCATTTTTGCTCAACAAAACATCCTGCTTTTCGCCGAAAGCAAAACTTTTGTAAAATCAAAGTCGAATCTACGTATACGTGAACTGAGTCCCGACGCAAGCATCAACCACATCCGAGACACGTGCGTCTCGAGCACCCAGCAAAGTATCCATCAAGGCGCCACCGACTATCTCGCGGATCTCCTCATGAAATTCGAGTCTTTTCAATACGGGTCGAGTTTTTAAGCTTCGAGTCAATCTTTGTCAGTCTAGGGTAATCGAGTCTTCGACGTACGACATTTTAACAAATCGATAAAGGAATAAGTTTGCCAACAACCCAGCTTCCTTTTTACCCACAAAACTCATTCTACACCGACATACATTGCATCCCAGGAATAGCTATCCTAAGGAGGTCTAGGCCAGGTACAAAGGTTCAAGACAACAACCAAATCAAAGGAACAAAGACAAGAAAGCTTCCGACGACTAAACATCTAAGGTCCGGTAGCCAACTCGTGATCCACTACTCCGCTACTTTTGGAGGAGGATCCAATAATTTGGAGCTCCACAGTGATCATGAATTTGATCGCGATCAAAAGTACGAGTATTCCTGGATCGCCCTCCGCATACTTGATCGCGTGCCTAATAAGCAAACGAACTTGTCAGAGGAGCCCGGCGTGATAGACACACGATCATAAGCGACCACCGAGCCGCAGAGTTTAGCAAGGTTCGAGCTCAAGCCCAAGCCAGACAGGGCGTGAGATATTCTCAAATCAAACGAGAATACAAGGAACAAAGATCAAAAACCAAAATCACCAAAAGTAAAAGGTCTCAAAAGCTCCGAAACAAGGGCAAAACAACTAAGCGAAAAGCTTAGAAGTCAAAGCTTAAGAAGTCAAAAGCTTAAGAAGTCAAAAGCCAAGAAGTCAAAAGCTTAGAAGTCAAAAGCTTAAGAAGTCACAAGCTTAGAAATCAATAAGCAAGGGGGCCGAAGCCACCAAAGGGCAAGAAGTACCGAAGCCCAGAAGCAAGTAGCCAAGTCTTCGAAATTCCAAATTGAAGACCCACTAGAAGCAACAAACAGCCTAGATCAACTGAGGAGAACCCACCCTTAGGATGCAATGTATCGAGGTTAAACACATAACACATTTCATGGACCGGCGGGTCCTTAAACACGCACCTTTTTACAAAAACACACCTAATGGACCAGCGGATCCTTAAACACGTACCTTTCCACAAAAATACAACTTTTGGGCCGGCATGCCCTTAAACGTGCTCTTTGGAACTACGCTAGGTTTGATTCCGTACCCACGGATACGTAGGCCGCTCTCCCGAGCTCGACCAACCTTTTACAAGAATCCACAAAATATTCCCCGTCCAAAGCTCCCCAAGCTAAGGATGTGTCCACAAAAATCCACAAAATATTCCCCGTCCAAAGCTTTCCATGCTAAGGACGTGTCCACAAAAATTCACAAAAATCATAGGCAAACCGTTTCTTTATCGATGCGTCTAAAACAAATGCGTCAAGGCAAAGTTGTCATAGACCTAGGAGTAGTACTCTGCTTTTTAGTCTAACTCTGTTTTGCAGGTACAACGGCATCCTACCGCAAGCACCACTGGGGGCTCCAACGACGCACGTGTTCCCAAATGTGACATCCATGCAACCGTCGAGTCTCAAGTCACGCATACGATTCGTCTCTATCTTGCAAACTTTTCGGCACTTTAAGCATTCCATGAACATCGACTCATACATCGAGTCAATTCTCTTCCAATCAAACAATTTAGCGACATTTAAACCGCTCCTTTCAAAACTTTTCAGTCTTGAAAACACTCCCACGAGGCGACACACTCTTTTCAAACATGCAAGAGGCAATGCACCCTCAAAATAGCTAATCACCTTTCAAAATTAACTCAATACTCGAGTTAATATAAAAGCACTTTGCACTTCACTTTCGCAAAAACACCCTTTCGCACAAGCAAAATGTGTCTTTCGAAAATGCATCTAAAATCTTTTCCAAAATTAAGCTCAACACTCGAGTTAACACGTTTTGAGCGAAAGCGCTATCGAACTACGCCGGTTTGATTCCACATTCGTGGATACGTAGGCAGCTTACGCAAAGCACAACCGAATCAAGCACTACATCCCACTCCGTGTTGTCATGAGATTCCACCGAATTCTCATCCTCGACAACTGGGGGCTTTTCAACCTTTGCACTCAAGTGACCTTCCACGGTCTTTACAACTCTGGCTCAAACTTACAACGTCAAAACACCCTTTCATCTTGCATGAAGCCTTACAACCGATATTTCAAGCGTTCATTTTTAAAGCTCATTTCGACAACTAAAATGAATCTTTCACAAAAATGATTTTTCAACAAAAGCATTTTTATCCAAACATCCCAATCGGGAATCATTTCACTTTCAAACCCGAGCCTACTAACTACGCAGGTCCACGGAAGCACAACACAACACAAAAGCAAAAGACGACAAGAGCAACTTCAAGTTCGACAAGCGCGTTCTTCTCCATTTTGCTTTAATTTCAATCAAATTATAGGCAAACTACGGGGGACATTTCAAAAACAAACACCATACTTTTCATTTTGCCTCATGTTTCAACCAAACTGAGACAAACTCGAGGGGGTAACCCAAAAACTCCTCCTCCTAATGCACATCCCATTACACTTTGACTCAGTTTTCATTCAAAACTTAGTCAAACTCGAGGGGGTAATCCAAAAACTCTCCCTAAAGCAAATACATCCTACACTTCACTTTGACTCAGTTTTCATTCAAAACTTAGTCAAACTCGAGGGGGTAATCCAAAAACTCTCCGTAAAGCAAATACATCCTACACTTCACTTTGACTCAGTTTTCATTCAAAACTCAGTCAAACTCGAGTGGGTAATCCAAAACACCTTCTCCCAAGCACATCCTTCACTACACTTTGACTTAGTTTCCATACAAAACTTAGCCAAACTCAAGGGGGTAATACAAAAACACCCCTATCCTAATACAACCCATAGCCTTTCACTTAGTTTGACTATCGTTATACATTATAACTCAGTCAAACTGGGGTCTCACATACACCCACCTCAAACGAAAAATCGGACAATTTTTCGCATTTTTCAGCTCCTCGGGCATATCAACAACGATCTCAAGAGCATAAACACCCATATCAACACACACATCTACGGTTGAACGACACCTCCAAAACCGCTACAAACACGAGCATGCACGCTAAAAGCATAACACTTTCATGTGCGCATCAATCAACAACCACCCGAACGTAGGTCCAAGCACCAAGCACCCTAACATGTCCAATAAGCATCCCAAGCACCATGCATTCCAAGTCCGAGAGGCATGTATCACGTGAATCCAAACGAATCACCAGATACCACGTCTCATGGTCAAAGCAAGCAAAATGAAGATTTCGGAAGACGATCGCAGAATTCAAATTATTCCGGATTTGAAGCCGTGACATGTGTGAATGAGTTCAAGCTTGAAGTCGCCAATTGATAAGAGATTCCCCGGAAGAATCACTAGTCAACAAGGCAATTTCTGAGGCATGTTTCGTTCCACGTTTTCTCCCCATTATTCTTCATACACGCAAGCTTTCATGGTTAAGGCGTCACCTACAGTCCGCCATACTCGTGTACTAAGCACTTAATACACGGTACAGAAGCAGAAGCACAAACACTCTTCACGAGTTCTCACCTCTTTTACACATCCCTACGGAGTATTACTTCCTCCCCATGAAGTCCACACACTTGTACAAGTATCCCTAAAGGAGTCCTTAATGCATCAACACCCCACAACAAGTCTCAAAGCAATTAACACGTATACTCCTCGCGAGTCCCTTGTAAACATCATATTCCCAAGCAGAAAACCAACGCATACAATAACATTTACACATACACTCCACAAAACGAGTCCAAACACAAACATTCTACACAGACATCTGCACCAAACACGCAACTATAAATACACCTACGCTCCTCGGCGAGACCATGCATATACACCCTTCCTCGGCGAACCAGCACTCCTCCAACGGATACTACACTAGCACCTACACTCCTCGGCGAGTTCAAACACAAGCATTCTACAAAACACGTCCAAGCACGAGCATTATACAAATACACATGCACTCCTATGCGAGACCAAGCATTCACAACCACATATGCACTCCTACGTAAGACTATACAATTACAATTCAGCACACGCACTCTTCGGCGAGACACTACACTACACCTATGCTCCTCGGCGAGACCCAGCATCAACAACAACATCAACAACAACATCAACAACTAAGATCAAGAATTCAGATCAAAGAATAAAGAAGAGCGACAACATTAGCAACACTACGCAGCAGCAACAAGCATAGCAACGGTATTCAGCAGGCAGGCATGCCCTCATAGTATGCGCGGACCGCCACGTCCTTAAAATGCGCACGTCCCGCCCTGGATAGCCCGGTTCGAAGTCCTCGCCTCACCCATGGGCACATGCTTCGTTCCGCTGACGATATCGAGACTGTAATGGTCCGGATATGGTCGTGGAGTTTGACTAACGCTCTAGTCCGAGATCAGTCAAACTGGGGGCTCTGTAGATACCCATATCCGTACCCTCCCAAACAAAACCCTGTGATGTAACACAGACTTTTATTACGCATGTTTTAACGTTAACTTAAACGGTTCTAACTATGTCGAATTCATATTAAGTCGTTTGAAATGTTAAAATGAGTCGGGTCGCTTTACATCACGCTTAAATAAATGTTCAATCGTCCATTTAGAGTCTAGCTTGGACCGTGTCCCGCTTCGTCTGGCAGGAGCTTCGCATTCGCATTACAATTGGCCTTTTACATTAACGAGGCCCAATTCAGCATTCCTAAATTCCTTACATTTAGGCCCAGTAGCTAAAACCGCTATTTAGCACCCTCCTTTGAGAAATACGACCTCACGGATCATCTTATTTCACAAAATCTATGCAAATACACCCTTTTCACATTTTCGGGTCTCGGGCCCAAAACCGAGCCCAAATACATTCTTGGCCCGCTTCCCAAGGACCATGAAATCACACACAAACCTTCTAGTAGGTCATACTTGATCTACTTGGAGCACAAGCAAAGAGATATTGTCGAATATTTCCAAGATTTGGCAATCCGGATTAAGGAAATACGAAATCACAGAATTAAAACCATACCACCAAATCAAAACAGCCTATGCGGCTCAGGGTACAAACCGCATAAGGCTATGCGGTTTGCCCCCCAAACCGCATAAGCCTATGCGGCTCCCTGGTGTGGCTTTTTCCCCTGTCTTTCCTAATTTCTCTCGGCTATTCTCCTATATATACCCTCCTATGCACGACCTATTCACATAAGTTTTCCACACAAGAAAACCTCTCTTCTCATAACCTCTCTTCCTAGGTTTAGTGCCCACATGGGTCCCACAAAATATACTGTCTAGCACGGTATACACACAAATACATCCATAAAAGCCTCAAGCACTCAAATCCTTGAGTTCAACACACCATCCCGTGTTGAATTCATCCTCCTTTTTAGTTCAAGAAGCGAAGCTCTGCCGGATCTGAAGCGTCAGGACAAGGTAGGTACCGATCTACTTGGATCAAAGCTTTTCTTATTTTCTGTGGATTAACAAAGGGGACTACACTTTAGCGCCTCCCGGCTTTGGCACCGAGCGCGCTTGCATTCCAAGTGTTCTTATTACTTCGGGTACACTCCATATCCGATGACACGCTAAAGTCGCATAAGCAACCGACCCTTTAAAATAAACCAATGGACAATTGAACTTTATTTTAATTGTATGCATCTTGCACCTTCTTATTTTGCATTAAAATCAACTTAAACAATGAATTCGACCTTTAACTGAACCGTTTTCGTTAACAAGTTAAACATGCTAAACTGAGGGTTTTAAACTATCTTTTTGCATCTGCATCTGCATCTGCATCTGCATTCTTTTACAATCTTTTCGCACTTGTACGTAGCGATAACATTAGCTCAAATATCATCTTACATGGATTGTTCTAGGTCAGTAGAGGCTATTTTTACATAGGCTTTTCTAAAAGGTTTTCATAAATCATTAATTGAATTAATCTTTAGTTAAGTACCCTCACCCCGAATCCAATCTGGTGTCGGCGTGCTTCGAAATCTAAGACATGTTTTTAGCTTAAGACATGATAGCAGGTTCCTAATTTCCGCGATAATTAGGTGGTGACTCCCAACAGTTTTAGAAGGTTTTTCTAACTTAATCTCTCTACTTTAGTACGCCCTTATGCAAGACGCCGAGTTGGGTCCCTCGTCGATCCCGGGTTCCACACTTAGTCTCACACTAATTTAATGTGAATTACGGTAATGAGATACTATTATTGATTGAGATGATTTATGAATACGTTAATTTATAGTAAATCATGAATCCATGATATTCTAGATTACATAAATTAGGTAACATAATATAATCAAATATCTAGGAAAAATTATCTTCCTCTCATAATTCACAACATTCCTCAAACTTATGCTAATTTACTAAAAATTTTATGAATTTGTACAAAACAAAATAATAAAGTTTCATCTTCGATCTTCATCTTTGCAAAGTTGGTTAAAAATGTGTGTATAGGACGTCAGACCATTTTGGTTCCGTATAGGACTCGTCAGACAACTATTAAATGTGTATAAGACACGCTAGACAACTTTATGTGCGTACAGAACTCACCAAACGACTTTATGTGCGTATAGGACTTGCCTGACAATTTCGCCAGTAAATATTACTCCGTATTGCATAACTCGCAAGTAAAGTTGTACCACCTTGCACAAAATTGAAGAATTTGAATAAAAGAAAAGATAATTTGAAATTGGGTGTTTTATTCGACTTAATTGAAATAAAATCAAGGAATTTTTGGAAATTTGATTAAAAAATTTGTAAGTTTAATTGAATTGTTGCAATAAATTTTCCGCCGGTGGGAATCATTGATAATATCAGAAATATAGTAAACCATGGTGTTCAAAATCTACGTAATCTACGGTATTACATTGTCATATAAAACTTTACTTTTAGTCTATACCTTTTTCTTTTCTTGTTTTCTATTCATCACTTTTCCTAACTCAATTCATCAATTTTGTACCCCTAATTATTTTTTCTTATTTATCTTTTGAAATTTTGTTCATCAATTTTTGCATCATTTTTAATAATGAAGGTTAATTTATTAATATAATCAAGTTGTAACAATTAACAAATTGTTAATGTGAATTAGTACTCAGTTGTATAAATGGGTAGTAACAACTAACTAAAAAAAAAAAAGTACGCCTACGATGAAATATTTGAGGTTATGGTAAAATAATGTTAGGCGTGAAAATTTAACGTTATGAATTTTCTTTTATATAATTAATATAGATTAGATACCATAATTCTTAGGGTTAATCGCCAATTACAGCCTTCAAAATGCACGATTTTTGAAATTACAGCCCTTTAAAAAAAGTTAATCAATTACAGCCATATTTTTGGGGTCTCTTTTTAAATTGCGACCTCACCTAATCTCAGGTGAAAAAAAGAAGAACCTGACCGTTTTGCCCTTCACTAAAGATACATGTGCCTATTCAATTTCTTTGTTTAATCCCTCCCCCTCAGCCTCATCTCCTTCCTCCTTTCATTTACTCTCTCTCTCCTCCTTTCATTTTCTTGAGCTTCTCTAACCACAAATTTTTTAATTTCTTGTCACTTTCTGACTCAGTGAGTCATCAATTATAGGGTTGCTCAGAAAGAGAGCATCTTCTTCTTCACTTTTTTGGTTTTCTGCACCGAAAAGGTATTGTTTACTAATTTTATTTTTTTTTGTTTTGTAAATTTGGTTGCTTTATTTAAAAAGTGAGTAACTTGTTTTATATTGCATGTTATGTGAAACACTCACTCATTTTTGCTATTAATCGCCCAATTTTTTTGATTTATGTGAAACCCTAATTTTTCTAATAATAAAAAACATAAATTTTGTTGCTTTTTTTAGCTAATTATTTGTAAAAGTAGGCATTGCATGTCATTAATTGTGTGAAATTGAATTGATGTGCAGCAATGGTGCCTGATTTCCTCACCACAATTGGGTTCCCACAAAAGTAAGGGCATGTCTTCGAAGTATTATTCCAACTACCACAACTTTGATCAGACATTGAAAATTTGCTTTAAGATTTGAAGGAAAAAAGAAGGGAAAAAAATCGATTTCAGAGGACAAAAATCCAATTCAAACCCAGAAATTCAAATCCAACAATGAACCCTAACTTCAGAGGAACAAATCTGATTTTCCAATTTTTAATCACAAAATAGTGAAGGAAAGAGTTGAAAATATATATAAGATATGAGAAAGGGTATTTTCGTCAAGAAAAACTCTGATTTGGGGGGAAATTTGAATTCTATCACGTTTAAACATATTTTTATTGCCGGAGCTCCGTTTTGTATGTGATTTACAAACGGAGCAAAATATGTGGCTGTAATTGATTAAAAAATTTTAAAAGGGCTGTAATTTACAATTTTTCCTAATTCTTAACATGTTTACTCTAGTTATTTTAACCCTTTAATTAAGTTAGAAATTTTTATTATTCTTTGTAATTAATGGCTTGCGGATACCTGCCATCCTTCGGGATGACTTACCTGGCACATGTGGTTTGCAGGGTATTGCAAGTGCCCGGGGGGAACCAACCCCTCGTTACCAAAAAAAAAAAAATTATTAGAGAGAAA
Source organism: Dianthus caryophyllus (assembly GCA_023091065.1). NCBI lineage: Eukaryota > Viridiplantae > Streptophyta > Magnoliopsida > Caryophyllales > Caryophyllaceae > Dianthus > Dianthus caryophyllus. The sequence continues at coordinate 29,795,542 of CM041519.1, forward strand.
TAAATCATATGATATATTATCAGAATATACCATATAATATAATATATTATTAGCTTATAGAATAAGTTAGAGATTTCAGGTTTAGGTTTCCTATTGTTTTAAAGTATTATAAATACTTTACCTATGTTAGGTTATTGAGAACAACTATTCATAATAAATCTTCCTTTATTAAGTCCTTCTCTTTTATATATCTTATCAAATATTGTCATGATCATGTTTGATTTGTCTTTGAAAGTAGAATAAATATATGAAATTTTCATACTTTTATGTATAATTAGATACAGGCTCAATCGGCACTTCCTACCTTATGTAAATTTTCACCACTTATCACCTTTTATAATAATTTTTTTTTTTTTTTTTTGAAATTACTATTATAATAATTTACTCATTTTTCAAAAATTGGTACCTGGTCACATTTCAAGTGACTTAAGTAATGAAATGTTTATACTACTATTGAATAAGTATATCCCAAACCTTATTCGTTTCTTACTTAGGGTTCATTTGGGATGAAGGTAATTAATATTTTTTTTTTTTTTTTTTTGATGACGAGGGGGTTGAGTCCCCCCGGGCACATGCACTCCCGCACCACCACATGTACCATGTAAGCCACCCCTGACGGGGGCTGCGGTGGCCAAGTGGGGAAATTGGTTCCAGGTGGGATTTGATCCTGGGACCTCACACAATTTGTTGCACCTTCCAGGTTAACCCAAATTCCACCTGGGCAACCACCACTTGGTAATTATTACGGGAATAATTAGACAAAAATATTAGAGGAAATAGAGGGTTGATAGTGGATGCAAATTAAATGGTGGAAAAAAAGAAGATGGGGTAGGAATAATTAACTCCATATGGGGGTAATGAATTACTTAGGGGCAGCCAGTCAGCCACATTTTCACTACTCCAATGTACTAAGCCACTTTAATTGTTGGTTTTAAACAATTTTGCCCTTTAAGTTTTAGCATGCTTTTTTAAGTGGAAACCTGCACACAATGGTAATTCAGTCCATTTGCAAAACAAATCCCTTGGCTCATCTACTTTTATCTGTGGAATCATGCCTACTCTTACTTATAGGGGAGGTGATTAATTATTCCTCCCTAATAGAGCAAATTTTGTACTATGGACGGGACTTAGAAAACAATAATAAGCGAAACCGTCCTTTATGAATGTTAAATGTTTGGCGCTCAAATGGATAGAGAACGGTTATGATTAACAACCATACTCTTATACATATAAAGAGAAGGGTTGATCAACTAACCCGTCCTCTTTGCTTAAGTTATAAAAGACGTGTTTAATAGAGGACGGTTACACCTTAAAACTGTTCTCGTATATGAAATGAAGAGTTCAACAATTTAATACGGAGTATCTATTCATTTATCAGTTGCCTTCATTGTCTCCTAAAAACCCTAGAAGCCTCTATCCTCCCTAAAAACTAAAGCCGCCACCACGACGCCGGTTGAGATCCATAGCTTGCACCACCACCACCTGATGGCCTCAGCTCACCCTACTCACTTACCGGTAAATACCTTTTGTATTGGATTGCTTGAGTACTTTGAAATCGGTTTATAAATGTGAACTAGTGATGCGACCCGTGATATTCACGGGGCCGCTTTAAAATTTTTATTACATTCATGTTTACCAATTAAGTATTATATTCATCGGTCTTAATGATACGTTATATTTACCTTTAAACATGTACATAGTACACATGTGTAAAGTGTAATCTCATGAGTTAACATTATACTTCGAATAATTATTTTTAATAAAAATCTTCTTTTGCGTATTGTGAGCAAGTACGAAGCTTTTAAAGCCGCTAAAGCACTTAAGATAAAAACTACAGTAACATTCTTTTTACTAAAAAATATTTGCTGTGAGAATTAATGTAACAATAACTAATATTTTTAAGGTAAAAATTCAACAGATTATTTCAACCTTTTGGATATTATCATGCACATTTTAGAAAATTCGTATCTATATTTGTTATCAAAATATTTTCAATAAAAATATATTTGTGACATCTTAAATATCATTCTGATCCAAATAACTGTAGTAAAATGATAATATTGGGACTGTAAAAAAAATAAATGAGAAGAACGGCTACTACTAAAAAGGCACGTGAAAAAAAAAAAAAAAATTCCTCATTGAAGACAAACTCTTTCCGTCTCAACTTTAAATAGGATTATATTACCATTTTATACTAAAATTAGTGATGCGACCTGTGAAATTCACGGAGCGGTTATAAATTTAGTTTTTTTTTGATAATAATAATTCATTAACAAAACATCAAACGACAATTACAACGAATATGTTAAATCGAATAACAAATCTAACGATAATCAAAGTACAAATTTCTCTTATAGAATTAAAGATCTCAAACCCTAATTTGACAATTCGGCACAACCTCGTATCGCTATCTTCATGTAGCCTTTGAGGGGATCCTTCAATTCGAATAACCATGGTAGAGAAACAGCCTTGCTCCGTTGATTGTTGACGATTAACTTGTATCCATTGAACTATCATCCAACGAGTTATCAAAGAACCATTATATTGATAAATAACAAACCAAAAACACCCCATAAAGAGGTACTGAAAAAATCCTACAAAGAGAAACTGAAAACTCTCACCAAAGGAGAGACTTTTATTAAGATAATAATAGAAAAACATATGATATCAAAGATTAATTCAGTTTGGGGCTTACCATTGACAATTGGATGTCATGTCAATGGAGCCCCGAATTATTAAAATGGAAAAAGGTTATAAATTTAGTTTTGAGTTTGAATTATTGTTTTTGTTTTTATTTTGTTTGTACAGTGTCGAAACACTGTCTCATGGCATATTGTGTCTTGGGATTCTTGCCATGAGAATGGTTGTATATCCCAACTTTTAGAATTAGGATCCTCTCCATTTCTTAAAATAAGAAATGGAGGATCCATTTCCTCACACAAATAATTAAAAAATTATTATTTTCAACTTTTTGGTACTTTTAGGGAGGTAGCAGTAGCAGTTAGATCGTTTTGGAATCAATCTTAATCGTTAATTGGTAATGGAGAGGGGTAATGGAGAGGAGGAAATGGAGAGAATCCTCTTTCCAATTTTTAATGTCAGTAGTTTCCTTGCAATTTTGAAAGCACATTGTTGGAGCTGAATTGCACCAAGGATAAACTATGTCTTGTCTCTAGGTCAAAATTCGAAACTTAATGTAGATTCGCTTGGATCGCTAGCTTTTGGCACGCATGAGATTGTAAGCAATTACATTCAAACACAATGATCATCAACGTAGATACACAAAGTACACATGTAAACAGCTGAAGTACAAATTTATAGAAAACATCTTTTAGTCGTAGACTAGACCCTATTCTTTTAGACTTGATTTCAGCGTAGTTCAAATAGGTCCAAAGCTTATCTCTAAAGAGTCCCAAAAACAGAGCCTTATCCCTCCTTAAACGACAGATTTTTCCCCAGTTAGTTGTCGTTCATTTTTTTCCAGTCATAAAAATAAACCTAACTACGAGTTCTAATGCGATATCTGATAAAGACACTCATTACCGCTAGCCTGCTTTCTTATCAATGACTTACCTTCACTTAGCTGTTTTTCCCTAGTTTCTCTCTTCAAGTAATTTTAGCTTTGATTTAACTCCAGTTGATTCAGCTTCAAGTGACTTTCAATGGCAACTCTCTCCTACACAAAAAAGCAAGTAATATTTTTTTTTTTCTCAGGCAAAACTCCGTCTACGATCAGCAGTACAGAAACAAATACTCCGTAAGTGTTAAGGCTCTTTGAGTCTATTCTTTTGGACTTAATTTTTAGGTCCATTTACTTGACTTAAGTTTAGATAAGTTCAAAAATTTTCAGTAAATAAAATTTAGCTCGAGATTCGCAGTATTTTCCATTACTTCGGCATTCAAAATTGTGTATTGATATAGATATTAAAAGCAATTATGTCAGCAAACAATTAATGAAAAAAACCCGAACCTATCACGGAATAATATTTATTAAAACTCGACGACCAGTGAGTCCTGATAACAGGGTAACATTAGGTTTAATATTTTTATTGTGCTTTAAAACCAAAATTTTAACAGGGGATAAAGATTTACCAATTTGCGCCAACAAAAGTAATGCATCTCTATTATACGGTTTTAGTAAAAGCGACAACAGCATAAACAGTAACAATAAAGCAACATAAACAGCAACAACAACTCAACGACATTAACATTGATAGTAGCAATAATAGCAACACAAACAGTACAGAAGGCATGTATCATATGTATACCAGCGCATTTCATATGAGTCCATACACATTTTCTTACCGAGCATTGCAGCTTAAGGAATGTCTAGTTTAAGCGTAGAAAAAGCTGGTAACGTACCATGAGAGTGGTCGTTTCATGTGTCCCCCTAGAACTCATCATACGATGCTCCGAAGTATTGAGTGATTTTTCTTAGACTCTCATCACAAAATAACTAATAGAATCACCCCAGATGTTGATTTTCATGAGCATTAGAATATTACCTTCATTCCTTTGGATTAGTGAACTTTCATCCGTGAACCATGACTAAAGTGATCTTCATTAATGCACCTAGGGATGGAAAACACGCACATATATTAGACGAACTTAAACCCTTTATAGAATTTCTTTTGATATACAACATGCATTTTTATATGCTCTGTCGACAGATAGCGTAACAAAATATTGCATAGTACTGCTTACTTTTCACTAAAGCACTTCACTACATTAAAATTTTCACCTCATTTATAGAGTAGGCATCTGTTTTTTTTCAAGCGTAATGTATATTGAAACTCGACAACATCCTGTGATCCACAATCATATTCCAAACTAACCATTCTTTCCTTTTTCATTATTCCCATTTGATTTGGGTTAAATCTAACTATTATTGGTGAAATTTATAACGGAGTATTATTCGCACCAAGCATTCAAAATTTATATTGGAGTAATTGACAACTATTCAAGGTTGTATCGCAAGAGATTGGACCTCAATGACTCATTTTGAGATCAAGATTCAAACTGACACATATTGTACGGTATCGGTATCAAGTTTATGCGTGCGTCAACGGAAACATTGCAATAAACTTGCATAATATTTATAGGGGCCTTGACACTCCGGTGGGCAATTAAACGTTACGCTCAAACAAAGAGAATAAAAATAGCTATTCTACTGACAACGGAACATGACCCTCACCCGAAACAATATTTATATGTGCAAGCGCCGCGATAAATATCCAAAACAGAGAAATCAACCAGCCACTAACATGGTGAAGAATTATCTGAGTGATATTCAGATTTACAAAAAAAAAAAAAAAAAAAGGTACCAGACGACTATGGACGACGATGAAATGCGTAAAAAGGGAAGGGAGATAATTGTTCCATTAAGGCTTCTCGACGCTGCCTGTGTGCAAGAATCTATCTCCGTCTTCATCTATTTGGTTGAGCCCCATCTCCGTCTTAATCATTTTAGTTAGGCCTCCCATTTACTTCCTCCATTCCGTTTGATTCTATACGTTTGACCAAAACACGGTAATTAAGGTAAAAGAAAATCAAGTGGGGTAGATAATGGAATTACTTAAATACCCCTACTTTATTGTTTGCAAGTGGGTTGAGTGGGTATTAGTGAAGGGTATATTGGTCTTTTAGTTTAATAAAGTAGAGACTAAAATAGAAATGTATAGAATTGATTGGAATTTCCGAAAAAGGAATATGTATAGAATCAAATGGAATGGAGGAAGTATTATACTCCTTCTGTCTCAGTCATTTGTTTACAGTTTGACTTATTTCCCCTCACAAAAAAGTCAAACTGTAAACAATTCACTGAAACGGAGGGAGTAGCAATTAACCCGAACAACTATGCAACGTATATAAAAACAAAAGCATTTCAATAAACTCGCATAAGAATATAACATGGCACTTCACGCTCTAGCGGGGTTTTAGACATTACGCTGAATCTAAATTAATCAAAACAACTATTCTACTGACAACGAAGGACGATCCTGAATTTAGTTTACGGCTATGGCGGCCTGGAATTTTTTTCAGATGCGAAAAGCACCAGCCACTAACGGAGGACTATCTGTTGTGAGCCGGAGTATGACGAAGGCGCGACAACAACGACGAAACAGTTAATTTGTGACCTCCGATCCATATTGATTTGTAAGTTGAATCAACCAGCGAATTGAATTGAAAGCCTGTAATTTATTGCAAAGGAATTGAATGAGGGCTCTTGGTTTACTCATGGAATTGAATTTAAGAACAGAGGGGTATGAGTTTGATTTGGGAGTGTTATTGACGTGGCAAGTGTACAGTGATTAATTTTTTGTGACGTGGCAGCATGAGGGCTTAATTTAGGAGTGTTTTTTGGAAGGAATGTGTGAAGGATTTAATTTTTATAATCTTTATTCTACTAAAAGACGGTTTTCGCTGACATTGTAAATGCCACATGTCGCGATTCTGTGCATTTTTTTCCCGCCAAAACATAATGCTGACATCACTCTCCATATGACACATTTTTGAGTCTAGGTTCATTATGATTACCATTTCTCAATTATCAGGTTCATATTTATATTATATACAAAGTAATAAAAGTTAAGCTTTATTGATAATATATATTTATTCTAAATTCATTACTTTCTTATTTTAATATATTTTTTATTATATATCTATAATAAAATTAGAGTAATAAATAATTTAATCTATTAATTCGTTTATGAGTCCATATTTTAAAGATATAGCTAATATATTAAATAATTAGCTAGCTTTACCAGCTCTATATTCATTTCAAATTTATTACTTGCTTATTATACTTCTCATGCAATATTTTCTAATCAAAAATAAATGTTGAGCATAAAATCTACATATAAAAGTCTACAATAAGAAAATTTATGCACTTCATATATTTCAATTGTTTTTTAGAATCTTTGATTTTTCATTAAATTACTATTATATTGTTCTCATATTACTTTATTATATATATTTTATTAATTTTAAATAATATAAATCTATAACAACCGTGCATTGATGCACGGGATCTAAACTAGTATATATATATATATATATATATATAGAATATAGATATAGATATATAGATTAGAAATTACTTAATAGATGAATTTGGTCTTGAGTAGTTTGATATTAATGCTGAAATTACTCATATTAGTGAATACCTAATTGAGTTGAGAAGATCCCTTCATCTTCTTTCTCCCAAAAAAAACCCTTTTTCCCTTTTAATAATTCGGGGCTACTATTGACATCCAATTGTCAATGGTAAGCCCCAAAACTTAATTAATCTATGATATCATACGTTTTCTATTATTGTCTTAATAAAAGTCTCTCATTTGTCGAGAGTTTTCAGTTCCTCTTTGTAGGATTTTTTCAGTACCTCTTTGTGGGGTATTTTTGGTTTGTTATTTATCAATATAATGGTTCTTTGATAACTCGTTGGATGATAGTTCAATGGATACACGTTAATCGTCAACAATCAACGGAGCAAGGCGATTTCTCTACCATGGTCATTCGAATTGAAGGATTCCCTCAAATGCTACATGGTGATAGCAATACGAGGTTGTGCTGAATTGTCAAATTAGGGTTTGAGATCTTTCATTCTATAAGTGAAATTTGTACTTTGATTATCGTTAGATTTGTTTTTTTATTTAACATATTCGTTGTAATTGTTGTTTGATGTTTTGTTAATGAATTATTATTATCAAAAAAAAAAAAATGAGTTTAGAAAATGAAAATTTATGGTGGGTAATTTTAATCAGAGCAATTCCAAATTAACCTACATGCTATAAGGTGAAAATTTTTAGATTTGTCACCAAAAATATTGCCTTTTTGCTCATTTTCGTATTGTCATGGAGTAATTTTAGATTTTTCGTTGTTCAATTGGGCTATAATGTTAATTTTGGGGGTGTTATTTTGCATACGTACTTACTTTGGATGTTTTACAGGCTAACTTATTGATTTTGGTTGTTAATTGTTACTCTGTAGAACTTTTCAATATGGAAACATCATACATCCATTCTATGTCAATACAATCAATATATTGATGCTTCGTTGCTTGTTAGTATCATTTTTCATCTTTTGCTTCTCTTTTGAAGTTAGAATTTGTTCTCATTCATTTTAAATTAATTTGTTTCTAGTCATATCGCTATGGTCGTACCTATATTTTTTGCCTCTTATTATTATTATTTTTGACCTCTTAATTTAGTTTGAAAGAGGATACAAGGGGAATTGTAACAAAAAATTCATTATAGAGCTTGAATGTGATGTCGAAGTCGAACCCGTATGCGACAACCACTCATGAGGCCAATTGAACTGGTAAAAGGCGGTCTATCCTATTTAAGATATACGGAGTACATTCTTTTAATTCAATTTCAGTTTTGTATACTCATATTATGACTTTTATGTAAGGCTGCTCATGTTGTTCATATGTGGTTTGTTTTACATGCTCGAGTACATTCTTGAGTTGTATTCTATGAATGTGAAGTTAGTATTTGTGATATGAGCTTTTGAATTTTAATCAATGATGTGTGGTCTTTGGTATTTTCGAGTACTATTGTATTCCCTACTTGAATGTATGAATTTTAACCTTTGGATATTGTTGAACCTATACACTCCGTATCCTCTACTTCATTTCTAAAAGACTAACTGACCAGAAATCGTCTCACGTTTATTTAGCGTGAGGGGAATCAAATTCTATCAGTCCATGTTGAAAAAAAGATTATTGTGAGTACACTAACGTGCTGGTTCTATTAAGAAACAACGCAAAATTTTGTATTAAGAAACAACGCAGTTGAATACGATGTATGAAGTATATGTTTCAGAGATTTCATTTCTTTTCTTTTTGCAGTCGACTGATGACTTGGCATTTAAGTAGCAAATACAATAATTGTACATTGAAAGAAAACAAAAAATCCTAGATTGCAATGTGTTGTTCTTCAAAATTTGAGGTACTTTGAAGTTTCGATTATTGAGAAATTTCGGATATTTTTTTTTCTAGTTTAGTTTAGTTTTTATTTTTTGAGAGAATGTTAGATGCTTATTTATGTTGATCTGTTAGTAGACATCAGTAACATTGTGTTTTACAATGCTAACTTAGACGCTGTCATTGGTAATCGAACAAATGAGTAAAGTAGGTTTTCAGGTTGACTCTAGCTTTCCAGATATGGATATGAGCTAATCTATGAGCTTGTAAATAATACGGCTACATAGACCTTGTTGACATGACACAGGCTACGCCTTATCTTATATGGTATACGGTACACCTTCCTTATGGACTTCCTTGTGGATATGATGAATCTAATCTAAGCAAGCGGCCCCAGCGTAGCATTCGTCTCATACCAATAGTTATAGTTAGAGGAAGAAGAAGCATTTCCAACTAGAACTAGAGCTGTTTCATCCGAACAAGAAGCTTTGGCGTAGTTAGCGGAGGAAGTTCCAGTAGATCTTGCTTCAGAAGCCGAAGGCGAGGAGGGAAGAGAAGAGAGAACTATACAGATCAATAGCTAGGTAGAGGAAGTCCAAGAAGCAAGCTTTCCTCAACCAAGATACACATAAGGTATCGCTCAACGGCAATCCGACCACCTTCAAAAGAAGCAAGCATCCACTCGGCAGGGTCCCTCACGAGAAGGAGAGCATCTGGGATCTCCGGAAGAAGAAGAACTGGAAACGGGTTGGAACCTATTGTTGGGTCAAATCCTAAACTCTTTTTTTTTTTAATCCAGTATTAAACGCTTTCGAATTAGTCGATCGTGTAACTTAGAAGTTTGACTTATCATATATATTTATCAAACGAGCCAGGTTCCACTTCTACTGATGATGAGACTCCCTATGCTCTGGCTGCTCCAAGGGCGGAGCTGGCTCTAGTTACAGAAGGAGGGTTGTTGTTTCATTCTAATTATAAGCAGGGGAAAGAGAGGCCTAAGTCAGGCTTTCCAATATGAATTTTCCTATTTCACTCTTTCATTCGCTTGTTTGGACCCTTTCATCAAAGTGCCGCAAGGAATCTGAAGCCCAATAAATCAGTTAAAATTTCTCGCTTTAATGGATCTATCGTAATTGGGTTCAACAGCTGGATGAGACCTACTCTTAATCAAATTTTATTGGAGGATACGGTACTACCATCCGGATAAAGGGGGAATGAAATGCCTAAGAAAGATGCTACGTAAAAGGGGCTTGGGGCTTTTGAGAGACCTTCCCTGCGTTCGAGTGGACTGATTGATCGCACTGGATGCGCATCTTGGTTGGATGACCGGCCCTTGACCTTTTATTTGATATATGCACTAAGCATAAAGAAATTTCTAATTAGAATAAGAATATTATTTTAAGAGAACATTTAGTTTACACCAACAGCTTGACCATCATCAACCCCATCTTCGGCTGCGTCTTCGACTTTTTTTTATGCTGGATCTTCTACTGGGGCTGAGATTGTAACTGCTTGTCGAACCCTTATTGATCCCGCCTTTGGTTGCTTGCAGTTAAACTGGCTCCCTTGCAGTTAGGGTACCTATAAGTTAGGTGGTCCCGGATTGATTCTATAAGTAGGGATTCTTTTTATATTATAACTGGGACCCACCCCCACAATCAACAGCTGCAGCTGCCTCATCTTCTGAATCTCCTGAAACCACTGCATATGCCATGTCTGATACATCTGTTGAGGAAAAAAAGCCTCGTCCGAAACTTCGTCTTCTTCATCGACTGCGTCTTCTGAATTGACTTCGACTTAGTTTCCTTATATTCATAGATCTGACACGTCTTCCTCAGGATCTTCTCCTTCTGGCCCTTGCGCGTAAGTAGAGCTTTCCCTCCCGTCTGTATATGTAAGAAGAGTACCTGTGCGCGGCCTGTAACGTAACATTCATCCGCTCCGAAATCTGTGCCCACGGAGAACCCTTACGCCTTTACCTTAGCCTTATTATATTAGAGGGTGTCAACACTATTGCCATAAGTAATAATAACTAAGAAATTCTCTACCTTTCATTCACTCAATGGAGGTCTTTGAAAGCGCTAAAGCATAAGAAGCTTAGGGGTGTGCAGGAAGCACCCAGTAGTAGGTAGCAGACAGATAGGGGCAGGCATTCTTTTGACTTACCATAGTGTGGAACCCGGGATCGAGACGAGGGACCCAACTCGGCGTCTTGCTTAAGGGCGATTAGGATTAAAGGTTAAAAAAGATTAAGTTGGAAAAACCTTTAAGAACTGTTTGGAGTCGCCACCTAATTATCGCGGAAATTAGGAACCTGCTACCATGTTCTAAGCTAAAAACATATTCTTAGATTTTGGAGCACGCCGACACCCCTAGATCTAAGGCTGTGAAACCAGATTGGATTCGGGGTGAGGGTACTTTAGAAAAAGAGTTAATTCAAATAATGATTTATGAAAACCTTTTAGAAAAGCCTATGTAAAAATAGCCTCTACTGACCTAGAACAATCCTTGTAAGATGATATTTGAGCTGATGTTATCGCTACGTACAAGTGCGAAAAAGATGTAAAAGAATGCAGATGCAGATGCAAAAAGATTGATTAAAACCCTCAGTTTAGCATGTTTAACTTGTTAACGAAAACGGTTCAGTTAAAGGTCGAATTCATTATTTAAGTTGATTTTAATGCAAAACAAGAAGGGTGCAAGATGCATACAATTAAAATAAAGTTCAATTGTCCATTGGTTTATTTTAAAAGGTCGGTTGCTTATGCGACTTTGGCGTGTCATCGGATATGGAGTGTACCCGAAATAATAAGAACACTTGGAAGGCAAGCGCGCTCGGGTGCCAAAGCCGGGGGGGCGCTAGAGTGTAGTCCCCTTTGTTAGTCCATAGAAAATAAGAAAAAGCTTTGATCCAAGTGGATCGGTACCTACCCTGTCCTGACGCTTCAGATCTGGGCAGAGCTTCGCTTCTTGAACTAAAAAGGAGGATGAATTCAACACGGGATGGTGTGCTGAACCCAAGGATTTGAGTGCCTGAGGCTTTGAGAGAATTGTAGTGTGTAAAGAAGGAATTCTGGTTGCAAATTGTGTGTGGGTGCTAAAACCTAGGAAGAGAGGTTGTAAGAAGAGAGGTTTTCTTGTGTGGAAAACTTGTGAGAATAGGTCGTGCAAAGGGTTGTATATATAGGAGAATAGCCGAGAGAAATTAGGAAAGACAGCGTAAAAAGCCACCCTGGGAAACCGCATAGGCTTATGCGGTTTGTGGGGCAAACCGCATAGCCTTATGCGGTTTGTACCCTGAGCCGCATAAACTTAAAAAGCCAAGCTGGCAAACCGCATAGGCTTAAAAGCCAAGCTGGCAAACCGCATAAGCCTTAAAAGCCAAGCTGGCAAACCGCATAAGCTTATGCGGTTTGGTGGGGTGGTTTTAGCTCCTGATTTCGTATTTCCTTAATCCGGATTGCCAAATCTTGGGAATATTCGGTGTAATCTCCTTGCTTGTGCTCCAAGAAGGCCATGTATGATCTTCTAGAAGGTTGAGGGCTTTGGAGTGAGGGCCAAAGGCTGGGTTTGGGCTCGGTTTTGGGCCCGAGACCCGAAAATGTGAAAATGGTGTATTTTGTTGCATTTTGTGAAATAAGGTAAGACGTGAGGCTATATTTTGTGTAAGAGGAGGCTAAATAGCGGTTTTAGCCTCCGGGCCTAAATTTAGGAATTTAGGAATGCTGAATTAGACCTTGCTAATGTAAAAGGGCTAATTGTAGTGCAAATGCGAAGCTCATGCCAAATGAAGCTGGACGGGGACCAAGCTAGACTCCAAATGGACGAAATGAACGTTATTTAAGTGCGATGTGAAGCGACCTAAATCATTTTAACATTTCAAAACGACTCAAAATGAATTCGACATATTAGAACCGTTTAAGTCAGCGTTAAACATGCGTAATAAAAGTCCGTGTTACATCACAGGGTTTTGATTGGAAGGGTACGGATATGGGTATCCACAGAGCCCCCAGTTTGACTGAGCTCGGACTAGAGCGCTAGTCAAACTCCACGACCATATCCGGACCATTACAGTCTCGATACGATCAGCGGAACGAAGCATGTGTCCATGGGTGAGACGAGGACTTCGAACCGGGCTATGCGGGGCGGGATGTGCGCATTTTAAGGACTTGGCGGTCCGTGCATATTATAAGGGCATGCACACTGCCGAATGCCGATTCTTGATGCCGATTCTTGATCTTGATTGATGTTGATGCCGTTGCTGATGTCGTACTGGGTCTCGCCGGGGAGCGCAGGTGCTTAGTGTAGTTGTTGGAGAAGTACTAGTTCGCCGAGGAAGGGTGTATATGCATGGTCTCGCCGAGGAGCGTAGGTGTAGTTGTGGTTGTTTGGTTTCGTGGAAGAGTGATGGTGTTTCGTCTCGTAAGGGGTGCAGGTGTATATTTGCCGGGAGTTATGGTCCGAGGAAGGTGTATGTGCTCATGTAGACTGCTTCGTGTGATTGTAGTAGACGCTTGGACTTGCTGGATGTGCTGATGCAGACACTTGGCGTTTATGCTCCGAAGTTGAGGGATGACTCGTTCAGGATGCCTTGTAGAGGTGTATTTGCTGGGAAGAATCTCGCAGGGATGTAGGTTAGTGATTTGCTGGGGGAGTCAAAGGATATGTCTTGGACTCCGTGGGGAATGTCTGTATAGGTGCGTGGACTCTATGGGGAGGAAGCGATACTCCACAGGGACGTGTAAGGGGATGTAAGGACTCGTGAGGAGTGTTCGTGTTTCTGCTTCTGTACCGTGTATTAAATGCTTAGTACACGAGTATGGCGGACTGTAGGTGACGCCTTAACCAAGACGTAGCGTATAATGTATGAGCTAGCGCTTGTGGCGGACTGTAGGTGACGCCTTAACCATGAAAGCTTGCGTGTATGAAGGAAAGTGAGGGGAAAACGTGGAACATAACATGCTTTGGAAATTGCCTGTAGACTAGTGACTCTTCCGGGGAATCTCTTATCAATTGGCGACTTCAAGCTTGAACTCATTCGCACATGTCGCGGTTTCAAATCCGGAAATATTCGAATTCGCGATTTTCCTTCCGAAATCTTCTGTTTTCGCTTGCTTTGACCATGAGACGTGGTATCTGGTGATTCGTTTGGATTCACGCGATACTTATCTCTCGGACTTGGGGTGTAGGTGCTTGGGATTGTATGAGTGGCTTGTTGTTTGGACGTACGGGACGTTTCTTGGATGTGTTAGGGTGTTTGGTGCTAGGATCTACGTTCGGGTGTTGCTTGTCTGATGCACACATGAAAGTGTTATGCTTTTAGTGTGCATGTTCATGTTTGTAGCGGTTCTGGAGGTGTCGCTAAACCGGAGGTGTGTGTTTATGGCAAGGGTGTCTTCAAAAATGCGAAAAATTGTCCTATTTTTCGTTGTATTGAGGATGGGTGTATGTGAGCCCCCAGGTGGGTGTATGCGAAAAATGCGAAAAATTATCCCATTTTTCGTGATATTGAGGATGGGTGTATGTGAGCCCCCAGTTTGACTGAGTTATGATGTATAACGATAGTCAAACTATGTGAAGAAGGCTGTTAGGTGTTAGGATAAGGGTGTTTTCGGATTACCCCCTCGAGTTTGACTAAGTTTTGAGTGAAAACTGAGTCAAAGTGGGGTGCAGGATGTGCATTGGTAGGAGGAGTTTTTTTTTTTTTGGATAACTCCTTCGAGTTTGACTAAGTTTTGAATGAAAACTGAGTCAAAGTGAAGAGCATGGTGTTTGGATTACCGTTGTCTTTGCCCTTAGGTGTTTTGGTGATCTTGTGTAATAAGGATTGTGTGAACCCTTCATTACATGGCTGTTTGTTGTAGCTTGGCTTGAACTTGTAGTTGCTTTTTGTCATCTTTCGCTTCCGTGCTGTGTTGTGCTTTTGTGGACCTGCGTAGTTAGTAGGCTTGGGTTTGAGAGTAAAATGATTCCCGATTGGGATGTTTTGATTAAAATGCTTTTGTTGAAAAATCATTTTTGTAAAAGATTCATTTTAGTTGTCGAAATGAGCTTTAAAAATGAACGCTTGAAATGTCGGTTGTAAGGATTCATGCAAGATGAAAGAGTGTTTTGACGTTGTGAGTTTGAGCTAGAGTTCTGAAGACCGTGGAGGGTCATTTGAGTGCAAAGGTTGAAAAGCCCCCAATTGTCGAGGATGAGAATTCGGGGGAATCTCATGACAACACGGAGCGGGATGTCGTGCAAGATTCGGCCAGGTTACGCAAAGTCGCCACGTATCCACGAATGTGGAATCAAACCGGCGTAGTTCGAAAGAGATTTCGCTCAAAGTGTATTAACTCGAGTGAGTTAAATTCGAAGAATGCTTTTTCTCAAGGTATGTTAACTCGGGTGGTGAGTTAAATTTGAGATACATTTTTGAAAGATACATTTTGTTTGTGCGAAAGCGTGTGCTTTTGCAGAAGTGAAGTGCAAAAGTGCTTTTATATTAACTCGAGCATTTGAGTTAATTCGAAAGGTGATTAGCTAATTTTGAGGGTGCATGTTTGTCTTAAAGCTGAAAAGTTTTGAAAGGAGCGGTTTAAATGTCGCTAAATTGTTTGATTGGAAGAAAAATGACTCGATATATAAGTCAATGTTTATGGAATGCTTAAATTGCCGAAAAGTTTGAAAAGCAAAGACGACTCGTATGCGTGACTCGAGAGTCGACATTGATAGGGATGTAAGTGACTGTGACACGTGCATCGGTAAAGCCCCCGGCTTGGCGACTCATGGTTGCTTTAGTGGCATGCTGTTATTCCTGCAAAACGAACAAGGTTAGTCGAAAAAGCAGAGTACTACTCCTAGGTCTAGCACAACTTTGTCTCGACGTAGTCATTTTAACGCCTCGATAAAGAGACAGTTTGCCTTGGGTTTTTGTGGATTTTTGTGAGGATGTCCTTGACTTTGGAAGCTTTAGACATAGGGATGTTTTGTGTAAAAAGGGTTGGTTGAGCTCAAGTGAGCGGCCTACGTATCCGTGGGTACGGAATCAAACCTAGCGTAGTTCGAAAGGGATGTGTTTGTTTTGGTAATGAGGTGTTTATGTGGAAAGGTGCGTGTTTAGGGACCCGCCGGTCCAAAAGGGGTGTATTATGTGGGGAAGATGCGTGTTTAGGGACCCGCCGGTCCAAAAGGGGTGTTTATGTGTTTAAACCTTGATAGTTGCATCCTAAGAATGGGTTCTCCTTAGTCGATTGTAACAACCTGGTTTTTCGTGACTTTAATTAAACTAAGGCGGAATATTAATTAAGTCTATTTATTACAAAACCAGCTGTCATCGTATTACAACTCATTATACATAATAAGAGTCATAGATAAAGCAGAGTTTAATCGATTACATTCTCTCAAAATATAGAATACAGCCTTCAATCCCCTCGTGTAGATCAACAATCAAGTCTCGGGGTACCTAAGACTGTTCTCAAAAATTAGCTTTTTCAAATTTCGCACCTAATAAGCAACACATATATACATACAATAATGCAGTTCATAAAGCATAACATAAAGCAGTTCATACAACAAGGTAATTAAATCATCAGGTCTTATCAAATCATATAACACAACAATTTAATCATCAAATCTTATCAATTCATAATCATGCAAGCAAATCATTATCATCTCATTCATATTCGGGGTAGTCGACCCTTTTCAATTATTCATATAGCAACATATACTCGCGAGTCTTGACTACAGAGTGGCTTGTGTACTCTCATGGTAAATCACCCATATGATCCGCCATCAAAGTGCACTAGTTACTCAGACTCGTACATCAGATCAAACACTAAGTAGCATAAGATACAGCTACCTAACATCGAACACAACATGGATAATCTAAGATGAAACACGACCATAAGCCAACAAACTAGCAAGGATGGAAACATGCAGACCTAATAAGCGTCCGCGCATTAGCGTGCCGGTCACATCAACGGACTTTAAATGCTAACGATATCAAGCAGGTAATAAGGAGGATCAGTCCCTTGTCTTTTGCATGCATACACCACCCTATTGGTGCGACTATTACACTACGACAGATCCCCCGGATGGGAATGGCTATTTTCCGTTACCTCATATGGGCCCGTGAACGAATCGATACCCAGGGCGAAAATCACGTTAAATAACGACTGTGAGAGTCATTAAATGCACCACTAGCACCTAATAAGCGTGATAGTGTCCCCATATGCGGCTACCTTACCAATCCTGACCCTATAGCGTTTAACATCGCAGACACCCGAGTACTAATCATACAACGTTATAATCGAAGGGTATAATCTCATGTCAGGCCGTGCCTTTGAACTCAAATCCTAAATTGTCGAAGGAATATCGAGTATGAGGAATAACTCGCTCATTATCGGATTCAACCCAAACAACCGCAGAGAGTCTAAGGGTTCCCAAGTTAGAGTGGATAGTCAAAGTGAAGTCAATCATAGGTCAATTCACAAGGGTGGCGCGACAATTATTATAATCATGTGACGAGAGTTTTAACTCTAAGTATTTAACTCTTAATTCATTATTTCTTTTATCGTTTATAGCTCAGGTGACAATTCTTACTAATTATAACATCGTTGAACTTGTATAATGAAAATTTAATTCTAAGAGTTCTTCAGATAAACGGAAGCAAATAGAACACTTAAATATTTATTTTGAGTCGTTCGTATACTTTAAATATTTTCACTATTCATTATTTTACTATTCATCATTTTCTTTTAAATTCGTTACTTAGTTTACTTTAAAATTCTTTATTTCGAATAACTTAAATAGGTTTAAGTAATTAATTTATTTTATTCAAGTGTAAGTATTTTATTTGATTTAGTTAAATGATTTAGTTTCGTTTAAATTTCAACTTAAGTATGTTTACAATTAGTGATATAAATATTCCAAGTTTCATTTAATATAATAATTGTTTGATATTTTTATAGTTAATATAAATAATAAAGGTGTTTAGTTACATAATATTCATAACATTTATTTTACCCTTAGAAATATTACTTAAATGATATTTGTCAAGTTTTAGATTTTTGATAAAATATAATTAACTGACATTTTGTTAAATTTCTTTTTGGTGGTTTAATTTCTTAATAAAGCTCTACATTATTATTTTTACTTATTCAATTTGAGGGAAATGATAACTCGATCATGGAATATAACATATATTATATTTTTTTATAACTTTCAAACATTTTCCCAAACTTCATTTATTAGTTTAATATTATATATCTTTTTATTACGTCTCGTGCTTAAAACCTTTAAATTTTATAATACAACTTATTTTCATTTAGTGAATTTTTATTTTAAATTCAAGTTATTAATTTTGATAATAGTATTTAACATGATGAGTATTACTCTAAGTTAAACTTTAGGTGTTATGTTTATAAAGTATTATGCCATCAGTTCATTGATAGATATTTATTTATTCATTTATTTATTTATTACGAACTTACATTATTTTATACTTAGTTGTTTTTCTTGTTTTTCTAATACGTAAAGTACTATCGACGATTTAGCTTTTGCTCGAATAATTTTTGTGATGTTAGTTCTTAAATTTATTTTTATGCGACTTCTCTTAGATATTTAATACGAGTAACTTTTATTTATATTAAAAATGAACTTTACCTTTAAATTGATTTAATCCTACTTTAAACTTAATACCCTTTTAATTTAATTCTTCATTTTTAGTTATATTTTGACTTGAACTTTTAGTGACTTTAAATATTTTATTACCATAATTATTTTATTTAAATTTAATTTATTTACTTAAGTTATTTTAATAACATTTTAGTCACATCTTATACTCGTGATACTTATAATTAATATGGTAAATACTTTACACATAACATATAATTTCAATATGATAAAATTTCATATAACTTCAACAATAATTTAACAACACATATTTTTCACTTAAAACATATTATCATATAATCATATAAATATCATATTTCACAATTCAATTCGACATTATATTGTAATGTAGATAACACAATCAAAATTCACAAAATCACATAAATTATTTATATATCACATGAACACAAAAATTATATATTCTAAATACGTAAATTAAACTACAACAATTCTATTTACAATATTATTAGTTATTATCATTTTATTATACATCACATAAACATTTATAGCATGCGATTTACAAAATTAAAACTAGTGTGCGGGGACACCTTAGGTTAGCTCGGTACGAATTTCCTTAGCTCGTCTGGATCCACGATATTTGTCAACCCGAGACCCAAAACCAACCCGATTGATATGGCTCATCAAGGACGAGACAGGAACATATCCCTCACAACCCACAGAGATAAAGGAAATGTGAGAATCGACAATCATTTATCAAAACTAAAACATTGACAGAAAACGATTGGGTGTCGAGACTAATTAAGTTTATAACGGCCGGCCGAGAGTGAAATTGAAATGGAAGCTCACCATGAAATAGAGGCAGTAGAAGTGATTTGTACGAGGAGATGAGTTCCGACGATGACTCCAACAGGGGCGTCATCAGCGTGACGGGAACGGAGTACGGAGCATAATCTGTCGAACTCGTATTTGAAGGAAAACAATAACGATTTCAGATATACTAAAAATCTGAAATTTAAAGGGGCGGAATAGAACGATATCAAGTTCGAAATCGATTAATTTGACAAAATAAAATCAGAATGTAAAGGATGGATA
This sequence comes from Dianthus caryophyllus, assembly GCA_023091065.1. Taxonomy (NCBI): domain Eukaryota; kingdom Viridiplantae; phylum Streptophyta; class Magnoliopsida; order Caryophyllales; family Caryophyllaceae; genus Dianthus; species Dianthus caryophyllus. The sequence goes on from CM041519.1 coordinate 29,815,178, forward strand.
AATTAAAAATGACTATAATAAATAGTCGAGTTATCATCGGAAGTAGAAGGATAGAAGGAGGTATAAGATGGGTGACTTACCGGAGATGGTCGGAGCTCCGGCGAGACTGAAACAAAACAAGGCACGGGAGAGAGGAGAGCAGTGGCGGGGGAGAGCAGGGTCGCCGAGGAGGCGTCTCGGTGGCCTGTGAGCACGGTGGTGGTCCGAGTTGCTGGCCATGAATATGGTGACAAGTGACGGTGCTCCGGCGAAATAAAAGCAGAGAGGCGTAAGAGAGAGAGAACCGAGTGGTGAGAGGAAGTGTCAGCAGGGGAGATGAGAAGAGGGAGCTCGAGGTGGTTGTCGAGCTTTTGAGCTCCCCATTAATGGCGGCCGTCGTTGGTGGTTGCTGCCCTGAGGATAGGCGGTTTCCGGTGAGAGAACAAAGGAAGAAGACAGGGGGAAGGCTAGGTTGTGAACTCCGGCGATGTCGGTCGATTTCCGGCGAGGATGAATAGAAGAGGAGAGAGCAGGGCTGACGTGGTGTAGGGCGATGGTGATGATGATGCAGGACCACGGTGGCCCTGCTGTTGTTGTCGCCGCTGTGTTGCTGTTGTTGTTTGCTGTTGTTCGTTGTTGTTGCTTGCTTTATTATTATTATTATTATTATTATTATTATTATTATTATTATTATTATTATTATTATTATTATTATTATTATTATTATTATTATTATTATTATTATTATTATATATTGTTGTGTTTGTTGATTAAAATAAAGAGGAAAATGAGAGAGAAGAGGAAGAAGAAGGGGAGATGAAGATCAGTTAAAGTTAAGGGGGTTATAAGGAGGAGAGACTAAAATTGGTGTGTTAGAGAAGCTAGAAGAAAGAATAAATATCTCAATTTATTAGATAAGAGTGTACCGACATACAAGGTTACTATTTGGGTCAGTTTTCCGATTTGCTCTGTTTCATTCGCTCTTATTTATAAATCTTTATATTTTATAAAATATATTAAGTATAATATATTTCGTTGTAGTTTTATTTTTATTTTCTATATCTTTAAACTTATATTTTAAAATTAAATGGTATATAAAACTATTAGTTACAAATTTTGTTACGGTCTCACAGATTTTCAAACGGTCTATTTGTTTTAACGAAAACATTTCAAAATGATTATATTTTATTCAATTTATACTATTGTTTAGCTTGAAATGCAAATTTGCAAAGTTTAATAAAAATGACTGAATCACAGTTTTAGTTCGACACGTATTTTAGAAATAATAAAAAAAAAATATATAATATAGATTAATATAAAGTTTAAGGAGTTTTTTTTTTATTACGAATATTTTCTTGAAATTTTATTTGAACGAAATTTTTCGGCCGCGTTTTCTAAACAAAAGAATAGAAGTTAAATTATATAAATTTTAATTTAAAAATTTAGTTAAAATAATTAATTAGTATTAATAAAACACGGGGTGTTACAATCCTACCCCCTTAAGAAAAGTTTCGTCCCCGAAACTTGAATAGGATAGATAACTGCTCCAGATTAAAAAGCAGTTGGAGAAAACATCAAGGTTTTTGGAATTGAAATAGTAATATTACTCTTAATTGGGTATGAATTTTCTAAAACGGAAAGATTGATGAATTTAATAATTTTAAAATATAAATAATTCTTTTTTTTTTTTTTTTCAAATTAATATCTAAATGTTGCTGCATTGTCATTTTCAAAATCAGCGAGAAAGAGATTTTCAAAAAAGTAGGGCCTAGAAGTTTTGTACGGAATCAAATTAAATAAAAATAATAAGCGTTTTAAGAATTAAAACAATTTATTTAAATTTGAAAATAAATGTTAACCTTAAAATAGGTTGAAATAAAGAATTTTAATATTTAATTAGGATTGTGATATAATCAAATTATTGTCCTACCCCCTTAAGAAGTTTTAAACGTATATATATAATATTATTATTGTTACTTTTACTGACCACATGCATAAGATTTATAGCCTTAGGAAAAACGGCATTTAGGGAAAATAGGTAAAATCGTAGTGATCATAAGAAAAATGTGAGCTTTAATGAAATTAAGGGAATATAGATTATCGTTGAATGATTAAATAAAAATTTTGAGAATTATGGATAACCTTGTTGATATAGCTCATTTTCTTAAAATTATTATTATAATGTTATTAGGTGAAACGAAAATGTTATAAATTATATTTCGGGTAAGATTTGAAACTTTATAATAATTGATGACATAAAATAACCTTGTTGTATATATATTTTTAAAATAGCAGAAATAGTAGAAGTAAAACGATTTTAATGATTCTTGAAATAAAGGAATAAAAAGTTTGAAACCAAGAGGATTCAAAAGTATTTCAAGTTACGTTACAAAGAATTTACGGAACAAGCAATAAATTTTTGAAGGTATTTTTATATAAAACGTATGAAAATAACTTTTTAGAAGCATATTAGGAGATTGATAAGAATTTTAAATATAGGAGGTCGAAACAAATATGTTTCAAAAGCATATAAATTTAAGAAATACAGAATTTATGAAGGGAATGGAATATATGAAAAATAAATCTAATTTAGTGATTAATACGTAGAAAACTATATGTCTTAAAACGGACGAAAGTTCACGAGAAGGTAATAATAAATTTTTTTGAAGATAATAAAAAATAAGATTCGAAAGTGGATGAAATAAGAATAAGCAATTTAAGATAATTAAATATCAAAGATATTTCAAATGACAAAATAAAAGTTTTTTTTTTGCGAAACAAATAAATAATTTTCGAAGATGTTTTTAAGACGAAATACGCAGGTAAATTTTCGAAGGTAGTTAGAAATTTATGATGTTAAAAATTTAAAATGAGATAGTAAGGCTAAAATTTTGAAAACTAAACCAGTTAAAAATATTTAAATTTAGAGGATGATTTTAATAAGGTTAAAGAAATTTTCAATGCTAAGAAGTCTTCGACGTCTTGGAAGTTGCCTCAGATAACATGATTCTTGATACGTCTCACTGCATGTGCTTCAGGTCTTGTCTTCAAGTCTTGCATTTGCGACAAATGGAAAGAGATAAAAATTAATTTTATGAAGTCATTATAGGAGTATAAGTTAGGAAGAGATGAATATGGATGTTTGAGAAAGTTATAGAGGTCTTCAAAACAATGGATTTCTTCAAGGTCCAGCGCGTCGCTTCAGATCGTTCGACTCATGATGCGTCCGTTTGCAAGTGCTTGAGTCCTTGTCGTCTCGTCTTCGATTTATACGTCTCGATTGTTGGTAACGCGTTAGTATAGAAGACTTGTTAGTCAAAGAGATTAGTCATAGAGCACTTAGCAGGCAATCGAGAACCTAAAGTCTAGGTCAGTCGGTCAATCCTTAATGTTTCTACCCATTCTCACTTTTAAAGCGTTCTAAGATTAAAATTTTAGCGATCTAGGATTTCTAATTCATTATTTGATCCTATAAGTCTATGCCTGACATATATATTAATATGTATGTCTGGCCCAGGTGTCGTCTCGCTAGATGAGATAACTTTAAGTTATTCACGGTCGCAAGACAGCTCTGATACCAACTGTAACAACCTGGTTTTTCGTGACTTTAATTAAACTAAGGCGGAATATTAATTAAGTCTATTTATTACAAAACCAGCTGTCATCGTATTACAACTCATTATACATAATAAGAGTCATAGATAAAGCAGAGTTTAATCGATTACATTCTCTCAAAATATAGAATACGACCTTGAATCCTCGTGTAGATCAACAATCAAGTCTCGGGGTACCTAAGACTGTTCTCAAAAATTAGCTTTTTCAGCCCCGCACCTAATAAGCAACACATATATACATACAATAATGCAGTTCATAAAGCATAACATAAAGCAGTTCATACAACAAGGTAATTAAATCATCAGGTCTTATCAAATCATATAACACAACAATTTAATCATCAAATCTTATCAATTCATAATCATGCAAGCAAATCATTATCATCTCATTCATATTCGGGGTAGTCGACCCTTTTCAATTATTCATATAGCAACATATACTCGCGAGTCTTGACTACAGAGTGGCTTGTGTACTCTCATGGTAAATCACCCATATGATCCGCCATCAAAGTGCACTAGTTACTCAGACTCGTACATCAGATCAAACACTAAGTAGCATAAGATACAGCTACCTAACATCGAACACAACATGGATAATCTAAGATGAAACACGACCATAAGCCAACAAACTAGCAAGGATGGAAACATGCAGACCTAATAAGCGACCGCGCATTAGCGTGCCGGTCACATCAACGGACTTTAAATGGTAACGATATCAAGCGGTAATAAGGAGGATCAGTCCCTTGTCTTTTGCATGCATACACCACCCTATTAGTGCGACTATTACACTCTGACAGATCCCGGATGGGAATGGCTATTTTCAGATTTACCTCATATGGGCAGTGAGCGAATCGATACCCAGGCGAAAATCACGTTAAATAACATTTGTGAGAGTCATTAAATGCACCACTAGCACCTAATAAGCGTGATAGTGTCCCCATATGCGGCTACCTTACCAATCCTGACCCTATAGCGTTTAACATCGCAGACACCCGAGTACTAATCATACAACGTTATAATCGAAGGGTATAATCTCATGTCAGGCCGTGCCTTTGAACTCAAATCCTAAATTGTCGAAGGAATATCGAGTATGAGGAATAACTCGCTCATTATCGGATTCAACCCAAACAACCGCAGAGAGTCTAAGGGTTCCCAAGTTAGAGTGGATAGTCAAAGTGAAGTCAATCATAGGTCAATTCACAAGGGTGGCGCGACAATTATTATAATCATGTGACGAGAGTTTTAACTCTAAGTATTTAACTCTTAATTCATTATTTCTTTTATCGTTTATAGCTCAGGTGACAATTCTTACTAATTATAACATCGTTGAACTTGTATAATGAAAATTTAATTCTAAGAGTTCTTCAGATAAACGGAAGCAAATAGAACACTTAAATATTTATTTTGAGTCGTTCGTATACTTTAAATATTTTCACTATTCATTATTTTACTATTCATCATTTTCTTTTAAATTCGTTACTTAGTTTACTTTAAAATTCTTTATTTCGAATAACTTAAATAGGTTTAAGTAATTAATTTATTTTATTCAAGTGTAAGTATTTTATTTGATTTAGTTAAATGATTTAGTTTCGTTTAAATTTCAACTTAAGTATGTTTACAATTAGTGATATAAATATTCCAAGTTTCATTTAATATAATAATTGTTTGATATTTTTATAGTTAATATAAATAATAAAGGTGTTTAGTTACATAATATTCATAACATTTATTTTACCCTTAGAAATATTACTTAAATGATATTTGTCAAGTTTTAGATTTTTGATAAAATATAATTAACTGACATTTTGTTAAATTTCTTTTTGGTGGTTTAATTTCTTAATAAAGCTCTACATTATTATTTTTACTTATTCAATTTGAGGGAAATGATAACTCGATCATGGAATATAACATATATTATATTTTTTTATAACTTTCAAACATTTTCCCAAACTTCATTTATTAGTTTAATATTATATATCTTTTTATTACGTCTCGTGCTTAAAACCTTTAAATTTTATAATACAACTTATTTTCATTTAGTGAATTTTTATTTTAAATTCAAGTTATTAATTTTGATAATAGTATTTAACATGATGAGTATTACTCTAAGTTAAACTTTAGGTGTTATGTTTATAAAGTATTATGCCATCAGTTCATTGATAGATATTTATTTATTTATTCATTTATTTATTTATTACGAACTTACATTATTTTATACTTAGTTGTTTTTCTTGTTTTTCTAATACGTAAAGTACTATCGACGATTTAGCTTTTGCTCGAATAATTTTTGTGATGTTAGTTCTTAAATTTATTTTTATGCGACTTCTCTTAGATATTTAATACGAGTAACTTTTATTTATATTAAAAATGAACTTTACCTTTAAATTGATTTAATCCTACTTTAAACTTAATACCCTTTTAATTTAATTCTTCATTTTTAGTTATATTTTGACTTGAACTTTTAGTGACTTTAAATATTTTATTACCATAATTATTTTATTTAAATTTAATTTATTTACTTAAGTTATTTTAATAACATTTTAGTCACATCTTATACTCGTGATACTTATAATTAATATGGTAAATACTTTACACATAACATATAATTTCAATATGATAAAATTTCATATAACTTCAACAATAATTTAACAACACATATTTTTCACTTAAAACATATTATCATATAATCATATAAATATCATATTTCACAATTCAATTCGACATTATATTGTAACAGAGATAACACAATCAAAATTCACAAAATCACATAAATTATTTATATATCACATGAACACAAAAATTATATATTCTAAATACGTAAATTAAACTACAACAATTCTATTTACAATATTATTAGTTATTATCATTTTATTATACATCACATAAACATTTATAGCATGCGATTTACAAAATTAAAACTAGTGTGCGGGGACACCTTAGGTTAGCTCGGTACGAATTTCCTTAGCTCGTCTGGATCCACGATATTTGTCAACCCGAGACCCAAAACCAACCCGATTGATATGGCTCATCAAGGACGAGACAGGAACATATCCCTCACAACCCACAGAGATAAAGGAAATGTGAGAATCGACAATCATTTATCAAAACTAAAACATTGACAGAAAACGATTGGGTGTCGAGACTAATTAAGTTTATAACGGCCGGCCGAGAGTGAAATTGAAATGGAAGCTCACCATGAAATAGAGGCAGTAGAAGTGATTTGTACGAGGAGATGAGTTAAGCGATGACTCAACAGGGCGTCATCGTGTGGCGGGAGCAGTCACGGAGCATAATCTGTCGAACTCGTATTTGAAGGAAAACAATAACGATTTCAGATATACTAAAAATCTGAAATTTAAAGGGGCGGAATAGAACGATATCAAGTTCGAAATCGATTAATTTGACAAAATAAAATCAGAATGTAAAGGATGGATAAATTAAAAATGACTATAATAAATAGTCGAGTTATCATCGGAAGTAGAAGGATAGAAGGAGGTATAAGATGGGTGACTTACCGGAGATGGTCGGAGCTCCGGCGAGACTGAAACAAAACAAGGCACGGGAGAGAGGAGAGAACAGAGAGTGACAGGGGAGAGCAGGGGTCGTCGAGGAGGCGTCTCGGTGGCCTGTGAGCACGGTGGTGGTCCGAGTTGCTGGCCATGAATATGGTGACAAGTGACGGTGCTCCGGCGAGCTGAAAACAGAGAGAGGCAGAAGAGGCGAGAGAGAACCGAGTGAGCTGAGAGGAAGTGTCGAAAACAGGGGAGATGAGAAGAGGGAGCTCGAGGTGGTTGTCGAGCTTTTGAGCTCACCATTAATGGCGGCCGTCGTTGGTGGTTGCTGCCCTGAGGATAGGCGGTTTCCGGTGAGAGAACAAAGGAAGAAGACAGGGGGAAGGCTAGGTTGTGAACTCCGGCGATGTCGGTCGATTTCCGGCGAGGATGAATAGAAGAGGAGAGAGCAGGGCTGACGTGGTGTAGGGCGATGGTGATGATGATGCAGGACCACGGTGGCCCTGCTGTTGTTGTCGCCGCTGTGTTGCTGTTGTTGTTTGCTGTTGTTCGTTGTTGTTGCTTGCTTTATTATTATTATTATTATTATTATTATTATTATTATTATTATTATTATTATTATTATTATTATTATTATTGTTATTATTATTATTATTATTATTATTATTATTATTATATATTGTTGTGTTTGTTGATTAAAATAAAGAGGAAAATGAGAGAGAAGAGGAAGAAGAAGGGGAGATGAAGATCAGTTAAAGTTAAGGGGGTTATAAGGAGGAGAGACTAAAATTGGTGTGTTAGAGAAGCTAGAAGAAAGAATAAATATCTCAATTTATTAGATAAGAGTGTACCGACATACAAGGTTACTATTTGGGTCAGTTTTCCGATTTGCTCTGTTTCATTCGCTCTTATTTATAAATCTTTATATTTTATAAAATATATTAAGTATAATATATTTCGTTGTAGTTTTATTTTTATTTTCTATATCTTTAAACTTATATTTTAAAATTAAATGGTATATAAAACTATTAGTTACAAATTTTGTTACGGTCTCACAGATTTTCAAACGGTCTATTTGTTTTAACGAAAACATTTCAAAATGATTATATTTTATTCAATTTATACTATTGTTTAGCTTGAAATGCAAATTTGCAAAGTTTAATAAAAATGACTGAATCACAGTTTTAGTTCGACACGTATTTTAGAAATAATAAAAAAAAAATATATAATATAGATTAATATAAAGTTTAAGGAGTTTTTTTTTTATTACGAATATTTTCTTGAAATTTTATTTGAACGAAATTTTTCGGCCGCGTTTTCTAAACAAAAGAATAGAAGTTAAATTATATAAATTTTAATTTAAAAATTTAGTTAAAATAATTAATTAGTATTAATAAAACACGGGGTGTTACATCGATCTAGGCTGTTTGTTGCTTCTGTCGAGTCTTCGATTTGGACTTACAGAGACTTGGCCACTTGTTTCTGAGCGTCGGTACTTCTTGCCCTTGGGGTTTCGGCCCCTTGCTTGTTGATTTCTGAGCTTTTGACTTCTAAGCTTTTGACTTCTTAAGCTTTGACTTCTTGAGCTTTGACTTCTTGAGCTTTGACTTCTTGAGCTTTTGCTTCTTGAGCTTTTGCTTGATTGTTTTACCCCTTGATTCGGAGCTTTGAGATTTTTCCTTTTTGGTGACTTTGGTACTTTGTATTCCCGTTTGGTTTGAGAATATCTCACGCCCTGCGTGGTTTGGGCTTGAGCTCGAACCTTGCTAAACCCTGTGGTTCGGTGGTCACTTGTGATCGTGTGTCTATCACGCCGGGCTCCTCTGACAAGTTCGTTTGCTTATTAGGCACGCGATCGAGTACGCGGAGGGCGATCCAGGAATACTCGTACTTTTGGTCGCGATCAAATTCATGACCACTGTGGAGCTCCAAATTAATGGATCCTCCTCCAAAAGCAGCGGAGTAGTAGACCACGAGTAGACTAGTGAACCTTAGGTGTTTAGTCGTCGGAAGCTTTCTTGTCTTTGTGTCCTTGATTTAGTTGACTTGGACCTTCGTACCCGGCCTAGATCTCCTTCGGATTGCTACTCCTAGGATGCAATGTATATTGGTGTAAAATGTGTTTTGTATGAAAAAGATGGGTAAAAAGGAAGTTGGGTTGTAGGCGAACTTATTCCTTTATCGATTTGTTAAAGTGTCGTTCGTCAAAGACTCGATTATCCTAGACTGACGGAGATTGACTCGATGCTTAAAAACTCGACCCGTATTAAAAAGACTCGAATTTCTTGAGGGGATCCGCCAGATCGTCAATGGTGCTTGAGTGGACGCCTTGTCGGTTGCTTCGTGATGCACGTGTCGTAGGTACACGTCGATGCCCATGGTATCGAGACTCGATTAACGCATACTCTGATTCGTCTTGTCTTTGAAACGGTTTTGATGGAAGCGAGAGGGCGTTTCGAGTTGAAATGTGTTGTCACATTTCGAGTCTGTGCAAGAGATGATTCAAGGTAGTGATGAGCTATTCGAATCGAGGGTGCTTTGAACATGCGATGGACACGGTCGTGCTCGTTTTCATGCATTTGCTCAAAGAAGAGTTAAACCAAAGTGACTATAAGCCACTTGGTCCGACATCGAAAGTCCACGGGATTGAGCTTGCTCATTCCCGGGTTTTGTGCTTTTGTGAAAAGAGGAATGTCTGATCCTAGAAGGTTTTGGGCTAGTGAAAACCTTCGAAAAATGCCTATATCGAAAAAGAAAAGGCCTTGAGCCGTTCGATTTGTTTTTGTGAAATTCCTCGAGAATGGGCTGACATTCTCGGGTTTGAAAAGAGTTTTGTGATAAAAAGGGTTGTGATGGCCGCGAGTTATGCGGCCGATTTTGAGCTAGAAATGTTTTAAAATGTTCCATGCTCGACGATGTTAGAAGTTTATGTCAACGGTGTGTTGCTAAAATCCTATTGGTGGATGCTCGAAATGGCGTTTAAGCTATTTGAGTTGAAGGTGTCATAATGTGATGAGGACGAGCTTGCTCGTCCACATGAATTTTGTTCAAGGAGAAATTGATCGAGGTGGTTTGAGCCATTCGATCCGATGTTAGAATCTACAAGATTGGGCTTGGTCATTCTTGGGTATGGCGAGGGATGCTACCTACTGGGCTGGTTGGAGTCGTTTGAAAAGATTTTGTTTAGGAAGGTTCGAAAAGGCCAAGGGCCATAAGTTCGCTTTGAAAGACTCACCAAGAATGCGTTCTAATTCTTGGGTTACGCTTTGTGAAAAAGCATGCGATAAATGGGTTAGGATGACCGCGGGTTATTTAATCCATTTATGTTTTCAAAGGCTTAGGGAAAGTGGGCTTTGTGTTGGGTTGCTCACTGTATTTAATTAACGATTGTTCATTCGTTAGCTGACTTTTATCGCATGGATTTTTATGTTGTGTTGTTTGATTGATTTGTTTAATTTTTGCTTGTTGTTCACTGTTTGTTTTTAGCTTGAGACGAGACATAAGCAAACTTATTCGTATTATTCATTAAAGAAGAATTGTTTGACAAATCAGGAGAAAAGCTGAAGCTAGCCCTCGAGAGTCTAAGCTAAAACTTGAAGGTGGGTCGACAGATGACCCGACACCTAAAGGATTAGATCCTAAGAGGATTTCTTCTTCTTTGCGTTCGCCGACGCCTCCGTTCTCGCCATCTTCCTTTTAGGTTGTGATGGCTTGCATTTTATGGGTGCATCTCCGCTTGTTAGTTTGTTCTCCATGCCTGCGTTAGGGGTAGGATTGTTTTCGGGCATGATAAAGTCTGAGTGATCTATGGGAGGAAGTGATCCTGTGAAGATCGTGTGGTTGTATAGAGGGTGATCTTTGTTGGATGGTTTGGGTTGTATGGTAAAAGAGTTAATCTTTTCGTCGCCTTGGGTCGTGGCTTGGTTGGACATAGGCCATTCGTCCCCTTTATCGTTGAACGAAGCGCCAATGATTTGATTGTCGCTTGGTTTGATATTGTTGGAGCATTTCGTAATGGGAGGTGATCCCACGAAGATTGCGTGGTCGGCGAAAGGGTTGTCGTCGTTGGGCGGCTTGGACGGTTGAGACGGTTTGTCGAGCTTTCCTTGGTCGATGAGATCTTGGATGGCGTGCTTCAGTTTGAAGCGATCTTACGTGTCGTGGCCTTTGCCTGCATGGTATGCGATAAGCATTTGGATTCCAAAGTTTTGGCTTTTTGTCTTCGGGCGGCTCGTTGGTAGGCCCGATTGGTTGTAGGTAGTTGTTTTCGACCAGCCTATGGAATGCTTTAGTGTAAGGCATGAAGCTCTTGTATCTTTTGGTTGTAAATGCGTCAAAGCTATCCACAGTGCAGTTTTCCTCACTCTTGGTGGCGCGAGAAGACTTTGGTGAGTTATCTTGGTGGGTATCGCCAGTATATCTGGGCATGGCGTTAGTCCTGAGGTCGTCCTCGATTTGAGTGCCGACCTTGATGAGTTGTTTGAAGTCTTGGATGTTGCTGTACCGCATGTATAATTGATACATGGGTCGCAGGTTGTTTATGAATTTAGGCACAAGTTCGTCCTCATGCGGACGATCTGGAATTTGTGCGCTTAGTTCTTCCCATCGAGAGAGATACTCAGTGAAGCCTTCGTTGTCTTGTTGGTTAAGGGCCTCGAGAGTGTGGATGGAGACGTGTTTGTCGGTGTTATCCTTGATACGTTGTTCCAAACGCCTTATCTCGGTCTTGTGGTGATTCAGCAGGCGTTCGAGGTCATCGGTCAGCTTTGTGAGTTGGTCACGGTGTCGGCCATTTTGCTGGTGTAGGTTTGTTTTTTGTAAGGGATTACTATGCGATTCTTAGTACGACGAGTATCCAGTTGAGACCTGTATTTCACTTCGTATATTAGTGACGCTACTCGACCCACTAGACTCACGTTCATTCTAAGCGTTCGTTTTTAGCTCATTTCTTTGTTTAGAAGGACCTTTTATGTTTTGAAAAGAGGAGATTTTCGAAAAGGTTTTAGCTAAAGGAAGCTTTTGAGACGGGGATGTGTGCGCACATCTCGTCTCGATGTTAAAAGGTGTTAACTTTGTCGAGCCCATTTAACGGTTCATCGTTAAGGGCTCGAGCCTAGGTGGGTGAAAGGGGTTTGACTTGTGGATGTTGAGAATGGATTAGGTTGTGTGGCGTGTATCTAGTTAGACCTACTGGGTTCAATGTTCATTTTAGGCGTTCATTTTAGCTCATTTCATTGTTTTGAAAGACCTTTTAAGCTTGAAAAAAGAGATTTTCGAAAAGTTTTGGCTAAAGGGAAGCTTTTGAGACGAGGATGTGTGCGCACATCTCGTCTCGATGTTAAAAATTTTGCTTTGCACCCGTCGAACTAGTATAAGTGATTTGCCGAGGTGAGCTCGAGTCGGATGTGTAAAAGAGAAAGGATTCGGCTCGAGCAAGTCGAGTCGAGGATGTTAAAAATGGAGTCTAGGTCGTATGACCTAGAGGATTGAAGTCCACGAGCTCGGGTTTTAATCCTTGCTCGGGTTTTTGCTTGTTAGTGAAAAAGGAAGTTTTGAAAGAGCTTGTTTCAAAAATTCGCGATAGTTTTGTTTGAAAAGGTGTTAGATGTTAGATGTTAGGTTCGTTTATCTTTGAAAAGTTTAAGCGAGTTTTCGAAGATATGAATGCATATGCTCATTTTGAAAAGGACCATGGAGTGCATGGCCTCGAACTTGTACGTATGACTCAAAGGGTGAAAAGGGTCAGTCGGGTACACCTCCAACTACCTCGAGTACGCTTTGGCAGATACTTAACCCCTCTATTTCCTTACAGCAGGGCGATAGGTTTTCTAGAGGGAGCACCGGGCGGTCGAGATAGTCGTTCTACGGCCAGTGGAGGAGAGAGGAAAGTTAGTCCTGCACGTGCTTTATCGAGTGAACAAGCCTGCGTGTTGGAACCACCTCTCAAGGGTGCAAAGGGTGCCTAGATTCCAAAAGGAATGGACTCTAAACGAATGTGCATAGCTCAAATATGTATACTTGGATTGTTCAAGGCTTTCAAGTTTCACCTCTTTATTTTTAAAAAGAAAAAGCTAGTTTTTGGTTTTAAAAATAAAATCTCCCCAGTGGAATCGCCAAACTGTGGAACCCGGGATCGAGACGAGGGACCCAACTCGGCGTCTTGCTTAAGGGCGATTAGGATTAAAGGTTAAAAAAGATTAAGTTGGAAAAACCTTTAAGAACTGTTTGGAGTCGCCACCTAATTATCGCGGAAATTAGGAACCTGCTACCATGTTCTAAGCTAAAAACATATTCTTAGATTTTGGAGCACGCCGACACCCCTAGATCTAAGGCTGTGAAACCAGATTGGATTCGGGGTGAGGGTACTTTAGAAAAAGAGTTAATTCAAATAATGATTTATGAAAACCTTTTAGAAAAGCCTATGTAAAAATAGCCTCTACTGACCTAGAACAATCCTTGTAAGATGATATTTGAGCTGATGTTATCGCTACGTACAAGTGCGAAAAAGATGTAAAAGAATGCAGATGCAGATGCAAAAAGATTGATTAAAACCCTCAGTTTAGCATGTTTAACTTGTTAACGAAAACGGTTCAGTTAAAGGTCGAATTCATTATTTAAGTTGATTTTAATGCAAAACAAGAAGGGTGCAAGATGCATACAATTAAAATAAAGTTCAATTGTCCATTGGTTTATTTTAAAAGGTCGGTTGCTTATGCGACTTTGGCGTGTCATCGGATATGGAGTGTACCCGAAATAATAAGAACACTTGGGTGCCAAAGCCGGGGGGGGGGGGGGGGGGCGCCAGAGTGTAGTCCCCTTTGTTAGTCCATAGAAAATAAGAAAAAGCTTTGATCCAAGTGGATCGGTACCTACCCCGTCCTGGCGCTTCAGATCTGGGCAGAGCTTCGCTTCTTGAACTAAAAAGGAGGATGAATTCAACACGGGATGGTGTGCTGAACCCAAGGATTTGAGTGCTTGAGGCTTTGAGAGAATTGTAGTGTGTAAAGAAGGAATTCTGGTTGCAAATTGTGTGTGGGTGCTAAAACCTAGGAAGAGAGGTTGTAAGAAGAGAGGTTTTCTTGTGTGGAAAACTTGTGAGAATAGGTCGTGCAAAGGGTTGTATATATAGGAGAATAGCCGAGAGAAATTAGGAAAGACAGCGTAAAAAGCCACCCTGCGAAAGCGCATAGGCTTATGCGGTTTGTGGGGCAAACCGCATAGCCTTATGCGGTTTGTACCCTGAGCCGCATAAACTTAAAAAGCCAAGCTGGCAAACCGCATAGGCTTAAAAGCCAAGCTGGCAAACCGCATAAGCCTTAAAAGCCAAGCTGGCAAACCGCATAAGCTTATGCGGTTTGGTAGGGTGGTTTTAGCTCCTGATTTCGTATTTCCTTAATCCGGATTGCCAAATCTTGGGAATATTCTGTGTAATCTCCTTGCTTGTGCTCCAAGAAGGCCATGTATGATCTTCTAGAAGGTTGGGGGCTTTGGAGTGAGGGCCAAAGGCTGGGTTTGGGCTCGGTTTTGGGCCCGAGACCCGAAAATGTGAAAAAGGTGTATTTTGTTGCATTTTGTGAAATAAGGTAAGACGTGAGGCTATATTTTGTGTAAGAGGAGGCTAAATAGCGGTTTTAGCTTCCGGGCCTAAATTTAGGAATTTAGGAATGCTGAATTAGACCTTGCTAATGTAAAAGGGCTAATTGTAGTGCAAATGCGAAGCTCATGCCAAATGAAGCTGGACGGGGACCAAGCTAGACTCCAAATGGACGAAATGAACGTTATTTAAGTGCGATGTGAAGCGACCTAAATCATTTTAACATTTCAAAACGACTCAAAATGAATTCGACATATTAGAACCGTTTAAGTCAGCGTTAAACATGCGTAATAAAAGTCCGTGTTACATCACAGGGTTTTGATTGGGAGGGTACGGATATGGGTATCCACACATAGTTTATTTACCGAAAGATCGGGGATATATGCGGGCTTCCTTTCTTTCATTTAAAAGGCTTTGTTGATACGTAGCTATTTAATCTCTCTCCCGAAGGTTATTAGCCCTCAGCCCCCCCTTCACATGCTAACTCGTAGCCCATGCTTTAAAGCCATTAAAGGAGTCTTCCTTTCTCGCCAGGGAAAGTTGAGCTTGAACCTAGCCCGATGAAACTTCTGCTTTTGCTTCATCTCCTGTAACCCGTAAGTCAGCTGTTGCTTCATCTTTCATATCTTATTATTCGTTATTCTCTTCCCTGTAAACAACCTAAAATCTTTGATTTAATGCCTCTTGGTATTGGTGTAACAAAAGTGCCCTATCGAAGTCCCGGAGAAGAAGCATTTGCTGGCGAGACTTACCTTACAGGATAGGAAAGAGAAGAACGAACTTTGCTTCAATACCGTAAAAAATGTATGCATTAAGGAGCGCAGTCCCTTATGAAAAGTTGTCTATTTTATTTGTCCCGTAAGCAGCCCCTTTATAGCCTGGGTGAGCACGCACTTCTTTATCTTTAAGAATCCTAAGAAAAGGAGAAGATTCGGGCGCAACTCTAACGAACGAGTCCGGGTTCAGAAGCGGAAGCAGTTCAGCCCTTAAAAAATTAAATTGAAATTCCGGGAATAGCATCTTCCTAATTGGTTGAACATGCTTAGCCTGCTATAAGAGCTTAATTAGCTTGCATCATAAGATATGCTCGAGAAGGACATCTGCTACCCAGGGAAAGTCAGGGCTGTCAAAGCTTTCCTTAAAAGATTCTCTATTTTCGAATTCATACAAGATAAAGCATTTCAATTCCTTAATTTAATTCCTCTTTTTTAAAAACATTGTATAAATTCTATAATCCTAAGTGTCTATAAACATAAGATTCCAAGCGTTTTAACTAAAGACTTGATCCTGCGAGCTAAGAACGAACGAAGCGACCGTGCGAGCGAAGAGCGAGCGGATATTAAGGGAGTCATAGTGCGAGCTAAAAGGGGAAGTCAAGTGTATTGAGCTATATTAGAAAAAGGCTTAAGATCGAGTAAGGAGCATTGAGCTAGGAGACTATGAACCTTAAGAAATTAGATAATCATAATAAATTTATTTAATTTTGATATTTCTCTTATACAAATACCCTCATATGCGTTCCTCATTGATTTTTTTTTTCCCGAAAAAGGGTTTAGGGTACAATTTTACGGTGCCCCTACGCGGCACCGTAAAATTGTACCCTAAACCCTGACCTTTTCCGGGATGTTGAGGCGGCTTCGCCGCCGAATCCGAACCAAAAGATATAAAACATAAAATTGGTGAACCCGTTTGGGTGATGGATGAAAAGAATTTTTTTATTCTATAAAAGTAATATCACAAAAATGGAGTAACTCTACGATAGAGTTACTCCAGAGGACCTCTACACTATTTTTTATATTTTAGTTTTATGTAACTAAATATACCCATAAATCCATAATTACCAACGCTTAGCCGCTTATACACTAATTTCAATTTATTTTCCTATATATCGTGTCATATTTATTCAATTTTGGTGTTAATTGTATGTCTTATGAATATATATGGACAATTCTTAATACTCCATCCGTTCTAGTGAATTGTTTACAATTTGACTTTTTTTTTATGAGGGAGATTTGAGAGAAATGTAAACTAATGACTGAGACAGAGAGAGTATAACACACTACAACATTTAATATCGATATATAAAAATTCAAAATTCAAAACCATACATAAAATAAAAAGAGTACATGAAGCTTAAACATTATTTGGGACTACAACAAGCTAAGGTGACCAATATCCACTACGAAATCAATTGATCCTTATAGAAGCGAGGGTTGACTCAAGAAGCTTTGACTTAATTCCAACATATTCTCGCGCAGTTACACTCTTGTAACGTGGGCCATCACAATTAGGGTACCCTACATATGGGGACACTTCAATGTCCACAGCAGGCCCATAAAAGTAAGCAACTGAAATCCTGTGGACCTTATTGTTCACAACTGCCCTATGAAGCACACTCGGGAATCTGCCGTTCGAGATTATGTGTAAAAGGTCCCCCGAATTTACTACTAGGCCGCCTGGGACTGGGTCGATAGGGACCCATCCCAGGTCGTCTTTGTACATCTGAAGCCCACTTATGTTGCCGGTTTGGTGGACGATTGTTAAAAGGAAGGAGTCAGTGTGCCTCGCCAAACCCATTGTGTTGGCTGGATCAGGACATATTGGGTATGAGTTCATCTGCAAAGCGGTTGATAGTCTGTTTGGGTCGTCTTCAGCCCAAGTCATCTCGGACTCGGGTATATTGAGTGACTTATAAATTAGGGCTAAGAGTTTTTCCGATAAAATCTTCATTTGTGCTTGATATTCCACCATCACCTCACTTATAAAAACATAAGTTAATCAGACACATATATCACTAATCCCATACATATATCCTTTTCTATGTCAAAAAAACAAAAACTATTGTCACGTTGTTTGACGTGTCACGTGTTAGATGAATTTTTAATGCATAAGATATGATATGTTATTCCAACAACTATCGTAACAATTTTCGAATATAAATGTGTCTTAATTCACACAAATTTAAACTCGATTTCATAAATTTAATGTAATAATCACAAATGCGTCACATTAAAAGTTGATTTCAATAAAGTAATTAACTTTATGCCTTTCGATCTTGAATCTGCATCCATGCATGTCTAACGTGCATGAACTTTTGCATGGATTGAAAATAATACGGATTGGTTTTTTTTTTAGTTTCTTTCTAAGGTTTCTTAAATTTGACAATAATTATATAAGAATATTTTATTCATTTTACTTGTTTACTTAGATTATCTGAATATACATGTAAAAATACATTGCAAAATTTTAAAGTCATACTTATGTTATCCCTTAAATGCACATATAAAACATTAAAACGTTCATGAAATACATAGGCAAGGACCAAAAATTAGTTGCACTTTCTTTTTAGATATTTGTTACATTTTGTATCCATTATCCCTTAATTCAACTATTAATATTATTTTCTTCATTATAGTTAATTGTCCCTATATAATACCTTTCTAAAGATACACATAAAAAGACACAACATTAAAATTAATACGTTAATATGATTTTTTTAAAAAGAAAAAAAAGATTAACATTTACAATATATTAATATCAACCATTACCACCACATTTTTTTTTTTTTTTAAAAATAACACGTAAAATATAATATAAATTTGAACTACTAAGGTTAACTTTAACATTACTAGTTTTTCATTACCATTTCACAAAAAAATAATAATGTAGTTATAATAATATATTAATGATTAGAGTTAGTCCCTCTTCAAACATGTTATCCATTTTACGCTTAAAACAGATTATGATCTGGGATATTTAAACAAATAAAATAAACTTTTTGCTTATAATTTTTGGCATTTTATAAGAATAGTTATAAATAAACTCACCAAAACTCATTGTAGTCATCACCATTTTGAGGCCACAAAAGTTTAGCATGAGGAACTAATGAATCCCCCATGATAGTAAAACCTTCAGTCCACATTTTCTTAGGGAAATATCGCGAATGCCTCGGGCTACCGTAACCAGCAGCCGAGTCGGGAGCCCTTAACACCTTCATCTTCTCCTCAAATGGAAGCTTGAATAATTTCATAACTTGTGTCTCAAGTTTCTCCAACATTTCAGTTGGTACTCCATGGTTTGTTATGTGAAGAAATCCCCAATTTTTACATGCATTGTAGATTTTCTCCAATACATTTGGATCATTTAGATCAATTACAGGAATTGATGTTAAATTTTCACTAGTATTAATAATAATATTATTATTATTAATATAATTAATGGTTTTTGAATCACCATTTGTTTCAACCCATGCATGTGATTCAGGAACATCTTTGATTGAATTGAAATCAATTGGAGGAAGGAATTTGTTTTCAATAGGGTTTTCTTTATATGTTTCTGTAAGAAGTCCCATGTTTTAGTTTGAAAATGAAATGTGATGAAGAAATATTTAGAATAATATATTTTTTTTGTTGTTATGATGATATGAATATAAGAAGAATTGATGTATATATATATAAAGGATGGATTAGACTGTCTTATTTTTTTGGTTTTAGGGTAGATTGTGTTAATAAATTGAAATTGGACAAAATATACACTCCCCCCATTTAAAAATCATGTGTTATATATTCAATGTTTACTTTTTAGTCAACTTAATATTCAAAACTATAAGTACTCCACATCCTCTTACATTACCTACGTCAAATTGTGTTCAACGTATCAAATAATAAAGCAATACTATAGAGAAAATGATTATATTACATACTCCCTATGTTTCAGTCATTTGTTTACACTTCTCTTAAATTTCTCTCACAAAAAAAAAAATCAAAATGTAAACAATTAACTGAAATGAAAGGAGTATATTAATTTGAAAAATAAAAAGATAAACAAAAATGACAATGAAGGAATAAAGCTGAGTATCAAAATACATGTATACAATACAAATATCCTACGGAGTACATTAGAAATAAAGGGAAAAAAGTGGCACAATTTTTCACTTAATATGGACTAGGTTTTTTTTTTTTTTTTTTTTTTTTTTGGTGAGCAATTCTTCACTTTTAGCAAGAAATATCATTTTTTTTTTTTGGTGAAGCTTTTTTTTTTTTTTTGGTGAGCAATTCTTCACTTTTAGCAAGAAATATCATTCCACAAAATCTGATATGATCTCTATCTAAATGTGTCTTCATATCAATCATATGTATCTTGTATGTGGTATGTCTTATACAGTCATACAAGTGTATACAGGGTTTTAAATATCGGTATCGGTCGCGATCATGATTCTTGATGTGATGTCACTGATATCGGCGCAGAATCATTATGCCGGTATATTTCATTTCGTCGCGGTTGATTTTTGTTTCTAACCTTTTTAGCGGTATTTATATATAAACATATTTATGATGTTATTTTATGTCTAAATATGTACATAACAATGTTTTTAAGAGTGTAATGAAAATCTCGGTTGGGTCAATATATGTGTTTGGGCGTTGAAACAGTAAAAGTATATAAATTGGAGTAGTTGACACCTCTATGAAGCTAAAAAAGAAGAGTAAGTGAAATTGACCTCAAATTATCTCAAATCTTATAATGTAAAATTAAGTAATAAATAAAAATATTTTTATTTAATTGGTTTGATAATTTTACGGAGTATTCCGTAATAATTAATAACTATAGAGTTATATAAACAACAAATAAACAAAATATTACTCCGTAGTAGGGAGTACAAAGAGCTTGTTAATTATTTTTGCTAGGACAACTAAATAAAACAAGCCTTATAAATCAATTCAAAAGAATAAAAATAAAAAATAAATAAATAACCAAAATCAGGACACAATATAAGAGCCACGTTGCCTTTCTCACAGCCACATCCTACAAAAGATAAAAGCAACCCTTCCCAAATTCCAATCCTACCCTCATCCCTACCAACCTCCAAAAAAAAAATCACAAAGAAAATGGTCAAAGAAAACAAAGCAAATCACCGAGATGGCCGAGTTAAGTCTTTCAAATCGGCCGAGATAACCGATTCCCGAGTTAACTCGGTAAACTCGGACGATATTGGGTCCTTTTAAAATGGTCCGTGAAAACTCGCCCTATCTCGTCTCGGTGGCCACCGATTCCGATACATATCGGCCGAGACGAGACAACTCGGCCGAGTTTTTGAACCCTGAGTGTATATGGAATGATGCATAAAATCAATCAAATTAATCAATTACTCCGTATTATATTTCTATCTATAATATATATTAACTAATAATTTATAATATTATCACCTTATTTTATAACTTTTTTTTTTTTTTTTTTAAATCTACCTCAAATAGAAAGTGATACTTTTAAAATGGGATAAAATGAGTAATAGAGAATAATATAAAATGAAAAGTGATGATAATTGTTATCAAGGGATATGTGGCTCTAACCCTTTATCATATTCTCACATGTACAATGTGACCTATATAAATCTAGTCTAATCTAATATATATAAAGTCAAAACCATAGTTTTTATGATCGACATTATTTGTCCTAATATGATTGGTTGATAAAAAAAAATATTATTTTAACATATATAATCTAAGTTATTATATTATCAAACTTATTAATCTTAATATAATTATATATTTAATATTATTAGGATTCTAAAATAAAATAAAATCTTTTAAAAAAAGATTACCTTAGACAAATTCAAAATACATAAAAAAATCAAATCTAATATTATAACAAACAATCTATATATCGAAATTAAATTGGAAAAAATAGATACAATATATTTGAAAGGTGTAAACAATAAAAATCAAATAAAAAAAAATAATTCTTTTTTTTTTTTAAAGTAATATATCTTTTAATGAAAATTAAATTAGTTATGTTACATTAGGAAAATTTAGTATTTAATTGTATGATTATTAGTGTTATTCAACACAACTAATTCTCTATATCATTTAAATGAAAATTTACCTAAAAAATATTATGACTCACATTAGAAAAACTTAATATTTAATATTATTTTTTATAAAACACCACTTACATCTTCATATAAATAATATTTAATAATATTTTTTATAAAACACCACTTACATCTTCATACAAATTGGAGAGCTCTTGAAAAAAAAAAATCAAATCATATAGTCAAGTCATGCTAATAAAATTAGAAGATTCATATTGCATATCATCAAGCTCAAGGTAAAATTTCCAACAATTATTTTTTTTATTTTTTATTCATTAGTTAAATTTTAACTGTTCAACTTTATTTTACTCATTGTTTAATACTTCGTACATAATACATATATTATTCTTTTACCCATGACCTTAATTCTACTAAAGTGATTTGAAAATCACAACATAAATCTATGAGATGTATTAATCACCAAATGATTTTGATTGATAAAAGGTATATAATATTTATTAAAAACTCACACACATATATTTATTTGTATCGTCACCTTATATTTGTTTACTTTCAATGTATAATTAAAAACATATAAGAGGGTTATTTTAAAAAAAAAAAAAAATTGATATAAAAGGGGTTATGTTTAATTTACCTTAATATATTATTTGTATATATATGAATATATCCATAAGTACGGATTAATCATTTTATTCCATCTTGGTCATTTGATGTACTTCATTTCATATTTGGTACACCGTATTACATATTTTGATGTTATAATGAAATATCATAAAAAAATCATACATTATTATATTATAGAACTTTGTGTTTTCTTATATATTAGAGTATTTGTGAATTTATATTTGAAAAAAAAAACACCAAGAAGAAATCATAGATTTCATATCGTTAATTTTATATCAAACTATTATTTTTCATGATGGTATACATTGATAATAATTTTATATTAGTTGAAGTACTTAACTATGATTTCAAGAATTTTCATACAAATATGTCATAAATAGTAAATGTATAAACTGAAGTACTTAATATAATGCAAATTTAAATTTCGAATTTATAACGTAAATATAGTTAGCCCGGACAGGATCGGGCACCAAAACTAGTAATCATAATTCTAGAATATAAGATGATCGTATTATAAAAAATATAATAACATTTCTCTTATTATTATTTATTTATTAATTTAATTTGTTTAAAAAAAAATTAATTCCGTTATAACTTCTAACATATAAAATAAAACAAAGTCATGTGTGATCTAATTTTAGTTGTTTTTTAGAGTACATTATTGATATTTATTTTTTTGGTAATATGTATCTAAAGATATGAACGAAAAAAAAAACTTGCATCGACGTACGTGCAAAACACAAATGTATAGAACCATCAGAATGAAGGAAGTAGTATTTATTAGTGAAATTGGGTTTTATTTGATCAAACAATTATCTCATTTTTCATTTGTTTAAAACACTGAAACTACAGTAGCCACATACGAGGGTGTGAGATCCCGGCCCGGAACCCCAAAATTCCGATTTTATACGTGAAAATATAATATTTAGGTAGAGGTAGTAGGAGTCGCCAATCCGTTTTATAAGAAAAACGTACAAAAAACTGATTTGAAAAACGTAACGGAAAAGCCATTTTTAATCCCTGGTGTGGGGACTGATCTGTTACTCCGGCCTAAACCAAAGAATGCGGATTCGGGGGTAAAGGTACGGTCAGGGAAGGTGTTAGGCACCCGGACCGCCCGTCGAACTAACGGCCTCTACTATATATTTATTTATAATATTATATTTGACGAAATATGAAGAAAGAACAATAAAAAAGTTAATCACACGGCGTATAAATCGAGAAAGAAAAACAAACAAAATAAAAGAAATTACAGAATGTAAATAAGAGAAGAAAACCGGTTATTAATTTGAAAATGGGACCCTCAGGCTAGTCGTAATCTTGAATTCAAATGAATCACGAAAAATATCGTAAATTGATGGCTCTTTGGCGCTTATATGAAAAAAAACGGTGTTTGAATGTGAATTAAGAGGAGGTTTGAAATTGAGTTCGAGAGTTTCTGTAATTTTGGGGATTTTTCTAAAGGTTCTTCTGTGATTTTCCGAAGGTGTGGAATGAATAAAACAGAGCTGTATTTATAGGGAAGTAGGGTGCTTCGGACTTCAGGTTTCGGTCAAAGGTATAAAGCTGACTGAGGATGTCGGCCAAACGGATAAAGCCGAGGGATGTGTCGGTCAGATAAGGGAGGCCGACGAGACTCTCGGTCAGATAGACCTGGCCGACCAATACGTTGGTCAAATCCATGTAGCCAAGCAATTGTGTCGGTCTTGATGACCTGGCCGACAGCTTGGCCATTTTCTGATTTTTATGGTCCGCTTGAAACGGCTATATCTTTTGATCTATAGCTCCGTTTTAAGTGTGTAATATATTGTTGGAAAGGTAATTGAATGTAATTTCCAATGCAGTTATCTTTACTTAAAAATGTTGAGCATATTTTGAGATATGATCAAAAGAGTGAGAAGGTGTCGGTTTTGGGCCGACTTTAACAAACGACTCATAACGCTTTCATTCCTCATCGGTTTTGGGCTCATGTGATGTCGTTAGAAAGTCATTTGAAAGACCTAACCAATGAAATAAGTTTGACTTTGATTAAATGATATTTGGATACTGAAATGAATTGTTAAAGTAGTCTTATTAACAAACGAAGCATTTTTAGGTGGTTTTGTGCCACTTTGAGTAAATTTATAGAGAATAAGCGTAAAGAGCCATCAATCACAACATTTTAAATCTCTAAATTAATTACTAGCGTTAGCCTCATCATTGGGTACACCATAGGCTTGTCGACAAATTTCAGGTGTCAACAGAGGGTTATGTTCGCGGTCGCCCTAGGACGAAGAAAAGTTACCTTTTTCTTCAAAGTACTCGTGGTCGTAACTTGTTATCACAAGAGTGATCCAAAGCTCCTTTCTCTTCGGCATGCTCAAACACCCCCAATCGCGCGAATTAACAACTTGAAGTCGATATTTGGCGGCTCCAGAACCCACTTCAGTCGCATCATATCACACAATAAACCTGAGTGCACTACAAACAACGACACGGTAACCCTCGTCTCGTAAGCTAATAGGTGGAAGATGGTTGCGTGTCCCAATTCAGTTCAGGAACGCCCGTACCACCACCATGTTCGCCGTCACCTTTGTATCAATGACGACGTGCCAATTGGGTCAACCAAAGGACCAAACACACAACGAGACATGTAGCCCCGAGACACAGGAAACAAAACGTTGTACACCAAGAACACAGAGTTGCCGTTTGAGAACTTCTGCATGTTGCCTAGAGCTAACCCGCGAAGCAGGCGGTACTGCGGTAGGATAAGTGGCAAAATGTCTAACAGCCGGTTCGCCTCGTTTCAACCAGCCGCAAAGTTCGCCCTCAAACGAGGACCGCCATATGGGTAAGCAACCTTAGGGTCTGGCCGGCCCTTCTCCCGCCCGCATCATTATGCCAAGCTTCGTAGCCTCTTCTGCCTTCTTCTTTTCCCGTAGGTTGCGCTTACCAACGCCACAAAATTGCTCGCACCACGTTGTCATCGTCTAAGGCTTGCGGGTCTGATTCTAACTCCCCACCAAACACATACATGCACACAGAAACAGTACAACAAGCAACAAGACATGTATCCCCAAGAAATATACTATTTTAGATACTTGGTGTCCGTCAACAATTGTGCATTGACTTCTTAAAAGTCATGGACCAAATAATCGGATAAATTGGACGGTCATAATGTCTTGCTAGAGGCCGCTTATGATTTGAATATTTAGAATTTTCTACTAGTTTAGTCCGGTCCAATTGGGTGCCACAATTGTACCCTAATGGATTTATTTATGTTTAATTGACATAATTGGATTGATGCATTAACTTTTCGAGTTAGACCCGAGAAATTATGTTAATACCGTAATCTATAGTAGATTCGGAATTGGTCTCGTGATGCGTGCCACACTCGTGCATGCACGACAACTGTCACACATGCATGAGTGCGACAAGTGGCAAGAGGTGATCATGCATTGGCTACCTTATCCATGTATTGTGATTGAGCCCTTTGTGCATGTGTTTTTATTGGCTACAATGCAATGATTATGTTAGAAAATAATCATATTATATACCTAAAAGTAGAAATTTTTCACAAAATAGTATTATTTACAAAAATATTTAACGAAATAAGGTTCATTTGAACTTATTATGCTCTATGGGTCCACGTCAGCATTTTAATTTTTTCCACCAATTTTTATCGAAATCGCTATGCCAGACAGCGATTTTAGCCAGAAGACCAAAACCGTTGTCCTATAGAGCAGTTTGCTTCCTCCAAGCTCCCACCAACCCTTTTTTATGAACACCATAAAAGATCCTTTTTTTGGTCTAATATGAGTCGTTTAAAGCCAATATTGGAGGTTGTATACCAATATTAACAATGTTTAGCTTGCACTTTGTGAGGTCTATTATAATACCCGGTGTTGTCTGAGGTTATTCGGGCGGGTTCCCCGTTGAAAAGGTCCATGTGTTATCTCAATTGACATAGTGCTTAAAAGGATTGTAATTACTACTCATATCAACAAGATGCATCTTCTTTTCTGATGGCTCATCTTAAGAACTTTTCAGTTAAGCGTGCTTGCTGGAGAGTAGTTTTGGGATGGGTGATGTAACACCCCAGCCTCAACCAAAGGCCGAAATGTTATTCACGGTAGCTCGTCAGGCTGCGTACATCGCCCACAGATCAACACAGGTCCTTTCCAGTGCACTTTATGCTCACTCGTGAACATCATGAGAACTTCCCAGGAGGTCACCTATACCAAGACTACTCTCCAGCAAGCACGCTTAACTGAAAAGTTCTTAAGATGAGCCACCAGAAAAGAATATGGATCTTGTTTATATGAGTAATGCATACAATCCTTTTAAGCACTATGTCATTTGAGCCAACACATGAACCTCTTCAACGGGGTACCCGCCCCGAATAACCTCGGACAACACCGGGTATTACACACTCCCACTTGAAAAACGCAACGTCCTCATTGCGCCTGGTAGCTACCCGCAGTATAGCATTCCAGAATCCTCCCCAGCTAGGTGCGTACCTGGCCAACAAGAAACATGATCCCTACACGGTCGCCGGGTTGCTCTGATACCATTTGTAACACCTCGGCCCCAACCAAAGGCCAAAATGTTATTCACGGTAGCTCGCTAGGCTGCGTACATCGCCCACAGATCAACAATGGTCATTTCTCGTGCACTTTATCCTCACTCGTGCACATCCTGAGAACTTCCCAGGAGGTCACCCATCCCAAAACTACTCTCCAGGAAGCACGCTTAACTGAAAAGTTCTTAAGATGAGCCATCAGAAAAGAAGATGGATCTTGTTGATATGAGTAGTACTTACAATCTTTTTAAGCACTATGTCATTTGAGCTAACACATGAACCTCTTCAATAGGGTACTCGGCCCGAATAACCTTGGACAACATCGGGTATTACAGGTGACCTCCTGGCAAGTTATCAGGATGTGCACGAGTGAGGACAAAGTGCACTGGAAATGACCTATGTTGGTTTGTGGGCGATCTACGCAGCCTGGCGAGCTATTGTGAGTGACATTTCGGTCTTTGGTTGGGGCCGAGATGTTACAAATAGTATCAGAGCAACCCGGCGACCGTGTGGAGATCATGTGTCTTGTTGGCCAGGTACACACCTACCTAGGGAGGATTCTGGAATGTTATATTGTGGGTATCTACCAGGCACAACGAGGACGTTGCGTTCTTCAAGTGGGGGTGTGTAATACCCGGTGTTGTATGAGGTTATTCGGCTCGGGTACCCCGTTGAAGAAGTTCATGTGTTGGCTCAAGTGACATAGTGCTTAAAAACATTGTAAGTACTACTCATATCAACAAGATGCATCTTCTTTTCTGGTGGCTCATCTTAAGAACTCTTCATTTAAGCGTGTTTGCTGGAGAGTAGTGTTGGGATGGGTGACCTCTTAGGAAGTTCTCAGGATGTGCACGAGTGAGGACAAAGTGCACTCGAAAGGTCCCGTGTTGGTTTATGGGCGATGTACGCAGCCTGACAAGCTACCGTGAGTGACATTTCGGCCTTTGGTTGGGGCCGGGGTGTTACATCTATGGTAGATTTAAAATGAACAAAGATGAAAAAAATAATTGAAGTTTTGTTTTTTTATTTATTTTAACAATTTCTTGATATGATTCAAAGTATGAAGGTTTAGTAATAATAATTGACAATGATAAATTTGTAGTAATTGGAATAAGTAGAAAAATTGGAGGGAAAAATGGAGATTGACAATTACATTGGAAATAATGAAGTGATTTGTCAAGGTCAATGGACAAAGAATAATGAGAAAGAAGCAACTAATGGCAAATGAAGAAAATATGGCCGACAAAGTGACAAAGGAAGTGGAAGATAATGGTCGTGTATTAAACAAACCGCTGTGTAGGACAGTGGTTCTGGTCTCCTAGGCTGAATTCGCTATCTTCCACAGCGGTTTCGAGAAATTAGAGTGAAAAAATTTAGAAAACTGACGTGGACCCATAGAGCGTAATAAGTTTTAAATGAACCTTATTTCGTTGAATACTTTTGTAAAAAACACTATTTTGTGAAAAAGTTCCCTAAAACTATGCAGGAAGTTTGGGCAAACAAAAAACACACCAAAACCGACGAGAAAGAGATGAGAGAAAATAGAGTGAAAAACTTAGTTTTTCCTCCATTGTTTCTAAGGTTAGAGCTTGCTTCTCTTGAACAAGTTCACCAACTTCTACTACGATTCTAGTAAAGCAAGGGAGGAGAAATCCAAGGGTACTAGTGGACTTCAATTGAGGAGCAATATTTGGGGCTCTTGGTTAAATCTCGACATACCGGCCGAAATCACGCTACGAGGGTATTATCTTCTAACTTGAGTTTGTTTGAATATAATTTGATCTTGTTTTAGTATCTAATTTATTCCGGCATAGTTTTAGACACACCTTTATATACAATACAAATCTCCATACAAATAGTCAAAGCAGAAGCAAAGCCCAATTAAGAATTAGCCACAACCCGATTGTTTTCACAAAACAAAACAACATATGTACGTACAATAATACAACCCCAGCGGATACACACATGAGCTACATTTAAAATCGCAAGCAAACAACTTCCCAACAGGCACGTATACGCAAAAACAAAAGCAAAGACACATGCATAAACCTCTTCAAAAGAGTCGTGAATTGGGCACTACAGTATCACGAACCACCCGACGCCTTGCATAGGGTTGCTTAATAAGCACTTTGGTTTAGCAAGAAAGTTAAAAATCTTTAAACATCGTGTTTGGAGTTACCACTAAATTCGAAGGAATTCGGTGCATATCGACGTGTGTTAAGCTCTAATACACGGATCTTAGAACTTAGGGCATGCCGACACCCTTCCTTCTAAGGCTATTGAAATAAATAAATAAATAAATAAATAAATAAATAAATAAATAAAGGATTCAGGGTGAGGGTATTCTTCTTTATAAATTTAAATGCATTGGAAACTCCTTTTAGAAAAGCCTACGTAAAGTAGCCCGAAAATAGTTCGTTACCCGCAAAGTGCATACGTGAAAATTGACGTAAAAATGATGCGTAATGTTTAAAATCGCTTGTGCCACCGGCAACTTAATGTTAGAATCGCTAGACCACTGGCGATTGAAGCATTGAATCAACAATTGCTTAATGTTTTCCAGAAATTGACTCAGATTTGAAAGTTTGTTAAAAACCCGCTGTAACACCCCGACTTTTTCTTATATTTTTTAATTCATTTCTTGAATATTCATATTTCATTTCAAGTGATTCTCTCATTTTTAGCTCGAGAAAGCCGTTTTCTTAGCTTGTGTGTACGTGTCTTTGAAGGTACCGGGAAGGTGATAGACCTATCGACGCCCTGCGCGCCGATCCTCGCCAGTCTTGGGCGGGGAAGCGGAATGCGCCTCGCAGGAAAGGGTGCGAAGTTTTGAGAAAAATGGGGGAGATCATTGCATGAATTTGTGACCAAAAAGAAAAGTAGAAAAATCCTTTTTGAAAGTGTATTTTCGGAGTCGCCACCAAATATTAAAGGAATTTGGAACCTATTCAACGCGTCTTGAAATACAAGACACGAGTGTCTCAGATTTCAAGGTGCGTCGATACCTATCAATCTGAGGTTTGAAACCAGAGAAGGGGTTCGGAGTGAGGTTACTTTTCGAAAGTTTTGACAAAATAAGTTTTGAAAACCGTAATCAAAAAGCCTACATAAGAGTAGTCTCTACTAATTTGAAAACATTTGCTTAATTTCGATATTTGGGCTAAAATGACGCTACGTACAAGTGCGAATAAGTATGACTCGATTTAAAATGCATAAATAATGTAAATTGTCAAAATAATGACATATTGCTATAGGAAATGTACGTTAAATAATAATTTATTGACTAAATTATTACTATAGACGTTATTTTCCAATCTCGTATTAGAATTTGTGAAAAACCCTCGCTTTGACATGCTAAAAGACTCTATGAAACGGTACAATTTAGTGTTGGATCCGTGATTCTAGTCGTTATTTAATGCATGAATGAGGACTTGCGTAATTATAAAAGTGACGTCGGTTTGCTTTAGTGACAATGAGTCGTTTATTTATGCGATATTGGCGGGGTTTAGACGGATTATGAATCCGAATTGCTACTCTGGCCGTATTACGAATACGGCCGCTAGTGCCAATATCGGGTTTGGGGTTAATGTAACCCCATTATCCGAGTCTCAAACGCCCGGCCGTAGGTAAAATGTTTACCTTTGAAAATGTAAAGACGGTATTTTTGAGTGGATTTCGTGAATAGTGTGTAAGTGCTAAAAGCGGGTCTTTGAAAATGGATGAAATGGGTTGGTATTTATAGAGTTTGGTGGTTTACGTGCAGGACAAAACTTAATCGCCCGATGAGCATGCGATTATGTTTCAATGCAAATTGGCCAAATGAAATAAAAGAACCAAGGTTGGGAGAGGAAAACTTAATCGCCCGATGGCTGGCGATTTGGTTTTTAATCGCTGTTCTTGGCGATTAGATTTTTGTTTTGGTGAAATTTGTTTTATGCCGCCTTTTGGTTTTTGACGGTTTGATTAGGTAATGATTATGTTTTGTTGTTTACTTAGGGGTTAAGTATTTGTTCAGTTTTGGTCCGAATTTCGGTTTTCGTGCTTCGGTTTTTGTCGTGTTTTTCGGTTTTGGCCTGAAATAAAATAATATTAGGTTATATTATTTTATGGTTTCATAAAACCTAACTTTTTGAAAATGTGACACGGGACGCACTTTGGCCCGTTTTGAGTGTCGTGTTAGTGTGCGTTTTAGGGTCGTTTTTGTAAGTTTGGGCCGTTTTGTAGCTAGTTGGCCTTTTTTTGTGGCTTGGCTTAATAAGACGTTCCTATATTGTGCTCGTGTTACGCTCATGATGACTAAAATTGACATTTACTTTCATGATTATGCAAGTCCAAATTAATACGCTAAAAATGACTAATACGTTTTAGACACTTTTGTACTGCTTTCGACTCTTTTAAAAGCATGTATGAAAGTCCTTTTCATCATCGGGTTTGTTTTTGGGGGTGCGGATACGGGTATCTACAGAGCCCCGGTTTGGTGAGCTCGGACAAAGCGTTAGTCAAACTTAAAGATAGTATCCAGGACCATTACGGTCTCGATACTACCTGGCGCTAAGCATGTGTCTTATGGGAGAGACGAGGACTTAGCGTCGGGAAATGCGGGGAGGGACGACATGTTTTTAAGGACATGACGGTCCTACATGTTTAAGGGCATGTCAGCCTGCATGTGGCCTGAGTACTCCCAGCTGGCGCCTTGCTTGTGTTTCCGTTTGTGCTCCTTGCTTTGCTTGCGCTTCTGGCTTGCGCTCCTTTGCTTTGCTTACGCTTCTGGCTTGCGCTCCTTTGTTTTGCTTGCGCTTCTGACTTGCGCTCCTTTGCTTTGCTTGCGCTTCTGGCTTGCGCTCCTTTGTTTTGCTTGCGCTTCTGGCTTGCGCTCCTTTGCTTCCGTTTCTTGTTGGTCGTCTCGTAGCAGAGGTTACGCGTTTCTGTATTTCTCATAAAAAGGGTTAGGTTTTTATGAACGTCTCGTGAGGAGGCTACGTGTTTTTCTCATAAAAGGTTAGGTTTTTATGAACGTCTCGTGAGGAGGCTACGTGTTTTTGGATTTGAACGTCTCGTGAGGAGGCTACATGTTTTTCTCATAAAAGGTTAGGTTTTTATGAACGTCTCGTGAGGAGGCTACGTGTTTTTCTCATAAAAGGTTAGGTTTTTATGAACGTCTCGTGAGGAGGCTACGTGTTTTTCTCATAAAAGGTTAGGTTTTTATGAACGTCTTGTGAGGAGGTTACGTGTTTTTGGATTTGAACGTCTCGTGAGGAGGCTACGTGTTTTTCTCATAAAAGGTTAGGTTTTTATGAACGTCTCGTGAGGAGGCTACGTGTTTTTCTCATAAAAGGTTAGGTTTTTATGAACGTCTCGTGAGGAGGTTACGTGTTTTTCTCATAAAAGGTTAGGTTTTTATGAACGTCTCGTGAGGAGGTTACGTGTCTTTCGTATTGGGTTGAAATTGTGTTTGAAACGGGTTGAAAGTGTAATGGGCCGAGGAAAACAGCCCAAAACAAAGCTGAAACCCATAGAACAAAAATATAATCGCCTGTAAACAGGCGATTAGAAATTTGTTTGGCGTTTTTTGTTTAAAACACGGGAAAGGAGAGAGGTTGGTTTATTTTATCCGAAAAATAAAAACTAAATCGAAAACCTCTAAAACTCGTCTTGGCGATTTTCTTGATCAAAAATCGATTTTCCGACTCCTACAATTCGTCATGGACCAAGGTACGTACTCAACTCACTTGGGTTTTCGTGTTTTGAATTTGGTTTGAGTCGGTTTTAACTCGAAATACCGTTTTCTAGGGTTTGGGTCGAAAATGTCGGTTTGATTCGAGTTTAGCTCTTGTCTTGGCTTGAAAACGTTCGTCATGGCTAGTATAGTGCTTACCTCGCTTGTCTTCTTTGTCGTTGCGTGAAAACCCGACTTGTGGCCTCGATTTTCGTGCGTTTTTGACTCGGAGGGCATTTTGGTCATTTTTGAAAACGTCCCGAAAATGGCTCAAAACTTCGGTGTAGCTTACCCATTAGCTTGATATAGCGGCGTTGGTGACCTCGGTCCGTTGAAATTCATGCGAAAGACGGTGCGTTTGGGGTGTAACCGTATGAAAGGGGGTTAAGCCGGGGCTTGTGCTCTGTTTGCGTTACTTAATACGATCCCGATTGGCTTGGTTGTTTTGGAAGTGTTGTAGTATGCTAGGGTATAGGTTTGGGTGGCTTGTGTGCTAAAAACGGCTGAAAAACCGTAATTTTCGTGGTGTTTTGGTATAAGGGCCGATTTTGGTGAAATTTTGATTCAGAAACTTGCCCGAATTCTTTGTATTGTGTTTTCATGGCTAGTATGGTACACTTTTGGTCTTGTTTTGTAGGAAATGTGTTGTTTGGAGGTGTTTTGGAGCGTTTTTGTAGTTTAGGCTAGGTTTCCAAAAGTCGCTTTCCTCGCTTCGTGCCAGATTAATGGAATGTAAGGTAATGTATGTTGTCCGTGTTGGCTAGGGGTTGTTTTGTGAGAAGTGGGGGCTTTTGGGTTGAGTTATGGTCAAGTAAAGGTCGTTTTTGTAGTTTGGAGGTGTTTTGTAAAAGCTATTCAGTCGAGGTGTTCGGGACATCGTTTTCGCATGAAATTTTTTGCATGAGCTTATTGTGATTTATGGGTTGGGTTTGTGTCAGCAAATGTGGGTTTCTGGCTTTCTGTAGCGTTTTTCCCTCTTCTGCTATTTTTGGTTTAAAAAGGCACGCTTCTGCTGTTTTGGCCAATTCTTTGCTGCTTTTGGGCGTGCTTGCTCTTAACTTGATTGAGTAGGACGTATATATCGTATACGTCTCATGGATTTCGGTTTCCTGTGCTTCTGCTCCGTTTTGGCCTTATCTGTCAAAAATGGGCCTATGGCTTGCTTTTTGCTGCTTCGTCTTGATCTTTCTAGAATGATTTGCTGTTGCCGTTTCCTGAGTATGTCTTTGAATCTTGTGCAGGTGATCCTAGGCCTCCAGCGCCTACTTCCAGTGACATGGATCGGGTTTTGGCCGGCGTTGACTTTACTGTTCCGAGGGACGAGCATACTCTGCCAGGTATGCCTGCGCCTTTGGAGGCTTCTGAAGGTCCGTCTCAGTCGGACTTGCTGAGAGCTTTTCCTCAGACGCCTGGAGCTTCTACGACGCCAGGGAGTGAGCTTCAGGGTGCCGCTGTGGAGTCTCCGGCCTTTTCTGCTAGTGGTGCTAGTGCTGTTGGTGCGTCGCCTGGGCTTTCTGCTAGTGGCCTGGGACGTGGTGCTGTTTCCGGTGGTCCTGAGCCACCAGTTAGTGGTGTGGGTCGTGACGTTCGCCGAAGTCGCTGTTTTTCGGCTAATGTAGTGCGTGAGAGGCCGTCGTTGGCGGACGCGGTCTTCGTGACGCTAGCGGTAGTGAAATTTCTTGGGTCGCCGAGGTCTCCTGTTGGTGGTCGAGGTCAGGGCCAGTGGTGTCCTCCAGTCTTTGCGGCGTGGGCGTGGCGGCTTTGTGAAACGTCTGAGGCTCTGGGAGGCCGTGGCGGAGGTCGGGGCGTAGCTGCAGGGTCTCTGCAGGGGCGTGGCCGTGGGTATCTTTGGAGGACGCCTGTGGCTCCGTAGGGAGGCGAGAGGTCGTGGTCTTCGCTGCGGGAGCCGCGAGGGCGTGGCCCGCAGCGTTGCCGAGGGAGCTGTGGCTCTGGAGGGGTCGAGTTAGAGGCGTGGTCGCGGTCGGAGGAACCCGAGGCCGAAGAAGCGCAAGGTGGATGTGGCCACGGTGAGGCGGCAGCGGCCGAGGCGTCGAGCTCGTGTTCTGCCGAGGTGGTGGCCGGGGCGGTGAGGTCGCCGGTGTTTTGAGGAGGTTGGAGAGGAGCTCAGTGGCGGTTCCGCTGAGGCGTGGTCGTGCTCGGTCCGGAGCCGCGATGAGGACACTCCGGCCGGAGGAGTCTTCGAGTGACGAGGAGGGTTCCCGACGAGGCCGTGGCCGAGGTGGCCGCCGAGGTTGAGATCGGCTGAGGTCGCCGCGGCCGCCGCCGCCAGCCGCCGACGATGCTCGATTCTTCTTTGCCGCTACTGCGAGTGCCTTTGTGGCCGGGTCGATTCGGGCCATGCTCAGGAGCAGGTTCAGGATGATCCTGAGGCTGAGGCAGAGGCTGAGGGTGAGGCTGAGGGCGAGGCTGAGGGCGAGGCTGAGGGCGAGGCCCAGGATGCAGGTGCGGCGAGTCTTGAGGCCGGGACCGAGGTTTTCATGGGGATGGTTGACGAGTTGGGCGCGAGGCCTGACTATCCTCACGGTCCGCGTTTGTGGTCGCAGGTGGCCCTGGATCGACGGCGTGACTACGGTTTGAGTCGCTTGGAGCACTTGTCGATCCGGGTGAAGGTCGGCTTCCGTTAGGCTCGATGAGGACCTTCTGCGGGTTTGGACGGTGTTTGGCGTCTTTGAGGGTAGGCTCACCGGGAGGAGCGGGACATAGTGCTTGGGGCGACTTTTGGTCCCCTGGTGCGAAGTGGAGGAGGTGCGGGCAAGCGGGTGAACTCGCGCCTCAGCTGTGCCAGGCGTTGTTGGATAGGTTTTGGGACACGACCAACACCTTCCACATGCCTGGTTACGAGGTTGGCGTGACTCTTTCTTCGTGGGGTATTCACTGGGCTGCCTCATGGCGTAGGGTGTACTTTGATCGGGGGCGTGGCGACCTCCTATTGATAGCCCACGAGTCGATGCGCTGATTGGCGGCGGGATTAGGTGCGGGAAGGGCGAGGAGCACACGTTTGACCTCGCACGATATGGTTTCTTGACTTCGAGGAGGAGGAAGAAGAGAGGTCTACTCGAGCGGCAGCGGAGGGTGTGGTTGTGGTGGTTCCTGGCGGCCACCCACTTTGGCGACAAGGGGAAGCGGCGTCGGCAATTTGTGTTGATGGCTGTCGGACATGTCACGGATAGGTGACTTTGGTAGGTGACTCGCTCTGGGTCTGTTGATCAGATTACGAGGGACTTGATGCGCCTGATCAGTTGGCGAGGATTCGGATGTGTCGCCATGGGCCCTGGTCTTGATGGAGGTAGGGTTCGACTTTTGTAGTTTTTGTTGTTTTGTTTCGCTTTTCTTACGTAACGTGTGTCTTGTTTGCTTGCCAGGCTTGGTGCTATGCTCACTTCCCCTCTCGCTCCGGGATCGTTCAAGGTTGAGCGCGATGTCCGCTTTCCATGCCTATGCGGCAATGGATCGGAGGGGTATTGGCACGAATTATGACGCCGCCGTGTGCGCTTCAACGGGATGACGATGGATAAGGTAAGGCGGTCGTGTTTTGTATTTTGGTCTTTGTAGCTTTGTTTTTGGGTTTGTGTTTGTTTTTGTGGTTTATAATTTGGTTTTGTTTTGTAGTTTGTTCGCGACCCTTGGAGGAATTTCTTGGCGTTCTCCGCGATTGCGGCTCGCTTTGGTCCCCTTGACGGACGGACGGGCCAGTACATCGAGACCCAAGACGGCCATCCGGTACTTGGGAGAGCGTCTGTCTGCGCTGAGCAGACGTCGCGCGGCTTCATCGCACTGCTCCCCGCCCTCGGTTTTGTTCGTGGAGACGCCCGACGCTAATGAGCGTCGTGGACGTGTATCACGAGGTGAGTCAGGCTCGCTTCTGCGGCGGGATGAGGATTACGTGACTTGGGCACAGCATGCCCTTGCTGACGCTGTGATCGAGGTATGCTTGATTATCCTTTTCGCTTGTATCTGTTTTGGTTCCAGGAAGCAAAAATTTATCCTATTTTTGTTTTGTAGCGACGTGACCCTGACCTTGAGTTCCAGCCTCCTCCGTTCGTTGAGGACTGCTTGGTTGTTCACGCAGGGTCGCTCTCATTTGATCGTCTTCGCCTTCCATGTCTGTGGTCACCGATGCGGGTCTTGAGAGGTGGGATCCGCGCGTGAGAAAGGTATTAACCCTCCTCTTTGTACAACATGAGTGTTATGTAGTATATAGCCCCCAGTTTGAATAAGATTTTATTGTAAAATCATTAATCAAACTCTGTTGAAGCAGGTTTTTGATTATAGCCCCCAGTTTGAGTAAGATTTTAGTGTAAAATCATTAGTCAAACTCTGTCGAAGCAGGTTTTTGATTATAGCCCCCAGTTTGAGTAAGATTTTAGCGTAAAATCATTAGTCAAACTCTGTTGAAGCAGGTTTTTGATTATAGCCCCAGTTTGAGTAAGATTTTAGTGTAAAATCATTAGTCAAACTCTGTCGAAGCAGGTTTTTGATTATAGCCCCCAGTTTGAGTAAGATTTTAGTGTAAAATCATTAGTCAAACTCTGTCGAAGCAGGTTTTTGATTATAGCCCCCAGAAAGCTAAATTGACTTCTCGCATTTGTTGCAGGTGACAGCTGAGGTCCACAGGAGGCTCTGGCAGGCGGCAAACCGGTGGCGGGCGGTCGTGAACGATAAAGTTGTTGATGCTTGCAGGGCGCAGAAGGAGACGGCCGAGGCGCGACTTGAGTTAGCCAGGGTCAGGGCTGAGGAGGGGGCGAGATCGCGGGCCGAGCTGGAGGCTGCGCATCTTAGAGGCTGGCGGTCGAGGCGGTGGAGGGTCGATATGCCAGGCTGGATAGGGCACGTGCTGAGATTGATTCCCTGCGTGCTGTCTTGCAGCGTCGTGACCAGTCGTAGTAGGCTTGGACTTTGTATATTTTGGACTTTGTATTATGAATATTATTTTCTGTTTGTATTGGTTTATGTATTAGGACTTGTTATGGTTGGTTGTTTTTTTTGGACTTGTAGGTGTTTATGGGTTTAATTTGGTTATTTTGTCTTGTTGCAAAAATGCATTCCTGCGTCGTAGCCGGGTCTGAAATCCTTGCGTATTTGCTTGCCGAGCCTACCTGCAAAACATTGTTAGTCGTGAAAGCATATATATACGTCTCGATTGAGACTGACTCGCTAATGACTGAATTAAATGCAAAATGAAGAGTTTTTTGAAAAATGTTGGTTAGGACATATTTTAGACTCGTAAAAAGACGTCTTTGACATAGTAAAAATGTGAGCTAAAACGACGTTTTTGAGACGAAAATTCGTGAATGTGAAAATCATATTTTGTGTTGGGTTAAATTTTGTGTGATTATTGTGTTTTGAAAAAAGTGAAAAATACGAAATACGGGAATCGATCACGCAAATCGAGACGACGCGACGGGACCAATTTTAGTCGGTCATGAGGTCGGTAAAAAGTAATAGGGGTTAATAAGTTAAAAAATTTTGGGTGTAGGTGTGTAAGAAGTGTAAGAAATCGAATAATGCAGCCGAGAAAAGAAGAAAACCGCAGAACAAAGCGATTTGATTTTTAATCGCGCTTTGTGCGATTAGAATTTTATTTTGTGGTTTTTGTTTGATTTATTTTAATCGCTTGTTCACTAGCGTTTAAGTTTTTGTGTTGTATTTCGTCTTGCAAATCTCGGCTATAAAAGGATGGCTAAGTTAGTTCATTTCACTCATCCTCTCGTCTTCTATTCTCGATTTTCCAAAAATATTCAGAATATTTACGGAACATTCGTCGAGTTATGGAGAGTTTTGAAGGAAACTTGCGTCGTTGGTGTGCGTCCTTATCGGGGCTGGAAGAGGAAGACTTGAAAGATTGCGGTTTTGGGATCCTCCTGGGTCTAGGGCGGCTTCGAATGGAGCCCGAGTTCCTGGATGCGTGTCTCGACTATTGGGACTTGAGTTTCCATGTTTTCCGTTTTCCTAGTGGGGAGGTCTGTCCGTTGGTCGAGGAATTTGGAGCCATTGGTGGTTGGTTGCGAACTAACATTCCCGTGTGCGTTAGATCGGGGCCTGGATATAAGAGGCACGTGCAGAACTACCTTCAGATGACTCGTGTGGAGACAGAGGAGTTATTTGTTGGGAGTCGTATCAGCCTCTATCGCTTGTGCAAGCGGTTTATGAACCGCGAAAATGAGACGATCTCCTTTGGTGCCAGAAAAAGGGCGTTGGCATTCTGCTTAGTCCATCGTTACATGTTTCCTAATTCTTTGTATGAGGGAGCGCTTGGTGATCCTCGCCTAATCACTGTCGTTCAAGAGATGGAGTATGGCTGTAATCCTTCCGCCGTGATCCTAGCTGAGACGATCCTGGGTCTGAATGATCGTGCTCGCAATAGGCGAGCGTGTCGAGGTGTCCCTTAATCCTTCAGTGCGGTTGAGGGAGCGGTTGAGCGTGCTAGGTGATATTGCTGGGTCTCTCCCTGCTGGGGACGTGGCTAGTCGTTATATTAGGTGGCTGGATCCACATCATCGCCCCGTCGATTACTTCCCTGGACTTGTGGGGTCATCGACCATTCGTTGGTTGAATGCGAAGTGGTGGGGAATAGTTGATGTGACGGCAAGTGAGGTGGCGATGGTTCGCCTGGAGTCCTCGCTGCGGATTCGACATGGGTGTTTACATCCATCCCGTGCGAGTGAGGAGACAGATGGGGTGGGCACAGTTCATTCCTGGTCATGACACCAAGGTGCAGGGCATGCTTATGTTGACTAGTGGCATAGCTGATGCCTGGGTGAGCGGATGGATTACGCGCCCTAGGTGGCCTGTGGCGGGTACTCCTAGGACGACTCAGGTATCACGAGCCTACGCTAGGTGGACTATTGCGCAGAGCCCCCACAAGAGGTCACGCCTTAGAGCCCTAGAGCTCAACGGGCTTTCTCAGATGTCTGCTTATGACCCGGCCGACCTTGGACGTATCGGTGGTGATGGCGAGGGTTCAAGTCCGGAGCTACTCTCGGCCGATGAAAGTGTGTTCGGCCGCCGGCATATTCCAGGGTCGGGTGATCAAGGTTGTTATGGCAATGTTGGGGATCGCCATTGGGGTTGAGGGTTGGTGCTCCCTTTATTCGGCTGGAGAGGTCTCGAGTCGGCTTCGGAGAGTAACCTGGTTTTAGTTTATGTGTGCTTTGTTAGTATTATGTTCATATTATGTTGTATTATGTAATATATTACCTATCCTAAACCCGATGTACATCAGGGACTAAATCTTTGTAATATATAGTGTTTGTTAGTGTATTTCTAAGGTCGTAGTTATGCTCCTATGTTTGAAAAATCTAAAATGTAACCGTTCTTTTTAAGATTAATAAAAATCAGGTTTTTATTTACGACTCTGCCTCATTTTGCTTGTTATTTTGTGTGAAATTCCTTGGCTCTAATCTCTTTTCAAAGGTTTAGAATGCAAGCATGGTTTTTGTTTTTAGGAAATTTTTCGTGTTGACTATTCCCTCGACCTTTTTTAAGTTTTGGGTTTGTCGTTTTGTGTTGAATGTCGTTCTTTTCACCCTTAGGTTAAAAGACGAATTTTTGTGTTGACTATGTCCTTGGCCTTTTTAAGCTTTGGACGCGTCATTTTTGTGTTGAATATCGCCTTATGTTAACCCATTAGGTTATGAGACGGTTTTTGTGTTGACTATATCCTCAGCCTTTTTAAGCTTTGGACGC
The DNA here is from genome assembly GCA_023091065.1 of Dianthus caryophyllus. NCBI lineage: Eukaryota > Viridiplantae > Streptophyta > Magnoliopsida > Caryophyllales > Caryophyllaceae > Dianthus > Dianthus caryophyllus. The sequence goes on from CM041519.1 coordinate 29,855,314, forward strand.
GTCATTTTTGTGTTGAATATCGGTTGTGCTTTTTGTAAAGCTGCCTACGTATCCACGAAAAGTGGAATCAAACCGGCGTAGTTCGAGAATGTATGTTTAAGGGCATACCGGCCCAAGAGTTGTGTTTGTTTTTTTTTTTTTTTTTTTTTTTGTGGTGAATGTGCATGTTTAGGGGCATGCCGGCCCATGAGCATGTTTAAGGACCTGCCGGTCCATGAATTGTGTTTGGTGGATGCATGTTTAGGGGCATGCCGGCCCATGAGTTGTGTTTTTGATTTTTGTAGAGAGAAAGAGCAGTTTTAGGGGCATGCCGGCCCATGAGCATGTTTAAGGACCTGCCGGTCCATGAATTGTGTTTGATTTTTGTGGAAAGAAAAAGCAGTTTTAGGGGCATGCCGGCCCATGAGCATGTTTAAGGACCTGCCGGTCCATGAATTGTTTCTATAAAATTTGTATTCTACAGATACATTGCAAGCGGTTTTTAGGGGTAGTATTTCTTGAGTTGATCGAGGTTTGTGGCGAGGTTGAACTCTTGGCCGCCGAGTCGGTTAGTTTGGCTGCTCACTTTGTGAAGATTTCCTTGACGAGGTAAGGTCCAGCCCAGTTAGGCTTGAATTTTCCTCGTGGGTCGACTGGAAGTGGTGCTCGGACTGACTTTAGTACGAGATCACCTACTTTTATGTGTCGTGGCTTAACTCGTTTGTTGAATGCTCGTTGTAGTCGGGCTTGGTACATTAAATGCGATTGCTCGGGGAATGTAGTCGGCGTTCATCCAGGAGCATGAGTTGTTAAATGCACCGCCACGGGCCCATTCTCGCTTACGGGATGCTACTTTCCATTAGTATCTTGCAGAGATTGTATTTCTATTTCCCTTTGGTTGGGCGGCTTCCATGCCGTAGGTGAGAAATAGGGGTCATGCCCGTAGGGGTTCTGGATGGTAATGCACGGTATCCCGGAGTGCATATGGTATTTTGTTAGGCCAATCTTTGCGGTGTCGATCATCTTCTCAAGTATGGTGACGACCGCCTTGTTTGTCGCTTCAACGGCTCCATTGGTTTGGGGTCGATAGGGTGAGGATTTGTGATCTTTGGATGTTGTATTTTGTGAGTATGGCGGTCTCGCGTTGAAAGTGTGAACCTTGATCGTTGATGAACTTCGTGGGGTATGCCATATCGGCATATGATGTTCGTCTGGATGAACTTGGCGACTTCCTTGGAGCCAAGGGTCCGAAAAGACGCTGCTTCTACCCATTTAGTGAAGTAGTCGATGGCTACCAAAGACGTAAGCGGTGACCTCTGCTCCGATGGGGTGGACTTTTCCTATCACGTCGATGCCCCAGGTTGAAAAGGGCCAGGGTGAGGTTAGGCTGTATAGTGGTGAAGGTGGTACATGTTGGACGTTGCTGAAAATTTGGCAGTTGTGGCAATGCTTGACGTATTGGATCTGATGCGCTTCCATGGTCGCCCAATACCATCCTAGCCGTAGGACTTGTTTGCAGAGTGCTCGGCGTTCATGTGGGGTCGCGATTCGCCATCATGGACTTGCGTGGCGATTTCACGCCGCTTTCTTGTAGTCGACACATATGAGCAGTGTCCCTTGTGGTGTCTTCTTGAGTAGTTGTCCCATCTCTAGCACAAATTGGGGAGCTAGGAGCCTGATAGCCCTCTGTCCACGTTTATCGGTGTCGGGTGGGTAGGTGTTATGCATTTTGTAGTTGATTATAGCTTGATACCAAGGCTGCATGCGCTCGGCCGTCCAGGTCAATGGTATGGATGTATCTTTGGTTCGTCACGTCTTTCGGCGATGATGGGTAGTAACTTCATGTCCGGTGGCATGTTCGGGAGGGATGAGAGTTTTGGCGGTCGTCGGCAAAGCGGTTTCTTCCCTTGGGAGGTGATAGAACTCAATCTGATCGAAGTTGGCTAGGAGTTTTTGTACTTTTGCTTGGTATTTGGTGAGGGTTTCGCTCATGATCTTCCATGCCCCTGTCACTTGATTTATGATGAGGAATGAATCTCCATGTACCCGTAGGTTCTTTATCTTGAGAGTGATGGCTGCCTGCAGGCCATAAATGCAGGCCTCGTACTCTGCGGCGTTGTTCGTGACACTGAAGTCGAGCTTGATTGAGAGTGGAGTATGATCGCCGTTTGGGGATATTAGGAGTATTCCGACTCCATAGCCGCGGTAGTTTGACGCTCCGTCAAAGTATAATTGCCAGTAATCCTTTTCTATGGCAAAGATTCCTTCGTCAGGTAGAGACGTTGTGTCGATCATGGGATGTTCGACGATGGCGTTTTCTGCAAGGAAGTCGGAAACTGCTCTTCCCTTGATTACTTTCAGGGGGAGATACTTGAGTTCATACTCGGCGAGAAGCAGAGTCCACCTGGCCATGCGTCCGTTCAGGACTGGTTTTTCAAATAGGTATTTGAGGGGGTCCATTAGGGAGTAGACTCTTGTAGTGCTGGTGAGTAGGTAGTGTCTGAGCTTTTTGGTTGCCCAGACCAGTGAGAGGCAGCTTTTCTCGACTGGTTCATACCGGGTTTCGTAGTCGTGAAACTTTTTGCTGATGTAGTAGATGGCCCGTTCTTCGTTGTTGACTTCTTGGGCGAGCATGGCACCCATGGCGTTTGACGTAGTCGTTAAGTATAGTGGCGATGGCGAGTCCTTTTGTGGGGGTACAAGAACAGGTGGGTTTGTGAGCAGGCTTTTGACTTTGTCGAATGCTTGCTGGCAGTCATCGTCCCACTTCGTATGTTCCTCCTTCTTCAACTTTTTGAAGATTGGTTCACAGATCATGGTGAGCTTGCTGATGAACCTGGAGATGTATTGGACTTGTCCCAAGAAACTCCTTATTTCGTCGATGTTGCACGGTGTCTTCATGCCCATTATTGCTTTGATTTTGGTCGGGTCTATTTCGATCCCGCGCTGGCTCACTATGTGGCCTAACAATTTGCCTGACGTGACCCCAAAGGTGCATTTCTGTGGGTTCAATCGCATCTTGTACTGCCTGATTCGGGTGAAGAACTTGCGGAGGTTGGTGACGTGGTCGTCCCTTCCTTTTGACTTTACAATCATGTCGTCGACGTATACCTCAACCTCCTTATGCATCATGTCGTGGAGCAAGGTGGTGGCAGTGCGTTGGTAGGTGGCGCCGGCATTTATGAGCCCGAATGGCATGGCGTAGCGATATGTTCCCAGGGGTTCTGAAGGTGGTTTTCGGCATGTCGTCTGGCCGCCATTTTGATTTGGTTGTATCCCGCGTATCCATCCATGAATAGCGATGGCGTGGTCTGTTTGTGTTGTCGATTAGGATGTCCATGTGGGGTAGTGGGAAATCATCTTTTGGGCAGGCTTTGTTCAGGTCCCGGAAGTCGGCACATACTCGTATTTTGCCGTTTTTCTTCATAGCGGCACCATATTGGAGACCCACCGAGTATTCGATGACTTGGATGAAACCGACTTGTAGCCGCACCGATCTCTTCCTTGACCATGAGAGACCATTCTGGCTTGATGCGTCGGAGCTTCTGCTTGACCGGTCTGCTACCTTGCTTGATCGGGATGCGGTGCTCAGCTATCTCGCGGTCTATGCCGGGCATGTCCTTATATGACCAGGCAAAGACGTCCTTAAACTCTGCGAGGAGCTTGGTGTAGGTGGCCCTTTCTTCTGTGCTTAGGGAAGCCCCCAGCTGTAGTTCTTGAGGCTCTTCGGGCGTTCCTATGTTGATGGTTGTTGTGTCTTCAATAATTGGGTCCTGTTCGGGTTTTGAGACAATACTTGCAATGTATCTATATAATGCAATGTTATTTAGTTTAAATTCATCGCGATTATTAGAAAAAGTAGAGTTTAAATGAGGCAAAGAGTAACCAAAAACTTTCATGTTATTAATGTTATCAAAAGCGGTTACATTTGAAGATAGCTCAGACGAGGGAGCTTTGGACAACCTTAATGACTCTAGTTCTTTACTGAGACTTACTATATTAGGAAAATGATCGAGTAACCTAGCCGATTTTTAGAAAATTGGCGTCATGATGACGCAGGACCCTAGACTCTAGGTGCAGGCGCTTGAATTGGGACTTCCCTGGGCACTGGTGGATTGGGTGGCATCTTCTTCAAGCTTCAGCTGATGAAGGGCGGCTCGGAAATCTGAGGCTTCTATGGTGATAACCTCGTTGTAAAAAGGGATTTTAACCTTCTGGTGGAGAGTTGATGTTATGGCCCCGGTAGCGTGAATCCATGTCCTTCCTAGTAACATATTGTATGCCGGGGGGATGTCCATGAGTTGGAATTCGGTTCTTGTCTTGATGAATCCTGTCATGATGGGTAATGATACGATTCCTTCTATGCCGCGGGATGTACCGTCGTACGCTCGTATGCTGTTGGAGCAAGGGGTGACATCACTTTCCTTTAGTCCTAACTTGAGGGCAGTTGTTAGGGGCAGGATATTGATCGCGGAGCCGTTGTCGATGAGGGTAACAGGTAGTACCATATTACGACACTCTACGGTTATGTAGAGTGCTGGGTTGTGTGGATCTTGAAAGGGTGGTAGGTCTGCGTGGGAGAAAGTTATGGCACCTGGTAGCCAATCCCGGACAATGCGGTCAATGAGTTGCGCTGGGAGGATCTCCTTGGTATCTTGCCATGTTGTGTTAAAGGAAAGGTTGTTGGTTATGGGTAGGTTAGTCATATCCTTGACTATGCTCTCTTCTTTGCTTGTGCGTTTGGGAGGGAATCCCGGCGGTATTTGTAGGTTTAAGGAGGCTGATCACGGGCGTTGATGAGGATTTGGGTGAAAATTTCCTTAGGTCCTCGTGTCTTGGTTTTGTTCTCGCCCCAGCTCGGCGAATGTGATCGGCGTTGCTCTGTTGTTGTTGATCTTTGCCGAAAGGACGTTGACCTCGTGATCGCTCGCGGGAGCCAGGAGGGGATGATTGAGGATGGGATGAGCTCCTACGAAAATGGGGCGAGCAAGGGAGGTGTCATGCTGGCCTGATGATTTAGGGGCTATGCTTGGCTTATCGATTGTTTCGTTGTCGATCATGTCTTGGGTCACGTTCTTGGCGAGCTTGATTCTCGTGTCATGTCCCTTTCCCCTGTGGAATTCGCAGTACGAGTCCTCGTGCCATGATAACGGCTTCTTATCCTCAGGTGGTACAGTGGTGGGTTTGGGAAGATGGAGAATGTTCTTCTTTACGAGTTTTTCTAATGCCTTTGAGTAAGACATGAAGAGGGGATCGAATCTTCGTCGTTGTTGCAACGGAAATAGTCCAACTGATGATGACCTGGGTGAGGCAGGAGTGGGCTGTGCTAGGAATATTGGTCGTCTTTGCTAGTGCCTTTGAGTTTATAGCGTCAAACGGTCCAGTCATTGTTGCAGTGGGAGAAGCATTTGCCTGGCGGCCATGATCTGAAGTTTTGGCTAGCTTGTATTTGTGAATTTCGTCCTCCAGGGATCGGATTCTTTTGATGTGTCGAGCGGATTCTTCGGCGAATAGTCTTGCGTTCTTCTCGGTTTCGATCTTTTGCATGGCGGCCAGGTGTTCGAATAAAGCGGTGAGATTGGCTACCTTGTGGTCGAGCAGCCTTACGTGTTCGGTGATCGTCATTAGTGGAGGAGGTGGTGAAAAGGCAGTTTCATCATTCGCGAGGTTGAAACGGAAATTCATCTTGTGCTTGCGAGCCGGGTGTTCGGGGTTTTTCAATGAGTGGACCTGACAAAGTTTTCAAATCTTTAGTGATTCTAAAATAGAAGGAAAAGACTCGAATGAAAAATCACATTCACGACCAAAGGAAGACACAAAAGCGTAAAAAGTGGGTGACTCGACTTGACTCGTGTTTTTAGCTTTTAAAAGGACACGGGAAGCTTTTTGAGATAGAGGCGTGTTAACACGTCCCTATTCTCGAGGTAAGAAAATTTGTATGATCATAATCAGATTAACCCAGTTTGGCGGTATGTTGCCAGGGGTTTATCATTGGATTATGATAAAAAGGATCAGACCGAAGTAGCGATAGGCTAGTCGACCTGAGGATGTTAAAATTGGGTAAAAGGTGATCAATTGTTCGCCTTTTACGTGTGACTCAGGGATCTAAATCGAAAATGACAATAAGTCACTCGATTCAAAGAGTAAATCAACGGGTCCGCATGTGAGCAGGCGCGTTTTTGTTTTTGAGAGAAAAAAGATTAAATCGGGATGACTAAAGAGTCACTCGACTTAGAGCTAATTCTAATGTTCTAAAAGTTAATTTCATTTAAAATCTCCGAAATGAATTGACATATTCGGGTTTTTGCTTTGTGAAAGACCTTTTAGCAATAAATGTATTATGACGATACGTCAGTCGCATAATTCATTTACGTTTTGAAAAAGACCTGGGATATAGTGGTTATCCTAGGTCGGTTTTAAATGTAGCGGCATTTTATTAAACTCAAATGACTATAGGTCAAAGAGCCTAACGGCGTGTTTTTAAAAGTATGACCTTTTTTGAAAAAAGTTTGAAAAAGCAATTTCAAAGATGGACGTATTTTAAAAGTATAATGCCTAGGAAATGTTTTTGCATGCAGAAAGCTTTTTTGAAAGACTACTATAGTGAGGGTACTATAGCTTCGCATTTGTACATATAAACACAGGTTTTTGGTTTATAGGGTAAGGTTCCCTCCGGTCATTCCCGCGACGTTTGGGTAGGGGCACCCGCAAGACTACACACGTCTTAGGTGTGCATTCAAGACGGGCCCTAGAGCGTTCGAGTTTGGTAGTTCACGATCGTTTATGCGGATGCCGTACTTGTAATCGTGGAGGGTGAGAGAGCAGTGTGTCGGAGTTACCTCGCTTATGAAGCGAGAGTTACTGGGGGCCGTTCCTCAAAGGGTGTGGTTTGAATCAGGAGGATTCGACTCAACGTATTTTTGCCCAAATATCGAAAGCGTAAATGTTTTCAAAGTTTCAAGCTTCACTTCTTTATGATTTTAAAATAAAAGAAAAACTAGTTTTTCAAAGATAATAAAAAATCATGCTCGTCCCAGTGAGTCGCCAGTGAAGGTGCAGGAAGGTGATAGACCTATCGACGCCTGCAGCGCCGTCCTCGCCCGTCTTGGGGCAGGAAGCGGAATGCGCCTCGCAGGAAAGGGTGCGAAGTTTTGAGAAAAATGGGGGAGATCATTGCATGAATTTGTGACCAAAAAGAAAAGTAGAAAAATCCTTTTTGAAAGTGTATTTTCGGAGTCGCCACCAAATATTAAAGGAATTTGGAACCTATTCAACGCGTCTTGAAATACAAGACACGAGTGTCTCAGATTTCAAGGTGCGTCGATACCTATCAATCTGAGGTTTGAAACCAGAGAAGGGGTTCGGAGTGAGGTTACTTTTCGAAAGTTTTGACAAAATAAGTTTTGAAAACCGTAATCAAAAAGCCTACATAAGAGTAGTCTCTACTAATTTGAAAACATTTGCTTAATTTCGATATTTGGGCTAAAATGACGCTACGTACAAGTGCGAATAAGTATGACTCGATTTAAAATGCATAAATAATGTAAATTGTCAAAATAATGACATATTGCTATAGGAAATGTACGTTAAATAATAATTTATTGACTAAATTATTACTATAGACGTTATTTTCCAATCTCGTATTAGAATTTGTGAAAAACCCTCAGTTTTGACATGCTAAAAGACTCTATGAAACGGTACAATTTAGTGTTGGATCCGTGATTCTAGTCGTTATTTAATGCATGAATGAGGACTTGCGTAATTATAAAAGTGACGCGTCGGTTTGCTTTAGTAATGATGAGTCGTTTATTTATGCGATATTGGCGGGGTTTAGACGGATTATGAATCCGAATTGCTACAACCGTATTACGAATACGGCCGCTAGTGCCAATATCGGGTTTGGGGTTAATGTAACCCCATTATCCGAAGTCTCAAACGTCCAGCCCGTAGGTAAAATGTTTACCTTTCGAAAATGTAAAGACGGTATTTTTGAGTGGATTTCGTGAATAGTGTGTAAGTGCTAAAACCGGGTATTTGAAAATGGATGAAATGGGTTGGTATTTATAGAGTTTGGCTGGTTTCTGTGCAGGGACAAAACTTAATCGCCAGTGAGCATGCGATTATGTTTCAATGCAGCCGCCAAATGAAATAAAAGAACCAAGGTTGGGAGAGAAAACTTAATCGCTTGATGGCTGGCGATTTGGTTTTTAATCGCTGTTCTTGGCGATTAGATTTTTGTTTTGGTGAAATTTGTTTTATGCCGCCTTTTGGTTTTTGACGGTTTGATTAGGTAATGATTATGTTTTGTTGTTTACTTAGGGGTTAAGTATTTGTTCAGTTTTGGTCCGAATTTCGGTTTTCGTGCTTCGGTTTTTGTCGTGTTTTTCGGTTTTGGCCTGAAATAAAATAATATTAGGTTATATTATTTTATGGTTTCATAAAACCTAACTTTTTGAAAATGTGACACGGGACGCACTTTGGCCCGTTTTGAGTGTCGTGTTAGTGTGCGTTTTAGGGTCGTGTTTGTAAGTTTGGGGCGTTTTGTAGCTAGTTGAAATTTGTATTTGTGGCTTGGCTTAATAAGACGTTCCTATATTGTGCTCGTGTTACGCTCATGATGACTAAAATTGACATTTACTTTCATGATTATGCAAGTCCAAATTAATACGCTAAAAATGACTAATACGTTTTAGACACTTTTGTACCGTTTCGACTCTTTTAAAAGCATGTATGAAAGTCCTTTTCATCATCGGGTTTGTTTTTGGGGGGTACGGATACGGGTATCTACAGTCTTGAGCGAGGTCGAGGTTGCGTTTATCGAGGAGTGTCGAGGGTGTGAGTGTGTGGGGAAGTTTGGGAGTGTTTAGAGGGTCTTGGAGTTGGCCAGAGGGTCTTTGGCGAGCTAGGAGCGAGGTAGGCGCGAGCAAGGGAAGAAAAGGGGATCATCCGAGAAAACAGACTCAAGGCGCGGATAAGGCGCAGACGGGGCGGACGGCGCGCACTCGGCGCGCGGACAACTCTGCACTTTGCGGGTTATTTGCTCTTTGATCCGTGTTTGATTATAACACTTATTTTTCGTATTTTAACCCCTCATAAACCCTAATTACATCATAATACTCCTAATTCATCTCCCTAAACTATAAACCCTCTCTTCTCTCTCTTGAATCCTCATCTAAACACCCAAAACTCTCCATTAAAATTCCTTCAATTTCTCTCCTATCTGACCCTAATTTCTTCCTATTCAATCTCCTTTGGTAGTCCTTCAATTCCTTATCGTTTTAGGTATAGTCTTACTAGTTTTTACATTATTTTATGTGTTTTATATTGTATGCTTATATTGTATGTGCTTTAATTTTATGTGTGGTGATCAAGGAGAAGGTCAATTCAACAACGAGGATACAATATATATCGACGAGGAGCAGGGCTAGTTGATTATCTTCGCTTCAAAAGGTAACTAGGTGTAGCCCTAGTGATATTTTGAAACCTATGAGGCCCTAGATGATGATTAAGTTGTTGTACTTGATTGTATTGTCATAAAGTTGTGAACTTTGGATTGTATTGTTGTCTCGTGATTGTTTTGTGGTGAATTTTGGTGTCGGCCTCATACTAATGAGTCTCAAAACATGCTTAGGTTGTTTTATCACTTGTTTGGCATTAATTATGATAAAGTGATGATTAAAGTTGATAACCTGAGTTAAGAATCGCTTCCATTGTGAATATATATAAGCTACATTGATATTTACTCCGTATATAACCTGTTGTTGCGTTGAGATTATAAATCATGTTGAGATTGGCTTGAGATTGTGTTGTATAGATATTGTAGAACTAAAGGATGATTGTGTTGACATTGAATTGGTTGGCTTGTTGTATGCTTGAGTTGAGTGTGCGTACGGGTACTGTTCTGCCACGTACGTGAGGAGTTACAATGTCTTTTGTAGGACGGTGCCGCCTGTCGTGGGTTCTCATCCATTTTGTAGTGGCTCTGAGACTATGGTTACGATTGCCATTTTGTAGCGGTTTGATGTCGACATTCTTTTGTAGGGGTGGGCTTGGCCAAGTTTAGACTATTGTATTGAGGCATTTTGTAGTGCCGCCATAGGGTCTGGATCTTTTGTAAGGCCCGGGGTGTTTTGTAGCGCCCAGTACCCCGTGCTTTCTCTTGCGATTGATTGTCGATTGTTGTTGTTGATTATCACTTTGTTGATGGCATTCAGATTGTTCGTTGTTGTATGTCACTTTGTTAATGACAGTTGAGATTATATTGTAATCGTTGTATCGTTGTATCGTTGTACCTTACTATTGCTAATTGTTGTTGATTATACTCTGATCATAGGCCGTAGGCCAGGTAAAGTATTTGCTGAGTTGTTGGTTGAGTTTGTATTGTTGAAATATGACTGGGGAGCACCTAGTTACTCCACACTAATTGTGGCTGTTGCATGTTTTTGCGGCAGGTATGCGCGGGGACGGGTTGAGACGTGAGAAGCCGTGAGGATTGTTGACCCCCGTAGCTAGCTTTTGATGAGAACTTTGATTAGACTTGGATTAGACATGATTGGTTCAGTTTACTATTGTTTTCATACTTTGTACTTTGGATTATGATTTGTAAGGGGTATTTACTCCCCGTTTGCTAGGCCTCAAGGCCTACTCTTTTCATCGTTTGTTTAGTTATTAGCGAGTAATGACTCGGATTACACGTAATTATGCCACCGTGGTTTCTTTTAATTTATTTTCTTTCGTAAAACCTTGTTAAAACGTATTTTATTTTATTTGAATAATCCGGGTTGTTACACCCGCAGTTTGTATGTTCAACGCTTTTAATGAAACCGGTACAATTAATGTTTAATCCATGCTTAGTCGTATTATTCCTTGTAGTCGAGAGTTTGCTTTAGGTACACTTAAAATAAATGTCCATTTGTTCATTTTAAATGGTTTGTTGTTTAACGCAACATCAAGGGGGTCAAACTTATTATAAATCCGAATTGCACTCTCTTTTATGTAAAGGTTTTGCGGTGTCGATCTCTTTTATGTAACACCCATAGTCTCCTACTTGCATAGGTACGAGATCTACCTTTTATGTTTGTAAATTGGTAGAGCTAAAATATTTTTTTAACACACCATGAGGTTTGAAAGAAGTCCTACACCGAAGAAGCAAAAGAGGTTTGCTATGTTTATAAGGAATTCTACCCACCATTTTGGGCTTGTACATTTGGGTTTAAGTGAGGACAAAGCGAGCCCAAAAGTGTGCATCTTACGACTAAGAGTTGTATGACAACGGTGGTGGGTCAAGCTGTTATAAATGGTACTAGAGCAACACCGCGGCTGATAGTGAATTTGGCGGTTAGGTAGACAGTGGTAACCCACCTAGCGGGCGAGGATTCTATGCTTGGTTGTAATCAACTCTAAGGGAAAAAGAAGGCGTTGTGTTCTTTAAGTGAGGAGTTCGTAACACTCCATGAGGCTTCGAGGAATTTCCACATCGCAGAAAGAAAAGTGGTTTCAATTTCAAATGTATATCAAGGATTCTATCCATCATTTTATTATCAAGGCCTTGTACTATATTAGGCTTAATTGAGGAAAAAGCAAGACCAACATCTCACTATTAAGTAGGTGTATGTATTACAACGGTGGTGAGTCGGGTTGTTATAGTTTGGTGTGTTTTTTATGAGAGGGACGCTTAGGGACGAAATTTTGATAAATGTTAATCAAACTGTATTTTATTTATATGTGCTTAGAACCTCGGGTGAAAGCTTGTATTTATAGAAAAGCTGGTAGCGTCCAATTTGCTCCAATGGCGCTTGTTATCTTGATTTTGTGAAATTAATTACTAGTTTTATTTTTAATTCCTTTTTAGGAAATAACCCGTATATGACTTCGCTTTATTCTTACAAAAACTTAACTGAAAATTTATTTCTCATCTGAACAATTTTCATTTTAGACATGATAATTTTGCAATGAAGAACTAATCCTCTTTTACTGATTCAATAATTTGAGAATACTGATTACATAAGTTGTGAGATTGTTTTTTCTCTTTAATAATTATCAAGTGTTATTTTTATCTCGAGTGTGTAATTTTATTGATTGATCTATTTCTTTTAGTAAGTTGCAAATTAGTAATTGTGTTTATCGATCTATTGATATTCTTTTAATTGACTCTGTTTGTTCGATTACTTGATTTATAGTAGTATTCTGTACCTCACTTAATAGTGGTTTTTGTTGTTAGGATTTAGAAATAGACTCAAACATATAATTGAATCGTTAACATTAAAATAATGACAGCTATTATCTCTATTTGGTCTATTTGATCGAAATGCAATTATTACATTGAATCTCACATATATTTATTTGATTATCTGATATTTAGGGTCATATTGTAATACCCGGTGTTGTCCGAGGTTATTCGGGCTGGGTATCGGTGTTGTCCGAGGTTATTCGGGCCGGGCACCCCGTTGAAGAGGTTCATGTGTTGGCTCAAGTGACATAGTGCTTAAAAGGATTGTAAATACTACTCATATCAACAAGATGCATCTTCTTTTCTGCTGGCTCATCTTAATAACTCTTCAGTTAAGCGTGCTTGCTGGAGAGTAGTCTTAGGATGGGTGACCTCCTGGTAAGTTTCCAGGATGTGCACGAGTGAGGACAAAGTGCGCTGGAAAGGACTCGTGTTGGTTTGTGAGCGATGTACGTAGCCTGGCGAGCTATCGTAGGTGACCTTCCGGCCTTTAGTTGGGGCCGGGGTGTTACACATATGATATCTCAGTTTTATTTATTTGACTAATCTTAAGAAGAATTTAGAAATTGAGTTTAAGTTATATTTCACAATAGTGTATTTGACATATATTTGGAAGTCGAACAATCAATGATCAACTTAACTAATTCGTAGTGAAACATTATGATTTCTCTCTCATATTTGACTTCATCATTTTTAATTATTTTCTTTTATTTAGTTAAATTCTTTTAGTTAATAAAAATCAATCAAATTAGCTTAATCATCCTTAGGTGACTTCCGGCCTTCAGTTGGGGCCGGGATGTTACACATATGCTATCTCAGTTTGATTTATTTGACTAATATTAAGAAGAATTTAGAAATTGAGTTTAAGTTATATTTCACAATAGTGTATCTGACATATATTTGGAAGTCGAACAATCAATGATCAACTTAACTAATTCGTAGTGAAAAATTATGATTTCTCTCTCATATTTGACTTCATCATTTTTAATTATTTTCTTTTATTTAGTAAAATTATTTTAGTTAATAAAAATCAATCAAATTAGCTTAATCATCCTTTGTAAGTTCGATAATTACCTTCACTATCTTACTATTATAGTAGGTAATCAAGTAAGTGATTGTAAATTTACTTTGACTGTACACGACTTTATGTCTTCCATATACCTCAAGGGAATTGCGAGAAATATTCCCAAAATAATCATAATCTTTTTAAAATTGTACGGAGTAACAAGCTACAAAACTAAACATTCATAATATGTAATACCCCGTATTTTCACGAGTCGGTATTTTGAATGGTTTGAGTCAATGTGCTAGTAATTGACGCCTCTTAGTATTAGTCGTAACTGATACTCGTTTGACTCGTAAAATTATGAGTAGTTTAGTAGTGTTGTCGATTTAGCGTTTTGAGGTGTTAAACTTTCTCGAGTCGAGTGATTAATGGTATTAAGTGAGGTTTGACCAAGTGTTGCCCCTTTTAGCTAAGTAAATGTGGGTACTTAATTACTTATTAAGTATTTGACTCGTAAAATTATGAGGAGTATAGTAGTGTTGTCGATTTATCGTTTTGAGGTGTTAAACTTTCTAGAGTCGAGTGATTAATGGTATTAAGTGAGGTTTGACCAAGTGTTGGCCCCTTTAGCTAAGTAAATGTGAGTACTTATTAAGTATTTCTCATCAAACCTTCCTCCGTTTTCATTTTCACTCTCTCTCACTAAGCTTAAACACTTTCTCTCTCCCTCAACATAAAATAAAAGACCCCCAAAAAAAAAAAAAAAAAAAAAAAAAAAAAGGTTTTGGGTTTTTCCCGTTTCTCTATCAAATCTCTTGATTTTCGTTGCTATATCTCCCTCTCGATCTCCTCTTCCTCTTTATACTAGTTTTGCTTCAAGGTAAGTTCTTTTTATATCTCAAATGTCAATCTTTTATACTAGGATTTTTTGAGACTACCTTAGAAATGTATTGGTGTATGTTTTGGTTGTGTAGAAGACGGTTTCGTTGAAAAACTCTTTTAAGCCGGGTTTTCCTCATATTTGGTTCAACCTAAGCTTATCTTCACTCTAAGGTAAGGGTTTATCCCTTACTTAGTTTCTATGTACTCATTAGAATAGTGATTGTATTATTGTGAATGTGATGCTTGCGTTATGTGTGTGGTGGATATTTGTGTTATGAACAATGGTGACTATCTTGTTGATTAATTGAGACGAGTTATTGTTCTTGGGCCGAGAAGGCCATGCGTTGGTTGGGGTCGTGGGGCTGAGGCCGTAGTTGATGGTCGTGGTAGATGTTCTTATGTTGTCCTGAGATGTTCTTAGTTTGTCCTAAGATGTTTTTATGTTGTCCTGAGATGTTCTTATGTCGTCCTGAGAAGTTCTTATATTGTTCTAAGATGTTCTTATGTCGTCCTGAGAAGTTCTTATATTGTTCTAAGATGTTCTTATTGAGGCTTGGGTTAAGCCTGGTTGTTTGAGGTGATCGTTGTACAAGTGTATATGACATTCTTACGCGTCTATGTGAGCCTCGTTTTTAGGATATAAAGGACGGTATCTTTAAGTGTAAAGGGTTGTATTATGCTAATTCGTATGGCGGCATTTGAGTTGTGAGTTTGAATTGTGGTGACTGATAGCACGTATGTATGGTTGTGGTGCTTGGTTATGATATATAAGGAAGAATAAGTTAGCAAGAATGATACGAGTCTTGGAATCCTTAAAATGTTGTTGTTGAGTTAGTCTTTATCGTGTTGTCTAGCATATGTATAAAATGCTCAGGAACATTCACTTGCCATTTCGCGAAGTAGGAAGTTGAGTGAAACTGTTTAATTTATGATAAATGAAACGTTTTCTTGAGCCATGAGTTGTGTATTGTTGACGATTTCGATTGTTTGAGTTGAGAACGTGTGGATCGGAAAGGAGAAGTCGCGGCGTATGAAGAGATGGTGGCATGGTAAGTCTACCGTGTGGGAGTCACACGGTTGGTTCCTTTCTTCCTGTTTGCTTGGATATTAAGCGCCCTATGTAGCATTTCTTTGTTACTACCCTTTCTCTTTGGGATATACGGTTATGTATCTTTTCCCTCGAGTTCTTTCCCTTTTTACCATATGTTAGATTGTTGTGAAAGCTAACTAGGTTTGTTGTGTTGTGTCTTTTCCCCCAACCTTTTAGGTATTCAGGCGCTCGGATGATTTGCTGCAGGGTTTCGAGGACAGGTCACATGACACTGAGTAGTTCTGTCTAGATTGTTGGATTCTACGGGAGACGTCGTGTAGTAACACTGCCCTAAGTCAGTTAGATCCCCACTATAGTGCGTAAGGGTTCGTGGTCACCAACTCCAGGGTTAACGCCTCCTTCTCTAGCTTTGGTGCACTCCAAAGAGAGAAGTGAGAGTTGTTCTATTATTGGGGAAATTTATGTAAAGAAGAAGAACAGAAGAAAAGAGAGCAAGATGAAGAGAAGAATTGTTTTTGTTGTGATGATTTTGAAGTGAAATCGAGGAGTATATATAGTGAGCAATATGACTGTTGGAGGAGATGAATCAACAGTCAAAAACATTAAAGCAGTGTGTAGATACCCGTATCCGTACCCCCCAAAAGCAAACCCGATGACGAAAAGGACTTTCATGCATGTTTTAAAATGAGACTAAACGGTACATAAGTGTCTAAAACATTTTAGTCATTTTTAACGTATTAATTTGAATTTGCATATTTCGTAAAAATGAATATTAATTTAGTCATTTTAAATCGTAAGTTAACACAATACACACGAGCACGAGCCATACACGTCTCACGAAATGACCCAAGAATACAAAAACGACCCAAGCACACAAAAAAACGGCTTAAAACACACAAAATGGCCCGAGCACCCGAGTAGGCCAAAATGCGCCCCGGGTCACATTCTTACAAAACAAAATCCCACCAAGTCGTAAAATAATGCATTACGATATTATTTTATTTCGAGCCAAGATCGAAAAACACGACGAAAAACCGAAACACGAAGCACGAAACGCAAAAACCAAGTCCAAAAGTCAACTTGGGCCAAGTTGAGTGATCAAGTTGGCAATCAAGGGCCTCAAAAGTCAGCAACATGCTCGACAATGCAGCCATAGCCTTACACTCCTACGATAACGTGTACGGCGCTACAAATTTGTCAAAAATAGCAGAGAAAATCGCCAGAATAGTGGCGATTTTCAGGTAAATCGCCTGACCTCTGGCGATTTTCCCTTCCTCCCCTGACATTCTGGCGATTGTTTGGTGAATCGCTGGTTCACTGGCGATTTTCTGAGCAATTAGGCATAAAACACGAAGCATTTGCTATAAATAGCAGCCCCTATTCGACTCAAAACATCAACAATCGAATCAATCCTTCAACCAATTCAACCAACAACAACAATTACAATAACATTCAAAACCGATACTTATATTCACAAAAAGCCTCTCGCACTTATAAATTTCCACTCTAAAAACCGTCCTTGCATTTCAAGGTAAAGAAATTTTACCTTCCGATTGGACGTTTGAGACTTATAGGGTTACTTTAACCCACCCCGATATTGGCATTAACGAACTCGTATTCGCAATACGATTGTAGTAATTCGAATCAAATGATTCGTCTAACCTCGCCAATATCGCATAAATAAACGACTCAAAATCACTAAATTAAGCACCCACTTTTACATTATGCAAATTCTCGATTCATGCATTAAATTACGACTAAAACACGGATTCGACATTTAACTGTACCGTTTCATATAGTCTTTTAAACATGCAAAACCGAGGGTTTTACAAAATCTTAGAATTGAACACGAGTCGGAGAATAACGTTTAGTTATTAATTCAAATACAATGAATTGGTAATTTTACGTATATTTCCTATAGCAAATCGTCATAGTTTTGACGGCTCACATTTATTTTACATATTTATCGAGTCATATATTTGCATTTGTACGTAGCGTCCTATTAGCCCAAATATCGAAATTAAAGCATATGTTTTCAAATTAGTAAAGACTACTTTTACGTAGGCCTTTTTATTGCAGTTTTCAATACACTTTGTCAAAACTTTAGAAGGGTAACCTCACTCCGAATCCTCTCTGGTTTCACAATAGCCTCAGAAGGATAGGTATCGACGCACCTTGAAATCTGAGACCTTCGCGTCTTATGATTTTAAGATGCGTTGAATGGGTTCCAAATTCCTTTAATATTTGGTGGCGACTCCAAAAACACGTTTTAAAAGGATTTTTATATTTCTTTTTATTATATTCACATGCAATGACATTCCCCCTTTTAAACAAAAGAACGCTCAAGCGAGCTAAGCCAAGCAAAGCACCAAAAATGCGAAGCTTTGGCGACCCGCGAGCTTCTTGCAAAATTCATTTTTCCCGCGCCGTGCATTCCGCCCCATGACATATTTCGAGGGCGGGCGCGAGCGGGGCGTCGAGAAGGGATATCCCCGGTATCCTCAGTTGGCGACTCCGCTGGGGACGAGCATGTTTTTTTTTTAATTTTGAAAATTAACTTTTCATTTTATTTTAAAAACATAAAGAAGTGAAACTTGAAACTTTGAAAACATTTCTGCTTTCGATATTTGGGCAATAGTACGTTTGAGTCGAATCCTCCTGATTCATAACCACACCCTTCGAGGGACGGCCCCAAGTAAAAACACGCTTCCTAAACGTGTATACTCTGGACACGTCGATCTCTCACCCTTCCACGATCACAAATGCGGTATTAGTACAAGTGAATCGTAGCAGTCAAACTTCGAGCGCTCTAGACCTCGTATTGAATCCACGCGATGTGTGTGATCTTGCGGATAACTCTACACAAACGTTGCGGGAATGACCGGAAGGAACCTTACCCTGAAAGCCAAAAACCCGCGTCTATACGTACAAATCCAAAGCTATAGCACCCTCGCTATGGTCGTCTTCTAAACAAATACATGCAAAAACATTTTCATATAGCATTACACTTTCAAAAGACGTCTATGTTGAAAGTACATTTTCAAACATTTTTCAAAAAGGGCATACTTTTAAGCATACAGTCAGGGTCATTGACCTATAGTCAACTGAACCTGACTAACATTACACCACAATGTTCAAAACCGATCGGAAATAATCACTACATTTCCTATCCTTTACAAAACATAAATGCATTATACGACTGACGTATCGTCATAATACATTTATCGCAAAAACATTTCGCAAAGCAAAACCCGAGAATGTCAACTCATTTCGGATATTTCAATTAAACAAACACTTATACATTTTTGAGATAGCTCTAAATCGAGTGACTTGCTAGTCACCCCGACTTAAACAAACTATCTCTCTCGAAAATAAACAAAACGCGGGCTCGTTCAAATACGAATCCGTTGATTTACATGTCAGGTCGGGTGACTTATCGTCATTACGGCTTGACACCTTGTGTCACACGTAAAAAGCGAACAACGACCGCTTTTTACCCA
Organism: Dianthus caryophyllus; assembly: GCA_023091065.1. Taxonomy (NCBI): domain Eukaryota; kingdom Viridiplantae; phylum Streptophyta; class Magnoliopsida; order Caryophyllales; family Caryophyllaceae; genus Dianthus; species Dianthus caryophyllus. The sequence continues at coordinate 29,873,961 of CM041519.1, forward strand.
ATTTAACATCTTCAGGCCGACTAGCCTATCGCTACTTCGGTTTGATTCCTTTTTACATCACAATCTAATCCCTGGCAACATACCGCTAATTTGGGTTAATCAGATTGTGATCATCTGTTTTTATTTACATCGAGGCTGGGGACGCGTCGACGCATCCTTACCTCAAAAACTTCCCGTGTCTTTTAAGCCAAAAACACGAGTCGAGTCCTGCACACACTTTTTACACTTTTGCTTTACTACAAATGTGATTTTTCTTTGAGTCTTTTATTTTCTTTCGGAGGTCACTAAGGTTTAGAATTCTGCAGGTCCATCCCCTAAAAAGTCCTGGATACGCGACGTACTAAGGATCGTCATCTGAACCCTCCGCCACCTCCAAAGAAACGTACCTACAACAGATCGAAACCAAAAGCTACCATGGCACTCAACAATGAAGAAAATGTCGGAGGAATCCCAACTCCTCCCCCGTCAGTGGTCACCGCAGAACATGTTCAACAGCTCAACAGCAAAATTCTTAGTCTCACTGCTGCAATCGAACAAATGGCCACAATGCGTAAACTTCGAGTAGAGAAAAATGCCAAGTACCTTCTTTGAAGAGGTGAACGAAATGCTAAAAGAATTCGTTCAATGGAAGAACGCCACCCACTCGAAGGGATATTCCATTTATGAGAAACCGAACATGTCCCAAGCGTCAAGTCCTTACTACGGCTAAGCTCTCACTCGGCCGATCTCCCTAACTTCAAGGGTCATGAAAGTCCGCTTGTACACATCAAGGATTTCAAGGCTAAAATGGTAGTCATGGGCGTCGATCCTCACTGGGCTACTCTATTCCCGCATTCTTTGGATGCACAACCTAGGGCCTGGTTCTACGCCTTGGACCCACACAAGACTACTACTTTCAAAGAAATCACGGTCCAGTTCGACAATCAGTATCACGACAATAACGATACTCAAGTCTCGCTACGTACCCTGGAAGTTCTGTCACAAAAGGACAATGAAGGCTTGATGAATACCTCGCGTTGGAAGAAACTCAGTGCCCAGATATCTAACCGTCCCAAAGACGCAGAACTGATCACCAAGTTCATTAATAATCTCACCCCTGCATATCAGCAGCATTTGCGCTACGGCAACTTTGACAGTTTTGCTTCACTCAGTACGGTGGGTCAATTGATTGAAGACGACCTCCGTAAAGAAAAGACCAAGGTTGCAAGCCGAGGTTATCAGGGTAGCTCGTCACGAGCCGTCACCAAAGCGGAACCAGTTCACTGCATTAACGCTCTGGAAGAACTAGCGCCTTCCCCAACTTACACCACACCAACGAAATACACAGCGCCTCCTCCTAAGGCGTCATACCCATCTGCAGGTCAGACTTCGTCAAAACCACGACGAAGCTTTGACCCGATCTACATGACCTACTCCAAGGCACTACAAAGACTTGTAAGCCGAAATGTGCTTCAACTCCTAGGACCTACTAGCGAGCCTCCTCAGGACAAAAAGCCTAAATCATGGGATCAAAATGCATACTGTGAGTTCCACAGGGGAAAAGGACACGATACTGAACAATGCTTCCGCCTAAAGAACATAGTTCAGGACCTGATCGATGATAAGACCATCGAGAAGCCTACTCCAGGTCCTAAACCCTCGAACCAGCTCAATCCCCTGCACACCCATGCCATCTTCGTGGGTACACACCCCATCCTCGACTGCTCTCACCTGATCGTCTCAAAAGACCACGAAATCAATGGTATCTGGGACAGTTCTGATGAAGAGGACAATCACACGGACAATACGAGTTACCTCTTCCGGCCAGAAGAAGAAGAAGAGGAAGATCGAGAACCCACAGGGATATACGGGAAAATACCCCACAAATACCCAATCAGGTTGTCTGATAGTGACGATGAGATAGCCTACTTAACTCGCTCCGGCCGTCCATACAGAGCCTCGCTGAGTCTGCTGGAACCCCCAGGTTTTCCATCGAAAACAACTAGCCAAGACAAAAACAAAGGCGTAGTCATAAACGAGGCTACAACACCACCCACAATGACTACACCATCACCTCAAGTAGCCACGCCTCCGCCTGCAGCTACTACACCTGTTCAATCGCAGACTGACATAGCATCGTCAAGCGCCACTCCAAAGATATCGCTGAAATTGGAGATTCAATTCAAAAACAACACCTAAAAACAAAAGCAGATATCTCAATCTGGCAGCTCTTAAGGGAATCAGTGGGACACCGTGAAGCTCTCTACCGAGCTTTGCAAGTCACCCCTATTACAACCAGAGATGTCGCTGAAAAACTAATCGGCCACATCACCCGTGAATGGCGGCTAGCGCCATCACTTTCTCGACAAAGACCTCCCGCCATTCGGAGGCACGCACAACCTAGCACTCTACATCAATGTGGAATGCCATGGCATGACACTACGGGTTGTGCTCATCGACAACGGATCTGCGATCAACGTCCTTCCCTTAAAGCGACTAAAAGCTAGGAATCAAGGAAAATGACTTCATCCCTGCGCAGACGGGTCGTGGCTTCTGACGGCATTCGCCGCAAAGATAAAAGGGACCATCTCTTTTCCTATAATGACAGGACTGTCATAAGGGAAGCGAATTCAGATAATCGACATACCCCCAAAGATACAACATGTTATTGGGTAGACCACGGATCCATGCAACCAAAGCAGTCACCTCAAGCTTACACCAAAAGGTTAAACTTCCCCTGGACGATGAAGTCGTCACTATCCACGCATCAAACTTTCGAGCTTCCCTGCAACAGCAAAAGCTCGATAACGATACTGCAAGAATAAGCACCGAAACCCCGGACATCACCTGTGGTTTTGATTTCGACTTTGACATCTGCACATTGACTCGCGAGGAGGAAATTACAGCACTCTATGTAAAGGATAACGACAACAAATGGCCTACCATGGGCCTAGGTTATGTGCCATGGTCCTACGAAGTTACCCGTGGGGAACAAGCATTCAATGACCGTAAGAGAGGTCGTGACTTTCGCATAGAGCCATATCACATATTCACAGACAAATACTTCGTCAAAGAGGGCGCAAGCAAGATGCCCAAAGACTACTTCTCTTGTACCATTGCAGGGATTGAACTCGTTTCTGACATCCTACGCAACCACAACTTTAACCCTACCGACCTGATTGTCGTTTGAGGAGAAGGCGCCTGACGGATGGTCAAAAACCCTTAAATGGATCGACGAAAGGTGGTCGCACTTTCAAAATCACTACGGGAGAAGGCTACACTTTCGAGAACTCTGACTCGGGAGAAAGCGAAGGAGAGGACCCTGTCGACAAATCCATCATAAAGTTTAGGCCCCCGCGTCGTCACTTCAAGTCTTTCACCCCAACCAAGCCTCCGGGCTATATGCCCGACGTGATAGACATAGACAAAGAACTAGAGTCTCTAAAGTTGTCTAAAGCTCCTCTGTCTGAGCTATCTTCAAATGTAACTGCTTTCGAAAACAATAATAACAACGTTTCTAGTTACTACTTGCCTTGTTTTCCTTTAAAAACTGCATTTTCTAATACTCACGATAACATTAAGCACAATAGCATTGCATTACATAAATACATTGCAAGTATCGTTTCAAAATCCGAACAGGACCCCATCATTGAAGACACAACAATCATTGATGTAGGAACACCCGAAGAACCCCGAAAACTACAGCTGGGGGCTTCCTTGAGCATGGAAGAGAAAGCTGCGTACACCGAACTACTTACAGAATTCAAAGACGTCTTTGCTTGGTCCTACAAGGATATGCCTGGCATTGATCGCGAAATAGCAGAACACCGCATCCCACTCAAACCAGGTGCCAAGCCTGTTAAACAAAAACTCCACCGTATTAAACCAGAATGGTCTCTTATGGTCAAGGACGAGATCGAAAAACAGCTACAAGCAGGTTTCATCCAAGTCATCGAATACTCAGACTGGGTATCAAACATGGTCCCTGTCATGAAGAAAAATGGAAAAATACGAGTATGCGCAGACTTTCGCGACCTTAACAAGGCTTGCCCAAAAGATGATTTCCCATTGCCCCACATGGACATACTTGTAGACAACACGGCCGACCACGCGTTACTGTCATTCATGGATGGGTATGCAGGTTACAACCAGATCAAAATGGCAACAGATGACATGTCTAAAACCACATTTGTGACACCCTGGGGCACGTACTGCTATACTGTCATGCCTTTCGGACTCGTTAACGCAGGCGCCACTTATCAACGCACCGCAACTACTCTGCTACATGACATGATGCATAAAGAAGTAGAGGTCTACGTTGACGACATGATTGTGAAATCAAAGCAAAGGGAAGATCACATTACCAACCTTCGTAAGTTCTTCACCAGAATCAGGCAATATAAAATGCGCCTCAACCCACAGAAATGCACTTTCGGGGTTACATCAGGCAAGTTATTGGGTCACATCGTAAGCGGCGTGGAATCGAGATCGACCTGTCAAAATCAAAGCAATCTTGGAGATGAAACCTCCAAGCAACATTGATGAGGTCGAGAGCTTCTTGGGACAAGTCCAATACATCTCTCGATTCATTAGCAAGCTCACAATAGTGCGAACCAATTTTCAAGAAGGCGAAAAAGGAAGAACACACAAAATGGGACGACAAGCTGTCAACAAGCATTCGACAAAGTCAAGACCACCTTACTAATCCACGTTACGATGCCACCCCGGAAAGATCTACCTCTTTCACTCTACCTAACAACTACGCCAAACGCCATGGGCGCCATGCTCGCTTCAGAAGTGAACAACGAAGAAAGAGCAATTTACTACATTAGCAAGAAGTTCCAAGACTACGAGACTCGCTACGAGCCTGTGGAGAAGAGGCCTCGCTCTAGTCCGGGCCACCAAAAAGCTTAGACATTACCTCCTCGCTCACTGACGAGTATACTCCCTAATGGATCCGCTCAAATACTTGTTTGAAAAGCGGGTATTAAATGGTCGTATGGCGGATGGACACTCTTGCTAGGCGAGTATGAGCTTAAATACTTACCTTTGAAAGTCATTAAGGGGAAGCGGTTTGGACTTTCTCGCAGAGAATGCCATCATCGAACAACCTAAAATTGACACGACGTCATTTCCGACGGCGGAATCTTCACGATTGATCTGAGTCTGGCGACTCTACTGATGGAGCCTCAAGCTACCGCGGATACGACATAGGAATACTCCTAATATCCCCTAACGGCGATCATACACCCATCTCAATCAAGCTCGACTTTAACGTCACCAACAATGCAGCAGAATATGAAGCTTGCATTTACGGCTTCTGGCGACCATGGCCCTCAACATAAAACACCTCGAGTACACGGAGACTCCTTCCTAATCATAAATCAAGTAACAGGAGCATGGAAAATCATGAACGAAACCCTCGCAAAATACCAAGCAAAGATACAAACACTCCTTACAGAATTTGATTGTGTAGAATTCTATCACCTCCCAAGGGAAGAAAATCAATTTGCCGACGCACTGTCAAAACTTTCATCCCTTCTCAACATGCCACCGAATGTTGACACACTACCCATTGTCGTTGAGAGACGTGGTGAGCCCGCATACATCCACACCATAGACATCGACGAAGCAGAACATACCGAGCCGTGGTACCAAGCAATACTCAACTACAAAACACACAACTCTTATCCACCTGACACCGACAAGCGCGGTAAAAGGGCCATAAGACTCCTTGCGTCCCAATTCGTACTCGAAATGGGACAACTACTCAAAAAGACGCCACAAGGTACCCTGCTCGTGTGTGTGGACTTCAAGAAAGGGCAGGAAATCATAGCCCAGGTGCACGATGGCGAATGTGGTCCACACATGAATGCAAGAGCGCTATGCAAGCAAATCCTACGACTTGGGTGGTATTGGACGACTATGGAAGCAGACTGCATTCACTACGTCAAACACTGCCATAACTGTCAAATATTCAGTAACATACAACATGTACCCCTTCGCCTCTACGACCTCACATCTCCATGGCCTTTCTCAACTTGGGGCATTGGCGTGATAGGCAAAGTCCATCCTATCGGAGCGGAGGACACCGCCCGTACTAGTAGCGATCGACTATTTCACGAAATGGGTAGAAGATCCTTCCGCACCTCGGCTCGAAGGAAAGTCGCCAAGTTCATACAAACAAACATCATATGCCGATCAAGATACCGCACGAGTTTATAAGCGATCAAGGCTCACACTTTCAAAGCGGCGAAGCCATACTTGCCAAATCTGACGATACAACATCACCGATCCTCTCGCCCATCGACCCCAAACCAGAGGAGCCGTGGAAGCAGCAAACAAAACTATAGTCACCATCTTGGAGAAAATGATCGACGGTTGTCGGGATTGGCCCAACAAGATCCCATTCGCATTATGGGGATATCGCACAACCATACGCACACCCACAGGCATGGCGCCTTATTTTCTCACCTATGGCATGGAAGCCGTGCAACCAGTGGAGATCGAAATGAAATCTCTACGGATACTAATGGAAAGTAGCATCCCAGAAGCAGAATGGGCTCGCGAACGTTACGAGCAACTCATGCTCCTAGACGAACGCAGGCTAAATTCCTTAAGCATTGTGCGAATGTACCAAGCACGACTACAAAGAGCATTCAACAAACGAGTTCGACCACGAAACATAAAAGTGGGAGACCTGGTATTGAAGTCAGTACGCGCACCACTCCCTGTTGACCCACGAGGAAAGTTCAAACCTAACTGGGCCGGACCTTACCTCGTCAAAGAAATCTACGCAGGAGGAGCAGTCAAACTAACTGATCTGGACGGTCAGGAGTTCAATCGGGCAACAAATCTCGACCAGCTAAAGAAATACTACCCTTGAAACACTTGCAATGTATTTATAACATGTAATTAAACACAATTCTCTGGTGGCATGCCCTAAACATGCACATCCATCACAAAAAGCAAAACACAATTCTACTGGCGGGCATGCCCCTAAACATGCATTCAAAATAATACAACTTCGAGAACTACTGGCTTGATTCCATTTATATGGATACGTAGGCAGCTTTTCAAAGCACAGCCGACATTCAACACAAAACCACATACTCAAAACATCTCAAGGACATGACGAACATGACAAAATTCAAAGCACAAGACACGTATGTCCTTAACCTTAAAAGAAACAAGGCAAGTTACGCAAAGGGAACTTTTGTTTTATTATCTTTGAAAAAGGAAACATTTACATTTGGATTTTGCAACCGGGAGCACGAACATAACACTACTAGCACACACGACACCTACAAGCATTACATGATCCGGCATTACCTTCGGGTTTAGGGAATACAAAAACAAACAAACAACTAGCAACAAGCATTGAGATAACATTCTTCGATTTGGGAGGAGAACTTCAACCCATATGAGGAGCACCATCACTACCATCCTGGCCTGGAGCATTAACCATGATGAAGCGAGATGACTAAGCTCGCCTCGTGGACTGATGACGCTTCGAACTTCGAACTTCCCTACTTCCACGGCCAAAACGCGCGGGTGGAAGGCGGGCGTCGGCGGCTCATTTTGCTCTATAACGCGGCGAGCCCTCCGGCGAGTAGTTGGCCGTGGTCCATCGGACATATGACCTTGAAACCTCACCGCGTGGCGGTATCCCCGCCACCGCCACTGGGACGATAAGCCATCCTCGCGACCATGCATCCGTGTCTGGTTATTAAGTACAACCAATCTCGGATCACGGTATCTGCCGGGATAGACGGGCATAGCCCATTTGCCTTCTCACTCTCGGAGGATGAATAAACACCCCGATGTCAAAACCGCATAGCATGACTCAGGAGGACCATCGCCCACCGCTGCCGGCCACGATGGTAACCTCCCACCATGGCACGACCCAACGGATAGCCGATGCTCTCACAAAAGTGGGAAAATAATCGTTAGGCCGGCCATTGGGACCCCTCCATCGCAGGCCACGACTGGTCACGCCAGCCGCCGTATATGATGCGCCATAAGGGATAGCGCCCAGCACGTTCAGACGCTCCATTAGCCAGACCAGCAGAATGACCGGACAACCACGATAGGCATGCGCTCTATTACACGCCCGATCATCTAGGCCTAGGATCGTCTCAGCCAGGATCAAAGCCGCAGGGTTATACCCCATCTCCATCTGCTGCACAACGCATACTAGACGCGCCTCACCAAATCCCATTCCGTCCACTGAATCGGGAACATGAAAGCGATGCACAAGGCAGCGGCCGCTTCTCTACGAGCACCCACTACGATACCCCCATCATCATAATTCATGAACTTATGGCAGAGTCGGATCATATTGAGGCGCCCATCCAGGAACAGGTCCTCCGTTTCGAGCCACGTCATCTTAAGGAAGTTCTGCATATTCCTTTGGTACCCGAGCTCCTGGCGAACCCACACTGGAGTGACAATGCGAGTCCAGCCTCCGATGGCAAAGAAACTCCTCAACCAAGGGCAAACTTCCCCGTCGAGAAGCGAAATCGTGGTATGCCAAGTCGATGTGCGAGCAAGCATCCGGGAACTCAGGTTCCATCCGAACTCGCCTTAAACCTAAGAATACGCCCGGACCCACGGCCCTAAGGTTCCTCTTCTCGATGCCCGATAGCATAACACACCACATCCTCACAAGTCCCTCCAAATGCTCCATTACTCACAAAAAGGAAGCGGCTCTACGAGATATTATGAATACTATTATGATATGAGTAATGAAGTGGCAAGCTAAAGCGTAATATGAAGTGTGAGTGGAGGAGATGGATGAATGAACTAAACATGAGCATCCTTCTTATAGGCAACGTCTTGAGAGGCAACAATCAAAGTATAATCGCTAGTGAACGTGATTAACCAAAAATCAAAACAAAAGCGAGAAAACACCATGAAAATCGCGAAAGCGGTGATTATCACAAAATCGCGATCCTCTGGCGATTTTCACAATAATGTCGCTTTGTTTGGCGATTTTTATGAGAATCGTTGGTATCTGCGCGATTTTCTATGCTTTAAACCAGTTGTGTGACGATTGCGCGCGCCTTGCAGCCTACGAGTTGCAGTAAACTTTTCACAGCCTACGCACCGCTGTTTTTACTTTTTTACGACGCATTATCGATTACGTTTCCGATACCCGGCTTTACGTCGTATTGGGTCATTTTATGATCGACTCTCGACTAATGTTTTGCACATACGCTTCACAAAGTTCAACCGTCTCATTTCGCGAACTCACGTTAAAGCACGACGTTCTTAATTCACATTTTACGAACGTCAAAAACACCTTTTACGGTCTCACAAAATTCAACCGCCACATTTCGTAGGCTTACGTTAAAGCACGACGTTCTTAATTCACATTTTTACGAACCTCAAAAACGCCTTTACGGTCTCACAAAATTCAATCGTCTTTTTCGCAAGATTACGATAAAACACGACATTTTCAATTAACATTTCTATGAGCGTCAAAAGCGTCTTTTACGGACTCAAAATATTTTCTTCAAAATGCATGTTTTATAAAAATCTTACGTATGCATACTCTTATTACGGGTCAGAAAAATCTCAATCGAGATTTGTGTTCTTTTCACGACTAACAATCTAATTGCAGGAACACTAGATGAGCACGTCGCGAAGGTTTCAGTGAAAGCACAACACAAGCGGTCGTACTACAAAGCGAGGCAAAATAACCAATAAAGCTTAGGCATCGCGCGCATGATCATTAATCACGAAAGCTACGCCCAGCGGGCGCATACCATAGTCAACAAATACACCTGCTACATAATCAAAGCACGCGTACGAGGTCACGTAACCTACTCATGTCAAGCCATGGACGCGAGTCAACGTCGTACGACTCCTGCAAGTATGACCATACAAAATTACCAAAACACGCACGCAAGGTCGCAAGGCCTTATCGCGTCAAGCCGCGGCCACAAAAAAGAATGGACCTCACGGGGACTCCTACATGTCCAAATACATACAAATACGACCACAAAATGAAAACAAGTCCATGAAAATACGCCTACGATCCTAGCATACATCCCAAATCAATTAGCTTGATCCCGACGACTGAGCTCCGCGCGCAACGAATCAATCTGAGCACGGTAACCAGCTAGCTCCTGCTCACGCTGCAACTCAAATTCCGCTCGCAGACGTGCCTCCTCAGCCCTGGCCCGCCCTAGCTCTATCTGGCGCTGCGCAACTGCAGCCTGCAACTCTGAAGCATACTTCTGCGCCTTGCAAAGCGCGACCGCTTTATCATTAAAAGCCACGCGCCCGCAGGTTAGCTACCCTCCATAAATTCTTGTGGACATCCACGGCCACCGCAAACAAATCTGACCTTCATATGCTCAAGCGGGGGCTATAATCAAAAGCGACCATTTCAAGTTTGACTAACGATTTTAAGACAAAATCTAACTCAAACTGGGGGCTATAATCAAAAGCAGCTTCATTTCAAGTTTGACTAACGATTTTAAGACAAAATCTAACTCAAACTGGGGGCTATAATCAAAAGCAGCTTCATTTCAAGTTTGACTAACGATTTTAGGACAAAATCTAACTCCAACTGGGGGCTATAATCAAAATCAGCTTCAACAAAGTTTGACTAACGATTTTAGGACAAAATCTAACTCAAGCTGGGGGCTATAATCAAAAGCAGCTTCATTTCAAGTTTGACTAACGATTTTAGGACAAAATCTAACTCAAACTGGGGGCTATAATCAAAATCAGCTTCAACAAAGTTTGACTAACGATTTTAGGACAAAATCTAACTCAAACTGGGGGCTACACTCAAAAGCAGTTTCAACAAAGCTTGACTAACGATTTTAGGACAAAATCTTACTCAAACTGGGGGCTATAATCAAAAGCAGCTTCATTTCAAGTTTGACTAACGATTTTAGGACAAAATCTAACTCAAACTGGGGGCTATAATCAAAATCAGCTTCAACAAAGTTTGACTAACGATTTTAGGACAAAATCTAACTCAAACTGGGGGCTACACTCAAAAGCAGTTTCAACAAAGCTTGACTAACGATTTTAGGACAAAATCTTACTCAAGCTGGGGGCTACCTACTACATATCACGCAAGCATAGAAAACAAGTCATACCTGCTTCACCCGAGGGCTCCAACTATCCATGCCAGCGTCAGTCACCGCAGATAAGTACTGCGGTAGTGGTATCGAATGCCGACAGCCACCATCATGCTCAAAATCCAAGCTCTCGTAGAAAGGAGGAGAATTTGGACCTCAAGGTCAGGGTCACGTGGCTACAAGATACAAAAATCACGATCAATTTTTGCTTTTTAAGCAAATAACATACACAAGCATTACGTGGCTACAAGATACAAAAATCACGATCAATTTTTTCTTTTTAAGCAAATGACATGCACAAGCAAAAAGCGAAAACAACAGCAAACCTCAATGGCGGGCGCCCAAAGCAAAGCGCGCCCGCGACATATAATCCTCATCTAACCTCAGCGGGGACTCAGGCTCACCCTCGTGATATACATCGCGGCGAACATCGACATCCTGATTATGCATGCGAAGAGAACCTTAGGAGGGCCTCGGGCACAACAAACTTATCCCTAATTATGCGGTGACCAGACGCCGCCTAAGAACCGGTATGAATCATACCGAGTCGCAATGTACAACCTCTCAGATCGCGAATAAAGAAAGCGAGTCGTAATTGACGCAGGACATCCGCATAATTCGCCGAGGGTTGGGAACAAACTACAAAAAGAAGAGGAATAAACATCCGCAAAGCACAAACGCAAGACGTATAAGAAATACGAACTTTTCTTACCTTATCAGCGGTCATCTCGTTAAACTTCACGCGAGCATCGTCATAAGTCAAGCGAATACCCTTCCCGCATTTGCCGTTGCATAAGCATGAAAGCGGTGGTACTTCGCCTTCACGGCAAAGTTAGCGAGGAGCAACGACGGAAAGTGCAGAGCACCAAGACTACAATGAAACCGAAACATGTCACAAAAGAGAAAGCAAAACAAAATAAAACAACAGAGCATCACAAAAGCAATCATACCTCCATTGAAGCCAGGGCCGACCAAAGGCGGTTGGGACCCATCATCGACCCGATCAGACGAATCAAGGCGTCCTACAAAATCGGATCAAGAGACCCATAGCAGAGTAACCAGATCAAAGCACCCAATCTGGACAAGTCATGGCGCCATCAAAGCGGCGATCGACGCCGCTTCTCGCTTTATCTCCAAAGTGAGTGGGCGTCGAAACCACCATAGCCACAATCGGCATTCGCTCATGACTAACTTCGCCACACCGCTTCTTTCCTCGCCCTTAAAATAATCATCAAACCATGATGTCCGAAATTTGAAAAGTGTGCCTCTCATCCTCGCACACCTAATACCGCCTCCGATCAAACGAACAACCGTAGGGCTCGAGATAGCGGACGTACTCGTCCCACTCAATCATCTCCTCTCCATGAGGAAGCCGAAACAACCGCAAGAGGCGAGAAGGTAATACCAACCTCGCACCCTGGCATATGGACCGTGTTAGTAGTGCCCCAAAACCTGTCTAGCAACGCTCGAAGCACAGAAAGGTGAGAATTCACATTCTTCTTACCCGCCTCCTTCCACTTTGTCACCAATCGGACCAAAGGTCGTGCCAAGGATTATTTTCCGCGACTCGGGCGACAACTTCTTGTTATAAGCATCTATACAAGTACGGAAACCAGAGAATATCCTCATATTTCCCAACTTGAAGCCAACCTTCACCCGAGTAGACAAATGCTCCATGGTATTCCAAACTAAACTTACACCATCCAGTCCTCGCAACCTTCGCCTACGCCTCGGGCCATGAGGAAATGAGGGCCTCAAGCCCACTCATCAACCACGCCCATGAACATATTTTGCGCGGCCGGCCCAAGATCGCGACTCACCTCACCACCTACGGCACGGCCTAGTGGCATCACCCACAACATCACCCTCTGCGGCCTCAAAGATCAACCGCTACAGCTCCTCGTCATCCCGCTCCTCCTCGGGCTCGGGATCACTCTCAAAAGCATTCTCGGTGGCGACGAGCGACCACGTCTCGGCCTATCAACGGCAGGATCATCTCCAAATTTCATCGAGCTCACCTCGGCGTAAACAACAACACTACTACCCTCATCTCGCCACGGTACGCCACTAGCCTCGGCAGAGCGACGCCCACGTGTCCGAACGCCACCTTCAAAGATTCCCAAAGAACAAAGATCCACTTTGCGCTTCCTACTAGGCCTATCATTCTTGCGACCACCTCCACGACCTCCACCTCGGCTTCTCGGCAGACACTGTGCCTCCGAACCCCACGCCCATGCCCAAAGACCTTGCAGAGGCGCAGAACCAACTCCAGGCTCGCCAGCGAGGCCCAGGCAACTCAACATTAGCTCCAAGCCCACTAGCAAAAGGCCCAGACGACCCCACCGGTGGCTCCACGGGAACCCGATCGCGATCCGCGCCGCGCCTGCATCACCAACGAAGGCCCCAGCCGGCTCTACGGTAGTCTTGTGCTCGCTAATAGAGGCATAGGAGACTCGGAGCGACCCTGTACCTCATTCCTGGCGTCAAAATAGGAGGAGTTTTGAGCAGTCGACCGAGACGGACCTTCGAAGTCGCTAAATGATGACGCTTTCGAAATGGGAGTAAGCTCCTCCCCGGTAACATTGAAGTCAATGTTCTCGATGACATCCTGCATAGCACTGGTCGTAGGTATCACGATCTCAGGGTCACCTACATAGATTCAAGAACAATCTTAAGCTACGCAGCCGTATGATGGTACAAAAATGCAATTCAATTAAAGCAAGTTCATGACCAACAGAAGGATGCACGTGCACAAAGGTAACAGAAAAGCAAGCCTTAGGCCTATCTTTGACAGAAAGGGCTAAAAAGCGAAAAGAAATACAGAAATGCATGTTTCACGACACAGATACGATATCTACGTTAATACGTATCTAGTCCAAGAAGCAGGGACGCACAAGAACAGAGAAAAATCAAGCAAAACAGCAAAAAGCAAGCCTCGGGCCTATCTTGGCCAGAAAAGGTTAAAACTAAGCAGGAACCCGAAAATGCATACTTTGTGACAAATATACAATATACACGACATGCACAGCAAACCTGAAGAGCAACGGTATGCAAAAGCAAGGAAGAAGCAAATGAAACAACGAAAAGCAGACTTTAGGCCAAATTTTGACAGATGAGGCCGAAACAATGTAGGAGCGCAGAAATGCGTACATTATGACACATATACGATATATATGTCATACACAACCAATACAAAGAGTCAGAAAGCACAAAAATGACAAAAGACCAAGAAAAAGACAAGAAAAATACGCTTTAGGCTTATTTTTGACAGATAAGGCTAAAATGGCGCAGAGACACAGAAATACCCAGTACATGACACGTATACGACATACAAGTCATAACGAACATCCACAAAAAGTTTCGTACAAAAATCATGTCCCGAACACCTCGACTGAATAGCTTTTGTAAACCGCGCGCAAACTACAAAAACAACCTTTTTATGGCCTTTTCTTGACCAGAGAAGCCCTAACCTCCCACGAACCAACACTTTAGCCAACCCAAACAACTTACATAACAGTACATCCAAGACTCGAAGCACGAGGAGCAAGAAAGACGAGTTCAAGAAGCCTAGCTCAACTACACAAGAACGCTCCAAAACGCTCCAAAACACCTCCAAATCACGCATACTCGACAAAAATGAGCAAGCCATACACCATACAAGGCATCATGACCCAAGACAAAATATTTTCGACAAGTTTCGGAACCGAAAATTTCGGCCCAAGAAACCGTCTCCACACAAAAACACACGAAAATTACAGATTTTCAAACCGTATTTCGCACACAAGACACCCACAAATTTCATCATTAGCATACAACGACGTTTCAAAAACAACCAAGCCAATCGATGCCGTTGTACACGACAAAAACAGAGCAAAACCCCGACAAAACCCCCTGTCACACGGTTTTTAGCCCAAAAAACCCGACTTTCGCGCCAATTTCGACGAAACGAATTTACCCAAGCATTATACTACTAATGGGTAACCTACATTGAAATTTTGAGCGTATTCCGAGACAAAAACGAAAAATGACTAAAATGCCCTCGGCCTTCTACACGAAAAACGGCCCTAATACACGGGTTTTGCACATACAATCGTCAACAACAGCAAGACAAGCCTCCTACTACTCTCAAGCATTGATTTCAAGCAACAACGATAGCAAAATTCGAATCATGCAAGACGGTTTAACATAAACCCTAAAAAACGAATTTTCAGTTAAAACCGACTCAAACCGACTTCAAAGCGCGAATTAGCGACTTGATTGAGTGCATACCTTGGTCCATTGCGAATCGTAGGAGGCGGAATCACGAATTTTGGTGGAGAAATCGCCAAGAACAAGCTTTTTCGATTTTGAGGTGTTTGTGTATGCCATACGCTATGCTCTTCTCCCTCTCCTTCCCGTGTTTTGAACAAAACAACACACACACCCACTAAATCGCCAGAGGTCTGGCAATTAAGTGGGTAGGCACGGGTCAATTTTTAGTTTGGACTTGTTATTACGGTCCATTACGCTATTAATTCACTCTTTTATGCGTTACTATGATAAAACGCGAGAATACGCATGCTTGTCACGAGCCAAGAGCCCAAATTTTACAAAATAACAACACATATACACTCTTTACGAGTCACAAATCAAAATACGTATACTCCTCACGAGTTAAATACGTATATTTTCAAAACAAATACACTCTTTACGAGTTACAAATCAAAAATACGTATATTTCCCACAAGTTAAATACGTATATTTTTCAAAACAAACACACTCTTTACGAGTCACAAATCAAAATACGTATGCTCCTAACGAGTTAAATACGTATGTTTTTCAAAACAGATATACTCTTTACGAGTCACAAAGTCAAAAATACGTATACTCCTCACGAGTTAAATACGTATATCTTTCCAAGACAAATACACTCTTTACGAGTCACAAAAACAAAAATACGTATACTCCTCACGAGTTAAATACGTATATTTTCAAAACAAATACACTCTTTACGAGTCACAAAATCAAAAATACGTATACTCCTCACGAGTTCAATACGTATATTTTTCAAAACAAATATACTCTTTACGAGTTACAAATCAAAAATACGTATATTTCCCGCAAGTTAAATACGTATATTTTTCAAAACAAATACACTTTTTACAAGTCACAAATCAAAATACGTATACTCCCCACGAGTTAAATACGTATATTTTCAAAACAAATACACTCTTTACGAGTTACAAATCAAAAATACGTACATTTCCCACAAGTTAAATACGTATATTTTTCAAAACAAACACACTCTTTACGAGTCACAAATCAAAATACGTATACTCCTCACGAGTTAAATACGTATATTTTCAAAACAAATACACTCTTTACGAGTTACAAATCAAAAATACGTATATTTCCCACAAGTTAAATACGTATATTTTCCAAGACAAATACACTCTTTACGAGTCACAAAAACAAAAATACGTATACTCCTCACGAGTTAAATACGTATATTTTCAAAACAAATACACTCTTTACGAGTTACAAATCAAAAATACGTATATTTCCCACAAGTTAAATACGTATATTTTTCAAAACAAACACACTCTTTACGAGTCACAAATCAAAATACGTATGCTCCTCACGAGTTAAATACGTATGTTTTTCAAAACAGATATACTCTTTACGAGTCACAAGGTCAAAAATACGTATACTCCTCACGAGTTAAATACGTATATCTTTCCAAGACAAATACACTCTTTACGAGTCACAAAAACAAAAATACGTATACTCCTCACGAGTTAAATACGTATATTTTCAAAACAAATACACTCTTTACGAGTCACAAAATCAAAAATACGTATACTCCTCACGAGTTCAATACGTATATTTTTCAAAACAAATACACTCTTTACGAGTTACAAATCAAAAATACGTATTTCATGAGTTAAATCATTATATTTTTCAAAACAAATACACTTTTTACAAGTTACAAATCAAAATACGTATGCTCCTCACGAGTTGAATACGTATATTTTTCGAATACACATAAAAACAAATTACACACTTTCATTCAAATCGGAACGCAGATACACAGGTAAACACGCAGCAGACATGCAAGACGCAGGGGATGGCCAAGCTACAAAACGCCATCAAAAGACATCTAAAACAACAGCAGGCCGGCAAGCCCTTAAACATGCAGGACCGTCATGTCCTTAAACATGCCGTCCCTCCCCGCATTCCCGGCGCCAAGTCCTCGTCTCTCCCCGAGACACATACTTAGCGTCGCCAGGTAGTATCGAGACTGTGATGGTCCGGATACTGTCTTCTAAAGTTTGACTAGCGCTTTAGTCCAAGCTCAGTCAAACTGGGGGCTCTGTAGATACCCGTATCCGTACCCCCCAAAAGCAAACCCGATGACGAAAAGGACTTTCATGCATGTTTTAAAATGAGACTAAACGGTACATAAGTGTCTAAAACATTTTAGTCATTTTTAACGTATTAATTTGAATTTGCATATTTCGTAAAAATGAATATTAATTTAGTCATTTTAAATCGTAAGTTAACACAATACACACGAGCACGAGCCATACACGTCTCACGAAATGACCCAAGAATACAAAAACGACCCAAGCACACAAAAAAACGGCTTAAAACACACAAAATGGCCCGAGCACCCGAGTAGGCCAAAATGCGCCCCGGGTCACATTCTTACAAAACAAAATCCCACCAAGTCGTAAAATAATGCATTACGATATTATTTTATTTCGAGCCAAGATCGAAAAACACGACGAAAAACCGAAACACGAAGCACGAAACGCAAAAACCAAGTCCAAAAGTCAACTTGGGCCAAGTTGAGTGATCAAGTTGGCAATCAAGGGCCTCAAAAGTCAGCAACATGCTCGACAATGCAGCCATAGCCTTACACTCCTACGATAACGTGTACGGCGCTACAAATTTGTCAAAAATAGCTGATACACTCTATTTATATTCATTTTATGCCCCCGGTTCAGTCACATTTAGCTCGTATTTATTCGTATTTAATATGACTTTATAAGCTATTTGCTATATTTCTCGATACTGCTGCTTTCCATTTACATATTGCAGGTTTTGGTGGTTTTGAGCCAAAACCCGGGACGTTAGGAGCAAATACGAGAACTGAGCCGGAAAGACCAAGCTCGAGCACGCATGAGAGCTCGGGAAATCGAGCCAAGACCAAAAGGAAGGAAGGGGCCACGAGTATTATGGCCCAAAGAAGACTAAGGCCACGAATAAAGGCCTAGGAATAAAGGCCCAAGCAAGTATGGGCCAAGGATGATCAAGCCAAGACAGCCGGCCCAAGTTGGGTGGTCAGGCCGGTCTGGACCGGCTCTGACGTATTTTATGCGCGGTTTTGATTTAATCCGAGTTTAATTATTTTGGGACACTATATATAGGTGCCTTAGGTCGAATTATATCTGATCTCTTTGAGTTTTATGCTTTATTTTACATTCTAAGTTAGGTTTAGCTTTAGTTTACTGCTCTTAATTTCTTTCTTTTACAACTCTCAAACTTCTCTAGTTTAGTTTCAAGATTATTGCTTTGTAACCGTCAGTACTCCGTAAGAATTCCAGGTTTTAATTTCAATTGCTTTTATTTCATTATGTCTTATCATTATTATTGTATTGCTTTGATCTTTATCATGAGTAGCTAATTTCCTAATTAGGGTTTAGGGTGATTTGTGACATATGATTTAGGAACATGTTTTGAGATTAAATTGGTTGATTAAATTGTGCACTTGATTTCTTTCTGCGCGTTTTATGTCAATTGAATTAGGTTTATTTCGCCTGATCACCGATTTAACTGAGTTTAATTGAACCTGAGTATGTTTTAATTTAAGATCGAAAGCCGAGTTAAAACTAGACTTACGCGAGTTAGATAAGTTGAATTTAGTAAGTTGCGAGAGCCCGCTAAATTTGCTTAAGGCTAAAATTGACTCGAGAGAGCGTTTTACAAACCTAGTCAAGTTGCACAGTTTAATTCTTCCGTCTTATTAACTTGCGTTCCTGAATCGTTGTCATATATGAACCCGACGCCCTAATCTTTCTCCATATATATTTTCATCTTGTCTTATTATCTGCTTTAGTTTAGCTTAAAACAAACCTTTTTCACACCTGAGTTGAACCTGTTGCTCCGACTTTAACCTGAGACTACACCGTTTCCCTGTGGATTCGATCCCTACTTGCTGCTATCTGCTGTTAGTTGTCTTTTAGGTTTATTTTGATTAAGGTGATACGACTAAACCCTTATCAATTTTGGCGCCGTTGCCGGGGACGCGGCTTAGTTAGTTTTAGTTTTTGTTTGTCGTTACAGGTTTATCTCCCTTGTCTCAAGGAACCTAGTTCCTTGAGACCGTTTTTAATTGTTTCCTTGTAGTCTTGTTTATGCACAGGTCACCTACAGGTTTGATTCCTTTTGAGCCTGAACCTGAGCGAGCTTTTCATAGACTCCGTAAGGAAGCAAGAAAATTAATTGATCTTGATTTCGAGGAAGCGTCGCATTCGGAGTCTAGTGCAGCGCAATCGTCCTACGGAGAGGACACACCTCCTATTACTCCAGGTTCATCACCTCCACGAGCGACTATGCCTAAACTTTCTAGTCACTCGTTGCCCAAGACGGAGTCGATCCCGCAGGGGTTCACTATACCCAACACGGTCCAGGGTAACTTTGAGATTCGCCCCGCCTTTCTATCTTTGGTGGAGCGCAATCAGTTTGGTGGCAATCCCACTGAGGATCCCGGGAAACACATGCAGGTTTTTACGGACTACTGCTCCACAATCAAGCAGACCGGGATTACTCAGAATCAGATTAGGGAAATGCTGTTCCCTTTCTCACTACGTGACCGCGCTCGTGAGTGGATCACTGATTTGAACAAGGAAGCTGCAGAGATAACGGATTGGCCAAGTCTAGCTCTTGCATTTTATCGCAAGTTCTATCCTCCAGAGCGGACTAACCAACTCCGTAGTCAGATACAGGGTTTTCAGCAGAGCTTCGATGAGACATTCGCTGAGGCGTGGGACCGTTACAAACGGTTGATTCGTGAGTGTCCACATCACGGGCTGGGTGATTGGTTGATCATTATGACGTTTTATAATGGGTTGTATGCCGAGAGTCGCGCTATTCTTGACTCAGCTGCTGGAGGTCGGTTCGCTAATAATACGGATGATGACAAAGCGTGGCAAACGATCGAGGAGATGGCTGTTCATTCGGCTCAGTTCGGGAAGCCGAGGGGTAATTCACGGTCCGCGCACAACGACCGTGGAAATGAGAGCACGAATGCAATTATGAGCCAACTTTCTGAGCTGAATAGGAAGTTTGATGCTATGCAGGGGAGTTCGAGTGCCCATGTTAATCTTTGTTGCGCAGGCATGATTCAGTCACACTACGGGTATCTTTGCCGCACCCCAGAGCGAGTTTATGCGTACCATTCCAATAATCAAAACCTGCCGTACCAGAATCAACCGGGTTATGATCGGTCGCTGCTATCCTATCGCAACAATAATATACTTAACCCGACTCCCCAACCTCCACAAAATGCTCCCTATCAACCACCTCACAAAAATTTCCAACCTCCTCCTCCAAATTACCAAAAACCCGTGTACACACCACCACCCCCACAGGTACCCGATCCTATGGCCGAGACTAGGGCCATGATGTCACAGATGCAGCAGGTGATGATGGCTATGCAGGAGTCGCAAAAGACAATGATGCAATTCGTGCAAAAGAGCGATCAGGCTAAGGACGCAGCTATAAAGAACTTGGAGAATCAAGTGGCTCAACTTGCTACTTCGCAAGCTGCGCGTCAACCAGGCTTCCTACCATCGCAGGGCCAACCTCCTAACCCTCCTCCCGATACTGCGTGTGCGATTACGTTGAGGAGCGGTACTTTTTATGATGATCCGAGGGCAAAAGCAGCCTGGCCGGCCGGCAAATGGCCGTCCAACCTACTGGACTGGCCGCGCGGTAAGAATGATTTGGGTGTTAATTCGGGTGTTCTGTTCTTTGCTCAACGCCCCAGATTAGGTCAGTTTCCCGTTTAAGATCGACAACGTGAAGAGTCCGCGGCTAAGTTTAAAAAGTTCGTCGACGTCATCAAAATGCTTCAGGTAAATGTTCCCTTCCTTGACCTTGTTACTCAAATTCCTGCTTATGCAAAATTTTTGAAGGAGGTCTTAGCTCGTAAGCGAACATTAGAGGATGTGTCGACCGTAGCTTTTGTAGGGGAGGCTAGCACTAGGTTGCAGGGTGGTAAACCTCCTAAACTTAGTGACCCAGGAACATTTTCTATCCCCTGCTCCATTGGTAAGTTCGTGGTCCGTAATGCCCTATGTGACCTTGGAGCGAGCGTCAGTGTCCTACCCCACTCCCTTTACCAGAAGATGAACTTGTCAGCCTTAAGCCCTACCCACATTACCTTACAAATGGCTGACCGTTCGATTAAGCGCCCTTTAGGCATACTACAAGACGTCCCTGTACAGGTTGGAAAGTTCTTTATCCCTGTAGACTTTGTAGTGGTTGACATGCCTGAGGATGTCCACATCCCTATCATTTTAGGGAGACCCTTCCTGCACACTGCTGGTGCAGTTATTGACGTGGGCAATAGGACGATAGCCTTTACGGTGGGGGGTGAGAGGTTGACTTTTACCCATTCTGACACCCTGCGGTCGCCTATGCGTTTAGAGTCGGTTTGTGCTGTTAATGTTATACCTCCGTCTCACTCTACTGGAGACACTTTGGAGGTCGCTTCTTTTGTCTCCTCGTGTGCAGGTTCTTTACAGGATGGCTTCAAGGTCGGTTTGGGGGAGAGGAAAGTGCTTGAAGCCGACTTATTTGACGCTAGTGATGGAGGAGGGCCTACGGTTCAGTCGCTTGGAGCACAGGGGCGATTTGGAGAGCCATTTCGCGATCGAGGACCCACGATAAATGACTACGCTGCGCTCCCTCAAGCTGGAGGAATTCTATGGCGAATGGATGCTATTTCGCCGAGTGAAGCTGTCGCAAATGGCCAACAACCTTGGCCTCCGTATTAATGATGATTTTGAAGCTTCGAAGAGTCGTGCGGGACTATAAACCAGCGCTTCCGGGAGGCAACCCGATGACGTTGTACTTTAGTTTGCATTTGTACTTTGTTTGGTTTGATTTTCATGACTTTTGGTTTGATTTTGAGCGCGAGAGGACGAGGGTCTTTATGAATAATTTTAGCGCGCAGGTACTTTTGGACTTTGTCCTTAGTATTTTTGAAGAAAACGCTACGAGTATGCATGCCAGCCGGTTTACTCACGCTCAGATCGGCCGGCCGAATTAAACAGAAAAGCGAAAAGAATCAGTGCACCAGAGCCGGCCGACGGCCACGGTCGGACCGCCCCTGGTGTTCACGCTCCGCTTTGTCGCTTCTTGCGGTCTTTGTCTTTGAAGTGCTTCATCGTTGGTGAATGACCGACGCATATTCGGGATTTTAGTTCACTCCACGCTCGACTTCGGTTTGGGGGAGCTCCAACTTTATAATGTGAGCCTCTTTACCCCTTTTACCCTCTTTCTCGCTTTTACTTTCCTTACCCCGTATGTTATGTGTCCTCCTCTACTTTTGTGGTTATGCTGTTTTCCACATTGAGGACAATGTGTGATTTGGTTTGGGGGAGGGAAACGCTTTTGCGTTCATTAGTTCATTTGCATTTTTCATTTCGCGTGCATTTTATTACAAAAACCCAAAAAAAATCGAAAAATTCAAAAAATTACAAAAATACGAGTCTTTTTGGTCTGCTTTGTCCTGTTTTGCTCAGTTTGGAGAATTGATTAGTGCATTTACTTTGATCTTTAGTATCTCCGAGTCGACTTTCTATCGCCTTAGCTTGCACGATTGGTTTGTTTCCTGTTACTAGATTGCGAGCCTTAACACTAACCCACTTGTATCTGCTTAATTCTTTCTGCTTTTCGCTTGTTTACTTTCGACTTTGACATTCGAGCTTGGCATTGGTTTGTGAAACGCTGGTTTGTTGGTTAGTGGTTTGATTGGAAAGATCATATAATGTTGGAGCAATGCTTCGATACTCTCGGAGGGGACTCATTGAATTGAGTAACCACAGTGGCCATGAATTTGGTTGCGACCGAGAGTATGAGCAATAATGTAACCCTTAAGGAAATATGTATACCCGAGCGCGATTTTTACCGAGTGAACGTCAAGCTAAACGGTACTACATACGAGGGATGCTCCACATTTGCGCGAAAAAGAAAAAATATACGCAGAAAAGAAAAGAAAAGAGAACAAAAGGCATTAATGTGGTATGATTGGTTGGATGGGAAGTGGTTTGTACGGTTGGCCTTGCTTGAATTGATTCGTCGTTAGTTTTACTTTTGCGTAGCGTTAGAGGCTAGTGATATAATGTGGTGTGAATGGTTGAGACCTGTGCTCTATTTTCGGTGAAATAGACTTTGGTTGTATTGTTTATGTGCATAGGTCGTCCACTTAGAGATACTAGCGTGATTAGTTCGTGTTGCTTTGATTTTCTCCGATGCTATTTGCTTGAGGACAAGCAAAGGTTTGGTTTGGGGGAGTTTGATACACTCTATTTATATTCATTTTATGCCCCCGGTTCAGTCACATTTAGCTCGTATTTATTCGTATTTAATATGACTTTATAAGCTATTTGCTATATTTCTCGACATCTTCTTGCTTCCATTTACATATTGCGAGTTTTGGTGGTTTTGAGCCAAAACCCGGGACGTTAGGAGCAAATACGAGAACTGAGCCGGAAAGACCAAGCTCGAGCACGCATGAGAGCTCGGGAAATCGAGCCAAGACCAAAAGGAAGGAAGGGGCCACGAGTATTATGGCCCAAAGAAGACTAAGGCCACGAATAAAGGCCTAGGAATAAAGGCCCAAGCAAGTATGGGCCAAGGATGATCAAGCCAAGACAGCCGGCCCAAGTTGGGTGGTCAGGTAGCCTGGACCGGCTCGGCGTATTTTATCTTGTGGTTTTGATTTAATCCGAGTTTAATTATTTTGGGACACTATATATAGGTGCCTTAGGTCGAATTATATCTGATCTCTTTGAGTTTTATGCTTTATTTTACATTCTAAGTTAGGTTTAGCTTTAGTTTACTGCTCTTAATTTCTTTCTTTTACAACTCTCAAACTTCTCTAGTTTAGTTTCAAGATTATTGCTTTCAGAATCACAAGATCTCGTAAGAATTCCAGGTTTTAATTTCAATTGCTTTTATTTCATTATGTCTTATCATTATTATTGTATTGCTTTGATCTTTATCATGAGTAGCTAATTTCCTAATTAGGGTTTAGGGTGATTTGTGACATATGATTTAGGAACATGTTTTGAGATTAAATTGTGCACTTGATTTCTTTCTGCGCGTTTTATGTCAATTGAATTAGGTTTATTTCGCCTGATCACCGATTTAACTGAGTTTAATTGAACCTGAGTATGTTTTAATTTAAGATCGAAAGCCGAGTTAAAACTAGACTTACGCGAGTTAGATAAGTTGAATTTAGTAAGTTGCGAGAGCCCGCTAAATTTGCTTAAGGCTAAAATTGACTCGAGAGAGCGTTTTACAAACCTAGTCAAGTTGCACAGTTTAATTCTTCCGTCTTATTAACTTGCGTTCCTGAATCGTTGTCATATATGAACCCGACGCCCTAATCTTTCTCCATATATATTTTCATCTTGTCTTATTATCTGCTTTAGTTTAGCTTAAAACAAACCTTTTTCACACCTGAGTTGAACCTGTTGCTCCGACTTTAACCTGAGACTACACCGTTTCCCTGTGGATTCGATCCCTACTTGCTGCTATCTGCTGTTAGTTGTCTTTTAGGTTTATTTTGATTAAGGTGATACGACTAAACCCTTATCAATAGCAGAGAAAATCGCCAGAATAGTGGCGATTTTCAGGTAAATCGCCTGACCTCTGGCGATTTTCCCTTCCTCCCCTGACATTCTGGCGATTGTTTGGTGAATCGCTGGTTCACTGGCGATTTTCTGAGCAATTAGGCATAAAACACGAAGCATTTGCTATAAATAGCAGCCCCTATTCGACTCAAAACATCAACAATCGAATCAATCCTTCAATCAATTCAACCAACAACAACAATTACAATGACATTCAAAACCGATACTTATATTCACAAAAAGCCTCTCGCACTTATAAATTTCCACTCTAAAAACCGTCCTTGCATTTCAAGGTAAAGAAATTTTACCTTAGATTGACGTTTGAGACTTATAGGGTTACTTTAACCCACTAGATATTGGCATTAACGAACTCGTATTCGCAATACGATTGTAGTAATTCGAATCAAATGATTCGTCTAACCTCGCCAATATCGCATAAATAAACGACTCAAAATCACTAAATTAAGCACCCACTTTTACATTATGCAAATTCTCGATTCATGCATTAAATTACGACTAAAACACGGATTCGACATTTAACTGTACCGTTTCATATAGTCTTTTAAACATGCAAAACCGAGGGTTTTACAAAATCTTAGAATTGAACACGAGTCGGAGAATAACGTTTAGTTATTAATTCAAATACAATGAATTGGTAATTTTACGTATATTTCCTATAGCAAATCGTCATAGTTTTGACGGCTCACATTTATTTTACATATTTATCGAGTCATATATTTGCATTTATGCGTAGCGACCTATTAGCCCAATTATCGAAATTAAAGCATATGTTTTCAAATTAGTAATGACTACTTTTACGTAGGCCTTTTTATTGCAGTTTTCAATACACTTTGTCAAAACTTTAGAAGGGTAACCTCACTCCGAATCCTCTGTGGTTTCACAATAGCCTCAGAAGGATAGGTATCGACGCACCTTGAAATCTGAGACCTTCGCGTCTTATGATTTTAAGATGCGTTGAATGGGTTCCAAATTCCTTTAATATTTGGTGGCGACTCCAAAAACACGTTTTAAAAGGATTTTTATATTTCTTTTTATTATATTCACATGCAATGACATTCCCCCTTTTAAACAAAAGAACGCTCAAGCGAGCTAAGCCAAGCAAAGCACCAAAAATGCGAAGCTTTGGCGACCCGCGAGCTTCTTGCAAAATTCATTTTTCCCGCGCCGTGCATTCCGCCCCATGACATATTTCGAGGGCGGGCGCGAGCGGGGCGTCGAGAAGGGATATCCCCGGTATCCTCACAGTGATTTATGGCAATTAAAACGAAACATTAAGACAATTAAACACGACATTAAAAATGGAATATAATGATTATATTCACAAACGGCTAGTATCCGATGCAGCTAATTAGACTGAGTGTCACGAACATGAGCCAGACGGCGACGCGCGTGGGAAGTTAGCATACTCTCCACACTAATTGATCTAACCAAAGCTACCATACTCTTCTATATAAACCAACAAAACACACTTTGTTTCTCCAATGTGGGACTTAGTAATTTATATAACCCACAAGTTTGGAGCAAAAACTCCAACATAGATATCGACATAGACTGTATCGTTTTATGTCTTTTAGACTATCGTTGAGTTTTGGCCTGTGTGTCTTGGAGTTATAGTAGTTTTGTTGAGTTTTACCCTTATTTGTTATCGTTCTTTTATATACATACTGACATACATATCCAATTTCGAGACTACAGGACTCTTGCCTTGAGTTCGTTCATTCGGGCTCAGTAACGCTTTTATTAAGGTGGAGTCCGCCTTGCATAAATAGGGGTAGGGGTGTTAAATAATACCCAAAAAAGCAAGCAAATTCACCGGCAACACAAATATACGTAGTAAAAACTAATAGTACTACTAGAAAACACGTAAAAATGATCACATCCACGAATATTTCACAGCCCACCATTTTTGGTGCTCAAAAAACTTCCAACAATACTATTTATACCCAAACCAATTCCACCCGACCCGTTTTACTTCCTTTCAAGAAGAAGCCGTTCATCATCACTTTTGCCTCGGCTTCACCCGAGTCATCATCTCCGGAGCTCCGTAAACCCGAGATTGAGCTTGAATTTGTCGGGGTAATACCTAGTTCCATTTCCTTGAACTTTATCTATTGATGTCTTAATTTCTACGTATCAATTTAAGTTGAGAAGAAAAATTCCTAAGCAAATGTATATATATATATATATATATAGAGTCAAGTTCAATTAAGTTGACAAATATTGGTACGCTCACTACGGTGGCGAAACTGTTATTAATATTTTGTGAAACTGTTGTTCTTTGTAAATGAAACTGTAAATTTACAAAGAACAACAGCTTCAAAAATTTTTGTTAAATACAGTTTCATTTACAGAGAACAACAGTTTCACAAAATATTAATAACAGTTTCGCCAGCGTAGTGAGCGTACCAATATTTGTCAACTTAATTGATCTTGTTTCTATATATATATATATATATATATATATATATAATATATTAATGTTAAAAATATATTATATGCGTTTTGTAAATTTTGCTACTTCTAGTTAATATCTACTATTGAACACTAATTCTCACGTGAGACAAGTCTCACAATAAGTTTATTAATAACTTTTTATGTATATTTTTGTGTTGTCTTACATTATATTAACGTAAGTACGATCTTACACAAAAACTACTCCCTATTGAATAGGATGTACGATAAAGTGGTATACTCGGTTATCGTAAACGGGTGAGTAATGTGTTTTTGAAAAATAAATAATTATAACGGATTAAACTTAAGTCTAATATAGTTAAAATTGTATTAATAGTTAGACGTGTACAAGAATCATACCATATTAAGCGTAATCAGATAGATAATTGTGGTTAAAATATCAAAATATAATGAATTAAATGAGATTAGTATAGTGGCTGTCTTAAACAAATTCAAATCGCAATATTTAGGCAAAAAAATGTTAAATTTTACTGTATTTAGTTTTGATTAAAAAAATGTACTCGTAGTAAATACTTTTACCTACAAAATATGATGCCAAAAACTGTTTTTCTCTTTTGTTTTTTTCTAAATTTTTTTTGTTGATTTCTTTTAAAACGAATAAATCGTTCTAAACTTAAGACAGTCCAAATTGCAAGTAGGCGTATCGATAAGGTCAATATTTTTTGTGAGGAAAAAAGTAGAGACTTAGGGCTAATCTAATAAAAAGGATGAAATAAATTTTAAGCTTTCTTATTTACATAATTAAACTCTTTTAAATTTAACAAAAGTACCCGTTTTAATTAGAATGTGCGGGTTTTTTAGCCAAAAGTTGGAAAAGATGGATCATATCCAATTGATAGCGCAAGAGCAACGAGTGGTCAGAAGTTGCTGCGGAGTATTATGTTGGATAACAACATTGAGCTCTATGCCACCTATGTAAGTCCTTCATTAATTTCTTTTTTCGTATAATTATGGACTTATATTTTCCTAATTTTTTTTTTTTTTTTTGTCAATTATAAAAAAAAAAAGTGAGTTACATACACGCAGTCCGACCCACCGAACTGTACTTACATATTAAGTTAAAATACCCTAAAAGTATAACAACGAAAAAGTAAACTAAAAGAACTATGACGACGCCAAATGACAACCGTATGTTGGTGGAGCTGGACACGAAATTCTTCATCCACGGCACCATTGCGAGCGGTAGCTTCCTAAAACCATCGAGACAAAAGAGTCGGCAAATGAGAAGAACAAGACTTACTTACGCAGCAAGGGCGTAGAAGGATAGGACGGAAGCAAGCAGTGATATCATGCTTCCAAGGAAGCAGAAACTCCTACATCTTGGTGATCGAACATGCCAAACATAAGCCCAACAACCCTTTGCGAAACTCTGACGATTGATAAGCGGAGAGATCCCCTCAACCAGTTTGTTTACTGAAATCACCACAACGTCCAAGACAAGGGTGAAACCAACAGAAATCGGGTACAAAGGAGTTAAATTATAACTACTAGAGCAAGCCATTAGATCCGAGAAGGATACGTTTATTTGGAAATACTTATACGAGATAAAAACATAGACCTATATAGAAATAGAACAACATAAAATTTAGAAGAACCACCGTAACCAAACCACAACCACCATAAAAAATAATTCTGCCAAGGTCTATTAGAAAAGCTTTTAAACATCCAGGAGAAGGAACAAATCACAAGGCGAAGGAGCACACTACACCTAAAGGGCACATCAAAAGAAACGTGACACCATAATCAAGTCTCCAACTAACCAACATGCCACTTTAACCAAGACTCTACACGGCCTGATAAAACACGAAACACGAGACCCTACACAACCTCTTCCAACACCCTTAATCATACTTAAACAAACTCATATTTTGTTTTTCATTTTCCTTTCTTCTTTTTCTTTTTCTTTTTTTCATTGTTCTGTTTTTTTTCTTTTTTCAACCACTTAACCTTGAGAAAACATAAGACGACCCCGACAAAACACGACTGAAGGAGCAACCGAAAGCTCCAGTGAGGTCGGACTTAAAGACTAGTTAAATAAAACTGACAGGTGAGGAGGGGGCGAAGGGGAGGGGAACATCATGCCAGAGTCAATACTCCGATCAAAAACCGACCTACAACAACTAGAGCCAAAGGACCTAAACAAAGGATCAAACCGGTGGAGGTAGGGGATGGAGAACACTGCCTCCACCTGTCCCACGAGCTAATTATCAAAGCCAGGGTCACACGTCAGCGACCAAACTGTCAGACCCGTCACAAGGGTGGACTAATGAGGGCGAGAAACTGAAGGCACGTGCCATAACAAGGTCAAACAAGAGCAACCAAGGAGAAAGTCACCGATGGTCAAATATAGTAGCGAAAACGTTTTTTGGGGGTTGCATGTCGAGATTCGATCATAATTTGTCCCAAAAGAGGTGTTTAAAAAGCTTTTAAAGTCGACTCGTCAGAACTAGACTAAGATTGGTCACATTCCGGTGAACCTCCACCGGAGGTGGCTGGATATAGGCCTAAGGGAAGACCCACCTCCGGCAACGGTGGCTGGAATCGGAAAGGTGGCCAGGAAGATTGATGGGGGTGGAGCACCTAATTTTGATTTTGGTGGTTTTTTTTGTTGTGTGTGTGTGTGTGTGTGAGAGAGAGAGAGAGAGAGAGAGAGAGAGATATGTATTGTTTAGAGAGAGAAAGAGATATATAGGGGAGTTGATAATATTTTCCCAAGTTTGTAGGGTTAATAGTTCTCACACTTTTTATAATTATGATTTTGAAAACTCTCTCAATTTATAAATTTTCTAAAATCTCTCATCTTTCATAAACAATTTTTTAAAAACTATCACCGAAATGCATTTTTCTTTAAAATGAAAGAATTGTTTTTGAAAATATGCATCACGGATGTAATCTATCGTCTACCGAAACTAAAAATGTAAAAAGATAAAACAAAAATTTAATGTTTTCATGAGGCACTGCACAATAGACGTTTAATATGGTGAAAATAAAGTTGCAGTGAAAATTTTAAGAAAATATTTATCAAAGGTAAATGTTTTTAAAAAAAATAGAAAGGTTGGGAGTTTTCAAAACGGGATATTTCCCACGCTACCCTCTATCTTTGTCAGATTACTTATGGTACCCTAATTTTAAGGTTAGTTCACATGATGACCCCTTAAATTGGTGTTTTAGTGTCCTATATGCCCTCCTTTTTTTCTTTTCTTTTTTTTTTTTTTTTTTTTTTTTTTAACTTTCCCTTCAAAAATTTATTACGTTTTTATCACACAATTGTTAACATTATGTAACGAACGTTATAAAAATTAATTATGTATTAATCACAAAACCGTTAACATTACATAACGAACGTTAAAAGAACAAATTTTTGGAGGAAAGTTATAAAAAAAAAAAAAAAAAAAAAACATACACATATAGGGCACTAAAACACTAACTTAAGGGGCGTCATGTGAACACACTTCAAAACTGGGTTACCATGTGTTATCTGACAAAGTTGGAGGGTACTATGGAAAATATTCTTTTTTTAAATCATGTTTAGAAAATGTGGGAGTTCACAATTAATCCTAAGTTCTTATGTCTAATTGTCTTACCTGTATTGGCTATTTATTTACCTTAAATCGATACTTTTCCTCAAAAATATATCACGGAATATACAGTTTGAGGAAATAATAATTTATTAGTCAGATAAATGTCACTATGCATAATAAATGATCAAGTTATATTTAATTTACGTGAAAAGAAAGAAAATTGATCTACGTTTATTCCTAAAATAAAAATGTAAATACATAATTGTAACGGAGAAATACATAAATGCGATGTTCAAATTTTAAATCAAAGGTTTAGTTGGTAAAAATTGCACTTATGCTTTATTGCAAATGTCGATTTAATTTGAATAGAAAAACAATTTCATTTGGTAATAGCCATATGGTATCTACAATAGACGGCGTAAAAAAATAAACTAATGAATTAAACAAAGAAAATACTTAATAAAACAAAGTACATAACACTTGATATTGACCGATTATGCATATCCTCTTTTATATCATTGTTTTTACAGCCTTACACGAGGGGGTCTTTGGTTATTTCCTAAATTTTACGAGTATATCTTTCGGTTGACCAATTAAATTATACTATGATGAAAATTTTACGTCAATTGCACCACCACATGAAAACTTATTTGACCATTGATATTCCACATACTCCCCGACGTTAGAGGACCAAACCAAGAAGAAATAAACCCACCAACAAGTAAAAACAAAAACTCACCAATAGGTGAAAACAAAAACTCATCAGTCGTTAGGATTGAAACTCCCATATATGGAAGATTATTATTAATATTCCTAAAATATAAATAAAGGATAATAATAATCATACAAGCGGTAAGCCCTTAAACAAAAAAGTTACTAGGCTTTTTTTAGAGAAGAGAGAAAAAAAGAGAGGCTACGGTTTTAATCTGCTGAATTCAAATAAGCTAGAAAAATACAAAAATTGCTCATTTTAATCAACTACTCTCTATGTCTCAATCATTTGTTTATACTTCTCTTAAATCCTCCTCACAAAAAAATGTCAAAATGTAAACAATTCACTGGAACGGAGGAAAAATTCTTTTAAATTTAATTTTAGTAGTCCTTAAAAAGAGCATTGTAAATATAGAAGAATTGATTTTCCTCCTATAATTGTTGAAATTGTGCCTCAAACTCAATTGTTTCGTAAGAATAATTACTATTGGTTTAATGTTGAACCTATGTGGTCACACACTTACGGTCGATATTTGAAGTTTACAATTATTTTATTTTTCTTGGGATTATTAAAAGAAATAACTTGAACGATATATTTTTATGTTGTTCCGCTAACACGGAAAATATAGTAAATATCGAAAAAGCGTTTATATGAGAGGTCGAAATAAATGGAGTCAGTTGATGGCACAACTCATAAGAAGCCAACATGTTTTATGACTCTATGCCACATACTTGGGGGAGCATGGATCAGATATTCGATCCGATTCATGTTTTCAAATCGGATATCCGATCCAAAATTTATGTGTCGTCACTATCCGATATCCGATCCGAAATACTTTGGATATCCGATTTTTTAAATGCGAAAATATCCGAAAGTCGGATCAGATATCCACTTATCCGATGTCCAAATCATTATTAGATTTTTACCAATTAATTTTAATTCAATATAAATTATTAATAAAAGGAAAAATTCACAAGAATAATCACAACTAACACCCATCTTCCAAGAATAATCCCAACTTACAATAATCCAAAAATAGTCCCAACTATTCGAAGTTATTCCAATAACATACTTTCGTCAATTTTAACCGACTCAAACATGTACAAAAGAAGGTTAAACCGGTTTAAAATTTTCTTCACTCTTATTCTATCTTAATTTCAAATCGGTTTGACTTTCTTTTATACCTAATTGAGCTGGTTCAAATTGACGAAAGTATGTTATCGGAATAATTTTCAATAGTTGGGATAATTTTGGGATTATTTTGAGTTGAGATTATTTTTGGAAGATGGGTGTTAGTTGGGATTATTCTTGTAAATTTTTCCTTAATAAAATATGAAGCATTAGATTCAAAAAAAAAAAATGTTCAATAAGTTAATTTGAAAATTAACAATAATCTGAACATAATTTCTCGTAGATAAAAAAATCTAATATTTAATACAAAGTAATAAAACTTGCAGTAACCCTATTTTAGAAACTTTAACAATTAGAACCCCATAGAATCGGACCTTATCCTTTGTTAAAACTAATCAATTGGTACTTTGTCCGACTTTGATTGTACTTCATAAAAATGCCTCTTCATATTGAACTTTACAAATTTTTTGAATGGACATAATTAAGTTTTATAGATGAATATTATAATAGTATAGGTAGAATTTGTGATTAAGATGTTGGGGTGAAAATGTTAAATTATTGGAGAAATTGAAACATTTTCTTTGAGATAGAGAAAAGGTGGAGGGAGTAGGGAGATGAGAGAAGGAGAAAGAGACGCAGGTAGAAAATTTTGTGTGGGGTTGGGGACCGAGATTTTTAGGATTGATTTGGACCCTAGGATAAAGGCCCATAACAAGCCTAGTAATCCAAATACCAAATCTTCGTATTAGGTATACTAAAGGTAATACGGATCGGATTGGATATCCGAAAATTATTTCATAAAAGGTGACTAATGAGTAATGAGTATCCCACATTGACATAACACAAAAGGTGACTAATGAGTAACCCACAAAAAGTATACTAAGGCTAATAATTTTGGATACTTTGCTCAACCCTACCACGTACCTGTTGTTAGATGACTAATGAGTATCCCACATTGACATAACACAAAAGGCGTGGCTCATTTTGTACAACACACCAAAAAAATATTTCAGGGGACTTTGAGATCCAAAAACTATAATAGCACTTACAAAAGGTGATCAAGAAAAGTGGGTATTAGTAAAAGTAGTGGCGGGTCTTCATTGTGCTGGCCTGGGCCCCAATACTTATAATTATTTTGTTAATAAATGCAACAATAAACTGAAGTGGTCGGGTGGGATTACTAGCAACTATTGTTAGGAAGGTCACGGGTTAAAACCCTTGAGTTTATGAAAAAAATTTACTGTAGAAACACAAGCGAATCTAGAACAAAATACTATGGCATTCAAGTTTATGAAAATGTTTTACTGTAAAAACTAATATACTAAGAAGTATTGAATTGTTTTTAAGTGTGAGCGAGTGTGATAATCAGTACAAAAATATAACGATGCTTGTAAAGAAAAGATTCGGTCGCATATCAGGTCTTTATGATAAATTTGTGACGGATACACCCAGTCGCTAAATCTGGTCGCAAAAATCATGTTTTTGCTATGGATTTGCCACAACATTTTAGCAACGAACACTAGGAACAAAATATTTTTAAATTATTTAAAATAAAAATAAATTTGAACTAAAATAGGTTTTATTTTATTTTTTTTTGCCGCAAATCTGAACTGCAATAAAAAAAAAAATTTATTTTGCAACAAATTGATTACTTTTATTTAGTGCATTGAATACTTTTCACATCACTACTTTTACTTTTTTTTTTCCCCTCTTAAACATTGTATTTGAAAGTAAATTTTTCCCAATATTTAAATTTTGTAAAAAATTATTATTCATATCATAAAGGAAGCATTTATTACCACTTGAATGTTGACTTTAAAGGAGTATATTTTATTGTATCAATTTTTTTGTTCGCACCGCCAAACTCTGGAGTTTAGATCCACCTCTAAACATACTTCCTCCATTTCATAAGATTTTACTGTGGATATCTGTATCCGTACCCTCCCAACAAAACCATGTGATATAACATGACTCATGCCTTGACGCTAACTTAGACGGTTTACTAATGTCGAGTTATATTTAATCGTGTTTAATGCATAAATGTGTCGAAATGTGAAATGTCGTATAAATAAATTCTCGTTGGTTCGTTTATAATCTAGCCTGATTAACATAGGGTGGCATTCGAGCCCAATACACAAAAGCAACCCAAACACAATTTATATGCCCATTTCCTTACAAAGGCGAACTTCAATTTTCCTGAGTTCCTAAATTTAGGTTCGGTGACTAAAACCGCTATTTAGCATCTTCTTTCGCAAAAACTGACCTCACGGGTTGTCTTCTTTTAATATTTCCCATAATACGTATTTTTCATATTTTTAAGTCTCGGGCCTAAAATCGAGTATGAGTTTGCTTTTGACCCGCTTCTCAAGGCATTGAGCCAAGACATCATAATCAGGCTCTCAAGGAGCTCTCCCACCGAGTTCCTTGGAGCCTAAGCAACGCATTATACTATATCTTTCTTAAGTCTCACAAAATGAAAATTAGGAAAGATTCGAAATAAGGCAGCATGACTCCCCTGAAACCGCCTAAGCTCATGCGGTCTCAGGAGCAAGCCGACTCAGCTGAGGTGGTTTCCTATGCTTCCCTTACGCAATTACTATAAATACGAGCCTTTATCTGAGGTTTGAAAGATGAGGGATAAACAATTCGAAACAATTCAATCAACCTTTATCATTCAATTCACATCAAAACTCACTCACAAACAGCCTCACGCACAAAACCTTGAGTATTTCACATTTCATGTGTTGAATTCTCCCCTTTGTTATAACGAAGCTCTGCCCATTTCCACGATGAATCAGGTAGCACTCGACCAACACATGGGTCGATCTCTCTTCTCTAGACTAACAAAGGGCTTACATTAACGCACGTCGTCTTTGGCACCATAGACCGTTTTGCATAGATTGTCTTACTAGATTCAGATACACTATTCGTCTCGCACCCCGCCAAAGTCGCATAAGCAACGACCCTTAGCTTAAATTAAAATGAACCAAACGGATTTTAATTTGAGTCAATGCATTAGCAATCTTCTTTTTATGCATTATACGATTTATTGAATTCAACATTAACTAACCGTTTTCGTTTAAACATAGTTAAAGCATGCTAAACTGACAATTAAACAACGTTTTTGCATCCTGCATTGTAATGAGCGACCTAAGTACTGGCGGCTTGCAACCGCTAGTATTCAGGCGGTTTGCCGTGGAGGCCGCATGGCAACATTTCCACCCCTTATTTTGTACTCATCTTTACAACGAATATCCCATGTGCACGTAGCGAATAACTTAGCTGTAATATCTTAAATGGATTGTTCTCGGGCCAGTAATGGCTACTTTTCAAAGTAGGCTTTTCTAAATAGTTTTTCTAAAACAATTGAATTAATTTTAAGAAGACTACCGTCACCCCGAATTCGAATCTAGTTTCACAATAACCTTAAGCGGACGGGTGTCGACATGCCCTGCACTCTAAGATCGTGTTTTAGACTTTAAGACACGTAAGCGGGTTCCAAGCTACTGTGTTAACTTGGTGGCGACTTCAAATAAGTTTTAAAGGTTTTTCCAACTTAATCTTTTTTAACTTAAAACACCTCCTCTTTATTCGCCAAAACACTTAAACAAGACGTCGAGTGGTCAGCCGCGCAGACCCGATACTCACATCTATACATTCACCTTTTGCACGTACGTCGATGCACATTTTCTATTGTTAATATCTTTAGTTACATATTACAAATAATTATAAAAAACTGATATTAATAATGCACTCGAAAGACCATTAAAATAAGATCACACATGACTTTTTATTTATTTATTTTAAGAAGTT
The DNA here is from genome assembly GCA_023091065.1 of Dianthus caryophyllus. Taxonomy (NCBI): domain Eukaryota; kingdom Viridiplantae; phylum Streptophyta; class Magnoliopsida; order Caryophyllales; family Caryophyllaceae; genus Dianthus; species Dianthus caryophyllus. The sequence goes on from CM041519.1 coordinate 29,910,622, forward strand.
ACTTTTCACTTGTGAATACTGACAATGGATTGAGGAAGAAGTCTAATAAATCGAAACTTCACAAGCACCACTACCTCTTTCGCCTTCGTTGCTACCTCCAAAGTAATTGTAACTAAAAATTTAGGCCTATTTGGATTGCATGAATGAGTAGCGGGAGTGAACATTAGCTTTGAAATTGACAAACCTCATCCCTTTAACATTCAAACTCAACCATTATTTCTTCACGGTGTTGATTTACTTGGCTCAACAACCGAACTATCATTCCGTAAGCATTCTTAGATAGACTTGCAAATGATTTTTGCTACTTCTCAAAGTACAATGGTGTTGTCTCTCCAAACATATACATTCAACCCTTGTTGTCATGACCATGGACAACATCATAGAACAATTAATTGTCAACTGTGGGGATAGTGGGTTTTTGTTTCTTAAAACGTCGTTTTCGTGCTTTTAAACATGTCTTCAAAGAATAAGCATAAATTACATGGTCAAGTTTGTAGTAATGTTGACTAAATTTATATTAATACACGTTGTCTAAACTAATATATATGAACGATATTCAATTGCTTACAAATATAGATGCAACTTTACATGACACAACAAACCCTCTAGTCTTTTTTGTTTTTGATTTCATAAGAAGGTCGACATCAGGTAGAGCATTTTCTCTATACAGAACGACGATCTCTATAAAGGAAAAGCTTATAGCGTGTTGTCAACCTTTTCAAAACTTATTTTCAACAGGGGCGGCTTAAAACCATTAGAGGCCCGGTGCCAAAAATAAAATGAGGCCCTTAAACTCAAGATAAAAACTTATATAAAAATATATTTTTTATTTGCTTTATGAATAAAAAGTACCAATGATAATACATTCAAAATAATCTTTATTCTATTTGAAAATTATCCTGCGACGAGCCTTTCTTGAAGTATGTCGATCAAACCTTCATAATAATCAACTTATTGGAAACAACTCCATCAACCAAATTGCTAATTTGATCACCAAAATCCTTCACTAAAATACAACATAAATTAGTGTCAAATTAATTAATTAATTAATTTTTGCAAAATTAAAATTTGGTCAGACATATAAATAAATAAAAAATTGCAGATCCTTCAAAAAGTGATTCCTGCACACGGATGGAGTCTTATATCATGTTGTATATCAAAAAAAAAAAATTAGTATATCATGTTTTGTAGCAGCTCCTCAATTTTTAGTATTGCAAAAACGATTTTTTTTTCTCGTTTTTTTGACATAAAAACATGATATAAAAATTGTAAAAATGAGAAAAGAAATTATATAACACAACTTCCCGTTTTGTAGCAGATCCTCAAAAAAAAATTGCAGATCCTCAAAAAAATTGCAGATCCTCAAAATTAAAATTTTGTCAGACATATAAATCAGAAGAAAGAAATTACCTAATCTAAAATTTCTTCTTTTGATTTCAAATTACTAGGTGTTTAATTGAGTTCTTCCTCAAACAAAGTAATAGCAAAGGGATTGTATGTGATGAATCTGATTCAAAGAAAAGTTCAAAGATTAAAATTGATTGTAAATTTGGGTTTGAGATTTCAAAAATATATAGTTGCAAATTATTAGAATGTTTGATTTTGATAAGATTTTACAGTTTGGAAATTCCAAACGTCATTTTGGGAGGAGAAATTAACAGTGAATTTAGGGAGAAATTAAAGGGACTCAATCAATGTGATTTAGGATATGACTTATGAGTTACTCTAGTCTCTAGGTGCTTCTACGAAGTGTTTGTGTGGCTCTTCATTTTTATTTATTGTTTTTTTTTTTTTTTTTTTTTTTTGTTGGATTGAAACTTTGGGCCTAATGTTTGGAGGCCCTATTTTTTTGGAGGCCCTGTTCGCTGGAACCTGGTGGAACTGGGCCTTAGCCGCCCCTGATTTTCAAGTACCTCAACGAAAGATTATAATGACCAAATCAAATTTAACTTTTGTTAATATTTTGAAGTTTTATTGAGTCGACTCTATTTAATTACACCATTATCTATAAAGACTATAACATTTGTGCTTATAGAAATGTATTCACGAAATTATAATTGAAATTCTCGTGTTAAAACAGGGGAAAATAATGAATTGCGGAGGTGGTGGGACGTGTGGAACCTGCATTGTCGAGGTACGTACCTCATCATTGATAAATGGTTTAATTAATTGAAAAGCTTATTTTTATCTTATAAATAACTTAAAGTCCATAATACCACCATGTTACAGCTAGTTACATTAGTTTCTGGTTTATAATAGTCGCTACTAAATACGTTTTCTTTGATTTTTTTTTTATTTGTTTTTTGGTTTATAATACGACCATTTTACGTTACCAGTTACTTGCTGTTGGTCAATAGGTCTCTAGTGGACAGTTTCATTAGCTTGCTAAGTTACTTTGAATAACTATGTCAATTTACAAACATAAAGCAGGAATTGGGCCCCAACGTTGGTGTCATATGACATAAATGTTGAGGCCCAATTTTTGGTTTTATGTGATGTACTTTTTTAAAAAGGTACATCACATAAAGCAAGGAATTGGGCCCCAACGTACGTAGGTGTTATATATGACCTTTTTGTTTTACTAAACAATTTCGCGGTTTACCACTTTAGTTTTCTGATTTTCACGTTATACCTTTACTGTTTTAGAATTTTTTGGTATAACTTTGACTTTCTTAACTTTTCTTGAATATAACCCTGAGTTTGTTAATTTTGTTTCTATTATAACATAATTCAACATAGTATAAATTTTAATTGACTATTAAATCTATAAATGCACCAATCAGTGTTCTTAGATTTTTAATTTAACCAATATTTTATCATTTTAAACCATTATTCGTATTATACCACGATATTTATCGTTAACAACAACTAATTGTCATCAAATTCGTCATTTCTTAATTTTAATATTTATAGTAAACATTCATCATCAACTTCAATATAAACATCATCACTCCCTTCTTTAATATCAATAAAAATTAGTAGGAGAAGAAAAATGATAAATTATTAAGTATAATGAGTTATTTAATAAGTTAAATTAAAAAAAAGATCAATAAAGGTCATAGTAGAGATAAAAGTTAAAATTTCAGGGTATACCATACCATTTTCTAAATGTAAAGGTATAACCATGGAAAACGTTCCCCAAAAAATTTACTAAACATGTCTTTCCCTTAACCATGTTCATAATTGACTTTAAATAGTTTTATTGTAATATTTTAAATGTGTTCTTTCGGATCAATAAAATGTATTTTACAGTATATAATTACATTTTAGAAAGCATTTATATATTACATATAAATATGTTTTAATATAATTGAAAATTTGCTAATTTTTAACATATTATAGTTCAAATCACTAAGCGTCAAAGTCGTATAAAGTAAATAAAATTATAAAATGATTGCATGCTTTAAAGATCATATTATGAGATCACCTTATTGGTTAGTTATATGATTAATTTGCAGATTCTTGAAGGAAATGATCTATTGAATGATAGAACAGCAACTGAGTTACGTTATTTAAAGAAGGCAAGCACACATTTCTTAACACTCTTTATACTCATGAATGTTCTTCTCTTCTATCATGATTAATTATTATATTTAATTCAACGATTATATATGTTTATTAAAATAATAGTCACTTCAAATATTCTGTGAAATATTGATGTCATATACTCTCTTAGTTCCAGTTAATTGTTTACACTTTCACCTTTTTGTGAGGGAAATTTGAGACAAGTGTAAACAAACGTCTAAGATGGAGAGAGTAATACAATTTTATTACTTATAAAATACTTGTTTACACTAGAAAATCACTCGATTCTAAATAATATTCTCTTTATCTCCAAGTCTGACACTCACCTTAACCATTTTTGTTTATGTCAATGGACACTTTAAATCGCCAATTTCATTGCATAAAATAATGAAAATTCAGTGGAACCCGGGGTGCGGGAACCCAACTCGACGTCTTGCATAAGGGCGCTTAAAGTTAAAAAGATTAAATTAGAAAAACCTTTAAAACTGTTTTCGAGTCGCCACCTAATTAACGCGATAACTAGGAACCTGCTAATATGTCCTAAGCTGTAGAACACGTCCTAGATTTTGGAGCACGGCGACACCCCTAGATTTAGGTTTGTGAAACCAGATGGATTCGGGGTGAGGGTACTTTTCCTAAGATTAATTCAATTAATGTTTTATGAAAACCATTTAAAAAAGCCTATTAAAAATAGCCTTTACTAGCCTTTGAACAATCCATGTTTAAAGATATTTGAGCTAATGTAATCGCTACATACAAGTGCGAAAAAGTTTGTAAAAGAGTGCAAATGCATATGCAAAAGGATTGTTTAAAACCCTCAATTTAACATGATTAACTTGTTAACGAAAACGGTTTAGTTAATGTCGAATTCATTGTTAAGTTGTTTTAATACATAAATAAGAAGGTGCTAGATACATACAATTGAAATAAAGTTCAATTTTTTTGGTAGAATGTAAGATTATATTGATAAAGCCAAATCACAATACATCGTTTGATTACACACTCATACAAGATTATTACTCAACCTCATCCATCAAACTCCTATATTCTTTAACCAATCATAGTCTAACAACTTACAACCATGTTTAGTATATAAAATACGCCCCCTAATCCCAGACTTAATATTTTTCAAGACGAATCGGGGAAGCATAACAGCGCCCACTTGCCACGCCTCGTTTCTCTGCCTCCATACAGCATACAGCACGGCTATTCTAACTGCATTAACCACCTGTTTTTTGGTTTTAGACCATCTTCTGGACCGTAGCCCAGCAATCAATTCTGCCCCAGCAAGTCGTACTCGCAGCCATTCATTAACCAAATCCAAGACCTTCAAAGTGAAACAACATTCTGATAACAGATGAATATGAGTTTCAGGGAACATACCACAAATACAACAAGCATCGTCATCACAGATCCCCATGGCGTACAATCTATCTTTAGTCTTGAGACCATTGTGAGCAACCATCCAAGCAATGAAACTTTGCTTGGGGGTCACCAACGGATGCCACACAGCCCTATACCAGGCCACAGTCACCTGCGGATCCCCAAGCCATTTGTAGCAAGATTTGACAGTGAAAATACCATTGTTTACAGACCACGACCCATTCTGATAGGCAGGAGACAACCTATCTTTAATCTTACAAATTTTCTTCACATGCCAACTTATGTCTCCTTGAGGATCAAAATTAAACCACTCCAACCCTTTCATATAGACGTGGTTCATCCACTGAACCCACAGTCGGTCAGCTTTCACTGCCATCCACCAGACAAGCTTCCCTATCAAAGCCATGTTCCACCTACAACCATCCTTCAAATTCAGTCCTGCACTCTTGGGGGCACAGACCTTGGCCCAAGCCACTGAAGGATTTCTGACATGTTCAGCAGTTCCTCCCCATAGAAAATTCCGACAAATAGCTTCTACTCTTTTCATCACACCCTTGGGAAGAAGAAACATTGATGCCCAATAAGTATGTAAAGTTTTCAAAACAGCCTGCACCAACACCAACCTCCCTGCATAAGAGAGCTTCCGAGCCCCTACCTGTCTGATTTTCTCCACCATTCTATCAATCAAAACCGCACAATCCTTGCTCTTCAGTCTCCCTGCTGTGATAGGCACCCCAAGGTATCTAAATGGGAGTTTCCCTTCCACATAGCCAGAAATAGACAATATCTCAGCCTTCAAAGAATCAGCAACGCCATTAAAATACACACAAGACTTCTGAGGACTATTTTTAAGTCCTGAAGCCAAAGAAAAAGTGGAGAAGGATCTGAGGAGAACCAAAATAGAGGAAGCATCACCTTTGCTAAAAAGCAATAGGTCGTCAGCAAACATCAAGTGACTAAGTTTCATAGGCTTGCACAGAGGATGATAGTTAAATTTCAGATTATCAGTTGCGAACTTGAGAATTCTACTCAAATACTCCATACATAATGTAAAGAGCAAAGGGGAAATTGGGTCCCCTTGTCTTAACCCTCTCTTACCCTTAAAGAAACCAAATACTTCTCCATTAATAGCTAATGAAAAGGTAGGAGATGTCACACACTCCATGATCAAGGAGCTCACTGAATCTGGGAAATGCAGTGCTTCAAGAAGGGACCCCACAAACCTCCAACTCACTGAATCATACGCCTTCATGAGATCAATCTTAAACATACACCTTGGCGAGCAAGCTTGTCTATTATATAGTCGAACCAAATCTTGACAGATGAGTATATTTTCCATGATACTACGTTCTCTAATAAACCCACCTTGACTCCTACACACCAAATCAGGTAACACCAGGGCCAATCTATTGCAAAGAAGCTTTGAAACACACTTGTAAAGCACGTTACAGCAAAAATAAAGTTCAATTGTCCATTGGTTTATTTTAATAGGTCGGTTGCTTATGCGACTTTGACGCTATCACTGGATTTGGTGTGTACCCGATGTAATAAGACCACTTGGCGGCAAGCGGGCTCGGTGCTTAAGCCGGGGGGGGGGGGGCTATAGTGTGTAGTCCCCTTTGTTAGTCCATAAGAAAATTAGAAAAAGCTTTGATCCAAGTGGATCCAAGTGGATCGGTACCTACCTTGACTCGACACTTTAAATCTGGTAGAGCTTCGCTTCTTTCTTGAACCAAGGGAGGAATTCAACACGGGATTGTGTGTTGAGCCCAAAAAGTGAGTGCTTGAGGCTTTTGTGAGTGTTTGTGTGTATAAGCTGATTGAATTGTGCAATTGTGTGTTAGCAGGTCGGGTATAGGGGAGTATTTATACTAAAAACCTCGAAGAAATTCAGAAATTCCGAGTAAAACCAGCCAGGCAAACCACAAGAGGTCTTGCGGTTTGTCACCCATACCGCAATAGGCCTTGCGGTTTGTAGGCCTGGTTTTTAATGTGTTTTTTTTCTCAATTTTCTAAAATATTTTGGAAAGATACGGTATAATCTCGACTTTTACCTCAAGAATACCGTGTAAAAGGCTTCCCTAGATATTTTGTGGGATATTTGTGTGAACTTAGGGCCTTGGAGTGCGGGTCTAAAGCGGGTTTGGGCTCGGTTCTGGGCTTGAGACCCGAAAATGTAAAAGAGGTGCATTTTGTAGTGTTTTGTGAAATGAGATGACCCGTGAGGCCGTATTTTATAAATGCTTATGCTAAATAGTGGTTTTAGCTATCGGGCCTAAATTTAGGAATTTATGAATGATGAATTGAGCCTTGTTAATGTAAAATCGTCAATTGTAATGCGATGTGGAATCTCATGCTAGATGAAGCGAGACGCGGACCAAGCTAGACTTTAAATGAACAAATGAACTTTATTTAAGCGTGATGTTTAGCGACTCAACTCATTTAAACATTTTAAACGACTTTAATATGAATTCGACATAATTAGTATCGTCTAAGTCAACGTTAAAGCATACATGTTAGAAGTCCGTTACATCATTGGGTTTGTTCTGGGAGGGTACGGATATGGGTATCCACAGAGCCCCCAGTTTGACTGAGCTCGGACTAGAGCGCTAGTCCAACTATACGACAATATCCGGACCATCACAGTCTCGATATCATCAGCGGAATGAAGCATGTGCCCATGGGTGAGGCGAGGACTTCGAACCGGGCTGCTAAGTGCATATTGTGAGGGACTGCCGGCTTGCTAAGTGCCGTTGCTATTGTTGTGCTGTTGCGTAGTGCTGTTGCTTAGTGCTATTGCGTAGTGCTATTGTCGTGCTATTGCGTAGTGTTGTTGTCGTGCTATTGCGTAGTGTTGTTGCCGTGTTGAGTCTCGCCATGGAGCGCAGATGCTTAGTGTAGTATCCGTCAGGGGAGTGCTAATCCGCCGGGGAAGGATGTACATGTATGGTCCCGCCGAGGAGCGCAGGTGCAGCTGTAGTAGGGAGGTCTCGCGGAGGAGCGTATTTGCCTTTGTATAATGCTTGTGCTTAATGCAAATATTTGTGCTTGAACTCGCTTGGGAGTGCTCGTGTAGTTGCTATTGCATGTGGTTGCCTTCCGCTGGGGAATATGATGTTTAAATAAATGAGACTCGATGGGGAGACTGCGGTATGTTGAGGGATGTAAAGTGTAGGATGTAATGATCCGTGGGGAATAGGTGATACTCCGCGGGGATGTGTTAAAGGTGTGACGACTCGTGAAGAGTGCTTATGTCTCTGTTTCTGTACCATGTATTAAAATGTTTAATACGCGCGTATGGCGGACTGTAGGTGACGCCTTAACCCAAGGCATTGTTGCATGTGCTAGTGCTTGTGGCGGACTGTAGGTGACGCCTTAACCATAAAAGCTTGCGTGTACGAAGAAAAAAACTTAGGCTTGGAAATGAATCGACGAGCCCAACATGGAGAGAAAACGTGGAACAAAACATGCCTCAGAAATTGCCTTGTTGACTAGTGATTCTTCCGGGGAATCTCTTATCAATTGGCGACTTCAAGCGTGAACTCATTCGCACATGTCGCGGTTTCAAACACGGAAAAATTCAAATCTCGCGATTTTCTCTTCTAAAATCTTCATACCTCGTTTGCTTTGACCATGAGACGTGGTATCATTGCGATTCCTTTATTGATTTTGCTTGGATTCACGTAATACATGTCTCTTGGGCTTGGGATGTTTGGTGCTTAAACTCATGTTCGAGTGCGTGATGTTTGGACCCACGTTCGGGTGCTTAATGCTCAATCCCATGTTTGGGTGCTTAGTACTTTACACTTTGGTGCTTGAATCCACGTTCGGGTGCTTAGTGCTTGAATCCACGCATTCATATTGATTTTTGTTAGGAACCAACTCAACCAAAAGCTTAAGCTGATGGTTGGAGGCCCAAGATCGATTATATACTCTAATACGCCCCCTCACGTGAATGCCCTTTAGGCTTGAAGCGTTGACGCAACTACAGGCCCGCCTACCTGGTGCGAATTATACCACTTTGAAAGTGGGGGGTGGTGAGATTCGAACCCGTGACCTTTTTTATCCCAAGGCTCTGATACCATATTAGGAACCAACTCAACCAAAAGTTTAAGTTGATGATTGGAGGCCCAAGATCGATTATATACTCTAACAATTTTCTTAGAATTTTGGATCATTAATTATACCACACAAGCATAAGATGAACAGTAATACTTAAGACTGTTGTATAGATACAATTATCAGTAGAATTACACAACATTGATTACATTAATGAGGTGTTTTGTAGATATATTGGTTGTTGTACGCATACAATAATCTTATTTTAGATTCAGCCAAATAAGAATAATATCTCGATATGAGAAGTTCTTTTATTAGAAATAAGCAACTGACCGAAGAGAATAAATGAATTTGGGGAATGTTTGTCTACCTTTCAAATGTGAATCATATAATTACTCGATAATACTAAAGAACACTCAATTAATGTTCCTACAACAACTACGACTATATTGATATTTTTGAGACCCATACATATTTCGTACACGTCAAACACGAAGATCGTATATGACATTATGAAAGCATGTCAAAATAATTTTACTATTAGAGGAATGGATGATGTTGGTGTAGAGTCCAAGGGCCCAACAATACTCTAGAGGGGGGGGGGGGTGAATAGAGGATTGTACCTCTTAAAAATTTTGCAACGAAATAATAAATGCGTGAAATGTAAATTGCGGAAAATAAATAACACAAGGATTTAACGTGGTTCGGCCCAATTGAAAAGCCTACATCCACCCCTTCTTCTTATTAATTATTTATCAAGAAAGACTCTCCTACTAGCTTACAATAAACAATTAATAAACACTAGAGATCTACCCCGACCTTAGTGTGAAGCTATTCTTCTTTTTAACTCGAGAAATTAATCTCTAACAAAGTGATTATTCTCGTTACAAGTCTCACAAACAAAATGAAAATACAATTCAATTGTCTAGAGAGACTTATCGTAACTATGCACTTTAGAAAATAAGATTTAAGAACAAAAGTACAAAGTTAAAATGCTTTCAAAAATCAAAGAAAATATTTTGCAAAAGTAGAGTTAAAGCACGGCTTAATTAAAGACCAAAGTATTTTGCAAAAGTAAAATTAAGATCGTATTTGAAAGACTTAGATTGATTAAAATATATTGGAAGTATTATATTCAATTGTATTGTGTTGGATGATTTTTAATCAAATGATGGAAGAGTACTTATAGTACTCGTGTGATGCATATCACACACAACAATATTATTTTGTCTTGACTTCCTAATCAAGGAGATAATATTATGAAAATAATATTGTTTGATAAAATATTCTAAGCTTCCTAATCAAAAGATTAAGTTAGGTGTAAAATATAATTAGGAAGATATTTAGATTACTTGTTCTCCAAGAATGAACCTAGACACACTAGTATAATTTAGGAGATACAAGATATTACAATATATTATCTAGGAAATTATCTCTTGAAAAAGTATTAGAAAATCCGAAAATATGGATATGTATCAAATAATATTTTCGGCCAACATATAAAATAGTAAGGATGATTTTTCAAATAATATTGTTTGATAAAACTTCCTAATGAAAATATTTAGCTAGTTGTCAAAATGTATTTAGGAAGATGTTGATATTAGAAGATAATATTTGGAAATCTATCTTTTGGAAATATATTGCACATGACCAAAAATATGGTCATATACTTAATAATAATTTCGGCCAAAATATAAATATAGTAGATGTGATTTTTCCAAATTATATTATCTTATAAAATCAGTTTAGAAGAGGAGAATTATCATAAAAGATATTTTGTAGAATCATAATATATTTAAAATACTTTCCACATCTTTTACAACTAGATTCTCATATATTTTACCAAGTAAAATATACTCAAATCTAATTCTAAGATTTAAAGAAAGATATTCTCATATATCATAATAAAAATATAGAAGACTTTCAAGAAAGGATAATTCTTTTAAAAGATATTTAGAAAAGATAATTATAAAACGTTTTTATAAAACTGCTACAGCACTGATGTTACTGTAACATGAAATCATGTTAGGGTAACAACACTGCTGAGATTTGTAGTGCATAGCTTCGTTAGGTCACTTTACATGTTTCGTTCCTATAGTCTTGACTTGACACGAAGCTTGTCTTTAACGTTTCATATCCTCTTCTTCTTTTCACTTCTTTTCGAGCTTAGATACCTACGCATTATAAAAACAAACACGCAAACGAGTAGCATACGATAGAAATAAATAACTTGACAATTATCAAAACTAAACGTGGAGTCAACAAATTCCCCCTTTTTGATGATGTCAAGTCTCCCAAGGTCTATTAGGACCTTCCTAAGATTTATTTCTAAGGTCGTTCCCCCTCAATCGAAGAACGTCTCGAAAAGATGAGAGTCCACGAAAAGAAGCTCTATTTCACCGTTCTTAAGCCAACCAAAATCGTTAGTGATATATAGAACAAAACACACGAGAGAGATACGCAAGGAAAGCGACGATAATGAAATAAAGCAAAGGTTATGCAATCAAATCTTAGGCGGTTTTTCCCCCTCTTGACTTCATCGAAAAGGAAAAGGACTAGAATAATATTATGAATGCAAGCACACATATGAAACAAGTAAGATCTATGCGTGATAGATCAAAACACGTGTTATCATAAAGGCAAGCATCAAAGATTGTTCCAAAAAGACACAAAAGAAGATATAGAGTATATATGTAAGAATAGACCCTAAAGCAAGCTAAGACTTTTGTAAGAGAGTCACCAACCAATCATTATGAAGAATTTTCATAGAGCGCAAATATAGCTCACAAACACGACCTAAAAACACGTCCTCAAACCGTATAAGAGCACATCCATATTTTTCATTGTCTCCAACTCGGAACACTCTTCAAAGCACCAATATTTATTTTGATTTATGCACCTAATTTGCAAGTATCTCAAATTTGGATACATGAATTACTTCAACCCAATACACCTTCTTCTTTAACATTCCCCCTCACTTGGTGCGCCTTTTTTTTTTTTTTTTTTTTTTTTTTTTTTTTTTTTTTATCCCACGCATCAACTTTTTTTTTTTTTTTTTTTTTTTTTTTTTTTGCACAACTCAACCCAATTTTGAGGGAAGAAAAATAAACTTTATGTGAGAGAGGTATTTGTATGGATAAGAAGATATTTAGGTAACGATATAATTATGAGTGTAAAGAGACAGGAGATAAGAGAGAATGACACAACGATGATAACCTAACATTGAACAAGGTTATGTTATCATGAAAAATGAAGTGAACTTAACTCGAATGAGGTTACATTAGTCATGGAAGAATTTGTACCGTGACTATTTTCTTTGGAGGAAATTATTTGTGGATATAATTTGAGTTTTTTGTAAAAAAAGATTCTACTTGTCAAATCTTTAACTCAAAAATGAAAATTTTAGTAAGAAAGTTTTTGTGGGAGACTCAAAGACACAAAAGCAAGCTATTTATTGTGAGGATTATACCATATTTTTATGAAAGAAGATTTCACTACAGAAAACATGGTTGTTTCCAAGCATGCTAGGAATATTTAGAAAACAGTTTCTAAATATAGAATATAGTGAAATAGAATGTCATATGATATAAGAATAATCAAAAGAACAATCTCTAAGCTTTAATAGATAAACACTTGTCTTTAAATCACACACACAAAATCAAAACATGAAACATATAGAATTTCACATCACAATACGGACACAGTCTCAAATCCAAAACTAGTCAATCATAAGGAGAATCACACGGCCAAACAATCAATTATCATTAACCAAGCCAATTTCAAGACGTAATTTCTCAAATCGTTCCCTGGCTAAGGGTTTTGTAAAAATATCAGCTTTTTGATCTTCGGTTGGACAAAAGATTAGTTCAATATTACCTTTTTCAACATGATCTCTCAAAAAGTGATGACGAATATCGATGTGTTTGGTCCGAGAATGTAAAGCAGGGTTCTTAGATATAGCTATGGTACTAACATTATCACAATAAATAGGTACGCTATCGAAAACTACCCCATAATCATGTAATTGTTGTTTAAGCCGAAGTAGTTGAGAACATACCAGAGATGCTGCAATATACTCACTTTCCGTTGTAGATAATGCAACCGTAGCCTGTTTCTTTGAACCCCATGACACTATGCCCGATCCAAGAAATGTAGCCGTACCCGACGTGCTTTTTCGGTCTATTGAGCACCCTCCATAATCCGCATCTGAATAACCTTTAAGATCAAAATTATCATACATAGGATAAAACAAATAAAGATTCATTGTACCAATTAAGTATCTTAAAATACGCTTGACTGCCACAAGATGAGATTCCTTAGGGTTTGCTTGAAACCTAGCACATACACAAACACAAACACTTTGCATAATGTCGGGTCGACTAGCCGTAAGATATAGAAGAGACCCTATCATGCCTCTATACGTGGTCTCATCCACGGCTTTTCCATCTTCATCCTTGTCCAATTTTGTCGTTGTGGCCATAGGTGTGGAGATAACCTTACCATTCTCCATACCATACTTCTTGAGCAATTCCTTGATATATTTTTGTTGATGTATCATAATATCTTCCTTAGTTTGCTTGATTTGTAGACCTAGGAAGAAACTTAATTCTCCCATCATACTCATTTCGAATTCAGATTGCATTAGGTCTGAAAAATAACTACACAAACTTTCATTAGAGCACCGAAAATAATATCATCAACATAAACTTGAACAATTAAAATATCTGACCCCTTGGTTTTCAAAAATAAGGTTTTATCGACAGAGCCACGTTTGAATTCATTTTTAAGTAAAAACTGAGATAAACGATCATACTATGCCCTAGGGGCTTGTTTTAAACCATAAAGAGCTTTGTCGAGAAAATAAACATGATTTGGAAATTCATTACTTTGAAAACCGGGGGGTTGCTCAACATACACTTCCTCTTTCAAATAGCCATTAAGAAAGGCGGTCTTAACGTCCATTTGATAGAGTTTAAACTCTTTGTGAGCGGCAAAGGCAATTAGTAATCTAATCGCTTCTAAACGGGCTACCGGTGCAAAGGTTTCGTCGAAATCAATGCCTTCTTGTTGGTTATAGCCTTGCACCACTAGCCTTGCCTTATTCCTCACAATGGCTCCCGAATCGTCAAGTTTGTTTCTAAAAACCCAACGAGTACCAATGACTTTACGATTCGGAGGCCTAGGTACCAAGTGCCAAACTTTGTTTTTCTCAAATTGTCGTAACTCATCTTGCATCGCAACTATCCAATCGGAATCGGTTAGTGCGACTTTGATGTTGTTAGGTTCAATGGTAGAGAGAAACGAGTTTAGCACACAGTAGTTATTCATGATGGACTTACGCGTTTGTATACCTTTGTTGTAGTCACTAAGTATCGCATCCGTGGGGTGAGAACTTTGATGTTTCCATTTCTTGAGAGTCGTTGGAATGTTGTTTGGATTCTCATCTGATGTTACCGTAACATTGTCCGTAACGTCTGATGTTCCCCCTGAGTTCAAGCTAGATGTTACTGTTGATGTTACCTTAACATCTGCTTCCAAAGAATCTTTCGTGGAGTCTTTGGAGTTAGATGATGAAGTGACATGAACATCATCCTTAACTTGAGTGTCATCCAAATTTGACTTTTGAGCTTTTTCAGCGTCGGTTCCAATAATTTGTGTTTCATCGTTTTTGTCCTCTAATTCGGGTAAGTCTTTATGAGTAAGCCAGAAATCTGGATCTTCCTCTTCTTCCAAGTCATCTCCTTCATATTGTTCGAGAGTATCGTTTTCATCAAATACGACATGTATACTTTCTTCCACGCACATAGTTCGCTTGTTGTATACACGATAAGCCTTGCTATGATTAGAATAACCTAAGAGAACACCTTCGTCACTACGAGGATCAAACTTTCCCAATCTATTTTTACCATTATTATGTATAAAACATTTACTTCCAAAACATCTTAGATGGGATATGTTTGGTTTTCTTCCTCTTAGTAGTTCGTAAGGGGTTTTCTTCAAGATTGGTCTAATCATAGCACGATTGTGTATGTAACATGCGGTATTCACGGCTTCTGCCCAAAAGTTTCTAGGCAAGCCGCTACAAAGTAGCATAGTGCGTGACATGTCTTCTATGGTTCTATTCATCCTTTCGACTACCCCATTTTGTTGAGGAGTTCTAGGGGCCGAAAAGTTGTGATCGATACCATGCTCTCGACAATATTCAATGAAGGCTTGATTGTCGAACTCGGTACCATGATCCGTCCGAATAGATATGAGATTATGCGAATACTTGTTTTGAGCTAATTTTATCAAGCACACAAATTCATCAAAAGTATGATCTTTGGAGCTTAAGAAAATTGGCCAAACAAATCTCGAATAATCGTCTACTAATACGAAGACGTATCTAGCACCGGCTCTACTACTAACCCTCATTGGTCCACATAAATCCATGTGAACTAATTCAAGTGGCTTGGAAGTGCTTACCACATTTTTAGACTTAAACGATGATCTTACGTGCTTACAACGTATACACGTGCCACACAATTTATTGGTGTCAAACTTTACGGAGGGAAGTCCTTCAACAAGTTCCAATTTCTTCAACCTTTTTAGGCAATGTGTGTTGATATGGCCAAATCTCTTGTGCCATAAAGAGTGATCATTCGTGACTGCACTCATACACGTGAGGGATGTAGAAGGAATACTATCTATGTCTACGACATAGACATTATTCTTTCTTCTTCCTTCAAGTATAACGTGGCTAGATCCTTCACGAACTATTCGACACACACTAGGATGAAACACAACTTTGTTCCCACGATCACACAATTGTGAGATACTTAGAAGATTATGCTTAAGTCCTTGTACAAGTAGCACGTTGTCAATTGAGTGTGTTTTGGAGATCCCAACTCGACCAATTCCAATAGTTTTTCCTTTACCGTTGTCTCCAAATGTCACACTACCACCTTCGTAAGTTTCAAGTGAGAGGAATTTGTTTTTATCTCCCGTCATGTGCCTCGAGCAACCACTATTCAAGTACCATTGGTTGCTTCCTCTCACTCCTTCCTACAAAAAGTTACTTTGGTGATTTAGGTACCCACACAAAGTTGGGTCCTCTCCTATTAGTTACCTCGGGAAGTAAATCTTTACGAATCCAAACACGTTTAACAACATATTTTCGTTTATTGTTATAATATAAGTTAGGATCAAAAGATTCATACTTTCTTTTAGTAGATTCAAGATTATTTCGAGTTTTAGGTTTAGATTTGTTATCGTGACTAGATTTGACATAATCCTTATTCCTCTTATAATGCATAGCACGTTTTTTACAAGTGTTAACATAATGACCCGTTTTTCCACAAAAATTACAAATTTTATATTCGGGAAGACTAACGTATTGTCTTTTACAAAAATCACGGTTAGTAGGTTCATTCATTTTCTTAACGTGTTCTACGCGACATCTAGTTTGATAACCTAAACCTTCTTTATGGTGTCGATTAGATTGTTGAGTTAAAAAGTTAAGAACTTCTTGACTAGCATCCCATTTTTTACTAACATTGAAAGCTTCTTTTAACCTTTCATTAAGTTCTTCTTTTTCTTTACTCAACTTTTCACAATTATTACACGACTCGACCTCAACACTTATGGTGGATTCTTTTTTACTCAATTCGGATTGAAGCTCAACAATTTTCTTTATAAACGATGACTTCATAACTTTAAAAGTTGATTGTTGTTGAATAAGTTCATTAGTGAGGTTGTTTACTTGGTTATCTAGCAACTTAACCTTTTCTTCAAGTTCATGATTTCGTTCAACACATGATGATGTTACTGTAACATCTTCCAAAGCTGGCATATCCTCTTCAGATGTTAGGTTAACCTCATCTAGGGTTTCCTTTATCTGGTCAGATGTTGGAGTAACACTGACTGGAGGTACATCAACTTCAGGTGATGGTATGGTAACATCATCTCGTGTTAGACTAACATCACCGAACGAACTTTCAGAATTTTCAGAGTTTATAGACGATTTATCATCTTCGGAAGCGTAATCAGAGTCAAGGTTATACTTGCTTCGATCCAAGTTTGGTGTAGGTTCAACATATGTGTCAAAGCTTTGCTTTGAAACATTTGGTGAACCTACGTTCTTCTTAGAGCGAAGTTTTTTAACCTTTTCACTCAAAGAACAATTATCATCTTCAAGGTTTTTAATATAAGTTTCTTGATTAACACAAGTATTATAAACACCTTCAAAAATTTCTAAAATTCTATCCTTAGACATCTTTAAAAACTTATTCTTACATTTATTGAAAGTTACCTCAATTTCTTCATCCGTATTAGCTTTTCCCATTAAGCACAAGTCCTTGTATGGTCCACCTTTTGTTGTTTCCATGCCGTATGTATTGAGGCACACGTTTGCCTCATCTTCCTCCTCGGCATCTTCATCTGAATCAATCTCAAGATCTCCCCATCCATCGGAAGCTAACATGGCAGTTTTATATGTTTTCTTGGCTTTCTCACGTTTGGCTTTGTCTTTGATTTTTGCCCAAGTAGGACAATCTTTGATGATGTGAGTAGTCTCTCCACACTTGTAACAACCCTTGTTTGATTTCCTTGTTTTAAAGGGTTTAAAACTTTTACTCACATTTTTTGAAGAATTAAAGCCAAATTTATTATTGTTGAACCTTTTGACAAATAATCCTATTTCATCATCCGAATTCTCATTATCACTGGACTCGGCTTGAAGAGCTATCCCTTTATTTTTGATTGGTTCTATGTGCCCTTTGTTGAGTGTTAACTCATGGGCCATCAATGATCCAATCAAATTTTCATAAGAAAGAGTGGATAGATCTTTAGCTTCCTCTATCGCAGTGATTTTGGGTTGCCACTTATCGGTTAGACTACGAAGGATCTTATTGACTTGATCCTCGGTAGTATAAGCTTTGCCTAGATTTTTTAACTCATTGATTATACTAAGAAATCGATCAGACATGTCACTGATGTTTTCATTTTTCTCCATATGAAACATCTCGTACTGATGAGTTAATAAATTTTCACGGCATTTCTTAACTTGGGATGTTCCTTCATAGGAGGCCTCAAGACTATCCCAAATTTCTTTAGCACTAGCGGATGATGAAAAACGATTAGAGATTTCTTTAGTTAAACCTTTTTGTAGCATAGTTAAAGCTTTGAAATTCTTTTGAGCAACTTTAAAATCTTTCTCATCATAGTCATCTTCTTGCTTTTCACTTTTCAAATCAGTAGAAAGTATAGCAACGGGTCCTTTGACTATGATTCTCCAACATTCAAAATCGACTCCTTTTATGTGATTTCTCATTTGATTTTTCCAATGACTATAATCCTTACCATCGAAGATAGGATACTTTATCGTGTCACTAGATTCCATTTTGTTTTTTTTAAAAAAAAAACAACTAGGCCGAAAGTTTTAAAAAAGAAATAAAAATTGAAATATCGAAACTAGAGTATTGGATCACCTCTTTAGCGGTAAAGCTATCAAGAGCACGAGGCTTTGATGCCAAATGTAGAGTCCAAGGGCCCAACAATACTCTAGAGGGGGGGTGAATAGAGGATTGTACCTCTTAAAATTTTGCAACGAAATAATAAATGCGTGAAATGTAAATTGCGGAAAATAAATAACACAAGGATTTAACGTGGTTCTACCAATCAAAAGCCTACATCCACCCCTTCTTCTTATTAATTATTTATCAAGAGCACCTACTCCGGCCTAGCTTACAATAAACAATTAATAAACACTAGAGATCTACCCCGACCTTAGTGTGAAGCTATTCTTCTTTTTAACTCGAGAAATTAATCTCTAACAAAGTGATTATTCTCGTTACAAGTCTCACAAACAAAATGAAAATACAATTCAATTGTCTAGAGAGACTTATCGTAACTATGCACTTTAGAAAATAAGATTTAAGAACAAAAGTACAAAGTTAAAATGCTTTCAAAAATCAAAGAAAATATTTTGCAAAAGTAGAGTTAAAGCACGGCTTAATTAAAGACCAAAGTATTTTGCAAAAGTAAAATTAAGATCGTATTTGAAAGACTTAGATTGATTAAAATATATTGGAAGTATTATATTCAATTGTATTGTGTTGGATGATTTTTAATCAAATGATGGAAGAGTACTTATAGTACTCGTGTGATGCATATCACACACAACAATATTATTTTGTCTTGACTTCCTAATCAAGGAGATAATATTATGAAAATAATATTGTTTGATAAAATATTCTAAGCTTCCTAATCAAAAGATTAAGTTAGGTGTAAAATATAATTAGGAAGATATTTAGATTACTTGTTCTCCAAGAATGAACCTGCACACACTAAGATAAATTTAGGAGATACAAGATATTACAATATATTATCTAGAAATTATCTCTTGAAAAAGTATTAGAAAATCCAAAATATGGATATGTATCAAATAATATTTTCGACCAACATATAAAATAGTAAGGATGATTTTTCAAATAATATTGTTTGATAAAACTTCCTAATGAAAATATTTAGCTAGTTGTCAAAATGTATTTAGGAAGATGTTGATATTAGAAGATAATATTTGGAAATCTATCTTTTGGAAATATATTGCACATGTCCAAAAATATGGTCATATACTTAATAATAATTTCGGCCAAAATATAAATATAGTAGATGTGATTTTTCCAAATTATATTATCTTATAAAATCAGTTTAGAAGAGGAGAATTATCATAAAAGATATTTTGTAGAATCATAATATATTTAAAATACTTTCCACATCTTTTACAACTAGATTCTCATATATTTTACCAAGTAAAATATACTCAAATCTAATTCTAAGCATTTAAAGAAAGATATTCTCATATATCATAATAAAAATATAGAAGACTTTCAAGAAAGGATAATTCTTTTAAAAGATATTTAGAAAAGATAATTATAAAACGTTTTTATAAAACTGCTACAGCACTGATGTTACTGTAACATGAAATCATGTTAGGGTAACAACACTGCTGAGATTTGTAGTGCATAGCTTCGTTAGGTCACTTTACATGTTTCGTTCCTATAGTCTTGACTTGACACGAAGCTTGTCTTTAACGTTTCATATCCTCTTCTTCTTTTCACTTCTTTTCGAGCTTAGATACCTACGCATTATAAAAACAAACACGCAAACGAGTAGCATACGATAGAAATAAATAACTTGACAATTATCAAAACTAAACGTGGAGTCAACAGTTGGGTTTTTATATAAACTTGTTAGGTTTTCATGTAAATTTATTGAGCTATTTTACAAAGTCGTTGAACTATTGTACAAAAATTAAGTTCCTAAAATATGTAAAATAGATCAATAACTTGTGCGGCTTCATACATTTGTTACGAAATTCTACAACTTTGAGTCATATGCATGTATATGAATGCATAATCGATTTTTTCAAATAAAAGTAAACAAAATAATATTATATTGTTTGTTAAGTTGTATGTTAAAAACTCAATCATAAATTTATAATTTATCAAAAACTCATTTTTATCCCAAAATACATCACTATACATATTTATTTGAAGTCGTACATTACTCAATATTTGTAGCTACTTTAATGATTATTTTAAAGGTAGACATAACTAATTATAGCGTGTTAAATTTAATGTTATCAATTCTTTCTTGTGACATATTTCAGAAACCTGAATCATGGAGGCTAGCTTGTCAAACAATTGTTGGAAATAAAGAAAACTCGGGCAAGGTATGAATAATTATAATATTATCTTGGGAAATTTTATGTTGTATCTTTATATTTTTGAAAATCTAAACTATACCCAAAATTTACATAATTATTCTCTAATTTAACTCTTCTTGAATCTCTCTTAACTATCTTCCTTTCTCAACTCTTTTGTTTTACTTACCAAGATGTCTTAGCTTAGTTGGTTAAGACATAGGCATTCTGGGAGATAGGTCCCAGGTTCGAATCCCCCCTCCCCTAATTATAATGCGACTAAGTGCGCGCTTCGATTGACAAAAAAAAAAACTTTTTAACATACATGAAGTGTAATGTTCGCTATACATGATTTTTTAACGTTTTGGTGGGTTTATAAGCAAGTTAATTTGTTATTGAATGCATTTATAATTGACTCAACATGCTAAGAAGCAGTCAGTTGTGTTCAAGAGTGAGTTCGCAAGTCTCTCTTAAGACGAGCACTTTTTGTCTAAATTTGTGACGGAAGATATGTGTCCAATTTTGTAGTGGAATGTAACTAGTTTTGGGGAAAATATTGTCACAACAACAATGTCGCTTGTAACAACAATATAGTTGAAACATTAACTAAAACATTTTGTGGTTAAATTGTCACATTTTGCTACAAAATAGCAACATAATCTCGTTTTAAGCTTATGACAGAAATAAACCGTCTTAAATTAGAATTTACGTAAACGAGTACGGAGTAATTAGTAGGTTAAATAAGTAACCATACTGACAATGGTTATTAATAAAGTTATAATAGATACAAATTATAAGTTCATTAGTAGACTATAGAATTTCAAACTCGTATACAGTTAAATGTATTGTACAACTCGTAATGATTCATATTTGACACTAGTAGAAAAAATTCTAAAAGTACTCCGTATCAAAAGATGCATAAATTTTAGGATTAATTGTCAGCAATCATCCAAATTGGTCTTCTTATTGTATAAATAATTGAACTCGAATTAATCCACGAATAATCCCAAGTTTCCAACTATTGAAATACCATTCCAATAATGTACTTTGGCCAATTTCAACCTGCTTTAATCGATAAAAAAATAGGTGAAACCGGTTTGAATTTTACTTAAACTAAGAGTGAGGTAAAGTTAAAGTCGGTTTCAACATTTTTTTTTTTTACGTGTTAGAGTTGATTGAAATTGGCCAAAGTACATTATTGGAATGATTTTTTAATAGTTGGGATTATTCGTAGAAGAAGATGTTAGAGTATAATACCCACATGTGAGTGTCCCACATCGATTGTGGAAGAGAGTTTGGTGTGGTTTATAAAGTCTAAGGGAACTCCTCTCATTGCCAATTGGTTTTGAGAAATGTGGACACCCTTGGGCTTGTAAACCGGACTCGCTCTATTCCACACGGGTTTGGCCAGGTCCGTTTCATGATTCTAACATGGTATCAGAGCCCGGGTTCGCCCTGGGTTCGATAAAGTTTAAACTGGTCCCTGAAAAATATGCCACCGTAGGAGGTCCTCTTTGAGGGTTTGTTGAATATACCACTACGAGTGCGCTCCCATGGTTTCGTCCTGGGTTTCCGAGGACCTCACATGTGAGGGGGAGTGTTAGAGTATAATACCCACATGTGAGTGTCCCACATCGATTGTGGAAGAGAGTTTGGTGTGGTTTATAAAGTCTAAGGGAACTCCTCTCATTGCCAATTGGTTTTGAGAAATGTGGACACCCTTGGGCTTGTAAACCGGACTCGCTCTATTCCACACGGGTTTGGCCAGGCTCGTTTCATGATTCTAACAGAAGACCAGTTCGAATTATTTCTGACAATTATTCCTAAATTTTAAATCTTTAGTTTGCGATAAATAGATAGTCAAAATATGTCTGATTCTTCTATTTTAGCGAGGTAGCTAGGTCATTGCTGTATGAAAATTTCTAACTTGCTTTGTGAAAAACTCCAAGAAATAACTATGTATATATATAATAGTTAAATCAACACAAGTTTGCTCAATTCAGATGAATTTGGATGACAAAAAGTTATGTTCACATAAATTAATCTTTCATATGCTTTGTATCGTAGGTTGTTGTACAAAGGCTGCCTCAATGGAAGAAATGATAAGATGTTGAAGTCCTCCTTCGAGCAAATTCAACATATCAGCTTCTAATTTTGAAAATCATTGAGTGCAAATTTGTGAATTGTTATATTTGTAATAGTTTGTATTTACAAATTCTTATATGAGAGGATCTCACAATACTTTTATTGTGAGAACTCTCATGCACAAATTAGTTACTATTTTTTTTTATTCGCTTTTTAGCCTTGATGGTGATACTCTCACATAATTATACATTGAAATGGGTCTCATATGAGATTTGATGCATTGTTAGTAAATCATCATCTATGAACTTTTTTTTAAATATATATGTCAATATCAACAATAATTAGTACTCCGAATTTTATTTGCAATATTTCTCATGGTACCCCTGATATTTGTCACTTTACATCGTACCTTTCTTTTGGTGTTAAAAGACTTTGACAAATAATAATGTGTAGCTACGAGTTTGAAATTGACCAAAAAAACATAAACTACATATCTTGTGAAAATTATCAATTTGAATACTAAATAGACAAATTTGCAACCCATGACCATTAGTTATGGTAGAGTTAAAGTTAACTTTGCAAAAAAAAAAAAGTAAAAAAAAAAAATGAAAAAAAAAAAAAAAAGGAAAAGAAAGAAAAAAAAACTATAATTAATTTAACAATAAGTCTCTCTTAAAACGGGTTATCCGTCTTAAGCTTAAAACGGGTCAAGTATCTATCCACTTGCACACATAAAACAAAACACTCTACTTTTTCCTACACTATTTACTTTTGTCTTATCTTAATTATTTGACCCGTTTTAAGCTTAAAACGGGTTACCCGTTTTATATGAGAATTTGTGTTAATTTAAACACGAGGCCATATGCCTTGAATGTGATAACTTTACATATCAAATCAAAGTTTTTAGAGACAATTGACTTAAAAATAAATAAATAAATAAATAAAGTTGTGTAATTTTGAAATCGTAACAACTATAAATGTGACCGTATAATTTTCCAAATACTACTAAGACTAAGGCAAAATGTAGACATTATATTGCAGTAAAATATAAACCGCCATGTCTAAAAGTGGTATTGGTCACCTAAAGTGACAGATTTCTAAATATCCTGCCACTACTAGAAAACTGGCCTTTAGCGACGCTTATATTACCGCGCTTGGAACAAAAACTGCTGACTTGAGTCTATTTCAATTAAAAATAAGGCGCTTTATATTAGTGTTGCACAATAGCATTGTACGAAAGTAGAAAAAAATAGAGCGCCAAAAATTTTCAGCGCCAATTAATTGCCGCTCCTACATAGAAAAATAAAAAAAATACAAAAAGAAAAAAGGAAACCCACTATCTAATTTCTAAAACCTTCCTGATTATCAAAATCTTCACTCCAAACAAAACCTTCAATTAAAATACTGAGTAATAGCTTAAGCGAAATAGGAAAACGGCGCAGGAGAGGCATCACAATCATCCAATTTAATTGATCAAATAAGGTATGATGATCCTAATCAACTCTTTTAATTTTGTGTTGGATTGATGTTTAACCTATCAACAACACCAATTACTCCGTAGGATTTTTCTTTTATTTTTTAGAAGTTTAGTATGGCAATCATTATAAAAATTCATTCTTTCAATTGAATTTGATTTATACTTGGATTAATTATATTTGGGTAAAAAATTAACACTTTGATCATAATTTAATTAATAACTTAGGCTATTGTTGGTGGATGAGAACAAATTTGTATATAGCTGTTTGCGTGAATCATTGTTGGTCTATATTTGGGTTGGTAATCATTATGGATGAAATTTGATACAATATATTAATGATAGATTGTAAACTAGTGCTATATGGGAAATTATAATTGTCGAGTATAGTTTGGGACATAGGTATTCATCAAACAGAAAATAATTGACTGATTTTTCTTGTTTTCTCCACATGTATGTTCACCTGATATAAATTTCAGTTTTCTCGATCATGGATTTGGATAAAATAAAGGAAAATTTGACTTGTCATGTAAAGAGTGAGCGTTATCGACTTGGAGTTCGTGAATTTATGATATATGCTAGTAGCTCACCATCGTCTTCTGATGGGAAAATCCATTGTCCTTGTTCGAAGTGTGTAAATAACAAATTATTGAGTTTGGATGATGTAAACTGGCATTTGCTCGAATTTGGAATAATGAGAAATTACTCAACTTGGATTTTCCATGGAGAGCATATGGTTAATACGTCGTCGTGTGCACCCATCGTAAACCCTCCTTTGACTAATATGCAACAACTAGTTCACGATGCTTTTGAACAAAGACCAAATGAGCATGATTTTTTCAATAATCCTCAAAGCCCAAATATGTCAACAAATGGTCCTAGCAAAGAAGCTGAAGACTTTTACAATTTATTGAAGGATGCTGATCAAGAGTTATGGTCTGGTTGTGAACTAACTAAGTTATCCTTTTTAGTGCTCTTATTTCATCTAAAGAGTACTAATAAATGGAGTAACAAGTCTGTTACTGACTTATTAAGAATATTAAAGATTGCGATTCCTAATGGTAAAAATCTACCAAACTCATTTGCTGAAGCTAAGAAACTCATTGGAAAGTTAGGCCTTAACTACATAAAAATTGATGCTTGCCCCAAACATTGTCAGCTTTTTTGGAAAGATAAAATAAATGATGAAACATGTTCTGATTGTGGAAGTTCGAGATGGAAAAGAGTTAAAGAACAGTCAACTTCTACAGGGAGAAAGAAGAAGAAAGGCATCCCAGCCAATGTTTTACGATATTTTCCATTGAAACCTCGACTTAAGAGGCTGTTTATGTCTAAAAAAACTGCATCCTACATGCGGTGGCACTCCGAAGAAAGCAAAAAAGAGCATAGGGTTTTAAGACATCCATCTGATTCTGAAGCTTGGCGAAATTTTGACCTTAAATATCCTTCTTTCGGTGTAGAGCCTCGTAATGTAAGACTTGGGCTTGCTAGTGATGGATTTAATCCATTTGGGATGTTGAGTTCTACGTATAGTTGTTGGCCTATAGTGTTAGTTCCGTATAACTTGCCTCCAGAAATGTGCTTAAAGCCATCATCTCTCATTCTATCCACACTGATTTCCGGTCCTAGTAGCCCTGGTAATAAAATCGACGTTTATTTACAGCCCCTTATTGAAGAGTTGATTGATTTATGGGAGAATGGCACTGAGACATACGATGCCTCCAAAGATGAAACCTTTACTATGCGAGCTGGATTGCTTTGGACAATAAATGATTTTCCAGCGTATGGTATGTTATCTGGCTGGGGAGTACATGGTGAAAATGCGTGTCCATGCTGTAACTCTCAAACAGCATCCAAATGGCTATATGACAGTCATAAATTTTGTTTCATGGCACATCGTCGCTTTTTGGAAGAGGACCATGCTTTTCGCTATAATAAAGAAGCTTTCGATGGGGACCAAGAATTTAGATTTGCACCTATAGCGCCTTCTGGAATTGAGGTCGTACGTCAAATAGAAGAGATTCATAGCTTTAAAGATTCAAAAACATGGAAAAAAAAGAGTGAATTTTTTAAGTTACCTTATTGGAAATCTCATCTAATTCGACACAACTTAGACGTCATGCACATAGAAAAAAATGTTTGTGATAATGTGATCGGTACATTATTGAACATAGACGGAAAATCTAAAGATAACTTAAAAGCTCGTCGAGATTTGGAAGCTATGGGTATAAGAGCGGAACTTCACCCCCAAGAAAGGGGTTCCAGAACAAAATTATACCTACCACCAGCTCCATACACCATGTCTAGGGCTGAAAAGAATGCATTTTGCAAAATGCTTCACGATCTCAAAGTTCCTAATGGGTATGCTGGAAATATATCTAGATGTGTAAATCTTGTGCAGGCTAAATTGCTTGGTCTTAAAAGTCATGACTGTCACATTTTGATGCAACAAATTTTGCCAGTTTCATTACGAGGGCTTCTCACGAAGAGTGTGGTAGCTGTGCTTTTTGAGTTATGTGGATATTTTCGAGACTTATGTAGTAAGGTTTTGTATTTAGATGACATTGAGCGGCTTGAATCTCGTATACCAGAAATAATGTGTCATTTGGAGATGATTTTTCCTCCAAGCTTTTTCACGGTGATGGTGCACTTAGTCGTTCATCTAGCTACTGAAGCAAAACTTGCCGGTCCAGTTAGATATAGATGGATGTATTTTGTTGAAAGATATTTGGGTAAGTTAAAATCCTATGTTCGTAATAAGGCAAGACCAGAAGGATCAATTGCCGAGGCTCACTTGTCCTTTGAGTGCGTAGTGTTTTGCTCTCATTATCTTGAAGGATTTGAATCGAAATTTAGCTTGACCACACAATTTGATAATTGTCCTCAAAATGTAACATCTTCAAGTAGTAATTTGGATAACACCATCTTTATCGAAACGGGCAAGCCTCTAGGGAAGCCTATGACTGGCAAGATTTCGAAAATAAACCAGGTTCAAGCACATCGGTACATTCTCTTCAATTCATCCGATGTCACAGACTTTCTCAAGTAAGTATATATCCATATCTTATATTTTAAAAGCTTATTTTACAACATTTACTAACACTTACATTTACAACAGAGAGCACGCTGCCGAACTTAAGCGACGTAGCCGACCGAGACGTCTCACATTAAATGAAATAGAGCGTATACAACATGAAACATTCCATGATTGGTTTAGGGAGCACGTAAGCATTGTGATAATTTGTGTTTGTTTAACTAAAAAAAAAAAAGTTAAATTAGTTGTTACTAATTTGATTTTGAAACAGGTTAACAAATTGGAGGCGTCAAATGGTCCTGATTGTTTGAAAGAGGAATTACGTATGCTAGCACGTGGTCCGCTTGATGTTGTTACTAAATATCAAGCGTATGACGTTAATGGCTATTGTTTTAGAGCCAAGCGGTACGATAAAAGCACCCAAAATAGCGGCGTGGTTGTAGTAGCCAAAACCTCAAGTTATGCTAGTGCGGGCGACAGAAGGCCCATTTTGGGAGATGTATCCTATTATGGAAGAGTATTAGAAATTATTAAATTGAAATATTTAGGTGGATACTCAACCGTAATGTTTAAATGTGAATGGTTCGACACAACTCATGGAAGAGGAACGAGGCAAGATGAGTACGGTTTTACACTCGTCAATTTCTCTCGGTTGATACACAATGGCGAGAAACTTTCTGATGAGCCATATATTTTTGCAACACAAGCGGAACAAGTATTCTATATTGAAGACCCACTTAACACAGGATGGTCTGTTGTTATGAAGATGAAACCTAGGGACGTCAACGATTTGGGTGATGACGAAATGACAGAACATGATGAACCGTATCACGTGTCTTTTTTAAATAACTCGTTTATTAACTCCCATGGAAATCTTAGTTGGGTTCGAGATGACGTGGAAGGAACTTTGGTTGATACTACGGAAAATTAAAGACCTGATTGATAGGCTTGAGTTTATATATTATTTCGTCTTTATATATTGTTTTTCGAGCTAGTTATTGTTTGTCATTTTTATTAATAAACGACAATTTTTTTCTACATACTTGGTATTCTGTTAACTTTTTACATTGTTATAAGTGGCAATGTTAGTTCAATATGTTTTAAATTTCTTTTATAATTGCCTTTTTTTATAGCTTCTAGTAAAAGCGATTCAATGCTGTTATGTTTATGATGAAATTTCAGGTAAATGGCTAAGGGTAGGAGCTTAAAGATTAATCGGAGAAGTAGCGTTCAAGGTGATCAGAGAAGTGTTGAGGATGAAAATAATCAGAGTGGTCACAACTTAAGGAACACGGAGAACACATTTTCAAGCTCTAGAAGCGATGAACAACATCAACATTGTGAATCTAGTCAAAGTACTCAGCCTCAAAATGATGTACGCACATACGATTATGTCGTTGAAGGTAAATCAGATCATTTTATATTTGTTTTGTATAAACTTTGTAACTGAAGTCTTTTAATCTCTTATCGACATGAGCTCACTAATATATAGATCCAGAAGGAAAGAGAACGCGAGGAAAAACAGTTCTAGCAAATGTATGGAATTTACCGGCTGGACATCGTATTGTTGTTGAGACAAATAAGGCAGACCAACCGATTGGTGATGAAGGAGGGGTGCTTGGATATTTTTGTGGAACAATAGCAAGAAATGGAGGCCTTTGCTCCTTAAGCTATACTCGATGGGACTACTTAAAGAAGGGTAATAAGGGTAATAATCAATCAATGATATTAAAAGAAGTTCAGGTAAAAGAGGTGTAAATTTGTCAGTGAAGGCAATATTTGTAATGTTTTCTGTTGGATTTGTTGTATATTTAATATGTCATCCCTTTTATACTGTATGCAGGAAAGGTTTCTTTATCCTAAAGTACTAGAAAAATGGATATTGAAGTCAATAGGCCATAAATGGAGGGATTATAAGTGTTATTTAAAAGGACGACATTATTCTGATGATGCAAACATTACCGACTTGCACAATAACTGTCCAGAGGATGTCGTACAAGATCAATGGATCAGTCTTGTGAACTTTTGGCGGTCGGATGAAGGACAGGTATTGTTTTATTTCGATGTTATCTTGAAAATCTCTTTTATAATATTTTGTTGATGTATTCTTCAATTTTATGGGTATTCTTTTTTGAGGTTAAAGAACAAATATTGTTGGCTGTGAACCTGATAATAATGCCCTCTTGTTTGGCTAAGGTGGAGGTAGCTAGCTCATAAGGATTACATTATCTGTAAAGATTAGTGATCTTACTCACAATTTAGAATGTTTAACGATCCTGCAGGAAAGAAGTACAAAGAGTAAGTTGTCACATAAGAAGGCAAAAACAAAGTCGATTCACACCTCCGGTACGAAGAGTCACGCTCGCATTTGCGAAGAGCTGGTATAAGAATTTTATTAATAGCATACAGCGACCAAAATTATTTTAGTATTCTTTTTTTCTGATTATTTATACATTATGGTTTATTTAGAAAAAGTCGCTGCAACGATCTCCAACTAGAACAGAACTGTACTTAGAATGCCATCAACACAAACAAGAGGCCAATATAACGGTGTGTTTTTTCGTCTTATGTTCGATAATTATTAATACTAAAATGTTTAGTACTTGTGTATAAATTTAAAATGTTTTACTCTATTACATTTACAGGATCAAATTAAGGAGATTGTCGCACAACAAGGCAACACAGAAATGAACTTAGATGAGGATCCAGTTGCACAAGTGTTAGGAAAAGATCGATATGGTCGCGTTCGCGGCTTTGGGCTTGGTGTTAAGCCATCTGATTTGTCTCAGACTTGTGGTTCTAGTTATTCTAACAAGTTGAACATGTCTACAAATGAAGAGACTACATTAATGTATCATATTCGTCAAATGAAGGAGCAGATCGAAACATTGACGAAACGTACTGCCAAGCAAGGGAATATTATTAAGGGCCTTAAAAGGAAGATAAGAAATAACGAAAGTTTTAATTCAAGTGATATGGATTCTTGTGAATATAGTTCTGATGATAACACAAGTGGAGATGATGACAACGATAACAATGAGGTACCAAAATATTATTATGAATTTTTGTCTATTATTATTTTTCATTTAGACTTTTAGTATTATTTGAACCGAACTAAATTGAATTGTTGCTTTGTTGGCATTTGATGACCGTCGTTTACTCGTTTTGCTAATGCATCAAGTATATTATTGAACTCTGGTACCCAACCACTGACATTATTTTTACATGTGTTTTTAGTGACGTCCAGACATGAAGATGTTCTTTGATTCCTCAAGTGGGGCAGTATATGGCAAACGTAAACGAAGCAAAGATTGATCAAATTACCTAGCTTTTTGGTGGTGATAATGGAATAATTGACTTCTAATTTCTAATTAATAGTGTTCTAGTTTTATTTATTCGGTTATGTTTGGATGATCTGTCATTGTGACATGTATATGACAATTTTTTTTTTTAATTAAGAAGAATACTTTTCATTTGAACTTGTGTGCAAACTTTTGTTGTCGTATTTTTTTTTTTTTTATGAAAGCTGATTATATCAAACTCGAGGTTACAAATAGACATTGGTTGTAATTATTTATTGCAATGCTAAAAAGCGTCGTACTAGCTATATAAAAAGTGTAGCTACAGGTGTGATCAATGTTATCACGCACAAATATGCAAATGCTTTAGCTAGCGTTGCTTCTTTGTAACGACGCTATGATAGCGCTTCTGTTTCCCATAAAAAAGCGCGTCAATACAGCAGCGCTTTAGCAAAGTTATACCGACGCAGATGTAAAGCGTCGCAGAAAGGTGTAGCGGCACGATCTATAACAGCGCATTGCCAAGCGTCGGTAAAACCCCTTACGGCGCTAAATAGCGTTGCAAAAACCTAGTGAAAAGCGTTGCTAAAGACCGTTTCTGTAGTAGTGTGCTATTATTAGTGTTGACCAACCAACCCTTAACCAATTCATAACACGATGCAACACCCAAGAGCCATATAATTACGAAAAGTTTAGTAACGAATAGTGTAGAATGATTATTATTCAAATTGAAACGTCATTTTTATTTTATGAACACCCTACATCTGATAAATATGTTAAAAGAAACCAATCGCAACATATGGAAACCAATAGGAGCGTCGTTAGTCATGGCTCAACATTGTAATATTAAACAACAAGTAATTTCTAATTTTGCAGATTATACATATAGATCTAATATAGCTATTGTTAGATGGGATTCTAGAACTAACTATGCTTATGTATGCATTACCGCTCATTAGATACATCGTGATTAGGTTTTACAAGAAAAAGAATAATTGAGTTTGAAAAAGTTTAATACCCTCATAATGCTACAAATTATCACAATATTATTATGAATGGTATTAATGAATTTGTTATATAGAAAATTTTAAGCGTCACTTTTGATAATGCCACGTCTATGACTGCGATTACTAATAGATTGACAACTAGTTTAAAAGCAGTATATTAAGATAGTGGTTTGTTGCAAGTTCAATGTGTTTGTCATATTTTAAACTTGTCTACTAAGCAAAATTTAAGCATGCTATCCACCACTTCTATACTAACAATTATAAACATCAAGATGATTGTAAATGTTGTAAAAACGTTGAGACTAAGTACGAAAACTTTCCAAAACATAATAACACTGGGTGGAATTCCACGCGTATTATGTTGACCGCGACCGCTTGTATAGAGTTTAACGAATCCCTTGTTAATTTTTGGAGCTGTAGTTATCCCAAGATGGCTTTACTTGTTGAAGATAAGAACAACGTACTGAAGATACATGTTAATTTTTAAGTGTTTTAATGAATGCTATTAACTCTTTTTCCCATGTATGAAAACTTAATTCTCCTAATTTCTTGGAAATATTATTTTAATTGCCCAACTTTTAGCAAATAAATCATGGTATAGATACCTACCTCGATATTCTTCCTGCTATGGAGTTGAATTTTCTTAAGTATTAGACTGACATTTCTTATATATACGTTTCTACTATTATTTTAGACCCTACGTGGAAATACTATAATTGAGTGTATATATTATCAAATGCATCCTCATATGAAAGCTTCATTTTTAAATAATTTAAGATTGTGTTTGTGAACTATCATTTCATTTCAAAATCTTTATCTTAAATGTCGAAAGTGAAATGCTAGATTTGTAAATGACATGGGGTAATGGTAACATTTAAAAATGACAAATTTATACTTGTATTGGATACAACTTGGATTTCGCGCAAATCCAAATCCTTTAACTTTCCGAAACAATGATTTTGAAACAAATCCAAATTTGAGAATGTAATGATGATTCCCATACGGATAATAATAGTGTGGCTAGTTTTCATAACATTTAAAGTTGAAGGCTTCTTTGTAAAAAGAAAACATTATATCTATATATCTATATATCTATATATATTATTAAAAGACAATCCTTGAAACAATAACTTGCAAAATCAACTTACTTTTGAAGTTTCGTGCTGCCACGTCAGCGTACCTTGCCACGTCAACAAAGCACAAAACCGCCTTCTTTGGAGAAAACGAAACGCCCCTCCATTCAACTTTTTTGCAATCAATTCTCTTTATTCAAAACCGCCTTCTTTGGAGAAAACGAAAAGCCCCTCCATTCAGCTTTTTTGCAATCAATTTTTATTATTCAATTCAGTTAATGGTTTCATTCAAATCACATATCAATATTGGAGGGATAATTAAACAATTGAAGTCATCTTCATCGTCGCGGCACCATGATACTCGCACTTGCACCGAAACGGCCTCCGTCATTGGCTCGTGCTTGCCCCTTCGAACAAATTGCTTAGGTATGCTTTTGTTTTAACTCGGTGGAGAATTAATGTATGTGTTGTTCGATTAGCTAATTAGATTACTTTGATTTCAGATGTATGTTGTTAGTTTACTAATTTACCATGTAAAATGTTGATTTCTATTTCAATGGTTTTGTTTTGATTTTGTTTATAACTTACACTCAAGAATAAGTTATTACTCAATTACTCCATAAATCACAGTTCAAACCATAATCTTCATCCCAGTCCTTGCACTTCGTGCGTTGTTTTACGGTCTGTAAGTTCAATTTCTAAAATATTCGATTGTTGCAGTCAACTGAGCCCCAAATCAATCGGTTTTCAATATTGACACGGCTAAGTCGTATCACCGATATCAAAAATAACCCTACGGACTACTAACTGGTAGCTAGTGGCAGAAAGGGATCGAATCCACAGGGAAACGTAATCTCGCAGGTTCACTTAAGTCTAGGCTATTCCTAAAGTAACAATCTTGGTGTTTGTAAAAGACTATAAAACTAATAACAACTAATTAGAACGATAAAGAGAGGGTTTAAATGATTGTTAGAAGGCTGGGGTCTCGGGTTCAATATGACAATAATCCGGATAACAAAACTTTCAATAAGATAGCAACCAATCAGAATATGCAAAGCGATTAGGCAAAACACGTTCTTTCGAATCAATGTTACCTTAAGCTAATTTAGCGGGCTCTCGCGACTTAGTAAATCATCTCATCAATTACGCGTAGTGGTCTAATACTGATTAGGCTTTCGATCTTAAATCAATATTACCCTAAGTTCAATTAAAGCAAGGCGTCCCTAAATTCAATTGATAATCAATCGCGCAGGAAGAAATCGCATATGCATAAACTAATTAATTGCAACAATTCAACCAAAACACCGGATTAAAGGCACAATTCCCCCTCAACCCTAGTTAGGGGATTAGCTTCTCATATTTAGGGCAAAAGACAAATTAAATAATAATAAACTAAGGAAATTGAGATTAATAAACATGAAATTACCAATTGGAAATGAGACTTGAGATTAATCCTGAGTACCGACGGTTACAATGTTTCAAGATAAATTCAATGGAGACTTGAAGTTTTCTAGAGAGAAAAGTACTTAGTTCTAAAAATCAGTAAAAGCAATAATGAAAAAGATCCCCTGACCTAACTTTTAGTTTCTAATTTATAGTATTTCCTCAAACTAATCAATATATATAAGTAAAAGAGGCTTTTTTCGTGAGCTCTCCTTAATTCAAGGAGATTTAGACCAATCATAAAATTACATTAAAAAATAAATTAAATTGTGAAAATATAGTAATTTGGAAAGAAATAATTATATGAGAAATAATTCCCTTATTTAATTATAAAACATTAGAAAGTTTTTAGCTAAGTCTTTGATTACTATGTTTCATAAAATGTATTTGTCGAAATAATATAAAAATAACATCATTACTTTCGAAACGAAAAATGCTATCAAATGACTATAAATATCAAAGTATTTCATCCACTAAAAAAATTCATTTGAAAAATAGATTAAATAATTTGCGTTCAATAATATAAAAAATTAGAAAGATACAATTATATGACACATAATTTATTTGTTTAATTATAATACATAAGATAAAAAAAAATCATTTGAAAAATAGATTAAATAATTCGCATTCAATAAAATAAAAAATTGGAAAGAAACAATTATATGACACATAATTTATTTGTTTAATTATAATACATAAGATATTTTTTTAGGTAAGTCTTCAAACCTTTTTTGTGTGTATATATATATCAAAAACTGTAGCTTTGTCTTCCAAGGTACCGGGTTAAATAGTTTTAGTTTATTATGTTTTAATTATGATTACGATTTGTGTTTTTTTAATTTTTTTACGTGTATTTGATTTGATATGTGTATTAATTTTGAAAAGGTTTATTTCTTAATTATCATGTTTGTTATTTAACCATAGCTTGATTGAATTCATAATGATCTTTTTTCCCTTTGTATATTGCAGATTTATATTTTAAGTTCAAGATCTGAGGTACTCATTGAATAAACTTGACTACAAAATCAATCGAATATGTATCGTGAAAGGTAAAAGAGATATACATGATGTACTGATTATCTTATCAAATCATTATTTATTGTTGTATAATAATATTTATTATTCATCATACTTGATCTTTTAGTTAGTTTCATCGTATTAAGTTTTGATTTGATTGTTCATGTCAATTTTGTATGATAATAGCTGAAAATTAGGTATAAAAAGAATGAACATGGTGTATTAGTTTGATGACAAATTTTCAAATTTTTATTTTTTACTATCCCCTTTTAATGTTTTTCTTTTAATTCTTTTATAATTCGAAATCAAACTATATATTTCATATCTATATATATCTACATAAAAGAGAGTTTTGCTATAGAGTGTCCATACCATAATTTATTAAATTTGTATATACATTATTATTGATGATTAAAATATTTTTTAATTACTTATTAATAAAAGTGAACAACATTTATCATGATTATTTGATAATGTAATAAAAAATAACTATTTGATAATTTAATAAATTCAAAACCTTTAGTTTTGTATAAAATTAAAAGAAGAACTCTTCTAGAAATAAATTCAATTAAGAGCAATTAACTTTCACCAAAATTTAAAGAACAAAAAAAGTAAGCTAAAAAATACTGAGACCAGCGTTTTTCCTATTGTTATAATACTAACCTTTAGCCTCTTTCCTAATGTTTTTCAAATTATTTTAGTTCTCTATAAAAACTTACTTAAAAATATTAAGACTCACATTAGGAAAAATAGTATTTTATTTTAATTTTCATAAGATACACTTACATTTTCATATAAATTGGAGAGATATTGAGTAACACTTATCATACTTATTTGATTATTTAATAAAAATAATATCTTGATAATCTAACAAAATTTAAAGAAATTAGTTTTCTATAAAATTAAAAGAAAATCTCTCCTAAAAAAGAAATTTAATATAAAGTAATTATCTTTCTATACAACTTAAACAAAAACTTACCTAAAAAAAATTAAGACTTGGAAAAAAAAAAAAAAAAAAATCAATAATATTAAGACTTACCATTTTTCTAATTTTATAAAACTAAAAAAATAATCTAAAAAATTTCCTTATTTAGTTATCATACATTAGATAATTTTTAGGTGTGTCTTAAATCCTCTTTATACATTCAAATAGAATTATGTAAGTCCAACCTATCTTTTTAAATCCTACATCTAAATCTCAACCGTAGGATCTTAAAGATAAAATGATTCAAATCAAATCTCACTAATTAATTTACAATTCATGCTTATTTATATATACATAAAAAAATTAGTTTGATCTTCTTAAGTATTAGTTTTAGTTTAGTATGTTTTTGTTATGAGTACGATTTGCGTTATTTCTATTTTTTACGGTGTATTTGATTTATATTTTTTAATTACCATGTTTGTTATTTAAACATAGCTTGATTGAATTGGTGATGATCCTTTTTTCCGTTGTATATATTGTAGAATTATATTTTAAATTCAAGATTTTTTGTTCTCATTGAATAAACTTGATTACAAAACCAATAGCAAAACTATATGTAACATGAAAGATAAAATAGATATACAAGATTTATTGATTGTCATATATCAAATAAAGTCATTATTTATCGTTATATGATATTTTTTTACTCCCTCCGTTTCAGTGAATTGTTTACAGTTTGACTTTTTTGTGAGGGGAAAAAAGTCAAACTGTAAACAAATGACTGAAACAGAGGGAGTATAATTCATAATGTTTGACTTTTTAATTAGTTTCATCGTATTAAGTTTTGATTTAATAGTTAATGTCAGTTTTGTAGAAGAGCATTTGAAAATGACGGAAAAAAAAAAATAATAAAAAACTAATTTACATGGCGTAGATGAATGTTGATAGTTTTTTTCCAAAATAAAAATAATTAAGGCAATACTTTCCATTTTTAAAAAATAAATGTAGCATAAATACGGTAGTTTTGGACAAAATACCCAAATTTTACATTCAAAAGTATAAAGTCGGTAATATACAATTATATTATTCGTATAATATATTACCATTAAATTAGGTTATAAATTATTATTGATAATTAAAAATATTTTTAAAATTACTTATTAATCAAAGTGAGCAACTACCATAATTATTTGATAATCTAAGAAAAATAATCATTTGATAATTTCCTTAATTTCATACGACTACCCATTAACATTTTTCCATATATTATTCAAAGTAATCAATTCTCTAAATAATTTGAATAAAAACTTACCCAAAAATATTAAGATTAATATTATGGAAATTAAGTTTATTATATTATTTTCAACAAGATACATTTACTTCTTCATATAAATTGAACAGCTCATGGGTAACGGTTACCATAATTATTTGATAATTTATAAAAATAATATTTTTATAATCTAATAAAATTTAAAGCAATTAATTTTTTTTTCTATAAGGTACAAATATTTAAATAAAACTCTTCTAAAAAAAAGTTGAATTCAAAGCTAAGTCTTCTTTGAGACAATCTCAAACTAATTTATCGTGCATCAAAGAGAAGAAATCATAGTTAAAGGGGTATAGGAATATAAAATTAATCAACTAAAGTCACAAACAAGGTTACTAAGAAAATTTAGGTATAATTAGTAATGAAATACAAATACTATGAAAATAATAACGACAACTTAATATCATAATTCATAAATAAGCTAAAAACTGTACAAATTTATATAAACATTTTACATTTATATAATTCTATATTCCTCAATATTTTTTTATATATTACAATGAACATGATATCAATAACCCTTCTTCATATTTATTGATTTTTTTTTTAATATTTGTACTGAATCCAAATTAAAAACGATAAATCATGAATAAATTATTAAATACACATTATTGAAACCCGTGCATCGCATGGGCTTTAAAACTGTTACAACTACAGGAGTGAAAATGTGTTGATCTTGGTGATGATAAATAAGGAAACAAAAAAAGGGGGTCGAATAATTTTATTGAAGACATGAAGATGAAGGTTTGGGAAAAGAAAGAAGATGGATTGATTTTAATTTAATTTTATAATTCTAAAAAAAGGTGAGGATGTGGTTTATGCACCACGTGTAACTTTGGCAAAAATTAATTAATTTTTAGGTTAACTTTATGTCTACAAATTGTTTAATCTATTTAAGAAGGGGTAAAATTAATAATATTTATCATATAATTATTAATTGAATAAAAAAGAAAATTTATAAGATTCGATGATAAAAAAACAAAAAGAAGAAATTTAGAAGGGGTAGAAAAAGTAAAAAGATGATTAGGTCGATGATTTATGTCAGAACAATTTGTATTGTAGGATATATATAGGTCAAGATAATTAATACGGAGTATATGATTAAGAATAAAATTGGGTGATGACTTAGTTAGTGTGACTCTTGCATGGGTCTGGTCTAAAGTAAAGGATAAATTATAAAAAGCATATAATAATACAAACTAACGACATTTTGACAGAAACCGACAAAACATCAAGAACTATGCGGTGTCCATCTTTTTACAACAGAAACTTTTGCCATAACCATAATAAATAAGTACTCCGTAACATATTTTAAAATGAAACGATCTCTTCTGTAAAACGACAAATAATATTTGACATCATTTCAGTTAATAGTCAAACTAAATCATGTGCTCAAAAAATCAATTGAAGAAGAAATATTATGATTTCTGTTATTTCGGATGAAATAATGAATAATAAAAAGAAAAAGAAAAATCCCGAATACGACATAAACCACAAAAAAACACAACCAAAATTGTAAAAAAATCAACAAAATTGTATTGAAAGACACACAACCACCAAAA
Source organism: Dianthus caryophyllus (assembly GCA_023091065.1). Lineage (NCBI taxonomy): Eukaryota > Viridiplantae > Streptophyta > Magnoliopsida > Caryophyllales > Caryophyllaceae > Dianthus > Dianthus caryophyllus. Next base: position 29,949,518 of record CM041519.1, read on the forward strand.
AAATAAAAATCAATGTTTTAACACCCGTGCATCGCACGGGCCATTCAACTAGTAATAATAATAATAATACAAATTAAACCCGTCGAATAAAAACCACAGGCTGGCCGGCCGGCTGCCGGTCGGCCACCGAATCCGTAGCCCAATATTTGGGGCTTAAAATCTCTGTGAAAAGTCAACAAAAGTCCTTAGCCGGCCGACCGGCCGCCGGTCAGGTGTGACCGGCCGGCGCTTCAAAAAGACCGGACTTTTGGGATGGGCCTTGACTTTTTCCTTCCACTTGGGCCATTCCTCCTAATATCTCGCCCAAATCACTCGCTTCACTTCGTTCCCGAGATCGTCTTCGTGATAGGCTAAAGTCGCGTCACCTAATCAAAAATAGACCGAACTAAACACTAGGGTAGGTAGAGTAAGTCGGGATCGTATTCACAGGGAGAAGGTCGCAATGTTGGTTACTTTCGGAGTGATTCTAGTCTCGGTTCGAGTATTGAGAGGTTGGCTAAAGTTAGAGTGAAAGATAAGGGTTTAAACAATAAGAGGAAGGTCTAGGAAGTCGGGGTAAGCATAGGTTTAGCTAGGATTAAGGATAGTGATCGGGTTGAGTCGGGAATCACATGTGCAGCTCGGCCTCTCGGTCCTAAGCGTCCTCTAGGTCTCGGTAACGGGCTCTCGCTACTTACTACCGAGGGTCCTAATGGTTAGTCTCGTGCCCTACCTTAAATTAGGCTTTCGTTCTTAAGTTTAAGGGCGCTAAACGCTCGCTAAACCTTGGCCAAAGGGTTAACAAACACAATCAAACAAGACCACCAAAGTCACATGTAGAACCCTAATCTAAACATCACCAAAAACATCCTAAACTAGTCACCCATGATCACCCTTCCTCCCTAGATAAGAGACTACTCACACATGACGAAAACGAATACTAAAACAAGGGAAAAGGATGAACACATGATCAAGCACAACAAGAAATGAAATTGCAATGAAAAGAGAGAGGAAATAACAATACCAAATCAGAAAAACCAAAGGAGAATTGGATGAATTCAAGCAACAAAAACCAAATAGATGATCAAACTAGTGTAATCCGAGTCGGGAATTGAAAGTACAAATTATGAAAAGTATGAACCCTAGGTTTTTGAGAGAACAAAGTTTAAAGTGTCTAAAAAACAATGTAAAAAGATAGTATCCGAATATATGATCAAACCCCTTTAAAATAGTCGAACAATTTAAGCACACGAGGAGTCGGGAGCCGTCCCAGGAGGTCGGGATGACCATCCCGTCCGGAACCAAGTGGCAGACCCATCCCAAGCCTACGGGACACACATCCCGAGTGTTACAGTCCTTGGTTCCTTTTTTTGGTTGATTTCTTTTCACTTGTATGTCGTCCCAAGGCATAGGGACGAGGCCTAGGTCGTCCCAAGGGGTAAGGACGAGATCTATAATGATCATATGAGCTTCTAAGTCCGTCCCATGGTCTCGGGTAGGGATGGCAATGGGTCGGGTCTGGGTCGGGTTCTATAGGACCCAGACCCAGACCCGCTTTGCATGTATTAGACCCAGACCCGACCCAGACCCATCGGGTCTAAAATTCTAAGACCCAGACCCGGACCCGATGGGTCTGGGTCGGGTCTGGGTCCTTCGCGGGTCTGTTTTAATATAAACATAAAATTGTACTCGTATTTTGTAAACATTATTGCCGCAATAAATATTTTCAAAACTTTACATGTTGAAAAAACTTTGTTCCGCCCCATTTATGATGTTTTTTGTATAAAGTATATCCAAAACATTAAACGTTTTTATGAACGATTCGTAAAACTTAAAATAAATAACATGATATTTGATACTAAAACATACTCCGATAGAATTATCGTATAGAACATATGACTAATAGTTTAGGGGAAAAATATTATACTTAAGAGTGAGACATTATAGTAATGAATATTAAAAATTATACTCCGTATATATAAACGGGTCCATGGGTCGGGTCTGGGTCTACATGACGAGACCCAGACCCATACCCGACCCATTAATTGTAGACCTGGGCAGACCGGACAGTTGGGTCCAAAAATATTAGACCCAAACCCGACCCATTAGGGTCGGGTCTAGCGGGTCTGGGTCGGATCTTGGACCCATTGCCATCCCTAGTCTCGGGACACCTTCAAACATCAAGGCAAGGCTCGTACGCAACCGAAACGGCACGAAACCAACTCGAATCATCACGAAACTTCACGTAGCGACCCGAGATTTCAAAGTAACTTCCCGACCAGTATCCAATCCTCCAAATAAGCGCGTTTCCCTACAAAATAGACATAAAAACGTAGCAGAGCCATACGGAGAAAAATAGGAGGCGAAATGCAAATAAAAGCACGGGAATCGCATAGAATCGCTAGTGACAAGGGGCCTATGAGTATATAAAAATATGGCACATCACTTCGCCTCGGCTTTTGGGTTTCCGTCATAGACTCCATTTTTCAGCTCAAATGCACAGAAATGCTAAAAATTCCTACAAACCACAGAAAAACACCAAAAGCGCTACTCGAGCGAAATATGAGAACAAAATGGCCCTAAAGGGCGCATTTTGACAATAAAAAGCAGCTCGGGACGGGGGTAAAAACATATAAAAATAACAGATATCAGATATCAATAACATTTGTCACTAAAGGACAAAAAAAATCACCATAAAGTAATAATAAAATAATGCTGAATTGATGAAAAAAAATCACAACATTGTGTTACTCTGCAACACCAAGTCATGACACTCATTTACTCTCTCTTCCACCACTTGTCAACTTTTTATTAATTTACTTGATATATGAAAGAGAAATTTTATAATAAAATATTATAAAGTGGATGTCACCCAAAAATTATCAATAGAATAAAAAAAATTAAGGGTAGTGTTAGTGGGTACATAAATAATAAAAGGTGAAATATATCATTTTTATATTCATAACACTCAATTTACCAATGTTATTGTTGTACATAATCTTACTACAATATAAGATCAAAATTTCAGCTCAACCCTTCCCCTTAAAACCGTTCACCCTTTCCCCCCTTTGAAATTTTGGGTTTTCTTCGTTTATTCCCTGTCTCGCTCCATTATCGTTGCTAAAGCTTCCTCTTTCTTTTGATACTAGTATCAACTCAAGGTATTAGCTCTTACTGGTTCAAGTATCTCTCTTTTAATTCTAGGGTTTGAGGCTGGATTTTGCACAAAAACTCATTTGTTAGCTTATAGCTTTGTTTCTAGAAGTAATTTGAGGTGTTTTATTGTGTCTTTGGGTATTGTAGAAGAATGATTCGTTGAGGAACCTTTGTAACTCGGGTTTTCTTCCACCTTGAGTCGATTTCAAGCTCTTCCTAACTCAAGGTAAGGGCTTAACCCTTACTTAGTTTCTATGTGTCTAGTTAGTATACTTGATTGTATGTTGTGTGCTATTATGATAGACTCAAGTGCTTGAATGAATGTGTTGAACCGAGTTATTGGTCGTGTGGTTTGGCTTGTGTTGGCCGTGTGGTTGGCTTGTGTTGACCGTGTTGTGTTTGTCGTGTGTGAGGCCTTGTTTGGCCATGCGTGGTCTTTTGTTTTGTCAAGTGTTGAGCATATGCCTTATATTTACTCCGTTAAAGTTGAGGTTGGGGTGGTGTGTAATATCAAACAAATGCTTGTATTGTTACTTTGTTAGTGTTGGTAGTATGGCTATGTTGTATCATGCTTCAATGTCGTTATGTTGTGTGTGGAAAGTATGTAGAGTCTTATGATATGGAATGTAAAGGGTAATCTATTGTGAAAAAAGTGATGTCGATTGTAATGTTAAGTTACTAAGGATTGTTTAGAAATGTTTCGCATGTTATAGTTGGTGTCGAGAAACGATTGTCGTGAGTACTTGATTTTAAGACGGGTTGTGATGATGGTTATGTTATATGAGAAAATATAAGATTGTTTAATATGAGATGAGACTTTGGACCCTTGTAATATTGTCATTGAATTGGTCTTGGTCATGTTGTCAAGTATATGTTGTAATGTTTATGACGTTCTCTTGCCATGATCGCGGAGTACGAGTTGAGTGAAACAATTTTGATAAATGAAACGTTCTTCTTGAGCCATGGATGGTAAATTGTTGATGGATCGTCTTGTGAATGTGTGAAGAAGAGTATTGGCGGGGTGGTGATGATATGGTGGCACAGTAAGCCCACCGTGTGGGAGTCGGACGGTGGGTTCTTCCTTTTATATTCTTGATTGCTTGAGCGCCCAATTAGTGTTGATTCATTTACTCATTTTATCTTTTTTAGTCTTTCGTTTTCCGTACCATGGTTTAGTTTATTGTGAAGGCTAACTAGGTTATTGTGTTGTTGTTCTTGTTGTTGTTTCGCCCCACCCTGTAGGTACTCGGGCACTTGTTTGATTGTTGTAGGGCTTGGGGATGGTTCACTAGTCGAGGAGTTGTCACGTCTAGTCATCGCCGTAGTTTATCGTATACGCCGACTACTTTATTACAGTTTTGGCCCGCGAACCTTGGTTCGTTGTAGGGTTTTGGAGTTTTATTTTATGTTGTTACCGTTTGCTTATATATATACTTATCCAGTTTTGAGGCTACAAGACTCTTGCCTTGAGCCCGTTCATTTGGGCTCTGTAACGCCCTTATTTAGGTGGGGCCCGCCTTGCCTAAATTGGGGTGTTACATAAAGCCACTATTGAGTATCGTGTAGTGCCACATAAACTATTCGAGCTCGATTCCTATCTGTTCTTAGGTATGTTCTATTTGGCTAATAGGAGGTAAACTTATAAGAGCTGAGCTGAACTTATAGGAATTGAGCTGAACTTATAGGAACTAAGTTAAACTTATAAAAACTGAAATTATAAAACTAAACTTATAAGAGCTGAACTTATAAGAGCTGAAACAATTTGAAATTAAAGCTTAATGGGGCTTATAGAAGTTGAACTTATTATTATTAGAGCAGAACTTAGAAAAGCTAAACTTATAGGAGCCGAATTGAACATATAAAAGTTGAACTGAACTGAGCTGAACTTACAGAAGTTGAGCTGAACTTGTACGAGCTGAAATTAAGCTGAAAAGAACAATACCTTAGTTGTTCAAAAAAATTATTTTCTACTTTTTCCTTTACTTCTCTAAATTTAATGCCCACATTAAATTAATTATTTTCTATGTTTATAAGAGCCACATGAAACTATGATTTAGAGCCTATTCTCTTCGTCTGAAGTTTTCTGAACCAATCTTAAGTTTTCTGAAGTTATCTGAAGTTTTCTAAAGTAATCTGAAGTTTTCTGAAGTTGTCTGAAGTAATCTGAAGTTTTCTGAAGTAATCTGAAGTTTTCTGAAGTTGTCTGAAGTAATCTGAAGTTTTCTGAAGTAATCTGAAGTTTTCTGAAGTTTTTTGAAATAATTTGAAATTATTATTATTATTATTATTATTATTATTATTATTATTATTATTATTATTATTATTATTATTATTATTATTATTATTATTATTATTATTATTGGTATTATTATTAATATTATTATATTAATTGTAATTGTATTTGCTACTTTTTTTTAACGAGTTTCGCCTAAATTTATCTTCTTTTAGACTTATTAGCTTAACTTTTTATTTCATTTACGATAAACTTTGAGGATAATATTTGTAGTACCAAGAATATTCAAATCTTTATATGCATGCGCTTTTTTCACTAATATTTAAATATTAGAAAAATTTAGCAAGCAATATATAATAAAAAATTTTAGCATTTATTTTCATTAATATTTGATAAGTATTTATGAAAATTTTATTAACAGTCTATATATATTTAATTTGAACTAATTTTAATTTATGATTTGCTATAAAATGGTTTTGGATTAGTCTTATTTTTATTCAAATTATTATCAATATTATTATAATTATTATTCTTAATAATATTATTATCACTATTATTAATAACATTAATGTTATATATAACTTAGGTATTATTATTATTATTAGGTAATTTATTTATTTAGAAATCTGAAGTTTTCTGAAGTAATCTGAAGTTTTCTGAAGTTATCTGAAGTTTTCTTAAGTTATCTGAAGTTTTCTTAAGTTTTCTGAACCAGAGAAAAACTTAAGATGAGGAGAACAGGCCCTTAGTCTGCTTGTGTTCCAAAATTAATATTCAGAATAATTTTTACGTGATATGAGACGACCTCACAATAAATTAAAGTGAGTTCAGTGTTATAAACTTTAGTTAAATTTATACAAAAATATAAATAGTATTTTCACAAGCTACTAACACAATGACGGAAAAAAATAGTTACAATCCTCAATAAAATGTAACAAATCCTAAAATAGTGGGATACGATCATATATTATTATCGCCATTTTAACTAAAAGGTAATCCCTCAATTCCAATCATTTGTTTACCTTTTTTTTTTGAGTAAATCACATATTTGTCACCTTTTTAAGAAAACTTTTCTTCCCCTCATATATATTCACAAATTCTTGTTTGAGACGGCGAAACCCGTTTCTAGCTTAAAACGGGTCGGGTATGACCCGTTTTAATCTTTTTTCTTTTTTTTTTTCTTTTTTTTTTTTTTTTTGAAAAATTTTTTAAGACCCAAATTTTGTTTTTGTTTTTTTAATCTTTTATCGAAAATCGTTTTTATAGGGTAATTAAAAATGGTAACAAAGTAGACAAAAATGGTTACATATTATATTATATTATATTGGTAACATATTATGAAACCTCAGTTTTCATGGGTTTGTTTTCCTTAAAAGATAATGTTGCCCTTTTCTACAAACAGGTAACCATTTAGTATAATAATGTTACCATGTTAGCTTTCAGGGTTTGTATTCCTTAAAAGATAATGTTGTCCTTTTATATATACAGGTCACCCTTTACTACAACAATGTTACCATCTCATTTTTCAGCTCAACTGAGGTTTCAATGGGTTTGTTTTCCTTGAAAGAAAATGTTGCCCTTTTATACAAACAGGTCACCCTTTAGAAAAACAATGTTACCATCTTATTTCTCAGCTAAACTAATGTTTCAATGGGTTTTTTGTCCTGCAAATATAATGTTGTCCTTTATTACAAACAGGTCACCATTTAGTACAACAATGTTACCGTCTTTCCATGGGTTTGTTTTACTTGAAAGAAAATGTTACCCATTTATGCAAACAGGTCACCCTTTACAACAACAATGTTACCATCTCAAGAATTTGTGTTGTGTAAATAAAAAGGCAAACAAAATAGAGAGAGTAAATGAAGACAAAAAATAAGAAGGAAGAGTTTGACAGCTTAGATGAGACAAGCAAAGTTTAGATCTTTTACAAAATTTTAAGCGAACTGACCAAATTTTTTTTTACAAACACAGCAAAAATTACCCGTTTTAAGATCTTTTACAACCACTTTAAGATCTAAAATTAAACCCACTTACAAACAAGCAAAGTTTAGATCTTTTACAACCACAGCAAACTGCTGACCAAAACCCACTTACAAAATTTAAACTTAAACCCTAATTTTCTCCAAAGTTTAGATCTTTTACCCAGAAAAATTAATCAAATGACAAAAATTCAACAAACAAGCAATCATTTTGTGGATTTCTACAACTGTCGACAACAACAATGGCGACACAAAAATGGCGACCGTCACTTCAACAACAACAACTTCAACAGCAACAACTTCAACAGCAACAAAAATGGCGACAACAAGAATGGTGTATGAACATTAACAAATGAAATGAAAAAGAAATGGAAGAGAGGGAGAGAAATGAAATGGAAGAGAGAGAGAGAGAGAGAGAGAGAGAGAGAGGAAAACAAAAAAACAAAATAAAGAGAGGCGGCAGAGAGGAGAGGATAGGAGAGGAGAGGAGAGGAGAGGAGAGGCCCTATTTAAGCAACCCTAAAATGGATCCGACCCGTTTCTCTTGTAAGACGGGTTGACCCGTCTTACAAGAGACTAATTGTAATATATTAACTTGCCCTCATCCTATTCTCAGTTTCTCACTCAAACACTCACCTATATAAAATTTTGATTAACATGAGAATTTTAAGAGTATTTGTGTCTTTTAATGAGTTTTCTTAGTCTTTATGACAAATCGAAAGATAAACAAATACGGAGTAAGAGAAGCGGAAGAACTATAAAACCCATATAAATGATCATAAGGTGATCTTATTAAAAGACCGTCTCGTACAAGAATTTATGTAATCGGTGACATTCAAATCCCATCAACTTCTCCACATTGATCTTTGTATTAAAAAAAACAATGCTTAAAACTAATCAAAACTCCTTTTATACATCCTTGAATCAAAAGCAAACAAAAAATATACAATAAAACAGAGAGAATATATAAAACAAATATTAAAAAAAACCCACATTTCAAAAAAATATGAAATAAAATAAAAAGACCAAATAAACTTTAATTAAATAATACAGATGATTTCAGACGGCATAGGCCAGAATGTCAGATTAACTATAATAATAAAACTAATCCACAAATTTATAAAAACATTTTGTCAGATGGATGTTACAGATCTCAACATTATAGGATTACTATAATCATAATTAAGCAAGTAAATGTCGAAAGTACCCTCGATTTAATTAACATCGTCACTCACAAACCGGTGTTAATTAAGGGGTATTTACGTCAAATTATAGGTCGTTAAGGAGCTGTTTCGGTCAACATTGTATTTATTTATAAAATAAATTAAAGGGGACGTAGCATGGGATGGTCACCTTCTCGTAAATTCTGATTATTGTTGTTGTGTCATTGGATATGCTAGGATCTTTGGTGTGTTAATTATGTTTACTACTTGAAATATCATTTGTTTGTGTCATAGATTTAATTCATAGTACTACTATGTGTCATCACTATATATAATTTAGATTATCACTTGTATTTTTATATTATTCCTTTGAATTACAACTTTATAATAATAACGAGTTCGTAAATAAGTTACTGTTATATCGAAAAGGTCTAAGCCTAATAGTTGAGACTGAGGTATTCTGGACATTAGGTCCCAGGTTCGAATCCCCCCTCCCATTATTGTAATGCGACTTAGTGCGCACTTTGATTGAAAAAAAAGAAAAAGAAATAAGTTACTGTTATGTTTAGGTATGAAAATTCATTATACTCGTAATATTTGAAAGGTAGAATGTTCAAAATTTTGAAATGGCTGTAAAGTATTGACGTTTATAATTTTGTTAGATTCATTTTCGTTAATAACTTTATATGATAATGATATTAAGATTTTATAATTTTTTTTTTGCATTGCGTAACTGAAATCATTAATGTTGCAATATGTGCATGCATTGACTTGTTTGTTAACACAAAGACAAACATTATTCGTCTTAAGCTTAAAACTGGTCGAGATGATACTATTTTTTCCATTTATTTATATTCTATTTTCAAAATATATTTTTTATAATTTTTTACGTGGAGTATATGTTTATTGATTTTTAAGTCTATAATACAACATAATACATTAGAATATAAACTTCTTTCTACAAATTCATCTGTAAAAAAATTAATAACAATTCAATATATTAGAATGTAATTAACTATAATTATTTATGTTTATAATAATCTTATAATGTTAGAATGTAATAAATATAATTATTACTCCGTATATAGTTTTTACGAAAATTTTATTAATTTTAGTACTTCAAATAATTGATAACAATTAAGTAATACTCCGTAAATGATAACAAAATTCTCGAAAATAGAACGAAATCTTAACATCATATTTATACAATACTCGTATATATGTTCAATTAATTAACTCATTTCTAAACTTATAAACAATACTCCCAATAAGATATGACGCATCTTAACCTTAGAAAAGTATTAGTAGAAAATATGTAAATATTTTATATCGTGTATTTAAGAAAATATTGTATATAACAATATGTACTTTGTAAATACCTATATATATTCAATGCTAGAGAATACAACCCGACTCAGGGGATTAATTCATTTACAAAGTACATATTACACGATATAAAATATTTACATATTTTCTACTAATAAGGTATATCCGGTTTAAACAAAACTTGGTGATCTTGTAATATTAGTGAATTAGTTATTTTAGTTTTGAGGAAGATGCGTCTTATTTGTTATCAACATATTTATATTACCTACTCGTAAATTTTAACGTCTGATACAACTATCCCATAATTCTTATTTAATGAGTTTATAAATGCTTTAAAAAAAAAAAGGAATACGAAGTATTACTCTTTGATCATTTCTTTTTCAAAACTCAAAAGTATTGTGTGGGACTATTGTGCATGTATGACTACTAAGGTATTAACATATCCATAGGGATGACATTGGGACGGGGCGGGGGCGGATATAGGTTCCCCCATATTCGTACCAGCCAAGAAAAATCTATACTCATACCCGCCCCATTATCCATGACAAGTAGAAGTTTTCAAACCTGTACCCGTCCCACTACCCATGGCGGATAGACTATTAAAATTATAATAATATGAAATTAATTTAGAATACCTATTTTAACAATAATATAAAGATTAGAATAACTATTCATCAATTAAAGTTGAAAAATACTATAAAATTACTATTTTATGATATAAAATACGATAATATGAAGCAGGTAGGCGGGTATGTAAAATTCACCCCCGCCTCATTACCCATGACGGGTACAATTTTGATATCCATACCCGCCCCACCACCCGCCAATCTTGTTCCCGTCTCCACCCCAACTGAGGTGGGTGCGAGGCGATACCCACTTGTAGCCACCCGATTGACATTCCTACATATTCATTGAATATAATGAACAAGCTAATTATTGTAAGCATATAATACCATTTTATTTGAGATTGTGCATATCTTCTTCTATTCGACTTTATACTATAATTTATACATACAATACTTTGTATTCCCTCTGTTTCAGTCATTTGTTTATACTTCTCTTAAATCTCCGTCACAAAAAAAAAAAAGTCAAATATAAACAATTCATTGAAACGGATGGAGTATATCCGTAACTCATAAATATGGCAAGTGCCATTTTGTTTTATTCGATTTCTTAAAAACAATAATAATATCAAATTTATGATGTTTTTAACAATGTGTTACAAAAAAATTAACGTTATACTCCGTATAAAACATGTTTTATGTATTGACATATGAAATTGGAAGGAATTTAATGGAGGAAGTACTCTATAATGCATGAGATCATTGAAGTAAACTTGAAGTTGTGGGGTGAATAGGTCAATTTTAGTGCACATGGGTTAATGGGTGTTAAAAAGAAAATACTACTCGTCGTACTCCGTAACAATTTGAATTTGAAAATTAAAGTTGGCTAGGAATTATTGTATCTTATGATCTTATTTTATGAGCTTTTTAAATGACTATTTTCTGCTACTAATATTTTAATTAGAATTGATATTAAGGGTTGAAAAAAGTAGTCTATATAGGAGTAAGTATGTATTTAGGATCATGTTTATAGGTTAATTAGACCTTGTACATTTATAGGTCAAACACAAATTTACAAACAAAAACTAATGTTCACTTCAACTTCGATAAATTCATTTCAGCTTTAATAAGTTCAGCTCAACTATTATAAATTCATCGTTCATAAGCGGAAAATAATGAGGCCTTAGTCTCTCTTAGGACGTGTATTCCGTTTCCTCCATAATCCTAAAACGTGTCAAATAGTGGAGTGGTTAACTACGGAGTAGTTATTTAGATAAGAAAAAAAAATGGTAATCTCTAGACATTTAATTCTGGCACATTTTTATAATTGACCAGTTTTAAGTTTAAAACTTTAATAAATTTATTTCAAACAAAAATTGTACTCGTTTGCAAAACAAAATAAAATAATTTGTACAACTTCTTTGGCAGTTTGTACATGTACTAATAATAACTTTAAAACAAATGGTATTTAATGATGAATCATAAATCTATGATATTTAAGGAAGTTTGCTAAAATGCATTGAACATAATCACATAAATGAGTTGGTTGTGCTAATATACAAAGAAAACTTATGAAATACGAAATACATAATAAATAATTAAACGGACCATAAAAATATAATATTCACGGTACTGTGAGAGATTTTATTGTAGTATAAGACATATATAGGAGTCATTTGGTTTAATGCGGGAAAATAAACTTACCAAAAACTTTAAAATCATGTGATTTAAATTTTCCCTTGAATTGCAAATAAACTGTTAGATTGAGATGGTGGAAGTATCTTAAATACTTAATTTAAGTCTACCTATGTATCGTTCACTTCTTAATCCGCGCCCGCTCACGCTTCGCTGACGTATCGCGTATTGATAATAACACATCTAAAACATCCAACATCAAAATAGGACATGAACTACCATTATCACTTTGAATTGGATTCAAACATATTCAACTTTTAGTAATCCAACTTATAATCACTTACCAAATCACATACATAACCTTGAAAAATAAATCTTAAATCAAACAGTCTTAAACATTATGCATCAAAGTCATGCATGGTCACTTTTAAAACTCGTCTAACGCATCATATGATGACAAACGGGTCAATCATGTCGGATTTGGATCAAGTCAATTCGGGTCAGGTCATTTCAGGTTTCGGGTCTATCTCGAGTCGGGTCATTTCAAGTCTAAGTCAATCTGGGTCAAGTCATGTCGTTTTTGTGTCAAATTGCAAAATTATGGTATAAAAAAAGACTATTTTTGGAATATATTTGGCGTTACTTTTTAAGATTTTTATGTATATATTTGGCGTTAATCGATCACACAATATCAAATAAGTTATTTTTGAGTCATTTGAAGTCACTTAGCGTACTTTATATAGGGTCAATTTGGGTTTCAAGTCAATTTCGGGTCAAGGAAATTGTGGGTTGGATCTAGGCCATGGTTCGGGTCATTTCGGGTTTCGTGTCAATTTCGGGCCGTGATTATCGGTAGACCAGGCAAACGGATTAATCGGGTCGAGTCTGGGTCGCTTCAACTTGGGTCGGGTCTGGCGAGGCGGGTTGGGTCGGGTCATTTCGGATTTCAGCTCTATTTTGGGTCGGCTATGATCGGGTCATTTCGGGTTCGGGTCGGTTTGGGTTGGGTCGGGTCTAGGTCTCATTCGAGTCAAAATGCAAAATTTTGGATAAAAAAAAAGATTTATTTGTAAATTAAAACCCTAGCCTCTTTTTTCTCTCTTCTCTCTCCTCTCTCCTCTGAAAAACCCTAAAATTTCTTTGCTTTGGGGCTTACCACCATTAATGGTGGTAAACCCTAATTCCTCCTAATTATTATCTATCTATTACTCCGTAATATATAATATATTTTTAGTTTCTCAATAATTATCTCCCTTTTTTTAGTCTCTCTTCATGGGAGTTTTGTTCCCATCTATTGATGGGTTTGTTCCCATCTTTTGGTGGGTTTATTCCCTTTATGGGTGTTCTCGTATGAGTCAGAAGATGCGGAAGATCAGCATTGTTATTGATCGTTATATGATTATACAAATATTGTCCGATTTATGGCTACACTTAATCACGTCAGAAGAAATCGATACTCGTCAAGGAAGATTCGGAGACCCTCTTATGGTTGAAAGACGTCTTATGGATGAAGGCCTGTTGAGGCCAACCGATGATAGAGACTCTGTTGAAATGGATCAGTCTTTGAACAAGAAATTTATTTTCTATGATTGTAATTGAGTTGTATCCGTTTGAGTTTGACATATGTTGTAGATGTCGTATGACTGTTTATTAATGATAACGATCTTTTCTAAAAAAAAAAAAAAAAAAGATTTATTTGTCAAAAGGTTATTTTTTAAGATATTTATGTATATACTTGGTGTTAATTCATTATACGATATCAAATAAGTTATTTTTAAGTCAGGTAAAGTCACCAAGAGTACTTTGTATCTGGTCAATTTGGGTTTCAGATCAGTTTCGGGTTAAGGCATTGCGGGTCGGGATATTTTGTGTTTCGGGTCAATTTCGGGTTGCGATTATTGGCTCACTTTCGAGTCTCGGGTCAGCCTTATCAGGTTAGGTCAATTGGGTCGACTTAGTATTGATAGGTCTTCTAAAACCTACCTTAATTGCAACGGGAGTTGAAAGTTCACGATCCATTGACCTAGGGCCCGCTTCCAACCTTAGGTCCAAGAGTCAACCACAAGTCAACTAAGTCAACAAAAGTCAAAGTCAAGGGAAGAAGCCCCCAAGTCAGCCGAGAATTGAGCTCAAGAAGTCCTCACATGTGTTCCTCAATAAGTCACTATCAACACATGTCACTATCTACCTTTATTACTTTATGCTTTTTACTTTAAGTATTTGTTGTTTATTGATCAAAATTTTCAGCTCATGTGAGCTTGTTTTGGACCGAGTATATCATGTATTTTGAGGGTTTATTGTAGCCCTTAGATCTCCTTGTAATGGATGGACAAGATTAGAATGAGGGAATATATAAACCCTCATTCTCACCTCCAAATTTTCAGATTTGCTTTGAATGAAAAAGAAACCCTAAGTTTCAAAATTGAGTGTTCTTCATTTATCTCTTTACTTTGTGTTTGAGATTTGTGAGAGATTAATTAGTGGCTTTGTGCTTAATTAATCACAACCTAAATCTATTACTTAGTGTGTAGATTTAGTTACTATCCCTTTCATTTTCCTTGTTCTCAAAATTTCAGAAAAATTCATTACAAAAAAGAGTGTCTTGGCCGAGATTTTCAAGAGAGTTTCAAGGTTCGATTTTGTTCATCCTTTGAGTGATTCTTATCCCCATAAGTTTCACTCCAAATTGGTTATCAAAGCTTAGGTTTGAAGAGCACAAGATCCCACCTTTGTGCTAATTTCATACGGTCCAAAGGGAGTACATCAAGGTATTCGAAATTTTCAGATTTTTTTGTGTTTGATTTCTCAATGAGTATACCTCTTTCTTGTGATACTACTCTTGAGGGAACTATGTATGATTCTATGGAGAAATTGAGAAGGGAAATTGAGTCTAAGTTGAGCCGAGTTAATGGAGGATTTGGGTCAAAACTTGGTCTTGTAACTTGGAGGGTTATGCATACCCAACCCCATTCCTTGGATGAAAGTCAAAAAAATCAGATTTTTAGGTCTAAATGTACCATTGAGAAGAGGGTTTGTAACCTAATTATTGATGGAGGGAGTTGTGTTAATGTGGCTTCAAAAACCCTCATCGATAAGCTTGCCTTACCCACTCAAAAACACCCAAACCCTTACAAGTTGAGATGGTTGAATAGGGAGGCCGAAATTTTGGTTGATAAACGATGTTTGGTTTCTTTTTCGATGGGAAGAGACTATGTGGATGAAGTGTGGTGTGATGTGATTCCTATGGATGCTTGTCACCTTTTCTTGGGAGACCTTGGGAATTTGATCGAAATGCGACTCATGAGGGAAGAGACAACACTTACACTTTCGAGTTTAGAGACAAGAGGATCAAGCTTACACCCTTGCCTCCAAACTTGGGTGGCCGAGCCACTCCTACCCTAGCCAAGCCACTTGAGGGAGTCTTATTGGTTGGAGAGCAAGAGATGAAACACGAGCTTAGCAAGGGGATGGTTGTTTATGCCCTCATCGCCAAAGAAACTCCTAAGGAAAGTGAAAAACCGATTCCATGTGAAGTTCAAGAGCTCTTAGAAGTCTACAAGGATGTGTTTCCCCTAGAGCTACCTCACGGCCTACCCCCTATTAGGGGCATTGAGCATCAAATTGATCTAGTTGCGGGAGCTACACTACCTAATAAGGCCGCATATCGAAGTGATCCTAAGGCTACACAAGAACTTCAACAACAAATTGGGGAACTCATGGAAAAGGGGTTTGTAAGAGAATCTCTTAGTCCTTGTGCCGTACCTACACTCTTGGTACCTAAGAAGGATGGAACTTGGAGAATGTGTACGGATAGTCGAGCTATTAATAATATTACGGTCAAGTATAGGTTTCCTATACCTAGACTTGATGACATTCTTGATGAGCTTAGTGGAGCTCGATTGTTTTCCAAGATTGATCTACGACAAGGTTACCATCAAGTGAGAATCAAAGAGGGTGATGAATGGAAGACGGCTTTTAAAACGAAGCATGGGTTATATGAATGGTTAGTCATGCCTTTTGGACTATCCAATGCTCCTAGCACCTTCATGAGATTAATGACCGAGGTTTTGAGACCTTACTTGGGGAGATTCATTGTGGTTTACTTTGACGATATCTTAGTGTATAGCCCTTCCAAGGAGGCTCACCTACATCATTTGCAGTGTTGTTTGAGACACTTAGAGATCACAAGTTGTATGGCAAGTTAGAGAAGTGTTCCTTCATGCAAAGCGAAGTCCAATTCTTGGGCTATATTATATCAAGCCGTGGTATTCTAGTTGATCAAGAGAAAGTGGAGGCTATCAAATCATGGCCAATTCCGAAGAACATAACCGAGGTGAGGAGTTTTCATGGCTTGGCTTCTTTTTATCGACGATTTATCAAGGATTTTAGCACCGTCATGGCACCCATCACCGAGTGTATGAAGAAAGGAGAGTTCAAGTGGAATGAGGGGGCCGAGATTTCCTTCAACAAAATCAAGAAGTTGTTGTGTGATTCACCTATTCTTACACCACCGGATTTCAATAAGCTTTTTGAGGTCGAATGTGATGCTAGTGGAGTTGGAATTGGGGCCGTTCTATTACAAGAACACAAGCCAATTGCTTACTTTAGTGAGAAGTTGAATGGTGCCAAGCTCAATTATTCCACCTACGACAAAGAATTCTATGCCATCGTTCGGGCTCTCGCTCATTGGAGCCATTACC
The DNA here is from genome assembly GCA_023091065.1 of Dianthus caryophyllus. NCBI lineage: Eukaryota > Viridiplantae > Streptophyta > Magnoliopsida > Caryophyllales > Caryophyllaceae > Dianthus > Dianthus caryophyllus. The sequence continues at coordinate 29,966,255 of CM041519.1, forward strand.
TCAAGCCCAAGCCATTTGTTCTTCATTCCGATCATGAGGCTCTCAAATACATCAATGGACAACACAAGTTGAATCATAGGCATGCCAAATGGGTCGAGTTTCTTCAATCATTCTCCTTCTCGAGTAAGTTCATTGAGGGGAAGAATAACGTGGTGGCCGATGCTTTGTCTCGAAGGCACACCATGCTAAGCTACATGGAGCAAAGAGTGTTGGGTTTTGAATTCATGAAAGAGCTCTATGTGGAGGATCCCGACTTCAAAGATGAGTGGAATTCCATACGTGAAGGGCAAGGCAAAGTGGGAAGCAAGTACACACTTCAAGAGGGGTTCTTGTTCCTTGGCAATCGGCTATGCATACCTAAGGGCCCTTATCGAAATCTCCTCGTGAGGGAAGTTCATTCTAATGGTTTAGCCGGGCATTTCGGAATTCAAAAGACTTATGACATCCTCCAAGACCAATTCCATTGGCCCAAGATGCTTGGAGATGTCCAAGATGTGATCAAGAGATGTGCTTCGTGCCAACAATCCAAGTCCTTCTTTCAAACGGGTCCCTACACTCCTTTGCCCGTTCCAAATCGGCCATGGGAGGATGTTAGCATGGATTTCATCGTCGCCTTGCCTAGAACTCAACGAGGTAAGGATTCCATCATGGTTGTGGTAGACCGATTTAGCAAGATGGCTCATTTCATTGCGTGCAAGAAAACCGAGGATGCTATGAGTGTAGCCGAGTTGTATTTCAAGGAGGTGGTTAAATTGCATGGAGTCCCTAAAACCATTGTATCCGATCGAGACACCAAGTTCATGAGCCACTTTTGGAAGACCTTATGGAAGTTGCTAAAAACGAGGCTCTTGTTTAGCACAAGCCATCATCCTCAAACGGATGGCCAAACCGAGGTCACTAATAAAACCTTGGGGAGGATCCTCCGGAGCATCGTTTCTAGGTCCTTGAAAGATTGGGATCTCAAACTCGCCCACGCCGAATTTGCCTTCAACCGTGCCCCTTCTTCTAGCACGGGGAGTTCACCATTTGAGGTGGTCTATGGGACCAATCCCATTATGCCCACGGACCTAGCCCCCGTCAAGAGCAAGGAGATGAGTTACGATGCCAAGAAGCGAGTTGAGTTCATGATGAGTATCCACAACCAAGTCAAGAAGCAAATCGAGAAAGCGAATGAGACTTACAAGGCTAGAGGAAAGTAGAAAGATTTCAAAAGAGTTCGAGCCGGGAGACTTGGTATGGTTACACTTGAGGAAGGAACGGTTTCCGGATAAAAGAAAGAACAAACTCATGCCTAGGGCCGAGGGTCCCTTCGAGATACTCGAGAAAATTGGACCGAACGCTTACAAAGTTGATCTACCGGGAGAGTATGGAGTCCATGGCACGTTCAACGTGGGAGACCTTAGCCCGTACCATGAAGACTTGGAGGAGGAGGAAGTCGAGGATTTGAGGGCAAATCCTTTTCAACCCGGGGAGATTGCAACGGGAGTTGAAAGTTCACGATCCATTGACCTAGGGCCCGCTTCCAACCTTAGGTCCAAGAGTCAACCACAAGTCAACTAAGTCAACAAAAGTCAAAGTCAAGGGAAGAAGCCCCCAAGTCAGCCGAGAATTGAGCTCAAGAAGTCCTCACATGTGTTCCTCAATAAGTCACTATCAACACATGTCACTATCTACCTTTATTACTTTATGCTTTTTACTTTAAGTATTTGTTGTTTATTGATCAAAATTTTCAGCTCATGTGAGCTTGTTTTGGACCGAGTATATCATGTATTTTGAGGGTTTATTGTAGCCCTTAGATCTCCTTGTAATGGATGGACAAGATTAGAATGAGGGAATATATAAACCCTCATTCTCACCTCCAAATTTTCAGATTTGCTTTGAATGAAAAAGAAACCCTAAGTTTCAAAATTGAGTGTTCTTCATTTATCTCTTTACTTTGTGTTTGAGATTTGTGAGAGATTAATTAGTGGCTTTGTGCTTAATTAATCACAACCTAAATCTATTACTTAGTGTGTAGATTTAGTTACTATCCCTTTCATTTTCCTTGTTCTCAAAATTTCAGAAAAATTCATTACAAAAAAGAGTGTCTTGGCCGAGATTTTCAAGAGAGTTTCAAGGTTCGATTTTGTTCATCCTTTGAGTGATTCTTATCCCCATAAGTTTCACTCCATTAATCAAATCGAATTGGATTCAAATCTATTCGACGCTAAGTAATCCAACTCACACCCGCTTACCAAATTCACATATACATATCTTGAACAATAAGTCTTATACTCCATCAAACAGTATGAATCATTACGCATCAAAATGCACACCCTACAACAAATTAGTAAACGAATTCAACATAATCACTTTTAAAACACGTTTAACGCATCAAACAGTCTGATACCTCTTCTTTTGCAAACCATCAATTTTAAATGATTTAAAGAGGAGGCCAAAAAGGTGGGGGGAGGTGGGAAGAGATGGACTTAATACTCAACCCCATGACACTTTTTCCTTGAGCTCATCTTCCACACACACACTTCACTCACTTAAAAAAGTGTTTTTTTTTAAACCTTGGCTCCTCTCCCGCTCCTCTACCCTTGACTTCCTTCCTCTCTTTGTGTTTTTTTCTTTGACTCCTTTATATATTCATTTTATCACCTCACTCATTTATTTCTCCTCTTTCATTTTTTTCCCATGATAAATTGAAAAAGACTCCATCTTTTTTCAATGATTCATCTCAATTACTAAAACCCTAATTCCTAAATTTGTTTTTAATTTCTTGATTTTAATCTAATCAATCTCCAGAGACCACCACCACCATCACCATCTTCTCTGATTTTTTGTTTGAATTAGAGTTGTTTGTTGTTGTGTGTGTGTGTTTTGTTTGGTCTTCTGGAGTTTTTTTTTTGCTGATTAATTTTGTTAATTTGATGTAAGCTCACTTTCTTCACCTTTTTTTTTTTTTTTTTTTTTTTTTTTTTTTTTTTTTGCGGTATCTTCACCTTTTTTTCATTTGGGTTTTTTGTGTTTTAATTTGGGATTTGTCTTGAATTTTTATTTTTACCCACATTGTTGTTTTGAAGAAAAATGGCAGCCTTCTCAGCAAAATTAAATTAAATTAAATGGTAATTTGTTGGACGGTTTCATGATAATTGTTATAATGTTATCGTGAGACATCTCACGTGAATAGTAAATAGAGAACAATTTATTATTTTAAATTGTTTAGGACGAGAAAATTAGTTTGTCGTACACTGTATTAACGTGAGACGGTTTCACAAGAAACCTACTACGAATGAATTGTGTGTGTGTTTGACAATTAGGATAGATCTGTGTGTTTCTTTGTTATTTTTTTGTTATATTTGAGTACCCTTTTCATCAATTTTACTTCCCATATAATTTTTATTTTTGTTTGTACCCAATTGTTTGTGGTCTAATTTTTCTTGAATTAAAAAAAAAAAAAAAAGATTTGTAGTTGTAATTTTTTTTTTAATGTTATGTCTGTTTTATTTTGAATTTTTAAATTTGAATTTGAGCTGGGTTTTTGGAGAAGTAAAAAGTAAAAACAATAGGGTTTATGAGGTTTTGAAGTTTTGTAGAACTTTTTTAACTTTATCTAGATTCAAACACTTTCCCTCTTTTCACTTTAATCATAATAATATAATACAGTAATAATGTTAGTATTTAATCATGGATTTTGTTTTTAACATCTCAATTATAATATACTTATTCTTATGTCTAAATTTTCATTCTTTTCATATGTTGAATACTTTTCTTTGTGCTTCTTTTGGTGATGAATTCAATGATATATACTTAGTTCATTCATATAATTGCATTATGTTTATAAAATCATTTGGAAACATTGTTTGTTTGAGTTCAGTTGGTTTTATTCAGATCACAAATGTTGATCAGCTTATGGATATTGTGTTGATAGTAAAGGGTTGATGTGTGTCATCACTGTCATGGTATGACCACAAGCGGAACGTAAGATCGTAAAATTCGAGGATAAAAACTTTTTTCCAAATGGTGTTGTTTGGATTGATATGAAATAAGGATGTCCTTACATTACTTATTATAGCAGATAACTTAGTGTACTTTTTATTTGTGTGTGTTTCACTAATTCTGTTTCAAGGGAACAATGTACTTTGTTTGGCTTCTCTATGAACCTGTTTTGTCGAAATTGTAGAATTTACCGAACTGGAACTCGAGTACAGGGGACATGTTCTAGTGATTACCTCGTGGATATTAGTCGATTAGCACCACATTGTACTTTTACTTGAGGAGAAAAAAAAAAGTCAAATGAGGCTAATTGATTGAAATAGAGAGTAATCTTACGACTACTTAGTTTTGTTTTTGCCCGTGTCTTTTGCACGTTATAATTAGGTGCGGTGTGGAATTGCAGAATTCGACGTGAACATGGAAAACGTAGCTCCCACAAAAGTAGAAAAGCCACCTCTTCGGATGACTCGAGCGAGGGCTAAAGTTCTCGGTACATGCGGAGGGCAGGTGCAGAAGCCTCCGAGGCCAGATCCAAGCAAATTTCTCCGAGCACATTCGAAGAGAGTAGCGTCCGACGAGAACAAATTCACAGCTCCGCCTGCAAGTCTTCCGAAGAAGAGAAGGGCTAACCTTGCAGATGTTACTAATGTGCTGTGCGAAAATTCGCATGTGGCCAGGTTTACGGCAGGGAAATTTCAGGCAAGCATACATCTCTTTTGTGTATCATTTGCTGTTTTCGAGTTCATGAGTTCTGAATTATTGTCCAAGTAATTTATCCAGTTCAATTGGCCAAGGACTTCCTATTATTTGGTTTTGGGTTTTGACAGAATAAAACCTCATGTCTCGCTAAACATATGAGCTTATGTTCCTTTCTTGTTAAGTTGTCTGAAGTTCTCTTTTATTTTTGTATGTTGGATGTTTTCTATGTAATTTGTATCATGAAGTTTTCTGAAGTGCTGTGAAGTTATATGAAGTTTTATGACGTGTTTGATATGTTGGGAGTAAAATAAGACGAGGAGAACATATCCTAAGCATTACTGTAACATGTTGTATGGTTTCGAATTTAAGTGATGGGAGTAAAATAAGACGAGGAGAACATATCCTAAGCATTACTGTAACATGTTGTATGGTTTCGAATTTAAGTGATGGGTTCTCTTTTCAGTAATGTCAACTTCGGACATGAAAGCACGTCTTTTGTCTCAGAAGTTAATGACATTGAGCGTGTTGTCGTCTATTCTGAACTTTTTCTTCTTGTTCAATTCCAGAAAAACAAGCATGCGAAAAAAGGTCCCGTCAAAAAGAATGTAAACTTGGCCTCGACTGTCCCAGAACCAATGCTGGACGATCAAGTTGACACGAAAGACACAATTGCTCAAGATATATCGAAGCTTACAGTGAAATCTCAACACGCTAATTCTAGTCGTATTTCAAATCTGCCGGGAGAGCATCAAAATGATCGTAAATTGCGAGCTAACATTACAGTTCAGCCTTTTTCCGAGGTTACAAGTGAAAGGCGTTTACTTCCAGAGGCCCTTCAGAAAGGTATAACGATGGAATTCTGTGTTTAACGTCTTTTTTCTACACTGTTACTGTATAATTTATAACCTTCAGTTGCTCTTCTGTAATTGTTGTTAAACCTGAGAATGCAAATGTTTTTTTCTTGATTTTGGAGCTTACCTCATGATCCCCTACTTGATTTTTTTTTTTTTTTTTTTTTTTTTTTTTTTTTTTTTTTTTTTTTATCGTTGTTCTTTGCTCTAGTTCGTGGATATTTGTAGTACAGTACATTTCGTATTTCTGAACCATTACGTTGTTCGTATATAGTACCTTGGTTATGTTATCACAGACATGTGGCTCAAAAGTTCATTTCCTAGTTTTGTTGCTTTTTTGTGATACAGGGGACAAACATCATGCAAAAACTGGAGGTTTCAATAATCCAAGTATAATAGACATTGATTTTGGCCAAAAGGATCCTCTACTGTGCAGTCTTTACGCTTCAGATATATTTGATAACAAGCGTGTTACAGAGGTATGTGTTGTTTTAACACTCTACTTTGCCTGCTTGTTGTGCGTCCAGTATTCCGATACCACCTCTCCGACACTTCATTTAGATTAAGATAACAAATCTTTTTCGCAAATAGACGTGATCAACACCATGTTGTACACTTATAAACCAAATTTTGCTCCATTGTCCTATGGAATTCACTTGTTCTTGTAGTGACACTGATCAACTCACGGATTGTCGTCTGTTTGCAGCTCAATCAAAGGCCCTCTTGTGACTACATGGAAAACATGCAGCAGGACGTTACTTCAGGCATGAGAGGAATACTTGTCGATTGGCTTATAGAGGTTATTCTGAGCTTTGAACTCGAAAATTAAATAATGTGTGCCATGGTTCCTAAATAGTAGTACAACCACAGCTATAAAATATAAACCTCACGTTTAAATTCATTTTCATTTTAAACATCAATAACTTCTTAAAATGTCGTGTTTTTCTGTGGGAGAACAGTTTTTCAGATGCTACTTGTGATCATTTTCAGGTGTCCGAAGAGTATAAATTGGTTCCTGACACTTTATACTTGACTGTGAATCTCCTCGATCGTTATCTTTCTGGAAATTACATGGAAAAGCAAAAACTGCAGCTACTCGGCGTAACCTGCATGTTGATTGCCTCGTAAGTATTTTCGAGTAAACTCCTAGTATTATCAACAAACATCGACATTGTTTGTTTCACTAACTCACTCTCCCTTGGTTTCTTTCACTTGTGATTTGTAGAAAGTACGAAGAAATGTGTGCTCCGCAAGTAGAAGACTTCTGCTATATCACCGCGAACACTTACTCAAAAGAAGAGGTGCACCTTTTTTTCTGGCGTCTTTGCCTGAACTCATAATTTTTTGTAGAATAATTTCACGGACATGTTAAGCAACCGTAGATTACTTCATGATTAATAAACAACTTTTAAAATCCTGCTTTTTCTACCTTATGCAGCTTTGCTGAATTTTCTGTGAGAGCTGAGGAAATCATATTCAGTCTTAAACTCTTAACAGTGTCAAAAAATAATTTATACCCGTATCTTACAGCAAACTTGATTTTCTCGAAGCTCTCGCTGTAAAATGTTACGAAAATTACTTCTTCGTTGTTGTTATCATTGAAGTGTATTTATTATTCGATAACTTTTACTTACGTTTTATGACTGATGCTCTATGACCAGGTGTTGCAAATGGAAAGGAAAGTTCTGAACTTTCTATGCTTTCAACTATCTGTTCCTACCACGAAAACATTTCTGAGGCGATACATTCATGCTGCGCAAGCTACATACAAGGTACAACCTCGGAAAAATTGTCTTCTATTCTATGGACATTTTGCCCTTTGTTTGGATGACGGAATTTCGATTGAAAATCAGAAAGGGAACTTGTATCCCTTCTAACTGCCCAAGACTTGCATCGAAATTAATGGTGTCGAGTTTTACTAGCGCACAGTCTAATGTTATAATCCTAATTTGCAGGGCTCTTCAGCTGATTTAGAGTTCTTGGCAAATTACCTGGCCGAACTAACTCTCGTCGAATACAGCTTCCTCCGTTTTCTCCCTTCACTTATCGCAGCATCCGCAGTATTCCTCGCCAGATGGACTGTCGATCAATCTACTCATCCGTGGGTCAGTAAATAATACCGTACTTGAGTAGGACTACATCTTATCAACTTTTTACATCATTTTTGCTCACTTATCGAGAAAATCTGTGGCAGAATCCGACTCTAGAGCACTATACTGGTTACTCAGCGACTGAGCTCAAAGCTTCTGTCACCGCCATGCACGATTTGCAACTAAACACCGCTCAATCCACGCTGAACGCAATTCGAGAAAAGTACAGGCATGAAAAGGTAATTAATTTTTCCATCTAAATTGTGATAACCGCCAAGAGACGAGACTCGTGTGTCGTGTCATAGATTTTGTTCCTAGGTTCTAACAGCAAAATGTGGATGTTTGCAGTTCAAAGGCGTTGCAAATATGCCGTCTCCAGAATCAGTTCAGTGTCTGTTCTGATGTTTCACCAACGTAGCAGCAGATCCAACTTCAGACCTTGTAGTAGGCGAGTAAATTTAATTATTTGTTGACATCGAATCTCTGTCACCACTCACCAGTCACCACAGTAGCGTTTAGCGTCTGTCTGATTAAAAATTCATTTAGTTTTTTTGTTTCTTCTTTTTTTCGGTTGTAATGTCCATTGTTAGAGGTGTGGTTCTGACTCAGAACCAACCGTCTTTTCGGGTAGCGCCTGTGGTATGTAACCTCTTAGGCTTCGGGAGCAATCTGTAGGACACCAGAGTTGTTCAGGGTTGATAGAAGCTTGAACATTTGTAACTAAACCTGCTTTTAGTAAATTCTGAATAAAATAATCCTTGCTAATTTGCTATTGATTATTTTTGTGTAAAATTAGATTATTGTAACATTTACTGTCACCATTACTTGAATAATTGGAACTATTCAGACTTGAAAATGTATTTCTATTCAATAATTTCAAAAATCCTGATCAATAATTACAAGTATTCCGTATAATTTAGTCATAAACATTCCGTCGTAAGTAGTGACGTACTCCGTAGTTGTTTTGTCTGAAGGCATTAACCATGGTAGTAATAACTGTAATTAGTTGTGTTATTACGGAGTACTCCGTACCATTTACCACGGCGGTCTTAAAATTGTTACGGTCGACATGTGAAGTGTTGATAGTTTTGTTGTGAGATCGTGTGTATGCTTCAATTTTTTTCCCTTTTCTTCCCCGATAATTACTATTACCATCAACCACCATAACTACATTTTTTTTATGATTTATGATTTTGAGATGATGAAAATACCATCAAATGAGTTCCCGTCCGAGTATGAAAAATGTGAACGGGTGAACTGAGTATACGCGGGACGGATGAGCAGATATCTACGTGGATGCCAACAAGATGGTGGAACGGGTGTGGTTTTTCAATATGTCCCCCGCCACAAGTTACAGAGCGGAAACGAGTGTACATTTTAGTTGATGGATGCACATGCGAGAGACCCTTGCCCGCTCCCGCCTCTGTATCCACCATGGCTTTTTGTTCGAGCTTCTTACTGATGCTTTAATTATTACGGAGTAATTAAGAAAGCAAGTGTAATAAATCTACCTTCGCGATTCTTATTAAGAATATTAATGCTTTAAAAAAAATCAATTGTAATGAAATTTACTTTTGTATAAAATGGTTTTACACTTTTACACAACATTATAAACTACGACTAGCTTTCTACACCCATAACATAAACGGAGGTCCTAATTTACGCCACGGAACACGAATTAAATTTGTACGTTTACATCCTATCTCAGTTTTACACTAGTTGCTCGCTCATAATTTGACCAGACGACAATCTTGCATCCGTAAGTCATCTATCCATGTTACGCAACTCATTCAATCATCGATATAATCTTGCATGCGTAAGTCATTTATCCATGTTACGCAACTCATTCAGCGATCAATATAGTCTTGCATGCGTAAATCGTCTATCCATGTTACGTAACTCATTCAACGATCGATATAATCTTGCATGCATAAGTCATCTATCCATGTTACGCAACTCATTCAACGATCGATATAATTATCATACTGCATGCATACGATACAACAACGGTCTTATACTAGACCAAATACATACATACAATCGCCCTTTACAGCTAAATCGGCCACCAAGGTACAGCAGACGTTATCAAACAAGGGCAATCCATTAAAACAGCGCCCGAGTTATATCGTCTGTTACATCTTGTACCCTTCTGTTCTTTTGGACCTGGTGAAGTTGTGATTCATGTCGAAGATGGTGTTGCCACGAGCTGTGTTTTCAAGGGGGTCCCACGTCGTTCTTCTGGTTGCTTGATTTGTCATGAAGGAAAAAGAGTACAACAGCTACTGATACTTTACTTATATGACATTTGACAGGCAATAGAAGTAGAAGATGGCGTCACAAGAACCGCAATGTTGCCCGTCATGGGTTGGAGACGCGCTGCGTTCTCAAGGCGGTCCCATGTCGCTTTTCGCTGTTGTGCAAGTGAGGATAGTCTCACCTCATCATTCATGAACTGCTCTTCGCATTCGAGAAAAAGCAGCTCGTCCATATCCTGAAAGATCTTACGGACGTTGTAGGTGAGGTTGAGGACGGATTGGTTCCAGTGGCCTTGAGCGTTCCTCTCCAAAGCCGGGAAAATGATAGGAAGGATTAGCTGACGGTTGTGTCCGATAAGGTTCAGTATTTGGTCGTTGTTCCATAAAAAAAGTGCCCTTTCAGCCACCTGAACACAATCAAGGAATAAATGGTAAACGCTCCGTATGATAAAAGAAATGGAGGTTGTCCACAGCAATTTGGACGCAAATCTTTGCAGCTTTATGTGGTGCCTTGTGAATGCTGCAGAAGTTTTGACACGGTGACTGACAGTATACAGTTAACGGTGACAGACCTGAATACCCCTACCAAACTACACCGACCACAGAAGTCAAACTCAAACTTATGTTGACTGATTGACGCTAGCATGCCCTGTCAGTTACCAGGGTAGAGGCAACCGTAACAAGTCCGTTGTTTTTACACGTGGCCGACAACTCTTGACTTACAGAAATACATGCACAAACAAACACGTACACACTAAATGGACATTATAGCCTTACATCGACTCAATGCCATGTCTAACTGAGCGTAAAGGGAAGGGATGAAACTTTCAGGACTTAGTGTTGATCGTAGAATAGGTTGCAGGTAGACCTACAAAACTAACCCAACACGATAAGCCTGACCTGAGTCCAGAAACTAACCTGAAATCAAACCCGAATTTAACCTAAAAACTAAATTAACCTAACCCGGTCCAAATTAACCTGATTTGAATTTTACTCCCAGTGACTTGAGCACTTGACTAAGATAATTAACTTGATACTCGAAAGTCACCAAATTAACAAGATAAACCCGGTCCATAACCACATTACTTAAATGACCAAATTGACCGGATTTGTATAATTTTGACTCGAAAGTGATCTGACTCGAAGTGTCAGACTCAGCCCAAAATAATCCAATAACAAGACACTTAAAATAGATCCGAGAATCAAAAATGACCCAATCCATTATGTTTCCAAGACTCTAAGACAAGATTCGATATGATTTCCCATTTAGCAGGTGTCAGAAATATTTGAGGGGAACATCATGTCTCCATCCTCTTCCCTTCCGCTTTTTCCACCTCCTCGTAAGACTGACTACGAAAAGGTTCTCAGAGTAAAATGAGTTGCATGGATGCAAGAACATTACAATCATATCACCCGTCATGCTCTTCGACATCACAATCATACACAACACACACACACACACACACACACACACACACACACACACACACACACACACACACACACACACACACGAAGTGCAAAGAAAAGCAACTTACACAGTTACACTATCAAAAAAAGCAAACAAGATGATTGCATGCTTCTTCACCTGTACACAAACCATATAGACGAAATAATGCATGCACGAAAGCTGGACAAAGCATTGATTTTCATTTTACCTGAAAGTGAGAGCTGTTGATGCAGCAAGCAATCCGAGAAAATAACGGGATCATAATCTTTTGGAACTCTAACATGTTAGTCGCCTCCAATATCTCTTCCAACTCACCCAGAAACATCACCTCTTTCTGACTATTCGTAATCGGCCAGTACTTCAACAAACCTTTTACGACAGTGCTCGCAAGTTTCGGGTCCTTGTCAATGAATTGCGTTATACAGTAAGATAGCTGCTGGAAGTAGACATTCACGGATTTCGACTTATGTAACGGAATCAAAGCCCTCCATAAGAAAATCTTATGCTCCTCTTTCAAGGGCAAAGCAAACCCACTTATAACGCTTCCAAAAATCTCCAACAGTTCCGCAATCCCGTTATGTTTCTCGGTCTCAAACACAAACTGGTGAAACGTATTGCTCATAGCCTTCCGAATAAACGGTCTATGGACCATAAATTTACCGTACACCCTATGGAGGATCGTCTTTAAACACTCCCGCTCCCTAGGATCCTCAGAATCAAAAAGATCAAGCAACCTTAAAATGAACGAGTGGTCTATGTATTTCTTCGCCATCTTTGCATCGAGCAAAGATGAGGTAATAAACTTAAGTAACAAGTCATACACAATTTGAAGGTGTGACCAAGCAGGATCAAACATAGGTTCATCATCGTCACCACCGCCACTAGACCTATAATTTGGGGGGAAAACCCGAAATAAATTAATAGCACACATTCTAACCATGGCGAAAATAGCAGGGTCGGGGAATTTAGATGGAGGGCCTGAGGCAACGAAATCGACGAGTTCAATCAGCGTCCGTCGCTTAACATCCTTCTCCGACGTGTTCTTACTAGGGTCATGGAAGTCGAACGTCAGGCAACAGAGGTTCAGCTTACTAAGAAACAAACTCATCTTTTCCGAGTTAGGGACATCCTTAAACGACACAAGGGGCTCAATCCCCGCCACGACACTAGTCGGGAACACAGCAGACGACATTTGTTTCGTGGCATTCGATTTCCCGGAAACCTTACTACTAGTTCTACCATGTGCCCTAGGGGTGTCATTCCCACAATTAGACGAAATTAAGTCCCCGTTTTCGGATTTTAAGGACCTTTTGGGGAGTTTGCTAAGAATTTGCCTCAACATTATGAATGAATGTTGTCAAATTATTATTATCATGTACAATTGCAAACCCTAATCTCCTAAATAATCCCCAAACTCTCAAATCTCCATCTCTAACAATCTAATGAACAAAGTTAATCAAGGAAATGCATACAATTACAACCCTAAAAACCCAAAACAACACAATTACTCAATTACAAAAACCAAGATAACCCCCAAATTCACAAAATATATAACCAAAAAAAAAATCAACAAAATGCATAAAGTAATGAAAACCCTAAACTCTACAATTAATGAATAATAATCAAAATCATATCTAACAACACAAGAACAACAAAATTAACCCCAACAAGCTGAAATTAGAAGAGGGTTAGCATAAATTTGGGGGAAAAAGGTGATAATTTGGCTGATAAAGTCAGATCTACATCTAAAATTTTTGAAATTTCAGCAACCCAGAAAACAAAAATCTCAAAAGTTGTCAACTTTATCACTTTTTAATTACAAGGTGACTGAAAATCCCCTTGAAAATTTGAAGAAAGCCCAGAAAAAATATGAGCTCAAAAATTGGAAATCCAGGATTAGAGAGAAATTTGAAAGAACTGTTAATGGAGTAGAATTGAAAAATCAATTATTTTTTATATGAAGAAGGAAAAGTTAGAATATTATTAATGGAATTGGGTTTGTTGAAGATTAATTATATGAAAAACATCATTGATTATGGAAAACACCATTGGTTTTGATTGCATAAAATAAAAAGCGATGTTTAATTGATTGGTAATTGGGTATTATTATTGTTTAATCCTTAGGATTCTCATGTGATTTCAATTTTTGTAATCTACAAAAAAAAATATCCTTAATTTAAAAAGTACGGAGTATTACATAGATATTTTACGTAAATAAATTAACCTATCTTCCATAAATAAATAACGTTTTGACTCTCAATAAATCAACATTTACATCTATCTTTTAATATTATATTATCTCCATTTTTAAACGATTATTTAAATGTGAAGATCACATGTTTTTTCCTTTTATTTCTCTATAACACTAATAAAGGAGTGAAAGTATGTGGGTTATAGTTTTTCGTTTACCAAAATGACAAGTTTAAAACGGAGGTAGTATAATAATTGAAGATGGAGTGCAAATGTTAGTTTATTGGTTTATTCATGTGAAATATCCTATAATTACTTGTTATCTCCCACCATTTATTAATACAATTTTAAAAATTTTCACCTTATTTTTTATTTTTTATTAAAATTTCTCAACTTATATAAACAGTTTCTAAAAAAATTCTCACCGAAACCTTATTTTAACCATATTAAATGTTTATTTTCACTTATGAAAACATGAAATTCTCATTTTATTTTTTCACATTTTAAGTTTCGATTCACGATAGATTACACACGTAACAAAACTATTTTAAAAAAATCTTTAGTTTTCACAAAAAATTGCATTTTGATGGGAGTTTTTAAGAAAATATTTATAAAAGGTAGAAAACTTATAAAAGGTGGGAGTTTTTAAAAATGTGGTTATAAAAGGTGAAATATAATATTTCGTTGTGAATAAGAAAGATTAAGAGAGATTAAGAGAGGATTAGAGAGAATGGAGTGATCTTATTCCTTATTATATGTTCCATACAATAATACAATGGGTTGAGCCTACGGCATCCATATCATAACACTCCCCCTTGGATGTCTACTTATCTGAGAGAATTAACTCGTTAAAACTTTACTAGATAAAACCTAATAGGACAAAACTCTAATAAAGGAAAAATACAAGTAATCTCCGAAATACGCATGAAGTGTTGCCTCGTTAAAAACCTTGCGTGGAAAACCCAGTGGGAGAAAACCATGGCTAAGGAAAAAGAGTGCAACGCGTATATTACTCCCCCTGATCAAAGCATGGCTTGATATCCTTGAGACGACGTAAACCAAGTCGGCTCACTAACTTCTCAAATGTCTTACTCGGAAGCGCCTTTGTGAACAATTCTGCCAAATTCTCACTGGAGCGAATTTGTTGTACACTAATAACACCATCTTTCTGCAGATCATGAGTGAAAAAGAATTTTGGCAAGATGTGCTTCGTTCGATCACCTTAAATGAATCATGTCTTCAACTGAGCAATGCAAGCAGTATTATCTTCATGTAAGATAGTCGGTGTTTTATTAGTCTGAGATAAACCGCAAGAGCCCTCAATATGATGGATAACATATCTTAACCATACACATTCTCTACTGGCTTCATGAATCGCCAATAACTCTGCGTGATTTGAGGAGGTGGCCGTTATAGTCTGCTTCACCGAGCGCCATGATATAGGAGTATCACCACATGTGAATACATAGCCAGTTTGAGAACGACCCGTATGTGGATCAGATAGATAACCTGCATCAGCAAAACCAACTAAACCAGTTTTGGATTTGTTAGAATAATACAAACCCATATCTGAAGTACATCGAAGATAACGAAGCAGGTGTTTAACCCCATTCCAATGCCTCTGAGTTGGGCATGAACTATATCTTGCTAGTAAATTAACAGAAAACGAAATATTTGGCCTAGTGTGGCTGGCAAGATACACCAAAGCCCCAATCGCACTTAGATATGGTACCTCGGGACCAAGGGCCTTTTCATCCTCTTCCCGGGGTCGAAACGGGTCATCATTTACATCAAGTGCTCTCCCTACCATTAGAGTACTCAGAGCGTGTGCTTTATCCATTTTGAATTGTTTTAGCACTTTATCGATATAGGTTCCCTGATGTAATAGAACTCCGTTATCAAGATGTTCGATTTGCAAACCAAGACAAATTTTTGTTTTTTCCAAGTCTTTCATCTCAAATTCCCTCTTGAGACAATCTACAGCCTTTGGAATCTCTTCAGGAGTTTCAAAAATGTTCAAGTCATCAACATAAACCGCGATGATGACAAATCCTGACTTGGATTTCTTTATGAAAAGGCATGGACAAACCGTGTCATTTTATAGCGTTATTTTAGCAAGTATTCACTTAGGCGATTATACCACATTCGCCTAGATTGTTTTAGACCATAAAGAGATCTATTTAATTTGATTGAATACTGCTCTCGGAGATAGGATTTTAATGCGTCAGGAAGCTTAGAACCTTCAGGAAGTTTCATGTATATCTCACTATCAAGTGAGCCATATAGGTAAGCTGTAACAACATCTATTAGATGCAAATCCAAACATTCCCTCATAGTCAGGTTAATCAAATAACGAAATGTGGTTGCATCCATTACAGGAGAGAGTATGTCTCCTCATAATCAATGTGTGGTCTTTGTGAAAACCCTTGTGCAACCAAACAGGCTTTGTATCTAGCAATTTCGCCCTTCTCATTTCGTTTTCGCACAAATACCCATTTGTAGCCCACAGGTTTTACACCATCGGGTGTGCGAATTAGTGGCCCAAACACCTCGCGTTTGGCCAAGGATTTCAATTCTGCCTCAATTGCATCTTTCCACTTTGGTCAATCATTTATGCGTCTGCACTGATCAACAGACATTGGTTCATGATCCTCATTATCATGCATGATATCCAATGCGACATTAAACGCAAATGCACCATTATCGACGTCGATTTTATTTCGGTTCCATATTTTCCTTGACACGACATAATTTATTGAGATATCTTCATCATTTGCATCAATTTCAGGTACCTGAGTCTCCCTCCGAAACATATTTCCAGTCATGTCTCCCAGTTCTTTAGAGGACTTTTCAAGAGCTAATTGTTCCTCCACATTACCATTATCCAATTTAGCTCCCTTTTGTTTTTGAGAATTTTTGTCCTTGGAACCGAGAGGTCTACCACGCTTCAGGCGTGCCTTAGACTCATTTGCCATTAAAAGTCCTTCCGGGACTTGAACTTTAGCTGGAGCATTTACAGCTGGAATATGAGATTTTATGACGCCCTTCGGATCAGTGAAAGCATCAGGCAGTTGATTTGCTCATTGTTGTAAATGAATTATCCTCTGAACATCCAGTTCACATTGTTTGGTGCGAGGATCTAAATAAGATAATGATAATTCATTCCAACTTATCTCTTTTTCCAGCTGTTCCTTTTCTCCCTCTAATGTTGGAAAGACTGATTCATCAAAATGACAGTTTGCGAATCTCACCGTAAATAAATTTCCTATTGACGACTCTAAATATTTAATTATTGATGGAGATTCGAATCCAACATATATCCCCAACCTTCTTTGGGGTCCCATCTTTGTACGCTGTGGTGGGCTAATTGGAACGTACACAGCGCATCCAAAAATTCTGAGATAGGATACATTTGGTTCTTTACCAAAAACAAATTTTAGGGAAGATGATGTATGATAACTCGATCGTCTAATGCGAATTAGTGTTGCTGCATGTAAAACCGCATGTCCCCATGATGACACAGGCAATTTATCCTCATTGGTCACGCAATCAGTTGAATGCGTTTTATTAATGATTCCGCAAGACCATTTTGAGTGTGAACATGTGCCACCGGATGTTCAACACTTATCCCAATAGACATACAATAGTCATCAAAGTTTTGTGAACTAAATTCACCAGCGTTGTCCAGACGAATAGTCTTAATGGGATAATCTGGAAAGTGGGCTCTTAACCTTATCAATTGAGCCAATAACCTCGTAAACGCCAAGTTGTGAGTTGATAACAATGATACATGTGACCATCTTGTTGATGCGTCAATTAAGACCATAAAATACCGAAATGGTCCACTATGTGGATGTATAGGTCCACAGATATCACCATTTATTCTTTCCAGAAATGTAAGGGATTTATTCCCAATTTTAGACGGTGAAGGTCTAATGATTAATTTGCCTTGTGAGCAAGCAGCACATACAAAATCATTGGAGTGAAGAATACTTTGGCTCTTCAATGAATGTCCACATGAATTCTCAATGATTTTTCGCATCATCAACGATCCGGGATGTCCCAACCGGTCGTGCCAAACCATAAAGTTTGTTTTATCCGTAAACTTCTAGTTTACCAAAGCATATGATTTAATTATTTCAATTTTTGTATAGTACAAACCAGAAGACAATGCGGTTAAATTTTCCAATATTCGTTTATTGTTCAACCGTGAACAAGTAATATAGAGGTACATCATTCTTCTTTCATTTGCAGTCTCAATATGATATCCATTCCGGCAGATATCGTTAAAGCTCAATAAATTTCTTTGAGACCATGGAGATTATAAAGCCTCATTAAATTCGATATTTGTTCCATGAGGCAATAAAACATTAGCTCTACCAGAGCCTTCAATTAAATTCGTACTACCCGCAATAGTACGTACATTTGCCTTATGCTCCTTTAAGCATGCGAAATATTTTTTATCTTTAAGGATTGTGTGCGTAGTAGCATTATCCGCAAGACATACATCTCCATGTGTAGCATACATAATCTTCATAAAAAAATTATATAAAGTAAGGTGCATGCTAATTAAAATTATTAATTCAAATCAAACCTCAAAATAAGTGTTTACAAAACATGCTTCAAAATACCAAAATCAAACAATCAAACAAATTCAATAATGTTCAAATGTCCAAAGATAATTATTAGCAAATTAAAATTAACAAAATCCGAAATATAAAAGGTCTAATTATAACAATGATAATAATTTAATTTGATGACTGCACATTTCCATCGCCAATTAAGTGATCAATCCGTCCGTCAGGATCTGCAAAGAAATCTAAGACATCCAAATATCCCCCATAATTAAGTAGCTGATCTCCGGCAGCAAAATTTGTCTCGATTTCACCTTCAACAGCAAAATTTGCCTCTACTTTCCTGCCTTGGTTACCACGAAGGGACTGCTGATAGCGATCCACAATATGACCAGGTGCGCGACAGACCCAAGCCCAATGGCCTTTATTACCACAACGGTGACACATGGCTCCCATGTCGCGGACCTTCCCTTGGACCATCTTTATGTTCTTGCTTACAATGAGCATTATAACGTTTGAATTTTCCACTTTTACCACCTCGATGATTTACGCGGGGA
Source organism: Dianthus caryophyllus (assembly GCA_023091065.1). Classification (NCBI taxonomy): domain Eukaryota; kingdom Viridiplantae; phylum Streptophyta; class Magnoliopsida; order Caryophyllales; family Caryophyllaceae; genus Dianthus; species Dianthus caryophyllus. The sequence goes on from CM041519.1 coordinate 29,984,902, forward strand.
TAAGCCTGTCCCTGTCCACGTCCATGGTCACGAACTCCGGCGTGACCTTTATTTTTATCATCATATTTTATCGCTTTCACTTCCGGGAATGGATCAGAACCAGTAGGACGGGACTGGTGGTTTTTAGCAAGATTTCATTGTTCTGTTCAGCCACTAATAAGCAAGATATAAGTTCAGAATATTTTCTGAAACCCCTCTGACGATATTGCCGCGACAAGAGCAATTGTGAACCATGAAATGTTTGGTATGTTTTTTCCAACATATCCTCGTCAGATATTTTTTTCACATAAAGCCAATTGTGAAGTAATTCTGAACCTGGCCGAATTATATTCACTAACAGATTTATAATCTTGCAATCTTAGAGGGATCCAATTATGTCTAGCATTAGGGAAAGTAACATTTTTATAATGGTCATACCTTTCATGTAATTGATTCCATAGGCTCAAAGGATCTTTCACAGTCAAAAATTCCATTTTGAGATCCTCACAAATATGATGACGAAGGAAGATCATGGCTTTGGCCTTATTTTGGGCAGATGCCGTATTGCCCTCTTTAATAGTGTCGGCAAGCCCATTAGCTTCCAAGTGCATTTCCACATCAACCATCCATGTCATTAAATTTTTTCCTTCAACATCCAAGGCCACAAACTCGAGTTTTGCAAGATTCGACATAATTAACAGATACGATTGATGTTAAAAAAATTATGAAGAAAAATAACCCGTAAAAATAAGAGACTCGTGCTGATAACATGTTGTGAATAAGAAAGATTAAGAGAAATTAAGAGAGGATTAAAGAGAATGAGATGATCTTATTCCTTATGATATGTTCCATATATATAGTACATGGGAGAATTAGGGTTTCCTCGAAACCCTAATTACATACAATAATACAATAGGTTGGGCCTATGACATCCATATCATAACATATTTGTTTTATTTGTATTTACCATTTTTTTAATCGAATCCATGTACTTACATTCAATTGGTACGGAAAATTATTTACCTTTAAAATATACCAATATTAGTATACTTCTCATTTTTTTTCTTCAATAATATGAGCTGGCTCGTCGAGCCCTCGAAATTGGCTCAGTCAAAGCTCGACTCGTGCTCTGTCAAAACGAGCTTGATTCGAGCTTGGCTAAATCAGAGTCGAACCTGAGCTAAGCAAGCCTCGACTCGGAAGTTCGTTTACGCTCGGTCTATTTTTTTTATACTCCGTATAATTTTATACAATATTATTAATTTTATTTCAAATTATGTTATTCAGACTTTATAAGTATAATATAATACGGAGTATAAATTTATTTTAGTATTTTTTAATCTTATTTGTTTTATGAAAATATATTACTTAACTTGACTCAAATGGTGAGAAAATTAAAATAATATAATGACAAACGAGTTCGATTCGAACTCAAGCCGAACTCGAATTTATTTCCGAGTCGAGCTCGAGCTTGAAATTTCTTGACTCGACGAGCTTCAAGCCGAGCCCGGGCTTGAGCTCGTAAATTGGTAAGCAGAGGATAATAAGGGTATTTTTTGTATATGAATCATTGACCAATATTTTTCGATTGACAATTGGTTGTAAATGTAGCAGGGTAGTTTAGTTAACCCAAAAATTAAACTTGGACAAAAACACTCCCCTGAGCAATGTAAGACTTATAAATTTAATCTCATACTAATCAACAAAATTATGAGATGAAGATGCGAAAGCGATTAAAGATCGAGACTTACCTTCAGCTACTGCTCATAAATTGATAAATATGGTATTCATCAATAATAATAATAATAATAATAATAATAATAATAATAATAATAATAATAATAATAATAATAATAATAATAATAATAATAATAATAATAATCCCAATATCTGCCTTGTAATTTCGTAACCCTTATAATATGCTAGTTCCAAACTCTCATTCTCACAAAATAGATGGTGCATTATTTTCAGAATGAAGAGCTAGTTCAGTGACCAAAACAAATAAATCACCCTCGTATATATACTAGTCTCGCCATCAAAGAATAGTTAGTGATTAAAATATTTTGTGTGTACAAGATAAAAATAACAGATCGAGTCAAGAAAGAAATTTTTTAGGAGTCAGTTTCTTTGATCAGAAGAAAACTGATTTTAACTCAAAAATAGACCACATACATCTTTGTAAGATAACTGAATCAAATATTAAAATATTATCGTATCAAAATAATAATAATTGTTGGGCCTAAAATTCACAAGCCCAGATTCGGCCCGGAAAGTAGCTTCAGCGAAAGTCGGCTCAGGACCACAGGCGGGACCACAGTGAGGACCACAGGAAGGACCACAGGCGTCGGGACCCTCAGGAGACCCACCAACGGAACTATGCAAAGTCAAAACGGATAATTAAGGCAGGCGCGAGAATGGGGGAGGCGTTACATAGAAGGAGCGAATCAAGGCAAATGAATAGGGGAGAGTAACGGCTAGGAGAAGGGAGGAAAATCAGGAGGACTACAACTATAAAAGAGAAGCTAGGGTTCAAGGAGAAGGCATTCAACATTCTACCATTATCCTACAGCAAACAAAGCATTCCATTGACATTTCTCAGCAAACACTTTACATTTTTTGCATTCCTTGTACTAAATAACGTGCCCTCGCACCTAAGTCTTGTAATCCTCCTTTGAATAGTGGATAGTTGGTGGGACAAGAGCCTCCCCCCGCGGTCGTTTCCCACATCGGGTTTTCCGCGTAACCAAAAAACTCTCGTGTCACGTTTGTTATTTTCGTTGCACTTCTTTACGTTTCCCTTCGCAATTCATAGTTTGGTATACATTTAGGTCGCTTTAACCCCAATCACATTAAATCAATACTTGGTAAATTTTTTGCCGAAACATTTGGCGCCGTCTGTGGGGACTTGCGATCAACTTTGTAGCCAAATTCATCTCCTCATCCAGCAATCATGTCAAGCAACGCCCGATCAAGGTCGAGCGGCATAGGTGGTGTCGGTAGCAGGACGCTCTTCAGCAACGGTCTCGGGGTCCTCAGCCACCCTGGCTCCCACGACTAGGGTAGTGCCCGCTACCACAGCCGCTGCTCAGCCAGGACGAGCCGCAGGGATCCCAAGGTCGCCCTCTTCAGCATCCAGAGGATCTCCACCAGCCAGCACAGGAGGACTCGGAATGCCCCCAGGATGGCTACCAGAGTCCGCAGGAGGCCCCCAGGGCGATGCGCAACAAGACAACCTCCGGATCCGCTCCATACCCTTATGAGGAGCATGGAGTCACTATCCAGGGTCATGGACCAGGTGCGCAGAGGAGGCGAGGAAACCGCAAGAAGGCTGCAGGCTCTGGAGTCCAAGGTTCAACAGGGGAGCAGCGGATCAGTGCTCCCAGGAATCAGTTCTGGAAGGGCAGGACCTAGCAGCAGGAGGATTCCTCAGGAGTTGGTGACCCAGCTTGACCTCGGAGGAGTCACCCCAACGCCCTCAGCGTTCCAGGTCCACAGGGTCATCGCCATCGACACCTCCCTAAGCCTTGGCAACCAGCCAGCCCAAGCCTGTAACTTCGATCCGACATCTTATGCGGAACTAACATTCGCTTTCTTGGCGGGAACTCGAGCAAAACTTGGACGGAGTGGCTACCGGATCAGTTGTGACTGCAGCGCCATTGTTCGCGGACCCAGTACACCACGATGCTGGGGCCCTGGCAGGAATGGGGTTCAACCGCGCCGTGGAGCAGCAGCTGCAGGAGCTGAGGAGCATGATCACCAAGATTCCAGGGGTACCCAGGCCACTGGAGAGGGCAGCAGTGGACAGTTACGCTGACTCGCCTTTTGTGGACGGAATCTCACACACTCATGTCCCAAAGGGTTTCAGTCCTCCTACCATGACGCTGTACGATGGGACCTCAGATCCTCAGGACCACGTGAACCAGTACAAGCAGAAGATGATGGTGGTCACCGCCACGGGGGCCCTGAAGGAGGCCTGCATGTGCAAGGGGTTTGGTTCCACACTCACAGGAGCAGCTCTAGAATGGTTTGTCAGCCTCCCAAACCGGTCTATCACCTCGTTCGCTGGGCTGGTCAACGCCTTTGGACAGCCGATTCGCGATGCTTGAGGAAGCACGAGAAGCAAACCGACTGCATCTGCTGGTGCGTAATCGGGAGAAACAACAAGGGAGTTCCTCAACCGCTTTAATAGAGAAAAGGTCTCCATCCCGCGCTGTGATGTCGCAACCGCCATAGAAGCCTTTCGCCAGGGTCTCAGGGAAGACTCAGACCTCTACAGGGACCTGACGAAGTATCCATGCTCAACGTTCGAAGATGCTCAGGCAAAAGCGCTGGCAGCCATCAGGCTCGAGGAAGATGCAGCGACCAGGAAGAGGACCCATAGCAGCCCTCCCAGGAAGATCACTAGCGACCGCGAGCAGAGATCCAGGCCATACCAAAAGCCCACGATCAACAAGGTTTCAGGAGCCATGGGTGGAGGAACCGCCAGGATCTCCGCCAAAGGTAGCGAGTACAAATTTACTACCGGTATTGATGGGGTGCTCAAACACTTGCAGGTCTTGGAGATAGAGTCGGATGGCGCGAAGGAGCCCGACCAGCGGGGACACGGCGGGAAAGACCACGGCGGGAGGTGTGAGTTCCACGGCGACATCGGCCCGCAACACCGAGGCTGCGTAGCTCGAGGAGGAGGCTGAAGTACCTCCGGGGCGGGGGCACCTTGACCCCATCACGCCAAGAGGTCGAGGTCGGCAAGGTGGGATCGGCAGATCGAGTCACGCCTCGCGCCGGGTGTATACAAAAATCGTGAGCGTAATAACGGGAGGTCGGTGTGTGGGTCCTACTCGGCTGACTAAGGCGGGCCAGGGAGTAGCGAGGAAAAGCGGCATCCTCGGCCAGGTGGCCCACCACAACCTACCGGCCGTTACGTTCGGCGAGCAGGGCAGAGGGCACCCCGAGGAGCACCACGACGCACTAATCATCACCTTGTCCATAGGCAGCGCTTGGTAAAGAGGATCCTGGTGGATCTGGAGCTCGATCAACTTGCTCATGTTGCGCTCATTTGAAGGACATGGGCTTGATGAGAAAGACCTGGTGAAGAAGCGAGTCCCTTTGGTCGGCCGGGGAAACAAGACATTCCTAGGAGAGATCACAATCCCAACCTTTGCGGGGTATCAACAAGCGGTAAAGTATTTGGTTATTGATTGTCGATCGTCTTACAATGTAATTCTTGGCGGGCCTTGGATCCACGAGATGAGGCGGTACCCTCAGCGATACCATCAATGCGTCAAATTCCCAACACCCTGGGAGTGCAAGAAATTCGTGGAGATCGGGAGGCTGCGAAGGATTGCTACAAGGATGCTCTGAAACCAAGCTGCGGTGCCCCACGAGGCATAGCAATTCTGAGCGGCGAGGAGATGTACCAGAGCAGCGGCGTGGATCTGGATCAGGTGAACCTTGGCGCACCCGTAACGCCATCTGATAGGGTCGGATTGCGGTGAAATCCGAACTAAACTTGTCAATTTGCTTAAAACTAATATGGATTGCCGCTGGTCCCATGATGACATGGTAGGGATAGACCGAGTGTCATAACGCACCACTCAACGTGGATCCGGCTACACCCGGCCCAGAGAGAAGGCGCAAGTATGCTCGAGGCGCCACGGATAATCAATCGGGAGGTGGAAAACCTGCTGAATCAGGAAAATCGAGGAAGTAAACTACCTGAGTGGCTCTCAAGCGTGGTGGTGGTCTTAGAAGAAGAATGGGAAATGGAGGGTGTGCATAGACTTCACGGACTTGAACAAGGCTTGTCCCAAGGATCCATTCCCTTTGCCCCACATAGACGCGATGGTAGACGCGACTGCTGGCCACGAAATGTTAACATTCCTGGACGCTTGGAGTGGGTACAACCAAATCAGGATGCACCCAAAGGATCAAGAAAAGACGGCCTTCAGAACTGAGAGAGGTATATATTGCTATAATGTTATGCCCTTCGGTTTGAAAAATGCAGGGTCCACCTATCAAAGGCTGGTGAACATGATGTTCAAGGACTTAATTGGGAAAACAATGGAAGTATACATAGACGACATGGTGGTCAAGTCCCTGAAAGCAGAACAAAGACGCCGAGGACTGGCGAGACCTTTGGAACCACGAGGAAGTACGGATGAAGCTCAACCAGAAATGCACCTTCTGAGTCTCCTCGGGAAATTCTAGGATACATAGTAGCGCAAAGGGGAATAGAAGCGATGTGGAACAAATTAGGGCCTTGCTCCAGCAGGAGTCTCCAAAGCAGCCAAAGGACGTACAGAAGCTAACGGGAAGGGTGGCAGCTCTCAGCAGGTTCATATCTCGTTCCTCAGAAAAGGTGCAAACTGTTCTATGACCTGCTGAGGAAGAGCCAAATTTGAGTGGACCCCAGACCACGAGGCAGCCTTCCAGGAGCTAAAAAAGTACCTAGCAGCACCACCGCTCCTCATGAAAGCCAGGACACGAGGAGCCAGTACTTGTACTGCACATGCATGTGAGGTGGCCGTGAGTGCCGTCTTTGGTCGAGGAGCATGAAGGGCCCGGCCGGTAGATTTACTACGTGAGCAAGTCTCTGCGCCAGAGACCAGGTACTTGAACTCGAAAAACTTGTCCTTGCGTTGAATTCTGACCTCCTATAAGTTGCGTCCTTACTTTGAATCCCATATTATTACCGTGGTCACTAATTTTCCCATCAAGAGTGTCTTGCGAAAGCTGAACTTTCGGGAAGAATGGTGAAGTGGTCGGTGCACCTGAGTGGATATGACCTAGAAATGCGAGCCCAGGAAAGCTATAAAGTCACCAGGCCCTTGCAGATTTCATTTCCGAGTTCACCGCCAAAGAACCGGAGCGCAGGGAGGAGGCCACGAGCTTGGAATCTGAGACGAACAGGATCCTGAAATCGCATGTAGATGGAGCGCCCAACATGAGAAGTCTGAGGAGTTGGTTTGGTGCTACAATCGAAGGAGACTTGATTGTGCAGGCGATGCGATGTGAGTTTCGAGCAACGAACAATGAAGCGGAATCTGAGGCCTTGATACTAGAAATTTGAAATTGGCGAAGGACATGAAGATCCGAAATTTGGAGGTGTTTAGTGATTCACAACTCATCGTGAACCATATGAGCGGCACGTATGTAGCAAGGATTCCAAAATGGTAGCATACCTCAAGGTCGCAAAGAATTGGAAGCGGAGTTCGACTGACATCGGATAACTCAAGTATCCAGGGACCGAGAATGTGGAAGCGACGCCCTAGCCATTGGGGCAACTTTCAAACCAGATCACGATATCCAACGTGCCAATAGTGCACATTTTGAGCCCGCGGTTGGAATTGGTGTCCATCCCTGAGGAGGAAGGATTCTTACGGTCGATCTTTGGGCGTGGCTCGAGGCGGTGGAGTTCAGCGATGCGAGTGCGGCTGACTTGGACCAGGTGGAGGAAGCCGTATGTGGATTGGTTGCGAGGAGGATAAACTACCAGGAAGATGCGGCGAGGCCAGGAGCCTCAGAATGAAAGCATCAAGGTTTGTCCTCATTGATGGGGTCCTCTTCAGGAAGTCGCTCGCAGGGCCCTACTTGCGGTGTTTGGGAGAACAGGAGGCTTCGGCTGTGTTGTATGAAATCCACAGTGGCGACTGCGGAAATCATACTGAGGCGAGCCTAGCCAACAAGCGTTGCGTCGGGGTTATTATTGGCCCACTATGAGAAAGGATGCCGTGGAATACACCAAGAAGTGTGACGCCTGTCAGCGTCATGCGCCGGTGAAACACCAACCTGGGGAGCCTCTCCACCCTATCATCTCCCCCTGGCCCTTCATGAAGTGGGGGATGGATGTTGTGGGACCGCTGCCCAGGGCTCCAGGAAACAGGTTGTACATGCTAGCAATGACGGATTATTTTTCCAAGTGGATCGAAGCTGAGGCGTATGCACAGGTGACTGAGCAGCAGGTAATTTCGTTCATTAAGCGCAACATTATTTGCAGGTTTGGAATTCCTACGGAGATAATATGCGACAACGGGACCCAGTTTATATCCGGGAAAACACAAGGCTTCTGCGGCATATACAACATTACCCTGAGGAAGTCAGCACCCAGGTACCCTCAATCCAATGGGCAAGCAGAATCCAGCAACAAGATAGTGATGGACAACCTCAAGAAGAAGTTGGAGGAGATTGGGGGCAAGTGGGCTGATGAGCTCCCTTTGGTGCTGTGGGCAGACAGGACTACTCCTAAGGTGGCCACGGGCGGACAGATTGACTGGTGTTTGGCGGCCGAGGCGTAATCCCGTCAGAGGTCAAGGTCCCCACGCTAAGATACGGGTGCCAAACGGAAGAGGGAAATCAGACTGCTATGACCAGCGCCCTGGACACGATAGATGAACTCAGGGAAAGCGCTAGGATCAGGTTAGCGTCCTACCAAATGGCGGTTGCCAAAAGCTACTGGCGGAGAGTGCGAATCGAGGACCTGCGGTGGGGATCTGGTCCTCAGGAAGGTTTTCCAGAACACCAAGAACCAGCGAGCAGGGAAGTTCGCCTACAACTGGGAAGGCCCTTACCAGGTCGAGAGTGTTGTAGGAAGAGGAGCTTACAGGCTAATGACCATGGAAGGAGAAATTATCCACAATCCATGAAACATCCTTCATCTCAAAAAATATTACATTTAAAAGGGCGCTCAGGGCCCCAGGGACTTCGAGGCTCCCAGCAGCGTTAAAAGGGCGCTCAGGGCCCCAGGGACTTCAAGGCTCCCAGCAACGCCACCCAGGATCCTTTTGCCCACTTTGATTTTGAAAGCTTTGCCTTAAAAAGCGATTGTTTACTGTAAACTCGTTTCAAACTATTGTAAGCATATATAATTTATGAGAAAGTTTCTTTGAAAAGTTATTTCCTTCGTTGCTTCAAAAAAGTACTTTGCGAGTCTTCTAAAACTATTTCTATCTTTGAAATGTTAGGGCAAAAGAGAGGCCTGCTTGGCCCCTACACTTATCCTCCTTAGAAAGGACTCCGTGCGCGTGGCGATAAGGGATAAACATGACCAGCTTGGACATCTGATTCGGAACCACCGAAGTCACCACTACAAGGCACGGCGTTGGGGATAAACATGACCCCACTTGGACATCAAGACTCCGGGCCGGCACTAAGTCGACTCTAAAAGCATGCATACAAAACAAACGCGCGCGCTACAAACGAACGTAAGTGAAAACATGGTTGGCCACCATGCTTCTTTCGATCACCATAACGCAAGGTCCCACGCAGCGAGGGACCCTGAGCATGTTTGTCAAAGCAAAAAGTTTAATTACAAGCGTCCTCAAAGGCACGCTACCCCAAAATAACAGTTTTAACCAAGTCTTAAACTAAGCAGATTAATTACATAATTGCAGGGATCTATTCTTGTTCCTCAGGCACTACGGTTGAGGAATCCAGGGTAGGAACCTCCTCGGCGATAGTACAGCGCCCCATCTCTGGCAAATGTTCGATGGACCCTCAATGGCGGCGTCCTTCCGGCAAGAAGACTTCCACCCCCGACCAGCTCATCCGCCTCCTCAGCGTGTCCACCTTCCTGATCAGCAGGGTCAGCAGGCGCGGCAGGATCTTCATCGTCAGAGTCCTCAAAACCCACCAGGACACTGAGGTCAGGAGGCTGGGAGAACGCAGCATGGAAATCAGCCTCCTCCTGTTCCAGGTAAAAGGAGGAGGCGCCGTCAGTCTGAACCGCCTTAAGGCACTTATTCTTTGCGTCCCAAGCAGCGTAAACGGCCACCTTCGCAAGGTCTTCTTTAGCGGTGCTCGAAGCCTCAAGCTTGGAAATTTTGCCGCCCAGCTTCAGATATCTGCTCGGCGGCCCGCACTGTTCGCCTCTGGCCGGCTGCAAGCCTCATCCCTCTCCCGCTCAGCGACAACCTTCGACTTATTTGCTTCCTGGAGAGCTGCCAGTGCCTCGTCCCTTTCTTTGGTCAACCACGGACACCTCGGCCTTGACTTATCTCGAGCGGAAGAAGCGGCGTTGGCACTCGAGCCTGAAGAGACTTCGAACTGTGGCGGAAATGCAGCCGTGGAGGGTCTGCAAGCAAGCTCACGTTAAAAAAAAAAAAACAAAAAAAAAAAAAGAAAAAGCGAGGAGTAAAGTAAGGATCGTCGTCAAAGCGGTTCGCAAAGACCCACATAGCAGAGGTAGCTCCTTCGCCTTCCAAGACCTTCTTAGGGCGGGAAGAAGGAGCGAGTTTAGAGCGGACCTGTGGAACCGAAGAGTCAAAACCAAACCAGGGGAAGGTTAATGGAAGGACCTCCTCGGGGATCTCGGTGGGGCTTTGAAGGATCGGCAGCGCGGCTGGGGCCAGGCGATCTTGTAGCGAGAAGCGGAAGGGCACTGGGCTCTTGGCCTCTTTCTTCAGTCGGTGTCTTGGAGCTTGAGGAAGGCTGCATTCTTTCTTTGCTCGCATCGAGAGAGTCGGACACATCGAGGCGGCAGATCCTGGGGACAGAACGAAGTTCAGGAACAACCAAGCCACGACGAAAATAGCAAAGGAGGTCGGGGACTTACCAGATGCCATGTTAGGGTTAGGAGCCGGGTGAGGAACGGCAGTAGAAGTTGAGGGAAAGTCCGGCGGCGGGGATCGACCACAAGTTCTTGAGGGCCTCATTTGGAAGGAGGGACGCCGTAGAGATTCTTGAGCCTGCAAGGGAAGACGGTTAAAGAGGGTAAGCAAAAGGAAAACACCACAAGCACGGCGGAAAACGGCCAGGTACCTTTGGATTCACCCCACTTTTCTAACAGGTACTCTGGGCGGGGATTCATGGAGTCGACCCTCAGGAAGGCGAAGCGACGGAAGCAACCGCCGCCATCGCTCGCCATCGGGTATCAATGAAGGCGTTGGGCCCATCCAACGCCCTCATCGTCACGTGGCCGTAACCGAGGGGCCTACAAGAGTATAAGCCCGCCAAATCCGCTAACCCAACCTGGACGCCAACGCGCTCGCTCACCACGCATACGGAGTACAAGACCCTCCAGGCTTGGGCAGCGATTTGACCGGGCGCCAGGGAAAACCATAAGAGGAAAGCTTGGATGAGGGGAGGAAAAGGAAACTTCATCCCCATGGTGAAGGGGTACTCGTAGAGGGAGATCCATCCAGGACGGACCGCGTCGGCGCGCTCGCCGGAAGCAGGGGCGTGAAGGACCACGTCCTCACTCAGACCCGCCAGCAATCTGAAGGCAGGAAGCTCGTCCTCCGAAATTTCGGAGTCGCAGGAGTGCTTGTCGTCCAAAATACCCGCAGAGGGGAAGGCAACAAGTGGAACTGGACGTGTTTGGGAACGGGTAGCCATGGGGAGACGAAAGAAAATAGGCAAAAGTAAGTGGAGATGGGAGATTACCTGGGAAGCGAAAGGCAAGGAAGAGGGGGCGATTTGAAGGAAGAGGGAGTTGAGAGGAGGCGGGGAGAGTGAAAAGAAAGGTTGGAAGGTGAGGAGTGAGGGGATATTTATAAGGAAAGATGAATGAAGGAAGTTGGAAAGTGGGAACAATTAATGTGACAAGACCCTTCAAGTCACGTCGTCACATGGAGGGAAAATTCCGCCAAAATACATCTTTGGTTGGCAAGGAAATTTTGGGGGCAAATGTTGGGCCTAAAATTCACAAGCCCAGATTCGGCCCGGAAAGTAGCTTCAGCGAAAGTCGGCTCAGGACCCTGGGCAGGACCCTGGTCAGGACCCTGGGAAGGACCCTGGGCAGTCAGGACCCTCAGGAGACCCACCAACGGAACTATGCAAAGTCAAAACGGATAATTAAGGCAGGCGCGAGAATGGGGGAGGCGTTACATAGAAGGAGCGAATCAAGGCAAATGAATAGGGGAGAGTAACGGCTAGGAGAAGGGAGGAAAATCAGGAGGACTACAACTATAAAAGAGAAGCTAGGGTTCAAGGAGAAGGCATTCAACATTCTACCATTATCCTACAGCAAACAAAGCATTCCATTGACATTTCTCAGCAAACACTTTACATTTTTTGCATTCCTTGTACTAAATAACGTGCCCTCGCACCTAAGTCTTGTAATCCTCCTTTGAATAGTGGATAGTTGGTGGGACAAGAGCCTCCCCCCGCGGTCGTTTCCCACATCGGGTTTTCCGCGTAACCAAAAAACTCTCGTGTCACGTTTGTTATTTTCGTTGCACTTCTTTACGTTTCCCTTCGCAATTCATAGTTTGGTATACATTTAGGTCGCTTTAACCCCAATCACATTAAATCAATACTTGGTAAATTTTTTGCCGAAACAATAATAATAATAATAATAATAATAATAATAATAATAATAATAATAATAATAATAATAATAATAATAATAATAATAATAATAATAATAATAATAATAATAATAATAATAATAATAATACCTTATGATATTAAAGATAATATCTTATCAGAATAATATCTTTTGAAGGTCCAACTGGTAATTCTACTACGATTATTTGGTTGTCTCATCATACAAAACACTCCTAATATTAATATGTTTGGTGATTATAAAAAGACAACAAAAATACTTTCGGCAATATGATAATAAAATAAAAAAGAGGATAAATCAGAAGGGCCAATAAAATTTGAGAAAATAGAGCATTAGTTTTGGAAATATGTAAGGCAAAGGTATCTAGAATCTTTTACCAAAACAAGATTTAAATGAGAATTATTCAAGGATTTGGGCAGAGTTAAAAAAATATTTGGAGAAATAATATTCGTGAAGCCTTAGTATTAAAATCGGTTTCTTACACATTTGTGACAAAAGTAAAATGATTAACTTGGGAACCCTTAGACTCTCTGCGGTTGTTTGGGTTGAATCTGATAATGAGTGAGCTTTCCTCATACTCGATGTTTCTTCGGCAACTTAGGATTGAGTCAAGCATGGCCTGACATGAGATTAGACCCCTAGTATTGCTAGTGGTAATTTAATGACTCCCCTATTCGTTATATAACTTTACTTTCACCCTCAGTGATCTGTTCACGGGCCCATATGCGGTAATTGGAAAATGACCATCCCACTCGGGGATTTATCGTAGTGTAATAGTCGCACCAATAGGATGATGTATGCATACAAAATGACAAGGGACTAATCCTTCTTATTACCTACTACTTGATATCTTTAACTTGTCTGACTTGTCCGTTGACTGTTTCCGGCCTATTCCGCTACTGCGCGTAACGTCTTAGTTATGGGCTTAACGCATGTTTCTACCCTTAGGGCATCTCCAATAGTGAGCTATACAATTTTGTAACTTTAGTTTACAACTCAACATTTTAAGCAATTTGGCTTTATAGCTACAAACTCATCCAATGGTAAGCTATAAAACTTTATAGCTTGTGTAGTATCACAAATCTAAAAATAAGTAGTTTTACGTAAATATAAAAGATGAATTTTCTAATTTTTACTTGATTACGGAGTATTTATTTAGGTAATTGATCAACTGTACCCGACTTTTTCTCAGTTGTACCCTTTTTTGTCATAATTTTTCCAACCTTTGCCCTTGTTAACCAAAAAATTCTCTCTTTTTTCACATCCAATACATTCACCCTAAAAACAACCTAAAATCATCAATAATCAACCAATTACCTCTTTAATTCGTTCAATATATTGATTATGGACAATAATGATGACAAATTTCAAGTAATTAGTATTTTTTTTTAGTTTTTTTTTCCATTAATTAGTCTAATTAATTTATTGATTTTTATTTAGGGTTTTTTGGGGGTGTTTGATGGTGGTAGTCAATTAGTCATGGTGGTGTGGGACGGTTGTTGCGGGGACGGCCGGTGGTTCATGGTTGTTGGGATGGTGGGGCGGCGGTGCTGTGGTGGTGGTTGTGGGCCGTCGGCTAGGGTGGGTCTTGGTCGTAGGTGTGGGTTTCGGGTCTTGTTGGGTGGTCTTGGGTGGGATGGTGGGCGGAGGTGGCGGTAGTGGGAGGCGGCCGACCGCCGTCTTCTTTGGGTCAGTCTTGGTCGTGGAGTGCAGGCCGGTCCGGCTGGTGGGGCTGTTGGGTGGTGGTCTTAGGGTGGTTGTTCACCTTTTTTTTTTTTTTTTTTTTTTTTAATTTTAATTTTACTATTATTATTATTATTATTATTATTATTATTATTATTATTATTATTATTATTATTATTATTATTATTATTATTATTATTATTATTATTATTATTATTATTATTATTATTATTATTATTATTGTTTTGGCAAAAAATTTACCAAGGTTTGATTTAATGTGATTGGGGTTAAAGCGACCTTATTGTATACCAAACTAGGGATTGTAAACGAAAGCTTAAAGAAAAGAAACGATGAGAATGAAATGAGACACGAAGGTTTTTTGGTTACGCGGAAAACCCGATGTGGGAAACGATCGCGGGGGGAAGCTCTTGTTCCACCAACTATCCACTATTCAGAGAAGGATTACAAGATTTAGGTGCTAAGGCACGTCGTTTTGTACAATGTTTGCTGAACAATGCTAAGAGTTTGCTGTAAAATAATGTCTAGAGTGCTTAGTTTGCTGTGGATTGCTGAGTGAAGTTGAAGAATGTAGAATGATCCTCCCTTGAACCCTAGTTGGCCTTTTATACTTGTAATCTCGCTGGCTTTGCTCCTATCTTTCCTCCTCCCATGACCGTTGTGACTCCTTCTGAATAGGCTTGACTCGCCCTTCTTGCTAAACTGCCTCCCTGTGGATACCCATATCCGTACCCTCCCACACAAAACCTTGTGATGTATCACGGACTTTTATTACGCATGCTTTAACGTTGACTTAAACGGTTCTAACTAATGTCGAATTCATTTTGAGTCGTTTGAAATGTTAAAATGATTTAGGTCGCTTTACATCGCTTTAAATAAACGTTCATTTTGTCCATTTGGAGTCTAGCTAGGTCCTTGTCCTGCTTCATTTGGCATGAGCTTTGCATTTACACTACAATTAGCCCTTTTACATTAACAAGGTCTAATTCAGCATTCCTAAATCCCTAAATTTAGGCCCGGTGGCTAGATCTTCCCTTTAGCCTCCTCTTACACAAAATACAACCTCACGTCTTACCTTATTTCACAAAATCTATGCAAATACACCCTTTTCATTTTTCCGGGTCTCTGCCCAAACCGAGCCCAAACCCAGCCTTTGGCCCGCACTCCAAAGCCCTGAACATCAAAGTATCTCAGAAATATCCTAGCCTTTTCCTTGACGTGCAAGTAAGGATGATACTAAATCTTTTCGAGATATAATCAAACCGGAACTAGGAAACTACGCAAAAAAACACACCTTCAAACCGCATAGCCTTATGCGGTTTGGGGTGGCAACCGCATAAGCCTATGCGGTTTGCCTGGGCAACCGCATAAGCCTATGCGGTTTCCTGGCTTGTTTTATCCCCGGATTTCCTAATTTCTCCGAGGTTTTTAGTATATATACACCCCTATACCCGACCTCGAAAGACATCAATTTCTCTTCAGAAAACACAATTTACACCCAGCTTTCATAGCAAACACACTACAAAACTCTCTCAAAGCCTCAAGCACTCAAATCCTTGAGTTCAACACACCATCCCGTGTTGAATTCATCCTCCTTTTAAGTTCAAGAAGCGAAGCTCTGCCCAGATCTGAAGCGTCAGGACAAGGTAGGTACCGATCCACTTGGATCAAAGCTTTTTCTTATTTTCTTTGGACTAACAAAGGGGACTACACTCTAGCGCCCCCCCTCCGGCTTTGGCACCCAGCGCGCTTGCACTCCAAGTGTTCTATTTACTTCGGGTACACTCCATATCCGATGACACGCCAAAGTCGCATAAGCAACCGACCCTTATAAAATAAACCAATGGACAATTGAACTTTATTTTATTTGCATGCATCTTGCACCTTCTTATTTTGCATTAAAATCAACTTAACAATGAATTCGACCTTTAACTGAACCGTTTTCGTTAACAAGTTAAACATGCTAAACTGAGGGTTTTAATCAATCTTTTTGCATCTGCATCTGCATTCTTTTACAACTTTATCGCACTTGTACGTAGCAATGACATTAGCTCAATTATCATCTTACATGGATTGTTCTAGGTCAGTAGAGGCTATTTTTACATAGGCTTTTCTAAAAGGTTTTCATAAATCATTAATTGAATTAACTCTTTTTCTAAAGTACCCTCACCCCGAATCCAATCTGGTTTCACAAGCCTTAGATCTAGGGGTGTCGGCGTGCTCCAAAATCTAGGACATGTCTTTAGGCTTAGGACATGATAGCAGGTTCCTAATTTCCGCGATAATTAGGTGGCGACTCCAAAACAGTTTTAAAGGTTTTTGTAAATTAGTCTTTTTAACTTAATCCGCCCTTAAGCAAGGCGAGGTTGGGTCCCGTCCGATCCGGGTTCCGGTTTGGCGACTCATTGGGAGATTTTATTTTTAAAACTTAAAACTAGCTTTTTCTTTTTAAAAATAAAGAGGTGAAACTTGAAAGCCTTGAACAATCCAAGTATACATAATTAAGCTATGCACATTCGTTTAGATTCCATTCCTTTTGGAATCTAGGCACCCTTTGCACCCTCGAGAGGTGGTTCCCACATGCAGGCTTGTCCACTCGATAAAGCACATGCCGGACTAGCTTTCCTCTCGCCCCTCCACGGCTTGCCGTAAACGGCTATCTCGATCGCTTCAAAGGTGCTCCCTTCAGAAAACCTATCGCCCAGGCGCAAGGAAATGAAGGGGTTAAGTATCTGCCAAAGCGTACTCGAGGTAGTTGGAGGTGTACCCGACTGACTCATTTTTCACCCTTTTTGAGTCATACGTACAAGTTCGAGGCTATGCACTCCATGGTCTTTTTCAAAACGAGCATTTGCATTCATATCTTCGAAAACTCGCTTAAACGCTTCAAAGATGAATGAACCTAACATCTAACAAACTAACGCTTTTCAAACAAAACTATCGCGAATTTTTGAAACAAGCTTTCTCAAAATTCTCTTTTTTCACTAACAAGCAAAAACCCGAGCAAGGATTAAAACCCGAGCTCGTGGACTTTAGTCTTCTAGGTCATACGGCCTAGACTTCACTTTTAACATCCTCGACTCGATTTGTTAACCACTCTCGAGTCGAATCCTTTCTCTTTTACACATCCGAACTCGAGCTCACCTCGGCAAATTACCGATATCAGTTCGACGGGTGCAAAGCAAAACACTTTAACATCGAGGCGAGATGTGCGCACACATCCTCGTCTCCAAAGCTTCCTTTAGCTAAAACCTTTTCGAAAATCTCCTCTTTTCAAAACATAAAAGGTCTTTCTAAACAAAGAAATGAGCTAAAATGAATGCTTAAAAATGAATGTGAGTCTAGTGGGTCGAGTCGTGTCCCTAACATACGAAGTGAAATGCAGGCCTCAGCTGGATACTCGACGCACTAAACAACGTGTAATAATCCCTTACAAGAAACGAACCTACACCCGCAAAATGGCCGGCAACAACGAAGAAGTCAACGCACTCCGTGACCAAGTTGCAATGCTGATCGCTGACCTTGAGGGCCTTTTGACCCACCATACAGTCGAGGTGGAACGTATGGAACTCAAGATTAAGGAGGAAGCCGATAGGCATGCTAAGAAACTCCAAGCTATGGAGGAGAGGCTCTATGTCTCGAGCACTTACTCTATCCACAAGGAGAATGAGAACGTACCTACTAGCATTAAGGACGAGCTCCCAAACAAGCTCGCCCTTAGTGACCTTCCTATCTTTCAAGGACATGAGAGCCCGATCATTCACATCCGAGCTTTCAAATCCCAAATGGCCATCAAGGGGGTCGATTCCAAGCATTGGCTCACTCTCTTCCCGCACTCCCTTGCGGCAGTGCCGAAGACATGGTTCTACTCACTCGACCCACAGCGGGTCCCTACCTTCGAAGAACTCACAGTCGAGTTCGACCGACAGTATCGAGACAATGAAGACACTCAAGTCTCAATTCGTACCCTAAAAGTCCTATCTCAAAAGGATAATGAAGGCTTCACCGACTATCTCACTCGTTGGAAGAAGTTAAGCGCTCAAATCCCCAACCGTCCCCGCGAGGACGAGCTCGTACCAAAGTTCATAAATAACCTGCGACCCGTGTATCAATTCTACATGAGGTACAGCAACATTCAGAACTTCAAAGAACTAAGGTCGGCACTCAAATCGAAGATGACCTTAGGACTGGCACCATGGCTAAATACACCGGCCATGCTTATCAAGGGAGCTCCTCTAAGTCTTCCCGCGCGGTTAAGAACGACGAAAATCGCACCGTCGGTAACCTCGACGATGACACCCTCGACGCCTTTACAACTACCTTCTCGCCGCCTCCCAAGGCCAAGCGAAGCTTCGACCCTCTCTTTATGTCTTACTCCAAGGCATTTCAAAGGTTGGTCGAGAAAAACTACCTACAACCGATTGGGCCTACTAGCGAGCCGGCTGAAGACAAGAAGCCTAAATCTTGGAACCCCAATGCCTTCTGTGCATACCACCGAGGCAAGGGGCATGACACCGAGAACTGCTTTAGGCTCAAGAACGCTATCCAAGATCTCATTGATCAAGGAAAGCTTAGCAAACCATCTCAACCCACCAAGCCTTCAAACAACGAAAACCCGCTTGGAAACCATGCAATCTTCGTGGGGTCAATCCCTATACTAGACTGCTCTTACCTCATCACACCCTCTGATGACCAAATCAATGCGGTTTGGTCTAGTTATAACGAAGACGCATTTAATAATCGGCTACCCAATCGGCGAGGTGATAAGCCACATCAATCAACTCGCAAAAGACATCAATCACCTAAAAGCTTTGCATCGAACCGCAGTCGAACGTTTGGAACGACGCATCGAGAAAGAACTAGCTAACCCAGCCTCTCTTGATGCCCTCGAAGCTCTTCACCAAAAGGATAACGAAGGCTTCGTCAAACATCTCATCCGATGGAGGAAACTACTCGCCCGAGTGCCGGATCACCCACACGAGGACGAGCTCATGCACACCTTCCTTTTCAGTCTACGACCTGCCTGGCGATATTACTTCCACTTCTGCAATGCTCGTAACTTTGAACATCTCGTCGAAATCGGCACTCACATCGAGCAGGATCTCACGTCTAGCTACGAGGATCCCGCTTATCAAGAACATGCTCACAGTCACAAAAGCCGAAACAAACTCAACTCGAACCACTCAACAAGGGATTTTGACAAACTCTACATGCCCTATGCCGTGGCACTACAAAAACTGGTCGAAAAGGACTACCTTCAACCGGTCGGACCTATCAACGAACCACCCATGAAAAAGAAATCGAAATCATGGAACCCCAACGCCTTCTGTGCATACCATCGGGGCATGGGGCATAGCACTGACAGCTGTCTTAAACTCAAACATGCCATCCAAGATCTCATCGATCAAGGAAGAATCAAGAAACCTCGAAGGAAAACCACACTTTCCTCAGGCAACGACGCAATCTACATCACAACTCAAGCAACTCAAGCAGCTCAAGCAGCTCCAACGGCACAGAAGACGACGAAGAAGAAGAAGAGATTCTTTTAGCTTCTAATGCTCTTAGTGTCGGGTCATCTGTCGACCCATCTATCCTAGACTCTAGCTTTAGTTTAGATTTCCTTTTTACGGAGGCTAGCTCCAAGCAATTTTCCGATTTGTCGAAAAATTCTCTTCAAAATAATGAAATGAATAAATTTGCTTACGCCTTGTCTCAAGCTAAAACAAACAACAAAATACAAACAAACAAAAATCAACAAGCAATAAACAAAACGCAAAATACAAAAGACACTAACTCATGCGATGAAAATGAACAAACAAATGAATCATTAAACAAATACATTGCAAACATTGTTCACCCAAAAACACAAGACCCAATCATCGAGGAAACCATAACCATAAACGTGGGAACCCCCGAAGAGCCAAGAGAACTACAACTAGGTGCCTCACTAGATTTAACGCGAGCGCCCAATTCACACAACTTCTGAGCGAATTCAAGGACGTATTCGCTTGGTCGTACAAAGATATGCCCGGAATCGAACGAAGCATAGCCGAGCACCGCATCCCCATTAAACCCGGTTACAAACCCATCAAGCAAAAGCTAAGGAGACTACGCCCCGAATGGTCCCTTATGGTTAAGGAAGAAATCGAAAAACAACTGCAAGCCGGTTTCATCCAAGTCATCGAGTATCCTGAATGGGTCTCAAACATGGTCCCAGTCTTGAAAAAGAATGGCAAGATTCGGGTATGCGTTGACTTTAGCGACTTGAACAAAGCTAGTCCCAAAGATGACTTTCCATTACCCCATGTAGACGTCCTAGTCGACAACACCGCCGATCACGCCCTCCTATCCTTCATGGACGGCTACGCAGGCTATAATCAAATCAAAATGTCCTGCGAAGACATGGCAAAAACAGCCTTCATTACACCGTGGGGGACATACTGCTACACAGTCATGCCCTTCGGCCTAATCAATGCCGGCTCTACATACCAACGCACCGCTACAACCCTTTTACACGACATGATGCACAAAGAAGTCGAAGTCTACGTCGACGATATGATCGTGAAGTCAAAGGAGAGAAGTGGTCATATAACCAACCTCCGCAAGTTCTTCACTCGCCTACGACAATACAAAATGCGCCTCAACCCCCAAAAATGTATATTTGGAGTAAAGTCCGGTAAACTACTAGGACACGTAGTGAGCCAAAGAGGCATCGAGGTTGACCCCTCGAAAGTCAAAGCAATTCTAGAAATGCAACCCCCGAAGAACCTCGACGAAATTCGAAGTTTCTTGGGCCAAATCCAATATATCTCGCGCTTCATCAGCAAACTCACCATGATATGTGAACCAGTTTTCAAGAAACTCAAGAAAACCGACCACGTTGAATGGGACGAAGAATGTCAAAAGGCATTTGACAAGGTCAAAGAATTACTAACCAACCCGCCAGTTCTACGACCACCCCAAAAGGATGTGCCACTGTCCTTGTACCTCACAACAACCCCTACCGCCATGGGCGCCATGCTCGCTCAAGAGATAAACGGCGAAGAACACGTAATCTACTACATAAGCAAGAAATTTCTCGATTACGAAACTCGATATTCACCCGTCGAGAAGAGCTGTCTAGCATTGGTATGGTCATCCAAAAAACTCTGTCACTACATGCTAGCACACCAGACGAAGGTCTACTCAAAGATGGACCCCGTAAAATACCTTTTCGAGAAACCTGTGCTTAACGGACGAATGGCCAGATGGACATTGCTCTAGCAGTCGACCTTAAGTACGTACCCCTCAAAGCAATCAAGGGACGAGCAGTCTCTGATTTCCTAGCCGAAAATGCAATCAACGAAGAGCCAATCATCGACACGACATCCCTTCCAGACGATGGGATTTACAATATCAACCAAGAACAATGGGAGTTATACTTCGACGGCTCCTCCAACTATCGAGGATGTGGAGTAGGAATACTTCTCATATCCCCGAATGGCGAACACACCCCCTTATCCATCAAACTGGATTTTGACGTAACAAACAACGCCGAGAATCACGGCGTGCTTGCACGGCCTCCAAGCAGCGCTTGTACTCAACGCCCGCAATATAAGAGTCTTTGGGGACTCCTCCCTCATAATCAACCAAGTATCCGGAGCATGGAAGATACTTAATGAAAACCTAGCACTATACCAAAACAAAATACAAGAGCTCATAAACGAATTCTATCACGTGGAATTCATACACCTCCCTCGCGAAGAAAATCAATTTGCCGACGCGTTATCTAAGCTCGCGTCACTAATCAACATACCCCCGGGGATGGAAACGCTACCCATCGTCGTGGAACGACGGAACGAACCCGCCTACATCTGTGACATTGAAACCGAGGAAGAACAAACCGATCCTTGGTACCAAGCAATCATCAACTACAAAACAAACGGTGAATACCCACCAAACATTGACAAACGAGCCAAGCAAGCCCTACGCCTATTATCATCACAATTCCTAATGGAAATGGGCAAACTACTCAAAAAGACGCCTCAAGGCACACTACTCTTGTGCGTCGACCACAAAAAAGGACACGAAATCATGTCCCAAGTACATGATGGCGAGTGCGGACCACACATGAACGCACGAGCCATGTGCAAACAAATCATAAGGCTAGGATGGTACTGGACCACCATGGAAGCCGATTGCGCAAAATATGTCAAACATTGCCATAATTGCCAAATTTTTGCAAACATACAACACATACCCCCTTCACCACTATACAGTTTAACGTCGCCATGGCCTTTCTCAACCTGGGGAATTGACGTCATCGGCAAAGTTCAACCCGTAGGAGCAGGAGGACACTGCTTCATCCTCGTGGCCATCGACTATTTCACCAAATGGGTCGAAGCCGCATCATACCGCACGCTAGGCACAAAAGAAGTTGCGAAATTCATACAAAACAACATCATTTGTCGCTACGGCATACCCCACGAGTTTATCAGCGACCAAGGCACACACTTCCAAGGAGAAGTCGAACCGCTCCTCCTTAAATACAAGATACAACGACATAAATCATCACCCTATCGACCACAAACTAACGGCTGGCCGAGGCAAAGAACAAACCGTCGTTTCAATCCTCAAAAGATGATCGACACCGCCACGATCGCCCAACAAAATCCCATTTGCATTATGGGGATATCGCACCACTATCCGCACACCCACGGGCATGACACTTACTTCTTAACCTACGGGATGGAAGCCGCCCAACCCGTAGAAATCGAAATGCAATCCCTTCAATTCTTATGGGCGAGGACATTCCTGAAGTCGAATGGGCACGCCGAACGATACGAGCAACTCATCCTTTTAGGCGAAAGGCGGTTACATTCACTAAATGCGGTCAGAATGTACCAATCTCGCCATAACGCGCCTACAACAAGCGGGTCAAGCCACGAAATATCAAAGTGGGTGACTTAGTACTCAAATCGGTCAGAGCACCATTACGGTCGACCCAAGAGGAAAATTCAAACCCAATTGGGCGGACCGCATTTGGTCAAGGAAATCCTCCTGGAGGGGCCGTGAAGCTAATCGACCTTGACGGCCAGGGACTTGGGTGCCAACAAATCTTGATCAACTCAAGAAATACTACCCCTAAACCACAAACAAATTTGCAATGTATTTCAAAAAAAACTCACTCTTGCATGCGTGAACTACGCTCGGTTTGATTCCACGCCTTTGTGGATACGAGGCGACTTTGCAAGAGCTCAACCGAATCACACGAACTACGCGGTTTGATTAGTGAAACGCGGATACGTAGGCAGCTTGTCAAAAGCACAACCGAACTTCCTAGCACGCAAGCCTAAAGCTTAAAAAGGTCAAGGGCGATGCACTCACAAAAAGACACGCTCAAAGCTTAAACAGGTCGAGAGCACAGTTAACACAAAATAAAACAAAAGAATCCAAGTCCGAAGCTTAAAAAGGTCAAGGGCTTAAGAACAAACAAATCAAACAAACAAATCCAAAGCTTAAAAAGGTCGAGGATTTTAAGACAGAATACGAATGTTCAAAGCTTAAAAAGGTCGAGAACATTCCAAAGCAAAGCAAAAGAAAGCGACGAGACAAGGCAAAAACAAATTAATTCTATTCTATTACTTTATTTAGAATTTTTCGCAATTTAGAAATGAGCTAGGAACAAGCCTCCTTAGCCCTTTATTCGAATCTAAAACATGTATTTAAATAAAGGAAATTTTCTAAACAAAACAAAGCAAACTACTCAAGTCATCTTCTGACGCTTCGGATTAGCCCCTTCATCTTCAAGAGTCCGATCCGCCACAATTTTCGAACTAAGAACGGGAATAGATCTCTCAAAACCTGGGGGTTCAATCGGATCCTCGTCCTGCTCGACTGGGGGCTCCTCGATCCTTGACCCTAGACGATCTTTAACAGTCACCTTCGGTCCAAGCCTTTCCCGCGCCGGTCTCGAAGTAGAAGCATCCACACTAACAGCACAAAGATCACCATAGTCCCTCCTTTCGCGCACCACCTCATACGCTAAGGAGGGCCTTGGCCCATTCTTTTCCCTCTTCCTCTGATTCTCCCGTTCCTGAGGGTCATTGGAACGATACCATCGCGTGTAGAAGTCCGTAACACGAGTAGACTCTATATGCTCCGGAACAGCCCAAGTAATACGGTCCGACGATCCTCGGATCCAAGCATCAATCATCTGGTTGTTTAGGACAACAACCCCTCCAACCTGAGTATCCTGCTCGGGTATGGTTTGAGCAAGCCCGATTTGCCTCTTCAAGCGAAGAGGATGAATCCACACGCCTCGTTCAAACCCGCACAACATCAACCCACGAGCCGCATCCACAACAGACGGCGCCGTAATCGCCGTAATATGCCACCACGACACGTACCAACGAATGGTGCTCTCCTTCACAAACCCCCGGTAGTAGTTTAGCGACCGCTACCGAGGGTCGGCCCACTCCATCTTTCGCGACGTCGTCGCCGCAGCCTTGAAGACACCACCAAGGGGAAGGGCTTTATACACACTTAGCCTCTCCATGAGCCAAATGTTGAGAATCCTAGCGCAACCCCGGTACGAGCTCAGACGATTAGCAGAACGGTCGTCTAAGCCCAGTATGGTCTCCGCTAGAATCAAGGCAGAAGGATCATATCCCCTTTCCATCTCTTCGACAACACGAGCATACCTCGCGTTTCCGAACACTCCATCTGGCATGGACCCCGCAAAAGCATAACGATGAACCAAACAAAAAGCAAGGGCCCTCCGCCTCGAACGGTCCGAAATACTAGTATCAACCTTATTCATGTATCGTTGACACAAGAGAAGCATGTTCACCTTACCTCCCTCAAACAAGCCTGCAGCATGAGCATTTGTCATCCCAAGGAAGTTTCGCAACGTCCCGTTATAGCAAAGCTCACTCCTCACAACCACAGGAGTAGTCCGTTTCGACCATCCCGCAATGGCCGCAAACTCCTCCATTAAAGGACACACCTCTCCCCCGGGAAACCTAAACACATGCAAGCTAGGATCCCAATAATCTAAGCACGCATCAAGGAAGTCAAGATCGACTTTCATTTGGCGAAAGCCAATGAAAACACCCGCACCATCATCATACACCGCCCTCTTCATTGCCGGACTTAGTGAGGAAGTCCACCTCTTCAAAAGAGCATCAAAATGCTCAACCATTTTCTTGGATACAAAAAAACAAAAAACTTTTATAAATATACCTAATATATTTATGAGAGCAAAAACTTGAAAAGAAAAGAAATGATTGTGAATGAGGATTATAGCACGCACCCCCCATCCTTATATACAAAACATAATACGGGATATGGAAACACAGCGTTATCAGACACGCCGCCAAACCGCATAGCCTTATGCGGTTTGCACCACAAACCGCATAAGCCTATGCGGTTTGACCCCTAAACCGCATAAGGCTATGCGGTTCAAGGGGCTGGTTTTCTCGCAACTTTCCTAATTTCGTTTTTTCTTAAACACTACAATCTACATTCGGCTGCGACATTCTTTTGTTGTTCCCCATGCAGCAACATTACATTTCGCTTCAGCATCCACGATTCCTACCACGAAACAAAACATAACATTTTCCACACTCATGCAAGCTCATTTCGCATTTAAAATGAACTTTTCGCAAACGCATTTTCACAATCTAAAATCAACATCAATGCATCCCATTCGGGAATCATTTCACTTTTCAAACAAGCTTACCAAACAGGTTCACAACGACAATCAAGTTCAAGTTCAAGCTACAACGACATGCACACAAAGGTTCATACAATCTTTATTACACAAATTCACTCAGGATGACGACGACGATACTCGTCAAACTCACGTCGAATTTGAGCCGTCTCAGCCCGGCTCTGACACAACTGAGCAGCCTGCTCAGCCCACGCCATCCTCCACCTGTTGGCTATCCGCCATAACTTCTTATGAGCTTCCTTAGCCACCTGCGATACACAACACATAAACACTTCAAATTTTTCTCCATTTTGCCTTAATTTCACTCAAATTAAGTCAAACTTAGGGGGAAATTTCAAAAACAAAGCACATTCTCTCCATTTTGCCTTAATTTCACTCAAATTAAGCCAAACTTCGGGGGAAATTTCAAAACCAAAGCACATTCTCTCCATTTTGCCTTAATTTCACTCAAATTCAGTCAAACTTCGGGGGGAAATTTCAAACAAAAGCAGTCAACCCCATTTTGCCTTAATTTCACTCAAATTAAGACAAACTCGAGGGGGTAACACAAAAACATGACTCTCACAAGTTTGATCATCGCTATAACTCATACCTCGATCAAACTGGGGGCTCACTCACATATACAAAAACAAAGATACATACCTTCTTCACCTTGCCCGTCCAGCTGTCCATGCCCGCGTCAGTAGTCACTGGCAAGTACGTCGGCAAAGTGAAGGTACGACGGACACCCGACTCGTCATACTCAACGGTGGTAGGAAAGTCGCCAGGCTGCTCCGCCATCTCGGGATCAAACAACTACGAAAAGCACACGTCAGCACACATCAGGGAAATTTTTCGCAAAAATTACCTTACGCACCCTCAAAGAAGCAAGCATACCTCAATCGGCCCACAAGCAAGCCGAGACTGAGCAAACTGGCCATAGTCTTCCCGGAGAGAAGACTCACCGACTCTCCTTCCCCGCATAACGCCATTCGATCTGACCGAAACCCTCGCTCGAAAAGGACTCTCGGCGGGTCCTTAGCACCACCGGAGCCGCCACCTGCTGAAAGACCAAACGCTCTCCAAGATACCAAACCGCCCATCTGGCGTCGCCAAATCTGATTTGGGTCTCCATAATCTGGCAGCGCCCCGATACCTTCCGGAATGCCTGCATACTGGCCCCACGGGAACGGCACGAACTACAAACAAAAACAAAAGCAAACACTCATAAATACAATCATTTTAAGTACACTCTATTTAAAATGGTTCAAGCACAAACCTGATCAAACTGCATCTGGTTCAGAAGCACCCGAACCTCGTCATACGACCAGTCAAAAGCCGCACGGTTGCACGTGCCCAATGCTGCCATGGGATATACCGCGGAATCGACAAGACGTGCGGAGGCAGAAAAGGGAAGTGACTGAAGATCCACGACTGCACATACAAAAACACATTACAAGACAACAAAAACGAATAACAATGCATCTACAACAGAAACAAAATCAATACATACCTCCATCACAAACCCAGGCGAGACTAAGGACAGTCTCGACCCTCGATCCATGACCCGCGGTCTCACTGCGTCCATGCAGAATCGAATACACAGACCCAAGGATGGCGACACCCAGTCCAGTGTCCTGATCGCACCCCAATCTACGAGATGCATCAGGACCGACGTCGCCGCCCTCTCACCCTTATCGCCGAAGTACACGGCGCTAACAAACCACCACAACCACAAACGAGCGTTCTGCTCGTCAGTCCACTCAGAGGGACCTCGCTCGGTCTTCCCCTCAAAGTACTCCAGGATGAAGCTAGTCTTGATCACATAAGGTGGGTTACCCTCGTACTCCACCTCCAAACCACCGCCAATCGCGGCAGTCACCACCTCGTCCTCAATGGACGACGCAAACTCAAAACTCATATCGCGGTCCCCGAACGGAAGCCCCGTCATGACCGCGTACCCTGACAAGGTAATGCCAGCCTCGAAGCCGGGCATGTGAAACGTCGTCGTCGTATCCCAGTACCTGTCAAGGAAGGCCCTGATCAGCATCAGGTTCGCCGTCAACTTCGACCTCGCAATCACCCTCCAGTGCTCAACTAGAGGACCAAAAGCACTGCGCAGCACCCAAGCTTGCGCACCCTCCGGAAGCTTCTTCTCAAAAGCATACATCACGGACGAGACGCCCGAGAAAGTCCTCATCGGACCTTTCCGCCAACCCATCGTAGCCCGATAGGAGACGTGTCTCTCTGGAGCAAGTAGAAGGTCATGGCCATCCCAGCCCTTGGCGAACGCCCTGTTCGCACGTGATTTTCGCGGCCTAGAGCTACTCGCCCTAGGCACAGCCTCCTCGGCCTCCTCCTCAACATCCATCCCAGCCTCTATCTCGTCAACTAAAGCAAGCGCATCCACCTCCTCCTCCTCAGGATCAGGCACAGGGTCACGCCTCGCACGGCCCTGACCCCTACCTCGTGACTGACCACGTCTCGTGGGCAGGTCCCGAGGGTCAGCATCCCTCTCACTACGTGTACGCCTCAAACTACTCGAGCTAGAGGCTCCCTCAGTCCTCGAGCTAGTACTCTTACGAGATCTTAATCTCGTAATACGACCAGAACCCTCTCCTGCAACCAAACACAACCAATACATATAACTATAATGCATGCAAGCATACAACTTGGCATACACATACACAAATACACACAAATAATACGCACATAATACATATACATCCCTCTACACATTACACTATACGCCTTACAGAGCATTTTTAGGCCTAATTCACAATTAAGCCGAAAACCGTTCTCTACACCTCAAAATTACAACTTTATGGTTTCTACGCGCCATAATAATCCCCAACAACAAACCATTACAAGCAATTGCGTTTTGGTCACTCCGATCAAAAACCCCCAATTCGCCTTAATTACTCCGTAAACTACAACTTAAGACGGCGATTTGAAGGCTTTAGCTCGACATTTTCGCAAAACTAACGCTATAGGCATGCTATACACACTATGGGCATCCTACACCGAAGTTTAATTGAAATTCCGGGTCGGAAAATCCGGGTTCGTTTTCGGGCCCGAAACCTAATTTGGACGTTTTTCACACAAAGACGGTCTAAATCACAATTAATTCACACATACACGTTCACATGGCATAATGCAACACAATGACGTCAATTTCAAGCATTCAAACGGCAAATTTCAAGCAAAATTCGGGTTTTCATGCAAAACCCGTCTTTTCAACATTTCAAGGCAAAACTAGCTAATTACAACGACAAATAACGTAAAAGCAAGTCAAAATGGAGCATTACCTGATGCCATAGCAAGACAACGCAAGAAAAATGAGCAAAAACGGTTGAGAAATCGAAAAATGACGTTTTTTAGAGCAAGAAACCGAAAGTGATATAATGAGCAACAAACACGGCCTCACTCGTGTTATATAGCCCCCTACAGCCACTAAGGCAAATCGCATAACCTTATGCAGTTTGCGCCATGAACCGCATAAGGCTATGCGGTTTCTGCCTGTGGTTTTTCTCGGTTTTTCCTCGTTTTACGCCTACTTTTGGATTCCTAATTCATCTTGGCCCTAATGCAACTCCAAGTACGTCCCGTGCTTGGGTCAAGGCGTCACCTACAGTCCACCATACGCGTATATTAAGCATTTAATACACGGTACAGAAGCAGAAGCACGAACGCTCTTCACGAGCATTACATCATTTTCTCCTCAACGGAAGGCAATCATATGCAATTACGACTTCATAGACACCCCTCGGCGAGCCCAAGCACAAGCACTCTCAATATACACCTAACTCCAAGCATTTCACTCTACATGGACACTCCTCGGCGAGCCCAAGCACAAGCACTCTCAATATACACCTAACTCCAAGCATTTCACTCTACATAGACACTCCTCGGCGAGTTCAAGCATTACACGGACGCTCTTTCACGAGACCTACACTAAACACCTACATAAACACCCCTACTCAATTATACACCTCACGCATACCCAAACATCTTACAGGCGCATGCACCCCTGCACCTTAGCCCTTCTTACATTTCAACACATGCAACATGAAGACATTACAAGCAGCAGCCCCAGGCATCCGACGACACCAAGCATATACAACGGCACTACACGACAGTACAACAAGCACGACGAAGACATTCAGCAGGCTGGCAGGCCCTTATAACATGCACGGACCGCCAAGTCCTTAAAATGCGCACGCGTCCGCCCGCATAGCCGGCTCAAGTCCTCGTCTCACCCATGGACACATGCTTCGCTCCGATCAGATCGAGACTGTAATGGTCCGGATATGGTCGTGGAGTTTGACTAGCGCTCTAGTCCGAGCTCAGTCAAACTGGGTGCTCTGTGGATACCCATATCCGTACCCTCCCACACAAAACCCTGTGATGTATCACGGACTTTTATTACGCATGCTTTAACGTTGACTTAAACGGTTCTAACTAATGTCGAATTCATTTTGAGTCGTTTGAAATGTTAAAATGATTTAGGTCGCTTTACATCGCTTTAAATAAACGTTCATTTTGTCCATTTGGAGTCTAGCTAGGTCCTTGTCCTGCTTCATTTGGCATGAGCTTTGCATTTACACTACAATTAGCCCTTTTACATTAACAAGGTCTAATTCAGCATTCCTAAATCCCTAAATTTAGGCCCGGTGGCTAGATCTTCCCTTTAGCCTCCTCTTACACAAAATACAACCTCACGTCTTACCTTATTTCACAAAATCTATGCAAATACACCCTTTTCATTTTTCCGGGTCTCGGGCCCGAAACCGAGCCCAAACCCAGCCTTTGGCCCGCACTCCAAAGCCCTGAACATCAAAGTATCTCAGAAATATCCTAGCCTTTTCCTTGACGTGCAAGTAAGGATGATACTAAATCTTTTCGAGATATAATCAAACCGGAACTAGGAAACTACGCAAAAAAACACACCTTCAAACCGCATAGCCTTATGCGGTTTGGGGTGGCAACCGCATAAGCCTATGCGGTTTGCCTGGGCAACCGCATAAGCCTATGCGGTTTCCAGGCTTGTTTTATCCCCGGATTTCCTAATTTCTCCGAGGTTTTTAGTATATATACACCCCTATACCCGACCTCGAAAGACATCAATTTCTCTTCAGAAAACACAATTTACACCCAGCTTTCATAGCAAACACACTACAAAACTCTCTCAAAGCCTCAAGCACTCAAATCCTTGAGTTCAACACATCATCCCGTGTTGAATTCATCCTCCTTTTAAGTTCAAGAAGCGAAGCTCTGCCCAGATCTGAAGCGTCAGGACAAGGTAGGTACCGATCCACTTGGATCAAAGCTTTTTCTTATTTTCTTTGGACTAACAAAGGGGACTACTCTCTAGCGCCCCCCCTCCGGCTTTGGCACCCAGCGCGCTTGCACTCCAAGTGTTCTATTTACTTCGGGTACACTCCATATCCGATGACACGCCAAAGTCGCATAAGCAACCGACCCTTATAAAATAAACCAATGGACAATTGAACTTTATTTTATTTGCATGCATCTTGCACCTTCTTATTTTGCATTAAAATCAACTTAACAATGAATTCGACCTTTAACTAAACCGTTTTCGTTAACAAGTTAAACATGCTAAACTGAGGGTTTTAATCAATCTTTTTGCATCTGCATCTGCATTCTTTTACAACTTTATCGCACTTGTACGTAGCGATGATATTAGCTCAATTATCATCTTACATGGATTGTTCTAGGTCAGTAGAGGCTATTTTTACATAGGCTTTTCTAAAAGGTTTTCATAAATCATTAATTGAATTAACTCTTTTTCTAAAGTACCTCACTTGAATCCAATCTGGTTTCACAAGCCTTAGATCTAGGGGTGTCGGCGTGCTCCAAAATCTAGGACATGTCTTTAGGCTTAGGACATGATAGCAGGTTCCTAATTTCCGCGATAATTAGGTGGCGACTCCAAAACAGTTTTAAAGGTTTCTGTAAATTAGTCTTTTTAACTTAATCCGCCCTTAAGCAAGACGCCGAGTTGGGTCCCGTCCCGATCCCGGGTTCCACACTCCCCCATTCTCGCAACAACTTTGACTACTCGTTGTAATTTGAAACAGATCCGTTGGTGGGACTCCTGAGGGTCCTGGAGTACTCAGGGCCCTGTGCTCAGGGTCCTGAGCAGGCCTCCGCTGCTGCCGCTGTCCGGGCCAAATCTGGGCTGCGAAATTTGGGCCCAACATTTGCCCCCAAAATTTCCGCCCACTACTTGCATGTGTTTTGGGCGGGAATTTTTCCCTCCAAGCTGCGACGTGACACTAAGGGTCATGTCACATTTATGACTCCACTTCCCAACTTCCCTTATAAAATACCTCATTTTCTTTGCCTCTCAGCCTTTTTCCCTACTTTTTCTGCCTTCCCCTCAACTTCTCTTCTCTCTCAACTCGCCCCACCTTCTTTGCCCCTTGCTCACCAAGTAATTTCCCCATCTTGCTTTTTCCCTTTTCTTTGTGTGTTCCCCATGTCTACTCGTTCCCAAAAACGTTCAGTTTCCCTCTTTTTTTTTTTCTTTTTTTTTGTAACACTCCGCCGTCTGCAGACCCTCCAGTCAGCACTGCAATTTCGCCATAGGTTCGAGTCCCTTCAAGCTACGAGTGCCAACGCGCTTTTCCGCTCAGAGAAGCTGAAGACCGAGGTGGCTGCGCTGACCAAGGAGAGGGACGAGGCGCTGGCTGCGGCTCGGGAGGCGAACAGGCTAAAGGCTGCTGCTGACCAGGACATCTGGAAGCTGGACGCCAAGATTACTAAGCTTGAGGCCTCGGAGCACAAGCTGAAGAAGACCCTTGCGAAGGTGGCTGTCTACGCTGCTTCGGACGCGAAGATCAAGTGTTTCAAGGCGATTCAGGCTGATGGCGCTTCCTCCTTTGATCTGGAGCAAGAAGAAGCCAACTTTCACGATGCGTTCCCTCAGCCTCTTGACCTCAGCGTTCTGGTGGATTTCGTGGATTCTGACGACGAGGAGCCCGCTGCGACTACTGACCTTGCTGAGGAGGAAGGTGACCACGTTGAGGGGGAGGATGAGCATGCGGAGGGTGGAAGTTCTGCTGCTGTGGAGGAGAACGCTGCTGCCGCTGGAGATGGGGGCGCTGACGCCACTGCTGGGGAAGTTCCTACTTTGGATGCTTCAGCTGTGGTGTCTGAAGAGCAAGAATAGCTTTCTGCAACCATGTAGTTAATTAGTTTCAGAACTTTGCTTAGAACTTGTTATTTTGGGGTAGCGTGCCTATCAATGACGCTTGTAATTAAATACTATATTTTGCTAGACAGGTGTGCTCAGGGCCCTTTGTTGCAAGGGACCTTGAGTATGATGATGGAAAATCATGGTGGCCAACCATGCTTTCAGTTACGTTCGTTTGTAGCGCGCGCGTTTGTTTTGTATGCATGCTTTTAGAGTCGACTTAGTGGCGGCCTGGAGTCTTAATGTCCAAGTGGGGTCATGTTTATCCCCGATGCCGCGCCTCGTAGTGGTGACTTGGTGGCCCTGGAATCTGGGATGTCCGGAACGGGGTTACGTTTGTCCCCTGTCGCCACGCGCACGAAGTTCTCTCTGAGGAGGATAATTGTAGGGGCCAACCAGACTTCGCTTTTGCCCTAGTATTTCAAAGGTAGAAACAGTTTTTAGACGATTTGTAAAGTGTTTTGAAGGGACATGGAAAATTGTCAAGTACCTTTCCAAAGACAAATCTTTCTTAAATAACATAGGTTTACAATAGTTTGAAAATGAGTTTACAAAGAAACCAAATGCCTGCTAAATCAGGCGTTTAGAAAATCAGGTGGGGCAAAAGGAACCTGAGTGACGATGCTGGGAGCCTTGAAGTCCCTGGGGCCCTGAGCGCCTTTGAATGATACTGGGAGCCTTGAAGTCCCTGGGGCCCTGAGCGCCCTTAAATATAGTATTTCTTGAGATGGAGAATGTTCCATGGGTTGTGGATGATTTCCCCTTCCAGGGTCATTAGCCCGTAAGCTCCTCTTCCTACGACGCTCTCGACCTGGTAGGGGCCTTCCCAGTTGTAGGCAAACTTTCCTGCTCGCTGGTTCTTTGTACTCTGAAAAACCTTCCTGAGGACCAGATCCCCTACTTGCAGGGTCCTGATTTGCACCCTCCTGCTGTAGCTTTTGGCGACTGCTTGCTTGTAGGATGCTAACCTGATCTTAGCGCTTTCCCTGAGCTCATCCACTGTGTCCAGGGAGCTTGCCATAGCAGCCTGGTTTCATTCTTCTGTTTGGCAGCCATATCTTAGCGTGGGGACCCTGACCTCTGACGGGATTACGGCCTCAGCGCCAAACACCAGGCTGAAGGGTGTCTGGCCAGTGGCCACCTTAGGAGTGGTCCTGTCTGCCCACAGCACCAAAGGGAGCTCATCAGCCCATTTGCCCCCAATCTCCTCCAACTTCTTCTTGAGGTTGTCCATTACTACCTTGTTGCTGGATTCTGCTTGCCCATTGGATTGAGGGTACCTGGGTGCTGACTTCCTCAAGGTGATGTTGTATATGCCACAGAAACCTTGCGTTTTTCGGGATATAAACTGGGTCCCGTTGTCGCATATTATCTCTGAAGGGATTCCAAACCTGCAAATAATGTTACGTTTGATGAACGAAATAACTCTCGCTTTCACCACCTGCGCATAAGCCTCAGCTTCGATCCACTTTGAGAAATAATCCGTCATTGCTAGCATGTATAACTTGTTCCCTGGGGCCCTGGGCAGCGGTCCCACAATATCCATCCCCCACTTCATGAAGGGCCAGGGGGAGATGATAGGGTGCAGAGGCTCCCCAGGCTGGTGCCTTACTGGTGCATGTCGCTGGCAGGCGTCACACTTCTTGGTGTACTCCGCAGCATCCCTCCTCATGGTGGGCCAATAGTAACCCTGTCGCAGCGCCTTATTGGCTAGGCTCCTGCCCCCTATATGATTTCCACAGTCGCCGCTGTGGATTTCATACAACACAGCCGAAGCTTCCTGTTCTCCCAGGCACCGCAGGTAGGGTCTTGCGAGTGACTTCCTGAAGAGGATCCCATCAATGAGTGTAAACCGTGACGCTTTTATTTTTAGGCTCCTGGCCTCCCCTCTATCTTCTGGTAACTTGTCTTCCTGTAACCAATCTATGTATGGCTTCCTCCAATCTGGCCCTAGCTGCGACTGCATCGAAAGTTCCCTCGCCTCGAGCCACGACCAAAGATCGATCCATATGGGAGTCTTCCACCTCCTCAGGAAGGGTCAGTGTAATTCCAATTGCGGGGCTCAGAATGTGTACTATTGGCACGTTGGATATCTGGCCTGGTTTGAAAGTTGCCCCCAGTGAGGCTAGGGCGTCAGCTTCCACGTTCTGGTCCCTGGGGACTTGCGTTATCTGGATGCTGTCGAATTCCGCTACCAACTCCTTTGCTACCTTAAGATATGCCATCATTTTGGAATCCCTTGCTGCGTACGTGTCGTTCATGTGGTTCACGATGAGTTGTGAATCACTGAACACCTCTAAACTTCTTATTTTCATGTCCTTCGCTAATTTCAGCCCTAGTATCACGGCCTCGTACTCTGCTTCATTGTTGGTTGCTCGAAACTCGCATCGCACCGCCTGCACAATCAAGTCCCCTTTCGGGGATTGTAACACCAAACCGACTCCAGTGCCTCTCATGTTGGAGGCTCCTTCCACGTGCAGCTTCCAGGTTCCTGTTCGTCCTGCTGACTCCATGCTCAGGGCCTCCTCCTGTACTCCAGGTTGCTGAGCAGGGCTGAACTCTGAGATGAAATCTGCCAGGGCTTGTGACTTTATAGCTTTCCTGGGCTCGTACTTCAGGTCGTATCCACTCAGGTGTACTGACCATTTCACCATTCTTCCTGAAAGTTCAGGTTTTCGCAAAACATTCTTGATGGGAAAGTTAGTAACCACAATAATAGTATGGGATTCAAAATAAGGGCGTAACTTATAGGAGGCTGTAACCAGTGCAAGGACGAGTTTTTCAAGCTCAGTATACCTGGTCTCTGCTGGGAGCAGAGACTTGCTTACGTAGTAGATTGGCTGCTGGGACCCTTCATGCTCTCTTACCAGCACGGCGCTCACAGCTACCTCTGTCACGGACAAGTACAGGTACAGGGGCTCCTCAGGTCCTGGCTTTGCGAGGAGCGGCGGCGATGCCAGGTACCTCTTTAGCTCCTGGAAGGCTGCTTCGTGATCTGGTGTCCACTCAAATCTTTGGCTTTTCCTCAGCAGGTCATAGAACAGCTTGCACCTCTCTGAGGACCGGGATATGAACCTGCTGAGCGCTGCCACTCTTCCTGTTAGCTTCTGTACGTCTTTGGGCTTCTTTGGAGATTCCAGCTGAAGCAGGGCCCTGATTTGTTCTACACTGGCTTCTATTCCTCTTTGCGTCACAATGTATCCTAAGAACTTTCCTGAGGAGACTCCAAAGGTGCATTTCTGGGGGTTGAGCTTCATCTGGTACTTCCTCAGGGTCTCGAAAGTTTCTGCCAGGTCCTCAGCGTGCTGTTCTGCCTTCAGGGATTTGACCACCATGTCGTCTATGTATACTTCCATTGTTTTCCCAATTAAGTCTTTGAACATCATGCTCACCAGTCTCTGGTAGGTGGACCCTTGAAAGGATTGGTCGCGCTCTCCTAATCAAAAATAAATCCAAACTCAACACTAGAGTAGCTAGGGTAAGTCGGGTCGAAATCCACAGAGAGACGGTCGTAATGTTGGTTATTTTGGATGATTCTAATCTCGGTTCGAGTGTAGGTTGGTAAACTAAAGCTAGAGCGCAAGAAAAGGGTGTAAACTATAAGGAGAAAGGTCTAGGGAATCGGGTTAGGCAATGGGTAAGTCAAGGTCAAGGATGATGATCGGAATGAGTAGGTATCGCACATGCTAAGGATA
This sequence comes from Dianthus caryophyllus, assembly GCA_023091065.1. Taxonomy (NCBI): domain Eukaryota; kingdom Viridiplantae; phylum Streptophyta; class Magnoliopsida; order Caryophyllales; family Caryophyllaceae; genus Dianthus; species Dianthus caryophyllus. The sequence goes on from CM041519.1 coordinate 30,021,471, forward strand.
GCGCTCGGCCTTTCGGTCTTAAGCTCCTCTAGGTCTCGAATGCGGGCTCTCGCAACTTACAAACGAGGGTCCTAATGTTTAGTCTCACGCCTCTCCTAGAACTAGGCTTTCGGTCTTAAGTTCAAGGGTGCTAGATACTCGCTAAAACGTGATCAAGGAATCAACGAGAGCAATCAAGCAAGACATAAACAAAGCAAGCACAAAAACCTAACTCAAATGATCACAAACATCAACCAAAACAATCACCCATGCTTCACCCTTCTCCCTAGATAATAAACTACTCACACATGATAAAATTGATGATCAAAGCAAGGGAGAATAATGAAAACATGATTAAGAACAACAAGAATTGAAATCACAAGCAAAAGGGAGAAGAATTATAATACCAAAATCAGAAAAACCAAAGGAGAAGATGATGAACAAGCCAACAAAAACCAAATAGATGATCAAAACTAGAGCAATCCGAGTCGGGAATTGAAATTACAAAAGATGAAATTATTTAAACCTAAGTTTTCTTGAGAAAGTACTTTGAAATGTTATAAAAATGCTGTAAAAAACTCAGAGCGAAATATGATCAAGAAGGCCTTCAAATAGACGAAACATTTCAAGCCAACGAAGAGTCGGAGCTGTCCCTGGGGTCCGGGACACTCATCCCGACCGGGACAAGGTCCAACCCGACCGGGACAAGCTGGTCCCGTAGTGTTCAGGCTACATCCACTTTTGCTCCTTCTTTGCCTTCACTTGTACTTAGTTTTATTCTTACTTTTTGTCGTCCCAAGGCTAAGGGACGAGGCCTAGTAGTAGGGACGATTCTTAGGATGATTATGTGAACTTCAAATCCCGTCCCAAGGTCCCGAGACACCTTCATTTAGTGAAACGAGGCTCGTACGCAAGCGAAACGCAACGAAACCAACTCGAATCACCTCCAAACTTCACGAAACTTTACGAAACTTCACGAAACCTCTCGACAAGCATCCTAAACTCCAAATATGCGCTTGTACCTGCAAAATGGACACAAAAACGCAGCAGTGCCAAATCGGAGAGAAATAGGATCTGAAACGCAATCAAAAGCACAAGAATCGCAAAGAAACGCAAGCGACAGGGGGCTATAAGTATATATAAATATAAGACACATCAACCCTGCATTTTTCAGACCAAAGGGCATAACATTATAGCAATATATACCTCTCTCCGTCCTGAAAGCCGTCTTCTCTTGGTCCCTGGGATGCATCCTGATCTGGTTATATCCACTCCAGGCGTCCAAGAATGTCAGCATTTCGTGCCCAGCTGTAGCGTCCACCATGGCGTCTATGTGGGGTAAAGGAAATGGATCCTTAGGACAAGCTTTGTTCAGGTCCGTGAAATCTATGCACACTCTCCACTTTCCATTTTTCTTCGGCACCACCACTACGTTTGAGAGCCACTCTGGGTAGTTAACCTCCCTGATTTTCCCGGCGTTCAACAAGTTTTCCACCTCCTGATTGATTATCTGGTGGCGCTCTGGAGCATATTTCCTCCTCCTCTGCTGGAGTGGGGTGTAGCCAGGGTCCACGTTGAGCTGGTGAGTTATGACACTTGGGTCTATTCCTACCATATCTTCATGGGACCAGGCGAAGCAATCCATGTTAGCTTTAAGCAAATTGACAAGTTTAGCTCGGATATCACCTGTGCAGTCAGATCCTATCAGGACCGTGCGTTCTGGGCGCTGCGCGTCGAGGTTTACTTGGTCCAGGTCAGGCTGCTCTGGCTCCTGGTACATTTCCTCGCCGCTTTCGCAGAATCGCTATGCTTCCGGTACTACTTACCGGTTTTAGAGCATCCCTGTAGCAATCCTTCGCAGCCTCCTGATCACCACGGATTTCTTGCACTCCCCAGGGTGTTGGGAACTTGATGCACTGATGGTATGTCGAAGGTACCGCTCTCATCTCGTGGATCCAAGGCCTGCCAAGGATTACGTTGTAAGATGACTGACAATCAATAACCAAATACTTTACCTGTTTGTTGATGCCCCCTGCGAAGGTTGGGATGGTGATCTCTCCCAGAGAGTGCGCTGTTTCGCCGCTGAAGCCAACCAGAGGGACCTGCTTCTTCACCAGGTCCTTCTCACTGAAGCCCATGTCCCTCAACGAATGCAGCATGAGCAGGTTGACTGAGCTTCCGGTATCTACCAGGATCCTCTTCACCAGGCAGTTCCCTATAGACAGGGTAATGATCAGGGCGTCATGATGCTCCTCTGGGGTGCTTTCAGCCTCCTGCTCGTCGAACGTCACGGTTGGTAGGTTGTGATGGGCCACCCTGTTTGAGGACGCTGGTCTTTCTCCCTTGCTGCTCCTGGCTCACCTCTTGGCTGCTGAGTAGCTCAGCCCACACAGCTCCGACCCTCCTGTTATCACGTTCACGATCTTTGTATATGGTGGAGGCGGCGACGGCAGGACCTGACTTGCGGACCCCACTTTGCTGGTCCAGGACCCTCTCGGCAGGATGTGGTCGAGGTGCCCCCTGTCTTGGAGGTACTTCAGCTCCCTCCTTAGTGCTATGCAATCCTCGGTGTTGTGGCCGATGTCGTCGTGGAATGCACACCTCCTGCTCGAGTCTTTCCTGCTGGAGTCTCCGTTGGCAGGGCTCTTTCGTGGCCACCTGTCTCTGTCTCCAAGGTCCTGCAAGTATTTGAGCAGTCCATCAGTATCAGTGGTAAATTTGTACTCACTTACCTTGGGTGGGAGATCCTGGCGGCTCCTCCAGTCCATGGGCCCTGAAACTTTGTTGACTGCGGGCCTCTGGTACGGTTTGGATCTCTCGTTCCTGCGGTCGCTGGTGGCCTTCCTGGAGGGGCTGCTGTGGGTCCTCTTCCTGGACGCTGCGTCTTCCTCGAGCCTGATTGCTGCTAGTGCTTTTGCTTGCGCATCCTCGAACGTCAGGCACGGGTACTTTGTCAGGTCCCTGTAGAGGTCTGAGTCCTCATTGAGCCCTTGGCGAAAGGCTTCTATGGCGGTCGCGACGTCACAGCGCGGGATGGAGATCTTCTCTTTGTTGAAGCGATTGAGGAAGTCCCTTGTTGTTTCTCGGTTTTACGCACCAGTGATGCAGTCATTTGATGCATACCGGGCTTCTGCTTCTTTGGCCGCTAGCGACCAAAGGCGTTGACCAGTCCGGCGAACGAGGAGATGGACCGGTTTGGGAGGCTGACGAACCATTCCAGCGCTGCTCCTGTGAGAGTGGAGCCGAAGCCCTTGCACATGCAAGCCTCCTTCAGGGCCCCTGTAGCTGTAACCACCATCATCTTCTGCTTGTACTGGTTCACATGGTCCTGAGGTTCTGTTGTCCCGTCGTACAGCGTCATGGTTGGAGAGCTGAAGCCCTTCAGAACATGGGTGTGTGAGATGCTGTCCACAAAGGGTGAATCAGCGTAGCTGTCCACTGCTGCTCTCTCCAATGGCCTGGGCACCCCTGGAATCTTGGTAATCATGCTCCTGAGCTCCTGTAGTTGCTGCTCCATGGCGCTGTTGAGTCCTATGCCTGCCAGGACCCTAACGTCATGGTGAACTGGGTCTGCAAACAGCGGTGACGCAGTCACGACTGATCCGGTAGCCACTCCTTCCAGGTTCTGCACTGGGGTTCCTGTCAAGAAAGGGATATTAGTTCCGAACAAGTTGCTGGACGCGAAGTTACCTGGGCTTGGCTGATGGTTGCCAAGGCTCAAGGAAGTGTCGATGGCCATAATTCCAGGGTCCTGGAACGCTAAGGACGCTGGGGCTACTCCTTCTAGGTCCAGTTGGGTCACCAGCTCCTGAGGGATCCTCCTGCTGCTGGGGCCGGTGCTTTTATGACTGGTTCCTGAAGGTGCTGCTCCATTGCCTCCTCGTTGAACCTTGGATTCCAGAGCCTGCAGCCTCCTAGCAGTTTCCTCGCCTCCTCTGCGTACTTGATCCATAACTCTGGACAGGGACTCCACGCTCCTCATGAGGGTGTGGAGTGGGTCCTGAGGCTGTGTGCTGGTTCGTCCCTGGGGGCCTCCTGTGGACTCTGGCAGCCATCCTGAGGGCATCCCGAATCCTCCAGTACTGGCTGGCGACGGTCCACCTGACGCCGAAGAAGGTGACCTTGGGACTCCTGCAGCCGCAGCCACCGGTGTGGGGGACCTCGTGGCACGTCCTGGTTGGGTGGTTGCTGTGGTGGTGGATACTACCCGAGTTGAGGGCGTCAGGGCAGTTGAGGGCCCTGCGACCGTTGCTGAAGAGCGTCCTGCGCTGGACACCACTGGTGCACTGCTTGATCCCTGACTGGCGTTGCTTGACATGATTGCTGAAGGGATGAGTCTGGCTACAAAGATGATCGCAATTCCCCACAGACGGCGCCAAATGTTTTGGCAAAAAATTTACCAAGGTTTGATTTAATGTGATTGGGGTTAAAGCGACCTTATCGTATACCAAACTAGGGATTGTAAACGAAAGCTTAAAGAAAAGAAACGACGAGAATGAAATGAGACACGAAGGTTTTTTGGTTACGCGGAAAACCCGATGTGGGAAACGACCGCGGGGGGAAGCTCTTGTCCCACCAACTATCCACTATTCAGAGAAGGATTACATGATTTAGGTGCTAAGGCACGTCGTTTTGTACAATGTTTGCTGAACAATGCTAAGAGTTTGCTGTAAAATAATGTCTAGAGTGCTTAGTTTGCTGTGGATTGCTGAGTGAAGTTGAAGAATGTAGAATGATCCTCCCTTGAACCCTAGTTGGCCTTTTATACTTGTAATCTCGCTGGCTTTGCTCCTATCTTTCCTCCTCCCATGACCGTTGTGACTCCTTCTGAATAGGCTTGACTCGCCTTTCTTGCTAAACTGTCTCCCCCATTCTCGCAACAACTTTGACTACTCGTTGTAATTTGAAACAGATCCGTTGGTGGGACTCCTCAGGGCCCTGTGCTCAGGGTCCTGCTCAGGGAGATCTGAACAGCCTCATTCTTCGCCATTGTTTGGGCCAAATACAGGCTGAGAGTGGGGCCCAACAATTATTATTATTATTATTATTATTATTATTATTATTATTATTATTATTATTATTATTATTATTATTATTATTATTATTATTATTGCTTTGAAATTATTATTATTGAGGGTGCGTCGGTTTTTTTGGATGTTTGGCCACCTTGTGTTGGGGTGGTGGGGGTGGTTTAATAAAGGTTGAATTAAATTTAGGGGAAAATTAAAGATGAAGAGAGGAGAGAGAAGAGAGAGTTTGTAAGTATTGAAATATGGGAGGAGGAAATGAGAAGGGTAATGAGGTCTTTTTTGGATACAAGTGAGAAAAAACCGGGTACAGTTGATCAACACCCTTTATTTATTTTATTCTCAAGCTTGTAGCTTGAAAAAGCTACACTTGCCTTCACGCCACACTTCTTTTTTTATCTCCAATGGTGAAGCTTGTAGCTTGAAATTTTAGAAAATTGTAAGTAAGTCCTCTAATCCTAACATTGGAGATGCTCTTACTGGTCTGTTGATACATAGTAGATATATGATTGATTATCCTTATGACATTGGACACTAGGTAGGGATAATGTAACCTAGTCAGTATTTAATGCAATGAACGAGTTTGAGTAGTTAGTGCACTTTGATAGGATTATATGGGTGATTACTATAAATTACACGAGTCGCTCTATAGTTAAGACTCGTGAGTTTTGTTTGGTATTTAATGAATTGTCATGAAAAGGGTCGACTATATCTCGTGCTATGTGAATAATCTTATATGATATTGTATTTTTGCCTTGATTGAAATAGAATCGTTGTATGATATATGGAAATATTATGAGTTATGCTTTTATTATGATTTGGAACGTTTTAAGTTTTTAATTATTAATATCTCGTATGTGTTTTATATGTGTATTTATTACATGTTTATGTGCGAGTCTTTATATGTTTATTACTGGTTTATGTGACTTAGCGTGTGCCAGTTGAAGGTCCTGATATAATTAAACGCAGGTACCCCGCAGCCATTAGACTACCCGTAGTGAAGGTCTTGAAAGGTAGGTCTTAACCTACCTTTTGCATTAAAATAATATGGGAAATTCTACGGTGTACCCTCCAATTTTTACATTTTCTACCGTGTACCCCTCTTTTTTTAGCCTTACACAGTGTACCCCTTAACTTCATTAGTAACTATAAACCGTGACCTAATTACAATTTAACGTTAAGTAGGTGCTAATTTTGAATGTTAAAGAGGTGACATGGCACGTTTTTGCTGACTTGGAAAATGATGTGTAAATCCCAATTAAAATGACGTGTAAATCCCAAGTCAGCAAAAACGTGCCATGTCACCTCTTCAACGTTCAAAATTAGCGCCTACTTAACGTTAAATTGTAATTAGGTCACGGTTTATAGTTACTAATGAAGTTAAGGGGTATACTGTGTAAGGCTAAAAAAAGAAGGGTACACGGTAGAAAATGAAAAAGTTGAAGGGTACACCGTAGAATTTCCCAAATAATATTATTCTAACTCTTCACCTTACAATCAAACCTACCTCTTATTTTACCAATACAATAAATACTAGGTCTAAACCTAGGTACACAATATTTTATTAATATTTTTATATACTTTACATTTAATATTTACATATAATTTTCTTAATATTTTTACATACGAGTTAAATGTTTATTTAATTCGGATAAAATATGCGGACAAAATTTGACATGGATAAAAATGCGGATAAGATTTTCAAAAATTTGCGGATAAGATTTCCAAAAATAAAAATCACGGATAAGATTTTCAAGGTGATGTTGACAAGTCGAGAAAAAATAAGTTCCCTTTTTAAAAAGCATTTGTCGACATTACAAAAATTACGCAATTCAATGTTGATGTTAAGAAATCGAGAAAAAATAATTTTCCTATTTTAAAAATTTGATGTCGACATAACAGAAATTACGCAATTCAAAACGACTGATGATGACAAGTTGAGAAAAAACAATTTACTAAATTAAAAAGCAGAAGTCAACATTTTATAAATTAAATCACATAAACAGAAACTAAATAAGGCAAAAGATTGTCAGTTACGGTGACCAAATTTTCCCCATATATGCTCAATCAAATCGTTTGTTAAAGCGTTATGTGTTTCCCTACTACGAAGTCGTGTTCGTGTTGCGATATATGTTTGTAAGTTCGACGAAATTGTAGAATATTGAAATGGCTTAGTACCTCCCACATCATCTTCATCTTCTTGCTCAACATTTGTGTTGTATTGATTCTGATAAGTGTCTCTCTCATCTTCAATGATCATATTATGCAAGATAATACAAGCCATTAAAATTTTACCCATCAAACTTCTGTCCCAAACAAGGCAAGGACGTTTGTGTAGGTTTATATCGGTATATAGACCTTTAAAATCACAGGATTATAATGAAAACTTTATATGATTAATGGTCATAAACTGAAATTGCATAACATAATAAAGAGATTTAGAATTAACCTTTTAATCCTAGTAAAACGGCCTAAGAACAATACCAAAAGTATGGTATCTCCTAATTGAAACACCCAAGATGATATTAAGATATGCCCTTGAAATTGCTAGAAAATTAGAGAAGGAAACTGATTTCTTTTCTCTTAAGTTTTGTGTTGTGTACTAGAGTGAATTATGAAAATTAGGTCAGATGAGATTAGGAGAGTGATTAGGTTAAGTAGAGAGGAAATCAACCCCTTCCCCTTTTAACCCTCACACGTCCAAACATAGGGTGAAAAGTGGACTTTTCCACTTCTAAATTTAAAGCCCAAATTCTAATTAAAAGTTTATCAAAACCCAATTAATTAGTATTCTTTAGCTTTTAATGTATAATGTAATTATAATATCCATATATTATATTTAATCATAAATATCCGTATATTTATAATTTACTAATTAATTATAACTGTTTAAAATTAATTAGCCTACATTATACGCAATAATTAAATATAACCTTTTATATTTAATTTACGAATTACAGCTAATTCCTCTCATCTAATATCATTTAATCATTATTAAATAATATTCATTATCACATTTGACTAACTCTTAGTCATATTTGACTAACCTTTTAGTCAACAACACCGACTAACTGTTTAGTCATTAAATAAGGCATCGATATGATTATTTTCTCAAATAATCACATCACTCAAACACATCCTTTAGGTGTGACTCTTAGGGACCAGTTGATCACCGCCATCTGTATGACAATAACGTCAAACTTATCTAGCAAGCCAACCGTTATCGATAAACGTTAATCAACTGATTAAATACAAAATGTACCCTGTGTACCTTTAGAGGTTTATTTATGTTATTGCACTAACTGTGGAGGACACTAGCTCCAACAATCTCCCACTTGTCCGTACAAGTGTATGTGCGATAACCGATTCTCATATCCATAATAAATTTCTCCCACTCAATGTAAACCAATTTGCAAAATCTGCATTCGCAAAGGTCGTAGTTTACAAGTGATCAGAATCAAGAGTAGTTTCCCCGACTAGAGAGTAACTTAACTGATAAACGAATCATTATTCGAGCATGGCCATGCATTTTCAGTTACAGCTCCTCGAGTGGCCCAGAGAAAAAGTATTATAACTCGATAGAAGTTGGATATTTTCCTCAACTCGAATCCTGCAGATGTAAGCGCAGCATGAAATGACCCAGTGAAAATCTACTTGGCCTCCTGTTACGGTCGACCGTGAGAAAGAAACCAAAGTCACCCAAAATCTGCCTTAATCTCAAGAGACAGTCGATAGTCAAAAGAATCGACTCTAGGAACACTATGGATGTCCTATCCACGACCCGGCACCTAATGTTCTGAAACATTTAGGAGTCCATGTAGTCGTCACAAAAATTTGTCCTGCGCGATTTCAGTAAACCCGCATCTGTGATCGATCAGTCAACAGTTTGACTTATGCCTCGTTGAACCCACCATCAAACGACGTCACAAAATAATTGCCTGAGTTATCAGCTCGTGTAGGCGATCACGGACCAAAACAAAATATAAAGCAATTCAGTTCACTTTGAGGTGTTCAACGTTGTCTGCACAACCCTCATGAAAAACAATATATAAAACAAAACGATGATTTTATTAGAAGTTTTAGGAAAAATACACGTGTTAATCCATACAAACAACTAATACAACTCAGGAACACGCTTAATTCCCATGGATTTAACGTGCCCTTTATGCTTATCATATCTCAACGGCTTAGTGAGAGGATCTGCCACGTTATCATCCGTAGCAATCTTGTCAATCATTATCTCCTTCTGCTCCACGTAATCTCGGATCATGTGAGCCTTCCTTTGCACGTGCCGAGACTTGTTGCTGGACTTCGGCTCCTTTGCCTGGAAGATGGCACCACTATTGTCGCAATAGATGGTGATCGGGTCATTCGAACTAGGAACTACAGTTAGAACCTGTTCTTTCGGACTTTTTAGAGCCGAATCGAATCGAATCGAATCGAATCAAATGAATGAATCGAATCGAATCGAATCGAATCGAATCGAAATAATGGAATCGAATCGAATCGAATCGAATCGAATCAAACGAAATGGAAATGAACAAAAATCGAATGATATTATTAATATTATTATTATTATTATTATTATTATTATTATTATTATTATTATTATTATTATTATTATTATTATATTTATTATATTTATTATTATATTTATTATTATTATTAAAAACCAACAATGTTGCAACCAACAAATTTTTATCTAATAATAGCATGAGGATATGTATTTAACCATAAAATATTGACAAATACCAATTCAATAGTTCCTACAAGTTTTAAGAGAAGATCAATTGATATACGGAGTATTCAATAAGCTAAGGTTACAATCCTATTGGTATTTATAATGACCATGATGATGACCATGATGATGAAACACATCAAGATGGTGTAGAAGTCGATAACGAATAAACATAGATGATATCTTTTGAGTTTATGATATCTTTGTTTTCAAGATTATGATTTTCAATTGTATTAACAATTATTATTATTTCAATGCTACCAAGTTTTTTTTTCTTACGTACCTTTTTTTTCACTACTTTCATATGTTTTACTACTAGTAGTACTAGTTATCGTAGTAGTAGTTGTGATGATAGTAGTAGTAATACTACTACTACTAATAATAATAACAACAATAATAATAACAACAACAACAACAACAATAACAATAACAATAACAATAACAATAACAATAACAATAACAATAACAATAACAATAACAATAACAATAACAATAACAATAATAATAATAATAATAATAATAATAATAATAATAATAATAATAATAATAATAATAATAATAATAATAATAATAATAATAATAATAACAATAATAATAATAATTAATAATAATAATAATAATAATAATAATAATAATAATAATAATAATAATAATAATAATAATAATAATAATAATAATAATAATAATAATAATAATAATAATAATAATAATAATAATAATAATAATAATAATAATAATAATAATAATAATAATGTGAACTGATCTGAAATGAAATTTGAATCAATCGAACTAAACTGAATCGAATGAACTAAATCGAATCGAATCGAATCGAATCGAATGGAATAATCGAATCGAATCGAATCGAATTGAAGTGAATGAACTGAATCGAAATGTCTTTGAAAATAAGTCCGAAAGAACAGGTTCTTAATCCTTGTAAGAACTGACGCATCCATATAGCTTCCTTCGCAGCCTCTGAAGCAGCATAGTACTCGGACTCAGTTGTGGAATCAGCTATAACTGTTTGTTTGGAGCTTTTCCAGCTGACCGCAGCGCCATTTAGAGTAAAACCGAATCCAGATTGAGACTTCGAGTCATCTCGATCTGTTTGGAAACTAGCATCTGCGTAACCGATTGCGCATAGCTCAGCGTCTCCTCCATAAGTCAATACCCAATCTTTAGTCCTCCGTAGGTACTTAAGAATGTTCTTTACAGCCATCTAGTGTGTTTCACCTAGATTGCCTTGGTATCGGCTCGTCATACTCAATGCATATGCCACGTCCGGACGCGTGCATATCATGGCATACATGATCGATCCTATAACTGATGCATAAGGAATCCGACTCATGCGCTCGACCTCTTCCGATGTCTTTGGTGCTTAAGCTTTACTCAATTGCACTCCAGAGATCATTGGAAGGTTCCCCTTCTTGGAGTTGGTCATGCTGAACCTCTCAAGAATCTTATCTATATAAGACTCCTGACTGAGGGATAACATCCGTCGTGATCTATCTCTATAGATACGGAGCCCCAAAATACGTTGTGCCTCACCCAGATCTTTCATCTGGAAATGGTTCTTTAACCATACTTTTACCGAAGTTAAGAGAGGTATGTCATTCCCAATCAAGAGTATGTCATCGACATACAGTATTAGGAAGACAATCTTGCTCCCACTCGACTTGATATATAGACATGGTTCCTCGACCGATCGAGTGAATCCATTCTCCTTTATCACTTGGTCGAAGCGATGATTCCAACTCCGTGAAGCTTGCCTAAGTCCATAGATGGAACGCTTAAGCTTGCAAACCTTCTTAGGATTTTCAGGATCTGTGTAACCTTCGGGTTGTACCATGTACAACTCCTCCTTTAAATAACCGTTTAAGAAGGCGGTTTTCACGTCCATCTGCCAAATTTCATAGTCATGAAAGGCGACAATCGCTAAGATAATCCGAATGGAACGAAACATGACTACGGGTGCAAAGATCTCATCATAGTGCAACCCTTGCACTTGAGTGAAACCCTTTGCCACTAGTCGTGCCTTGTATATATCTGGTTGTCCTTCTACAGATCGCTTTATCATGTAAAGCCATTTGCACTGAAGAGGCCGGGCCTTAACAGGTAAGTCAACCAGATCCCATACATTGTTCTCATACATAGAGTCCATCTCGGATTGCATGGCTTCTTGCCATAGCTTTGAGTCAGAACATGTCATGGCACCTTTATAGGTTACGGGTTCGTTACTCTCAAGGAGTAAAACGTCGTCTCTCCCATTCTCCTCGACCATACCGATGTATCTATACGTCTGGAGGAATGGAGAGTCTACCCGACCTCCTGGGTTGCAAGGGAATATTAACCGCAGCAGACGAAGAAGGAACAGTTTCCTCCATTGGTTGCTCGGTTGTTGGTTCAGGAATTTGTAGATACCCGTATCCGTACCCCCCAAATACAAACCCTGTGATGAAATGGACTTTTTACAAAAAGCATGTTTTTAACGTAATGTCAAAACGGTACATTTTGTCGAAAACATTTTAAATCGTTTAAACGCATAAATGATTTATTCGCATGTCGTGTAAAATGAGTATTCGTTTAGTCATTTTATTTTAGCCGACCCGACACAAAAACAAGCCTTTTCCCACACAAGAAAAGCCCACAAAAACACCTAAGCACGCCTCCCGAGGCGTCAGACGCTCAAACCGAGCTCACGTCTAAACACATTTCACAAAACAACCCAAGCACACAAGAACGGCCCAAAACACACAAGAAGGCCCAAGCACCCGAAGCGGACCAAAGTGCGTCCCGGGTCACATTCTCACAAAACAAAATCCCACAAAGTCGTAAAATAATGCATTACAATATTATTTTACTTCGAGCCAAGATCGAAAAACACGACGAAAAACCGAAACACGAAGCACGAAATGCGAAAACGAAGCCAAGCAAGACAAGTGGACCAATCAACTTGTGCAAGTTGATGATCAAAGGCCTCAAATGTCAAACAAATTGCTCGACAAAACAGGCTACACCTTACACACCTACGATAACGTAATACGGCGCTACGAATGCATCGTAGAAGAAATTTGAAAATCGCGAATCTTGGCGATTCTGAGTAAATCGCCGACATCTGGCGATTTTGAGTAAATCGCCAGGACTTACGGCGATTTTCTCCTTCCTCCGACATTCTGGCGATTTTTGTGTTAATCGTTGGTTCACTGGCGATTTTCTCCCTTCCCCTCTGACATTCTGGCGATTTTTGTGTTAATCGTTGGTTCACTGGCGATTTTCCCTTACTCTGGCACTTTGGCGGCTCGAAATCCCTATAAATACACCCCTTATTCGTTCATTTCAAAGCATGAATTATCATCACTCTCTTCTCTATCTACTCCTCACTTACACTCGACTCAAAAACGGGTTCCTGACCCGATCCGGTATTGGCATTGCGAACCCAGATTCGTAATACGGTTTGTAGCGATCGGACCTCGATCCGTCTTAAACCTCGCCAATATCGCATAAGCAACGACACAATTAACAATGAACAAGCGGACACCACTTTACATTATGCAAATTCTCAATTACGCATTAAACGACAAAACATGATTTCGACGAAACTTGTACTGTCTTCATTAGTCTTAAAGCATGCAAAACTGAGGGTTTTAAACAAACTTTTACATACACACGAGTCGGAAAATAGTATTTAAATGATTATTCAAACAATGAATTATCGTTTTATACACATTTCCTATAGCAACCCGTCATAGCTTTGACGTATACATTTGCTTTTACGCATATTTATCGAGCCACATATCGCACTTGTACGTAGCGGTTTGCATTTGCTCAAACATCGAATTATACACTGTTTACAAGTTAGTAATGGCTACTTTTACGTAGGCTTTTCGATTACAGTTTTTCATAACGCATTTTGACAAACTTTTGGAGAGTACCTCACTTGAATCCGCTCTGGTTTCACAATTGCCTTAGGCGGATAGGTATCGACGCACCTTGAACTCTAAGATTCGCGTCTTCGAGCCCAAGACCCGCTGAACGGGTCCAAATTCCCTCCTAATATGTTGGCGACTCCGAAAACGGCTTTTAAATGATTTTTCAATATTTCTTTAAAATGCTTTAAACAAATTAAGCAATGACATCCCCCATAGCAAATCGAGCAAGACCCGCAGAGCGTGCTTTTACGCGCCGCTCTTACGCATTATTTTCCCGCGCCGTGCATTCCGCCCCATGACACATTTTCGAGGCGGCGCGCGAAGGCGTCGAGAAGGATCCCGATCCGGTATCCTCGATTAGCGACTCATTGGGACGAGCATGTTTTTTTTATTATTTTGAAAACTAGCTTTTCATTTTATTTTAAAAACATAAAGAGGTGAAACTTGAAAACTTGAAAACAGTTTTAAATTCGATGTTTGAGCACATGCAACCGTTTGAGTCGAATCCTCTGATTTCACAACCAACCCTTCGAGGGACGGCCCCAAGTAAAAACTCGCTTCATAAGCGAGTATACTCTGGACACGTCGATCTCTCACCCTTCCACGATCACAAGTATGGCATCCGTACAAGTGAATCGGAGCAGTCAAACTCGAACGCTCTAGACCCCCGTTTGGATCCACCCTCAAATGTGTGTGGTCTTGCGGGTAACTCTACACAAACGTTGCGGGAATGACCGGAAGGAACCTTACCCTGAAAGCCAAAAACCCGTGTCTATACGTACAAATGCGAGGCTATAGTACCCTCACTATAGTCGTCTTTCAAAATGCATCATACAAACGCACTCTACAACATTGCATTTACATTTTCAAAAAGAAATGAACGAACAGTTCTTTTTTGCAACTTTTGAAATAACATTTTTCAAAACCTTTCGTATAAGCCGGCTGACCTATAGTCATTTCGGCTTAGCACGACAACACAGTCTTTCAAAACACCCGCGAATAATCACTACATTCGTCGGGCCTTTCAAAAACGTAAACGGATTACGCGACTCACGGTCACTGTAATTCATTTATAGCAAAACATTTTCACATTGCAAAACTAGGGATTATCAACATATTCCTGCTGAACTTACTCAAAATAAACGGCCTCTACTTTACAAACTTTTTCGCAAAACTCTCGCCGAGTCGATTGACCTCTAGTCGCCGACTTGACAAACATCTCTTACAAACAAACAAAACTCGGGAATGGTTATACCCAATCCCGTCATTTACGTCAATCGACCGACCTACAGATAATTTGACTCGATTCATTTTATTATTAAACACGTAAAAACGATCAAAATCGTTTTTACACATTTTAACATCCCCGGCTCGACTAGCCTATAGCTGTCTCGAGTCGGATCCAAAAACTTTTCATTGCAATCCAACAATGAGCCCACGACGACATGCTGTTAATATGGGCCCCTAGGATTCAAGCACAAAGCGTCTTTCACATCGAGAATGGAAACGCGTCAACGCGTTTCTAACTCAAAAGCTTTCCAAACATTTTGTCAAAGCACGACGAGCTGTTTTAACAATACTCACAACACATTTTTGAAATAAGCATTTTTCAAAAAATTTTGCAAACCGACTAACAACCATTTTGGTTTTTAACCAAAACAAGCAATCTTTTCAAACAAAACCCAGGAATAATCATAAAATTCCCGCCGACATTTCAAAAGCATGAGCAGACTACATGACTCCTCGTCGTCGTAGTCCTTTTAATACAAACCTTTTTCTGCAAAGCAAACTCGAGGATGACAACATGTCCTCGATGATTTTTCTCGACACATCGAACGACCCATGCCCGTTTTAAGCACTTTTGAAATAACATTTTTCAAAATCCTTCAAACAAATCGGCTCACGGCCATTTCACCCAATCACACTTTTACAACTAAGCAAACACGGGAATGCCCAAAACAAGTTCCTAAGCAAACACAGGAATGCCCAAAAGCAATCCCTAAGCAAACACGGGAATCCCTAATCAAAGCCCGGGAATGCCCAAAAGCACTCCCTCGGACTTCTTCCACGGCCATTTCAGGCCCAAGCATTATCTTAACAATCAAGGAAAGCCTGGGGAATGCCCAAAAGCAATCCTTAAGCAAACACGGGAATGCCCAAAAGCAATCCCTAAGCAAACACGGGAATCCCTAATCAAAGCCCGAGAATGCCCAAAAGCATTCCCTCGGACTTCTTCCACGGCCATTTCAGGCCCAAGCATCATCTTAACAATCAAGCAAAGCCTGGGAATGCCCAAAAGCACTCCCGCGGACTTTTACAACCAAGCAAAGCCCGGGAACGCCCAAACACACTCCCGCAGGCTTTTTCTTCGGCTATTTTAGCCCAAGGATCACTTTTACAACCAAGCAAATCCAGGAATGCCCAAGCGCAGTCCTACGGACTTTTTCATCTAGTCTGAACGACCTATAGTCGCGCCGACTAAGCACCTTTAAAGCAAAAACGGCAGAACGTGCAGGACCGTTCTCATCGCATTTCGAGCATCTCCGACTTAACTAGCTAAACGCTCTCAAGTCGAATCCTTTTCCATGCATCTAGGCTCGAGCCCTCAATAATGAACCGTTAACATGGGCTCGACAGATACAAAGCAAACACGTTTTGACATCGAGACGAGATGCGCGCACGCATTCTCGCCTAAAAAAGGCTTCCTAGGCACAACATCGTTCCTAAAGCCACACACTCTCATTTTTGAAATAAGCTCTTTTCAAAAATCTTTTCATTTTTACAAAACAAGCAACACACTCTCATTTTTTAAATAAGCTCTTTTCGAGGATATCCGTGTTTTTACAAAACAAGCAAAACTTTTGCATTTTGAAATAATCACGTTTCAAAATTCCCTCAACTTCGAAATAAACACTTTTCGAAAAATCGGGTCAAACTTTTGCATTTGACCTACTAAGCACTCTTTACAAGTCACTCGGGAATAATCATCACATTCCCGAATCTTGTCAAAGCACAAATGGACTACATGACCCTTGGCCATCATAACCCATTTATCTCAAAGCATTTTCATAAAGCAAAACCCAAGAATCTCGTCGCATTCTTGGAGACTTTTCATTCCAAGCGGCCCACGGCCCTTCACATTTTGAAATAACATTTTTCAAATTTCTGTGTCAAGTCAACTAGTCTATACCTAGTTCGATTCGACCCAATCGCAAATCTCTGCAACCGTCCGGGAATAATCACTACATTCCCAAGACCCTACAAAAACGTCAATGGACTGCATGACTCGAGGTCATCATCTGCCAATTTCTAGCAAAACACTTTCACAAGCCCAAACCCAAGAATTACACAATATTCTTGTCAGACTTTATGCGGCCCGCGGCCTTCTAGACTTTTCAAATAAAGCACTTTGAAAATCACATTAGGCCAAACGACCCGAAGTCGGCCCGATTCAACAAACATCAAACATCATCTTTCACAAGCAAGCAAAACCCGAGAATGGCCAAGCCCAATCTCGTAGTCTTCTCATTGGTTTAAATGGCTCATAACCATCTCGACCCAATTCCTCTTAAGCAAAAAGCACGTGGACTAACACACCTGTCCACATCCCACCTTAAACATCTTCGATCCGACTAGCTTATCGCTATCACGGATTCAATCCACACAATTCTATCGCAATCCTACGAAAGGCCCACGACGACATGCCGTTAACATGGGCCAATCGGATTCAATGAAAACTCTTTATACATCGAGTCAGAAACGTGTCAATGCGTCTCTAGCTCAAACACGTTCCAAGCATTTTGTCAAAACACGACAAATTGTTTTCACAAAATCCTCATCACATTTTTGAAATAACCTTTTTCAAAAATCCTTCCTTCAAAACGAGTGATCCACAGTCATGATGGTTTGACCCACACAAGCAATCTCTTCAAAGCATCCAAGAATAATCACTTTATTCTTGTGACACTTCCAAAACATAAATGAGCTACATGACTCGCCGTCATAGTAACCCATTTATTACAAAGCATTTTCAAACCCGAGAGTGGTAGCCCATTCTCGTAGACCTCTTCTCGAAAGCAAATCAAGCGGCTCACGGCCTTTTAACATCTCTTTCGAAATAAGCACTTTTCAAAATCTACGGTTCCAATGGCCTACCGCCATTTTTATCCAAACATCTCTCTTTCACGAAACAACACAACTCGGGAATGAACTAGCATCATCCCACGGTTTCTCCACAGTTAGACCAAGTGGCTCATCGTCGCTTCAATCTAACCCTCCTTCAAACAAAATGCATGAAAACGAGCATAACCGTCTTCATCGCATTTTCAAACATCCTCGATTCAATAGCCTATCGCTACTCCGAGTCGACTCACGCTTTCATCGTAATCCAACGACAAGCCCATAACGACACACCGTTAACACGAGCTAATCGGATTCAATCTCAAAACATCTTTTGCATCGAGCCAAAATGTGACCACGCATTTCCGCTCAACAAAGCATCCCGCTTTTGTCGAAAACAAAACTTTTGCAAGATCAAAGTCGAATCTACGCATACGTGAACCGAGTATCGACGCAAGAATCAACCACATTTGAGACACGCGCGTCTCGAGCATCCAGCAAAGCATCCATCAAAGCACCAATGACGGTCTCGCGGACCACACGAAGCGGCTTGCAATGTTTTCAATGCGGGTCGAGTCTTAAGCGTCGAGTCATCTCCATCGGTCTAGGACAATCGAGTCTTTGACGTACGACATTTTAACGAATCGATAAAGGAACAAGTTTGCCCACAAACTCAGCTTCTTTTTTTCTTACACAAAAATCATTCTGCACCGACATACATTGCATCCTAGGAGTAGTCATCCGAAGGAGGTCTGGACCGGATACAAAGGTCAAAGACAGCAACAATACAAGACATAAAAACAAGAAAGCTTCCGACGGCTAAACACCTAAGGTCCGGTAGTCAACTTGTGATCTACTACTCCACTGCTTTTTGAGGAGGATCCATTAATTTGGAGCTCCACAGTGATCATGAATTTGATCATGACCAGAAGTACGAGTATTCCTGGATCGCCCTCCGTGTACTCGATCGCGTGCCTAATAAGCAAACGAACTTGTCAGAGGCGTCTGGCGTGATAGACATACAATCACAAGCGACCACCGAACCGCAAGGTATAGCAAAGACAAACCACAAGCCCAGGCCACAAAAGGCATGACATATTCTCAAATACAGACGAGAATACAAAAATCAAAAGCAAAAAGAAAAAAAGTCTCAAAGCTCTGAAGCAAGGGACAAGGCAAAAAAGCCTAAAAAGCCCTCTAGCAAGTGGCGAAGCAAGCAAAGGGCAAGAAACATTGAAGCCCACAAACAAGTGGCATAGTCTCTGAATTTCCAAATCGAAGACTCGGCAGAAACAACAAGCGGCCTAGATCAACTAAGGAGAACCTACCCTTAGGATGCAATGTATCGAGGTTAAACACATAACACACTTCACGGACCGGCATGTCCTTAAACATGCACCTTTTTTATAAACACAATTTTACTGGTAAGATGCCCTTAAACATGCACCCTTTACAAACACAACTCTTGGGCCGGCATGCCCTTAAACGTGCACCTTTTACAAATACATTCTACGGGCCGGCATGCCCCTAAACATGCACTTTCAAACTTTATCCAAAAAAAGCAAACACAACTCCTGGGCCGGCATGCCCTTAAACATGCACCACCCGAACTACGCTGGTTTGATTCCACAATCGTGGATACGTAGGCCGCTCACTCGAGCTCAACCAACCCTTTACAAAAATCCACAAAACATTCTTCCGTTTAAAGCTTATTAAGCTGAGAACGTGTCCACATTAAAATCACAACTCAAAAGCAAATTGTTCCTTTATCGAGGCGTCTAAAACGAATACGTCGAGGGAAAGTTGTCCTAGACCTAGGAGTAGAACTCTGCTTTTTAGTCTAACTCTGTTTTGCAGGAACAACAAAGATCCCATCAAGACATGCAAACACCACTGGGGGCTCTAACAACGCACGTGTTCCCAAATGTGAGATTCATGCTACAGCCGAGTCTCGAGTCACGCATACGATTCGTCTTGGTCTTTCAAAGTTTTCGGCATCCCAAGCATTCTATAAACATCAACTCACACATCGAGTTGATTCTCTGCCAATCAACAAGCAATTTTGGCATCAAAAACAATTTGGCGACATTCACACCGCCCTTTTCAAAACTTTTCAGTTTTCAAAATACTATCACAGGCCGGCATGCCCTTAAACATGCACGAGACAACACGTCTTTCAAACAGCTCGTCAGCATTTTTAAAAATTAACTCAACACTCGGGTTAATACATTTTGAACAAAAACATTTTCAAAAACACTTTGCATTTTCGAACAACGCTTTTTGAAAAACACATTTCAGAAATAGTCTTTTCTTGAGCACTAACCATGCAGGTACAATGCAAAAGGCAAAGTTGACAAAGAGCATAACATGAGTAAGCATCCACGACGCTCGAAACGCAGTCAAGTGCAATGACTACACACAACAGCACAAGACACACTCTACCTAGCGCTACTGGAAGCACCCTACTCAAAACACTACAAGATGCACCATATTCAACCACAAACAACCAATGCAACCGCAGCCATTCAAGCTTCACAAACACAACGGAACGCATTCTCCTCTCACCTACAAAACGAAGGCAAAACACAAATCCCCCGTCAAACGGAAACACACCTACGATATCTAAATTGACACCCCCACTTGCCTAAGCTAGGAACCCCTTCCTAAGCAGGAAAGCTACATCACCGCATACTCACCCACAAAAAACAACAATTAGCCCATGCACCATAAACGCAACATGCGATTACTTACCCACAAAAACAGGGGGCTGGCGCCTCACCTTAGATCACATGCAAACACGACAAAATAGATGTTCCTCGCAAACATCCCAAAACAAAAACAAGATGCCTACCTCGATAGGCCTGCAAAATAGATGTTTCTCGCAAACATCCCAAAGCAAAAACAAGATGCCTACCTCGATAGGCCTGCAAAATAGATGTTCCTCGCAAACATCCCAAAACTTTTCCCTACCTCGATAGGCCTGCAAAATAAATGTTCCTCACAAACACCCTAAACAAACAAAAAACAAAAAGCCCTACTTCGATAGGCAAACAAAAACAAATGTTCTTCACGAACACACTAGAACAACAAATACAAAAGCCCTACTTCAATAGGCAAACAAAAACAAATGTTCCTCACGAACAACCTAAACAAACAAAAAGCAAAAGCCCTACTTTAGTAGGCGCACAAACAAACCGATGTTTATCGCAAACACCATTCAACAAAAAAAAAGCAAAAGCCCTACCTCGATAGGCCAACAAAAAGATATTCTCACGAACATCCCAGAACTCCACAATAACAAGACACAAGCAGAAGCCCTATTTTAATAGGCCCGCAACCAGACATCTCTAAACGAAAATCTCGCAATCATCATCCAAACAGGAGCTTGCACCACGGACCGACATGTCCCTAAACATGTACGACGGACCGACATGTCCTTAAACATGGACGACGGGCCGACATGTCCCTAAACATGTACGACGGACCGACATGTCCTTAAACATACACGACGGACAGACATGTCCAAAAACATGGGCGAGGTAGCAAACCTCTAAAATACATCCAAAACCACGCCGGTTTGATTCCACAAACATAGATACGTAGACATCTTTACAAAAACACAACCGACATTCAACACAAAATGACACGCCCGACACCTAACAGGGTCAAAGGCAAAGTCAACACAAAAACGACACGCCGTCAAGACACAATCGACACAACATTTTCTCAAAAGATATCAAAAACACCTTGCAACGCAAAACAATACACAAACAAAAACAAAACACAAAAGCAAAATCAAAAAGCAGGAATACAGCTCAATCCACGGGCTGCATTCAAAAGCAAAGACACACACGCAGCCACTACAAGTTTGACTAACGTTTTAACATCAAAAACTAACTCAAACTGGGGGCTAACTTTTGAAGCAAACATCACAAGTTTGACTAACGTTTTAACATAAAAAAAACTAACTCAAACTGGGGGCTAACTTTTGAAGCAGAACCACAAAGTTCCCTCCACACAACACGAACATTCACGGTTCAAGCGTATCCCACAGACCGCTGATAACCTTGTTCACACACAAGCACGCAAAATACCAGCAAGATTCGAGCCTTCAAAATACAATATGCAAAAACATTCCCTTCTCATGAGGATGCGTCCTAGCATACATCCCAAGCGGATTTACAACACAAAACTCAGAACAAAAACACAAACAACTACCTCCCAAGCAGACATACGCCTACAAAACAATAAGTAACCACAACAAATCACACGTCCCAAACATCACATATAGCAACACATACATCCAAGTCCGATTATACACAACCTCACACATACATAACACCGCTAACAGATGTGCACGAAGCAACAACGCGAGCTGCAGCACCCATGACAAACATAGCAACAAACCTCAAAGAAAGCTCGCATTTAACACTTCACAATTAGACACAAATACGCACATGCACTTTAAAAAGCAACAGAACGCGAGCATCAAAAGGCAAATCCCAAACATGAGGTTCAAACGAGAAAACAAGCTCTCTCCACGGCAAGACATCTAGCAAAAAGCACTAGCAGAACTAATTCAAAACTAGGTTCAGCTCAAATTTCTCCCGAAGGCAAGACAAACTATGCACCTTATAGCACAAACCAACATAACAAAAACAAACGCACTACACAATCACGCTGCACCACGAACAAGACGCCTCACGCAAAAACGGTTTAGCAACACCTCAAATTGCCTCACGCAAAAACGGTTTAGCAACACCTCAAATTGCCTAACATAAAAAACGGTTTAGCAACACCTTAAACTGCCTCACGCAAAAACGGTTTAGCAACACCTCAAACTGCCTCACGCAAAAACGGTTTAGCAACACCTCAAACTGCCTCACGCAATAGACGGTTTAGCAAAACCTTAAAACCGCCTCATGCAAAATGTTAGGCACAACCTCTAAACCAACGTAAGCATAAGCACGAGCACAAACGTAATCTCTAGCATAACTGCAGAAACAACTGAACATTTCGACAAGAAAAACGCGCATCTCAAGGCATAAGCACAAGCACTCGACAGCATAATCAAGCACTAGACATTCAAACGTAAAGCATAACCAAGAACGCTCAAAAACATAAGCCAATAATATACACTCTTCACGAGTCAAAACAAAAATACTCTTCACAAATCAAAACACATACACTCTTTACGAGTCAACACAAACACTCTTTCACGAGTCAAAACAACATACACTCTTCACAAGTCAAGACAATATACTCTTTGCGAGTCAAATCACAACACTCTTCACGAGTCAAGACAATACACTCTTTACGAGTTACAAATCAAAATACGTATACTCCTCACGAGTTCAATACGTATATTTTTCAAAACAAATGCACTCTTTACGAGTTACAAATCAAAATACATATACTCCTCACGAGTTCAATACATATATTCTTCAAAACAAATACACTCTTTACGAGTCACAAATCAAAATACGTATGCTCCTCACGAGTTGAATACGTATATTTTTCAAAACAAATACACTCTTTACGGGTTACAAATCACAAATACGTATGCTCCTCACGAGTTAAATACGTATATCTTTCAAAACAAATACACTCTTTACGAGTTACAAATCAAAATACGTATACTCCTCACGAGTTCAATACGTGTATTTTTCAAAACAAATGCACTCTTTACGAGTTACAAATCAAAGTACGTATACTCCTCACGAGTTCAATACGTATATTCTTCAAAACAAATACACTCTTTACGAGTTACAAATCACAAATACGTATACTCCTCACGAGTTAAAATACGTATATTTTTCAAACAAATACGCTCTTTACGAGTTACAAATCACAAATACGTATACTCCTCACGAGTTCAATACGTATATTTTTCAAACAAATACGCTCTCTACGAGTTACAAATCACAAATACGTATACTCCTCGCGAGTCGAATACGTATATTTCTCAAACACAAGCACATTCCTCTTTTACGAGCCAAACACCAAACACGAGCCTCTTTTATGAGTCAAACACCATAAACACGTACCTCTTTTACGAGTCAAACACCGTACACGAGCCTCTTTCACGAGTCAAACAATCTAAACGCATGCCTCTTTTACGAGTCAAACACCAAATACGTACCTCTTTTACGAGTCAACAACCAAACACCATACCTCTTTTACGAGTCAAACATCCAAGCAATTTCGCTCTTCTACGAGCCAAACATCGAGCACTTACACATGAGCACCCTTTTACGAGTCAAACACGTACACTCCCTTACGAGTTAAACACGTAAACATGCACCCTCTTTTGCAAATCATACAAGCATTACACTCTTTACAAGAGAATATCAAAACACAAGCACTCATACATGAGCACAAGCACAAGCACGCGAGCGAGCGTTCACACAACACAAAGTTAGGCTAGACTACAAAACGCCATCACGAAACATTCAACATCAGCAACCATCTCACGCACGACACAAAGTTCGGCTAGACTACAAAACACCATCAAGAAGCATCCAACATCAGCAGACGGTCCAAGACACCAGACGTCAACAGGCAGGCTGGCCTTTAAACATGCACGGACCGTCATGTCCTAAAACATGTTGTCCCGCCCCGCATTTCCCGGCACTAAGTCCTCGTCTCTC
This sequence comes from Dianthus caryophyllus, assembly GCA_023091065.1. Taxonomy (NCBI): domain Eukaryota; kingdom Viridiplantae; phylum Streptophyta; class Magnoliopsida; order Caryophyllales; family Caryophyllaceae; genus Dianthus; species Dianthus caryophyllus. Next base: position 30,045,910 of record CM041519.1, read on the forward strand.
CCTCGAGACACATGCTTAGCGCCGCCAGGTGGTATCGAGACTGTAATGGTCCGGATACTATCATTAAGTTTGACTAGCGCTTTAGTCCAAGCTCAGTCAAACTGGGGGCTCTGTAGATACCCGTATCCGTACCCCCCAAATACAAACCCTGTGATGAAATGGACTTTTTACAAAAAGCATGTTTTTAACGTAATGTCAAAACGGTACATTTTGTCGAAAACATTTTAAATCGTTTAAACGCATAAATGATTTATTCGCATGTCGTGTAAAATGAGTATTCGTTTAGTCATTTTATTTTAGCCGACCCGACACAAAAACAAGCCTTTTCCCACACAAGAAAAGCCCACAAAAACACCTAAGCACGCCTCCCGAGGCGTCAGACGCTCAAACCGAGCTCACGTCTAAACACATTTCACAAAACAACCCAAGCACACAAGAACGGCCCAAAACACACAAGAAGGCCCAAGCACCCGAAGCGGACCAAAGTGCGTCCCGGGTCACATTCTCACAAAACAAAATCCCACAAAGTCGTAAAATAATGCATTACAATATTATTTTACTTCGAGCCAAGATCGAAAAACACGACGAAAAACCGAAACACGAAGCACGAAATGCGAAAACGAAGCCAAGCAAGACAAGTGGACCAATCAACTTGTGCAAGTTGATGATCAAAGGCCTCAAATGTCAAACAAATTGCTCGACAAAACAGGCTACGCCTTACACACCTACGATAACGTAATACGGCGCTACGAATCTGTCAGAAAAGGGGCTGAAAATCGCCAGAATACTGGCGATTTACAGGTAAATCGCCAGAATACTGGCGATTTTCAGGTAAATCGCCAGACTTCTGGCGATTTTCTCCCTTCCCCTCTGACATTCTGGCGATTTTTGTGTTAATCGTTGGTTCACTGGCGATTTTCTCCCTTCCCCTCTGACATTCTGGCGATTTTTGTGTTAATCGTTGGTTCACTGGCGATTTTCCCTTACTCTGGCACTTTGGCGGCTCGAAATCCCTATAAATACACCCCTTATTCGTTCATTTCAAAGCATGAATTATCATCACTCTCTTCTCTATCTACTCCTCACTTACACTCGACTCAAAAACGGGTTCCTGACCCGATCCGGTATTGGCATTGCGAACCCGTATTCGTAATACCTGGCCAGTAGCGATTCGGACCTCTGATCCGTCTTAAACCTCGCCAATATCGCATAAGCAACGACACAATTAACAATGAACAAACGGACACCACTTTACATTATGCAAATTCTCATTTACGCATTAAACGACTAAACATGATTTCGACGAAACTTGTACTGTCTTCATTAGTCTTAAAGCATGCAAAACTGAGGGTTTTAAACAAACTTTTACATACACACGAGTCGGAAAATAGTATTTAAATGATTATTCAAACAATGAATTATCGTTTTATACACATTTCCTATAGCAACCCGTCATAGCTTTGACGTATACATTTGCTTTTACGCATATTTATCGAGTCACATATCGCACTTGTACGTAGCGGTTTGCATTTGCTCAAACATCGAATTATACTCTATTTTCAAGTTAGTAATGGCTACTTTTACGTAGGCTTTTCGATTACAGTTTTTCATAACGCATTTTGACAAACTTTTGGAGAGTACCCTCACCCCGAATCCGCTCTGGTTTCACAATTGCCTTAGACGGATAGGTATCGACGCACCTTGAACTCTAAGATTCGCGTCTTCGAGTCCAAGACGCGCTGAACGGGTCCAAATTCCCTCCTGATTTGGTGGCGACTCCGAAAACGGCTTTTAAATGATTTTTCAATATTTCTTTAAAATGCTTTAAACAAATTAAGCAATGACATCCCCCATAGCAAATCGAGCAAGACCCGCAGAGCGTGCTTTTACGCGCCGCTCTTACGCATTATTTTCCCGCGCCGTGCATTCCGCCCCATGACACATTTTCGAGGGCGGGCGCGAGCGGGGCGTCGAGAAGGGATCCCGATCCGGTATCCTCAGAATTTCCGACAGATCGAAGGTTCTATTACTTCTCTTGTCTTCGAGAAACTCTTTCTCTAGGAACTTCGCACTAGCCGCAACAAAAACTCGGTGTTCGGTAGGCGAATAGAAGTAATGACCAAACATTCCTTTTGGATAACCAATAAAGTATGTCTTGAACGATCGCGGGCCGAGCTTATCCTCGTGTCTCCACTTGACATAAGCCTCGCACCCCCAAACCCGTATAAAGGACAAGTTAGGGACCGTACCCTTCTATAGCTCGTATGGAGTCTTGTCAACAGCTTTAGACGGACTTCGGTTAAGTATAAGAGCAGCTGACAAAAGAGCATAGCCCCACAATGAGTCAGGTACAACCGTGTGACTCATCATGGATCGAACCATATCAAGTAATGTTCGATTCCTGCGTTCAGACACACCATTCAGTTGTGGTGTTCCGGGTGGAGTTAATTGTAGTACTATCCCGCGGTCTTTCAGGTGTTGATCAAACTCAGTTGAAAGATATTCGCCACCACGATCTGAACGTAGTGCTTTTATCTTTCTATCCAGTTGGTTCTCAACCTTATTCTGGAATTCCTTGAACTTGTCGAAGGACTCACTTTTATGCTTCATTAAGTAGACATATCTATATCTACTCAAATCGTCCGTGAAAGTGATAAAATACCTATAGCCATCTCTAGCATTGATTGACATAGGGCCACACACATCAGTATGTATGAGTCCTAATAGGTCAGCAGCGCGCATTCCAACACCTTTGAAGGAAATTCGAGACATTTTGCCTATAAGACATGATTCACATGTGCCAAAAGTTTTATAGTCAAATGGGGCGATTGTCCCATTATTAATGAGCTTTTTCACGCGTTTCTCATTTATGTGTCCCATATGGCAATGTCATAGATAGGTTTGATCTTTGTCACCAACCTTTGCTTTCTTGTTACTCACATGCATAATTTCTGTGGTTTGATCTAAAACATAAATTCCGTTCATGGAAACTGCTTTACCATAAATCATTTCATTCAAAGAGAAAATACAGTTATTATTCTTTATTAAAAATGAAAATCCTTCTTTATCAATAACGGATACAGAAATAATGTTTTTGGATAAACTAGGTACATAGTAACAGTTAATTCAGAAATAACTCAAATCCGCTTGGGAGTTGGATTACATATGTTCCTACTGAAACGGCAGCAACTCTTGCTCCATTCCCCACTCGCAGGTCTACACATTTCTTGCCAGAGTTTTGATGTTTCTTAGGCCCTGCAAATGATTACACAGATGAGAACCACAACCAGTATCAAGTACCCAAGTTCCGAAACTTGCATGGTTAATCTCAATCATATGAATAAAAGAAGACCTACGAACAGGAGCGACGTGGCCTGCCTTAATGTCCTCAGCATATATACACGGGACAGTTCCGCCTCCAATGCCCAGACTTGTGGCAATGGTGGCACTCCATGCTTTGCTTCACTTTTGCCTTGCCTTGTGAGCTACCGCTAGACTCACCAGGCCCACTCTTCGCAACCACTGGCTTTTTAAACTTTGGCTTTCCTACTGTTAGGTTAGCCAGAACCTTACCCTTACCCTTGTGCTTGTTGCCTATCATGAGAACATCTTGTTTCATGCTCCAACTCAACTTCAGATCACTCTCGTGCATGCGAGGAGTGAGTGAGTGAAGCTCATGCGAACTTTTACGCATGTCATTCATGTAATAGTTTGCCCTAAAGAGGCATACCCATCATGAAGGAGTGGAGCACTCGATCAACGATGATCTTCTCATCGATCTTGCAACCAAGCTCCTCGCTTTTTCGACATTCTCGATCATGTCGAGAAGGTGTGGACCAACCGGTTGGCCCTTCTGGAGTTTCGCTTCAAAGAAGCGAGTGGTATACTCGTAACTCTTGATTCTCGGTGCTTTCGAGAACTCCTTAGTTAGAGTGGTGAAAATCTTGTTTGCACCTTGGGTTATGAACCGCCTTTGCAAATTTGATTTCATTGAATAGATGAGTACGTTCTGTATTGCACCCGCCTCCATCATGAAATCACTATAAACATAGGCTTCATCTGCTCCTGCATCGGGAGCTGGTTTAGTCGGTAGTGGCGCAGTCAAGTACTTGAGCTTACCGTCAGCGATGGCGGCATTCCGTAATGCGGCCTCCCAATCAGAAAAATTGGACCCATCACTCTTCAGTCGAGTTGACTGATTCATGCTGTCCATAAAAATTCTAAGCCATGATTCGCGTGTTAGTGTGGCACTTGGCATTGGTTCGTCAGTACGTACAACCATTTGTTATAGTAGTTATATCTGTATATAGCGAATTCGAAACTTTGAAAAGAAAGAAAAAAAGAGAAGATAAGAAATCATGGTTTTAAAAATTTAAGTCGTAAGCAATAACGATTTAATGCAATGACTCGTGCACTCATATAATCGACCTCCCTCGAGAATTATATAAGTGATCCCAAGACTCAATTTCTTTAAATTGATAAGCCAACCTCTTGGCTAATTCTACTGTTAGAATTCTTGATCGATAGATTTCAGTAAATCCTATCTATTAGTCCATCATAACTACGAGATATTACTCGAACTATAATGTTGAGGTAAAATAGGTCAACACGTACTACTTACCCAACGTAGAAGGGGTCATGTGGAGAGTAAGGTCCTACATGCCTACCGACGAAGAAGGGGCTCATAGCAGTTCTTCCTATAAAGACTAATCTCAATTTTAAATAGAGGAAGGTCCCATCATCTCATTTTAATTCATTTTAAGTGAACAAATATCTAGCATTACGTGAATGATTAATTTGAGGTGATAGCCCTAAAACGAGTGACATCCGTATGTCCATGATATAAAATGCAACTATATGATCCATATTCATGCATATTAGGTGGTTTGGTTTAGTTTAGGCGGAATATGATGCTACTATCTAACGTGTGAATGCAATAAAGACGGTAAAAGAAAACGCAAAAATGAAAACACCTAGTGTGGCCTAACCCTATGAAAATAAAGACATAATACAAATTGGAATCCATCCATGGACCCTAAAGCTTTGTCTTCATTCTTCATCTTGGGCCTTAAGCGGGAGTTGAGCATCTCCATCTTAGATCTTCATCTTGAATCGTCTCAAATTACATTTTGAATTACAAAACAAACCTATTTACATTCTAATTCAAAATATGCCAAAAAAATAATAAAAGTACAAGATGGGAGATTCGAGATCTCAAAATACAACCAAAATCATGTTTCCTTCATTACGAAAACCCAATTTTCTAAGGCCACACTAGTAAATTACAACCTTTTGTACAAAATTAATGCGTAAAATTAAACCATTCAAAACATTCATTCACAAAATATCGCATCAACTAAATAATATAAAAACCAATGCATACGAATTGATTTAAAAATCCAAACCGCCTCTTTTAAATGATTATAATTATGCAACAATTCCTTAATTGTTCATAAAACATAATCAAAAATAATCCAAAATTTATGTTATCTGTATAACATAAATTAGGTCACAAAATATTTTAAACCTCTTTAAAATATTTGGTATCACTATTATTATGAACTGTTTCACAATAACTAAATTTTATTATCTTTATAACAAAATATAACAAAATTTATACTTTCCAAAAGAAAAAAAAAATATAATCTGCCAAAAATAAAAAAAATACCGAAATTATTATTTTTTTTTTAATAAATTGAAACTCACGGCCAAAAATAATAAAATTACCTAAAAAAATAATTTAATTCGGCCAACTTAAAGAAATTTACCAAAAATAAAAAATTTCGGCCAACATGTGAAACGAATTAAACTGATTTAATTCGATTATGCTAATGATTAGATCGATACTTACTCAATTTTTATCCGTATTAAACATTGATTCAAGAGATTGAAAGTAACTTTTTAAATTAAACATCTTGAACTTATAGATCTAATGATTAACAACTTAATATGTTCATTAACATACATACAAAATTTTGGTCCTTTTATGTTTTAATTCAATCGGTATTAAATCAAAACTAATGCAAATTCATATGAGATAGTTTTAACATCTTAAAACATTGATAATTATGAATCAAATGGACCAAAATAAGCCAAAAATTGTTTAAAAACACACGGCATAAACACTAAACAATTCGGCCAATTCAAGAATTTGTTTAAAAATTATACAAAATTGATTTTATGAAAACCATATAAAAATTTCATGTGCCCTAAGGCTTTGATACCACTTGTAGGTTTATATCGATATATAGACCTTTAAAATCACAGGATTATAATGAAAACTTTATATGATTAATGGTCATAAACTGAAATTGCATAACATAATAAAGAGATTTAGAATTAACCTTTTAATCCTAGTAAAACGGCCTAAGAACAATACCAAAAGTATGGTATCTCCTAATTGAAACACCCAAGATGATATTAAGATATGCCCTTGAAATTGCTAGAAAATTAGAGAAGGAAACTGATTTCTTTTCTCTTAAGTTTTGTGTTGTGTACTAGAGTGAATTATGAAAATTAGGTCAGATGAGATTAGGTTAAGTAGAGAGGAAATCAACCCCTTCCCCTTCTAACCCTCACACGTCCAAACATAGGGTGGGAAGTGGACTTTTCCACTTCTAAATTTAAAGCCCAAATTCTAATTAAAAGTTTATCAAAACCCAATTAATTAGTATTCTTTAACTTTTAATGTATAATGTAATTATAATATCCATATATTATATTTAATCATAAATATCCGTATATTTATAATTTACTAATTAATTATAACTGTTTAAAATTATTTAGCCTACATTATACGCAATAATTAAATATAAACTTTTATATTTAATTTACGAATTACAGCTAATTCCTCTCATCTAATATCATTTAATCATTATTAAATAATATTCATTATCACATTTGACTAACTCTTAGTCACATTTGACTAACCTTTTAGTCAACAACACCGACTAACCGTTTAGTCATTAAATAAGGCATCGATATGATTATTTTCTCAAATAATCACATCTCTCAAACACATCCTTTAGGTGTGACTCTTAGGGACCAGTTGATCACCGCCATCTGTATGACAATAACGTCAAACTTATCTAGCAAGCCAACCGTTATCGATAAACGTTAATCAACTGATTAAATACAAAATGTACCCTGTGTATCTTTAGAGGTTTATTTATGTTATTGCACTAACTGTGGAGGACACTAGCTCCAACAGTTTGATATATGCAAACCGTGCTTGTAAAACTCCAAAAGCACGTTCACCATCTTTTCTTACACCCTCTTGATATTGAGCAAATAGTTTATGCTTTCGAATTAGAGGACCATTAATTGACTTCACAAATGTCGCCCATTCCGGGTATATACCATCAGTAAGATAATATGCCATGTTATATGAATGACCGTTGACAGAAAAATTTACCCGTGGTGCACGACTTTCTAATATACTTCATCAAATACGGGTGATCGTTGTAACACATTAATATCGTTTTGTGAACCCGGTGTGCCAAAGAATGCATGCCATATCCACAAATCATGTGACGCAACTGCTTCTAAAATGACAGTAGCTTTTCTACTTCTACCGGCAAATTGTCCGGCCCATCCAGTTGGACAGTTCTTCCACTCCCAATGCATGCAGTCGATGCTACCCACCATCCCAGGAAATCCTAAGTAATCTTGCAATATCGTCCTCGTTAGGCTTTCGCAGATACTGGGGACCAAAAATTGATATCACACCTTCAACAAAGTGTATGACTGATTCTCTTACCGTACTTTCGCACATCCGCAAATTTTCATCAAGAGAACCAGCTGATGATCCATAGGCTAATATTCGTGATGCCGCGGTGCATTTTTGTAATGCTGAAAAGCCAAATCTACCATGTCCATTTGGTCTTTGTGTAAAATATTGATCATATTGAGAAAGGGCATCGACTATACGGATGAATAAATGTTTACTCATACGATATCTTCTTCGAAATATATGAGGTGGGTGGGTCGGATTTCCAGCAAAATAATCATTGTATAATTTATCATGACCGATCTCACGATTTCTTTCGATACTTCGCCTATGACGAAAAGGCGTTGGGTTTTGAGGTTGTGGTAATAAATTGGGAGTACTTAAGAGTAATTGTATAATATTATCATCTTCCATATTTTGCTCATAAAATTGATTCGTCCATTCGTCTGAGCTTGTATTTGAGTGATCAGATGAGTCATCTGAAGACATAATTTAGAGTTGGATTTTAAAAAAAGAAAATTAAGATGAGAATGATTTAATTTGTAAACATTTGAAAAAAATGATGTGTATTTAAAGAAAATTAAGTGGATATGAATATTTCAAAATGTGTGGATATGAATAATTCGAAATGTGTGCCAAAAAAATAAAGGTTGAGAATGTGGATATGAATGCTTCGAAATTAAAATGAGTGGAAATGAATAATTCGAAATGTGTGCCAAAAAATTAAAGGTTGAGAATGTGGATATGAATACTTTGAAATTGAAATGTGTGGATATGAATAATTCGAAATGTGTGCCAAAAAATTAAAGGTTGAGAATGTGGATATGAATACTTCGAAATTGAAATGTGTGGATATGAATAATTCGAAATGTGTGCCAAAAAATTAAAGGTTGAGAATGTGGATATGATTACTTCGAAATGTGTGAATATGAATAATTCGAAATGAGTTGATTTGAAAACATTAAATAAAAACTATTAATTAAAGGAATACACTACAAACAAGTAAAAACTACTAATTAAAACAATACATTTAAGGAAAACAATACAAACAAATACAAAATACTAGTAACTAAAACAAACTTTCTTAAAAGAAAATACAATTTGAAAACTAGTTAATTTAAAAACATTAAAGATTACCTATTAAATAAAACTTAAACCACCGTTAACCACTAAAGTCACCCCAAATCTTCCTTCTCAGAAATTGTATTGTCATAAAGTCATCATTTGTTAGATTTGGTTTTGACGATAATGTGGTTAAATACCGCATCTCAACACATCTTTGTTTGGTCTCATTTTTTTCTCGTTGTATTTGTATCATAACCTCGGTTGATTTATTCCTTGTTATATTCATTTCGAGTAGATGTGCATTCAACTCTGGATGAAAGGAAGACTCTGTACATACCGACTTACCATTTCGTTTCTTCTTCGCTGCATCTCTACCTTCTGGTCGGATATGTATTGATTCAGTACGATTAACACTAGGAGGAGTTTTAGGTACTGGTTCATCATCGTCATCAGCAGCTGAAATAACAGTTTCATCGGGCCTTGATATCTTTGAGCTTGAACGACTTTGCGACGACAATTCATCGTTAAAGTTATAGTTAATTTGCTCTAAGCTCCATTTTACATTTTTACACAATATATTGTTAAATAAGGATAAATCTTGATAACATTTACCCTTTGGATCACTATTCTTGTAAAGTTCTTGAGCTGCAGCCACAACGTCATCTTCATTTGTTCCACTTTTTTTGTTACGCCTAACCACCGCATTGTAGCAAGAAACCCACTTATTTGCAGCCTCATTAATTTTTTTCCTACGAGCTCTCAAACCTTCTGCGTTTCGTGGATCAATTTCTCCCGGATTTTCACACCGTGCTTCTTCATAGAATTCCCACACCTTTTTCCATAAAATGATAGATAGCCTGATTATTTTTTCCGTGTATTGCATTTGTACTTACGATAATCCAAGCAGACATTAATGCCGTGTCTTCCATTGGTCGCCATTTCTTAGATGTCGATATTAATTCCTTTTTGTTTGTTTGTTTTTTTGGTTGAGACGAAGGAACATGAACATTTATTTGAGAAGACTTAAAAGATATATTATTAGTTGGCCAAAATTTTGAATAATTGGTATTTTCATAATTTTCTAATATTGGTGGATATGAATTACCAGTATTTGGATTTTGTGACAAATTTTGATATTCATCAAAATCTAATAAGTTGGTGAAAAATTTTTGATTATTATTATCTGTCATAATTTTTTTGCACAGTTTGTGAATTTTTTTTACTTGATTTTTTCCTAATAAAAGATAATCAATTATAGAATGATAAATAATATGGAATTTGAATTCTTTTTATAGAGAATTTAAAAAATTTTAAGATAAAGAAAAAATCTATCATTGGCCACATGTCGCTTTCCTATTTGTTGTGTTAGATTTTTTGGATATATATTGTTATCATTTACAATAAAAAAAAAAAAAAAAAAAAAACACACAAAAGAAAACATTAACAAAAACTGCATTAAATAAAACATTAAATAATAGATTAATATAGTAAAATAATGGGTATGGGAGGTTTGGACCTAGGTGGGAAATAAGGGATTTTGGACCTAGGTGGGGAATTGGGGAGGTCCAAAACAAGAAAATAATTTTTTAAACAAAAAAAGTGGTTTAAACATACCCACAAAATCTTATTACACGTAGTCTTATCAACGAAGCTTAAGGGGACCATTTATTTATTTTGTATCGTTAGACTTAATGTAATACACACTCTATTTTTAAACTTAGAGATGTATTACTTTAAATATTCGGCTTGTAAAACGTCTAAGACTTAATTAATATTTTCGTCTAGTTTAATTTAATTTAGTAATTAAAAAGTCAGGTTGTTACAGTTAGTTAGATCATGTGAAACGTAAATTTCAAAAGTGGCAACCAAACAAATTTTGTGGGAAGATTGTCAAGGACCCTTTAGACACCACTAATGAGAGAGTGACCCGTGGCACTATCATTTGGAATCTTGTGGGAATATTTGTTAGTAGTGTGTGCCTATTTCATTTTTAATTATTTTTAATTATTCGTATTTTGTTAAGGGAATTTTTTAAATTATTTTTAATAATCCGTATATTTTTAATTGTTTTTATTAAACCGTATTTTTTTAATACGTATATCTGTATATATAATATATACGTATTAGTATTTTTAGTTATTTTGATAACTTTATTTTATACTCGTATATTTCAGTTTTAATAAATTGTACTCCCTCCGTTCCAGTGATTTGTTTACAGTTTGACTTTTTTGTGAGGGGGATTTGAGGGAAGTGTAAACAAATGACTGAGACAGAGGGAGTACAAATATTTGTTTAAGTTATTAATGTTGATTTTTAGTCGTTATTTAAAAAGTTAGATTTTGTAGTCTTGGGCCAATTGTGTTATTAGGTTAGTCATCTCACTCAACAACCTAAGCACAAAAGTCGTATATAAAGAGTGAGAAGTTTTAGTACTTCGTCGTTGTGGGATGTAGTTCACTAGTAGAAAAAGACCCTATTGTGACGGTTTATTCACTTTTTGTATATGGTAGAGTTTTTGTATATGGTAGAGTTTTTGTGGCGGTTTCAATAAGGAACTGCCACAAATTGTGCACTTTTTGTGGCGGTTTTTTTTTGCAAAAAGCGCCACAAATATCAAGTTTTTTATGACATTTTGCGGCAGTTTTAATAAAAAAACCGCCAGAATAGGTTATTTTTGTTTTTTATTTTTATTTTGCTATCGGTATTCTGGCATTACATCAATCAATCAATAAATAATTTAAATACCATCGAACATTGTACAATACATCAAACAACACAATGTAATATTGAAACTCACGTATCCATTACAAAGATTCCATGTACAAAATCACACCACTTTCAACAACAATGTCAAATATAATAACTAACGTGTTGATTACATATATGTCCATTTCAACTACTGTACCTAGCTTACTTTCATTATAAAATCATTTTCACCATTGGATAAGAGCTTGAAATTTCAATATGACATTGTAATACACGTGATTGTCCTCACAGATTTCTTCCCTTAATCCTTGTATCACTATGCAAATAAAAATAAAAAAATCAACAATCAAAAATCGAACAGAAGGTGGCACCAATATACGGAGTATAGAAGTGCACCTATTCTTAGGATATCTATGTCTCTAAAACATAAATAAGTGCAAACAATTTAGTCTGAGCGACGTACCAAAGACCGAATCTGAAGTCTTGTGACTTGTTAACATGTTTGATATACTTTCCAATAGTAACTCTATGTGTTCACGACAGTGCCATCATCAAGGAAAGTTGGAGTATCCAAGAGTTGTGATATTGAATCAGAGATATAAGACTGCGATCATTTCTTCATGCGGTGAGATCTGTGGTACGGTGAAACTAATCTCTGATAATAAAACTAATCACATCAGTTTGTATTCAAGTATTGATTGCAATTGTCATATGATTAAATAACCAAAATTAAGTTACAATTGCATCAAATTACCTTCTTAGGACAATATTCTTAAACTATTATTCGTCTTGGTAGAATCTACTATTCTAGGAACAAAGGAGAAAAATTAGATCAATAATTCAACAAGGATGATTAAGTAACACGAAATATAACACACTTCCAAATAAATTGAATGAGACTTAAGCCAACATGAGACAATAACCGGTCAGCAGTAGGCGGTAGACAATAGCGACAACAAACTCCAGCAGCAACAGGCAACGGTAGCGGGTACGAACAGCGACAACGAAATAAAGAGCCAACATATTTTCACAACTTACTATTCGTTATTTGTGTAAATTTTCCGACTTAAATTGAACAGATCTACCCTTTAGCCAACATATTTTCACAACTTACTATTTGTTATTTGCTTCCATTGACTCTTGTATCAGTAAATAAACTGAGCATAAGTGATTAATATAACTAGAAAACCAACCAAAAATCATAAAACAACAAAAATTTCATTGAGGCATTTTATCGAACAGTTGGTGCGCAAACACAACAACACAAAATTTAATCGATCGAAACTTAAAAACTTTAATCGATCCGAACACTGGAAAAATTTAATCGACCCAAACACTGAAAAACCTAAATCGACATGTGAAGAGAATAATACGAGTGTAAGCAATTTACAGAAGAGAAAAAAAAACCTGAATAAAACTACAGCAGGAATCGGTGGAGTTGGAGGTGTAGAGATTGAGGCCTAGTGGAGAGAATATAACTACAAGGAAAAGAGGAGGCAACGATGTTGAGAAGACGGGCGAATGGGGAGGGAGAAAATTTGATGAGAGGATTAGTAACGTACTCCGTATGTAATTGTTTATGCTCAATTTATAAGTGTAATTTTTTAATATATAAATTGTGGCGGTTTCAGACACAACCACCACAAATACGGAGGTATTCATTCAAAAAGAAAAACTAGACACAATTTTGAATTTACTTGTGTTGAAACTTTGTGTCGGTTTTATAAAGAACCACCATAATTAATTATTTTGTGGCGGTTGTACATTAGAACCGCCCCGTATTCTAATAAATTTGTGTCGGTTTTCGTACAAACCGCCACAATATACCCTTTTGTGTCGGTTTTTTTAGAACCGTCACAATTGCTTCGACACAATAAGTATATTTTCTACTAGTGGTTTTAAGTTAAAAACTGAAGTTAGTTCAAATAAATACTGAGTATAGCCCACCTAAGTGTAGCGTGTGGACTTGTGTGGTGCTGGCTCAACTGCAGCCTAATTCAATCAATAATCCAAGCACAAAAATCGTATATAAAGAGTGAGAAATTGTAGTACTTGGTCGATGTGTGATGTAGTTTTAAGTTAAATAATGAAGTGAGTTCAAAAAAATACCGAGTATAGCCTACCTAAGTGTAGGGTGTGGACTTGTGTGGTGCTGGCCCAACTGCAGTATTGGGCTACTCAATTCAATCAACAACCAAAGCACACAAGTCGTATATAAAGTGCTAGAAGTTGTAGTACTTGGTCGATGTGGGATGCAGTTTTTAAGTTAAATAATGAAGTGAGTTCAAAAAAATACCGAGTATAGCCTACCTAAGTGTAGCGTGTAGACTACTTAGTAGAAAACTGTTATTTTGACTTTAAAATTAGCTTAGTTGAAATTGACTACACGTATTGTGGCACAAGACAAATATTGTTATAAAGACGTAATAAGTATCCACTTGTTACAAATTACTCTTAACCAAACAAAATCAATACTCGTATACACTATAACAAAATGAAATGCGGTTATAATTGACTAAAATTAGTAAACTGTGAGTTAGAGCGTTGGGGTGTTTGTTGAGAGCCCGACCAGTGGGGGAATTAAGAATCTCTTAGGTGTGATGAACTAAACCCACTCAATTGGGAGGAGGCGTCATCTACCGTGAATTTTGCGGGTTAGGATTTGTATTTGGTTGTGTCATTTTGCTTCTCTTTGGTTGCTTTGTCACACGTCTCCTTCCATTCCCACGTTTGTTTGGCGGGTCTCCAACTTTCGCGACGTCGTGATCAGGTTTCGTAACACGTTCCTTCCGTTGTACTCTTCGACGGCCCCACAGTCTTGTGGAAGGCTGTCCGTCTCTAAAAGCCTCTACGCTTTGGACACCTATAAGCGCTTCTAGTCCTTCAATCATATCTTTCATTTGTGTCTTGAACATGTTGAACGATTCGCCGTTGTTTATTGCTAGTGTGCTAGCGTAGTCGGTCAACATCTTCGTTTCGATTGATCTCTTGACACGGTCGGACTGTTGTGAGTCGTAATTGCCAACTTGGATGTTTTCGTAACCTTGAACAATGTCTTTCCGCCATTGAGCCAGAATGTACTTGTCAGGAATAGAAGTAATATCTAAAACGTTTAAACATTTAATTATGTGCCGGCACAATATCCTCCTAAACTCAAACAACTTACACCCACATATATATTCACCAGTTAGGGTGTCAATGGATACCGTGAATACCCTTTTTTTCCTTCCAAAATGGTGCGTTTGCCCGCAAACTTGCCTTATATCGTTTGATAAAACCATGAGAATTAGGTAGGGTGTGGAACCCGGGATCGGACGGGACCCAACTCGGCGTCTTGCTTAAGGGCGCTTTTAAGTTTAAAAGACTAATTTACAAAAACCTTTAATACTGTTTTGGAGTCGCCACCTAATTATCGCGGAAATTAGGAACCTACTATCATGTCCTAAGCCTAAAGACATGTCCTAGATTTTGGAGCACGCCGACACCCCTAGATCTAAGGCTTGTGAAACCAGAATGGATTCGGGGTGAGGGTACTTTAGAAAAAGAGTTCAATTAATGATTTATGAAAACCTTTTAGAAAAGCCTATGTAAAAATAGCCTCTACTGACCTAGAACAATCCAAGTAAGATGATAATTGAGCTTATGTTATCGCTACGTACAAGTGCGATAGATTTGTAAAAGAATGCAGATGCAGATGCAAAAAGATTGATTAAAACCCTCAGTTTAGCATGTTTAACTTGTTAACGAAAACGGTTCAGTTAAAGGTCGAATTCATTGTTTTAAGTTGATTTTAATGCAAAAAGAAGGGTGCAAGATGCATGCAAATAAAATAAAGTTCCATTGTCCATTGGTTTATTTTATAAGGGTCGGTTGCTTATGCGACTTTGGCGTGTCATCGGATATGGAGTGTACCCGAAGTAAATAGGACACTTGGAGTGCAAGCGCGCTGGGTGCCAAAGCTGGGGGGGGCGGGGGGGCGCTAGAGTGTAGTCCCCTTTGTTAGTCCATAGAAAATAAGAAAAAGCTTTGATCCAAGTGGATCGGTACCTACCTTGTCCTGACGCTTCAGATCTGGGCAGAGCTTCGCTTCTTGAACTTAAAAGGAGGGTGAATTCAACACGGGATGGTGTATTGAACTCAAGGATTTGAGTGCGTGAGGCTTTTGTGGATGTTTATGTGTGTATACCGTGCTAGACGGTATATTTTGTGGGACCCAAGTGGGTACTAAACCTAGGAAGAGAGGTTGTGAGAGGAGAGGGTTTTCTTGTGTGGAAAACTTATGAGAATAGGTCGTGCATAGGGGGGTGTATATATAGGAGAATAGCCGAGCAAAATTAGGAAAGACAGGGGAAAAAGCCACACCAGGGAGCCGCATAAGCTTATGCGGTTTGGGGGGCAAACCGCATAGCCTTATGCGGTTTGGGGGGCAAACCGCATAGCCTTATGCTATTTGTACCCTGAGCCGCATAGGCTGTTTCGGCTTGCTGGTGTGGTTTTAATTCTATGATTTCGTATTTCCTTAATCCGGATTGCCAAATCTTGAAAATATTCGACAATATCTCCTTGCTTGTGCTCCAAGTAGACCTAGTATGACCTACTAGAGGGTTTGAGGACCTTGGAGTGCGGGCCAAAGGCGGGTTTGGGCTCGGTTCTGGGCCCGAGACCCGAAAATGTGAAAAAGGTGTATTTGCATAGATTTTGTGAAATAAGGTAAGACGTGAGGCTATATTTTGTGTAAGGGGAGGCTAAAGGGAAGATCTAGCCGCCGGGCCTAAATTTAGGAATTTAGGAATGCTGAATTAGACCTTGTTAATGTAAAAGGGCTAATTGTGATGCAAATGCGAAGCTCATGCCAAATGAAGCAGAACGAGGACCTAGCTAGACTCCAAATGGACAAAATGAACGTTTATTTAAGTGCGATGTGAAGCGACCTAAATCATTTTAACATTTCAAAATGACTCAAAATGAATTCGACATTAGTTAGAACCGTTTAAGTCAACGTTAAAGCATGCGTAATAAAAGTCCGTGTTACATCACAGGGTTTTGTTTGGGAGGGTACGGATATGGGTATCCACAGAGCCCCCAGTTTGACTGAGCTCGGACTAGAGCGAAAGTCAAACTCCACGACCATATCCGGACCATTACAGTCTCGATACAGTCAGCGAAACGAAGTGCGTGTCCATGGGTGAGACGAGGACTTCGAACCGGGCTAAGCGGGGAGGGACGTGCGCATTTTAAGGACGTGGCGGTCCGTGCATACCTGTAAGGGCCTGCCGGCCTGTAGAGTGCCTTTTATATGTAGTGTTGATGTCGTTTGCTTGTGCTGATGCCGTTGTTGATGCTGATGTCGTTGCTGATGTTGACGCCGTTGTTGACGCTGATGCCGTTGTTAATGTTGATGCCGTTGTTGATGTCGTGCTGGGTCTCGCCGAGGAGCGCGGGTGCTTAGTGTAGTATCTGCTGGAGAAGTACTAGCCTGCCGGGGAAGGGTGTATATGTATGGTCTCGCCGAGGAGCGTAGGTACAGTTGTAGTTGTTTGATCCTGTGGAAGAATGATGGTGTTTCGTCTTGTAAGGGGTGCAAGTGTATATTCGCCGGGAATTATGGTTCGAGGAAGGTGTATGTGTTCATGTATACTGCTCTGTGTAATTGCTTGGACTTGCTGGATGTGCTGATGTAGACGTTTGGTGTTTATGCTCCGAAGTTGAAGAATGACTCGTTCAGGATGCTTTGTAGGCTAGTGATTTGTTGGGGAAGTCGAAGGATATGTCTTGTACTCCGTGGAAAATGTCTGTATAGGTGTGTGGACTTTATGGGGAGGAAGTGATACTCCATAGGGACGTGTAAGAGGGTGTAAGGGCTCGTGAGTGTTTGTGTTTCTGCTTCTGTACCATGTATTAAATGCTTAGTACATGAGTATGGCGGACTGTAGGTGACGCCTTAACCAAGGCATAGCGCATAATGTATGTGCTAGCGCTTGTGGCGGACTTTAGGTGACGCCTTAACCATGAAAACTTGCGTGTACGAAGGAAAATACTTGGGCTTGACAACGTGGAACAAAACACGCCTCAGAAATTGCCTTATTGACTAGTGATTCTTCCGGGGAATCTCTTATCAATTGGCGACTTCAAGCGTGAACTCATTCACACATGTCGCGGCTTCAAATCCGGAATAATTTGAATTCTGCGATTGTCTTCCGAAATCTTCATTTTCGCCTGCTTTGATCATGAGACTTAGTATCTGGTGATTCGTTTAGATTTACGTGATACTTATCTCTTTCGGACTTGGGGTGTAGGTGCTTGGACTTATGTTTGGGTGGTTGTTGTTTGATGCACACATGAAAGTGTCATGCTTTTAGCGTACATGCTCATGTTTGTAGCGGTTTTAGAGGTGTCGCTCAATCGTAGATGTTTATGTTGATGTGGGTATTTATAGCAAGGGTGTCTTCAAAAAAGCGAAAAATTATCTCATTTTTCGTTGTAAAGGTTTGATTCTTGATAGGAAGCATCAGCCCCCAGTTTGACTGAGTTATAATGTATAACGATAGTCAAACTATGTGAACAAGGCTGTGGGTTGTATTAGGATAAGGGTGTTAGTGTGTTAGGGAGAAGGAGTTTTCGGATTACCCACTCGAGTTTGACTAAGTTTTGTATGAAAACTGAGTCAAAATGTAAGGAAAGATGTGTTTGGGAGAAGGTGTTTTTGGGTTACCCCCTCGTGCTTGACTAAGTTTTGAATGAAAACTGAGTCAAAGTGAAGAGTATGGTGTTTGGTCTTGAAATTTCCCCCGTAGTTTGGCTTAATTTGTGTGAAATTAAGGCAAAATGGAGAAAAATGTAGTTGCTCTGTTGTGTGTTGTAGGTTGCCGAGGAGGTGCACAAGAAGCTTAACAGGTGGAGGATGGCGTGGGCGGGTTCAGCATGACTTTGACGAGTACCGTCGTCGTCGTCCCTAGGTGTTTTGGTGATCTTGTGTAATAAGGATTGTGTGAACCCATCATTGCATAGCTTGTTGGTTGGTTGTAGCTAGGCTTGAACTTGTAGTTGCTTTTTGTCGTCTTCTGCTTCCGTGCTGTGTTATGCTTCCGTTGACCTGCATAGTTAGTAGGCTTGGGTTTGAAAGTGAAATAATTCCCGATTGGGATGTTTGGATTAAAATGTTTTTGTTGAGAAATCATTTTTGTGAAAGATTCATTTTAGTTGTCGAAATGAGCTTTAAAAATGAACGCTTGAAATGTCGGTTGTAAGCTTTATGCAAGATAAAAAAAAGTGTTTGACGTTGTGAGCTTGAGCAAGGTTGAAAAGCCACCAGTTGCCGAGGATGAGAATTCGGTGGAATCTCATGACAACACGGAGTGGGATGTAGTGCTAGATTCGGTTGTGCTTTGCGTAAGCTGCCTACGTATCCACGAATGTGGAATCAAACCGGCGTAGTTCGATAGAGCTTTCGCTCAAAATGTGTTAACTCGAGTGAATTAAATTCGAAGAATGCTTTTTTTAAAATTATGTTAACTCGAATGGTGAGTTAAATTTTTTTGGGGAAAGCTTGGACTTCGAAGATTCGAGGTGCATTTCAAGGACTTGAGATGCATTTTCGAAAGGCACATTTTGCTTCTGCGAAAGCATGTGTTTGGAAAAGTGAAGTTTTGAGTGTTGAGTTAATTTTGAAAGGTGATTAGCTATTTTGAGGACGCATGTTTGAAAAAGCGTGTTTGAAATTAGTGTATCGTCTCGTGGGAGCGTTTTCAGAACTGAAAAGTTTTGAAAGGAGCGGTTTAAATGTCGCTAAATTGTTCGATTGGAAGGGGATTGACCCGATATCCGAGCCAATGGGATGCTTAAAATGCCGAAAAGTTTGAAAAACAGAAACGAATCGTATGCGTGACTCGAGACACAACATTGATAGGGATGTAAGTAACTGTGACACGTGCATCGGTAAAGCCCCCGGCTTGGTGACTCATGGTTGCTTCAGTGGCATGCTGTTATTCCTGCAAAATGAACAAGGTTAGACGAAAAAGCAGAGTACTACCCCTAGGTCTAGGACAACTTTGTCTCGATGCCCTAGTTCTAGACGCCTCGATAAAGAAACAGTTTGCCTTGGATTTTTGTGGATTTCTGTGAGGATGTCCTTGACTTTGGAAGCTTAGACATAAAGATGTTTTGTGTAAAAAGGGTTGGTTGAGCTCAAGTGAGCGGCCTACGTATCCGTGGGTGCGGAATCAAACCTAGCGTAGTTCGAAAAGGGATGTATTTGTTTTGGTGAGGAGGTGTTTATGTGGAAAGGTGCGTGTTTAAGGACCCGCTGGTCCGAAAGGGGTGTTTATGTGTTTAACCCTGATAATTGCATCCTAAGGGTGGGTTCTCCTCAGTCGATCTAGGCTGCTTGTTGCTTCTGTCGAGTCTTCAATTTGGACTTACAAAGACTTGGCCACTTGTTTCTGGACGTCGGTACTTCTTGCTTTTGGGGCTTCGGCCCCTTGCTTATGGATTTCTAGGCTTTTGACTTCTTAAGCTCTTGCTTCTAGGCTTTTGACTTCTTAAGCCTTTGCTTCTAGGCTTTCGACTTCTTGAGCTTTTGACTTCTTAAGCTTTTGGAGTTTTGAGATTTTGCTTTTTGGTGACTTTGGTTCTTGATCTTTGTTCCTTGTATTCCCGTTTGGTTTGAGAATATCTTACGCCCTATGTGGCTTGGGCTTGAGCTCGGACCTTGCTAAACTATGTGGCTCGGTGGTCACTCGTGATCGTGTGTCTATCACGCCGGGCTCCTTTAACAAGTTCGTTTGCTTATTAGGCACGCGATCGAGTACGCGGAGGGCGATCCAGGAGTACTCGTACTTTTGGTCGCGATCAAATTCATGACCACTGTGGAGCTCCAAATTAATGGATCCTCCTCTGAAAGCAGCGGAGTAGTAGACCACAAGCAGACTAGTGAACCTTAGGTGTTTAGTCGTCGAGAGCCTTCTTTGTCTTTGTGTCTTTGACTTAGTTGTTGACTTGGACCTTCGTACCCGGCCTAGACCTCCTTCGGATAGCTGTTCCTGAGATGCAATGTATGTCGGTGCAAAATGTTTTTTTTTTTTTTGTGAGTAGAAAGGGTAAAAGGAAACTGGGTTGTAGGCAAGCTTATTCTCTTATCGATTTGTTAAAATGTCGTACGTCGAAGACTTGATTATCCTAGACTGACGGAGATTGACTCAAAGCTTAAAAACTCGACCCGTATTTAAAAGACTCGAATTGCTTGAGGGGATCCGCCAGATCGTCAATGGTGCTTGAGTGGAAGCCTTGTCAGTTGATTCGTGATGTACGTGCCGTGGGTACACGTCGATGCCCTTGGTGTCGAGACTCGATTAACGCATACTTTGATTCGCCTTGTCTTTGAAACGATTTTGTTTTGATGAAAGTGAGAGGGTGTTTCGAGTTGAAATGTGTTGTCACATTTCGACTTTGTGCGAGAGATGATTCAAGGTAGTGATGAGCTACTTGAACCGAGGGTGCTTCAAAAATGCGATGGGAATGGTAGTGCCCGTTTTCATGCATTTACTTAAGGAAGAGTTAAACCGAAGCGGCTAGAGCCACTTGGTCCGACATCAAAAGTCCTCGGGATTGAGTTTGCACATTCTGTGCTTTTGCAAAAAGAGGAATGCCTGATCATAGAAGGTTTTGGGCTAGTGAAAACTTTCGGAAAAGGCCTTAAGCCGTTCGATTTGTTTTTGCGAAATTCCTCGAGAATGGGCTGACATTCTCGGGTTTGAAAAAGGGTTTTGTGATAAAAGGGTTGTGATGACCGCGAGTCGTGCGGCCAATTTTGAGCTAGAAATATTTTAAAACGTTTCATCCTCGACGATGTTTGGTGATAGAAAGCTAGAAGTTTGTGTTAACGGTGTGTTGCTAAGATCCTATTGGTGGATGCTCGAAATGGCGTTTAAGCTATTTGAGTCGAGGGTGTCAAAATGCGATGAGGACGAGCTTGCTTGTCCACATGGATTTTGTCAAAGGAGAAATGGATCGAGGTGGTTTGAGCCATTCGATCCGATGTTGGAATCCACAAGATTGGGCTTGGCCATTCTTGGGTATGGCGAGGGATGCTACTCACTGGGCTGGTTCGACAATGAGTCGTTTGAAAAGATTTTGTTTAGAAAGGTTCGAAAAGGCCAAGGGCCGTGAGTTCGCTTTGAAAGACTCACCAAGAATGTGTCCTAATTCTTGGGTTATGCTTTGTGAAAAAGCATGCGATAAATGGGTTAGGATAACCGCGGGTTATTCATTCCATTTATGTTTTCAAAGGCTTAGGGAAAGTGGGTTTGTGTTGGGTTGCTCACGATGTTTGCAATGTATATAATTAACGATTGTTCATTCGTTAGTTCATTTTTTATCGCACGGATTTTTATGTTGTGTTGTTTGATTGTTTTGTTTAATTTTTTGTTTGTTGTTTGTTGTTCATTGTTTATTTGTTTGTTTTTAGCTTGAGACGAGACGTAAGCAAACTTATTCGTGTTATTCATTAAAGAAGAATTGTTTGACAAATCAGGAGAAGAGCTGAAGCTAGCCTTCGAAAGTCTAAGCTAAAACTAGAAGGTGGGTCGACAGATGACCCGACATCTAAAGGATTAGATCCTAAGAGGATTTCTTCTTCTTTGCGTTTGCCAACGCCTCCGTTCTCGCCATCTTCCTTTTAAGTCGTGATGGTTTGCATTTTATAGGCGCATCCTCGCACGTCAGTTCATTCCCAATGTCTACGTTAGGGGTTGGGTTGTTTTCGGGCATGACAAAGTCTGAGTGATCTATGGGAGGAAGTGATCCTGTGAAGATCGTGGGGTTATATGGAGGGTGATCTTTGTCGGATGATTTGGGTTTAATCCTTTCGTCATCTTGGACCGTGGCTTGGTTGGACATAGGCCATTCGTCCCCTTTATCGTTGAACGGAGCGTCAATGATTTGATTGTCGCTCGGTTTGATATTGTTGTAGCAGTTCTTAATGGGAGGTGATCCCACGAAGATTGTGTGGTCGGCGAAAGGGTTGGCGTCGTTGAACGTTTGGGACGGTTTGTCGAGCTTTCCTTGGTCGATGAGATCTTGGATGGCATGCTTCAGTTTGAAGCAGTTTTCTGTGTCGTGGCCTTTGCCTCTGTGGTATGCACAGTAAGCATTTGGGTTCCAAAGTTTTGGCTTTCTGTCTTCGGGTGGCTCATTGGTAGGCCCGATTGGTTGTAGGTAGTTGTTTTCGACCAACCTATGGAATGCCCTAGTGTAAGGCATGAAGCTCCTGTAGCTTTTGGTTGCAGATGCGTCAAGGCTGTCCACAGTGTAGTTTTCCTCACTCTTGGTCGCGCGAGGAGATTTTGGTGAGTTATCTTGGTAGGTATGGCCGGTGTATCTGGCCATCGTGCCGGTCTTAAGATCGTCTTCAATCTGAGCGCCGACCCGGATGAGTTGTTCGAAGTCTTGGATGTTGCTGTACCGCATGTATAATTGATACACGGGTCGCAGGTTGTTTATGAACTTAGGCACAAGTTCGTCCTCATGCGGGCGATTTGGAATTCGTGCGCTTAGCTTTTTCCATCGAGAGAGATACTCGGTGAAGCCTTCATTGTCCTGTTGGTTAAGGGCCTCGAGAGTGTGGATGGAGACATGCGTATCGGTCTTGTCCTTGATACGTTGCTCCAATCGCTTTATCTCGGTCTTATGGTGATTCAGCAGGCGTTCGAGGTCGTCAGTCAGCTTGGTGATTTGTTCACGGAGTGCGTTAACATCATCATTGCCGGCCATTTTGCGGGTGTAGGTTCGTTTCTTGTAGGGGATGACTATGCGATTCTTAGTACGGCGAGTATCCAACTGAGACCTGTATTTCACTGCGTATATTAGTGACACGACTCGACCCACTAGACTCACATTTATTCTAAGCATTCATTTTAGCTCATTCCTTTGTTTAGAAAGACCTTTTATGTTTTGAAAAAGGAGGTTCTTGAAAAGGTTTTAGCTAAAGGAAGCTTTTGAGGCGAGGACGCGTGCGCACGTCTCGTCTCGAAGTTGAAAGGTGTTAGCTTTGTCGAGTCCATTTAACGGTTCATCGTTAAGGGATGGATGAAAGGGGTTTGACTTGAGAGCGGTTAGCTAGTTGAGTTGAGGATGTTGAAGTGGGTTGGTTTGTGTGAGGTGCATTCGGTTAGACCTACTAGGTTCAATGTTCATTTTAGGCGTTCATTTTTAGCTCATTTCATTGTTTTGAAAGACCTTTTAAGCTTGAAAAAGGAGATTTTCAAAGAGTTTTGGCTAAAGGGAAGCTTTTGAGACGAGGATGTGTGCGCACATCTCGTCTCGATGTTAAAAATTTTGCTTTGCACCCGTCGAACTAGTATCGGTGATTTGCCGAGGTGAGCTCGAGTTCAGATGTGTAAAAGAGAATGGATTCGACTCGAGAGTGGTTAACAAGTCGAGTCGAGGATGTTAAAAGCGGAGTTTAGGCCACATGACCTAGAGGATTGAATTCCACGAGCTCGGGTTCTAATCCTTGCTCGGGTTTTTGCTTGTTAGTAAAAAAAAAAAAAAGAGAATCTTGAGAAAGCTTGTTTCAAAAATTCGCGATAGTTTTGTTTGAAAAGGTGTTAGATGTTAGATGTTAGGTTCGTTTATCTTTGAAAAGTTTAAGCGAGTTTTCGAAGATATGAATGCAAATGCTCGTTTTGAAAAAGACCAGGGAGTGCATAGCCTCGAACTTGTACGTATGACTCAAAAAAGGGTGAAAAATGAGTCAGTCGGGTACACCTCCAACTACCTCGAGTACGCTTTGGCAGATACTTAACCCCTTCATTTCCTTCTGCAGGCGATAGGTTTTCTGAAGAGAACCTTTGGCGGTCGAGATAGCCGTTCTGACAGCGAGTGGAGGGGCGAGAGAAAAGCTAGTCCGGCATGTACTTTATCGAGTGGACAAGCCTGCATGTGGGAACCACCTCTCGAGGGTGCAAAGGGTGCCTAGATTCCAAAAGGAATGGACTCTAAACGAATGTGCATAGCTCAAATATGTATACTTGGATTGTTCAAGGCCTTCAAGTTTCACCTCTTTATTTTTAAAAAGAAAAAAGCTAGTTTTAAGTTTTAAAAATAAAATCTCCCCAGCGGAGTCGCCAAACTGTGGAACCCGGGATCGGACGGGACCTAACTCGGCGTCTTGCTTAAGGGCGCTTTTAAGTTAAAAAGACTAATTTACAAAAACCTTTAAAACTGTTTTGGAGTCGCCACCTAATTATCGCGAAAATTAGGAACCTGCTATCATGTCCTAAGCCTAAAGACATGTCCTAGATTTTGGAGCACGCCGACACCCCTAGATCTAAGGCTTGTGAAACCAGAATGGATTCGGGGTGAGGGTACTTTAGAAAAAGAGTTCAATTAATGATTTATGAAAACCTTTTAGAAAAGCCTATGTAAAAATAGCCTCTACTGACCTAGAACAATCCAAGTAAGATGATAATTGAGCTTATGTTATCGCTACGTACAAGTGCGATAGATTTGTAAAAGAATGCAGATGCAGATGCAAAAAGATTGATTAAAACCCTCAGTTTAGCATGTTTAACTTGTTAACGAAAACGGTTCAGTTAAAGGTCGAATTCATTGTTTTAAGTTGATTTTAATGCAAAAAGAAGGGTGCAAGATGCATGCAAATAAAATAAAGTTCCATTGTCCATTGGTTTATTTTATAAGAATTCGGTTGCTTATGCGACTTTGGCGTGTCATCGGATATGGAGTGTACGAAGTAAATAGAACACTTGGAGTGCAAGCGGCTGGGTGCCAAAGCGGCGCTAGAGTGTCGTCCCCTTTGTTAGTCCATAGAAAATAAGAAAAAGCTTTGATCCAAGTGGATCGGTACCTACCTTGTCCTGACGCTTCAGATCTGGGCAGAGCTTCGCTTCTTGAACTTAAAAAGGAGGGTGAATTCAACACGGGATGGTGTGTTGAACTCAAGGATTTGAGTGCGTGAGGCTTTTGTGGATGTTTATGTGTGTATACCGTGCTAGACGGTATATTTTGTGGGACCCAAGTGGGTACTAAACCTAGGAAGAGAGGTTGTGAGAGGAGAGGGTTTTCTTGTGTGGAAAACTTATGAGAATATGTCGTGCATAGGGGGGTATATATAGGAGAATAGCCGAGCGAAATTAGGAAAGACAGGGGAAAAAGCCACACCAGGGAGCCGCATAAGCTTATGCGGTTTGGGGGGCAAACCGCATAGCCTTATGCGGTTTGGGGGGCAAACCGCATAGCCTTATGCGGTTTGTACCCTGAGCCGCATAGGCTGTTTCGGCTTGCTGGTGTGGTTTTAATTCTATGATTTCGTATTTCCTTAATCCGGATTGCCAAATCTTGGAAATATTCGACAATATCTCCTTGCTTGTGCTCCAAGTAGACCTAGTTTGACCTACTAGAGGGTTTGAGGGCCTTGGAGTGCGGGCCAAAGGCGGGTTTGGGCTCGGTTCTGGGCCCGAGACACGAAAATGTGAAAAAGGTTTATTTGCATAGATTTTGTGAAATAAGGTAAGACGTGAGGCTATATTTTGTGTAAGGGGAGGCTAAAGGGAAGATCTAGCCGCCGGGCCTAAATTTAGGAATTTAGGAATGCTGAATTAGACTTTGTTAATGTAAAAGGGCTAATTGTGATGCAAATGCGAAGCTCATGCCAAATGAAGCAGAACGAGGACCTAGCTAGACTCCAAATGGACAAAATGAACGTTTATTTAACTGCGATGTGAAGCGACCTAAATCATTTTAACATTTCAAAACGACTCAAAATGAATTCGACATTAGTTAGAACCGTTTAAGTCAACGTTAAAGCATGCGTAATAAAAGTCCGTGTTACATCACAGGGTTTTGTTTGGGAGGGTACGGATATGGGTATCCACATAGGGCTTCAAGATCAGTACCTATACAAGCGTACACCTCGTCTTTCACCTCCTGGAACTTTTGCTCGTGTAAACTTTGTGGAAGACTTCCTCTACTAGCCACTGATCGTCCCATTTAAGCGGGTGTTCCCTGTCATGGTAGTTAAGCAGTTTTTCTTCCTCGGCCTTCCGTTTTAGGGCAAACTCGTATTGATTGATGAACTGTGTAAGTCCAGTCTCAACACTAACGAACCCTTTGAAAAATCTATTTGTTTGTTCGCTGCATTGAGTGGACGATATTCCCGTGGAAATTGTGTCCATCCAAAAGACCGGCACCCACTTACGCCTTAGTGCGTAGGCGTCATTGACCCATGTGTTCTACTGCAAGTTGTACATGTCTACCATTTCAGCCCACGAAGACTCAAATTCTGCCTCTGTGTAGCTTTCATGGACTAAAGCCCGCAAATCCCTGTCCAACGACGTGAACCGGGGATGACTTCTCAAATTTTTGTCGGCGTTTTGGAGTATGTGCCATAGACACAACCTGTGTTTAGTTGTTGGAAAAACTTTTCTAATGGCTGCCTCCATTGCCTTGTCTTGATCTGTGATCATTAACGTGGGGGGCTCTACCCATACATTCAATCCATTTCTCAAACACCCACTCAAATGTTTCGGCGTCCTCATACGATAGCAACGCCAATGCAAAAATAATGGTGCTGCCGTGATGGTTAATGTAACACCCCGTGTTAATTTAAGCTAAATATAATTAGGAAATCAAAAATTAATCATCCTCGCTCATTTAATTCCTAAAATAGTACACTACAAGTTATTCTCGCACCTAAACTAAAACCATTTTGATATACTTCGATTTTGAACTTTATTTTTACATATTCGAACCCGATAAATCAAATGAAGAATCGACGACAATTTTCTCAACGACAAATTTTGGCACGCAAATCGAGGTCAAATGTTGACCAAGTGGCCGAGCCACCAAAGGGTGGTTAAGTCACCTAATTCTTCCTCAATTATATACTAACTCATAATCCAAATCAAACAAAATTAGTTAAAGCCTAATCATTTTAGTTATTACTAACAAAACATATTATATTAATATCAATTTACTATTTCAATTTGATTTAACTAACGCTTTCACTAAAAATCGAAATAATGAGTTACACTAAGCCTAAACTGATAAACTTTTTGACGTTTGAGTATAATTATTTAAATCAATAACATTCTACGAAAAAAATAAGTGTTTCGATCAAATAAGATTTTATTTCAAAGTTGCGAGGAACTAATACCCAATTTTTGTTTTGATTTCGTTTTGAGGTTTATTTTCATTTTTATTTTAGATCTTACTTCGAACCCTTATTTTAAGACCATATATTTTATTTCGAGACTTTTCGCGTACGCGTAAATCGAAAATTTCAAAAACGAAAAATCGGACCAACTTGATCTATGTTGGCCGAGATTTTGAGCCATGCTCTAGCATGCTCTTGTCTCCTCTTTTCTTCTCTTCTCTTACACAACATGCTCCTACCTCACTTAGTAGCCTAAGACACTTACCATCATATATACTTTCATTATGACTTATATTTACATTTAAGTTTAATCTTTAATATATACTAAAACTTACAACTACTACTACACAACTACTACTACTACACGCACCACATACACACAAACACAACAAATGCACAAACTCTTTCCTCTCTAAATAAACTCACACTCAAGAACACTTGTAAGCCAAACTCATCTTCAACCTTGGCTTACCTTGAAGATCTTCATCTTCTTTCTTTAGCTTTTCTTCTTTAAACTTTTATTTTCTTGTTTTAAATTCACTAGAACAACTAGATTAATTCTCCACTAATTATTTTAGTAATCACCTCCTCTTTTAAATTGTAAATGATTATGAACATAAATCAAATTCATAAAATTTTAAACATCACCTAAACCTAAAAAAAACAATACTACACTTAAAATTTTTAGTTTAGTTAGTCTAGTTTAAAATAAATTACTAACTTGCTTATTTTCGTTTTTATGTACTAATCTTAACCAAAGACGAGGAGCAAGGTGGAGGCATCGACTTGAGCCAATTCGACCATATAGTGGATCCCGACAACTGCTAAACTAATTCGCTCATAACCTAATTAAGGTTCCCCCGCACACTAGTTTAAATTTTGTAAATCGCATGCTATAAATATTATGTGTTATATTTGTTGTGTTTATGATCACCTAGCATCACATGATATATTAGGAGACAAAAATCGAAAAATAACATTTGTGTAACACACATAAACCACACAGCATTCCCTATGTTTTTGGTTTAATTTTTCGTTTTAATTTTTGTTAATTGCATGCTTAAAATACTAGGTATAAGATGTATATGAAAATATAATTAGTTTATGTTTTGGACTTAAAATGAAATTGTTGTGATATTGAAATGTTTTTTTTTAAAGTATTTGTGTGCATGAACTATTGTTGTTAATCTTGTATTTGAAATGATTTTACTTTTGTGTGTTAATGTTTGTATATGATTTTCACTCATTTTAAATACATAAATGTTATAAAGGAAATTGGTTATTGAATTAGAAGTATAAAAATCAAAAATCAAAAACTATGAATATATATATATATACACGGCTATTTTAAATTAAATGGACCAAGTTTTAGTTTTAATTTTTCTAAATAACATATTATGATTAGTTTAGGTAAATTAGACTTGTAGGTAAAATTTGAGAAAATTATATAAACATATGAAAATTTGACTAATTGATGTTCATATGAAAAATATTAGGGTTCTTCACATATGCATGTGTTCTTCATTTATGTGATTAGTTTGATTCAAAATATTTATAAGTTTTAGTTAATCTTTGTTTAAATTCATTAGTGAAAAATTTCAATAATAGTTATATAAGTTAAATAAGCTAAAGCCTTAAAATATAAAAGTTAGAAATATAAAGTGTCACAAATCACTATTCATAAATGAAATAAAATAATTAGTGAAAATCGTAAACTAGTTAAATCACTTTAGTATAATTTAAATAATTAGTATATAAAAACTTTAAGTCAAAACCGATAAATTAGAAAACGAAAAATAAAAATGGACAAGTGTATAATGAGCCACGGTTTTGGGCTGAAATTTTGACCTAAAATAATCTTGTCACTTTTTATTTTTATCACTTAAGTAAATTAAATTAGTTAAAGTAATGAATTATTAATAAAAAGAAAAAAAGAAATAAATAGCTACATATAAAGGAGGCCACGGTTTTGGTATCTATAGTGGGTCAATTTTGATCAAAATGAATTTAACACTTAGTTACTAAATTTGAATAGTAATTAGGATTGTATTAGATTGTATAATGAATCGTTAATAAAAAGAATCAACGAAACCGATAAAAATAAACGTTACACGTATTAAAATGAACCATGTCGAGTGTTACTACCTTTGCTACAATTTGGATTTGGACATACGGACTATTTAAAATGAACTTCGACAACCTCGCTAAAAATGGAAACCGCTAAAAGTTTAGTTAAGTATATGACTAAATTTAACCGAGTTTTATTTTTGAAATATTATTTAAAATCACTAAGTACAAAATGAACTTAACAACTTTGAAACTAGAATTTTGTACTTAAATTTAAAACGAGTTTTACTTCCGAAATGATTTTTCAAATCACTAAATACAAAACGAACTTAACGACTTTAACACTAGAATTTTGTACTTAGAAAATAAAAGTTGGTTTTGTAAACCTAAAAATATCCTAAGTATAAAAATAGGTATAAAGTATAAAAATACTAAGTATAAAGGAAATACTAAGTATAAAGGAAATACTAAGTATAAAAATATAATAATAAATACTAAGTATAGAAAAAGATACTAAGTATAAGAATATATATACGTATAAAAATACGTATAAAATACGAAGTATAAGAATACGCATACGTATAAAAATACGTATAAATATGAAGTATAAAAATACGTACAAATACGAAATACGAAAATACAAATACGTATAAAAATACGAGGAATAGTAAATACGGTGAATAGTAAATACGATAAATAGTAAATACGATGAATAGTAAAATACGGTGAATAGTAAAATAATGAATAGTGAAAATATTTAAAATTTTACGAATGGACTCAAAATAAATATTTAAGTATTTCTATGTGTGCTGTTTATCTGAAGAATTGCTAGAATTAAAATTTCATTATACAAAGTTCGACGATATATTTAAGTTTCAGAATTGTCATTTATTAAGATTGACGAGGATATAAGAATTGAGAAAACGAGCTACTTGAATAAAATACTAGGATTGTTCGCCATGTTGCGACTCTTGAAGTTCGAAGTTAACGAGGTAGCTGTCTATGGGGACTTGGGCTCCCTCCCTGAGTTGCCCAAGGCTATTTAACGATCTTGAGATTGTTATTTGACATGGTATATACTAGGGGTGTGCAAAAAAAACCGAACCGATAAACCGAACCGAAAAAACCGAGAACCGCAAGTTTTATAGGTTCGGTTCACCGAACCGTTTTCTCTTAACGGTTCGTCGAACCGAACCGTTAATATTAACGGTTTTCGGTTCGGTTTCGGTTCGGTATTTTATAGTTTCGGTTCACCGAACCGATAATTAAAAATTTTAAAAAAAAAAAAAAAAAAAAAAGGAGACCACAGACTTACGACAACAACACAACAACTCGTAGATTAGGTAGGTGACGTTGACAACAACACAACAAATACTCCTTGTGATTAGGTTTGGCATTACCATTACCATTGTGTTTGTGAGGAACAACAACAACAACAAGATCATCAAAGTAGGGATCGTCATTCGCCGGAAAGGGAGACAACAATGGATCTGAATCAACATTGGAACTTGAAAGAGAAAGAGAAAGAGGATCCTCCCATCTTGATGTTTGCTCATCTTCATCTTCTAGGGTTTCTAATTCCTCTTTATTATCCCTTTTTTTCTTTAATTACTTTATATAATCAATTCAATTAATCAATCAATCAATCAATGAATCGATTAGATTAATTAGTTGGATTAAAATAGAGAAATCAAAACAAAATGAGAAGTATGAATGACGAACCGTAGGGGGAACAGGTGTGTAAAGGGAGCTCCGGCACCGGAGAGTTGAAATTTGAAAGAGAGAATAAAAATGAAAAATATAAAATAACAAACAATGTCTACATTTTTATTAGAATAAACGGTTTTGATTAGCAAAGTTAGAACCGAACCGTTAACAAAGGGAACCGAACCGAAAAGAACCGTTCTAAACGGTTCGGTTTAGGTTCGACTTTTGGCCGAACCGAACCGTACACTAACCGATAAAATTAACGGTTCGGTGCACCGAACCGTTAATGAACACCCCTAGTATATACAACCCCAGGGATGGGGCATAATTGATATTTCCGTGGGCCCATAGATGGTAATTGGAAAATACCAGCCTCAACCGGGGGTACCTGTCTCTGGTGATAGTCGAACTTTTTCGTCGGTGATACCTTTTGAATAGCGAATACGTATGATCCTCGATAGGTAGTGTATGCATACATTAGACAAGGGATTGAATCGTCCTTATTACCTTAGATATCTTTAGCATATCCAGACACGTCCGATTTCGTTCGGCCCTGGCTGCTACTGCGCGGATTATGTCTGCATGCTTCCGCCTTACTAACGAAGACTCATTTGTTATCACATGTTGAATGCATTTCCTTGTCTTGATTGATTATTGTCTGAATGACTTGATTTCCGGAGTATTGAAGTACGACTTGTTGAGAATGATTATTTATGAGTGTTGTACGTTATGTGATTGGATGTGTACTCCTGTTTTGAATCATCATGAATTCCTTATGTGTTTTGCTTGCCTGCTTGCTATTTGTTTTATTTATTCGTTATGTATATCGAATATGTTTAGAGTTGCTATACTACATGATCTATTTGATGTTGCTTAGTATGTGTGGGGGAGAAAACACTAATTACGGGATCAAATGCAGGTACCCCGAGGACTTATGTTATCAAATGCTGGGGATGGTTTACCTTATTTTGTACTCCGTGGTTTGGAGAGATTGTAATCGAACATACACTCTGTTTTATCCTAAAACTCGTACTATGTATATAGAGTTTTAATACGATAACAGCTGGTTTGTAATATATAGACTTAATTAATTTTCCGCCTTAGTTTAATTAAAGTCACGAAAAACCAGGTTGTTACAGTTAACCCCTACGAAGGGGGAAAACAGCATATGATACCTATTAGTTAGAAATGTAGTATCATATGAGACGGGGTCACCAAAGGCCCTATACATGGCACGATAACGCGCGTCTGCCCAAAAACGTTCAGTAAAGCCCCCTTCTCATATCTCTAGATGACAAAGTAAAATTCGAGGTTTTTAGATTTGCATCGTTCGAAGTAACTTAATAATTCTTGTGCATCTCCTCCTAACCTACCCTTACGACGTTCCCTGTTGATGACGTTCCTCATGTCTCGGTCGGTGAAAGGAAGGTTTTCAAAACCACCGACCTATATTACTTCAAATTCAGAAATTTAGAAACAGTAAAACAATAAGTTATTATATAAATCTATTTTTCATTAAATGAAAAATATAAATCGAATACAAATTGAGGGAACTAAAATTAAACTTAACCAACTATTACACTACCAATAAACATACCAATTACTAAAAAAATTAAAAACCCTAAAATTAAAGTCCAACTTGTATACATAATTCTACAATTTTCGTGATTTGTAATTGGACAAGTACTACTATTCACCCTTGTCAATTCTTTAATTACTTTCTCTTGGTGTCTCAATTCTCCTTTAATACTTCTGTTTTCGGTGTGCAATTGATTGATAAGGATCATTTGTCAATCCGTTGAATCTTCGTCCAACCATCTAAAAAAACCACACAGTGTCGTCTCTACGTGTTCATCAAGTAACCTTGAACAAGTAGCAAACCGTCTACCCAGGTTTTGGAACGTCCAAGACGTTTTTGTTGCGCACTGTCTTCCGCAATTGCAAAGCATTCATCGGGTAGACCTAAACAAAGAAGAAGTAGAAGTAGTAGACATAACTAGTATAGAGAAATAAGAAAAACATTTCCAATCCAATGGAAGGAAAAATTTTAGACTGTAAGGTTTCAATTAAAAAATTTACTCCCAAAATTTTTTCAAAGAAAAAATTTAAGTGAATGATTTGTGTGTGAGTTCATTTCTATTTATAGGAGAATTGGACCATTGTTTATAATCCACAAACTTTAATCCTATTGGTCAATTTTTAAATCACATGGATTACCATTAAATCAATTTTAAATTAATCGATATCGTTATGAGAAATGTCTTAACTTTAAACCTAGCTTATATTGGAATGACATAACGTCAATTTAGTCGATATCGTTAGATTTCTCAACTCTAGACCTAGCGTGTGTTGGAATGACATAACACCAAATTAGTCGATATCGCTAATTAAATGTCTTAACTTTAAACCTAGCTTATATTGGAATGACATAACGTCAATCTAGTCGATATCGTTAAATTAGTCGTATAATATCTTTATATTTTTAATAAGAATGATTCATTTATAGGGAGTAATTTTTAGTTGAGTAAAACGATTTTGTTTGATTTCAATTGTACTTTGAATGAAATACTTAAATTATTCGTTTAACCAAACATCATTTCAATTAAATTTATGTTTAACCAAAAAATAAAAAATAAATAAAAATAATTTAAAAATAAGTACACACTTGTTAACTTTGATAAGATTAGGGTTTCTAACAAATTAATTCTCAAACTCCCTTTAAATGCAACTATTTCGTTCATTTATAATTCCTAACTACCACTTCTTCTTCTTCTTCTTCTTCTTCCTTCTTCGTGTTCCTTCTACTTATTCTTACTCTTCCTATTTTCACAAAAAAAAAAAAAAAACCATTCAAATGGATGACAATAAAAAAATTTTTAGAGCACTGATTGACTAGAACAATATCTTAATCACAAATTTTGATAAAATCTTGGCTACATGAAAAGAATTAACTGAAGGCAACGAAAATTTGCGGGATAGGTGCGCTAGAACCATGAATTGAGACATGGTGGTCGATATAGACCGTGACCTGTTCAGTATACGAAGGACTCATTATCATGCATCCTTGATGAAAGATCTTCTTGAGATCGAGAATTCAAAAATTCTTTTGTTTCTATCAGATTAGGTCAATTGCTGTGGGTTTGTAAAAATTTAGTATTTTGGTATTTGCATTACGTGGGGATGAGTGGTAATATTGTATTTTGTTTTTAACGACCTCTATTAGTATTCTTTTTTGGTCTTTCGATTTAAAAGAATTAGAATGATTATGAATGTAATTAGGATTATGCTAATATTTCGTGATTAATTTTCTTTATATTTTGCTTTAATGTTAATGTTGTTTATTTTCATATTTTCATATAATTAGGAAGTTTTTTTTTTTTGTTTAGGAAGTTCAATATTTAAAAAATATCTAATAAATTGTACTCAGTTGCCTAACCATTGACATCAAATGATGAAGATAATAAATTGAGAGGGAAATGAAAAGACATTTGGTGGAGAAGTAATAATAAGGCCCTACTTAATCATGACTATATATTGAATTGAAATTGAAAAGACAATTTAGGGAAAGGAAATCATGAGTAACTTGGGAAAAGAAAATTGAGATAAATGTTAGGGTAAAGGAAAAGGTCATGCAATGAATATATTAAACGATATAATAAACGTATTATTTTTTACATAAATAGATATTTAAAAAATATTTCGTAATTAGTTACAAGAGCAATATAATATAATAAGAATATTTTAATGGGATAAAATCCCTATAAAAACGTTAATTTTACATAATTTCGTTTAGGGTTTTTTTTTATGGAAGATAGGGACGGTTTTTTTAAGAAGATATTGTTTTTTTTTAGGAAGTTATATATATGAAAAGGGAATAGGAAAAAATCTAATTAATTATATTGCTCAACTACTTGTTGCCTAATCTTTAAGTGAATTGATGGAGAAATTTAATTGAGAGGAAATTAGGGAGAAGCAATACAGGTAATCAAGGGAAGTAACCATGGGAAAAGAAAATTGACATAAATGGGAATTTGAGATAAATGGGAATATAATAATGAGATAATAAACAAAATATATTGTATCCAAAATATAATAATGAGATAATAAACAAATCTGCCAAGAAAATATAATGAAATCCGAAACAAATTGATTTTATTAATAAAATGCATAACAATTTTAACCTAAAACACATTATAATCGAAAAATAAAATTTTTCGACAAACAAAGAACGACTACATCCAACACAACTATCAAATTGAAGTTTCTTAGTAGTCGTTCGTTTATGATAGTTTCTCCTAACCCTTTTCCTAGAGGTTGACGGCTCGTTAACCTCCGGTGTGACAATACATGGGGACTTATCTTTTGCATTACGTGTAGTACTCTTTGGTGTCGTCGTGACATCCTCAGGCACTTCATCGTCATCATCAATAACGACCACCTCTACCACGTTGTCATCCTCTTCCTCCACCACGTTTTCATCCTCTTCCACCACCCTAACAATGGAGACATCGACTTTAGGAGTCGCCAACATTTTAATGTCATCGTCGACATCTTTCCAATATAATATCTCGGGTGCAATTTTACCCACATTCAACACGGTGTACTCCTCCTCATAAAGTTGAACGAGTAAAGAGTGGGCATGGTTCGAAGTACGTAGGCGGTCTATCACCTTCGATACCACCTTATCACCTACCTCACCCATTATTTCTCTTATAAACAACCTTGTTGCAACAAGGTCTCTTACGTGAGTTTTCTTCTCCAACGACATTTTTTTTTATTTCACAAATGATATCAGAAATATTAGTAAAAGAGTTATGTAGTTTACTGTAGATTGATTTTATGAGTGATTAAACTTTTGGAGTAGATGACTCTATTTATAGTAGGGCTGAGCACGGATCGGATATCCGATCCGATTGTACTCTAAGGGTCGGATATCCGATCCGAATTTTAGGCATTTCTATTATCCGATATCCGATCCGAACAAGTTCGGATATCCGAAAATTTCGGATCGGATATGCGGATATCCAATATGTTATCCGTAATGAATTTTTTAATTCAATAAAATTAAATTTTTAAACAAAAAATGAAAAACTTTAATGTAAATACGAAATCGACATGATTCACCCTACTTCTGAGGATGTAGAAAATACATTTAAAATTCAAATAGTTGATACAAATGGTACTATGAACAAACCATAATTTGAAACTCATCTCTCCTACTTCCTCTTTACTGTAAAGAGATGACTCTTTCAGATCCAGTTTGAGAAGTTTTTTTGATTGACAAAGTTAAATCGGGTAAATTAAAATTAATGTAGAGGCACATATAGATAAGATGATGGTAGATGCAATAATGATGACGGATTAAGAAAAAAAAAAAAAAAAGACTGCGACTAAATGATCAAAGATCATGAAAGATGGAAGATGAATCAATTTGATTAGATGAGAAAACGAAAATAAAGGGAGATGTGAAATGTTGGGAGAATACTCATGATTTGGCAGTAGGTTAAGAATATTGTGGGCTTTAGGTTATAAAATAAAGTTCCAACATCTATAAACAAATCAAGCCTAAATGTTAAAATAGTGAAAACATACTCAATTCGGATCGGATCGGATATCCGAAAATTTTTGATTAAATATCCGTATCCGATCCGATATCCGAAAATTTCGGATACGGATATCCGATCTGAAGTTTTTTTCGGATCGGATATCCAAATTTTCGGATCGAATACGAATCGGATTTCGGATCAATTCGGATAATCGGATATTTTGCTCAGCCCTAATTTATAGGACTCAATTTTTCCTCTAAAATGATATTTGGGGAATAAATTTTCCCTCCAAAGTCATTTGTGCAACAATTAATTTTCCCTCAAAAATCATTTGTGCAACAATTAATTTTCCCTCCAAATCATGTCTAATATATTACTATAACTTAATTTAATTATAAAGTGTAAATATGCCCTAACTCCGTTAAGAATGCCCTAATTCCGTTTCATTTAACGGTTAATTCAACAAAATTACCCTATTTCCGTTAATTTGAAACCTAATTCCGTCACACTACTTATTTCGTTAAATTTAACCCAATTTCCGTCAAATTACGTAACATCAACCTTTACGACTATAATCGTACCCTAATTCCCAAAACATAATATAGCCTAAAATAAAACTTTATAATAATTAACGTCAACCTTTTTTTACTATTATCATATCCTAAATCCCAAATGACATAACGTCAAGTTAGATAATTTTGTTATATGTCATTAACTCTATACCTAGCTTATGTAGGAATGACATAACGTCAAATTAGTCGATAACGTTAAATGTCTTCAGTCTATACATAGCTAATTATGTTGGATTGACATAATGTCAAAATAGTCGATAACGTTAAATGTCTATAACATCGAATTAGTTGATATTGTATAATGTATTAACTCCTTACGTTGCTTATGTTGGAATGACATAACATCGATTTAGTCGATATCGGATAATATCTTTATATTTTTATAATGAGCGATTTAATTTATAGGGACTAAAAATTAGTTGAATAACTTCAATTCTATTTTTAATGAAATACTTTAATTTATCTATTAAAAATAATTTCAATAACAAAAAAAATAAAATCATTCATCAAATCAAATTAACCAAAAAAAAAAGTCTACACTTGTCATTTTGATTGGACTAGGGTTAGTAAAATTATTAATTGCAAAACACTTCTTTAAATACAACTGTCAAAATATATTCATAATATCTTTTTTTCATTCAACTTCCTTTCTTCTCCTACATTAAACCGTCTTTTTCTCTTCCTTTCCAAATTTCTTCTTCTTCATCTTCCTAACTTCACAAAAAAACAATTAAAATGGAGAACTTAAAAAATATTTTAAGATAAATGCTTAAAAAAAAAACAATATTTTGATAAGCAATTACGAAACACATATTGCGTGAATGTAACGAAATTATGGTGGCCAATCAAAGTTTGAGAGATACGTGCGCTAAATCCCTGAACTAGGACATGGTGGACGCTTTAAACCGTGATCATTTCAGTTTACGCATGACCCGTTATCTTGCAGGCTTAAGTAAGGATCTTCTCGAGATCGAGAATGAAAGGATTCTTAAGATTCTTTCAGATTAGTTTTACTAAAGTCGGTTTGTAAAAATTTACTCTTATGGTATTTCGATTAGGTTTCTTTTTTCGTTTTCAGTTGGATTTTGGGGTCGCATGGAAGTCGTTTTTTGTATGGATGTAGAAGGGGTTGGGGGA
The DNA here is from genome assembly GCA_023091065.1 of Dianthus caryophyllus. Classification (NCBI taxonomy): domain Eukaryota; kingdom Viridiplantae; phylum Streptophyta; class Magnoliopsida; order Caryophyllales; family Caryophyllaceae; genus Dianthus; species Dianthus caryophyllus. The sequence continues at coordinate 30,084,607 of CM041519.1, forward strand.
AGTTCGCGGGAATGGGGTTGCATGATTGGTGCTAGTATTCGGGGTTTTCTTTCACGGTTTAATTTGCTTGTTTGATTAAAAAAATCTACAATTATGGTTGTAATTCGGATTATGAATATATAAATTGTGATCAATTATCTTTATCTTTTGCTTCAATTTCTATGGTTGTTTATGTTAATATTGTTTGTGTTTCAATAATTCACAAAATAATAACAAAATTATACTGTCTACAAGTTTAAAGAAAAATGAAATTAACAACAATAATTTAAAATTAAACAAAAGAATCACAAAAATAGAAAACAAAAACAAAAGCCTAAATCGAATAGCAACTAATTAAAATTAACAACTACACTTTAAAACTAAACTAAAAAATCACAAAAAAAAAAAAAACAAAATTATAAAAACCCTAACTCGATTACCTCCTAATAAATTCCCACATCGCCCAATTAACAAACGTGAGGGATGTTTAAATAGATTGAATTAGTTCATGTAGTTGAACTTGTATGGAATAAGAAAGCCCATTAATGTTATACTTCCCTCATTGACTAGTTTTTTCTACGAAAACAACAAGTTTCTGTAATGAGCTACTATATCATACACCTTGTTCTAAACTTAATTTTTAAAATCAACCTTACTTAACGAGATTAAAATCCACCTAACTTGAAAATTAAAATGAAAATATAAATTTAAGAATAAATAAAACGAATTAAAAAATTAAACGAGATTAAAAATTAAACAAAAAAACAAATTAAAATAACTAATTAATAAAAAACCGTATAAATACCCAAATATGCCATATGAATACAAATACGTATAAATAAAATAAATAAAATTACATATAAATGGAAAATAAAATTACAATAATTAGGGATAAAAAAAATTAATTAGGAATATAAACAACAATTAATTAAGGACAGAATCAAGCAATTAAAGATTCACTAAGCTTGCCACGAGGCAGCTTCTCATTCGTGGTGTTAAAAATTGAGTTGACACAGCGTGTCAGCGTAGCCTTTTCGATTTGTGGCACATGAATTAGACGTAGGAACTAATTTTATGAAATTTGTAAGTTACCGCTGAACCTAATTCCCAGACTGAGGAAAATTTAAAATCGATTTGACTTTTTTTTGTATTTGTTTGACCCGATTAAAATTAATTAAACTATATTATTACAATGATTTTTAATTGTCGAAGTTATTATGAGTTGAAAATATTTATTGGAAAATGGGTGCTAGTTGTGATTTTACTAACGGTTGGTCGTGTTACGTGTAGGCTGATAAAGCCCACCAAATTTTGTCGCAATAAAACCAAGAAAACAAAAGGAAATTTGACCCGTTTTGTTAACCCTAGGGTTCTACCTTTTCTATCATCTTCGTGATAAATCATCACAACTCATCATTAACAACATCATCGTCAATACAATCAATTCGTTGTATGAATCGCTGATCAATTCCAGATTTCTGGTGAGTTTCCATAATCTTTCTCACTGATTTAATACATGCGAATTACTCTACGTTGAAATCGTTCGATTTGATTCGAAATCGATTGAATCTGATTCGTATTGTTTGACACTTTAATTTGAATTGATTTCGGAATGTTGATTATGCTGTTTGATTTTGTGCAAGTGTGCAACTATATTCGGGTCATTGATTTTGATTTGGTTTAATTTTTATGGTTTCTATATTTTTTTAGGGTAAAATTGAGGCACAGATAAACCCTAATTAGTTTGTTACATTATTATATTATGCACGAGTTAGTATTTTGGATTTAGAACTTTAAGTTATGCGTTTTGTCGAATGTCTTTGCGTTTTTTTGGTTGCGAAAATTAATTTCTTGTACTAAATATGTTGACAAATTGCTACTAGTATTAAGGAGTTTGATTCGTGTTCGTTTGAATCAGCTTGAGTCAAACTTTTAAGGGTTATATGGATTGTTGTTATGTTAGAGTGGACTTTTCATAGTTTGATGAAGTGTGCTAAAATAACGGATTTTATCGCCATTGGAGTGAATCTTGAATATATGCTGAAGTGGGACTTTGAGTAAGGTGTGATTCGTTGCGAACTTTACATTTTGTCACGCTTGTTGTTTGGCTGGTTTTTGCGTTTGACAGTGCAGTTGTTTTATAGGCAGTTTCAGTGCAGTGATTCCTTTTCGGGTTTTCAGTTTCTATGTATTGTTTTTGTGGTGGATGGGAGGGGTATATTTATGGCACTACAGTCGTGTGAAATTTTACGAAATTTGCTAAGTTCAAGGCATCGATCGAGTAGTAACGATTATTCAACCAAGGCATCGTTGGAGTTTGCAAAGTGGATGATGCTTTGGCGTTGTTTCATTGAGTGTTTGTCGGATGTTATTACATCAATGTTTAAGCTTTTAGGGAGTGTTATTTGATCTGCGGATACCTTATTGTGTAGCTAGTTTTACGGCCTATTTATGGAGATTTTTAGTGCTATAAGTTTGGGTTTCTGGGAAATTGAATCAACTTGAGTGTTCTACTAGGTCAATCTGTAGCTGGCAAGCGGTTTTTAATTTTAAGTGACGTGTAAAAGTAAAAACCATTGCAATGACGTCCTTGTTGATTGGCATTCGTGACGTGAAGTGTAGTTACTAGGCTTTGGCCTGATGGACTATGGAAAGAGGAGAGGCTGTTAAACACTTAACGTGTGTGTCGATCTATTATTTAAGGGAATCAATCAGTGTACTGTTTTTGCATGATCTTTTATTTTATTTTTCTACTGGTTCTTATATGATCTGCATCGGACTCTGTGTTTCTTTAGAATTTTCACTGTAGGAGCTTTCATTTTTATGAGTTTACATGATCTCTTTGTAGTTGTTGCTTTTACTCAAAGAAAATATGTAACAACAATGTTAATAATCACTAAAAGAGAAAAATCACTGTAGGAACTTTTTTCTTTAATTGTTTAAAAATATGTAACAACAATGTTTCTGTTGTAATTTCTTCTATACCCTGTTTTCCCAACATTCTGTACTCTTCTGTGACACATTTTTCTGTTTAGTTTTTGAAATGCTTTCGCCTGCTTTGCATGTGAGCGCTTGTTGGCTTCTGCAGCTCTACATAGATTACTAGATTAGTAACTCAATTTATACATTTCTTGTCATGTCATGTCATGTGGCAAGTATTTGAAGTCATCTTTAAGGATGTTTTACTTTTTTTTTTGCAAGAACCAGTTTCTGTTTTATGTATCTTCATCATTATTTGTCTTTTCAATATTGTATTGAACCATCTTGGATTGCATACTGCACACGTTTTTATCTTGCTGTGAGTATAATTTGTCAAATGTTCTTGTCCTAAAACAGTTTACTATGCCGACATTGCCAGACAATCAGATAGGTCAACTGAGTGTGGTTATGAGCAGAGCTGATTCTTCAGTGCCTAAAATCTTAGACGGATTAGCTAAATTTAAAAATGGCAATCTACACAAATTTCCTTCTTCAAGCAACCTATATAATTTTGTGGAATCTTATCCTATGTTCCGTATTCCTGTGGAACAGGAGAGGCCGATATCTCACAACTCGCATGGGCAGTCAGAGACTGTGCTAAAGAGTGCAACTCAGCAGCTGTGTACTGAGCCTAATAAGGGTGCTGGCCGTAAACCAGGTTTACAGCCAAATATAGGACACCCATTACCGTCATTCCCATCCAAAAGGAAGGCAATAACTGAGTGCACACAAGCCTACCAACCTCCGAAGATGTCTGCACCCAACAAGAGAGTGGGACAAGTGGGTCCCTATGCTACTGCTCTTAGTGCTTCACAATCATTGGCCCCAAAAACTTTTCCGAAGCCTAATGCATCTGGTAGAAAGGTGGTTCAAATTGAACCTGTCATAAATGAACCTCGATCAAATGCGCCGAAAAAAGTTGTACAGCCACTAGTGTCCCCCAAAGGGCAGGCGGAGTCCCAGGGTTCTGTGAGGTCCAAGCTGAGGGAGTCGTTAGCTTCTGCTTTGGCCCTGGTATCCCAACCGAAAGAAGGCTATACAGATGGGAAAACAAAGCTACAAAACGAGGCTGCCGCAGATATTCAGGAGGGTCTCAAAGAGCAGAAATCTTTGGTTAGTCCATTGAGCAATGGAACAGCTCCTTTGGAATCACTGAAGGATGGTATGTCCCACTTTTCCGACGTTCCATCTTCCTCTGGTGGGTGCAATGTTGTTGACAAAACATCGTTGTCTTTTCAGTCGAAAGAGATCTTTAAAGAGGCATCTCAGACCGAGAGCTTTTTGGGGACAGACTTTGAGAATTCTGTTTTACCTGGTGATGATTCATTGTTTAACAGTGGCTTGTATTTCAAAGACGATTTCTTGCAGGGAAATGGGCTTTCTTGGGAGTCGGACCTTAATCTACATGTCCCTAAAGTGAAAGCAACTGAAAATATTGTAAAACCTGTACCAATGAATGGCAACCCAAGTAGTGATCTAGGGAGAAAAGTGCTCAGATCTCCAGAATCTGTTGCTCTTGCAATTGAGTCTGAACTTTTTAAGTTATTTGGTTGTGTAAATAAGAAATATAAAGAGAAGGGGAGATCTCTGTTATTCAACTTGAAAGATCGTAACAACCCTGAGCTTAGAGAAAGGGTTATGGCAGGTGAGTTACCTCCCGATCGTCTGTGCGCGATGACAGCAGAGGAGCTTGCTTCAAAAGAGCTTTCGCAGTGGCGGATTGCAAAAGCTGAAGAACTTGATAACATGAAAGTTTTACCTGATACGGACATTAGTATGAGGCGCTTGGTGAAGAAGACTCACAAAGGTGAATACCAGGTGGATTTTGAGCCCGATTCCGGTGCTTTGGAAGAGATCCCAATTGATATAAGTGCATCATCTCCTTCAAAAAGACAGAAGATTGATAAAGCTGACCGAAAGAAGGGAGTTGATTGTGAAATCACCTTACCTAGTGATGATGCTGATATGCAAGGCTTAATGGGGGATGATTTGAACGATCTTCCTCCTGTAATTTCCTTGGACGAGTTCATGGAGTCACTTAATAAAGACCCGCCTTTTGAAAATTTACCTGTTGATTCTGTGACCACCAGAGGCGAGTCAGATAAGGCAAATGTGGGGGTGGACTCCAAGAGTTTGTTACCTGTAAAATCGCCACAACATTCGGTGCAGAAAACGTCTTCAGATGAAGTGAGTGGTAAAAAGAATAGCCCGAAAACAGATACTATGAACTTGACTGGAACATCCAAACATCCTGTGCAGAAGATGTCGTCGGATAAAGCAGGAAGTCCAAAAGCAGATGGTGGCAATAACGTGGCTGGAACTCTGAAACCATGTGACAATAGTTCTGTTGCTCAACAGAACAAGCGCGACTGTGTTTGGGAAGGACAGCTGCAGCTTAATTTATCTTCTGTGGCTAACTTTATGGCTTTATATATAAGGTTGGGTGTTTACCCATGTCTGTGTGATATTGTACACTATAAGCTGTTATGCTCATTTGTTTTTTTGCTGGTATTTGACTTTTGTGATGCTCAATCGTCTGTTCAAAATAATATTGTTGTGCTATGTATGCACTTGAAGACAATTCGTTGCTATGACGTACTCGATGAAATTAAAATGACATAGTGAACCTTGTTTGAGTGAGAGAAAATGGTTGGCTGATCGGTTTAAGTGATTGTATTGCACCTTTGCTTTCATAAATATATGGTTCTTTATTGATTGATTATCACTTATCAGCCAACCTCAAATGTTTTCTGAAGCAGGGCTTTGTACGGTTTTGTACCTGTGCGTACTTTTGAGTTTGAATGAATTTGAAACATCTGAACTACTTTGCGAAACTTTCTATAATAGATTCACTATACGTGCCAGCGTCTGTCTCACCCGTCCTGTATGATATCATCTGCATAAGTACAATGGAGTTTAGCTGTATGTTCTGTTTAAGACATTGAAATGTGTTGCATGCTTGATTTTCTATAGAAACTTGCTCTGTGTTTATTGTGTAGTGAGGTGCAAATAATTTTTCGATTTAGTGAAATGCTTATTCTTACTTTTCGTTTCCTTGCAGTGGTGAAAAGGCCAGTTCCAGAGAATGGGCAAGTTTTGTTGATATCAAGGGTCGGGTTCGGCATGATGCATTTGATAAGTTCCTTCAAGCACTACCTATGTCCCGAAGCCGTGCTATTATGGTACTTTCTTGTTTCTTCATATCCTATAACGCCACTGTTTATTACTCCGTACTTTATTCTTCTTAGCCTTTACACCATGTCTTCGATGCTCTTACTGCCTGAAAATCAATCTTTGGCCTTCTGTGCAAATTTCAAAGTTCAAACAAAAGAGTGAATTAGTAACCTTTAGTAGGTGTCGGTTCCAGTGCTTAGGTTTTGAGTTAGGGCATAGACTTGCTTATTGTTCTCTGGTTGCGTGTTCTCTCGTGTTTTGAGGCTTCAACATGTTTGACAGTTGAGCTCTTAAACTTCTGACCAGATGTTGCTTCAGTAACTCTTATGATCTAAGCTTTTGGTTTGAATCAAGATGTTTTGGAATAAGATATGATAATCCTAGATTTTTTTTTTCAGAATCGTCAAATATGGAGTATAAAAGTAGCCATAATCTTCCTCTTAAAGTTATCACTTACATTTCTTGTTTGTTCGGTCCTTAGGTGTGCCATTTTGTATTGAAGGAAGGATCTCCTGATAGTGAACGCGCCAATTTGCAAGAGGTAGTTATTTTATACTGTATTTTCTTCATTTATGTTCTTCCTAGAAGTTTCATAGTTGGCAGAAATTTAAGGATACGATTATGTGGATGAAAATTGCTAATTCATGAAATGAGCGATGTCACAGACCTAGACTATTCGTAAGCGGCCTATTACGCTGTCGGCAAATGTACTTTATAGTTTGTTTTGCATAAAGTTGAAGGAAATTCAAGTTAGGTGAAAAGCGTCTGTTGCAATGTTTGATTATTTGGCTAATGTATTAATGCTCTCGTCTTTCCGCAGCTCGTGGATTCCTACATTGCAGATGAGAGATTGGGATTCGCTGAGCCCAGCCATGGAGTGGAGCTGTATTTTTGCGTGCCACGCTCAAAATGCGTAGATATGATTGTCAATCATCTTCCTAAGAGCTACACTGATAAACTAAATGAAATCGATGATGGTCTGATTGCTATTGTTGTATGGCGAAAAGTGCAAATAACGTCGTCTGCCGTGTCTCCCCTCTCCTCTTCGAAAGATCCGCCCGTAGTTAAAAAGCAAATCGGAGGTCAATATGTTGATAACGATATGAATAGAAACAATGTTTTTGCTCCTAAACGAGCGTTGTCCCCGCCCCCCATTTTGTCTAAGTCTCAATTATCGGCCGGTGACAATGATGGTAGCGACGACGATGCCCCTCCCGGTTTTGGCCCTTCAGGTCCTCGGGAAGACGACCTGCCCGAGTTCCAATTCTCGGGCAGGTCACATCTGCCTATGCCATCTCTTCCCGGCCCAATACCCGTTTTGGGTCGAGAGCCGGGTTACCAAAATCATCCTCAGCCCTCGTCGTTACAGGTTGCGCAAATGAGAGAGTTGATTCAGAAATACGGAAATGGTAACGACACCGGTGGTGGTGGCATTACCGCACAACAGTGGAATGATGACGACGATGATATTCCTGAATGGCAACCACAACTGGTTCACAACCCGGTTTTACCCACTCATACTGTAAATCCACAAACCCCTATGGCTAACCACCAAACGCTCCAACGTCCACAGTGGCCCCAAGTTATGCAGCCAGGTCAGTCTCTTCAGCCGCTTCAGCCACCGATGGCGGTTCAGCAACAAAGGGCTTGGGGGATTCATGGTCCCGAAAGCGTAGGAGGTTTACCCGCGGGTCAGTACTTCGGGTCACGTGGTTCGGGTCCTGGACATTCACCTAGGGACTGGAGATCGAATGGTTACAGAAAGTAGGAATTTTTGAGTTTTACGTATTTTTTAGTTAAGTAGGTATTAGTCTGAAATTTCAGCTTAAGTTGTAGCCAAATTTTAGCATAAGTTTGTCTTTGAAATTTTGGTTTTCCGATTCATAGTTCACTACTCTAGAAAATGTGAGCGTAATAATGGTGATTTTGTGTATTGCTTTTCCTTCTCTATTTGTATTCGTATATATGATCTTCTTGGAATAAGAATTACAGTAGATTATAGTGAAATTTGTCGTCATTTCTTAGTGTATTTTTTTGAATAAAATCATTTTGCTGTGAGACGATCTTTGGAGGAAAAATGTTCTTCGTCACCGTGGTGTGTTTTTGGAGGAAAAGTGTTACTCGTATTGTGTAATTCTACATTAAGATGAATGTACTTGTACGAATGACAATTATTTCTAAAATAGTAAGTTTCATGTGTGACAGTCTCACATTAATGTAATGTTAATTTAGTGGTTATTGACTAATTGTAATTAATTTAACACTTTCAACCATTTTAAACCACGTACTACTCCCTCTATTTCAATGAATAAATCCATAGGCTTATGCACAATTTTTAAGGGATCATGAATTGAAAAGTTAAGGGTAATAATGATAGTTTGGTTGAGTGGGGTTAATTTTAGAGAATAAAATGTGTGGTATTTGGGTAAAACGAATATATTGGTAGGGATAAAAGTGTTATTTGAAAAGTGAGGCTAATTGAGTGAAATAGAGGGAGTAATACTTATTAATGGCGACAACAAATATTAAAGTGGTAACGTTTTGAGCATAAAGAGTCGGTTGTAAGCAGAAGACGGTATCATTTTGTCTTTGAAAGTTTGTGGCGATATTAGTATGTTACAAAAGTTGATAATCGGTGTTGCCTAAAATATTTAAAAACCGGTATTAAATTAAGGGTTTTGACGTAGTTAACTTGCAGTTGTGATCGTTTCGCACGTAGAAATAATTTGAGAAAGAACTTTACACTAAACCTAAAACGAAAAGATAAGTTAAAACCTTAAAATATAACTAACCATTGGATGAACTATACAGCTTCTTAAAAGAATACATTTTTGACAATAGAGCCTCTTAAACGAGTACATTTCAACCGTTCACTTACTTAACTTCATTTGTTAAAATACTCGAATCGAAGTCTAAGTCCTACAACCCGAGTTCGAAACCCGCCATTGCGCATCTCAGTATCAACTAGCAAAAGCGCGTTTTAAGGCCTTTTTCTGCTGACTTGACAACTTCTGTGGAAAAGCAACCTCGAAAATGATTCTCAAGTCGCCTTTCTTACCGGGTTCTTTAGCAATCGGCATTCCCTCCTCGGGAACGAGAAGCTCGAAGTTAGGAGTAACGATATCTTTGACGGGTATTGACAGGTTTCGACTGTCTAATGTCGTAATATTAACAGTGGTTCCCCCAATTGCCTGTGATAGTGACAACTTTTGAGTCATGATCAGGTCGTTCCCATCTCTTGTGAACACGTCGTGTGGCTTCTCGTCAATTACGAAGACGAGATCTGCTGGGAATTGGTTCGGTTGCTCGTTTCCTTTCTCGGGAAACGTAATCTTCGTTCCTTTCTTCCATCCCGGTTTCACTTCTATTGTCAGGATCTCGGTTTCTGGTACCAGAGACCTACACTTTGTTCATCACAAATTCACAAGGTGAGAATATCTATGATTGTGTAATTCTGCAATGAAACCGGTGTACGCATCTAATTAAATTGTCACCACTACTAGATGATTTATAACGGTCACAATATACTCCGGAATGCTTACAATAATCGTGTGATAGACTAATAGTAAACTGTGAGAAAACAATTTAACCAAAAGCTGATGGTTGGATGCCCAATGATCATGTAATAGACTAATTGTAAACTGTCAGGAACCAACTCAACTAAAAATTTAAGCTGATGGTTGGAAGATGCCCACTAATCGTGTAAACTAATGCTTACGAATAACGTCAGTCTTAGTTACAGATGATCACGACAATAAACATACGAACATAGTCGATAATTTAATAAGGGGACATACCCATTTACATGATCAACCACCATCCTAGAAATCTTCATCTTCCTAGTCGATCCCGAATACAACTCCTCTAAGGTACACGCCAAGCTGTTCTCGATAGGCGGTGGCTTCTTAGGCGTGCTAGATGTCGAGCTGTCGCTGTTTGTCCGATACATGTTATCAAATCCGCTTGTCTCGCTACCATAAGAAGAAAACCTTTTGGATTTACCAGAATTCGGGGATGACCCGAATGCAAACGGACTTGTACCGAAAAATTCGGCAAAAATGTCTTCAGCACTACGAGGGTTGTACCCTTTGTCGTTGTTATCGAATGGGGACGCGCCCATATTTAGCCCTTCTTCACCGTACTGGTCGTAAATTCTACGCTTTTTCTCGTCGCTTAATACCTGTCACGCACGTAACCGCCAAAATATAAATGTTATAACAAAAACATACCTACAATGCGTAAAATATAGTCACGTGTGATTTTATTTGATACATCAACAGTTTAACAAGAATATAAAATTTATAATTTATAATAAACAAATTTGTTACTCCTAATATTTTCTAATATATTTTTTATATATATATTTTAATAATAAAAAAAGGAATAATATAAGGGAAAATATATAACCTCATAAGCTTCAGAAATTTCTTTGAATTGAGCTTCGGCCTCTTTTTTATTATTAGGATTTTTATCAGGGTGCCATTTCATTGCCAATTTTCTGTATGATTTCTTTAAATCATCTTCAGTTGCATTTCTATCCACCTTCAATATTTTGTAATAATCAACTCCCATTTTCTCTTTTTCTTATTTATTATTTATTTATTTATTTATTTAACAATGATTATTATTGATAATAATTACAATAAATAAATATACAATTTATCATATATTTGCTTTAACAAAAGTACCCTATATATTATATTATGCCCTTTCTTTGATGCATGGATTAGTTTGTTAATGGGATGATTTGTGAAAATTTTGAGGAACTTTGGATATTTGATGTATTATTATTTGGTTAGAGGTTGGAGAATATGAAATATAGATGATTTAAAAAGCTGTTATTTTTGAATTTGGGTTAAATTAAATTATCGGGAAAGAATTTGAAAATTTGTTGATGTAAAAAAAAAGTTTTTCGAAATGAAAAAAAAAAGGGATTAATTGTCAGGAATGATCCAAACTGATTCTTTTATTGCATAAATAATCCGAACTCGAATTAATCCACGAATAATCCCAACTTTTGAACAACAATTCCAATAATGTATTTCGGTCAATTTTAACTTGCTTGAATCAATAAAAAAGAGGTGAATCGTTTTGAATTTTACTTAAAATAAGAGTGAGGTAAAGTTAGAGTCGATTTCACCATATTTTTTTTATGTGTTAGAGTCGATTGAAATTTGCCAAAGTATATTATTGGAATGATTATTCAATAGTTGGGATTATTCGTGGATTAATTCGAGTTCGGATTATTTCTGAAATAAGAGAATCAGTTCGAATTATTTTTGTCAATCATATTTACAATGCAACAATTACAGGGACACGTGTCACCTGTGATTAATTATTTACCAGTCAATTGGGACCCTCCCACTATCCACTTTACAATTAATTTCTCATTTAACATCTCTTAAGAGAACAAAAAAAAAAAACAGAGCAGGAATACAAGTATATTTTGCAATCTGAAATTCTTTTGCCTTTTACTTTCTTCTGCCTTTTATCATTATCATTATCATAATCAGCCTAAATATATTGAATTATGGCCCTAAATATAAATTACAATATAAAATTGCAACTAATAATTACAAATTTGTGGATACCCATATCCGTACCCTCCCGCAACAAACCTTGTGATGTAACAGACTTTCTATTTGCATGCTTTACGTTAACTTAGACGGTACTAATTATGTCGAATTCTGAGTTAAGTCGTTGGTGTCAAAATGAGTCGATGTGTCATCGCGCTTAAATAAATGTCCTTTGGTTCATTTAGAGTCTAGCTTGTCTCGCGTCTCGTTTCGACCAGCATGAGCATCCCCTTTCGCAATTTAATTGATCATTTTACATTAACAAGGCCCAATTCAATTCTCCTAAATTCCTAAATTTAGACCCGGTAGCTAAAACCGCTATTTACCATTTTCATTTGCACAATACGACCTCGTGGGTCTCTTCATTTCAAAATATATACATCCAAATGTACCCTTTTTACATATTCGGGTCTCGGCCCAAAAATCGAGCCCGACCCGTTCTTGGCCCGCTTCCCTAGGCCCAGAGCTCTCTCAAAATATCTTGTATAGTTGCATGTACGTTATACATGGTATTCTTGAGCCACAAGCAAGAGATTTCTTAAATATTTCAAACCGGATTAAGGAAATACGAAAACTGATGACTTTTGCCCAACCCCCTAACTGTAAAACACTTTACGGTTTGGTTGGGAAACCGTAAAGTACTTTACGGTTTGGTTGGAAAGCCGTAAAGTACTTTACGGCTAACCTAATGGGCTTTTTCACAATTTTTCCTAATTTTTCCGAAATCTCTCCTATAAATACACCCCTACTCCCGAGCACTTCTCATAAGCTTGGCACATGGTTTTACACCAGCAAGCCTTTCACACATACACACACTCACAAAAGCCTCAAGCACCACAAATTTCTCTCAATTCTTCACACATCACGTGTTGAATTCACCCCTTTTGTTCAAGTTCAAGCGAAGCTCTGCCGGTTTCGGAGCTCGAGACAGGTACGTCTTAATTCTAATTTGGATTAAGTCTTTTTCTTTGCTTTTAGACTAACAAAGGGATTACACATTGGTGCCCAACCCGACTTGAGTTCGTGAGCCCGTTTTTCACATTAAGATGGGTTTGCACATCGAATGCACATCACATTCGTAACATACCTCGACCAAGTCGCATAAGCAACGACCCCTTAAAATAAACCGAATGGACTTTATTTTAAGTTTATGCATATGCATTGTAACACCCGGTGTTGTCCGAGGTTATTCGGGCCGGGTTCCCCGTTGAAGTGGTCCATGTGATGAGCTCAAGTGACCTAGTGCTTAAAAGGATTGTAAGTACTACTCATATCAACAAGATGCATCTTCTTTTCTAGTGGCTCATCTTAAGAACTCTTCAGTTAAGCGTGCTTGCTAGAGAGTAGTCTTAGGATGGGTGACCTCCTGGGAAGTTCTCAGGATGCGCACGAGTGAGGACAAAGTGCGTTGGAAAGGGCCCGTGTTGGTCTGTGGGCGATGTACGCAGTCTGGCGAGCTACCGTGAATGACATTTCGGCCTTTAGTTGGGGCCGGGGTGTTACAAATAGTATCAGAGCAACCCAGCGACCGTGTGGTCGAATCCTGTGTCTTGTTGGCCAGGTACGCACCTAGCTGGGGAGGATTCTGGAATGCAATATTGTAAGTAGCTACCAGGCGCAACGAGGACGTTGCGTTCTTCAAGTGGGGGTGTGTAACACCCGGTGTTGTCCGAGGTTATTCGGGCCGGGTTCTCCGTTGAAGTGGTCCATGTGATGAGCTCAAGTGACCTAGTGCTTAAAAGGATTGTAAGTACTACTCATATCAACAAGATGCATCTTCTTTTATGGTGGCTCATCTTAAGTGCTAGAGAGTAATCTTAGGATGGGTGACCTCCTGGGAAGTTCTCAGAATGCGCACGAGTGATGACAAAGTCTTGTTGGAAAGGCTTTGTGTTGGTGCGTGGGCGATGTCTGTGACTGGCGAGCTACCGTGAATGACATTTCGGCCTTTAGTTGGGGCCGGGGTGTTACATGCATCCTCTTCTTGCATTAGTCAACTTAACAATGAATTCGACATTAACTGTACCGTTTTCGTTAACAAGTTTTAGCATGCTTAACTGAGGGTTTTTAACAATCTTTCGCATATGCATCCATACATATTTTTCTGCATTCCATATCGCACTTATACGTAGCGAATTACTTAAGCTCAAATATCTTTAATGGATTGTTCTTAGGCTAGTAGTGACTATTTTCAATATAGGCTTTTCTAAAAGGTTTTCATAAAACAAATTGAATTAATCTTTAGGAGAGTACCCTCACCTCGAATCCGGATCTGATTTCACAATAGCCTTAGACGAATGGGTGTCGACGTGCCCTGAGCTCTAAGATGTGTCTTAGAGCACAGGACACGTAGGCGGGTTCCAAATTATCTCACAATTTGTTGGCGACTCCAAAACAGTTTTAAAGGTTTTTCTAACTTAATCTTTTTAACTTTAAACGTCCTTAAGCAAGACGTCGAGTGGGCTCCGCACCCCGGGTGTAACAACCTGGTTTTTAGTCGACTTTAATTACTAAGGTGGAAATTAATTAAGTCTTAAACCAGCGTTATTAATTATACAAATAACCCAAAATATTACATCATCGTTTAAGAGTTGAATAAAACAACTCTAAATACGGAAATTAAAAGAGTATTGTGTTATATAATACAAATCTCTCGAAAAACATCTAAAGGTAAAGTATAAAAACGTAGCGTGGCCCCGTCCAAAATCCAGCTCTCGGTCCACGATCATCCTGCACAATAAACTGATGGGGGGATGCCCGCTGAGCGGACAGTGACTAGCTATGCTCATACTTACCCTCGATTTCAATTACTTTGGTTTAATATTATCGCTTTATAACTATAACATTATGATAAAAACATAAACATGCTTATTACAAATAGCATATAAAGACATATAAGTCATAATAAGCATGCAGTGTAAAGTGATAAATCATATAAGCATGATATTCAGTTATGAAGGCAAATAACATATAATATCATAACAATAGTATCACAATAATTCAACAAGATTATAATGCGATATCAGATCGCAAACAGACGTACATATAGTATCATTCACATCATGCAGACTCGATTCATTTCAGAAATTTGTCGTCTTTAGTTTTCGAAGATGGTACACACTCATTCTCAAATAATCACACAACAGACAACACATACTGCTTACGAGTCTGACCACTGAGTAGGCTATTGTACTCTAGTCGCTTGCATCTCACTACCATAGTGCAGCAACTTACTCGACTCGTAAACCACGCCGAATACTATAGTACTTGCATCTCATCTTCTAGTGTTCGAAATGATTCGAACTTCAGATACAATCTCGTCAAGTAATCTTTACGCAGGGTAAGAACGAATGCTAGTGTCGCGTCCAATAAAGACGAAACTCGGCAAGGAGACAGAACCGTAAAGCGCATAAGCACATAATGTCACGGTGGCCCTGGTAACTTTAGCGAAATAGGGGAATAAAACCCTAGTCTAGTACATGTACACTAATATTCACGTTAAGAGTAGGCTATGCTATTCATAGAGCACCTTAACTCTGGATAAAACGACTATTTCCTAAAGCCTGATCCAAAAGGATTGGCATATTCATTATCTTGTACGGCAATGGCGACCGCTACAAGACTATCTTAACCCCACTTCACTTACGATTGACGTTTTCATATCGGAGGCTCAAGCGTTTGACCTTTATTTAACTTACTCATGATTCATTATTTATTTGATATTACATATCACATGTTACTAGACTCTCCTAGTCTCAGCGTCAAACGTTTAAGTATTTGTATTCGGTTTCATATGATCACATAACACGTTCGTTTATTATTTGAAGTGTTGTTAATTATTAACGTTTTTAAGTTTCTATATTGAAACGTTTATTAGTATGTCCAATTTTATTTAAGTGTTTTTCAAAACACTTTAAGTTATTTACTGATTCATTTTCCATTTTTCTATACTTAGTAAAATTTTCAATTATTTTCAATATTTCACTATTCACTTTCCACTATTCACTATTCACTATTCACTGTATTTTATACGTATTCGTATTTTTATACTTCGTATTTTATACGTATTTTTATACGTATTCGTATTCCTATACTTCGTATTTCTACGTATTTTTATACTTATACGTATTCTTATACTTGTACGTATTTTTATACTTATACGTATTTTATAAGTATTCTTATACCTTGATATTTTTCCTAAATATAAACTTAGATTTCTTTTTATTTGCTAAGTATGAATTTCTAGTTTCAAAGTCGTTAAGTTCGTTTTGTACTTAGTGATTTGTGAAAATATTTTAAAAGTCTAGTTTTAAAAACGTTAAGTTCGGTTTGTAAAAAGTGATCAATGATATTTATTTTAAAATTAGACTCAGTTAAATTTAGTCGTCTATTTACTAGATTTAGTGATTTTCATTTTTAATAATAATGGTATCGTGGATGGTTCATTTTAGTCCGTATATCCAAATCCAACAGTCCAATTGCAAAGGCAGTAGCACACGATTTAGTTCATTTTTATAACGGTTACACATTTTTATCGGTTTATAATATTTCATTTCTAACTAAATCGATTTATACAAAAATTCATTTCTAACAACTATTTAACTTTAGTGACTTAGTGATATTTTCATTTTGATCAAATTTAGTCTACTTTACTTAAGAATGTCGTGTAGTATTATAAATATGTCAAAATTGATTTATTCCTTTTAATTTCTTAATTCTAACTTATTAACTAATAATTAAATTATTTTAACAATAAACTAAAAAGTGATAAAACAAATTTTAACCCTAAAAATGAAGGGAATGCCGTGAGCAAGCCTATGGTGTTTCCAAATTTTCATTTTTCGATTTTATCGGTTTTTAGCTTAAAGTCTTTATATTTTAATTATTCTAATTATACTAAAATGATTTAAACTAAAATGAAATCTTACTAAAAATTTCATTTATATTTATGAATAGTGTTTTTCAACACTTTAAATTTCTAACTTTTTAATCTTAATTATTTATAATGTTTTAAGTTGATTTATATTATAATACTAACAATATATAAAACAATAACTAAACATAAACACAAATTATTAACAAATATAAACTAAATCAAAATCAAAATGAGTAAAAAGGAAGAACACACATGAACATCAACTTGAAGATTTCAAGAACACCAAAATTAGCTCAAGAACACATATGTGCATATTTTTCATTTTGATAATTTATTTTCCTAATTTAATTTTTTTATATGATAACATCCATTTTAACCTAACTTAACACAACATATAATTTACAAAAATTAAAAGTGAAAATTCATTTAAAAATGGAGGGAAAACCGTGAGGTTTTATATGTGTGTACAAATTTTCATTTTCGATTTTTATTCACTTTAAACTCATTGTTAAAACTTAACATAATTTTTATATATAACTACAACTTAACTAAAACATAACTAAACATAAAAATCATATGAATCATAATTAAAAATGCTCAAAATTAATTTAACTAAACATATTAACAATTTACTACACATTAACTATTATCAATATTACTTATTTATTATCATTTTATTATACTTCACATAACAAACACATACACATAAATGATGTTTAACATATTTTGAACATAAAATCATACTCATAAAACTTATAATAAAAATCAAATTAATTTTCAAAGAGGCTAATATAAGAAATAACTAGTCACCTTAATAGGATGTTAATCGTCGAGGATCTAAAATAAATTTTAGATCGGAATTTCTTCACCCATAAAACCCAAGTTCTTCACCCAAAATAATCCAAAAGTTAGCTCCTAATATACCCACTAATGAACTTAGAACACTTAGGAATTTATTAGAAATAATATTAAGGTTTTTATTTAATGTTTTTAGAATAAAAAGGAAGAAAATAAAAGGGAGAGAATGGAGCAAGTCCTACGGCAATTTTGAAGAGCAAACAAGTGATGTTTGTACCTGTAAAGTTTGTGGACAAGTGGAAAATAATGTAGGCTAAGTAAAGTTGTTAGATATGTTTTGATTTAATTAGAAAAATAATGTTTTATTTAAATGAAATTAGGGAACACCCTAATTCTAATTGGTTTAAATAATCTTTGTTACTATTTGAGTTAGGAAGGTTCCTTTTGTGTTTTAAAATGTTTTTCACGAATTTGGTCAGTTTTAAAAAGTCGGGCGTCAAAAGCGATAAAAGTTAAAGTGTGCGCGTTTGACGATTTTTCGAAATATTTCTACTTTTGAATTCTAAGACTAAAGTATTTTATTTACTACTAAAGAAAATATTTAAAAGTGACGGAAATGAAAATGGTAGTATTAAAGTAGTAGTATTGTATTTGTATAAGTATTTTTATTATTAAGTATGATCTTTAAATTTAAATACATAAAAACAAAAATGATGATGACAATTTAAAGTTGTAAGAAAAAAATGGTTTTGTGTAAGTAAAATGGAAGAGGATATAACTTTGACTAAGGTGTCCAAAAGTCAAAAGTCAATTTTTCGGGCTCGATTTTCATTTCTCGAAATTTTCGATTTGCGCGATCGCGAAAGGTTTCGAAATAAAAGATATGGTCTTGAAATAGTGTTTTGATATAAAATCGAAAATAAAAATAAAACTAATTTTCAAAAGATACTAAATATAAAAATCGGATCTTAACCCTCGAGATTTTGAATAAAATTTTATTAGGTCAAAATACTTATTTTTTTTCGTTGAATAACGTCAAAAATTTAATCAATTTAAACTAGGTGTGACTTCAAATTTCGACAATTTAGAAAAAGCTAGTTTAATAGAAATGAAATAGTAATTATATATTAATATATAATTATTTATTAAAAATAATCAAAATGACTACATTTTCACTAAAAATGACGTTAGGTTTGCTTTTCAAAATGTTGATGTTGATTGTTTGATTTTTGATTTGCGTGTTTGAAATTGTTGACCCGAATTTCAAAGACGGGAAAAGTATAAGGGTTCATTTTTATTCGAAAATGAAAAATGTTCGAAATTGAATTTTATGAATAAAAGGTTTTACTTTTATTTTTATGAATAGTAATATAACTTAACATTTTTGAAATTTGAAAGGCGATATTAATTTTGCGTTGATTTTTATAAAAATTTGAAATGTGTTTCATTTTCAATTCTAAAGATAATACAACAAACTTTATTTTTCAAAATTTTTAAATTTTGTACTTAAGAAAATTTAGTATTATTTGGCGAAAAAAATTCAGACGCATTTTTATTATAAGGAAAAAGGATGAATTTAACTTGAAGAATTAAATTCTTTTATCAAATTGTGTTAAAATAACACGGGGTGTTACACCGGGTTCCACAGTTTGGCGACTCCGTTGGGGAGTATTTATTTTTAAAATTAAAACTAGCATTTTCTTTTAAAAATTAAAGAGGTGAAACTAGAAAACATAAGAACAATCCTACATTGATATATTTGAGATAAACCAATTCGTTATGAGTCGAATCCATGTGGGTTCAAAAGCACAACACCTCAAGAGGTGGTTCCAAACGCCTTGCTTGTCCACCTGATAAAGCACGTTCTCGAGTCATTTACCGCAATCCAACAATAGGCTCCTAACGACACACCGTTAACACGAACCTATTAGATTCAATCACCAAACATCTTTTACATCGAGCCGAAAACGTTCTAAAACATTTATAGTTCGAACTTCTTCCTAAGCATCATTGTCAAAACACAACGAGTTGTTTTCGCAATACTCTCATCGCATTTAGAAATAACATTTTTCAAAACATCCAATAATCGTCACTCATATAGCTGCGTTAAACAGCCTTTTAAGTCAGCTGTAATCATACATTCTTGCGACACTTCGAAAACATAAATAGACTACATGGCTCGCGGTCATCATAGCCCATTTATTGAAAAACTCTTTTCAAACCCGGGAATGACAACCCAATCTCGTGAACTTTAACAAAAACCAAATCCAACGGCTCGCGGCCTCTTTTTACATCGTTTTTTTTAACCATTTTTTAAAATCTTCGGTCTCATGGGCCCAAACCCTTTTGAGCCCAAGCATCCCTTTTTACAAAAGCAAATAAAACAAAACCCGAGAATGTGCAAACTCGATCTTGCAGACTTTTGTGGTTGGACCAAGCGACCTCAATTCATTTCGTCCAACTCTTCCTTAAGCAAAAGCATGAAAACAAGCATAACCGTTTTCATCACTTTTCCAAGTATCCTCGATTTGGGTAGCCTATCACTACTTATAATCGACTTTTATTTTTCATCGCAATCCAACGACAAGTCCACAACGATACACCGTTAGTACGGGCTTAATTCATTTCAACATGAGTTTTACAAATTACTTATATCGACAAACTTTGGTTCACGACATCGTGGCTGCCATCGCCGTCCACACAGGTTCTCCTCATTCGTCGGGAGAGGTTGCTCATTCTAACGCACCCGCTTCGTGCGTTACAGGAAAATCACACGTGGGACCTTGTCCCCTGGCCTCGTGATGTCAACGTGATTCGTTGCCTCTGATTATATCGTCATAAATTTAACAGTGACGCATCTTTGCAACGCTACAAAGCTAGGCTTGTTGTTAATGGCAACTAGCAAGTCTCAACAGGTAGGTGTAGACTGTGCTGAAACCTTCAGTCCTGTTGTTAAACCAACGACGATCCGTACTGTTCTTAGTTTGACTGTCTCTCGATCGTGGCCTATTCACCAACTTGATGTCAAAAATGCCTTCTTTAATGGTGACTTGGCCGAGACAGTCTACATGCACCAACCACCCGGTTTTGTTGACAAGGATGCTCGTTCTCATGTTTGTCGCCTGCGCAAATCTTTGTACGGTCTAAAACAAGCCCCGCATGCATGGTTTCAACGTTTTGCAACATTTATATTGACGCAGGGCTTCCGTAGCAGTGTGTGCGACGATTCCGTATATATTTATTGTAACAACCCCGATTTTCCAACAAAATAAAATAAAGAAATAAAAATGATTTATAAAATAAAAGAAAATAAAAGCAAACCACGGTGGCGGAAACACCGTGGAATCCGGATCATTACTCACTAACCAACTAAACAACGATAAAAAGATAGGCCTTGAGGCCTAGACGCGGGGAGTAAATACCCCTTACAAATTCAGCTCCAAAAATGAAAGTAAAATAATAATAATAAAACTAAACATCCTAACAAGTCTAGTCAAAAATCATTTCAAGGCTAGCTATAGGTCATCCTCACGGCATCCTCACTTGACAAACCCGATCCCGCGCTAACCTGCCACAAAGAATGTAACAGCCACAATCAGTGGGGAGTAACTAGGTGCTCCCCAGTCATATTTCAACAAAACCAAAATAGACAACAATACAACCCAAATGTAGAATAAACATAAATCAACCTCAGGCTAACCCATTAGTTAACCAACTCAACTGGCCTATGGCCTATAATCAAAGTATAAGCAAACAACCATCTTACAAATCATACAACCCAAATATAACTGATTCACTATAATTATTTAAGCTCAACCTG
This sequence comes from Dianthus caryophyllus, assembly GCA_023091065.1. Taxonomy (NCBI): domain Eukaryota; kingdom Viridiplantae; phylum Streptophyta; class Magnoliopsida; order Caryophyllales; family Caryophyllaceae; genus Dianthus; species Dianthus caryophyllus. The sequence continues at coordinate 30,105,809 of CM041519.1, forward strand.
TCATCAACAAAGTGACAATCAACAATCAACAATCAACAACGCAAGAAAAAGCACGGAGAACTGGGTAACCACATAACCGTGAATCACCCCGGACCTCACCCTAACCGGTGATACCTCCAAACCCTATGGCGGAACCACATAACCGTGAATTCCCTTTCAATGGACCCACATAACCGTGAAATCCTCAACACTGTCTTAGTTTGGCCAAACCTCACCATAACTGGTGACGACATACAACTTACCATAGTCTCTAACCATAACCGGTTGAGAACCCAAAGGGCGGTATCCGTCCTACAAAAGACGTCGTATCTCCTCACGCACGAGCCATAACCGTACCCGTACGCACACTTAACTCAAGCATACAAACAAGCCAATTCAATAACCTGAATTAACTCTTAACCAACATAAGCCAATCCAATAACCTGAATTAACTCATAACCAACATAAGCCAATCCAATAACCTGAATCAACTCACAATCAACATCTATTTAATTATTCTTTTACTCAAAATCAACACAATGTCCATCATATACACAACTACAACATAATTGACCCCTTTTGTAACCAATCTCAACACTAACTATAATCAACATGTTAATTACGGAGTAATAACCATAAGAACTCAAGAGTAGCCATAATAAACCATTATAATTCCCAAAGTTATCATCTTTCATCAACTTAATATTAATATAACACAAATTTAATATGACAAACATCCCAATTCATTCCATTAGACATAATAGTGTGAGACCATCACAATTAAGACCAAAGATCATAATTTCATAGCACAACCAACCCAAAGATCATAGCTCTACACACATAACAACAACCAATTCATCCTCAATCAATTATATGGTCTCACACAAGTCAAAATATCACCAAGGCTCCACCTAGTTACCTTTTCCAAACAAGCCCAAGAAAAGCACAGTTTTCACCCCTTCTGTCCAGACGCGATAACAGACGATCCAGAGCTCTAAATGAAAAACTGAACGGTGAAAAGGTAGCCCCAAGAGTCAGGAACATTCTCACAAACTTTCAGCAAAATCGGACGGTCGGATCTCTGGCGATCTTCAGTTTAGTTCACCTGGGTCAGAGAAATCCGAACTTGTGATTTTCTCTCCAATCCTCTCCTATTGATTAGGGCACACATAAATCATACAATACACATAAAATAATACAATATCAGAAAAATAAAGAGCTAAAAGGGATTCTATACCACGGGAATCGACTAAGGAAAGATTAGGAAAGAGCTAGAGCACAAGAGATGAAAGCTTGGATGAAAACAATGGAGTTTTTAGGAGTTTTGAGAGAGATTTGTGAGAGGATTAAGGGGGATGAATGGGGATGAGATTAGGGAGAGGTTAGGAAGAGAGAAATCAGATTATAATGTTGCTATGATTAGGAGTTAATAGGATATTATAGTGCCTTGATCAAAAAGCTATCCAAAAACCCTAAACCCAACCCGAGCAATGGGGGTTTCGGCTCGGTCCAGGGTGAACCGGTCCAAACTGGCTTCTGAAAATTTGGCAGTTGCAACGGCGTCGAAAAAATACGCAGTTTAGCCTTTTGAATCACCTGAATCGGAGTTCGTATGAGGAAATTACACCGTTTTTAAGCTAATTACTCCGTTTTTAAGTTCTGACTACAGTCTCGCTTATTCCACGAGCCAAAAATAACAAAATTAAGTGGAATGAAATACGAATTTAACGAAATGAATTATTTAAATAAAAGGGGAAAAGTCGGGGTGTTACAATCTCACCACCTAAAAAGAAGTTTTGTCCTCGAAACTTGAGAACGAACGACACCCAAAGCAAATGAGGAAAAGACTACTCCTAACGATTCCTATTCTAAGGACGACCAACTCTACTCACCCCAACAACGAAAGGATAGCTCTCCTAGCCTAGGTCGACTCCACCAAACCACACGCACCTCCAAGACAAGCGCATACTCGGACAACTACTACGCACAAGGTAAGCAACTAGGACGGATTTCCCCAAAAGAAGTAGGGACATCCAAGAATAGGAATGAACAAGGAACAATTTCTCTCGTGGAAGAGTAATAAGAGTATCCACGAAATTAGAGGAAGGGAGCTAAGCTTTCTCGATCAATATAGCGGAAGTGAATGACATAAAGGCACCAATATCACTATAGCATCCTTGAGTTTGCGGATGCGTTGCAAGTTGTTGTTGGCTCCTACTCCGTTTCTGGTCATCTGCAACACAAAAGCATAGGTGATAGCGGCATTTTACTAAGCATGCCACTTCAAGTAACTACTCAAACGCATACAAAACAACGTAAACCACCTAGTGTGTCTACCCCAACGCTCTCACTCGGTGTTCTAAGTCAAATCCTACTCACACGACTAAGAGAGTTGGGAGCGTATTCGCTCTGATACCAACTGTAACAACCCGGATTTTCCAACAAAATAAAATAAAGAAATAAAAATGATTTATAAAATAAAAGAAAATAAAAGCAAACCACGGTGGCGGAAACACCGTGGAATCCGGATCATTACTCACTAACCAACTAAACAACGATAAAAAGATAGGCCTTGAGGCCTAGACGCGGGGAGTAAATACCCCTTACAAATCCAGCTCCAAAAATGAAAGTAAAATAATAATAATAAAACTAAACATCCTAACAAGTCTAGTCAAAAATCATTTCAAGGCTAGCTATAGGTCATCCTCACGGCATCCTCACTTGACAAACCCGATCCCGCGCTAACACGCTACAAAGAATGTAATGACCTGATCGGTGGGAGTAACTAGGTGCTCCCCAGTCATATTTCAACAAAACCAAAATAGACAACAATACAACCCAAATGTAGAATAAACATAAATCAATCTCAGGCTAACCCATTAGTTAACCAACTCAACTGGCCTATGGCCTATAATCAAAGTATAAGCAAACAACCATCTTACAAATCATACAACCCAAATATAACTGATTCACTATAATTATTTAAGCTCAACCTGTCATCAACAAAGTGACAATCAACAATCAACAATCAACAATCAATAACGCAAGAGAAAGCACGGAGAACTGGGTAACCACATAACCGTGAATCACCCCGGACCTCACTCTAACCGGTGATACCTCCAAACCCTATGGCGGAACCACATAACCGTGAATTCCCTTTCAATGGACCCACATAACCGTGAAATCCTCAACACTGTCTTAGTTTGGCCAAACCTCACCATAACCGGTGACGACATACAACTTACCATAGTCTCTAACCATAACCGGTTGAGAACCCAAAGGGCGGTATCCGTCCTACAAAAGACGTCGTATCTCCTCACGCACGAGCCATAACCGTACCCGTACGCACACTTAACTCAAGCATACAAACAAGCCAATTCAATAACCTGAATTAACTCTTAACCAACATAAGCCAATCCAATAACCTGAATTAACTCATAACCAACATAAGCCAATCCAATAACCTGAATCAACTCACAATCAACATCTATTTAATTATTCTTTTACTCAAAATCAACACAATGTCCATCATATACACAACTACAACATAATTGACCCCTTTTGTAACCAATCTCAACACTAACTATAATCAACATGTTAATTACGGAGTAATAACCATAAGAACTCAAGAGTAGCCATAATAAACCATTATAATTCCCAAAGTTATCATCTTTCATCAACTTAATATTAATATAACACAAATTTAATATGACAAACATCCCAATTCATTCCATTAGACATAATAGTGTGAGACCATCACAATTAAGACCAAAGATCATAATTTCATAGCACAACCAACCCAAAGATCATAGCTCTACACACATAACAACAACCAATTCATCCTCAATCAATTATATGGTTTCACACAAGTCAAAATATCACCAAGGCTCCACCTAGTTACCTTTTCCAAACAAGCCCAAGAAAAGCACAGTTTTCACCCCTTCTGTCCAGACGCGATAACAGACGATCCAGAGCTCTAAATGAAAAACTGAACGGTGAAAAGGTAGCCCCAAGAGTCAGGAACATTCTCACAAACTTTCAGCAAAATCGGACGGTCGGATCTCCGGCGATCTTCAGTTTAGTTCACCTGGGTCAGAGAAATCCGAACTTGTGATTTTCTCTCCAATCCTCTCCTATTGATTAGGGCACACATAAATCATACAATACACATAAAATAATACAATATCAGAAAAATAAAGAGCTAAAAGGGATTCTATACCACGGGAATCGACTAAGGAAAGATTAGGAAAGAGCTAGAGCACAAGAGATGAAAGCTTGGATGAAAACAATGGAGTTTTTAGGAGTTTTGAGAGAGATTTGTGAGAGGATTAAGGGGGATGAATGGGGATGAGATTAGGGAGAGGTTAGGAAGAGAGAAATCAGATTATAATGTTGCTATGATTAGGAGTTAATAGGATATTATAGTGCCTTGATCAAAAAGCTATCCAAAAACCCTAAACCCAACCCGAGCAATGGGGGTTTCGGCTCGGTCCAGGGTGAACCGGTCCAAACTGGCTTCTGAAAATTTGGCAGTTGCAACGGCGTCGAAAAAATACGCAGTTTAGCCTTTTGAATCACCTGAATCGGAGTTCGTATGAGGAAATTACACCGTTTTTAAGCTAATTTCTCCGTTTTTAAGTTCTGACTACAGTCTCGCTTATTCCACGAGCCAAAAATAACAAAATTAAGTGGAATGAAATACGAATTTAACGAAATGAATTATTTAAATGAAAGGGGAAAAGTCGGGGTGTTACATTTATTTATCATTCTCGTTCTGATATTGCTTATATACTCTTATATGTATGTTATCATTTTAACGGCTTCTTGTCCGGTTTTATTGCGACGTATTATCTCTTCCTTGTCACAGGAATTCACTATGACTAACTTGGGTGCCCTACATCATTTTCTGGGAATAACCGTCACCCGCTCAAGCTCAAGCTTGTTCCTATCACAGCAAAAGTACGCTAAAGACATTATCTGTCGAGCTTCCATGTCTACCTGCAACCCAACGGCTACACCTATTGATGTGGGATCAAAGTTGAGTGCGTCTGCCGGTCCTCTTATTTCTAATCCGACTCTTTATTGCAGTCTTACCGATGCACTTCAATATCTGACTTTTACTCAACCAGACATCGCTTATGCTGTCCAACAGGTGTGTCTTTTCAAGCATTCCCTGCGTGAGCCGCATTTCCAACTCCTGAAAACGCGTGCTCCGCTACGTCAAATGTACTCTTTCTTATGGCCTAACAATTTCCAAATCCTCCTCAACTGCAATCACTACTTACTCTGATTTTGACTGGGCTGGCTGCCCTGACTCACGACGATCGACCTCTGGATACTGTGTTTTTTTGGGTGATAATTTTGTGGCGTAGTCCTCTAAACGCCAAGCAGTTGAATTGGTTCCTGACAAAGGTGCTTTCTTTTGTCTATTTATTTAAAGATAATTCAAAATAAAAAGTGCATATATATATTTAGAGAATTTTTTGAAAGAATGTAATGTGAATAAGTAGGATATGTGAGAGAAAAGGTTACTAAAAAGGGAAATGAGGCTAAATGAAAAAAATTTCTAAAAAGGGTATATGGGGCTAAATGGAAAGAATGGAGGGAATATTAATCTTATAATAACCACCTCTAGACTATAATGCTTCATAATTTAGTTTTTACTGTAAAATATACATTGGTTTATTATAATTGAAATTTCAGTTTCCTCTAAAAATATGTACGTTAATTGAATGTATATACGTCATTTATATATAACCGCTAATATCCATCAATTAATTGCTTTAAATTGTTATTACATGTTGTACATACACGGTATTCAAAAATCATTGGTTATACAATTTAATAACTCAAGTATTATAAAATTTTGATTTTTTTTTTTCTATTGTTTATGATTCTACTTTATTATTTATAGAAATTTCATGATGATATGGTATATAATGTACGCCAAAATGTATGGAGTATATGAGAATTTCTATAATACATAAACACTGCATGCAAATACGTTACTTCAAGAGAATAATTGAATTAGTGCTTTTTGATTGTGACGAATACTGATTAGTTTTTCTTAATTAAGAGCTTAATTTGGAGATAATTACACGTTTGTCAAATCTTTTATTTCTTTAATAACCCTATAAATACTCGTAGATTAGTAGCAAAAAATTTCACTCACCACAATCTTAAGTAGAGAACATACTAGTAATTAGGGGCGGACCTAGGTAGTGCTATGGGGTAGCAGCCGCTACCCCATACAAAAGAAAAAATCGAAAGTTGTACTAGCAATTTCTAAAAATATAGTATATTGTATTTACAATATATAGTATATGAAATAAGTTCAAGAAAGTACTATAAATTTTTAGAGTACTGCAGTCCAAAATACCAACAACTCGAAATACCAACAGAAATATTCGAAATACCAACCAAAAAGTTTGAAATATCAACAAAAAAAATTAGTATTTGAAATATCAATGGGCGTGAAGGCCGGCCGGACGGCTACCGGTCCTGGACCGGCCGCATTTCACCCCTTTCTGAGATTAAATATCGGCCCTTGATTTAGTCAATCCAAGGGTCCATATTAGTACTTTAGTACTCTCCCTACATCTAGTACTTCAAATAAACTACCTCTATAGTATATTGTACAAAATAATATATAATCAATATATATTAGACACAAGTAGAAGTTATTAAAGAATTATGTATTAATGCTTAAATCGTCGCTTTTGGACAAATGATTTTTTTATGACTTTGTAACTAATTAAACTTGATCATACTTCGTACGTGCCCAAAACTTAGAACTCGATCCTCAAGTGAAGGACAAATAAAAGCCACAACTTTTCGAACTCGTCATGGACGTACCACAAAAAACTGACGGGAAAATCATTCGTCACAACTTCAATTAGACAGGAACAACTTCCGTCAATATATTTTCAACGTGTAAGGGGACGTCATAAATTTACGAACCCTTACAATAAACAAACTTACGAGGGACGTATCTTTTTCGAACCACTCGTAAAAAGAAAATATTCAAACGTGTACACACGCATGCTTGAATCACAATCGGAATTCAAATGCATCAAAGCAAGACAATAATGTCACTGCCAAAAGCAACCATGTACCCTAGGAAACAGGAAGTACGCAGAAGTGTACCGTTTGATTTTTTTTTTTTTTTTTTTTAATTTGGTGAGATCCAAATACTCAATTTACTAAAACAATCTTGTATGTCGCCAAATCCCGCCGGTGGGCATTACATTTCATATATTAGCCCACCGGCAGGGCTGTGAAATCAATATTTAGGTCTCAAGAGCGTGAGGCTCTGATACCATGTAGAAATTTAGAAAAGTAGAAATAATTCATAGAACTGTAATATTATTGATTTCAACTTGTCCTTTGTGAATACAACGATCACGTTATTTATAACGTGAGATTTATTATAAACTAGTAAATAAATCCTATCACATATATTCTAATAATATTATTTCCGAATATCATAATATTTCTTATTGATCTTTTCCTATTATTAAGATATGATTGATATTCTCGACATATGTCGAGATATATCGTTACAAATAGTCGTTATATTTTATATTTTGTACTTTGTACAATATTTTTACGTTGTCATTGTGCGTAGGTGGCGCCTGTGGTTACTTGTATCCTGTAGAAGTTTGTAGTATGTATCGTTTTCTTCTAGGGACATCTTTGAAGGTCAAGATGAAGATCATCGATTAGAGTACTCGGGAGTTGAATCAGGCAGAATGTGGAAGCTTCGTTCTGAGGTAGTTATTGCCGTCTTTGATTATGTTAATTGTCCTGTGTGTGGTTGGCTCTCTGTTGTCGTGCATCTATCTTATAAATTTCATTTTCTAATTTTCAGATGAAAATACGAGGGCAAGATCTGCAGTTTCGAGGAGTGTATCTAGGAGGAAGTTGTATCGTACAGGAGGCTGTTTCAAGGTCTATCTGTGGATGCTTGAGTTTTCGAGTACATTAGTGTTTTATTGAGCTTAAAATTCGATGTTGTGGAAGCATTTTCACCTAGCTTTTAAATTCCCAAGTCGAGGAGCAGGACTACGTGGATTGCAAATCATTCTTCGGTGAGAATTTCTGCTCGTTTGGACTATGGTTGAATCAAATTTTGAGTCGGTTATCTTTGTCTATGGAGTCTGTACTCGTAATGTTGATCAGGATGCGTTGTTGATATTACTGCACTCTGAGGAAATTTTGCTAATAGTCGCTGCCTGATAGACTAAGTCGCGTCACCTAATCAAAAATAAACCGAACAAACTCTAACGGGTAGCAAGGGTAAGTCGGGTATCGTATCCGCAGGGAGAATGTCGAATATTATTTTGAACGATTCTAGTCTCGGTTCGAGTATGGTTGGTTAACTAAAGCTAGGGCGAAGGAATAAGGGATTAAACGATTAGGGAAAAGTCTAGGGAATCGGGGATAGCTAGGGTAAAGCAAGGATAAAGGATGGTGATAGAAATGAGTCGGGAATCGCATGTGCTAAGGAATAGGCTCGACCTCTCGGTTCTAAGCGTCCTCTAGGTCTCAAATGCGGGCTCTCGCAACTTACAAGTGAGGGTCCTAATGGTTAGTCTCGTACCCTACCTTAAACTAGGCTTTCGGTCTTAAGTTTAAGGGTGGAAAACGCTTGCTAAACCTTGGCCAAGGGATCAACAAACACAATCAAACACAAGACAACCAAAACACAAGCAAGACCCTAATCAAATCATCACCAAAGCATCCTAGACTACTCACCCATGATCACCCTTCATCCCTAGATAATAGACTACTCACACATCGCGAAAACGGAAACAAAAGCAAGGGAGAAAGAAGAAAACATGATCAACAACGATAAATATTGAAATGATAATCAAACAAGAGAAGTTGAATACAAAACCTAATCAGAAATTGCAAAAAAAAATGAAATAACAAAGGCAACAATACCGAAATAGGATGATCAAACAACGTTTTCGAGTCGAAAATTCAAAGTACAAGAAGGAAAAATGATCCAACCCTAAATTTTGGAGAGAAACTAGTTTAAAGTGTCTTGAGACTGCTCTAAAAAAATCAGACGAAAATATAATGTAGAAGGCCTTCAAATTGACGAAGTATATAAAGCACACGAGGAGTCACAAGTCGTCCCTGGCCTCCGGGATGAGTGTCCCGTCCGGGACCACCCTAGCCCGACCGGGATGGACCTGTCCCGTAGTGTTCAGGCTACATGCTCTTTGTTCCTCTTTTCTTCCTTAGTTTTTCTTTGCTTTGTTTTACTTCTTTGTCGTCCCAAGGCTAAGGGACGAGGCTCACGAGTAGGGACGAGTCTTAGGATGATAATGCAAGCTTCAAATCCCGTCCCAAGGTCCCGAGACACCTTCATTGGTTGAAACGAGGCTCGTACGCAAGCGAAACGCGACGAAACCAACTCGAATCACCTCCAAACTTCACGAAACCTTACGAAACTTCACGAAACCTCCCGAATAGCATCCTAACCTCCAAATATGCGTGTTTACCTGCAATATAGACACAAAAATGCAGCAGGGCCAAAACGGAGCAAAATAGGAAGCGAAACGCATGTAAAAGCACGGGAAACGCAAAGTAAAGCTCGTGATCAAGGGGCTATATATACGTAAATATATGACACATCAAACTCCCCCAAACCGAACCGTTGCTTGTCCTCAAGCAACCAAGCATGACAGAAAATAGAGGACAAAGCGAGCAAAAGGAAACTTCCCCAACAATCACCAAACCGCAAGCAGCATGGGACGTATGGAAATAGCTAGCTAACGGATGAGAATTACAAGACGGCGCAGAATGAATAGCATGGCTTAAACAAAGGCTCTCTAGCAATCAAATCACGGACCTCTCGCGGTTTCCACTCTACTCAAATGATGAACAAGGTGATATATGTGATGACACTCACCTACTCGACTAGTGGAAGCACGCCCGCAATCGAATGTGGACCAAATCTCGCATTCCCGTACACAAATAATGTCACAATAACGAAGCAAACATAAGGACTTACATAGGATATGAGGGTGTAAAGGCCATAGAGAGGTAAAGGGTGATAAGGTGGAACAAATGATTATGGAATCGTGGAGCTAAGCCACTAGAAACCACTAATACTACTCAAGTGCTCGTCCAACCAACAAAGAACCCAACTCTCATGAAAAAAGGACCGAAATCAGCAATTCGGTCTCCTTTACAAATCATCGCAACATAGAAACAAATTACAAGTGCTCACTCATGTAAAACAACAACAACTTTTATTTTTGTGCACACACTTTTCTTTCTTTTTGTATTTTGTGTTGTGTTTGATTTTTTCAGATTTTTGTCTGATTTTCTTGAGCAAAAGAGCACACTCACTTAGTATAGTTGCGGAAAACCTCATCAAAGGTCGGGGAAACAGCAATCCCGACTCAGATTCACCAACACTCCAAGCCAACGACGTCAGCAAGTCGTAGCATGATCAAAACCCGAAGGACAAGCACAAGAGTAAGCAAAAGCGGTAACTAGCTAGGCTAGGGTAGGCTATTTGGCAATGTAGCTAGCAAACTCATGTGAATAGGGGTAATAGGATCAAAAATGAGAGGATAAATCAAAGTAAGACAAGGTGAATCATGTGAAAATCAACTAAAGCCTCATATGCTAAACAAGTGACAAAATCGTGGAAAACACGGGATAGGGGCCACATTTATGCGTGTTGATATTACGTTCCCCACGAGGAGAACTACTCATAATAAAAGCATGGGGACCGGGATAGATGAACCGGCCGCAGGAGGCTAAAAACCTCACAAAAAAGAGTAGCTATAGTCCATGAAATGATAAAGCCAAACAGTAAAAGCACGCCATCATCTACAAGCGCGTCTAGACATCCCCGTAGCGCTAATCCAAAACAATATAAATCATGCCAAAGCTCAAAGCAAACAAGGGAAGGGATGTCGGGAAAGAACAAGGTAAAAACAAGCTCGCAAACAACGGAACGGGATACGTTTTTTTTGGTATTTTTGTGAAATTTTTCTGATTTTTAGTGATTTTTTGAATTTTTCAGATTTTTTTGGATTTTGTGGTGTTTTTTTTTTTTTGTTTTTGAAAATGAAAAACGAAAAAGAAAACGCAAAAATAAAAAGCAAAGCAAAGCAAAGCGTTTCTCCCCCCAAACCGAACGACACATTGTCCCCAATGTGTCCTAAAGCACATCAACACGGGGACCCGTAAAATAAGGGAGAGAAACGAGCAAAGTCTCAAAAGAAAATAAAGTACATACAATTTATTTACAAATGAAATCGTCCCCCCAAACCAGCTTCAAACGGGGGGCGCAGCACGGTACGGGAAGTACCACCAACCGTGGGTCTCGTCATAAACGATCCCGCTACCATCGTCCTCATCGTCGTCATATCCATCATCATCAACAGCTCGGCCATCCTTGTCAACAGCAGCTCCGCCACCAATACTCGTTACAGCATGCACGTCGTCTTTGATCACAGCTTGACCCGCATCCGTCCTCCCTAAAGTACCTGCGATCATATCACAACAAAGCACGGCCTCAAGAGGGTCCCTCTCGAGGACTTGCGGTAAGTACTCGTCTACACAATCATCAAGGACATCAACCGCAAAGACATGCTCCTCCAACATTGGGCGTTTTAAAGCATTTGAAAGATTGAAAGTAACTTTATCACCTCCTATATCCAACGTCAATTTCCCGTTCTTGACGTCTATGATTGCACCAGCAGTGTGCAAGAAAGGCCGACCCAATATGATAGGAATTTGGGAGTCCTCGGCCATGTCAAGAACAATGAAATCGACGGGAATGAAAAACTTACCCACTTTGACAGGGACGTCCTCCAAGACGCCTAGGGGGCGTTTGACAGAACGATCCGCCATCTGGAGCGTGATATTAGTTACTTTCAAGGGTCCCATGTTGAGTTTCTCGCATACAGAGTAAGGCAGAACGCTTACACTTGCACCTAAATCACATAAAGCGTTAGGAATCGAAACTGTACCAATGGTGCAAGGTATGGAGACACTACCCGGATCTTTCAATTTAGGAGGAGACCGGTTTTGTAAAAGTGCGCTGCATTCAGCAGTAAAAGCAATAGTCTCGACCTCATTGAAAGATCGTTTACGGGTGAGTATGTCTTTGAGAAACTTTGCATAAGCAGGGACTTGCGTAACAAGTTCAGTGAAGGGTACCGTTACCTTAAGGTCCTTGACGACCTCCATAAACTTACCGAACTGCGTGTCGAGCTTTGATTTTACCACTCGACTCGGGAATGGTAGTTTGATTTGAATTGGAGGCTCGCTCGGCTTAGCTTTCTCCTTCTCGGCCTTGTTCTCCACGGCTGACCCACCACCTAGCTCGGCCTTCTTGGGCTGCCCTTCTCCTTGAGCACCATCCAACCCTACGGCCACACCTCCTTGCCTAGCTCCACCTACGCTTGCTCCATGGCTTGTACCTGCAACATCATGACTAGAAGCACTAAAACCATTAGCAAAAAGAGAAGGATTTACCTCACTTACCATCTTAGGCATAGGTGGACCATCGTAGCTCGTGCCACTTCTCAAGGAGATGGCATTGATCGACTCATGTTGTTGCGGTTGAGTGCCTTGCGATGGTAGAGCACCCGGCTTCCGTTGAGAGCTAGAGGAAGCAAGTTGAGCCATTTGCGTTTCAAGCATCTTGATGGCCGAGTCCTTTGCTTGATCACTCTTTTGAATGTGAGCCATCATCGTCTCTTGCGTCTTGGCCATTTGCATCATCATGGCACGCATTTCACTCATAGGATCGGGAACCGGAGCGGCTTGTACCGGTGGCGGAGCATTTGGTTGTTGAAAATTGGGGCGATTAAAGCCCGGAGGGTTGTATGGTCGTGGAGCACTATTGTAGCTGAAATTTTGTTGGGGATTGTTGTAAGGGCTGAAATTTTGTTGGGGATTGTGTTGTGGTTGTTGTGGTGAAGGATTTAAGACATTTTGGCTTTTGTAACTCAAATTCGGATGGTTCTTGTAGCCTTCATTGTAATGGTTAGAGTAGGGGCTGTTTTGGTGAGATTGAAAAGCGTGAACAGGGTACATACCTCGGCATTCTAAGGAAGAATGACCGGAAACGCCACATGACCCACAAGTCGGGTCATTGGAAGTATGCATAGCCGCTACCGTTTGACCACTAGCGTTTGAGGAACCCGCTTGCATTTGACTCATTATCATCGCGGTCATAGCATCCATCTTGGCATTGAGCATGGCCACCGCATCACCATCGGTCTTTCCACCGACTCGAGGGACATTTCTAGAGCTCCCGTACTGCGCGTTATGGATGGCCATAGCCTCAATTGTATCAATAGCCTCCTCCACATCAATATTGTCAAACCTCCCATTTGCCGCGGAGTCAAGCACTTGGCGTGACTCGTTATAAAGACCGTTATAGAATTGCACAACGATGAACCACTTGTCCATGCCATGATGAGGACATTGGCGTTGCAGGTCTTTATATCTCTCCCAAGCGTCAAAGAGAGACTCATCTCCCCGTTGTCGGAAACTAGTGATTTGGCTCCTCAACATTGCGGTCTTCTCCGGAGGGAAGTACTTTTGATAGAAAGCCAACACGAGGGAGTTCCAATCGACGATAGCAAGCGCAACCCGATTCAAGGAATTAAGCCACAGCTTGGCTTTGTCTCGGAGGGAAAATGGGAAGAGCATCTCCCTAATTTGGTCTTGAGTGACACCCGTCTGCTTTATTGTTGAGCAATAATCGCAGAAATTTTGAATGTGTAGGTTAGGGTCCTCACCGGGACTCCCTCCAAATTGACTTCGCTCGATAAGATTGATGAATGCGGGCTTCACTTCAAAGTTGTTAGCTGCTATGGTTGGCATGGCATTGCCCCTTGGAACTTGAGCCGCGGTCGGCCTCGAGTGATCGGAAAGCTTAACCATTTTCTTTGTTTCAGGTGTATGTTCAACGTGAGATGAAGTAGAAGGGGAAGTAGCAGCTTCCAAGTCCCTCAACAAGTTTTTGCGCCTTAAAAATGTACGCTCCGGTTCCGGGTCAAACTGAATTGCCAAAACTTTTTGAGACGTACGCGTGTTCCTGGGCATGCAAAAACACTAGAGGAAACTATAAGTAACGGCCTCAAGGAATCGAGGTTCCTTGAGACAAGAGTAACTAAGAGAAAAGAACCAAATAAACAACAAAACAAAAGCCGTCTCCCCGGCAACGGCGCCAAAATTTGATAGGCTAAGTCGCGTCACCTAATCAAAAATAAACCGAACAAACTCTAACGGGTAGCAAGGGTAAGTCGGGTATCGTATCCGCAGGGAGAAGGTCGAATTGTTAGTTATTTTGAACGATTCTAGTCTCGGTTCGAGTATGGTTGGTTAACAAAAACTAGGGCGAAGGAATAAGGGATTAAACGATTAGGGAAAAGTCTAGGGAATCGGGGATAGCTAGGGTAAAGCAAGGATAAAGGATGGTGATAGAAATGAGTCGGGAATCGCATGTGCTAAGGAATAGGCTCGACCTCTTGGTTCTAAGCGTCCTCTAGGTCTCAAATGCGGGCTCTCGCAACTTACAAGTGAGGGTCCTAATGGTTAGTCTCGTACCCTACCTTAAACTAGGCTTTCGGTCTTAAGTTTAAGGGTGGAAAACGCTTGCTAAACCTTGGCCAAGGGATCAACAAACACAATCAAACACAAGACAACCAAAACACAAGCAAGACCCTAATCAAATCATCACCAAAAGCATCCTAGACTACTCACCCATGATCACCCTTCATCCCTAGATAATAGACTACTCACACATCGCGAAAACGGAAACAAAAGCAAAGGAGAAAGAAGAAAACATGATCAACAACGATAAATATTGAAATGATAATCAAACAAGAGAAGTTGAATACAAAACCTAATCAGAAATTGCAAAAGAAAATGAAATAACCAAGGCAACAATACCGAAATAGGATGATCAAACAACGTTTCCGAGTCGAAAATTCAAAGTACAAGAAGGAAAAATGATCCAACCCTAAATTTTGGAGAGAAACTAGTTTAAAGTGTCTTGAGAATGCTCTAAAAAAATCAGACGAAAATATAATGTAGAAGGCCTTCAAATTGACGAAGTATATAAAGCACACGAGGAGTCACAAGTCGTCCCTGGCCTCCGGGATGAGTGTCCCGTCCGGGACCACCCTAGCCCGACCGGGATGGACCTGTCCCATAGTGTTCAGGCTACATGCTCTTTGTTCCTCTTTTCTTCCTTAGTTTTTCTTTGCTTTGTTTTACTTCTTTGTCGTCCCAAGGCTAAGGGACGAGGCTCACGAGTAGGGACGAGTCTTAGGATGATAATGCAAGCTTCAAATCCCGTCCCAAGGTCCCGAGACACCTTCATTGGTTGAAACGAGGCTCGTACGCAAGCGAAACGCGACGAAACCAACTCGAATCACCTCCAAACTTCACGAAACCTTACGAAACTTCACGAAACCTCCCGAATAGCATCCTAACCTCCAAATATGCGTGTTTACCTGCATTATAGACACAAAACGCAGCAGGGCCAAAACGGAGCGAAATAGGAAGCGAAACGCATGTAAAAGCACGGGAAACGCAAAGTAAAGCTCGTGATCAAGGGGCTATATATACGTAAATATATGACACATCACTGCCTCGTTTGGCGGTGTTACACGCGGCTTGCAGTAGTTGTATATTGATTTTCTGCTGTGCAGCTGCTTAATTGTCTGTGTTTTTATTTTATTTTGCTGTCTGTTTGAGTCGGCTAGTATTTATTTTCTTTCTTGAGTATTATATTTAGGTTTTATTTCTCTCTTGAGTTTTTACAATAAACAAATTCAACATTTGTTCCATAGAAATTTCAATTTTAATCAGAAATCATGTCTTTAACAATAGAAATTGCCATAGATATCAATTTGTGATATAAGTTCATATTGGAATTTGTTGGCGAATTTTTATTTGAATAAATGTATTCCCCCTCATTTAACTATTCACTTATGTGAAGGAAAGGGAAGGGCAGCGGCCTAGTCAGGGGGTTTTGTGGGTTCTCTCATATGGTGAAAAAATTAAAATTAAGATATAATTTGGAAATATTTCTATTTAGAACCCTCGTTTATTATTTTTTTATTATAACTTTTTTGAATCGGGATATTAATTGTAGTTCAATTTACAACTCCGTATGTTATTTTGGCATTTATAAGTATAATATAATATAATTTTTTTAATATTTTATAATATTATCAGTTTTTTTAAAATATATATATTTAATTAGACTCAAAATGTAAGAAAGTTAAAATAATTTGATAACAAACGAGCTCGATCCGAGTTTTTTTCGAGCCGAAGTGGAGCTTCGATTTTCTTGGCTCGACGAGCTTCGAGCCGAGCCCGAGCTCGAACTCAACAATTTCGAGTGGAGCTCGAGCCCAACCGAACAAAAAAGATTTAATAAGAGAAGATTCAACTCTAACAGAACAAAAAACTTCTCATCTCCACAAAAATATTATAGAAGAAAATCCAAAAAACCTACCCAAAAATATTCTAGTATAAATAAAGAAATTATTTGTTTTAAATGCGGAAAACCTGGTCATAAAGCTAACAAATATTATGTAAAAACGAAAATTAATGAATTATTTCAAGTAGATCCAGACATGTGTCAAAAATTATCTAAACTTTTCTTAAGATCCTCTTCTGAAGAAGAAGATGAAGAAGAAGTAAATATTATTCAAAATTCATCAGATGAGTCATACGACTCTGCTACCTCTTCTCCTAAATTCGTAATAAATGTAATTTCAGAAAAGAATGATAAAAACTTTCTTTTAGATATTTTAGACAAGGTAGAAGATCCAACTATTAAAAAGGATGTTATTTCAAGATTAAAAGGTTTAATGAATAATGATTCAGAAACTTCTACTTTCATACCACCAACTGAACCTTTTAGTATTTCAAAATTATTTAATAAATATCCACCAAATTCGTTTAAAACCTTAGAACATAGTAATTCTCCTATTAATCAAATGCAACAAGAAATTAATTCCTTAAAAATTCAAATTAATGAATTAAAAAGTCAGGTTCAAAATATTCAAATAAATGAATCAGATCTAAATCAAAGACTTCTAATGATAGAACAAGAAGTACCAAATAAAACACCCTCAACATCAGATCAAAATCATTCATCAAAGATAACTAATGAAAATCATAATGAAGATGATCAATTTGTTCAAACTATTCAAAAAATAAATTTTCAAAGATGGAACGTCATAGTAACATTAAAGGTAAAAGATTTTACTCAAAACTTTTTGGCTTTAATAGACACTGGAGCAGATCAAAACTGTATCAAATATGGTATAATACCCAGAAAATATTATCAATCAACTACTACACAATTATATAGTGCGGATAATCAGCCTCTTCATATTAAAAACAAACTTACAGATGCCTCTATAATTAATGATGGTTATTGTTTCAAAAATACTTTCATAGTGGTCGAAGGAATAAGTAATGATATTATTCTTGGAACCCCATTCATCACTCAATTAACACCATTCAAAGTAGAGAATAAGGGAATCCATACTGAAATCATAGGAAAGAAAATATCCTTTAAATTTCTTTCCCCTATCATGCAAAAGGATATAAATCTACTTCCAAACTGTTCGATTTATCAAACTATTAACATTATCAATCAAAAAATATCCCAGATAAATGATATTAAAGAAGAAATCTCTTATCAAAAGATAGAAGAAAAATTGAAAGATCCAAAAATTCAAAAGAAAATATTAGATTTAGAAGAAATCTTCAAAAGAAGTGTTTGTGCTGATATTTCTAACGTCTTTTGGGATAGAAAGAAACATATTGTTAGTCTTCCTTATATTCAAGGATTCGATGAAAAATTCATTCCTACCAAAGCTCGTCCAATTCAAATGAACGCTGAACTCTTAGAATTCTGTAAACAAGAAATTCAAACTCTACTAGACAAAAAAACTCATTAGATCTTCTAAATCACCCTGGAGCTGTACAGCTTTCTACGTTTACAATGCAGCTGAAAAGGAGCGAGGTGTTCCTAGACTTGTCATAAATTACAAACCTTTAAATAAAGTTCTCCAATGGATTAGATACCCTATACCAAATAAAAGAGATCTACTCAAACGTCTTTATGATTCAAAAATATTTTTGAAATTTGATATGAAATCAGGATTTTGGCAAATTCAAATAGCTGAGCAAGATAGGTATAAAACTGCTTTTACTGTTCCATTTGAACACTATGAATGGAATCTAATGCCCTTTGGACTCAAAAATGCTCCTTCAGAATTTCAAAACATTATGAATGATATTCTTACTCCTTACACTACATTCTCAATAGTTTATATCGACGATGTGTTAATATTCTCAAAAAGTTTAGACCAACATTTTAAACATCTTCAAACATTTTTACATATAATTAAGAAAAATGGATTAGTTATATCCGCTCCAAAGATGAAATTATTCCAAACTAATGTACGATTTTTAGGTCATCAAATTTACAAAGGAACAATAACGCCCATAACCAGAGTTATAGATTTTGCAGACAAATTTCCAATCGAACTTAGAGACATAACTCAATTACAAAGATTTTTAGGATGTTTAAATTATGTTTCAGACTTTTTTCCCAATTTGCGTCAATCATGTAGTATTCTATTTTAAAGATTACAAAAAAATCCTCCTGCATGGTCAGAGTCACATACAAAATTGGTCAAGAGGCTCAAGCAAAAGGTTAAGAATCTCCCATGTCTTGTCCTTCCACATCCAAATGCATTCATGATAGTAGAAACCGATGCATCAGAAATAGGTTATGGTGGCATTCTCAAACAAAAACTGCATAACAAAGAAGAATTAGTAAGATACCATTCTGGAGTTTGGTTAGGCCCTCAAAAAAATTATTCAACAATTAAAAAGGAAATTTTATCAATTGTTTTATGTGTTTCAAAGTTTCAAGACGATCTTTTCAATAAAAAATTTCTTTTAAGAGTCGATTGTAAATCAGCAAAAGAAGTTTTAGAAAAAATGTCAAGAACATTGTTTCAAAACAAATTTTTGCCCGTTGGCAAGCTATTTTATCTGTATCTGTATTTGATTTTGATATTGAATACATCAAAGGAGATCAAAATTCCCTACCAGATTTCTTAACTAGGAAATTCTTACAGGGGAAATGTCAAACAACAAAGGAAAAGCTCAAATCGGAGGATATCAATCCTCAGACGACTATGAAATGAAAATCCAAGTCTCAAAACCCTCATCCTCAAAACCAGCCACTTCAAAACCTCAAATCCCTCAAAATCAAATTCAGACCTCCAATCAATTTATTCCTTTAGCTGATTTCCCAGCCTTGCCTTATTCCCAAGCTTTAAAATTAAAAAACCAGCCTCAAAAACAACCAACCAAAGCCCAACAAATTCAAGAACAAAGGAAGAATACCTCTCCACCTTCAACAGGATACTTCACAAAAAGCTTCATAGAACCCTTATGTCTCACCAAATACAGAGAGGCACCACCCATTGAAGAGTTCAGAAAAAATAACTACAAAACCTTTCCCCAAGGACTTCAGTGGTTTTCTGATAATACCTCAAAGAATCAACTATTCTACGAATTCATTCTGATTGATTCAGATTCAGTCGAAATCAAACATGAACGATCAACAACTGGTGCCATTCAATACTCAAAATTAATCATCAAAAAGGTAAGATCTTCAGACGAATGGATTAAACCCTTTGCTGAGAAAGACTTTTCAAAAACCTTCAACCCTCAAACCTATTCCTACACAGATTACAAAAACGCCTGGTCAAGAGCTCTCCTTCTAAGAGATTATGATCACTCCTAGTTCATTACCTTTCATAAAAATTGCCCAAAACAATTTCCAATTTGGTTCTACCAATGGTGGTACTATTTTGGACCAACCCAAGACATCTACCCTCCTATCTGCAAACAAGGATTAGACATCTTCATTGCCCATACCAAAGGAGAATTATATCAAAAACCCCTACTTTTTCATGCTGAATTCAAAATTCCCTGGATAATGTGTTGGACATATGACTTATTCCAACATCTGCGTGCTCCATATCCATTATCCCTGGTCCGGAAATTCAACATCAAATGGTTGGCAAAATTCCAGACAGAAATCTGCTCTCCTGAAGTTGTTCACGATTTCATTCAAACAGGACGAAAAATGGAATGGAACATCAAGGAGTTTAACAAAACTTCGTCGTCCTCAAAAATTCAAACTTCTACTCGTTCCCGTTCAAAAAGCCAAATCAGTAACTTCAATCATCAAGTTATCAAAGAAATGATGGAAGATCCATCAATAGCACAGAAACTACTTCAAATTATTCAAAACAAGTCATCTGAAGAGTCCGGTTCATCCGCTCCCTCTTCACCAATATCAGATATCTATGGCGGTCCTTTTTCTCAGGATCCCAATGATATCTAATTTGTTTATAATAAAATATTTTCAAAAAAAAAAAAAAAAAAATAAAATAAAATAAAATAAAATAATTTTACGGGTCAGTATAAATACGATCGTTTGTACAAATACGTATAAATGAACAGTAAAAATTGACTTTTTACTGTTCATCCTATGAGTCATGTAAGTAAGAGTCTATGTATATGTATTCTAGTATTTACAGGTCCATAAATATGTAAATCTAAGTCTGTATATACCTTAGAATTTATATAAGGGTCAGTATGTATAACATACAGAGTATAAAATTAGGTATAATACGCATCCAGAAGATCAAGCACTACTGGAAAGCATTCCAGCCATATCTACAGTCTACTACTCAAAAGAACGATTCTCATTAAAAGGCAGTCAATCATCAAACTCACTCAACAGACAGGCCCTGTAGCCACTACTCAAAAGCAACGGATCTAATTCATCCGCCCCTGTAGCCACTACTGAAAAGGAACGGACATCATTCACCTGCAAACGAAAATTCAACAACGATCATCAGCAACCATAATTGAAGACACTCAAGACGCTCCTATATAAGGAGACCCTTAGCATTCATCAAGGGCATCGAACAATTTTAGCATTTTCAAGTAGTTCACAAAAATACACAAAAACACAAAATTGTAAGTTAGAAAAATTAGAAACGATCTCCAGATCTTCGCTCTAGATCTCCACTTCTACTGTATTCATTGTAAGATTTAATTTCAAAGTTTAAATATCTATTTCTGTAATTTTCAAAAGACTTTATAAATTCATTATTCATTTTCAAACATTTGTTCTGTTAATTTTATTATTGATTTCAACTTGTCCTTTGTGAATACAACGATCACGTTATTTATAACGTGAGATTTATTATAATTAAACTAGTAAATAAATCCTATCACATATATTCTAATAATATTATTTCCGAATATCATAATATTTCTTATTGATCTTTTCCTATTATTAAGATATGATTGATATTCTCGACATTGTAGGAATATAAAACACGATATTGCTACTAAAATGTTAATCATATTAACATGCCCAAGATTATACAAAACGATAGTAATATGAATAACAAGAATATAGAAATAACCTTTCTAACTTCGACGAAAGGCCTAAGAACTTCCTAAAAACGTACCCGAATTACGTTTATAAGAACAATATTCAACGTAGAATATCTCTTATAAGTTGCACCCAAAACGCCTTATGAAATGCCTTGTGTTAATACTAGAAAACAAGGTATATATTACAAGTAATATATGAAGTGATTTGGAAATTTGATAAGTGAAAATATGAGAACAAATTCTCTCTTTTCTCCTCCAATATACACGACACACACACCCAAAGCACACCTAATTTTCACTCTTCATCTTATGAATATATTAGTGAGTTAATTAGTGTGTTTAGTGGGTAGTTTTCTAAGTTAGTGGGGGGGAAGTTAGTAGGAGAGGTTAATCATGCATTAACTACTCATCACAACTAATTAAATGAACTAAAAACAATATATACATACACATATTACACGACACACTTGAGTAGTGTGTGTGTGTATTTTGTTCTTAGTTTATTAATGTACATTACATATAAAATTGTATGTATAATATGCATTTAATTAATTGATTATCGTATAATGCAATAAATTAAATAACATAACTTATAGCATCATTTTAACTATAAATATCAAATATATTTATAATATAAATGTAGCTCATAACTATTATACACATGTGAATTAACATTTAATTCAGCTCATCTAGCTGATTTAACATTTAATTCAGCTCACCCACTAACATAACAATAATCTATTTAATCACATTAAATAATTATTCAAACATATATTTCCAAATTTCTAACTGTTTAGATATAATTAAGGCATCAATGTAATCACATTACATTTCATAAAATCGTCCTATAGGTGTGACCGATAAGGACCAGCTGATCACCGCCATCTATATGACAGTAACGTCAAACTTTCTAGCAAGCCAACCGTTACCGATATACGTTAATCAGCTGATTTTAAATACAAGTATCCTTTGTGATCCTGTAAGAGATTTAATAAATTAATCACACTAGCGTGGAGGACACCAGCTCAACAATCTCCCACTTGTCCTTACAAGTGTTTGTGTGTGATTAACGATTCTCATATCCATATAAATCTCCCACTCAATGGTAGACAATTTGCAAAGTCGTACTTCCGCAAGGTCGTATCTAACAAGTGATCGTATCAAGAGTGGTTTCCTCGACTAGAGAGCAACTAACTGATATACGAATGTATTCACAACGTTCGAGCATGGCCATGCATGTCAGTTACTACTCCACGAGTGGCCTTGAGATTAAAAAGCGATAAGATTGGATATTTTCCTTGACTCGAATCTTGCAGTTAAAGCACGATGAAATGACCAGAAAAAATCTACTCGGCCTCCTTTACGGTGCGACCACGAGAAAGAAACCAAAGTCACCCAAACTCGCCTTATCTCAAGAAAGCAATCGGCGATCAAAAGAATCGACTCTAGGAACACAATGAACGCCCTATCCACGACCAGGCAAAAATGTGCAGACATTTAGGACTTCATTTAAGTGGTCACTATGTCCTACGCAGTATCCTCTATACCTCGCATATGTGTTTGATCAGACATCACATGTCCTTATGGTTATTGAACCTACCATCAATCAACCCACAATGTAATCACCTAGAGTTATCAGCTCATGTTGGTGATTATGGACAAAACATATATAAAGTAAATCAGTTCACCCAGTGGCGTTCAAAATTGTCACACAATCCACATGAAATACCATATATAAAATAATAATTTGATGATTACAAAGTAGTAGTTTTAACAGATACATTATCTAAAAAACAAACTAATGAAAATCAGGAACACTCTTCAGGCCCATTGATACAACATGTTCAACATGTTTATTGTACGACAATGGCTTCGTGAGAGGGTCCGCTATGTTGTCATCCGTGACAACCTTGCAAATCTCTATCTCCTTTTGCTCCACGTAATCTCGTATCATATGAGCCTTCCGCAACACATGTCTAGACTTATTGCTAGATTTAGGCTCTTTAGCTTGGAATATGGCACCACTGTTATCACAATAAACAGTGATCGGGTCATTCACACTAGGAACTACCATTAGTCCTTGCAAGAATTGACGCATCCATATTGCCTTTTTAGCCGCCTCGGAAGTCGCAATATACTCGGATTACATTGTGGAATCTGCGGATCGATTGTTTGGAACTTTTCCAACTCACTGCCGCACCATTAAGTGTAAAAACGAATCCGGATTGAGATTTAGAATCATCTCTATCCGTTTGGAAACTAGCATCTGTGAAACCTTTTGCACATAACTCTTCGTCTCCACCATATACTAACATCCAACCCTTAGTTCTTCTCAAGTACTTAAGGATGTTCTTAACAGCAATCCAGTGACTCTCACCTGGATCCTTTTGGTAACGACTCGTCATACTAAGTGTGAATGCCACGTCTGGACGTGTACACATCATAGCATACATAATCGATCCTACGGCCGAAGCGTACGGAATCCGATTCATGCGCTCTATTTCTTCTGGTGATTTAGGTGATTGAGTCTTACTTAAATGCACCCCATGAACCATCGGAAGATTACCCCTTTTTGAGTTCGTCATACTGAACCTCTCAAGAATTTTATCTATATAAGATTCTTGACTTAACGCCAACATTCTCTTGGATCTATCTCTATAGATTTGAATACCGAGTATTCTCTGTGCCTCACCTAAGTCTTTCATCTGAAAATGATTCTTTAACCATTCTTTTACAGAAGAAAGCATAGGAATGTGATTCCCTATTAATAGTATGTCATCTACATACAAAACTAGGAAAGCAATATAGCTCCCACTTGATTTGACATATAAACATGGTTCCTCGACTGATCGTTTAAAACCATATTGTTTAATCACTTGGTCAAATCGATGATTCCAACTCCTCGATGCTTGCTTAAGTCCATAAATGGAACGCTTAAGTTTGCATACTTTCTTAGGATATTTTGGATCTGTGAAGCCTTCGGGTTGTACCATGTACAATTCCTCGTCTAAATAACCATTTAAGAAGGCGGTCTTCACATCCATTTGCCATATTTCATAATCATGAAATGCAGCAATCGCTAAGATAATCCGGATAGATCGAAGCATGACGACAGGTGCAAAGATATCATCGTAGTGTAAACCTTGCACTTGGGTGAAACCTTTTGCAACAAGTCGTGCTTTATAGATATCTGGTTGTCCACCTAGTGAACGTTTTATCTTATAAATCCATTTGCAGATCAAGAGGTCTTACCTTTTCAGGCAAATCAACCAGATCCCATACCGCTCGCGTCCATGGAGTCTATCTCGGAGTGCATGGCTTCAAGCCATAGCTTCGAGTCAGAACTAGTCATTGCACCTTTGTAGGTAGTCGGTTCATTACTTTCAAGAAGCAATAAATCGTCTCCATTTCCTTCTTCAACGATACCAATGTATCGATCCGGAGGATAAGAAACTCGACTTGACCTCCTAGGTTCCGCAGGAATAGCTACTGCAGTGGAGGTTGAAGGAATATCTTCCTCCATCACATGTGCAGTGTCTGGTTCTGAGATTTCTGACAACTCAAAAACCCTATTACTTTGGTTATTCGCGATAAACTCTTTCTCTAAGAATTTAGCACTAGCTGCAACAAAAACTCGTTGTTCAGTAGGTGAATAAAAGTAATGACCAAACATTCCTTTTGGATATCCCACAAAGTATGTTTTGACCGATCGTGGGCCTAGCTTATCGTCAGGTCTCCACTTAACGTAAGCCTCACATCCCCAAACCCGAATAAAGGACAAATCAGGAACTTTTCCTTTCCACATCTTATATGGGGTTTTGTCTGCCGCTTTAGTCGGACTTCGGTTTAGTATGAGTGCAGCAGAATTTAGAGCAAACCCCCACAATGAATCCGGTAATACCGTGTGACTCATCATGGAGCGAACCATATCTAATAAAGTTCGATTTCTCCGTTCGGACACACCATTTAATTGTGGTGTTCCAGGTGGAGTTAATTGTGATACAATGCCACAATCCTTTAGGTGTTGATCAAATTCATTAGATAAATATTCACCACCACGATCTGATCGTAATGCTTTTATTTTTCTATCTAATTGGTTCTCAACCTTATTTTGAAATTCCTTGAATTTCTCAAAAGATTCACTTTTATGTTTCATTAAATAGACATACCCATATCTACTTAAATCATCAGTAAAAGTGATGAAATATCTATAGCCATCTCGTGCTGTGACAGACATTGGTCCACATACATCGGTATGTATTAGTCCTAATAAGTCACCGGCTCGCATTCCAATACCTTTAAAAGATATACGAGTCATCTTTCCAATGAGACATGATTCACAAGTACCAAATGATTCATAGCCAAAAGGTGAAATAATCCCATTCTTAATGAGTTTCTTTACTCGTTTTTCATTTATGTGTCCCATTCGACAATGCCATAAATACGTTTGATCTTTATCACCTAATTTTGCCTTTTTATTATTCACATGAAATATTTCTTGCGTTTGATCTAGAACATAAATGCCATTCATGGAAAACGCTTGACCATAAATAACATCATTTAAAGAAAAAGTACAACAATTGTTCTTAATAATAAATGAAAAACCATAAACATCCAACATGTTAACGGAAATAATGTTCTTCGACAAACTAGGAACATAATAACAATTACTCAAACAAAGTTCCAAACCACTAGGTAATAACAAGATGTAAGTTCCTACAGAAACAGCAGCAACCTTTGCTCCATTCCCAACACGGAAATCAACATCGCCTTTAGCCAGACGTCTTACGTCCCGGAGGCCCTGCAAGTGATTACAAATGTGAGAACCACATCCAGTATCAAATACCCAAACAGAGGAACTCGCATGATTAATTTCTATCATGTGAATATTAGATGACATACCTTGAGCTGTCGCACGTCCAGCTTTTATGTCCTCGAGGTACTTAGGACAATTCCTTCGCCAATGCCCAGACTGTTGGCAATGGTGACATTTTCCCTCCTTTTCTTTGCTCTTCTTGCCTTTTGAGTGACTTGACTCCCCAGGACCACTCTTGGGTTTAGGCTGACCTTTCTTCTTGAACTGAGGTCGCTTAGCATTCGAGGCAGCAGGTGCCTTTCCCTTTCCCTTGGACTGCATCACAAGAACATCTTTCTTGTGACTCCCACTCAAATTAAGATCTTTCGACTTGCACGAGCAGAGAATGAAGTTCGTGAAGACTTTTCTTCATGTCATTCATGTTGTAATTCACCCTAAACTGAGTGAATCCATCATGAAGTGAGTGTAGGATACGATCAACAATGATCGAGTCTTCAAGCTTGCAGCCAAGAGCCTCTAACTTCTCCACATTCTCAATCATATTAAGCATGTGGGCGCTAACAAAGAGTTCCCTTTGCAGCCTTAGCCTCAAAGAAGCGACAACAGATCATACCTAACAATTCTGAGCTTGAGAATTCATTAGTCAGCGTGGTGAAAATGCGATTTGCACCTTGGGAAATGAAGCGACGTTGCAAATGGGAATCCATTGCATATATGAGTACGTTCTTAATCGCACCCGCCTCTTTCACAAACTCATCGTATGCAGTTCGTTGAGCTCCAGATCTAGCAGTAGGTTCAGCCGGAATTGGCTCCATGAGATACTTCAGCTTTCCGTCTGCGATAGCAGCATTCTTTAATGCTGCCTCCCATTCGGTGAAGTTACTACCATCTGACTTGAGACGGTAGTTTTGGTTGTAGGAGACATGGTCCATGAAGGAACGCAACCATGACTCCCTAGTCAAGACGGCACTAGGGCCGGGGGTAGCATTATTATCAGCCATAATGATGCAGAAAAAGCAACAAATATATCTACAATATAAGAAGATAAACCAAACATAAGCAATCACCAAAAATAATGCGTCTATTTAAAACATGTTAATAAACTAAGAGCATTCATATAATTGATCCCACTCAAGAATTATATAAATGATTCCAAGACTCAAATTTCAATAAATCGATAAGTCAACCATTTGACTAATTTTTAACCTTTTAAAAACTCTTGGTTCATAAATTTCTCAAATTTATTGATAGTCCATTTCAATTCTCACATATTAGTGAAAACCAAATGTTGAGTTCAACTAACATCGACATCAACTACTTACCCAAGGTAGAAGGGGTACACATGGATTTAACAACAGGTCCTATATGCCCACCGACGAACAAGGGATTCATAATGATTCGATTTAGAAAGACTATATCTCAATTTTAAAAGAGTGAGATCTCATCATCCATTAAAAACTCATTTAAGTGAACAATTTAGGTGAGTCTAAAAGAACGATGACTTTAAAACATCATATGTTAACTAACACGTGGGAATGAATCAATATTCATCGATTTAGGTGGTTTGTTTTAGGCGGAAAAAAACGAAAAGCATAAATAAAACAAGCACATAAAACCTAGTATGGCCTAACAAAAACTGTACAAGGCGGAATCCAATCAAATTGGACCCTATAAAATACAAATTGGAATCCTTCAAAAGGACCCTATCTTCATAAGCAAGGCTCCAAAAACTCCGTCTTGGATCACCAAAAGGAATGGCAAACCTTCAACCTCCTCTTCTTTTACCACTAACTATTACATGAAAAACCTATTTACATATAATCTAGGATAAAAGAAGATTACAAGTTGGAGACGTGAAAAATCCCAAAATCACATTTTCATCATTACGAAAATGCAATTAAAACAAAAACTTAGGCCACACTAGATATAAAACGCAATCAAATATAAACGCATTCATCTACTAAAACAAAAATTTCATACATCCATATGCATGAAAAACACAAACCACCATATAAAATATGTTTAAGTGAAAATTTCATAAAAATTCACCTATTAACATAAAAATCAATCATGTCATACATAAATTGATAAACAAAAATTAATTCAACATATCATATATAATGAATCAATTCAATAATTATTTTAAACTATTTTAAAATAATTGGCATCATATATCACAAACACTTTTATGACAATTCAATAAGGCATTTCAAAACAATATCAATTTGACTTTCAAATTAAAAAAAAAAACAAAATGAATCAATCAAATTAATTCAATTAAAAAGATTTCGGCCAAAATTAAAAAATAACAAAAAAACAAATTTTTTAAAATTTTAAATCGGCCAAAATTTTTATATACATATATATAAACAATTATTTTATTAAATCATATTTAACAACAAAAATTGACATGTATATATATATATATAGCAAATTTCGAAATAATTGATATATATGCAAAATAAATTGACTTTTATATAATTTCTTAAATTACGTCACAAATTTTATTATCATATAATAAACTTTATAATTATCACATAATCATATTATTTTGATTTTAATCATATTTAAACCAAAATTTAGTGTTATATATCTTAAAAATGATCATATCAAAATACAAACATATAACAAATTTGCATATCAATTTAATTTAACTTATTCTAACAACTTAAAATAATTAAATTAAACTAAAAAAAAATTTCGAAAAATTAAAAAAAAAAATGGAAATGCCGAAATGAAATAAAAATATAAACGACTTTATATTTTCAATTTTAATCCATATTAAAATCATTTTGAGCCTAATGCTTTGATACCACTTGTAGGAATATAAAACACGATATTGCTACTAAAATGTTAATCATATTAACATGCCCAAGATTATACAAAACGATAGTAATATGAATAACAAGAATATAGAAATAACCTTTCTAACTTCGACGAAAGGCCTAAGAACTTCCTAAAAACGTACCCGAATTACGTTTATAAGAACAATATTCAACGTAGAATATCTCTTATAAGTTGCACCCAAAACGCCTTATGAAATGCCTTGTGTTAATACTAGAAAACAAGGTATATATTACAAGTAATATATGAAGTGATTTGGAAATTTGATAAGTGAAAATATGAGAACAAATTCTCTCTTTTCTCCTCCAATATACACGACACACACACCCAAAGCACACCTAATTTTCACTCTTCATCTTATGAATATATTAGTGAGTTAATTAGTGTGTTTAGTGGGTAGTTTTCTAAGTTAGTGGGGGGGAAGTTAGTAGGAGAGGTTAATCATGCATTAACTACTCATCACAACTAATTAAATGAACTAAAAACAATATATACATACACATATAACACGACACACTTGAGTAGTGTGTGTGTGTATTTTGTTCTTAGTTTATTAATGTACATTACATATAAAATTGTATGTATAATATGCATTTAATTAATTGATTATCGTATAATGCAATAAATTAAATAACATAACTTATAGCATCATTTTAACTATAAATATCAAATATATTTATAATATAAATGTAGCTCATAACTATTATACACATGTGAATTAACATTTAATTCAGCTCATCTAGCTGATTTAACATTTAATTCAGCTCACCCACTAACATAACAATAATCTATTTAATCACATTAAATAATTATTCAAACATATATTTCCAAATTTCTAACTGTTTAGATATAATTAAGGCATCAATGTAATCACATTACATTTCATAAAATCGTCCTATAGGTGTGACCGATAAGGACCAGCTGATCACCGCCATCTATATGACAGTAACGTCAAACTTTCTAGCAAGCCAACCGTTACCGATATACGTTAATCAGCTGATTTTAAATACAAGTATCCTTTGTGATCCTGTAAGAGATTTAATAAATTAATCACACTAACTGTGGAGGACACCAGCTCCAACAGACATATGTCGAGATATATCGTTACAAATAGTCGTTATATTTTATATTTTGTACTTTGTACAATATTTTTACGTTGTCATTGTGCGTAGGTGGCGCCTGTGGTTACTTGGACGCAGTCGAGAAACCACGATTTTCCGCAATGGTATCGGCTGGAGGACCCTCAATTTATCAATCGGGTCAAGGTTGTGGAGTTTGCTACCAAGTCAAGCGCTTTTCAATTCTTATAAATAGTAAAAATTATTATTGTTATTAATAGTTTATATTAATTCGACAAAATAGTTACGTTATATTTATATAATGTATATATGTAATACTCCTTAATAAATAATAATTCTAAAATTGATTTCGGGTTTGAAATTATTAGGTAAAATGCACAGAAATTGAGCTTGTTCGAGAAATCCAGTGATCGTAACAATAACTTATGAGTGTCCAGGGTGTGAAGTAGTCCATTTCGATCTAATTGGTACCGCTTTTGGTGCATTGGCTGAACCTGGTCTCGATGATCAATTACGAAATGTCGGAGAACTAAATGTCCAATATCAATTGTACGTAAAAATATTCGTATATGCGCATTCTTGTTGTTTCATTTGCCCATTTAATTTTACTATAAAATGTTCGATATTTTCAACTTGCGACAAAAAATCGTTTTATAAACTTATTACTACCATACTAATTAAACTCATATAATCTTTTTCGTGATTTAGGATAGTTAAATACGGAGTAAGAAATACGAAGCACTCCGTATTAAACAAAATAGAAGACGAATAGTCAAATAGTTATAACGAAAATTTAATGACAAGTCTTCGTGTTTTAACCTCGTAAAAATTTTAGAAGTCTGTTATTTATTAACGTTTTGCATGATATAAAAATTATGTGACAGAAGAATTTCATATAGTTACATCTCTTTTATAACACAAATATACTCCTTACAATATTATAAAGATATAAATTAACTATATGAGTTGAGAAAGTATTTTAATAATTAATCAAATGATTATCTAATAATCAAGTAATTAATTAATGGAACAGGGTCGAGTGCAACTATCCCGGGGTAACAATAGCAGTAAGAGTGGACTCAGGCTCGAACCCGTACTACTTTGCAGCAGCAATCGAGTACGCAGACGGAACGGGTATAGCAAAAGTGGAGCTCCAACCGCATCAATCAAGCAAGTGGATGGGCATGGGCAGGTCGTGGGGCGCAATTTGGCACGTCAACCCGGGTTATCAACTTCAACCACCGTATTCGATCAGATTGATTGAAAATGTTTCGGGAAATATTTTAATTTTAAGTGATGTTATTCCTGTGGGGTGGCAACCTGGTCAAACGTATTGGTCTCATGTTAATTTCCAAGTAACAAAGTGATTAATTAAGTAATTAATTAATTTAATAACACTAACAAGGGTAATAAATGATTAATTAGGCCAAATATATGATTGAATAAGGAGATTATGATCAATTGTCAATTGCCATGTGTGTACTGTGTAATATTATGTTCATCTTGGATTCATTAAAAGTAGGATATATTTTAATTTACTTTATATAAATAAACTTCGGTTCAAAAAAGTATTTTTGCTAAAATAATTTGCTTACTAAATGCAATTAATTAGGTTTAATTTATATCACGATGTATACTAATATGAAGTATTTATGAGTAATTTTTTAAAATTAAGTTTGGTCAAAATAGTCAGACATTTACCGTAATATAAATAAATAAATAAAAACATACAAAAGCTCATAGAAGTTATTGGCTCGCGCAAGTCTAGAATGAATTGGCCCAAATTTCATGTATACAAATCAATCGCTCTATATATATATATAAACGAGAGTTTTTTCAGGTGCTCTCCTTAATTCAAGGAGTTTTCAGCCAATAAGAAAATTGCACCAAAAAGATAGTAGTAGAGTTAATGAATAAATATGTTAATATTTTCCAATGTTTTACTATTTTTCGCATCTTAAATTACTCTTTCTCGCCCCCAATTGACCATTATACCCTTAAAAAAAACGTAAAATCCCTATCCGTATTCATCTTCAAATCTCCCAAAAACCCAAATTTATCTCATACCCTTAAAAAAATAATAAACCCCAAATATATTCAACTCTCATCCTAAATCAATTTTATAATCCCAAATATTTTCATCTTCCCTACAACATACTACCAACCCCAATTACCACACACATCACCGTCTCCTTAGAGAGCAAGAGCTAGCTAGAAAAAACTGGCTTCGATGCATTTAAATTTTTAATCGGATGAAACATGTGATTAACCATTGGTATAATCGGGTGAATAAACTAACTTACCATTGGTATAGTCGGATTTCTCACCCGACTCACCATTAGGTAAGTTGAATTTCTCACCCGACTCACCATATGGTAAGTTGGGGTAACTCACCCGATATTGGTTTTTTTTTTTTTTTTTTTTTTTTTTTTTTTTTTTTGCCTTTTAGTGGTCACCCGAAGTAGTGAGCTGGTGCTGATGGTCGTGTATGATGGTGTTGCACGATGAAGGTGGCTAGGACTGTGGTTTGGGTCGTCGAATTTTGCATTTCAACATGAGTTTTACAAATTACTTATATCGACAAACTTTGGTTCACGACACCGTGGCTGCCATGGCCGTCCCCACAGGTTCTCCTCATTCATCGGGAGAGGTTGATCATTCTAACGCACCCGCATCGTGGGTTACAGGAAAATCACACGTGGCACCTTGTCGCCCGGCCTCGTGATGTCAACGTTATTTGTTGCCTCTGGTTATATCGTCATAAATTTAACTGTAGATTGGCAAGTCTCAACAGGTGGGTGTAGATTGTGATAAAACCTTCAGTCCTTTTGTTAAACCATTGACGATCCGGTTCTTAGTTTGGTTGTCTCTCGACCGTGGCCTATTCACCAAATTGATGTCAAAAATGCCTTCTTTTATGGTGACTTGGTCGAGACGGTCTACATGCACCAACCACCCGATTATGTTGACAAGGATGCTCCTTCTCATATTTGTCGCCTGCGCAAATCTTTGTACGGTCTAAAACAAGCCCCGCGTGCATGGTTTCAACGTTTTGCAACATTTATATTGACGCAGGGCTTCCGTAGCAGTGTGTGCGACAATTCCTTATTTATATATTTATCATTCTCGTTCTGATATTGCTTATATACTCTTATATGTGGATGATATCATTTTAACTGCTTCTAGTCCGGTTTTATTGTGGCTTATTATCTCTTCCTAGTCACAGGAATTCGCTATGACTAACTTGGGTGCCCTACATCATTTTCTGGGAATAACCGTCACCCGCTCCAGCTCATGCTTGTTCTTATCACAGCAAAAGTACGCTGAAGACATTCTCCATCGAGCTTCCATGTCTACCTGCAACCCAACGGCTACACCTATTGATGTGGGCTCGAAGTTGAGTGCGTCTGCCGGTCTTCTTATTTCTGATCCCGCTCTTTATCGCAGTCTTACCAATGCACTTCAATATCTGACTTTCACTCGACCAGACATCGCTTATGTTGTCCAATAGGTGTGTCTTTTCATTCATTCCCCGTGTGAGCTGCATTTCCAGCTCCTTAAACGCCTGCTCTGCTACGTCAAAGGTACTCTTTCTTATGGCCTGACAATTTCCAAATCCTTCTCATTTGCAATCACTGCTTACTTTGATGCTGACTGGGCTTGCTGCCCTAACTCACGACGATCGACCTCTGGATACTGTGTTTTTCTGGGTGATAATCTTGTGGCGTGGTCCAGTAAACGCCAAGTGGCTGTCTCGAGGTCCAGTGCCGAGGCCGAGTATCGCGGAGTTGCTAATGCTGGTGCTGAAACTAGTTGGCTCCGTAATCTTCTGTATGAGCTTCAGGTTCCTATCACTCGTGCTACTCTAGTTTATTGTGACAATATTTTTGCGTTTTATTTGGCTAGCAACCTTGTTGAACATCAATATGCACCAAACATATCGAGTTGGACTTTCATTTTTTGCGTGAAAAAGTTCAAGTTGGCTTTGTTCGCGTATTACACGTCCCTGCCGAGTATCAATATGCTGACATTTCCATGAAGGGACTTCCACGGTTTTTGTTAAACCGTTTCAGATCCATCTTGAGCGTTCGGCCTCCTCCCGCTTCAACTGCGGGGGTGTATTAGAGTTAATGAATAAATATGTTAATCTTTTCCGTTGTATAAGGCTTGTAAATTGTTGGTTTAGTCTTGTAAATAGAAGAACTAATTATTATAGGGTTTGACGAATGCTCTTGTAGTGTTTATGGATCAGATGAATCGTACCTTTGGTGAGTACTTTGATCAGTGTGTCGTTGTCTTTATTGATGACATGCTGGTCTATACTCGAGATGAGGCCGAGCATGAGAATCATCTACGCCTTATCTTGCGGGTGCTTCAGAAGCAGAAGTGGTACGCGAAGTTTTCTAAGTGTGAGTTCTGGTTGAAGGAAGTAGCCTTCTTGGGTCATGTGATTTCAAGTGATGGTGTGAAAGTTGACCCATCTAAAGTTGAAGCTGTTCTTGGTTGGGAAAGCCCGAACAATGTGAATGAGATAAGGAGTTTCCTTGGGTTAGCTGGTGATGAGGCTCAGTCGTGTCACCTACCAAAAAAAAACCTACAGAAAATACTAACTAGAAGCTAGTGGCAAGTAGGATCGAGATCCACAGAGAAACGGTGCAGTCACAGGATCCCTTAGTTAAATTAGGCTATTTCTAAGGGTAACAATCAATGTGTATAAGATGAGACTAAACTAAGAACAGGTAATAAAGAGGTGTAAAAGTATATGAGGAAGAGATTAGGGCATCGGGTTCAATGTGACATCGATTCAGGAACTCAAACTTATAAGAAATAACAATCGAATGAACCTATGCAAGTGACTAGGTATAAAAATACGCTCTCTCGAGTCAATATTAACCTTAAGCAAATTTAGCGGGCTCTCGCAACTTACTAAACTTAACTTATCAAATACGCGTGAGTCTAGTTTTGATTAGGCTTTCGATCTTAAACTAAAACTACCAAGATTCAATTCAATTTAGGCGTCCATATATTCAATTGATAATATAAACTCGTAGAAAGAAATCAACTTGCACAAGTTCAATCAATCAAGCAATTAAAACATGTTCCCAAATCAATTGTCACAGATCACCCTAAACCCTAATTTAGAAATTAGCTACTCATATTTAAAGATGAAGCAAAACAATAATAATTAAACATGATGAAGGAAATAAAAGCAATTGAAATAAATCTGAAATTAATCTTGAATTGAGGTAAAGATCAAATCTTGCGAAGTAGAACCAAACTAATTATTGAGTGTTTATGTAAAACGGAAAAGTAAAACTAAAAACTAAGTTATTTAAACCTAAATTAAAACATAAAAAGCATAAGTCTTCCTAATCTCCACCTAATATATTAATATCCAACTTCCTAAAAACAATTCGGATTAAAATCAAATTGCGCGTAAAAGGTGGGCAAGCCGGCCAGCCGGCCGCCGGTCCCTCAATCTAGGGCCGGGCTTCTGCTTCGTCACTTGGTGCTTTATTCGTTTAGGCCTTAATCTTCTTTGCGTCTTTTATTCGTATCTCGAGCTCCCATATAAGCTCGAGCTTGGTCTTGAATTCTCGGTACTCGTAATGCTCCACTTGTCTCGGGTTTTGGCTCAGGACCACCAAAATCTACAAAATATAAACGAGGAACAGTAGTACCGCAATACAAAGCAAATAGCTCATAAAATAATAACAAACTCAACTAAATGCAAGCTAAATGCGACTAAACCGGGGGCATATAATTTATATAAAAAGCACATATCAAACTTCCCAAACCAAACATTTGCTTGTCCTCAAGCAAACTACCCAAACATAGCACATAATCCCGAGGACAAACTAGTACAGGAAAACGCAACTCAAAATCACAAGTATCGTCATCTTATACAAAGGTGAATCAACTCAATACTCGCTTCCTCTTCAATAAATTGAAGAGTTAGAGAGCAAACTAAACAGATAAATGACGGCGGAACATTATAACGTAAACTCCATGCAAAGACTTTCTACCATATGCATCCACTAAGACGCTGAGACTATAAATAATCTCACGAACTCGATAACTAGGAAAACTACTAGAACTAAGCATGTCGTCGCCCAAAATGTCTCAAAATCACATCGAGCGAGGTTTCCAAGGGTTGTAATGTTAGGCTCGAGTTAGGAGGGTAAGAAGGTGGTAAACGCATTTGGAAATGTGGAGCTCAACGGCATACAGCTGAATTAAAAATCAACACTCACATCCGAACAACCGCATATCAAAATGAAACTCCATTCCCGCATAAGAATGATAAAACATCGCTTTCAACTCAACACTTCCGATCTTTTATTGAAATAAACAACATATGTACAAACCAACTCTTTCTTTTTGTTTTCTGTTTTCTTTTCTTTTCTTTTTTTGAATTTTTTTTTTTTAAGAAATATGATCGGGTATAACTTTAAATTCGTAGGAAAGCGCAAAATTAGCGAGAATACGCACCTAACAACAACCTCATAAACTCCAACTCAAATAATAAACAATCACGGACTCGACCCACTTCCTTCCCAACCAAATACTCCGTGATAACTCAAGATCCCTAATGCAACTGATCAGCCCGGGTAGGATAATTCTGGAATGTAGCTCAATATGTAACGTGGCTAGAAAAACAGGCTACAAAGGCTAAAATGGGCTACAAAATGAGGGACCTAAGACTAAAGGGTAGAAAAGTAGGTCGTTTGGCTATGTGGAGTTCAAATAATATAGTAACCAAGAATCAAGTACCTCTTCGTGCAATGATCGATCATTATAGTACAAATAGGCTCAAACAATGACATCGATTCAAGTTTTCATTTCACTAGTACGAGTGTATACAATGTTAAGTGGATGAGTAGTTTAAGAAACGCGACCCGTCTACGTCACATGTCCCTATGTCATATTATAAGTCAGTCTACTCAAATCACCTCAAGGATGAAAGGAAAGGGTAGGCAAAGCATGAAAATCAACACAATCAAGAGGCTCAACTATGCGACAATGAGCGTATCTCAAAAGACACTAAAGCTAATCCTGCACAAAAGGTTTTTAAGACGATAAAAAGACACAAAAAGACTCGTATTTTTGAATATTTTTTTGATTAAATGCACACAAAAATGAAAAATGCAACTAAAAAGCGCGAAAGTCACTTCCCTCCCCCAACCCAGAATCGCACATTGTCCTCAATGTGGAAAATAGCACAACCACAAGTAGCAAGAAGCACAAACATACGGGGTAGGAAATTAAAGCGAGGGAAAAAGATAAAAGGGTCGAGAAAGCTCACATTTGCACGAGGAAGCTTCCCCAAACCGAAGCGAAGCATGGAGTGTAGCGAATAATCCACAAATACGTACAATGGAATCATGCTATGAAGTACTTCGGGTGAGACACGTGAAAGAATCACAAAATACGAAAATCAATGAGCAGGGGGGGAAAGGGGGACCGGCCTGTCAAGAACCGGCAGCCGGTTGGCCGGCTGGTGACCCCAAATTTCCAGTTTTTTGTGTTTTTTTCGTGTTTTTCAAATTTGGCCTACGGCTCCGGTCTAACCCCGACCGCCTGGAGGCCGGCTAGGATCCCTCTTCGTGAGCACTTCTCAAAATTCTAAGTATGAAAAATCAATAAGTACTTGCGCTCTAAACGAAATTATTAGACCCTCATCCTCACGCGCTCGATAAAACTTAAAATGTCAACACACAAGCAAACTAAAGTACAATTATTATAAACGTCATCTGTTTGCCTCCCGGAAACGCTGGTTTTTACGGTCCCGCACGACGGTCTTCAAAACTCAAAGCAATTCATTATAAGCTCGCCAAGGTCGCTGGCTACTCGCGTCCCCTTCACTCGCTGTTACGGCATCAGATCGCCATAGAACTCTACCTTCTCGAGGTAGATCAACAAAGTTCAGCACGCAAAGGGCTCTGTCTCGAAACGGCTCACCATATCGCCCTCGTGCTCCCGGCGACTCACCTGTAGGACGTACACTTCCATCGCTAGCGTCATAGACATCGGCTTTCAAAAACTTTCTCTCCCCCAAACCAGTCTCGCAACCATTCTTCGAAGAACCTGCACACGGAGAGATAACAGAAAAGACCTCCAAAGTGTCTCCAGTAGAGTGAGACGGAGGTATAGCATTAATAGAACAAACCGACTCTAGCTGCATAAGGGACCGCGGCTTACTCGACTGCGTGTACGTAAGTTTTTCACCCCCCACCGATAACGTCAAAGTCTTATTCCCCACATTTATAACAGCCCAGCAGTGTGCAGGAAAGGTCTCCCGAAAATGATCGGGATATGGGGCTCCTCGAAAATATCTAGCACCACAAAGTCGACGGGGATAAAGAACTTTCCTAACCGTACTGGAACGTCTTCTAGGATACCTAGAGGGTGCTGAATCGAACGGTCGGCCATTTGCAACTCGAAACATTAATCATGCATTGACAATTAATCTTAGGACGGAATCGACTGTATTATATCCTAGAATTTGTTATTCCCTATGTCCTAGTGAATTGTTTACACTTTCTTGTATAAGTCATTGTTTACCTTTCTATAAATGGACATTGTTAGGACCATGTGTAAGTGAACTCTTAGGGCCTATTCTCTTCGTCTTAAGTTTTCTGAACCAATCTTAAGTTTTCTGAAGTTTTCTGAAGTTATCTGAAGTTTTTTGAAGTAATCTGAAGTTTTCTGAAATTGTCTATAGTTTTTCTGAAGTTTTTTGAAACAATATATTATTATTATTATTATTATTATTATTATTATTATTATTATTATTATTATTATTATTATTATTATTATTATTATTATTATTATTATTATTATTATTATTATTATTTTGGTTAATGTTATTATATTTGCTACTTTTATTTTCTTTTATCCAATTTCCTCTAAATTTATCTTCTTTTAGAATTATGAACTTGAACTTTTTGTTTCATTTACGATAAATGTTGAGGATAATATTTGTGGTACCAAAAATATTCAAATCTTTATATATATTCGCTTTTTCCTCTAATATTTAATTAATATTTATGTTTATTTTGTTTGATTTGATTTATAAATATTTATGATAATTTTATTAAAAGTCTATATATATTTGAAATATTTTTTTTTTTATTTGATTTGCAATAAAATGGTTTTGAATTGGTCTTATTTTTATTCAAATTATTATGATTATTATTATAATTGTTATTGTTAAGAATATTATTATTATCCCTATTATTAATAACATGAATGTTATATATAACTTAGGTATTATTATTATTATTATTATTATTATTATTATTATTATTATTATTATTATTATTATTATTATTATTATTATTATTATTATTATTATTATTATTATTATTATTATTATTAGTTAATTTATTTAGAAATCTGAAGTTTTCTAAAGTTATCTGAAGTTTTTTTGAAGTTTTCTGAAGTAATCTGAAGTTTTCTGAAGTTATCTGAAGTTTTCTGAACCAGAGAAAAACTTAAGATGAGGAGAACAGACCCTTAATTATTAAAACAATCATATAATAAGATGAATGTTATTTATGCATACTTCATAACAAGTGGACCCTTTTTCGTACATACACTATTTTTTTTCTTAATGTTTTTCATTACATTTCTCGTTTCCTAGGTAATTATGTATAAAATAAACGTAAATAAGTTACCAAAACAGAGGGAGTAATATGCATTCAAAAATATACATGTAAAAAAGTACAGATGCAATGAAATTAATTTAATTTTATTTCTCTGGAAATAAATCGTGACAATCTGTAAAATAGTTGCCATTTGCCATAAAATCACACGTACATATGATTGACTTGCTCACTACAATGTACCATAAAAACATGGACTATAAAAATCGATATGATCGATTAATCCCACAAATTAATTGGTAAAAAAAACGGATGAAATAATTAGGAATGAACAACCAAATTTTATTTTTCTCCTTAAATAGAGATTTTTCGACCAAATTGTTCAATAGTTATTTACTGCGGGGTTATAAATATGAAATTCGCATTTGTTTAAAAAGAATATATATTCAATTTTCAAAAATGTTCACTTCCAAATTCTATCAAATACTAATATTCATCTCAACTATGTACTTTATCTACAACCGATCGTTGGGTGTCGAAGCTAACAATGATCGGAAGGCGAGTCGTATATATTTATAATTTGCTTTCTATTTGTCTAGATAATATATTCTTTGATAATATCGATCATCAAAGCTCAATATCATGTGTGGTCGTATTTACCAAACTAAATACAACACACGTAGTGACCAATCTTAAACTAACTAAGCAGTGACTAAACATTCTACACTTTTTTTGGGATATTTCTCATAATACCCTCGAACTTTATCAAATTACACATAGTATCTCATGTCTGAGGTTTGTTCATATAATACCCCTAAACTTTGTGTTTAAGTGTCCAACATGCCCTTTTTCTAACCAAAAACTTGACGACGTTAGTTTTTATAAATAAGGTGTCAATATGCTCTTTTTCTAACCAACAGTCGGCAAAACGTCTACCAGCCAGGTGTAAGTAAATTTGTTAATATTATGTACAACAGTCAAGTTCTTTGTTAGAAAAAGGGCATATTGGACGTATAAAAACCAAGTTTAGGGGTAGTATATGAACAAACTGTAGACATAGGATACCATGTGTAATCTAACAAAATTCGAGGGTACCATGGGAAATACTCCTTTTTTTGTTAATATTTTGTTATTTCTTTTTTTTTTTTTATATTATTATTATTTTGTCATTTTCGACTAACTACATTCTTAGATTATCATTTTTGGTGTAGGACTATATTGTGTACATGGGTTCGAAAACCGACGATTTCGCCCTAACTTCTGTTCATCACTGATAGGATTGGTCGCGCTCTCCTAATCAAAAATAATCCAAACTCACTCTACTAGGTAGCAAGGGTAAGTCGGGTCGAAATCCACAAGGAGATGGTCGCTTAAGTTGGTTATTCTTAGTGATTCTAGTCTCGGTTCGAGTGTAGGATGAGTAACTAAAAGCTATAGTGCAAGGATAAGGGTTCAACGACAAGGAAAGAAGTCTAGGAAGTCGGGTTAGGTACGGGGAAATCAAGGCCAAAGATGGTAATCGGGTTGAGTAGGTAATCGCACTTGCTAAGGATTTAGCTCGTCCTCTCGGTCTTAAGCTACCTCTAGGTCTCAAAAGCGGGCTCTCGCTACTTACAATTGAGGGTCCTAAAGATTGTCTCGCGCCTCTCCTCGAACTAGTCTCTCGATCTTAAGTTCAAGGGTGCTAAAGGTTTGCTAAAACGTGATCAAGGATTCAACAAACACATTCAAGCAAAGACAATCAAAGCAAGATCAAAAACCTAACTCTAATGATCACCAAATACAACCAAAACCAAAACCCATACTTCACCCTTCTCCCTAGATAGAAAACTACTCACACATGGCGGAAATGATAACAAAAGCAAAGGAGAAAGATGAAATCATGATCAACAATGAAATATAATGAAATGACAAACAAAGGAGAAAAGTAAATAGCAAAACCTAATCAGAAATTGCAAGAGAAATCAAGAACAAAGACAACAATACTGAAATAGGATGATCGAAACAACGTACTTGAGTCGGGAATTTGAAATACAAGAAGGAAAATTAATCAACCCCTAAATTTTTGATAGAAACTATTTTAAAGAGTCTAGAGAATGCTGTAAAAAATTCGTGCGAAAATATATTGTTTTGCTCCTTCAAATAGACGATCTAAT
The DNA here is from genome assembly GCA_023091065.1 of Dianthus caryophyllus. Lineage (NCBI taxonomy): Eukaryota > Viridiplantae > Streptophyta > Magnoliopsida > Caryophyllales > Caryophyllaceae > Dianthus > Dianthus caryophyllus. Next base: position 30,147,804 of record CM041519.1, read on the forward strand.
TTAAGCACACGAGGAGTCGGAGGGCGTCCCAAGGGGTCGGGACCATTGTCCCGTCCGGGACCACAATTAGCCCGACCGGGACCACCTTTGTCCCGTGTGTTTCAGTTTTTGTCTTCAATTTGCTCCTTTTCTTACTTAGTTTCTTTTGCAATATTTGTCGTCCCAAGGCTAAGGGACGAGGCCTAGGAGTAGGGACGAGTCTTAGGATGATAATGATAGCTTCAAATCCCGTCCCAAGGTCCCGAGACACCTTCATTGGTAGAAACGAGGCTCGTGTGCAATCAAAACGCAACGAAACCAACTCGAATCACCTCGAAACTTCACGAAACTTTATGAAACTTCACGAAACCTCCCGAATAGCATCCTAAACTCCAAATAGCTGCTTTAACCTACAAAATGGACACAAAAACGCAGCAGAGCCAAAACGGAGAGAAATAGGAAGCGAAACGCATGTAAAAGCACGGGAAACGCAAAGTAAAGCTCGCGACAGGGGGCTATAAATATATATAAATATAAGACGCATCAAACTCCCCCAAACCGAACCGTTGCTTGTCCTCAAGCAACCAAGCATGACAGAAAACAGAGGACAAAGCGAGCAAAAGAAAACTTCCCCGAACAACACCTAACCACAAGTAGCATGAGCAATGGCAATCAATCCCGAAGCAGCATGTGACGCATGGATATAGCAAGCTAACGGCTAAGAATTACAAGACGGCGCAGAATGAATAGCATGGCTTAGACTTAGGCTCTCTAGCAATCAAATCATGGACCTCTCGCGGTTTCCACTCTAACACAAATGATGAACAAGGTGATATATGTGATGACACTCACCTACTCGACTAGTGGAAGCACGCCCGCAATCTAATGTGGACCAAATCTCGCATTCCCGTTCACAAATAATGTCACAAGAACGAAGAAAACATGAGGGCTTACATAGGATATGAGGGTGTAAAGGCCAAAGAGAGGATAAGGGTAAGAAGGTGGATCAAATAGTTATGGAATCGTGGAGCTAAGCCACTAGAAACCACTAATACTACTCAAGTGCTCATCCAACCAAAACGTAACCCAACTCTTATGAAAAACGGACCGAAAACAGCATATCGGTCTCCTTTACACATCAACGCAACATAGAAATCGAATACAAGTGCTCACTCAAATAGCAACAACAACAACAACTCTTATTTTTTGTACACGTATTTTTCTTTCTTTTGTGTTTTGTATTTTGTGTTGTGTTTTTTCAGATTTTTGTTTCTTTTTCTTGAGCAAAAAGAGCACACTCATAAGTTGCGGAAAACCTCATAAAAGGTCGGGGAAACAGCAATCCCGACTCAAATTCACCATCACTCTCCAAGCCAACGACGTCAGCAAGTCGTAGCAACGATCACAACCCGTAGGACAAGCACAAGAGTAAGCAAAGCGGTAACTAGCAAGGCTAGGGTAGGCTATATGGCAATGTAGCTAGCAAACTCATGTGTATAAGGGTAAAAGGATCATATATGAGAGGAATAAGACAATGCAAAGACAAGGCGAATCATAAGAAATCAACTAAAGCCTCATATGCGAAAACAAGTGACAAAATCGTGAGAAACAACGGGATAAGGGCCACACTTATGCGCGTTAATGTTACGCACCCCACGAGGAGAACTACTCACAATAAAGCACGGGGACCGGGATAGATGAACCGGCCTCTGGAGGCTCAAAACCTCACAATATAAGTAGCTATAGTCCGTGAATGATAAAGCCAAACAAGTCAAGCACGCCATCATCTGCAAGCACGTCTAAACATCCCCGAAAGCGCTAAACCAACAATATAAAACATGCCAAAGCTCAAAGCATACAAGGGAAGGGATGCCGGGAAAGAATAAGGTAAAAACAAGCTCGCAAACAACGCTCGGGATACGTATTTTTGGTATTTTTTGAGAATTTTCTGATTTTTTGGAATTTTCTGAAATTTTTTGATTTTTTTGGATTTTTGTGATTTTTTGAAAATGAAAAACGAAAAAGAAAACGCAAAAATAAAGCAAAACGAAAAGCAAAGCGTTCCTCCCCCCAAACCAGACGACACATTGTCCCCAATGTGTCCTAAAGCACATCAACCAGGGACCTAAAAATAAGGGGGATAACACGAGCAAAGAAAGTCTCAAAAAGAAGTAAAGTACATACAATTTATTTACAAATGAAAACGTCCCCCCAAACCAGCATCAAACTGGGGGCGCAGCAGGGTACGGGAAGTACCACCAACCGTGGGCCTCGTCATAAACGATCCCACTACCATCGTCCTCATCATCATCATATCCGTCATCATCATCTACATCACCAACTCGGCTAGCAACATCAAGGCCGCCACGTCCATCTTCTCGGCTCAAATCAACACTCGCAACCGCATGCTTGTCGTCTTTGATGACAGCTCTACCCGCATCCATCCTCCCCAAGGTACCTGCAACAACGTCATGACAGCAAAGCACGGCCTCAAGAGGGTCCCTCTCGAGGACCTGAGGTAAGTGCTCATCCACACAATCGTCTATAATATCATCAGCAATATCAATGGAAAAGACCGACTCCTCTAACATGGGACGCTTCAAAGCGTTCGACAAGTTAAAAGCAATTTTATCACCTCCTACGTCCAACGTTAACTTGCCGTTCTTGACGTCAATAATAGCGCCTGCAGTATGCAAGAAGGGCCGACCCAAAATGATAGGAATTTGGGAGTCTTCGACCATGTCAAGAACAACAAAGTCAACGGGGATGAAGAATTTACCGACTTTGACAGGAACGTCCTCTAGAACACCCAAAGGGCGTTTAACAGAACGATCCGCCATTTGGAGCGTGATGTTCGTTACTTTCAAAGGTCCCATGTTAAGCTTCTCACACACCGAGTACGGCATGACGCTCACGCTTGCACCTAAATCACATAAAGCATTGTCAATAAAAGTAGTACCAATGGTGCAAGGGATAGAGAAGCTACCCGGATCTTTCAATTTAGGAGGAGACCGGTTTTGTAAAAGTGCACTACATTCCGCAGTGAAAGCCACGGTCTCGACCTCATTGAAAGATCGTTTACGGGTGAGTATGTCTTTTAAAAACTTAGCGTAAGCCGGAACTTGCGTGACAAGCTCGGTGAAGGGAACCGTTACCTTGAGGTCCTTGACAACCTCCATAAACTTACCAAACTGAGCATCAAGTTTAGGCTTTACCACTCGGCTCGGGAATGGCAAACGGATTTGAATCGGCGGCTCGACCGGCTTGCTCTGCGCTTGCTCTTTCTCCTTGTTCTTCTCCACGGTTCCACCACCACCATTCTCGGCCTCCAAGCTCACGTGGGGCCCACCCACGGCTGGTCCACCTGCACTCACACCATTCTCAACATGCAAATCATTAGTGGAAGCATTAGAATTTACCTTACTTACCTTTACGGGAGGTACATCAACATTGGGCATAGGTGGCCCATCGTAGCTCGTTCCACTTCGTAGGGAGATGGCGTTGGCGGTCTCATGAGGTTGCTTGGGCTGAGACGGAAGCGCTCCGGGTGCCCTTGTGTTGCTAGAAGACGCTAGTTGAGCAAGTTGAGTATCCATGGCCTTGTTGTGAGCAACCAAGGTGTGGATACCCATATCCGTACCCTCCCAAACAAAACCCTGTGATGTATCACGGACTTTTATTACGCATGCTTTAACGTTGACTTATACGGTTCTAACTAATGTCGAATTCATTTTGAGTCGTTTTAAATGTTAAAATGTTTAGGTCGCTTCACATCACACTTAAATAAACGTTCATTTTGTCCATTTGGAGTCTAGCTAGGTCCTCGTCCTGCTTCATTTGGCATGAGCTTCGCATTTGCACTACAATTAGCCCTTTTACATTAACAAGGTCTAATTCAGCATTCCTAAATTCCTAAATTTAGGCCTGGTGGCTAGATCCCCCATTTAGCTCCCTCTTACACAAAATACGGCTTCACGTCTTACCTTATTTCACAAAATCTATGCAAATACACCCTTTACATTTTTCGTGGCTCCTGCCCGTAACCGAGCCCAAACCCACCTTTGGCCCGCACTCCAAAGCCCTCAACAACTCTCTAGAAGATCATACTAGGTCTTCTTGGAGCACAAGCAAAGAGATTATGCCGAATATTCCCAAGATTTAGCAATCCGGATTAAGGAAATACGAAATCTCGAAGTTAAAACCACACCAGCAAACCGCATAAGCTTATGCGGCTCATGGTGCAAACCGCATAAGCCTATGCGGTTTGCCCACCAAACCGCATAAGGCTATGCGGTTTCACAGCCTGGTTTTAACCCCGAGTTTCCTATTTTCCCTCGGCTATTCTCCTATATATACAACCCCTCGCACGACCTATTCTCATAAGTTTTCCACACAAGAAAACCCTCTCTTCTCACAACCTCTCTTCTTAGTTTTAGCACCCACACATGGGTCCCACAAAATATATTGTCTAGCACGGTATACACCTAAATACATCCACAAAAGCCTCACGCACTCAAATCCTTGAGTTCAACACACCATCCCGTGTTGAATTCATCCTCCTTTTTAGTTCAAGAAGCGAAGCTCTGCCCAGATCTGAAGCGTCAGGACAAGGTAGGTACCGATCCACTTGGATCAAAGCTTTTTCTTATTTTCTATGGACTAACAAAGGGGTCTACACTTTAGCGCCGGCTTTGGCACCCAAATACGCTTGCACTCCAAGTGTTCTATTTACTTCGCACACTCCATATCCGATGACACGCCAAAGTCGCATAAGCAACCGAACCTTATAAAATAAACCAATGGACAATTGAACTTTATTTTATTTGTATGCATCTTGCACCTTCTTATTTTGCATTAAAATCAACTTAAAACAATGAATTCGACCTTTAATCTGAACGTTTTCGTTAACAAGTTAAACATGCTAAAGCGAGGGTTTTAATCAATCTTTTTGCATCTCAGATCTGCATTGTTTTACAAACCTTATCGCACTTGTAATGCGTAGCGATAACATTAGCTCAAATATCATCTTACAAGGATTGTTCTAGGTCAAGAGAGGCTATTTTTACATAGGCTTTTCTAAAAGGTTTTCATAAATCATTATTTGAATTAACTCTTTTTCTAAAGTACCTCACCCCTAATCCAACTGGTTTCACAAGCCTTAGATCTAGAGGTGTCGGCGTGCTCCAAAATCTAGGACATGTTTTTAGCTTAGAACATGGTAGCGAGTTCCTATTTTCCGCGATAAATAGGTGGCGACTCCATACAGCTTCTTAAAGGTTTTTCCAACTTAATCTTTTTAACTTTAAAATCCGCCTTAAGCAATACGCCGAGTTGGGTCCGATCCGGGTTCCACGCTTGGCGACTCATTGGGAGATCTTATTTTTAAAACTAAAAACTAGCTTTTTCTTCTTAAAAATCTCGAGGTGAAACTTGCACGCCTTGTACAATCCAAGTATTCATATTTGTGCTATGCACATTCGCTTAGAGTCCACTCCTTTTGGTATCTAGGCTCCCTTTGCTCCCTCGAGAGGTGGTTCCCACATGCAGCTTGTCCACTCGATAAAGCACATGCCGGACTAGCTTTCCTCTCGCCTCCACGGTTTGTCAGAACGGCTATCTCGACCGCCTGCTCCCTTCAGAAACCTATCGCCCGGCGTAGAAGGAAATGAAGGGGTTAAGTATCTGCCAAAGCGCACTCGAGGTAGTTGGAGGTGTACCCGACCGACTTCATTTTTCACCCTTTTTGAGTCATACGTACAAGTTCGAGGCTATGCACTCCCTGGTCTTTTTCAGAGGGAGCATTTGCATTCATATCTTCGAAAACTCGCTTAAACGTTTCAAAGATAAATGAACCTAACATCTAACAAACTAACACTTTTCAAACAAAACTATCGCGAATTTTTGAAATAAACTTTTTCAAAATTTCCTTTTTCACTAACAAGCAAAAACCCGAGCAAGGAATAAAACCCGAGCTCGCGGATTTCAATCCTCTAGGTCACACGGCCTAGACTCCACTTTTAACATCCTCGACTCGACTTGCTAATCGCTCTCGAGCCGAATCCTCCCTCTTTTACACATCCGACTCGAGCTCACCTCGGCAAATCACCGATATCAGCTCGATGGGTGCAAAGCAAAACCTTTTAACGTCGAGACGAGATGTGCGCACACATCCTCGTCTTAAAAGCTTTCCTTTAGCTAAAACTTTTTCGAAAACCTCCTTTTTCAAGCTTAAAAACAGTTTTCTTAACAAAGAAATGAGCTAGAATGAACACTTAAAATGAACGTTGGTCTAGTCATGTCACTAGCATGCAAATTTAACCCACACAACCTAATCCATTCTCAACACGCTCGACTCGACTCGCCTAGCTAATCGCTCTCGAGTCGAATCCTTCTCGCCCATCTAGGCTCGAGCCCTTAACGATGAACCGTTAGGTGGGCTCGGCAAAGCTAACACCTTTTAACATCGAGACGAGATGTGCACACGCATCCTCGTCTCAAAAGCTTCCTTTTAGCCAAACCTTGTCTAAAATCTCCTTTTTCAAGCTTAAAAGGTCTTCCTAAACAAAAAAAGGAGCTAAAAATGAACGCTTAAAACGAACGTTGAATCTAATAGGACTAACTACATACACGTCACACAAACCAATCTTTTCTCAACATCCTCGACTCGACTAGCTAACCGTTCACGAGTCGAATCATTTCCATGCATCTAGGCTCGAGCCCTTAACGATGAACCGTTAACATGGGCTCGACGAATGCAAATCAAACACATTTCAACGTCGAGACAAGATCCGCACACGCGTTCTTACCTCAAAGACTTCTTAGGCACAACATTGCTCCTAAAGCAATACACTCTCATTTTTTAAACAAGCTCTCTTCAAAAATCTCCTCACTTTTACAAAACAAGCAACACACTCTCATTTTTGAAATAAATTCTTTTCAAAATCTTCTTATTTTTACAAACCAAGCAAAACACACCCGCTTTTGAAATGAGCTCTTTTCAAAAATCTCCTCACTCCTGCAAAACAAATAACGACATTCTCTTTAGGCCAAACGGCCCAAAGTCGACTCGTTTCAGCAAAAATTGTCTTTTTCAAGCAAACAAAACCCGAGAATGGCCAAGCCCAATCTCGCGGACTTTTCATCAGACCAAATGATTCATAACCATCTTGGCCCAAATCCTCTTACAAACTACTTTCACAAAATCCTCATCACGTTTTGAAATAACCTTTTTCAAAAATCCTTCCTTCGAACCGAATGGCCCATAGTCAGGACGGTTTGATCTAGACAAACAGTCTCCTCAGAACACCCGAGAATAATCACTTTATTCTCGTGACATTCCAAAACATAAATGAACCACATGACCCGCACTCATTGTAACCCATTTATTACCAAACATTTTCAAACCCGAGAATGGACCTTTTCTTGAAAACAAATCTAGCAAAATAAGCATTTTCGAAATCCATGATGGCCTACCGCCATTTTAATCCAAACATCTCTTTTCACAAGACAACAAAACCTAGGAATGAACTAGCATCATCCCGCAAATCCTTCACGGTTAGACCAAGTGGCTCATAATCGCTTTAATCTAACCCTCTTTCAAACCGAATGTATGAAAACAGTATAACCGTCTTCATCACATTTTCAAACACCCTTGATTCGGATAGCCTATCGCCACTTCGAATCGATTCACACTTTCACCGACAAGCCACTAACACGAGCTTATCGGATTTGATTTCGAAACGCCTTTTACATCGAGCCAAAATGTGACAACACATTTTGCTCAACAAAACATCCTGCTTTTCGCCGAAAACAAAACTTTTGCAAAATCAAGGACAAATCTAAGTATGCATGAGCCAAGTCCCGACGCGAGCATCAACCCCATCCGAGACGTGCGTCTCGAGGACCCAGCGACGAATCCATTAAGGCGCCACCAACGATCTCACGGATCTCCCCAAGAAATTCGAGTCTTTTCAATACGGGTCGAGTTTTTAAACATTGAGTCAATCTCTGACAGTCTAGGGCAATCGAGTCTCCGACGTATGACATTTTTAACAAATCGATAAAGGAATAAGTTTGCCTACAACCCAGCTTCCTTTTTACACACTTTTCCCGTAAAAAACACAATTCTACACCAACATACATTGCATCCCAGGAACAACTATTCTAGGGAGATCTAGGCCGGGTACGAAGGTCCAAGTCAACAACTAAATCAAGGACACGAAGACAAGAAAGCTTCCGACGACTAAACACCTAAGGTTCACTAGTCTGCTTGTGGTCTACTACTCCGCTGCTTTTGGAGGAGGATCCATTAATTTGGAGCTCCACAGTGGTCATGAATTTGATCGCGACCAAAAGTACGAGTATTCCTGGATCGTCCTCCGCGTACTCGATCGCGTGCCTAATAAGCAAACGAACTTGTTAAAGGAGCCCGCGTGATAGGCACACGATCACAAGTGACCACCGAGCCACAGGGTTTTAGCAGGGTCCGAATGTAGGGATCGGATCCCATTCACTAATCAAGTATTAGTGTAAATCAAATTACTCTAATTTGATTTAGCAAGATCTATGTAGTTAACAAAAGTATTTTGTTACAAGATTAGAAATTTATACCTTTCTCTTAAAGGATATTAGGGCACTAAACTAGAACTCCTTTCTAGTTTAGTTTCTTGAGTATGAGCTTAGGATGATCCTCCTTAATAACCCAAGTTTTCAATATAGAAAACCTCCTTCAATAAGCACCCAAGAACACTCCAAACAACACTAAGTATTTTGTACTAGAAATGACTTAGTATATACTTGATAATATGAGATAATATTATTACTAACTCTTAGTAATAAAACTATTATTTAGAGAGGATGTGTTTTTGAGAGATAAGTAAAAACAATGCATGAGATAACTTTATCTCTCAAAACCTTGTGTTTATATAAGCCAACACAAAAGAAGTGTGTTGAGCACACTTGTAGGGGGGGCCGGCCAAAAGGGTCCAAGGAGGAGAGAAAGAGTTTTGTTCTTGTTTAGATAAAACTTGTGCATGCTAATGATTGTGTTTTCTTCACATGCAAAAGCAAAACAAAATGAATAAAACAAAAGAGGATCTCTCCTCTTGTGCTCCCATTTTGGACGGTCCAAAGACCTCCTTATGGGTCCATTTTGTTCATCAAAATTTGTCCCACAAATAGATATAATTTATCACTTAAATCATCTAATATGATAAAGTATAAATTAATTAAACTCTTCCTTAATATACATGTACTTTGCACATATATTAAAAATATACTTTTACTAATCTCATTAGTAAAATATACACAATTAGTGAATTAACACTTAATCACTAATTCTCATCTCCTCTAATAATTTTATCGATATAAAATTAAATCACTCGAGTTCACAACTCGATTTCTCTCTAAATCAATACACTGACTAACCGTTAGTCAAATTATCAAGTCACTAATATAATCGTATCTCATACAATTAATTAGCTTAAATATTTGGAGTACGTTCCTATAGGTGTGACTTAAAGGGATCAATTGATTACCGCCGTTCTCACGACAATAACGTCAAACTCTAGTCAGCCAACCGTTATTGATTTACGTTAATCAATTGACTATAATACAGGATTATCCCCATGTATTCCTTAATTGAGATTTATTAAGTAATCGCACTATTGTGGAGGACACTTACTCCAACAATCTCCCACTTGTCCGAGACAAGTTGTGCATTACCAATTCTCATGTCCGTTTCACATCTCCCACTCGATGCAAGGTGTCTTACAGTCGTACTTTGCATCCCGAGATATATATATCGTGAGTGGTTTCCTCGATAAGGAGAGTAGGTGTCTGACCGGGAATCTACCGTAGATTCTTACCGAGCGTACACGCATTTTCGCCGACTACTCCTCGAGTGGCCCAAAGATGTTTTACCCTGACGAGGTGGACATTTCCCTTCCACTCGATTGTCTTGTATAATGCGCAGATCACCATGACCCCAAAGATGCCCTTATAACCCCTTTCACGGCATGGCTTAGGACAAAAATGAAAGTCACTCGGAACCGCACCGACTCATAATCGGCTCCAGTCAAAGAATCGACTCAAAAGGAATACTATAGAATTCCCACCACGACTAGGTTTCAATCTCATTGAAAAGGAATTCTATAAGCGTCACTGCCCGATAGAGTGTTCTTCACAGTCTGTCTATGCAAACGATCAGTCATCACATATGACCCTATGGTGTTGAACCTCACCATCGATCGACTTGCAATCTAGTCTCTCGGAGACGTCACCTCATATGAGAGACTAGGGACCAAATACTTAGTTTATGCCGTTCACTTGAATACGTTCAAAATTGTCACACAAATATTCGGATAAACAAAGTATGCATTCATAATGACTTAAGATAAAAACAATGAATGTTATTTTCATATATGTAAAAAGATACATCGTTCAATTACATATTACGAAACTAAAGGAAATCTGGCATACGCCGCAACCCCATGGAGGCGGTGTGCGCGTCATGCTTGGCCCTCGAAAGAGGCTTGGTTAAAGGATCAGCGATATTATCGTCTGTCCCAACCTTACAAATATCTATTTCCTTCCTTTCCACATTATCTCTAATAACGTGGTATTTCCTCAAAACGTGTCTAGACTTGTTGCTAGACTTGGGCTCCTTCGCTTGGAAAATAGCCCCACTGTTATCACAATAAGCGATCCACAGGATCCACGGCACTAGGGACTACTCTTAGTCCATCCAAGAATTGCCGAATCCACACAGCTTCTTTAGCAGCTTCAGATGCTGCCAAATACTCAGCTTCCGTTGTAGAATCCGCAGTGACACTCTGTTTGAAGCTCTTCCAACAAACAGCTCCTCCATTCAACATAAAGACATAGCCGGATTGGGATTTTAGATCATCCCCATCAGTTTGGAAACTTACATCCGTGTAACCCTTTACACGTAGCTCAAGTTCTCCTCCAAACACAAGAAACGAATCCTTAGTTCTTCTCAAGTACTTAAGGATGTTCTTTACAGCTATCCAGTGACTCTCACCGGGATTAGCTTGATACCGGCTCGTCATGCTCAAGGCGAAAGCGACATCGGGACGAGTGCACATCATAGCATACATGATTGATCCTACAATGAAGCATAAGGGATCAATTTCATGCGTTCAATTTCCGCAGAGTCGTAGGACATTGAGATTTCTTCAATGTTATTCCCACACTCATCTAAGAAAGCCTCTCTTGGAGTCTTTCATATTGAACCTATCAAGAATCTTATCAATATAAGTTTCTTGACTTAATGCTAGTATCCTCTTGGATCTATCTCTATAGATCCGGATACCCAAGATGCGTTGTGCCTCTCCCAAGTCCTTCATTTGGAAATGGTTTCCCAATTCCACCTTTACCGAGTTCAGACTTGGAATATCATTTCCAATCAATAGTATGTCATCCACATACAAAACAAGGAAGGTTACTTTACTCCCACTAAACTTCATGTACAAACAAGGTTCCTCGGTACTACGAGCGAAACCATGTTGTTTGATAACATGATCGAATCTGTGATTCCAACTCCTCGATGCTTGCTTAAGACCATAAATGGATCTCTTAAGCTTGCATACTTTCTTAGGGTTGGATGTATCTATAAAACCTTCAGGTTGTGTCATAAACACTTCCTCTTCTAGAATCCCATTCAAGAAGGCGGTTTTTACATCCATTTGCCATATTTCATAGTCATGTAATGCAAGAACCGCTAAGATTATCCTTATGGATCGAAGCATCGCAACCGGTGCAAAGGTTTCATCATAATGAATACCTTGGACTTGTGAAAAGCCCTTTGCCACCAATCTAGCTTTGTAAACATCAATATGTTTATCTATGCCGAGTTTGATTTTGAATATCCATTTACACCTGAAGGGTCGCACTCCTTCAGGTAAATCTACCAAGTCCCAAACTTGGTTCTCGTACATAGAATCCATTTTGATTTCATGGCCTCAAGCCATTGTTCGAGTCAGGGCTACTAATAGCCGCCTTGTAGGTTGAGGGTTCGCTGCTTTCGAATAACAACAAATCACCCTCCTCCTCGATGTTCTGAGGTAGCGGTCAGGTTGTTGACTAACTCTTCCCGACCTCCTAGGGATTATAACCGTGTCGCATTTACGCAGCGAGAGCGGTTTCCTCATTTTCTGTCTCGGTTTGCCAGGCTCTTGAACTTCATCAAGTTCAAATTTTCTCCCACTGCTTTCTTAGAAATAAATTCATTTTCTAGAAAACAAAGATCACGAGCCACAAACACTTTGTTCTCGTGAGGGTTGTAGAAGTAATAACCACAGTTTCCTTAGGATAACCTACAAATAGACATTTGTCGGACCTTGGAGCGAGTTTATCGCCGCTTTATTCTTGACGAATGCCTCACATCCCCAAATTCTCATGAATGACAAATAGGGAACCGTTCCCATCCATATCTCATATGGAGTCTTATTGGCCGCTTTAGTCGGACTTCGATTTAGTGAAAATACAGCAGATAATAGCGCAAAGCCCCAAAATGATCCAGGAAGCTCAGTTTGACTCATCATAGACCGAACCATTTGATAGCGTGTCGTTAAGCGCTACAAATTAATAATTTATAAACCTAGCTTAGCCTCAAAAATATAAACGATAGTAAAGGATAAGTAGGGTCGATCCCACGGAGAGATTGGAAAAACTATAATCGTGATGATTCTATTAGTTAAATAACCTACAAATTAAAAGCGTTAGTTATATTTACGATTTAAGGGGGGATTAAATTCGGTCTTCCTAAGCTTAAAATAAATAACAGAAGAATAAAACTAACCTAACTAATATTTACACGCGACAGTCAAATACCCACAATTTAAGTTCGTATTTCATATAGGTAATTCTAGTTTGTTAACTGACAACAAATTGTTTCGATTTCAAAGTGATTAATGGATTAACTGCGGAGATTAAGATAGCAAAACCTCCCTATCCTCTCTTAGATTACAACTAATCTGAACTAGGCCGAGATTAATTCTTAACTAACTGATTTAGCAGCATTACTGAACAAAGAAGACATCATTAACCCAACTAATTCTCAAGTGTCGTCAATACTCAAGCCTTAATTGATCACGTTTTACCCTAATCCAAACTAAACTCAATTCGCAGATTTCAGTTTAAATTAGTTGCTACTCGCTTTATGCAATTCGAACTAGGCCAAAATCACACAAATAGCAGATAATTCAATAATCACTCACAATAAGATAGCAAATTATGAATAAAAATCGAATCTTTATAATAAAATCAGTAAAACGATGAACACTAATCAACTTCAAAATCAACTCAATATGGAATCAGTTTACAAAACTAAAATTAATCAACGAATTCGAACCGTAATTAGATACAAAAGAGTAAAGAGAACTTAATTTTAGCCCGGAATAAGCAAGACTCGGAATTCGGATGTCGCACCTCCAACCGAGCTCCAAATTCGCCCTTACTCGACCGTGTGCTAGGACGACGACCAAGTACGTGTCTCTTGCTACTCTCTCGACCCAATTAGGTCTCAAAAATCGTCACTCAAATTCGCTCAAAATCTCTGTCAAAATCGGGTATTTTCCTCCCTTCTTACTGTGTAAAATTGATGTGTATATATACTAATTTTGGGGTCGATTTCCTGATAAAAATTGGAAAGATTTGAGATAAATCTTCCGCATAATGGATGGAAATTGATAGACTTTGGGGGCTGAAAATTGGAAAGAAAATCGAAGTTGCTGTTGTCATTGTGATGCTTTTTGTTTGTGTTTTGCTCTTCCTTTTTTATTTCTTTATTTGCTCGTGCTTTTGTCAACTTCCACTTCTTCATCAATTTTATTTGGCTTCTCATGTGACTTTGGTTAAATCAATTAAGTCTTTGCTTATCTTGTTGGGCCTTGTCTCGTTGATCCACTTCTTTTCATTCTAGCTTAGTACCTAACAAATAAAAACGGAGTATAAAGTATCATATTATCATAAAATCATATTTAAATCATTCTATATCTAAATTTACGAAAATATATAAATATAGCTCAAATAATATAAAAGACGACTCTAAAAGTGTAAAATTATATAGTAAAAATATATACAATTACGCACTTATCAAATTCCCCCACACTTAGCTTATTGTCGTCCTCGACAATGACAAACCGAAGCTACTAAAAATATTACCATCCTCAACCTTAAAATGACTTAAGAATGGTCAACGACAAACTTAAAATAGATTTTGAGAACATCGTGAATAGAGCATATGAATTAGCAGCGCATACAATGAAATTACTCCTCCACTACAAACTATAAAATCGACTAATTAAACAACATTACACATTTTAGACGCTTTTAAATTGAAAATCACGAATGAACTTTTCATCCTTCACAACTCGATTTCACTCTCTTTCACCCCACATATCAACAAATAGACGGCGGGTTTCAGCCAAATATTAAGGTCTCAGGGGAAGGGGTTACTTTCGGCACCTTGTATTACCACATCAGTGCGTGGATCGTTCTCCCGGTTACCTAAGGTGTACTCGATACCTCCTCACCTTATATACTTTTTTTTCCTTTTATTCATCATTTTCTTTTTTCTTTTTTTTTCTGAATTTTTCTCTGCTTTTTTTTTTTTCATTTTTTTTTTTTTTTTTTTTTTTCACTCTTTTTTTTTTGAAATATCCGTCCTGTGACCCATGTAGCGAGCCTCAACCGATGGATCCCGTCCAACCGGACAAGTCATCAGGCATTCTCCCAATAGCTAAGATTGGGTTCCCCTCGGGCTAAGAACTCGAATCACAAGACAAACAATTACGCTCTTTTGAGGTCGAGTAATCTCCCTGTCGGTCCATTAAAGGAGTCACCACGAAAGTAAATAATTAAGCACAAGACCGGCTTACATACCACACTACTAATAAGTCGACAATGGGGTTAAGATCGTTAGACGAGTGCTATTTTTTATTATTCATTCATAATTCAAATTGAAAAGAGAACTAAAATATATAATGTTAAGAAATTAATCAACTCAAGTTTAAATAGGGAGGAAAAATTCATGCAATTGCTACTTTAAAGTTATAATTTCCCAAATTATTCCGAAAAACAGTTCAGTTCGAGTTTGTCGTCGACTCATCTTAGTCTAACCTTAATCAAAGGTCTTACATGTATTTTATAGTAAAAAGCGAGAATGGCAAGTGTAATTACTGAACTTTTGCACAATTGTTTGCATTTATCATCACTGCTAACCACTTTAAGCACAAACAATTAGCCATAGTACATAAGCCATATTAGTGCGTGAGAGAAGTACTTATTATGGGGATTTCTAGCAAATAATATACCTTAAGTGTCCATATCGACATGTAACCACAGACACACACATAAACCAGCAAACTAACAGACCAGCATTGTCCAGAACAAACAGCAAATTTTTTTTTAATTTCAGCAGATTTTACCCAATTTTTTAAGAGTTCCAGCTTGTCTCTCCCCCACACTTACTTTTGACATTGTCCTCAATGGCAAATCGACATCAAAATATATAAAAGCCTGCGTATAAAACAAAACGAGAGGGAAAGAAGATACTTAGCTGGTCAATTTGCGATAAGGGGTAGGCGCGCAGCGGACAATGTGTTAGTCATGTAATCTTTACTGTGACAGTTCCATTATAGCATAGAATTCATCCCTGTTACTCGATCGTAACAGTACTCCAGCCCCAAATTCTTCACTTTGCCTTTCCGTGCATGCCTATACCATGAAAGTATTCATCCCGAGCACTCTAAGAGTATTTATAAGCCTGCAAAAGAGAGTACTCGACCAAGACAAGTGAAATCTGACAGAAGCGAAATACCCCTAATAATGAGCTGATTTTTATTTGTGTTTCCTAATTTTTTTTTGTATTTTTTTTTTGTTTTTCTGATTTTTTTTTTTGGCCGACACTATAAACATCCCCCTACAAAGGCTCCGAACTCGGGGAGGCACTTAAGCCGACTCGACTCGTGAAAGTAAAACAAACAAAACAGAAGAAAAATAGAAATATACATAAAAAGAAGGATACAATCGTGATCAATATAGAATAGGCTTGGGTTGCCTCCCAAGTAGCGCCTTATTTAGTGTCGTGGCACGACGTAACTCAGTCCCCTAGTCACACGGTTCTAGAACTCTCAGAAGGATTAGGTAGGGGTTGAGAAGGTAGAGAACCAGAAAGTTTAGACTCTATATTACTTAAGGACGTGCACATTTGACTTATTTGAGTGTCTAATTGTCGCAAGTGAGCATCAGTTTTCTGTTGGTATTGGATTCCTTGTGAATGAACCTGTCCAATTTGGGTAGTGAGCTGTTTTAACGTATCCTCCAACGCAGGACTGATTTGTGGATTTTGGACAGCATTACCCGAGCTAAACTGTTTAGGCGCTCCATAGGATTGGTTAGAATTTGGTGGTCCATACCTTAAGTTCGGGTTATCCCTCCATCCCTCATTATAAGTATTAGAGTACGGGTCATATTTCCTAGGGTAGGAGTGAGGAAAACCATTCACAGCATTCACATTTTCACTACGCACACCATCACTCATAACATGACACGCATTAGCATGAGAATTATTAGAGACAAGCTTAGACATTAAGGTGGTTAAATTAGCTATTTGTTGTGAATTTTCTTGTAACTCGCTTCTGATAGCACTCAAGTCTACCCCACTTACTCCTCTCACATCGTCTCGTGAGCTATATTGCTGAGAATTAAGAGCCATATTATCGATTAGTTCTCTAGCAGCCCTAGCAGTTTTATTCATTAACACACCACCACTCGCAGCGTCAATTATACTCTTATCTTTAAGTGACAGACCATCATAAAAATATTGAATCAACAATGCATCGCTTATTTGATGTTGTGGACACGAAGCACATAATCTATTAAAACGTTCACGATATTCATATAAGGACTCATCTAATCTCTGTTTAATACCACAAATTTCCTTCCTAATAGCTCCAATTCTACTGGCAGGTAAGAATTTCTCAAGAAAAGCACTTTCCAACAAAGCCCAAGACGTAATAGAACCAGCAGGTAAGTAATAAAGCCAATCTTTAGCAGCATCGAGTAAAGAAAAAGGAAAAGCACGCATTTTAATTTGATCCTGATCAACACCATCTAATTGCATACTCGAACACACAACAATAAATTCTTGTAAATGACGCTGTGGATTTTCATTAGCACGACCAGAAAATTTAGGTAAAAGATTGATAAAACCTGAATTTAGTTTGAGTGGCCTCTCCAAATCAGGGAAGACGATGCTCAAAGGCTGCGCTCCCAAAGTAGGGGCTGATAACTCGCGTAAAGTCCTTTCCCTAGCCATTTCTTCTTCCACAAACAGAAGCTCCAAGTATAACTTTTCTTCTAGCTGTTTTTCTCGAGCTTCCTTCCTTAATCTACGAGCTGTACGTTCAATTTCAGGATCGTATTGCACAGGCTGTTTCGAACTCCGTGTATTGTGCATATGCCTGTAACAAGTACTAATACAAGTATCAGTTGCATCTAAATTTAATATGTTAATTGAAAGAACAAAAATGAAAAACAGTGAAACATATACATTAAGCATGCTTAAAATCACTACTAAAAGCGAGAATAATCCTACGAGTCAGTCAGATGTTAAAGCTTATACAATAAATAATAAGACAACTTATAGACTACGATTGGATTAGTAAAAACAGAATGAGATAAGTCAAGCTAAAAAACATGCAAAAACGGTCACAGAACATGTCATAAACTTGATTCACTCGACCTAAAAAGCCAAATTAAAATAAAATACAGCAATGACTATATTAGAAGTTAGTTTAAAATTTTATCACACAAATTATTATTTTACGCCAAATCTCCCCGGCAACGGCGCCAAAATTTGATAGCGTGTCGTTAAGCGCTACAAATTAATAATTTATAAACCTAGCTTAGCCTCAAAAATATAAACGATAGTAAAGGATAAGTAGGGTCGATCCCACGGAGAGATTGGAAAAACTATAATCGTGATGATTCTATTAGTTAAATAACCTACAAATTAAAAGCGTTAGTTATATTTACGATTTAAGGGGGGATTAAATTCGGTCTTCCTAAGCTTAAAATAAATAACAGAAGAATAAAACTAACCTAACTAATATTTACACGCGACAGTCAAATACCCACAATTTAAGTTCGTATTTCATATAGGTAATTCTAGTTTGTTAACTGACAACAAATTGTTTCGATTTCAAAGTGATTAATGGATTAACTGCGGAGATTAAGATAGCAAAACCTCCCTATCCTCTCTTAGATTACAACTAATCTGAACTAGGCCGAGATTAATTCTTAACTAACTGATTTAGCAGCATTACTGAACAAAGAAGACATCATTAACCCAACTAATTCTCAAGTGTCGTCAATACTCAAGCCTTAATTGATCACGTTTTACCCTAATCCAAACTAAACTCAATTCGCAGATTTCAGTTTAAATTAGTTGCTACTCGCTTTATGCAATTCGAACTAGGCCAAAATCACACAAATAGCAGATAATTCAATAATCACTCACAATAAGATAGCAAATTATGAATAAAAATCGAATCTTTATAATAAAATCAGTAAAACGATGAACACTAATCAACTTCAAAATCAACTCAATATGGAATCAGATTACAAAACTAAAATTAATCAGCAATTGAACCGTAATTAGATACAAAAGAGTAAAGAGAACTTAATTTTAGCCCGGAATAAGCAAGACTCGGAATTCGGATGTCGCACCTCCAACCGAGCTCCAAATTCGCCCTTACTCAACCGTGTGCTAGGACGACGACCAAGTACTTGTCTCTTGCTACTCCTTCGACCCAATTCGGCCTCAAATCGTCACTCAAATTCGCTCAATTTCTCTGTCAAAATCGGGTATTTTCCTCCTTCATCGTGTAAAATTGATGTGTATATATACTAATTTTGGGGTCGATTTCTGATAAAAATTGGAAAGATTTGAGATAAATCTTCCGCATAATGGATGGAAATTGATAGACTTTGAAATTTGAAAATTGGAAAGAAAATCAAGTTCTTTGTTGTCATTGTGATGCTTTTTGTTTGTGTTTTGCTCTTCCTTTTTTATTTCTTTATTTGCTCGTGCTTTTGTCAACTTCCACTTCTTCATCAATTTTATTTGGCTTCTCATGTGACTTTGGTTAAATCAATTAAGTCTTTGCTTATCTTGTTGGGCCTTGTCTCGTTGATCCACTTCTTTTCATTCTAGCTTAGTACCTAACAAATAAAAACGGAGTATAAAGTATCATATTATCATAAAATCATATTTAAATCATTCTATATCTAAATTTACGAAAATATATAAATATAGCTCAAATAATATAAAAGACGACTCTAAAAGTGTAAAATTATATAGTAAAAATATATACAATTACGCACTTATCACCATGTCAAGCAAAGTTCGGTTTCTCCTTTCTGCAACACCATTTAATTGTGGTGTGCCCGGAGGAGTCCATTGTGATATTATACCACAATTCTTAAGATGTGAATCAAACTCATTACTTAGATATTCGCCACCACGATCCGATCGTAGTGCTTTTATCCTTTTGTTTAATTGGTTCTCAACCTCATTTTGAAATTCTTTAAATTTCTCAAAAGCATCACTTTTATGCCTTATTAAGTAGACATGACCATATCTACTTAAATCATCGGTAAAAGTAATGAAGTAATGATATCCTCCTCTAGCGGTGATGTTTAATGGACCACACACATCGGTATGTATGAGTCCTAAAACCTCACTTGCTCGTGTCCCTTTACCGCTAAAGGGTTGACGAGTCATCTTGCCTAAAAGGCAAGCTTCGCATGTACCATATGATTCGCGATCAAATGGTTTGAGAACCTTGGTCTCAACAACTCTCTTTATCGTCTTTCGTTTATGTGACCTAAACGACAATGCCAAAGGTAGGATTTGTTTGATTCATTCGCTTTGAGCCTCTTGTTCTCAACATGATAGACATCATTAACATCATTTAAAACATAAATACCTCCAATTGAAATAGCTTCACCATAAACCATTTCATTAAAAGAAAAAGTACAACGGTTGTTCTTAATCTCAAAACAAAAGCCTTCCGCATCTAGTGCGGAGGCGGAGATAATGTTTTTAGTTAGAGTTGGTACAAAATAACGATTATTTAAATGCAACTCTAAACCACTAGCAAGAGAGAGTACAAAAGTTCCCACTTAAACGGCCGCTACTCTAGCTCCATTGCTTCATGCGAGATCTACATCACCCTTGGCTAGGGCCCGCACGTTTCTCATCCCCGCAAATGATTACAAAGGTGAGATCCACATCCGGTATCCAATACCCATGTAGAAATGCAAGCATGATTGATGTCAATCATATAGAGATTAGAAGGAATACCTTTGGATGTCTCACATCCATTCTTGAGATCCTTCTTATACTTGAGACAATTGCGCATCCAATGACCCACCTCATTACAATATTTGCAAGTGTCTTTGAGGGTCTTCCTTGTTGATCTTGGGCTTAGGCTTATGTGGAACACCTTCCACAATAGCCTTTCCCTTACCCTTGCCAATGTTAGATGGCCCTTTCTTGGCCACCTTCCCCTTCTTCACTCCCAAGTTCATGTTCTTCATTTTTATGGAGAGAACATCTTTCTTCTCCACCTCATTTACTTCCATATCCCTCTCGGCTTGGACCAAGAGTGCATGAAGTTCATGGTAACTCTTATCCATGTTGTTCATGTTATAGTTTACTCTAAAGTGAGCAAACTTGTTAGGAAGAGAATGGAGGATGCGGTTGATCGCAAGAGCCTTGGGTATAGCACACTCTTGACGCTCAAGAGTGTCTATTTGCTCAATCATTTTGAGCACATGAGGACCAACTTTTTGGTTCCTCTCAAGCTTTGCATCGAAAAACCGCACTGGCTTCATAAAGCCTAATTTGCGGTGCTTTGGAGAACATGGTTGTCACTCGAGTGAATATCGCATATGCACTCTTTTGAGTAACCATTCGGAGTTTGAGAGCGGGTGACATGGACCAAATTAAGACGTTTTTCACGTCATTGTCCACTTTCACATACTCATCATAGGCGGCTCGCGCCGCCCCGGATCGAGAAGTGGGTTCGGCGGGTGGTTGATCGGTAAGGTGCTTGAGCACATTGTCGGATGTCGCAGCGCCCTTCATTGTCGAATCCCATTCGACGAAGTTGCTACCGTCATCCTTGAGGATACACTTATCCATCACGGTTCGCAACCATGAATCTTTGCCCAAAATGGGCGCGGGAGTTGATGATGATGATGCCATTGCGATAAACGATTCTACAATAAAAATGAGGAAATATATAAGCATACATTGTTCATTTATAACATTTGCTAAAACTCATTTTTAAAACAAATGTCCATTTATATAATGATCTCCCACGAAATTATATAAATGATTCCAAGACTCGTTTTCCATATAAAATTAGACATCTCATGTTTCCTTTTATATAAAAGCGATAAGTCAACACTTGACTAATTCTACACTAGAATGCTTGGTTGATGATTTTCTTTAAAATGCATCTTTTAGCCCCAAATAACTCTTATTCGGTTGAGTCCAAACCAAATTAGCACGGGACTTCCTCCCACTACTTACCCATGGTAACAAGGTTCCACGTCGCGGAGGTCCTCACGAACATGGGGTTCATAGTCGCTACATTTGGAAAGGCTTAATCTCAATTCATTTTTTTTGTTAAAATGTGGGTGATCTTGTCAATTTTTAGTCATATAAATTCTTTATAAGTGAACTAATTTTAAGAATGGCGACCTAAAAATGACAATCGGAGTGGGATATCGTGGCATGCATGGCGATTTTGGCATGTGTGCGGAAAATAAGCAAACAAACAAGCATGATAAAGCAAGCAAGCATAACCTAGTATGGCCACCTAAAAGTAATTAAAATACAAGGGGTTACAAATTGGAAACCAACTCCTTTGGTCCCTCTTCAAATGGACTTCATCCAAAGGCACCTCCTTGCTAGCTTTAGAACACTACAGGCTCCATGTCGATCTCCATCAGGTCTTCGATTTACAAATAATTCTGAAATATGATTTACAAATGAATACATAGCAATCCTATTATACATTTATAAATGAAATAAACTATTAAATTACAAACCGGCGATACGAGATCGCATTTAATTACAAACCACACGATATTCCCTTTCATTACGGGTAATATCGGTAAAAAATTATAACAACTATGGCCATACTAGTAAGAATAAACATTCATCCAACAATAAACATTCATCCAAACATGCATAATGTAAAGCTTATAAATAAAAACATGCCAAAATCGCCCTAAACAATAATCGCATTAACTTGTTTTAAAACCGATCTCATTTTTTAACCGATTAATCTTATATTAATCAATAATGCTTAAAACACCTTTTAAGCTTGAACTAAACTTCTAAACTGATTTTAGAACACCCAACATTAGTTTATACTAACTTATGGTGATTTTAGTTCATAAACATGGTCATTTGCTAATTAGAAGTACTTTAATCATAACCCTTTTATGAATAAAGCTTTATAAAATCAAAATAAAATAAAATAAAATTATTTTTATTTTGAAAAAATTTTGTATATTCTGGAACACTTCCAAAATATCAGAAAAGAAAAAATTTTGGTCATAAAAATTTACGAATTATTTTATAATAAATAACATACGATTTCTTCGGTTTTATCTCATAAAATCAAGAAAACGTGTAAAACAAAGAGGAAAAATCCCAAATTTATACGAGAGCATCCTCATAATGTGTAAAAATATTGGTATAAATTTCATGTCCAGAAAACAACATTTACTATATTTTTGGACATAAAACTCATTATATACCGATTTTTAACAAAAATATGAATAAATATGCAAAACTCAAAATCTGACTTTGAAAATTTACATGCAGAATGTATAAATATGAGATATCACTGTGTAAAACTTTCGTGACCAGATTCGAACTATAACTATTTATAGTAATTATTTTAGCCAAAAACACACTTTTTGACTCGGTTTTGTATAAAAATCATTTAAATTAGCAAACAAATTCCAAAAATTACGAAATTTGACCAGAAATTTCATGAGACCAGAAACTTTGCATGCAATAAAAAACTCGTGTTAAAACCATTTTTAACACTATTTTCGGATTTTATGTTATTTATTCTCAATAAATACATAAAACTCCAAAAACAACAAAATAAATTTGTAACTACAAGCCTTGGCTCTGATACCACTTGTAGGGATCGGATCCCATTCACTAATCAAGTATTAGTGTAAATCAAATTACTCTAATTTGATTTAGCAAGATCTATGTAGTTAACAAAAGTATTTTGTTACAAGATTAGAAATTTATACCTTTCTCTTAAAGGATATTAGGGCACTAAACTAGAACTCCTTTCTAGTTTAGTTTCTTGAGTATGAGCTTAGGATGATCCTCCTTAATAACCCAAGTTTTCAATATAGAAAACCTCCTTCAATAAGCACCCAAGAACACTCCAAACAACACTAAGTATTTTGTACTAGAAATGACTTAGTATATACTTGATAATATGAGATAATATTATTACTAACTCTTAGTAATAAAACTATTATTTAGAGAGGATGTGTTTTTGAGAGATAAGTAAAAACAATGCATGAGATAACTTTATCTCTCAAAACCTTGTGTTTATATAAGCCAACACAAAAGAAGTGTGTTGAGCACACTTGTAGGGGGGGCCGGCCAAAAGGGTCCAAGGAGGAGAGAAAGAGTTTTGTTCTTGTTTAGATAAAACTTGTGCATGCTAATGATTGTGTTTTCTTCACATGCAAAAGCAAAACAAAATGAATAAAACAAAAGAGGATCTCTCCTCTTGTGCTCCCATTTTGGACGGTCCAAAGACCTCCTTATGGGTCCATTTTGTTCATCAAAATTTGTCCCACAAATAGATATAATTTATCACTTAAATCATCTAATATGATAAAGTATAAATTAATTAAACTCTTCCTTAATATACATGTACTTTGCACATATATTAAAAATATACTTTTACTAATCTCATTAGTAAAATATACACAATTAGTGAATTAACACTTAATCACTAATTCTCATCTCCTCTAATAATTTTATCGATATAAAATTAAATCACTCGAGTTCACAACTCGATTTCTCTCTAAATCAATACACTGACTAACCGTTAGTCAAATTATCAAGTCACTAATATAATCGTATCTCATACAAGTAATTAGCTTAAATATTTGGAGTACGTTCCTATAGGTGTGACTTAAAGGGATCAATTGATTACCGCCGTTCTCACGACAATAACGTCAAACTCTAGTCAGCCAACCGTTATTGATTTACGTTAATCAATTGACTATAATACAGGATTATCCCCATGTATTCCTTAATTGAGATTTATTAAGTAATCGCACTATTGTGGAGGACACTTACTCCAACACCGAACTCAAGCCCAAGCCATACAGGGCGTGGGATATTCTCAAACCAAACGGGAATACAAGGTACAAAGGTCAAAAACCAAAGTCACCAAAAAGCAAAAGTCTCAAAAGCTCCAGAAAAGGGGCAAAACAACTAAGCAAAAAGCTTAAGAAGTCAAAAGCTTAAGAAGTCAAAAGCTTAAGAAGTCAAAAAGCTTAGAAGTCAACAAGCTTAGAAATCAATAAGCGAGGGGCCAAAACCCCAAAGGCAAGAAGTACCGAAGCCCAGAAACAAGTGGCCAGGTCCTTGAAATTCCAAATTGAAGATAAGAAAGAAGTAGCAAGCAACCAGCCTAGATCAACTAAGGAGAACCCACCCTTAGGATGCAATGTATCAAGGTCAAACACATAAACACCCCTTGGGACCGGCGGGTCCCTAAACACGCACCTTTCCACAAAAACAAACCCACCTCCCAGACCGGTGGATCCTTAAACACGCACCTTTCCACATAAACACCTCATGCACGCCCTTAAACACCCCTTTCGGAACTACGCTAGGTTTGATTCCGTAACCACGGATACGTAGGCCGCTCTCCCGAGCTCAACCAACCTTTTACAAAAATCCACAAAATATTCCTCGTCCAAAGCTTTCCATGCTAAGGATGTGTCCACAAAAATTCACAAAGTTCAAAGGCAAACTATTTCTTTATCGAGGCGACTAAAACGAATTCGTCAAGGCAAAGCTGTCATAGGCTTAGGAGTAGTATCGCTTTTTGGTCTAACTTGTTTTGCGGTACAACAAAGATCCCACCGCAGACAAGCAAGCACCACTGGGGGCTCCACTAACGCACGTGTTCCCGAATATGGCATCCATGCAACCGTCGAGTCTCAAATCACGCATACGATTCGTCTCTATTTTGCAAACTTTTCGGCATTTTAAGCATCGAGTCACACGTCGAGTCAATCCTCTTCCAATCAAACAATTTAGCGACATTTAAACCGCTCCTTTCAAAAACTCTCCAGTCTTCAAAACGCTCCTACCTGAACGACACGCTTTTTCAAACTTACACGAGGCAATGCACCCTCAAATTAGCTAATCACCGTTCAAAATTAACCCAATACTCGAGTTAATATGAAAGCACTTTGCAATTCACTTTTTGCAAACACACCCTTTCGAAAACAAAATGTACCTTTCGAAAATGCATCTCAAATCCTTGAAATGCATCTCGAATCTTCGAAGTCTAAACTTTTCCAAAAATTTAACTCGGCACTCGAGTTAATACATTTTGAGAAACAGCATTCTCCGAATTTAACTCACTCGAGTTAACACATTTTAAGCAAAAGCTCTATCGAACTACGCCGGTTTGATTCCACGTTCGTGGATACGTAGGCAGCTTACGCAAAGCACAACCGAACCTAGCACTACACCCCACTCCGTGTTGAGATTCTACCGAATTCTCATCCTCGACAACTGGGGGCTTCTCAACCTTTGCACTCAAGTGACCCTCTACGGTCTTCACAACTCTAGCTTAAGCTCACAACGTCTAACACCCCTTCATCTTGCATGAAGCCTTACAAACGACATTTCTAGCATTCATTTTTAAAGCTCATTTCGACAACTAAAGTGAATCTTTCACAAAAATGTTTTTTTCAACAAAAAGCTTTTTAATCCAAGCATCCCAATCGGGAATCATTTCACTTTCAAATCCAAGCCTACTAACTACGCAGGTCCACGGAAGCACACTACAACACGGAAGCGAAAGACGACGAAAGCAACTACAAGCCCAAGCCAAGCTACAACAACAAGTCATGTAATGAAGGGTTCACACAATCCTTATTACACAAGATCACCTAGACAACTAAGGGCGAAGACGACGGTAATCCAAACACCATGCTCTTCACTTTGACTCAGCTTTCACCCAAAACTAAGTCAAACGCGATGGGGTTATCCAAAAACTCCTCCTACCAATGCACATCCTGCACCCCACTTTGACTCAGTTTTCATTCAAAACTTAGTCAAACTCGAGGGGGTAACCCAAAAACACCCTCATCCTAATACAACCCATAGCCTTTTACATAGTTTGACTATCGTTATACACCATAACTCAGTCAAACTGGGGGCACACATACACCGACACCATAACTCAGTCAAACTGGGGGCTGACGCTTTCTATCTAGAATTAAACCTTTACAACGAAAAATGAGATAATTTTTCGCATTTTTGAAGACACCCTTGCTACGAATACCCACATCAACATAAGCATCTACGGTTGAGCGACACCTCCAGAACCGCTACAAACATGAACATGCACACTAAAAGCATAACACTTTCATGTGTGCATCAGACAAAAACCACCCGAACATAGGTCCAAGCACCAAGTACCCTAACATATCCAAGAAACATCCCAAGCACCATGCATTCCAAGTCCAAGAGACATATATCATACGAATCCAAACGAATCGCAATGATACCACGTTTCATGGTCGAAGCAGGCGAAAATGAAGATTTCGGAAGGAAAATCGCGAGTTTAAATTTTTCCGGGTTCGAAACCGCGACATGTGCGAATGAGTTCAAGCTTAAAATCGCCAATTGATGAGAGATTCCCCGGAAGAGTCACTAATCTACAGGCAATTTCCAGAGCATGTTTTGTTCCACGTTTTCCCCTCATTTTTCTTCATACACGCAAGCTTTCATGGTTAAGGCGTCACCTACAGTCCGCCACAAGCGCTAGCACATACATTATGCGCTATGCCTTGGTTAAGGCGTCACCTACAGTCCGCCACAAGCACTAGCACATACATTATGCGCTATGCCTTGGTTAAGGCGTCACCTACAGTCCGCCATACTCGTGTGCTAAGCATTTAATACACTGATGCGGCGTAAACACGAACACTCTTCACGAGTCCTTACACCCTCTTACACGTCCCTCCCCATGGAGTCCACACACCTATACAGACATTTCCTACGGAGTCCAAGACATACCCTTCGACTTCCCCAAAGAAATCACTAACATAAACACCAAGCGTCTGCATCAAAGACATTCAAAGACATCCAAGCAATTACACGGCCGCATAATTTGAGCACATACACCTTCCTGACCATAAATCCCGAATATACACTGCACTCTAACAAGACGAAACACCATCACTCTCCCAAACAACCACAACTACACCTACGCTCCTCGGCGAGACCATACATATACACCCTTCCCCAGCAAACTATTACTTCTCCAGCAAATACTACACTAAGCACCTGCGCTCCTCGGCGAGACCCAGTACAATATCAGCAATGGCATCAACATCAACAACAAAGATCAAAGATAAGCTGACAGATCAAAGAATAAATGAAGGCATCAGCAACGACAACGGCACTACACGACAACGAGCATTTACATCACCTTCTCCTCAACGAAAGGCAATCAACTTCAGTAACAACTACACAGACACCCCTCGGCGAGTTCAAGCACAAGCATTCTACAATATACTCAACTACAAGCATTCTACTCTGCATAGACACTCCTCGGCGAGTTCAAAGCACGAGCATTACACGGACGCTCTTTCACGAGACCTACACCTACACCTACATGAACACCCCTACTCAATTATACACCTCACGCATACCCAAACATCTTGCAAGCACAGGCACCCCTGCACCTTAGCCCCTTTCACGTTTCAACACATGCAACACGAAGACATTACAAGCACCAGCACCAGGCATACGAAGATACCAAGCATATACAAAGGCACCATCAACGACAGTACAACAAGCACGACGAAGACATCCAGCAGGCCGGCAGGCCCTTATAGCATGCATGGACCGCCAAGTCCTTAAAATGCGCACGCCCCTCCCCGTCTAGCCCGGTTCGAAGTCTCTGTCTCACCCATGGACACATGCTTCGTTCCGCTGACTGTATCGAGACTGTAATGGTCCGGATATGGTCGTGGAATTTTACTAGCGCTCTAGTCCGAGCTCAGTCAAACTGGGGGCTCTGTGGATACCCATATCCGTACCCTCCCAAACAAAACCCTGTGATGTATCACGGACTTTTATTACGCATGCTTTAACGTTGACTTATACGGTTCTAACTAATGTCGAATTCATTTTGAGTCGTTTTAAATGTTAAAATGTTTAGGTCGCTTCACATCACACTTAAATAAACGTTCATTTTGTCCATTTGGAGTCTAGCTAGGTCCTCGTCCTGCTTCATTTGGCATGAGCTTCGCATTTGCACTACAATTAGCCCTTTTACATTAACAAGGTCTAATTCAGCATTCCTAAATTCCTAAATTTAGGCCTGGTGGCTAGATCCCCCATTTAGCTCCCTCTTACACAAAATACGGCTTCACGTCTTACCTTATTTCACAAAATCTATGCAAATACACCCTTTTTACATTTTCGTGGCTCTGCCCGTAATCGAGCCCAAACCCACCTTTGGCCCGCACTCCAAAGCCCTCAACAACTCTCTAGAAGATCATACTAGGTCTTCTTGGAGCACAAGCAAAGAGATTATGCCGAATATTCCCAAGATTTAGCAATCCGGATTAAGGAAATACGAAATCTCGAAGTTAAAACCACACCAGCAAACCGCATAAGCTTATGCGGCTCATGGTGCAAACCGCATAAGCCTATGCGGTTTGCCCACCAAACCGCATAAGGCTATGCGGTTTCACACCGGTTTTAACCCCGAAGTTTCCTATTTTCCCTGCTATTCTCCTATATATACAACCCCTCGCACGACCTATTCTCATAAGTTTTCCACACAAGAAAACCCTCTCTTCTCACAACCTCTCTTCTTAGTTTTAGCACCCACACATGGGTCCCACAAAATATACCGTCTAGCACGGTATACACCTAAATACATCCACAAAAGCCTCACGCACTCAAATCCTTGAGTTCAACACACCATCCCGTGTTGAATTCATCCTCCTTTTTAGTTCAAGAAGCGCTCGCCAGATCCAAGCGCCAGGACAAGGTAGGTACCGATCCACTTGGATCAAAGCTTTTTCTTATTTTCTATGGACTAACAAAGGGTCTACACTTTAGCGCCTCCTCCCCTGGCTTTGGCACCCAAATAGCTTGCACTCCAAGTGTTCTATTTACTTCTGCACACTCCATATCCGATGACACGCCAAAGTCGCATAAGCAACCGACCTTATAAAATAAACCAATGGACAATTGAACTTTATTTTATTTGTATGCATCTTGCACCTTCTTATTTTGCATTAAAATCAACTTAAAACAATGAATTCGACCTTTAACTGAACCGTTTTCGTTAACAAGTTAAACATGCTAAACTGAGGGTTTTAATCAATCTTTTTGCATCTGCATCTGCATTGTTTTACAAACCTTATCGCACTTGTACGTAGCGATAACATTAGCTCAAATATCATCTTACAAGGATTGTTCTAGGTCAGTAGAGGCTATTTTTACATAGGCTTTTCTAAAAGGTTTTCATAAATCATTATTTGAATTAACTCTTTTTCTAAAGTACCCTCACCCCGAATCCAATCTGGTTTCACAAGCCTTAGATCTAGGGGTGTCGGCGTGCTCCAAAATCTAGGACATGTTTTTAGCTTAGAACATGGTAGCAGGTTCCTATTTTCCGCGATAAATAGGTGGCGACTCCATAACAGTTCTTAAAGGTTTTTCCAACTTAATCTTTTTTAACTTTAAAATCCGCCCTTAAGCAAGACGCCGAGTTGGGTCCGATCCCGGGTTCCACACAAGGATTGAATGGTAGCGTCTTTAGCTTGTGCCTCTTTTTCCATCTTGGCCATCATGGCCTCCTGATTCTTTTGCATGGTTAGCATCATGGCTTTCATCTCGGCCATGGGATCGGAGACGGGAGGAGGAGCAACGGGTGCTTGAAATTGTGGTCTAACAAAACCGGGTGGATTGTAGGGGCGTGGAGCATTATATGAGCTGAAATTTTGTTGTGGGCTGTTTTGAGGTTGTTGTTGTTGGGGATTCAAGACATTTTGGCTCTTGTAGGAAAGGTTTGGATGATTCCTATAGCCTTCGTTGTAAAAGTTCGAGTAGGGGTTGTTTTGTGATTGAAAAGCATGTACATGGTGGAGATTAGATTGAGAATTCATACCTCGGCATTCCATTGAAACATGACCGGAAGCTCCACATGAGTCACATAGAGGATCGTAAGTAGTGTGCATAGCGGCTACCGATTGTCCTCGAGCTTGAGAGGAACCAGCTTGCATTTGACTCATCATCATCGCGGTCATTGCATCCACCTTCGCCGTAAGCAAGGCCACTGCGTCAACGTCATGCTTACCACCACTTCTAGGAACATTCCTCGCGTTACCGTATTGAGCATCGTGAATAGCCATGGCCTCGATCGTGTCAAAGGCCTCCTCTACATCGATGTTATCAAACCTCCCACTCGCGGCCGAGTCAAGCACTTGGCGAGACTCATTGTACAATCCGTTATAGAATTGCATAACCAAAAACCATTTGTCGAGGCCATGATGAGGACATTGGCGTTGGAGCTCCTTGTATCGTTCCCACGCATCAAAGAGAGACTCGTCTCCCCTTTGTCGGAAGCTAGTTATTTGACTCCTCAACATTGCGGTCTTCTCCGGAGGGAAGTACTTTTGATAAAACGCCAAGACCAAAGAGTTCCAATCGGTGATCGCAAGAGCTACGCGATTCAAGGAATTCAACCACAACTTTGCCTTATCTCGGAGGGAAAACGGGAATAGCATCTCCCGTATTTGATCTTGAGTGACCCCCGTTTGTTTAATGGTGGAGCAGTAGTCACAAAAGTTTTGAATGTAAAGGTTGGGGTCTTCACCGGGACTCCCTCCAAATTGACTTCGCTCGATAAGATTTATAAACGCGGGCTTTACTTCAAAGTTGTTCGCCACAATAGTAGGCATAGCATTGCCCCTCGGAACTTGAGCCGCGGTCGGCCTCGAATGATCCGATAGCTTAACCATTTTGTTTGGCTCAGGTTCAATTTGAGCGTGGACTTCCTTTGGTGAAGGAGTATAAGAGGAAGTAGCTTCCAAGTCCTTTAGCAAGTTCCTACGCCTTAACAATGTACGCTCCGGCTCCGGGTCAAATGGAATTGCCAACCCTTTTTGAGACGTACGAGTGTTCCTGGGCATACACAAGCACTAGAGTAGACGTAAGTAACGGCCTCAAGGAATTGAGGTTCCTTGAGACAAGAGTAACAATAAGACAAGAACCAAATAAACAACAAAAACAAAAGCCGTCTCCCCGGCAACGGCGCCAAAATTTGATAGGATTGGTCGCGCTCTCTTAATCAAAAATAATCCAAACTCACTCTACTAGGTAGCAAGGGTAAGTCGGGTCGAAATCCACAGGGAGATGGTCGCTTAAGTTGGTTATTCTTAGTGATTCTAGTCTCGGTTCGAGTGTAGGATGAGTAACTAAAAGCTATAGTGCAAGGATAAGGGTTTAACGACAAGGAAAGAAGTCTAGGAAGTCGGGTTAGGTACGGGGAAATCAAGGCCAAAGATGGTAATCGGGTTGAGTAGGTAATCGCACTTGCTAAGGATTTAGCTCGTCCTCTCGGTCTTAAGCTACCTCTAGGTCTCAAAAGCGGGCTCTCGCTACTTACAATTGAGGGTCCTAAAGATTGTCTCGCGCCTCTCCTCGAACTAGTCTCTCGATCTTAAGTTCAAGGGTGCTAAAGGTTTGCTAAAACGTGATCAAGGATTCAACAAACACATTCAAGCAAAGACAATCAAAGCAAGAGCAAAAACCTAACTCTAATGATCACCAAATACAACCAAAACCAAAACCCATACTTCACCCTTCTCCCTAGATAGAAAACTACTCACACATGGCGGAAATGATAACAAAAGCAAAGGAGAAAGATGAAATCATGATCAACAATGAAATATAATGAAATGACAAACAAAGGAGAAAAGTAAATAGCAAAACCTAATCAGAAATTGCAAGAGAAATCAAGAACAAAGACAACAATACCGAAATAGGATGATCGAAACAACGTACTTGAGTCGGGAATTTGAAATACAAGAAGGAAAATTAATCAACCCCTAAATTTTTGATAGAAACTATTTTAAAGAGTCTAGAGAATGCTGTAAAAAATTCGTGCGAAAATATATTGTTTTGCTCCTTCAAATAGACGATCTAATTTAAGCACACGAGGAGTCGGAGGGCGTCCCAAGGGGTCGGGACCATTGTCCCGTCCGGGACCACAATTAGCCCGACCGGGACCACCTTTGTCCCGTGTGTTTCAGTTTTTGTCTTCAATTTGCTCATTTTCTTACTTAGTTTCTTTTGCAATATTTGTCGTCCCAAGGCTAAGGGACGAGGCCTAGGAGTAGGGACGAGTCTTAGGATGATAATGATAGCTTCAAATCCCGTCCCAAGGTCCCGAGACACCTTCATTGGTAGAAACGAGGCTCGTGTGCAACCAAAACGCAACGAAACCAACTCGAATCACCTCGAAACTTCACGAAACTTTATGAAACTTCACGAAACCTCCCGAATAGCATCCTAAACTCCAAATAGCTGCTTTAACCTACAAAATGGACACAAAAACGCAGTAGAGCCAAAACGGAGAGAAATAGGAAGCGAAACGCATGTAAAAGCACGGGAAACGCAAAGTAAAGCTCGCGACAGGGGGCTATAAATATATATAAATATAAGACGCATCAATCACCTTGATTTTCTACGACAAGTTCTCACACACAGGTGAATAAATTGAATAACCCTTAATGGTGCGTTTGGGAACAAGAATTTGATTTGAAATGATGAATTTGGACTAAATTAGGTGTTTGGGAACTTGGAAAATTTGGATTTGTATTTGAGTCAAATCCAACTCAAATTCATCCCTTAAGAAAACTAGTTAACATCAAATGACACCCTAAGGTAGCGTTTGGGAATAGTCATTTCATTTGAAAATTCTCATTTCAAATCTAGATTGTGAAATGTGGAATTTGCAAATGACATGGGGTGGAGGTTGAATTTGAAATCACCAAATTTAAGCTTAGATTGGTGTGGGGATGGATTTTGTTCAAATCCAAATCCAAATCTTTGTATTTTGCCAAACAAGTTATTTGGATCAAATCCAAAATTTCAAATCAAATCCACCTATCCAAACACACTATAGGGATTTCCAAATCCTAACTCTAACAACTAGTGATTTGATTTAAAAACCTTTATTTTAAATGTCTAATTCTAAATCCTAAATTTGAAATCAAATTTGAGTTCTCAAACGCTACATTACAATTTTCCACACTTTTAATACATTACTCGCTGGGTCCAGTAATTTGTAAACAGTTCATTGAAACGGATAGAGTATAAGATCAGTGAATAATTGATTCATTCATTTACAATGTGTACAATATATATACTTGCTGGGAGCCTAGGTATAGAATATAACTTGCTATATTTACAATGTGAAAGCTACTCTAATTCTAGTATCATATAATATGATTGCTGAAATCAAGGGTTGATTGATTATTGTGATTGATTTGCTGTTATCTTGTTTATTTGGATAGCTTTAGGAGTATCTTGGTTAATACGCCCCCGCAAGATGGACGGAGAAGGACGGAGGCCAATCTTGTCTCGTAGCTCGAGGTAGCGCTGTTTCTGGAGAGGCTTGGTGAGGGCATCGGCGAGCTGATCGTTGCTTGCAATGTGCTGAATGCGAACATGGCCAAGTTGGAGTTGCTCACGAACAAAATGAAATGACAAAGCCATGTGCTTCATGCAGGAGTGAAAGGTGGGATTTTTGGCGTACATTGTGGCCGACATGTTGTCACAGTAGATGGAGGGCGCTTTGGTGGTGTCTATTCGGAGTTCAGTGAGGAGGTTGCGGAGCCAAATGACTTCTGTCGTCACAGCTGCTAGTGCTCGGAACTCTGCTTCAGTGGTTGACAGGGCCAGACCTCGCTGCTTTTTGGAGGACCAGGAGATGGGATTACGACCGAGATATATGACGTAGCCTGTGGTGGAGACGTAGTTGTCTTTGTCACCTGCAAAATCAGCGTCACAGAAAGCATGGAGACAGAGCGGTGTCTTGCGATACAATTGTATGCCAAGATTTTGTGTGCCTTGAAGGTAGCGAAGGAGACGTTTCAGAGCCGTCCAGTGGGTGGTGGTCGGGTGGTGCAGGAACTGGGCTAGACGGTTGACAGCGAAGGCAATATCGGGTCTCGTGAGAGAGAGATATTGAAGACTCCCAACAATTGCGCGATAGTTTGAGTGGTCGTGTATTGGTTGGTCGTCTTCACGGACTAAGTGTGTGTCAGTGGCCATTGGGGTTGTGTTTGGTTTGGCATTGCTCATTTTGTATTTTTCTAAAACGTCGTTAATGTATTTTGACTGATTGAGGTGGAGACCTTGGTTATTTGGTGTGACTTCAATTCCTAGGAAGTAGGAGAGATGTCCGAGATCTTTTAACGAAAAACGGTTCGCTAAGCGATTAATTAATTCTTGTAGATGGTTTGAATGTGGTCCTGTAATAATAATATCATCGACATAAACGAGTATGTAAATGTGTGTGACTTTGGTGTGAAGTATGAAAAGTGAAGGGTCGAAAACCGATTGCTTGAATCATTGTTGAACTAGGAATGTTTTAAGTTCAGTGTACCATGCGCGAGGAGCTTGTTTAAGACCATATATAGCTTTATTAAGTTTGCATACGTAGTCTGGTTTGTTTGTGTCAACGAACCCCTGTGGTTGGGCCATGTAAACGTTGTCTGTGAGTGTGCCTTGTAAGAAGGCATTATTTATGTCCAATTGTCGCATAGACCGGGATTGACTGACAGCAAGGGATAAGATTAGACGGATCGTAGTTGGTTTGACAACGGGGCTAAAGGTTTCCGTGTAATCAATCCCTGGCCGTTGGTGAAAACCTTTTGCGATAAGACGGGCTTTGTATTGTTTTAGGGTCCCATCAGGGTTATATTTGATTCTGTAGACCCATTTGCAGCCAACTATATTGTGCGTTTGTTGTTTTGGAACTAGTGTCCAGGTCTTGTTTCGTTCCAACGCATTGAATTCATCTTGCATCGCACTGCGCCATTGCGGTGAGAGCAGAGCTTGTTTGACAGTTTTTGGTAGAGACTGTTCAGTGACAGCAGTGTTGATTTGCTTGGTATATCGCGGGTTCGATTTGCGAATATTATTAGTGAGACGAGTGACAACAGAGCGAGGCGGAGGCGGAGGCGGAGGCGGAGTGGGGCTGAAGTGAACCACGGGAGACTGAGTTGTGGTAGGGACGGGTTGGGGAGGCGGGACGTCAGTGGGCTGCTGCGTAGTGGTGGCTTGGCGCCGTGTGTAGACACGAGTGATTGGGTGAGAAACACGGTGTGGAGGAACACAGGGGGAATCTTGTTGGGGGGATGGTGTGGGGGTTGTGGTCGAGATTGTAGGTGGAGTACTTGGTTTAGTGGAGATGAGGCGAGGATAAGGAAAGTCATCATCGACAAATGTGACATGACGGGAGGTATATAGACGATTTGTTTTTGGATCGAAACAGTGAAACGCACTTTGAGTGGTTGAGTAGCCAACAAAGAGACAGGGAAGAGATCGTGGTTGTAATTTATGTTTCGTATACGGTCGCAACCATGGGTAATAGAGACAGCCAAAGTTGTTTCTGATGAAGTAGAAAATAGGGACTGTCACCGTTGAGTGTCTTGGTAGGAAGTCGATTAATGAGGTATGTAGCAGTTGAGAAAGCGAAGGGCCAAAGAGTGGTTGGCAATTTAGCATAAGTAAGCACTGCAAGGCCGGATTCAACGACATGGCGATGGCGACGTTCAGCATACCCATTGTGTTCAGGAGTGTGTGGTGGGGAGGTAAAATGAGTGATGCCATTGTCGCGGAGTGCAGACGTCATGGCTTGAAACTCGCCGCCATTGTCGGAGAAAAATTGTCGAATCGGTTTGTTGAAGTATTTTTCAACAACAGCTTTAAATTGAGTAAATGTTTTAGCAGTGTCAGACTTGTGTTTAAGTGGGTAGAGCCAGACATATTTAGTGTAATGATCAACGAAAATTACATAATATTTATAGTGGTCATGAGAATAAACGGGACTTGTCCAAAGGTCGGAATAGATTCATTCTAGTGGCGCGGTGGTTGTAAATGTTGACTTATTAAACGGTAGTTTCTTGCTTTTGCTAATTTGACAGGCCTCGCAATTGTGAAAATTAGACATATTAAAAGAGAACGTTTTATTAATCGCTTTCATTACAACAATAGAGGGGTGGCCAAATCTGTGATGCCATGAAATCGAACTACAATTTTTTCTAATAGAGCTACAGCTTTTATTCGTAATAGTAGTAATAGGTTGGGCTGGTAGCTCGTACACTCCGTGGTTAGCGTGGCCCCGCAGCAGAATTGTTCCCGTCGACATCGCCTTAACAAGAAAAGAAGTTGGTGAGAAAATTACATAGGCGTTGTTATCCTTGCATAATTGAGATATTGAAATAATATTACAAGCTATTTTAGGGACATGTAAAACATTAGTTAATTTAAGCGTGGTGTGAGGTAGTGTTAACTCACCTATGTGGGCGATGTCAAGGGCGGAACCATCTCCGATTAGCAGGTCATCGGTGCCATAGTACGGGGAGTGAAGGGCAAGGGTATCAAGGTCATGGGTAACATGATGAGAGGCCCCACTATCGAGAAGGTAGTTCGGGTTTGGGGGGGTGTTGTAGTGTGTGGCCGTGTGGGCCTGAGGTGGGTTGGAACCAGGGTGGTTTTTTGCAGGTGGGTCAGGAAAGACAATGGTGGGGTGTAGGTTTCGAAATTGGGGACAGAAGGCAACAACGTGGCCAACAAGACGACACCATTGACAGCGTCCCTTGAAAGGCCGTGGGTTGGGATTGTTTGCTGTGGTTGGCCGTGGGTTTGGGTAGGGGGCAGCCGAGTTTCTTTGACCACCACGATAGGTGTTGTGGTGACGATAAGCAGCGTTTGCAGCAGGTGGGAATAGGTCGACAGCAGGTTGGTTTTGACGAAGCAACAGTTCTTGGTGCAGTAATTTTTCATGGAGTGCCTCAAATGAAATAGGGGTGTCACGTGCCCGAACAGCATCGATGACGGGTTTGTATTGGTTGTAGTCAAGGCCACGAAGGACCTTGGCAATAATGTCCTCGGGATCCACAGGTTTTCCCATGAGTGACAATTGGTCGGTGCAAGCTTTAATAGCATGCACATAATCTGTGATACTTTGATTAGTGGTTTTCACAATCGAGTCTAATCGATCCTTGATACCAAGGATATGGGTTCGAGAGCCTCGATTGTAGGTGTTCTTAAGGATGTCCCATGCTTGTTTAGAGGTGGTTGCGGTGGTGATTAGACCCTGTATAGGGCCCGAAAGAGTGCTCATTAGGGCCCCTAGAATGAGGCCGTCCTGTTTCATCCAGTTTTCATACGCGGGGTTAGGGGTTTCAGTATTGTCATCTTTGGTGATGGTTTCGGAGGGTTTGGGGTTGGATCCATCAAGGAATCCAAGTAGTCTGAGGCCAAAGAAAATGTGTGTAAGTTGGAAGTGCCAGGAGACAAAGTTGTCTCGGGTAAGTTTGACACATTGGGCAAGATTTAGGCTCAGCGGGTTGGTCGAATCAGTGGTGGTCGGGATAATATTGGTGTGGGTAGGCATGGTGAGGCACGAAAAAACAGAGGGTGATTGACGGTGGTGTTTGAAGGTGGTGGTGGACCGTGGTGCAAGAGAGGTTTGCTGTGTTTTTGTGGATCGATTACGGCGTCGGGATACCATATAAGATCAGTGAATTCTTGATTCATTCATTTACAATGTGTACAGTATTTATACTAGCTAGGAGCCTAGGTATACAATATAGACTTGCTGTATTTACAATGTGAAGGCTACTCTAATTTTGGTATCATACAATATGATTGCTGAAATCAAGGGTGATTGATTATTGTGATTGATTTGCTGTTATCTTGTTTATTTGGATAGCTTTAGGAGTATCTTGGTTAATATAGAGTACTAACTAAATACATAACATCGGCCATAATCTTAGTGTCTACCGTGAATCCCGTGACACTTTTGTTTATCACCATTTCTATCGTATTCGTAACAAGTTTATCGGTACTAGTATTAAAATTTTAACCATTAGTGTGACTAATTTTATCAAACAACTTTATACGGGGTAGTAACTTTCACTAAGAACTACATCTCGATTAGATAATACTCCGTATAAATTTATTACAAGACCGTCTTACATATGATTCTAATACTTTGGTTTTGCATTTCTCTTTTTCACGACTGTGGTATCAAAAGCACACCGGAGGAGTCGTTGATCATCAGTTACGGGAGGAGTTTCAATGGTTTCGCAGCCAAATTAACAGACGAAGAGAGTCGAAAACTTCAAAGTATTTTATTCACATTGTATTACTTTTATTCACCATACGTCCATACATAATGTCAGACGCCAAAACAAGTGACATACGACGGGCAATATTAGTCGCATACAAGACCAAGTTGCGACCATTTTCGATTGATTTGTGACGGTTATAAGTCAATTGCCATGATAAATCTACGACTGACTTTGAACGGTAACTGAAAATTCTATATCGTATATATTCCGCTAATAACAATTTGATCTTACGCTTGTCCATAGGTAAGCCAGGGATGGTGTCAGTTTTTCCAAGCAGAACACTCGAACTTCAAACAACAAGGTCTTGGGATTTCTTGGGATTTCCCGAAATTGCACCGGGCAGCCCCACAGCAGAAAACGAAAGTGACATTATAATAGGGCACCTCGACACTGGAATTTGGCCTGAATCACCGAGTTTTAGCGACGATGGCCTTGGTTCAGTACCCTCAAAGTGGAAAGGTGGATGTTACGGCGGACAAAATTTTACTTGCAACAGGTCAACATTCGCTTCCTTAACAACACATTCGATCACCTAACTATTAAACTATATAATGTGTTCAAAATTTGTAAAGTTATAGCGAATTGAAGGCGGTTATTTTTTGTTCTATTTTTGCAGGAAAGTCATAGGTGCAAGAGCGTATAACCTTACCGCAGTAGGGATAGGAGGACCCGCAAGGGATCAAGAGGGACATGGCAGCCACACCGCCTCGATAGCAGCGGGAAGAAGTGTAACGAATGCAAGTTATTTTGGCTTAGCAAATGGGACCGCGAGAGCCGAGAGGTGGATCGCCTTTTGCGAGGATTGCTGTTTATCGAGTCTGCGCAAAACAATGTCCTGAAGTGTTGATTCTTGCTGCTTTTGACGATGCAATTGCTGACGGGGTCGACATTATTACTATTTCAATTGGATCTTGGGCAAATAACTTCAGCAGCGATAGTATTTCTTTAGGCTCTTTTCACGCCTTGCAGAAAGGTATACTGACAGTACAGGCTGCTGGAAATGAGGGAAATATTAGCGAAAGTACAGGGAGTGTTGCCCCTTGGGTTTTCAGTGTCGCTGCTAGCACCATTGATCGTCGAATCATTGACAAGGTCGTCTTAGGCGACGGAACAACTTTAACTGTATGTGCTTCTTCTACTCCGTACTACTTAACCCGACTAATAGTATCATTGCTTTACCTGGTATGCGTGGTTTTGCAGTCCGTTACGTACGTGCAGGTGTGTTCCCGAGCGTTCTACCTACGCAGACGCTGCTAATTTCCCGTCTCACTGTTTTGGTTTCGTCAATGCAGGGTGGTAATATCAATCCATTTACATTGAAGGGAGACAAGTACCCTCTTGTACTTGGTAAGGGAGATAAGTAAGCTCCTATTTTATTTAGACACTTCACTTTATGATATCATATCCTGTGTCTATCACCTCGACAGCGACTCGATATTTGGACACTTTTAACCGAAGATTGTGCAGCTTGACCGCAGGGGTATATAAAGGAAAAATTGTTGTCTCCGGAAGCGAGGATTCACTCGGCGATATGCTGGCTGCGGGAGCTGTTGGAGTACTGACGACAAACAGAAGACCCGACGTAGCTAACCTTGTACCATTGCCTTCTGTAGCATTAGATGCCGACGGTTTTGGTGCTGCTGTGCGTTATTCTGTTAACACCACCATCAAGTATGCTCACTATAAAACTACACTTCTTAGTTCTTACTCAAAATTTTGTATGTTTCGCGGTCATATGATTCAATGCTACGACGAGTGTAAGATCGTCGACTAACTTGAACTTTCACAGTAACTTCCTTTTCATTGTTTATTTGATGTAGTCCGCAGGCGACTATCTTGAAAAGTGAAGCTGTTACCGACAAAACTGCCCCATTTGTCGCCTCATTCTCTTCTCGAGGCCCAAATAAAATTGCCCGCGATATTCTCAAGGTTCCCTTAGATCCTCATTTTCAACCGTATGTCTTTTCACGTACACCTTTTATCGATAACTGTAAACTCATTTCCGTTAATCTTGTTTCAGCCCGACATTACTGCACCCGATTGGTCACCTTCGGCTATTAAATCCGCTCTTATGACCCACAGGTTTGAATTTTCCTCTAAACTTCGATAAGTTTAAAATAAATAAGATGAAGATAAGTAGATAACGTGTCGTAAATGACGATTTGTTTTCTGTTCATACAGCTCAGCCTATGAATCGTACCAAGAACTCAGACGGCGAATTTGCCTATGGAGCGGGTCACCTTAATCCGACAAAGGCCGTCGACCCAGGACTCGTATACGAAACTATAACCGAGGACTACATCCCATTTATGTGCAACTTAGGTTACACAGATGCACAAATGAAGACCATGTTAGGCAATGAGAGCTACAGCTGCCCTAAACAAGGTCCCACAAAACCGTCTCCAGTGGACGTTAACTACCCTACAATGTCTGCGTTGGTTGCTGCTATGGGACACTTGAACATGAAATTTAGCAGAAGAGTCACTAATGTCGGGGTAGCTAACTCGACGTACACTGCAAAAGTCGAGTCAGATCCGAAAACTAAGATTACAGTGGAGCCTAATTCTTTGTCGTTTAAAGCGTCAAAAGAGGTCAAGTCATTTAACGTGACTGTTACCGGTGATGGGATTTCGCACTTCTCTTCGGTCTCAGGATCGCTTATTTGGTCGGACGGAATTCATAGTGTTAGAAGTCCTATTGTAATTTACACTTGACACATTTAAGCACTTGTGTCATTTCTTATATCCATATATGAATTTGTCACTCTCTTGCTATTTTTAAGAAGCCCTTTCGATTTTCTGTCTATGTAATTTCGGAAAAAAGAGTTTTATAATCTTTTGGCTTCGTAAGAGATGAATAGAGCTAATTTGAATTTATCGAAATTGAAAATAAATCTACAAGAACATTACTATAATGATCAATTCAAGTCAAGTCAATTTGAATTACAATCTAATTCAAATTTTAGTCGCGTTACTCAAACCGGGTCATTCAAATTTTTCTAGTAGCAGGGCTATAGAGGTTTATATGAAAGCGTGCCCATAGTTAGGTGCAGAGTTGCACAATGTTACGTTATAAATTGTGTGAAATCTGAAATTTTTCGATAAACTTACTATAGTTGGTCCATTTGATTACTCCGTATTATGAAGTATTCAATCTATATATAGCTAATGATTACTCCGTATTTCCGAAATTTTATCAATTATTTGTAGCCACTTATTTTCATACTCCGTATTTGTTTTCATAGTTTTTGTCCTTATACTACTATTATCAAGTACTCCCTCCATTCAAGTCCAAAGGCTACATTTGCTTTATCACATTTGTCGAGGCGAATGTCGGAACGGAAATATCTATAATTTCACACGATAAAAAAATTTAAAAATTGGATATTAATATTGTACTCGTAAAGACGAATCAAACAAGATCACACACGGTTATATTTTCACTTATAGATTGTTGGGAATTTCAAAGATTACCGACACAAATGAATAGTGTCAAAAAGGCAAATGTAGCCTTTGGACTTGAATGGAGGGAGTACTCTGTATCTATTTTGAACTCCGTCGTTTCAATGCTACGAGCCTACGAGTATTTTATGCTCATAATTTTTAGGATTTTTTGTCGGATAGTAATTTTATTTAGAGTGTTTTGTGAGATAGTACCTTTAATTTTTTTTCATGTTAAATGATACCTTTTATTTCCAAAATTTGTTAAAACCTACCAAACTAAGAAATCCGGTGAAAAAAGTCAAGATTCCGGCGAGTTGACTTGGTTAGCACGTGTAATGTAAATATGGTTATGATTATTTGTTAAAAGCTACCTTATTTTGCTTAATCAACTTAGGTAAACCTACTCCACACTTCCTCCAAAATTTCCCTCTAATTCTCCCTCCAACTTTCCCTCCCAATCATATATACAAAACAACAACCACAGAGCCACGTGGCACTCTGTGGTTGTTTGTTGACCAGTCAAGTGGGTCCCCCCACTAACATTACCCCATTTAATTTCCATTTCACTATACTGAAGACAAAAACATTGTTACTTTTTATCTATCTACATATTTAATCAATTTGATAAATTTGTCGACATATTTGAACTCATATAAATAACATGCAATTTTATATAATACTGGAACTTTAATTTCAGACACAAAATCAACACATTAATTAATTAAAGTTAAATATGAAAATATCTGGAAACACGATTTATTAATAAAGACCAAAAAAAAAAAAAAACATTAAAAAAAAGAAGTATCATACTTACAAAGCAATCACCACAGGGACAGGTGTCATCCTGTGGTGATACTTTGACTTTCAAAGT
The DNA here is from genome assembly GCA_023091065.1 of Dianthus caryophyllus. Taxonomy (NCBI): domain Eukaryota; kingdom Viridiplantae; phylum Streptophyta; class Magnoliopsida; order Caryophyllales; family Caryophyllaceae; genus Dianthus; species Dianthus caryophyllus. Next base: position 30,190,893 of record CM041519.1, read on the forward strand.
GGACCCCCCCACTCTCTCTACCCTAATTAATTTTTCATACTCACTGCTGAAACTTGATTTTTTTTTTTCTTTTTCAATTTTTTAGCCTTTTCTTATTAGCTTAATAATTAACAATATAATTACAAACATAAATACTCCGTATAAATTAACTATTAATTTCTCATACTCACTGTAGATTTTTTTTTTCTTTTTCACTTTAATTTTCCTTAAACTAATAATTAACAATATAATTACAAACATAAATATAAATTAAAGTGATAATTACAAAATACAATTATAAATCTACAATATTAATAGACTAAAACATTAAATAAATCAAATTATAAAATCGAGATTTAATAAGAAAAGAAAAATGAAAACTGTAAATTTTGAACTTTTTTATAGAATTTTTTTTTTAAATCTGATTATAAAGTATAGATATATAATTTAAAATTTTGCAATTAAAATTGTATAAATGTAAATTATAATTACACAATTAATTATAATTATGTCACCGTCATAAAAGACCCACCAACGACGTCGACTCTATTCATTCCGGCGGAGGGAGTGGCGGCGGCGGACGAAGTTACAACTCCGGTGAGGGTGGTAGCGGCGATTGGGATGACGACGGCGGTGGGTTGGGTGGCAACGTGGAGACGGAGCGAATTATAAAGTGGATTCATCGTCTATGTTATGGGCTCATACTTCGCGGATTTGTAGTGCTATGCTTCAATCGAACAAAAAAAATTAAGGGAAAAAATTGGGGATTTTTTTTGGAAAATTTGGGGAAGATAGAAAGAGAGGAGGGTGGTAAATATTGAAATTAGGGTTAATGTGAGAAAGAGGTCAGTATAAAGGTGATGTTATTTGGTATTTTCCTTTTTTTTCTAAAGACAAAAGTTTTATATTTTCTCCATTGTATATTGTATATATTTCTATACATTATTTTATATAGGCGAAATTACAAATAACTACCTTTTAAAACCACTTTTTTTCAAATAACTACCTTTTATAATTTTTTTTTCAAATCACTACCTTAAAACGTATTTTTGTTTTCAAATCAATACCAGTTCCCGGAAATCTCATTTAACTCGAAAAAATAAGGATGGAAAGTGCTGAAAAGTGAAAGAATCATTGTTTGATTGAATAATATGAGAGAAAAAATTAAAAACAATGGAAGAAATTTTAGGTAAAGAGGTAAAGAGGATGAAATGAAAAGGTTAAGTTAAAAAGAGGAAGAAAGGTTAGAAAAGGGTAGAAGGGTAGAATGGGTATTTGACATGGGTGTTTCAAATAAAAGGCAACAAAAATTTTCAAAGTGGTCGGAATTTGATAAAATATGACGTTTTCCGGGGAACTGGTATTGATTTGAAAACAAAAATACGTTTTAGGTAGTGATTTGAAAAAAAAATTATAAAAGGTAGTTATTTGAAAAAAAGTAGTTTTAAAAGGTAGTTATTTGCAATTTCGCCTTTTATATATGTACATAAATAATAAATTACACTTTTTATTTATATTTTTAATTATGCATAAATAAAAATTATAAAAATTTGATAGTAATAATATGCTTCGTGAAATTATAATTATAATTATAGTTATAAATGTATTGTATTATTAATCAATGATAATAATGACGATGGAGTTGATAAAAGAGGAGAGTTTTAAGAGGGATTAAAACTCCTGAGAAAAATAGGAGGCAAAAAGGGAGTATATGTGTAGATGAATGTCGACATTGTTGGATGAAATTGAAGAAATTTTACAATTAAAATAATATCTAATATGACTTTTTTTTATATTATATATCAATATATCAATAGTTGTATTAAAAAGTTTTACCCTCATGAATAGTAAATTACAGTGTTTCAAAATTACAGTAAATTACAGTAAATATAGAATGTAAATTACAGTGTTTCAAAATTATTGATTATGATTATGATAACTGCATAATTAAAATTTACATTTAATTTAATAAATCAAATTTTAAAAGTATAATTACTATTTTTTTTTTTAACATGAAAACATGAAATTTTTCTAAAAATACGATAATTTCACATCCTAACTTAGATAAGTTTTTCACGCATGGAGTTTTTTTTAACATGAAATTTTTCTAAAAATACGATAATTTCACATCCTAACTTAGATAAGTTTTTCACGCATGGAGTTTTTTTTAACATGAAATTTTTCTAAAAATATGGTGAAAACTTTGAGAGTCAATATAAAATGAGAGATCAAATTTTTTTAATATTATTAAACAAGAAATTTTTTAAATAGACAATAATTGCACTTTACTTACTCAATAGAAAGCGGCACAGAAGGAGAGAACAACAAAACATCAAATTTACAATATGAACATGACAACCCTTTAGAAGACAAAACTAACGAAAACAATGACATGATCGTTATTAAAAATGGAGACGAAAGAGTTGAGAAATGAAGGCATGTGTGAAAAATTTAGATGAAGAAGCGAGCAAGAGAGGCGGAAATGAGGAAATGACTGTGTGTTAGGGTCAAGTGAGAGTAAGACTAAAAGTGTTTTTCTAGGTTTTTTAGTCGTTTAATGGGTATTTTTCAGCCCATTTAATGTTTTAGGGATTAGTTTATAGGCCCATTTCATAAATTTAATATAGGAGCACATAAAGTATCAACACGGTAGTTGATAATTACATATTTCTTCATTTTGATAATTAAAAAATTAATTTTAGTTTGCATTAATATATAGTTCATAATTTGCTCATATTAGTAAAAAGGTGAAACATTGACAATGGAGCATGAATATATATTTTTATTTTAGGTTAAATTAATTTGACGTATTATTTAAACGGATTTATAGAATGACCTATAATTTACTCAATTTATTATATCATGTCAAACGGGGTAGGCGGGTCAAATTTGGATTTGAGTTGAACGGGTCGGATCAATAAGGGATCGACTTAAATATGGAGCAGGTTGAGTTTGGTTCAAAATATGGGTCAAAAATACTTTTTTTGTGCTTTTTTATATCACTTTATAATTAAAAATAATTATTTTATTTTTATTTTAAATATATATAAATTTTATCTGTTTATATGTAACCCTAAAGTTGGTATCCATTGAGTTTTGTAATTTAATAACATTATAATAGTATATCATAGATATAATCGTAACATTTCAATCTTTATTGTCGATATATTTTAATATTTTAGCTAATAAGATTATCGTTGAAATAATTATTAATATTAATTTTTTTTTTCAAGATATATTAAGTTATATGTTTAAAAATTCTTTCCACACGAAATTACATATGGCCATTGAGTCGAACGGGTTGGGGGGGCATTGACCCTAAATTAACATGTCATTCGGGTTCGGATCATTTTGGATCACGGGTCAATATTTATGGGTCTTAACCCAAAAAAATAAAAAAACAGGTTGGGTTGAGTCGGGTTTGTAAATCGGGTCGTGTTTTGACTGGCCTTATTAAGTATATATTATTACTTGCATGATTACATTACCTCTATGTTTCTAACGTAATGTTGATAAAATGTGTTTTTTATATACTTATATAAAACAATAACAATTCTTATTAACGCGTTATTTTATATAAAACATTAACAATTTAGTGTTTAATAAAATAATAAAACTTTCTCCTACATTTACATGAATTAATAATTTTTTTACTACAGTTGCACGGGTACAAACTGAACGGGTTATGCCCAAATTTTAAAAGAGATTTATAATAAACTTTCTACTACAATTGCACGGATACAAATTTGAAGGGTTCACATTTATCAATGTTTTAAGTCGAGTAATCTGTTATATCGTATTGCCTAGCTAAATGAATAATTATTATTTGAAATAGGATATCATGACATATTATTGTAATTTGCACGGGCATAAAACCTATATATACGTGCTAACGCATGGTCAATTTTGTGTTGCTATTCAAAAGTCACCACTAAAAAGGGTCTAAAAATTATGATGTACAACAGTGAAAAACAGTCTCAAATCGACAAACAACGTAGTTGAATAAGTCTTTAAGAAATTATAGTACGTGTACCATCTTATTGTTGTATTATTTTCTTTTATCTTAACTTTACTTATGTTTATTTGTCATATAATTTCGTTGTTTTAAGTGATTTTCAGTGATGTACATATATACACATTTGATTATTTTAAAAGACGATTTTATTATACCTATTATACACCGACTTTATTATTCGTACGTTAATACTTGAACTTTACAAAAAAAACATACCCGTATAATAACTAATAAGAACCAAGTACAATTTAACAAAATACAATTCACCTTGAAAGTGTGCTGTAACGATAATTAATACGGAGTAAGAGCCAAGGGCAATCCCTAATACGTCAAGAACCACAGAGCCACCTGCATAAATAATGTCTAAGATTTAGTTAGTGTTAATTCGTGTAATGTTTGATAAAGTATAATTTAGCAATTACCAATATATATTTTAATTAACGCTCTGCATTATTTGCACGGGCGTAAATGTCAAAATACGACATAAAAAAAAAAGGATGTACGATTTACTAACGATAGTGCAATGTACTATCTTATTGTTATATTTTTTTTCCTATCATCTATACTTTTTCGGTAATACTTTAAAAATTTTGATTAGTTATTGTTGTTTGTCATATAATTTTAAACAACATACCGTGTCTTAGCTTTGAGAAATTATAGTATCGCGTATCATCTTATTGTTGTATTAGTTCATTTTATCTTAACTTTTTTATGTAATGCTTTGAATTTTTTTATTAATTATGATTGTTTGTCATACAATTTTGTTGTTTTTAGTACTTTTCAGTGAGACACATACACATTTGATCATTTCAAATATTTCATTATTCGTACATTCCCTTATATGAACTTCGTAAATAGCATACCCGTGCAATTTGCACGGGCATAACACTAGTTTAAATAATTACAATTTTGTACCCAAAGAACCTGTTGAAGACATCAAAATCTATTCAATTTCAACTACCAATAAATGAAACTTCATACTCCTTCAAATCCTCCAACTTAACAATACATCAAAAAAAAAAAATGGGTCAAAGCAAATAATTGTTGAATTATAGAATAATTCAAAATTGTAGAAATTTGGTATTAGTGAATTGAGGGAGAGAAAGGATTTTAGTATTATGAATTTAGGATTAGAAAAAGATGAAAATGAAAGAGACATAGGAGCAAAAAAAAAAAAAAAAAAGAGAAGAGAAAAAAAAAATGACGGTAAATTGACTAGGTTTTCAATTTAGAACTAGGTTAAAATGTGGGCTTAAAGATTATGACACTCTTTTCTCAACCTACTACTCCATATAATTTTAATAAGCCATGATATTTCCTTATCATTTAAAACTAAAATCCAAATATTATAATTCAATCATAATTTAAACAGTAATTCTCCTGTGTAGTCAAATTTACATAAAATTATTGTGAGACTAAATAACAAATTGCAGCTAATTAAAAGGGTAAAAAAAAATATGAAACAAATCTACTAAAGTTATTCATAGGGGTACTCCAAAAATTTAGTGACAGTAAATCATAGTTATCACTTAAATAGTAAAAAAAATAACTACATAATCGAGTATAAATAAGAGGGACTTACAATAACTTATTGTAAGGTCCGACTCACACAAGAAATTATGTAAGTTAAATTGTTATACTAAAAAATATTTATCAAAATAACCTAAACTAAACGAAAAAATAACATAAGTAATAAAAAACAAAAAAAACAATTTTTTTTAACAATATTTGTGAATGAAAAAAAAAATCAATTTATCAATTATCTTAATATTTTATGCCCAATTGATATGTATATAATCCAAAAAGACTATTGTATTTTGATAATAAGTTATTTATTGTATAAGTGTACTACTAATCCAATTTTGTTTAAACCTGACCAAAAATGAATTATAATAAATAACAAATTTTATCCGAAGGCTGGCTAATAGTATGAGACAATAAATGCATAGTTACTTTTGAAAAATGATTGTGTTACTTTTCATTTGTAATTCGATTACGTTTGAATCAAGTGGATGTAGATTTACGACGACGTGTCTAATGGTTAAGATTTAAACGTAAATAAAGTCCAACATGATATCAACGTGTGTTAAATAAATCATGGCCAAAAAATATGAGAGGTAAGAAAAATTACAAAAATAGATTTAAAAAAAAAAAAAAAAAAGAATTAAAACATTTAGTGTTACTAATATTAGTGAAATATTGGGTGTCCCATATTATGAAACGGCCTTATAGTAGAATTACGCATCATAAATAATTTGACATGTTTACTATTTAAATTATACTGTCAAATATTTTATAACGCTATTACAGTATATTGTATATTTTATTCATCAAATTTTATACGGAGTATATGACATTAGTTATATTTAAATTATTCTATCAAATATAATTTAAACAATAAGTTATTTGCATTTTGCACGGGCATAAATTTATACATTCAAAAAATAAGGGGGTTTCTTTTTTTCCAAGCATAAAACTGTACGCATTAAATTGCACAAGTATAAAATTGTTATTTGTCATATAATAAGGATAATTTGCACGGGCATAGAATTGTTATTTGTACGGGCCTAAAATTGTTATTTGTAATATAACAATGATAATTTGCACGACATAAAATTGTTATTTGTAAGGGTAAAAAATTGTTATTTGGCATAATTTCCTTTTTTATGTGCTTTTGAATAATACTATTTCATACAAGTTGTTTGAAAGACGCCATTTATAAACTCATTTTAAAGCTAATTCATTATCATCCGTCCCTACTTCAAGAGTCACCACTAAAAAAGGTCTCAAATTTATTGATTTACGATAGGGAAAATTAGGTTTTAAATAGAACAAATAACGTAGTTTCTAAAGGAGTCGTTAAATAAGCAATTATAGTGATGTCATTTACTATCTTATTGTTGTTTTATTTTCTTTTAATAACCACTAAACATAGTTTCTAATATGTCTTTTAAAAACTTCTTATACGGCAATTTTATTATCCATCGTTCCTACTTACATTTCTTAAAACAACAAACTCATGCAATTTACACGAGCATAAAACTATATTTCTCAATTTACTTGAACATTATAAAGACATATATATCCATATAAAGTGTCTGTTCTTCAATCTGTTTTAAGCTTAAAACAGATATATTCGTCATAAGTGAGACTGACGTTGTTAAAGTGTTTTTCATTTGTTTTCCGTATATGAACTCTTTAAACAACATAAATACCTTTGCAATTTGTACGAACATAATTTGCACGGGTATAATTATCATTAGACAACATACCCGTACAATTTGCACGGGCATAATTATCATTATTATGATAAACGACTCATTATCATAAAGTACACGGGCATAACTTTATACCATGTGGATCTTTATCTTTCATGGCTGTTGTTTACGCATTATCAACTTATGTGGCTATTTTAATAGTCACCACTAAAAAGGGTGTGGAGATTATGATATGTGATGTGATAGAGAAAATAGGTCTCAAATATAAAAAATAACGTAGTTTCTAAAGAAGTTTTTGAGAATAGTATCGTGTACTATACTGTTTTATTACTTTGTATTTATTTTCATTTAACTTTTTCTTTAATGCTTTTATTTTTAACTTATAGTTGATAGATATATAATTTCATTGTTTTAAGTGTTTGTAGTAATACATATATATACATTTAATTTGATCATTTTAAACGTCGTTTTAATTAAACATTTTATATAGCAACTTTATTATTCATATATTCCCACTTAAATTTCATAAAGAACATACCCGTGCAATTTTGCACGGGCATAACACTAGTTTCTATTAAAACTAGAATCTTTAAGTTTTTAGGACAATTGCACTTATCTCTTTTTCTCTTAAATTTCATTGTCATTATTCCTCAAAAAAAATCGTCATCGTCAAACACCTTTTTTACAGAAATATAATGCAAATGTGGCTTACCTTGTGCGCATCGAACTTCTTGGACTTCGCAAAATCGAGGGAAAAAGTTTGTAACTTGTAACTTGTAAATTACAACTCTGATTTGAATAAGCGTGGAGGTGGGTTTTTCATATGGGTTGATGAAGATAGTACAGTTTGACAAATGAATGTAATCGACGATTTGTTCAGCGAAATAAGAAGCCTCAAAAGTAAAGTTTATCAAGCTACCGAAGACCATGAAAATACTTTGAATGCAGATGGTCTGGAAACAGTTAAAGAAGTTTTAGAAGAATTGATTCAATTGAAGAAGGAGAACAAGAAGAAAGAAAGTTTTAGAAGAATTGATTCAATTGAAGACAGAGAATAAGAAAAATCAAATTATATTACTCCCTCCATCCCATCTTTTTCCTCCCATTTACCCAAAAAGAAAATACCATTTTTTTCCTCCCATTTCACAATTTACACTACAACTTTCTAAAAATGGACACCTACTTTTTTGTGGGACCCATTTGTAACACACTCATTACCATTTGTTTACTATTATTTCTTATTCTAAGTGTCGTTTTCAAATGGGAGGAAAAAGATGGGATGGATGGAGTAGTTGTTTAAGTTTTGATTTGTATTGTGTATGAGAAATTAAGAATGAGAATAGGAAGATGATGGAAGAAGATGACAATAGTGATTGACTTGATGGATGAAGATGAAAAGAGTAGCAATGAATGAAGAATAACAAATTAATTTGGGGATTTAGGGAAATAGAAGGGAAATTAGGGAAATAAGGGTAGATTTCAACAAAAGATAAAATTAAGTTAGGGAACTTAGGGAAATCACACGTGCCAAATAAGGTCAAACCAGAAAATTGACTTTTTCTCACCGGATTCCGTCATTTGGTATGTTTTAACAAATATTGGAAATAAAAGGTACCATTTAACAAAAAAAATAAAAATTAAAGGTACTATCTCACAAAACACCCTAAATAAAAGGTACTATCTGACAAAAAACCCTAATTTTTACTCTAAAAGTTAGCATAACTCATAACAAAATCACCGTAGCGGACACTTAGACTGTATTAATTCGTACTCCCTCCATTCATATCCATTGGCATCATGATGTCATGGTCCATTTGCCGAGGCGTATTTTGCAACGGTAATATCTATAATTACGTGTTATAAAAAATTATACAAATTCAATTTTAATATTGTGCTTAAGAAGACGAATACAACAAAACCTCACATGACTATATTCTCAATTATATATCAACCAAAATATCGAAAATTCTCCGGCTATATGAATAGTGGCAAATAGTGTAAGGATGCCAATGGATATGAATGGAGGGAGTAACAGTCATGTTTCCTTAGTAGACACTTAAGGCTCTGTACTTTTGGACTTTATAATGTTAGAATATAGAGCTAAACCAAACTGAATTGAATTGAGCTGAACTGAACAAAAATAAAGTCCAAAAGAACCGGGACTTAGCCTCAACGTTGTTGGACAGCAATGATATTAATAACAATAAATCAATAATCATGTCATTCTACCAAAATTTTTCCATAACAGTTACTCCCTCTATCATTTTCCTTTTTCGTAATTTTTTCTCGGACATATAATACGAAGTATATCTACATTTTTAACTTTGATAATTTTTCGAGTACGTGTGCGGTGTGCCCAAGCGAAAAAAAAAAAATGTGGCCCTCAAACGAGTAAAGCAACAAGAGCCACAGAAAACAAAGAAAATTACAAACAAAAAACTTGAAATAATCTTGAGTCACTAAATAACTAATTTTAACTGCAAATAAAACACACTTACACATTGCTTGTGTTCTTCACTCTCTCTTGTGTGTCAATTTGTTTTTTTTTTTTTTTTTTTTTAATCACTACCCATTTCATCAGGTACTTATCTCACTCATTTATTTCATATCATGTTATAAAACCATGATACAGATGTTATGTTATGTTATGTGTGAATTTTGTTGTGTGTGTGTATGATCGTATAACAGTTTCATACGAGAATTTGTCTTGGAATGTAATGTTGGGTTGGGTTTGAATTGGTTGGTAGTGATTCAAATGATCCGAAATCGTAATTCAAATTCAATGGTGTTATTGACTTATTGTACTAGAAGACGTCGTAGGTTTGTATGAGACTGTTGCATGCATACAGGATACGATTAGTATATAACCGTCTACTCCATATATATCGATCATTTTAATGACATGAGGTGGCTCAACCGTCGCATATAAGTTTTGTCAAGGACATAGTGATGACTAAAATATGTAACAATACGATAATATGCGTAATTCATATTCCAAAATGAAAAACACATTAAACCGAGAAATGTCGTGCAGATTTTGGAAGAAATTCCCTCTACAAAGTGGCTCGATTTAAGCATTGGGATTCGTGCAGGTTGTGTCTGATGTTGCGGCTGTAGGCTTATGGTTGTCACGGCTGCTGTCGTTGGTCTTACTGCTGGCGTAAGGATGTTGAGTTCGTCGTTTTGTTACTCAGACCTCACCGAAAAATTCTCTTACGCTACTGACCAGCAGCATCACGTGTACTCCATCAAAAGTGTAACTGTCGCCAAGAAAACAGCTAATTTCAATTCTCGTAGACCCGCAGGATCGTATCCTAAAGCGCTTAAACAATGTACACATGGACCCACAGATTCAAATTCTGAACCATGGGTTCAAAGAGCGGATGACGAATGTTGGGAAGTGGAAACAACTTCTGTCGAGGTTGAGGTCAAGGCGCTCCTTTTGCTGCAAAAGTCGATGCTGGAAAAGCAGTTGGAGCTGTCCTTCGAACACACTGGCGTGACTGATAAACTTGAAAAAGAATCACACGTCGTATCCTCAGGGATACCTGCTCGAGTACGACGGATAACTTCCAAGACGAGAACTCATTGTAGAAACTCGGAAAAACCCAGCGATGACAAACGTCCCCTGGCTACTGTAACCCCTGAGCTTCTACAGAATCGACAGGTTGGTCGCGTGAGAGGTTTTACTTGTTACGAGTTGCTGACTCATGCACAAGTCGTGAAATTGTCGAGAAAGATAAGGGTCGGTCTTTCCTTGGATGACCAGATATCAAGGTAACAAATCACGGAATTCTAGTTTGAATGTTTGGCTGAGTCGGTTTCTTGACATGGACCATACATGTGCAGGCTGAAGGAAAAACTAGGGTATGACCCTTCAGACGATGAGTTAGCCGTTTCCTTGAGGATGGACCGGGCCAAACTAAGGTCGAAACTGCTTGAATGTAATTTGGCGAGAGAGAAGCTGGCGATGAGCAATGTTCGGTTGGTGATATCGATTGCTCAAAAATACGAGAACATGGGTGCTGATATGGCCGACCTTGTTCAGGTATCATTCTTTCGACTGGTCTGTAGATTATCAAATGAATGACATGTGAAACTGATCGTATATTTGTTTAGGGAGGACTTATCGGGCTACTTCGTGGGATCGAGAAGTTTGATTCGTCCAAAGGGTTCAAAATCTCGACCTACGTATATTGGTGGATACGTCAAGTAAGCGTACTGCTACTGTTAATATACTTCTGTGTTCGTTTTATGTTCATTTTCCCTTACAAAACCAAGTTACCTACGAACTCGTAACTTCTTGATGTTGATGCTCATTCCGGTCTTGAGGTTCGTTTTTGCAGGGCGTATGTAAAGCGTTAATGGAAAATTCAAGGACGCTGAGGTTGTTCGTTTTTGCAGGGCGTATGTAAAGCGTTAATGGAAAATTCAAGGACGCTGAGGTTGCCGACCCATCTACACGAAAGATTAAGTTTAATCCGCGGAGCAAAATCGAAACTCAAAGACAAAGGGATTAATCCTTCAACTGCTGTGAGTTCTTTTCCAGGAGTTGTTTAATCCATAGCTCTCTTATCAGTAATCGATATGCTTAATCTAAGATTAATCGTTTCTTGTCTGAGTTTTGAAAGAACCAGAGTTTACGCTTAACTCATTATGTCGTTTAGAAAAACAAGAGTTGACGCTCAACGCATTATGAGTTTTAAAAGAACAAGAGTCGACGCTTAACTCATTATTCACCTCACGTACCATTTACTGACGCGAGCTACTTCTTTTCTCCAGACGATAGCCGAAACGTTGAACATGTCGCGTAAGAAAGTAGAGAATGCAACAGAGGTAAGTGAGCTTTTATTTCTTCCATCGAAAACATAGAGTTTTAGTAGAACCACGCTAGCTACCGTAGAACATTATAGATTATGTGATGTGAGTGAGATACTCCCTGCGATTCAGTCCTTTGTTGTCTTTCAATTTGGGATTGACATCAAATCGACATTTTTCTTTGCCTTCAAAATTTATGATCCAATTATCAAGCAAAATCGTCTAGGTAAAGTATCCACCTCCCCTCTCATCTATTATCAAGCATAAAATATCGGTTTATCATTTCCAAAATAGAAAGGTAAACATATGATTGATATAGTGGTCGTATTACACTACAGAGTAACATGATAGTATTTGATTTTAGTATCGTTGTATTCTCATCGCCATCGAGTGGTGCAAACTCTTTTTCCGATTCTCAAAATGAACCATTAGCCGGATGTCACTTGTGCTCATTGTTTGTTGGTCAAGTGCAGGCCGTCAGAACGGTTTCATCTTTGGACAGCGAACCATTTCCCTCATTTAACGGATTCCCAGGAAAGACGTATCATAGTGTAAGAATCAAAATCATCTTCATGAGCCATAGCCTACCCACCCCTCGAAACAAACAAAAATTCATCACCAAAGTTTGAGTCTCCTGATTAATCTCTTTGACTCGTAGCGGTTTCTTTTGTTTTTATGTTCACAGTACATTGCCGACAACCACCCTGAGAACATCCCGTGGCACGGTGTAGATGAATGGGCACTTAAGGTAAGTGATGCGAGTAAAGTATGACCTAAAATATTTACCCTGCAACGTTCAGTTATATTTTTCGACATGGCGTAAAAATTGGATGAAATAACTGGCACTTTCATTTCCGACTTGATGATTACTTGCTCCTTTGCTGGCAGAATGAAGTAAGCGAACTTATAGACACGACACTTAGGGAAAGAGAGAGGGCTATCATACGCCTCTATCACGGTCTAGACGAAAAATCTCTCACGTGGGAAGAGATTAGCAAGAGGTAAGCAGAAACAGAAACTTGTTCTTATTAACGTGTAAAATTGAGCTGTGGGAATGTTAATTTTGCTGCAAATCCGTAAATTCTCGACGACTATCTTTTTGTTAGATCAGTTTTTTCCCTGACATGGCAACAAATTTGGAGTCCAAAATTTACTAAACCGTTTGCATATCTTAGATATTGAAATAGCAGTCGAAAAATACAAATCTCAATGCAATTTTCACCATGTGTAGTCACCAACATTCTTCATATTTCGACTTGTTCCGAAATTAATGACACTGTTCGCCTGTTCCTACATGTTCAGGATTGGGTTGTCAAGAGAAAGAGTGAGGCAGGTTGGACTGGTTGCTGTCGAAAAATTGAAGTACGCAGCTAGAAATAGAAGGATGGAGGCGTTGCTCCTGAAACACTAGTTGTCTCGTCAGATGGATAGTACATTGTAGAGCATACTCGCTGTAAATATCACACAACAGATTTCTACCATGACATTCATTTGCTCGAAACGTGTGTGATTCAACTATCCTCGTATTTTTATGCTTTCTGATGTCAGAAAAGTTAGTTGTACAGCATGCTAGACATTCCGTAAGTTTTGGATTTTGTAGTAATAGCAAATCCTGCTATTCGTAAAAAACAGCTTCTGGGGGATGATGTCGGGAAAAGCATCCTCACATTGAACAACTCGAACAGAGCTTTGAAAATGAAAACCTCAAATCTGAACAACTTACAAGATTTACACTGGAGAGTTGCACAGCCTAGAAATTCCACACCAAACGATCACGTACTCCTCGCATCACCTAAAGCACCACACTTTTATCGGTTTTTTGATTTGCATGTGACGGAGTAGCGGCAGTCACATTGATAGAAGCAGCAGAAGAGTAGGATTCACCTGACGCCAACGCATTCTTTGCAGAGGAGCACTCGCCTGAAGTAACGGGATCTAAAGTGTTGTCGGTGTTCAAAGCATGCTGTTGATCATCAGTAGACTGCAGAGAGAAACAGGATTGACAGAATTAAACGGTATTCTATTCTTCACGCAAATGAAATTATGAAAGTAAAAATAATGTTCATCTGTATAATGATACTGGTAAAACTAGACTTCAAAGTTGAAATGGAGTAAATAAAAGAGATACACACCTCAAGTTCCGTTATCATGTCAATCGCAGCTTCCAAGTCACCCCCATTGATACTATACACATCAACGAGAAACTGAACTGATATGCCGGGAAACGTCATCTGAAGGTAAGCTAGATCCATTTCCGACTGCACATCCAAAACATTAGCGTCCATCTCTAGTGGGATATCAGCAGGTGCGCCATGTGAACCATTAATTTGGTCGACACTCAATTTCTTCAAATCATTGAGGACAGCATCACCGGACACTGATTTACACTCTTTTTCCGAATCTTGTACCTCAAGTTTAGCAACCGGCACATATGCAACAGCAAATGGGTTCAACGTCGATGTGCTTGTTTTCATTGTGACGTAATTATTATAATGAAACCTCTGCAGCAAGAATGTTGTAAATGATGTAAATCAAAGCGACAAAGCAATATAAGCAAAAATTCAACTTGATCAAAACCAATACCACATTCATAGTTCATACGGAGTACCACTTTGGGTCACCAGTTGACTAACACAAAATTGGTCAAATAGATGTTCGGTTTGACCATAAATTTCTCCAAATATTTGCTTACATTTTCTTAATAGTACTCCATACTAAATAGCTAGCTTATATTATTAGGAACAGTGATTCCGAAGTGAATATCAACATCAAACCAGAACAATATTAATGGGATGGCGGAAGTACTAAAGTCTACTAAGCAAAATCATTAAATCAAGTATAGTCACTGCACAGACGTCGACCAGAAGGAAGAATCATTAACATCAGCAACGTAGAAACATTATAGTTTTTTAAATCAGATTTTTATCACTATAGTTTTTTAAATATGATTAAATCAAAATGGTACCAAGTACAAAAAAACTACTCGTATATTTTTTTAAATATGATCGAATTTTCAATCCGAGCCCAGCTGAGCTCGACATCGGATCAACTTGTCTGAACCAAGGTGGGGTTAACCTACAATCCTTCATGGGATGATTAACGATTTTCTTTTCGGCATTTTTCTCAACCCATCATCGGCCCACTTGCCTTACATTTCACCTCCCTGTTCTGGTTACGATTACACCCATCCCAAGAAAGCTCGTAATTCTTTTATTGAAAGTGAGAGGCGAACAAAATAGAAACTGGCACGAGGCAAACTCAATATCCCGATTTTCTTTTCGGCATTTTTCTCAACCCATCATTGGCCTACTTGCCTTAAATTTCACCTCCACTGTTCTGGTTACGATTACACCCATCCCAAGAAAGCTCGTAATTCTATTATTAAAAGTGAGAGGCGAACAAAATAGAAACTGGCATGACGCAAACTCAATATCACGACATCAAATACACCGTTCAAAAAAGAAAAACTCGTTCGCATAAGAACGTGCCTACTGCGCAGTACATTGGCCAACAAATGGTCATTAATCTTCTCTAAACAACAACAACTGCGGTCAAAGTTAGGGTTATAAAAGCAATGAACAACGATTTCATGGAACCGCTATAACCTATGCAATTCGGTTCAGCAGAGAGACGACGACGTTCACAACAACACCGCAAAGACGGTACCGTTATCAGGGAGATCAATTTAAATCAATCAAGCTAAGCACAAATTTAGTAATAACATCACAAGTTTGAGCATTTACTCAACAAATTCGTGATCAAAATGATTTCACAATCAACAACAACAAAAAATGAAGAATTGAAATACATTACTGTAATCATCGAACAAGCTAGATAACGATTATGAAAGATACCAGATAATAAGTTAATTTGACAAAGTAACGAAGATGATAATGAAAACAAAAACGAAGAGATGAAAGAGAAGAAGAAGTTACGATTAATTTTGGGGGGGCCAAATGAAACCCTAGAAATTGAAAGATGCGGAAATTAATTTAGGGATTGTCTTTTTTGAAATTCAAGTGGCGGTGGTGGTGAAGAAGAAGAAGGAAGGTCTACAAGAGAGAGAAATTATGAAAGATTTAATAATGGTTTTGATTTTAATTAATTGGAATTAATTAATTAATTGATTTGAATGATTATAATTATAATTATGGAGTATCAATTATGAAAATGATTGATTGTGATGTTTTTAATTTTTTTTTTTTTTTTTTTCTTTTTTCTGTTGGAGAGTTGGAGGTGTTGTAACCGTTTTTTAGTTTGTGGGGTGGATCATGGATGTGCTAATTATACTTTTTTATTTTTTATTTTTATATGAACAATTATTCAAAACAATAATATGTCGGAGTATATGAGTGATTATAATTTATAAATGAAATTTAATTATGATTGTAATTGTAATTATTGAAAGAAGAGGTGGAAATTACTTAAAATAAATACTTTCCAAAAATAAAAAATAAATATTTATAATAAAGTTCTCCGTATCAACTTCATTGTAATTACATTGTGATTCTCTGCGTACATTAACATTATTACACTATTTGTCTCAGTCATTTGTTTACAGTTCTCTCAAATCCTCCTCACAAAAAGTCAAAGTGTAAACAACTCATAAACGAATTAATTACAACTCACTTAAATGAATAGTGGTTTTTTTTGTATTGTAATTGATATTTCCACTTAAACTATTCATTTAAACAAATAGTATTGTACTTCCTCCATTCCATTTGATTCTATACATATTCCTTTTTCGCAAATTCCAATCAATTCTATACATTTCTATTTTGGTCCGTACTTTATTAAACTAAAAGACCAATATATCCTTCATTAATACCTCACCCAACCCACTTGCAATGTCCTTTTTTAAAGAATAAAGTAGGGGTAATTTGGTAATTCTATTGTCTATCCCACTTAATTTTCTTCTACCTTAACTATCGTGTTTTGGTCAAATGTATAGAACCAAACGGAATGGAGGAAGTAATTGATATTTCCACTTAAATGAATATTGGTTTTTTTTTCTTTCAATACAAACTAAACTGAGGGGAGCAAACGTACGAATCCTATAGGAATGGAGTATTGTTTTGTATGCGAATAAACGTCTCATTAAAAAAATTTTGTTGTTATGCTAAACATCATAGAGCAACCTAAGCCAACGTCAACAATGCACATCGAACAATACAGAAATTTCAATGAGACGATTGTTCGTTTTCAGTTTTCAGGTGACATTTAGTTTAATACTCCATACTCGGTATTTCTAACGGCTACAAGCCAAATGAAGCTACTGCTTACGCAATTTCTAGATACAAGTATCATCGATCGTCTATAGGCGGCTAGCCTTAACAATGGATTCTGTATGCCAACGTTAACTATCCCAATTTCGTTGAACCTGGTTTTAACACAAACTAAAACAGCCATGGACAGTGCGAGTCTGAGGCATGCAGAAATATCACAACATTTCTAATACGAAGTTGTTCGAAAACGGTATCACAATTCAAGAGTTTGAAACTAAGACAAAGTAATATAGACCCGAGACGCCAAAAAATGAGAATCTTCCTGACTAAAATCCAGAAGTAAACGAGCATCTCCATCCAAAAACAACACATCCCCCAAGAGTTTATTTTTTTTTCGCACCAGCAGTCGTACGAACGATGAAAAAGGGAAATCGCTTCTTCACCTGTATACAAAAACGAATGAAATTACGGTTTTTACCTCACAGGCTGCTGGTTGTAATGACTCTTCTCCTTCTTCTTTGCAGCAGCCAGTCTCGCGTTCCGTGCAGCAGCCTCCAATGCAGCTGCTTTTGATTTACCATCCATCTCTTTGCTCGATTTCTTCTTCTTTGCAGCAGCCAGTTTCTTTAACCGCTCTTTCACGTCAACCGAGGACGCATCCTCTTCAGTCGGTTCGGTTCCAGCTGATGACTCAGTTGGCTCGGGAGCAGCCTCAGAGTTATCCTGAGTATCCTTAGCTTCCTTCGATGCCTTATCCTTCTTTTTCTTCTTCTTAGCACTTTTAGACTCGGCTGGCACAGCACCATCTTTCTTCTCTCCATTGTCAGCCTCTCCCGCTTTCCCTTGCTCCTCCTGTTTCTTCTCTTGTGCAGCACCTACGAAGAGTAAACAAGGGCGAACAGAACACCATCAGTGTATTGGACCTTAGTGCACAAAACTGAAAAACATTGAAAATCGGATATATACACTCAAGCCGTGTTGTTAAGCTAGAGTTTGTTCGGTTCGTCTTAAGCTTTTGGAAATTAATCAAAATTTTGAAGTTTTCTGAAATTTCTTGTATTTTATGTAGTAATTTTCCTGAAAATTCATGAAGGTTTTGAATTGCTTGATAAGTAGGGAAAAAATAAGATGAAGAGTTCAGTTTATGTTGTAGGCTCCTGCAAACCATATGAACATCCACCCGAGTATATATAATGGCAAGAGTATATAACATTATAACCTATGCTACCCAGACTCATCTATAAGCGTTGGACACAAGCACGGGTTTGATACCGACATCGACATCAAAGTGTCAAAGTAACAACGTTATCGTAGTATTGGTAATATCCTCACCATTGTCGTTCTTGACGCCAAAATCAGCGAGAAGGGCTTCTAGTTCTTCAAGCTCCTTCTTCTTTCTCTCCTTCTTGGAGAGCTGTCTCTCAGTTTCTTTCGGTGGAGCAGGAGTCTCAGGAGCTTTCTTCACAACTGGCTCGGGAGGGATGGGAGCTTTTTCATGCTCGTGGTCTTCCTCAATCTCCTCATCTCCTAAATCGAGCATATCATCTTCGCTTTCACTCTCCTATTGTATGGACAAAGACATCGTCAGTTATCCACCGTCTTGCGCACGTAAAAAATAGGTGAAAAAAAATTCAAATAAACATTTAGCACTCCAAAGAGACAGGGCATACTGAAATCGTGCATGACTGTATTTGTGCAAGCAATAAAAATCATGCAGAATAAAGCTCCACACAAATAAAAGAAAGTCCAGATATTTAACAAAACTTAGGTGTCAACAAGATAGGACCATTCTGATCAGAGTTGTACCAAATTGATAGGCCATTTCAATTCTCGACTTTCAAAAGTCGTCTCTTTACATTTTTCTTAGGAGCAAAACGAAAGGCTTGATGTTGTGCTGTGCCTAGGTTATCTACAAAGACCTCGGCTAATGATAAATTAAATGTTAACTATGAGTTAGCAACTAATATAAGGCCACATACGAGAACGAGACCTCTGCTAATCATAAGTTGGCCCCATTTAGCCATAAACAAGTACCATCAATTAAGAATTGGCAAAACATTATTTCATAAAATAAGAAACACAATAGGTTTACGGATCCATTTTGTCTTAAGGGCCTGTTCTTTTGGACTTGAAGACAATCCATAAAAAGTACACTAGTCGAGAAAAACTCACAATACAAAAAGCACCTCACATTAGGCGAGCAGTAAATACTCTCCACAAATATATGCCATCAAGAAAAATTATCACGTCTTGAAACTAATTTGAGTGAGCAGCATGTGTTAGGTATCAAAACAAATTTCCCAAATTAGCCAACACTTGTAGTCTCATCGGTTATCATCATAGTTCAAACAACTTCATGATGTGTAACTGATATGGACACCTTCCATCCACTACATTTTGAATTTTGTTTAAGTGAATTTGTCAGAGTGCACTTTAAGTAAGCAATACTCGGTCGCATACAAGATAATACTATCATGTCGATGTCAAGCCTAATCATCTTTCACACATTTCCACCTCCAACGACTTCAGCTCTTAATTTTATAAAGGCGAGCATCGGGAGCTGGGCATGGTGACCCCAAGACACAATGTGCCCATATCCAAGAGTGAGGGATGCTACCGACAATCTCTTTTAGAGTTCCATCCTCTCCTCTCACAATTACATAAAATATTATACATATTAGACAAGTGGACCAAAAAGATATTGCACTCCCTCTAATCCACTGAATTCTTCTCATTTGTTTTTGCATTTAGTTTTAGCACAAATTAAGGAATAATAATAATCAAATGAAATGTGAGTACAAGTGTAGAAGTTAGAAGAATTGTGAGTGTAAGTGGAGAAATGAGAAGAAACCAATGAAATTTCAATTTTATGAAAGTGGGAAGAAAACGTGAAGTAATCTGCGCTTTGCGGAAGGAGCAAACACAATGCTAAGTAATTTGTGTCAAAATATCGTCTATTACTTTACTCGTCACAGAGATTTTCATGTCATACAAATTAGCACTGTCGTCTAGAACAATATATTTAAAAACATACAAATTTATCAGCAAACACGGTTTGCTTCTCACTCGTGATACTGGCGGATTTAAAAACTACGCTTTATTACTCGAAAACTGATGCACTGAATTCAACTCAGTGAAGGGCAAAACAACACAGGTAATGCCAACTAATGCGCTGATAAACGATAGCCATATCAACATTCAACCACCAAACCCCTAAGACCGCCTTTTCTAAGACTCACGTCATACACAAACCAAACCAAACCACTCATTTAAAACAAAGCATTTAACCAAAAAAAAAAATAAACGACGCAAACAAAACCAACAACCACACCAAAATGAAACAAAAACCAGACCTCAGCAATGGTAGCAGGTTCCTTAGCAGGCTGAGAACCCGAACCATTCCACGCAGAAGAAAGCGGTGCAGCAGTGGCATAGTAGTCATCATCATCCTCCTCATCAACGTCTGCCCAAGAAGTCGACTTCAAAGGCGTCGGCCAAAACACTTGAGGTTCTTGTTCCTTCACTTTAACTGACGACGATGAAGATTTTGAAGAAGTTTTGCTGCTTCCACTCTTCTTATCCTTGTTCTTCTTCTTCCTTAGTGTATCCAATGCAGCAAATACATTCGAGTTGTTGATTGTGAAACCGCTTTCTTCTTTTCTTCCTCCCACCATATTTGCTCTCACTTTTTTTTTTTCAGCTTTATATCAATTCAAATACCCAGAAGATTGTAGAAATTTTGATTTAGGCGTTCAACTGAGAAATAATCCTAGGGTTTATGGAATCAATTGAAACAACAAATTGAACTTGAGGGGCAAAATATACACAAGGGGAAAAACAATAAAAAAAAATATATATAAATCAAAATGAAAAATTTGAACAACTTTGTAATCGTACCAAAATTCGTGAAAGAGGGAGGAAGAATCACCGAAATTGAGAGCTACCCTTTACTTGAATTTCGAAAATGAAATGAAAACACGATTTAGTAGGTGAATAACGATGAAAAAAAGAGAAATGGAAATTAGGGTTTCAATGGCGGAAATTAAAAAACCGAAGGATTGCTCAAGTAATTGAGCGATCGATGAAAAGGGAAGATCGATTTGGGGATGAACAATGGAATCGAAAACTGGGGAGAGAGATTGAAGCGAAGAGGAGAAAGAGAGATGAGAATGGTGTGGGTGTAACGTATAAGGGTGAAATTAGGGTTTCAGATAAAATTGGGGGAAATTAAATGGTGGATTGTGTGAGGTGATGTGAGATGAGATGAGTGGTGTGAAATTATGAAAGGTAAGTCATTTTACTCCGAAGTAGAAATACTACTCCGTAATAGTCTAGTGCAACTACCAAATTTGGAAAATATAATGACGATATAATGGTGTATAGGATAAACCGATAAAGAGACTTATTATAGAGGCTAAATTTATAAGAGCTAAATTTATAAGAACTAAATTTATAGGAGTTTAGCTGAGTTTGTGTGTGTAAATTTGTGCTTGTAATGTCATAAATGAACTTATAAGAACTGAGTTTAACTTATAAAAATTAAGCTAAATTTATACAAGTTGAAATGAACGTGTCTAAGTGTCTTGTAACTTGTAAGGCGGTTTCATATGTATAAGTTACGATTATTTATGAGTGAAATGTATCATCGTACGCGTGAAATCGTTTTATTATAAACTTTGCTTAGGATAAATGGTATGGATGGAGTAAAAAATAGAATTGATTCACTAGCTAGTGGATATGATACGAAATAATGATTTAATAAAACGTAAATTGGATTGACGCGTAATTTAATTGTGTATTTGAATTTTGAAAAGGATGCGTAATTTGAGTTTGACTTGTTGACATTAGTTATGTGATGTCGTATCTAATATTTTCAGAGTGTGTTTAGTTGAGTGTAATTTTAATGGTCTGTTGTGCTTAGTCAAATCTAGAGTGGGGATGCCATTATGTTTGTTTTGGGTATGAAGTTAGGTTAATTTAAATACACGAAATCGCTATTACAAATAATTCAGTCTTTTAGTTATTCTTGTAGAAAAATGTCCTTGTTGCTTGGCGCTCAAGCTTCACACCTAGGAGATGGACAAACATAGCATCAGGGATTTCGATGATATATCCCCTCCGATGCTTAAATCAGGTTTTTTGGAATAAGAACAAGTGATTAATCTTTAGTGAGAGAAAGCCAATATAAACATTTTTGTGATAGGTGGTGGTTCTGGTCACCATCCTTAGAACTTAAGGAGATGATCGTCGTTCTATCGTGAATTCATGATAAATCGTCAATCTGCCACACTATCATCTTGCCCCAAGACATGTATTGTGGATTTATAGGGAGTCGGATGATATCAGTCAACCTAAGACTCCTGACTGTATGTATAAATGTCCGACCCATCACCGTCAAAACACACCCACTTAATGGTGAGATGCACATTTTCGGGTCCTTTTTGTCCTTGCTTAAGGCCAAAAGTATGAATAATAGCCCGACCCACCATCGCCACAATAATATACCCCACTTAATGGTGAAATGCACACTTTTAGGCCTGTTTTTTTCCTCGCTTAAGGCCAAAAGTACAAGACCTTTGTTAGTAAAGTGACGAGTGAAATCTCTTATAAAATTCATCAGCTTCCGGAAGAAATCGAAAAACTTCCTGATATCATATTTACTTTCATCTCCGATGTGGGACTTTAAACTTCATGGGGTGTTATAAACTTCATCACTTAAAGAACACAACATCCTCGTTGTGTCTTAAAGTTGACCGCAATCAAGCCCAAAATTCTCCCTCACTAAGTAAGTGACAGGTGTCCTCATAACCACCAAACTCACCACACAGTCGTAGGGTTGCTCTATTACCATTTATAACAGCTCTACCCACCACCGTCGTAATACATTTCGATGTAATTAGGATGAACACTTTAAGACTTGTTTTGTCTTCACTTAAGCCTAAAAGCACAAGACCTTGTTACTAAATTAGTGGGTGAAATTCCTTATAAACATATCAAATTTACTTTGTCCTCCCAATGTGGGACTATAAACCTCATGGGGTGTTAAGTACGGTCATTATGCAACACGTGCCCCCATCAACTTGCCCCCATTCAAGTGGATTGCCAAAACGTTCTCCAATACGACTTGATCATGTAGTATGTGGCATCACCTCTAAGAATCTCCATTTTTCCTTAACGCATGGTCGAAATTTAAAATTTAAAAATATGAAAAGCTTCTCTGGAAGCTTTTCATTTGCACGCAAAATTCCGTAGAAGATTAATAGTAAACTCTCACATAGCTCCGTAGCATGACTGACACATGGCGTACAGTAAAGGAAAGTGCATGACCCTTCCCTCATTTCCTATAAATACCCTCTGATTTCTTCGCGCACAATCTTGATTTCTCTAAACTTTTACTTATCTCTCTGGAATTGTATCGCCGCCTTATGCACAATTGACAGAGTTCGCATGACTTAAAGTTTATCAATGTGCTACTCGAGGTTGACGTCGATTAAGGGGTGGAGTAAATGGTGGTTGTACGTGAAGTCTCCTAAACCCTGGAACTTCCTTTGCCATTTTCACAACAACGTGTTTTATCGGCTGGAAAGTCTCGATTGGGTGTCGGGGGCGATCTAGAACTGCCCCATAAGCCCAAAAGTTCTAGGTAAATATTTCCCCCAAAATTCAAAGATAGATTGTAAATAACTCAAACATGCACTTTCTTAACCTCTTCCTTTGTCAATTCAACATTTTCATCCCAAGGTCAAAAACTCAGGCACTTGTTATCAAACAAAAAATGTCTTTGTTGGAGAACGAAATTCTTCGCTTCTTTAGACAGAAATCGCACCAAAAAAATGTCATTTGAGAGGATGGGTACCTTACCAATGGAGTGTTTCGCCCAAATACACCCTTCCACCACCTCCTATGAAAGGTTGCACCCAAGATGAAGCAGCATACTGCATTTTTTAAGTACTTGATTTCCTTTTTTAAATCGTCTTTTGTAAATCGCAACAGTTCAGGAGACTACTCGTCAATACCACTCAACACATTCTTCCCCTTCTTTTTCTTATGGACAACTCACTAACTTTTTAGAATTAAAGTATGAAGATTATAGGGCAAAATTCCCCCAACTTCATTCACATTCACACTCTTAGCTTTCCTTACCACCCCCACTAGGGCCTCCACAACCACCCCCGCTTTAATTATACCACTACTCAACGCACTTAAAGAAACTAACACAATGATAAAAAAAAAGAGTACCATTTAAAAATATACGAGTACAAAATTGTACTAATGTGTGAAATTTAAATAGCGTTACAATTTTATTGTAAACCTGCATCAAACAAAATTTAGTTTAAAGAAAATCATCCCTATACGCAAGAGAGTAGCTAGACTTTTAATTTGTCCGAATTTACTAGACAAATTTACCCACAACGTGTCGCTTATCTTCTCCACCGAAAAAAAAAAAAAAAAAAAAGCATCCCTTATCTTCTTAGGCTTCTTAATATGAATTTCCTTCAATAATTTTATAAGTGTTGGGATATTTTGAGATATGACGAGATATCGACATATAGTGTTTTATGAATACGGTATATTAATATATATCGTAAAGAATAATATGATAATATTTGGCAACACGAGATATCCCAACAATAAGATTTTCCAATAATTATGACAAATGCTTTTATAAATTAAAAAATTACCGTGTCTATACGGAGTAGTAGATATCTTATTATAGTTATATACTCCCTCTGTCTCGGTCATTTGTTTACACTTCTCTCAAATTCTCCTCACAAAAAAGTCAAACTGTAAACAATTCACTGAAACGGAGGGAGTAAATTTTTAAAACTATTACTCTTTGTGATTAAAAATATAAGTCGTTTTTGTTTTTCGAGGTAAACCTTTGTTTCTTGTTTTTACGAAAAGTTACTTTTTGAAAAATTATAAAAATTATATCATTAAATTCGTCATAAAAAATGCTTTTATATGAGTATCATTTTTATTAGGGTTAATTGTCAATTACAGCCACATAAAAAGTCGAATTTATCAATTACAGCCAATTTAAAAAATTTTAATATTTTACAGCCACTAAAGTCCTTTTTTTTATAAATTGCATCCAACTTCATTTTCCGGTGAATAATAAGGCGAAATGACTGTTTTGCCCTTAGTGAGATCTGTTGACTAATTGACTTCCCTCTTTTCTTTTTTTAATTAAGGTGTTCCTTCATTTTTTTTTTTTTTTTTTTATCATTGTGGCTTTCTCTCTCTTTACTCATCTTTCTCTTTCATCTCATACTTGTTACCATTGTGGCTTTCTATGTTTATCCACTAAATAACAATCTAAAACCATTTTGCCATGAAAACAAAAAACACAGCCACAACTACGTACACATATTTTAATTGGAAAACCATTTCCAATAAAGCTTGTTTTCTTCAACATTTGATTGTCTTCTTTTAGAGTTTTCACTTTTTTCTTCAACTTTTCCAACTTCATTGCAACACTTCTCTTCTCATCTTCCTCAGATTTCACTGTAACTTTCATCTTCTCCACTCAAGAACAAGTAACTGATTCTCCATGTTCAATTTGTTGATAATTAACCTTTGCTATTTAGTTTGGGTTTTATCATACCAAGCAAAAATACTTGCAACCACGAGCCCTTGAAATTGGATCGTCCGATTTACAAGCTTCAAATCTTCTCCCGAAATTATCAGCAGTTGTTGACTTTCTTACAACAATAGAGTGACCACAGTAGCATTTCTTCACCTCTTCGCAAGCATACTCACGGCTACGATTTGACATGGTTGCTGAAATTTCAAGAGAAATTGAAAATTTTAGGAAGAGAGAAACCCTAATTTTTAATTTGAGATTGAAAATAACCTTTATGAGCAAATTTATTCACTAGTTTGATGTAATATTAGAGGAATGGGCATTTTCGTCTCTTCACCTAAAATTTGGGCTTCAATTTTGAATTTCTGAGATTTTAATTCATGTAAGTGTGTTCCAGCTCCGTTTTGGCTGTAAATTCTAAACGGAGCTCCGGTTGTGGCTGTAAAATATTAA
Source organism: Dianthus caryophyllus (assembly GCA_023091065.1). Classification (NCBI taxonomy): domain Eukaryota; kingdom Viridiplantae; phylum Streptophyta; class Magnoliopsida; order Caryophyllales; family Caryophyllaceae; genus Dianthus; species Dianthus caryophyllus. The sequence goes on from CM041519.1 coordinate 30,217,188, forward strand.
AAGAGTTTTATGTGGCTGTAATTTCAAAATTCGACTATTTATGTGGCTGTAATTGATAATTATTCCTTTTTATTATGTTATCTTTTATTTTGGGAGATATCGAAGATAGAAGTTGTTGCGTCGAAAAGTGAGAATTGACTTATATTTTAGAACAGAGAGAGTATTACGGAGTAATATTTTTCTTAATAATAAAAATTACAGTATAGTAATAAGCAGCACAATAGTAAACAAAACGTTGAATATGTAGCAGGCACGTGGACTAAAAGTAGCGTTAACGATTAAAATTCTACGGTGTACCCTCCAACTTTTTCATTTTCTACCGTGTACCCCTCTTTTTTTAGCCTTACACAGTGTACCCCTTAACTTCATTAGTAACTATAAACCGTGACCTTATTTCAATTTAACGTTAAGTAGGCGCTAATTTTGAACGTTTAAGAGGTGACATGGCTAAGGAAGTTACTAATTAGGTGACGGTTTATTAGTTACTAATTAGGCGCTAATTAGGTCACGGTTTATTAATTAGGTGACATGGCTAATTTTGAACCTTATTAGTTAACGGAGTTAGTGTTAAATTGTAATTAGGTCACGGTTTATAATTACTAATGAAGTTAAGGGGTACACTGTGTAAGGCTAAAAAAAGAAGGGTACACGGTAGAAAATGAAAAAGTTGGAGGGTACACCGTAGAATTTCCCTTAATTCTTTTGCTAAACATTATTGGAGCCAAATATAATACTCCGTACTCCCTAAAAAAAACTGGTGAATTGCGCACCAAAAAAACAAAAAAAACAAAAAAAAACTGGTGAATCAATTTTAGCCGAACACGTGTAAGGCACTAAACAAAAACTTAATATACTATACGTCCTCCGTATTTTATAATTTTACTCCATCCATTTCAGTCATTTGTTTATACTGTCCATTTTTGGGTGTGTAAGTCATTTGTTTACACTTTTTTATAGATGTTTTGGGTGACCCATGTGGAAAGTGGACCCAACTTCCTTAACCAATCACATTGTTTAATTTTATCTACTTTATAGCAAGTGAGATCTTATTTGTACTTTTATTATTATTTTAATTGTTTTTTTCTCTACCTTTCTTCTCACATCAATAAATGTGTATAAAAGTAAACGTAAACAAATCACTGAAACGGATGGAGTACATCAAACATAAAAGTTGATAAAATAAAGACAAGTTTTATACGGAGTACTCCGTAAAACATACAGGTTTATGATAATTTTATTGTGAACCCTTTTACATGAGTGAAGGTTATTACAATTATTAATTAATTGAATAGTTTGTTTTAATAATCAATATACTCCGTATCATACAATATAAAATGGTATTACATAAGACCTAATATAAAATAAAATAAATAATACTTCCATCCCTATAACTTCATTCAACCAAATAAAATGATTAATAAAGAAACAAATTTATAAATAAACAAATAAATGTGAAATCATCAATGGCATAAAAAGATAAAAATCATGAAAATTTGTACACAAAGTAATCAATAATGAATAAATTATTTTGCACTATTTCATTATTCTGTATCATTAGATTGTCTATATCAGAATATATACAAAACGATGTTTTTTCTTTTCTTCAGTAAAATCAGTTTAGAATATTTTGACATCTTATAATCTCTATTAATATTAAATACTTAAATTCCATTGTATTTTTTTTCCTCATTTCATTATAATACCGTTCACATATATTAAATTGTTCGAAAAGAGGGAAGAAAAAGAATATTGGGAGGAAGTATACAATAATTTAGTATGCGACATTTAACTTATAAAACCACAATAAGTTTCATGAGAGACAAAAAACAAAACTGTTTAAATAAGTAAAAAAAGAAAAGAAAAAGATAAATAATAGTGAAAGTAACCACTACTTGTGTGAGAGCTTTCATAATAAATTTATTTTGAGACTGTCTCACACAAATTTTTGTGATGAAACTATTACCCATACTATATATTATGCTTTAATACGGAATAAATATGATATACTCCCTTCATCCCAAAATAAATGTCTCATTCTGCCTAAACTTTAGATATAAGAAATGTAGAAAAAATCCACTTTCTTCTCTTAATATTCACAATATTTTCTTATAATTCCAATTTTACCCTTATACTGATATTGGTGAGAGAGTTTAGTAGAATAATACCCATATACTAATATTTTCATTGAGAGAACTTGGCCATACATATTCACACAATAAGGATGAGATTAGATAAGGGTAATTTAGTAATTTTCCAAAAGGATCACTTATTTTGGGATTTTTGAAAAACCAAAAGAGGACACTTATTCTGGAATGAAGGGAGTACTTATTCTGAAATGGAGGGATTACGTCTTAATAAGTTCAATTATATAAATGAAAATAAAAGGAAAAAAACAAACTCTCACAATTCATGAACTTTCATTGATAATCACAATATATATAGTGGTTGATCTCTTTTAAGACAATACATATATCTATATCTATATTTATATCTATATCTATATCTATATAATATATAAAAAAGTAATTCTTCAATGTTATGTTGTTAAGTGTATTTTAAGGGTTCAATATTAGAGTGCCACATCATGTAATTTCACTAATTATGATGACACCTCACACTTATATTATAAATGCTTTTTTAGTTATTTAAAAATAAAATTGATCAACAAATACTCACATTAATATCTACTTAAAACAACTTATACACATTTATATTCCACATCAGTATTTAACCCTATAATTTTCCTCATAACAATGTTGTATAATTATTTTCTAAGCTAATTTAATACGGGGAAATAATAAAATAATGACAATTAATTTTTTTTTTTTTGCTAAAATGTAAGCTTGTCATTCATGTCGTAATCAAATATAAAATCCGTTCTTTACATCAAACGATTCCACCACTCCTTATCTACATTAGACCACTCCTTCGACTTCTCTACATTTACATGAGATTTGAGAGTCGATACAATCCTCCTCACTACAAAAACCGGACTCTCTACCACAAACTCTATCCATGCCTTGTTACGTTGCTCCCAAACACAATAATACGCAGCCATAATAGCTAAGTTAACTAACCTTTTCTTCAGTTTAGGCCACCTTCTAGACATCCGCATATCCCATAGATTATCACCCTCCTTATAAGCAAACACAAATTCTATGGTGCATCCGTCTCATAGTATGAGACAACTCAAAAGTAACTATATTATTTTTCAAACGTAACCTATTTATTTAACTTGTAAAGTAATTGTACTTGCTTCAAATGTAACTCTATTATACGTGAAACGTAACGATATTTTATTAAAAAAATGTACATCAGAGACAAATTTTTACCGGTTACGATAAAATATAAATAAAAATAAATAAATTAATTTATGTAATTTTTGGCTACTTTGCTAGTTAATGTCGTAACATTAAAATAATGTCGTATATAATTGATAATAATGACAAAAACTAAAATAAGATGTATAATGTTGTATGTGGGGTGAAGTGTAGTATAACTATAGTGAAGTATTGATGGTGTGATTGGTGTCTCATAGTATGAGACGGCCTCACCATAGAATTACTCATAAGCAAAACCTAACCAATCCGCAAGCAAGCACCATATACGAATTACATACACACACGTCTGAAACAAGTGCGTCCTGTCTTCAAGCTGACACCCACAAATACAGCAGAAAGGATCTGCTACAACTCCATATCTGTGCAACTTTGCTTTCACTTTCAGGCCAACAAGCTGAATCATCCATGTCAAAAACACATGCTTCGAATCCCCTCACTGCTCCATAATTTCTTGTACCAAGCAACCATATCCCCAGCAGGAGATAGCCAAGTATAGCCTTTCTGAATTGTGTAAACACGCTGCTCAGACCATACATCAGTTTCCAAACCATTCCTCAACATATCCCTCACTTTCATCACCTTCTTCCAATACCAAAAGTCACCAGCCTTGACTTCACACTCCAACACATCCTTCCCTTTCATATAAACATGATCTACCCATTTGATCCATAAACTGTCCGCCTTACTGACCAACCACCAGACTAACTTTCCCACAGCTGCATTGTTCCATCTTATGCCATCCTTAAGCCCTAAACCTCCCTCCTTTTTTGGCTTACAAACTTTATCCCATGCTATACCCGACACTCTTCTCTGTTCTAGATCACCATCCCACAAAAAATTCCTACACATAGCAGAAATTCTATGTAGCACACTTTTAGGGAGGATGAAAATTGAAGCCCAATAATTGAACAAAGTACTAAAGACAGATTGTACCAAAACCAGCCTGCCTGCATATGATAGAGTTTTTGCGCCAGTGGCTCTGATTCTGCTCATCACCTTTTCAATAAGCACATTGCAGTCCTTCCTCCTTAATCTCCCTGCTGTAATGGGCACCCCTAGATATTTAAAAGGCATCTGACCCTCCACAAAGCCAGAAATAGATAGAATCTCCTGTCTCAAACCATCCTTAACACCATTGAAGTACACATTGGACTTAGAAGCATTCATTTTCAATCCTGAAGCTACTGAAAATGAAGCAAAGGATCGTAACAAAACTAAAATAGAAGCAACATCTCCCTTACTGAACATCAACAGATCATCAGCAAAGAGCAAGTGAGTTAGACCCACCTCTTTACACAAAGGATGAAACCTGAAAGGCAATTTTTCAGTAGCTGTAACAACCCGGGTTTTTCAAAGGAAATAAAATACGTTTTAAAAAGGTTTTAGAAAAGGTAAAGGTTTAAAACTGAAATCACGGTGGCGGCAACACCGTGTAGCCCGGATTATTACTCAAACTAACTACCAACGTAAAACGAAAAGTAAGTGTAGGCCTTGAGGCCTAACATATTGGGGAATAAATACCCCTTACAACCAAAACCAAAACAAAGTCCAAAGAAAGTAAAGTCTAAAACGAGAATAAAGTACAAGTCCAAAAGTCTAAACAAAACAACATCTCTTCTAGGGTATACTCGGTCACATCCTCGCATCCAACTCACTCAATCCCGTCTCGCGCATACCTATAAAAGAGAGGCAACAACCACAATCAGTGGGGAGTAACTAGGTGCTCCCCAGTCATATTTTAACATAACAAATGCAAACAACAACAATGCAACAAGCTCACCTGACCTACGGCCTAATACCAAAGTATAAATACATGAACAACAGATCATACAACAATAGAACAACGATACAAACACAAGCAACAATCACACGGCACAACCAAGGTCGTGACCAAACCAACTGAGCTCACACGACGATCCTTCTTCCAACCAATCATGAGAGTAAGCGAGAACCGGGTGGAGCAACAAGAACCACCGGGTGAAGCAACAAGAATCACCCAAACCCTATGGCGAACAAAGAACAAGAAGTTCCTCAATAATCACAAGTCTAAATTTGGCCAAATTCCACCGAGCAACAAGAACGGTGACGACATAAACATAACCATAGTCTCTAACCCTTCTGGTTGAGAACCCATGATAGCTCTAGCTAAGCAACAAGAATAGCCGAGGGGACCATGAGCGGTATCCGTCCATTCTAGGACGTTGTATCTCCTCACACATGTGCCAGAACAGTACCCATGTGCAAACTTAACCCAAGCATAACCTGTAAACCTGTCTCCAATACTCCAACACATCCATACATCCATACATCCACAACAACCATACTCATACACACACAAGTCACAATATCATCATAACCAACCATACATACGGAGTATCATATGATCAACATGCTTTACAAGTCACACATTCGATTAACATGCTCATAATTCATAATTTAGTGATCAAACAGAGTACAACACGATTCCACAATGCATAGCTAACACCCTATGACGAGCAAAGACTCAAACAAGAGACATTTGAACCAACACACACACCCACCATACTCGGCCAGCCCACACAACTCACGGCCAACACACACCACACACGGCCATCACTCCACAAACACGGTTTCATGCACCAAACTCAATTCTCATGTGACCAATTATCGACTTAGGTGATCAATTCATTAAAACATGCATCTAAACATCACTTAACATCTTATAATCAACTTAACTCGTAACTTATCATAAGGTGACTCTTACAAACATCATGATTAATCATAATTAAGCCAAAACAATAAGAAAAACAAGAGAGCACCAAGACAAGGGCTACGGCCCTCATCTCAATCCTCACGGCATCCTCATCACTATCACACCAATTCAATTTCCATGATTCTACTAACATGATTAGCATTAAATTAACATAGTTATGCAATTAATGAGACAATATGAATGATACTATGACAACCCTAGTATGAGGCCAATGATACTAACATGATTCCATGATCAAACATTAATGAAACATCATAATAACAATGCAAACATCACACACAAAACAACCCAGGCCTCATACATGTTAAAACACAACTAGATCACACCTAGTTACCTTTGTAGAGATCCAAAAACGTGCTACTCCTCTTTTTCTTCAACTAGGATAGTGTCTCCTTCTTCAAAGCCTTCTTCTCCTTTGATGATCCAAGCCAAAACAAACAAATAATGAATACATAACAATACAACACATAAAATAAGACAATAACAGAAAAAATAGAAGAGGTAAAAGAGATCCTACACCAAGGGGAAAAGTTAGGAAAGACTTAGGATGAAAGGAATGAAAGCTTGGAAGAGAAACAATGGAGTTTGGATGAAATTGGAGAGAGATTGGAGAGATGAAGGAGGAATGAATGTGGATGGAATGAGAGGAATGAGTGATTAGAGAAGTTTATCTGATATTTAGGTTGCTTAGTTTAGGATTATACGAAATATAATGTTGTCTTGAGCCAAAAGAAAACACGGGAAAACCCTAAAAATTGATCCCGCGTAGAGGAGCGGCTCGCTCTGGGCTCCAGAGCGGCTCGCTCTGATGGAGCGGCTCGCTCCTCTGATGGAGCTGCTAGCTCCTCTGACGGAGCTGCTAGCTCTGACCCATGTTAGAGCATATTCTCGTTTCTTCCCTTCTTTCCTTCAACCCTCACTTATACCCTTACTTACCCATGCTTCTAAGACTCTCCTAAGCTCACTCATGGACTCGGGTCTACTCCAACCATAACCAAGACCCGACTCACCCCAAAAAGGAATGATTTCCCGAGCTAAAAATGAAAAATCACTAGTTTAGGAAATTAACGAATATGAGAAAGTGAATAAAATAGATTAGAAAAAGTCGGGGTGTTACAGTAGCACACTTGATTATCCTACTCAGGTATTCCATGCATAAAGTGAAAAGCAATGGAGAGAGAGGATCCCCCTGTCTCAACCCCCGTTCACCCTTAAAAAAACCAAAGCTGGAGCCATTAATAACCAAGGAGTATGACACTGAAGTCACACAAAACATGATCAGCTTCTGAAAGGCCTCTGGAAACTTGAAAGCCGTCAACATTTGTTCAACAAAGCTCCACGAAATAGAATCATATGCCTTCATCAAGTCCATTTTGAACATACATCTAGGGGAAACTGATTTCCTATTATACAGCTTCACCAAATCATGGCAAATTAGGATATTCTCAATAATACTCCTTCCCCTGACAAAGCCAGCCTGATTCCTACTAATCAAAGTAGGTAAAATCAAGCCCAATCTATTACACACCAGCTTTGATAAGCACTTATAGATCACATTGCAATAAGCAATGGGTCTGAATTGAGTCACATTCACTGGATTAACGCATTTTGGTATTAGGGTAAGCAATGTAGCACTAATCTGCTTCACACACTGCCCAGGCCATTGTTGTAGGCATCCATAATAGCATCACTCACCTCTTCCCCAATAACATTCCAAGCATCCTTATAAAAACCACTTGTGTACCCATCTGGTCCCGGGGATTTGTCTTCTGGGATTGAGAACATCACAACCTTAACTTCCTCTCTCACTGTGTTTCAAAGAAAAGATCAGGCTGCTTAGGGAGAGAAGCAAGTTTCTGCCTAGACCGAAACCTGACCGGACCGGCCCATTCGGCCTGGACCGAACTTGGACCAAACCTTGGTCCTGGCCTCGTCCAACATTTTCCTCCGCTTTGCCTTCTGGCCCTATTCTATTCGGTCCGGGTTTTGACCGGACCGAGGCTATTCGGTCCAAGTTTGGTCCGGACCGACAACCTCTAGGTCCGGTCCTCGGTCCACTTAAAAATTTTATTCGGTCTTCGGTCCGGTCCGGGTCGGTCCGGTTCGGTCCGGTCTTGGACCGATGCTCAGCCCTAGTGCTGTTCACTCTCACATACATTACCCCGTCTGATAATTTGGAAGTTGACAGGTTCCGTAGCAATGGCAGTCCCCAGCAAGCTTTGATAGAAGCCCAAAAAGGCCTCCTGAATTTCCAACGGATCTTCGCATAAAACCCCATCCATGCTCTGAATTGAAGTAACTTGATTTCTCATAGCTCTAACTTTCATTGCACCATGAAAAACCTTAGTATTTTTATCACCATCTCTGACCCAATCCAGCTTAGCTTGCTGCTTCAGGAAACTCTCATAACCCCTCTGAAGTTCAATGACGATTAAATTTAAAATTATTAGCTAAATAATATTTATTTTTGCTCCGTAGGTTATAAAATTTAAGTCAAAAATACATTAAGTCACAGGAATCTCATGATCATATATTTGCATACTTTTATTTAAAATTTAAAATTTACATTTTTTATAACTCAATATATTAACATAAAGGATAACCTTTCTAAACTTTTGTTCAATTCTCAAATTGAACCAAATTATATAATAACTCAATATATAATAAATGATTATATATATATTTGCTCAATATTTTTATAAATATTGAACCAAATTATTATATAAATTTTTGGTTCAATTTGCAGTAAAATATATATATAATAATTTTTCAAAAAAAGAAAAAGATTATTAAATTATAATTTGTAAATTTGTGTAACACCCCGTGTTATTTTAACATTATTTTATAAGAGAATTTAATTCCTTAAATTAAATTCATCCTTTTTCCTTATAATAAAAATGCGTCTGAATTTTTTTCGCCAAATAATACTAAATTTCTTAAGTCCAAATTTAAAATTTTTGAAAAATAAAATATGTTGTATTTTATTCAGAATTCAAAAAGAAACACATTTCAAAATTTTATAAAAATGGACCCTTATATTTTTCTCACCTTTGAAATTCAAGTCATCGATTTCAAACACTACAATTTCCCTTCTCGCACCTGAACTAAAACTATTTTTATATACTTCGAATTCGAACTTTATTTTTATATATTTGAACTCGATAAATAAAATGACGCATCGACGACAAATTTCTCAACGACAAATTTCGGCGCGCAAAACGAGGCAAATGGGGCCCACAAGGCCGAATTAATTGGTGACTAAATCACCAAACATCCTCATCCAAATTCAAGGACACATAATGTAAAAACTTAAAATGAAACTAAATTAGTTAAAGAATAATTTCAAAGAAACTAATTTAGATTAAAAACATAATCATTTTGTTTATTTCTTAATAAATCATATTTGCTTTCTACCTAGCTACTATTCCAATTCTATTTAATTAGCACTTTTGAAAACTATCGAAATTTCAAGTCAAACTTAATTTAAACTGATAAACGTTTTGTCGGTTGATTTTAATTATTTAAATCAATAACTTTTGACCAAAAAATATGTATTTCGGGTTAGTAAACTTTTAATCAAGATTTCGAGGATTTTGAGCCCAATTTTTGTTTTGATCACCTTTCGAAGATTATTTTCATTTTTAGTTTCGATCTTATTTCGAAACACTACTTTAAGATCATATACTTTATTTCGAGACTTTTCGCGTGCGCGCAAATCGAAAATTTCAAAAACGAAAAATCGGACCCTTGACTTGTGTGATGGCCGAGCTCACTTGTAGCTCACTCTACATGCTTCACTTTACTCTTCCATTTTTTCTTACACACACCATGCTTTACTTACACACCTATTTTAGGCCATCATTTTGTTAATTTATATTTAACTTTATTTAAACAAACTAATTTCCTTTTTATTTTTGTAACCCGTATAAATATATAGGACCTAACTTTCGAGGTCCGAAAAGTGGTCATACTGGACAGAATTGAGCGAAACAAAAGCCTAAACCACATAACTTTTCGAGACTGATTTAATGACGCTATTTTCGTGAGTCAGCTTGGATCTGCCTAGCTCGAGCTAAATTTTCTGCACTCTTCCATTCTCACTTTACTCACTCATACAAGTCTACACTCTTTCATTTTTGCCTTACTTGCAACACATCAAATTCACTACACAAGCATGCTCTTCCAATTCTTACACACATGCTTCACCCTACACAAGCATGCTCTTCCATGTTGTTCACTTTACACAAGCATGCTCTACATCCTTACACACCTACATTTATACTCATCATCACACTTTTAGCTTAATTAAATTTAAAGATTATACAATCTAAATACATACTACAATACATACAAATTACTACTACAATACAATTCATTACTACTACCTTCACTTTCCACTCTAACATGCTGAAGGTACCGGGAAAATGTGAGAAATCGCTAGTCCCTATCGACGCTCAAGCCTCGACCTCGCCTGCAAGGGGCGCCATGAATGCGCTCGCAGAAAAAGTGCAAGTTTTGAGAAAATGGGGAGATCATTGCATGAATTTGTGACCAAAAAGAAAAGTAGAAAATCCTTTTTGAAAGTGTATTTTCGGAGTCGCCACCAAATATTAAAGGAATTTGGAACCTATTCAACGCGTCTTGAAATACAAGACACGAGTGTCTCAGATTTCAAGGTGCGTCGATACCTATCAATCTGAGGTTCAAAACCGCAGAAGGGTTCGGAGTGAGGTTACTTTTCGAAAGTTTTGACAAAATGAATTTTGAAAACAGTAATCAAAAAGCCTACATAATAGTAGTCTCTACTAATTTGAAAACACTTGCTTAATTTCGATATTTGGGCTAAAAGTCACGCTACGTACAAGTGCGAATAAACATGACTCGATTAAAATGCATAAATAATGTAAATTGTCAAAATAATGACATATTGCTATAGGAAATGTACGTTAAATAATAATTTATTGACTAAATTATTACTATAGACGTTATTTTCCGACCTCGTATTAGAATTTGTGAAAAACCCTCAGTTTTGACATGCTAAAAGACTCTATGAAACGGTACAATTTAGTGTTGGATCCGTGATTCTAGTCGTTATTTAATGCATGAATGAGGACTTGCATAATTATAAAAGTGACGTCGGTTTGCTTTAGTGATAATGAGTCGCTTATTTATGCGATATTGGCGGGTTTAGACGGATTATGAATCCGAATTGCTACAATCAGACATTTAATACGGCCGCTAGTGCCAATATCGGGTTTGGGGTTAATGTAACCCCATTGTCCGAGTCTCAAACGTCTAGCCCGTAGGTAAAATGTTTACCTTTCAAAATGTAAAGACGGTATTTTTGAGTGGATTTTGTGAATAGTGTATAAGTGCTAAAAACCGGGTATTGAAAATGAATGAAGTGGGTTGGTATTTATAGAGTTTTGGTGGTTTCTGTGGGATAACAAAACTTAATCGCCTGTATACAGGCGTATAAGTTTGCTTGAGTTGGATATTTTTAAAGAAAAATCAAAAAGGCGGCTGTATGGGAGAAGTTTATAATCGCCTGTTAACAGGCGATTAGAAACTTAATCGCCTGTCCACAGGCGATTCTTTTTTTGTTTTGGTGGGTTGTTTTATGCCGCCATTTGGTTTTTTGGATGTTTTGATTAAGTAATGATTATGTTTTGTTGTTTACTTATGGGCTAAGTATTTGCTCAGTTTTGGTCCGAATTTCGGTTTTCGTGTTTCGGTTTTTGTCGTGTTTTTCGGTTTTGGCTCGAAATAAAATAATATTAAGGTATATTATTTTATGGTTTTGTAAAGTTTAATTTTGTAAAAATGTGACAGGGGACGCACTTTGGCCCGTTTTATGTGTTGTGTTGGTGTGCGTTTTTGGGTCGTTTTTGTAAGTTTGGGCCGTTTTGTAGCTAGTTGGGCTGTTTTTGTGGCTTGGCTTAATAAGACGTTCCTATATTGTGCTCGTGTTACGCTCATGATGACTAAAAATTGACATTCATTTTCATGATTATGCAAATCCAAATTAATACGCTAAAAATGACTAATACGTTTTAGACACTTTTGTACCGTTTCGACTCTTTTAAAAGCATGCATGAAAGTCCTTTTCATCATCGGGTTTGTTTTTGGGGGGTACGGATACGGGTATCTACAGAGCCCCCAGTTTGACTGAGCTTGGACAAAGCGTTAATCAAACTTAAAGATAGTATCCGGACCATTATAGTCTCGATACTACCTGGTGGCGCTAAGCATGTGTCTTATGGGAGAGACGAGGACTTAGCGTCGGGAAATGCGGGGAGGGACGACATGTTTTTAAGGACATGACGGTCCTACATGTTTAAGGGCATGTCAGCCTGCATGTGGCCTGAGTACTCCCAGCTGGCGCCTTGCTTGTGTTTCCGTTTGTGCTCCTTGCTTTGCTTGCGCTTCTGGCTTGCGCTCCTTCTCTTTGCTTGCGCTTCTGGCTTGCGCTCCTTTGCTTTGCTTGCGCTTCTGGCTTGCGCTCCTTTGCTCTGCTTTCCTTGCTGGACGTCTTGTAGAAGAGGTTACGCGTTTTTGGGGTTTGGTTTATAAGAGTGGTTTAGATTTTTGTGAACGTCTCGTAAGGAGGCTACGTGTTTTTCTCATAAAAGGTTAGGTTTTTATGAACGTCTCGTGAGGAGGTTACGTGTTTTTGTATTTCTCATAAAAAGGGTTAGGTTTTTATGAACGTCTCGTGAGGAGGCTACGTGTTTTTGGTTCTCATAAAAAGGGCTAGGTTTTTATGAACGTCTCGTGAGGAGGCTACGTGTTTTTTGTGGTTCTCATAAAAAGGGCTAGGTTTTTATGAACGTCTCGTGAGGAGGCTACGTGTTTTTGTATTTTTAACGTCTCGTAAGGAGGCTACGTGTTTTTCTCATAAGAAGTTAGGTTTTTATGAACGTCTCGTGAGGAGGCTACGTGTTTTTCTCATAAAAAGTTAGGTTTTTATGAACGTCTCGTGAGGAGGCTACGTGTTTTTCTCATAAAAGGTTAGGTTTTTATGAACGTCTCGCGAGGAGGCTACGTGTTTTTCTCATAAAAGGTTAGGTTTTTATGAACGTCTCGTAAGGAGGCTACGTGTTTTTCTCATAAAAAGTTAGGTTTTTGTGAACGTCTCGTGAGGAGGCTACGTGTTTTTCTCATAAAAAGTTAGGTTTTTATGAACGTCTCGTGAGGAGGCTACGTGTTTTTGTTGGTTGGGTTGAAATCGTGTTTAAAAATGGGTTGGAAGGTGTATTGGGCCGAGGAAATGGCCCAAAACCAAACAGAAACCCATGAAACAAAAATAAAATCGCCAGTAAACTGGCGATTTTGTTTTTGTTTTGTGAATTTGTATAAAAATCGGGGAAGAGAGGGGAGTCTTATTCATTTCATCCGAAATTAAAAAAACAAAATCGAAACCCTCTAAAACTCGTCTTGGCGATTTTCTTGATCAAAAATCGATTTTTCGACTCCTACAATTCATCATGGACCAAGGTACGTATCCAACTCGCTTGGTTTTTCGGGTTTTGAAGTTTGTTTGAGTCGGTTTTAACTCGAAATACCGTTTTCTAGGGTTTGGGTCGAAAATGTCGGTTTGATTCTAGTTTAGCTCTCGTCTTGCTTGAAAACGTTAGCCATGGTTGGTATTGTGCTTGCATTGCTTGTCTTGCTGTCGTTGTATGAAAACCCGGCTTGTGGTCTCGATTTTCGTACGTTTTGACTCGGAGGGCATTTTGGTCATTTTTGAAAATGTCTCGAAAATGGCTCAAAACTCCAGTGTAGCTTACCCATTAGTAGTATAACGTGTTGGTGAGTTTGGTTTGTTGAAATTCATGCGAAAAACGGTTCGTTTGGGGTGAAACCGTATGAAAGGGGTTAAGCCTGGGCTTGTGCTCGCTTTTTGTAGCGTAAGGCGATCCCGAGTGGCTTGGTTATTTTGAAAGTGTTGTAGTATGCCCGTGTGGAGGTTTGGGTGGCTTGTGTGCGAAGAACGGCTCGAAAAACGCGTCATTTTCGTGCGTTTTGGTATAAGGGCCGATTTTGGTCAAATTTTCCTGCCCAAACTTGCCCGAATTCTCTGTATTGTGTTTTCATGGCTAGTATGGTACACTTTTGGTCTTGTTTTGTAGGAAATGTGTTGCTTGGGGTGCTTTGGAGCGTTTTTGTAGTTTAGGCTAGGTTTCCAAAAGTCGCTTTTCCTCGCTTTTAGTGCCAGTTCATGGAATGTATGGTAATGTATGTCGTCTGTGTTGGCTAGGGGTTGTTTTGTGGGAAGTGGGGCTTTTGGGTTGAGTTATGGTCAAGAAAAGGCCGCTTTTGTAGTTTGGAGGTGTTTTGTAAAAGCTATTCACCGAGGTGTTCGGACATCGTTGCATAAAATTTTTGCATGAGCTTATTGTGATTTATGGGTTGGGTTTGTGTCGGCAAATATGGGTTTCGGCTTTACGTAGGCGTTTTCCCTCTTACTTATTTTTGGTTTAAAAAGGCCTGCTTTCTGCTGTTTTGGCCAATTCTCTGCTGCTTTTGTGCGTGCTTGCTCTTAACTTGACTGAGTAGGACGTATATATCGTATACGTCTCATGGATTTTGGCCTCCTGTGCTTCTGCTCCGTTTTGGCCTTATCTGTCAAAAATGGGCCTATGGCTTGCTTTTTGCTGCTTTGTCTTGATCTCTCTAGAATGATTTGCTGTTGCCGTTTTCTGAGTATGTCTTTGAATCTTGTGCAGGTGATCCTACGCCTCAGCCTACTTCGATGACATGGATCGGGTATTGGTGGAGTTGACTTTCTTTGTTCGGGGCTCACTCCTGCCGGGGATGCTCGCGCTTGGAGGTTCGACGGTCCGTCTCGGTCGGACCGCCGAGCTTTCCCTCCGACGCCAGGGGTTTCTCCGACGCTAGGGAGTGAGTTCCAGTGGTGCGAGTCTCCGCCTTTTCGCTAGTGGTGCTAGTCTTTGTTGGTGCGTCGCTGGGCTTTACGCTAGTGGCCTGGGGCGTGGTCTTTGTCGGTGGTCCCGAGCCGCGATTAGTGGTGTGGTCGTGACGCGTTCGCCGAAGTCGCCGCGCCCCATGTGGTACGTGAGAGACCGCCGTTGGCGACGCGGTCTTTCCGTGACGCCAATGTAGTGGAGCCGCCGCCGTCGCCGAGGTCTCTGTTGGTGGCCGAGGTCGCCCAGGTGTCGCCTCGCAGTCTTTGCAGGGGCGCGGACGCCGCCGCCGTGAGACGCCTGAGGCTCCCGGGAGGCCGTGGCGAGGTCGGGCGTAGCCGCAGGTCTCTCGCAGGGCGTGGGCCGTGGCGGCCGAGGACGCCTGTGGCTCCGAGAGGGCCGAGGCAGAGGTCGTGGTGCCGCCGCAGGGCTTCGCAGGACGCATACTGCCGCAGCCAGGGCGCCATGGCTCTGGAGGGGCCAGGTTAGAGGCCGTGGTCGCGGTCGGAGAACCCGAGGCCAAGAAGCGCAAGGTGGATGTGGCTTCGGTGAGGCGCAGCAGTCGAGGCGCCGAGCTCGTGTTGCCGCCGAGGTGGTGACCGGACGCAGGCCGAGGTCGCCGGTGTTGTTGAGGAGGTTGGGAGCGGAGCTCCCGTGGAGGTTCCGCGAGGCGTGGTCGTGCTCGGGTCCGGAGCCGTTACGAGACACTTCCAGCCTGAGGAGTCTTCGAGTGACGAGAGGGGTTCTGACGAGACCGCGGGTGAGGTGGCCGCCGAGGCCGAGATCACCGAGGCCGCGCATGCCGAGGAGCCGGGCGAGGGTCCCGGCAGAGCCGAGGGTCGATATGCAGGGAGCCGGATAGTGGCACGCGTCTTTGAGATTGATTCCTGCGTCTGGCCGTCTCGCTGGCCGTGACCAGTCGTAGTAGGCTTGGACTTGTATATTTCAGACTTGTATTATGAGTATTAGTATTTGTTGGTAACGGTTTATGTATCAGGATTCGTTATGGTTGGTTGGTTTTTTGGACTTGTAGGTGTTTATGGGTATAATTTGGTTATTTTGTCTTGTTGCGAAAAATGCATTCCCGTCGTCAGAGTCGTCCGAAATCCTTGCGTATTTGCTTGCCGAGCGCACTGCAAAAACATTGTTAGTCGTGAAAGCATATATATACGCCTCGATTGAGACCGACTCGCTAATGACCGAATTAAATGCGAAATGAAGAGTTTTTGAAAAATCTTTGGTTTAGAAAATATTCTAGACTCGTGGAAAGACGCGTTTTTGACATAGCACAAATTTGAGCTAAAACGACGCTTTGAGGCGAAAATTGTGAATGCGAAAATCATATTTTGTGTTGGGTTAAATTTTTGTGTGATTATTGTGTTTTGAAAATACGAAAGACGGAGTCAATTACGCAAATCGAGACGACGCGACGGGATCGTAAACGCCGATTAGGAGGTTGGTAAAAATAGTGTAGGGTAATAAGTTAAAAATTTTTGGGGTGTAGGTGTGTAAGAAGTGTAAGAAATCGAATAATTTTGTCGAGAAAAGAAAGAAAATCGCTCGTAACAAAGCGATTATTTTTAATCGTCGCTTACAGCGATTAGAATTTTGTTTTGTGGTTTTTGTTTGATTTATTTTAATCGCTTGTCCACCAGAGGTTAAGTTTTTGTGTTGTATTTCGCCTTGCAAATTTCTGGCTATAAAAGGAGGGCTAAGTTAGTTCATTTCACTCATCCTCTCGTCTTCTATTCTCGATTTTCCAAAAATATTCAGAATATTTACGGAACATTCGTCGAGTTATGGAGAGTTTTGAAGGAAACTTGCGTCGTTGGTGTGCGTCCTTATCGGGTGTCGAGAAGAAGCTCTTGAAAGATTGCGGAGTTGGCGTATTTCGTGGGCTAAGGCAGGTTCGAATGGAGTACGAGTTCCTGGACGCTTGTCTTGAGTATTGGGATCCAAGCCTTCACGTGTTCCGCTTTCCTTGCGGAGAGGTTTGTCCCTTAGTCGAGGAGTTTGGGGCCATTGGCGGGTGGACGCGGATTGGCCTGCCTGTATGTGTCAGGCAGGAACTTGGCTACAAGAGGCAGGTTCAGAATTATCTCCAGATGACCCGTGATGAGGTGGAAGAGTTATTTGTCGGGAACTGTATCAACCTCTATCGTTTGTGTCAATGGTTTAGGAATAATGCAAACGGGCATATCTCTGCTGTGGCTAGGAGAAGGGCTTTGGCTTTTTGCTTGGTTCATTGCTATATGTTCCCGGACTCTGTGTCCGAGGGGTTGTTGGGAGATCCGCGTTTAATTGCTGTTGTGGAGCAGATGGAAATAGGTTGCAATCCTTCTGCTTTAATTCTGGCTGAGACGATCCTTGGATCGACGACGGGCATGTAATAGGGAACATGCGCATCGAGGGTGTCCATTGATCCTCCAGTGTGGGCGATGGAGCGTCTAAGTGTGTTGAACGACCTTGGCTTTGATGGCGAATATGTCGCAGCGAGGCGTTACCAATCGTTACACGCGATGGTCGGTCCGCACGAGCGCCTAATGACTATTTCCCGAAGTTTGTGAGGTCATGTGCCATCCAGTTGGTCGGTATCCTGGTGGGAGTGGTCGGTGTGACGCGAGCGCGATGAGTGATAGCCCTCCGGGGTCCTATTGTGTGGAGTTCGAGATGGGGGGTTTACATCCATCTCTCGCGCGAGGCGATAGATAGGGTATGCACGCTTCATTCCTGGCCAGGACACGAAGGTACAGGACACGGATGTTCTAAATAACCAGGTGACCGACGAGTGGGTCGATGGTTGGATCATGCGCCCTAAGTGGCTTGTGGTCGGTACTCCCGGGACGATCCGGTGTCGAGGGCTTACTCCAAATGGACCGTTCTTTGAAAGTCTTTGTGGAGAGGCTCGTCTCCGTGCCATAGAGCTTAACGAGCCTCCGCCGACGTCCGCCTACGACCCGGTCCGCTTTGGACGCAATAGTGGTAGTGGTGGCGCTTCGAGCTTGGTGCCTCTCTCGGCGGTGAATCGTGTTCGGTCGTCGCCGCCGTATTCCAGGGCAGTGCTCGGATCGTCATGGTAATGTTGGGGGTCGCCGTAGGGGTTGAGGGTTGGTGCTCCCCTATTCAGCTGGAAGGTTTTGAGTCGGCTTCGGAGAGTAACCTGGTTTTAGTTTATGTGTGCTTTGTTAGTATTATGTTCATATTATGTTGTATTATGTAATATATTACCTATCCTAAACCCGATGTACATGCCGGGACTCGTATTGTAATATATAGTGTTTGTTAGTGTATTTCTAAGGTCGTAGTTATGCTCCTATGTTTGAAAAATCCAAAATGTAACCGTTCTTTTTAAGATTAATAAAAATCAGGTTTTTATTTACGACTCTGCCTCATTTTGCTTGTTATTTTGTGTGAAATTCCTTGGCTCTAATCTTTTTTCAAAGGTTTAGAATGCAAGCATGGTTTTTGTTGTTTTTAGGAAATTTTTTTGTTGACTATTCCCTCGACTTTTTTAAGCTTTGGGTTTGTCGTTTTGTGTTGAATGTCGTTCTTTTTACCCTTAGGTTAAAAAGCGAATTTTTGTGTTGACTATGTCCTTGGCCTTTTTAAGCTTTAGACGCGTCATTTTTGTGTTGAATATCGCCTTATGTTAACCCATTAGGTTATGAGACGGTTTTGGTGTTGACTATATCCTCGGCCTTTTTAAGCTTTGAGGCGTCATTTTTGTGTTGAATATCGGTTGTGCTTTTTACAAAGTCGCCACGTATCCACGAAAAGTGGAATCAAACCGCGTAGTTCGAGAATGTATGTTTAAGGGCATACCGCCCAAGAGTTGTGTTTGCTTTTTGTGGTGAATGTGCACGTTTAGGGGCATGCCGCCCATGAGCATGTTTAAGGACCTAGGTCCATGAATTGTGTTTGGTGGATGCATGCTTAGGGGCATGCCGGCCCATGAATTGTGTTTGCTTATGGAATGTGCACGTTTAAGGGCATGCCGGCCCATGAACATGTTTAAGGACATGTCGGTCCATGAATTGTTTTTATAAAATTGTATTTTACAGATACATTGCAAGGGGTTTTTAGGGGTAGTATTTCTTGAGTTGTTCGAGGTTTGTGGCGAGGGTGAACTCTTGGCCGCCGAGTCGGTTAGTTTGATCGCCCGCCCGTGAAGATTTCCTTGACGTGGTAGGGTCCAGCCCAGTTAGGCTTGAATTTTCCTCGTGGGTCGACTGGAAGTGGTGCCCGGACTGATTTTAGTACGAGATCACCTACTTTTATGTGTCGTGGCTTAACTCGTTTGTTGAATGCTCGTTGTAGTCGGGCTTGGTACATTAAATGCGGTGCTCGGGGAATGCGATCGGCGCTCATCCAGGAGCATGAGTTGTTCGTGCACCGCTCACGGGCCCATTCTCGCTCGGGATGCTACTTTCCATTAGTATGCGTAGAGATTGTATTTCTATTTCCATCGGTTGACGGCTTCCATGCCGTAGGTGAGGAAATAGGGGGTCATGCCCGTAGGGGTTCGGATGGTAGTACGGTATCCCCAGAGTGCATATGGTATTTTGTTAGGCCAATCTTTGCAGCTGTCGATCATCTTCTCAAGTATGGTGGCGGCCGTCTTGTTCTTTGCTTCAACGGCTCCATTGGTTTGGGGTCGATAGGGTGAGGATTTGTGATCTTTGGATGTTGTATTTTGTGAGTATGGCTTGGGTCTCGCGTTGAAAGTGCGAACCTTGATCGCTGATGAACTCGTGGGGTATGCCATATCGGCATATGATGTTCGTCTGGATGAACTTGGCGACTTCCTTGGAGCCAAGGGTCCGAAAAGACGCTGCTTCTACCCATTTAGTGAAGTAGTCGATGGCCACCAAAGACGTAAACGGTGACCTCCTGCTCAGATGGGGTGGACTTTTCCTATCACGCCGATGCCCCAGGTTGAAAAGGGCGAGGTGAGGTTGTTTGTATAGTGGTGAAGGTGGTACATGTTGGGCGTTCTTTGAAAATTTGGCGGTTGTGGCAATGCTTGACGTATTGGATCTGATGCCCGCTTCCATGGTCGTCCAATACCATCCTAGCCGTAGGATTTGTTTGCAGAGTGCTCGAGCGTTCATGTGGGGTCCGCATTCGCCATCATGGACTTGCGTGACGATTTCCTGCCCCTTCTTGTAGTCGACACATATGAGCAGTGTCCCTTGTGGTGTCTTCTTGAGTAGTTGTCCCATCTCTAGCACAAATTGGGAAGCTAGGAGTCTGATAGCCCTCTGTCCGCGTTTATTCGGTGTCGGGTGGGTAGGTGTTGTCTGTTTTGTAGTTGATTATGGCTTGATACCAAGGCTCTGTCTGCTCGGCTTCATCTAGGTCGATGGCATGGATGTATGCTGGTTCGTCACGTCTTTCGACGATGATGGGTAGTAATTTCATGTTTGGTGGCATGTTGAGGAGGGATGAGAGTTTTGACAAAGCGTCGGCAAACTGGTTTTCTTCCCTAGGGAGGTGGTAAAATTCGACGCAGTCGAAGTTGGTTAGGAGTTTTTGTACTTTTGTTTGGTATTTGGTGAGGGTTTCGCTCATGATCCTCCATGCTCCGGCCACTTGATTTATGATGAGGAATGAGTCTCCATGCACTCGTAGGTTCCTTATCTTGAGGGCAATGGCTGCTTGTAGGCCGTAAATGCAGGCTTCGTATTCTGCGGCGTTGTTCGTGACACTGAAGTCGAGCTTGATTGAGAGTGGAGTATGATCGCCGTTTGGGGATATTAGGAGTATTCCGACTCCATAGCCACGGTAGTTTGACGCTCCGTCAAAGTATAATTGCCAGTATTCCTTTTCTATGGCAAAGATTCCTTCGTCAGGTAGAGACGTTGTGTCGATCATGGGATGTTCGACGATGGCGTTTTCTGCAAGGAAGTCGAAAACTGCTCTTCCCTTGATTACTTTCAGGGGGAGGTACTTGAGTTCATACTCGGCGAGAAGCAGAGTCCACCTGGCCATGCGTCCGTTCAGGACTGGTTTTTCAAATAGGTATTTGAGGGGGTCCATTAGGGAGTAGACTCTTGTAGTGCTGGTGAGTAGGTAGTGTCTGAGCTTTTTGGTTGCCCAGACTAGCGAGAGGCAGCTTTTCTCGACTGGTTCATACCGAGTTTCGTAATCGTGAAACTTCTTGCTGATGTAGTAGATGGCCCGTTCTTCGTTGTCGACTTCTTGGGCGAGCATGGCACCCATGGCGTTTGGCGTAGTCGTTAAGTATAGTGGCGATGGCAAGTCTTTTTGGGGTACGAGCGGGGTTCGTAGCGTGCTCTTGACTTTGTCGAACGCTTGTTGGCGATCATCGTCCCACTTCAGATGCTCTTCCTTCTTCAATTTTTGAAGATTGGCTCGCAAATCATGGTAAGCTTGCCGATGAATCGGAGATATATTGGACTTGTCCCAAGAAACTCCTTATTTCGCCGATGTTGCTCGGCGTCTTCATGCTCATTATTGCTCGATTTTGGTGGGTCTACTTGATCCTCATTGGCTTACTATGTGCCTAGCGGTTTGCACGATGTGACTCCAAAGGTGCATTTACGTGGGTTTAATCGCATTTTGTATCGCCTCGATTACGGTGAAGAACTTGCGGAGGTTGGTGACGTGGTCGCCCTTCCTTTTGACTTTATAATCATGTCGTCAACGTATACCTCGACCTCCTTATGCATCATGTCGTGGAGTAAGGTGGTAGCGATGCGTTGGTAAGTAGCCGGCATTTATGAGCCCAAATGGCATGACTGTAATGCGATGTTCCCAGGGGTTACGAAGGTGGTTTTTGGCATGTCGTCACCGCCATTTTGATTTGGTTGTATCCCGCGTATCCATCCATGAATAGCGATGGCGTGGTCTTTGTGTTGTCGATTAGGATGTCCATGTGGGGTAGTGGGAAATCATCTTTTGGGCAGGCTTTGTTCAGGTCCCGGAAGTCGGCACATACTCGTATTTTGCCGGTTTTCTTCATAACCGGGACCATATTGGAGACCCACCGAGTATTCGATGACTTGGATGAACCCAGCTTGTAGCTGCTTTTCGATCTCTTCCTTGACCATGAGAGACCATTCTGGCTTGATGCGTCGGAGTTTCTGCTTGACCGGTCTGCTACCTTGCTTGATCGGGATGCGATGTTCAGCTATCTCACGGTCGATGCCGGGCATGTCTCTGTATGACCATGCGAAGACGTCCCTGAATTCTGTGAGAAGCTTAGTATATGTGGCCCTTTCGTCTGCGCTCAGGGAAGCCCCCAGTTGTAGTTCTTGAGCCTCTTCGGGTGTTCCTATGTTGATGGTCGTTGTGTCTTCAATAATGGGGTCCTGTTCGGGTTTTGAGACAATACTTGCAATGTATCTATATAATGCAATGTTATTTAGCTTAAATTTATCGCGATTATTAGGAAAAGTAGAGTTTAAATGAGGCAAAGAGTAAAAAACTTTCATGTTATTAATGTTATCAAAAGCGGTTACATTTGAAGATAGCTCAGACGAGGGAGCTTTGGACAACCTTAATGACTCTAGTTCTGCAGCTAAATTGACTATGTCAGGGAAGTAGCCCGGGGGCTTAGTTGGGGTAAGAGACTTGAGATGACGACGAGGGAGTTTAAATTTTAAGACAGTCTTTTGGTTTGGGGCGTTGTCTTCGTCTTCGTCGGAATCGGAGTCTTCGAAGGCGTAGCCCTGACCCGTAGTTATCTTGAAAGTGCGGCCTTGCTCGTCGGTCCATTCGAGGGTTTTTGACCATCCGTCGTGTGCTTTTTCTTCGTGAGGGATGATCAGGTTGGTAGGGTTGAAGTTGTTGTTGCGCACGATGTCGGAAATGAGCTCAATCCCGGCAATGGTGTACGTGGTGGTGTCCTTAGGAATCTTGTTAGTGCCCTCTCTGACGAAATAGTGGCTGGGGAGGATGTGGTATGGTTGTATGTGGAAGTCATGATATTTCTTGCGATCATTGTATGCTCCCTGTTTTGGTAAAAACTTCACAAGATAGAAAAAATAGAGAAAAATGGATCAACTAGTACTATTTGCGGAACAGAACAGAATTGATCAGAACTGAGCTATATGGGACAGAACTAAGGACACAGGGATTTGATGACGCAGAAGCCCCGAGAAGAAGATGGGGAAAACTGCGGGCTACCAAGCCAGGAGTACTTTTATTAATATCAGAGTTGGGGGTTACAGAGTACAACTGTGTAAGTGACCACTTCTGTAGTTACTTGTACAGAACTGACTGTAAATTACCGTAGTATGTTGTAGTGTATTTTCTAGTGCTTAAGTATGCTAATGAGAGTAAAAAGATCCCTGAAAATGTACAAATGAGCCTCTATATATAGGCAAAGCTAGCTGCAAAATTAGTTCCTATTTTCTAGGGCACGTTCTCCATGATCTCCACTACCTTTGGCGGTTAAATAACTTCCATTGACTCCACTTCTGCTCAGCTGTAACTTCTTCCATTATCCCATGACTTTTGTAACCGTCATAGTTGACCTTCGACCATAACTGCCATGCCTCTTCTGATCTGTTCTGGGTTATAACTGCTGTTGCTCTTTTATCCTGCTCTGTACCATATTTATGTCGTCTGTCCAGAACTGCCAGTTCTGGGTGGTGTAAAATCTGGTCATAACAAATGCCCCTTGTTTTCTCAAGTGCGGCTCAAAGAATCTTGAGGAAACAATCCTGTACAAATACTTCTATACAGAACAGACTAGAGCAGAAACAACGGCTATAAATTCGAATAACAACTATGTACTTACCTGGACTTGCGCCTGATATTCAAAGAGATAATGAGGGAATCAAGTAGTTGAGAATTTAAACTGATTTGACATCTGAATAGTAGCAACGGCTAATGCAGGGTGTTTTGAATTTTACCAACGGTAAAGTCCTAATCCCACTTGAACTCTTTTAACCTCGAGTATAAATAGGAGCCTTGATAAATTTTCGAGAAAACTCACCTTGCCAACTTTATCTTTTACCTTCTACTTGTTCATCATCTTCTTCCTTTGTCATCTTTTTCGATCATCAATTCAAATCAAACCAAAATCATCCGAAAATCATGGTGAACAAGACACCGATCTTGAAATCATCGAGATTAATGAAATCTTGTATGGGGATCACAAATTCATCAAAGGCGACTCTTTTGATGACGAAACCAAAACGACCTTTCTCAAACAATCATTAAACACCTGAAAGATCACCAAATCGTGCTGAATCTGCTTTGAAATTTTACGTTCCCAGAGGCGATTATGTTCTGACTTCTTGGACACATCCTGGATGGGTCTGCATCTATGAGTTCCCTTCGTACGGGTCCGAGGATCCCTGTAATTCTTGGATTAGTGGGGTGCTTTCCTCTATGAAGCTTGCCCCTTGCCAAATCATGCCAAGCATGTGGAAGATTATCTGTCTGGTTGATAAACTCGCACAAAGTTGATTACAATTGGCGATGCAAGATCCAAAACGCGTTTATTCTGTAAGGACCCAGTAGTGGAAGATTCATCTTGAGAATCGGGAAGGGCGAGCAATCTTGTGGAGCATCCCGACATCTGGGGATGATAAAGACTGGAAGACAGGCTTCCTTTTCTGGCGATACTACGGGAATAGCGGTTTGTTTGGACTACCCTATTGGTGAAAGAGGTTAGTCACTTCGACTCAGATCTGTTATTTCTAGCTTTTCTATTCTGGGTAGGTCTGAAGGTTTCTTATGTTCTGTGTTCCCAGTGATTCTTGGCGACTGTGCTGCGAGGATTCTAAGGCTAGGATTGCTGCGTTCATGGCCTTGCCTCTTGGGGAGAGGACTTGGTCCGAGGGGATAACAAGACGTGTTTTCCTACTTTCGTAGGCCACCGCGAGTGTAAAGGTTCACGTGCCTATGGTTTACGCCATCAAGGGTAAGTTTCTCTCTTGTTTCAAGATTGGTCAAGTCTGGTCTGGATCGGTGATTCTAAATCAAGTGTGGTCTTATGCTAGGTGAAACCTCTAGGCCACATACTTGAGGCGGTGAATCCTACTCTTCCGCAAGAGAAGATGGATGCTATCTTGGTGGGGGTCCAGATGTGAAGCCCTTTGTTTGTTCCTCTTTGGTATTCTACTCCAGGGGTTCAAGGCGTTGAAAGTTGAAGAACCTAAGGTGAAGGTTCAGGTTGAGCAGGAGAAGAGTACACGGACAAGAAAACAAAGAAGAGGAAGATAGAAGAAATTGAAGGTTTGTCATTACCAGGAACATCTTCATCCCAAAGACGCCATCAACAAGCGTGGAGAACATTATCCAACAAGTAAAAGGTTCGACCCAGATCCGATCGGGATCGATACTCTGAATCGTGCTCGTTGAGCCACTCACTCTGCCTTTCGGTATTAGTCGACTTACTCCTAGTACAAATGCTCATGATAATTCTACCACTATTGTACCTTACACCATAAAATTCGCAGACTCTTGGTTGTATAGCAAGTTTGGGGCACATTTTATCCACTTCGGGAACCGTGTGGCTATTTGGAGGACAAGCTTGCTCTGAAAGAAGCCAGGCTTATGCAGAACTCGGAGAAGGCTTTGGACAACATGAAGGAGGTGGCCGAAAAAGCCAAGCTATTCGCCAAATCTGAGGAGAGCCTGGCCTCATTGAGGTCGAAGCGAGTCTCAGCGCGTGTTCGGAGCTTGAAAGCCAAGTCCAGAACCAAGAGATCGATCCGCGTCGCTTTACACAGCCCGGACCAGAATTCAAATGATGCGTGCTCCAGTCCGGCGTAGTGAGTGGGACTTAGATGTTCAGCGTGGAGAAATTCAAACAGCTCTTCCCAGGTGTGCGGTTCAGGAGAGGAAAGTCCGCACCGATCGGGAAGAACCCTCTGCGTCTGGTGATGGTGGTCGGCGAAGATGCCCAAGCCGATGACAACCCTTCAAGAAGAAGAAGAGTGAAAAACAATTACTTCGTGGAACATTTTGTGTAAATTCAAACAATTTGCTATCGTGGTCCGGCCTGGACTTGTATGTCCAGGTCTGTAATTATTCTGTGAACTTACATGCATTGCTACTTGTGAAACTTTTGTTTGGTCTGCAGAGCATGACATTTTTCTAGTCTGCTCTCGACGGACTCGGTTGCTTAGTATTTAGTCGGCCTTGGTGGTCCAAGGACTTAACTACTATCGCTCATTTGCTTCTATTCTTCTTTATTGTTACGTGAATGTACTAACCTCGCGGTGTACACCCCGGACTTACGTATGCATGATCATGGCTCACCTTAAGGGATATTATAGGACTCTCTTAACGGCCAAGCCCTGGTCCGTCAATCCGAGGACGCATCCTCACGGCAGATTTGCTCTGCAGAGGCCCAGGTGCCTTGTGGACTGGAGGAAAATCTCCACCGCAGATTGGCGCTCAAGGCCGAGGACTAAGCTCAAATCTGGAAGACAAGTTCCTTAGAAGTGGGGACCAAGCCCAGGCTGGAGGTTTCACTCCTAAGTAGAATCGGAGGATGAACTCCTAAACAAGTCTGGAGGATAAACTCCTTTATTTGTAATATGTAGCGTCTTATATTTACTTTGTTTTTATTTGTGGTAGAAAATATTTACTTGAACCATAGATGTAATCTGCAAAAGTTAGAAATAAAGTTAAACTACACCATTGGAGTTCAATGGTTTTTATTGAATGGAATTTGCAATATTTACAAAAAACAATTAAAGAGTGCAGAATTGAAATTACAGAATTGAAAGTACAGAATTGAAAATACCGTATTAACAAAGATAGAGTTTGAGGTTGGTTGCATTCCATGCTCTAGGAATTAACTCTCCCTCGAGTTGCCAATCTATAAGCTCCTTGGCCCACAAATGAATCAATCTGTATGGTCCTTCCCAGGTGGGGCCAGCTTCCCTGAGACTTCTCTTTTGTATTCTCGAATACCTTCCTCGTAACCAAATCTCCTTCTCTGAATACTCTGGCCTTGACATGCTTGTTGAAAGTCCTGGCCACATTTCTTTGGTAAGTCGCTAATCTTATCTTGGCTGCATCCTCGGTTCTTACGCAAAATCAAGACTGGAAGACAACAAATGCAGGTTAGTTTCTAGCTGTTCAGACCATACCTCATTTGTTGGAGCAGACACGCCTGGCTGGAATCACCGCTTCACAACCATACACCAAAGAGAATGGAGTACGTCTGTGGAATTCTTTGGTGTAGTTCTGTCGACCCACGTAACTAATGGTAACTCTTACGCCCATCTCCCTCGTCGTTCCTTGACTTCTTTTTCGGGTTTTTGATGATGATCTTGTTGCTAGATTCTGCTGACCATTACACTGGGATATCTCGGTGCAGTAAGCGATTCAATATTCCAGGTTACCTGAATCGCTTAGTCTTGTTTCCTACGAATCGTGTACCATTGTCACACACAATCGGCTTGGAATTCCAAATCTGCAAATGATGTTCCTCTTGATAAACGAGATAACTTCTTTTACGTTACACTTCGAATGCTTGACCTCTATCCACTTCAAAAGTAATCTGTCATTGCCAACATAAACACCCTCGTCACGGAGCCATTGGGAGCTTTCAACTATGTCCATGCCCCACTTCATGAAAGGCCATGGTGCGAGAAATAGGATCTGAGAACCTCGGTGGTGGTGGATCATTGGAGAATGCTTTTGACATGCTTCACATTTGCTTGCGTACTCTACGACCTCTTTCCTCATAGTTGGCGAAGTAACCAAATCTCGAGCTCTGTGGCTAGACTTCTCCCAAGACCTTGTGGTTGCCACAATCTCCTTCATGTAATTCTTCGAGCAGTTCGGCTTGGTGGTTCCAAGCAACGCAAATATGGACTGACATGGATTTCTTATCTGAGAAGATCATTAATCAAGACATACCTCGAGGCTTTAAGCCGAAAAGCTCGGCCTCAAGTGCATGCGGGGGTAAAACACCATCTCTAAGAAAAGCATAAAAGGTGCGATCCAAGAGACAAGAGTGGGGGTAGACGAGGTTGAGCAGGATCGGACTTCTCTATAGAAGGTCCGAGGAGGTGTCTTATGGGAATCTGTCCAGTCTGCAGGTTTGAAGCTAGAGCCAAGACTAGCTAGAGAGTGCACTGTGAGTTACGGTCTCTGGGATCCGATCAATCCTAAACTGGTCAAACTTCAAAACCAAGGACCTAACCTTCTAGGTATAGCAACATCTTAGAATCTTTGGCCGCAAAGAACCATTAATCGATTAACAATAAGTAAAGAGTCGCTACCTCCAAATTCTTGACACCAAGACCAATCTGAGACCATCAAACCTGCGATTAAAGCTTCATATTCGCCTCATTGTTGGTGGTACGAAATTCTGGCCCAGCGGCTGGGCTAGTATGTCCCCTTGTGGCGATTTCAGGACAATGCCAGGACAGAACCTCGACATTGTTTGCTCCATCGATTATCTGACACCCAAGTCTCTCCTTTTACGCCTGTGTAAGCTTGACACCTCCATAGCGCTACTCTCTTCCGGTACGGGTGAAATCGACCACAAAATCGCCAAGGCTTGTGACTTTATCATGTCGGGTTCATAAGCGATGTCATATGTCTTGGTGCCACAGACCACTTAGCCATTCTCCCAGACGATTCAGGCTTTCTCAAGACTGACTTAAGCTGGAAGGTTAGTTCTAAATACGGATATGATGACTCTCAAAATAAGGTCGAAGCTTAGTAGTTGACATTATTAAAGCGAGAACATACCTTTCGAGAAGAGAATACCTGGTTTCGGCATCTAACAAGCTCTTACTCACATAATAAATGGGACGCGCAAACCATCTTCTTCACGACGAGCTGCGCTTCTTGAATGCTCGTGAATCGATAGGTACGGACTTAACGGTTCTCCCTCTTCTGGTCTGGACAGCAGCGGTGGAGTTGACGGGTAACTCTTGAGATCCTGGAATGCTTCCTCGTGCTTCTCACTCCATTGGAACTCTTTGTCCTTCTTCAACATGTCATAGAAGGGCTTGCATCTTCGAGGATCCGGAAATAAACCTCGCTCAGAGCAGCTACTCTCCTGTCAACTTACGGATATCTTTCACAGATCCGGGGGTTCCAGATCTAGGATTGCTTTTATCTGTTACGGACTTGCTTCAATGCCTCTTCTAGTCACCAAGTAGCCTAGGAACTTCCCGAAGACACTCCAAAATTACACTTTGTAGGATTGACTTCATATTGAACTTGTCCGCACTGCAAACGCTTGCTCTAGGTGCTTCACATGATCTTTGGCATCTTTAGACTTTACCACCATATCATCGATATAAACCTCCATTGTGTCCCCAATTAGATCTTTGAACATCATGTTGACCAGGCCTTTGGTAGGTGGCACCAAAGATTTCACGAGTCCAAAGGGCATGGCGGTGTAGCGATAGATACCACGATGCGTCATGAATGACGTTCCTTCCTGGTCCGGAGGGTACATCTTGATCTGGTTAAAACCACTTGAGGCGTCCATGAAAGTCGAACTTCATGGCGGCCAGTCTTGTCCACCATGGCATCAATGTGAGGAAGAGGGAAAGGATCCTTGGGACATGCCTTGTTCGGATCTGTGTAGTCTACACGGACTCTCCACTTTCCATTCTTCTTACGCACAACAACCACATTAGCTAACGGTCAGGATACATTACCTCTCTTACCATGTTCATGTCTAGCAACTTACGGACTTCCTCATTGATGATAACATTTCTCTCTGGCGCAAACTTCTGCGTTTACGGTGCACCGGTGCATCGAGGATCAACGTTGAGCTTGTGCGTGATAATGTCGGGGTGATTCGGTCATGTCAAAGTGGCTCCATGCAAAACTTGATTTCTTAGACTTGAAACCGTCGGATCGGATCGAGCATCGGATGGTACATCACCGCCTACTAGCACTTTCTTTTCTGGGCAGCTCTGGTCTACACTGATCTGGTCCATTTCAATCTCGACTTTTACGGTTCCACTACCGACTTGACTTGGTTTACGTAATTGCTATGCGAGAGATTTGTTGGTATTTGGGGGCTTCAAGGTCGCTCAGTAGCACTCTGCCTTGATCTGCCTTTCTCCCTTGATCACCGAACTCCCCATTGAGTTGGGACCTTCACACATTGATGGTAAGTAGACGCCTGACCTTGAGATTGTGGATCCAAGGCCCGCTTAACAAAACATTATACGAAGTCATAGAATCAATAACATTAAACTTCTCAAAAGAAGAAACTCCTGGGCATAGGTTGGAAGTGAGATCTCTCCCAAGGTGTGCTTGGTCTCGCCATCAATCCTACCGTAACATTAGAGTTCTTGGTCGACTTGTCCTGGCCTATACCCATCTCCTTCAATGCGTCCCGGCATGATCGGGTTCACGTAATCGCCCCATCAATCGAACTCGACGCATAAGGGTGCTTCCAATCTGCAACTTGATCACTAGGTGTCATGATGCGGGACTGGGATGCCTTCACAATCTTCATGATCAAAAGTGACAACTTCCCAATTCTTCTCTACTCTGGTTGGAGGTTGCATCTTTTCTTGCTTTGCTATCCTCTTGGGCTGCAGAATAAGTCAAACCACGGATATCGTAACCACCATTAATAAATTTTACCTCGTGTGTGTAGGGTGGAGGATTTGGCGGCTTTCGACTCTTGTCCTGGAGTCCTGGGATCTGGCGCTTTCAGTCCTGGGCTGGTTCCTCTGGACTGGTCTGATGATATCCTTGAGACGTCCAGTTCTGAGCTGGTAGGATATCTCCTTCTTGAAGGCATAGCAGTCTTACGTCTTTGTGGCCGATGTCTCCATGGTATTCACAATACTTGTTTGGATTCTGTTTGGGTTTGGATTGTCATTCCTCTTGGGCCATCTTGCGGCATTCCCAAAGCTCTCCAACTTTGCTATCAACTGTGGAACCTCTACACCGAGGCTAGCGATATCAAGGGAGTCATCGAGTTGACTGTCTCGTAATCGACAAAGCATGCACTTGTGTTCTGGGTGGCTCTTTGTATGGTGCTGGCCTGCTCTGGGTGCGTCCACTATCGGACTTCTGTTCACCTTCTCGTACCCGAACTATCACGCCATCAAAGCATCTTCTTCAAGTCTAATCTGGGCCAAGGTCTTTGCTGCACATCTTCAAAAGTAACACAAGGATACTTGGTTAGTTCACGATAAAGCTAAATTGACCACCAAACCTTGCCTATAAGCCTGGATAGCGATTTGCAACGTCACGGTTGGGGATAGAGATCTTCTCCTTGTTGAATCTCTGGAGATAATCTCGTAGAGACTCATCTTTCTTACGTACAGTGCATGCAGGTCACTTGTTTGCTTCTCTAACTTCCTGCCGCTAGCAACCGGGCAACAAAGACATTCACAAGATTAGCAAACGATTTAATAGTACCATTAGGAATATTGACAAACCATTGCAGAGCCGGTCCAGCCAGTAGAACCAAAGCCCTTGCACATGCGGGCTTCTCTGTACTCCTTTGGGACTGGACCGTGTACATCCTTTGCTTGTCTTGGGCAACATGGTCCTGTGGATCTCTGTACCATCATACGCTTTCATCCCTGGAACACCGAACTTCTTTGGGATGTCTGCATAGTTATGGCCTCATTGAATGGTGAATCTGCATAACACTCTTGGGAAGCCTCCTCAATTGGTCTTTGGAACTCCTGGAATCTTTGCAACCTTGTCATGTAACCACGGAGTTCTTGCATCATCATGAGGGTAAAGTTGAACTTCTTCTTGCCCTTCCTCTTGTCGGCATTCTCGGATGATTCTTCCTCATCTTCACCACCCAGGAGTTGGTCTTGAGATCCTCATCTTCATCCAGTTAGAGAAGTCTATTCTCTTGATTATAGAACTCAAAGATGCCCTGTGTCCGATCTTTGATGTATCGCCTTTAGCGAGAATCCAACTTAGTCTTGAGCAGACTCTGTTTCCTTGAGTCTTGCATTCTCTTACGAGATTTCTTGAATCTTAGATTGCGCATCTTGTAACTCCTTGGACAATTCCTCCAAAGTTCTATCACCATTTTGAGTATAGAAAGGGTGATTTTGTGAGATTTTGTGAGAAAAGTTACGCAAATTAATAAACTAGTTGCCCCACGGTGGCGCCAATTTGTTTTGGTAAAAACTTCACAAGATAGAAAAATAGAGAAAAATGGATCAACTAGTACTATTTGCGGAACAGAACAGAAGTGAACAGAACTGAGCTATATGGGACAGAACTAAGGACACAGGGATTTGATGACGCAGAAGCCCCGAGAAGAAGATGGGGAAAACTGCGGGCTACCAAGCCAGGAGTACTTTTATTAATATCAGAGTAGAGGGTTACAGGGTACAACTGTGTAAGTGAGCACTTCTGGAGTTACTTGGACAGAACTGACTGTAAATTACCGTAGTATGTTGTAGTGTATTTTCTAGTGCTTAAGTATGCTAATGAGAGTAAAAAGATCACGAAAATGTACAAATGAGCCTCTATATATAGGCAAAGCTAGCTGCAAAATTAGTTCCTATTTTCTAGGCACGTTCTCCATGATCTCCACTACCTTTGGCGGTTAAATAACTTCCATTGACTCCATACGCTCATTGTAACTTCTTCCATTATCCCATGACTTTTGTAACCGTCATAGTTGACCTTCGACCATAAGCGCCATGCCTCTTCTGATCTGTTCTGGGTTATAACTGCTGTTGCTCTTTTATCCTGCTCTGTACCATATTTATGTCGTCTGTCCAGAACTGCCAGTTCTGGGTGGTGTAAAATCTGGTCATAACACTCCCCAACCTTGAGAGACTTCGTACGACCATGGTACGTAGGATAGACCCATGGTGGGCCACTTGTTATCGTTGTCCTTGGCGTAGAGTGTAGCGATCTCTTCTCTACGAGTCAGAGTACAGATGTTGAAGTCGAAGTCGAAACCACACATGTCGTCGGCTGGATCGGCGTTTATCTCCGCAGTACTATCATTAGTCTTTTGCTGCTTGAGGGTAGCTCGAAAGTTCGAGGCGTCGATGGTGACGATCTCGTCATCCAGAGGTATCGACCTTTGATCACGAGGTTGAGGTGGCGGCCTTGGTAGCGTGGATCCAAGGTCTATCTAGTAGCATGTTGTAGGAAGGGGGTATGTCGATGATTTGAAATTCGGTTTTTCTCATGACTGGTCCTGTCATAATGGGGAAGGAGATGGTTCCCTTTATGCTGCGACGTGTTCCATCGTAGGCCCTGACACCGTCCGTACACGGGATAAAGTCATTTTCCTTAATCCCCAGTTTCCTGGCTGTCTCAAGGGGCAAGACATTGACTGCGGATCCGTTGTCGATGAGGACGACTGGTAATGTCATGCCGTGGCATTCCACGTTGATGTAGAGAGGTAGGTTATGCGTGCCGCCGAACGGAGGGAGATCTTTATCGGAGAAGGTGACGGCGTTAGCCTGCCATTCACGTGTGATGTTACTGATAAGCTTCTCTGGAGACATTTCCGACGTCATTGGGGTGACCTGTAATGCTTGGTAGAGGGCTTCACGATGTCCCATTGAGTCCCTTAAGAGCTGCCAGATTGAAATGTCCGCCTTCGTCTTGTTGAGCTGCATGGAGGCGTGTCTCCGATCTCAGGCGTAGTGCAAGGGTGTCGGGTAACGCTGATGATGCTATCTTATCAATCGTGGAGCCGGGCGCAGATTAGTGTTAGGTGATGACACTTTCTTGGTGGCGGCATAGAGCGATGCTTGTAGGTGAGGTTGTAGTGGTAGGTGAGGTAGGCGGCGTATCCTCGTTTATGACTATCCCCTTGTTCTTCTCTTGAGCAGTCAACCTTGGCGGGTGGCTTTGAGGTTCAAGTAACTTTAGAGAAGCTTGGTACGGGCGTCGTAACGTGTTAGGTAGGCTACTTCGTCATCACCGTCGATAGCTTTGAATGGGTACTTGTGACGTAACTCCGTACTTGCCTGGCGGGCGGCGGGGTTGAGCCTCTTCGTCGTAGGGTTCATCTTGGAGACATATGCGGATGTCATCATTGTCGGCTTCATCCTCAAGTATTCAGATGCCGTTGATTTCGTGATCATTTGAGATGATTAGTTTAGAGCGATCGATGATGGGGTGTGTACTTGCAAAAGTAGCATGGGTACGCAGAGGTTGCTGGTTTGAAGGTTTAGGACTCGAAATTTGGGCTTTACGATGGTATTGTCGTGGATCAAGTCCTGAACTATGTTCTTCAGGCGGAAGCATTGCTCGGTGTCATGCCCTTTCCTCTGTGGAACTCGCAGTATGCGTTCTGATCCCACGACTTTGGCTTCTTGTCCGGGGGAGGCTCGCTAGTAGGTCCTATGAGTTGAAGTACATTGCGGCTCACAAGCTTCTGTAGCGCCTTTGAGTAAGTCATGTATATTGGGTCAAAATTTCGTCGTGCTTTCATCGAACTGGGACCAGGAGGTGAGTATGATGCTTTTGGCGGAGGCATGGCAGGCCTTGGCGGTGTTGTAAAAACCGGTGGTGCCTCTAACGCGTCCAGTGCGTTGATGGCATGGATGGGCTCGACTTTGGCAGTGGTTCGAGATGAGCTTCCTTGATACCCGCGGCCCGTGCTCTTATTCCTGTTTTCTTTGCGGAGGTCGTCCTCGATGAGCTCGCCGACGACGCTGAGGGTTGAGAAGTTGTCAAAATTTCCGTACCGTAGGTGTTGTTGGTATGCGGGGGTGAGGTTGTTGATGAACTTAGTGATTAAGTCGGTGTCCCTTGGACGGTTAGGTATTTGGGCACACAGTTTCTTCTAGCGCGTCAGGTACTCGGTAAACCCCTCATTGTCCCTCTGAGTCAGGACCTCCAAGGTACGTAGCGAGACTTGGATGTCATTGTTGTCCCGATACTGTAGATCGAACGCAACCGTTATGTCCTCGAAACTACCCGTTTTATGTGGTTCTAGAGCGTAGAACCATGCCCTGGGTTGCGCGTCCAATGAGTGAGGGAATAAGGTAGCCCATGCAGGGGTTCGACACCCATGATGGCCATTTTAGCTTTGAAAGCCTTGACGTGAACGAGCGGGCTTCGTGACCTTTGAAGGCGGGAAGATCGTTAAGTGCTAACTTGCGGTAGCATGGATCCGACGTTCTTTGGGATGTGCTCGTTTTCTTGGTGTATGGAGTAACCCCTTGAGTTTGTGAGACGCTCTTCCATGGTTCGAATCCTTTGCGTTAGTTCGGATTCCTCGCCAGCGCCGCGGCGTTTTCGCTTCAAACTTTTGCATGATAGCCATTTGCTCGATCGTCGTAGTGAGGCTAGCTATCCTATCATTGAGTATCGGACTTGTTCGGCGATTACCTCGAGGGGGTGGTGGTGGTCCCAGAAACCTACCGTCGTGTTGAAAGGCCATGACAGGTTTTGGTTTTGATCATTGTAGGAGCGCTTCTTTGGAGCGGAGGTGGGTTTAAGTGGCGGTTCTTAGTTCGTCGGCGTATCCAGGGGGTTTTCAATGAGCGGACGACAAAGTTTTCAAATCTTTAGTGATTCTAAAATAGAAGGAAAAGACTCGAATGAAAAATCACATTCACGACCAAAGGAAGACACAAAAGCGTAAAAGGTGGGTGACTCGACTTGACTCGTGTTTTTAGCTTTTAAAAGGACACGGGAAGCTTTTGAGATAGAAGCGCGTTAACACGTCCCTGTTCTCGAGGTAGGAAAAATTTGCATGATCATAATCGATTAACCCAATTTGGCGGTATGTTGCTGGGGGTTTATCATTGGATTACGATAAAAAGGATCGGACCGAAGTAGCGATAGGCTAACCGACCTGAGGATGTTAAAATTGGGTAAAAGGTGATCAATTGTTCGCCTTTTACGTGTGACTCAGGGATTTAAATCAAAAATGACGATCGGACACTTGATTCAAAGTGTATATCAACGAGTTCGCATCTGAACGAGCCCGCGTTTGCTTTTGAGAGAAAAGGATTAAAATCGGGATGACTAAAGAGTCACTCGATTTAGAGCTAATTCTAATGTTCTAAAAGTTAATTTCATTTAAAATCTCCGAAATGAATTGACATATTCGGGTTTTTGCTTTGTGAAAGACCTTTTAGCAATAAATGTATTATGACGATACGTCAGTCGCATAATTCATTTACGTTTTGAAAAAGACCTGGGATATAGTGGTTATCCTAGGTCGGTTTTAAATGTAGCGGCATTTTATTTATTAAACTCAAATGACTATAGGTCAAAGAGCCTAACGGCGTGTTTTTAAAAGTATGACCCTTTTTTGAAAAAAAAGTTTTGAAAAAGCAACTTCAAAGATGGACGTATTTTAAAAGTATAATGCCTAGGAAAAGTTTTTACATGCAGAACGTTTTTTTTTTTTGAAAGACTACTATAGTGAGGGTTCTATAACTCGCACTTGTACATATAAACACAGGTTTTTGGTTTATAGGGTAAGGTTCCCTCCGGCCATTCAGTGACGTTTAGGTAGGGGCACCCGCAAGACTACACACGTCTTAGGTGTGAATTCAAGACGGCCCTAGAGCGTTCGAAGTTTGACTGGTTACGATTG
This sequence comes from Dianthus caryophyllus, assembly GCA_023091065.1. Taxonomy (NCBI): domain Eukaryota; kingdom Viridiplantae; phylum Streptophyta; class Magnoliopsida; order Caryophyllales; family Caryophyllaceae; genus Dianthus; species Dianthus caryophyllus. Next base: position 30,253,689 of record CM041519.1, read on the forward strand.
TTTGTCACGGATGCCGTACTTGTAATCGTGGAGGGTGAGAGAACAGTGTGTCCGAGTTACCTCGCTTATGGCGAGGATTCTGAGCCGTTCCTCAAAGGGTGTGGCTTGAATCGGAGGATTCGACTCAACGTATTTTTGCCCAAATATCGAAAGCGTAAATGTTTTCAAAGTTTCAAGCTTCACTTCTTTATGATTTTAAAATAAAAGAAAAACTAGTTTTTCAAAATAATAAAAATCATGCTCGTCCCCAATGAGTCGCGGTGAAGGTCTGCAGGAAAATCTTTTCCTTTGGGAAAACCTATCGACGCCTGCGCTTGAGCCTCGCCAGTCTTGAGGCAGGCGGAGAATGCGCCTCGCAGGAAAAGTGAAGTTTTGAGAAAAATGGGGAGATCATTGCATGAATTTGTGACCAAAAAGAAAAGTAGAAAATCCTTTTTGAAAGTGTATTTTAGAGTCGCCACCAAATATTAAAGGAATTTGGAACCTATTCAACGCGTCTTGAAATACAAGACACGAGTGTCTCGATTTCAAGGTGCGTCGATACCTATCAACTGAGGTTCAAAACCGCAGAAGGGGTTCGGAGTGAGGTTACTTTTGAAAGTTTTGACAAAATGAATTTTGAAAACAGTAATCAAAAAGCCTACATAAGAGTAGTCTCTACTAATTTGAAAACACTTGCTTAATTTCGATATTTGGGCTAAAAGTCACGCTACGTACAAGTGCGAATAAACATGACTCGATTAAAATGCATAAATAATGTAAATTGTCAAAATAATGACATATTGCTATAGGAAATGTACGTTAAATAATAATTTATTGACTAAATTATTACTATAGACGTTATTTTCCGACCTCGTATTACATTTAGTGAAAAACCCTCGCTTTGACATGCTAAAAGACTCTGAAGCGGTACAATTTAGTGTTGGATCCGTGATTCTAGTCGTTATTTAATGCATGAATGAGGACTTGCATAATTATAAAAGTGACGTCGGTTTGCTTTAGTGATAATGAGTCGTTTATTTATGCGATATTGGCGGGGTTTAGACGGATTATGAATCCGAATTGCTACAAATCAGACATTTAATACGGCCGCTAGTGCCAATATCGGGTTTGGGGTTAATGTAACCCCATTGTCCGAGTCTCAAACATCTAGCCCGTAGGTAAAATGTTTACCTTTCGAAAATGTAAAGACGGTATTTTTGAGTGGATTTTGTGAATAGTGTATAAGTGCTAAAAACCGGGTATTGAAAATGAATGAAGTGGGTTGGTATTTATAGAGTTTTGGTGGTTTACGTGGGATAACAAAACTTAATCGCTCAGATATCAAAGCGTTTAAGTTTGCTTGAGTTGGATATTTTTAAAGAAAAATCAAAAAGGCGGCTGTATGGGAGAAGTTTATAATCGCCTGTTAACAGGCGATTAGGAACTTAATCGCAGTCCACAGGCGATTCTTTTTTTGTTTTGGTGGGTTGTTTTATGCCGCCATTTGGTTTTTTGGATGTTTTGATTAAGTAATGATTATGTTTTGTTGTTTACTTATGGGCTAAGTATTTGCTCAGTTTTGGTCCGAATTTCGGTTTTCGTGTTTCGGTTTTTGTCGTGTTTTTCGGTTTTGGCTCGAAATAAAATAATATTAAGGTATATTATTTTATGGTTTTGTAAAGTTTAATTTTGTGAAAATGTGACACGGGACGCACTTTGGCCCGTTTTATGTGTTGTGTTGGTGTGCGTGTTGGGTCGCTTTTGTAAGTTTGGGCGTTTGTAGCTAGTTCTTACTGCTTTTTGTGGCTTGGCTTAATAAGACGTTCCTATATTGTGCTCGTGTTACGCTCATGATGACTAAAAATTGACATTCATTTTCATGATTATGCAAATCCAAATTAATACGCTAAAAATGACTAATACGTTTTAGACACTTTTGTACCGTTTCGACTCTTTTAAAAGCATGCATGAAAGTCCTTTTCATCATCGGGTTTGTTTTTGGGGGGTACGGATACGGGTATCTACACATACACATACAACATACTACTACCTAATTCATTTACACACAAACACAAAAAACACACTAAGTATTTTCTCTCATTTTCCACTCAAACACATAAACACTTTAACTCTTTTCTCTCTAAAACACAAACACTTATTCTATTTAGTAAGAACATCTTCATCTTCAACCTCCAAGATCACTTATGATCTTCATCTTCTACATCCATTCTCCATTAAAATTTCTCCTTTGTTTTTATTTTTCTTTAACACTTCAATTAATTCTACACCACTTTTATTTAAGTAATCACTACCTCTTTTAACTAGTGAATATTTATGAACACAAATCAAAATAAATAAAATCTAAACATCACCTAAACATAAAAATACTACTACACTTTAAATTTTAGTTTAGTTAGTTTAGTTTTAAAATAAATTACTAACTTGCTTATTTTTATTTTTATGTACTCATCCTAACCAAAGACGAGGAGCAAGGTGGAGGCGTCGACTTGAGCCAGTTTGACCATATCATAGACCCCGACAATTGCTAAACAATTTCACTAACCTAATTAAGGTGCCCCCGCACACTAGGTTTTAATTTTGTAAATCGCATGCTATAAATGTTTATGTGTTATATTTATTGTGTTTATGACCACCTAACTTCATATGTTAAATTAGAAGACAAAAATCGAAAAATAACATTTGTGTAACACATGAAAAACCCACGGCCAACCCTATATTTTTGGCTAAATTTTTCGTTTTAATTTTTGTAAATTGCATGCTTAAAATACTAGATATAAGATGTATATGAAAATATAATTAGTTTATGTTTAGGACTTAAAATGAAATTGTTATGAAATTTAAATGTTTTAAAGTGCTTATATGAGTTCTTGAAATATTGTTGTTATTCTTATGTTTTAAAATGATTTTTACTTTTGTATGTTAATATTTGTATATGATTTTCACACATGTTAAGTACATAAATGATGTTAAGTAAATTAGTTATTGAATTAGAAGTATAAAAATCAAAAATCAAAAACTATGTGAACATATATATATACACGGTTTTCTTAAAATAAATGGACCAATTTTTAGTTTTAATTTTTCTAAATAACATATTATGATTAGTTTAGGTAAATTAGACTTGTATGAAAAATTTGAGGAAATTATATAAACATATAAAATTTGACTAATTAATGTTCATATAAAAAAATATTAGAGTTCTTCAAATATTCAAGTGTTCTTCATTTATGTAACTAGTTTGATTCATAATTTGTATAAAGTTAAAGTTAAATGTTGTTTAAATCCATTAGTGAATAAATACATTACTAAATATATAAGTTAAATAAGCTAAATCTTTATAATGAAAAAGTTAGAAATTTAAAGTGAGTAAAAACACTATTCATAAATGAAATAAAATATTTAGTGAAAATCGTAAACTAGTTAAATCACTTTAGTATAATTTAAGAAATTAGTATATAAAAACTTTAAGTCAAAAAACCGATAAATTAGAAAATGAAAATAAAATGCTTAAGTATAAGGGGGCCACGGTTTTGGGATTGTTTTTAGACCTAAAATTGATTTTGTCACTTTTTATTTTTATCACTTAAGTAATTTAATTAGTTAAAGTAATGATTTATTAATAAAAACATAAAAAGAAACAAATAGCTAAATATAATAGAGAGCCACGGTTTTACTTAATTAAGTGAGTCAATTTTGATCAAAATGAATTTGTCACTTAGTCACTAAATTTGATTTGTATTTAAGATTATATTAGATTGTAAAATGAATCGTTAATAAAAAGAATCAACGAAACCGATAAAAATGAACGTTACACGTATTAAAATGAACTATGTCGAGTGTTACTACCTTTGCTACAATTTGGATTTGGATATACGGACTATTTAAAACGAACTACGACAACCTCGCTAAAAAAATGGAAACCGCTAAAAGTTTAGTTAAGTATAAGACTAAATTTAACCGAGTTTTATTTCTGAAATATTATTTAAAATCACTAAGTACAAAATGAACTTAACAACTTTGAAACTAGATTTTATACTTAAATTTAAAACGAGTTTTACTTCCGAAATGATTTTTCAAATCACTAAATACAAAACGAACCTAACGACTTTAAACTAGAATTTTATACTTAGTAAATAAAAAGGGTGTTTTGTAAAATATCCTAAGTATAAGGAAATGTATAAGATATAAAAATACTAAGTGTAAAATATAATAATAAAAATACTAAGTATAAAATATAATAATAAAATACTAAGTATAAAAATACGTATAAATACGAAGTATAAGAATACATGTACGTATAAAGATACGAATAAAATACAAAGTATAAAAATACGAAGTATAAAAATACGCATACGTATAAAAATACGTATGAATACGAAATACGAAAATACGAATACGTATAAAAATACGATGAATAGTAAATATGATGAATAGTAAATACGATGAATAGTAAAATAATGAATAGTGAAAATATTTAAAATTTACGAACAGACTCAAAATAAATATTTAAGTTTTTCTATGTGCTTCCGTTTACTTGAAGAACTGCTAGAACTAGATTTTCATTATACAAGTTCGACGATACTGATTTATATGAACTATCACGTAAGTAATAAGAGATTGAGAAAATAAGAAAACGAAGTACTGGTTGAATACTCGGGTGTCTGCGATGTTAAACGCTATAGGGTCAGGGTTGGTAAGGTAGCCGCATATGGGGACACTATCATCGCTATTTGGTGCTAGTGGTAATCTAATGACTCTCCTAGTCGTTATTTAACGTGATTTTCGCCCTGGGTAGTGATTCGTTGACTGCCCATATGAGGTAACGGAAAATAGCCATTCCCATCCGGGGAATCTGTCGTAGTGTAATAGTCGCACCAATAGGGTGGTGTGTGCATGCAAAAGACAAGGGACTGATCCTCCTTATTACCTGCTTGATATCTTCAGCATTTAAAGTCCGTTGATGTGACCGGCACGCTGTCGCGCGTTAACATGCTATTTGTGTTAACGCATGTTTCCATCCTTACTGGTTTGTTGGCTTATGGTCGTGTTTCATCTTAGATTATCCATGTTGAGTTGGATGTTAGGTAGCTGTATCGTATGCTACTTAGTGTTTGATCTGATGTACGAGTCTGAGTAACTAGTGCACTTTGATAGAATTATATGGGTAATTATCTATGAGAGTACACGAGCCGCTCGTAGTCAAGACTCACGAGTTATGTTGCTATATGAATATAAATGAAAAGGGTCGACTACCCCGAATATGAATGAAATGATAATGATTTGCCTTCATGATTATGAATTGAGATAATTTGATGATTAAATTGTTGTGTTATATGAATTGATATGATCTGATAATTTAATTGCCATGTTTAAATGAACTGTTTATGTTATGCTTTATGAACTGCATGATTGTATGTATATATGTGTTGTTTAGAATGCGGAAATTTGAAGAAGCTATTTTTGATAATGATCCCAGTACCGAGACTTGATTGTTGATCTACACAAGGGATTGGAGGCCTTATTTTATATTTTGAGAGAATGTAATCGATTAAACTGCTTTTATCTATGACTCTTATTATGTATAATGAGTTGTAATACGATGACAATTTGGTTTTGTAATAAATAGACTTAATTAATATTCCGCTTTAGTTTAATTAAAGTCACGAAAAACCAGGTTATTCTGATTGGTATCAAAGTCGTCTCATGACCGTGAGTGACTTAAAGTTATCTCATCTAGCGAGACGACACCTGGGCCAGACATACATATTAATATATATGTCAGGCATAGACTTATAGGATCAAATAATGAATTAGAAATCCTAGATCGCTAAAATAATAATCTTAGAACGCTTTAAAAGTGAGAATGGGTAGAAACATTAAGGACTGACCGACTGATCTTTTTGACTAACAAGCCCCTTATACTAACTTTACAAGAATCAGGACGTAAGAATCGAAGACAAGACTGAAGCGCATGCAGAGAGACGTATCAAGAATCATGTTATCTGAGGCAGCTTCCAAGACGTCAAAGACTTCTTTAGCTTTAAAAATTCCTACAACCATCTCTAACCGTTCTTTAATTATCACCATCATTGCAACGCTTTTCAACTCTCAGACATTCTAAATCATAAAATCTCTTGACTTTAATCTCCCCATGATTTTTAGGAATTTCTTTTTACATTCTAAAATCCCTACTATTAAGGAGTCAATCTCGTAAAATTTTTAACTTCTTCAATACTTTTGGTGTTCTAAATCAGTAATCCCTTATAAAGGATTGCATGAACTGATTTTCTTTTCTCTCAACTTCGTAGAATGTTTTCAACCTTACTCTACGTTTTCATAAACTTCTTTCTCTTTATTTCAAACCTTCTGACCTTATTCGTACTGTTCATAGTACCGAAGGCTAACCCTTGTCAATTCTCAACTCAACTCCATATCACTTTAGGGTGTATCTAAACTCTTATGCTGAACTTTGTGTCTGAACTTCCGACGTAATTCTTTTCTTCGAGAAGGAATTATTAACCCTTGTAACTTTTGATGTAAACTCTTCCACATTATTAATGAAATGACTTTTACATGGCATTTTATAATGCGTCTCGCTTGAAACAACTCAAACTTACGCAGATTATTATTTTTCAGAATGGCTGCGAATGGTATTCCCAACAATGATATCGACCAACAATTTATGGAAGAGGAGGCAAGAAGAAGAGGCTTCGAGGACGCAATCGTGAAGATTGCTCAGAATGTCCACCAATATCAGGGTGGCAGTAATAACCAATCCGCGTTTGAGAGGTTCTCAAAACATAGACCTCAAACGCATTTTCGTGCTCCTGGCCAACCCTACCGTTCTGACTGAATGGATTGAAGAAATGGAGAAGCTGTTGGAGCTCAGCAAGACACCGCCTACAGAGAGGGTGAATGTGGTAGCTTACTACCTGAAGGGAGAGGCCAACAGCTGGTGGCGCTTGATCCGATCCACTTTTCCCCTGAGGATTTACAATTGGAGTGAATTCAAGTTACTCCTCGAGACCAAATACTTCGGGGAGGAGTTAAAATGGGAGAAGGAGGAGGAGTTCCGCAACCTAAACCGGGGTGATATGTCTCTGCAGGAATACACCGAGAAATATCAGGAGCTATCTAAGTTTGCCCCTAGAATATTAACGAACGAGGAGGAACTCGCAACCCGTTATGTAAGGGGCATGATTAACGATCTGAGGATAAACATGAGCGGGTTCAACTGTAAGAACTTTGCTGAAGCCTATGAGAAAGCAACGAGCATCTGGGCCCCTATCCAGAAGAGGGAAGCTGAGGAGAAAATGAAGAAGAGAACTTTTACGCCTCCTGCGGCAAGTTCTAGTTGCATCCAGAAGCCGACCTTCCAACAAAGGAATTTTCAGAGGCCGAATTTCCAAAACAACAATTTCAACAAGCCGGTTATAACCGTAACAACAAAAACTCGAACCAGGGGAGGCTGACTACAAAGGGTGGAAGAACCCTGCCGCCGATTGTACGATCGGACAATTGCTATTTCTGTCACAAGGCTCTACACCCTGGAAAGCAGTGCAACGGATCCCCAATCGTCTGTTTCTTCTGCAATGTAGCGGGACACAAATCTAACGCGTGCCCGAAAAAAGAAGCGATGGGAAGGATGAACACGGGACCACTACCCGCAGTTAAGGTACAAGGACGTGTTTACGTCTTGTCGGAGATTGACGAAGACAACGAGGATTGCCCTGACGTAGATGTCATCACGGGTAAAATTCTGGTTAACTTAGTACTCGCTTTGATTTTATTCGACATCAAAGATCCTTTTCTTTAAATTTTAAATACCTTTCGAACTGGTCTTATCTATTATAATCTTTCTTTCGTCAAAATATACTTACATATATCGTATTTTCTCTTTATATAATCCCTTATTATAAATTTCGAATCATGTCCTAAATATGATTTATAACATTTCTGTTTCATTTAATAACATTATAATAATAAATTTTAGAAAATGAGCTATATCAACAAGGTTATCCATAATTCCCTAAAATTTTACTTAATCATTCAACGATAGCCTCTATACTCGTAAATTCATTAAAGCTCATATTTCAATTATGATCACAATGACTTTTTACATAACTTCCCTAAATGCCGTTTTCTTAAAGCTATATTTCATATACTTGTGATCATTAAAAGTAACAATAATAATATTAGGTATACACGTTTAAAACTTCTTAAGGGGGTAGGACTATAATTTGACTATATTAAAGTCCTATTAAAATCTGAAATTTCTTATTACAATCTATTTTAAGGATAACACTTATTCTCAAAACTAAATAAATTGTTTTTATTCTTAAAACTCTTACTAGTTTTGATTTAATTTAATTCCGTACAAAACTTCTAGGCCCTACCTTTTTATGAATCCTTTCGTCATTTACAAAAATAACATTCTAGTAACATTTCTATATTTATTTAAATATCTCATTAATAAATCAAACGCGATTTTGCTCTCCAATATTTTCACTCTATCCGACGTTTCTATATTAGTTAGAAAACTCAAACTTTTCAAAAAAGTCTTATTCCAACAAAACCGAATATTATTATCCAAATTTGTAAAATCTCAATATTCTCTCTAACTGCCTTGTTTAACCTCAAGCAGTTATCCACTCTATCCAAGTTTCGGGGACGAAACTTCTCTTAAGGGGTAGGATCAGAACACCCCGTGTTATTTTAACATTATTTTATAAGAGAATTTAATTCCTTAAATTAAATTCATCCTTTTTCCTTATAATAAAAATGCGTCTGAATTTTTTTCGCCAAATAATACTAAATTTCTTAAGTCCAAATTTAAAATTTTTGAAAAATAAAATATGTTGTATTTTATTCAGAATTCAAAAAGAAACACATTTCAAAATTTTATAAAAATGGACCCTTATATTTTTCTCACCTTTGAAATTCAAGTCATCGATTTCAAACACTACAATTTCCCTTCTCAAGACTTTGAACTAAAACTATTTTTATATACTTCGAATTCGAACTTTATTTTTATATATTTGAACTCGATAAATAAAATGACGCATCGACGACAAATTTCTCAACGACAAATTTCGGCGCGCAAAACGAGGCAAATGGGGCCCACAAGGCCGAATTAATTGGTGACTAAATCACCAAACATCCTCATCCAAATTCAAGGACACATAATGTAAAAACTTAAAATGAAACTAAATTAGTTAAAGAATAATTTCAAAGAAACTAATTTAGATTAAAAACATAATCATTTTGTTTATTTCTTAATAAATCATACTCCCTCCTATTCATCCATTTCTTTGCATCACTTTTTGCACGGTTTTTAAGAAACATGCACATGCTACTATAAACTAAGCAAAAAGTGAAAATAAAGTAGTCATTGTAAGGGAAAATGTTTGCCAAAAAAAGAAATGCAAACAAATGAATGAATATTCCGAAAATGGAATGTGCAAACAAATGGATGGATAGGAGGGAGTATTTGCTTTCTACCTAGCTACTATTCCAATTCTATTTAATTAGCACTTTTGAAAACTATCGAAATTTCAAGTCAAACTTAATTTAAACTGATAAACGTTTTGACGGTTGATTTTAATTATTTAAATCAATAACTTTTGACCAAAAAAATATGTATTTCGGGTTAGTAAACTTTTAATCAAGATTTCGAGGATTTTGAGCCCAATTTTTGTTTTGATCACCTTTCGAAGATTATTTTCATTTTTAGTTTCGATCTTATTTCGAAACACTACTTTAAGATCATATACTTTATTTCGAGACTTTTCGCGTGCGCGCAAATCGAAAATTTCAAAAACGAAAAATCGGACCCTTGACTTGTGTGATGGCCGAGCTCACTTGTAACACCCCGTGTTAATTTAATTCAATAATTAGCTATCAATTCCTAATTTCAAATCCTAAATCAAATCCTAACCCTTTTAGCCTTCAAAATCACAATTTTAGCTAAACTTTTGTTTTGTAAAATTTATCGACTTTCTTAAAACTTTTGAAAACTTTTGAATAATAAAATAAATATTTTAGTCTTAGAATTCAAAAGTAGGAATATTTCGAAAAATCGTCAAACGCGCAAGCTTAAACTTTTATCGCTTTTGACGCCCGACTTTTTAAAAACTGACGAATTTCGTGGAAAACATTTTAAAACACAAATTAGACATTTTTAATGCATGAATAGTAAAGTGGACTTAGTGGCTTGATGATGGACCTAATGATGTATTAAATCATTTGATTAAACATTATTTACTAAATAAAAACCAACTTTAATATCTAAATAACTTAACCTAAATTATAACAACTTGTATCATTATTTTCTAAGAGCAAAACACACCCATTTTCTCTTCAATATAGCCGGCCACTTTCTCCCTTTTGCTCCCTTTGATTTTCTTCCATTTTATTTCCAAAACACATTAAATAAAAACCCTAATAATACTCTAATAATTTACTAGTGTTCTTAGTATACTTTGGGTACTTGGAGCTTACTTTACTACGGGTTTTTGAAGGTGAAGACGGGTACTTGGGTGGTGACTTGGACTTAGATAACATCGTCGATCCGGAAAACCTTTAGCTTGCCGATCATAGGTGACTAACTATGTCTTGTATTATCTTTTTAGTAAATTAATTTGTTTTGTTATTATAATTTTATGAGTATGAAAATTATGTTAAATATGTTAAACATCACTTATATGTACTTATGTGTTTAGGTGTTGTATAATAAAATGATAATAACTAAATAATATACTAAATAGATTATTGTAGTAATTTTGTTCTATGTTTAGTTAAATTAATTTTAAGCATTTTTAATTTATGTTCATATGATTTTTATGTTTATTTATGTTTTAATGAAGTAGTCATGTTATATAAAAATTATGTGAAATATTAAAAATGAGTTTAAAGTGATTAAAATCGAAAATGAAAATATATATACATATATACTCCAACTCGGCATTTACCCTTTTTTTTAATATAATTTCACTTTTAATTTTTGTAAATTACATGTAGTGTTAAGTTAGTATAAAATAGATGTTCCTATGAAAAAAAAACTAAATTAGGAAAACGAATTATAAATTATTAAAATCGAAATAAGTGTTCTTGAGTTGTTCTTGAGTTATTCATGTGTGTTCTTGAGTTACTCATGTTGATGTTCATACTTGTTACTCATTTTGATTTCATTTTAATTTATGTTTGTTAATAATTTATGTTTATGTTTAGTTATTGTTTTACATATTATTTAGTAGTATACTATAAAACAACTAAAACATTATAAATCATTTAGATTAAAAAGTTAGAAAATTAAAGTGTTGAAAAACACTATTCATAAATATAAATGAAATTGTTAGTAAATTTCATTTTAGTTTAAACCGTTTTAGTATAATTAGAATAATTAAAATATAAAGACTTTAAGTTAAAAACCGATAAAATCGAAAAATGAAAATTTGAACCCTACTATCATTGCTCACGGCATCCTCACTATTTTTAGGGTTAAAATTGTTTTTATCACTTTTTAGTTTATTGTTAATATAATTTAATTATTAGTTAATAAGTTAGATTTAAGAAATTAAAAGAAATAAATCAATTTTTGTATTATATATGTTGTACACGGCATTTTCATTTTTAATTGACTAAATTTGACTAAAATGAAATTATCACTAAGTCACTAAAGTTAAATAGTAATTAGAATTGAATTTTTGTATAAATCGATTTAGTTATAAACAAGATATTATAAACCGATAAAAATATGTAACCGTTATAAAAATGAACTAAATCGGTATTATGCCTTTGCTATTTGGTCTGTTGATCTTGGACATACGGACTATAAATGAATCATCCACGATACTATCACTAACCTAAATAAATAGACGACTAAATTTAACCGAGTCTCGTTTTAAAATAAATATCATTTATCGCCTTTTTTAAAACGAACTTAACGTTTTTAAAAAAAACTAGAATTTTAGAATATTTTCATAAGTGACTAAATACAAAATGAACTTAACGTTTTTAAAACTATGATTTTCAAATATTTTCACAAATGACTAAATACAAACCGAACTTAACATTTTTAAAACTAGACTTTAGAATATTTTCAAAAATCGCCTAAGTACAAAACGAACCTAACGACTTTGAAACTAGAAATCTATACTTAGGAAATAAAAACAAGTTTAGTATTATACTAAAATATCTAAGTATAAAGATGCGTATAAATACGATGAATAGTTAAATACGATGAATAGTTAAATACGATGAATAGTGAATACGATGAATAGTAAAATACGATGAATAGTAAAATACGATGAATAGTAAATACGGTGAATAGTGAAAAGTGAATAGTAAAATATTGAAAATAATTGAAAATTTTACTAAGTATAGAAAATTGAAAATGAATAAATAAATAACTTAAAGTGTATGAAAACACTTAAATAAGATTGAACATACTAATAAACGTAACATTTTAGAAAACTTGAAAACATTAATAACTAACCACACTTCAAATAATGAACGAATGTGTTATGTGATCATATGGAACCTACACTTCAAATAAAACGTTTGACGCTGGTACTAGGAGAGTCTAGAAACATGTGATATGTAATATCAAATAAATAATAAATCATGAGTATGTTTAAATAAAAGGTCAAGCTTGGGCCTCAGATAAGGGAACGTCAATCGTGAGTGAAGTGGGGTTAAGATAGTCTTGTCGATACGCCATTCTTGGGACAAGATAATTGAATATGCCAAGGCTTTTGTCTCAGGCTTTAGGAAATAGTCGTTTTATCCTGAGTTAAGGTGCTCTATGATTAGCATAGCCCATTCTTAAATTGGATACTAGTGTACATGTACTAGACTAGGGTTTTATTCCCCTATTTCGCTAAAGTTACCAGGGTATCCGTGCCGATTTGGGCGATTATAGCGGTGATCTCCTTGCGGTGTTTCGTTCTTAGTGGGCGCGACACTAGCATTCGTTCTTGCCACATGTACAGATCACTTGACGATATTGTATCTGAAGTTCGAATCATTTCGAACACTAGAGGATGAGATGCAAGTATTATAGTATTCGGCGTGGTTTACGAGTCGAGTAAGCCTTTGCACTATGGAAGTGAGATGCAATCGATCAGAGTACAAAGGCCTACTCAGTGGTCAGGCTCGTAAGCAGTATGTGTTGTGTGTTGTTTGATTAAATGAGAATGAGTGTGTACCATCTTCGAAAACTAAAGACCACAACTTTCTGAATTGAATCGAGTCTGCATGAGGAGAATGATATAATCTTTATGTTTGTTTGCGATCCGATATCGCCTTGTAATACTATTGAATTATCGTGATACTATTGCTATGCTATTATATGTTAATTGCCTTCATAATTGAATATCATGCTTATATGAGTTATCGCTTTAAACCGCATGCTTAGTATGACTTATATGTCTTTATATGCTATGTGTATTAAGCATGTTTATGTTTTTATCATAATGTTATGTTTATAAAGCGATAATATTAAACCAAAGTAATTGAAACCGAGGGTAAGTATGAGCATAGCTAGTCACTGTCCGCTCAGCGGGCATCCCCCCATAGTTTATTGTGCAGGACGTTCGTGGACCAGGAGCTGGATTTTGGATGGGGCCACGAGACGCTTTTATGCTTTACTTTTATTGTTTTCCGAGAGATATGTAATATATAACACTACTCCTTTAAATTTCCGTACTTCGAGTTGTTTTATTCAACTCTTGAACGATGTTATAACATTTGGGTTTTTATTGTATAATTAATAACGCTGGTTTAAGACTTAATTAATTTCCGCCTTAGTAATTAAAGTCGACGAAAAACCAGGTTGTTACAGTTGGTATCAGAGCTGACTCGTGACCGTAACATAAATGGCCTAATGCGATTTATGCTTACCTAACGAGAGACACCTGGGCCAGACATTCATATTGTATGTCAGGCATAGACTAATAGGACCAAATAATAAATTAGATTTTTCTTTTATTAGATCACTTAAATAATAAACTTCAAATCGCTTTAAAGTGTGAGGATGGGTAGAAACCTTAAGGACTGACCATAGACTTAGGATTTTTAAATATAACAAACTACTTCCCTCAAAATAAAATACACTAACTCGCGTATGCTTGCTACTTGCTGAAGTGACTGACTAAAACTAACAACTATCCTCGGATATAAAATTTAAATAATAATTCAACTCCCGAGGATTGAAGCGTCAAAGGAGTACCAGACGGCACGGAGTGAAGACATCTGTTAAATTCGTAACCAATTCCACAAAAATACATTCTCCCTCTCTTCTACTTTCATATCCTTCCTAAGAAAATGTACTAGATACATTTTAAAATCCTAAAACCGATGTAACCAAAAAAAAAAAAAAAAAAAAAAAAAAAAAATTATTACATCTCAAGGAAATAAAATACCTAACTTCTGTGCTTACTTGCATAACTGCCGTTATTGCATTTACTTTCAAGTAAAAGCTATCAATGACAAGCATGTCTTCTAACCTCTCGCAATACTAATAAATTCCTTCACGTTTTAATTCTTTCAGAATGGCTGCACCTCCAATGACAGACGAGGAAAGACACCTCCTGGCAGAAGAATCTTTGATCCGTTTGGCAGAAATAGCCACGGACAACGCAAACCGCCAACATCATCCAAGCGCGTTTGATCGTGTTTCCCGCCATCGTCCACAAGAGTACTCGGGTTCTACTGACCCTATCGATCTCACGAACTGGCTGGAGGAAATGAAGAAACTCATGGATCTTACAAGGACGCCTCCAGAAGATAGGGTCAACATAGCCGCCTTTTACCTGAAGGCCGAGGCGAATGACTGGTGGAACGTAATCAGGACTAACGAGCCTGATACCACGTTCACCTGGTACGAATTCGTTGAGAAGATCAAGGGGCGGTACTTTGGGTATGAGCTCAGGTGTCAGAAAGAGGAAGAGTTCATAAGTCTCAGAATGGTAGACATGACACTCCAGGAATACACTGAGAAATTCCAACAACTGGCAAAATTCGGGGCTGCGATCGCTCCCAACGATAGGGCCATGACTCAGAGGTACCTGCGCAATATGTCTAACGATCTGCGTACCCACATGAGCAGCAACACCTACGCTACTTTTGCTGCAGCCTACGAGTGTGCGTGCAGGGTATGGGCTTCCTTGGAGTTGGAAAAAGCCGAGGAGAAAAAGAAGAAGAAGGTGTTTGTGCCATCTGTGGCACAGTCGAGCTTCATTCAGAAGCCGAATTATCAACGCCCGATCCAACAGAGGCAGAATTTTCAGAGGCCTGCGTTCCAGAACAGGCTTCCTGCTGGGAATAACGAGAGGGCCATGGTTGCAGGAAGAGCTCCTCAACCAAGAGCTTTGCCGGGGAATTGTCCTATATGCAACAAGGCGCGTCATGAAGGGAAACAATGTAATGGACAACCAATTACCTGCTATCGTTGTAAGCAGATAGGGCATAAAGCAAATGCATGCCCCAACAATCTAAACGCGGCACCTGTTGCGGGAGTACCACAATCTGTTGTGGTACAAGGTCGGGTATATGTCCTCACAGAAGCTGAGGCAGAGGAATCACTTGAGGCCGACGTCATTACTGGTATATTTCTTGTAAACTCTGTGAACGCTATGGTTTTGTTTGACACTGGGGCATCATTGTCCTTTATATCTTCTAAATTTGTCTCTAAAGCTAATCTCACAAAATTTGAATCAATCAATGCAAACATTTCTCTACCTAATGGTAAAATCCTAAAATGTTCCAAAATATTCAAAGAAACTCCAATCACCATACACAAAATAATTTTTCCTTCCGACCTTATTCTTTTTGACATGCCGGAGTTCGACGTCATTCTGGGGATCGACTGGTTGACTAAATACCATGCGATATTCGAGTGCCGAGACCGGAAAATTCGCTTGAAACATCCTGTGGGAACTAGAGTCACATATCAGAAGACTTCGCCAATTAAGGGGGCGAAAATCATCTCTGTGCTACAACTACAAAAGTTGGAGAGAAAAGGGCATCAAGTGTACCTATGCAGCATCAGCGAAGTAAAGGAGAGCGTGAACATTGAAGATATTCACATAGTACGGGAATTCCCTGACGTTTTTCCAGACGACTTACCGGGCTTGCCACCTGCACGTGACGTTGAATTCTCTATCGACCTTGTGCCAGGCACGGCCCCAATCTCAAAGGCACCCTATAGGATGGCACCGGTAGAACTGCAGGAATTAAAGAAACAACTGGAAGAAATGATTGAGAAGGGTTTCATAAGACCGAGTGTCTCGCCTTGGGGAGCACCGGTTCTCTTTGTGAAGAAGAAGGATGGCAGTATGAGACTCTGCATCGACTACAGGGAGTTAAACAAGGTGACCATTAAGAACCGCTACCCCCTACCAAGGATTGACGACCTTTTTGATCAGCTAAAAGGCGCGGGAGTGTTTTCTAAGATCGACCTGAGGTCAGGTTATCATCAGATTGCGGTAAGAGAACAGGACATCCAGAAGACTGCTTTCAGAAGCAGATATGGTCATTACGAGTTTAAGGTCATGCCTTTCGGTTTGACAAATGCACCAGCAGTGTTCATGGATCAGATGAACAGAACCTTCCACGAATACCTTGACATTTGCGTGGTTGTGTTCATTGACGATATCCTAATCTACTCAAAGACTGGGGCAGAACACGAGGAACATCTTCGTATCATCCTGGGAATACTGAGGAAATATAAGTGGTATGCTAAATTTTCCAAGTGCGAGTTTTGGCTTGAAAAGGTAGCATTTCTGGGTCACGTCATCTCAAAGGACGGAGTGATGGTAGATCCTGCAAAGATCGACGCAGTGAAAGAATGGAAGGCTCCCACAAATATAACTGAAATACGCAGCTTCCTAGGTTTGGCAGGATACTACAGAAGATTTGTTCCAGACTTCTCCAAAGTAGCACGACCCATGACGAAGTTGCTACAGAAGGAATCTAAGTTCATATGGAGTGAGGAA
Source organism: Dianthus caryophyllus (assembly GCA_023091065.1). NCBI lineage: Eukaryota > Viridiplantae > Streptophyta > Magnoliopsida > Caryophyllales > Caryophyllaceae > Dianthus > Dianthus caryophyllus. The sequence continues at coordinate 30,270,689 of CM041519.1, forward strand.
TGCGAGAATGCTTTCCAAGAACTCAAGACCAGGCTTACCACAGCGCCCGTCTTAGCTCTCCCTACGGATGGAGACGAGTATGAAGTCTACAGTGACGCCTCACTGAATGGCCTGGGTTGCGTACTGATGCAACAAGGGAAGGTCATTGCTTACGCATCAAGGCAATTGAAAGTCCATGAAAGAAACTACCCCACTCATGACCTAGAGTTGGCAGCCGTGGTGTTTGCTTTGAAAATCTGGCGTCATTACCTCTACGGAGTGAGTATCAAGTTCTACACGGACCACAAAAGCCTGAAATATATCTTCACGCAGAAGGAACTCAACATGAGACAACGCCGGTGGTTAGAACTGATCAAGGACTATAAGATTGAACTATTGTACCATGAGGGTAAGGCGAACGTCGTTGCTGACGCTCTGAGTAGAAAGACTACGCATGCCCTTAGCAACATTTGGGAAATTCCGGCTGGTATTGTCAGAGACTTCAAGAGAATGAACTTAGAGTTGGTTCAGTCTGACGATGCTGATTTGAACGCAATGATCGCAGAACCGGAGTTATATCACGAGATAAGAGCTCTACAATGGGAGGATGAAGAACTCGTGAAAATCAGAAGGGAAATTCCTTCAGGAAACCGAGTAGGGTTTGAGATTAAACCTGACGGGAGTTTGAGATTCAAAGAAAGGTGGTGTGTGCCTGACGTACCTGTGTTGAAAAGAAAGATCCTCGACGAGGCACATAGTACACGATACTCCATACATCCTGGGTCTGATAAAATGTACCAAGACTTAAAACTGAAGTTTTGGTGGGTCCGAATGAAAGCAGAGATTGCTGAATACGTTGCGAAATGCTTAATCTGCCAAAAGGTGAAGTTTGAACATCAACGACCTGGGGGACTACTACAACCTTTGGACATTCCTTTGGGGAAGTGGGACTCCATTTCCATGGATTTCATAACGGGTTTACCGAGGACTCACAGGGGAAATAATGCGATCTGGGTTATAGTGGACCGCTTAACTAAGTCGGCCCATTTTCTACCAATCAAGGACACTTGGAGCCTTGAAGAGCTAGCTAAGGCTTATGAGAAGGAGGTGATCCGATTACACGGCGTACCGCTGGATATTATATCGGACAGGGATCCGAGATTCACCTCCCATTTTTGGGAAAAGTTACAAGCAGCATTGGGAAGCCAACTGAAAATGAGCACCGCTTTTCATCCTGCGACTGATGGTCAAACTGAGCGAACCATCCAAACGCTCGAAGACATGCTCAGGGCATGTGCTTTAGAATTCAACGAGAATTGGCAGAGAAGTCTACCTCTGATTGAATTCTCCTACAACAATAGCTTCCATGCAAGTTTGGGTTGTGCTCCATTCGAGGCACTATACGGTAGAAAGTGTCGTAGTCCTGGCCTGTTGGGACGATGCTAGTGATAATGTAGGAATCGGACCACGTGTCATTCAAGACCAAATTGAACACATAAAAATCATTCGTGAACGGCTACAAGCGCCCAGACCGACAGAAAATGTATGCCAACAAACATCGCCGACCTATTGAGTTCGAAGTCGGTGATCATGTATTCTTGAAAGTATCACCCATGAAGGGGGTCCGACGTTTCGGATTGAAAGGGAAACTAAGCCCTAAATACGTTGGACCATACGAAGTACTTGAAAGAATTGGCGAGGTAGCATATCGCCTAGCGCTACCCCCCAACCTCTCCAAGGTCCACAACGTGTTCCACGTTTCACAACTAAGGCGATACAGGAGCGACCCAAGTCACATCATTACTCCTGACGTAATCGCAGTTGAGCCTAACCTGCTCTACTCCGAGAGACCTGTAAAGATCTTGGCACGAGAAACCAAGAGGTTGAGGCGGAAGACGGTTCCCTTAGTAAAAGTGCTATGGAAAGGTCAACTGACTGAACAAGCAACTTGGGAGACTGAAGCCTCTATGAAGGAAAAATATCCCGAGCTGTTTACCTCAGGTGAAAATCCTATTCTTCATTCAAGTTTCGGGACGAAACTTTTCTAAGGGGGGAGGTTTGTAACACCCCGTGTTAATTTAATTCAATAATTAGCTATCAATTCCTAATTTCAAATCCTAAATCAAATCCTAACCCTTTTAGCCTTCAAAATCACAATTTTAGCTAAACTTTTGTTTTGTAAAATTTATCGACTTTCTTAAAACTTTTGAAAACTTTTGAATAATAAAATAAATATTTTAGTCTTAGAATTCAAAAGTAGGAATATTTCGAAAAATCGTCAAACGCGCAAGCTTAAACTTTTATCGCTTTTGGCCTTGAGCTTTTTAAAAAGCGAATTTAGTGGAAAACATTTTAAAACACAAATTAGACATTTTTAATGCATGAATAGTAAAGTGGACTTAGTGGCTTGATGATGGACCTAATGATGTATTAAATCATTTGATTAAACATTATTTACTAAATAAAAACCAACTTTAATATCTAAATAACTTAACCTAAATTATAACAACTTGTATCATTATTTTCTAAGAGCAAAACACACCCATTTTCTCTTCAATATAGCCGGCCACTTTCTCCCTTTTGCTCCCTTTGATTTTCTTCCATTTTATTTCCAAAACACATTAAATAAAAACCCTAATAATACTCTAATAATTTACTAGTGTTCTTAGTATACTTTGGGTACTTGGAGCTTACTTTACTACGGGTTTTTGAAGGTGAAGACGGGTACTTGGGTGGTGACTTGGACTTAGATAACATCGTCGATCCGGAAAACCTTTAGCTTGCCGATCATAGGTGACTAACTATGTCTTGTATTATCTTTTTAGTAAATTAATTTGTTTTGTTATTATAATTTTATGAGTATGAAAATTATGTTAAATATGTTAAACATCACTTATATGTACTTATGTGTTTAGGTGTTGTATAATAAAATGATAATAACTAAATAATATACTAAATAGATTATTGTAGTAATTTTGTTCTATGTTTAGTTAAATTAATTTTAAGCATTTTTAATTTATGTTCATATGATTTTTATGTTTATTTATGTTTTAATGAAGTAGTCATGTTATATAAAAATTATGTGAAATATTAAAAATGAGTTTAAAGTGATTAAAATCGAAAATGAAAATATATATACATATATACTCCAACTCGGCATTTACCCTTTTTTTTAATATAATTTCACTTTTAATTTTTGTAAATTACATGTAGTGTTAAGTTAGTATAAAATAGATGTTCCTATGTAAAAAAAACTAAATTAGGAAAACGAATTATAAATTATTAAAATCGAAATAAGTGTTCTTGAGTTGTTCTTGAGTTATTCATGTGTGTTCTTGAGTTACTCATGTTGATGTTCATACTTGTTACTCATTTTGATTTCATTTTAATTTATGTTTGTTAATAATTTATGTTTATGTTTAGTTATTGTTTTACATATTATTTAGTAGTATACTATAAAACAACTAAAACATTATAAATCATTTAGATTAAAAAGTTAGAAAATTAAAGTGTTGAAAAACACTATTCATAAATATAAATGAAATTGTTAGTAAATTTCATTTTAGTTTAAACCGTTTTAGTATAATCTATATATACTATTAAAACACAATCTCCCCCTAAAAAGCTTTAAAAAAGTAAATCAAATGGCTTATCCTTCTGCCACGTCATATTTGCTGCCACGTCAACACCTCAATCAAATTACTTCCTCACCTCGCGGCACTTCCTCCTCACATCAAAAATCCATTCAACTTCCTCCTAACTTCATCTAATACCCCCGCGTTTCTCACCTCCTGCCTTCCATTGATAGAGAAAACGAGAATTGCGTGGAGCGGTGGATCTCTGTCACGCACACTCGGCACCTCTACCGCCAGGTCTCAGGCAACTCGCTTCAGGCCGTCATCTCCGTCGTTTTCTACCGCCCTTCGATATCGCTTCTCCCCAATTCCGGCATATTCACTCGCCGATTTTCTGTTACCAACTCGAGGTTCACTTTAATCGCTTAAATTTAGTCTCCATTTTTCAATTTAGTTCTCAATTGTGTTAATTTCAACAGTAATATGAATTGATAGGTCATTTTATCTAATTTAAGGGTTTTATTTCCTTGGAGTTATAATAAGAATATGATTTCTGATGTCTATATTGTCATTCATGTATTTCATCAAATTTTCTAAGCATTTTTTATAGTCCCTCGCATTCGTTTGATATCGTAACATTTCTTTTTGATACGAATATTTTGGGCCTGAATTTGTTGTGGGGGATAATTGAATGAGTAGACGATTGATTTACTTTTAATTTGAAAAAAGAAACCTTTTTGATTGATGAATTAGGTTTCCACGTTAGTGAGCAGCTTGACTTCAGATTCATTACTTTGATCAAGGTAATATCTTTATTTGTTTACTCTAATTGTTAATGGAGCATCTTATTGGGAAATATGAGTGAATTTCAGACGTCCCATGGATTTTCATTAACAAATTGAAGTGATTAATCTTTCATACAAAAGAAATACTAGGTTTTATATACTTATCAATTATGTTTTTGGATTGAATTGTATGTTCTGTTATAATGTTTGATAATCCACTTCACAATAGATTATCGGCCAAAATTCCCTATTCACATGATATGCGTGTCAATTTATTTTTCCCATTGAAAACTTTAGGGTTTATGATCTTATCTCTGTGTCTTAGTGCCTTTTTTGTTTTGTTTTATTTTATTTGAATGGAAAAGACGTGTCGATAGTATGGATATTTAATTGTTTTGTTTTATTTGAATCTTAACAGCCTATTGTGTTCTTCGTATTTCAAAAGGACGAGCAGAATGGGAGCTGGTCGTAAGCTCGATTCTCAACACAGGTACGGGGTGGTGGTTAAATAAGCATTACAAGAAGCCTCGCCAAGGGAATAAATGGAACAAGCTAACCCCTTCATTGGTTCTTCACATGCTAAAGACATTGGCCTTGAGAAGATGTAAGCTTGCTATATTGTGCATTAACGTTTGATATAATACACATTTTATGAATAATTGTAACTATTATAATCATGTAACCCTTTTCATCCTGTAGAAACTATCTCGCAACTAAAACTCCAAAATTATTAAAAGTGTTGTAATAAATTTATTATATTAAGTGAGAGACTTACTCGATTGTATTTTATTTATAGATTTTCAACACTAGCATTGATCCTAGAAGTACACTTTTATATTCACAAACATTGATGTCTACTACAAGCTGATTTGGCACATGCAAGGTGTAGAGGGCAAGGAGCGAGGTGTGGTAACAAGTTGTTAGGCTTAACGCCTCCTCACTGTTGCTTAAAGAAACCCGTAGGCACACGACGTGACTAAGAGTATTTCCCATTTTCAGATGAGTGTCGGTTTTCCTGCAGATTCTGAAGACTCTCCTACGAGTGCTAACTCGGTGTATTAAAGTGCCTACCAATTTCAAATTCGGTAGTGCTGGCCTGCTGCTGGGTATACTTGTGGTGAAGCCGAGGAGGTTTTTCCTCCTACCAAGAATCCTAAAGATGGTGGTCGTTGTTGGATACAAGCTCTTAGTAAGTCCTTTTGTTGATGCACTTTTTGCTTTTGTTTTATTATGATCATTTATATTATGAGATCAATAGCATGTTACGCTTGATTAGGTCTTACTGAATGAATGTAACACCTTCTGTTAGTATTCTGAGTTTTTTGACACCATGAATCTTGAAATTTCTGAACTTTGTGCGATTGTTGATGTCGTCCTCTATGTTTTATTACTGACACTAAATTGCTTGGTTTTTGCAACATTTACTATTCATCTTAAGTTGATTAGAATTTTTGACTCTGAAAACTACTACAAATGAATTGGTTGCCTTTTCGCAGAAACATACAGAGTGATACGTTTGTACTCTGAGTTTTGAGATCGCCAGCCCCGACATGTTGCCTGTCGTTATCTGCATTTCACAATGAGACAATAGCCTTGTGCCCCGAGTGTATCTGCGGCTGCCAGCCCCGACATGTTGCGTGTTATATGCATTTAAAATCTGAGGTTACGCGTGATTTCAATGCCGACAAGTGGTCTGTAACATTATATCGGCAGCTCAGATAGGTATTATTCTGAAATTTTATCTTATGTTTTGAATCTAAAAATCAAGCCCGTGATTTTGACTTGTCGGCCCGTGATTTTAAGTGTTTTGAGGTTACACGTGATTTTTACGAACATCAAATTATCTGTCTGTTTGCAATTCCACCGAAATTCGAAGCTTATTTGCTGTGTGTTCTTTTGACGTTGGTGAAACATATTACGGTCCAGTTGTTTTCTAATATTTCGGTGTATTTCACGTTTGGTTATTGTGTATTGAGTAAAATTTGCTTGAATTGTTTAGTAGTTAGGGTATGAAATATAATTATGTGTAATCACATACTATGTTTGTAGATGATGATTGGTGTAGGATTGTTGTACGTAGGGTAATGTGTGTAATCATGTACTGTTTTTGTTGATGATCATTGTCGTAGGTTTGATATTCTTTATGAAAAATGGTTGAAGTTGGATTATTGGAGTTGCTCAACTGGATTTGAGTTTTTTAGGTTAGAGGAAAAAATCAATTTGGGGCTAATTGATAGAAAGATAGAAACAGATGAAGTGTATATTAGGGTTAAGGTTGCGTATATTTGATGTTGTGTTGTTTATTTTAATGGATGAGGGGTTTGTTTGGGGGTGATTGGATGTAATTTGCTTGAATCGTTGAGTAATTTGGGTATAAAATATGAATGAGTGTAATTACATGTTACTTTTTGTGGATGATGATTGGTGTAGCTTTATTATACTTAAATGCTTTATGGTATGGTTGATGTCGGATGAACGAATTCATTCAGTTCCATTTCAGGATGATGAAGCTAATTGAGTGAAATAGATGGAGTATGTATTAGATGCTCTATAAATCGCCCTTCATGTATTGGATGTTACGTAGTCATACTAACGTATTCATACCCATAAAAGGCAGCCCCAAAAAAGAAAAGACCCTTCTCAAGAACACGGTTACGTAAGATGTTATTCATACCCATAAAAGGCTGCCCAAGTATATTTCATTTCATCTATAAACCAACAATTTTCTGCATAGTTTTGTAGGTAAGGCAAGTTAAATCATTCATTTTTATTACAATTTTCTAGCACAATTATTTCATGCACTTGTAAAGTTTGTTGCTTTGTTATCTTTTGCTACTAAAAGCTGTGTTCAAATGCAAAATTTCCTGAAAAATTTGACCTTTGATTTTTGTTATGTTATTTTTTGTATATGGATAAAGTTGTAAACCCTAGGATTATGTTGTTGTTGTTATTGGACTCTCGATTTTTTATGGATGGTTCCAAATGATGATTCATATTGGTCAATGCCAACTTATTTTGGGAATAAATTGTTGTCGTTGTTGCTGGATTAATGAAATTTTCTTGGTTCGATTTAATGTAGTTCAATTATATCACAATATTGTTTATCGTGCTTTTAAATGTCTATCTATCGTTGATTCTTGATATCTGAAAACTTATCGATTTTCATTTTTGTCATGCTACATAGTAATACGATGAGCAATTGTATATGGTATGTTGTTAGCACTCTGTTGGTAATGATGTCTACGTGAGTTAGTTGATACTCCCTTCATCTCGAATTAAGTGTATCTTTCTATTTTGGGTGGATTTAAGAGGTGGTAATAAAAATGATTTTTTTTTTTAAATTCTTTGCGCAAAACTTACTATAAATAGAAATGGGACACTTATTTTTGAGAAAAAATTATGGGAAGGGGGACACTTATTTAGGATGGAGGGAGTAGTACATAGTACTCTTTCGGTGTTGTGGCCACGACTTGTACATAGAGCATTAATGGACTAAGAAATAGTACATCTACCTGAAGTAGCGTTGCAGAGAGTCAGTTAGCTCCGTGTTTAGGAAATGTATATATCTTTGATCATTAGAAATTTTATAAAATCAGATTTATTGAACACATTGCAAAAAGTTGCGTTTAACTTTTTTTTTTTCCCCCTTTCTGATGCAGCCTGCCAATATCTAGCTACTTGATAGACTAAGTGTGTACCTCGACTTAGAGCACGGTATAGTCGTATAACGTCAAAGATGATAAAGTGATTTATACTCCATGCCAATGAGACTTTGTTGCTGAGCACGATTTCATCATGGCGAGTTTGCGATACATCCGGCAGACATAGTGATTGTTTACGAGGGGTTGTCGTTGATGGATTGTACTACAAACTCCCCATAGTTTTTGTTGACCAAAATGAATTCCTTCCTATATTTTCTTTGTGCAGGACTTTGAAATTATGCCGACAAATGGTCTATAACATTATACAGGCAGCTCAGATAGGTATTATTCTGAAATCTTATCTTATGTTTTGAATCTAAAAATCAAGCTCAGCCTACCTTAAGACCCATAAGATCGATTTTACTTTAAAAAAAAATAAAAATAAATTATGCAACAGGTATTATTCTCATTATTCTTCCGTTGTTTAATCTGAAAACTGATTCCAACGTAGCCTTACACCCGCAAGATTCACTTTATTCAATATTTTAGTTTTTAACAGGTGTTATTATTAGAATTCAGCAGGAAGTAGTCATTTACCAGTATACAGGTTGTGTGAGTGATTTTGATAACAAAATAAAAATGTTAGCAAGTATGTCTAAAGATCAAATTATTAATTAATTGTGCGTTTGCATTAAATTAATTTTGCAGAACTATGAAACTGTGGCCAAATTGCCTGTACATTCAATCGTCAGCCGAAATTGGTATTGTTCTACAATTTCATCTTTTCTTTGAATCTAAAAAAGTATAGCCTAGCGTAACATCCACAAGAACGACTTTAATCAATACTCCCTCCATCCCAAAATAAGTGTCCTCTTTTGGTGTTTTAAAAATCCCAAAAAAAGTGTCCCCTTTGAAAAAATTACTAAAAAGTGGCCTAATGATATTGAAAAAACTACTCTGTCCAAGATTTATACTGCCAGCTTTGCTCGGATTTTAATTTTACCCTATAAAATACATGTTGATTATATGACCGTCAAACTTAGATGTTGTCGGGAATGGGTTGGTGTTTTTGTTGCTATACCTTGGAACTATTGAGTTAAGGTTGTATTAAAGGTTGAAGTGATTATAATTACTATTAGACGATTTTAATGAATACCACCCAGGTCATCCACAACAAAGTCATTATATATTAATGAGATTTGATAGATCATATAGAGAAGCGTAGTTCGGAAGAAGAGACTACTCAGGAGAGTTGTTTATGTTCATTTATTTATCAGCTTATCTATGTCCCCTTTTTTCTCGACTACCTGCCCTCTCATTTTTTGTCATAAACTACCCAACAAACACAATATCCATTCAAATAAATTGGTAAGCTCGAATTATGAGCATGACACAGATAATATATACTGAGTACAAATTTCTCGTATACGATCTTGGACCACGGAGTTTGTTAAAACAGGTGTAGCGTCATTAAAATGGGTGTATACTAGAAATGATGAAACTAATCGATAACTTGTGGGAACTTACAAAGTAATCCAAGTAATTTACGGCAAAGTATGTTGTCACGACCTCGAATCCAAGCAATTGACGATAAAAAAGTATTTGCATGCACTAATTTTGTCTATAATGTGTGACCACAATGAAATTTTGATTGATTTTTCAATAATGCTAGCTTTTGTTTAATCATCTAAATTGTAAGGATAATGATGTATATATATAGATTTAGTTGAGGAATTTTGAATTGTTTGTTGTACTAGAAATTTAGCCAACATAATATCCAATTATATATAGATTTAAAAATTTGTTTGACATTTGTTTTCGATTATCCTTGACCTAAAAATCTTACCTTGACTTGTAAGATGCTACTGAAACCACACATGCTGTAATAATGTTGCATTGTGTAGTGTTCTTGATTTTAATTGTGTTCATTTGTTTATAATATTTGTAATGTAAGATTTGTTGATTCCAGTTCAACTAATGATTTCAGGTACTAAAATCTTGCTGTTGTGATTTATGCCTCACACAGTAGTGTAATGATCAAATTCTAATGATACTGATGTCTGCGCATTTCTGGTTCTCTCTGAGTCATGTGCGTTTGAACTACAATATAGTCCATAGATGTTCTTCCGCTATTTCGCTTGATCGGCATGTGTCTTTTGTAATAAGATGATGTTCTTTAGTATCCATGGTGTAAATATGATGTGATGATGTTTGTATATATGTATTCCGTAGTGATTTACGGATACATAGAATTAAATCTTTGATGTTTAGGTTGCATAAACCAAACTTTTAAGTACACAAATGCAAAGAGGTTGATTTGTCGGACTTCAGAGATTCAACAACGCCTATTCAAAATATCGCCGCTCAATAAACATGACACTCAATGTGTGATCAAGGCTAATAATGATATACATTACATGTTAAATAAACATAACAAAGCAAAGAAAAGCGGTCCCGTGAAAATCACGGGTCGCATCACTAGTTAGAATAATTAAAATATAAAGACTTTAAGTTAAAAACCGATAAAATCGAAAAATGAAAATTTGAACCCTACTATCATTGCTCACGGCATCCTCACTATTTTTAGGGTTAAAATTGTTTTTATCACTTTTTAGTTTATTGTTAATATAATTTAATTATTAGTTAATAAGTTAGATTTAAGAAATTAAAAGAAATAAATCAATTTTTGTATTATATATGTTGTACACGGCATTTTCATTTTTAATTGACTAAATTTGACTAAAATGAAATTATCACTAAGTCACTAAAGTTAAATAGTAATTAGAATTGAATTTTTGTATAAATCGATTTAGTTATAAACAAGATATTATAAACCGATAAAAATATGTAACCGTTATAAAAATGAACTAAATCGTGTGTTACTGCCTTTGCTATTTGGACTGTTGATCTTGGACATACGGACTATAAATGAATCATCCACGATACTATCACTAACCTAAATAAATAGACGACTAAATTTAACCGAGTCTCGTTTTAAAATAAATATCATTTATCGCCTTTTTTAAAACGAACTTAACGTTTTTAAAAAAAACTAGAATTTTAGAATATTTTCATAAGTGACTAAATACAAAATGAACTTAACGTTTTTAAAACTATGATTTTCAAATATTTTCACAAATGACTAAATACAAACCGAACTTAACATTTTTAAAACTAGACTTTAGAATATTTTCAAAAATCGCCTAAGTACAAAACGAACCTAACGACTTTGAAACTAGAAATCTATACTTAGGAAATAAAAACAAGTTTAGTATTATACTAAAATATCTAAGTATAAAGATGCGTATAAATACGATGAATAGTTAAATACGATGAATAGTTAAATACGATGAATAGTGAATACGATGAATAGTAAAATACGATGAATAGTAAAATACGATGAATAGTAAATACGGTGAATAGTGAAAAGTGAATAGTAAAATATTGAAAATAATTGAAAATTTTACTAAGTATAGAAAATTGAAAATGAATAAATAAATAACTTAAAGTGTATGAAAACACTTAAATAAGATTGAACATACTAATAAACGTAACATTTTAGAAAACTTGAAAACATTAATAACTAACCACACTTCAAATAATGAACGAATGTGTTATGTGATCATATGGAACCTACACTTCAAATAAAACGTTTGACGCTGGTACTAGGAGAGTCTAGAAACATGTGATATGTAATATCAAATAAATAATAAATCGTGAGTATGTTTAAATAAAAGGTCAAGCTTGGGCCTCAGATAAGGGAACGTCAATCGTGAGTGAAGTGGGGTTAAGATAGTCTTGTCGCGGTCGCCATTGCCGGACAAGATAATTGAATATGCCAAGGCTTTTGTCTCAGGCTTTAGGAAATAGTCGTTTTATCCTGAGTTAAGGTGCTCTATGATTAGCATAGCCCATTCTTAAATTGGATACTAGTGTACATGTACTAGACTAGGGTTTTATTCCCCTATTTCGCTAAAGTTACCAGGGTATCCGTCTTTATTTGGGCGATTATAGCGGTGATCTCCTTGCGGTGTTTCGTTCTTAGTGGGCGACACTAGCATTCGTTCTTGCCACATGTACAGATCACTTGACGAGATTGTATCTCAAGTTCAATCATTTCAACACTAGAGGATGAGATGCAAGTATTATAGTATTCGGCGTGGTTTACGAGTCGAGTAAGCCTCTGCACTATGGAAGTGAGATGCAATCGATCAGAGTACAAAGGCCTACTCAGTGGTCAGGCTCGTAAGCAGTATGTGTTGTGTGTTGTTTGATTAAATGAGAATGAGTGTGTACCATCTTCGAAAACTAAAGACCACAACTTTACAATTGATTCGAGTCTGCATGAGGAGAATGATATAATCTTTATGTTTGTTTGCGATCCGATATCGCCTTGTAATACTATTGAATTATCGTGATACTATTGCTATGCTATTATATGTTAATTGCCTTCATAATTGAATATCATGCTTATATGAGTTATCGCTTTAAACCGCATGCTTAGTATGACTTATATGTCTTTATATGCTATGTGTATTAAGCATGTTTATGTTTTTATCATAATGTTATGTTTATAAAGCGATAATATTAAACCAAAGTAGTTGAAACCGAGGGTAAGTATGAGCATAGCTAGTCATCACACCGTCAATGCGCATCCCCATAGTTTATTGTGCAGGACGTTCGTGGACCAGGAGCTGGATTTTGGATGGGGCCACGAGACGCTTTTATGCTTTACTTTTATTGTTTTCCGAGAGATATGTAATATATAACACTACTCCTTTAAATTTCCGTACTTCGAGTTGTTTTATTCAACTCTTGAACGATGTTATAACATTTGGGTTTTTATTGTATAATTAATAACGCTGGTTTAAGACTTAATTAATTTCCGCCTTAGTAATTAAAGTCGACGAAAAACCAGGTTGTTACATCACTTGTAGCTCACTCTACATGCTTCACTTTACTCTTCCATTTTTTTTTCTTACACACACCATGCTTTACTTACACACCTATTTTAGGCCATCATTTTGTTAATTTATATTTAACTTTATTTAAACAAACTAATTTCCTTTTTATTTTTGTAACCCGTATAAATATATAGGACCTAACTTTCGAGGTCCGAAAAGTGGTCATACTGGACTAATTGAGCGAAACAAAAGCCTAAACCACATAACTTTTCGAGACTGATTTAATGACGCTATTTTCAGAGTCAGTCGGATCTGCCTAGCTCGAGCTAAATTTTCTGCACTCTTCCATTCTCACTTTACTCACTCATACAAGTCTACACTCTTTCATTTTTGCCTTACTTGCACACATCAAATTCACTACACAAGCATGCTCTTCCAATTCTTACACACATGCTTCACCCTACACAAGCATGCTCTTCCATGTTGTTCACTTTACACAAGCATGCTCTACATCCTTACACACCTACATTTATACTCATCATCACACTTTTAGCTTAATTAAATTTAAAGATTATACAATCTAAATACATACTACAATACATACAAATTACTACTACAATACAATTCATTACTACTACCTTCACTTTCCACTCTAACATACACATACAACATACTACTACCTAATTCATTTACACACAAACACAAAAAACACACTAAGTATTTTCTCTCATTTTCCACTCAAACACATAAACACTTTAACTCTTTTCTCTCTAAAACACAAACACTTATTCTATTTAGTAAGAACATCTTCATCTTCAACCTCCAAGATCACTTATGATCTTCATCTTCTACATCCATTCTCCATTAAAATTTCTCCTTTGTTTTTATTTTTCTTTAACACTTCAATTAATTCTACACCACTTTTATTTAAGTAATCACTACCTCTTTTAACTAGTGAATATTTATGAACACAAATCAAAATAAATAAAATCTAAACATCACCTAAACATAAAAATACTACTACACTTTAAATTTTAGTTTAGTTAGTTTAGTTTTAAAATAAATTACTAACTTGCTTATTTTTATTTTTATGTACTCATCCTAACCAAAGACGAGGAGCAAGGTGGAGGCGTCGACTTGAGCCAGTTTGACCATATCATAGACCCCGACAATTGCTAAACAATTTCACTAACCTAATTAAGGTGCCCCCGCACACTAGGTTTTAATTTTGTAAATCGCATGCTATAAATGTTTATGTGTTATATTTATTGTGTTTATGACCACCTAGCTTCATATGTTAAATTAGAAGACAAAAATCGAAAAATAACATTTGTGTAACACATGAAAAACCCACGGCCAACCCTATATTTTTGGCTAAATTTTTCGTTTTAATTTTTGTAAATTGCATGCTTAAAATACTAGATATAAGATGTATATGAAAATATAATTAGTTTATGTTTAGGACTTAAAATGAAATTGTTATGAAATTTAAATGTTTTAAAGTGCTTATATGAGTTCTTGAAATATTGTTGTTATTCTTGTGTTTTAAAATGATTTTTACTTTTGTATGTTAATATTTGTATATGATTTTCACACATGTTAAGTACATAAATGATGTTAAGTAAATTAGTTATTGAATTAGAAGTATAAAAATCAAAAATCAAAAACTATGTGAACATATATATATACACGGTTTTCTTAAAATAAATGGACCAATTTTTAGTTTTAATTTTTCTAAATAACATATTATGATTAGTTTAGGTAAATTAGACTTGTATGAAAAATTTGAGGAAATTATATAAACATATAAAATTTGACTAATTAATGTTCATATAAAAAAAATATTAGAGTTCTTCAAATATTCAAGTGTTCTTCATTTATGTAACTAGTTTGATTCATAATTTGTATAAAGTTAAAGTTAAATGTTGTTTAAATCCATTAGTGAATAAATACATTACTAAATATATAAGTTAAATAAGCTAAATCTTTATAATGAAAAAGTTAGAAATTTAAAGTGAGTAAAAACACTATTCATAAATGAAATAAAATATTTAGTGAAAATCGTAAACTAGTTAAATCACTTTAGTATAATTTAAGAAATTAGTATATAAAAACTTTAAGTCAAAAAACCGATAAATTAGAAAATGAAAATAAAATGCTTAAGTATAAAGGGGCCACGGTTTTGGGATTGTTTTTAGACCTAAAATTGATTTTGTCACTTTTTATTTTTATCACTTAAGTAATTTAATTAGTTAAAGTAATGATTTATTAATAAAAACATAAAAAGAAACAAATAGCTAAATATAATAGAGAGCCACGGTTTTACTTAATTAAGTGAGTCAATTTTGATCAAAATGAATTTGTCACTTAGTCACTAAATTTGATTTGTATTTAAGATTATATTAGATTGTAAAATGAATCGTTAATAAAAAGAATCAACGAAACCGATAAAAATGAACGTTACACGTATTAAAATGAACTATGTCGAGTGTTACTACCTTTGCTACAATTTGGATTTGGATATACGGACTATTTAAAACGAACTACGACAACCTCGCTAAAAAAATGGAAACCGCTAAAAGTTTAGTTAAGTATAAGACTAAATTTAACTGAGTTTTATTTCTGAAATATTATTTAAAATCACTAAGTACAAAATGAACTTAACAACTTTGAAACTAGATTTTATACTTAAATTTAAAACGAGTTTTACTTCCGAAATGATTTTTCAAATCACTAAATACAAAACGAACCTAACGACTTTAAAACTAGAATTTTATACTTAGTAAATAAAAAGGGTGTTTTGTAAAATATCCTAAGTATAAGGAAATGTATAAGATATAAAAATACTAAGTGTAAAATATAATAATAAAAATACTAAGTATAAAATATAATAATAAAATACTAAGTATAAAAATACGTATAAATACGAAGTATAAGAATACATGTACGTATAAAGATACGAATAAAATACAAAGTATAAAAATACGAAGTATAAAAATACGCATACGTATAAAAATACGTATGAATACGAAATACGAAAATACGAATACGTATAAAAATACGATGAATAGTAAATACGATGAATAGTAAATACGATGAATAGTAAAATAATGAATAGTGAAAATATTTAAAATTTACGAACAGACTCAAAATAAATATTTAAGTTTTTCTATGTGCTTCCGTTTACTTGAAGAACTGCTAGAACTAGATTTTCATTATACAAGTTCGACGATACTGATTTATATGAACTATCACGTAAGTAATAAGAGATTGAGAAAATAAGAAAACGAAGTACTGGTTGAATACTCGGGTGTCTGCGATGTTAAACGCTATAGGGTCAGGGTTGGTAAGGTAGCCGCATATGGGGACACTATCATCGCTATTTGGTGCTAGTGGTAATCTAATGACTCTCCTAGTCGTTATTTAACGTGATTTTCGCCCTGGGTAGTGATTCGTTCACGGGCCCATATGAGGTAACGGAAAATAGCCATTCCCATCCGGGGAATCTGTCGTAGTGTAATAGTCGCACCAATAGGGTGGTGTGTGCATGCAAAAGACAAGGGACTGATCCTCCTTATTACCTGCTTGATATCTTCAGCATTTAAAGTCCGTTGATGTGACCGGCACGCTGTCGCGCGTTAACATGCTATTTGTGTTAATGCATGTTTCCATCCTTACTGGTTTGTTGGCTTATGGTCGTGTTTCATCTTAGATTATCCATGTTGAGTTGGATGTTAGGTAGATGTATCGTATGCTACTTAGTGTTTGATCTGATGTACGAGTCTGAGTAACTAGTGCACTTTGATAGAATTATATGGGTAATTATCTATGAGAGTACACGAGCCGCTCTGTAGTCAAGACTCGCGAGTTATGTTGCTATATGAATATAATTGAAAAGGGTCGACTACCCCGAATATGAATGAAATGATAATGATTTGCCTTCATGATTATGAATTGAGATAATTTGATGATTAAATTGTTGTGTTATATGAATTGATATGATCTGATAATTTAATTGCCATGTTTAAATGAACTGTTTATGTTATGCTTTATGAACTGCATGATTGTATGTATATATGTGTTGTTTAGAATGCGAAATTTGAAGAAGCTATTTTTGATAACAGTCCCAGGTACCCCGAGACTTGATTGTTGATCTACACAAGGGGATTGGAGGCCTTATTTTATATTTTGAGAGAATGTAATCGATTAAACTCTGTTTTATCTATGACTCTTATTATGTATAATGAGTTGTAATACGATGACAGCTGGTTTTGTAATAAATAGACTTAATTAATATTCCGCCTTAGTTTAATTAAAGTCACGAAAAACCAGGTTGTTACAATTTGTGTATATAATGAATATACAATATCAATTATTCTTAAAAGAATTTTTACAACAATTTCGTGCATTGCACGGGAACTAAAACTAGTTTTAATTTAAAACAGTTTAAATAGTAAGATAGTCATACAAATGAGACAAACCTTTTCCTAATTTTTGGACATTGTTTTTTTTTTTTTTAAATCCAAATTCACGACTCATCTGTATTCAATTCAATATCAATATCAATATCAATCAATCAATATCAATATCAATATCAATATCAATCAATATAACACTTTAAAACACAATCATTGACCAAGCTTTTACTATTCTCATCCAAAACACTTAAAACAAAGCAATTCTCATGATGACACCTCATTAAAAAATAAAATTTTAAGTGCTCTTTCATTTCTCATTTTTCAGTTTTAAATTTTACTTTTAAATGGTTTTATTTACATTTTTTTTTTGAAACAAAAAATTAGAAAGATTATATTTTTGTTCATAACTTCACGTCCTCTTTAAACAGACACCACTCATGATATACTTTTAAATTTGTTTTTAATTTAACTATGTCATCACTAGATACAAAAACGTTATTGACGTGGTCATAAACTAAGCTAAATATTCAAAATATCAAACAATTATACTCATAAAATTGAAAAAATATTCACATAATCTATAACAAAAACAAATCGACATATACATGTACCTAATAATATATTCATTACATAAAGTATATATATTCACTAAATATAACTTATATATTCATATATTCAAGTTACATATTTGTTAAGCAAAATTGACTAAGAAATAAATAGTTGTAAAATAAAATGAGCATAATCATCGACTAGTTGGTGGGAGTATACAATATTATGTTCAAAAATAGTGAACTATTATATTCATAAAAATGAAAAATATATTCACACAATGACTAACAAAAATAAGTTGACATATACACATAAGTAATAACATATTCATCATATAAATTGGTGATAACTACCTATTATACACAACACTTTTTACAAATTACTACCTATTATAAAAAAAAAAAAAAAACTTTTAAAAAAAAAACCTACTAAGTGCGGGTTTTTTTTTTTTTTTTTTGGGTTTTTTTTTTTTTTTTTTTTTTTTTATTATTTACAAATTGCTACCAATTTTCAAATTTGAGCATTTTTCGAATTGAATTTGACAATATTTTCTACTTTGGTTATAAATATTGAAATCTAATACATATAAAAACACAAACTTGGTGGAGTAACTAGATGCATTAAAATGTTGAACACCTCTCGTCACGCCACGTAGTAAAATTGTGATGTTTATAGCGCCACATGTCAACTTCTTATTTACCCCACCAATAAATATAACCTCTCTCATATTAAGTATTAATATTATTAACATCTCAACTTACATATTATCTAAAATTTATTAGTTGAACCTATTTATTAAGCGGTATACGAAACGTCTACTACTAGATACCTTGCATTTCGATTAAAGAATATTATCAATTTGTTTTTGTTGTCCTCACAAAAACGGGAGGAAAAAGTTATAAAAAACCCGAATATAACATGTATCTTATTATTTGATATAAAACAATGTCATAAATAAGTGGCTTATTCAACAATATTAATATAAATAATTGCTTAAATTAAACTAATTAAACTATGCAATATACTAGAACCAATGTTATAATAACTTTAATTATGAAAACCTAATTAAATGTTGATTTTATAACAAAAACAATATGTATCCTATTAATTAGTGAGATAGATAAAACTTAAAAAAGTCGAGAATTGACGGATGTAATTTACATTTACAAAGTTTTAAAATAAGGTAAATTAAACATAACTTTCTTTTATACTATTTTTTTTCAAATAACCTCCTATTTGTTTTTTGTTTTTTTATATAACATAACCACTTTTAAGATATTTTTGTTTCAAAATCACCCTATCACCAATATATTGTACTTAAAAATTAAATAATTACACTCTTAAATAAATATTTCTCAAGGGGTGTCGACATATTTTAGGTATTGATGGTTGCAAATTGGAAGGGGCGTATCCCAACATGTGTTTGATTGCCATTTATTTCAAATAACAATTTTTGGTGCTGGAAGTGATTTTGAAAAAGAAAAAAAAGTGTCTTAAAAGAAAAATATGTTGTAAAAAAAATGTATAAGGAATTATTTTGAAAAAATAATTATAAAAAACGGTTAGTTAATTAACCCTTTTAAATATTGTATATTTTTTACGTTCAGTAAAACATGGAAAAAAATGATAGGAGATTAAAAGTAGTTAGAATTTTGAGATCGATATGATATTGAAGTAGAATTAAGTTAGAAGATTTTGAGCAATTTTGATTTTTGTGTAAATTATTTTTGATCGTATTGAACAAACTACAATTAAAATGCTCTGTACGTTGTACGGGAATTAAAACTAGTTTATTCGTAAAATACCCCTCTAAGCTTCATCTTCATGTGCATCTTCCTCATCTACCGAATTTTCTCTTCTTTTTTCTTCTACAAATTTATAGATTAATTGAATTACAATTATTTAATTATATCTCATAATTATTAAGGTCAAGTAAAAACATAATTTTAAGATGAATGTTTATGTTAAACCTTAATTTAGGTTAATTATTGACACATTATTCAAATGAAAAGTAAATTAGGGATATCATTGATGTTGGTGGTGGGCGATACGGTATAGGGAGATAGCAGTTGGGACAACAGTGGAAGGTTGGCAGGCCGGTGGGTGGGATGGTGTGAGTGTTCATACTTTTCGTTGTGATAGTTGAAGTTGAAGGATCGTGTATTTGGTGAAAATAAGATATTAGAGTTAATGAGTATGTACTTATGTTTTGTGATGATTTTTAAGGAAGTTAATTAATTCAGAAAAAAAAAAAAGAAAAAAAAAAGAGAAAGATGAGAAATAAAAATCGATGAAAATATTGTACTTAAAGGAGTAATTTAGGTGTTCTGTCAATCATAGGGGTGGATGAGATATTTGTAAGTAATTGGTGATTATTAATGAGATTAACATTCTTACCAAAAAAAAGGAGTAATTTAGGGCCAAGGTCTTTGTACAATATTTTTTTTTTTTTTTTTTTTGCAAAAGTCATTTGTGGTAGCAATTTGTAAAAAATGTGCACTTATTTGGAAGTAATTTTTGACTTTTTTTTATATATTAGGTAGTAATTTGTAAAAAACGATATATAATAGATAGTAATAATTTTTCCATATAACTAATATATTTAACTATTCAAGTTACATACGGAGTATATGCTAACGAAAATTGACTAATAAAAATTGACTAAGATATTGACTAAGAATTTCCTGACAAATGTTAATTAATTGCACGGTATTGTATGTAGATCCTGAAATGCAATATGGATCGATGTTTCTCAATCCCACAACAACTTATGTGTATGTTCGTGTCCTTAAATTTGTGTTTTTAGCTTAGAACATGCTCGAGAAGATAGACATTAACATAACCATCGCATCGCCATGTTAAAGTATTCCAAGAGTCACTCGGAAAAAACTCGATGAGTCACTACAAGAAAGTTGTTGCAAAAATTATGCGGTTTTGTCGACGAATACTACTGTGTAATAGAAATTGGGTAGTTTATTTGATTAGAGGTGCAATCTTTTTTAATAACATCAACAAATATTGTTGGATTTTTACCAAAATTTGTGTTCTTATGCTATACAGAACAACACCAAATTACAAATTTGAGTATAAACATCCCGTAAATTTCACGGTGCACATCACTAATTATGAATTTAAGATGTGTAACACCCCGACATTTTCTAATTTATTTTATTAGCTTTCCTTATTTAGTAAGTTTCCTAATCGGGCGATTTTCCATTTTTAGCTCGGGAAATCATTCCTTTTTGGGTGAGTCGGGTCTTGGTTATGGTTGGAGTAGACCCGAGTCCATGAGTGAGCTTAGGAGAGTCTTAGAAGCATGGGTAAGTAAGGGTACAAGTGAGGGTTGAAGAAAAGAAGGGAAGGAACGAGAATATGCACTAACATGGGTCAGAGCTAACAGCTCCGTCAGAGGAGCTAACAGCTCCATCAGAGGAGCGAGCCGCTCCATCAGAGGAGCGAGCCGCTCCATCAGAGCAAGCCGCTCTGGAGCCCAGAGCGAGCCGCTCCTCTACGCGGGATCAATTTTTAGGGTTTTCCCGTGTTTTCTTTTGGCTCAAGACAACATTATATTTCGTATACTCCTATTCTAAGCAACCTAATAATCTGATTATCTACCCTAATCTCTCATTCCTCTCATTCATCTCATTCCATCCACATTCATTCCTCCCTTATCTCTCAAAATATCTCTCCATTATCATTCAAACTCCATTGATTCTCTTGCAAGCTTCCATCCTATTCATCCTAGGTCTTTCCTAACCTTTTCCCTTGGTGTAGGATCTCTTCTACTTCTTTTATTTTTCTGTTATTATGTTATTTTATGTGTTGTATTTCTTTGTATTCATTATTTGTGTGTTTGGCTTGGATTATCAAAGGAGAAGAGGGCTTTGAAGAAGGAGATACCATTCTAGTTGAAGAGGAGGAGGAGTAGCACGTTTTTGGAGACTCTACAAAGGTAACTAGGTGTGATCTAGTCATGTTTTAGCATGTATGAGGCCTTGCTTGTGTTGGTGTTGTTGTTTACATTGTGGTGTTGTTAATGGTTGATGTTTTGATCATGATTTCATGCTAGTATTGTTGGCCTCATACTAGGGTTTGTTTTATAATCATATATTCATGCATAAGTCTCATGTTGTATCACGATTCATGCTTGTAGATCGATCAAATATCGGTTTGTTGTTGTTTGTGGTGTTGGCCGTGTGTATGTGGTGAGGGCCGAAGCCCTTGCTACTGGTTCTTCTTGTTATTCTTCCTTGCTTTGACATGAGTATGTTGAAATATGATGTTTGCATTAATCACCTTAAGTAAACCATGAGTTATTGATGATTAAATCAAATCTAGAAGTGATTGTATGCATGTTTTGATGAGTTAAAAACATAAATCGATCATTGGTTACATGAGAATTGAGTTTAGGGCATAAAGACGGGTTTTTGTGTGTGTGTGTCGTGTGGGTGCAGGCTGGCCGAGAGGTTGGTGTGCATGTGTGGGTTTGTTTGCCTCTTGTTTGAGTCTTGGCATGTATTAAGATGTTAACTATGCTTTAATGAATCATGTTATACCTTGGTTGATCACTAGAAGATGATTTATGATCATGTAAACAAATGTATGACTTGTATAGCATGTTGATCTTATGGTACTCCGTATGTATAGTTGAATATGATGATATTGTGGCTTGTGTGTGTATGAGTATGGATGTGGTGGTTGTATGGTTGTGTTGGAGTGTTGGAGACAGGTTAACAGGTTAACAGGTTATGCTTGGGTTAAGTTTGCACATGGGTACTGTTCTGGCACATGTGTGAGGAGATACAACGACCTAGGATGGGCGGATACCGCTCATGGTCCCTCGGCTATTCTTGTTGCTTAGCTAGAGCTATCATGGGTTCTCAACCAGAAGGGTTAGAGACTATGGTTATGTTTATGTCGTCACCGTTCTTGTTGCTCGGTGGAATTTGGCCAAATTTAGACTTGTGATTATTGAGGAACTTCTTGTTGCTGTTCCGCCATAGGGTTTGGGTGATTCTTGTTGCTTCACCCGGGGTGGTTCTTGTTGCTCCACCCAGTTCTCCGCGCTTACTCTCGCAATTGGTTGGAAGAAGGATCGTTGTTTGAGCTCAGTTGGATGGGTCACAACCTTGGTTGTGCCGTGTTGTGTTGCTTGTGTTTGTATTGTTGTTTTATCGTTGCATGTCTTGTTGATCATGTATTTATACTTTGGTTTAGGCCGTAGGCCAGGTGAGCTTGTTGCATTGTTGTTGGTTGCATTCGTTATGTTAAAATATGACTGGGGAGCACCTAGTTACTCTCCACTGATTGTGGTTGTTGCCTCTCTTTTATAGGTACGCGCGGGACGGGCTTATGTGTAAGGACGTTGTGAGGATGTGACCGTAGCTTGCCTTTGTTGAGTCGTCTAGCTAGTCATTTGGGAGTTGTTTAGACTGGTTTAGTCCATTTATGTTTTCATTTCGTTGTACTTTGGTTTTGGATTTGTAAAGGGGTATTTACTCCCCACTTCTAGGCCTCAAGGCCTACCTTTTTATAGTTGTTTAGTTGGTTTAGTGAGTAATGATCCGGATTCCACGGTGCTTCCGCCACCGTGGCTCGCTTTTATTTTCTTTTATTTATAAATCCTTTTTATTTCTTTATTTTATTTTGCTTGGAAATTCGGGTTGTTACAGTTGGTATCAGAGCGAATACGCTCCCAACTCTCTTAGGTGAGTGAGTAGGGTTTGACCTAGAACACCGAGTGAGAGCGTTGGGTAGACACATTAAGGGGTCTACGTCATTTGTGCATGTGTGTGAGTAGTTGTGTGAATGGTGGTCTTAGGATTTCCACCATTAGATCATATATGTTTGCTTTGGATGCAGGTATAGGAATGATGGAGTCATGCGAGGTCGGGTGTCGACTCGATAAATCTCTACATTAAAAATTTACTTGTCCTGCCTCTAAAATAGTCTTTAAAAGCTTTTGATTTGATTTAATCGTCGTTTTTAAATTTAATTCTTTATTTCAAAATGTTTCACTCTGATAATTACATTCTTAATTATTATTTGATCTCTTTGATTTCCTCAAAAAAAACACTCATCTTTTAAGATTAAATACCCTGTATTTCTATTTTTTTTTCCTATCAAATGATAATACTCCTATTTTCCTTTCAAAAGTATTTTTGCATCTCCCTTTATTATTAATGACGCTTGCTTTTAACAATATTTGTTTGACTGCTCAATTCCTTTGAAATTTTAATCTATCTATTTCTTGATGATTTGTTGTCTTAATTTCTTTTTTTGATTTATTGGTTTATACGATTTGCTTATTCTAATTTAAAATCTTCCTCTTTCATTTGACCTTTCGCAATATCTAGAAATTTAACTCTTAAAGTCTTTGATTCGTACTGATTGATCAGCTGGAGCCAGAAACTTGAAGCCGAATTGCGAATGTATGGTCCTACCATCAGAGCACGCAGCGGAAGCTCCTAATCTAAGTCACCTACCGTATTCGTAGGGACGTCTTTCAGCTTGTTAGCTACACTTATTCTTAGTATATCCTGCTAGTTCTTGGATCTCACCATACAGCTGTTTTAAAACCATTAGCCGAATTACAACTTGAGCTTCTTTTTCCCCAATAAAATTTCTTATTATGTTCACCCTCATCTTTTTCAATAGATCGTGCTGAAATAATTTCTAAACTCTTTCATTTCAAGAATGTTTTCAGTCAGTTCTATTAACAAAACCTAGTTTTGTATATTTGTGCTATAATGGTTTGTTTATCCTTCTTATACTTTCTTATTTTGTAATTATGTTGAGGAAAAACTTTAATCAGTATGGTTTTACTTTTCTGTTCATTTTTTTTAAACGCGTCAATACATTTTGATGGCTTTTTACTCAATCAAATTAGAAATGATTGACACTTATCTACTGCTTTCACTTTTGATCAAAACCTCTCTGTTATCCTTAACCTTCTTTTATTAAGTTTTCTAATTTGAGCATTTAGTTTATTTAAATATTATTTATTCTACTCGGTATTTTAGTAGCTTCATTTTTCTAAAATCGTTGTCATTTTAAAACGCAACTTTAAGACTTCTCCTTTCAATCGTATCTTCTGATCATATTCTATATCTGTCAAACTTTTGGGGAATTACCTTTTCTCTCTCTTTCATAACGAAACCAATTTGAGTCCTTTGTTGGAAACGAGTCTTATGCCTTCATTTGTGAACTCTTAAAGAATATTTCTATTTTCCTTCATCGTTTCATATTAAAAATTTCTTTTGTCAAATTGGTGGTTGTTGAGCAGTTTCTTGCAAAAGATTTATTATGTCATATTTTTACTTAATTCGTTTTATTCCTTCTTTTCTTTCTTATTCATCATAACTCATCACTTTTATATCTGTTTCTGCCAAATTTTGTCGCGTTGACTATTTGACTCGTAAAATGGGGTATAGCGATCTACTTGATTTAACACTTGGATTTATGTTGTTTATAATGCGCGTGAGATAAGAAGTATGCAAGAAATAAAGTGCAAAAAGTAAATGACACGAGGGATTTTGGTGACGCGGAAAACCCAATGTGGGAAACGACCGCGGGGGGATCTGTGTCCCGCCTAATGTGCTCCACTAAGTAGTTGAATTACAAGCAACACGTTACAAAGTTCTTGCAGAATTTAGAGTATAAGTATCGCTTTCTGGTGGAAATATGAGTAGTCTGGGAGAAAGAATGTGTTTCTGGAGGAGTGGAGCGCAAGTTGTTGTAGTGAGTAGTGAAAAAATAACGTAACCGTCCTCTGATGCTGCTGCCTTGCCTTTTATAGAGTGGAATTTGACTGTTGAATACTTTGTGCCAGTAGAGAGTCTTCAGGAGGCTTCTACGGGAGGTTGCCTGGATTTCAGGGGGTGGTTGCTGACCACTTCCTTGTAGCTGTTGGAGATGAATTATCCTTTGTTGCCCTAGCCGTCCTGGGCTTGCATGCACGCTGGGCCTTAATCTTGGCTTTGCCTCTTGTTTTCGGCCCACTTTAGTTGCTTCAGGTATCAGGCCAATTTTTGGCCCAAACAATAGCCCCGGGTTTTCTTGCCTCAACGTACAGGAGAGGTGAGAAAATTCCCTCAGGACCGCTTCGTGTAGCTGCTGGTGCCTTAGCCCCGTTGTGGAAGAAACATTTCTGGCCGAAAAAGTGACTTGTCTTGCTGAAGAAGTGCCCCTACTCGTTGAGGAAGTGCTTCTACCTGCTGAGGAGGAACTCCTACCTGCTGAACTGACTACTCCCTCTGCTTGGCTGTCATCGCGCCACGTGGCACGTCCCCTAGTGGCTCCTTGAGAAGAACAAACTGAATGACTGATTTGGCCTTTGTTTTTAATGCCAAGTCTTGTCAAGCCCCTTTATTGGCTTCATTAATTACACTCCCAACTCTTCCCAACTTCCCCCACGTCTCCCTCTCTCTCCCATCCACTTCCTTATAAAACCACCTTCTCCTTGACTCACACGCCTCTTTTGAAACATAAACCCCAAAAGGAAAAACCTCTCACCTTCCTCCGTCGTTTGAAATCCGTGGGTCGTTGTCACTTTTTCCAGGTAATTTCTTGCTCGTGTCTTTCTTGTTTCTCTTAATGTCGTCTTCTTCACCTTCCTTCGACCTGGAGGCTTTTGTCCCTACCCGAATTCTGAAGGGGGACGATTCTGTGCCTTGCTCTCTCTCGTCGAAGTCCGACGATGAGATTGTCGAGATCTTCAACTTGGATGAAGGGGTTGAATTTTACGTGCCCCGAGGTGAGGAGAGAGCGGATTTCCACCGCAAAGGGTGGGTTTGTGTGTATGCGTACCCTTTCTCCTTGGGTCTGCGCTTCCCATTCCCTGCATTCATCCAGGATTTCTTTCGTACTTTCAAGATGTCTCCTGCGCAAGTGCTTCCCCACGGTTGGAGGATCCTGTTGTGTATTAGTGCTCTCCTTGAGGACCACGGTTGGTCCATGTCGGGGGGCGATATTGGGGACGACTACTGGGTGAGGCCTCTGGCGTGTAAGCGTTTTACTCGAGGGTCATGGATGGTCGGAGAAGCTTATCAAGCTTCCCTCTAAAGTGACGGATTCGGGCTGGGCCAAACATTATATTTTTGTGAGGATTAGTAGTCTGAATCACCTGACTGGCTACCTGCGTGATACTTGGCTCAAGCCTCAAGGTAAGGTGTGACGTCTGCTTTGTGCTGGCGCACCGTCGTGCTGAACTTTTCTCATTTGGTTCTTGCATCAGGTTCGCTGAGGTATCCGCCCTCAAAAGCTGGGAAAAAGGTTTTGGAGAAGCTGAGGCTGTTACCTGGGCCTGAAAGAACTTTCCCTGCGCCTTTGCAAGGTAGGATCCGTGACTTGGACCTATTGCTCGAGAGTGACGGGGAGGAGATGTCTTCTGGCAGCGGTACGTTTGTTTTGTTTGTGTTGCTTGTCTACTTAGTGGAGCTGTTGTCTTCTGCATGTGAATCTGATGCGCGTACCCTGTTGTTGTAGGGAAAAGAGGGATGTCTACGACTGACCTGATCGCTCTGGAGAGGGAGAAGAAGAGGAGGATGCTGGCTGGCCTAACCAACACTGGGGGACAGGTGACTGTGCCTGTACCCTCTGAGCCCCCTGTGCTGACTCCGGGGTCTCCATCGCACTCGTACCGTAAGAAGACGCGCAGGCACCCTCAACCCAAGCTGACGAGCTCCTCTCAGGGCGATGACTGTATTATGGTGGAGCTGTCTGGCTCCTATGATGGGCGTGGCGCCTTTCCTCCTCAGATTGCTAGCGGATTATTGCTGCCTGGGTTCAGCACGCTTATGGCCTCTAAGAGCGTTGCGGAGAATGTGGAAGAAATGACTGCCTGCACCTTCCAGGTATTAGCTGTGTGTGTCGCTGTTTATTTGACTTGCGTGTATGTGCGTAGGCCTTTCTGAAGGTTCCTGGTTGTCTCTTTACCTGCAGGGATTCCAGAGTAGCCTGTACCTGAAAGGGGTGTGGGCTGCGGCTGAGAAGGAGCGCCAAGAACTTGCTGCAAAGAACAATGTACCGGCCGCCGGTTGGGCTGGTATGACCGAGAGGTGCGAAACTGCTGAGGCGAGGCTTGAGGAGCTGAGCAAGACTGAGGCTGAGTTGGCTGCCTGTTGTTCCGATAAGGCCTTGCTGGAGGTGAGGCTGAATGACGTGAGCGAGAAGTTGAAGAAGAAGAAAGAGCAGCTGCGTAGTTCCTGTGCGTACTATTCTTGGCTGGGCAAGGTGGAGTGTATGGAGGCTCATGCTCAGGGGGAGTCTTCTACCTGGGATGCTGTGCGAGAAAGGGCTGACTTTGAGGAATTCTTCGAGGGGAAGCCCGCGCCTTTGGATTCCGGCGTTGCAGAAGAGCTTGCCAATATGGACGCTGGAGGTGCCTCTACAGCCCCTGATGAGGGCGTCGTGGATAGCCAGGCGGCCCACAATGCGGAGGAAGTGGCTACTTCTGGTGGTGACGCCTCTGAAGGTGATGATGTCGTGGCTGCGGCCTCGAGGTGTTATGTAATAGGTTAGTTGTTGTGTCGTCTTTGACTTTTATGAACTTTATCCTCCGTTTTGGTAGCCCGCCACGAGGGTGGTGTGGCAAGTTGTAATCTCGTACTTTGGCCCGCGTGGTTGTACTTTCCTTGTTTTGTTTTCTGGATTTCTCGTGACGTCCGTAGCTGCGCTGGAGGTGCCCAGTTCTGCTGGTCGCTTGACTCTTTTGTTGATGTTCTTGTTGGCAACCCTGTTAATAACCTGTCAACATGTTTTTCACCCGTTAGTGTGCGTGCTAGCATGTTTATATGTTATGTGTGTACGTATCACGGCGTTATTATCTTTGTTTGTGGGGTGTGTGTATGTATTGTAGTCTAATCGTAACAAGCGTACGCGTGTATGTATGTATGTATGTACGTGTGTATGTATGTATGTATGTTGTGCATGCACGTGTAGTAAGTTAAAATGCCGAACCATCTTAAAACTTACGTATGTAGGCGCCGTGTTGTGGCCAGGGCGAGCGGTGGGATCTCCGCACGTAGGCGCCACCGCCGCACTCCCAGCGTACGTACGTGTGGGCCCAACTAAATGTTGTAAACCGGTGGGTGATCGATCCGGTGGGTGTGGTGTGAGCCACTGTTCCATCTTCGCGATCTGCCTGGCCCGGTTTGCTATGGGTGGCCGGGTTGGCTTTTTGCCACCGACCCTCCGATGCATAAGTTAGTAAACTTGATAGAGTGAATTGTATTTACAAAAGAAAAAAGAAATTACCAAACAAAAAGGCTGAGTACGAAATTAAATATGATTCTTCCTGAGGTGTCTGGCGTTCAAGGACGAGGACCATCGACCCTCCAGAGTCATCAAAGCGGTAAGCCCCATTTCCTGCAATGCTTTATCTGGTAGGGTCCCTCCCGGTGTCTGGCAATTTCCTGCTCTGGTGTTCTGGGTGTTCTGGAACACCTTTCTGAGTACCAAGTCGCCTACTTGGAAGGCTTTTATTCGGACGTTCTTGTTGTAGTATCCGGCGATTTGCCGCTTTCGCGCGCCAACCCGATGGTGGCCCCGCCCCCTGAAGTTCATCAATTGTGTCCAAGGCTGCCGGATAGTTCACTTTGATTCGACTCTGCCGTTCTTGATCCGTATCGGTGTGTAGGTATCCTCACTTCGCAGAATAATCGCCTGCACTGCGTACATCAGGGAGAACGGGGAATGTCCTGTAGCTTCCTTCGGAGTGGTTCTGTTCGCCCAGAGTACCATTGGCAGCTCGTCTGCCCACTTGCCACCTTTCTCCTCCAGCTTCTTCTTTAGGTTGTCCATTGTGGACTTGTTGGTAGATTCTGCCTGTCCATTAGATTGTGGGTTGTGTGGGGTGGACTGCAGAAAATCTATGTTCCATCTTGCACAGAAAGCTTCCGTTTTGTGGGATATGAACTGGGACCCGTTGTCACAAATGATACGTGCAGGAATTCCGAACCTAGTAAGTATGTTCCTTTTTATGAACGAGATAACCTGCGTGTCCGTTACTTTGATCAACGCTCCGCCTCGATCCACTTTGAAAAATGTCCGTCATCGCGAGCATGTACACACGCTGACCGGGTGCGCAGGGTAGTCTGCCCACAATGTCCATCCCCCAGACCATGAATGGCCAAGGCGACATTACGGGGTGAAAAATTCGCGGTCTTGTATTTGTCTTGGTGCATGTCTCTGGCAGGCGTCGCATTTCCTGGCGTATTCAACAGCGTCTCTTCTCATTGTAGGCCAATAGTACCCCATCCTGAGTGCTTTGTTGGACAGGCTGCGACCACCAGAGTGGTTGCCACAGTCTCCACTATGTAGTTCTTCCAGAACGGCCTGAGCATGATCAGGCTCCAGACACCTCAGGTATGGCCCTGCTGCAGACCTCCTGAACAATACTCCGTCAATGAGGAGGAATTTTGAAGCTTTCATCCTGAACCTTTTGGCCTGAAGTTTGTCTTGTGGTAGCTTTCCGTCTTGTAACCACTCGATGTAGGGGTTTGTCCATCCAGGCGCTTGCTGTTCCTGCTGTTCTTGTTGTTCCTGTTCATCCTGTTGGCCTGCTGTGGAGGCCTGCGAGGCCTCTGGATCCTCTGGAGGAGAATCCTGATTGCTGTCGGTCGTGCAAACTGGATCCGGTTTCGTAATCGCCGAATGTAGAGCGTGCAAGATTGGGATTGTTGTGATAGCGGTGGAACGGAATGTTGCTCCAAGGTTGGCTAGAGCGTCGGCGTGCGCGTTTTGATCCCTCGGAATCTGTTCGATCTCAACTTCGTCGAATTTTTCTATGATTGCGTTAACAAGATCAAGGTATGCCACCATTTTCGAATCTCGAGCTGCATAAGACTTGTTCACGTGGTTAACGATAAGCAAAGAATCACAAAATATTTTGATAGATTTCACCTTTAATTCGATGGCCATGTTGAGCCCCATGATAAGGGCCTCGTACTCGGCTTCATTGTTAGACGCTTTGAACTCGCATCGAACTGCCTGGACTATGTACTCCCCTTGTGGCGACTTTAGTACAAGCCCCACTCCTACGCCTCGTTGGTTTCTTTGCCGCCTGTCTACGTAATCCACTGTTCGGTGTCCTTCCCGCTGGGCGGCCAGGATCTCGCTGTCTGCACCTCCTTGTAGGCTTGGACTGAAGTCTGCCACAAAATCTGCAAGTGCTTGTGACTTGATAGCTGTCCTTGGTTCGTACTGTATGTCATACCCGCTGAGGTGGACTGACCACTTTGCCATTCGTCCTGACAATTCTGGCTTACGCATGACTGCCTTGACAGGGTAGTTAGTCCGCACAATAATGGTATGCCTTTCAAAATAAGGACGTAACTTTTGCGATGCGATTACAAGCGAATAAACGAGTTTTTCAAGAGGAGTGTACCGTGTTTCTGCATCCAGTAGGCTTTTACTTACATAATATACTGGTGGTGACTCCCGCTTCTTCCTTTACAAAGACAAATGATGGGCCTCAGACACGGACAGGTACAGCAGGAGGTCTTCACCCTGTGTTGGTTTTGACAGTAGTGGAGGCTCAGCAAGGTAGATTTTTAACTCTTCGAACGCTTTGTTGTGGCTGTCTGTCCAGCTGAACTCCTTGTTCTTCCTCAAGGTGTCGTAGAACGGTCTGCACCTATCCGAAGATTTAGAGATGAACCTGTTGAGCGCGGCCACGCGCCCAGTGAGTTTCTGCACGTCTTTGACGGTCTGTGGTGGTTGGAGGTCGAGGATAGCCCTGATTTGCTTTGGGCTGGCCTCAATCCCCCTCTTCGTGACGATGTGACCCAGAAACTCCCCAGCTGTCACACCGAAGGAGCACTTTGTGGGGTTGAGCTTCATTCTGTAGGAACGAAGTACGTCGAATGTTTCCTGGAGGTGCTGTACATGCTGATCTTCCTGTGCAGATTTCACGACCATATCGTCTATGTATGCTTCCATGTTCTTTCCCAGCTGGTCTTTGAACATCAAGTTTACGAGGCGTTGGTATGTAGCCCCGGCGTTTTTCAAACCGAATGGCATGACGTTGTAACAATAAATTCCTCTTTCTGATTGAAAAGCTGTTTTCTCCTGGTCGTCTGGGTGCATTTTGATCTGGTTGTACCCGCTCCAGGCGTCCAGGAAGGTGAGCATCTCATGTCCTGCTGTTGCATCCACCATGGCGTCAATGTGAGGCAACGGAAACGGATCCTTTGGGCATGCCTTGTTTAAGTCCGTGAAGTCTATGCATACGCGCCATTTGCCGTTCTTATTGCTGACAACCACCACGTTGGATAACCACGTAGGGTACTTGACTTCTCTGATTTTTCCAGCTTTCAGCAGGTTTTCAACCTCCTCGTTTATTATTTTGTTTCTTTCGGGCGCGAATTTGCGGCGTTTCTGCTTGGTGGGTCTTTGTGGGTCCACGCTTAACCTGTGTGTAATAACGGTAGGGTCTATGCCCTCCATGTCCTCATGGGACCAAGCAAAACAATCGAGGTTAGCTTTTAACAAATTGACGAGTTCAGTTCTGGTGTTACCTTGGCAGTCCTCTCCTACGAGTACCACTCTGTCTGGATGCTCAGGGTCTATCTGGATTTGATCTAGCTGTGGAGCGCTGGGTTCCTCGTAGACCCCCTGAACTCGTCTGCTCTGTAATTGCTATGCTGGAGGAGGGGTTGCGGTTGGCTTCAAAGCCAACGAGTAACAATCTTTCGCCGCTCTCTGGTCGCCTTTGATTACCTGGACTCCCCAGGGTGTAGGAAACTTCACGCACTGGTGGTATGTGGAAGGTATCGCCTTCATAGCGTGCAGCCACGGCCTTCCCAAGATCACGTTGTAGGAGGACAGGTTGTCCACCACCAGGTAGGTCACCTGCTGGTTGACTCCCTGGGCGTACGTTGGAATTGAGATTTCCCCCAGAGAGTGCGTTGTTTCGCCGCTGAATCCGACCAAGGGCACAGACTTCTTCTGCAGGTCCTGCTCCTTCAGCCCCATGCCTTCCAGGGTCTTGCGAGAAAGGAGGTTGACCGAGCTGCCGTTGTCTACCAGCACCCGCTTCACCAAGCAGTTGCCGATTGGTAAAGATATCACCAAGGCATCTTCGTGTTGGTCGTAGTTGTCCTGGGCGTCGGAGTCGTCGAATGTGATCGCTGGTTCTGGATCCTGTGGACTTTAGTTCCTTGCCTGGGGGTATCTGTAGTGCTTTCTTTTGCTCGCCTCTTGGCGGCCGAATACGTTAGTCCACAAACACTAGAACCACCAGAAATAAAAGAAATTACCCTTTCGTGTGGAGGTGGAGGAGGTGGCGTTCGCTGCTCGCTAACGTTCACTTTTCGTCCCCTGGAGGACAACAGGTGGTCCAGGTTCCCCCTGTCGTACAGGATCTTTACTTCCTTTCTGAGTGCCACGCAATCCGCCGTATCGTGTCCCGAGTCGTGGTGGAACTCGCACCACCGTTTGGTGTCCTTGTTGGAGGCTGGTCTGTCCGATGGCTTGGGCCACCTCACCTTGCCACCTAGCATTTTCAAAGCGTCTATTAGTCCAGATACGTTAGTTTTAAAGCCGTACTCACTTACTCTGGGTGGCAGAGCTGGGTCATCGCGCCAGTCCGCCACAGCATGAACACCGCGTTCTGGTTGACTGGGGTAAGGCTTTTGCCTCTCTTCTCTCCTGCGTTCTGCTGGTGGTCTTCTTGCAACTCGGTCACTTGAAGCGTTGGCTCTTCTGGATTCTCTGTCTTCCTCCAGTCTAGCTGCCGCCAAAGCTTTGGCTTGTACATCCTCGAAGGTGGTGCATGGATACTTGGTAAGCTCGTTGTACAGGTCTGAGTCCTCCAGGAGCCCACGCCTGAAAGCCTCGATAGCTGTTGGTATATTACATCTGTGTATTGATACTTTCTCCTTGTTGAATCTGTTCAGGTAGTCTCTGGTTGACTCGTCGTGCCTCTGGATGATTCTGTGGAGGTCGCTTATGCCTCGCTTTCTTTGTGGCAACCGGGAGTTGAAGGCATCTACCAGATCTGCGAAGGAGGAGATGGACCCGTTGGGGAGATTCACGAACCACTACAGGGCTGGACCGCTCAGCGTGGACCCGAACCCCTTGCACATGCACGACTCCCTGTACTCCCTTGTGACCGCCACCGTCATCATCTTTTGCTTGTATTGGGCCACGTGATCGTAGGGATCGGTGTTCCCCTCGTACAATCTCATTGGTGGCACACTGAACCTCTTGGGGATGTCCACCATGGCGATGGCGTCTATGAAAGGAGACTCCGCATAGATGGTAGCGGAAGCCTTCTCCAGCGGGCGCGGGACGCCAGGGATCTTGTCAATCCGTTCCTACAGCTCCCTCAGCTTCCGTTCCAAGGTGCTTTCCTGCAAGAGAGAATGATCAGTACGGGTTGGAACGTGTGGGGGAAGGGTGTTACCTGTGCGCTGCACGTTCAGCGATGGTGTGGGTGGCCTTTCTCTGCGAACTGGTGGGTCACGTTGAGTCCTGTGCAGCTCTGGACGAATCAGGGGCACCTCGAACGTCTTTGCGTGTGGGTCCTCCACGGCAAAGTTGAGCGAACGCAGGGGTCTCGGTCTCGGGCGTGTTGTGTGCGACACCATCCATGTCCAGCGGATTGCCGTCTCATCGCTTCCCCGCCTGGCGCCTTAGAGCGGCAGAGGCTACTGATCCGAATCTGGGCGTTCATCTCCGCCACCGAGTTAGGTGTCTCCTTGGTCGGGAGTTCTCGCGTTCTTTGGATCGCTCCGTAAAGCCTTCATTTCCTGCTGAAGGGTGGCTAGGCCATCCAGTAGCGAGATGGCGAAGTCGTCGTTGGCGAACGATGCGCTGGGGCCTCAGGTTGATCGGGATTCGTCGTCCACGTTCACGTACTCCTGCTGTGTTTGTTGAGGGACTTCTTCGTGTTGTGGGCCCTCTACCTGCTGGTGGAGGACGGGATCCTGACCAGGGTCCTCCTGGTAGAAGCCCGGCGATTCGGGCTGGCAAGCGGGGATGGATCTGGCTGCTGGGACGGACCTGCTTCGTTGATGAATCCAGACATGTTGACTCGTTGATTGTTGGAAAAAAGAGAGACGTACGTTCCAAGTTGATGCGCAAAGTTAGATCACCAGCCCCACGGTGGGCGCCAATTGTTTCTGCCAAATTTTGTCGCGTTGACTATTTGACTCGTAAAATGGGGTATAGCGATCTACTTGATTTAACACTTGGATTTATGTTGTTTATAATGCGCGTGAGATAAGAAGTATGCAAGAAATAAAGTGCAAAAAGTAAATGACACGAGGGATTTTGGTGACGCGGAAAACCCAATGTGGGAAACGACCGCGGGGGGATCTGTGTCCCGCCTAATGTGCTCCACTAAGTAGTTGAATTACAAGCAACACGTTACAAAGTTCTTGCAGAATTTAGAGTATAAGTATCGCTTTCTGGTGGAAATATGAGTAGTTTGGGAGAAAGAATGTGTTTCTGGAGGAGTGGAGCGCAAGTTGTTGTAGTGAGTAGTGAAAAAATAACGTAACCGTCCTCTGATGCTGCTGCCTTGCCTTTTATAGAGTGGAATTTGACTGTTGAATACTTTGTGCCAGTAGAGAGTCTTTAGGAGGCTTCTACGGGAGGTTGCCTGGATTTCAGGGGGTGGTTGCTGACCACTTCCTTGTAGCTGTTGGAGATGAATTATCCTTTGTTGCCCTAGCCGTCCTGGGCTTGCATGCACGCTGGGACTTAATCTTGGCTTTGCCTCTTGTTTTCGGCCCACTTTAGTTGCTTCAGGTATCAGGCCAATTTTTGGCCCAAACAATATCATGACCCTATCGATCACCTTTTAGTCTTGTCATTCGGGTCTTATGTTATTCTATTCCTTAGGTTTCCCTTTAGTGGTTACTTCTATTGCCTTTGAGCCGACTTTTAAGACATCGATCTTCTATTATTCTCCATTCCTCTCCATAGCTATTCACGTTCTCAATACTGTAAAAGCTCGTGGCGTATTAGCATCAACCTTGCCCTTGATGAATTCCCTTAATCACATGTCTTACCATAGGACGATTCGTACTTCTTAAGGTCTTCATTAGGTCGTGATTTGATCCTTAGGTCGTCGCTATTATTGGAGTGGTAGAGTGGTTCGTTTGTAGCTGACGTCATGGGTGGTCTATTTGACGAGGCACTTTGTAGATCGTTGTAGCCTTCGAGGATTCTTAGCTTCGTGGTTTCTTGTTAGTGCGGTACGAGTTGGCTTAATTATTAAGAGTTCATGTTATATGTGAGCTATAGCCCTCGAGATTGAAAGCTAAGTATGCATCATTGAGGAGACTACGTTGGATTAGTGTGAGTCGAGAGGTGATAGTGAGGTAAGTGATAATTGGTTTGGAGTAAGGCTGAAATAAAGGTTATGGTGAGCACGATAAAACTTTGGGATTATACTTTAAAGGATAATGTAGGAATGACCAGTGCGCATCTTTGTGGTTTTGTGTATGTGTTGAGTATAAGGAAATTCATTAATGGGAGGAAAGAATTCGAGCTCAGTGAGGTAGTGACATTCGGGAAATGTGTGGTTAGACTGGTGTATGGTAATAATGGGTTGAGAGAGTAGTAAGCTTTTGACGATACATTTTGATAGCTACG
The DNA here is from genome assembly GCA_023091065.1 of Dianthus caryophyllus. Lineage (NCBI taxonomy): Eukaryota > Viridiplantae > Streptophyta > Magnoliopsida > Caryophyllales > Caryophyllaceae > Dianthus > Dianthus caryophyllus. Next base: position 30,307,146 of record CM041519.1, read on the forward strand.
TGTTAGTATACGTGTGACTTGAGAATGAGATGGTATGGTATGACATATTTATGGTTATTCTTTTGTGGAAAATGTGGAACTTATGGGAAGCGATATTGACTTGAGCTTAGATCACGTTATGATTAAGTTTATGAGGTTTGTCATTAGCATTGATTTGGGGATTAGCTTATGCGTTAATTGTCTTGGTAACATAGGTAATGGTGCCTTTTTGAGTTAAACCACGTCTGAGGTTTTGGTTAGACTTGGTGAGTAAAATACTTGGTTGAGTGAGATGGTCTTGTGAGGCTTGTATGCCTAATTTGAGGATTGTCGAGCATAAGATGCACCAATAGTATTAAAGGGTTATATGAGTGAGTTGAGCATCATTCTAGTGAGAGGTGATGTCAGGTTATCTTAGCATGGTTAAGCGTGTCTATGCCCTTGTTATCGAGGTGAGTAGAATTAGCGATTCTTAGCTTGAGGACCATAGGAGTTTGCAGTTTTCCTAAATCTTTTGGGGGTATTCTTTTGTTCTCAAGTTTCGAGGACGAAACTTCTTTTTAGGGGGTAGGATTGTAACACCCCGACATTTTCTAATTTATTTTATTAGCTTTCCTTATTTAGTAAGTTTCCTAATCGGGCGATTTTCCATTTTTAGCTCGGGAAATCATTCCTTTTTGGGTGAGTCGGGTCTTGGTTATGGTTGGAGTAGACCCGAGTCCATGAGTGAGCTTAGGAGAGTCTTAGAAGCATGGGTAAGTAAGGGTACAAGTGAGGGTTGAAGAAAAGAAGGGAAGGAACGAGAATATGCACTAACATGGGTCAGAGCTAACAGCTCCGTCAGAGGAGCTAACAGCTCCATCAGAGGAGCGAGCCGCTCCATCAGAGCGAGCCGCTCTGGAGCCCAGAGCGAGCCGCTCCTCTACGCGGGATCAATTTTTAGGGTTTTCCCGTGTTTTCTTTTGGCTCAAGACAACATTATATTTCGTATACTCCTATTCTAAGCAACCTAATAATCTGATTATCTACCCTAATCTCTCATTCCTCTCATTCATCTCATTCCATCCACATTCATTCCTCCCTTATCTCTCAAAATATCTCTCCATTATCATTCAAACTCCATTGATTCTCTTGCAAGCTTCCATCCTATTCATCCTAGGTCTTTCCTAACCTTTTCCCTTGGTGTAGGATCTCTTCTACTTCTTTTATTTTTCTGTTATTATGTTATTTTATGTGTTGTATTTCTTTGTATTCATTATTTGTGTGTTTGGCTTGGATTATCAAAGGAGAAGAGGGCTTTGAAGAAGGAGATACCATTCTAGTTGAAGAGGAGGAGGAGTAGCACGTTTTTGGAGACTCTACAAAGGTAACTAGGTGTGATCTAGTCATGTTTTAGCATGTATGAGGCCTTGCTTGTGTTGTTGTTGTTGTTTACATTGTGGTGTTGTTAATGGTTGATGTTTTGATCATGATTTCATGCTAGTATTGTTGGCCTCATACTAGGGTTTGTTTTATAATCATATATTCATGCATAAGTCTCATGTTGTATCACGATTCATGCTTGTAGATCGATCAAATATCGGTTTGTTGTTGTTTGTGGTGTTGGCCGTGTGTATGTGGTGTGGCCAAGCCCTCACATCGGGTTCTTCTTGTTATTCTTCCTTGCTTTGACATGAGTATGTTGAAATATGATGTTTGCATTAATCACCTTAAGTAAACCATGAGTTATTGATGATTAAATCAAATCTAGAAGTGATTGTATGCATGTTTTGATGAGTTAAAAACATAAATCGATCATTGGTTACATGAGAATTGAGTTTAGGGCATAAAGACGGGTTTGTGTGTGTGTGTGTCGTGTGGGTGCAGGCTGGCCGAGAGGTTGGTGTGCATGTGTGGGTTTGTTTGCCTCTTGTTTGAGTCTTGGCATGTATTAAGATGTTAACTATGCTTTAATGAATCATGTTATACCTTGGTTGATCACTAGAAGATGATTTATGAGCATGTAAACAAATGTATGACTTGTATAGCATGTTGATCTTATGGTACTCCGTATGTATAGTTGAATATGATGATATTGTGGCTTGTGTGTGTATGAGTATGGATGTGGTGGTTGTATGGTTGTGTTGGAGTGTTGGAGACAGGTTAACAGGTTAACAGGTTTATGCTTGGGTTAAGTTTGCACATGGGTACTCGGCACATGTGTGAGGAGATACAACGTCCTAGGATGGACGGATACCGCTCATGGTCCCCTCGGCTATTCTTGTTGCTTAGCTAGAGCTATCATGGGTTCTCAACCAGAAGGGTTAGAAACTATGGTTATGTTTATGTCGTCACCGTTCTTGTTGCTCGGTGGAATTTGGCCAAATTTAGACTTGTGATTATTGAGGAACTTCTTGTTGCTGTTCCGCCATAGGGTTTGGGTGATTCTTGTTGCTTCACCCGGGGTGGTTCTTGTTGCTCCACCCAGTTCTCCGCGCTTACTCTCGCAATTGGTTGGAAGAAGGATCGTTGTTTGAGCTCAGTTGGATGGGTCACAACCTTGGTTGTGCCGTGTTGTGTTGCTTGTGTTTGTATTGTTGTTTTATCGTTGCATGTCTTGTTGATCATGTATTTATACTTTGGTTTAGGCCGTAGGCCAGGTGAGCTTGTTGCATTGTTGTTGGTTGCATTCGTTATGTTAAAATATGGTGGGAGCACTAGTTACTCTCATTGATTGTGGTTGTTACTCTCTTTTATAGATGCACGCGGACGGGCTTATGTGTAAGGACGTTGTGAGGATGTGACCGTAGCTTGCCTTTGTTGAGTCGTCTAGCTAGTCATTTGGGAGTTGTTTAGACTGGTTTAGTCCATTTATGTTTTCATTTCGTTGTACTTTGGTTTTGGATTTGTAAAGGGGTATTTACTCCCCACTTCTAGGCCTCAAGGCCTACCTTTTTATAGTTGTTTAGTTGGTTTAGTGAGTAATGATCCGGATTCCACGGTGCTTCCGCCACCGTGGCTCGCTTTTATTTTCTTTTATTTATAAATCCTTTTTATTTCTTTATTTTATTTTGCTTGGAAATCCGGGTTGTTACAAGATGAATACATCCGTTTAAACGAGAATTTGTATAATTTTAAGTGTTCTTACACAAATACGGTATAAAATTTATTTTGCACATAATCTTTTAATTACAATAATGAAATCTTGAAAATTTATTTCCTTTTTATAAATGATAATTACGCGTTCAAAGATAACATTTATCAATCTTATTTTTTTAAAATATAGAGTAGATCTTATGAAAAACCGTTTTACACTACGTTTGTGTAAGACACAAAATAAATAAATAAATAATCAAAAAAAACAAAATAAAGGAAAAAGAAACAAATAAAATAAAATAAACCACCATTTGTACTTTATTGTAAGACCGTCTCACAAAACTAGTTGTGTAAAATATAATGCAATTATTTTACACTCATACCCCTTCCCATCTAGGTTACATCGGTTTGTTTTGACACAATTTGTTGAGGGTTTTTTTTTGTTTTTTAAAAGAATATAGTCAAGTGAAATTTTATTTGATTTGTCAGTAAGTTTGCTGTGACACATGTCTCACATTAAATTAATGTGAAACCAAAGTATTAAAAGAGTACAAAAATACGAAATAGCTCTACTAAAGTCGGGTATTAAAAAAATTTAGTAACCATTAATCATAATTATGGTACAAAAAACTATATAATTAAATACAAATCAGTCGGTCTTATAATAATTTATTGTAAAACCCGACGAATTTGTGTTGATTTATAGTGTAATTTAGGAGTGGGATCAAAAAGATTATCTAAAACCAGTCAAAATATTAGAGAAACTTTCCAAAAATAAACAAAAAAAAAAATAAAAAAATAAAAAAATAAATAGAAAAGTATCCCCTCTTACTTCCCCCATGTCAACTACTCACACTCAACCACCCTGTCATTTCTCAAAGTAGAAAAGAGACAAACCAAAGTTCATTGTCATTAACAACCAACAAAACACTCCTAATTATTAACATTACAAAAATTTAGGTAAATTTTTCAACACTTATTTATCTTATTTTAATTAATCCTTCTATCTAAACTTCTTCTTCTTTCTTAAGTCCTAGCTCAATTCTTCATGATTAATTCCCTCCTTTTTATTAATTTTATGTTTCATAGTTTTGATGTTAACATGTTTGTTGTTGTTGTTGATGTTGTTGGTTAAATTAATATATATGATTAGTTTTTTTTTTTTGTTTTTCTTTTGTAGAAATTAAGTTAACAGTTCTTATGAATATACCCATTTCAATTTATTCTTGTTTCACATTTTTTTTGTATAGATTAGCTTTGTATGATTGATTGATGTTATCCCTGTTAATTTTAAAGTTTTAAAGTTTTGATTTTTTTATATTAACTTAGTGATACTGAAAATTGGAATTTTATAATTTTGTATTTTCTGTTATGTTATGATTATTATTTATGAACAATTTCAAACGATGGTTCATGTTGTTGTTGTATTTAATTTGGAAATGGTATAAAGTTTTGTTGTTATTGGTTAGAATTGGGTCAATATTGATTAAAGTTTATCTGTAAAAATTAAGCTAATAGTTCTATGAATATACCCAATTCTATTGATTCTAAATTTTTTACTTTCACAATTTTTTTTTTAGATTGGTTTTGTATAATTGATTTCATTCATCCATGTGAATTTTTAAGGTTTTCAAGTTTTGGTTTTTATGGATTGAAAATGGATGAATATTCGAAACTACGGAGTATTAATTATTTCTTTTATGTTGTATATATGGAGTAATATATATTTTTGAGCTCCATTTGGTGATCTATAGAGCACTCCTATGTGTGACGGTTTCGGATTCTGATTCGTATTAGCCAACCCCAATTGATCTCGGGACTAAGGCTGCTTCGCTGTTGTCGTTGTTGTTGGTGGTGATGGTGATGTCGTTGTTGTTGTTGTTGTTGTTGTTGTTGCAGTGTTGAGTTTGTGGGGTAGTTCATGATATGACTGAGAATTTTGATCCCTTTTGTAACCCTAAAAATGCATTAATCTGTGAATTTTGATTGGTTTATTGTTTGAGAAGAGGAATTTTCATATGAAACGAGTATCTTATTCGTTGTTATCATTGTCAGTGCTACGAGTTTTGCAGGGTTTAAGACAACCAGTGGATGCTAAACATATTGCTGACCAAATTTGTTTGAAAGGATTCGATATTAGTATCGAAATTGACACTGAAATAAAGTTGCTTAGGGGATGAATTTTGCAACGGTGTTGGTGTTGATAGAGATATCTTACTAGAATTTCCCGAGATTTCATCAACGTTTAGTTAAGGCAAAATCTCGGGACATGGGTAGTAACATAAACTTTAGCAACTATGGGAACGAGCCACCGGGAAACGGGGATCGTGGTGGGTCTGAAAATTTCCCGTTAGTTCGACAATCCTCAATATACTCGTTGACCTTCGACGAGTTTCAGAATACTCTAGGTGGGGCTGGTAAGGATTTTGGATCAATGAACATGGACGAGTTATTAAAAAGCATTTGGAACGCCGAGGAGACTCAATCAATGGCGACAGCCACGGCAACTGCTCCTGGTGCCGGGAGTAGCGGCCAAGACGGGGGGAATAATAGCGGAGGGTATTTGCAGCGGCAGGGATCGCTAACGATACCTAGGACGCTTAGTCTAAGGAAGGTCGACGAGGTATGGAAGGACATAGCAAAAGATTTTAATGGTGGTGGTGGTGGATCGAATGTGCCTCAGCAACAGCAGACGTTAGGCGAGATGACGTTGGAAGAGTTTCTTATGAGAGCCGGTGTCGTTAAGGAAGATACTCAACTCGGTGGCAGCGGGATTTTTGGAGATTTAGCTCCGTCTAGGAATAACGGTGATATGGGGTTTGGGATTAATTTTCAGCAGCCTAATCGAGGTGTCGATTTGATGGGTAATCACATGATGCCGACCAACTTGCCCTTGAATGTTAACGGAGCACGTACGTCTCAGCAACAGTCAACACAAATACAGCCACTGCAGCCACAGCCACTGCAGCCGCAGCAGCGACAGCAGCCGTTGTATCCTAAGCAGCCAGCGGTGTCGTACGGAATCAGAGGCGGTGTTGTGGGACTGGGTGATCCGGGAATTAACAATGTTTTGATGCCGAATTCAGCGTTTCAAGGCGGAGGCGGCATGATTGTTCCTTCTGGATCTCCCGCCACTTTGTCGTCTGACGGGCTTGCAAAGAGCAACGGGGATACTTCGTCGGTTTCACCAGTGCCATATGCTGCGTATAATGGAGGCTTTAGAGGGAGAAAGCCTGACAACACGGTTAGCAAGGTTGTCGAGAGGAGACAGAGACGAATGATAAAGAATAGAGAATCCGCTGCTAGGTCACGAGCTCGTAAACAGGTTCGTTTACCTGTTTTTCTTCCTACTTCTGCACTCGGATTTCCCCTCAGATCTATAAAATATCCCTCTTATGGTCAGTATATGTGCTGAAGACGGTATCTTCTTGTTACTGTGGCAAATATTTATATGAAAAAAAAATGGTTAAACAGCAACTTTTCGAAAACAAAACAAATTTGAGAGCGACAATTAGTACTTGATCTCTTCGTCTTAAGTTGTCTTAAGTTTGAAGTTTCAAATTTTCGAAGAATTTATTCTTGAAGGTTGGTGTAGTTAAAGTATTTTGTATCCTAAAGTTTTCTAAAGGGTTTGATAAGTTGAGTGAAAAATAAGGTGAGGGAAATAGTCATTTGTCTTGTGATCAAACAAAATGCGAGTAGCTTCGTTTTGTAGCGTTCTCACGTTACTAAATTTATCGTGTCTAGGCGTACACTATGGAGCTAGAGCAGGAAATCGCAAAACTAAAAGAGGAGAACGAAGAATTGAGAAAGAAACAGGTAATTACTGCCGATTTCATTGTTTTCTGACATGTATTTGCAACGTATCATTAATTAGTTTGATTTATTTGACTACAGGCAGAAATCTTGGAGATGCAGAAAAATCAGGTATGTTTCTTGCTTTTCTTAAATTTTTCGTTTTAAGTCCTCTAATTGAAGAGTAAAACACAGCCGGAACAAAATTCGTTTGATTTATTTGTATGGTATAAAGCAAGACGTTTCTCTGAATCGCTTCTCTTATTATTTATTTGTCGTAAAGTCAAAGTGACTGAAGAGTATTCAACTCAATATTAATATAGGCAACATAATCGTAAGGGCGAGGTTGCATCTAAAATGAGTTCATACGACTCTTAACCTCAATCGAGCAATTTTTTTTTTTTTTTTTTTTTTTTGTAATTGTGTACATTGTGGGAAACGTTATAATGAACGCGCAAGTGATTGAACAGGCGGCAGAGATGATGAATGAGCAATCTGAAGGACCTCGGAAGCGACTAAGGAGGACACAAACGGGGATGTGGTGAGAAGTCGAGATGAGGTAGATTTTTATTTGTTGGATAGTTTACGATGAGTGGACTACATTAAAATTGGCCCGAAACTTCTAAACACCGTCGTTACTTGTTCCGTAATAGCTCCTATGAATCAATATTCTCTTCTCATGATCGATACAATTTTGTTTCGGTTTGCTTATGCACAAACTTATTAGCTTCCCTCTTTGGGTGACATATTAATACTTGTAAACGTCAGTCTTCCGAGGACAAGTTTTGTCGCCGGTTTTTACTGCCTTTTTTTTTCTTTCAAAATATATGACGAAAGGGAATACAGATGATTATGGACAAATCACAAATGTATACAAAATCGTAGTTTAACCCATTTGAATTCACATCGATGCTAAAAAAGGCGGTGTTTGCTTGACTTGGATCTTTTGGAGTGTACATAGAATTCGGATCTCTACTGATCGGAGCTTAATTTTGGCGTGACTTGGATTACATTTATATTTTACGTTGTTTGAAGTTACATGTTCGATAACATGGGCCCAAAAACACAGAATGTTCCTATTTACTTGTGTACCAAATCTACGTTCGTGAACTTTACCAAATCTTCTTGACCCATTCACATGTGTCATCATGCCTCAACGGAAACCCTTATATTTCGTGTCGAGTTCGTGTCATATTTCGTGTCTAGTCAATTTTTGGAAAGTTTAAGGACTATTTTGTTTTAAAATAACGACAATTTAATTTATTAAATTGGATTATTCGTGTCGGTTCGTGTTAGAAGAGTTCAACCCAATTAAATTGCGTATCGTGTTCTTGTTGAATCACTTACATAAATGCGTCATCATGTCTTAACTCGAACCCGCTAATTCCATGTCAGGTTTGAATCATGTCATTGTTTGTCGGCTATAGGTTCAAATGAGTACATGCTCCATCCACCTTTAAAATTCCTACTTTCTTTTTTGGTACATTCAAATTTAAAGTTCATACTTAGAATCTTTCCTTTTTGTTTTGTGGTTAATATTAACTTTGACCTCACAATTTTTCTTTCATTTCATTTTTCACCCCATATTATCACTTTCTCTTATTTTCCCCCTCCACCCACATATGAACTTTAAATGTGGATGGAGGTAGTATATAGGAGTGTGAGTTTAATCTAGCAAATTTCTCGATTAATTTTGTTGGATGAACAATTAAAAAAAGTTATCGTGCAATAATCAGTATGATGAAAACTAGAATTCAAAACCATTTATAAGAAATGTTTTTTTTCTTTGGCCGTTAGGCTTCGTGCTTTCGGTTTATAAAAGTTGAACTCAAGTTAATTTATGCATCAGGCTTGACCCTTTTTACGTCCGTCGAGAGAGGAGAATATTTCAAAAGTTGAAGAAGATTTCATCCATTGACAAGGAGAGAAATAACCCTATGAGTCTACGACTAATAAATACTCAACTTTTTTTTGTCTAGATCGACGTGTAACCTTATACGTGGAGAACTTTTTCCCAAATTATGAATGAATGTTGACATTCAATTTAGACTCACACTAGAATTTGATCATATTTGATCAATTAAGAAATAGATTATTTGTTTGATGAGTCCAACTATTATTTTACACCAACTAGAATTTGTTTATCTTAAAAGTGAATGAAGACAAGTTATAAAGGTTCACGTGTGAATCTAAGTCACAAACATCAGAAAAAGGTTTATACTAGTGCCATTACAAATTTTCACGTGATATATAATTTTTCTAATTTTTAGTTTTATTTATTTTGTTAAAATCAACTTGCATTCAACTATTTTTATATTGAGACGATTTTACAAAAGACTTGCTACTAAATGACACTAAAGTTAAGAAGAAAAAAGAGGTAAGAAAAACTAATTACGGACCACTATTTACTGAAAAATAGTTATATCTAAATTTATGTTTGGAATATAACAATAAATTTAACGTAAAATCTCTCACATCAACGTACTTATTATTTTAAAACACAAAATCTTGTCAAAACGAGTTTATAATAAATTGTTCTGATATCATCTTATGTGTACTTATTTTTATGATTTTTTGCACCATTTTCAGTAATAATTGTGATCTTGCATTATCATAATTATCTTTATGGCGCATGTGAACAATTTATATATGATAATAACTACTTCCTCCATTCCGTTTGATTCTATACGTTTGACCAAAACACGGTAATTAAGGTAGAAGAAAATCAAGTGGGGTAGATAATGGAATTACTTAAATACCCCTACTTTATTGTTTGCAAGTGGGTTGAGTGGGTATTAGTGAAGGGTATATTGGTCTTTTAGTTTAATAAAGTAGAGACTAAAATAGAAATGTATAGAATTGATTGGAATTTCCGAAAAAGGAATATGTATAGAATCAAATGGAATGGAGGAAGTATTTTTCTAAGGACCATGTTACTAATTTTAATAGATCATTTATGTATTTCAAGTTTCAACACCTTTAAAATAAGTCTTACTTAAGATGTGTATATTCGTTTGAAATTTAAACGGGTCAAATACCGTCTCACTTTTTTATATAGAACAATTTTTTTGTTATTCCCTATACAATTTACCTTAATCCAAACTTTTTGATTTTTTTTTAAAAAAGAAAAAATTAAGACGAATATATTCATTTTAAATGAGAGTTGGTGTAACTTTAAATTTTAAATTAATTTATAAATTTAAATTTACATTAATTTATCGTAAAACCGTCTAATAAAATATTCACTGACCTCTAGAAAATTAAACACCCTTTAAGATGCCTACTAATTCTTGTGTAAGTCAAGCCTTACAGTAAATTATTGTAAGTCTGCCTCATTTGTACTTAATTATATAGCTTTTGTACTATTTAAGTGATAATTATGATAAATTGTTACTAAATTTTTTAGTACCCCTGTTAGTGACTTTAGTAGATTTGTTTAATGTTTTTGTACCCCTTTAACTGCAATTTGTACATTTGTCTTACATTAACTTAGTATGAGTTCAGACTCACATAAAAATTACTGTAAGATGCCTACATATTTTTGTATATAAAAAACCACCCAACCTCTACTAGTATGCCTCATGTCCCAAACTAATCTAGGGTTGTTTTTAGTTGTATCCTTGTTTAATTTCTCAAATCCAAAAATAATGGTGAAGTTGACAAAAATGTCATTAACAACATGCTTAACAATAATGTCCTTAACATTTAGTATAATAGGAATTAATAACTCATCAAATGGTACAACATTTCAAGAATGTTATATCCCATGTTATATACTTTGTGCCATTCAACCTACACACACTCTAACTTATTGTGGTTTTGAGTGCCTTAGAGATTGTATCCTCCCTTCAAATCTTACTCTTGCTACTTCCCTTCATTTTTGTAACCTTGGTTGTGCTTCTTCTCATTGTACTAATATTAGTACCCTCCCTCGTCCCGGTACGTACCTATGTAGTTTACATAGTTCACATTTTTATTAATCCATCGATTTAAAATAAACGTATTTTTGTGTATATGCATGTTCAGGTGTTGAATTTAACTGTTTATTTATTTGATATATGATGGTAATATTATTTCGTTTGATAAAATAAAACTAAGGTTCACAGATGTGATATCGTAAAAAATACAATATACGTATATTAGAATATTGATATCACAATTAAATGACTATACTTTTATGTTTCATCATATTATCTATGATACTCTTATTTTACGGTTATGTCTAAATATTACTATGTATTCACAAGTGAAGATCGATAGTGTTGGGTACATTTTGTACTTATATGGAGTAGTCTATTTGACTAAACTTCCAAATTTGACGTCATATGTGTATTACTTAGCTTTTACTCTACTTTTGTTTTGGTAATTAACTTTAACCCTTTTAATATACGTGCACATATGATGTAAAATTCACCGTCTCATAATATCTGTCCAAATAACATTTCATTCTTGATAATCGTTTCTAATACTTCGTATTATATATCTACGAATATTAACTTACACTATATTAAATTCTCATGATGTATTATTAATTAATACTCTGTAATTATATGATAAATTTTCACGACATTTTCATATCGGAGTTGTTGCAGGTGGAAAGGAAGTAGAAGGTTGTGTAAACTCGTGCTCAGGGGCATGCAGAAGAAGCTACTTAGCACCATAAAAAAAAAAAAATTGCAGACATTCTCATTTAAAAAAGGTACTATATGTGTTTTAAGTCTGGAACGATTCAATACATACCGCTTATTAGACATATAAGACAAATACGTTTTCCATTTACTTTTGTCTTATTCCTACTTCGTCTTATACTCTTATGTTGAAGCAAGACTGGCTAAACAAGATTAATATATGATTATTATTATTATTATTTAATTTTTGGTTTTTATTATTTTGCAATTTTTAGGTTCTTTGAGCGTGAAAGAATTATGTGCTTGTAGTTATTTTTCCTCTTTTTTTCGTTTACTTTCTTAGCTACGTAAGTTTATACGGAATACTTCGAGAGTTCGAGTTCAAGTTAAACATTAACTAGATTGAACATGTATTACGGAGCAACTTTTAGGAGTATATTCCGTATTATATTGTACTAACATATATGTGTGTCAACTATGGTATTTTGTAACCTGGGGCGGACCAAGAACTTTCTTTTTGGTGTTGCAAAATTCTGTATTTTAATAACGTATATACAATTTTATCGTTCGTTTTTTAGTCATTAATATTGGTAATGTTTTTTTTCTTCCTTGATATATTGTCAATTTTATTGAGATTAAAAATAATTGGCTATTAAAATTAATATCGTTGGTGTCTTATAACACGTTTTATGTGAAGATGGTACGCAAAATAAAAAAAATAAAAAAACTTAAAGAAACGGAGAAAAGAAATAGGAAACTAAAACAATAAGATTATTTACTCAAAGTGATTGATTTTACGTTATCATGTGACCATCTCATAGAGTTACACTTTGAGTTAAAATTATCTATAAGAAATGAAATTATAAAGTGGAAAAAAATTTATATTTAGTATTTTTTTTAACGTAATTGATTTTTCATATACGAATTTTACTCACGTTCTATACTTTTTTCCATTAATTTTCCGCCCCTACCCTTTTTTACTCACCCAATATACAAAATCCTCTTTTTTTTTTTTTTCTTTTTTTTTTTTTTTCAACTTTTCATAATCAAAATTCAATCGATTTCTCAATATTTAATCATGAAATTGATTCAATCAACTAATAATATATTTCAATTTCAATTCTAGTCTTAAATTATCAATTTTCAATAATATTGGATAAATTCAATTGAAACTTAGGGTTAGGGTTAAGTTTTACATTCTTTTTTCAATAGTTCAATCACTTCTCAATTTCATAAATTTTGTTGTTAAACTAAATTTAATTGATTGTGCAAGTGCACACAACTAACAAAATTTTCCAAGGAATCACATTGATTGATGATAAGAAAAGTCAATGTCTACCATTGTTGAGCACTTTATGTTGGTCGATCATCATCTCCAATTATCCAGTATTCTATTTTTTGGGTCGAATTAATTTCGTACAATAATCATACTACCTATTCAAACTCTAAAGTTTTATTTAAAATTATTAAAAATTAACAATTTAAGACAAAAATTGAAATTAAAATAGATGATTCTTGATTGGATCGGATGAAAAAAAGAGAAACTTGATGGAGATTTGATTGAAGAAAAGTTAATAAACAAGAGAGAAAGTTGTATATTGAAGGAGTAAAAAAGGGTAGATTAGGAAAAATAAATGAAAAAAGTATACCACGGGAGTAAAAGTCGTATACGGAAAATCAATACCCTTTTTTAAAATTGTTTGAAAGGATAATTAAAAGAATATGATCATTTTTAATGCAAAATATATGGGGACAATTATGAAAAATCGAAAAGACTCAATAATTGCGTGCCAATATGAAATTCAATGTGCATATTGAACGTTTTTTTTCTTAAAAAAAAAAAAAAAAAAAAAGTATGGTGCAAGGAATTGAACACAAGATGTAATGCATCACAACATACTTACTTCTTGCATCCAGCCAACTCACCATCTTCCCTTATGTTTACATTTTGATTGATTTATTATATATAAATGACTTTTTTTTTTTTTTTTTTTTTTTTTTTTTGGGGTTGCACTTGCAACCCCAAAGATTAATGGGTCCGCCCCTATTTGTAAGCTTTATTTTATTGTAAATATATGCGTGTTAAGCATGGTATTTCTACATGTAATGAGCTATTTAACAAATCGGATTACGTTATACTGAGTATACAGAGCTATTATTATTGCAAATATTTTAGGAATATGTCAAGAAATAATTTAAGAATTTTGCCAAGTATACGATACTATATAACATAATCCGATTTATCAAGTATTATCAAGTAATTCTATTCTCTTATACAAACAAACAATTTGATGCATATATATATATATATATATAGGGTTGAGTTCCCATGAGAAATACCCCTTATATGAGAAATATGAGAAATAATCATAACCATTCATTATTTTAATCTAAGGGTTGAGATTTAAAGTTTTTTGGTGAGGGGAGATTTATTTATTTTTTTTATTTTTTTTTTAATGTGAGGGGAGATTTATTTTTATTTTTATTTTGTTTTTATGAGGGTGGATTTATTTATTTTTTGTTTTTTTTTTAATTTCTATGAGGGGAGATTTATTTTTATTTTATTTTATTTTTCTTTATGTGGAGGGCTTTTTTTTTTTTCATATTTTTTCTTACATATTTTTCTTTTCTTCGTTTTTTTTTTTCCTTTTTTTTTTCTTTTTTATTTTTTTTTTTGTTTCTTTTTCGTTTTTTTTTTTTTTTTTGTTTCTTTGTTTTTTTTTTTTTCATTTTTTTTAAATGAACCGCGTATTTGAATGAAATGAATCTCGTATGTAAATGAAATGAATCTCGTATGTAAATGTAATGAACCTCGTTTGTAAATGTAATTAACCTCGTATGTAACTGAAATGAACCTCATTTGTTACTGAAATGAACCTCGTATGTAAATGAAATGAATCTCGTATGTAAATGTAATGAACCTCGTCTGTAAATGAAATGAACCTCGTATTTGAATGAAATGAATCTTGTATGTAAATGAAATGAATCTCGTATGTAAATGTAATGAACCTCGTTTGTAAATGTAATGAACCTCGTATGTAACTGAAATGAATCTCATTTGTTACTGAAATGAACCTCGTATGTAAATGAAATGAACCTCATTTTTTTTTTCAATGTTTTTTTCAATGAACCTCGTATTTGAATGAAATGAATCTCGTATGTAAACGAAATGAATCTCATATGTAAATGTAATGAACCTCGTTTGTAAATGTAATGAACCTCGTATGTAACTGAAATGAACCTCGTATGTAAATGAAATGAACCTCGTATGTAAATGAAATGAATCTCGTATGTAAATGAAATGAACCTCGTATTTGAATGAAATGAATCTTGTATGTAAATGAAATGAATCTCGTATGTAAATGTAATAAACCTAGTTTGTAAATGTAATGAACCTCGTATGTAACTGAAATGAACCTCATTTGTTACTGAAATGAACCTCGTATGTAACTGAAATGAACCTCATTTGTTACTGAAATGAACCTCGTATGTAAATGAAATGAACCTCGTATGTAAATGTAATGAACCTCGTTTTTAAATGTAATGAACCTCGTATGTAAATGTAATGAACCTCGTATGTAACTGAAATGAACCTCATTTGTTACTGAAATGAACCTCGTATGTAAATTGAAATGTATCTCACTTATTCTAAAATGAACTTAAAGTTACATTAAAATGTACCTCGTGTGTCATTAAAATGTACCTCACTTTTACTAAAATGTACGCAATGCATACGAGGTTATATTACTTGAGATACATTTTAGCAATGCATTATGTAGATTTTAAATAGAAAGTAATAGACGTATAGAATGTGTACTTGAAATATGAAATTTAAATATAAATGTACCTCAAGTTATAGTATATTGTAACTCGTATGTTACTGAAATAATGTACATCCAGTTATAATAAAATGTATCTCGTATGTTACTTAAATGTAACTCACTTGTTACAAAAATGAAAAAAATTACAAAAAATAAAATAAAAAAATAAAATTACAAACATTAAAACAACGAAAAAAAATTCAAAAAGAAAAAAATTGAAAAAAGAAAAAAAAAATTAAAAAAAAAAAAAGAAACAAAAAAAAATGGAAAAACAAAAAAATGAAATTAAAAAAAAAAAATAAAAAAAAAAAAAAAAAAAAAAAAAACAAATCTTCCCTCACAAAAAAAAAAAGAAAAAAAAAAAACAAAAATCAAATCAAATCTCCCCTCACAAAAAAAAGAAAAGGAAAAAAAAAAAAAACAAATCACCCCCTCACAAAAAAAAAAGGGGAAAAATTAAAAAAAAACAATAAATATCAACCTTTAGATTAAAACAATCAATGGTTATGATTATTTCTCATATTTCTCACCTAAGCCCTATTTCTCATATGAACCTAAATCTATATATATATATATATATATATATATATATATATATATATATATATATATATATAGAAAAAACATCTTCTGCTCTAAGTTTTGGGAAAGTCATTGAGTCAGGACATCAGCTTTGAGATTTTAACACAAAATTTGAGATTTTAACACAAAATTTAGAGCGCAAAATTCAGAATATTTGAGATTTTAACATTGTTAAAATCTCAAATATTCTGGAATTTTGCAGTTTCAAATTTTTGTGTTAAAATCTCAAATTTTTGTGTTAAAATCTCAAAGCGGATTCAGGACTTAATGACTTTCTCTAATAAGTTGGGCTTAAAAGATCTTATCTCTATATATATATATATATATACACACACTTTCTACATACGCGTAGTATTTTAGTAACTTAAATATTACTCCTAGATATTTCAATATATGTATAAAAATCATGAATTTTTTATTTTTTATTTTTTTATTTTTTTATTTTTTTTAACTGGAAAATCACTAACATAATGCTCCTACATAGGGCCTTCTTAGCTAGTCTATGAGGCCTTTTATTTTCCGATCTTGGTACATATGTAATTGCTAAACAATGGAAATCTGTAGCTAGTGCCCATACGTCTCTTGCCACGTTTTTGATGCTATGATCAATTCCTGACTCTCATATCACCTGGAAAATAAAGTTTAGACAGTCTGTGTGAAAGATTACATGTAGGAGTCATTCCTTAGCTGCCTAGACAATCGCACTCCTTATTCCTAATGCTTCTGCTTGAAGGGGACTTCGGCACTTTATATTTCTTGTCTCCGAGCCCATTTCCATATTATTAACCATGACCACCCATCCCAAAGCCGCTCTCTGGTCACTCATCCAGGCTGCATCAACCCAGACCTGTAACATGGTGCAACTCCCTTCTTGTCGCACAAGAAAGGATAAATCATATCATTACGCGTGGTCGTATCCTATCCTTAATTACTTGTATCCTGCCCGTTGGCAGTCTCCTCTTTTTGCATCGCCGCCCTGATTTCTTCTGAACAAATCTTCAAGGTACCATACGGATTGAGGCCCGTGCTTCTCATGACTCTCTCGCATCTAAACTGCCAAATGCCATGTAAAGTTGCCAAAAAGGCAACAGCTCGGTAATTATCTTTATCAATCTTTGAGAGGTATTTTATCCAGTCGATGAGCCAATCCTGTACCGTACATTCATTTCACATTTGACAGTTTATTTCTAATTCCGAACATGCCCATAATTTCACATTTCCTGAATATATGAATGTTGACCATTCAATTTAAACTCACTCTAAATCGACTACTCAATGTGTGCAATAGAATTGATCATATTTGATCAATTGGAGTTATACTTGTTTGATGAGTCCAAGTATTATTTTAGACCAACTAGAATTTGTTTATCTTAAAAGTGAATGAAGACAAGTTACAAAGGTTCACGTGTGAGTGTGTGACTCTAAGTCACAAACATCAAAAAAAGAAAAAAAGTGTACACACTAGTGCTATACAAATTCTCACGTGATATATAATCTTTCTAATTTTTAGTTTTATTTAATTCGTTAAAATCAACTTGCCCTCAACCATTTTTACATTAAGACATTTATAAAAGATAAATGGCACTAAGGAGATGTTCTTTCCGACTTACTTTCAGTTCTTATAAATTCAACTTAACTCTTATAAGTACAGTTCAACTCTTATAAGTTCAGCTCTGACATTACCATCACAAATTTACAACAAAAAAAAAAAAAAAAAAAAAAAAAAAAAATTAAGTTCAGCTCTAATTCAGTTTAACTCCTATAAATTCAGCTTTTATAAGTTCAACTCTTATAAACTGAAAAGAACATGTCCTAAGTTAAAGAGAAAAAAGAGTTAAGAAAAATCAAATACTATTTACTGAAAAATAATACTTCATATTTGTAACTATTCTTATGCATAGAATATGACAATAAATTTAATGTAAAATCGTCTCATATCAAAGTCTATTATTTAAAAACACAAAATCTTATAGTAGACGAGTTTGTAATAACTTGTTAAATTTCACGGGCCTGGGCTACACCCGAGAGTATGAGAGAGTCCGTTTATAAGGTTTAGGAGGTTCCATCCTAAAACCAATTGGCAATAGGAGGAGTAGCGCCTAGACTTTATAAACAAGAGCAACTCTTGTCTCATAACCGATGTGAGATCGCAATGTGGGAATTTATATTAGGTGGATCCATCTCCAACACGTCCCCTCACATGCGAGCCCACTTTCAAACCAGACTGGGGGGCACTTGCCTCTCTTCCAGCTGTACAACGCAAACTGGGGGAAAATTTTGTCCTCTTTTCCAGCTGCACAAAGGCCCAGTTTAACGAGAGTCCCAGGTCACACAACCATGGGCTCTGATACCATGTTAAATTCCACGGGCGTGGGCCACACCTGAGAGTATGAGAGAGTCCGCTTATAAGGTTTAGGAGGTTCCATCCTAAAACCAATTGGCAATAGGAGGAGTAGCGCCTAGACTTTATACACAAGAGCAACTCTTGTCTCATAACCGATGTGGGATCGCAATGTGGTAATTTATATTAGGTGGATCCATCTTAACTTGTTCTAACATAACCTTATCTATCTTATTTTTATCGTTTTTGTACCACTCTCAGTAATCGTGATATTGGGTTGTCATAACAATTTTTATGGCGATTGTGAACAAATTATTGATGATAGTAAATTAGTAACTACTATTCCATATTTTCTAAGGACCATATTACTAATATTAATAGATACTCCCTCTATTTTTTTCATTTAGCCCCATGGGGCCACTTTTCTCCTGAAAAGTGAGCCAATGGGGCTAAATGGAAAGAATGGAGGGAGTAATATATTAATTGCCAGAAAAAATTTGTTGTGTATGATATGAAGATTGAAATTTCTATTAATTTACTCTTTAACGAGTAAATTAATGACTTATACCTACTTTATAACCACATTTTATGACTTATACCTACATAACTTTTTCTTCATAATTTATACCTAGTTGACTATTTTCATTCATAATCTATACCATTAATGAATTCCGACGAAAAAAAACACGAACTTCCCAATTTGCCCTTCTTTAATGACTTTAGTATTTCTCCGATCCCAAATACAACCCCCAAATTAATTCCCCCAACAAAATAACTCTGCAAATACAACCCAAGTGAAATAATTCCCCCAAAAAATTACTGTGAAAATAAAACCCCCAAATTAATCCCCCAAATGCAATTACTTCTCGTTTCCCTAATTTTTGTTGAAAATTTTCTCTCCAAATCATCGACGTAGCTTGTAATCGCCATCGTCGTCAAGATTAGAACAGGTATGTACTTCTAATTAAACTCAAAATTGATTTCATTGAAGTTTAATTGAAATTAGGGTTTTTATTTCCCCGAATTGTCAGTGGTCCACGACTTAAACAACGTCGTAGGAACGCTACAATTACATTTAATTGGATTTCGGGATGACGACGAATTGAAGTACTAATACTCGACATTTCTGCAAAAAATAAATAAATTGGAAACCCTAATTAGACAAGGAAATGATTTTTATTAATGAAAAATAAAAATAAGAGTAAAATAGAGTATAGAATCAACAAATAATTAAAGAAATTTAAAATTTAAAGGAAAAAAAATAGCCTAAATTACCTGGAGAGAGAGATGGCAGTGACTTTGAGTAAGAACGAAAAATAGAGAAGTGGGGAATTTGATTTTGAATGAAAGGGATAAGGGTGGGTTTATATAAATAATGTAAAAGGGGGTAAAATAGGGATTTCATTAGTTAATTAAGGGGGGATTCAAATATTCAGGCAATAACGGTCGTTTTTTTGGTCGGAATTCATTAATGGTATAGATTATGAATGAAAATAGTCAACTAGGTATAAGTTATGAAGAAAAAATTATGTAGGTATAAGTCATGAAATGTGGTTATAAAGTAGGTATAAGTCATGAATTTACTCTTTAACATATAAAGTATTGAAATACATAAATTACAATATATATCATTACAAATACATCATGTGAATAGATACCAACAATACAAATTTAATCGTGCATCTGTCTCATTGTATGAGACAACTCAAAAGTAACTGTATTATCATTCAAAAGTAACCTAATTATTTGACTTAAAAAGTAACCATATCTTGCTTCAAATGTAACTTTATTGTACGTGAAACGTAACAATTTTTTCTTATAAAACATGCATTTCTGAAACCAAATAAATCTTTACGATTTACGACAAACTTTGAACGAGAAAAAAAATTTCAGTTTCTACAAATCTTCGCTACCAACGACTAATCGTACTCACGATCAAAATCTATCAATTAATAATGATAACAGAATAGAATTAGGTGTATGATAATTAGGATGAGCTTGTTATCTGCGAGTTCACCATAGAATTACTCTAACAACAATAGCAATAAGTATAAATAAAATAGTTAAAGAGTTAGAAAATATCTTGTTTGTTATATGAATGGATCGAGGCAGACTAGGCGCTATCCATAGAGAAAAAACGCTCGTGCTACAGGTGTTTGATTAATATAATGCGCTCCGATCCTCTCCAAAAATACAACGATCTGTAAAAAAAACCATAGATACAGATAGCTAGCTAGGGTCTTCCCGACCGATTACCCAAGCTCAAAATACTAGTTTTATGTGTTTAAGTAAACTATAATTTACAATTTACAATTTAATACAATGCAATTACCTAACATAATACCTGTTCATATATTTTCACTTCTCGATCAACCCATCATCATCTATTTATAGATGATATAAGACCATCCACACCCATCTTCTTATTTTCATCTTCATCCCATATATTTTATTATTTCTCTCTCCAATTTTATCATTCACCTCAAATTTTCACTTTTCATCTTCATCAATTAAAAAACACCCTACACCCATAAATCTTCGTCCCACTTATTTTATTATTTCTCTCTCCTTATTTACAATACCCCACACATTCTACATCAATTTTATTAATTTTTTTTTACATCAGATTTTATTAAAAATATTCATAACACATACTAACCCAAGTATTTTTTAACATCATAAAATATTACTAACAAAATATAATATGTTTTTGTAGTTAGATTTTTGACGCAGTTTTTTTAAGTCTAATTTTGATTTTTTGGCGATAATTTTTTAAATTTTGTTTTATGTCATTTTTTATGTTATTAAGAGAAATAAATGTAAATTTAAAGCGCATCTGTTACACAAAAAAAAAAAAAAAAAAAAAAAAAAAAAAAAAAAAAAAACCTTAACATTTACGATAATTTAAAATTTTGAATAGGTTTCAAATGACCTTAAAGAAATTACATCATTAAAATATTAAACTAAGGAGGTAATAAAATACTGTACTACGCAAATTTTTGTTGGCTACTAGTCTACTACTATTAGGCAAATTAATATTATCTGCCTGAGTTACGGTATTTTGATTATCACTTATATTAAGATCAAATTAATCGTAATTATAATGAAAATTAATGTTTCTACTCATGTTATTATAATATAAATATTTTTTTTTGTGACTATTTTTTTTTGGTTATTTTGTAAAATAATAAATAAATTGTGAATAAATTAAATGATAAGTGATACTCCGTATGAATTTATAGAGTGGAGAAAATTTATAGTCATTATAAATTAAAAAAATAAAATTGCAATAACAATAAACTCGGCTGTGCATCTTCTGTTGCAATAACAAGAAATAAAGTGCAAGTGGGATCAAGTGGGATGAAAATTGCAATAGCAATAACAATAAAATATTCACAAAAGCTGCAACCCACTTGCACTTTATTTCTTCGTGCTTCTTCAAGTTGTTGAAATCTTCATCCTCATTCGTCTTCGTCATTCACCAAAAACTCGGCTGTGCTTTCCATCCCCCTCTTCGTCTTCATCCGCCCGTCTTCGTCTTCGTTCATAACATCCTGCTGTGGATGGTCTAAATGGTATCATTAAAACTATAATAAGTTAAATGGGCAATAATAGCAATAATATAAATGGTATCATTAAAACCATAATAAGTTAAATGGGCAAAGTTTTAAATGTAATTAATTAAACGACATTTAAACCAAGAATTCATTTCAATTTTGAATACAAATGGAGGTTACAAGCTAACGTAATTAAAATGGTCCATAATAAAGAATATTAAACATTTTGATATATGAATAAATTTTAAATCAATTTTTTTTGGTACTCTGTGTATTAATAGCTTTAAACTCTAAATAATATATATAAATGTATACTTCGTATTAATTTATGATAAAACCGTTTAATATAATTAATATAATGAGATATTTTCTATGCTACCCTGAGTTTTGCAATTTTTGCCGAAATACCCTTTGTTTTGTGAAAAAAAAAACCTTTAACTGACCATAACTTGTAGTTACGAATTCAGAAGTCGATCATTATTGTTTTCAAAGCAATCGTCTTTTTGAGCTCTTCGATTTGACATATAAACAATTCATGTTTAGAACACGTAGTTTAAAGTTATGGTCGGTCAAAGTTATTTTATCAAAAAAAATTTGACCGACCATATCTACTAGTCACGAGTTGCGAATTTGGAAAATTCGATGTTCAAATTGATCGTCTCAACGAGATCTACGGCTTAAGCAAAATAATTGTCAATTTTTAAACTCGACTACAAGTTAAGCTCAGTCAAAGTTTTTTAGCATGAAAAGAGGGGCATTATGGGTAAAGTGACAAAATTCAGGGGTATCATGGGAAATATCCCTAATATAATTAATAAGAGACTTACCCTAAGAAAAACCCTTAAAGATGCACACACATATTTGTATATAAAAAACCCATCCAACCTCTACTAGTATAGCTAGTGTGGCTCATGTCCCTAACAATAATCTAGGGGTTGTAAGTTGTATCTAACGCGCCTTTTACGTCGCTAATAAAAGGGGTCAAATTAACAAATTTATAAGCCTATTCGATTCACACAAGTAAGTAGTTTAGTGATAAGAATAGGGTCGAACCCAAGGGAAGGACTAATCAAGGCTAAAGTCACAATGCAAAAATGTAAAACAAAGGGGGGGTTTAATTGATTGACTTAGTCGAAACTACGTTGCAAGTATTAAAAACGAAATAAATTAAGATAAGGAAGACGCTTTTGGTGTAAAAACAAGGGGTCAACCCTTCCCAAATGATCAAGTGAATGAAAGGATGAGAACTATCTTAAATGAGCAATTCATCGAACACATTCTATGCATAAATGATACTTAGGCTTGAATCGGCAAACTAAAGCATACAACACATTCCACATATGATGAATCGGCAAACCAACATGTTTCATGCACCCCATGCAAGAATGAACATAAGATAAATGTATGAAAAGTACAATGAAAACACATCCAAGAATCAACATGAAGGTTTTGCATCAAAGATTCATACTTTACTCCTTAAAACATGATTAAAGCATGACGAATCAACATTCAAAACAATAATACATGCTATTAGTGCCAAACATGAAGGATTTGAGATATTCCAACATAACCCACAAAACCTCAAGCATAAAAATCAAGGGAATTGCACAAAAGATCAACACTTTATACAAAACCGAAAATTAAATAATAACAAACACAATAAGGAGTAAATACTCAAATAAAATAGATTAAGTTAAAGATCCTCACTTTGATCAAAAGAGTTGGGAAGAACACCCAAGAATTACACCAAAAGTTAGGGGGTTTAGTTACCCATAATCATCCAAACATAAACCAAATTTTTGAGAAAATCCATAAACATGAAATTAAAAACTAATTAAAGAGTAATTATATGAAAACTTAACCTAATCTCTCTCCTAATTTTTCTCTCTAAAATTTGCATAATAATGAGATAAGTAGGGTTTTTCAAGAAAGGAAGTATATATACTCCCATAAAAACAAAGGGTCATAATCCAAATTGCGGAAAATAAAATACGTACCGGGGGGAGCGGGCCGCTCCTCGGAGGAGCGGTCGCTCTACAGAGCGAGTCGCCGACAGAGCGGGCGCTCGGCTGGGGCGTAGCTCCTCTAGGAGGCGACTCTATTTTCTCGGCTGATTTGCATTATTTTACTCGTTTTTGCTCCGATTTTCGTCGCTTGCACTCCGCTCCGTCTCCATGGTCCGTCGTGGGTCTTCAAGTATAGGCGTGGTGGCTAGGATGACATTTCAACTCGTCTTTTGATTCGCGCTTTCGAACCCGTTCCTAAGCTTGCATGAGATACGTTTTACGTCGATTCTTCAAGTCTTCGGTTTCCCACACAAAATGCCATATTTTGCAACAAATGACCGATAAGTCGAATTATCCATAATTACCGCCAAGAGTGCCTCAAAACTTGCTTAAACTCCACTAAAAACCGCTTGTTAGGCTCACAAATTCGCCTTACATATATTCCCCTATGCTTAGCCTTTTGCTCATCTCGAGCAAAACAAGTAACCCGCCTTAACTCAAGGCTCATTCCACTCTCTTCTCTCACACCCCTACCTTCTTATCTCTCCCTCGCTATCATGTTCCTATCTTCACTTCTCCCTCCTTAGGTCTCCCTCGACAAAAAATCCTCCAAACAAAAGCCAACTCAAACTCCTAATGGTAGGAGAAATGTCTCACCTTAGCCAAAGCATTCCTCAAGTTCCCCTCCTTATGTCTTCCCATTTGGTGAGTGCCATGAAAAACAACACAACTCTTCTTAGCATCCAAATGGACTCACCAAATGCTCCTACCCTACCTTACTCCATACTCCACAACTTATACCTCTGCACGTGTCATAAAACAAGCAAATTACACGATCAAAGCCCATAGTACGGGATATTACTACTAGTCCCATACATAGGGGGTAAATATGGCCCATTTTCTTTCATTTTGCGGCTCTTTTGACCTCAATTTTTCTTGCCAATTAGGACACATACTAAGGCATCCTTAAGGCGAGACCCCCCAAGTTTTGCATAGGCCGCCCTTTCGGGTTTTCAACCTATCGGGGTTTCATATTTTTATTATTTTTTTAAAATCAAACATCAAGCAAAGCAAAATATGTACAAATATTACAAAATAAACTCACTACAACTCTCTTTACCACTCTCCCATGCTTAGTCGTTGCTTTGTCCTCAAAGCACATGTATAAAGTGGCGGAACAAGCAAAAAGGAAGGGGACAAATGACTCAAACGCCGCCTCCCGAGCCCGAAGGCTCGCCTCGCTTCCTCTCCTCTCTCCACTTCCTTCTCATTTCTCTCTCGGCCGCCCACCTAGCGGCGTAGGTGATCTCCATAGCGTTCAACTCATCAAATCGGGATTGAGGGATCGGGTTATAGTTAGGTGTTCATTGGCAATGTGCATGTTATGCATTGCCATAGTCATATTATAAGTAATACCTACCTTACTCTCCATCGTAAACATTAGGCCTCGATACTCGGGCCTCCATGAGCCCGGAGTCGGTTGAAAAGAGGGCAAATCGTAGTTAGGTAACCCATCCGGTCTCCACATCCTTTATGTCTCCCCCGTGTAGCTCGAATGTCTAGGAGGAGCAAACCCATAACCTCCGTACGCACTCCCACCATCAAAGTGTTGTTGACGTACTCCGCTCCCGCTAGCTCCATCCGCTCTATGTGGAGCATCACGCATCACCGAGTCTCCCCCACCGTCATCCTCATCATCATCATCACCCTCATCATCACCTTTATCGAGATCGTAGTCCGCGTCATCATCTCCCTCATCCACAAACTCCGGCTCTTCCTCACTAGGCGGCCTCTCTTCATCATCACCAAGCAAGCCCCGGTTTTTGCGAATAACATAGCCATATTCATGGTCCGGGGGCATGTAAAGCTCGGGAGCTCGAGACCCCCAAGCTAAAGGTCGAGAATTCGCTGGCCTAGGAAGCCACATGTACGGTAAATCTTTGCCCCAAAGCCATTAGCCCCCGTTAAGTACGTGACAATCACGCAAACCCGTCATATCAAACAAATACCCACCTGGAACTAACGCATCATTAGGTATCGGGATTCCAAAATGCTCGACGATTAGGGTTACCATACCTCCCATAGGAATCTTGCCGGACTTTGAGGGGACATACTGAGCTCGACAATTATCAATGAACAACCCCGCCCAATCCGGAATTCCCTCTCCCACCGGACTCACACACCACAAGTATTTTACACTCGAATTTATGGCCTTAGTCGGCTCACCTTGACCCAAAAAGGTCATGTTTAGGAATCGGTGCATAAGGCGAAGGGAGGGATGGGGGATAGTGCTATTCTTGTCATTCTTCGTCTTACGATCCCCATCCGTGATCGCATACCAAAAGTCAAAAGTATTGAAACTCAATTGTGCTCGACAAAAGTCGTATGGGGCATATTTGTCCCTTAGAGTTTATTAGGGTGTCTCACCATTTTTTTTTTCTCTAGGTTGTCATCATGAAGAAGTTTTTTGGTAAAAAGAAAGGTTCCTGCTCGGGTACTAAGCGTCAAAGGACGACCGAGCAACCCTCGGCTCCACCACCACCACCCCCTTATAAAGCCATCGAGAATTTCGACAAGGATGATAAAGCACGTTTTAAAATACTACATAAACGAACTCTCTTGTCGACCCGTTTCTTCCATGTCGAGACTCTCGAGGCTCTTGGTCTAGATGGTCACATTCTTTTCATGTTAGAAAAGGGTGGTTTAGGTGGTCTTTTTCAGCGTAGTGCCCCTTCTTATCGCCAAATCACTCTAGAATTTCTTGCGTCAGTCAAACATGACCTCTTGCCTAGTGGGGAACCCGGTGTCTCGTTTCAAAAAAATGGTCATAAGAAACATGTGTCCATGGTCGAATTTAGGGTAGCCTTAGGTGTCACTTTGCCCTCATCCGAGTTTTGTCTAGCACAATTGAGTTTCAATACTTTTAACTTTTGGTATGCGATCACGGATGGGGATCATAAGATGAAGAATGACAAGAATAGCACTATCCCCCATCCCCCCCTTCGCCTTATGCACCGATTTCTAAACATGACCTTTTTGGGTCAAGGTGAGCCGACTAAGGCCATAAATTCGAGTGTAAAATACTTGTGGTGTGTGAGTCTGGAGGGAGAGGGAATTCCGGATTGGGCGGGGTTGTTCATTGATAATTGTCGAGCTCAGTATGCCCCTCAAAGTCCGGCAATATTCCTATGGGAGGTATGGTAACCCTAATCGCCGAGCATTTTGGAATCCCGATACCTAATGATGCGTTAGTTCCCGGTGGGTATTTGTTTGATATGACGGGTTTGCGTGATTGTCGCGTACTTAACGGGGGCTTATGGCTTTGGGGCAAAGATTTACCGTACATGTGGCTTCCTAGGCCAGCGAATTCTCGACCTTTAGCTTGGGGGTCTTGAGCTCCCGAGCTTTACATGCCCCCGAACCATGAATATGGCTATGCGATTCGCAAAGCCCGCGGCTTGCTTGGTGATGATGAAGAGAGGCCGCCTAGTGAGGAAGAGCCGGAGTTTGTGGATGAGGGAGATGATGACGCGGACTACGATCTCGATAAAGGTGATGATGAGGGTGATGATGACGATGAGGATGACGGTGGGGGAGACTCGGTGATGCGTGATGCTCCACATAGAGCGGATGGAGCTAGCGGGAGCGGAGTACGTCAACAACACTTTGATGGTGGGAGTGCGTACGGAGGTTATGGGTTTGCTCCTTCTAGACATTCGAGCTACACGGGGGAGACACAAAGGATGTGGGGACCGGATGAGTTACCTAACTACGATTTGCCCCCTTTTCAACCGACTCCAGGCTCATGGTGGCCCGAGTATCGAGACCGAATGTTTACGATGGAGAGTAAGGTAGGTATTACTTATAATATGACAATGACAATGCATAACATGCACATTGCCAATGAAACACCTAACTATAACCCGATCCCTCAATCCCGATTTGATGAGTTGAACGCCATGGAAATCACCTACGCCGCTAGGAGGGCGGCCGAGAGAGAAATGAGATGGAAGTGGAGAGAGGAGAGGAAGCGAGGCGAGCCTTCGGGCTGGGGAGGCGGTTTTTGAGTCATTTGTCCCCTTCCCTTTTTGCTTGTTCCGCCACTTTATACATGTGCTTTGAGGACAAAGCAACGACTAAGCATGGGGGAGGGGTAAAGAGCGTTGTAGTGAGTTTATTTTGTAATATTTGTACATATTTTGCTTTGCTTGATGTTTGATTTTAAAAAAAAAAAAAAAAAAATATGAAACCCCGATAGGTTGAAAACCCGAAAGGGCGGCCTATGCAAAATTTGGGGGGCCTCGCCTTAAGGATGCCTTAGTATGTGTCCTAATTGGCATGAAAAATTGAGGTCAAAAGAGCCGCAAAATGAAAGAAAATGGGCTAAATTTACCCCCTAAGTATGGGGCTAGTAGTAATATCCCGTACTATGGGCTTTGATCGTGTAATTTGCTTGTTTTATGACACGTGCGGAGGTATAAGTTGTGGAGTATGGAGGGAGGTAGGGTAGGAGCATTTGGTGAGTCCATTTGGATGCTAAGAAGAGTTGTTTTGTTTTTCATGGCACTCACCAAATGGGGAGACATAAGGAGGGGAACTTGAGGAATGCTTTGGCTACGGTGAGGCATTTCTCCTACCATTTGGAGTTTTAGTTGGCTTTTGTTTGGGGGATTCTTTGTCGAGGTAGACCTAAGGAGGGAGAAGTGAGGATAGGAACATGATAGCGAGGGAGAGATAAGAAGGTGGGGGTGTGAGAGAAGAGAGTGGAATGAGCCTTGAGTTAAGGCGGGTTACTTGTTTTGCTCGGGACGAGCAAAAGGCTAAGCATGGGGGAATTGATGTAAGGCGAATTTGTGAGCCTAACAAGCGGTTTTTAGTGGAGTTTAAGCAAGTTTTGAGGCACTCTTGGTGGTAATTATGGATAATTCGACTTATCGGTCATTTGTTGCAAAATATGGCATTTAGTGTGGGAAACCGAAGACTTAAAGAATCGACGTAAAACTTATCTCATGCAAGCTTAGGAACGGGTTCGAAAGCGCGAATCAAAAGACGAGTTGAAATGTCATCCTAGCCACCACGCCTATGCAAGCGACGAAAATTGGAGCAAAAACGAGTAAAATAATGCAAATCAGCCGAGAAAATAGAGTCGCTCCTAGAGAGGGGCTACTCACCCCAGAGAGCGGCCCGCTCTCTCTCCAGGGCGACTCGCTCTTGTTGGCGCCGTTGCCGGGGGGTAAAGTGACACCTAAGGCTACCCTAACAAACTCTAAGGGCCAAAATTTGACGCGCCTTTTACGTCGCTAATAAAAGGGGTCAAATTAACAAATTTATAAGCCTATTCGATGCACACAAGTAAGTAGTTTAGTGATAAGAATAGGGTCGAACCCAAGGGAAGGACTAATCAAGGCTAAAGTCACAATGCAAAAATGTAAAACAAAGGGGGGGTTTAATTGATTGACTTAGTCGAAACTACGTTGCAAGTATTAAAAACGAAATAAATTAAGATAAGGAAGACGCTTTTGGTGTAAAAACAAGGGGTCAACCCTTCCCAAATGATCAAGTGAATGAAAGGATGAGAACTATCTTAAATGAGCAATTCATCGAACACATTCTATGCATAAATGATACTTAGGCTTGAATCGGCAAACTAAAGCATACAACACATTCCACATATGATGAATCGGCAAACCAACATGTTTCATGCACCCCATGCAAGAATGAACATAAGATAAATGTATGAAAAGTACAATGAAAACACATCCAAGAATCAACATGAAGGTTTTGCATCAAAGATTCATACTTTACTCCTTAAAACATGATTAAAGCATGACGAATCAACATTCAAAACAATAATACATGCTATTAGTGCCAAACATGAAGGATTTGAGATATTCCAACATAACCCACAAAACCTCAAGCATAAAAATCAAGGGAATTGCACAAAAGATCAACACTTTATACAAAACCGAAAATTAAATAATAACAAACACAATAAGGAGTAAATACTCAAATAAAATAGATTAAGTTAAAGATCCTCACTTTGATCAAAAGAGTTGGGAAGAACACCCAAGAATTACACCAAAAGCTAGGGGGTTTAGTTACCCATAATCATCCAAAAATAAACCAAATTTTTGAGAAAATCCATAAACATGAAATTAAAAACTAATTAAAGAGTAATTATATGAAAACTTAACCTAATCTCTCTCCTAATTTTTCTCTCTAAAGCTGCATAATAATGAGATAAGTAGGGTTTTTCAAGAAAGGAAGTATATATACTCCCATAAAAACAAAGGGTCGAAATACAAAATGCGGAAAATAAAATACGTAACAGGGGGAGCGGGCCGCTCCACGGAGGGAGCGGGTCGCTCTACAGGAGCGAGTCGCCCTGGACAGAGAGCGGGCCGCTCACTGGGGCGAGTAGCTCCTCTCTAGGAGCGACTCTATTTTCTCGGCTGATTTGCATTATTTTACTCGTTTTTGCTCCGATTTTCGTCGCTTGCACTCCGCTCCGTCTCCATGGTCCGTCGTGGGTCTTCAAGTATAGGCGTGGTGGCTAGGATGACATTTCAACTCGTCTTTTGATTCGCGCTTTCGAACCCGTTCCTAAGCTTGCATGAGATAAGTTTTACGTCAATTCTTCAAGTCTTCGGTTTCCCACACTAAATGCCATATTTTGCAACAAATGACCGATAAGTCGAATTATCCATAATTACCGCCAAGAGTGCCTCAAAACTTGCTTAAACTCTACTAAAAACCGCTTGTTAGGCTCACAAATTCGCCTTACATTAGTATCCTTTGTTTAATTTCTCAAATCCAAAAATAATAATGGTGAAGAATTCCTTAACAACATGCTTAACAATAATGTCCTTAACATTTAGTATTATATGAATTAATTATAACTCTAATGGTTATAGTATGACTCCAATCATTCCATATGATTTCTCACTGTGGGAGGGAATGTTACCCTTCTAATAATCTTACTCATCATGCTACTACTTCCCTTCAATTTTGTAATCTCGGTTGCGCTTTTTCTCGTTGTACTAATATTACTACTCTCCTTCCTCCTGGTACGTACGTATGTAGTTTAGGTTTTTTTCATTTTTATTAATCCATCCATTTTAAATAAATGTATTTTTCTATGTATGTTCTCGCGTTGAATTAACTGTTTATTTATAAAATACGTGGTTAGTTGTTGTAGTATTTTGTTTAATAATATGAAACTATGGTTTATGGATGTGGTATCATGAAAAATACAATATACACGTATAGAAAATTGATATCACAATTGAATTACAACAATTTTATGTTTCATAATATTATCGACAATATTCTTATTTTAACGTTATATCTAAATATCACTACAAAAAAACTGTGTCAAAGCGACGGATTTTGCGACGGAAATAAATCCGTCGCAAACATTTTTTTTTGCGACGGCGGATCCGTCGCTATTTTGTACCGCCGTCGTAAATTTAGGCTCCAGGGAAAAAAGAAAACCCGCCAAATGAAAATGACACTTGCGACGGACTATCCGTCGCAAGTTTCTGAAAAACCGTCGCTAACTCTAGCGCCAAAATATTGAAATCCCGCGAAAATAAAAAAAGAATTGCGACGGATACTCCGTCGCAACTTTGAGTATCAAAAATTAATGGCGACAAGAAAAGGGCCCACAATATACTCACAAAGTTGCGACGGACGATCCGTCGCGTAAACTCCATGTAGCGACGGAATTGCCAAATATGGCGACGGATAGTCCGTCGCAAGTAGGATAATAGCGACGGATTTGCGACGGACCGTTCGTCGCAAAAAAAAAAAAAAAAAAAAAAAAACCACCAGACTTACAGCCCAGATTCATTCGAAACCAAAAAAAAAAAAAAAAAAAAAGGCAAAGGGCGATTTCAGATCCGTGTGAGTCGACGACTACCACCACTTTCACCCACCACCGCCACTCCCGCACCTCCACCGGCAACTACTACGGGCATCCGTAAGTCTGCCACCGGCGACCACCACCGGCGACTACCACCGGCGACCACCAACTTAAGGTGTGTCGATTTTTTTAATTTTTTTGGTTTTTTTTTCAACTAATATTGAAATTATATGTTAATTAGATATTCTTAGAGTACAATTATGACCTAGGATAGAGGCTTTGTGTGAGTTTTGATTATCAATTGAATTAATTTCAATTTTTAGGGTTTTGATTAAATTTTTTTAATTTTAATTTGTTGTTGTTGTAGTTGTATTGTTGTTGTAGTTCTAGTTGTATTGTAGTTGTGTTGTTGTGTTGTTGTTGTTGTTGTTGTTATTATTGTTGTAGTTGTAGTTGTGTTGTTGTTGTTGTATTGTTGTTGTAGTTGTAGTGTCATTGATTTTTCATATACAAAGTACAAATTTAGTCTCCTTTTTTTTTTTTTTTTTTTTTTTTTTTTGTTATTATTATTTTTAATTTTCATTTTTTACTCAAAAAATGTATGATTGAAATAATAATAATAAAAAAAATAGACAACTTGAGTAAAATCTTATAAGAAAAATCAATAGTCTTTCAATATGTTAGTCGAGTTTTACCTTTTTATCTGAAGAAATAATTATTTCTCCCCCTTAGCTAGCGGTAACAACGAGTCACTGATACCGAGCTCACTCAAGCTCGACGAGAGCTCAGCTCGAGTTTTATATCCCCTTTTAGGGTATCTCAATACGTTTTATACGAAATTTGATACGTTAAAAAGTTAAAACATCTTTTTTTCTTTTTTTTTTTTTTTTTTTTTTTTTTTTTTTTTTAGAAAAAACTAAAATTGACCTAAAAAGTAATTCTTTAATTTACTCTAACGTAAAATTGAATAAAAATATCATTGAGTCTAAAACAAAGAAACTTATTTGTCGTAAAAAAAACCTATGACGAAATGTTGAAATTTTTTGAAAAATGTTGAGATAATTGATAACATTAGTCGAGTACTTACTTTTTTTGTTCATCACCGGAAGAAAGAAAAATAATTTGAATAAACAACATTATTTATCGATTTCTAAACAAACGAATAGGAACATGTCGAGCAAAATCTTCATTATGTAAAATTTATTTAATTAAGATAAGTAGAGATACATCCTATCGTAAAAACACAAATTCTTACGTGAGTCAAGCCTCAGAATAAGTTGTTGTAAGTTAGCCTCGTCTGTACTCAATTATATAGTTTTTGTATCATTTAGTGATAATTCTTATTAATTGTAACTAAATTTTTTAGTACCACTCAAAGTGACTTAAGTAAATTTGTTTCATTTTTTGTACCATTTTAACTACAATTTATACTCTAGTCTCGCAGTAATTATTACTCTGTATTTTGTACTTATATAGTTTGCTTGACTAAAATTCAAAACTTGATGTCACACGTGTGTTATTTAGCTTTTACTAATTAATACTTCCTCCATTCCATTTGATTCTTTACGTTTCACTTTTTTGACACTATTCATACGTGTGTAGAATCTACGATAAAACTTCTAAAATACAAAATAAAAAATAGTCATGTGTGATCTTATTTTAATTGTCTTAACGAGGACATTATTAATATCAAAATTTTAAAATTTTCGAGAATACGAATCCAAAGATATGAACGAAACAAAACGAGTATTGATGTACGTGCATAAAGCAAATGTAAAGAATCAAATGGAATGGAGGAAGTAATTTGTATAATGTTCAACCTGTATATTTGTTCTGGTAATAAACTTTTACGATTAACCTTTTCAAATTTATGCACGCACACATATAATGTAAAATTAATCCACTGTGTCGTCATATTTTTCCGCATTATTATACATATATTAGCTTACAATATTAGTCTATTATAAATTTTCGTGACGTATCATTAATTAATACAATAATTTATATGATAAATTTTCACGGCATTTTCATATCAGAATTGTTGCAGGTGAAAAGGAAGTAGAAGATTGTATAAACTCGTGCTCAGGGACATGCAGAAGAAACTACGTACGTAGCACCATAACAAAAATGCCGACATTCTCATTGAAGACAGAAATATGTGTACTCTTTTAAGTCTAAAACGAGTTAAATAATATACCGCTTAGACATATAAGACAAATGTTTTATTTTTTCATATACATTTTGCTTTTGTCTTATTCTTACTACTTGACCCGTTTTGAATTAAAATAAATATATCTCATTATTTCTTATAGAAATAAATTTCTAATTATATACTCCGTAACTATTTATCGTTTACAATATGTGAGATTTATTACATTATAAACTAAGTTAATATATGATGATTAATTATTATTATTTCTACTTTTATTTTTATTTTTAATTTGCAATTTTTAGGTTCTTTGAGTGTGAAAGAATTATGTATTTCAGATTATATGAACGTACGTATTTGATAAATTGATAGGAGACTTAATTAGTTATGTGCTTATAGTTATTTTTCTTCTTTTTTTCATTATTTTCTTAGATATGTAAGTTGATACGGAGTACTTCGAGTTCAAATTAGACATTAACTAAATTGCACATTTATTAACTTTTAGGATTATATTACGGAGTATATCGTAACATATGCGTGTCAACTATGGTGTTTTGTAACCTTTATTTTATTGTAATATACGCGTGTGAAGTACTCCTATTTATATTCATTTGCATCCGAGTACAAAATGGTATTATTTATTTAATTGGTAAATTTTTGGTTTTTTTATAATGTATAAAATTAAATATATTCATGTGTGATCTTATTTGATATTCTATATGTCTTAACGAGTACTACAATATATAAGTGTCCCAATATTTATGTTGACAAACGAGAAAAGATAAATAGCGTGAATGAATTTGAATAGAGAGGGTATGTTATTTCTATTTGTGAGCTACTCCGTTTTTAACAAATTTTGGTATTCGATTTTACTGAAATATATTCATTCACTAAGCTAAGTCATTAGCTATTTAGCTAGTTTTTCGAAACAATACCACCTCCTACTACAAATTTCTTCCCATTTTCCTATGACATGTTTGGGAATTAGAAACTTCGATTTAGAATTAAATTTCAAAATTGTGTCAATTATCGAAAAGGCTGGTTTAGTTTCCAATTTAAGACTATGGAAGATATGAATGTGGTTTTGCGCGGTGGACCTTGGATGGTGGGAGGTAATACTCTGCTGTTAAAACAATGGTACCCTAGTATTTCTCAGGAGCTTGATCATGTCTCAAAGGTCCTTGTCTGGGTCTTATTCCCAGCCTTGGATCCCCATTTCTGGTCTCCCACGGCATTGAGTAAGATAGCTAGCAAGGTGGGTACCCCACTTTTTGCTGATCAGATAACAACAGTCAAGGCTAGACTTGGCTTTGCAAGGGTTTTAGTGGAGGTAGATGTTGCCACAGAAGTCCCTGAAGTCATCCTTGTGAGTACACCTTTTCAGGAGCAATTGGTGCAAAAAGTTGAGTATGAATGGATCCCATATTACTGTCATATATACATGTAAGAGGCTGGGTCATGAGGCAAGTAGGTGCAAGTTAGCTAAGCCTAGGATGGAATATAGACCTAAGCAGTCTGTTGAGACTGGTAAGCCTGTGGAGATTGATAAACCTGTGGAACTGCATACTCCTCCTCCTACTAAGGATGAGTTGGATTATACTGCTGTTAGAAAGGGGCCTGGATCAAAACTGAAATCAACAGTGGGTGGTGGTGTGCTGCTACTTAACAAGTTTGATCAGTTGAGAGGAGGGGAAGCTGGTTCGTCTGAAGAGTTGCACGAGGTTGTTTTAATGGCTGTCCAAGGGCCTGCGGATCCAACTGACCTACCTGATAGACAATGTTTATTGCAAGCTAGAACATAAGGGGTTGCAACAAGAGTGTAAAGCTTAGGGAGTTAATAAATTTCATTAGGAGATATAAGGTTGACTTTTTTGGAGTTTTGGAGACTAGGGTTAAGGAGAATAAGGCTGGCTCAATTATTAGGAGTCATTTTAGACAGTTAATAAAGGTTTTTAATAATTATGCATATCATTATAATGGGAGGATTTGGCTACTTTTTATCCCAAGACTTGTAAAGTGGAGGTGCTTGAAATGGATGCCCAACTCATTCATACTAAGGTACTTCACTATTCCTCACAAGAGAGTTTCTACGTCACAATTGTTTATGGATCCAATGATACTGGTGAAAGGAGGGTCTTATGGACTCATTTACAGCGTCTTATTGTTCCTGGCGGTTGGATTGTATTGGGGGATTTTAATGTGGTGCGTTATCTGGAGGAGAAATGTGGAGGTAATCCTCCTTTTCAGCCAGCAATGGAAGACTTTAACAGGTGTATTTTGCACTGTAATCTCATGGATATGGTGGGCAAGGGTTGTTCATTCAGCTGGACAAACAATCAGTTTGGGATTGATAGGTCTTGGTCTATGCATGACAGAGCTCTAATCAACCAATGTTGGCTTACTCAGTTCCCTAATTCTTTTGCTACTTTCTTACCTTCAGGGATTTCTGATCATTCCCCTATTTTGGTTACTCTTAGTCCTCCCAAACAAGAGGGCCGCAGAAGTTTTAAATTTCTGAATTATTGGGCTTTACATAATGGTTTTTATCAGCTGGTGGAGGAGGCTTGGCAGGAACCTGTCTTAGGGACGCCAATGTTTACCCTTTTTGAAAAGCTGAAGAGGATGAAAGTGCACTTCAAAACCCTTAATGGTCAATTCTACTCTAATTTGGCTGGACGGATGAAGATTGTAGAGGATACATTGGCTGATATCCAAGGAAAACTTGGGGCTAGTCCCATGAATGCTACTTTACTTTTGGAGGAGAAGAATGCTAAGGAAACCTATTTAAAACTCAGAAGGGCTGAAGGTAGTATGCTGGTTCAAAGAGCTAAAATCTCTCATGTGACACTTGATGATGCTAGTACAAGCTATTTTTTCAACAAAATAGCCGAAAGACAGCATATTAATAATATAGGTCAGATCTTTGACCTGAATGCGAACTGCCATACAGGGAAGGAGGCTGTTGCAAAGGCCTTTGTTGATTATTATGTAGGGTTGCTGGGCTCTAGTGAATCTGTGGTTCCCTTGGATAACGCTTTCTTTAATAGTAAGGGTTGTTTGGAGGAGGATCAGGCTAAATGGTTAGTGAGGGATGTAACTGAAGCTGAAATTCGAAGGGCTCTTTGGGACATTGACCCAAATAAGAGTCCAGGCCAGGATGGGTATACTTCTGAATTCTTCAAGAAAGCATGGCCTTTGGTTAAGTCAGATTTTGTTGCTGCTATACTTGATTTCTTCAGATCTAAGAGATTGTTAAAGACAGCAAATGTTACTGTAGTAACTCTGATCCCGAAGAAGGACAATGCTTCTTCGGTAGGGGACTACAGACCTATTTCCTGCTGCTCCACTGTGTACAAGACAATTAGCAAGATTCTTGCTAATAGATTAAAGGAGGTGCTCCCTACTTTGGTGGGTTTTGAACAAGCCGCTTTTGTGAGTGGAAGAAGTCTTTTTGATAATGTCCTGCTATCTCAGGCTTTGGCTCGAGGGTACATACACAAGGAAGAATGTGTCACCTAGGTGTTTAATTAAAGTGGATATTAGCTAGGAAAGCTTTTGATTCTCTTGAATGGCAGTTCTTCTCCAATACACTTCAAGCCCTTGGGTTCCCTGCTCTCTTTGTCGACTGGATTATGCAATGCCTCACTACTCCATATTATACATTGAAGATAAATGGTTCAAATTATGGTTTCTTTGAAGGTAAGAGAGGTATTTGGCAGGGAGACCCTATTTCCCCCTATATCTTTGTTCTAAGTATGGAGGTTCTTTCTCGGCTTTTGAGAGATATCCCTAAACTTAGGGGTTTCTCCTACCATCCAAAATGCTCAAAGTTACAACGTAACTAACACACCTGACTTTTGCGGATGATTTGATGATTTTCACAAGGGGGGATGTCCCTTCAGTTGTGGCAGTTTGTAAAGCTTTGGAGGGGTTTGCTGGTTATTCTGGCTTGGTAGCTAACCCTACTAAGACTGAAATTTACTTAGGTGGTGTTAAACCAGATGTCAAGCAGCAGATTTTGCAGGTATCGGGTTTCAAGGAAGGGGGTTTCCCTTTCAGATATTTAGGGATTCCTCTAGCAGCAGCTAATCTGAAATCTGGTATGTATGGTCAGCTTGTGGAAAAAATCAGAAAGCGTATTACGAGCTGGATGACTCATAGCCTCTCCTATGCAGGTAGGGCTCAGCTCATTAATTCTATGTTGTTTGGCATTGAAAATTTTTGGTGTGCAGCAGTCCTTCTACCAAAAGGAGGTTAAAATGTGCAAGGATTTTCTTTGGAACATTGTTGATGGTAGTCGAAGATTTACATTCTTGAGTTGGAAGGCTGTATGTCAGCCAAGAGAAGAAGGTGGGTTTGGCATCAAGGAGGTCCTCTCTTGGAATAAAGCCTTGTTGTGTCGATATTTATATGCACTACAGTCTGGGTTTTCTAGTATTTGGTTACTTTGGTTGAAAGCTTATATGTTGAAGGACACTGATATTTGGACTGTCAAGTCTTCCTCTTCTGATGCTGAGGGATGGGCTGACATCCTTCATGTTAGAGATCAGATTCTCCAGGTAGCAGGGTCTCTTGATAAGGCCTCGGAGTTGGTGTCAGATTGGCGTGGTCAGGTGTCGAAAGCGTATGATTTTTTCAGGCTTAAGTCCCCTCCTCTCCCTTGGTTTTCTGTCGTATGGTGCTCCACAAATCTGCCAAAACATAGTTACATCGGAACTATGGCTATTCAAGGTACACTCCCTACGGTGGACTTGCTTTGTAACCGAGGTATGTTCCTAGTTAATTGGTGTATTCTGTGTAAGCGCAGCCAAGAGACTCATGGCCATTTATTCTTTGAATGTGTTGAGAGTGCACGGATTTTACAGTGCATTTTTGTCTGGATGGGGTTGAAGCGCAAACCTCGAAGCTTGAAATACGAGTTGAAGTTTGGTAAACACATGCTTAGGAGTCGTCATTGGAGAGCAAGATGGTATTGTTGTAGCTTACTAGCTTCAGTTTATCATATTTGGATGGAACGTAATAGGCGTATTTTTAAAGAGTCGTGTCTTCCTGTGGCGTCTATTGTACGTATGATTCAATCGGATGTTAGTTGTCGTCTTGTGAATGGTCCACTTGTTGGGGAGGAAATGGTCATTGTAAATGCCTTGAATGGCTAAATCTTTGTAACTTGTTTTGGGATGAAATGGAAATTGCGCTAAATTCTTTCAAAAAAAATTGTGTCAATTATTCTCATGTTTGAAAAATTTTACGAGTAGAATTTATAATTAAATTGACTCAATTATTCCTCAATGCCTCGATTCACTGTAAACGCTCTTATGAATCTATTTAGCATTTGTTTTTTTTTTTTGTTTTTTTTTTTTTTTTTTGCTTTGTGACTTATCTGGGAGTATTTAGAATAGTGTTCTTGGTTGGATGAATTATATAGGAGACGGGTTTGAAACCTAAGACGTGAGTTGTCCTGGATTTTTGCTCGTGCGGTATCAACCCAAGCAATGGCGATCACGGTGGTTAAGTGTGGCTTTTACGGCGACCATTTATTTTGTTTGGATTGAGCGCAATCGAAGAATTTTTGAAGACAAGGAGCAGACCAAACTTAATATTTTTCGGCATATTCAATTTTATGTTAGCGTACGTTTACTATCCAGTTTTAGCTTTAATATTGGGGAGGAAATTGTCTCTTAAATGATACTCTGTAACTAGTGGCTTATTACTTTTTGTAAGAATTTGCTCTATTTTTTTCCCTATTATGGATGAATAGAGAGTTATTATTCTTGCAATAAAATAAAATAAATAAATAAATAATGATGATGATGATAATAATATAATATTAGTATAATAATAACATTATAAAAAAAATTAATAATAATAATTATTATTATTATTATGAATTTATGATGATAATAATAACAAAAATAATTAATAATAATTTTATTTCTAGGTTTCTTAAGTTTTCTTAAATTATTTTAAGTTTTATGAAATTTTATGAAGTTATTTGAAGTATTCTAAAGTTTTTTATAAGTTTCTAAAGTTTTTTTAATTTTTTTTGAATTTTTCTTAAGAATTAATAAGATAAATAAAAATAAGGTTATAGAAGAACATCATCTAACAAGTATGGGCATGTTCTCTTTGTCTGAAATTTTCTGAACCAATCTTAAGTTTTTTAAAGTTATCTGAAACTTTTTGAAGTAATTTGAAGTTTTCTGAAGTTGTTTGAAGTTATCTGAAATAATAATAATAATAATAATAATAATAATAATAATAATTATAATAATAATAATAATAATAATAATAATAAAAATAATAATAATAATAATAATAATATTATTATTATTATTATTATTATTATTATTGTTATTATTATTATTATTATTATTATTATTATTATTGTGTGTGTGTGTGTGTGTGTGTGTGTGTGTGTGTGTGTGTGTGTGTGTGTGTGTGTGTGTGTATTATTATTATTTGATAAATATTTATAAAATTATTATTAAGAGTCTATATATTTAATTGAAACTATTTTTTTTATTTATGATTTGCAATAAGATGGTTTTGAATTGGTTTTATTTTTATTCAAATTATTATGATTATTATTATAAATATGATTGTTAATAATATTAGGGTTTTTTGTCAGACACTACCTTACATTTAAGCCAACTTGTGAGCTACTACCTTACATTTTATTTTTTGCGAAGAACTACCTTACATTTTTAAAATCTTGTGGAACACTATCAGACACCATTTTGCCGTTAAATCTAACCATTAACCGTCATTGACTAACTACAACTTCTTCTAACTCTTTAGAATGTAGTTTTTCCTCCATTTTTAATTAAGTTTTCACTTAATTGCTTACATTAGTTGCTCTCTAATACTCAATTATTTGTCCCCTTATTCTTCACTCCTCTTTTTCAGTTTTCTTTTTTCGTTTTCTTCGTCGGTTTCTTTAATTAGTGAATAGTCATCCGCTTCATTGTCAAAGACGCATAAATGTCGATGTGGAATTCCACGGCATACCAAACGTCATTGACCTTTCAAGCTCACTAACCCACACCAAAATTGGCTCTTCATTTCAAGGACCTTCCATTCCCAAATACGTATAAATGTCAGTTTTGAAGTTGAAGAAGGTAAAGAAGTTAACAAAATCTTCAAGTTTGAAGAAGTTGAGAATAGGTTGGATAACTTAGGAGGAAAAAACATTTGAAAATGACATTAGGGTTTATGTTTGTGTTAGTAATTGTGTAATACGGTAATTTAAGTGTTTCAAACTTACTATATACTAACCCACACTGAAATTGGTGTCAATTGCAAAACACAAGTTTAGTTTCAAGCTTCATACTAAGGTCTTGAAGATGAATAAAAAAATTCATGGTTTTAATGATGATTTTGGTATTTGTATGTGGGTTAATTAAATTAGCGAGGAAGATGAAAAGAGAAAATTAGAATAGATTGAAGAGGGAAACTAGAAAAATGGGGTTAAAATGAATGAAAATAGTTTGGGGAAGAAGAGTCATCAGTCAATGATGGTCAACGGTTAGATTTAACGGCAAAATGGTGTTTGATAGTGTTCCACAAGATTTTGAAAATGTAAGGTAGTTCTTTACAAAAAAAATAAAATGTAAGGTAGTACCTCACAAATTGGCTTAAATGTAAGGTAGTGTCTGACAAAAAACCCATAATATTATTATCACTATTATTAATAATATTAATGTTATATATAACTTAGGTATTATTATTACTAGTTAATTTATTTATTTGGAAATCTAATTTTTTTTTTTTTTTTAAGTTATCTGAAGATTCTAAAGTTTTCTGAACCAGAGAAAAACTTAAGATGAGAAGAAAATGTCCTACAAGGACAAGGACACATTGGACATGGTTACTCCGTATTATATTCCTACGTTAAATAATATTAGACCATGATAATATAATAATCCCTCCGTTTCGGTGATTTGTTTACGTTTACTTTAATTTATACACATTTATCGATGTGAGAAGAGAGGTAAATGAAAAAATCCCAAAAAATAATAATATAAGTACAAATGTGGTCTCACTTGCTTTAATGTAGGTAATATTAAACAATGTAATCGGTTAAGAAAGTTGGGTCCACTCCACACATGGGTCAACAAAAATATTTATAAAAACTGTAAACAAATAACTCGTACACCCATAAATAGAAAGTGTAAACAACCCGGGACGAAGGAAGTAGTAACTCTCCGGTTTTATATGCTTGTTTGGTACAAATTATTTACACCCGTGATGGCCGTGAATGAGTAGCCATTTGTTTGTATACATTGTGCGTGTAAGAAAAGTAGTACTCCGTAGTAATTGATTGAATTAAAAGTGTAAAGTGGTGAAGTGTGACGACAAAGCTACACATGATGAGTAAACTCACGGGTGCATTTTGCATACACTTAAAAAGAGGTTTAAGTATGAAACGAGTGTCCCGGTAAATTATTGTGAGTAAAATAATATAAATTACAATTAAATAAATATAAAATAAATGTATGAAAGTTTTTAACTTAAGTACAAAAAATTTGGTTATAATTATCAATAAAAGAAATACAAATAATATAAAGTTTATTACAACTAGAGTATATATTATCACAATTAACACTAAAGATGGTACAAAATTATATATGGACTACATATATATAAGATCTTAAGGTCTTACAATAATTTATTCTAAAATTTAATTTAATATAATAATAATTATAAGGCGTCACTTGATATAATAATGATTCTTTGCCGATATTTACATAATTGGGGAAATTTAATTTGCATGGTACCTCTTATTTGGTTCAATTGAACTGTAAGTTACATTGTTTTTTCATATTATACCTTGTGTTTGATCTAAAACATTTGAAATCAGAATCAAATTAAAATAATTTTTTCATTTTAACAAAATTCACGTAAACTAGTTATTTGAAAATAATTTTTGTCCAAATTGGGCCGATAATATTTTTTTAAACTACATATAAAAAACTAATGCAAATGACAAGTTAAAAGATTTGCAGTAGGGTTCGACTTACGATTAAAAAATTATTATTCTACTTGCAATCAAAAATTTGTATATAAGTAAAATAAGAACTTTCATTAGTACGACTTTGCCTTTCAAATATCAGGTATGTCTTCTAATTATCACTAGTTTTATACCCGTGTAAATTGCACGAGTGTGTTGTTTATAAAGGTGAAATATAAACATATTGTAACACCCCGGCCCCAACTAAAGGCCGAAATGTCACCCACGGTAGCTTGTCAGGCTGCGTACATCACCCACAGACCAACACGTACGAGTCCTTTTCAGCACACTTTGTCCTCACTCGTGCGCATCCTGAGAACTTCCCAAGAGGTCACCCATCCTAAGACTACTCTCCACCAAGCACGTTTAATTGAAGAGTTCTTAGGATGAACCATCAGAAAAGAAGATGCATCTTGTTGATATGAGTAGTACTTACAATCCTTTTAAACACTAGGTCACTTGAGCTTATCACATGGACCACTTCAACGGGGAACCCGGCCCGAATAACCTCGGAGAACACCGGGTGTTACACATATAAATAATGAAGTGGATGTATAATAGATTTAATAAAAGCGTCTTTTAAAACATCAAATGTATATATCTATCATTGAAAAACACTTAAAATAACGAAATAATAGACAAACAACCATAGGTAATAGAAAAAAGATAAAAGGAAATAACACAACGATAAGATGATACATGATACTATAATTTCTCAAACACTTCTTTAAATGCTACGTCATTTGTTGTATGTGAGACATGTTTTTTGCTCGGGTATATATGTTGTTTAAAATTTGCACTTTAAACTTTTTATATTTATTTTGTTTTCTTTTGATTATTTTTATACTCCATCTGTCTCAGTCATTTATTTACACTTCTTTCAAATCCTTCTCACAGAAAAGTTAAATTGTAAACAAATCACTGAAACGGAGGGATTATATAAAATTTTGAAGTAAAGTACTCAAATCTCTTGACTTTTTGTTAAGCAACATAAATTAAACCCATATTTAAATTTTTAGATTTGAATCCATAGATTTTATTTGAAATTAGCGTAAATGATATATTAGGGTCAATTAGTTGAGTAATTCGCTATATCGTCTTGCTTAGCTAAGTAATTTTTACGTAAAGTTATTGTATTTTACACGGATATATAGGTTTTATGCCCGTGCAATTTGCAATAATATGCCATAATATTCTATTTTAAACAATAATTACTCATTTTGACAAGCAATATGATATAACGGATCACTCGACTATAAATCACTTATTATTGTGAACCCGTCCAATTTGTACTCGTGCAACTATAGTAGAAAGTTTACTATAAATTACTTTTAAAATTTGGGAATGACCCATCCAATTTGTACCCGTGCAACTGTAATAGACATATTATTAATTCAAGCAATTTACTATAAATTACTTTTAAAATTTGGGAATGATCCATCCAATTTGTACCCGTGCAACTGTAATAGACATATTATTAATTCAAGCAATTGTAATAAAAAGTTTTTATTATTTACTAAACACCGATGAATGTTATTTAACTTGGGTCAATTAGTCGAGTAATTTCTTACAACTCAATTAGCCGAGTAACTGTTTATTTACCTTGAGGGGGCGTTTGGTATGTGCAGTGGAAAGAGAAAATGAATCAGAAAGAGAAACAGGGAGAAAAGAATGGGATTACCCTGAATTTAGGTTGCTGTTTGGTATAATCTGGAAAGGGAATGATATTCCTGTGGATTACCTTTGTAGCTGTTTGGTACGAATAAGGGAATGAAACTATTTTTTTTTAACCGAAGTTATTTTTTTACTTTTAATTGTACTTATTGAATTTATCTTAATTAAAATCACATATATAATAACAACACAATCATACATT
Source organism: Dianthus caryophyllus (assembly GCA_023091065.1). Classification (NCBI taxonomy): domain Eukaryota; kingdom Viridiplantae; phylum Streptophyta; class Magnoliopsida; order Caryophyllales; family Caryophyllaceae; genus Dianthus; species Dianthus caryophyllus. The sequence continues at coordinate 30,351,829 of CM041519.1, forward strand.
CAAATAACAACACAATCATTTAAATTTATAATAACAATATAATCATACATTCAAATAATATAACATATATAATAATAATAATCTTAAAAAAACAGAAAAAAAAAAACAGAAAAAAAAAAAAAAAAAAAAGGGCAGATCTGCCAAAACAGAGAGGGGAAGTAGGGTGGTGGGGAGGCCGTGGAAGTAAGTATGAGGGCCACCGGAGCCGGTGCAGCAGGAGGTCTCCGACGGAGGCGTAAGGTCAGCGAGCAACACGCCGCCGGAGTAACAGGATGCTAGAAAAGGGGCCCAGTAAGACAAAAAAAAAAAAAAAAAAAAGAGGAAAACCTTCTCACGGTGGAGGAGGGTGCTCTGAGGTCGCCGGAGAGGATGGTGGCCGCCGGAGTTGATGCCGGAGAGAATGTTATTTAAGGTTTTTTTTTATTAATGAAAAGTGAGGGAGAGAGAAGGGAGAATAGGGTGGAAAGAAAATCAGTAAGAGGAGGGGGAGGGGGGATTGAAATTAGGAGGGATAGGAAGATTAGGAAAAGGGATTTGAGGCTAAGGGAATGACAAAATTTTGCAAACAAACATCAACTAAGGGAATCAGACAATTTCAATCCCTTTCCCATTCCTGAAACCCTCCAACCAAACGCCCCCTGAATCTTTAAAGATAATTTCCTTTTATGGGTTCTTAACACGTGCTCTTAGATTACATCTTAAAAAATCCTTTCATAATTTAAATGGAATAATATTCTATAATATTCTCTAATATTATAATCAAGTGTCTTATTATAGACTCCACAGCTTTTTTTTTTTTTTTTTTTTTTTTTTTTTTTTTTTGCCAGCAAACTACCAGAGTAGACTATCACAGAACGGATTTCAAAACCTTCTTAGCAAGGTTATGCGCCCGTCTGCTGTCACCCCGAGGAATATAAGATAAGACTAGACAATGAAAAAAACAAGAGATCTCAGCAATCTCGACTTTGTGACTCCACAACTAACTACACCAAACTTCTTTTTTTAAATCGAATTTAAATTGTATCGGTTTATATAAGATTGTCTCATAACAATTTAACGGCATAAAAATTTATCATTTAAAATCACTACCAGGCCAAATTTGATAAATAAAAAAAAGCCCAAATCCAAAAATTCATAACATCAAAATAAATACTCTTGTTTATAGACCCTAAATACTCCCCTTTATACATTGACATAAGGCCTAATCAATTTCTTCTCAAAGCCATTGAATTCATGATTCATGATTCATGATGCCAACTTACCAAATGCATGTTCAACTTACAATCGCTCCTCTATTTTCCACTTTTTTTTTTTAAATAAAAATAAAAATAAAAAATTTTATCATAAAAGTTAGTCTTTTCAAAAACGTTTAATAACCACAAAAAAGGACGATGATTATGAACTTAGCCTAAAAAAACCCTCTTTATTACTCCGTATAACATAAATTTGATTGTTTGAGTGATTTGTTTGGATATTTTATTTTTATTTTCTTGTGTGTAAATATGTATGTATTGTAATTTACCAGAAATTTAATCTGATGCTTATTTAATTAATTTGATTTTAAATACATTAATTTTCATGGGAGATGATTTAATGAGAAAGGATAGAGTTTTGTGTGCTTCAAAATTTCCTTCCATCTTTTTTTAATCGATTTTATTTACCACTACATAATCAGTGGAATTTAATTAATAAAGAGAAAGTGGTTGGGTCTTATTGACTGGTCAACAATCAATCACAGGCTGCCACGTGATCATGTGGTTGTTGCTTTGTTAAATAGGATTAGGACTTAAAAATAATATATATATTCGATTCGACTAGGATATGATGAAAATAAACAACTTTAGTTAATTGGCTAAACTTATGTCGTACTCTCTCTAAACTAGCAATCTTTGATACTCGTATAATGACAAATAAACCTAAAATAATATTCAACTGGTAAAATAAAACTTGAAATGAAAAAGATACTCCTCCTGTGCCATAATGTTATTCCCGCTTTGACTTTACGCGGTCTTGTGGAACCCGGGAACCGCGTCGAGGGACCCAACTCGGCGTCTTGCTTAAAGGGCGGATTTTAAAGTTAAAAAAGATTAAGTTGAAAAAACCTTTAAGAACTGTTATGGAGTCGCCACCTAATTATCGCAGAAATTAGGAACCTGCTACCATGTTCTAAGTTAAAAACATGTCCTAGATTTTGGAGCACGCCGACACCCCTAGATCTAAGGCTGTGAAACCAGATTGGATTCGGGGTGAGGGTACTTTAGAAAAAGAGTTAATTCAAATAATGATTTATGAAAACCTTTTAGAAAAGCCTATGTAAAAATAGCCTCTACTGACCTAGAACAATCATTGTAAGATGATATTTGAGCTAATGTTATCGCTACGTACAAGTGCGATAAGTTTGTAAAAGAATGCAGATGCAGATGCAAAAAGATTGATTAAAACCCTCAGTTTAGCATGTTTAACTTGTTAACGAATACGGTTCAGTTAAAGGTCGAATTCATTGTTTAAGTTGATTTTAATGCAAAATAAGAAGGTGCAAGATGCATGCAAATAAAATAAAGTTCAATTGTCCATTGGTTTATTTTATAAGGGTCGGTTGCTTATGCGACTTTGGCGTGTCATCGGATATGGAGTGTACGAAGTAAATAGAACACTTGGAGTGCAGCTACTGGGTGCCAAAGCCGGCGCTAAAGTGTAGACCCCTTTGTTAGTCAATAGAAAATAAGAAAAAGCTTTGATCCAAGTGAATCGGTACCTACCTTGTCCTGACGCTTCAGATCTGGGCAGAGCTTCGCTTCTTGAACTTGAAAGGAGGATGAATTCAACACGGGATGGTGTGTTGAACTCAAGGATTTGAGTGCTTGAGGCTTTTGTGGATGTATTTGGGTGTATAAAATGAAAGCTAGGTGTAAATTGTGAAGAAAAGATGTCTTCTGGTTGTGAATTGTGTTCTCTGAAGAGAAATTGATTCTGAATTCTGAATTGTGATTTCGAGGTCAGGGTATAAGGGTGTATATATACTAAAAACCTCGGAGAAATAGGAAATCCGGGGATAAAAACAGGCCTAGGAACCGCATAGACTTATGCGGTTGCTAGGGCAAACCGCATAGGCTTATGCGGTTGCCTCCCCAAACCGCATAAGGCTATGCGGTTTGAGGGTGTGGTTTTAGCCTAGTTTCCTAGTTTCGGTTGAATTAAATCTTTGAAAGATTTCGAGATAATCTCAAACGTGAAGCTCAAGAAAACCCCTAGGATATTTCTGAGATATTTTGTGATGCTCAGGGCTTTGGAGTGCGGGCCAAAGGCTGGGTTTGGGCTCGGTTTCGGGCCCGAGACCCGGAAAAATGAAAAGGGTGTATTTGCATAGTTTTTGTGAAATAAGGTAAGACGTGAAGCCGTATTTTGTGTAAGAGGGGGCCAAAGGAAAGATTTAGCCACCGGGCCTAAATTTAGGAATTTAGGAATGCTGAATTAGACCTTGTTAATGTAAAAGGGCTAATTGTAGTGCAAATGCGAAGCTCATGCCAAATGAAGCAGGACAGGGACCTAGCTAGACTCCAAATGGACAAAATGAACGTTATTTAAGTGTGATGTGAAGCGACCTAAATCATTTTAACATTTCAAACGACTCAAAATGAATTCGACATTAATTAGAACCGTTAAAGTCAACGTTAAAGCATGCGTAATAAAAGTCCGTGATACATCACAGGGTTTTGTGTGGGAGGGTACGGATATGGGTATCCACAGGTCTCCAACGCGCCTCTTCAACCATATTTTTCATCGCTTAAATGCAAATTTTTTCATTGGAAATAAAATATTATGAAAGATAATTTAATAACGAATGTAAATATCTTATTATCGTATAACAATTTTGTGTAGATTTTATCTTATAGACGGTCAAAGTTGAAACTTTGACTTTCAAAAAGATAAATGGGACTAATATTGTGGAACGGATGGAGTAACTATCAATAAATTATGAGTTTTAAGAAAAATAAGTGATAGATTTTTTATTTTTTTTTTGAAAGACTTAGCTATCTCATACTCCTCTCTCCTTATATGATATCTACAAATCATACATTGAGGATTTCAGATATGGCTTAAAAAAAAAAAAAAAAAAAAAACTCTGTTAAAACACTTGGAATGATTTTGATGTTATGTTTGGATTGATGAAATTGAAGGGGAAAAAAAAAGTGATGCGATTTTTGTCGTTTGGTTATTAGATTGAATGGATTTGGAGGGGAGGAATCCATTTTCCCACCTCCACTAATCAAAATCTAAAAGAGTAGAGATTTTGAAAAAAGTAGAGTTTGGATGTCACGTATCGCAAAAATAAAGTTGATTTGTTATAAATGATACTCCCTCCATTCATATCCATTGGCATCCTTACACTATTTGCCACTATTCATATAGTCGGAGAATTTTCGATATTTTGGCTGATATATAATTGAGAATATACTCATGTGAGGTTTTGTTTTATTCGTCTTCTTAAGCACAATATTAAAATTGAATTTGTATAATTTTTTATAATACGTAATTATAGATATTACCGTTGCAAAATACACCTCGGCAAATGGACCATGACATCATGATGCCAATGGATATGAATGGAGGGAGTATCAGAGTAACCTACAACCACGTGGTGGCGGGGGAGGATTCTGAGCTTGGTTGTGGTCAGCTCTAAGCGACAACGAGGACGTTGTGTTCTTTAAGTGGGAGAGTTTGTAACACCCTATAAGTTTGAATGTCTCACATCTGGGAAGAATAGTTGATTTGATGTGGTTATAAAGGAATTCACCCACATATTAGTAATGAAGCCTTGAATTTTATTATTATTTTTATTTAAGTGAGAACAACGAGTTCAAAAGTGTGTCTTTCTTTAAGGCATGGTGTATTACGACGGTGGTGGGCCAGGTTGCTGTTATAATATGAAAATGGGCAGAATAAATATGTTTATATTTGAGTATAATATATTACCATTTAATAGACCTATTTGAAAAAATATGAGTCGAATTATCGGAACATATAATACAATTATAGTAACATATTACATAAATGTTGTGACTATATTTTGTTCTCAATGTTTAAGAATATGTCACAAATATAATGCTAAAAGTATATATTACAATTTTTTTTTTCAACATTGTTCTCCTTTTGAAATACCCTATTGTACATGTATATTCCGTTTTTTAACAAAACTTTTTAGAAAATTTTTGGGTCTTGAAAAAAAAAATTTGAAAAAAGGGAAAGAGGACAAAAGCCTTGTCATATTTAACCCCGTTTCAAACTTTAGACAGATAGTGTCGTCTTAACAAGAATTTTTAACAACGATTGGAGATAATGTGTTTTTTTTTTCCAAAGAAGAGAGGAAAACAAAAGCTCGATTACAGTTAGTAGCCTGAATGCATCATCATCATCATCATCATAATAATAAAAATTATTATAATAATAACTATATGTTATGATAAATGAATTTTTGAATGGTTATATGAAGGTAACATAATTTTAGAATACAAATTGTTAGTTAGGACGGTCTTTTTTTTGTTAGTAACTCCCTTCTTCAAGTTAAAAACTCCCCTTGTTTAATTAAGTTGGATTGAGCTCGTCTTATAAAAGTTGAGTTTTTTTTTTTTTTTTTTTTTTTTTTTTTTTTTTTTTTTTTGAATTCATTATAACATTTTCCTTAGATATCAGCATTTTTTTTAAAACTTTTAATAAATAAATTCATGGTTTACTTATTAAAAATTATATCAAGACAGATTGTTGAATAGAGTGGTCTTACCCTCTTTCTGTATGTTATGGTACAACTAGCTTAATAACTAGGCCCAATTCATTTCAATGTTAAAAAAACAAAAAACAAAACAAAAATTTAAATAACAACAAATTCTAAAATTAATATTTTAATTATCCTACAAGGGAGTTATACAGGATCATCGCGTTTACGTCGATATTTTTTGTTTCGAATTTATAACCATTAAGGTTTTTATTTGAGAACTTTATGCTTTAAGTTTATAACCATTATTTTATTATTGGGATATTTCCCATGGTACCCTCGAACTTTGACAGATTATACATGGTACCCCATGTGTGAAGTTTGTTCACATGGTACCCTTAAACTTTGTGAATATGTGCCCAATATGTCCATTTTGTGACGGAAAACTTGACGACGTTAAGTTTATGGAAGAAGACGCTAATTATGAGTTTAGGATACATTTAGACCAACATTATTCCTCAAGTAAATGCTATTATTTGTACTCTAATCAACAAAATTTACACTAAATAATCAACTCATAATAGCATTTAATTGAGGAATAATGTGGGTTTAAATTGTACCCTAAACTCATAATTGATGTCTTCTTCCTTAAACTTAACGTCGTTAAGTTTTCCGTCACAAAATGGGCATATTGGGCACATATTCACAAAGTTTAGGGGTACCATGTGAACAAACTTCACACATACTACAGAATCCGCCAAAGTTCGAGTGCATCTACTTTAAATATCCCTTTATTATTTGTTTTACATGTTTAACTTGAGTTTTAAGTTGGCAACCATATATTTGAACTGTATGTTCATTTTAAACTTAAAGTTTTATATTTTAAATTTACTACTTTGTATTTTAAGTTTACAATCTTCTATTCTAAATTCGTAATATTTTATTTTACGTATGACCTTACTTAGTTCAAAATCTTACAGTACATTTTAAGCTCATGATATTATGTTTTAAATCATAACCTTACGTTTTAATTTGATAACCTTGCGTTTTAATTTGGTAACCTTACATTTTATTCGGTATTACTCATTCATATACACAATTACTCAATTCTATCCACTTTATACCCTAATTTGTCCATTCAATAACACCCTTCACTTCTTTTCAATAACAGTTTTTCCTCTCTTTCATATTCACAATCATATTGCATAGTTTCACTATAATCAAGCAATTATGACGGATAATCTACCCTTTCATGAGGTAAATCTAAATTTTTTGAACGATTGTGCGACTAATTCAACTAAAATATCATTTATTTTAACGGTATATTAATAAATACGATTTTATTTTGAGTGTTAATGATATTATAATACGGAGTATGTTGTTTTCACAATGGTGAAGAGACGAGTAAGATCACATCGGTAGCAGTACTCGGTACCGGGATCGATGCTGATGACAAAGAAGACTCAATCTCTAAGATCATCCACACCCATATTCAATATTTCATCTTCATCCCATATATTTTATTATTTCTCTCTTCAATTTTATCATCCATCTCAAATTTTCACTTTTTATCTTCGTCAATTAAAAAACACCCTACATCCATAAATCTTCATCACACTTATTTTATTATTTCTCTCTCCTTATTTACAATACCCACACATTCTACATCAAAATCCACTAACCCAAATATTTTTATTACATCAAATTTTATTAAAAATATTCATAACACATATTTTTTAACATCATAAAATATTACTAACAAAATAAAATATTCTTTTGTAGTTAGATTTTAACGTGGTTGTTTTAAGTCCAATTTTGATAACATGACGGCTCTGAAAAGGTTGAGTGGAATAAAATTGTTGGTGATATCTTAATTGATTGTTTTGTTGGCTACTACTATTCGGCAAATTAGTATTATCTGCTGAATTACGGTTTTTGATTATCACTTATATTAAGATCAAATTCATCGTAATTATAATGAAAATCACTACAATTAATATTTCTACTCATGGTATTATAATAATTTTTTTTGATTATCACTTTTTGTTTGGTTATTTTTGTAAATAATATTTGAATTGTGAATAAATTCATTGATAAGTGATAAGTATTTATAGAGTAGAGAAGATTATAGCGTTAGAAAAATAGATACTCCGTATTATAAATTGAAAAAGAAAAAAAAAAGGACTACAATCCTCAACTTGCAACAAAATAATAATAAAATACTCCCACTAAAATTGCAATACACATTATATCACCAGACCAACAGTTCTTTTTAAATCTTCATTTGGCTTCAACTCAACGAAGTCTTCGTCTTCGTCTTCCTCTTCAACTTCCAATCTTCATCTTTGACATTTTAAGACCGTTGTGGATGGTCTAACTAGGTTTTGTGCTTAGCTTTTCCGTGGGGCCGGGCCGGGGGGTGTTGTGTGTGTACAACGCACTACTCCACTTTTTTTTTTTTTTTTTTTTAAATATAAGGCGAAATTGCAAATAACTACCTTTTAAAACACCTTTTTTTCAAATAACTACCTTTTATAAAATTTTTTTCAAATCACTACCAGTTCCCCGGAAAACGTCATATTTTATCAAATTCCAACCACTTTGAAAATTTTTGTTGCCTTTTATTTGAAACACCCATGTCAAATACCCATTCTACCCTTCTACCCTTTTCTAACCTTTCTTCCTCTATTTAACTTAACCTCTTCATTTCATCCTCTTTACCTCTTTACCTAAAATTTCTTCCATTGTTTTTAATTTTTTCTCTCATATTATTCAATCAAATAATGATTCTTTCACTTTTCAGCACTTCCATCCTTATTTTTTTGAGTTAAATGAGATTTCCGGGGAACTGGTATTGATTTGAAAACAAAAATACGTTTTAAGGTAGTGATTTGAAAAAAAAATTATAAAAGGTAGTTATTTGAAAAAAAGTGGTTTTAAAAGGTAGTTATTTGCAATTTCGCCTAAATATAATAGTTATTTTTAATTTTTTTCAGAGAAATAATTTAGTTTTTTTTAAATATATTTCAAAAACTAAATTAATTAAAAATGAAATTAAAATTAACAAAATAACTAAGTAACTAAAAAAACTTATTTAAAAAAGTGTATGAAATTGAGTAAAAAAATGTACAAAAATGAGTAAAAATGTGTACAAAAATGAGTAAAAAAAAAGTGTACAAGTAAAAATAGAAAAAAGGTGAGAGAAAAGAGAGAGAACGAGTAAGAGAGATTGTAAAATATAAAGGCTATAAAATGGAAAAATGTGTACATGATTTAGTAAATCATGTATATGAAAGAACAACACCCATTTTATTTTATATTAATAAATTTGTTTTCATAAGTCTATAAACTTTAGTTTTAATTTCATAGCCTTTAGTTTATAAGTTTTTAAGTTTGCATTTGAAGTTAATAACCTTTCATTTTAAGCACATATAGTTTGATTCAAATCCAATATCGACTATGATATTTTTTCATTTTAAATCAAAATTAATATTAACCAAATATTAGAAATTTAGGATTATAAAATAAATAAACCCTAAAAATTAGAATTTTGACTCTAAAAAAAAAAAAGATATACTCGTAGTATATAGTACTCCATCCAACCCAAAATAAGTGTCCCATTTCTATTTTGGGAGTATTTAAGAAGTATTAATGAAAATTGAAAAATATAAACAATCCTTTGTTAAAATCTACTATATTTAGAAATGAGACACTTATTTTGGGAAAAATGTTAATGGAAAGGGAACACTTATTTTGGGATGAAGGGAGTACTTGCTAATTGCAAGTCAGTCACAATCCAGGGTTGCATCCTTATGATTTGTGAAATTATTTTACTCCCTTCATCCCAAATTACTTGTCCCTTTTTGGTTTTTGAAAAATCCCAAATTAATTGTCCCTTTGAAAAAATTATTAAATTACCCTTAAGTTATTTATTGTGGGGATTGCAATTTCCTTGGTTGCTACTCTTCTACTTTCTACCAAGGCCTCTTATCCATATTAGTAGTATAAGGGTAAAATTGGAATTATAGATAAATATTGTGAAAATTAAGACATGATTGTGGTTCCTAAATTTCTTAAATCTAGCATTTTAGTAAAATGAGACAATTAATTTGGGATGGAGGGAGTATTAATTGTTTCATTTTTCTTTTTTATTTTTTAACCACTCCATTTTATTGTGGGTTGCCTCCTATTGGACTCATACTATAAGCAACGGTAAGACAGTTTTATAGGAAAATATTGTTATATTAGATCTCTAATTTTATTAGTTTAGTCAGGAAAAAAAAAGTTGTGAATGTTGTTAGTAATCTTGGGCTACAAAGGCCCTGTTCTTTTCGGCTTATAGGAGCTGAACTTATAGGAGTTGAAATTTGAACTTATGTGTGAAATTCTAACTTATAAGAGTTGAAATGAACTTATAGGAAATCTAATTTATGTGTTCTAACTTATAGGAGCCTAACTTATAGGAAATTAATTTATAGGAAATTAAACTTATGGGAGCTAAATTTATTAGAATTTAAAACTTATTGAATAATAATAATAATAATAATAATAATAATAATAATAATAATAATAATAATAATAATAATAATAGTGTTCAAAATCGATTTTGCGGTCTAGTATAGTTAAATATCTCAATATATAGTTGATTATAAATAAGTTGGCTCGGTTAAATATTTTAATATACTATATTTATTTTCTCGAGAATTTTAGTATTGCATTTTGTAGAAATGCTTTATAGGTGTCAATTTGTTTCATTTTCTAATTCTTAATTTATTTCATTTTCGACCCTTAATTTTTATTCCACAAAAAAAAATATGAGAAACATATTATTATTATTATTATTATTATTATTATTATTATTATTATTATTATTATTATTATTATTATTATTATTATTATTATTATTATTATTATGCAATAATAATAGTTATATAAAAATAAAACATAACAGAATTTATAAGTGAAATTCTAACTTATAAGAGGTGAACTTATAGAGTGAACTTATAGGAGTGAAATTTGAACTTATAGGGTGAAATTTGAACTTATAAGAAATTGAAATGAACTTATAGTGAAGGAGTGAAATTGAACTTATAAGAGCTGAAATTAAGCTGAAAAGAACAGGGCCAAAGTGTGGTCTTTATTTCGACGTTAAACTGAGAGCCCAATCCACTTTTTAATACTTAACACTCAAGTTGAGCATTTCCCATTACCAGTTTTTGCACTAATCAATAGTAATATAACTATATAAGTATGACTTTTTAAAAAGGAAAAAAAAGGGAAAAAGAGAAAGTGAAACATATTTGACCATGAAAATTGTTAATCTACTCAAATAAAAAGCATTCTGATAAATTTTTATTTTTAGGAAAATTTAGATATCATCTTGATGTAAATCAAAATCATTAGATAATCAATTTATTAACCGACTTCATTTAATATAGTTTTTTATCGAATTTGATTAGATTTTGTAGTTATAAATATTGGATTTTGTTGATTGTAATCTAATATACTACTGAGTAAATCTTTCATTGCTTGGGTTTTATTCAACTCTATACTCGTAACTCGTAAGAGTCCTAACATTTTTCCATAAACTATATTGTACAAAGTTAAGCTAAGGATCATTACAAATATGCATAGAAGTAAAGTATCAAAGAGTAATTGGATAAATGGTGGAATCTCGAAAGTCAAAGCATATGGTTGAAAATTAAAATATTTCACAGTAGTATCATTTTGTATATCTTATTACAAAAACCAAGAAGAAAATCTCATACTTTTACAAAAGAAAAATTAGTAATGAAAAAAATATGATAATACTTGAGTAAGAAAATGAAACTAAAGCGGAGTATATCATACGGCCAGAAATCTATACATTTAATTGAGTTTAGTTATAGTATATCAAACTCCATTTAAAAAACTAAATTCGCTTTCTAATGATGTATAATGACTTTAAAAGGAATACAATTGATAATATATATATTCTGTATATCGGTACTTGAACGTATATATAAATAGTGAATTAATTGTAGAATTTTGTTTTTCGTGTACCGACAAGCAATAAAATGTAATCAAACAATATAAAAATATATGTATATTGGAAAGTGCTATATTCCAAATTCCATGTATTGCAATCGAAAGAGCTTTAAGAAACAAAAATACGAAATGTTAAGTTATAGGAAAAGGTAGTACTCCGTACAATTGTGAATTGCCTAGGCAACAACCAATGCATTTATTTGATGCAAAGTTAAATCACCAACTTAATTTGTTTGTCCTTGCAATCCAAGACTTTCTATTATTATTACCTTTGTTTTTGCATCAAGACAAAATTTTATTGATGTCAAATCCCACCATATATGAATGCATCATCCATGTGAAATTAATGAGTAAGTCTTGCGTAAAACGGTTTCACGCGTGCGACGGAGTCCTTATGATTAAAATGTGACTATTTTAATGCCTAAAGTGACCACTTTAACGCTAAATGTGACCACTTTAAAACTCCGTAAAATGGTCACTTTAAATGTTAAAATAGTCACTTTAAGCCTTAAAGTAGGCACATTTTATTTACAAATACCCCGTCGCACGCGTGAGACGGTTTTATGTAAGTATCTGTGGAAATTAATTGGACTTGATTGTGCTGGAATATTATTATATTTTAAAATAATATTATGATTATGAAATGTCTAATTATATCACTTAAAATATATTTGAACTACTCTAATCAAGTCCCTAATGATGGTAGCTTGTGATCATTGTTCTTTGATTTTGTCGTCCTAGGTAGAATAGAATAAAAGATTCGTAGAGTTGTTTACATTAATTCTTCGTCGAGGAGAAAACTAATTGCTGGTTGTTATAGAATTATTGATGATGAAAGAAGGTAATGTAAAGAAATTTAAATGCCTAACTTTTAATAAATTAGGGTCTGTTCTCCTCATGTTAAGTTTTTTTCTGGTTCAGAAAACTTCAGATAACTTTAGATAACTTTAGAAAACTTCGGATAACTTAAGAAAACTTCAGACAACTTCAAATTACTTCAAAAAACTTCAGATTTCTAAATAAATAATAATAATAATAATAATAATAATAATAATAATAATAATAATAGAGTAATACCTAAGTTATATATAACATTGATGTTATTAATAATATGGATAATAATATTGTTAACAATAATAATTATAATAGCGTAGCGTTGAATTTAAAGCATAGTGATAGAGTGTGGTTTGATAATCTGTATAGTGGAGGATAATCTACAAGTATAGGGTGTACAAATGAAGTTTTGATATTAATGAATTTACCTATTACCAAAAAAAATAAAATAATAATTATAATAATGATCATAATAATTTGAATAAAAATAAGACCAATCCAAAACCATTTTATTGCAAATCATAAATAAAAAAATTATTTCAAATTAAATATATAGACTTTTAATAAAATTATCATAAATATTTATATGTCAAATCAAACAAAATAAACATAAATATTAATCAAATATTAGTGAAAACGCGAATATATATAAAAATTTGAATATTTTTGGTATTACAAATATTGTCCTCAACATTTATCGTAAATGAAACAAAAAGTTCAAGACAGTAATTCTAAAAGAAGATAAATTTAAGAGAATTGGATAGAAGAAAATAAACGTAGCAAATATAATAACAATAACCATAACCATAACCATAATAATAATAATAATAATAATAATAATAATAATAATAATAATAATAATAATAATAATAATAATATCATATTATTTCCAAAAACTTCAGAAAACTTAAGATAACTTCAGAAAATTTCAGATAATTTCAGACAACTTTAGAAAAACTTCAGATTACTTCAGAAAACTTCAGAAAACTTCAGACGAAGAGAACAGGCCCTTAGTCGGGAAACATGTCCCCGGTATCAAATTTTGTAAAACCATCGTCCTCTTTAGGGATTTTATATCATATCATACCTTACATTTTATTTTTGCCAAAGGACTACATTAAGTTTTTAAAAATTTATCACACCATCAGACGGGCTAATTCTGTTAAATTTTGGTCGTTGATCGTCATTTAACTGTTGAAACATTGGACAAAATCGACTGTTATTTAATTTATCAATTCTATTTAGCTCTAAGAGAACAAGCCCAATAAACTTATCATCATTTATTTTTCTACATCTAATTTCAACCAAACAATTTATCAATTGGCTTCTAAATTAACATACAATCAAAAAATATCACATTGAAAATAATCGAGTCGCCACGATTATAACTAGTACTTCATATATATTCATATCAATAATCAATAATTTGTCCATATGGGAGGCTTATACATCAACTCCTTTCAAAATGATGAACAAAAAAACAAGGAACATTAAAAAAAAAAAAAACGTTCCTTTTTTTTTTTTTTTTTTTTTTTTTGAGGTTTTATACTAGATACTAGATTAGGTGAAGTTCTCAAAAATAATTAGAAAAATAAAAAAAGGTTAAGCAAGTTTACTAAAATGCAAAGTAATGATCATCTGAGGCTGCAAAATACATACATAAAAATGTCACAGCTCTTTATTTTAACAGATGATCACAGCACTTTAGCACTTAATACTCCTTTCTATATGGCAACAAATATGCTCTTCTCAAAACTGTCGCCGCCATTCTCGGGATTGGTAACCTTGCTAGTTGTCGACTTCTCGTGTTCCTCCTCGATTAAGATCTCCTCCAAACGACAGTCGTCACTGCAAAATGCTTTCTCACCTCTGCAAAGGTCATAGCAAACATCAAGTACATTTTTTTAGTGTGAATGATCAATCATCTGAAACTATCGATGGCATTGGATATAATAAAAAGATAACGACTCGACTCGACTCGACTCTCGAGGCTAACCTGTACATGTATATGTCTTTGCCATCTTCTAGCTTTTTCTTACAGTAGTAGCAGCAGCTCAAGAAACCGTTAGTCCCATCATCGACACTGTTTGGGTGACATTTCAAAACACTGTCACCGAAAATATGAGTGGTTTTAGGGACGGGACCGTGTGAAATCACACACGTGTAGTCCTCCGACAGCTCAATCTCCTCAGGCGACATAGCCCGAGTAGCTGACACAGGTGAACCCGATTCCCTAGGAATGCTTTCTTTCTGCAAACGAGAATTACGGGTTTTTAAATCAGCACCACGAGCGCCCAGCCCGTAAACTCCCGACCCTAATGTCTTAGAGTCTAGAGAAAACGACTGGACAATCTCAAATGAGTCAATCTTGGTTTCTAAAGGGTCCCCACCACCAATCTCAAACAAAACATCAGAGCTACTCTTCTGAAGATTAGAACACCTCATTTTAGCGTTGGCAAAAACAGGATAGTTTTTAGGCAACGAGTTTGGCGCCTCACCAAAACCGATAAATCTAGGCGAACCTGGACCCTTGCTCCTAACCTGCGACCCAATTAGTATCGTCTTACTGTTAGACAAAGGGATCGGTTTCTCAGGAAGAGTCCTACCATCGTCGACAGTATCCACAATACTACCAAGTCCTACCTTGCTACTATCCCAACTCTTCTCCACAGACGGTTTAGGAAACCGGAACGAGCTGCTCAAGTTAGAGAAAAGTTTAAAGTCGAGAGGGGAAGTCGGGCTCCTAACTGAGTCATATTCTAAAGCCGTGGGAACAGCAGGACTCAACCCTACAAATAGACCAGATACATTAAAAAAGGCATTGGTCTTTTGCCTTTGTCCAACAACACTCGACTGCAAATTGGTATCAAAGTCGGTTGAAATGTGACCCATCTGTTGATCTTTCTGAGCTGATCTATTTCTCTTTCTCAGCATCTCCACAAAAACTCTGCATTGCACAAACACACAAGCGGTCGTAAATTTGAGTAGACATTCAAATTTATCATGAGTCGAGATCTTCTGTCCCACATTTGTGTCGCATCTAAGGTACCCTTCAATTCTTTCGACACATCATATCGATTAAACAGATGAGCGGGACACAAAATGAGACAAATGATACGCGCTGATTACACGTTACCATATGGAATAGTAATTAATCAATGATTAATTGGTCTAGATTATGACATGGGTGTTACAAATTTAATTAAGATAAAAGTAAACAAAATAGATTGCAAATTTAATTTTGGGGAAAACTTTATTTCATATTAAGATCATCTCTTCTATATTTGTGTGACTTTCACCTTGGATTATCAAATGAGGATTATAAAACTAAAATAGGATACATTCAACAAAATAGATTAATTATTAAAACCCAAAATAGTTGATCAATTATTAAAGTACAAATTCATGAAAAAAAATAAAAATGATGCTAAAACAATTTAAGAAGTACATGCAAATCAAATCTATAAGATTTCATTCATATTTGCATCAATGTATTATGTATATATGCGAAAATACAGCAAATTATTTAGGGTAATTAACACTAAGATCATATTCATAGATGATAATATTGACAAATTTCTTCAACTACTTTTAGCCAAAAAAATTAAGAGAAAACAAAGAAATCAACAAAAATTACTTCAGAATAAACAAAATGGGTACTAAATATCAAGCTAAAAAAAACAATAAAATCAACATTTAAAAAAAAAAAAAAAGCATAAAATTTAAGCTGAACAACCATAAAAAAATAAAAATAAAAAAAATAAAAAAAATAAATCATACCTTTGAAGTGATTAGCTGAAATCAAGAGAAACCCAAGAAAAAAAAAACAGAAAAATGGGAAGAACTAAATAAAAAAAAATATATATAAAAAAGAGGAGAAATAGAAGTGAGTGAAGAATTATTTTTCTGACAAAGTCTCTCTCAAATTAATAATGAGGGAAAAAGAGAGGACTTCTTGCAGAAATTAACAAAAAGAAAAAGAAAAGAAAAAAGAAAAAAAAAAAAAAAAAGGGAAAAAGTGCAAAGAAACAAGCAACAAAAAACTTGTAATGTACGGAGTAATGAATGCATCACTATCACTACTGTACAGTTGTACACCCGGAATGATGCTATTTGTATTTTTACCTTTCACTCAGTTTTGCTTTTAACCAATTTATCTATTTTCTACCCATGTCAGCTGGGGAGTAAATGCGGGTACGGCTTCGTATTCGTTTTAGCTAGGGTGATTATAGATTTACGGTCATTGTTTATTAGACTATTCTTATTAGTTGACTACTATTGTAGTGGTCAGTTAGTCACCTATTATTAAAAAGATGTTTTCGACCTTCTTTCTGGATACTCATAAATTCACGGGATTAATATTCTTGCCAGACTTTTTACTCTTAGTGGAGCATGGGACCCACGAGCTTTTTTTTTCTTTCCTCTCTGAAATCCCGTGGCTAAGGAGATTTGGGCCGTGGAATTATCACTGGCCTTCTTTTTTAACCCTCCCATTAGTGACCACCTTTTTTTTAACTTATTTTTCATACTTTTTTTTTTCTCTCTTTTTTGTTATAATACTATTAAAAGTTGAAAAATAAAATAAAATTTAAACTATATCATATGTGATCTTCATTTGTAGAGAATAAAAATTAAAAATATTGATATAATTGTTTCATTTTTTTTATTTCTATATTTGTGGTTAAAACTATATACAATAAAAATAAAAATAAATTAATATTTAATTGAAAAATTTGGTTATTAAATTAAATATTAAATTAAAATAAGAATAATAATATAAACACAACCTAAATAAACATGTATTTTCAGACCCAAAATACAACAAACTGTATTCTACCCGTCTACGTATTTATTTAACATGTAACCCGCGTATATGACTTGTTTAACGTAGTTAATTATTATGAAAATATTTAAATCATTCAACTCGTATTTGTCTTCTAATTAACCTGTTTAATAGGTTTGAAAGTTTCAATTTCAATTTTTCTTAACTATCAAAATTTAGATGATGAAAACGTTGAAAATTGTAACAAAAAAATTAGAATAGTGGAACTTTTATTTTTTATACAAATAGAGATAAAATGTTATATTGAAAACACATCAAATAAAAATGGTTAGTTTAAGAGATAAAATGTTATATTGAAAACACATTAAATAAAAATGGATAGTTTAAGAGATAAAAAAAAATATATACTACGATATTTACTTACTTATATGACATAATTTCAAAAAGGAAATAAAATAAAATAAAACAAAAGGGATAAAAATAAAATAAAATAAAAGGGATAAGAATATGTAAAAGTTGGAGGGAAATTTGGAGGGAAAATTTGTGTAGAGTGGTTTTTGTTATATATAATTAATATAGATAGATTAAAGTTTCATGCAATTTTTTTTTTTTAAAAAAACAAAAAGAATAAAATTGTGTCCAATAACATGGTGACACATACATGTTGGCTTAAAACTTACAGGTGACCATCTGCAACCCAATGCTCCCGCTCCTTCATACTCTTTACACAATTTTATTTACTTTTTCAGCATGTGCAGTATTCATGAACGCGGAAAAAAATGGAGCGATGGGGATGGTCTTAGGTCATACATTGAAGTTGGGTATTGAAAATGATTCGCTATCGTGAGTGGTGGAGCGTAGCTAAATTTCACTAAAAATTTCGTTATGCACCTGGCTCGCATGTACCTGTCTATTTCATATCTATCTCACCTATATTACCTTAAAAATTTAAATACTAAAATATAATATTTTAATGACACAATTCTCTTAACTGATAGTTTTAAACTTGTTTTTCGTGTATTTACTGTGATTGTTGGAAATTTTCGGTAAAAAGGTATTTAATGTCGTGTAAATGCGAATTTGATGGGCTAATGGGTTAGTATTAGGCGGGTTTGGGGCGGGTTGGTAGATGTCCGTGTAGGATGAGGTACATATGTCAATGTTGATCAGGGTCCTGCTCATATTTCCCAGCCAATCGAGAATGCTATTGTCGTCCACACATCCAAGGACGAGGGTGAGTTGTCTCTGTCACTGTATACGGTGTCTCTTCTCACAATTTTTCGGGTAAGTGGCTTCTCGACACCGGTTGTTCACATCACATAACCGGAAATCTCTCGACTCTTCTCGATGTTCATATTGTACCGTGCCGTGAAGTAGGGCTGCCTGATGGCACCCGTGTTTGTGCAACCCAAATGGGTCGCGTTGCTCTTACTACCTTGATTACTTTATCCTCTGTTTTTTTGTTCCTCGGTTACAGTGTAATTTAAGTTATATCTCGCAATTATGCGATGATTTGAGTTGTGAACTTGTGGCTAATGTCGTTGTGTGCACTATTCAGGACCTGCGTAAGAGAGCGGTGATTGGGGTGGGTGATCGACATGACGGACTATACTACCTACGTCGTGACGAGCCTCTTGTTGCGCGTGCAGTTTCTGTTGGGTCGTCTATCTCGTTACGGCATCACCGCCTAGGTCATCCATCTGAGAATATAGTCAAGTTGCTTCCTTTCCTTCGATATGGCACAACCTAATTGCACCTTCCATGTGAAATTTGTCATCGTGCGAAGCATTCTCGTAGTAGTTTTCCATTGAGTACTAATAAAACTTCTATTGCGTTTGAATTAGTTCATTGTGATTTATGGGAGCCATATGACCTTCCCGCTTCATATAGAGCGCGTTATTTTTTCACGATTGTCGATGATTACTCACGGGCTATTTGGATATTTTTATTATCAAATAAAACTGAGGTTCATTCGAAATTCTTACACTTTGTTGCTATGGTTGCACGTCAATTTTTCGCGGTTATTAAAACAGTACGTAGCGATAACGGCACCGAGTTACATTCTCTACGGCCCTATTTTGACTCAAATGGGATTTTATTTCACACCTTATGTGTTGGTAACCTCCAGCAAAATGAGAGGGTAGAGCGGAAAAACCGTCATCTCCTTAACGTCGCTCGTGCTCTACGGTTTCATGCGGGTCTTCCCCTTCATTTTTGGGCGAGTGTGCAATGGCTGCTGCCCATCTCATTAATCATACTCCGTCGTCCGTCATCCTAGGTGGCCTCACGACATACGAGATACTCTTTGGCTCACCCCTTACGTTATCTGCCCTATGAGTTTCTGGGTCACTCTGTTTTGCTCACAATCAACGAGCCAAAGGTGACAAATTTGCTAGCCGGAGTCGTAAATGTGTGTTTATGGGCAATCCCTCCGAGAAGAAGGGTTGGTATTTATTTGATCTTGATACGAGGAGTTCTTCGTTTCCGGGTTGTAATTTTCTATGAAGATCAATTCCCTTTTCGTGATCGCAATTCTTTACCAAGTACTCTCTTGCCACCTTCTTCAGCTACTAAATGTTTGTGCGCTGACTGGAACAGTGCAACCCCTGCTACCCCTGCTTGTTCTGATACCGAGAATACATCCTACGCGCCTGTGATTCCCAAAGATGCCACCGCCGCTCATGACTTCATCGATGTCCGAAAACCATCAAGCTATCGACCAAGCTTTGCCCGATACCGCCACTCCTGCTGCGGTCAACAATCCTTCTTTTACGTGGTGAGGAAGTGGCCCCTGACCTTGGCCGAGGACTCCGTCGTAAGTTTCCTAATTCTAGGTTGCGTGAATTTGTCGTTGAAAGCGCAATATCGAGAAGTAGTCCGTCACAAGTCACTCATGTACAAGTCTCAGCGTCACCCTCAAGTACGCGTTATCCGTTGAGTAAGTATCTCTCTTCTGTCGCTTTTACTACAAACCATCGTGCGTTTCTTGCTGCTATTACAGTTAACAAAGAACCATGTACGTTTAAGGAGGTTGTTTAGGATGTAGGCTGGCGCCAGGTTATGGCATCCGACATTAATACCCTGATCGCTAACAAGACGTGGACGCTCGAGTCCCTTTATCCTGGCAAGAAAGCACTTGGTAGTAAATGGCTCTACAAGATTAAGTACAAAGTGGATTCGACCATTGAACGCCTAAAGACTCGTCTTGTTGTCTTTGGTAGTAAACTTTTGCTCCGGTTGCAAACATGACTACTTTGCGGGTATTTTTAGCTGTCGCTGCCACATAAAAGTGGCATTTACACCAAATAGATGTAAACAACGTTTACATGGTGATTTAGAGGAAGAATTATACATGTGGCTGTCGCCGGGTTTTGATGTAACATCCCCATTTAATTGAGACGAATCCTACCTAAATAAGGGCGTTACTAGCCCCGAGTTAACGAGGCTTGAAAAGGCAAGCTAAGAGTCACCTGTAGAAAAACTGGACGACATATATATAAACGAGAAGGTGTAACTCACAAGACGAGATGTGAAAGCAAGAAAACTGCAAAACAACTTCGTACAAGACTACGGCACGCAGGTCCGGATAAAACTAAAAGTAAAAGACGTGACCCAAGGGTCCGATCAGTCTAAGGACGCAACATCAACGATGCCCAGCCTCGCGCCCCAACAAACAAATCATGCAGAACGCGTTCGAGTACCTAGGGATGAGGGAAACAAGGAAAGACACACAAAAACAACCTAGTTAATATTCACAACAATCAAAGATTAAATAAAAGAAGAGGAGGATAAAAAAAATATAATTGGACAGACTCTCAGAACCAGGGTAAAAAGGTGAATTACGACTCCTAACTCGGACGTTACAATCAATAAAGCGCAGACAAGAAAAACCACTGTGCGACCTCCACACAGGAGACTTACTATGTCGCCAACAGCCCCACTCCTCCTCCAAATCTCGTCTGTGTCAATAGGCAACACATGCCTCATAAACACGGCTACACAAGCCTCATGAAAACGACAATACATGCCTCATAAACACGGCTACACAAGCCTCATCAAAACGGCAACACATAACTCATAATCACGGCTACACAAGCCTCATTAAAATGGTAACATGCCTCATAATCACGGCTACACAAGCGTCATCAAAACGTCAACACATGCCTCATAATAAAAAAAAAAGGTACTCTACGTCATGGCAAGAGAACGATTCGTGAGAGACATATAGGGTAGCTACTTCGACAAACATAGTCCATTCATATGATTCATGGAGTAAGGTTACAACAACATATACATCAAAGCAGAAACCCAGGTTACTAGTCCCTCGGTCAACAATATAGCTTACTTCTTACAATGAGTCAACATCAAGATCATTTAGTTCATATTAAGACAAATAAAATCATGATTCTAAATCAATAGCATGCTCGACTCTCATACTACGATTCACTTAAAATTCTACACTACAATCACACATTTCATAAGTTTTCCCAACAACGACGAATCAACTATGGCTCATACAAAAATCTCATGTACATTAAAATATCAACAACCACAATTCTCGAAAGTGAGAAACGTACAATTAGGAAGTGTCATAACGCATACATCAATATGGTGCTCGGTCATGACCCCGAGCACCGAGCCACACGCCCCCCCCCCAACAACCACACGGCCTTCAAGGCCTTGCTACCACGACCCACCACACGGCCCATGGCCTCACAACCTCCACTAGGGGTGTAACCGAGCCGATCAGATTTCGAGCTTGGGTGAGCTCGGAATCGGCTCGGAAAAAATTTCTCGAGCTCGGAATCGGCTCTGAATTTACCGAGCTCAAAAATTCAAAGCTCGGAATCAGCTCAGAAGAAGTCTCGAGCTCAACTCGAGCCCAATCCGAGCTTTGTTAGATATTATTTTTCTACGCTTTTTTTAATATCTATTATAATAAATATATTATATAATAATTATAATAAAATATTCCATGAAAAAAATCTAAAGATATTACAAAAAAAAAAATCTATAATTGTAACAAAATATAATGTATAGACATAGACAAAATTATATATAAAAATGAAAACGAGCCCAAATCCGAGCTTCCGATCCGAGCTTTACTAAGCTCGGAATCGGCTCGGATTTAGCCTAACTCGGCTCGGGCTCGGGTTCAATCAGTTTGACCGAGCTCGAGCCGAGCTTTGACCGATTTGATTCCGAGGGCTCGGCGAGCCGGCTCTGATCATTTACACCCCTAACCTCCACTTAATTTCCAAGCTCACAACTATACATACTCCTCATATCATACATACTTTACACATACCCAACAACATCGAAGGGAGCTCATAACATTCATTCACATCATACAAGCTTAAAATCATGCACACTTTACATCCAAGAGAAACATAAGCTACATACATCACACACAAGCATACTAACACACACATGTACACCCAATATAAACTAAGTAAGGGAGTAACCCTTACCTTGAGGGAGAATTCCACCCAAAATCGACTCAAGGATGAAGGTGACTTGATTACAAGGGTTCCTCAAGAAACTCTTCCTCTAAAAGGTTTAAAACAAACATAAACACCTCCATTAAACCCATTGAATACATAGTTTAACTTACAACAACAAAAACTCAAAACTAGCCAAATCCTAACTATTAAAGATGCTAACTTGAGGGTGAAACAAGGATCACCTATGAGGGAAAAGAGTAGAATAAGGTATAGGATGAAGACGGGAACGCGTACCAAGGAAAACCGACGAATTTGAGCAAGAAACGACGAAGACCCACTTGGTTTTGTGGGTGAGGGGAGTTCACGGCAGCTAGGGGCTCTTTGAGTTGAATTTTTCTTTCAATTTTTGGTCTTATTTGCTTGTAGAGAGAAGGAGGAGGGTTTGTAGGTAGAGAAAGAAAGTTTAAATGAAATGTGGGGAGGTTTGATGTGTTTTGTTTAATAAAAAAAGCCTCATTTCTTAGCTAGAAGGGTGGTCAAACTCGGGTCAACTCATTTAAAAATTGAAACTACTCAACTCGAGTCAAAACTAAACCCCAACATGCTTAGCCGACAAACTTTCTCGATTTCTCAGATTTTCACGAATCAAACAAACATACACATGCCATACCCCAAATTAATATACAAAACTTGCTAAAACGCCCGAAATAAAATCACTAATCTGAAATGACAAAAGTGACTCAAAAAAAAAAATACCGACTACGAAAAAATACGAGGTACTGATAGGCTTAGTCGCGTCACCTAATCAAAAATAATACCGGACAAAACACTAGGGTAGCTAGGGTAAGTCGGGATCGTATCCGCAGGGAGATGGTCGCAATGTTGGTTACTTTGAGTGATTCTAGTCTCGGTTCGAGTAATTATGGTTTAGCTAAAACTAGAGCGCAAGAGTAAGGGTAAAACAATAAGAGAAAGATCTAAGGAGTCGGGGATAGCATAGGTAATGTAACAACCCGGATTATTAAACAAGATAAAATAAGCTTTAAAAAGGTTTTATAGGATAAAATGAAAGAGAAATGAAAACCACGGTGGCGGAAACACCGTGAATCCGGAATTGTCACTCACAACGACCAAAACAAACCAAAGGAAATATTGTAGACCTCAAGGTCTAGCTACGGGGAATAAATACCCCTTACATGTTCCAAAACCGAGAGTACATAGAACGGAACTGAAATGAAACTAATCAAGTCTAGCAACTCCAACAACTAGTTAATCGACTCAACAAAGCAAGCCACGGGTCAATCCTCACGGCATCCTCACACATAAGTCCCGTCCGCGCGTACCTATAAAAAGAAAGCAACAACCACAATCAGTGGGGAGTAACTAGGTGCTCCCCAGTCATATTTCAACATCATAAACATAAATACAACATATGCAAGCTTACCTGGCCTACGGCCTAAAATCAGAGTACCAAATGAACAACAAAGCATAGGACAACAACAACATACAGCTCGGCACCAACAACAACATCGCACGGCACACACAACAACCTTCTCCAAACCATCCAATTCGTAACCAACAACACAAGCGCAAGAGTAAGCGCAGAGCACTAGGTGAAGCGAACAAGAATCACCTCGAGTGAAGCGAACAAGAATCACTCAAACCCTATGGCGGAACAGCGAACAAGAAGTTCCTCAAACTCATTAGTCTAAATTTGGCCAAATTCCACCGAGCGAACAAGAACGGTGACGACATATATCAAACCATAGTCTCTAACCATAACAGGTTGAGAACCCATAGTCGCTCTAACTAAGCGAACAAGAATAGCCGAGGGGATTATGGGCGGTATCAGTCGAACTAGACGTCAGAGCTCCTCACATACGTGCCAGTACAGTACACGCATGCAAACTTAACTCAAGCATAACAATACGATCAAAACCAATCTCCAATACCATCAATACGAACCATAGTAACCTCAATAATCAACCAACAACACTCCAACAACCACTACAACGCAATCGATACAATAATAACATACTATAACCGATTCTAGCATACTAACCAACATTAGGGCATGGAAGCAATGTTCATACATTCAACCAATTCATCATCATTAGTCATAATCCAACCTTTAACTCATCATTTTATGTGAACCAACAACCTAGCATGATACTAGACTCAAGTAGTATGAGGCCAACCCATAACATAGCATCTATGATCATAATTCAACCAATACATTGCAAAGATTACAACTTTTCATCATAACATCACAAACAAGGACTCATACAACACAAAGGCCTCACACTTGTCAAAATACAACCAAGGCTACACCTAGTTACCTCGTTTAAGCGATGAGAAAGGTTCTACTCTTCTTCGTCCTCGACAAGGATAGTGTCTTCCTCGTTAGGCTCCTCTTCTCCTTCGATTAGGGCACAAAATAGAACATACAAAACATAAGAACACTCAAAACAAACATATAATAAAATAATAATCAGAAAACTAATATAAACGATAAGAATTTACCGAAAGAATAAGCAAGGAATGAATAAGGTGATGATTAGGGTTGAGAAGGAATGAATTGAATGAGTTTTAATGGTGATTAAATGAGAAATTAATGGAGAATTATGAGAGAGAAGAGAGGGTTTTTGTGAGTTGAGATATAGAATGAGGCTAATCTGATGTTATTAGGGCTAGTTTAGTTTAAATAGGATAGGAATTCGTGCCCCTCTTAAATACGGATTAAAAACAAAATCGCTGAAAACTGCCAGGGAGCGAGCCGCTCCGAGTCTGGAGCGAGCCGCTCCATGCCCGCGGGTAGCTCGCGGTCTGCTCGCGGGTCTCTCGCGGTTCTTGTCTGTTTTTCTTCGGATGATCTCTATTCCTTCCCTGCTCGCGCCTTGCTCGCGCCTAGCTCGCCAAAACACTTCTGACCCTCTCATGACCCTCTAATCACCCCCACACTCACTCACACTCTCAAGACCCACCTCGGTTAGCGCAACCAAGACCAAACCTATCAAGCTCTAGCTAATGAAACGACCTCCTCAAGCTAAAAATGAGGAAGATCATGAGAAATGAAAGATCAATTAAACGACACGAACGATATGAAATGTGAAATGAGTCGGGGTGTTACAACCACACCACCTAAAAAGAAGTTTCGTCCTCGAAACTTGAGAACAAGGAACTACCTGTGGAAAACAAGTGCGGATACTTCTCTTGCATTGAAGCTTCGGTCTCCCATGTCGCCTCTTCGTATCTCTCGCTCCTCCACAACACTTTAACCAAGGGAACCACCTTGTTCCTCAACCTCTTCTCTTTCCTATCGAGGATACTTACCGGCTTTTCTTCATAGGTCAAGTTAGGCTCTACACCCACCACGTCAGCTTCAACCACATGCGATGGATCGCTTCGGTACCGTCTCAGTTGAGACACATGGAACACATTATGCACCTTGGACAAATTCGGTGGCAAAGCCAATCTGTACGCCACTTCACCAACCCGTTCCAGCACTTCATAAGGTCCAACATACTTAGGACTCAGCTTTCCCTTGATGCCAAACCTCTTCACACCCTTCATAGGAGAAACCTTTAAGAACACCTTGTCTCCCACTTCAAACTCGATTGGTCGACGCTTCAAATCAAAGATAAGACTTACGTCGATCTGCGCCGCTTGCCTTCTCTCGAATGAGTCTCACCGCTCAATGGACTCTGTACCATCTCGGTCCAAGCAATCGTAGCTTCACCACATCATCCCAAAGACATAGGACTCCTACACTTCCTCCCATACAATGCCTCGAGCGGAGCCATCTTAATACTAGCTTGAAAACCGTTGTTGTAAAGAGAACTCCACCAAAGGCAAGCTCTTCTCCCAACCAACCTGGAACTCTAGTACACAAGCTCTCAACATGTCCTCTAAAGTCTGAATGGTTCTCTCTGGCCTGACCATCTCAGAGCAAAGATGGAAAGCAAGACTCATCTTCACCACTACCCAATGCTTCCTCGTAGCTTCTTCCAAAATCGAGAACAAAATCGGGGATCACGATCGGAAATGATGTCCTTAGGAACCCCATGCAAGCGAACTACTTCCCTTTGATATGCATTAGCTAGCTCTTCCATACTCCAGGTCTCCTTCATAGGAAGTGCGCGCAACCTTAGTCAGCGATCAACGACAACCCATATAGCATTCTTACGGTCGGCGTTCTAGGTAACCCCATCACAAAGTCCATGGAGATCGAATCCCACTTCCACATCGAATCTCGAGAGGTTGCGGTAATCCTCCGGCCTCCGGTGTTCAAACTTAACCTTCGACACACCAAACACTTACCAACATACTCACCACCTCCTTCTTCATGTTAGGCCACCAAAAATGCGACCTCGAGTCCTTGTACATCTTATCACCACCAGGATGTACTGAGAATAAGGGGAACTATGAGCTTCCTTCAGAATCTTCCTCTTGAGGACCTCGCGATTAGGAACGCACCATCTCCTCTTAAACCTCAAACCTCCATCAGCTCCAATCTCAAAGTCTTCAGCACCACCATTCTCCTTAGCCAACCTCCAAGCCTCCAAAACAGGATCCTCGCGCTGCTTCACCCGAATTTCGTGGAACAACTCAGGTTCAGCAACCATAGCACCCATGTTGATCCCATGCGGTACAACCTCCAACTCAAGCTTCTTGAATTCACGACAAAGATCGTCAGGAAGTACCCAAGCGGCATCCAACCCATGCCTCACCTTTCTACTCAAAGCATCTGCAACCACATTCGCCTTTCCCTCATGATACTGCAGCTCAATATTATAATCCTTAATCAGCTCTAGCCACCGCCTCTGCCTCATGTTCAAATCACGTTGGGTAAAAATGTATTTCAAACTCTTGTGATCCGTATAAATCTTACACGAAGCACCATACAAGTAATGCCTCCACGACTTCAAAGCAAACACCACGGCCTAACTCAAGATCGTGCGTAGGGTAGTTCTCGCCATGAACACGCACGCCTCGACGCATAGGCAATCACTTTCCTTCGCATCGTAACACAACCCAAACCCAACTTGAGCATCATCAGACGCGTCGAACTCAACTCCTCTTCAGGTAGCGTCAACACCTGAGCGGTGGTCGCCTCTTCTTGATTCTTGGGCAGCGACTTCACAACCTTCACTCCACACAAACTTGGACTCCTTCTGCAGCAACTGAGTCAAGGGTCTAGCTATCTTCGAGAAGTCCTGCACGAACCTCCTGTAATAGCCAGCTAACCCAAGGAAACTCCGAATCTCATTCACATTCTTCTGACTCTCCCAACCAAGCATGACCTCAATCTTATTTGGATCAACCTTCACCGTCACCGGGATATAACATAGCCCAAGAAGGCAACTTCCTTCAGCCAGAACTCCCACTTGGAGAACTTCGCGTACCACTTCTGTTTACGCAGCACTTCAAGAATAAGACGTAGATGACTCTCATGTTCAGCCTCGTCCTTCGAATTGATCAATATGTCATCAATAAAGACAACGACACATCGATCCAAATACTCACCAAAAATGCGGTTCATCTGATCCATGAACACTGCAGGAGCATTTGTCAACCCAAACGGCATCACCACGAACTCATAATGCCCATACCTCGATCGAAACGCAGTCTTAGGAATATCCCGCCACGAATCGAATCGATGATAACCCGATCTCAAGTCGATCTTGGAGAACACACTAGCACCCTTGGTGATCAAACAAGTCCTCGATGCGCGGTAGAGGATACTTGTTCTTGATAGTCACTTTGTTCATTCGCGATAGTCTATACACGCACGCATACTCCGCCCTTCTTCTTAACAAACAACACCAGTGCACCCGTGGAGATACACTTGGTCGAATAAACCCTTTCTCAATCATATCCTCCAACCGCTTCTTCAACTCTTGCAACTCACCGGGCGCCATACTGCAGACGGAGCCTTAGTGTTAGGTCCTGTACCAGGCACTAGATCAATAACGAACTCCACGGCACGCTCGGGAGGAATTCCAGGTAACTCTTCCGGAAAGACATCTGCAAAGTCACTAACCACAGGAAGGTCTTCTAGTTTGACTCTTAGAGACATCCTTCACCATGCACAAGAACACCGATGACCCTTCCTCCTCAGGTTACCCATCTACAACGCAGACACCCATCGCACACTAGGCCACGAAGTAGTGCACCTATGCGAGATCGTGCATCCAGCCGGCCCTTTCAGCAGAATCTTCTGATCACGGCAAAAGAATCGGGCATCGAACCCGCCACCAATCCATACCCAAGATAATATCAAACTCCAAGCGGCTCAAGCGAACAAGATCGACTAGCAAGACGGATATCCCAAAGGAAATAGGAACATCCTTGTAAAGAGTAGAGCATGAAATAGTTTCTCCCGTGGGAAGAGAAATAAGTGTATCCACGGAGTAGAAGAAGTAAGCTTGGCCTCTCGACCGGTGAAGCGAGAAATAAAGGACATAGAAGCAAGATGTCGAACAAAACAAATGCACGGTTGAGTTAACAAGAAATGTACGATGTGACATCGGGATGAGCCTCGGCCTCGGCGCGACTCATAACGAAGATACGACCCTTCCGGCGGGAGGGTTAGTCTTTGCGGTCACGATCGAAGGAACCCGCAGCGATAGTAGAACTAGAACCGGAAGACATCGGTAATTTTCGCGACCTTAGAGGCAATCGTTGGACTTATGCTGACTCCTTGCGATTAAAGCACATGATCGGCCTCCGTCACAAGTCTTACCGGATGGTAAGGCTTCACTGACTATAGCATAAAGCATGTTCGGCCTAGATGGAACCTGGAGTGCGGTTCATGGCCGGTCGGGTCTCGAACCTCCTTTCTTCGCGACTGAAAGGAAGATTGTGGTACAAACGGCCTCTTCACAAACCTGTTTGCGGCAAGAAGCAGCCTCTCTTCACTGAACCGACGCTGCAGATACACTCAAAGCCCTCGCCATAAGCCTGCGGAAGGTAGTAGAGGGCAATCCGGCTAGTGCGGTCGCGACCACGGGGTTAAGTTCTTCTCAAATCGGCGAACGCGGCGGCTTCGCCGGGAACGGCGTGCGGTGCGAAGCGAGCCAAGGCGGTGAACTTGTCGAGTACTCCTGTCGCGACATGGTGCCTGCCAGTTAATGAATTCTGCTCCTTACGCGCCGCGGGTGATCGAGGTAAGCGCTTCTTCAACGCCGCGAACCTAGCGATTGAACCCAACCTGAGCTTGGAGAGTAGCTCCAGATAAGGCCCACCGGTTGTCGACCTCCATTTTGGTAGTAGGTGGCAATATCCACCTTTGCGCCTCCGGGCACCCGGTAGCTCTGAAGAGCTTCTCGATTTCTCTCACCCATGACTCAAGCACGGCCGGGTCGGCCTTGCCATCATAAGTAGGCGGATGGTGACGATCAAAGCGGTCAAAGATCGCCGGTTGTTGACTTGTGCCTCGGTCGAAGGCCAGGATAGCATCCTCAAGTCGACGGATCTTATTTGTTGTTCTTGTTGCGCGGCATTTCCATTTCGGGCCATCTGCAACGCAAAAACATAGTTAGTAGTAGCACTTACTAAACATGCCACTTCGGATAACTACTCAAACGCATACAAAAGCAACGCAAACCCCAAATGGTGACTACCCAACACTCGCTCAAGGTTCTAAGTCAAATCCTACCACTCATCTAGGAGAGTTGGGGCGTGTTCGCTACGATACCAATCAGAATAACCGGATTATTAAACAAGATAAAATAAGCTTTAAAAAGGTTTTATAGGATAAAATGAAAGAGAAAAGAAAACCACGGTGGCGGAAACACCGTGAATCCGGAATTGTCACTCACCACGACCAAAACAAACCAAAGGAAATATTGTAGACCTCAGGGTCGTGCTACGGGAATAAATACCCTTACATGTTCCAAAACCGAGAGTACATAGAGCGGGCGAAATGAAACTAATCAAGTCTAGCAACTCCAACAACTAGTTAATCGACTCAACAAAGCAAGCCACGGGTCAATCCTCACGGCATCCTCACACATAAGTCCCGTCCGCGCGTACCTATAAAAAGAAAGCAACAACCACAATCAGTGGGGAGTAACTAGGTGCTCCCCAGTCATATTTCAACATCATAAACATAAATACAACATATGCAAGCTTACCTGGCCTACGGCCTAAAATCAGAGTACCAAATGAACAACAAAGCATAGGACAACAACAACATACAGCTCGGCACCAACAACAACATCGCACTAAGACACACAACAACCTTCTCCAAACCATCCAATTCGTAACCAACAACACAAGCGCAAGAGTAAGCGCAGAGCACTAGGTGAAGCGAACAAGAATCACCTCGAGTGAAGCGAACAAGAATCACTCAAACCCTATGGCGGAACAGCGAACAAGAAGTTCCTCAAACTCATTAGTCTAAATTTGGCCAAATTCCACCGAGCGAACAAGAACGGTGACGACATATATCAAACCATAGTCTCTAACCATAACAGGTTGAGAACCCATAGTCGCTCTAACTAAGCGAACAAGAATAGCCGAGGGGATTATGGGCGGTATCCGTCCAAACTAGGACGTCGTAGCTCCTCACATACGTGCCAGAACAGTACACGCATGCAAACTTAACTCAAGCATAACAATACGATCAAAACCAATCTCCAATACCATCAATACGAACCATAGTAACCTCAATAATCAACCAACAACACTCCAACAACCACTACAACGCAATCGATACAATAATAACATACTATAACCGATTCTAGCATACTAACCAACATTAGGGCATGGAAGCAATGTTCATACATTCAACCAATTCATCATCATTAGTCATAATCCAACCTTTAACTCATCATTTTATGTGAACCAACAACCTAGCATGATACTAGACTCAAGTAGTATGAGGCCAACCCATAACATAGCATCTATGATCATAATTCAACCAATACATTGCAAAGATTACAACTTTTCATCATAACATCACAAACAAGGACTCATACAACACAAAGGCCTCACACTTGTCAAAATACAACCAAGGCTACACCTAGTTACCTCGTTTAAGCGATGAGAAAGGTTCTACTCTTCTTCGTCCTCGACAAGGATAGTGTCTTCCTCGTTAGGCTCCTCTTCTCCTTCGATTAGGGCACAAAATAGAACATACAAAACATAAGAACACTCAAAACAAACATATAATAAAATAATAATCAGAAAACTAATATAAACGATAAGAATTTACCGAAAGAATAAGCAAGGAATGAATAAGGTGATGATTAGGGTTGAGAAGGAATGAATTGAATGAGTTTTAATGGTGATTAAATGAGAAATTAATGGAGAATTATGAGAGAGAAGAGAGGGTTTTTGTGAGTTGAGATATAGAATGAGGCTAATCTGATGTTATTAGGGCTAGTTTAGTTTAAATAGGATAGGAATTCGTGCCCCTCATAAATACGGATTAAAAACAAAATCGCTGAAAACTGCCAGGGAGCGAGCCGCTCGAAGTCCGAGCGAGCCGGCTCCATGCCCGCGAGTAGCTCGCGTCGCTTCATGGTCTCTCGCGGTTCTTGTCTGTTTTTCTTCGGATGATCTCTATTCCTTCCCTGCTCGCGCCTTGCTCGCGCCTAGCTCGCCAAAACACTTCTGACCCTCTCACGACCCTCTAATCACCCCCACACTCACTCACACTCTCAAGACCCACCTCGGTTAGCGCAACCAAGACCAAACCTATCAAGCTCTAGCTAATGAAACGACCTCCTCAAGCTAAAAATGAGGAAGATCATGAGAAATGAAAGATCAATTAAACGACACGAACGATATGAAATGTGAAATGAGTCGGGGTGTTACAGGTAAAGCTAGGACTAAGTATGGTGACAGAAAAGAGTCGGGAGTCACATGTGCTAAGGAATAAGCTCGGCCTCTCGGTCCTAAGCGTCCTCTAGGTCCCGGTAACGGGCTCTCGCTACTTACTACCGAGGGTCCTAATGGTTAGTCTCGTACCCTACCTTAAACTAGGCTTTCGTTCTTAAGTCTAAGGGTGGAAAACGTTCGCTAAACCTTGGCCAAAGGATCAACAAACACATACAAACAAGACAACCAAAGCCACAAGCAAGACCCTAATCAAAACATCACCAAAAACATCCTAGACTACTCACCCACGATCACCCTTTCCCCCTAGATAAATAACTACTCACACATAGCGAAAACGAATACAAAAAGCAAAGGAGAAAGATGAAAACATGATCAAGAGCGATATATATTGAAATGATAATCAAAAGAGAGAAGAAAACAACAATAGCAATCAGAAAATCCAAAGAGAACAAGATGAATTCAAGCAACAAACCGAAATAGATGATCAAACCAAAGCAATCCGAGTCGGGAATTGAAATTACAAAAGTATAAAAGTATGAACCCTAGGATTTTTAGAGAATGTAGTTTAAAGTGTTAAGAAAACAATGTAAAAAGATAGGGATGAAATAAGGCTTCTAACTCCTTCAAATAGACGAATTATTTTAAGCACACGAAGAGTCAAGCCCGTCCCTGAGCTCCGGGACATGCATCCCGTCCGGGATGAGGAGGCTAGCTGGTCCCAAGTGCACGGGACAGCCATCCCGTGTACATCAGTTTGCATCCCTTTTTTGGCACTTCCTTTCCTTAGCTTATTTTCACTCCAAAGTCGTCCCAAGGTGTAGGGACAAGGCCTAGGTCGTCCCAAGGCATAGGGACGAGATCAAAATTGAGTATAAGAGCTTCAAACTCCGTCCCAAGGTCCCGGGACACCTTCAAACACTAAAACGTGGCTCGTGCGCAACCGAAACGGCATGAAACCAACTCGAAACATCACGAAACTTTACAAAACTTCACGAAACTTCCCGACCAGCATCCTAAACTCTAAATTAGCGCGTTTACCTACAAAATAGACATAAAAACGCAGCAGGGCCAAAACGGAGAGAAATAGGAAGCGAAATGCAAGTAAAAGCACGGGAAACGCAAACAAAAGCTCGTGAACAAGGGGCTATACGTATATAAATATATGAGACATCAAACTCCCGCAAATCGAGCCGTTGCTTGTCCTCAAGCAACAAAGCATGACAGAAAATAGAGGACAAAGCGAGAATAAGAAGACTTCCCCAACAAACACCAAACCGCAAGTAGCTTAAGCAAATGGCAATCAATCCCGAAACAGCATGGGACGTAGGAAATAGCTAGCTAACGGATGAGAATTACAAGACGGCGCAGAATGAATAGCATGGCTTAAACTTAGGCTCTCTAGCAATCAAATCACGGACCTCTCGCGGTTTCACTCTAACACAAATGATGAACAAGGTGATATAAGTGATGACACTCACCTACTCGACTTGTGGAAGCACGCCCGCAATCTAATGTGGACCAAATCTTGCATTCCCGTACACAAATAATGTCACAAAAAAAACGATACAAACATGAGGGCTTACATAGGAAATGAGGTGTGTAAAGGCCAAAGAGAGGGTAAGGGCAAGAAGGTGGACAAATGGATTATGGAATCGTGGAGCTAAGCCACTAGAAACCACTAATACTACTCAAGTGCTCGTCCAAGCCAACAAAGAACCCAACTCTCAGTATAAGCGGACCGAAAGCAGCATATCGGTCTCCTCTACACATCATCGCAACAAAGCAACAAAAACAAGTGCTCACTCATGTAACAACAACAACAACTTTCATTTTATGCACACAATTCTTCTTCTGTATTTTTTGTGTTGTGTTTGTTTTTTCAGATTTTTGTTTGTTTTTTCATCAGCAAAGAGAACACTCACAAAGTTGCGGAAAACCTCATCAAAGGTCGGGGAAACAGCAATCCCGACTCATATTCACCAATACTCTCAAGCTAACGACATCAGCAAGTCGTAGCAATGATCACAACCCAAAGGACAAGCACAAGAGTAAGCAAAAGCGGTCACTAGCAAGGCTAGGGTAGGCTATTTAGCATGTAGCTAGCAAACTCAAGTGAATAAGGGTAAAAGGATCATAAAGGAGAGGGTCAAACAATGTAGGATCAAGGTGAATAAGCATGAAAACATCTAAAGCCTCATATACAAAACATGTGACAGAATCATGGGGAAAAACGGGATAGGGGCCACACTTATGCGTGTTAATGTTACGTACCCCACGAGGAGAACTACTCACAATATAAGCATGGGGACCGGGATAGATGAACCGGCCTCAGGAGGCTAAAAACCTCACAATAAAAGTAGCTATAGTCCGTAAAATGATAAAGCCAACAAGTCAAGCATGCCATCATCTACTAACGCGTCTAAACATCCCCGTAGCGCTAATCCAACAATAAAATCATGCCAAAGCTCAAAGCACACAAGGGAAGGGATGTCGGGAAAGAATAAGGTCAAAACAAGCTCGCAAACAACGGAACGGGATACGTATTTTTGGTGTTTTTGAGAAATTTTCTGATTTTTTTGGATTTTTTGGAAAAACGAAAAACGAAAAAGAAAACGCAAAAATATAGCAAAGCGTTCCTCCCCCCAAACCAAACAACACATTGTCCCCAATGTGTCCTAAAGCACATCAATACGGGAACCATAAAATAGGGGAAAAAAACGAGCAAAGTCTCAAAAGAAATAAAGTGCATACAATTTATATACACAATGAAACGCCCCCCCAAACCGGCTTTAAACGGGGGGCTCAGCACGGGTACTAGAAGTACCACCATCCGTGGGTCTCGTCATAGACGAACCCGGTTCCATCATCTTCATCATCCCGTCCATGCTCATCATTAACTCGGCCAACATCATCTACATCATCCACTCGGCCATCAACACACGCAGCAGCACTCATGTTGTCTTTGATCACAGCTCTACCCGCTTCCGTCCTCCCTAGAGTACCTGCAACAACATCATGACAGCAAAGCACGGCCTCAAGAGGGTCCCTCTCGAGGACTTTAGGTAAGTTCTCGTTTACACAATCATCAATGATATCTATGGCAAAGACATGCTCTTCCAACATCGGGCGCTTTAAAGCATTAGAAAGGTTAAAAGTAATTTTATCACCTCCAACATCTAACGTTAACTTCCCGTTCTTGACATCTATAATAGCACTAGCAGTGTGCAAGAAAGGCCGACCCAATATGATAGGAATTTGGGAGTCCTCGGCCATGTCAAGAACAATGAAATCGACTGGAATAAAAAACTTACCCACTTTGACAGGAACGTCCTCCAAAACACCTAGAGGGCGTTTGACAGAACGATCCGCCATTTGGAGCGTGATATTAGTCACCTTTAACTCGCCCATGTTGAGTTTCTCGCATACGGAGTAAGGCATAACGCTTACACTTGCACCTAAATCGCAAAGAGCGTTAGAAATAGAAACGGTACCAATCGTGCAAGGTATGGAGAAACTACCCGGATCCTTTAGCTTAGGAGGAGACTGGTTTTGCAAGACAGCGCTGCATTCCGCAGTAAAAGCCACAGTCTCGACCTCACTAAATGATCGTTTACGAGTGAGGATCTAACACCCCGTGTTATTTTAACACAATATTATAAAAGAATTTAATTCCTCAAATTAAATTCATTCTTTTCCTTATAATAAAAATGCGTCTGAATTTTTTTCGCCAAATAATAATAAATTTTCCTAAGTACAAATTTAAAATTTTGAAAAAAAAAATAAAGTTTGTTCTATTATGTTTAGAATTGAAAAAGAAACACATTTCAAATTTTTATAAAAATGAACACTTATACTTTTCCCGTCTCTGAAATTCGGGTCAACAATTTCAAACACGCAAATCAAAAATCAAACCATCTTATCCTCTTCCACTTTCTTTTTATTTTCCAAAAAGTAAACTTAACATCAAAAATATAATCATTTTGATTATTTTTAATAAATCATATTATATTAAAAATCTAATTACTATTTCATTTCTATTAAACTAGCTTTTTCCTAAATTGTCTAAATTTGAAGTTATACTTAATTTAAACTGATAAACTTTTTGACGTTTGATTCTAATTATTTAAATCATTAACTTTCATCCAAAAAAATATATATTTCGGACTAGTAAATTTCTAATAAAAATTCGAGGAGCCAAAACCCAATTTTTATTTTAATCACACTTCGAGTTTTATTTTC
This sequence comes from Dianthus caryophyllus, assembly GCA_023091065.1. Taxonomy (NCBI): domain Eukaryota; kingdom Viridiplantae; phylum Streptophyta; class Magnoliopsida; order Caryophyllales; family Caryophyllaceae; genus Dianthus; species Dianthus caryophyllus. The sequence continues at coordinate 30,388,715 of CM041519.1, forward strand.
ATTTTTATTTTCAATCTTACTTCTAAACATTATTTTAGAATCATATATTTTATTTCAAGACTTTTCACAGACGTCAGAAATCGAAATTTCCGAAAACGAAAATCGAGCCACATGTGAGCTCACATGGCCGACCCACACATAGCTCACCATGACCAATTTTTCAACCCTTCACTTCTCATAGTCAAGCCACCCTATTAAGCCACCCTACTTAACCATCATCACATGCCATTTCTTTTAATAAAACATTAAATCCTAATTAAACCAAAACTTACACAATACTCATCCAAATTCACTACCACTTATTTCATTATTTCACAAGTGAAAAACACAACACTTAAAATATTTCATAAGACCTTTTTTAAAAAAATGTATATCTAAAATAAAACAAAATTTAATAGTATAATTAAATTTTTATAGTAATTACATTTCTTATTATCATTTAAAATCATTTTTAACTAAAACTTTCGTTTTGAAAATTTTATCGACTTCCTCAACTCTTAAATATTTTCTTGAATAGTAAATAAAATATTTTAGTCTTAGAAATTAAAAGTAGAAATATTTCAAAAATTCGTCAAACGCGCACACATTAACTTTTATCGCTTTTGACGCCCGACTTTTTAAAACTGACCAATTTCGTGAAAAACATTTTAAAACACATAAGAAACATTTTCTAACATCAAATAGTAATGGAGACTTATTTAACCAATTAGAATGAGGATGTTTCCTATTTTCTTTTAATTAAACTTTAACTTAAATAAAAAAAAACTTTACTTAACCTAAATTTCCTTACTAGCTTTGTCATTATAATTCACAAGTGTAAAACACACTTCCTTGCCTCATTTTGACCGTAGGAAACTCCCTCCATTTCTCCCTTATTTTTCTTTCTTTTTCTTCCAAAAATCACCTAAATAAAACCTTAATATTATTACTAATAATCCTTAAGTATCCTAGTTAATTAGTGGGTCATTTAGGGGCTAACTTGCAAGAATTTTTGGGTGAAGAACTTGGGTTTTATGGGTGAAGAAATCCGGGTCTAAAATTTATTTTAGACCCCTCGACGATTAACATTCTTTTAAGGTGACTAGCCTTGTCTTATATTATCTTTTTAGTAAATTAATTTGTTTTGTTATTATAATTTTATGAGTATGATTTTTATGTTAAATATGTTAAACATCATGATTGTGTGCTTGTATGTTTAGGTGAAGTATAATAAAATGATAATAAATAAGTTATATTGATAATAGATTAGTTGTAGTAAAATGATACCATGTGTAGTTAATTTATTTTGAGCATTTTTAATTTATGTTCATATGATTTTTATGTTTAGTTATGTTTTAATTGAGTAGTAGTTATATATAAAAATTATGTAAAATATTAAAAATGAGTTTAAAGTGATTAAAATCAAAAATGAAAATTTGGACATCACCATCATCATTCACGGCATTTCCACTAATTTAGGTCTAAAATTTGTTTTATCACTTTTTAATTTAATGTTAATATAATTTAATTATTAATTAATAAGTTAGATTTAAGAAATTAAAAGAAATAAATCAATTTTTGACACATATGAACATCACACGACATCACCACTTAAAATTGACTAAATTTGACCAAAATGAAATTATCACTAATTCACTAAAGTTAAATAGTAATTAGAATTGAATTTTTGTATAAATTGTTTTAGTTATAAATGAAATACGATAAACTGATAAAAATATGTAACCGTTATAAAAATGAATTAAATCGTGTGATACTACCTTTGCTATTGGATTATTGAATTTGGACATACGGACTATAAATGAATCATCCACGATACTATCACTAGCTTAAATGAATAGACGACTAAATTTAACCGAGTCTTACATTTTAAAATATTTTCACAAATCACTAAATACAAAATGAACTTAACGTTTTTTTTAACTAGACTTTTAGATATTTTCATAAATGACTAAATACAAACCGAACTTAACATTTTTAAAAAACTAGACTTTAAAATATTTTCAAAAATCGCCTAAGTACAAAACGAACTTAACGTTTTTGAAACTAGAATTTGTACTTAGAAAATAAAAACTAGTTTAGTATTATACTAAAATACCTTAAGTATAAAAATACGTATAAATATAGAAAAAACGTATAAGTATAAAAATACAAATAAAATACGAAGTATAAAAATACGAATACGTATAAAATACGATGAATAGTGAATAGTGAATAGTGAATAGTGAATAGTGAAAAATGAATAGTGAAATACTGAAAATAATTGAAAATTTTACTAAGTATAGAAAAATTTAAAATGAATAAGTAAATGACTTAAAGTGTTTTGAAAAAACACTTAAATAAAATTTGGACATACTAATCAACGTTTCAATTTAAAATCTTAAAAATGTTAATAATTAACAACACTTCAAATAATAAACGAACGTGTTATGTGATCATATGAAACCTACAATTCAAATACTTAAACGTTTGACGATGAGACTAGGAGAGTCTAGAAACATGTGATATGTAATATCAAATAAATAATAAATCATGAGTATGTTTAAATAAAAGGTCAAGCTTGGGCCTCAGATAAGGGAACGTCAATCGTGAGTGAAGTGGGGTTAAGATAGTCTTGTGGCGGTCGCCATTGCCGGACAAGATAATTGAATATGCCAAGGCTTTTGTCTCAGGCTTTAGGAAATAGTCGTTTTATCCTGAGTTAAGGTGCTCTATGATTAGCATAGCCCATTCTTAAATTGGATACTAGTGTACATGTACTAGACTAGGGTTTTATTCCCCTATTTCGCTAAAGTTACCAGGGCATCCGTGGATTTGGCGATTATAGCGGTGGTCTCCTTGAGTGTTTAGTTCTTAGTGGGCGCGACACTAGCATTCGTTCTTGCCACGTATGCGGATCACTTGGCGAGATTGTATCACGAAGTTGAATCATTTCGAACACTAGAGGATGAGATGCAAGTATTATAGTATTCGGCGTGGTTTACGAGTCGAGTAAGCCTCTGCACTATGGAAGTGAGATGCAATCGATCAGTACAAGGGCCTACTCGGTGGTCGGGCTTGTGGCGGTATGTGTTATGCATTATATGATTAAATGAGAATGAGTGTGTACCATCTTGAAAATTAAAGACCACAACTTTACGAATTGAATCAGTGCATGGCGAGAATGTTGCAATCACGTATGTTTGTTGCGATCCGATATCGCTTTGAAATCTGCTTTGTGTATCTATGATACAAATGATATGATATTATCTGTTATCTGCTTTCCTAATTGAATAGCATGCCTATATGATTTATCGTTTTAAATCGCATGTTTATTATGACTAATATGTCTTTACATGCTATATGTTTTAAGCATGTTTATCGTTTTATCATACTATTATAGTTATAAAGCGATAGTAATAAACCAAAGTAATTGAAATCGAGGGTAAGTATGAGCATAGCTAGTCACTGTCCGCTCAGCGGGCATCCCCCCAATAGTTTATTGTGCAGGACGATCGTGGACCAGGAGCTGGATTTTGGATGGGGCCACGAGACGTTTTTACGCTTTACTTTTGTTACTTTTGAGAGATATGTAATATATACAACACTTTACTCTTTTAACTTCCGTATTTAGAGTTGTTCCATTCAACTCTTAGACGATGATGTAATATTTGGGTTATTTTTATAATTAATAACGCTGGTTTAAGACTTAATTAATTTCCGCCTTAGTAATTAAAGTCGACTAAAAACCAGGTTGTTACAGAGGATGTCTTTCAAAAATTTAGCATACGCAGGGACTTGTGTAACAAGCTCGGTAAAAGGGACGGTTACCTTTAGGTCTTTGACTACCTCCATGAACTTACCGAATTGCGTGTCAAGCTTAGACTTTACCGACTTAGAAATGGTAATTTGATTTGAATCGGCGGCTCAACCGGCTTGTCCTTAACTTGCTGCGTCTCCGTGGCATTCTCGGCCACCTTGGCTTGTCCTCCCCCTTGACCCACGACCTGCCCTCCTTGGGGGCTCACGGCTGCCCCACTTTCCCTGGCTCCATTCGTATCTGCTCCTGCAAAACCATCACTAGAAGCACTCAAGTCATTAGCAAAAAGAGAAGGGTCTACCTCACTTACCACCTTAGCGGGTGGAGCATCATATGTAGGCATAGGCGGACCATCGTAGCTCGTGCCGCTTCGCAAAGAGATGGCATTGATCGACTCATGTTGTTGTGGTTGTGTTCCTTGTGAAGGAAGAGAGCCCGGCTTCCTTTGAGGATTAGAAGAAGCAAGTTGAGCCATTTGTGTTTCGAGCATTTCAATGGCCGCATCTTTCGCTTGATCGCTCTTTTGCATTTGAGCCATCATTGTCTCTTAAGTCTTAGCTATTTGCATCATCATGGCTCTCATTTCATTCATCATAGGATCACCACTCGAAGACGGAGCGGCTTGCATCGGTGGCGGAGCATTTTGAGATTGAAAATTGGGGCGATTGAAGCCCAGTGGGTTGTAAGGTCGTGGAGCAGTATAAGGGCTAAAATTTTGTTGGGTGTTGTATTGTGGTTGTTTTGGTGGAGGGTTCAAAACATTTTGGCTTTTGTAACTCAAGTTCGGGTGATTTTTGTAGCCTTCGTTATAAAAGTTTGAGTAGGGGTTGTTTTGTGAATGAGATTGAGATTGAAAAGCATGGACGGGATACAAACCTCGGCATTCTAAGGAAGAATGACCGGAAACGCCACATGAACCACAAGTCGGGTCATGGGAAGTGTGCATCGCCGCCACCGTTTGTCCACTAGCATTGGAGGAACTACCACACGCTCTCATCTCAGTCATCATTGCGGTCATGGCATCAATTTTCGCTGTTAACATGGCCACCGCATCACCATCATGCTTCCCTCCGCTCCTAGGAATATTCCTTGAACTACCATATTGCGCATTGTGAATTGCCATGGCCTCAATCGTGTCAATAGCCTCATCAACGTCAATGTTGTCGAACCGACCATTCGCCGCGGAGTCAAGCACTTGGCGCGACTCATTATAGAGACCGCTGTAGAATTGCATTATGATGAACCATTTGTCCATGCCATGATGAGGGCATTGACGTTGCAAATCCTTGTACCTTTCCCACGCATCGAACAAGGACTCGTCTCCTATTTGGCGGAAGCTAGTGATTTGACTCCTTAGCATAGCGGTCTTCTCTGGAGGGAAGTACTTTTGATAGAATGCCAACACAAGGGAGTTCCAATCAACAATAGCAAGTGCAACGCGGTTCAATGAGTTCAACCAAAGCTTGGCTTTTTCCCGAAGTGAGAACGGGAAAAGCATTTCTCGGATTTGATCTTGAGTCACACCCGTTTGTTTTATTGTTGAGTAATAGTCGCAGAAGTTTTGTATGTGGAGATTTGGGTCCTCACCGGGGCTCCCTCCGAATTGACTACCCTCTATGAGGTTAATAAAAGCGGGTTTCACCTCAAATATGTTGGCTGCTATGTTTGGCATGGCATTGCCCGTTGGAATTTGAGCCGCGGTCGGCTTAGAATGATCGGAAAGCTTCACCATTTTCTTGGGTTCGGGTGTAGGTTCACTGTGAGCTTCCTTAGGTGATGAAGTAGACGGGAAAGTAGCTTCCAAGTCCCTCAACAAGTTCTTTCGTGCTAGGAAAGTATGCTCCGGCTCTGGGTCAAATGGAATTGCCAAACCTTTTTGAGACGTACATGATTACCTGGGCATGCAAAACACTCGAGTAGACGTACGAAGCGGCCTCAAGGAATTGAGGTTCCTTGAGACAAGAGAAACAATAAGAAAAGAACCAAATAAACAACAAAACAAAGCCGTCTCCCCGGCAACGGCGCCAAAATTTGATAGGCTTAGTCGCGTCACCTAATCAAAAATAATACCGGACAAAACACTAGGGTAGCTAGGGTAAGTCGGGATCGTATCCGCAGGGAGATGGTCGCAATGTTGGTTACTTTGAGTGATTCTAATCTCGGTTCGAGTAATTATGGTTTAGCTAAAAGTAGAGCGCAAGAGTAAGGGTTAAAATGATAAGAGAAAGGTCTAAGGAGTCGGGGATAGCATAGGTAAAGCAAGGACTAAGGATGGTGACAGAAAAGAGTCGGGAGTCACATGTGCTAAGGAATAAGCTCGGCCTCTCGGTCCTAAGCGTCCTCTTGGTCTCGGTAACGGGCTCTCGCTACTTACTACCGAGGGTCCTAATGGTTAGTCTCGTACCCTACCTTAAACTAGGCTTTCGGTCTTAAGTCTAAGGGTGGAAAACGTTCGCTAAACCTTGGCCAAAGGATCAATAAACACATACAAACAAGACAACCAAAGCCACAAGCAAGACCCTAATCAAAACATCACCAAAAACATCCTAGACTACTCACCCATGATCACCCTTTCCCCCTAGATAAAGAACTACTCACACATAGCGAAAACGAATACAAAAGCAAAGGAGAAAGATGAAAACATGATCAAGAGCGATATATATTGAAACTAGGATAATACCCGTGCATAAATGCACGGGATGTACAAAAATAAGTTAATAGTTAATTGAATTGGTAATTGAGTGAAATATTATATTAATATAAAAATACTTGTGTTAATAATATAAACGCAACCTAAATAAACATGTATTCTTAGACCCAAAATATAACAAACTGTATTTTAGCCGACCGCGTATTAATTTAACATGTAACCCGCTTATTCGACCCGTAATTGTCTTCTAATTAACCCGTTTAATTTGTTTAAAAGTGTCAATTTTGATTTTTCTTAATTAACTATCAAAATTTTGATGATAGAATCGTTGAAAATTGTAACAAAACAATTAGAATAATGAAACATCTATTTTTTTTTTATACAAATATAGTTATAAATTTATTTTAAAATATATCATAATGTGGCAAAAACCGATCAAAGTATTGCAATACGTTGTCTTAAAATTCATCATTTATTATAATAATATGATAAAACGCGCTAAAAATGTTATATTGAAAACACATTAAATAAAAATGAACAGTTTAAGAGATAAAAATAAAAAAAATATTTCATTGTACATAGAAGATCTTGACTTACTTATATGACATAATTTCAAAAAAGAAATAAAATAGAAGGGATAAAATAAAAGGGTAAAAAAAAGTTGGAGGGAAAATTGGAGGGAAAAACGCGCTTAAAATGTTATATTGAAAACACATTAAATAAAAATGGACAGTTTAAGAGATAAAAATAAAAAAAATATTCTATTGTACATAGAAGATCTTGACTTACTTATATAACATAATTTCAAAAAAGAAATAAAATAAAAGGGAAAAAATAAAATAAAATAAAATAAAAGGGTAAAAAAAGTTGGAGGGAAAATTGGAGGGAAAATTTGTGTAGGATGGTTTTTGTTATATATAATTAATATTGATTGATTGATGACAATCAAAAGAGAGAAGAAAACCACAATACCAATCAGAAAATCCAAAGAGAACAAGATGAATTCGAGCAACAAACCGAAATAGATGATCAAACCAAAGCAATCCGAGTCGGAAATTGAAATTACAAAAGTATAAAAGTATGAACCCTAGGATTTTTAGAGAATGTAGTTTAAAGTGTTAAGAAAACAATGTAAAAAGATAGGGACGAAATAAGGCTTCTAACTCCTTCAAATAGACGAATTATTTTAAGCACACGAAGAGTCAAGCTCGTCCCTAAGCTCCGGGACATGCATCCCGTCCGGGATGAGGAGGCTAGCTGGTCCCAAGTGCACGGGACAGCCATCCCGTGTACATCAGTTTGCATCCCTTTTTTGGCACTTCCTTTCCTTAGCTTATTTTCACTCCAAAGTCGTCCAAGGTGTAGGGACAAAGCCTAGGTCGTCCCAAGGCATAGGGACGAGATCAAAATTGAGTATAAGAGCTTCAAACTCCGTCCCAAGGTCCCGGGACACCTTCAAACACTAAAACGAGGCTCGTGCGCAACCGAAACGGCACAAAACCAACTCGAAACAACACGAAACTTTACGAAACTTCCCGACCAGCATCCTAAACTCAAATTAGCGCGTTTACCTACAAAATAGACATAAAAACGCAGCAGGGCCAAAACGGAGAGAAATTGGAAGCGAAATGCAAGTAAAAGCACGGGAAACGCAAAGAAAAGCTCGTGAACAAGGGGCTATACGTATATAAATATATGAGACATCAGGTATTACATTTGAATCTCCGGCCCTAGGGTTGGTCTGTCGTTTGCTCAAATCCCTTTATGGCCTGAAATAGGCCCCTCGTTGTTGGTTTGCTAATCTCGGCATTGCTCTGAAGACATATGGCTTCGTTCAAAGCCCTTTCGATTACTGGTTGTTTACTTACACTAAGGGTCCTGTTCGTTTACATGTCCTCATTTACGTTGACGACTTGGTTATATTCGGGAATGATGAGATTGTCATCTCTATTTTTAAGCAGTACTTGCATTCGTGTTTTCACATGAAGGACCTTGGTCCTTTGAAATAGTTTTTGGGGTTGGAAGTTACGCGTAGTCAATATGGCATATTCGTCTGCCAACGTAAGTACACTCTTGACATCGTGTCGGAGGTTGGTTATTTGGGTTGTAAGTCCTCTTTCACGCCTATGGAGCAGCACCATGGGTTGGGTTTGCTTGACAATCCCTTGTTTGATGATCCCGAGCGCTATTGTCGTCTGGTTGGCCGTCTCGTGTACCTTGTTGTCACGAGCCCCGACCTTGCATTCTCTGTTCATATTTTATCCCAATATATGCATGCTCCATGCGACTGTCATTGGGCCACGGCCCTTCGCGTAGTCTGATACCTCAAAGGCGCCCTTAATCAGGGGTTGTTCTTTCGCTCAGATGCTATCTTGTCACTTTCCGGGTGGTGTGACTCAAATTGGGCCGCGTGCCCAGACACTTGTCGGTCCCTCACTGGTTGACTAGTATTTCTCGGCACCTCCCTGGACTCCTGAAAGACTGAAAAGCAACCGACGGTGTCTCGTTCATCCGCTGAAGCGGAGTACCGCTTGATGGCCACCCTCACTTCTGAACTTAAATGGTTACTTGGTTTACTACGGCCGTTTGGCGTGTCCCACTCGTCACCTTTGCCTATTTCGTGCGACAGTCATTCGGGCCTTCATATCGCTCAAAACTCTGTCTTCCACAAACGCACGAAGCATATGGAGATTGATTGTCATTTTGTTCGTGGCGCTATTCAGGCAGGTCTTATTGCTCCCTCGTATGTTCATACCTCCTCGCAATTGGCCGACATCCTTACAAAGTCTCTTGGCGCAGCTTAGTGTGGATACCCACATCCGTACCTCCCACCAAAAACCCAGTGATTTAACAACGGACTTTTACATGCATGCTTTTACGTTGATCTAAACGGTACTAACTGTGTCGAATTCAAGTTAAGTCGTTTTAATATGCTAAATGAGGTCACTAGGTGTCATCACTACTAATAAATGTCTTTTGTTTCACTTAGAGTCTAGTCTGTCTCGAGTCTAGGTCCAAATCGGCATGCGCGCACCCTTTTTACAAATACATAGAACAATTGGCCCTTTTACATTAACAAGGCCCAATTCAATTCTCCTAAATTCCTAAGTTTAGGCACAGTTGCTAAAATCGCCTTTTAGCACTAGCAAACACAAAATACGGCTTCACAAGCCTTCTTATTTCAAATATACAACAAAATACACCCAACTTGCGTTTTCGGGTCTCGGGCCCAAACCGAGCCCAAACGAATGCTTGGCCCGCTTCCCAAGGCCCAAGAACTCACCCACATAACTCCTAGAAGATCATACATGGTCTACTTGGAGCACAAGCAAAGAGATAGCAAAGAATATTGCCGAGATATTGCAAATCGGATTAAGGAAATACGAAATCTGGAGACTTTGCCCCGACGAGCTATCCGAAACAGGCCTTGCGATTACATGAGTAAGCCGCAAGAGGCCTTGCGATTACACCACCAAATCGCCACCCTCCTTGCGATTTCAAGGGTGGGTTTTATCCCTAAGATTTCCTAATTTCTCTCGGCTATTCTACTATATATATAACCCCTTTGCACGACCTTACAACACAAGTTTTTCATAGGTTTTCCACACAAGAAAACACACATTCTCAATCATGGTTTCACACCATTAAACACCCCCCCCCCACACACACACAAACACACACACACACACACAAATACATCCACAAAAAGCCTCACGCATACAAATCCCTTGAATTCTTCACTTTCTCGTGTTGAATATAATTCTCCCTCTTTGAAGCGAAGCGCTGCCGGTTTTCTAGCTCGAGACAGGTAGGTCTTAATCCTAACTTGGATTAAGGTTTTCTTTACTTCTTTAGACTTATAAGGGTCTAGATTAGGCTCACCCGACTTTGGTACGCAAGTCTGCTTTTCATAAGGCGGCCATGCACCTCGAATACACACCCTATTCGTAACACCTTTCCAAAATCGCATAAACAACTAACCCCCTTTAAAATAAACCAAATGGACTTTATTTTATGTTTACATCTAGCAAATCCTCATCTTGCATGTAATCACTTAACAATGAATTCGACACTAGCATAACCGTTCTCGTTAACAAGTTTAAGCATGCTTAACTGAGGGTTTTAAACAATCTCTTTTGCATATGCATTCATACACTTTTTACAACTTAAATCGCATTTATACGTAGCGAATTACTTAAGCTCACATATCATTCTTTGCATTGTTCTCAAGCTTAGTAGAGGCTATCTTTGATAGGCTTTTCCAAAAGATTTTTCATAAAATATTATTTGAACTAATCTTTAGAAGAGTACCCTCACCCGAATCTGGTTTCACAATAGCCTTAGACGGATAGGTGTCGACATGCCTTGAACTCTAAGACGTGTCTTTGAGTATAGGGACACGAAGGCGGGTTCTAAATTTCCCTCATAATTTAGTGGCGACTCCAAAGCAGTTTTTAAAGGTTTTTCAAACTTAATCTTTTTCAACTTTTGACGCCCTTAAGCAACTTTTTTCATTTAATAATTTTATATATCCATTTTTACCATTTTTAATTGATTCATCATAATATTATTTTTTATTCTTCCATTTAAGTTTACTACTTTTTGAAATAACTAGAATAAAAAGAAAAAGTGACGGAATTCGACGTGTTTTTCAGTGAAAAGATGAATTATTTATGGGAGTTTTGCAAAAAAATTGTTTATAAAAAGTGTGAGTTTTGGAAAAGAAAAATATTAAAGATAGGAAGTAGGGAGAAGTGAGTTATAAAGTGAAAGTTGTGGGGAAAAAAAAATCCTAAAATTATTATTCACAAAGACTCACATAAAACAGTTGCACAAATGGGTCTTGTGAAATGAATTTTATTCAACCCATTTCTCTATTACAATTACTGCTTCAAATAAAAATTTACTAATTTCATTAACTCCCAAGAATTTTTTCTTTTTTTTATTTGCATCATTAAATATACACTCATGTTTTAATACTTAATTTTATTTTTCCACGTTCCTTTTTTTATCCTTACGTCTTTAAGCCTCCATGGCTATCCTATTTTTAATTTTTCTCTTTTACAGTACCTTTTTATTTTAAATTGTGCACATAAACATTAAAAATAGTCACTTATTCCACTTAAGTTAGATACATTATTTAGCTATAAGCTCAAACTTTTAATTGTTTACATAAATATAAATAGCCAATACCATCCATGCATAAATTAGTCACATAATCAACCACCTCATTGGGATTAAAATGTGACGACTTTAATGATTAAAGTGACTATTTCAGCAGTTAAAGTGACCCTTTTAAAAGTTCAAAAAGAGGTCACCTTAAACATCAAAATAGCCACTTTAAAAATTAAACTAGGCACATTTAATTCATAAATAGGTCATTGTTCCACATATTGACATATTGTGAATACATAATCATAAAAACATACTTCATATATAGGTTATTTTAAGTAGTCATTGTTAAGTGCTTATTTTCCTTGATATTGTGTCACGATTTTGTCATTTATCCACTCCTCGATGCGTAGTTTGGTTCACTTTTAATACGTTTTTGTATATCTTTCGGAAGCTACGCAATTTGTGTGTTTGTTTGTGTTTTCAGGTTAATTTGGGCCGATTTTTGGAAGATACAAGTTTGACGAGCTCAACCATGCTAAACACGACGACGAACACGACGAACACACTCGCTTTTGAAATCCACGGTGAATAACAAGAAAGTACAAGTATAATTCAAAATGCCCCATAGGGCGTCTGTCAAGAACAATAAAATGCCCCACCGGGCATTTGCACTTATTGACAAAAATCCATATTTTATTAGATATTTCGGTGGGTTTAGGGACAACTTGCAGAGGAGTATTAGGGAAGCTAAGTAGACACTTTTTATTATCAGATTTTTCATCATCATATTTTCATCATCTTTAGATTGAACATAAAAAAAACTTGGAGATTAACTTTTCCTTTTGAATCAACATCAAGGATCCATCATCTACTTTATTTGATCAATTAGTAAGCAATTTTTGTTCTTTAAACTTTTAATTATGAATTCAATCATGTTTGTTTTGTCTAGTGTTTCTATGCGTGAGTAGTCGTATTTCTAGGGCTCGGTTGAGTCTAAACATGGATTGATCATCATATTTCATTAAACGGCGAATTTGGTTGCGCGATTTGGTTTGATTGAGTTGAGATTAATTATTGATTTGGTAAATTGCGATCATGAGTTCGTTCTTGGTAAAGTTGCAATGAGAATTGGACTTTACCCTAGTGAACTATCCTTGCGATCATAGTTTATTGAATTAATTCATACTTCTTCGGAGTTGCTATGAGAGTAGGACTTCGATATAAAGAACTCAATCAAGATTGGTACTTTGCTAATGAGAATAGGAAAAGTATTAATCGGGACATGTTAGCGTTGTTTCTTAATGCTTTTACGATAATTTGATTGCTATGAGAATGGGATCGAATTATTGTAGAAAGGTTAGAAATGTCTCGAGAGAGAGTTTCTAGTAAAGTTTTGGATTTTTATTTCCCAAATTGGAACGCTAGTCTCACCTAAATTTCGAAATTGAATTCGTCCACCTTTATAAAGTTTGATTAATCCATGTCCAAGGCTTAACCATTGCCCTAGATCTTTTAATCGTATTGTATTCAAGCTTTTATTTCATCATTTCCTAGTATACATCCTTATAAATCGATTTTCGTAGCTAACTTATAATCTGAAGGAGACTAGTACTCAAACCCTCACTTCCCTGAGATTGACTCGTAAGCGCTACAATCGACACCGTACGCTTGCGGTATTTTATAACTCAACAGTCATACATTATACTGGTCACCTTAACAACAAAAATAGGCACTTATTTTAAATATTCGTTGGAAGGATGAGTTGGTGGTAGTTTTATTGTCATACCTCTAATATAAATATAGCAGTTATATACTCCCTCCGTTCCACCCTGATCTTCCCTTATTGGCTTGACACGTAAACTAAGAAACACTAATAAAATAATAAAGGTGACTCTGAGTCATTTTCTATTGCTCAAATATCGAGTTATGTTATGTATACATGATGTTTGATTACAATATGAATATTGTAAATTTGATATTTGAATTGTACTGGCAATGACAAAAAGCACAAGATCACACATGACTATCTTTACTCTTATATTATTCTGAAAAATGTTGCCAAAATGGAAAGTTTTTAAATGAGAAGAAGATAGTGAAATTTATTTTTAGGGTAAACGAACAATTATGATGTAATGGAGGGAGTATTTATTTTTAATTTCTAAATCCTCATGGTCATAACGGGTTCACCAAATTAACAATATTGTTGTGGCCCTGAACATATTTTATGTGATTACTTTTAATAAATGTTTTTCTGACATGTGTCATAAATTCATAATGACACACGTTAAGATGATAATTAAGGAAAAAAATATGCAGATAATTTTCTATTTTTAAAATTTGAGAGTTTTTTTTTTCAAATTTTTTATGATATATTCATAAGAATCATTGCGTAATTAGCCACTAACAGATAGCACTATGAAATATATTAGAAAAATCCATTTAATAATAATTAATAAGTAAGTTTCACATAAGACCTACTAATAATCAAAAGAGGCGTCACATAAGAAGGCAACAACATATGAAAACAATAAAATTATTATGGTAGGTAGTAAAAAAAAAACCATTGATTTGGACGGTCATACAACCACCATGACACAATCCATCAAATATAGTACGGAATGATGTAGCCATAGATAACGCGGACGTTCACCCTCATTTTAATCAATTTTGATTCTCTTCCCTATTTCATAGCAACGTCCAACGATGTAAATTTTATTTGCATACAATTTAATGGTTACTTATTTCATGACTTACAGGAAAATAATATTACAAGTAGCAATATAATGCGGAGTTTTATTTAAGACGAAATTAATATAATTTGAGACAAAGGAATTGAAATGATTCTTATTAAGGGTGTGCAAAAATAAACTGAACCGAAAAAAACTAAAAATCGCATGTTATAGTGGCTTGGTTCACCAAACCGATTCTTATCCCATATTAATGATTTGTGTTTTCACTCTTGCAAATGGTGTCTTTATTTTTTATTTCATTCTTTCTGAGTAATTTACACAATTAAAATATAATGAAATACTTCCTCCTATTTATAATGTTCTTTCCACTTTTCCTTTATAGTTCATTTTATTTGTTTTTTTGCATTTCCATTTTTGTCTACATTTTGTGATTGATACGAAGTATTTGTTTTGACTCCACATCTTTTTTCTTAATTTTATTCTCTACCTTATGTTATTTATTTCTTATTTTCTAAACCAAAATGAAATTAGAAGATAAAAAAAAAAAGGGAGTATACTTTATAAATAGACCTATCAAACGGGTCGATCGAGCGGGTTTTGGGTGGTGTAACATAAATCAAACTCAACTTGTGTGACACTCCCAAGTTGGCGAAATTCACTTTTTGCCCGAATGAGAATGTCACAAGGACAAGACTAAGGTTATGTCCGTGTGAGATACTGAGATAGCAACAACCTGTTTTAAACTTAAACTTTACCGATAAGATAGATAGCAGAAAACTGAAAACGACTACTAATATAAATCAACCACTCGAAAGGTAGTGACAAACTGCAACAAACCACAAAGGTGTGGCAATATAAGTTTAACGATAGAATCTAAAGCGATATCTAAATAAAATCCAAAACTGAAGCGTGAGACTAATAATGGATGCTTAAAACATAGCTATAAATCTTCAACTACGAACCGATTGCTCACTTTAACCCGTACATGCAACCCAACATCCAAAGTATCAACAAAAGTACCTAACACTATACTATATTGCTCACCAAACGGCCTGAAATCCATTTGAATAGTAGCAGGCCAAAAAGAAAAAAGTTTGGGTAGCGGATTATTAGATCACATCAACACATACGTCAACATACAGGTCAAGTATAAACGATACAAATACTCGAATCATAACCATAACACTAGTGAAGAGTCAATGGATCCGAGTTTTAAGGGAAGAGTACCCAAGGAGGGGGGGGGGGGGTGAATTAGGTGCTTGAAAACTTTTTCACATTTTCAAGACTAAATGATTTATCACATTTCTAAAACTTAGAATTAATTATGTTTAATTCAAGTCTGCTGGAAACGCAAAGTAACTACTAAAAGATCTGCTAGAAACGCTGAAGAGTTGTTTGAAAACGTAGTGGAAACGCAGTAAATAAAACTGGAAACGTAAACGAAAATGCTTGTAAACGTAAAACAGAAAGTAAGTACGCAGCGGGTTTTGAAGTGGTTCAGTCTCACACTCCGAGACCTACGTCCACTATTATCTTATTAATATATTAGTACCTACTCCGGATTACAATATATTAATCTCTCCACAACTCTTTCAAGTGGCACTCTTTCAAGTTGCACTCTTTCTCTCAAACAAAAGAAAGCTAGGTTGTGTCTCAACAATTGTTCACAAGAGAACGGATACGAGACGATACTAGCACAAGTGACTTGAGTAACAATTAAACAACGAGAGATTGGTTTCAAAGGCCTTTCAAAAGTTTTGCAAAATAAAGTCAATAAAGCTTAAAAACGATTTGCAAAATTTCTTAGTTAAAAACTTAAAGCTCGAAAAGGTGAAGAATAATTTTTGCAAAGGCTGACGTTTTATAGAAGTAAAACATATTTCAAAAGATATTTTCCAAAACCAAAATTAATTAAAAATAGGAAGTATAGTTTGATAAGGTTTTGTTTCCTAAAAAGATAAATGCAATATTCCTAAAATATTTTTACTTCTTAACCAAGTACAAAATCATTTTCAAAATTTTTCCAACAATCCCAATCGTATCCTTGGACATATTGGGAAATTAGTTGTTTCCACGATCCGTAGTCAGAACCATCAAAATGGGACATTTTAGATGTCTAGAATCCATAGAGAAGTAATAAAGTAACAAAGAATAAAGGATCAGCCTCTTTGCGGTGTGGCAATCAAGAGCACGAGGCTCTGATACCAATTGAAGAGTCTATGGATCCGAGTTTTAAGGGAAAAGTACCCAAGAGGTGGGGTGAATTGGGTGCTTGAAAACTTTTTCAAATTTTCAAGACTAAATGATTTATCACGTTTCTAAGACTTAGAATTAATTATGTTTAATTCAAGTCTGCTGGAAACGCAAAGTAACAACTAAAAGATCTGCTGGAAACGCTGAAGAGTTGTTTGGAAAAGTAGTGGAAACGCAGTAAATAAAACTGGAAACGTAAACGACAATGCTTGTAAACGTAAAACAGAAAGTAAGTACGCAGCGGGTTTTGAAGTGGTTCAGTCTCACACTCCAAGACCTACATCCACTATTCTCTTATTAATATATTAGTACCTACTCCGGATTACAATATATTAATCTCTCCACAACTCTTTCAAGTTGCACTCTTTCTCTCAAACAAAAGAAAGTTAGTTTGTATCTCAACAATTGTTCACAAGAGAACGGATACGAGACGATGCTAGCACAAGTGACTTGAGTAAAAATTAAACAACGAGAGATTGGTTTCAAAGGCCTTTCAAAAGTTTTGTAAAATAAAGTCAATAAAGCTTAAAAACGATTTGCAAAATTTCTTAGTTAAAAACTTAAAGCTCGAAAAGGTGAAGAATAATTTTTGCAAAGTCTGACGTTTTATAGAAGTAAAACATATTTCAAAAGATATTTTCCAAAACCAAAATTAATTAAAAATAGGAAGTATAGTTTGATAAGATTTTGTTTCCTAAAAAGATAAATGCAATATTCCTAAAATATTTTTTACTTCTTAATCAAGTACTAAATCATTTTCAAATATTGTAAAAGATATTTTGAAAGATAAAGATCATAAAGAGCATATTTCGTCAAAATACCTTTTCCAAATCAGTTTTTCGAAAATGGCCTTTTTGTGCGTTTCTAGCAAAGTCACAGGAAACGCAGCATGTATTCCACGGTTCCAGTGTCTTGTTGTGGAAACGTGCGTTTCCAGCAATGACACTGCAACCTTGGAAGAAAACACGGGATTCTCTTGTTTTTTACCATTACTCTTGTCATTACAAAGACTATACTGATACATTAAATATTAGTGCTTCATAAGATGCTATATAGCCTTGGTTTGATTCGCGTTTCCCAATAGCAAAGCTTGATTCTTACTTAAATGTTTCACAACCTACTACGTATTATAAACACTAACATACGAATTATAGCATAGTAAAAAAAAAATCAAAGTCATCATCAAAACTAAACAACGAGGTCGAGTCAACAACTAGTAACATAAGCACCAACGCAACATGCGAACTATACATAATAACATTACATAACATGACATAGTTGTAGGAAAGATAACGTAAGGAACAAGATATATCATGATAAGACTTGTGAACATGAAGAAATATCATTGAATACATAACAAATAAGACCACATAACCAATCACCATACTCCACCATCCATACGTACTCATTTTCCAACTCCATACCCGTCTCCATATACTCTTTAGAATCCATTCGTTCCGAGTGTGCACACTCCTCGTAAGACTAATCCTTACGAGGAGAACTTAGACGGGTGCGAGATCAACCAGATAATAGGGAAGTTCCTATGGGATTACTCCTCGATCTCTATCTCATATCTCGACCCAACCAAGAGTCATCTCATCTCATACAAAAATCATCAACTCCTCTCACTCAACTCCAGCAACCAACATTATAACTAACACCAGACTTACATACTCATCATCATCATCATCATCAAGTCTGTTAAGAGATCTAATACGATCAATAGCATCTTACAATCATCAGTATACTCATAGAACAAGCACAAGTATCTCATACTCATCCAATACACATATTCAGTTCTTTCAAGATTATTTCATAACATCGATCTCAAGTGTAACTCAATAAATCATCATGAAACCACCTCAAAAACCTCAACTAACTCCATGGGCCTAATTATTTTGCTCAAACTTGGCTCAAGCGTCTAAAGATGTAAACGAGGCGACGCAAAGGCGGGGGAAGGCTACTTCGTACCCGCATCTAGCTATAAAAGCGCACCTCCAAATTCGCTCCCACCACCTGTTGCGGGTAATTATCCACCAACCTTCGCTTGTCTATACAAGGAATTTCGTTCGATACCAACCCTATTACTCGACAGGTATCCACTAACCCACCCAAAACCGATCGAGTTGCTGCCCATCCTCCCTGGTGAACATTAACATATAATCTATACTCCGTCCATTTCACTCTTCCCACTTTCTATAAAATGAAATTTCACTCTTTTCTTCACATTTATATTTTTGTCAATTTTTTACTAATTTCATCCACCAATTTACTTTATACCTTTTTACCATTATTAATTCTTGTGTCATATCAATACGAGAAGAAAAGAGTGGAATAAAGGGAGAAACGTTAACATGAGTTTATTACATATAATTTCAAAGCATTATGCCCTCCTAATTATTTGTAAAATAATTTATATTTAATTACTCCAAATTATTTTCATGTCTAACCGTAGGTTATCCATCTCTTTGGAGACCTCACTGCATCAACATGTAGAACACAGAGGGTTATCCATGTCTAGAAACCTCACTGCATCATCATTGGCAAATAAACCAACATCAATTTTGAGGCCCAAGTGCTTAAATGTCGAGGAATATAGAAAGGGGACAAGTTTTCTTTTCTGTGTCGACAAGTTGCTGAAAGTTTTCTCATACCTGTTCGTACGTTCTAGCAAGTTTTTCACTTTAACCTTGTCCAAGTCCACATCACTGACCCTTTCTAGTTGACTCAATCAATTTGTCGAGGATCAATAGGTTATCGTCCTTGACCTCGAAACCTGGTGTATTACCAAATTCTTGAGACAAGATTCGCACTAGAAAGTACAACCAGCACATCGAGATAATTTCTGATAATACAGTTGGCAAATTGATTATGACTCTACTCACTCGTAAGTCATGGAGTAGCAAGGATTTGAGATTCCTAATGGAAGACGGTAGTTTAGTTATACGAGTCCCCTTCAAGCATAAATACCTCGAGTAGATGAAGTTTCCGACCCTTCTTGGAAATCTAGTACATATTCACATAATCAACTATATATTCACATAATTTTACTCTAGTATTATAATCTATAAGTAATATATTTTGACAATTTGACCAATACATTTATAAATAGAAATGATATATGATCAATATATGATCAATATATTCACTAAATTTCAGTGATCTATTCTAGGCTTTAATTTAGTCTATTTTCATGATTTAATTAACATATTTATGGAACGTAAACGACATATTCACAAACATGGTTGTCTAGCTGACATATTCGCCTAATTTAAGTGATAACCTACAAAGTGAAACCACAATAGTTAAATAATTTAAAAAAGATAATGCACTGAAGATAAATTCATTTTTTTAAATATATAAAAGAGCATTCTAAAAAAAACAATAGATTCATATAACTGAACCAGATAGTTTATATAATGATCAATTGGATCTTGGGCTGACAAGACAACACCGTCTGCTATGCAAAGATGGTATAGTTTTTGCACATCAATGCGAGAATCTTCCGGAAAATGACCCATATGAAGGAAGCACGGTTTCAGATTATAATGCAAGTCATAATAGCTCATTGCTAACACATCATATACTCCGTTGTATGATTCATCATCTCCATGTAGATAGGTTTGAAGATTCTCACACACCGATTCCCATTCTCTAATGTTTTCTTCGTTGTTAACACCTCTCCTAGCGCAACAATCGCCAAGCGATGGCCATTGCAGTGATCAAGCATGTTTTGGGCAATTTCCTTCATCGAAGAATCTGCACAATTAGTGTTAATGTTTAAAGGAAAATGACAAATAAGCCGACAAAACCATTATCTGGCTAGTTTTTTTAGGACATTCCAGTTTGCTCTAGTAATATAAATTAATTACACATCGGCCCGATAATTTTCATAATGATCAATATTTGATACTTCGTATTTGCTTGTATATAAACATATTACATATGATTTACCTTGTAACAACCCGGTTTTTCGTGACTTAATTAAACTAAGGCGGAAAATTAATTAAGTCTAATACATGCCGGATGTTAATTAAATTACATTCAAATGGCATAGGATACAAATATATATTACAATCTCTCAACGAATACAAACGAAACATCCTAATCATCCCGATAATCCTGAGTCTCGAGAATTGCCTGCAACGGAGACAAAAACACAAAATAGGAGGATCTCCCGCTCAGAGGCGGGAAGTGACTGTTCTAACCAACAACCTCTAAACCACAGTTTTGGTTTATTTAACCTATGATTAAAAGTAACTTGGCAGCACTAAACGCGTATAACTACCGTAGCCACCTTATGTTAATAAAATTGGACAAATAGCATATAATATCAGTTCTCACATATAGATATTTAAATCTCATACAACATGATAAACAAAACTTAAAACATTTCAAATTATAGAACACAATATATAAACTTAATTATCATTCTCAATTCATATAACATCGTAATATATATAAAACTTAAATCATAGCAATCAAGATATATGCATAAGTCGTAATCAATTCAATAAACACATAGTCGTGAACAATCATGCAATTCTAAACATATGCAATATAGAAAATAAATAAATAAAACACATTGCAAGTAGACAGGCAAAAACACATAAGGAAACATGATGATTCAAAACATGAGAGTACAACAAATCACGTAACGTACAACCGCCATCAATAAACATTCTCAACAAGTCGTATTCCAACACTTAGGATCAAACATCATTCAAACAACAACCAAATCAAACAAGGAAATGCATTCAACATGTGATAAGCGATGAGTCTTCGTTAGTAAAGGCGGAAGCATCTGGACATAATCCGCTTGATGGCGGTAGGGCCAACATATCTAGGACGTGACTACCAGGCTTAAAGATATCTAAGGTTATAAGGATGATTCAATCCCTTGTCTAATGTATGCATACACTACCTATCGAGGATCATACTTATTCGCTATTCAAAAGGTATCACCAAGCGAAAAAGTTCGACTATCACCAGAGACGGGTACCCCCGGGTGGGGCTGGAGTTTCCAATTACCGTAGTATGGGCTCACGGAGATATCAAGTATGCCCCATCCCTGAGGTTGTATATCCCGCACCGAAATAATAATTTTAAAAATTATTAGATCGCCTTTAGCAACACAGGGAGGGAGCTAAAGTCCCCATAGACAGCTACCTCGCTAACATCGAAATCAAGAGTCGCATGACATGGCGAACCATCCAAGTATTTTATTCAGGTAGTTCAATTCTTTTTCTCAATTTCTTACTTCCTCTTTTAATCGTAACAAGTGACAATTCTAAATATTAATAATATCGTCGAACTTTGTATAATGAAATTTTAATTCTAGCAGTTCTTCAGATAAACGGAAGCACATAGAAAACTTATATATTTATTTTGAGTTCGTTCGTATACTTTAAATATTTTCACTATTCATTATTTTACTTTTAAATATTAATTCTGTTACTTAGTTTACTTTAAAAATGATTTATTTGAATAACTTAAATAGGTTCAAGTAATTAATTTATTTCATTCAAGTGTAAGTATTTTATTTGATGAAGTTAAATGATTTAGTTAATGTAACTAGGTTTTCTAATTATTAGTTCCTTTTAGTTAAATTGTAAAGTGTTTAGCGATTTAGCATTCATAACCTTTATTTTAACTTAGAAATATTATTTAAATGATATTCTACAATTTTTAGTATTCTTGATAAAATATGATTAAGTGACATTTAGTTAAATTTCTTTTTAGGTGGTTTAATTTCTTAATACAACTTCATATTATAATTTTTCTTTACTTGTTCGATTTAGGTGAAAAATAAATTAAATCATAGAATTTTATTTATGTAACTTTAACGTAGTCGGATTAAGTGATTTAATAATTTGATCGTGAGATTATTAATATTTATATTTTAGTAATATTCACTCAAGTTTAATTTACTTAATTTTTTTATAACTTTTTATAATGTCATACACTTTATAGTTTAAATTTTAGTTAGGTTTTGTATTTATATATATAAATATGTATCATTCATAATTTTTATTAACTTTACTTAGTAAAATTTTAGTCGATCTTTATATGATCTTAATAATTCACCCTTTTAGTAAATTCTTATTTGTGATACTAATTATTAACTTTATTCAATAATAGTTTTACTTAGATTCATTTTAAGTTTCAAAGTACCCAATTTCTTTTTATTATTTTAACCAAACATTTATTTAGTATATTTTAAGTTCATTGTAAACTTTATAATTTTAACAAGGTAATCTTTATATTAAATGTGATATATGACATCTTATAAAACTATTTATATTAGAAATTTTTATACGAGTAGCAATCAACTTATGTTTTTACCTTTAAACTTATTTAAATACTAATTTCACTTAATACTCTTTTAACTTAATTCTTCATTTTTAGTTATATTCCGATTTAACCTTTTTAGTGACGATAGATAAGTTATATTAATTTAATTTATTTACTTAAGTTATTTAATAATATTTTTAGTCTTATTTTATACTTGTGGTACATAAACTTCATATATTTTAATTTACACATAACAAATAATTTTAACATGATAATATTACATATAATTCAACAATAATTCAACAACACATTTTTACCCAAAACATATTATCACAAAATCATATAAATATCATATTTCACAATTCAATTCAACATAATATTATAACTAAAATTAACACTCAATTTCATACTATAACTAATCATACAAAGTTATTAAATAAACTGGTACGGGAGGTATAAGTGCCTAATGCATACTAGCTCACTTTTAATAACAGATTAATTAAAATAAAACCAAAACGTTAATGTTAGAGATTTTGAGGAAGAAATCGAGTCACCTAAATTTGGCTCACGAACAGAGGTCTCCAAATAAAACCCGATTGAATAGATAGTATTTCAACCCCAAAACAAAGCGATTTCCAAGCACAAAGGCATCGTCACAACTCCGAGGCGGCTCTAACGTGGGCGAGCGGTGCGGGAGCAGCAGTACACCACAACGGTCTCGATAATTGACAGCGACATTTCATTCACAAAAGACGGGAAAAAAAAAAACGAGAATTGAGAATCAAGTCGATAATTAAATAAATCGACGAAATAAATAGGAATTTGAAACAAACTAAAATCGGGAAAATTAAGATAGGAAGGAAACTCACGGTACCAAGGACAGAGGAGAGGCAGAGCACGGTGGTCGGGGTCGAACTCCGGCGAGACTGAAATAAAATAGGGCCGAAAAACGGAGGAGAGAAAAAGAGCGAGCTCGAGAGAAAAGCACGGCCATGGTGGCCTGAGCACCTGCTCTCTGGCGAGGATAAGAGCAGAGGCGGCGAGAAGCAGGGGAAAGCGAGAGAAAGCTCGAGGAGGAGAGCAGGCCCAAGCCACGGTGGTCTGAGGTGGCGCCTTTGGTGGTAGTGAGCACGACGGTGCTCCAGGCGGCTCGGTGGTGGCCTGGTCTGTGTCAGAGGCCGAGGAGCAGAGGACAGGGGAGAGAAGAGGGAAAAGAAGAGGGGAGAGCAGGGGAGGACGGAGGCGGCTCCGGTGGTGATGACGTCGACGGTGGTGGTGACGGTGGTAATGACTAATTCCGTGAAGGTGGCCGGTGGTGTTGTTGGTTGTGTCGCCATTGTTGCTGCTTGTTTTTATTATTATTATTATTATTATTATTATTATTATTATTATTATTATTATTATTATTATTATTATTATTATTATTATTATTATTATCATTTGTTGTTTTGTTTGTTGTTGTTGAAGTCGGCTATTGTTGTTGTTGTGCTGATGTATTTGTTGTTTCATTTAAAGAAGAAAAGGGGAGGAAGAAGAAGGAGATAAGGGAGATGAGGAAAAGAAAGTGTATTGAAGAAGTCAAGGGTGAAAATATCAGAATAAGAATGAATGGATGGGAAGAGGAGTATACGTGGGTGAGGGTAGACCAAGAGATTTAATTTACGATTTGCTCTGTTTCATTTGTTCTGTTTCATTTGCTCTTATTTATAAACTTTAATATCTTATAAAATACACTATACTCTAAATTATTTGTTTTAAATTTTAGTCTCATTATTCATATTATAAAATTTATAGTTCGAAGATATAAAGGTATAAAAGTAGTCAGTTACAAATTGTATTACGGTCTTACATATTTTCAAACGGCTAGTTTATTTGCAAGATACATTTTGATAAAAATTATATTTAAATCAAGTAATAAAATTTGTAAAGTAAAATGCAAATTTATTAATTTTAATAAAAGCAATTGAATCAAAGTTTTAGTTCGACACGAACTTTAGAAATAAAAACATTATATAGATTATAAAATCAGGAAGAATTAATTATAATTTTATTTGAGAAAGTTTAATCGATCGAAATTTTTCAGACGCGTTTTCAAAACCAATGAATAAAAGTTGAATTATATAAATTTTAATTAGATAATTTAGTTAAAATAATTAATTAGCGTTAATAAAAACACGGGGTGTTACAATCCTACCCCCTTAAGAAAAGTTTCGTCCCCGAAACTTGAATAGGATGGATAACTGCTCGAGATGAAAAAGCAGTTGAAGAAAACATTGACGTTTTTGGAATTGGGAGATTAATATTGCTCTTGATTGGGTATGAATTTTCTAAAAAGGAAAGATTGAAAAATTTAATAACTTAATAATATACTAATTCTTTTTCGAATTAACATCTAAATGTTGCTGCATTGACATTTTCAAAATCTGCGTGAAAGTCATTTTCAAAAAGGTAGGGCCTAGAAGTTTTGTACGGAATTAAATTAAATTAAAATAATAAGCGTTTTAAGAATAAAACAATTCATTTAAATCTAGAAATAAATATTAACCTTAGAATAGGTTGAAATAAGGAAATCTTAAGATTTAATTAAGATTTTAATATAATCGTATTATTGTCCTACCCCCTTAAGAAGTTTTAAACGTATACACATAATATTATTATTGTTACTTTTAATGATCACATACATAAAATATATAGCCTTGGGAGCAACGGCATTTAGGGAAAACATGTAAAAATCGTAGTGATCATATGGAAAATATGAGCCTTAATGAAATTAAGGAAATTCAGGTTATCGTTGAATGATAAATAAAATTTTAGAGAATTACGAATAACCTTTTTAATATAGCTCTTTTTCTTAAAATTGTTATTATGATGTTATTAGGTGAAACGGAAAGTTATAATTCATATTTCAGGTAAGATTGAAAATTTATAATAAGGAATTGAAATAAATGATAAATGATATACATATATATTTTTCAAGAGAGGTGTTTGTAATGGATAGGACACGTTTAAAAAGGTATTTAAAATTTAAAGAAAAGGAGGTCGAAACAAATAAATTTAAAAAGGTAAAGTATCTAAAATTAAGAAATAAGGAATTTATGATGAAAAGTGAAAATTATGGAAATCAAATTTAGTGACTAAACGGATGAAAATTCACAAGGTAATATGAAATTTTCGAAGTTGAAAACTAATAATGTTCAAAAGTGTATGAAATAAGAATAAGCAATTTAAGACAATCAAATATCAAAGATATTTCAAATTACGAAACAAACGAATAATTTTCGAGGATGTTTCAAGGGTGAAAAGCGAAGGTAAATTTTAGAAGATAGTTAGGAATTATAAATTTACGATTTTAAATATTTAAAATGAGATTGTAAGACTAAGAATTTGAAAGGCAATCATGTTAAAAATATTAAAAATTAAAGGATGACTAGTTTAGAACAATTAAGTTTACAAGTTTAAAGATTTTTATTAAAAGATAAAGAGTTTTCAAAAATGATAGAAAACAATGAACTTCATCGTATGAGATTAACAAGTACTACGTAGAAATTATAATTTAAGAGTTCAAGAATTTTAGAACAAGGGAATAGGCTTTAGAGGTTGAATAAAAAGTTTAACGAAATTATAAAGGAAAGATAAAAATCATTTTTCGAGATTAAATAGAACAAATGAGAATTATCTTTACGAAATCAATTAAGGAGAAGAGATGAAAATCAATTTAAGACGGTAATTATTAGGAATTATTGATTTAGGAAATCAACAATTTCAAAGGAGTTAAAATTTTTATGAGGTTGGAATATAATCGAGTGAATTCTTTTTACGTAAGGAGTTTAAAATATAAAAGGGAACACTAAAATCATGGCGAGATTAAATATTAGGATTTTTTTTTTTTTTTTTTTTTTTTTTTTTTTTTTTTTTTTTTTAAGCGTTGAAATGATGGTGATCATTAGAGAACGATTTTGATATGGTTGTAGAAGTCTTCAATGCTAAAGAGATCTTCGACGTCTTGAAAATTGTCTCAAATAGCGTGATTCTTGATACGTCTCTCTGCATGCGCTTCAGGTCTTGTCCTCGAGTCTTATATTTGCGAGAAAGTGAAAAGGATAAAAATTCCATTTTATGAAGTCATTATAGAAGTATAAATTAGGAAGATTATATTTTAGAAGAAGAAGATAAGTTAAATAGATTTAAAAATTTGAAGGAGATGAATAATAATTTAGTTAATAAGGATGTTTGAGAAAGTTATAGAGGTCTTCAAGGCAATAGAATTCTTCGAGGTCTAGAACGTCTTTTCAGATCGTTCGACTCTTGATGCGTCCATTTGTATGTGCTTGAGTTCTTGACGTCTCGTCTTCGATTTATACGTCTCGATTTTTGGTAACGTTAGTAAAGAAGACTTGTTAGTCCAAAAAGATTAGTCATAGAGCACTTAGCAGGCAAGAAAAGAGAAATGAAAATCTATCAAGGTTGAATGACGGTCGAAAATTCTAAAATCAAGGTCAGTCGGTCAAACCTTAATATTTCTACCCATTCTCTCATTTAAAGCGTTCTAAGATTATTATTTTAGCGATCTAAGATTTCTAATTCATTTTTTGATCCTATAAGTCTATGCCTGACATACGATATGAATGTCTGGCCCAGGTGTCGTCTCGCTATGTGAGATAACTTTAAGTCATTCACGGTCGCAAGACAGCTTTGATACCAATCAGAATAACCCGGTTTTTCGTGACTTAATTAAACTAAGGCGGAAAATTAATTAAGTCTAATACATGCCGGATGTTAATTAAATTACATTCAAATGGCATAGGATACAAATATATATTACAATCTCTCAACGAATACAAACGAAACATCCTAATCATCCCGATAATCCTGAGTCTCGAGAATTGCCTGCAACGGAGACAAAAACACAAAATAGGAGGATCTCCCGCTCGGTACCGGGAAGTGACTGTTCTAACCAACAACCTCTAATCCACAGTTTTGGTTTATTTAACCAATGTTTAAAAGTAACTTGGCAAAGACTAAACGCCAGATAACTAAGTAGCCACCTTATGTTAATAAAATTGGACAAATAGCATATAATATCAGTTCTCACATATAGATATTTAAATCTCATACAACATGATAAACAAAACTTAAAACATTTCAAATTATAGAACACAATATATAAACTTAATTATCATTCTCAATTCATATAACATCGTAATATATATAAAACTTAAATCATAGCAATCAAGATATATGCATAAGTCGTAATCAATTCAATAAACACATAGTCGTGAACAATCATGCAATTCTAAACATATGCAATATAGAAAATAAATAAATAAAACACATTGCAAGTAGACAGGCAAAAACACATAAGGAAACATGATGATTCAAAACATGAGAGTACAACAAATCACGTAACGTACAACCGCCATCAATAAACATTCTCAACAAGTCGTATTCCAACACTTAGGATCAAACATCATTCAAACAACAACCAAATCAAACAAGGAAATGCATTCAACATGTGATAACTGATGAGTCTTCGTTAGTAAGGCGGAAGCATGCAGACATAATCCGCGCAGTAGCCGGTAGGGCCAACATAACTTGGACGTGACTACCAGGCTTAAAGATATCTAAGGTAATAAGGATGATTCAATCCCTTGTCTAATGTATGCATACACTACCTATCGAGGATCATACTTATTCGCTATTCAAAAGGTATCACCGACGAAAAAGTTCGACTATCACCAGAGACGGGTACCCCCGGGTGGGGCTGGAGTTTCCAATTACCGTAGTATGGGCTCACGGAGATATCAAGTATGCCCCATCCCTGAGGTTGTATATCCCGCACCGAAATAATAATTTTAAAAATTATTAGATCGCCTTTAGCAACACAGGGAGGGAGCTAAAGTCCCCATAGACAGCTACCTCGCTAACATCGAAATCAAGAGTCGCAACATGGCGAACAATCCAAGTATTTTATTCAGGTAGTTCAATTCTTTTTCTCAATTTCTTACTTCCTCTTTTAATCGTAACAAGTGACAATTCTAAATATTAATAATATCGTCGAACTTTGTATAATGAAATTTTAATTCTAGCAGTTCTTCAGATAAACGGAAGCACATAGAAAACTTATATATTTATTTTGAGTTCGTTCGTATACTTTAAATATTTTCACTATTCATTATTTTACTTTTAAATATTAATTCTCGTTACTTAGTTTACTTTAAAAATGATTTATTTCGAATAACTTAAATAGGTTCAAGTAATTAATTTATTTCATTCAAGTGTAAGTATTTTATTTGATGAAGTTAAATGATTTAGTTAATGTAACTAGGTTTTCTAATTATTAGTTCCTTTTAGTTAAATTGTAAAGTGTTTAGCGATTTAGCATTCATAACCTTTATTTTAACTTAGAAATATTATTTAAATGATATTCTACAATTTTTAGTATTCTTGATAAAATATGATTAAGTGACATTTAGTTAAATTTCTTTTTAGGTGGTTTAATTTCTTAATACAACTTCATATTATAATTTTTCTTTACTTGTTCGATTTAGGTGAAAAATAAATTAAATCATAGAATTTTATTTATGTAACTTTAACGTAGTCGGATTAAGTGATTTAATAATTTGATCGTGAGATTATTAATATTTATATTTTAGTAATATTCACTCAAGTTTAATTTACTTAATTTTTTTATAACTTTTTATAATGTCATACACTTTATAGTTTAAATTTTAGTTAGGTTTTGTATTTATATATATAAATATGTATCATTCATAATTTTTATTAACTTTACTTAGTAAAATTTTAGTCGATCTTTATATGATCTTAATAATTCACCCTTTTAGTAAATTCTTATTTGTGATACTAATTATTAACTTTATTCAATAATAGTTTTACTCAGATTCATTTTAAGTTTCAAAGTACCCAATTTCTTTTTATTATTTTAACCAAACATTTATTTAGTATATTTTAAGATCATTGTAAACTTTATAATTTTAACAAGGTAATCTTTATATTAAATGTGATATATGACATCTTATAAAACTATTTATATTAGAAATTTTTATAGGAGTAGCAATCAACTTATGTTTTTACCTTTAAACTTATTTAAATACTAATTTCACTTAATACTCTTTTAACTTAATTCTTCATTTTTAGTTATATTTCGATTTAACCTTTTTAGTGACGATAGATAAGTTATATTAATTTAATTTATTTACTTAAGTTATTTAATAATATTTTTAGTCTTATTTTATACTTGTGGTACATAAACTTCATATATTTTAATTTACACATAACAAATAATTTTAACATGATAATATTACATATAATTCAACAATAATTCAACAACACATTTTTACCCAAAACATATTATCACAAAATCATATAAATATCATATTTCACAATTCAATTCAACATTATATTATAACTAAAATTAACACTCAATTTCATACTATAGCTAATCATACAAAGTTATTAAATAAACTGGTACGGGAGGTATAAGTGCCTAATGCATACTAGCTCACTTTTAATAACAGATTAATTAAAATAAAACCAAAACGTTAATGTTAGAGATTTTGAGGAAGAAATCGAGTCACCTAAATTTGGCTCACGAACAGAGGTCTCCAAATAAAACCCGATTGAATAGATAGTATTTCAACCCCAAAAACAAACTGATTTCCAAGCACAAAGGCATCGTCACAACTCCGAGGCAGCAGCTCTAACGTGGACAGAACAGTGCGGGAACAGCAGGCACAGCTCACAACGGTCTCGATAATTGACAGCGACATTTCATTCACAAAAGACGGGAAAAAAAAGAGAATTGAGAATCAAGTCGATAATTAAATAAATCGACGAAATAAATAGGAATTTGAAACAAACTAAAATCGGGGAAATTAAGATAGGAAAGAAGCTCACGGTACCAAGGACAGAGGAGAGGCAGAGCACGGTGGTCGGGGTCGAACTCCGGCGAGACTGAAATAAAACAGGGCCGAAAAACGGAGGAGAGAAAAAGAGCGAGCTCGAGAGAAAAGCACGGCCATGGTGGCCTGAGCACGGTGCTCCGGCGAGGATAAGAGCAGAGGCGGCGAGAAGCAGGGGAAAGCGAGAGAAAGCTCGAGGAGGAGAGCAGGCCCAAGCCACGGTGGTCTGAGGTGGCGCCTTTGGTGGTAGTGAGCACGACGGTGCTCCAGGCGGCTCGGTGGTGGCACAGTACGTGTCGAGGCCCAGGAAGCGAGAGGGCGGGGAGAGAAGAGGGAAAAGAAGAGGGGAGAGCAGGGGAGGACGGAGGCGGCTCCGGTGGTGATGACGTCGACGGTGGTGGTGACGGTGGTGACAGCCAATTTCCGGCGAAGGTGGCCGGTGGTGTTGTTGGTTGTGTCGCCATTGTTGCTGCTTGTTTTTATTATTATTATTATTATTATTATTATTATTATTATTATTATTATTATTATTATTATTATTATTATTATTATTATTATCATTTGTTGTTTTTTTTGTTTGTTGTTGAAGTCGGCTATTGTTGTTGTTGTGCTGATGTATTTGTTGTTTCATTTAAAGAAGAAAAGGGGAGGAAGAAGAAGAAGATAAGGGAGATGAGGAAAAGAAAGTGTATTGAAGAAGTCAAGGGTGAAAATATCAGAATAAGAATGAATGGATGGGAAGAGGAGTATACGTGGGTGAGGGTAGACCAAGAGATTTAATTTACGATTTGCTCTGTTTCATTTGTTCTGTTTCATTTGCTCTTATTTATAAACTTTAATATTTTATAAAATACACTATACTCTAAACTATTTGTTTTAAATTTTAGTCCCATTATTCATATTATAAAATTTATAGTTCGAAGATATAAAGGTATAAAAGTAGTCAGTTACAAATTGTATTACGGTCTCACATATTTTCAAACGGCTAGTTTATTTGCAAGATACATTTTGATAAAAATTATATTTCAATCAAGTAATAAAATTTTTAAAGTAAAATGCAAATTTATTAATTTTAATAAAAGCAATTGAATCAAAGTTTTAGTTCGACACGAACTTTAGAAATAAAAACATTATATAGATTATAAAATCAGGAAGAATTAATTATAATTTTATTTGAGAAAGTTTAATCGATCGAAATTTTTCAGACGCGTTTTCAAAACAAATGAATAAAAGTTGAATTATATAAATTTTAATTAGATAATTTAGTTAAAATAATTAATTAGCGTTAATAAAAACACGGGGTGTTACATACCTAGAGCATTTTTCTTGAAACATTCCTTGTTTTCCTAAAATTCCTAACAACTATCACCCTTCAAAGTTTCTGCTTTCTTGGTTGCAACCAAATGATCACTAAGGTTTGAAAAAAATTGAGGATTTCGTGTTGTAACAAGTATTTTTCTGCCGCATGAGCTGTCTTGAATAGGGAACGCAGGTTCCAGGCATTTCTAGTCGCTTACAGTCCAAACGTCATCAAGAACAACAAGGTAATTAATGGTTTCTTTTAAGGACCTCAAAAAGCTTCCCTGGAAGCTGTGATACTTCTAAACTGTTGATCATGCTCCTTTCTACGTCATCTTTAGGAATAAGTTCATTTAAAAGCTCCTTACAAACGGTTCCAAGGTTGCATTGTTGAAAAAAGTATGCCCATGCGCAGCCAACAAAGTGACCCTGTGAGGACAAGATATTAGAAGATACAGATTCAGTCTATGAACTACCCTGTGATGCTACGATTTTTCATTTTTAAGGTTATATCCATGTTCTTCAGGTACATAATGGTATATCAATTTTTCCATTTACTTCATCAGCTAAATCAAATTATGAGTGAAGATACTGAAGTATTAAACTAAACGAATTTTATTGAATAAAGCGCAAGAATATATAATTGACACAAAGCATATCATATTTTAGGCGTGCAAAATAAAAATAACAAATGTAAGGAATAAAAATAACTGAGGCGTTGATCTAACTGAAGCAATCCTCTGAAAGACAGTAATGGTAAACCTCTCTTGCAAGAGCGGTTTTGCCGATCCCACCCATGCCTTGTGCAACCACTATTTTTTGTGAACCCTCCTGCAATTGTTTGCTCAATTCAACAACTTTACTTTCGATCCCAACAATAAAGTCATGTTGAGCATGAGAGTACGTCCGCCTTTGCTCGGCAATCAACTTCTTAGACATTACTGTCTACGTGAACAATGCATCGTACGAGCTCCTAACACCATAAGTCTGCAACCATGAAAACATTTTCGATATCTTCAAGGTCAAACCGTCAATTTGAGTGCCAACTAAGTGCAGCGTTTTTGCATCCATCCAGAAACATGCTAGCCACTTCAGGCCGTTCAGAATGTCATCTTGCCTATTCTGTGAGACTTTAAGAATGTAAGTATCAGTAACATCTTCGGAGTCACATATGCCATATGTCGAATTTCTATGCGTTTTTTTCCGCCAATTACATATTCTTATGTCATAATTAACTAGTAATTAGTAACTAAAAAGAAAATTAAAAATAGATAAAAAGTAAAATAAAATAAATAGATTTTCATTATTTTAGTAAGGAAATAGATGTGGCCAATTTATGTTGTAGTAATTTGGTAGAGCTCTTATTACAAATTTATTTACGAAATATTTCTTACAAATCCTTACATAAATAAATCACTAAATTATTTAAGCAAATGATCTTTTTAATCTATATATTGCAATATTATTATCATTATTTCCATTAAACACATACTCCGTTTATACTCCGTATATACTAATAAAAAAAATCAATACATAGTACTTTTTATGGAGGAGGATGCACAATAGTACTAAAGTTATATTTAATTAAAATATGGTTTAATTAATATATTCATTGTTGACCATCAGTTAAAAAATTGGTTTCGATGACGTAAGCGATCATCTTAATTCATTCATATTGTATTGTATAGTATTGTAGGAGTATTATATATAAGTCATCATATAGTCTAATCTAATTTACATTAATTTTAAGTACTTTTAATATATCTTCTCCAACGCTCGAGAAAAAGGACCAACACGAGGTTTCACACCTCACACGTTCTGGCCGTCCTTACCAAAACATCTTTACTGACGAGCACGCACAGAAAGCAACCGCGGCCAAGAAGGGCAAGGTCGTGCCTCAAGAGGAAACTCCCTCCACAAATACACCATCTACATCTTAAGTCATTCCACCACCAAACACGAGCGAGGTGCTTCAAAAGCAACTCACTCGCACAAAAGATGATGTCTCCATCTGGGCTCTTCTACGAGACTCTACGGAGCATAGGAATGCCATCATCCGCGCTCTACAAGTAGCGTACGCGGATTCTGAGATCTCCCCAGACCAAATGGTCAGCCACGTTACGAGGGACTGGCTACCTGGGGCTATAACTTTCTCAAACAACGATCCGCCTTTGTAACAACCCAGATAATTTAACAAAATAAAATATGTTTTAAAAAGGTTTTAAAAGAGAAAATGAAAATGAAAACCACGGTGGCGGAAACACCGTGAATCTGGATCGTCACTCACAAGCAAACCAAAACGATTAAAAACCAACTTAAAGTAGACCTCAAGGCCTAACATTGGGGAATAAATACCCCATACTTCCAAAAAAAAAAAAAAAAAAAAAAAATACAAACATGAGTATAACAAAAGTCTAATCAAACAAGTCTAAACATCCATCCAACAAGACCAAGACAAGCTACGGGGTCGATGTAACAACCCGGTTTTTCGTGACTTAATTAAACTAAGGCGGAAAATTAATTAAGTCTAATACATGCCGGATGTTAATTAAATTACATTCAAATGGCATAGGATACAAATATATATATTACAATCTCTCAAAGGAAACAAACGAAACATCCTAATCGTCCCGATAATCCTGAGTCTCGAGAAGTTCCTGCAACGGAGACAAAAACACAAAATAGGAGGATCTCCCGCTCAGAGGCGGGAAGTGACTGTTCTAACCAACAACCTCTAAACCAAAGTTTTGGTTTATTTAACCTATGATTAAAAGTAACTTGGCAGCACTAAACGCGTATAACTCCAGCAGCCGCATATTTCAATAAAATTGGACAATTAGCATATAATATCAGTTCTCACATATAGATATTTAAATCTCATACAACATGCAGTTCATAAAACGTAACGTAGAATATAGAAAATAAATAATTAAAACACATTGCAAACAGGCAAGCAAAAACATATAAGGAAATGTGATGATTCAAACATGAGTATAATCCAATCAAATAACGTGCCACGCTCACAAATAATCATACTCGGTGAATCGTATTCCAATACTCACAACCAAGTCATTCAGACAATCATCAAACAAACAAGACAAGGAAATACATTCAACATGTGATAACAAATAAATCTTCGTTAGTAAGGCGGAAGCATGCAGACGTAAATCGCGCTATAGTAGACAGGGCCAACATAACTTGGACATGGCTGACATACTAGACGTCCGCGCAATAGCCGACAGGGCCAACATAACTTGGACATGACTGACAGGCTAAGGATACCTAAGGTAATAAGGACAGCTAAATCCTTGTCTAATGTATGCATACACCATCTAATCGAGGATCATACGTATTCGCTATTCAAAAGGTATCACCGACGAAAAATACGACTATCACCTTAGACGGGTACCCCCGGTTGGGGCTGGAGTTTCCAATTACTATCTATGGGCCCACGGAAATATCAATGTTGCCCCATCCCTGAGGTTGTATATACCGTGCCGAATAGCAATCTTAAGATCGTTATAAGCCTTGGGCAACTCTGGGAGGGAGCCCAAGTCCCCATAGACAGCTACCTCATTAACATCGAATTTCAAGAGTCGCAACATGGCGAACAATCCAAGTATTATATCAAGTAGTTCGTTTTCTCAATTTCTTATTTCCTCGTTTATTCAAATCAAGTGACAATTCTGAAACTTAAATAATATCGTCGAACTTTGTATAATGAAATATTAGTTCTAGCAGTTCTTCAGGTAAGCAGAAACACATAGGAAACTTAAATATTTATTTTGAGTCCGTTCGTAGATTTTAAATATTTTCACTATTCATTATTTTGTACGTATTTTTATACGTATGTGTATTTTCATACTTTGTACGTATTTTTATACGTATGCGTATTTTTATACTTTGTACGTATTTTTATAGTTTATACTTCTACGTATTTTATACTTATATTTTAGTAATTAATAATAGTTCGTTTAAGTATGATTTAGTTTCGTTTAAATTTTAAGTAACTTAAGATAGATTAGTGATTAGTGATTAGTGATATAAATAATTGAATTTCATTATAACTCACTTTTAATCCTTTCTCTTATTTGAATTGTAAAGTATCTAGCGATTTAGTAGTTATAACATTCATTTTAACTTAGAAATATTACTTAAACGATATTTGTCAAATTTTAGTATTCTTGATAAAATATAATATCGTGACAATTAGTAAAATTTCTTTTAGGTGAATGATAATTCGATGGTGGAATTTTATACGGAGTATATTTTCATATCTTATTAATATTTAATTATTTACCTTTCTTTCATTTCTTTAATTATTTAAACGTATTTATAAATTCGTATGTTCTATACATTTAAATTTCATAAACACAACAACTATTTAAGAAGTCGTCGTCTTTAAAGTATATTTTAAATTTTTAATGATAGTATTCAATTTTACAAGTTTTTCTAAAAGTAAACTTTTAGAAATTAATTTTATTATAATAATACTTCCACTTACATATTAATTCTTTTTATGGTTTTTATAACTTAAATTTCCTACTAAGTCATTTTACTTTATCTTTTTATAGGATTATCATTTTAACACTTTATCATTTTGTTAAACATATTTATAATACAAATTTCTAACTTTATTCAATAAAAGCTTTACTTTGGTTTATTTTATATTTCGAAGTACTTTATTTCTTTTTATTATTTTAACTAAATACTTATTTAGTATATTTTAAATTCATTGTAAATTTTAGAGTTTTAACAAAGTAATCTTTATAGTAGTTTGCGAGATATGACTTTTTATATAATTATTTATTTTAGAAACTTTAATTTGAGTAACTTAATTTATATTTTTACTTTTAGTATGATTAAATATTAATTTAAACTTAATATTTTTTTAACTTAATTCTTTATTTTTAGTTACCTTTCGATTTAACATTTTAGTGACGATAGATAAGTTATATTAATTTAATTTATTTACTTAAGTTATTTAATAATATTTTAAGTTTTATTTTATACTTGTGATACATAAACTTTATATATTTTAATTTACACATAACAAATAATTTTAACACGATAATATTACTATTAAATTCAACATTAATTCAACAACACATTTTTCACCCAAAACATATTATCACCAAATCATATAACTATCATATTTCACAATTCAATTCAACATTATATCGTAACTAAAATTAACACACAATTTCATACTATAACTAATCATACAACGTTATCAAATTAAACTGAAACGGGAATCATACGTGTCTAATGCATACTAGCTCACTTTGAATCACAAAATTAAAATAAAACCAAAGTGTTAAAATTAGAGATTTTGGAGAAATAATCGAGTCACCTAAATTTGGCACACGAACTGAGGCCTCCAAATAAAAACCCGATTTAAATGATTTTCACAGCACGACAAAGGTCCTGCCCAACTCGACTCGAAAGCGGTAGGAGATTGGCAAAAGAACACGGCAGGCCAAGGGAAGAGCAGGGGAGAGAGGACGCAGGACAAGAGAACGGAGGACCTTGGTGGCGAGGCGGACTCCGGTGACAGCTCCGGTGGTCGGAAATTTGGGACAGAAAAGAGATGCCGGGGAGAAAGAAAAATGAATTAAAATGGCGAACTCGAATGACGATAATTTAATGGATAAAAAACGATTTAATCGACGACACTTACCGACGATTAATACGACGGAAAGCATAGCAAGGCCACGGTGAGCAGGGTCCCTGGTGGTTCACGGTGGACCAAGAGCCGAGAAGAGGCCGAGCAAAACAGGGGAAAGCAGGGCCGAGAAGAGAGAGGGAGAGCAGGGGAAAGAAAAAGAGGGAGCTCGAGGTGGTTGTCGAGCTTCTGAGCTCACCATTAATGGCGGCCTGTGGTGGTGTACGGTGGTGACGGTGGCCTGGGCAGGGGCGGTTTCCGGCGAGTTAAAAGAAGAAGAAAACATGGGAGAGACAAGGAGGGCGAGGATAGCAGAGCACGGCCATGGCAGCCATGGTGGTGGTCCTCCGGCGAGTGTACGGCGGCAATGGTGGCCATTGTTGCTGCCGTTAGTTGTTGTTGTTGTTGGTTTGTCGAGTTTGTTGTTGTTGTTGTTGTTGTTGTTGAATGTTGTTGTTGTCGTGTTGTTTTTGTTGTTGCTGCTGTGTTGTTTTTGTTGTGCTTGTTGTTGCTTTTGTTTTTATTTAAAAAGGAATAAAGAGAGGAGAAGAAGAAGAAGAAGAAGAAGAAGAAGAAGAAGAAGAAGAAGAAGAAGAAGAAGAAGAGGGAGGCGGTAAACAAAAAAAAAGAGGGAGTTAGGTTTTAGGTTAAAAGAAAATATCCAACATCAAGTGGTAGTGTAAGTCGACATACTTGGGAGATAATTGGGTCTGTTTCATTTTGTTTGCTCTGTTTCATTTACTCTTATTTATAAACTTTTATATTTTATAGAATATATTATGTTTTAAATTATTTGTTTAAAATTTTAATTTCATCATTAGTATTATAAAATTTATAGTTCGAAAATATAAATATATAAAAGTTGTCAGTTACAAATTGTATTACGGTCTCACAAATTTTCAAACGGTCTGCTTATTTGAAAGGTTATTTCTACAAAAAGTAAATTTTATGAAAGTAATGATTTTTTTAAAAATGTAGCGCAAATTTATAAAGTTTAATAAAAGCAATTGAATCAAAGTTTTTGTTCGACAAGTATTTTAGACATAAAACTTATAATACAGATTTATAATAAATTGTTTAGTTTAAGTTTAAATAAAAATTGACAAGACTAGTTTTTATCGAAATTTTTCAGCCGCGTTTTTAAAGTAATTGAATAAAAGTTAAATTATATAAATTTTAATTTAACAAATTTGTTAAAATAATTAATTAGTATTAATAAAAACACGGGGTGTTACAGTCGATCCTTCCAGCTCCTCATTTACAACCTATCCCTGCGTGTACCTGCCACAAAACATGTAACAGCCACAATCAGTGGTGAGTAACTAGGTGCTCCCCAGTCATATTTCAACATCATAAATGTAATAAACAACGTAAACAAACTCACATGGCCTACGGCCTATAATCAGAGTACAAAACAAACAACAACAATCGAGTCAATAACCAACAACACACACACGGCTCATGCACACACACACCACACGGCTCAATCAACACTCCTCGTACCAACCAACTCGTAACCAACCATCACAAGCGCAAGAGTAAGCGCAGAGCACTAGGTGAAGCAACAAGAATCACCTCGAGTGAAGCAACAAGAATCACTCAACCCTATGGCGGAACAGCGACAAGAAGTTCCTCAATCTCAATAGTCTAAATTTGGCCAAATCTGTAACAACCTGGTTTTTAGTCGACTTTAATTACTAAGGCGGAAATTAATTAAGTCTTAAACCAGTGTTATTAATTATACAATAACCCAAAATATTACATCATCGTTTAAGAGTTGAATAAAACAACTCTAAATACGGAAATTCAAACGAGTAGCGTTATATATATTACATCTCTCTCGAAACAACTAAGGAAAAGCAATAAAAACGTCTCGTGGCTCCATCCAAAACCCAGCTCCTGGTCCACGAACGTCCTGCACAATAAATCGATGGGGATGCTCATTGAGTGACAAAGGACTAGCTATGCTCATACTTACCCTCGATTTCAATTACTTTGGTTTAATATTATCGCTTTATAAACATAACATTATGATAAAAACATAAACATGCTTAATACATATAGCATATAAAGACATATAAGTCATAATAAGCATGCGGTTTAAAGCGATAAATCATATAAGCATGATATTCAATTATGAAGGCAAATAACACATAATAGCATAGCAATAGTATCACAATAATTCAATATCATTACAAGGCGATATCGGATCGCAATCAAACATACACATCGTATCATTCTCCTCATGCAGACTCGATTCAATTCAGAAAGTTGTGGTCTTTAGTTTTCGAAGATGATACACACTCGTTCTCAATTAATCATACAACAAACAACACATACTGCTTACGAGCCTGACCACTGAGTAGGCCTTTGTACTCTGATCGATTGCATCTCACTTCCATAGTGCAGAGACTTACTCGACTCGTAAACCACGCCGAATACTATATTACTTGCATCTCATCGTCTAGTGTTCGAAATGATTCGAACTTCAGATACAATCCCGTCAAGTAATCTTTACGCAGGGTAAGAACGAATGCTAGTGTCGCGCCCACTAAGAACGAAACACGGCAAGGAGACCACCGCTATAATCGCCCAAATCGGCACGGATGCCCTGATAACTTTAGCGAAATAGGGGAATAAAACCCTAGTCTAGTACATGTACACTAGTATCCAATTTAAGAATGGGCTATGCTAATCATAGAGCACCTTAACTCAGGATAAAACGACTATTTCCTAAAGCCTGAGACAAAAGCCTTGGCATATTCATTATCTTGTCCGGCAATGGCGACCGCCACAAGACTATCTTAAACCCACTTCACTTACGATTGACGTTTTCATATCGGAGGCTCAAGCGTTTGACCTTTTATTTAACTTACTCAACGTTTATTATTTATTTGATATTTACATATCTCATGTTACTAGACTCTCCTAGTCTCAGCGTCAAACGTTTTATTTGAATTGTAGGTTTCATATGATCACATAACACGTTCGTTTATTATTTGAGGTGTTGTTAATTATTAACGTTTTTAGATTTCTAACTTGATATGTTTATTAATATGTCAAATTTTATTTAAGTGTTTTTCAAACACTTCAAGTCATTTACTTATTCATTTTCAATTTTCTATACTTAGTAAAATTTTCAATTATTTTCAATATTTTACTATTCACTTTTCACTATTCACTATTCACTATTCACCGTATTTTATACGTATTTTTATAAGTATTCGTATTTTTATACTTCGTATTTTATACGTATTTTTATACGTATTCGTATTCCTATACTTGTATGTATTTTTATATTTATGCGTATTTTTATACTTAAGATATTTTAAGTATAATACTAAACTTGTTTTTATTTTCTAAGTACAAATTTTTAGTTTCAAAGTCGTTAGGTTCGTTTTGTACTTAGTGATTTTTGAAAATATTTTGAAAGTCTAGTTTTA
Source organism: Dianthus caryophyllus (assembly GCA_023091065.1). NCBI lineage: Eukaryota > Viridiplantae > Streptophyta > Magnoliopsida > Caryophyllales > Caryophyllaceae > Dianthus > Dianthus caryophyllus. The sequence goes on from CM041519.1 coordinate 30,429,839, forward strand.
AAAACGTTAAGTTCGGTTTGTAAAAAGTGATTTGTGATATTTATTTTAAACCGAGAGTTAGTTAAATTTAGTCGTCTATCTACTAATTTTAGCGATTTTCATTTTTAATAATAATGATATCGTGAATGGTTCATTTTAGTCCGTATGTCCAAATCCAACAGTCCAAGTGCAAAGGCGGTAGCACACGATTTAGTTCATTTTTATAACGGTTACATATTTTTATCGGTTTATTGTATTTCATTTATAACTAAAACGATTTATACAAAATTTCAATTCTAATAACTATTAAACTTTAGTGACTTAGTGATATTTTCATTTTGATCAAATTTAGTCCATTTAAAGTGTATATGTCGTGTGGCTATATACATATGTCAAAATTGATTTAGTTCTTTTAATTTCTTAATTCAATTTATTATCTACTAATTAAATTATTTTAACAATAAACTAAAAAGTGATAAAAACAATTTTTGACCTAAAAATAATGGGGATGCCGTGGCTAGGCAAGGTGAAGGTCCAAATTTCATTTTTCAATTTTTATCGTTTTTAGCTTAAAGTTTTTATATTCTAATTATTCTAATTATACTAAAACGATTTAAACTAAAATGAAATTTACTAAAAATTTCATTTATATTTATGAATAGTGTTTTTCAACACTTTAAATTTCTAACTTTTTAATCTTAATGATTTATAATGTTTTAGGTTGATTTATATAATAATACTAACAATATATAAAACAATAACTAAACATAAACACAAATCATTAACAAACATAAAATAAAAGGAAATCAAAGTACACTAACATGATGAACATCACATGAAGATAATAAGAACATCAAGAACATCAACAATAAACTCAAGAACACTATTTTTACTTTTAATAAATTATAATTTATTTTCCTAATTTAATTCTTTTTACATGATAACTTCTTAATTAACCTAAGTTAACTAAACATATTATTTACAAAAATTAAAAGTGAAAATATATTAAAAAAAATGGGAAATGCCGAGTTGTATGTATATGAACATATAATTTTTATTTTCGATTTTAATCACTTTAAACTCATTGTTAATATTTCACATAATTTTTATATATGTTAACTACTTATCTAAAACATAAATAAACATAAAAATCATATGAACATAAATTAAAAATACTCAAAATTAAATTAACTAAACATATTAACAAATTACTACACATTAACTATTATCAATATTACTTATTTATTATCATTTTATTATACTCCACATAACATACAAACACACATATTTGATGTTTAACATATTTTAACATAAAAATCATACTTATAAATTTACAATAACAAAACAAATTAATTTACTAAGAGGCTAATATGAGATATAACTAGTCACCTTAATTAGGATGTTAATCGTCGGGGATCTAAAATAAATTTTAGATCGGATAAATTCTTCACCCATAATACCCAATAATGTTAGCTCCAAATACCCAAGGATAAACTAAGAACATTAGTGAATTATTAAGGAAATATTATAGGTTTTAAGTTAAGTGTTTTAGGAAGAAAATAAAAGAAAATAAAAGAGAGAAAATGGGGCAAGTGCTACGACATATTGGAGACACACAAGTGATGATTTTGCTCTCCAAAAATAATGAGGACAAGTTGTATGCAAATTAGGTTAAGTAAGGTTTTTATTTAATTTAAAGTTTAATTAAAAAAGAAATTAGGGAACACCTTTATTCTTATTGGTTAGAAAAGTCTTTGTTACTATTTGAGTGAATAGTTTGTCCCCCCGATATTTTAAAATATCTCGTTCTCGAAAAACGCGTTACGAAATAATTCGGGTAAGAAAAACGGTAAAAGTTAAAATGTGCTGTTTTGGCGATTTTCTGAAAAGTATTCATTTTATAAATTTAAGACTAAAATATTTTATTTACTACTTTAGAAAAATTTTAAAAGTGACGGAAATGAAAATGGTAATATTAAAGTAGTAGTATTGAATTTTGTATGTATGATTATTATTAAGTATAATCTTTAAATTTTAATTATAAAATTAAAAGTGATGATGACAAATTAAAGATGTAAGAATATGTGTAAGAACATGGAAGATGATAAAATTTGACTTTGATGACCAAAAGTCAAAAGTCAAATTTTCGGGCTCGATTTTCGTTTCTCGAAATTTTCGATTTGCGCGATCGCGAAAGGTCTCGAAATAAGAGATATGATCTTAAAATAGTGTTTTGAAATAAAATCGGAAGTAAAAATAAAAATAATTTTCGAAAGGGTATTAAAACAAAAATCGGATCCTAATCCTCGAAATTTTAAATAAAAAATTTCCTAGGTCGAAATACTTATTTTTTTCGTTGAACGTTATAGATTTAAAGAATTATAAACAAACGTCAAAAAGTTAATCAATTTAAAGTAAGTGTGACTTCAAATTTCGACAATTTAGAAAAAGGCTAGTTAAATAGAAATGAAATACTAATTTGATATTAAAACTAAAGTTTTTATTTTGAAAATGAAAAATGTTTGAAATTGAATTTTATGAATAAAAGGTTTTACATTTATTTTTATGAATAGTAAATATAACTTAACCTTTTTGAAATTTGAAAGGCGATATAAATTTTGTGTTGATTTTTATAAAATTTTGAAATGTATTTCTTTTTCAATTCTAAAGATAATACAACAAACTTTATTTTTCAAAATTTTTAAATTTGTACTTAAGAAAATTTAGTATTATTTAGCGAAAAAAATTCAGACGCATTTTTATTATAAGGAAAAAGGATGAATTTAATTTAAGGAATTAAATTCTTTTATATTATTGTGTTAAAATAACACGGGGTGTTACAAAATCCCACCGAGCAACAAGAACGGTGACGACATAATATAAACCATAGTCTCTAACCAACATGGTTGAGAACCCATAATAGCTCTAACTAAGCAACAAGAATAGTCGAGGGGACTATGGGCGGTATCCGTCCAAACTAGGACGTCGTAGCTCCTCACATACGTGCCAAACAGTACACGCATGCAAACTTAACTCAAGCATAAGCATAATTCTCAAACCATCCATACAATCCATCTCTATTACCATCAATACAATCCATTATGACTTCATGATCAACCAACATAATACCATGTTCACAACCTAACTCATCACAATGTCATCAAAACTATCGATAGCATGCTTAATAATCATAATATGCAATCGACCATCACTAGGGCATGCTTCAAAGGATCATAGTTCAACCAAGACATCAACTTTTAACTTAATATAACATTAATAATATCATTTTATGTGAGATAACAACCTAGCATGTATCCACTAACCCACCCAAAACCGATCGAGTTGCCGCCAGGTGAAATTTCACTCTTTTCTTCACATTTATATTTTTGTCAATTTTTTACTAATTTCATCCACCAATTTACTTTATACCTTTTTACCATTATTAATTTTTGTGTCATATCAATACGAGAAGAAAAGAGTGGAATGAAGGGAGAAACGTTAACATGAGTTTATTACATATAATTTCAAAGCATTATGCCCTCCTAATTATTTGTAAAATAATTTATATTTAATTACTCCGAATTATTTTTATTTTTTAAGTAATATAAGGAGTGCAAGTATAGATAATACGGCCAATATGGGTGGGAAATGGCATTTTTGACATGGCATAAGTCATAAATGAATGTTTAAATCTGGTGAAGAGAGTATATCTTGGGTAGGGATAGGTGGGTCGGGTGTGGAGCGAATTTTTGGTGAAACTTATCTTCCCTGCACCACTGGTGAGGGAGTGAGGGACACTTTCAACACCCATTCACACTCCACAACCCACTAGATTATCCTTCATACCCGTTCCAATTAAATTGAATACGATATAAAATTCGCTTTCACCCGCTTCACTGATTTCCCTACAAGCGAACTTGAACAAGCCTTATCGGGCCCGATATTTCAATCAAACCCAATTTTTTCTCGTCTTCTCGTTTCATTTAATCCATATAATACACAAATTCTTGTGTAAGTCAGGACTTACAATAAGTTATTGTAAGTCCATCTCATTTGTACCCACCCGTTTATATAGTTTTTGTACGGAGTACTATTTAAGTAATAATTATGATTAATTAGTAGATTTGTTTCATGATAACTTTTTCCCGCCTTTTACTCTCATAATTTTGTCATTTTATTTCTCTCTCTCTCTCTCTCTCTAACATAACTGTTCAACAATGGAGTCTGCAGATCAAGCGATTTTTGCTTCGTCGCCACAACCGAACGAATCTCACGAAGTTGAATCGCCATTCTCTTCGATCATCTACGGTATATGCTCTTTCTCTCTGCACAAATTTTCATATATTGCTCGAAAAATATTGGATCATCCTTTCGATTTTAGTTATATTGTTGAACATGCTTTGTTTCAGTTATAATTTCACCTGAACACGATTTATTTTCATTTTTCTTGCGATTTCTCTGTTAATGTTTCAATTTTCATCATTCTTACGATTTCAGTTAGTGTTTCCTTTGTTATGCTGCTGAAAATGCTTGATTTCAGTTATAATTTCGGCTGAACATGATACGTTTTCATCATCTCGCGATTTCTCTGTTACGTTTCAATTTCATATTGAACTGTTATAATTCAAATCATTCTTACTAATTTCAGTTACAGTTCGTTTATTGTATTGATGAAAATGATTTGATTTCAGTGATAATTTCCGCTGAACATGATTCGTTTTCATTATTGAGTGAATTTTTTTTTTTATTATGTTTCAATTTCATATTATTCTCTTCAAATTCGAAATCATATTATGATTTCAGTTCGTAAGTAATATTGTTGATTATGCTACATTACAGTTGTAATTTTGTTGAACTTGCTTTCATACGTTCGTTGCGATTTCTTTAGCATTTTTTCCGTTTATTATACGGACTAACATGTTAAAATTGGGATAATTCATGCATCTGTTGACGATTTTTTGCTGAACATGCTTTGATTTAGTTTCCTTGCGAATTTTAGGTGTACTTGAAATGCGATTTAACATGTTAGAATTGTCATTGTTAATGGTTGAATCATAAGAGTTTCGGTCCATACGTTCCTTAATAACGTGATCGCTTTTTGCTCCAAAAAAATTGTTTTATTACCTGATTTGTTCCGTCTTGCTTGGATTTTGACCTTCTTTTTGCTGCTATCAGACGCACTGTTGAAATTAATGATACGTCATTTGACCGCTCCGTTTATCTGGAATAGAATAAGGTTCGCTTAAAATTATGAAGCTCTTCGTAATTTTGACTGTCTAACAATTGCATCTATTTAGAGTTGATGATCGTTTTCGGCCTGACTTAATCTGCAATAATTTGTTCTTATTGTTCTGGTTTAAGATAATCAGATGGATGATGTTAACTGTTTCGGTGAGGTCCTCTTTTCGATACCTGTCGTAAAATCGTAGTCGAAGAGTAATGGGTATAAAAGTGTAGTCGAACATAAAAGCTAACTTTGTTCATTGCATCAGAAATTTCTCTTTCTATTCTGACATTTGCTGCTGATTTTAAACTGCAATTAGGGTTTAAGTCGGGAAAAGGCAGTTTATTATTTAAGTAGAAGCCAAATTAGGAGAAATTCTATGTTCAGAACTCGAACATTTTGATACAATAACACAGATTTAATATTTGTATGTCGTGTTTATTGATGCCATTTCATCAATATTGTGGTGTAGATCTTTCGCAACAGGTACAAGGAGCGATGGAAAACCTGCTTAAGATGATCAAGTTAGTTTGTCGATTTCTACGACAAAACTTCTGATCAAGTTACTCCACAGATTTATACCACAAGAAAAACTAATACTTTTTTCTCTTGTAGCGAAATTGAGGTACAGTCCGCAGATGTGAGAGAAGAAATAGAGAAGTGCAAAGAATCAGCGTTGGAGAAGAGGAAGGTAATTGAGGATGAGAAAGAATGTTACCAGAAAGCCGCTTTTGCAGTTCTTGACGTTCTGAATTCCGTGGATGCCAAACAGGATGAGCTGTATGATCTCTATCGATACTACTTAAGTAATTTCACGTTTTGTTATATATGAATAAGTTTATATGTCGAAAATGCAGCCAGTTGGTTTTGAAACCACAACTCTGAACTATGCGCTTACACTCTAATAATTCGTAGGTTGTTAAATGCATAGGCAGTATAGCTTGTGAGTTTTTAAGTCCACGGAAACTGTGTGTTTTCGACATTTGTGAAATGTTGCATCGACCTTACTCCCTAGCAAAGTCACAAGTCACCACGAGTCTTTGGATTAACATTGTCACCTACGTTGTAGGTTTGAAATACTCATTTATTTTTTTTCACATGACAGGATGTTACTTGAAAATGGTGGCAAGTATTGATGGGAATTTGCTAAGATAAATGAATGTTCTCTGGAGATGCGGGAGAGTTGCTGATGCAGCTGTCGTGACGGCACACTTAAATTCAGTTACAAAATCAGTCAGGATAATTAGCTTGTTAAAAAGCACGTTATGTCGCATATGTCCACCATCTCGTAGTGTGTGTGCAGAAACTGCTGACTGTAAATGAAACCATAACCAAAATTTGTGTGCTCACTATGCCATGGCAAAAACATTTTCATAAGCAATGGTGATGCTATTTTGCCTATGACTATGGAATTGAATCGTACATCGTACATAAACAAGCCATCTATGACGAAAGCAAAATGTGTCGGTTAATTGATTCACAAAGAAATAAGTGCCAAGAATTACATCGACCAACTGCCAATTTAAAACAAGCAGCAGCATAAATTGTAGGATACATTGAAAACAGAAGAAAGACATGATACAACATTGTTGAGACTCGGATTCATAGAATCTGCCATTCGCCTTTAGTCATATCAAACATTTCTATATACAATCTCAAAACATCACTTGTGCACTAGGTCATGATACACTTTTTATTTCGGCCAAAATATTTATACTCCCGTAGAATTTATTTGCAAAACAGCAGATTGGCGATATCTACAACACAATGATGGTCCAGAGCATCGATAAAAAAGATTATGCAATGGGTTCGAGCAGGAGTGAAACGGCCAGTAGAAAGCACCGACTATGGGCACGAAGACGATAAACCATTAAAATGTCTACTAGTGAAGCAGAAGACGTGAACAGCGAGGGGTTCAATTCAAAATGTGGTTTCTGTACAAACAGTGCTCCAAGGCCAAAAGAGATAGAGCTTCTATCACTTGCCTTGAGAGCAGCGTATTTTCACGAAAATTAGGAGCCTACTGAGATGTGCGGTAGGGTATTTTACATGTGTTGCGCCAACCACTGTTTGCACATGTCAAGGACTGGCAGTGCATTCGCATGTAAAGCCTGCACATCATACAAATACACACATTTATTAGCTATATTTCCATTGATAAGAGGAAAAAGTCTGGAGCATCAAACTCTAAATTCAGAAAATATTATAATTCCGAGATCCAAAGACATCAGACCTGATGTGCTACGTATTGAACATCAGCCACACTTCCGCTTCTTGAGGCAATTTGGAAAGCACTTTTGAGACGTCCACATACAACACAAGCCAACACCTTCCTGCATTTTTAAGACAATATGGACTTTAAAATGGTGGATAAATAACGCAGGCTAATATCCCGCATAATTCTACACGTTTGGGGCCAAATGACAATTGCACTCTGAAAATGAAAGTTTTAACTTATATGAGCTAACCCGACTTTCAGACCCAACTCTTTTTAGGGTCATGAACTCGTAAATCTTAATACATGAGGCAAAAGGACCCAAGTGACAATCACCAAACAGATAATTAAGAAAAAAAAATACGTGTAATTTATATAAATCGAAAAGAGCTACTCCATCTAATCTAATCAACATTATACGTTTTCTTATTGGGTAATTTTATTCAATTCTAACATTTGCTTATTTGGTAAGTTACGATTTACTCATTAATTATGCCACCAATGTCAGTAACATATAGTTACCTGTGGGTACTGATCAACATGTCTATGAGACGATCTGGGCGCTCTTTGTGCTTGTTTGCGTATACATTTATCGCTGCCCCCAAAACCTGCAGAGTAAACAAATCAATGCATCAAGTATTTGTTAAAAGCGTTAAATGTAGAAGGAATAATCCACAGCTCAATAATATGAAGTACTAAGGTAGAGACCACAAATTCCATCTCAAACACATAAATTGTTTTATCGAAAACATTTTTACGTGGCACACAATATGGTGGTCAGGGAAGCTCAAAGAAGGCAGGTTAGAAGTTTAGAACACTAACACCTAAAACATTTTATGTTGCACACATCAGATTCTAATACTATTATACTCCATTTACAGCTTACTTGGTGGCTACTACGATTATACACCATAAAATCGTTAACACTGGGGGAATAGTTCGAGTAATTTTTCAGTGCTTGATAAGCTAAGTTTCGAAACCACGTGATCTTAAATTCATCCCTCTTTTTTTCTCCTGAAAAAACCGAAAAATTAAGGTGCTTTTTAATTTTTCTATAGAGTCTGTCACATTTGAGTCTAAAATTAGAATTCAAAACTATTGATCACGTCATAAACCAAAGACGCTAAATAAATAGTGCTGCCCCGCACTGTGTCCAATCTCCATTGCATATATTCTCTTATTGGAATACCACATTTCTGACAAAATCAAACTATTATAGGCAGAAGCCACACATCACAAGCTTAATCAGTAAGTCCTACATACAGTAGTTTTGATAGCATAAGAATACCTCATCCCAATCATCATCACGAATTGTCCCCTTAACGTTTTTGAAAAATTCTGTCAATTGGCTACCCTTTTTCCTTTCAGCAAGTGAGGCAGCAACAGCAGCATAAATATCAACAGCTGTAAGATTATATTAAATAATTTATGCCATGAAATATATGGTCATGAGAAATCTAAGCCAAAACTTCTTTTCAAAGTCAAACAAAAAATATTACCAGGGAGATTATTTTGAGAAATAAGCTGAAAAGCCAAATCAAAGCTTTTCTCTGCAAGTGTTTCGGCAATCTGGCATCTCCTCCTGCAAAAAAAAATCAACATGAAGACAACAAGTTTAAGTGACAATCATTACACCATTCGAGATTTCGTAGATTTGAACCATAAAAATGCATCTGCAACTATAGAAGTAAACAATAGTCGGAGGATAAGATAACCATCGGCTGTCACTGCTCATCTAGCGTTTTCTAGTTTCATAACATAACTACCATCATTTTCCAGGTTTCCGAGACCCAAGCTCCCTAAGCTCCCTTACCCCACGTCCCCACCATAGGCATGCGCCTTTGAGGAAGTAAATGTATATTTGATGGCAGATAATTCAACTAACCTGTATGTTTCAGGATCAATTGGGTTTCCAAACAAAGAATGCTTCCATTGTGGGCCTTCGGCATCGTTGAGGCATTTTACAACATCAATCTGTAACAATGAAAAGCACATAAGTAGTACACTTGAACTAGTATTTTACTACAAGTATTTCTAACTATCAAACTTGTGGAGCATAGAGGTTTCCAAAACTCAACATTCTTTATTTCAGAATTGAACATGATATTAAGAGTTTGACATCATGCACTCCATAATTTCGGTTAGAAATACGAACCATAGTATTAATCTATTCTTTGGGTAGTAAAACTGAGACCTAAATTCTAATTCTGTCTAGGTATAGTATTATGCTTGGCTAAAACTCCTTGAATCAAAATTTCAATTCTCACTGTACAACTACTAGCTTCATCACCTTCTCCAACAAACCACAAAACAAGGCTGCAAAATTATAGAACTGGTATAACTGAATAAACCCCACGACATTATTATAGGACTGATGTAACTGAATAAGTAGCTTGAAGTTTGCCCGATTACCTGGATAGTTGCACGTGCTGCAAGTTTAACTAGTCCTTCCTCAGTGAGCTTTTCTGACGCACTTTTACCTCGAATGCCTTTGCCAACTTGTTTTATGGACTCTCCAGCCTTGTAGCGCGCTGACAACGCTTCATCAAAATGCATCTGCCCAAAATGAAATTGAGTACCCCGATGTCAATTAAAAAGTCTAGCTACAGATCATGAGAAAAATAAATGTTTCCCTTGAAGAAAGAACATCATGTTTCAGACTGAGGCGTTTTTGACGCATTTACAAAATTTTCGGCATTGGAAAGAACACGTTTCTCTTGAGTTTGCTGCTAAGCTAGACAGTGGACTTGACGGATATAAAAAAAACATCGCATACGCTTTTGAACTTACTTTACTTAATTAAGTGTATGTTCAGTAAAGGAAAAGGTTTTTCAGGTAAAAAGTGGTTTCAGAATCCAGGAAAATAAAGAATTACTTCAATAAATATGTCAATATTAAACAATAACGATGCCATGAAAATTCACCTTTCCCGGTTTGGTCATATTTCAACGCACATGTCAGTCCACAGGAATAAATTAGGCCTCATAGCATGTGCAATTTTGCATGCGCGGCAATATCGTGATTGGGGATTGATGAGGAGCCACAAAGAGAGAGAGACATGTTACGACCCACCAAAAGAGAACACTATAGTCTACCCCTAATAATTTGGCAAATCGCATCGTTATTTGACTCAAAAGTCTAGTTGATTCAGAAAAGTAATATCTATGGCATCAGCTACTTAGTTCATAGCAAGTTAGGATTGAAATGTCCCGCAACACAAACAAAGAATGAAACACTGAAAGAGTCCACTTTCTAATAGCATATAAATTTTAAAAGACAGGTCTGATTAGTGCACCTTAGCATTTTCCAGATGCTTCACTGCATCCTCTTGTGATTGAGAATTCATAAAAAGCTGTATACAACACAGACCGGAGGCAACATGGTCCCTTTTTAACACCTGCGCAATGAGCACAGACCGGAATCAAGGTTATAAAAAGGAAGAGGGGGAGGCAACAATAAAATATATTGAACTTATTCCAAATAGAATAGGTAAGCAAGACATTCGAGAACAAAAGGGACATGCAAAATCAGGGGAAAAGTGGAAAACCATAGAAAAGAAAAAAGCAATAAAAAGGAATAATACAAAAAGAGCAATTGACAAGGATGTAAGAAAGTGTAACAATTGCATCACACGATTCATAATTCAGCAAGATGAAAATATAAGATGCGCCACATCAATCATGTGAGAACCTTTTAGGTAAACCTTTCATGGTACCGCAGAAGATAAGAAGAATCAGAATACATATGACAACATTGTCTGGTTGTAGAATACTCAATCAAAACATCCGTGAATGAGAAAGGAGTCGACTTACCAAAAACTTGTACAGATAATTGAAATGTTTGTGACTTTCACAGTAATTGCATATTTTGGCCAGGGCCGCATCTGTGTACTGATTTACAGTAGGGTCTACTGCATTGGAATCTGATATTCTAGAAGAAATTACTTCCTCCAATACTGAAATAGCACCATAACTAATACACAACTCACAAAGATCGTCAATGGTCCCATAATCAGTAACCAGTGAGTCTGGTCTTTGTGGAGAAGAAGATGTGGTGACTGCTCCAACCGATAATGGTTGAGGAGGTGAAGGAACACCATTTGGCGGAAAGAACAAGAAGCAGGCCTCATTATAGTGCCCATGTCTGAACATAAATTCAAGCAGATGTTGCCGTGCATACTGCAATACAATATAAGATAAGATAGCTCATCAGTGCAGTCGCGCAGTTTTTTAACACAACCAAAATTTGAAAATAGATTCAGTAACAATTTAAAACCAAATGCAGTCCGCTGCATTTTATAGTCCACTTACAAACAAACGAGCTTTTGGGACGGGTTAGCAGGCCATACGTAAATAAATTTCTGAAAGTGTATGGTGTAAGCCAATTTATTTTGAGCCAGGTGGCTTCAGTAACGGGGTTGCCCATGACCAACTCTAACTGATAGGTCCTTTGTAGATACAATACAGTGGACATTTGAACTTACATCTTGCAGATAGTTGACACATTCAAGATAGCGGACATTGTCAAGATTGCTACATGGCCCTTCATCAAAATCTGCATTGCTACTGGACCCACTATTTGCAGGCTCTAGAGACCCTCTTGACCTCTCTGAACGAGGAAATGTTGATGGCATGTGCAGAACATTAAGATATGAATCTGCAGAAAGGGAATCATCTAAAATTGTAGGTGCACTTCTGGCTAGATGGTCATACCTGTGACAAAATTTGCATAAAATAATTGCATCATTTTCATTTCTGACAAGGCAAAGTAACTTCAAAAATTGTAACGAAGCCAGTAAAACTTCCGGATTTGATAGTGTCAGCTCAAAAGCCTCTCTTCTTGATAATTTTGAAGGGTGGCCGTAGATTAATGGGAAAATTCTACCACACAACAATTAGGCGTACACTAATATATGACGAATGTTGAGTTGTTAAATAATGTCAAATTCATGAGAGGAATCAAAGCACAGATGAGTAAGCTAAGGTTTGAGGAATCAGGTGATTAGAAAGAGTTACAACTTATAAAAAAGATGACGCAATATCACAAACGGTGGTTTGACCATGTGAGATGGGGACCAAAGGCGGGATTAGTTAGAAGTAGCTGGGAAGTGATAAGATTGTGGGGGTAGAGCAAGACTTTAAAAAACATTGAAAGCATGTTGAAATATGATGTGACCTTACATGGAATTAGAGGAAACATTGCATTGGAGTTTAGAGGAGGCATAAAAGTTCATGTGGATGACAGGATAAAAATTCTTCTTCAGCTTATGTGATTTTTTTACATTGATTTGAAACCTTTTTTCTACCCTCATTTGTATCACTTGTTGTACTTGTCAATGGCTGCATAACATTTTCTAATCACTGCATTATATTCCACACTTATTTCTAACATTTATATACACTCTCCCGATTCTCTAGAAGTGTCCACCTTTCACTTTGCACGGTCTCCAATGCTCCATTTTGACCACATTTTTTCACATCAAGGCAATGTATTTTACGGTAAAATCACCATCTTATGAAAGGTATTTCTATAATGAACATAAATCTATTTCTATTATATTCCAATTTTTTATAACTGACATATTTAACATATAATTTCTAAAATTTTGACTAAGAAAGTCAAATGTGGCCACTTTCTAAGAGGGAGTATCTTTTTAGCTCTCTCAATCAAAGGCTTTCCTTATTTTGAATTTATATACTGTATCTTATTTGCTACTAACAAACGTTGTCCGCCTATCTTACATTGTTTTATCAATGTCTCTTCCTTTATAGTTTTTGATAGTTCTCATCAGTCTCGCTTAGAGATCCAAAAGAAGATTCATGTTGGCCAACACAAAATAAATTTTGGATGCAAAGCTTTGTTGTTGTTGGTGGTGTTGTTAATGACTTTACATCTCAATAGGTACGTGACACGTAACTACTGACTAGCCATCAATACCAGGTAAGGAATATTCAACACAAATGCGTTCAAAAAAATTCTTACATGGAACGAACTGTGGATACATCTACAGGTGGACCACCTTCCATAGTGCTAATGATATCCAATATGACTGGGGCAACATTGAAGTCTGAATCATTCTTGCGCAACTGGAGAGCCTGTCTGGAAGTAACAAAAAGACATGATTACAAGCTTCAAGTTGCAAATTGTTATCTCTAGGTCCGCAACAATCGATCATATAAAAAACAGTTAGGAAAAATGTTTAACAGAGAAAGAAACCATGGTTGTATCTAATCAAATATTACATACATAAACTTGACACGGGCTTGCGAGTAATGTTCCATGCGAAGCAATGCATGTCCCCATGAGATCCATACTGGGAAAACATCAATCTGAAATAATACTGAAGTCAAATAACATATAAGGGCAAACAAAGTCTATAATCCCCGCCTTAAAGAAAAGAGAAACAAAATTAAGATGGCCAAACAAGCCTTCATCGAATCGGATGTTTACTGCCAGGCCCGAGCACCCGCAAGTAGGTTGCACACGCCTTTGGGATGAGGTGGAAAACATGTGAAGGTCATAAGTCCAAACTTCACCGGGTATCAAGAAGATATCATGGAACACGCAACAACAAAAGGCAGTAAATTACCCTTGACAGCTGAAACAGAGGAATACCTTGCACTTTTTGCAGGTATATACAGCCATGCTGTAGCGTTCCTCACTAATTAATCTATCACGAAGACGCGCAGATGACTCCTGATCAGCGATATCATCAAGAGAAGCTGCAATTCCAGAGCCCAATAGACTCTGAAGTAATTCGGCACGTCGAAGCCAGGAATCAGCTTGTGACAAGAGCTCCGACAAATCACTGCCTGTATGACTACTAACACTGGAACTTCCAGCTTCAGAAGATGCATCGTCAACATCTCTAGTTCTTTCAGTGTTGAGCACATCAGTACCACCACCCAGTTTTTTGATCAATGATCTAGCGTAAGTTAGTCCCTGCAGATATAAGAGGATAATAAATTATCTAAAGTACAGCAACCCGCTTAATAATATGAGTACAACAGAGGCACTCTATGGCAGCTAATGAGTACCTCCACAAATGTTTCTGTTGCATGGTATGCACGACCAATAATCTCCACAGAGGCATGCTCTGGCAGCTGCTGCGAACCCAAAATGCTGTTCATCTGCTTGACACACAAATCTAGAGCTCCTTTTGCAGAAACGACTTCGTCTGAACACAGGGCAAGAAGTGCCTACAGATAGGAACAACATTATTATAAATAAAATACAGGTAATGAAAGCGCATCCTCTGATGCGAAATTTTAAGATAGCATTATAATGAACAATGAAAAAAGACTATTTATTTCAAAATGTGAGATCTCGAACCAATGAGTGTCTTAAGCTAAAGGCCTATTTAGCTTAAGGCAAAGATATGAACAATCAAACCCATCCTTGGATTAGATTGAACTGTGACTGAACAACCTCGCTCAAGTTTAATCCTTGAATCTTGATTGCAATAAAAACTCAATAATGAACCAAATTACCTTCATGGCTCAAAGAAAATTATGTTCAGTTCGAACTGCAAAAATCAATTTGAATTCTCAAAACTTTATTATTCAACTTGTTTTTTAACTAACAACTACAATGACCATATTTATACTAGGGATATTTGCCACGGTACCCCTGACCTTTGCTATTCTACCAATGATAGCCTCTTTTCAAGCTAAAAAGCATAGACGGATAATAACTTCTAGCTACGAGACTAGTAATTGACAATCGTTTTTTCCAAATTATATAACTCGTGAAGACGATCAGTTTCAATATCATCAAATTGGCTAGATTTGCAACTCGTGACCAATAGATATGGTCGATCAAAGTTTATTCGACATAAAACTTTGACCGATCAAAACTCAAGGCTAAGTGTTCCAAATGTGTTATTTATATCAAATCGAAGAGCTCGAAGAAACAGTTGATTAAAAAAACAAAGAACTGTCGAATTCTGAACTCGTTACCATAAGTTGTTGCCTGTTAAAATTATTTCTGGCAAAACGGAGGGTTTACGTGCAAAGTTGTAAGCCTCTTGGGTATCGTGAAAGTTATCCCGTTATACTAATCTAATAAGCTAATTCTCCCTTAATTAGGTAATAAATAAAATGAAAGACTCTGATAAGAATTAGGTGAACTTGTAAACTTTCCATAGCCTATGTCCACTGAAATTAGGAAAGGTTTCCTCCTGGCCCAACCCTAGACATTGTAAGATCCTTTTTCAAACCTGTTCTGATTTCGAGTCAAGAGATAGATAATATAACTAGACTCCTAATGCTTTTAGGAAAGTGTTTTTATTTGCAACTACTCCTAATTACTCTAGGATATGGCTTTTGTAAGGAACGAAGTCCTAACGCAGCTTTCTTGCTAGTTATGTGCCAATAGAACATATGCCACGACAATTCTAATAATCAGGTCCATAGCTCCTGCATAATCCTCATAAACAGTGCTGATAAAACTGGCCCTATATGAACAGAGCAATCAAAACTCTAAGCAAAGCCATCTGAAATACAACGACCAGAAGTCACATGTTTAAAATTGGTGGACACGTGACATTTGAAATAAACGCAATAGACAGGACCAAGAATTGATATGATTTTTGCTGTTGTAATAAATGCCCACATTTCACTAAAACTTAAAATGATCTAATACGACAAGAGTGGCCTGCAATGGTTATTAGAATTGTGACAGGGACTCCCCTCAAAGTTGGAACTCATGAATCGTGACTACTTTTGCCTGCAAAGAGGCTAGCCTTAGAAATAATTCCGTAGTAAGAGGCATTGAGAAGTAGATGCTAGAGCTCCACTAATCAAATAGCCTACAAGGCAGTCATATTGACCAACGACAAAAAAAGCTTTCTACTCCACACTCCTTAGTAGAGTAACATAATAAGTTTGTAGGTGATCCATGATTCCACCTATTAATGCAAAACTAGGTGAAAGATATTATCCTCTTGATTCCCAAATGTTATCCAAAGTAGCTAGGAGAAACTTGGTCTCCGTAAACTCATCTTAAAAATGTGCCCGTGAGGTAGAGTAGGATTAATCCTAAGACGTAACTAATTGAAACTCACAACACAGATAGAGTAAACAAGTCAGCTTTCAAAAACTACTAAGCGTACTACGCTGGTGGCCTGACGCTCCATCGCACACGAAAAAGCAAATTGTGCCTTTTGTGTCTAAGAAATCCTTAGAAAGCTATACATAGGCAATAGCCCTTATATCCCCTAAAGAATACTACTCCTTCCATTCAATTCCAAACACAACAGTTTACAGTGTACTTCTAGCCCAAACACAGTGTACTTAAAACTAGTTTACAGTGTACAGTGTACTTCTAGCCCAAACATAAGGAGAAGAGTTCTTAAAGAATACTCTCGTGTCGAGTCATAAAACTAGTTTACAGTGTACTTCTAGCCCAAACACAGTACACAAATATGCAGAAGGGTAAGAATGTAAGATTCAAGGTGATAGAATGAAGCAAAGACTAATCTGTTAAGCTATAAAAGTGATCTACTGTGTCCGAGATCAAGCATACCTTAAACAAAATGATATCTGGAGCGCTGTCATACCGCTGAGAAGAGCGAACAGCATCATCCTTCGTTGGGTCTCCTGTCAACATCCATTCATCAGTAATTGATGCAGAAGGCAGTCGATCTTGCCCATCAGCTGTATATGAGGACACACGATCCTCCTGAATTCCAGTCATTGCTTCCCACGCAACTTTTTCAGCTGGTGATAAACCGGAACTTTTTCTTTTCCTGTATGGCTCTTTGGGAGGAGCTTTATCTCCAGAGGTACGTTGAGCCCAAGAAAATGCCCGCCGAGCTTCCTTTTGCAAATTACTAAAACTGTTGGTCAGCAATGACTTTGAAGGAGTTCCAGTCCTTGCTTTCTGCTTAAGCTTAGGACCAGATACAGATACTCGAGTTTCTCTACACGGAGAGCTGATAGAGACAGTTATAGCCTTGGCCGCGTACTTGAGAATCATATCGTCATTCTTTAATGAAGGGAATTCTTTAAGGATCTGCAGAATCATTGTACACCACATGACTATATATAACAGAGGAATAGATAGATTGATTTAATTGCCCCAAGAAAAGGCCAACTTGAAGCCCAATAAGTAACCAACTACAATCAATGAGCAAAATCAGTGATACACACTGATTTCAGATTGACATATTCATTTTCTCAACAAAAGACTACACACCAGAGAAGCAGATTGCAGCTGCTTTCTCATCAAGAGCACCTCAAGGATCAATTGAGGATGTTCATGAAGAGCCGAACACCTTTGTTGCCAAGGCAAGGGTAACACAGAAAGCACACGGAGGCCCAAGGCCCACGAGTTCAGCCGCGATACTTCAGCATCAGATAGGTTACCATCTTTTCTTTTCAGGAAAAAGTGAACCTGCAAAAGTAGAGACAGAGAAGAACCACAACAGGAGCACCATGAGCAAACATATTGAAAAGCGCAATGATCCAACCGAGTAGAATTACAGGCGTGACGTGGTCAAATGGGTGGGTGGTATGTGAGTGAATCTGAAGGCACCGACATTATGTTTTAACAGAAACTCTCTTGTATACTAGAAAAGTCAAATTCAAAGAATAAGCCCAATTATAATCTTAACAATGACAGATATCATGCTTTTGTTGTGCCTTTCTAATAATTATGATAAGACTGTTTTAGCTAACAATTTTTCATGTAACTCATGTTTTAATGATAATTAAGAAACACTAGTGATCGAACCCACATACCAGAAGCTGCTTTGATCTCAGGTTTGGTAAAAGTTGCATAGCCCCCATTGCAACAGGTAATGCATCATCTGAGTCGCGCAAAGACGAAAGAAACCGTGAAGCTTCAGCTGGACCACCTCCACTTAAAGGATCAGCTGTAAGAAGCTTGACAAGTTGACGTCCTTGTAATTCTCTCCGTAGATCAATGGACAACCCAGCACATTCGGCCACCTCCAAAGCAGCAGAAACAGCCCCCTTTTCGGCTAATTTAAGTACTAACCCCTCTGGGTCTTCCTTACAAGCTGTTTCAACCTTAATGCAAAAGATTATAACATCATCTTCAATAGCAGAAAATTTAACAGGTATCTTGTCTAAAGTAGGCAGTTGTCGTATGTACCTCCTGCCAGCTGTTGTATTGATCATCTGTAGATAATATATGTTTGTACTTCTGCAGCGCTTTCTTCTGGTGGAGGACCTAATAACCAAAAGAACTAAATATTACCAAACATATAGACGTTTGGAACGTAAGCGGACTGATAGAATTTTTGTACTTTTTCAGTTGTTTCTAATAAGTCAAAAACCCTCAATTTCAACCGTTTAGCCCAACAGAACCACTTTTTACATCACAGAAACGTTGGCTGATGGGCTGAATGGTTGAAATCCAGTATACAGCAACAGTTAAAGGACCACATGGAGGTGATGTCCATGTACAAAAAATATAGATAGGCTTGTGGGCATGAAGAAATACAAAACTCAGGGGATGATACCCATGCACATAAGTAGAGCGAGAAAGTCAAGCTCTCAAAATTATCACGAGTGATCTTATCTATGAAGGAACAAAGACTAGGAGCGGATAAGAATGGAGCACTGGACTCCAACGATCTGACCATACAATAAGCCAAACAAAACAGAAATGGAATTGTTAACGTGTCGAAGCAATCTAATCATATGAAACTCAAAATTAGAAAACTAATTTATATAACTTGATAAAAAGATGAAGCAAAAACCTGAGCTTTGAGAGGCTCATCATCAGACAGATGGCAGCTGCACATAGTGAGCACATCAAAAGCTGGATCAAGCTCCCACTTATGCAGACATCTACAAGAAAAAAGAACACGCAGAAATATAACACCTGAAACCTGCAATATAAAATAATTCTACGAACACCCTGAGTACTTTGGAAGTTACAAGGCTAGGACCATTAAAATCCATATGACGATACAAATGTTTTTGCATATGTAAAGAGACAAAAGAATTAAATATCCCAAGGCTTTGAATTTTTGAGCAAAATGGATCACCGATACATCCATATAGCTCATCACGATATCCTCCCTTATTATCTTTTTCAAATTAGCATATGATCACTGTCACTTCTACTCATGGTCTACTATAGTAAGAGAGGAGTGGTCTCTCCGTTGATGGCTTGATTGATTATTTACCACACAAACTATGCAGATATTCCTCCCCGTAATTTTTGCTTGAGTAACTCGTAAAGACTTTGGACTATTACTATTTACTTCATAGCTACACACTTCCAACTGTAACCAAATCGAAGAAGGTAGCATTTTACATTGGATAAATTGTGACATGCATACTTTATCAGCATAAGCAAAGTTATAACGTACCTGAGGGCCAGCCGTGCTGCCAGTCGTTTATCTTTCAATCTAAGACAATATTGCCAGCTATTACTCTGTATAATGCCAGAGCTTTCAGAATTCTGGTTTTCTTCTTGTTCAATGAGCAGTTGAAGTAATTGGTCAGATGCACCATCCCGCAGAAAACGGTCAGAAAGAGCAAGTGCGTCCATGTATTTTTCCTCCTCAATCAACCTGTCATAATGAAAAGAGAACATAAATCATGTCAGTAGTTTTTCCAGATTAATGCTTGATGATATGAAATTAAATTAGAAGCTGGTATACACAGCAAGAGATCGCCTTCAAGATGCACCATACAAGGATAAGGCTGCAAGCCATCCCCAAACAGTAGCAAATAGAACTGAAAAAAGACAATTCTGTCCCACAAACAGCATCCCAATAGCCCACACTCATTTGTCGACCATGCGCTTCCAAAATAAATAAATAAATAAAAAAAGAAAAAAAGAAAAAAAAAGAAAGAAAAAAGAGGCAACCAGGACATCTGAAAGAAGAAGATACTTTTATAGAATAATATCCGCAGAAAATGTCGTACTGGTCATGCTGTGATTGTGTTTTGCCTTGCTCGATGTTGTATTTTATATAGGAACCATAGTAGAAACTTAAACGGAAAAAGTTTTAGTTCACCATCAAAACCCCCAAGCCGTCCTATTTCTAAAACAAAAACTTCCTAAACAAAAACTATAAAAACAGTGATCAGGAATTCAGGATGTCAGAATGAGCAGATACTTTCATAATATAAAATCAGAATTTACATAGCAAATGTCATATGGGTTGTGTCGATAGTATGTTTTGTATATCTCAATGTGGTATCTCATATAGAAATCATACTAGAAAATTAAGGACGCAAAATTTAGTTAACCACCGGAGTTTCTAATTCTACAGTGATAATATTGCAGACATAACAAGTACCACCTGATCTTTGTTCAAGGAGTTGAGAAGTCCTATCATATTGATATTTAAGACTTTAAGTAGAGCTAGTCTGGTAGCCCTAATGTCAAACATATTAATGCTATTTGAACAGGGCACTATGAACAATCACACAACAGACAGTTGAGGAATGACTAAGAATACCGTTCAACAGCTCTTTCATAAGGCTCTTCATTTTCCCAGTCAAAAGTAATGAAAGTTGTCGCATCTTCTTCAGCAGTTAGATGATGCATAGAATCTTGTTTAGCATCAAGATCAGCGTTGTTGGGAACATGATTGTCTGAAGCAGCTGCTTTAATATTAGTTCCCATATTCTCATCAATATCAGACTCGCTATCACTGTCATGATCACGAGACCGTTTAGCAGCGCTTTTAAAGTTATTTCGAGCCCCAACAGCATCATTTGCGTCCTTCGATGGAACAACAAACTCAGAAACTCGATGAAGATTAGTCTGCATCTGTATCCACCGGTTCAAAGTTGGAAATCTGCACAAAAACATAGCAATGGAAAAAAGAACAAAATAGTACATATTGATAGCAGTATCAAGTGTGTAATAAATAGGAATTAACACCTTTCCGATTGATCAAGAGCAAATTCATAGAAGAGCCTGTCAGTATCTGGAGAATGCAGAAGCTCTTTGTTCAAGAAGCCAAAAATGGATGACTCATTACCAGTATACAATATACTGCTTCCAAAAACGCATGCTAGGACAGCTCTCACTGGTGAGAGTTTAACCAAGTGTTTTATTATATCCAGCTGGAGAGGATATTGGGCAAAACCAGGAGAAGCTGAATCATCGCTGCCACTACCAGGCCAAGCTCTTCTAGCCGATGACGACATCGGATTAGTTCCTTGACTACTCTTTACATTGGAAGCAACCAAAGGAATGCAAGCCCAACCGTGACCAAAACGTGATGGGTAGACAGGAGGCACGCATGCTGAGATCACTTCATGAGCAAAATCAGCAGACATGATATCCGCCACCTTTGCAGCTGCATCAGTGCTCCCTTGTTCGAAAACTAGGCGAGTCACTAGCTGTAAAAGAAGAATGCAAACTAAGTGACAATTCAAAGCACAAATGAGGATAGAGAGATTATTGTAAGCCAGTGATGACACGTGCCTGGATATTGACGCCAATAAACTATCATAAACCCACTGAGATATTCAATATTTTATATTTTGTCAATACTCCACACATCTAATTACGAAAGTGAAACAGCTTCTGAAGCCCATGCAAACCTCTTAGGAAAGAAACAATAAAAGAAGGTCATTTGGTTATCAAATCGATGGACTTCCAAAGATGTCTAAGTCACTCTATTAGTACCGTCATTTGGGAAATCGGTCAGAGCATTAGGCCTATCTGACTGATGCAAGAAATGACAATACTACATTCGCCTACACTAACCAAGAGTTGTCAAATTCATCTATCATTTGTTTACTGACATAGGCAGTTATAAAGCCAAATATTTGATATTAATATCGTATCAATCCAAATCAATAACATGGTTTGCTAAACCCGGGCCTCCTTCCATTTGACCCTTTGAAGCCCTTAAACTTGATATTTAAAATTGCTAACAATTCAGCTGACCCATGGAGTGTTACAGAAGAATATCTTTTGGTTTTCAAATAAAACAAAGAACTAATTCACATTGACCAAACCACGCCCAAATGTGTCTTTCCACAAAAGGAAATTTCGATGATTGTCTTAAAATTATAATCCCAACAATTTCAGTAAAATCCAAGTAGCAGATAAAATGGTTTAAGATAATTCTTCTCAATTAAGAATTCATTCACTTCTCAAAAAAAAAAAAAAAAAACGAATACAAAGAACTCCTTCACTTACATCTTTAGGCCATTCATATATGAGCGAGAAGTAGTTGAAGTCGTGTGTGGTATCAGCGCCGTCAACAATGTCACCAATTGCAGCAACATGGAGGATAAATTGAGAGAGATAAGTAAAAGGTTTCGCGGATAAGGGACTGAACAAACGATTTTCAGAATCTTTCATGTCATAGGCTAACTGTTGTACATTACTTTCTCCCGTAACTGGACTGACAGAACTCCGCTTTGCAGTTCTCAGCCCAAGCCCAATGAAGCAAAATGAGTCATCGTCTGGAAGAATTCTCTGTTGCTTGCCCTCAACATTACCAAAATCGGTCATTGTTTCTTCATCAGCGACAGCTCTTGCTAAGTTATGAAGCTTACCTGAGATTTTGTCAGGTTCATAAAGATCAGACCAAGAAGTTAATCTCCCCAGGAAACAAAATGATAGTTCAAAAGAATCTCTGCGACTGAAGCCCATAGAACACTATCTAATCTGAAATAAGTGAAATATGGTTCAGAGTGGGACAGGGGAAGCAGAGAAAGGGCTTTACGAGTTTACGTTATATCGGAAGCAATAACCAGGCAATAAAAGTATATGATGCCACTGTGAGGGAGCATTAATTCTGTTGCCACACTTCCTTATATGTTGGTACAATTACCTATAAAATTTAGAAGCACGCTTAATACACTCTCCTTCCACTAACCAACTGCATCTAAATCTCTCCCCATTTACCACCATATACCCGCTACAGGACAACAAAGGTATTTTCAATAAGCATTTCCTTTAGAATGCTCCCTCCACTTGTATATGTGTGGACAACTTAATGTGTCGTGGTGTATGTCAATGAGTATGATTTTTTGAAAAATGTTACACGGTGAAAGCTTTGTTCCTTTCACAACTATCATGCCGAATAAGGAGTGATGATTTTCAGTCCCTTCGTTCCAAACAATACTCTCTCTTCCAAAGACATTTAAATTCAGCCTCCTTAATAATTTAGTGTATCCTGCCTGTGCTAGAACTTATGAAGTGCTTACCACTCAGAAACTGTCGCTTTCCCAGATGAGCATCTTCCATCATCTGATGTAACATAGACAGAGCACGGTCTCTTCGCCCTTGATGCTGAGAAGTTATCATGCTCTCTCCTGATAGAATAGCCTGAAGGGTTGCTCGATTTTCCTGATTATAATTAAGGAATACGTTGATGAAACAACCCAAAAGAGTTTTGCAGAAACGACAACACCTAGCGAGATGCAGGATGAACCGTAGAAGACATTATAATGAATATCCCACCGCCAACAAACAACATACACGTAAACAACAAAAATCGTATATAGAGACTGCTTTAATAGGAAAGGAATAAAACAAATAAGGAAGGGAAAACAAGAGAAATAATGAAGCCAGAGGTACAAAAGACCTTTGAAAGAAAAAACAAAACAGAGATGAAATGAACTAATAAATTCTCTTCACAGATAAGATTAATTACGATAGCTTGAGAGCATAATTGCTAAGCTCTAATTTTGTATATAGACGTCACTTACATGATCTCCTTTTTTAACACGCATCTGGCGCCCTTTGATGAATATTACAACAGGTTACAGCAAGAAGCCAAGAATATGTCTCAGGAAAAAGATACAGTCTACTGTTTCCCATAAGAGGCAGCAAGAAGCAAGATCAAAATGAACTTTAGAGGACCGATGACAATTTGGCACAACCATTTTTCAGGGACTAAACCTATAATTTGTATATATATAACTGAGCAAAATAGATGGATTTAAAGACACTCATAATGCAAGAAAGGGAAAAAAAAAATAATAATAATAATAATAAATCAGACGTTTACCTGCTCTAAGAATTCACGTAGGCGCTTAAGAACATGTCTCGCCACAGAAACTAAAGCCACCTCTCGAACTTGATCCCAGTAAGTTAAGCCGCTCTTGGGAGTGCCTCCAGGATAAATTTCGGATAACATCGTTTGTGCCTGCATGAGCATAGCAAACGTTCAAACAGTATCCACATACGATACTATGTTCTTGTAATATTCACATGTACAATTTTATATTTCATTGTACTACCTGCTAGGCGCTAGCTTGCACTAATGGTCCTAGTCTTAACAGCAATGGTGCAGCATATACATGTTCTGGTTGTTTTAGAGCAATCTCTATCATGTTAGAGTATAATTGGGTAGCTGTCAACTAGTTTGTGGATTATGATTTATTATTTCTTCTTCATTGTACCCTTGTACGTAAGCCTTCTGAATTAGGTGAAAAGTCTCTCTTTGTCATAGAAGTTCAAATTTAAAATTAAAATTGTTCATGAAAGAGAACTACGGACTACTAAGTAGCATTACCTATTTTTAGGCTTATCTATCTTCAAGAGGTAGTAAAGTGGTTGGGTTTCTCCACAATTTTGCAAGAATTAGACGTTTTACATTTTTTGAGGTGAAAACTTGAGGTGAAGGTACTATCAAATTTTGTTTGTTAAGAACAGAAGAACAAAAAGGCTCTTTTTTTTTTTAACGATCAAGTAAATCAAGAGACAACTCTATTGAATTACAGCACTCCAAAAAGTAACGTGCTGCTGATGTAATGCAACTTCCACAGCTTATTGTTCGGTATTCTCCACCTCACGTGTCAAAAGAGCCAAAATATGTGTTTCATGGAGGAACTAACAGATACACCAATCACATAGTGTTACCTGATCTAGAAGCCGCTTAGATATAGTTGTAGACTTTGAAGAGGTAGCAGCAACATCAATACAAAGAAGAATCTGCACACATAACAGTAACACGACAAAAAGTAAATGACAATATTACTGATATTCAATAAAATCAATCACAACAAGGTGAAACTTAACTCGTATCTTCAGATTGAGCATCAAAAATGTAATACATAAAAGTATAAAACAATTAGGAGATAATTGACAAGTATAATTTGGGTGTAATAAGTAACGCTTCAATTCTTGAAGCACAATCAGGGTGATATTTCAACGTTTCTAACACACATGAAAACTAAATGGCATGAAATGCGCCGTGTTCATATCTACATAATAGTCAAGATACTTGTTCCATTGTATTCCCCAGATTTTAAAAATGCATTACAGGGGCGGACACTTGCCCTTGTGTCTGAGTAGCAAATCTTTAATACAAATATGCAATAATCAAGCAAATATTAAAATGCAATCAAGCACACTTACAGCTGCCATGGTACCAATTTGGGATCGTAAAGATGAAAAGTCTATCTCTTGAACAGCTGTTGTTCCATCAGCAGCACGTGAAACTGCATCCTCAACCTAAACTTACAAACAATTGAAATAAATCATCCCCATGAGAAACTTAAAAATTAAATAAGCTGCATTCTTAAAGCAGAAAATAGGAATATTTTGATATAGAGAAGTTTATGCAGAAATGTAATACTGAACTTAATTTCCATCCAAATACAGCAATCAAATCTTGTGTTCCAATTAGTGTATGCTATTCTCCCATTAATCTCCAGCAAAAGACCAATCATCATACAGTGTCACAGTGACGAATTATCAAGCCCATCATCACAGGTAATAATTTTTTAAAAGTCTTTTTGGAGTTACCACTTTCCTACATCATCAGCAAAAATACAAAGGAAACTGCTTTTTTCCTTACTTGCGTCCTTTGAAACAACAAACTTATCAAAATTCTACTGACATGCGAGAATGCATGAATCTGATCATACTGATCAAGATGGGGTATAAAGCTAGTGATTTATGCTCTTCACCAGGACCACATGGAAATAGCATAGGTATGGAAATGGATTATTGAATCCACTAAAGGAACATTAATAACATACATATCCAACCTTCAACATTGAAATTAGGAGACGAGGAATTTCGTAGTACTAACATATTGGCCACCACAGCGGTCAACTTCATAAATGAGCGCAGAATAGAAGATACAGGTTTGCGACATTAAGAACAGTCAACATACAGAACACCACTTACAGATACTCTCGTGAAGGTTGCATCAACCCATTCAGACAGTGCAAGTGTAGCTCTATCTTCATAAGACAATGAAAATCTATGTACAGCCTCCTCGCCTATGTCATATTTTGCCTTCTGCATGCATCTGTTTTAAGAAGTTCGATATCAACACTTTTACAACGATGAAACAAAATACCACCTAACCAAGAATTTATTAGATCCACTCGAGGAAAAAGCCGAGTAGTGGAACTAGTATGTGATAAAAAGAATACAACACAATCATTCAAGGAACAAAAAAACAGTATACACGGTGAATAACTTGATAATGCACAGCTGGTAACATCAGACATTCAATCTCACAGCTGAGCCAAAAGAAGACAATCAACTCTGAAATAAATAAGTAGTACACGTATCTTACAGGTTGAGTAGCTTTGAGGGTGCTGCACGTAGTACTGTCAGTGCCTCTTTCCATCCCCATTTCAGCTCAGGTAGGGGCAACAATTTCTGCAAGACTGACAGACGCCATTGCCAATCATCAATGAAGCTCTTCGCGTTTGAGATTCGCCAATCTAAGGCTTGTTTGTCCATATTAGCATCATTATCATCCAAAGGCAGCTTCGAGTTTAAGTTACAGCTTAATGTATCAAGAAGATATTCTACAAAAGATACTACCAATTGATTCCCATCCTGTTCTGAATTAAGATCATCATCACAGGGCAGGCTTGTCTGATATAAATCATTGCCACTTCCTGCTAAGGCGCAATGTTCAAAATCGACTGAGATGCTGTCCACATGTAGGAGTGAAATAATAATGTTGACCAAGAATATCTGTATCAACAAGAAGTTAGCCACTGGAGTCTAACTAATCATCAGCAAATATGAAGGGATATTACGGAACTCTATAGAATAGTACATTACCTTCCGTGCCAAACCGCTAACAGCCTCAAGATGACTCCTCAATTCTTTCAGAAACTTCAGTGCCAACTGAGCATGGTATCGTTGCTTATCGATCCGACTTTTTTCCATCGTAGCCAGTGCCATAACAGCAGAATCAAGAGTATAGCGCATGTGAATAAGTTCAGCATCTCGCATCCTGACCAGAAATTGAAAACAATAATAAATAAATAAAAAAGTATTTTCATAACGCGTATTCTTTCTCATAATGCGTTTCCTTCAACTGTTGCTCAAAAATTTCCGCAAACATAGAGAAAGTCAACAACAGACATACAAAGATCTGAGAAACCACCTACATCAAGAACTCGATATCAAGCATAAAAGTTTCATGATTTACCTAATCAATCTCTACCCACGATTGCAAAAGGTTTTTATTTCATTCTATACATTGAAACATGATGTATTATGCCACACGATTCAAAGTTTGCAAGGAAGAAACTATCCATGTTTTTATTTGAGATAAGCCATAGAGGTTAAAGGACATCGGTGACACCGATGTCCCAAAATATACGAATAGGTGGACACCAAGCGGATGACAACCAGGTACCAAAATAGACGTAGGGGGTCAAGTGTTGATGTTTTAAATACAAAAGATGAGAAAGAGGATCAGGTTCCCAAGCTATATTGAGTACTCTTGGCTACAGGAACAGAAAAGTTAAACACCTGGGAGGATGAGCAGTTGACTCCCATTATACAATAATTTCGAAACACAGCAACTCGAAATATTGACGTGTTTGAACAGAAAAATATCTTTGTTTCTTGCCATAAATTTTGTGCAACAGAATTATAACTGAATGAGCATGTTACTGAAACCAGTAACACAAATAATAGTAACCCACCTTTTCCACTCTCCTGCAGGAGAATCCGTTGGCTGCATGCTGATCAATTTGATAGCATCATCAAATTTAATGGTTGGAACTACATCAAACAGCACCTGCAAATCAACAATGCCAAAAGTAATATCAATATATGGTCAATATGCCAGATTCACTTTAAAAAGTAAGCAAAATCTACATTTACACTCCCTAACCACCAGCTCAAATCAAAAGATGAAATGGTGATGAGGTGACAGTACCAAAGAAATGTTCACACTTCACATGGTGGCGAATATTGCACAAAAGCAATTGTGATAATCAAAACCACTCAACCAATGAGTAGTCCAGCCTTAGCGAGCAGTTACAACTCAAAATCCAAGCAATAAGAAGAAATGTAAAACCCCTAGTATTGAGAAAACGGCAGAAAATTACTCGGCACACCTAGTATTGTAGCTAAAAATAATAGGGGAAAAGCTATTCTTTCAACTAGGACAGCCAAACACGTGGCGGTGAAGATAATCGATCAAGACACAAAAGTTTTTGAATTTTGCAAGTAACGTTTATGACTTCCACAGAATGTTTATGTAATCCATGGCCATAGAAAGTTCTTGAATTTTGCAAGTAACGTTCATTAGTGAGCAGATATTAGTAAGTACAATCCATGGCCATAGAAAGTTCTTACCCGTAATGGACTCTGAGAAGATAGTCTTTCAAGAACAAAATTTTCCACAAAAGGATCCAAATGAGCAGTTCGAGCTTGGACGTCCTCATATCCGTGCCCAGAAAATGACAAGGAACACGTGATATCCCAGGGTTGACCAGAATTGACACAAGCCACAAAAGAAGCCAGGTCAAGCCGATAGCACAAGGAGTCACAAAGATATTCCACACAAGATCTCTGTCAAAGTAACAATCATGCACAACCAATAAGTTGCCAGAAGAAACGTTAAGTGCAACATGGAGGTAGAATAAATGTTGTAGTGATGGACACGAGAGGAGCGGTACCTCATCTGATGTGTTTTCATAGAGAAATGAATCCTCAAGCTGGTACATTTTGGTCTTGCTTGTCCACAACAGCTGCATTAACTTCCTTCGAGCAGCTGTCTTATTGGGCAACAAATCCCATCCCATAACACCAACCAGAGGTTGAAGTCTAGGAAACAACAAGACTACCTGGCACGTATGTCGACAACTTAGTAAATAAATGAAAGTGGACAATGAAGAGGAGCTGTTCTTAAATACATAACTCAGTGACTTACATAGCTTGCCTCTTCTAGGCGCTCATTTTTTATAGCAGAAAGAGCAGTGTTCATAACACACTCAAAAAAGTGCAATCCAGTGACACGAGAGTAGTGATACATATCTCTCATGCAAGCAGACATAGCCATATTCAAGGAGAAGGAACTGTTGGCATCATCATTACCAAGCCTCTGCCTCTGCATCTGATTCTGGAGTTGCTTGAGGGGAGGCAGAATCTGGTCATCAGAAGAACTGAGCAGTTTCATCTCTTCCGCCAGTAGCTGATCTTGAACAGCCTGAAATAAAACCAATAAACATAATGTCAATGTTTCAAGATACAACATGTAAGTCCTAACAAGTGAAGTCATTAGAGAAGCATCAAGATCCATGAATACTCAGCAAATAAATATATAAATGACAGGAGGCATCATCCCAATTGAGAACTGTTAAACCATGAAAACGAACGTGGGCCATGCCTACAAGGAGCAGAGAGAGGCCTTTTTAATAGTCCAAGAGGGTTTCATCCTAAAACCAATGGCAATAGGAGTATCCCCCTAAGCCTATAAGTAGTGAATCCTCTCTTAATCAATATGGAACTTTCACATGTGCCAATATTCAGCTTTGGAGCTTCTAACAAGAACATTACGAACAACATACTCTATCTCGCTATTAAAAGCTGAGTATGTATTTAGATTGCAGCAAATGCAATTAGATTCAGTGGAAAGTCCTGAAATTCAAAATTCAATTCTGTGCAGTCAATATGTATGACTCAAAATTGACCAGCACATAAATCCCCATCTAAGGAAAGCAGGGACAAACATGCAATAATCAAAAGGTTCACGTTAGACACTTCAACTTTGAGAGAAATACTCCTAAAGTCCCTCTTTTACTCCCAAAATAATGGAATATTCTATGATGTACCCCTATGTTTTTCGGTTTTCTATGTTGCACCCTTACTTTCCTGAAATTCTTGTACCACTTGACATTTTCTAAATTCTATAATGTGCTCTCAGCATTCTTACATTGTTTTAAATTTAACCCTCTTTCATTCACTTGTTAACTTGATTACCAAATTAACTCATTAGTTCACTAAATCTATCCACGTGATTAATTATTTATCTTTTTGAACCCTTTTTTCAGTGAGATCACTACATTTACCTTCGACACCAACCTTTAATCTGTGAATCTGCTTAGCTTCTAAAACCAATATGTATGACTAAAGTCACCACCAAATCCAACGTAATTTACGCTACTCACTTCATACACCATCATAAGATCAAAGTTAAAGAAGAAAACATAAACTTGATAGTTTAATGGCTTATCTAACAAGATAAGTAGCTAGAATGTTAAAGAAGGGCCATAGTAGAGAAAGTGTGCAACTTTAGAGGTTTAAAGCGGAATATAAAAAGAAGGTATAGAAAACCAAAAAATATAGAGGTAGTCGATAGAATTTCAACTAAAATAATTTACAATTACTTCAGTGTCGGTTTCTTAGACAATCATACCCTCTCCATCACAAAAGAAAATAAAAAAAAAAGGTTAAAAAGAAACATAAAATTTTGACGACCCACAATGGAATATTCAAACTACCAAGGAGAGGAACTAGAAGTTTACAAATACATAAATCAGCAGGCATCACAAATGCACCAACATCATGTTGTCAGCAATGACAAAAGTTTCCAGGGATGTAATACCAAATGCCAAATGAAAACAAACTGCAACAATTAGTATATTGTACACCCACTAATCCATAATGCTCTTCCCATTAACTTTTATGCAGTCTAAAAGACGATACTTAGAACATATGTACTTGCATTTATATACTACAGTGCTCATCTCATTCAACTTTTTTAGAATCACACTATTTAAAGTTTGATCATACAATATTTTCAATTTATAAGCCAAAGACTCATGTCATAGAGGAATGAGCCAAAGACTTGCTATGTTTTAGTTTTGGGTATGGTGGAATAAAATAAAATGGTTCACTAATCTGGTCGCCCTGCTTTTCTTTATTGTGAATTATCAATCATTGCAGTTTGCACCTTGATCATTTGAAAACAACCACTCTTTGATGCTAACATATGGGTAAGGCAACATAAATCCAACCCCCTTACCTTGCAATTTGTAGCTGCAATTGAGGCATTAGGGTAAATGTTGTTGAATGTTGTTGAAACTAATAACAATCCGTGACAAGGATATCCATATTTGTTATCAAAACACCTTTCATAAAACTATATTCCCAACAATTATACATCACATATGAATAAAGAAAAAGACACAGAAATTGTCACATTGGCGACTGCTAGAGCTGTCAAAATCTGACCCGACCCGATAAACCGCCCGAAACCGAGGCACGTAAATGACCAAGTAAACTCGCCTTTTAGGCCGAACCCAAAATCTACCCGAACCCGAAATGACCCGAAAACAATGGGTCAAAACCCGACCCGTAGCGGGTTAACCCGTTGAGTAAAAAAACTTACGTTCCTATATATAAAATGTCTTTATCAATTTCAATTTACATGTAAAATTTCTACTACACACTAATTTTTAAACATTTCACACCTAATAAATTTTTCATAATTGAAAATTTTCACTTAAATAATAATCTTTACGAAGTATTATTCAATAATTATAGAATCAATCATTTTAATAGTGTTTGTTAGTTATATTTAACATTATGAATTTGAGGCATCTGAATCATTATTATTAAATTTTGAAACAAAATATATGTGGAGAATAAATGAGAAAAAGAAAATGTTATATTTTTAAGTCGGTAGTTCGAGGTAACATTTTAAATTTGAATATACAACTTGGAAACTACATATATGGATCTAATATTATAAATATCGATTTAATAGACACACACGCATCTATAAACTTATTTTAAAGTTTTTAGTTTTGGAACTTATAATTAAAAAAAAAAAAATTCAATAATATATCAATTAGAGTTGGTTTTTTGGAAGCACCATATATATGATTATTTCTTTCTTTTTTTTTTTTCTCTGTTAAAGCACCCTTAAAGCGTAAATAGTGCATTTGGAGGGAAACTAAAAAGTTTAAATTTTTTGATTTGGTGGGATGTAAAATCAAGGAATAAATTTGGGGAGAAGATAAGTGCTTCTACATTCTAAATTTGGGAGGGAAATAGTGAAAACGTATCAGTACCACCCAAAGTCTTCACATTAGTAATTCACCCACTTGTCAGTAATGATTAATGAAGTACAGTTACAAGGGACAACTTCCACTACTCTTAATATTTGTGTTTTGGCATCAGGTAAAGTTTGACTATAAAGGAAGAGAGTAGTTTTTTTTACTGAAAATTAATCCGTTATACAAAAAAAAAAAAAAAAAACATATGGATAAAAAGACGTTGATTAACCCGTATTTTGACTCTAACCCGACCTGGAACCCGTGTACACCCGACCTGTATACTACCCGAACCCGAAATACACCCGACCTGTATGTTACCCGTATATGATTACAGAACCCGAAACTCGCCTCGCCTCAATTCGCCTAATGTATAGCGACTGCCCATAAAGTAAATGGAAGAAACATTGTGAGTAAGAGAGAGTTTACTTTGTTTAAAATACAATTTATGAGATAGTTTTGAGATAAAATGTCAGACAGTTTAGTAGCATGTCATAATTTGATATACTCTGACATATATATATATGACCTCAAAACATGAAATGGGAACAACATTACGCAATGGAGAGAGTAACAAGGAATTGCTATCAACCTACTTGGTGGTAAAGCAGCTTATAACCTGAAGAATTTGTACAAGACGTGAGCACATTGATGATAGAGCTTCCTGGTAAATATACAGCAATTTACTCCGTGTGGTGTGCCAAAAATCTCCTAACTCATCTTTTCCTGACAAAACCTTTTTGAGGAAATCTTGAAAAACCATTCTAACAGAAGCATCAAACGAAAATGATTAATTTCAGTAGCAAGAATAATAACTTACTGAAAAAAACAACGGGAACAAAGTAGAAGAATCTTCCTTATATTTAAAGGCAGCAAAAGCAACACTGGTTAGCAGCAGTAAGACAAACTTTTCACTTTGACGAGAGAGGGTATCAATAAAGAAGACTCTTAGGGGAAATGCTGTGTGCAAAAATACTACAAGGAGTAACAACTATACAAACTGCGAAGATCAAATATGTACCCTACACCATCGTATATAGATATTAAAAAATTAGATATTAGCTAGGGAATCCAATGGGATTCGCCCATAGTTAAGAATCTAAGTGCAACGACGGAAAAGTTATATGAGGAGCACAAAGAACCTAAACTGAAGGCTTTTCATTGAAATCCTTGGAAACGCAAAAAACAACAGGTATGCATCTAAATCACTAGATTGAGCATTGTTGATTGGACATTTTAATCTGGGGGTTAGATTTTTTATGATATCCTCTAAAATAAGACAAATTATTCAAAGAGCTACAGTTAAGTGTTATAAACTAAACTTGATCTAACCAATTTGACATAAAGCCAAGATATTGTTGCTCAGGTTAGGTTCGACAAACTGATCCTCAAACTGAATCATAGGTACTTAAACAGAGTTTTACCATATTTTAGGTTGTCAAAATTCACTATATTTGAACCCACTGATGCTCTACAAACTCGGACCAATTTGCAAAAGGAATTGAACACTGAACCACACAACATGGGTAAAGCAAAATTGTAAGTAGTTATTCATATGATGTGATTTAGTGAAGTGACAATATCGCTTCAGGGATAGAAAGAAACACAACCTTACACAGATTTTACAATGATAAAAAGGATTAAAGAGGATCGGGTCATCTCATGAGTGAAAGGCCTTGCATCAGTGGTCGTGAGTGGCCAAGTGGAAGCACCATGTAGTATGACTTTAGAGATAGATGACAATCATATAAAATAGAAGATTTGTGTATGAGAAAGATGAAAGCTACAATACTCTACTTAGCAAGTATGGGAAATGCGTAATTATACACTATTCTCGCTGTCCTATATCTTCTTCTAACTGTAAACAATAAACGATCACTCTAAGCTTATATGGAGTAACACTAATAACACAGAGGGGTGCTTGGATCACACCCAACCATCTTCCATTGTCATGGCCACTTATTCATCCACTTTGTCACCTAAGAAGATGTAACTCATAAGGATGCTAACTGAATTCCCTTTTTTTCCTTAAACTCCACGGAGCTCTAGACCAATGGGAATGGCCTTTTTGAGGCTACAGACTTCAGCTTCAAATTTCCGTAGAATAAATCACCCCAGTACCACAAAAGCTCCCAAAACAGGCAAGATAGAGGATATGGATATAAACAGCCTAAACTGTGCGTAGAGTCAAACAAAAAGAATCTTTGGGTATGGTGCGACCAGAGTTCAATCTTTTGAATTGCCCATAAGAATTAGAAACAATCTACATACTCCATTTTATCTATCACCGAAAATTTGGGAGTCAAATGAGACTCGCAGAATCAAAGCAAGTCGTTTGGAATGGAAGAGTGTTACAAAATTATCATAAGATCCCGGCATTGATGTGAATGATGTCCCACAATGCCATATCGTGCTATCTTGCTTCATTTTTTTTGTCGTATTTTCAATTTTATCTATTTTGTTAGTGTTTATTTCACAGTTGCATCTCCATACAACACCTCTTCTTAGTCCACACAAAGCATTTCTATTAGGCTTTACTGTCACTATGAGTACAAAGGACCAAACACTACACACGCCTCAATCCTCACAGTTAAAAATAGGCAGACAGAATATAATCGTACTGCAGAGTATTTACCATCTATAGACACCATTTTACTCATAGAAAACAGAGATCACAAGGAACTAAATAAGTCAAACAAAGTAGGCAACGAGCACTCACAATGCCATATTGCCATTAAGGTAGCCATTTACGCATTGTACACAAAATACCACAATAATTTGTTCGAACAACAAACAAGAACATCAACTACAAATGCACACAAAAAATGGTTGAAGCAGAGATATACCTATACTCATCCTCAACGACACCATAACCCAAATGCAAATATCTAATATGTGAAATAGCCCCATCAATATCATCCTTTATCACACACTCTCTAATCTCCTCCAAATGCACTATCTGTACATACTTCTGCAACGACTTCAACACCTGCTGATCATCCTCACTCGAGACACTCCGTGACTCCTCTTCTGCCCTAACAATTACAGCTAAACCCGAGTCAGAACCGCCCTGCTTCTCCACATTCTCGCAAATTGCATCGAGAACCTCGCAATTCTCGAGTATAACCCTCCTCAACTTCACCAAATCTTCATTATTAATACCATCACCATCATGATTACCATGATCATTAGCTCCACCCTCGATACTAACAATCAAACCCGTCTTCAATACCCGCAAACCCACCTCCAAAACCCAATCCAAAACCCTAATTTCATCCCTAAATTGCCTCAACTCACTCTCATTCTCAAAACCCACAATTTTCTCATCAAACCCAATTTCAACATCCTCCCAAACAACCCCAATTTCCCCCAAACTCCTCTTCACCTCATCCCAAACCCTAGAAATCACCATCTGAACATACAACAAAAACTCAACCCGAACCCGAACCAACTCAGGACTAACAGAAGAGTCCCAAATTGAAGTCGGGTTATCAAACTGAAACAATTCAAATGAAGAAACCCATGCAAGTAAAGCAGGTGAGGAACAATTTGATGAAAAAACCAATTTTTTGCTGAGATTTCCGCCATTTGCGACGATTGTTTGAAGAATTGAGAGAGCAAATTCAGGGTTTTTGCGACGAAGGGTCAAAATAATAGCACGAAATGCCTCGAATTGGGTGAGAAAGAGGTGATTTGCAGCAAGATTTGATAAGAACTTGGTTTCGATGTCCATGGTGAAGTGTTGGTGTTGATCTTCTTCACCTTCTTCCATTGAAATTACAATGTTTTGCAGTAATTTTGGGGGTGATTAACAAGTACGGAGTACGAAGTAATAATAGTTTGATGCGAAAAAAAAAAAAAAAAAAACAAAGTCCGTGAAAAGACACGTTTATGCGAGGCTAAAATGTTTCCTCCGTTCCGTTTGATTCTATACATTTGACCAAAACACGATAATTAAGGTAGAAGAAAATCAAGTGGGGTAGACAATAGAATTACCAAACTACCCCTACTTTATTCTTTAAAAAAGGATATTGCAAGTGGGTTGGGTGGGGTAATGAAGGGTATATTGTTCTTTTAGTTTAATAAAGTACGGACCAAAATAGAAATGTATAGAATTAATTGGAATTTCCGAAAAATGAATATGTATAGAATCAAATGGAATGGAGGAAGTATTTGTTATCTTTGTTTATCAAATATTTTAGATTACTTTACTTTTCTCTTGAAGAATTAAGGGATTAAACAAATTATGGGTGGCTAATCTATTATTATTGGTTTATGTTATTGAAATCATCATCT
Organism: Dianthus caryophyllus; assembly: GCA_023091065.1. Taxonomy (NCBI): domain Eukaryota; kingdom Viridiplantae; phylum Streptophyta; class Magnoliopsida; order Caryophyllales; family Caryophyllaceae; genus Dianthus; species Dianthus caryophyllus. The sequence goes on from CM041519.1 coordinate 30,466,785, forward strand.
TATGACATTGTGAGTTAGTTTCTCTCTTTTATTATAGAGTAAATTGACGATTACATCCACCGTTTATGGCCAACTTGAAACTTACATCCACATCGTTTTCGACTTTGTAACTACTACCACTATCTTTGGTTCGGTTAATGGTTACTACCATTTTTAACCCGAACCTAAAAAAACCACTTGAAAAGACTAAAATGCCCCTCCTTTAAAAGCCTTTCCTCTTTTTTTTTTTTCATTTCTTTCGTTGTATCCCCCTTTACTAAGCTTCCTTTGTTATCAAAATTCTGAGCCTTGTTTTGTTTTTTCACTTCCAATTATTTAAGCTTGATTACATTCAACCACGAAAATCGACTTGTATTTCTGATTTCATGTCTGCGTGTTCTTATAATCTTGATTAGGTATGTAAATTTCAATTTTTTTTGTTGAATTTTTTCTGGGATATTATGATTTCATGATTTTCGATTTTTCTGGGTTTATGATTACATTCAACCACGAATTTCGATTTCATTTTTCTGGGTTCATGATTACATTCAACCACGAATTTCGATTTTTCTGGGTTTGGAACACGATTTTTCTGGGTTTGAAACACGAAAAACCCTAAATTTCGATTCATGAATTAGTTCACGAAAAACCCCAAATTTCGATTCACGTAAAACCCTAAATTTTCGTGAATTAGTATGTTAATTTCATCCTTTTTTCTTCATGAATTAGCAAATGTTTGATTTTGGGGAAAACCCTAAATTTTCGTGAATTAGTACACTGTAGCCTTGCAGGAGATATTTTAAGTCTTTTTTTTGGTTAGATTTTAACACTATGGTCGATATTATGAACCACATTGCACAGATAGCTTCTTCTGCCTGCATTATGGAAAGTACTTGATGCGTTTAGTAGAAAAAATGTACAGCAAATTCTCGAGAAGACTCATTATCGCTTGTATGTATTGCAGGCAATGAGCGAAGTGGTGGGTTTCTATAAAGAAAACACTGACATCATAGTAAATACATTCAAGTCACTCGGATTCAAGGTTTATGGAGGGACAAATGCGCCATATGTGTGGGTGCACTTCCCTGGGCAAAGTTCGTGGGACGTTTTCAGTGAGATTCTCGAGAAGACTCATATCGTTACCACACCTGGTAGCGGTTTTGGACCTGGAGGCGAAGGTTTTGTGCGAGTTAGTGCCTTTGGTCACCGAGACAATGTTTTGGAAGCTTGTCGCAGATTCGAGAAGTTGTACAAGTGATTTTTTTTTTTTTTTTTTTTTTTTATCAAGGCACCACTTTTCTTGCTACTATGTTAGTCATGAATCATTATTTTCCTAATAATTTACAAGTCTTTTTTCTCCTGAGCTTTGCACTAATGTTGTAATTTGAAGTTATTACTGTGATAATTTTGGGATTAAAGCATTGTTAGGGAACGTGTTTGTCGAGAATTTGTTCAACAAGCAATGTGTTTCGAGTTCAATGCCGCTTGATGCTACATTGCTGTGGCTGAAATCGAAGGGTTAAGAATGCTCAGTGAAGAGGTGCACAAACGTTTATCGGATCATAATGACACCAAATAAACGGTTGAAACGATAACACAACAGAATGTATGCCATAAAACTTGAGTACATCGACAATAATCAAACACCTATATCACAACATGAAGCTGATGTCGGTCAAAAGTTGCTACATAAGAAACCGTAATGGTACAATCTATGAATTTCTCTTTTCGACGTTTGCATCCGCCTTCTCAGTACCGCTGTCTTTCTCGTTTTTCTTCGTTCCAAGGACAACCTCCTTAATTGAATGTTGTGCTGAGAGTATCGCGTTCCTGATCTGCCACAAATATGAACAATACGTTGTAACAGTGAAAGACATGAATAATCAGCAGAAGATCGTAACAGAGAAACGTGTGCAATGCTTCGCCCTCTCATTTTCAAAACATTTTCTTTTAAAAAAAAAAGTCATCGTTGATCACAGGGTACAGTATCGTTCTAATTCAATCTTTAGCGCACAGAAGAAGCAGGTCAGAACTAAGAGGCATCATCGATGTTCCTTTTATCTTTTCTTTATGTTGGGAGTTGTTCTAATTTCTACGTCAAAAAACTCCAACGACATGAAAGCAAGAAAGACCACGAGAACTTAACTTAACGAAACCACCAAATACATACAGAAGTGCAATGACGAAGCAAATATTCAAAGTGATTCAAACCAATATTCACGAAATCAACCCAAATGCATAAAAACCTAATTTCCCACAAATCAATTCAAATGCATCAAAAATCGAATTGAACAACAAATCCCAGACAAACAGTTACTGAAATCATTTCAAATGCATAAAACCCTAAATTCACAAAAAACCCTAATTTCCCAGATAACCCTAAATTCCCAGGAAAGCACTATTAACGAAATCAATTAAAAAACCCAGAAATTGAACGAAATAAAAACTGATTTAACCTGATGAAATCAATTCAAAAAACCCAGAAATGAGGATGACAACAATCCAATAAATTGTATGAAATAATTCAAATTCGACTAAAATTTAGAGCTTAAGCAGAAATCGAAAACAAATAGAGCTTAAGCAAAAAAAAAGGATGTTTTACCTGATTGAGAACAAAAACGAAGGAAGAGCTTGAAAAAAAATACTCAAACGAGATTCAAGGAAGAGCAGAAGAAGAAATGAAGAAAATGAAGAAGAGATGACTGAAATAGAGTTAGAGAATTTGATGAAATAGAGTTGGCTGAATGAAAGGGTGAAGAGTAAGGGTAAAATAGGCATATAAATTATCATTAAATCACCCAAACATATATCAACGGTCCAGATTCGATTTTCATAGGATCGGATAAGTACATGGTAGTAACCATTAACCGAACCAAAGATAGTGGTAGTAGTTACAAAGTCGAAAACGATGTGGATGTAAGTTTCAAGTTGGCCATAAACGGTGGATGTAATCGTCAATTTACTCTTTATTATATTATTTAATATCTCCTTGTTATTTATGTTGTTTATGATTAACAAGTTCCATGTCCCGTGAAAATCACGGTTTATTTTTAAAAAAAAATATAATTCATTTTATATTTAAAATAAACTATGGAGTGAAAGTTTACTAATTTTTTTATTTTCTCTTTAACTAACACATTTTATAGTTACATAGCTATTTTATGATTGAATTTTTATTCACTCTTTGATTGTGGCACACTTATTTACATTGAGCCTATAAATAAATCAACGGAACAGACCTACAAACAATTCTAATTGGAATAGTCTATTTTACGTGAGTATAATAAAAACAAATCGATAATTTTACTGTCTAACTAAATGCAAGGTATTTTGTAGTGAATTTTTCATCCACTATTCATTAGAATGTTAAATAATTCAAAACAATGAATCGTCATTATTATCTTATTCTATGTTGACGTGCATGTAAAATCTATCAATAATAAGGTAATAGAGTAAGCAAATAAACAAATGCAATACAATGTATTACTCGTACTTGTTAATATAGATGATTTTATATATTTTTCTAAAAATGTTATATTTTTTTTTTTTTCAAAAACATTAAATGTTACTCTGTATTAAGCTAAAGTTGATCATGGGTTTATGGTCGTGCAACTTATAAAAATAAAAATAAAAATAAAAATCACATATAAAATTGTTATGCTATTTAAAAAAAATCTTTTTTTTTATAAATAAATGTATGAAATAATGAATAAGATGGTCATTAAATAGTATTCATGCAATAATTTATGTTAATGAAACATTAAAATAATGCTTATTATGTGGCTTCATAAATGGACAATTTAGCTTAGGTGGCATGCATATGGAGAGCGTTTTAAACAACACTTAACATAACATTTCAAAGTTGCTTTTTTATATATTATATAGATTCATTGATTATTATACTTGATCCATATGATTAGTGAATTTCTCTATAGCTATTTGATTATTATCTCTAGATTATTGATAATTCGCTATTTTGGTGGCAAGTTTGATTCTAAACTCTCGTGGATTTGTGGGTTAAGTGTTGATTAAGGAGATGATTAGTGGATTACATGAGGATTAAATTATTCTTATGAGTTCATGCTCTTGACTATCATTTTTATTGCACAGCTCATGTTAAACTCACTCTAGATTGTTATGAATTGCATGATTTTGTAGTGGTTTGTGAGAATGGATGTTTTTCGCATGCTTGTTATTATGTCGATAGAGAGCGACAATGTTTTAATCGAATTTTTGGCCTTGATCAATGTATATGTGATGATGAATGTCGATATAAATCAATATCTTTAACTTGATTGTTAACTATCCTTCTTTTATCACACTTACTTGTTTAATTGTTAGTTTACAATTACAATTCTCATCAAAACCCCCTTTTAATTTATCCTTAGTCTATTTTTGCCCGTTTTGAATCTTCTAACTAGTTAGCTTAAACGAGTCTAACACTCGGCCTTCCCTTGGATTCGACCCTTACTTGCCTTATACTACGTTTTTAGTGCATTCAAAGTAAGGTTTAGAAATTGTTACTTTGACCCTTTTATAACGACTACAAAAAGGTGTTGCCAAATTTTGGCGTCGTTGCCGGGGAAGGCAATCGGCTAGGCTTAGGGTAGAGTAGAGCAATTTAGTTTAGTGTGGTGTAGTTTAGTTGTAAATATTTTCGTTTTTAATTTAGCATTAATTTTCGTTGAAACCTTTCTTGCTTGATGACTCCATTTCACTTACCTCATTATGAGAATGAATTGTTTTACTGTTATTTCGATCGACTTTATGCATATGTGACTCATTCTTGTCGTGCTATGATCTTTGGGAGATTTGTCAAGTGATTTATGATGGAATGAACTATGAGTCTTGGGGACATGTCCACTCTTTGAGTGAGGGACAATTTTGTGATAGGAACTATGATTATAATTGGGAGTTGTTTGAATACTTGGCAAATGACACTAAGGAGTGGGAGATGCACAACTCACTCTCTAGCCAATCACAACCCCAAGACTTTGAGACCTCTACTTTTCACGATGACTCATACATGTCAACGAGGGATATGATTAAGGGTCTTGCAACCAACATGTGTAACTTGCATGACAAAGTGAATCAAACCCAACTTGAGACGAGGTCTAGCATTCAAGATTTGAAAGATCAAATGAGTACCTTGTCTAGGATAGTCGATGAGCTAGCGAGTCGAAAGAGTGTGGGCCTAATGTGCAAGAGCCTCAATTTGACGATTTGAATGTTTATGATGACCCCCCATCCCTTAACTTTTCCCACGAATATTCTTTTTGATATGTTTGAGGATGAAAAAGATGAACGAATGGTGAACATAGGTGTCACACATCTCCCTTACAATCTAATTATGTGTTTGATGACACCCTTCCCTTGACTAGTATTGAAACCCCACATTGTGTGATGAGTAGCATGAGAACATTGTCATCAGTGATGCATCTAAATTTGGAGACACATCAGATGACATTAAACTTGAGGAAAGGCTTAGAGAGAGAACACTAGAAGGGTTGGTTGAACAAATTGAGAGACTTGACCATATCGATGAATTGACTTTGGTTCTCTTTTCCCGGTCGTCTCGAGGACAAAATCGCCCTATAAAGAAGCGTATATCGACATGAGCCACATGTTTGAGAATGACGAACTTGATTATCAATTGTTGTATGCTTGTTCTTACATTGGGAACGTCTGGTTCTACTTTATCTATCTTCTCATTTACTATGTGCATTTCTCATGTTCCTTTGCAAGTGAGTACGACAAATTGCTTAGAACTTTAAATTGTTTTATAAGTTGTGAATTCTATGGAGTTTTGATGAATTAAGTCGAGCACTTGACAATAAACAAGTGCATTTTATGGGAGGCAACCCATACTACTTTGCTTTGTTTAAAAAAAAAAAATCATTTTTCTTTTCACAAGGTTTTAATTTTGAAAAAAAAAAATTGAAACCCAAAAGTATTTTCTAAGTCATGAAATCTTCGTGGAGTTACTGAGTTCATGCGCCCCAGGCGCAAGCTTACGCACCCGAGGCGCATACACACAAAAAACAACCATCCCCTCCAGCCTCTTCCACCCCGGGCGCCATACTCCAACCTATACTATTAGGATAACGACATACCTGGGTCATGAAAGGGCTAGCTTTGCCCCGCCGTAGATTCCTAAAAGTATTTGGATTCTATGTAAAATGTAAAATCAACGTAAAAGTATAGGTGGAGTCACCAGGCCAGCCGACTCGCACTGCTTTCCCGCCCTAAAAACTGTAGTTGCTGTAAAAGTAGACGTCCGTATACGAATTAGACATCCTTAGAACTCCTAGATAAAGTGTTCGGTTTTAGGAGCAGCTCCAGGTGGCTGAACTGAATCCGAAATGCAGCCAATGACTCAAACTAGAGACCAAAGCTGGGCTCGACAAAACAGAACCCAACAAGCATTAACTCTCCCTGAAAATGAGGTGATCTCATACTCGAACTCTAAGATTTTTTTAATTTCTATATTCGGATCTACGCCATATATTAACAGATTATGGTTTCGAGGCTCATCCATTATGAAAAGACTTTTCTCCCATCCAATCAAAAAGTTTTTTTTTTATGGGACTTTCTTTTATTAACGTCTTGCGAAGGGTTATAGCGCTTGTGATTATACTGAGCTGAGGGTACGCTACTTTATTTCATATTTCAGCCTATCTCCATTTTCGGCTTACTTCTGCTCCTGTACTGACCTTACCTAATGAAGGTGTTGGTTTCGCTGTTTTATGTGATGCTGGTTTGGGTTATGTATGTGCTTATGCAAGGAGCTGACGCCTTTCACCTACCAATAATTCCTCCCCTTTTTATCAGTTCATTTATCCCTTCCCCTTAGTTTTATTTCATTATTTCTTTACTCTTTCTTCTTCCTTCTTTCTCTTACTACTCTTCCGCTTCTAATGACCCACTTTAATCCTTATTCTTCAACTTTTTCTCTCAAAAACAACCTTAATCTTTCCCAAATATTCAATCACTCACTCATTTTCTACATTAAAACACCAAAAAACAACAATTTCTCTCAAAATCAACCCAAACCCTAAAAATTCGAAATGCTCACCCTAAACTAGTTGTAAAGCCCGTGCGATGCACGGGTTTTAAAAATAATATTTTAATCATCATAATTTACTTTTTTCATAATGCTTTATAGTAACATATTTTTATTTGATATGCTTTATATAGCTTTTGTACCATTTTGTACTAATAATTGTGATGCTATATTTTCGTAACTATTTTGATACTATTTGTTCTCTTCTATTGTTGATTGTAAGTATATATTTTAGTATTTTGTTAGTGATTTTAGTATCAACTAGTGACGTGGCCCGTGATTTCACGGGGTCGGCTAGGAATTTGTTTTGTTGTTTGACTTTTTTTAGGTATGATTTATATCATTACTTGCATGAAACTAAATAAGTCACTGTAAACAAATTCAAAGAATGAATGTATTACAATAAAGAGGATACAAGCACATGTCCATTATTGGATTTGGAATAATACCTCAAACCGTAAAAACAAACTTATCAATTATGAGAAATGACTAAACCTTAAATGTTATACTTTCAACTAATATGAAATTAAACCTTCTTCCATGTTAGTTTTGCTAAGTTATACAGTGTTTCCTTTTTTTTTTTTAATAGAGAAATTGTCATACAATTAAGTGAATATACATATTGAATGTATAGATATTACTTTAATTTACTCAATATTCCTAATTGCATTACGAAGATACAAAAATTACGATGAAATGAAAAATTCTAAAATTATTGTGAAAATTTAATGGGTTTTTCTACGGTGTACCCTCCAACTTTTTTGTTTTCTATCGTGTACCCCTGTTTTTTTTCGCTTACACGATGTACCCTCAAACTTCATTACCCATTCTCAACCGTGACCTAAAGTTACTTAACCGTTAATTAACCACTAACACCGTTACATTAAGCTCTCATTTCTCCCTCTTTTAAATATTTCCTTCTAAATATATGAATTTTTCCTCCCTTTTCTTCTTCTATTTTTTATTTTTTGTGACTTTCATCACTTTTCTTTCTCTTTTTTCTTTTTCTTTTTTCTTTTAAGTTAACACTAAAAATGACAAGTTTAATTTCGATTTTCAACAATTCAAGCAAATTATGAAACTCATTTAAATCAAATCAAACAAAATTAGGCATGATAAAGAAGGTGACAAGGAGGTCCAAAATTGATTTTGACTTTCAATTTTCACTTTATTCTCTTACACAAAAGCCAAAAGATACCCGTTTATTATTATTTACCATGTATCATCTATTACGAGGAATTAATTAATCCAATTGGATTGAATTTCAAATACTCATGATTATTCTACGACAAAGTAAATCAATAAAGTTTATGACTTTTAGCAACAATTTAAAAAAAATTATATACTAGAGAAAATAAAATGAATAAGGATGAAAAATAGTGGAGAATTGGAAAAAAGAAGATAATTCATAATTTTGAAGGGAAAACATAAAAAAATAGAAAAATAGGAGCTTATTCTAACGGTGTTAGTATTTTGTTAATAGTTTAGTGACTTTAGGTCATCTTATAGAATGGGTAATGAAGTTCAAGGGTACACGGTGTAAGGGAAAAAAAATAGGGGTACACGATAGAAAACCGAAAACTTGGAGGGTACACCGTAGAAAAACCCAAATTTAATTGTAGGAACCACTATAATTGCAAAATACTTAAACAAAAATAGATAATGATAAACAAATTTCACACTCATTATGTTTAATATAACTCATCGCACCACTTTAAACTAATTTGCAAATGTCTAGTTTTAACCAAAACGAATGAACAGCTTAAATATTTATACTACTTTAAATTGACTTGTCACTAGAATTTTGGCATTTCAAAATGATACATGTTATTTATATACGTTTTATGCCCCCGGTTCAGTCGCATTTAGCTTATATTTACTCGTGATTATTGCTAGTTTATGAGCTATTTGTTATATTTCTCGATACTGCTGCCTTTCATTTACATTTTGCAGGTTTTGGTGGTTTTGAGCCAAAACCCGAGACATTGGAGCATTACGAGAACCGAGCCGAGAAGACCAAGCCCGAGCGCACACATGAGCTCGGGAAAATATAAACGAAGACCAAAGACTAAAAGGGCCACGAGCTAATTTAGGCCCAAGACCAAGGGTCAAGCCTAAAGTCAAAGGAGGAGGCCCAAAAGAGAGTTGGCTCGACCAGCAGCCGTGCCTGGGATCGCCACGGCCGTACGGCCTCAGTGCCTAATCCGTCGGTTTTTGATTTAATCCGAGATTTAATTTTGGGAGACATATATATAGACCTTTTAGGTCGTGACTTAGACGGATTTTTAGTTTATGCTTTAATTTCTTAGTTTTAGTTACTGCTTCTTTTATTTTCCTCTCAAAACTCTAAAAACCTTAGTTTAATTTCAAGATTCATCGCTTTGTAACCGTCGGTACTCCGTAAGATTTCAGGTTTTATTTCAATTGCAATTATTCCTATTATTATGTCTTCTCTTATTGTTTTTATTGCTTTAACTTTTAATATGAGTAGCTAAATTATAATTAGGGTTTGAAGGTGACTTGTGATAGTTGATTCAGGCATGTTTTAATTGTTATTTTGATTGAAATTGTGCAAGTTGGTTTCTTCCTACGCGTTTTATTATCAATTGAATTTAGGGACGCCTTTATTGAATTGAATTTAGGTTGTTTCAGTTTAAGATCGAAAGCCTAATTGAAACTAGACTCACGCGTATTTGATAAGTTGAATTTAGTAAGTTGCGAGAGCCCGCTAAATTTGCTTAAGGTTAATATTGACTCGAGAGAGCGTATTCCTAAACCTAGCCACTTGCATAGCTCCAATTGAATGTTATCTACTTTTGAGTTGAGTTCCTGAATCACTGTCATAATGATCCTGATGCCCTAATCTTCCTCTTTATTGATATTTGTTGATCTGCTCTATTTCTGCTCTAGTTTATAGCTATTTACAAACCCACTTTTCACACCCGAGTTGAACCTGTTATTGCCGACTTTAACTTATAACTGAGCTGTTTCCCTGTGGATACGATCCTTCTTGCTGCTAGCTACTGTTAGTTGTCTTTTAGATTTATTTTGATATTGGCGATACGACTTTAGCCTTGTCACAAAAGTCAAAAGCCACTTAAATTGAACACTATTATTAATTTAAAAAACTATCAAACTACTTTCAATTAATTTGATTTAACTTAATTTAATTTAGATTTTAATTTTTTTTGAATTTTAATGGGTTAGTAGTTTTTGACACATTATATTTTCATTGTGTGTAATTATTTTAAATAGTGTAGTTTCTAAAATAATTAAAAATGAATAGTGTTAAATCTTGTGAGATGTACATTCTATTTTAAGAAATTATTTGTCGAATTAAGTGGTTTTATAGTTAGAATATTTCTCTACAAATTGTTAAATATTTAATATGTATATTTCTATACTCATTATAAGCAGGGTTTCTAATCGCCACTTTTAAAGTTAATTTGGGTTTTGAGTTTAAATAAATTAGACTATTCTATTTATGATTTTATAAAGGTCTATTTCCGATATAATGCTTTATTTATAGGCGCATTGGTATGAATTTTCTAATTAAATAAACAATTAAGAGTAGATTGAAACTCAATCATAAAAAATAGCTTATGTAGCTGCGAAATTAATCAAGTGAGGAGAAAATAATAATTTAACAAATTTATACATCTTAAATATAAGATCAAACATATGTTTTTAAATAAACCCATGATTATTACTTTATTTAATCAATATTCTTAATTGCATTACGAAGATATAAAAATTACAATGAAATGAATTAATTCTAAAATTATTGTGAAAATTTAATTGTAGCAACAACAATAATTGCAAAATACTTAAACAAAAATAGATAATGATAAACAAATTTCACACTCATTATGTTTAATATAACTCATCGCACCACTTTAAACTAATTTCTAAATGCCTAGTTTTAACCAAAACGAATGAACAATTATATATTGATGACTACATTTTGGATCACCATTGTACAATTCAATTTAATTATAAAACAATATTTTGTATAGAATTTAAAATAAATTTAAACAACCCTATGAAATCAAAATAGCCGTTACAGTTTAAATTCTTATGTTATTGAGTTATGTTCCTGCTTAATTCAATTATAACAACTTGTTTCAAAAATTTGACAAACGTATTGCTCTTACCATATTAGCAGATGCATGTGTTTAGAAATAATAATTTTGTAAAAGCAAGACTTATATAGTACGGAGTACTATTACTGCAAAATAAAATAAGATTATAAAATTTTTACATTGTGAATCTATGATTTACTTCGCATAACTTTCATAATTTATAATGTAGCATATGTATAATATATAGGCTGATCAAGATAATATATGTGAAAAAATCAAAAATGATATTTATATTATATTTAAAAAAAATACGATATTTATATTATTTAGTGTATATGTACATGGACTCTTAATTTAAAAAAAATCGTGAATGATATTTATATTATTTAGTGTATATGTACATGGACTCTTAATTTATTGATATATGCACATTTAACTATTACCTAAGTTACACTTTAACTTATCATTATATTACAACATGTTGATTCTTATTTTTATTTTTACCTAATTTTCAGTTCTGTAACAAAATTAACATTAACAATTATATCAAAACTTATAAATACGATGAAACTAACGAAAAGATCAAGCATCATAAATTATATATATTATTTATACACCCATAACTAACAACTTGAGTTGAAAATAAAATAACCAACAGATCTTGTTTACTCTATTACCTTTCAAGTTACATATTCTTTATTTTTGCTATTGGTTTAATATATAAATCTGCAACATTGTAAGGAAAAAAATCATCATGAATTTAATCAAGTTATGTTAAAATAACAAACATAATAACTAAGAAATAAAAATGTTCAATATGATGATATATATCAAACACTCTTATCAAATATATCGTAAAATAGAAATCACACAAATCGTAATCATAATTAAAACGTAATAGACTAAAACTATTTAACGTAGTACCTATGAAGACTAAGCTAAAGTTTTGATGTATATATAAAAGAAAGGTTTTAGACTTACCTAAAAATTATCTAATGTGTCTTAACTAAATTAGAAAATTATGTGTCATACAATTATTTATTTCCAAGTTATTATTTTACTAGTTTTAAAGCCCGTGCGATGCACGGGTTCCAATAACGTGATTTTAATAATTAATTCATGATTTATCGTTTTTAATTTGAATTTAGTACAAATATTAAAAAAAAATTCAATAAATATGAAGAAGGGTTATTAATATCATGTTCATTGTAATATATAAAAAAATATTGAGGAATATAGAATTATATAAATGTAAAAATGTTTATATAAATTTGTACAGTTTTTAGCTTATTTATGAATAATGATACTATGTTGTCGTTATTATTTTCATAGTATTTGTATTTCATTACTAATTATACCTAAAATTTCCTTAGTAACCTTGTTTGTGACTTTAGTTGATTAATTTTATATTCCTATACCCCTTTAACTATGATTTATTCTCTTAGATGCACGATAAATTAATTTGAGATTGTCTCAAAGAAGACTTAGCTTTGAATTAAACTTTTTTTTAGGAGAGTTTTATTTAAATATTTGTATCTTATAGAAAAAAAATTTAAATGTTTTAAATTTTATTAGTATAAAAATATTATTTTTATAGATTATCAAATAATTATGGTAAGCGTTACCCATGAGCTGTTCAATTTATGTATCTTGTTGAAAATAATATAATAAACTTAATTTCCATAATATTAGTCTTAATATTTTTGGGTAAGTTTTTATTCAAATTATTTAGAGAATTGATTACTTTGAATAATATATGGGAAAATGTTAATGGGTAGTCGTATGAAATTAAGGAAAATGTTAGTCTTTATATTTTTTTTTATCTTTGTTTTCTTCATTTAAATTTTGTAGAAAGCTAATTGCTCTTAATAGAATTTATTAGATTAATTTGCAATTTAATAGATTATCGAATGATTATTTTTCTTAGATTATCAAATAATTATGGTAAGTGTTGCTCACTTTGATTAATAAGTAATTTAAAAAATATTTTTAATTATCAATAATGTGGAACCCGGGATCGGACCCAACTCGGCGTCTTGCTTAAGGGCGGATTTTAAAGTTAAAAAAGATTAAGTTGGAAAAACCTTTAAGAACTGTTATGGAGTCGCCACCTATTTATCGCGGAAAATAGGAACCTGCTACCATGTTCTAAGTTAAAAACATGTCCTAGATTTTGGAGCACGCCGACACCCCTAGATCTAAGGCTTGTGAAACCAGATTGGATTCGGGGTGAGGGTACTTTAGAAAAAGAGTTAATTCAATTAATGATTTATGAAAACCTTTTAGAAAAGCCTATGTAAAAATAGCCTCTACTGACCTAGAACAATCCTTGTAAGATGATATTTGAGCTAATGTTATCGCTACGTACAAGTGCGATAAGTTTGTAAAAGAATGCAGAAGCAGATGCAAAAAGATTGATTAAAACCCTCAGTTTAGCATGTTTAACTTGTTAACGAATACGGTTCAGTTAAAGGTCGAATTCATTATTAAAGTTGATTTAATGCAAAATAAGAAGGTGCAAGATGCATGCAAATAAAATAAAATTCAATTGTCCATTGGTTTATTTTATAAGGTCGGTTGCTTATGCGACTTTGGCGTGTCATCGGATATGGAGTGTGCAGTAAATAGAACACTTGGAGTCTGGCCTTTGGGTGCCAAAGGGTGGGTCGCTAAAGTGTAGACCCCTTTGTTAGTCCATAGAAAATAAGAAAAAGCTTTGATCCAAGTGGATCGGTACCTACCTTGTCCTGGCGCTTCAGATCTGGGCAGAGCTTCGCTTCTTGAACTAAAAAGGAGGATGAATTCAACACGGGATGGTGTGTTGAACTCAAGGATTTGAGTGCTTGAGGCTTTGTGAGAGTTTTTGTGAATTGTGAGGAGAAATTGTGATCTGAAAGTGTGAGAGGATGTGAAAGATGTAAATTGTGTGTGTAAAAGATGTATTCTGGTTGTGAATTGTTGTTCTGAGGTCGGGGTATAGGGGTGTATATATACTAAAAACCTCGGAGAAATTAGGAAATTCGGGGATAAAAACAGGCCTAGGAACCGCATAGCCTTATGCGGTTGCCAGGGCAAACCGCATAGGCTTATGCGGTTGCCCCACCAAACCGCATAAGCTTATGCGGTTCGAAGGTTGGGGTGTTTGTGTAGTTTCCAGTTTGGTTGAATTATATCTTGGAAAGATTTCGTGATAATCTCAAGCGTGAAGCTCAAGAAAACCCCTAGGATATTTTGAGATATTTTGTGGTGCTTAGGGCTTTGGAGTGCGGGCCAAAGGTGGGTTTAGGCTGGTTTGGCCGAGACCCGGAAAAATGAAAAGGGTGTGTTTGCATAGTTTTTGTGAAACAAGGTAAGACGTGAAGCCGTATTTTGTGTAAGAGGGGGCTAAATAGCGGTTTTAGCTACCGGGCCTAAATTTAGGAATTTAGGAATGCTGAATCAGACCTTGTTAATGTAAAAGGGCTAATTGTAGTGCAAATGCGAAGCTCATGCCAAATGAAGCAGGACAAGGACCTAGCTAGACTCCAAATGGACAAAATGAACGTTTATTTAAGTGCGATGTGAAGTGACCTAAAACATTTTAACATTTCAAACGACTCAAAATGAATTCGACATTAGTTAGAACCGTTTAAGTCAACGTTAAAGCATGCGTAATAAAAGTCCGTGATACATCACAGGGTTTTGTTTGGGAGGGTACGGATATGGGTATCCACAGAGCCCCCAGTTTGACTGAGCTCGGACTAGAGCGCTAGTCAAACTCCACGACCATATCCGGATCATTACAGTCTCGATATAGTAAGCGGAACGAAGCATGTGTCCATGGGTGAGACGAGGACTTCGAACCGGGCTAAACGGGGAGGGGCGTGCGCATTTTAAGGACTTGGCGGTCCGTGCATGCTATAAGGGTCTGCCGGCCTGCTGAGCGTCTTCGTCGTGCTTGTTGTCGTTTGCTGGTGCCTTTGCGTATGCTTGTGATGTCAAATGTTGATGCTGGTGCTTGTGCTTGTAATGTCTTCGTATTGCATGTGTTGGATGTAAAAGGGCTAGAGTGCAGGGTGCATATGCTTGTAGGCAGTTCGTGTAAGTGTTAGTGTAGGTCTCGTGAAAGAGCGTATGTGTAATGCTTGTGCTTGAACTCGCCGAGGAGCGTCTATGTAGAGCGAAATGCTTGGAGTTAGGTGTATATTGCAGAGTGCGTGTGCTCAGGCTCGCCGAGGAGTGTCTATGTAGTTGTGGTTGCACATGATCGCCTCCCGTGGTGGAGAAAATGATGTAGTGCTCGTGAAGAGCGTTCGGTATCGCTTACACTGCGTACATTAAATGCTTAGTATACGCGTATGGCGGACTGTAGGTGATGCCTTAACCCAAGCACGGGACGTACTTGGAGTTGTATAGGAGTTAGGATGAGTTAGGGATCGAAAAGTAGGCGTAAAACGAGAAAAAACCGAGAAAAACCAGGGGCGTGAACCGCATAGCCTTATGCGGTTCGTTGGGCAAACCGCATAAGGTTATGCGGTTTCTCTAGTTGGCTGTAGGGGGCTTATATAGCACGAGTGAGGCCGTGAGTATGCTTCATTACTCATTTACGGTTTCTTCACTCTAAAAACGTCATTTTTCGATTTCTCAACCGATTTTGCTCATTTTTCTTGCGTTGCCTTGCTATGGAACGAGGTATTGCTCCATTTTAGCTTGCTTTTACGTTATTTGTTGTTGTAATTAGCTAGTTTTGCCTTGAAATGTTGAAAAGGCGGGTTTTGAATGAAAACCCGAGTTTTGCTTGAAATTTGCCGTTTGAATGCTTGAAATTGACGTCATTGTGTTGCATCACGTCATGTGAACGTGTATGTGTGAATTGATTGTGATTTGGACCGTCTTTGCGTGAAAAACGTCCAAATTAGGTTTCGGGCCCGAAAACGAACCCGGATTTTCCGGCCCGGAATTTCAATTAAACTTCGGTGTAGGATGCCCATAGTGAGTATAGCATGCCTATAACGTTAGTTTTGCGAAAAAGTCGAGCTAAGGCTTTCAAATCGCCGTCTTAAGTCGTAGTTTTACGGAGTAATTAAGGCGAATTGGGGGTTTTTGATCGGAGTGACAAAAATGCAATTGTTTGTAATGGGTTGTTGTTGGGGGCTATTATGGCGCGTAGAAACCATAAAGTTGCAGTTTTGAAATGTAGAGAACGGTTTTCGGCTTAATTGTGAATTAGACCTAAAAATGCTCTGTAGGACGTATAGTGTGATGCGTTGAGGGATGTTTATGTATTATGTGAGTATTATTTGTGTGTATTTGCGTATGTGTATGCCAAGTTGTATACTTGCATGTATTATAGCTGTATGTATTGGTTGTGTTTGGTTGCAGGGGAAGATTCTAGTCGCGTTACGAGGTCGAAATCCCGCAGGAGTGCTAGCTCGAGGACCGAGGGAGCCTCTAACTCGAGTGGTTTAAGGCGTACTCGTAGTGAGAGGGATGCTGACCCTCGTGATCTGCCCACGAGACGTGGTCAGTCACGAGGTAGGGGCCGTGGGAGAAATGTTCCTGTGCGCGATCCTGAGGAGGAGGAGGCGGATGCGTTTGCTCAGGAGTTTGTGGATGAGCTGGAGGCTGAGATGGATGTTGCTGAGGAGCAGGCTGAGGAGGTCGCGCCTAGGGCGAGTAGCTCTAGGCCGCGAAAATCACGCGCGAACAGGGCCTTCGCGAAGGGTTGGGATGGCCACAACCTTCTGCTTGCTCCGGAGAGACATGTTTCCTATCGAGCGACAATGGGTTGGGATAAGGGCCCGATGAGGACTTTCTCGGGTGTCTCGTCCGCAATGTGTGCTTTTGAGGAGAGGCTTCCGCCGAGGGCGCAAGCTTGGGTGTTGCGTAGTGCTTTTGGCCCGTTGGTTGGCCATTGGAGGAAGTGCGAGGAAAAGCGGGCGCGAACGATGTTGATCGGGGCCTTCTTGGATAGGTATTGGGACACCACGACGGCGTTCCATATGCGGCTTTGGCGGCATTACCTTGTCTGATGCACGCGGTCATCGCGAGTGCCGTTTGGGGATCGCGACATGGATTTTGAGTTTGCGCCGTCCGTTGTGGGCGAGGTTGTGACCGCCGCGGTTGGCGGTGGTTTGGAGGTGATTTGTGGTCGCCCCTTATACTTTCAAGCCGAGCTATATCTTGGAGTATTTTGAGGAAGGCCGAGTATGGCCCCTCGGAGTGGAAGCGGCAAGCGTAATGCTCGTATGTGGTTGTGGTGGTTTGTGGCCTTGGTGTACTTGGCGATAAGGGTGAGCGGGCATCGGCGTCGGTCCTTATGCATCTCTGGGTGGAATGCAATTGGGACGTTTGGTGGGTGACGCCGTCTGCGGGTTTGTGCATTCGTTTACGCATGGATGCCGTGAGGCGCGGGTCATGGATCGAGTCGAGGTCGCCTTGGTCGCCTCCTGGCTTCTTGATAGAGGTAATCGTTGGTTTTGTTCTTGTCTTGTTGTTCATTTTGTTGTCTTTGTCTTTATAGCGTATTTTGTTTCTTGTGTCTTGTGATCGTGGATTCTTAGCCACTTCCCTTTCTCGCTTCCCCATCTTTGTGAGGATCGTGAGGAGTACCCGTGATGCGTACTTGGGAGTGCGATGTAATCGTCTTTGCGTTTAGCGGTCGTATGGCGAGGTTCGGGATCGTCACGAGCAGGATGCGGTTTGATGAGGTTTGTGCTTGAACCATTTTAAATAAAGCGTACTTAAAATGATTGTATTGGTATTTATGAGTGTTTGTCTTGTCTTTGTTTGTAGTTCGTGCCGTTCAGTGGGGCGATCTGAGGATATTCTGAGGGCATTGGAGCTAGGTTTGCGGTCACGAGAGACCAGCGCTTGTACTGGCGACACCGTATGGGCGGTTTGGTACCTTGGAGAAGCGTTTGGTCTTTGGTAGGGTGGCGACTCAGATGGTGCTGGGATCATGGGGTCTGTTTGGCGAGGGTTCCATTCGGGATCGGGTGGCGTTATGCGGGGAAGGAGAGTCGGTGAGTCTTCTGCATCTGAGGAAGACTATGGCGGCATGAGTCTCGGCTTGCTTGTGGGCCGATTGAGGTATGCTTGCTCCTTTTGAGGTGCGTAAGGTAATTTTTCCGAAAAATTTCCCTGACGTGTATGTGCGTTCTGAAATTGTTTTGTAGGAATTTGATCCGGAGATGGCGGAGCAGCCTGGTGACTTCCCTACCACCGTTGAGTACGACGAGTCGGGTGTGCGTCGTATTTTCACTTTGCCATCGTACTTGCCGGTGACCACTGACGCGGGCATGGACAGCTGGACGGGCAGGGTGAAGAAGGTATGTATTTGTGTTGTATATGTGAGTGAGCCCCCAGTTTGATCGAGGTATGAAACATGGTGATGATCAAACTAGTGAGATGCATGTTTTTGTGTTACCCCCTCGAGTTTGGCTTAATTTGAATGAAATTAAGGCAAAGTGGGGATGAGCGTTGTTAATTTGAAATTTCCCCCCTAAGTTTGACTTGATTTGAGTGAAATTAAGGCAAAATGGAGAGAAATGTGAAGTGTTTTTGTGTTGTGTATCACAGGTGGCTAAGGAGGCTCATAAGAAGCTATGGCGAATAGCCAACAGGTGGAGGATGGCTTGGGCTGAGTAGGCTGCTCAGTTGTGTCAGAGCCGGGCTGAGACGGCTCAAATTCGGCGTGAGTTTGACGAGTATCGGCGCCGTCACCCCGAGTGAATTTGTGTAACAGAGATTGTATGAACCTTTATGTACATGCCGTTGTAGCTTGATCTGTGAACTTGGTTGTTGTTGCTTGAGCGTTGTAGCTTGATTTTGATTGTCGTCGATAAACCTGTTTGGTAGGCTTGTTTTGAAAAAGTGATATGATTCCCGAGTGGGATGCATTGATGTTTATTTTAGATTGTAGAAAAAGTGTTTTGCGAAAAGTTCATTTTAAATGCGAAATGAGCTTGCATGAATGTCGAAAATGTTTGTGTTTTGACTCGTGGTAAGAGCAGATTGTTGCCAAAGCGAAATGTAATGCGGGTGCATGGGAACAACAAAAGAATGTCGTAGCCCAATGTAGGTCGTAGTGTTTTAGGAAAAACGAAATTAGGAAAGTTGTGAGAGAACCCGTCCCTTGAACCGCATAGCCTTATGCGGTTCAAGCTTCAAACCGCATAAGCTTATGCGGTTTGGTGGGCAAACCCCATAGGGCTATGCGGGTTGGCGACAACTTTTAATGCTAAGTTTCCATATTAGTAAGGTGTTTAGTATATAAGGAGGGGGTGCGTGCTATAATCCACATTCACAATTACTTCTCTTCTTCTCTCTTAATACAAGCTTTTGCTCTCATAAACATATTAGGTATATTTATAAAAGTTTTGTATCCAAGAAAATGGAGGAGCATTTTGACGCTCTTTTGAAGAAGTGGACTTCCTCCTTAAGTTCGTGATGAAGAAGGCGGTGTATGTTGATGGCGCGGGTGTTTTTATTGGCTTTCGCCAAATGAAAGTCGATCTTGACTTCCTTGATTCGTGCTTAGATTATTGGGATCCTAGCTTGCATGTTTTTAGGTTTCCCGGGGGAGAGGTGTGCCCTTTGATGGAGGAGTTCTCGGCCATTCTTGGGATGGTCAAAGCGGACCACTCCTGTGGTTGTAAGGAGTGAGCTTTGTTACAGCGGGATGTTGCGAAACTTCCTTGGGATGACAAACGCCGATCTTTGCGAGGTTTGTTTGAGGAGGCAAGGTAAACATGCTTCTCTTGTGTCAGCGATATATGAATAAAGGCGATACTAGTATTTGGACCGTTAAAGGCGGAGGGCCCTTGCTTTTGTTTGGTTCATCGTTATGCTTTGCGGGGTCCATGCGGATGGAGTGTTCGGGAGCGAGGTATGCTCGTGTTGTCGAAGAGATGGAGAGGGGACATGATCGCCTGCGTTGATCCTGGCGGAGACCATCATCGGGCTTAGACGGCCAGATTATGCTAATCGTGCGAGCTTATGCAGAGGGTTGCGCTAGGATTCTCAACGTTTGGCTCATGGAGAGGCTAAGTGTGTATAAAGCTCTTCCCCTTGGAAGTGTCTTCAAGGCGGCGAGGGCGGCGTCGCGGAAGATGGAGTGGGTGATCCTCGGGGCGTTCGCTAAACTACTACCGGTGGTTTGTGAAGGAGATCATCATTCGTTGATGCGTGTCTTGGTGGGGTATTACTGATTCTGGCGCCGTCTATTGCGAATGCGTCTCGTGGGTTGATGTTGTGCGGGTTTGAGCGAGTGTGGATTCATCCTCTTCGCTTGAAGAAGCGGATCGGGCTTGCTCAAACCATACCGGCGGGATACTCGAGGTTGGAGGGTTGTTGTCCTAAACAACCAAGCGATTGATGCTTGGATCAGGATGGTCGAACCGTGTTACTTGGGCTGTTCAGGAGCATATAGAGTCTAAGCGGTGTTACGGACTTCTATGCGGTGGTGCAGTTCCAATGATCCTAAGGAGCGTGAGAACCAAGGAGGAGGGAAAAGAATGGGCCAAGGCCTCGCTTGGCGTATGGCGGTCTTGCGAAAGGAGGGAATATGGTGATCTTTGTCTTTGTTGGTGCAGGTGTTTCTACTTGAGGCCGTGCGGGAAAGGCTTGGGCCGAAGGTGGCCAGTTAAAGTTAAATGCAGGGCCAAGGATCGAGGAGCCCCCAGTTGAGCAGGATGAGGATCCGATCGAGGCCCCAGGTTTTGAGAGATCTACTCCCGTCCTTAGGTCGAAAGTTGTGGCGGATCGGCCTCTTGAAGATGAAGAGGTCAACCCAAAGCGTCAGAAAATGACTTGAGTAGTTTGTTTTGTTTAGTTTAGAAAAATTCCTTTATTTAAATGCATGTTTTAGATTTGAATAAAGGGCTAAGGAGGCTTGTTCCTAGATCCTTTCTAAATTGCGAAAAATTCTAGATAAAGTAATAAAATAGAATTAATTTGCTTTTGCCTTGTCTCGTTGCTTTCTTTTGTTTGTTTTTAAATGTTCTCGACCTTTTTAAGCTTCGAACATTCGCATTAAATCCTCGACTTTTTTAATCTTTGGATTCGCCTGTTTGATTTGTTCCGTTTTTAAAGTCCTCGACCTTTTTAAGCTTTGGACTTGGATTTGTGTTTTGTTTTTGTGTTGACTGTGCTCTTGACCTTTTTAAGCTTTGAGCGTGTCTTTTTGTGAGTGCAACGCCCTTGACCTTTTTAAGCTTTGGGCATGCGTGCTAGAAAGAGTTCGGTTGTACTTTTGACAAGCTGCCTACGTATCTGCTTTTTGAATACAGAATCAAACCGGCGTAGTTCGTGTGATTCGGTTGAGCTTTTTGCAAAGCTGCCTACGTATCCACAGTGCGTGGAATCAAACCGAGCGTAGTTCACCCATGCGAGAGTGAGTTTTGTTTTTGAAATTTTGCAGAAGCGTTTGTGTTTTAGGGGTAGTATTTCTTGAGTTGATCAAGATTTGTTGGTAATCGGAAGTCCTGAGGGTCAAGGTCAGTTAGTTTCACGGCTCCTCAGGAAGGATTTCCTTGACCAAATGCGGTCCGCCCAATTGGGTGTGGATTTTCCTCTTGGGTCGACGGGTAATGGTGCTCGGACTGATTTGAGTACTAGGTCACCCACTTTGATGTTTCGTGGCTTGACCCGTTTGTTGTAGGCGCGTTGTAGGCGAGATTGATACATTCGGACTATACTTAGTGAATGTAACCGTCTTTCGTCTAAGAGGATGAGTTGTTCGTATCGTTCGGCGTGCCCATTCGGCCTCGAGGAATGTCCGCTTCCATGAGAATTGAAGGGATTGCATCTCGATTTCTCTGAGTTGAGCGGCTTCCATCCGTAGGTTAAGAAATAGGGTGTCATGCACGTGGGTGTGCGGATGGTTGTCGCGGTATCCCCATAATGCAAATGGGATTTTGTTGGGCGATCGTGGCGGTGTCGATCATCTTTTTGAGAATTGATCTGACGGTTTTGTTTCTTTGCCTCGGCCGCCGTTAGTTTGTGGTCGGTAGGGTGATGATTTGTGTCGTTGTATCTTGTATTTGAGGAGGAGTGGTTCCACCTCTCCTTGGAAGTGTGTGCCTTGGTCATTTGATGAATTAAGTGGGGTATGCCGTAGCGACGGATGATGTTGTTTTGTATGAATTTCGTGACTTCTTTCGTGCCTAGCGTACGGTATGATGCGGCTTCGACCCATTTGGTGAAATAGTCGATGGCCACGAGGATGAAGCAGTGTCCTCCTGCTCCCACGGGTTGTACTTTGCCAATGGCGTCAATTCCCCATGTGGAGAAAGGCCATGGCGAGGTGAAACTGTATAGTGGTGTAGGAGGGTGTGTTATGCGTTTGCAAAGATTTGACAATTATGGCAATGTTTGACATATTTTCTTGTGATCGGCTTCCATGGTTGTCCAGTACCATCCTAGCCTTATGATTTGTTTGCACATGGCTCGTGCGTTCATGTGTGGTCCGCACTCGCCATCGTGTACTTGGGACATGATATCGTGTCCCTTTTTGTGATCGACACATAAGAGTAGTGTGCCTTGGGGTGTCTTTTTGAGTAGTTTGCCCATTTCCACCACGAATTGTGATGATAACAGCGTAGAAGCGCGTTTGGCTCGTTTGTCAATGTTTGGTGGGTATTCACCGTTTGTTTTGTAGTTGATGATTGCTTGGTACCAAAGTGCATTTTGTTCTTCCTCGGTTTTGATGTCACGGATGTAGGCGGGTTCGTTCAGTCGTTCCACGACAATGGGGAGCGTTTCCATCCAGGGGTATGTTGATTAGTGGCGAGTTTGGATAACGCGTCGGCGGGTGGTTTTCTTCGGCGTGGGAGGTGTATGAATTCACGTGATAGAATTCGTTTATGAGCTCTTGTATTTTGCTTTGGTATAGTGCCAGGTTTTCATTAAGTATCTTCCATGCTCAGGATACTTGGTTGATTATGAGGAGGAGTCCCCATAGACTCTTATATTGCGGGCGTTAAGTCTGGCCGCTTGGAGACCGTGCAAGCATGCCGTATTCGCGGCGTTGTTTGTAACGTCAAAGTCGATTTGATTGATAAAGGTGTGTGTTCGCCATTCGGGGATATGAGAAGTATTCTACTCCACATCCTCGATAGTTGGAGGATCCATCAAGTATAACTCCCATTGTTCTTGGTTGATGTTATAGATCCCATCGTGCGGAAGGGATGTTGTGTCGATGATTGGTTCTTCGTTGATTGCATTTTCGGCTAGGAAATCGGAGTGCTCGTCCCTTGATTGCTTTGAGAGTGCGTGCCAAGATCGGTCGGCTAGGAGCAATGTCCATCGGCCATTCGTCCGTTAAGCGCCAGGTTTCTCGAAGAGGTACTTTACGAGGTCCATTTTGGAATAAACCTTCGTTTGGTGTGCTAGCATATAATGGCGGAGTTTCTTGGATGACCACACTAAGGCTAGACAACTCTTTTCGGCGGGTGAATATCGAGTTCGAATCGAGAAATTTCTTGCTTATGTAGTAGATTGCGTGTTCTTCACCGTTTATTTCTTGGCGAGCATGGCGCCCATGGCGGTAGATGTTGTCGTAAGGTATAGGGATAGCGGTAGATCCGGCTTGGGCGATCGCGAGCAGTGGGTTAGTTAGTAATTCTTTGACCTTGTCAAATGCTTTTGACATTCCTCGTCCCATTCAGCGTGGTCGGTTTTCTTGAGTTTCTTGAAAACCGGTTCACATATCATGGTGAGTTTGCTAATGAAGCGCGAGATGTATTGGATTTGGCCCAAGAAACTTGAATTTCGTCGAGGTTCTCAGGGGTCGCATTTCAAGGATTGCTTTGACTTTCGAGGGTCGACCTCGATGCCTCTTTATTTCACTACGTGTCCTAGTAGTTTCTGGATTTAACTCCAAAAGTACATTTTGGGGTTGGCGCATTTTGTATTGTCGTGGCGAATGAAGAACTTGCGGAGGTTAGTGATGTGACCACTTCTCTCCTTTGATTTTCACGATCATATCGTCGGCGTAAACTTCGACTTCTTTGTGCATCATGTCGTGTAAAAGGGTTGTAGCGGTGCGTTGGTATGTAGCGCCAAAGATTGATTAGGCGAAGGGCATAAGCGTATGTGATATGTCCCGCGGTGTAATGAAGGCCGTCTTTGCCATGTCTTCAAGTGACATTTTGATTTAATTGTAACTGCGTGGCCGTCCATGAAGGATAGGAGGCGTGGTCGGCGGTGTTGTCGACTAGGACGTCCACACGCGGTAATGGAAAGGCACCTTTAGGACTAGCTTTGTTCAAGTCGCGAAAGTCAACGCATACTCTAATTTTGCCATTCTTTTTCAGGACTGGGACCATGTTTGAGTGCCATTCAGGATACTCGATGACTTGGATGAAGCAGAAGCTTGTAGTTGTTTTTCGATTTCTTCCTTGACCATAAGGGACCATTCGGACGTAGTCTTCTTAGCTTTTGCTTGATGGGTTTATGCTTAGGGTTTGATGGGGATGCGGTGCTCGGCGATGCTTCGTTCGATCTGGGCATGTCTTTGTATGACCAAGCGAATCGTCCTTGAATTCGCTTAGGAGTTGTGTAAATTGGGTGCGCTCGTGTTCGTCTAGTGAGGCTCCTAGTTGTAGTTCCCTTGGTTCTTCGGGGGTTCCCACGTTTATGGTTATGGTTTCCTCGATGATTGGGTCTTGTGTTTTTGGGTGCACAAGGTTTGCAATGTATTTGTTTAATGATTCACTTTCGCATGAGTTAGTGTCTTTTGTATTTTGTGTGCTGTTTGTTGCTTGTTGATTTTTGTTTGTTTGTATTTTGTTATTTTGAGACAAGACGTAAGCAAATTTATTCATTTCATTATTTTGAAGAGAATTATTCGACAAATCAGAAAATTGCTTGGAGCTAGCCTCCGTAAATAGAAAATCTAAACTAAAGCTAGAGTCTAAGATAGATGGGTCGACAGATGACCCGACACTAAGAGCATTAGAATCTAAAAGAATTTCTTCTTCTTCTTCATCGTCTTCTGTGTCGCTGGAGGTGCTTGAGCTGCTTGAGTTGGGATCACTCTCGTCCTTGTTCTTGAGATTAGTGACATGGTCGAAGAGTGGTCCTTCACCAGTGATAAGCTGGAAGTGGTGACCTTGTGCGTCAGTCCATTTCAGCGTTTTATACCATCCGTTGAGGGTTTTGTCTGTGGCGTCGGCTATGAGTAAGTTAGGATCGAAGTGACGGTCTCGCATGATCGTGGAGACAATTTCTTCGTTTCTGGTGCTCGGTGAGGCCTTGAGTGTATTAGGCTCGGCCTCACTAGAGAAACAAGCTTCGGGTGAATGGATGATGTCTCGAAGGGAGGTATTCCCGTCGACCATTCCTCCGGGGGTGAAATATGCCTTCAGGTCGAGGAGGTGAGGTCGCGGGGTGACCTTGTGGGTTGACTTTCGTCTTTGAATTACCTTAACCATCTTCTCGTGGTCGCCATTTTTGGGCTTGTAGCCTAAGCCCATGGTGAGCCAAAGGCTGTTATTGTTCTTTGTTACGAAAGGTTTGTAGGTTTTGATTGGTGTGCAGCGTGATGGCGCCAACTTGAAGTCGAAACCACATAAGTCTTCTGCGGGTTCGACCTGATTTGGCGAGTGGGCTCTTTTGGTGTATCGAAAAGGGCTCGAAAGTTTGAGGCATTCAGGGTTATGATTTCCTCGTTGAGAGGATCTTAACCTTTGATGTAAGTAGAGATTACGGCCTTGGTGGAGTGAATCCATGGTCGTCCCGGGAGTATGTTATAGGAAGGGGTCATGTCGATGACTTGAAACTTCGACTTTTCTTTCTATGGGACCACTGCGTATGTGAAGAGAAATGGTTCCTTTCACGTGACGTCGGGTTCCGTCGGAAGCCTTGACTCCGTCCATGCTTGGGGGGAAGTCTTTATCGGATAAGTAGGCGATGTGCGGTGGCCAATGGTAGAACATTGACTGCAGAGCCGATGTCAACAAGGGACACGGGCAAAGTTTTCTTCATACATTCAACGCTGATGTATAGGGCGAGATTGTGGTTTGATCCAAATGCGGGGAGATCATCGTTTGAGAAGGTGGTAGCCCCCGGTAACCAATCCCTAGTGACATGGCTGACCATTTGATGCAGGGAGATCTCGGCGTCTGCACATGCTATTTGTAAGCGCGAATGAATGCATTCCTATGTTCGGTGAGTCTCGTAAAGGGCCCGGATGGAAACATCGGCTTTGTGCGGCGAAGCCGCTTCAAGCACCTCATTCGTGTTAGGTGGTGGGATCCTTTGTGGAGGCGTACTTGTAGAGGTATTCTCTTCTTGGGCTACGGCCTTGCCTTTCTGGGCGCCGATTGCTTTTACGGCATGTTCATCTGTGAAAATATTTTGATAAGGGCGACCAGGCGTGTGAGGTGTGAAACCTCGTCTTGGTTTTCCTTCTCAGTGCTTGCCCTTTTCTTCTTGATCTTTACTTTGGTTGCTCACCCTTTTCTTTTTGATCTTTGCTTTGGTTGCTTGCCCTTCTTTTTCTTTCCCTTCTTGTTGCTTTTGTTTTTATTCGAGGAAGGAGTAGTCGAGAGTTGAGCTACCGTTTTGTTAGTGGGTGGCAGCTCTTCGTCTTCGTCATCAACGAACCAGACCCATTGATTTGATTGTTGGTGGGTGTGACCAAGTAGGAGCAATCCATGACGGTCTTGATCAGGAAGATTGCCGGATTGTCATAGATTGTGGGGTTGCTTTGGGCTCAGGGCAATTTCAATGAGTTCTTGAAATTCTCGGCGTCGCCAGTAATCAAAATGTTTCGCCACTCGGGTCGTAGGCTCAGAAATGTGTACATGAGTTCGTCTTCGTGCGGAGGATTGAACCCGAGCAAGTGATCCTCTCCAGCGGACGAGATATTGGGTAAAATCTTCTTCGTCCTTTTGGAGTTGGGTGGCGAGTGTGGAGGAGACATGCTTGTCGGCCTTGGGCGTTGTTCCAAACGTGCAACTTCGAATTGATGCAAGGCCTTCAAGTTGTCAATGTTTTTGGTGGTGATCAATGCGGACGGAGGGTTTTGACTTGTTGTGGTTAGCCATCTTTGAGGAGCGTTTGAAGGAAGGGGTGATGATGCGATTCATGGTGAGTAGTCAGCTGAGGCCTGCATTTCACTTTGTATATTAGCGACACGACTCGACCCACTAGACTCACATTCATTTTAGGCATTCATTTTAGCTCATTTCTTTGTTTAAAAAGACATTTTAAGCTTGAAAAAGGAGGTTTTCGAAAAGGTTTTGCTAAGGGAAGCTTTTGAGGCGAGGATGCGTGCGCACATCTCGTCTCGATGTTAAAAGATTTTGCTTTGCATCCGTCGAACTGATATCGGTAATTTGCCGAGGTGAGCTCGAGTTCGGATGTGTAAAAGAAGAAGGATTCGGCTCGAACGAGTCGAGTCGAGGATGTTAAAACGGAGTCTAGGCCGTGTGACCTAGAGGATGGAAAGCCACGAGCTCGGGTTTTAGTCCTTGCTCGGGTTTTTGCTTGTTAGTGAAAAGGAAATTTTGAAAAGGTTTATTTCAAAAATTCGCGAGAGTTTTGTTTGAAAAGTGTTAGTTTGTTAGATGTTAGGTTCGTTTATCTTTGAAAGGTTTAAGCGAGTTTTCGAAGATATGAATGCAAATGCTCGTTTTGAAAAAGACCATGGAGTGCATAGCCTCGAACTTGTACGTATGACTCAAAAAGGGGTGAAAAATGAGTCAGTCGGGTACACCTCCAACTACCTCGAGTACGCTTTGGCAGATACTTAACCCCTTCATTTCCTTACGCCGGGGCGATAGGTTTTCTGAAGGGAACCGGGCGGTCGAGATAGCCGTTCTGACAAGCCGTGGAGGGGCGAGAGGAAAGCTAGTCCGGCATGTGCTTTATCGAGTGGACAAGCCTACATGTGGGAACCACCTCTCGAGGGTGCAAAGGGTGCCTAGATTCCAAAAGGAATGGACTCTAAACGAATGTGCATAGCTCAAATATGTTTACTAGGATTGTTCAAGACTTTCAAGTTTCACCTCTTTATTTTTAAAAAGAAAAAGCTAGTTTTAAGTTTTTTAAAAAATAAAATCTCCCCAGCGGAGTCGCCAAACTGTGGAACCCGGGATCGGACCCAACTCGGCGTCTTGCTTAAGGGCGGATTTTAAAGTTAAAAAAGATTAAGTTGGAAAAACCTTTAAGAACTGTTATGGAGTCGCCACCTATTTATCGCGGAAAATAGGAACCTGCTACCATGTTCTAAGTTAAAAACATGTCCTAAATTTTGGAGCACGCCGACACCCCTAGATCTAAGGCTTGTGAAACCAGATTGGATTCGGGGTGAGGGTACTTTAGAAAAAGAGTTAATTCAATTAATGATTTATGAAAACCTTTTAGAAAAGCCTATGTAAAAATAGCCTCTACTGACCTAGAACAATCCTTGTAAGATGATATTTGAGCTAATGTTATCGCTACGTACAAGTGCGATAAGTTTGTAAAAGAATGCAGATGCAGATGCAAAAAGATTGATTAAAACCCTCAGTTTAGCATGTTTAACTTGTTAACGAATACGGTTCAGTTAAAGGTCGAATTCATTATTAAAGTTGATTTAATGCAAAATAAGAAGGTGCAAGATGCATGCAAATAAAATAAAATTCAATTGTCCATTGGTTTATTTTATAAGGTCGGTTGCTTATGCGACTTTGGCGTGTCATCGGATATGGAGTGTGCAGAAGTAAATAGAACACTTGGAGTGCAAGCGTATTTGGGTGCCAAAGCGGGGTGGTGGGGCGCTAAAGTGTAGACGCCTTTGTTAGTCCATAGAAAATAAGAAAAAGCTTTGATCCAAGTGGATCGGTACCTACCTTGTCCTGGCGCTTGGATTCGGGCAGAGCTTCTTGAACTAAAAAGGAGGATGAATTCAACACGGGATGGTGTGTTGAACTCAAGGATTTGAGTGCTTGAGGCTTTGTGAGAGTTTTTGTGAATTGTGAGGAGAAATTGTGATCTGAAAGTGTGAGAGGATGTGAAAGATGTAAATTGTGTGTGTAAAAGATGTATTCTGGTTGTGAATTGTTGTTCTGAGGTCGGGGTATAGGGGTGTATATATACTAAAAACCTCGGAGAAATTAGGAAATTCGGGGATAAAAACAGGCCTAGGAACCGCATAGCCTTATGCGGTTGCCAGGGCAAACCGCATAGGCTTATGCGGTTGCCCCACCAAACCGCATAAGCTTATGCGGTTCGAAGGTTGGGTTTTTTGTGTAGTTTCCTAGTTTCGGTTGAATTATATCTTGGAAAGATTTCGTGATAATCTCAAACGTGAAGCTCAAGAAAACCCCTAGGATATTTTTGAGATATTTTGTGGTGCTTAGGGCTTTGGAGTGCGGGCCAAAGGCTGGGTTTGGGCTCGGTTTCGGGCCCGAGACCCGGAAAAATGAAAAGGGTGTGTTTGCATAGTTTTTGTGAAACAAGGTAAGACGTGAAGCCGTATTTTGTGTAAGAGGGGGCTAAATAGCGGTTTTAGCTACCGGGCCTAAATTTAGGAATTTAGGAATGCTGAATCAGACCTTGTTAATGTAAAAGGGCTAATTGTAGTGCAAATGCGAAGCTCATGCCAAATGAAGCAGGACAAGGACCTAGCTAGACTCCAAATGGACAAAATGAACGTTTATTTAAGTGCGATGTGAAGTGACCTAAAACATTTTAACATTTCAAACGACTCAAAATGAATTCGACATTAGTTAGAACCGTTTAAGTCAACGTTAAAGCATGCGTAATAAAAGTCCGTGATACATCACAGGGTTTTGTTTGGGAGGGTACGGATATGGGTATCCACAAATAATAATTTAATTTATAACCTAATTTAATGGTAATATATTATACGAATAATATAATTGTATATTATCGACATAATACTTTTGAATGTAAAATTTGGGTATTTTGTCCAAAACTACCTTACTTATGCTACATTTATTTTTAAAAAATGGAAAGTATTGCCTTAATTATTTTTATTTTGGAAAAAAACTACCAACATTCATCTACGCCATGTAAATTAGTTTTTTTTTTTTCCATAATTTTCAGATGCTCTCCTACAAAACTGACATTATTTATTAAATCAAAACTTAATACGATGAAACTAATTAAAAGGTCAAACATTATAAATTATAAAAAAATATATACAACGGAAAAAAGGATCATCACCAATTCAATCAAGCTATGTTTAAATAACAAACATGGTAATTAAAAAATATAAAACTGTTCAAAATTAAATATTTTTATCAAATCAAATACATCGTAAAAAATAGAAATAACACAAATCATACTCATAACAAAAACATACTAAACTTAAACTAATACTTAAGAAGATCAAGCTATAAAAATTTGAAAATTTGTCATCAAACTAATACACCATGTTCATTCTTTTTATACCTAATTTTCAGATATTATCATACAAAATTGACATGAACAATTAAATCAAAACTTAATACGATGAAACTAACTAAAAGAGTATGATGAATAGTAAATATTATTATACAACAATAAATAATTATTTGATATGAAAATAAGATAATCAGTAGATCATGTATATCTCTTTTACCTTTCACGATACATATTCGATTGATTTTGTAATCAAGTTTATTCAATGAGTACCTCAGATCTTGAACTTAAAATATAAATCTGCAATATACAAAGGGAAAAAAGATCATTATGAATTCAATCAAGCTATGGTTAAATAACAAACATGATAATTAAGAAATAAAACTTTTCAAAAGTAATACACATATCAAATCAAATACACGTAAAAAAATAAAAATAACACAAATCGTAATCATAAATAAAACATAATAAACTAAAACTATTTAACCCGGTACCTTGGAAGACAAAGCTACAGTTTTTGATATATATACACACAAAAAAGGTTTGAAGACTTACCTAAAAAAAATATCTTATGTATCATAATTAAACAAATAAATTATGTGTCATATAATTGTTTCTTTCCAAATTTTATTTATTGAATGCAAATTATTTAATCTATTTTTCAAATGAATTTTTTTTTGTGGATGAAATACTTTGATATTTATACTCATTTGATAGCATTTTTCGTTTCGAAACTAATGATGTTATTTTTATATTATTTCGACAAATACATTTTATGAAACATAATAATCAAAGACTTAGCTAAAAACTTTCTAATGTTTCATAATTATTTCTCATATAATTATTTCTCATATAATTATTTCTTTCCAAATTACTATATTTTCACAATTTAATTTATTTTTTTTAATGTAATTTTATGATTGGTCTAAATCTTCTTGAATTAAGGAGAGCGCTCGAAAAAACTCTCTTTTATATATATATATATATATACTAGGTGAAATGCCCGTGCGATGCACGGGTAACTTTATTAATTCTCATAGAATAACAATAAATATTAGATAAAATATATTTGTGCGAAGAGTCTAAAACTAAAAAGGCGATAATAATATCGAGTGAAAATAAAATGACGTGTCTATTAAAAACATATATAAATATGTGTGTACTTATTTTGAAATCTAAGACTATAGTTTAATCATTTACACAAACACTTATAAGATTATAGTTTTTTTTTTTTTTAATCTATAATAGTAGCTATTTAATTTTAAGTAGAAGATGGTACCAAAAAAAAAAAAAAAAAAAAAAAAAAAAAAAAAAAAAAAAAAAAACTAACTTTACTACTCCGTATATTATCTTTTCAAGTCTATGTCATCATCACACTTTTAATAAAATTATTTATGGAGTATATTCTTAGATTGATCTCCTTAAAAATAAGAAGTTTTGCAATTTTAAAATCTTAATATTACATCTAAACAATTAATTGTTTGCCTATGATTTACCAATTATAATCTAAAAAGATATTGGACTATGTAGGTAATCTAGGCATTATAATACTCCGTAATACACATTTCTTATAATTAGAACCTGTTCTTTCGGACTTTTGAAATTTCAATCGAATCGAATGAATGGAGTGGCCCAGGCGAAGTGAAAGTGAGGCGAAATGAAATGCAAATAGCGAGGAAAGAACAGGTCCTTAGAGGGATTTGTCTTCATATAATTCAATAAAGAACAATACAAATGAAAGGGAAAACATAGTAATTAGATTATGTTTAAATGATTATTACTTCGGCGATAAATAAATACATAGTTGCTTGTGATAGGGGCTTGAACAGAACTCCCCTATAATTTAAAAATATTATGGTTTACTAATAAAAAACATTAATTTAAATATTAAACTTCGATAATTTTATTCATAATAATAGAATTTAATCATGAGAAAGATATTATCTCGTTGTCAATAAGTACCATATCCTTAAACACTAAACTATTCTTATTTCTATAGTTCAGTACTTCCCATAATCTTGATACACACTTTGATCTTCCACTCGTTATTAGTTGAATTTAATTACCTAAAAATTATCAAATGCGTCATAATTAAATAAGGAAATTATGTGTCATATATTATTTATTTCCAAATTATTTTTTTTTTCCTCAATTTTAATTATTTAGTTTTTTTTTAATAAATGGAGTTTTTTTATTGGATGAAATACCTTGATATTTACACTCATTTGATAGCATTTTTCGATACAAAACTATTGATGTTAATTTTATATTATTTCGACAAATACATTTATAAAAACATAAAAATTAAAGACTTGCCTAAAAATTATCCAATATACCATAATTAAATAAGAAAATTCTCTCTCATATGTTATTTCCAATTACTGTTTTTTTTTTCTATTTAAATTAATTAATCTATTTTATAAGTGCTATTTTCTTATTGGCTAAAATTTCCTTGAATATATTTCGACAAATACATTTATAAAAACATAAAAATTAAAGACTTGCCTAAAAATTATCCAATATACCATAATTAAATAAGAAAATTATCTCTCATATGTTATTTCCAATTACTGTTTTTTTTTCTCTATTTAAATTAATTAATCTATTTTATAAGTGCTATTTTCTTATTGGCTAAAATTTCCTTGAATTAAGCTAG
Organism: Dianthus caryophyllus; assembly: GCA_023091065.1. NCBI lineage: Eukaryota > Viridiplantae > Streptophyta > Magnoliopsida > Caryophyllales > Caryophyllaceae > Dianthus > Dianthus caryophyllus. The sequence continues at coordinate 30,499,903 of CM041519.1, forward strand.
TTATTATATGTCATATAATTATTTATTTCCAAATTATTTTTGTTCTTGATTTAATTATTTAAATTATTTACAATTGATTTTTTTTTTATTGGACGAAATACCTTAATATAATACTCATTTGATAGCATTTTTCCATACGAAACTGGTGATGTTAATTTTATATTATTTTGAAAAATATATTTTATTAAAAATAAAAAGAAAAGACTTGACTAAAAAGTATCTTATATATCATAATTAAATAAGGAAATTATATGTTCCATATCTAATATATCTAATATCTAATATATATATATAAAGCAGAAACCATGGTCTCTATGGTCGACATTTGTCACAATATAATTGGTCTAAAAAAAATAATATTAGTATTATTTATAATTCTACTATTGCTAGGATTTTAGATAAAAAAATATTAACATATGTAACTTAAAATATAAAACTAAATCTACAATTGAAATCTTTACTATATTAGAACTTTCCAAAAAAAAACTTAATTGAAGATGTTTTTAATTGAGAAGAAAAATAATAATTTCTAAATAAACAATTATATGACACATAATTACCTTATTTTATTTTTAGGTAAGTCCCCATCCCTTTTTGTATATATATACATCAAAAACTTTAGCTAGATCTTTTTAGGTACGTACTATGTTAAATATTTTTACTTTATTATGTTTTAATTATGATTACAATTTGTGTTAAATTTATTTTTACGGTGTATTTGATAAGAGTGTTTAAAATTTGAATATTTTTATTTCTTAATTGCTATGTTTGATACTTAAACATAGCTTGATTAAATTACTGCTGATTTTTTTTCTTTCTAAGTTGTAGATTTATATTTTACGTTCAAGATTTGAAGTTTTTTATTGAACAAACTTGATTATAACCCAATAGAAAAACTAATGAATATGTAACATGAAAGGTAAGAATATGTAACATGAAAGGTAAAAGTGATGTGCAATATCTATCGATTATCTTATTTTTAAATCAAGTTATTAGATATGGTTGTATAATAATATTTGTAATGCTTAATGCGTAATCTTTTAGTTAGTTTAATAGTATTAAGTTTTGATTTGATTGTTAATCTCAATTTTGTATAAGAACATCTGCTAATTAAGAAAAAAAAACAAAAGAAAAAACATGTTTAGTATAGTGATAGGGTAAAGTTTGATTTAATGACAAAATTCCAATTTCTTTATTACCCCATTTTAACGTAACAAAAAGAGAATATATGTAATTAACAAAAAAACAAAAAAAAAACAAAAAAAAAAGAAAAAAAAAAAGAAGATGGTGTAGTATAATTAACATATGTAATCTAAAATATAATACTAAATCTACAATTGGAATCCTTAAAATTGTAGGATAGCAAAATTGAAGAATACATATTTTGCCTTAAATATATTGGATTAAATATTCAAGTTAAGGGAAAAAAAATATAAGTAAGTTATATTTTAAAATATTAAAAAAAAAAAAAAAAAAAAAAAAGAGCAAAAGAAATATGGTAATTCATAGAATTTTAAAAAGTCAAATAATATTTGATTTAATAAATAAGCTAAAGGAAAAAAAATAGTATTAGGTAAGTATTATAAAATATAATTAGCAAATAAACGAAAAAAAAAATGATAAATCATAGATTTTAGAAAATAATCATATTAAATACGATAAAAGCCGAAAAGAACATGGCCTTAGTATTTATATTTTAGAAATTTTGTCATATTAAATATCATAGAAAATTATATCATAATTGGTAAATATATAAACTAGAAAAAATATATAAAAATTACATTTTATACTTATTTTTAAATCTTAATAATAATGATAGATAGGCCGGACGGGGAAGGGCACGCCAACTAGTAATATTGAAATTCTAAAAACATAATAATAAAAATAGATTATACTAAGTAGAGAATATTTTGTATGTTATGAATTCAAAGTAGAGAATATTTTGTTGATTATAATAATAGATGTGATATCTTATTTTTTTAGGCATTATAGTTTGGCGGGAAAAATTTGCTTAGATGGTTTTTGTTATATATAATTAATATAGATAACAGTGCAATATGTTCGAAAAACTTGATTACGGTGAAATCTAATATATATATATATAAAGTCGAAACCATAGTCTCTATGGTCGACAATTGTCACAATATAATTGGCCGAAAAAACTTTAATATTTTTAAATATATATAATTGGAAACAATTAGTTATTCTATAACTAATATATTTCTAGATGAAAATACCCAAATAATTAATATATGAAATCAAAAATATTATACTAAATCTACAATTTAAATCCTTATGATATTATGATACCAAAATTGAAAAATACATATTGTTTCCTTAAATATATTTTATTAATTACTCCGTAATAAATAAGTTAAGGAAAATAATGAACAAAATAATATAATTTATGTTATGTTTTAAAACATAAAGAACAAAAACATAAATAGATATGGTAAGTCATAAAATTTTAGGAAGTATAATAATTGTCACTTTTTTAATAAACAAAAATATATGTTAATTTATAATTAGTGGTAATAACAGTGTGGGTAGTGAATGCAATTGTATAAGTTAAATTTCTAATAAAGTGGGTAGTGAAATTGATAGTAATAACACTATAACTGACTATAATAGTAATTAACAATAGTAATTAACAATAGTAATAGCAATAATAGTGAAAGTAATAATAAGAACAAGAATAATTAAATTAATAGTATTAACTATTGAAATTGAAATTATATCTTTATGAGTCGATAGATAAATTTTGTAAATACTCATGTTTCCAATAAAATACAAATTGAGGAATACTTTTGAATTTTTTATATAAAATTAGTATACATATTTTAGAAATTCAATATATTAAATATTTAAATTAAATTGTACGGAGTATTATAATTGGTAAAATATATAATTAGACAAATATATAAAATTAAACATAGTTTTTTATATAAGAATAAATTTATAAGATAATGACAGATGGCCCGGGCGGGGCCGGGCATGCAAACTAGTATATATATAAAGTCGAAACCATAGCCTCTATGGTCGACATTTGTCACAATATAATTGGTCTAAAAAAATTAATATTAGTATTATTTATAATTATATTATTGCTAGATTTTAGATGAAAAAATATTAATATATCTAATTTGAAATATAATACTATATCTACAATTGAAGTCTTTGCAATATTAAAACTTTCCAAAAAAAAAAATTAACTGGAGATGTTTTTAATTGTGAAAAAGATAATAATTTGAAAATAAACAATTATTTGACACATAATTACCTTATTTAATTAAAATACCTTACATAATTTTTAGGTAAGTATTCATTCTTTTTTGTATATATATATATATTTAAATCAAAAATTTTAGCTAGATCTTCCTAGGTACTCTGTTAAATAATTTTATTTTATTATGTTTTAATTATGATTACTATTGTGTTAAATCTATTTTTTACAGTATATTTTATAAAAGTGTTTAAAGTTCAACAATATTATTTCTTAACTACCATATTTGGTACTTAAACATAGCTTGATTAAATTCATGCTGATGCTTTTTTCTTTGTATGTTGTAGATTTATATATTTTACGTTCAAGATTTAAAGTTTTTATTGAAGAAGGTTGAATAACAAAACTAATGAATATGTAAACATGAAAGGTAAAAGGTATGTACAATATTTATCGATTATCTTATTTTCAAATCAAGTTATTAAATATGGTTGTATAATAATATCTGTAATGCTTAATGCATAATCTTTTAGTTATTTTAATCATATTAAGTTTTGATATGATTGTTCATTTCAATTTGTATGAGAACATATGCTAATTAATGATAGGATAAGGTTTGGCTTAATGACAAAATTTCAATCACTTTACTACCCTATTTTAATGTAACAAAAAGTGAAGATGTAACTGTGGCACTATGGATTATATCTTTATAATTTGGTTGGTAACCTTAATTTATAATTCACATGACCTCATTTTTCCAAAAATAATATAAGTTGAGGAATAGTTTTGAATATTTTTATATACTTATTATTCACATTTTTTGTATTAAATACCATATAAAATTGTATCATAATTTTTAAATATATAAATTAAACAAATATACACCAGATATATTTTATTAAAAAAAATTAAATGATAATGATTGAAAATATATTTTAATATTATTTATAATTCTATTACTTATAGAATTCTCGATGAAAATAATTAACATATGTAATTTATATTAAGGAAACCATATCCTTGGATTCAAAATCAACAACTTCTACAAGTAAGGAAACAAATCACCAATTAACCCAAAATCACGTGTAAATTGATTGGCTCAATCAATCCATTATTTTCCTTCCTTTTTATGTATATACTCTAGCCTCAAGATTAGGATGAAATTATTCATATATATACATAGCTTGTATACGCTGTAAATTAACACATACAATCAATACAATTCAATTCAACTCATTTGCAATCCTCTGTTTCTTCTCTTATATGGTATCGATCGCCAACGGTCCTTACTTTTAACACCTCTGCTTCCCGACGATGTCCTCCCACGCTCTGCTGTTGCCTAACTCGGCTGACCCCAACGCTCTGATCGTTTACGTTAATCTCTCCCAATGCAAATCACTGACCGAGACCAACTACACACAGTGGTCTTATCAAGTTCAGGCCTTCCTCGAAGGTATGGCCCTCTTTGGCTTTGTGGATGGGTCCCATCCCTGTCCTCCGGCCACCCTCACTAAAGATGACAAATCGGTTCCCAATCCCGCTTACGCTACTTGGCTTCGACAAGATAGCCTCATTCGTGGTGCTATTTCTGGCACTCTTGATGACTCTATCTCCTCTCAAATCACTCCTCACAAGTTCTCTCATGAGGTTTGGACAGCCCTCTCTAATCTCTACGCTAATCCCTCTCGCGGACACATCAAGTCCATCAAAAAACGTCTCGAATCTATTACTAAGCAACCAACTCAATCGATTACGAACTACATGCATAGTATTAAGACATGCACTATTGAACTTGCAAATCTTGGCAAACCTATGGACCAAGAGGACATCACTGCGCAGGTCCTTCGTGGACTCGACTCCACGCATTATCGTGCTCTTAAAGAGAGTATAGACGCTCGTGATACGCCCATCACGTTTGAGGCGTTACATGAGAAGCTTCTAAATCATGAACTCCAACACCCGGAGTCTACCTCGGCTACCCCACTTCCCACAGCCGCCTTTGCTGTCAACCATCGTCCCTCCTCGTCCCGCTATCCTCCACGGCCTGCTACTCCCTCTGATGGTCAGCTTTCTGCTCCTCGTGATGTCACGATATGCCAATATTGCAGTTACAAGGGGCATGGTTTCCTCAATTGCCGTAACTTCAAGAAGAATCACCCCTCCTTTATCCTCAAGCCTTACACGCGCCCCAACCGTCTTCCCTACGCTCGTCCTCAGGCGCATACTGCCACGGCCACCTCCCCAGCATCCTCGGCCTGGTTGGTTGACAGCGGGGCTACCCACCACATCACTAACGACCTCTCCACGTTAGCCCAACACTCTCCTTATGACGGCTCTGACGATGTTATCATTGGTGACGGCTCCTCTCTTCCGATCGCGAATATAGGTTCTTTTACTATCTCTACTCCCAACTGTTCTTTAAATTTTCGCCATGTGCTTCATGTTCCCTTCATTTCTCGTAACATCCTTTCCGTCTCCCAATTTTGCACTGATAATCATGCTATCGTTGAGTTCTCACCTACAACCTTTCTTTTTAAGGATATCTCGACGGGCCGGACCATTCTCCAAGGTTCCCTTAATCATGGGACTTACTTGTGGCAGCCGGCTTCTCCTCATGTTCTGCAAGCTGCTCTCTCCTCGTCCACTACCGTGCTGTGGCACCATCGACTTGGGCACCCATCATCTCGCATTTTCTCTTTCATTAAGAACAATTTTAATTTACCTATCAGTGACTCTAGTTTTGATTTTTGTCATGCGTGTAAAATGAATAAATGTCATAAGTTACCATTCTCTGTTTCTACACTTACGTCCTCGGCTCCTCTTGACTTGATTTACTCTGATGTATGGTCGTCCCCTATTCTCTCGCATGACGGTTTTAAGTACTATATCCTGTTTGTTGACCATTTCACGAAATATACTTGGCTCTATCCTCTCGTAAAGAAATCTGACTCGTTACACATATTCACTCAATTTAAGTTGCTTGTCGAAAAATTTTTTAACAGACCAATAAAACAGTTGTTCTCCGATAACGGTGGAGAATACGTTAAAATTACCCCGTCTTTACTCAAAAACGGTATCTCTCATCTCACCTCTCCACCTCACACGCCCCAACACAACGCATACGCCGAACGTCGTCATCGCCACATTGTTGAAACTGGGCTGTCACTACTTACCCACGCCAATCTTCCGCTCACATACTGGCCCGAAGCTTTCCGCACTGCTGTATATCTCATAAATCGTCTACCAACCCCTACCCTTGATAATGCTTCTCCTTATCTGCGCCTATTCGCTAAAGCACCTAATTATACTAAACTTCGAGCCTTCGGCTGTCTCTGCTACCCGTGGCTCCGTCCTTACTCGACTCACAAACTTGATCCCAAATCCAAAGCCTGTGTCTTCATTGGCTACTCCCCTACTCAAAGTGCTTACCTCTGTCTTGACCCTCCCACTAATCGTGTCTATACGTCGCGACATGTAACGTTTGTTGAAACTGACTTCCCTTATACTCGACTCGCCACTCCTGCACCCTCCACACCGTCTCCTACCACACGCTCTTGGTATGACCCGCCTGTTGCTTTTCTGCCACCTACCCACACTATCGCCACTACCACTGTCCCCTCTACGCCTGTGCCACCTACTACTCCTCCTGTCACGGCCTCTTCTTCACCTCCGCCCCCAAATAACTCTGCCACTGTCTCACACGCTACTCCTCCTGACTCCACTTCTGTCCCGGCTTCTCTGCCTCTCACGGCCACAGAGCAGCCGCCATCTTCACGCCCTGTCACACGTCTGTCACACAATATTCGGAAACCAAATCCAAAATACGCGCAAGTGGCGACCACACTGTCACCTCATGCTCTACCCACTACTACCAAACAAGCCCTCGCAACTCCTCACTGGCGTGCTGCTATGGAGGACGAATATAACGCCCTAACTCGCAACAATACTTGGACACTCGTCCCACAAGAAAACGCCCAAAACGTAGTTGGCTGCAAATGGGTATTTCGTGTTAAATATAACCCCGACAACACAATTCAAAAATACAAAGCGCGCCTTGTGGCCAAAGGCTTCCACCAACATCATGGTATAAATTACACAGATACATTCAGTCCGGTGGTCAAACCTGTCACCGTCCGCCTAATTCTATCTACCGCTCTAAACCACAATTGGCCTCTCCGCCAACTCGATATCAACAATGCATTCCTGCAAGGCACCCTTCACGACACCGTCTACATGACTCAACCACCCGGGTTTATTCATCCTGACACGTCCACAAAAGTATGCCGTCTGCACAAGGCTATCTATGGTCTTAAACAAGCCCCTCGGGCATGGTACAATGAACTCAAAGGTCACCTGCTCCGCTATGGTTTTCAACCATCTCTCGCTGATCCTTCCCTATTTATATACAAAAAGGAGCAAGCTGTTTTGTACACTCTTGTCTGTGTCGATGACATCATTGTCACCGGATCATCACCCACACTACTCACCGCCTTCATTCATCAACTATCCACTCGCTTCTCTCTCAAAGACCTCGGCACACTCTCCTACTTTCTCGGAATCGAAGTAACCCCAAATCGCAGTGGCCTCTTACTCACCCAAACAAAATACGTCTATGACCTCCTCCAGAAACACGACCTGCTGGACTGCAAACCGTCCCCAACACCCATGCTCGCCTACCCTCTCCTCACGGCTGACTCGAAAGCTTCCCCATGTGACGTCACAAACTATAGGTCCACTGTAGGGAGTTTACAATACCTGTCTCTCACTCGCCCGGACCTCTCATTTGCCATTAACAAACTAGCTCAATTCATGCAACACCTACAAGCTACTCACTGGACAGCCCTCCGCAAACTACTCCGCTACCTTCGCGGAACAATGCATCTTGGCCTCCAACTGCATCGCCACACCTCCCTCCAACTCCATGCTTTTAGTGATGCAGACTGGGCCGGAGATACTGACAGCTACCTATCCACTACTGGTTACCTTGTCTATCTAGGCAAGAACCCAGTTGCGTGGTCCTCCAAGAAGCAGCGTACGATTGCCCGTTCCTCGACTGAAGCCGAATTCCGCGCTGTTGCTGACACTACCTCTGAAGTTCTTTGGGTCAAGTCTCTGCTACTTGAACTCGGTCTCGGCTCTACCTCACCCATCACCATCTTCTGTGACAACCTTAGTGCCACTCACTACTCTGCTAACCCCGTTTTCCACTCTCGAATGAAATATGTTGCTCTAGCCTTCCATTTTGTTCGTGAACAGGTTCAAACAGGAGCGCTACGAGTCACACACATCAACGGAGATGATCAACTAGCCGATGCCCTCACCAAACCTCTACAACGTCCACGGTTCGAAGCTATTACGTCCAAGATTGGCCTCGTCAGCCGACAGTCCATCTTGCGGGGGAATATTAAGGAAACCATATCCTTGGATTCAAAATCAACAACTTCTACAAGTAAGGAAACAAATCACCAATTAACCCAAAATCACGTGTAAATTGATTGGCTCAATCAATCCATTATTTTCCTTCCTTTTTATGTATATACTCTAGCCTCAAGATTAGGATGAAATTATTCATATATATACATAGCTTGTATACGCTGTAAATTAACACATACAAACAATACAATTCAATTCAACTCATTTGCAATCCTCTGTTTCTTCTCTTATAATTTAAAATATAGTAAGAAATCTACAATTATAATTCTTAAAATATTAGGATACCAAAATTGAATAATACATACATATTGTTACTTATTTAATTTAATAAATAAGTTAAGGAAAATAGTAAAAAGAAAAAATAAGTAAGTGTAATTTTAAAATATATAGAATAAGCAAAACAAATATGATAATTCATACAATCCTTAAAATATTAGTGTCGTAGTAAATTTGTCTTTTAATTTATTGTCATAATTTTATCATATTTATAAATTTTAAAATTAGTACAAAAACATATAATAAATAAAAGGATAAAGTATAGATAATAATTCAATTAAAAATGTATATTTTTAAAAATATAAACTTGACAATATTTAATTTGCATGAGTAATAATAGTGAAATTGATAGTGGTAAAACTATAATTGTACGTAATTACAAGTAATAAAAGCGGTGGTAGTGAATATGAATAACGAGAATAAAGTAATTAATAATAGTATTGCGAGAGTAGATAATATACTTTTATTGTTTCATAGGTAATCTTCATAAATCATAATTCAAATGAACAATTTTTTCAATGAAATACAAACGGAGTAATACATTTGAATTTTTTTACAGACTTAGTATTTACGAGTACTTTTTAGAAAAATTGTTATATTAAATATCATATAAAATTGTATCGGTAAAAATATAAATTAGACAAATATACCTAAATTATATTTTATACATTTTTTTTAAAAGATAATGATAGATGGCCCGGGCGGGGCCGGGCATGCAAACTAGTAATTATTAATTTCCAAATTACTATTGTTTTTAATTTAAATTATTTAATCTATTTTTTAGGTGCAATTTTCTTATTGGCTAAAACTCCTTGAATTAAGGAGAGCACTCGAAAAAACTCTCTTTTATATATATAGAGCGATTGATTCTCAATTTAAATCATTTAATTTATTTTCCAATGGAACTTTTTTTATTGGATGAAATACATTGATATTTACACTCATTTGATAGCATTTTTCGATACGAAACTAATGATATTAATTTTACACTATTTCGACAAATACATTTTATAATACATAAAAATCAAATACTTGCCCAAAATTATTTAATGTATCATAATTAAATAAGGAAATTAAGTCACATATAATTTTTTATTTCCAAATTACTATATTTCTTAATTTAAATTATTTAATTTATTTTTTAAGTGGAATTTTCTTATTGGCTAAGAGCTCCTTGAATTAAGGAGAGCACCTGAAAAAACCTTCTTTTATATATATATATATAGATAGATAAGATCTTTTAAGCCCAACTCAAATTTTTGTGTTAAAATCTCAAAGCGGATGTCTGGACTCAATGACTTTCCCAAAACTTAGGGCTTGAAAGATCTTATATATATATATATATATATATATATATATATATATATATATATATATATAGAGCGATTGATTGATTGATTGATTGATTGATTGATTGATTATAATTTTATCATCCAAATAAATCATGACAGATGTCGACCATAGAGGCTATGGTTTCAACTTTATACATAATATTAGATTAATTAGATTAGGTGGGTAGATTGGGTAGGTTGGGTTGGTCCGGTCGTTTCAGGTCTCAGGTTTACTTCGGGTCAATTATTATCAAGTTATTTGAGTTTCGGTTAATTTGGGTTAGGCGTGGTCATTTTCTGAATCAATTCCTTTTTGGGTCAAAAATGTAAGAATTAGATAAATAACGATAGTTTTGTCTAAAAAATTTGTTTCCTTAAGGTTTTTCTTACAAATATTTTGTGTGAATTCATTAAACGGTGTCAAATTATTTATCACAAGTCATTTCAAGTTAGTTAGCACATTTTATACCGGGTCAATTTTAGATCTCAGATCAATCTTAGCTTATCGGACCAGGTTAATCAAATATCGGTTTTGCTTGGTACTCAATTAAATAATTATCATAATACTTGTATGCAACTACTCACAATTAAAATGATACTATCTACAATTTCGAAGTTTAGAAGTTTGTTTTCATCCAACACTGTAATATGTAAATTTTTACGGAGTACATTTTAATCACGTACGGTTAAATTAAAACAGTCTTCAATCGCAAACTTTTATTTTCAAACGACTTTAAGTGTATGTGACAAACTACTGACAATCGACGTCTATCAGTGCACCTCACTCAATAAGTCTTAGGTTGCCTCTCAACTCAAGCTCTCACAACTCCGCCGATATAACTTCATTCTACTTCCCATAAAAATTATTTCGTGGTTCATAAATGATATCGGATTTTGATAGACTTTAAATAATACGAGCACGAAATAATCCGACGTAAATTTTACGACAAATCATATTCTATTATACTTACATACCAAAAACTAGACGATAAATAAAAGTATACTCAATGCTACGGTGTACTCTATATATTAGATAAAATAGGCATAATTTTAAATTTGTTGTTCTACCGCTCTTTTCCCTTTATACCAATACCAATCCAATACATATAAATACCTCAACTTCTTTTTTCTGACGTCACAAAAAATCATTTGCAAACTCTTTTTTTTTTTTTTTTTTTTTTTTGTGAGAGAAGAGAGCAGAGCAGAGAGAAGTCACAAGAAACGTAGAAAACAGAGAGAAGAAATTTCATCCGCGCACTTTAAACTCAAAGTAAGCACATCGTTTGATCATCAATCGATTATGCATGAAAACGCACCGATTTTAATTTCGTCGCATGATAATTACAATTGAAGATGTTCAGGTTTAGATGATGATTAAAAATTGATTTTCGGAGGTTTTATTAATGTAATGTGAATGATGATATTTAGGTTTAAAATTCTACTTGTTGTTTCATTTTGATATTTGTATAGAATTAAATTTTTTAGTGATAGATTGAAATTTGCCTTGACGATTTCAAAGATAATTAAAATTAATTGTGAAGTTTTGGTTAAAATGTTCAAGATATTATTAAATTTCTTGAGATTCAATTTGATAAAAGCATTGTGTAGAATACATTAAAGCTATTTAGAATACTTGATTATGTAATATATTCGATTCTTACATTTGCTCATACATTATTTGTGTAAATTGATTGTTTTGATGATGATTGATTAAAGTTTAATTTGATAAGTTGAAAGGTTTTTTAGAAAGTATTGTGTAGTTTAGGTAAAAGAAATTCAGAATTTTGTGATGAGTAATATGTTTGGTAATTACCTGTGTTGTTTAAGTACTGTGTAGTTTAGTTAAAAAGAGATTCAGAATTTTGTGCTGAGTACTATGTTTGATAATGGAACATTTACCAGGAATAATCCAACCTATTGGTGGTCTTCCAAAAATAAACCAACCTATTAATAATCCCACAATAAACCTATCTATTCATACCCTCTTCCATTATTAGACCCACTTAAAAAAATGACCTGTAGAAACAGGTAACAATACCATGGGGCCCATTTTTGTTTATTTGCTTTTCTTTTGCTTATTTCCCCTCTTCCAACGGTCTTCTTTCTTAATTTTTTTGTTTTAATTTTTTTTTTTTTGTTTTTGAAATTCATTGTTTGAAATTCATTGTTTGAAATTCAATGAAATCGTGTTCATCTTCATCGAACGCAAGGAATTCAAAAAAGTAGTATTATTATGGTTGTTAAGAAAGGTGTTTAAAATTGTAGTAAGCTATAACAAATGTCAAATTGTAGCAAGGAAATTCGACAACATGTTGATCATTTAGTAGAAGTTGAAAATTCGACAACATGTTGATTTGTTGCCTGATAATCGTCATTACATAGGAAAATATGTTCTTCAATTACAAACAAAGTACATTTCAACCACAAAACGTAGAAAAACCAATTCCATCCGATAGTCGTGAAATACATAAATGTGCAACATCACCTTGACAAATCTGGAACAGGAACAATGTTACTTGCTGTTCACTTCGTACCCTCTAGGACATATGCAGTACTTGCTGCTCTTCATGTAGTCGATGTAGTTTCGGTTGCCTTTGGAATTCGGTAATTTTCCGAATATTTGCATGTCTGGATCCGTGTTGTTGCCCCAGTATTGTAGAAGGATCGGTCGCAGGTAGCCGTGCATGTTTCCGGCATAGAATGCTAAAGTTCGTCTCTTAGATGGCGTTTTCCCTCCTACATCTCGTAGCGGATTCTTTGCCTTTCGGACATACGTTTCAGGGAGGGACACGTCCTTTCCGAACTTGAAACCTTCTTTGACGTCTGAGTTACATAGCGCTCGTATGCAATTCGTCAAATACCGCTTTGTTTCCGTTGGAGCCTAAAAGAGAAACCGTGATTAGAATCCTCAAAACCAAACAATGACAATTTAATTTCTCGGCATGGTAACTTTAAACCTCATCATAATATCAACACATACCCAATCGTGACACGCAACGAGGAAATGATCAGCCCCGTCAGTCCGGTTCCAAAACGGGTACTTGGCGGAAATCAAATCTCGATACTCCTTCAAATGCTGTATCAAATTCTTGTGGCTGTGCGAATTGCGTACATACAATGTCTCCTCCAACTGTCGAGAACTAAAAGGAAGGTAGAATAGCTGTGCTTCTTGAGGGCGCTTACTAACAAAATGCTTGTTCGTCTCAAGCAGCTTCATGAACCATCCTTCCGAAGCATATATCCCCTCGAGTGGCGGTTTGTGGAATATTCGTCTGTCACCTTCCTCGTAAACGTAGACTTTAAGCATCTACTCCATCAACTCATAGCTCCTGCAATATTACTCCACGCTTAAAAACTCAAAAAAAATAAAAATATACAACTTTAACCAGTAAAATCAACACAAAAAACTCAATTCAATAAACCCATCAAAACAAAATTTGAATGTTCAATTACAAAACTAAGAAATTAAATAATTAAAATTAAATGAATACAATACCAAAAACTAAGTCAAATTAAATTTAGCTCATGAAAAAAAAAAAAAAAAAAAAAAAAAACTCAAACACAATTAGGACTTCAAAATTACCTGAGACATGATGAATTAGGGAAATGTTGAAGAAAAAATTAAAACTTTCTGAAAGGAGCCATGGAAGTGTGGGTTTAAAATAGGGAAAAGGTCAATTTCGTCAATTTCAGAAATGTTGAAGGGTCAAATTGAGTTTAAAATAGGGAAAGGAGCCATGGAAGTGTGGGTTTAAACTTTCTGAACAATGTTGCAGATGTGTCGAGCACAATGATGAACGAAAATGACGAAGCAATTTGAGAAATGTTGAACGAAAGTGACGAAGAAAAGAAGAAAAGAAGTGAAGAAGTGGAGGTGTGGGTTTAAAATAGGGCCCTTTTACCGGCTAAACAAGTACTAGGTAAACGAGTTTAGTAATAGAAGAGGGTATGAATAGATGGGTTTATTGTGGGATTATTAATAGGTTGGTTTATTTTTGGAAGACCACCAATAGGTTGGATTATTCCTGGTAATGTTCCTTTGATAATTAACTGTGTTGTTTCATCAATGTGAAGGTTAGGAGTAATAATCAAGAATTGACTAAAAATAGTACGTTTAGGTTTTTAGAAGTGCAAAGAGTAGAGTAATCAAATAATCAAATAAATTAAATGTTACTTAACTCGGTTTAGTGCTTGCTGTACAGATACAATGAGTGAAGAGAATGATGAGGTTGCAAGTGCAACACTGAGTGACGATAATGTTAGAATCATGAAACGGGCCTGGCCGAACCCGAGTGGAAGAGAGCGAGCCCGGTTTACAAGTCCAAGGGTATCCACATTTCTCAAAACCAATTGGCAATGAGAGGAGTTCCCTTAGACTTTATAAACCACACTAAACTCTCTTCCACAATCGATGTGGGACACTCACATGTGGGTATTATACTCCAACACTCCCCCTCACATGTGAGGTCCTCGGACCTCCTACGGTGGCATATTTTTTCGGAAACCCAGGGCGAAACCATGGGAGCGCACTCGGAGTGGTATTCAACGAACCCTCAAAGAGGACCTCCTCCGGAGGCATATTTTTCAGGGGCCAGTTTTTTAAACTTTATCGAACCCAGGGCGAACCCGGGCTCTAATACCATGTTAGAATCATGAAACGGGCCTGGCCGAACCCGAGTGGAAGAGAGCGAGCCCGGTTTACAAGTCCAAGGGTATCCACATTTCTCAAAACCAATTGGCAATGAGAGGAGTTCCCTTAGACTTTATAAACCACACTAAACTCTCTTCCACAATCGATGTGGGACACTCACATGTGGGTATTATACTCCAACACTTTTTTTTTTTTTTTTTTTTTTTTTTTTTTTTAATGAAGGGGAAAATATTTTATTCATCCACACAGAAAATGAGTTACAACTATCAAATTTATAGGACTAGAAAAGTTGTACCTAACCTCTTTATTAGGGACTCTAATAGACACACAATAATGACTCAACAAACTATAATTAAGGGCTCATAAATCATCTAGTTGTAACCAACAACAATTAGTTGAGAATTAAAAGTTTGAATCAATTAGAATCAATTCTCAACACTCCCCCTTGATTCAAACTCGCCGACTCCTAACTTGGACACAAAGAATTGATGCTTGGCTAGCGGAAGCGACTTCGTAAAGATATCTGCCACTTGGTCATTTGTGCCACAAAACTTCAGCATGACTTTACCATCAGCTACTAGCTTGCGAATAAAGTGATGTTGAACGTCTATGTGCTTAGTTCGACCATGAAACACCGGATTCTTTGTCATTGCAATCGTTGACTGATTATCACAGTAAAGTATAGTAGCTTTATCATGTTTGACGAGAAAATCACGAAGTAATTTCTGGAGCCAGAGTACTTGCCTTACTGCTGAACTTGCTGCTGCATACTCGGCCTCAGATGACGACAAAGCTATTGTCGCCTGCTTCTTCAAATTTGACATCTCGACTTATAATCACTTTACCACTTGCAGGGTTATATAACTTATATGCCTTGGACTCAACAGAATAGCCAACAAATATGCACTTCTCGGACTTACTATCAAGTTTATGACGTAAATGAGATGGGACCAAAGCTTAAGCTACACACCCGAATACTCTTAAGTGACTTACCCGAGGTTTCTTACCCCTCCATGCTTCAAATGGTGTCTGATTTTGAACAGCTCGTGTAGGGGAAATGTTCAGCAGATATACGGCAGTAGCAAACAACGCAACCCATCCTATCCCGCATACCCAAGTTAATTATCCTATAAGTCATATCTCCAGGAGCGTCCTCGATAGGTGAAAGTGACAAGTTTCCCACAAAATCACTTCACGGTCTCAAGGTCTCTCTGATACCAACTTTGTAACACCCCGGTTGTATATATATGACTTTCTATAAAAATCTAGCGGAAGCATAAATATTAATCAGCGGAAGACTTTAAAAGATTAGGATAATGACCACTAATGGTCGATGTAGCAAGTGTTACGGTCAGAACCAACGATTTATAAAGCGAAAAAGAGGGTTATCAAAAGCCGATGTAGGAAGGTAATACAAAAGATGAGCTCTCTACTACTATAAACTTATTAATTAAAGAGTTCTCTCAGAACGTCCCCAACTCAGCGTGTACAAAAGGAGAAATAAGCATAAGCATCCAAGCATCCAAGCGAGGTTGACATTCACATAGCACTTTGAGGAGAGCACACATTAATCCACGCAATAACAAAACATGTGATCTCATATTCTAATGCGACCCTATGATTCATTGGTATATATTTTACGCCCTTTTTATGTTATTGTATGCAAGTAACCCTAGACATGATACTACATGCACCACTAACATATGTAACATGTACATGATTATGAAATATAAGTATAATCCAATTACTAAGTGATCAATATGTTAAGTCGCACTACAAGATCAAGTGAACATAAAGTAAGAAAGTAAGATGAACACATGATTATCAACTAGAATATCTTAAGAACCATAAACATGTAACAAAAGATAGGAAACATCACATTACTAAACGTAAGAAAGAATATCCATAGTTATCTCCCTTTCAGTTCTCGTTTATATGTTCACGATTCTCAAAGATATAAGAGAGTTTATATAACTTAAACTAATCAGCATCGAAAATCAGAGCCATTTGATTTTGGAAAAGCGTTTTAATTTTCAAACAATGCGGCGGGCGTGGCTACTAATGGATTTCACTCATATAAAGCTTACATTATCACTTCATATGGGTGGAATACATCAATCCCGCCAATCACACCAAAGATCTTAGGAGGTTTACATCTCACCCCTAGTTCCCGATGGGACCGAACACAAGTATGGTCAGCAAAAGATCAAAAATGCAAGGGGAGTGACGGGGGGTAATAACTCAGAGGCCACTTAAGACATGTTTACCACCTCGAGGCTGTTTCATAATAATATCATATCAGAATCTCAGAACAACAATATATCAAGTGCCAAGATACCATTAAGTAGCAGAGCTGATCATGTACTCTTGTCTATATATGCGCATATACCCACCCCGCACTCTTTCAGCGGCGGCTGGGCGACTACTACCAATGACGACCTTCCCAAAGGTTTGCTGTTCTATACTCCTTAGCGGTGACTTAGCATTCCTCAAACTACGGCAGGCGTACTTTTCGGAGCTATCCCCCGTCAGGATGATCATTTGACCATTGCATAAGAGTGCCCAAACAAACATGGCTTAAAAGGAATCTTAAATGATGATTTAGGATGACATGTGTCTAGAGGTCACATGAGCTTTATGATTTCCACTCAGAGACTTAGAGACAGCGGTCGAATGTGATAGAGATACATGGCGTAACCATGTACCCAGGCTAAAGTTGCGCATCATGGGCTTTATGATTTCCACCCACGACGACTGAATCCAAGCGGCATTAATCATCGTCTTGGCGAGTTAAAGGCTAAATGACATAAGCTTTATGATTTCCACTTATGATCGGAAGGCACAAGGGGTTCAGAGGTCACAAACAACGGAGACATATCCAGCTTGGCCCAGAATAGTATCTTTTAATATATAATTGCGATCTTTGTTTATCTTGTATGAAAGTCTTTTAATTATTTATCTTTGGAAATTCTTATTTGAGGAGTAGATTAAAGTTCATTATTTGATAAAACGTTTAGGGTAGATTAAGTAGCTTATTTCTAAGTAGCTTATTGAAGAGTTGCTCAACTTTGACTTTGGTCAACAAATGACTATAGGTCAATGTTTGACTTAGTCAGGGTCAAGGTATATTATAATGACTTAGTCAAAACTTGCTAGTGGAAGTCAAGTTAAGACATAGCCAAGTCCTTAATGGTTAATTTAAGATTATACATGTTTTATTAATATTTAATTATGTTTTCATATACTTTGGGGTTATGTGTCTTTTAATTTATGAAAACAAGTTTAATAGGAGAATATAGGTTGAAGAGATAAAATCATTTTATGAACATAATATTATTTATAATAGTTTACAATTGCTTAACGGTTAATAAATAGAATAAGCCCAAAAATGAATTAATTCATAAAAATTATTAAAAATTATTTTTGAACTCTCCAGAATATATACAACCTTGGGTTAAAACCGTTTTGAAAAATAAGTTGTTTTGGTACCCGAAATAAATTAAAAACGATATATAACAATAAGTTTGTAAAAATTAAACGGAGGGTCAAACCTTAATATTTTCACACAAAATTTTAACAGTAGCTTGATAAACATATTTTGAAATGTACAAAAAAGTTTCAGATCAAAATAATTATATTTACTTATCTAAAGAATTAAGGTAAATTTCTGCCTTGTTTATTTTATTTAGGAAGAAGTATAAATCCAAAAGCTACAAAATTTAAAACACCATTCAATAACATCAGAATACACATCATATAAACATTTCAAGGCAAAATACGAAGTATAGCACATGCAAACATAATTTTGCGTATATTGACATGATAAAAATGCAACTAAAATAAATAGCATAACAACAAAGTTAGGCATGCATTTATACATAAAATAAACATTTTAACATGAGATTAAATAAATTATAAAGTGGTGAAGATGATACTAAATCCTAGTTCATTTTAAGCAACATACAATATTCACAAGTTATTTTTCTATAAATTAATTCACAATTTACTCATATGCATACAAGTTAATATATAATTCATTTTATGTTCTAAAACATGAAATTTCAACAAGATAACTATGGTGGCACAACTTGAAATAAATAACAACAAGAAAGCACAAACAATGACAATAACATAGTAGGCTAAAATATATACTTAAATCATAAGTTTGCACTAAAAATGAAACACATGATGTTAGAGGTGAAGATGCATGTCCCCTCACCTTGACCAAGCTTAAAGATTATCGAGATCCAAAATATAGCCAAAGATGGTGGGATCATCATGCTCCTTGAAGGCTCCACTACAAGGTCTTGAGGAGAGAATGAGGGCAATGTTAGTCTCTAGTGAAACTATACTAAAGTTGTTAATTACTACGGGAAAAGGATTACTTTACCTTTGGAATTGGGTTAAATACGAAAGCTATGATACTGTCTTGAATGTACATAACTAGAGTTATGATTTTTGTGAGGAAAATAAGGTAAATGAGATGGAAATGGAAGGGTGTGCTTCACGGCATATTTAGGAGCAAATAAATGAAGGAAAATGGATGCAAATGGAAGGAGCATCTTACGGAAATATGGGAAGCAAATGGTAGAGAAATGATGATCAAATCCTCAAAATAATGCATGTTGGACAAGTGTTCAAAGATTATATGCATGGCCAACAAGTGGCATGCATTTTCAATGCATGGATGACAAATGGCTCGAGTGTGTGTGCATGGTGGACAAATGTCCACATTCTTCATGCATGTGGGACAAATTTCCCAAGAGTATGATTGACCAGTGGGAGTGCGACATAAGGAGAAAGGTGAACGGTCGAAGTATGGATCCGTTGGAAATATATAGTTTGTCGTAAAATGACATAACCGTACGAGAATATTGGTTGAAAATAATATGAGAGATTATTTAATCGTGGATCCAAATGTACTGTCCAAAAGTGAACAATAAAGATTAAAGGAATTTTTCTGTTGCTGAAAAGATAAGATTTACGAAATGCTATTTTAATCTTTATCGGTATAAAATGTAGAGCTGATCGGAAAATAATTGTAAGTAATTGAAATTCTAGTGGTTCTAAAGGAAGTATGTTGTCATCCCAACCTATGAATGAAATCCTAACTGTCGCGTAGGAAAATAATAATAGAGTTATTATTTGATTTACATAAATTGTGTTTAGAAATATTAATGCTTTTAAGATTATAAGTGAATAATATTATATTATATTATTTATTATTATTTTAATACAGAGTATTACAGTCCTACCCCCTTAGGAAAAGTTTCGTCCTCGAAACTTATAAGAGGTCTCTAGGTTGGGTCACGACCATGCGATTGAAAGTGAAGGGTATCCTACCCCCTTAAAAGTGGTTTTTCTTAAGACTTGAGATGAAGGAATGATTGAAGGTGGCTGACAATGTGTAGCTCAAGCTTGACATGATGGATTGATGATAAGAAATTTGGAAAAAGATAGAGGAGTTTGTCGAACGAGCCTAAAGGTATTTCAACTTGATGTGCTGGACCTCTAAGGAATTTTGCTCGAAAAAGTATAAAATAGGTTGAAAGGTGTAGCTCATGTGTTGGAGTTTAAGAATTGATAAGTTAAGAGCTTCTGAAGCTGAAGATAGAAGGGTCGAAAGGTCATAACGGTTCTAACCGAGCTGATGACGTTAAAGTGTTAAGCTATTGATATTTAAGGATTGTGTCATGAGAATTCACAAGGAAGATGAAAAGATGATGTAAATCATACCATGATATGGAAGGGGATGATGAAAGGGAAGAGTGATTTGTTGATATGAAGGCATGCATAGATGGTAGCTATACGTAGACGGTGTGGAGTTATGGTAAAACGAAAAGGATTCTAGCAGGTCGTCTAGGTTTTTACGAATTTAGATATATGAGGAAGTTTACTTCATGAAAATCACCAGGTTAATTAGGGGAATGTTGTACAAGAGCCTAATTTCCAAATAGTGTACTCATAGCCTCACGATCTATAATAAGGATCTTGCTAAAATATATAAATTTTCAAGATGTACACACGATCAAATACTAACAATCTTAATTCTATTCCATGGGAGAATGTTACCTGCCAAACATTATTAACTAAACATCCATAGTGATTATTTTCCATTGAGAGATTCCTTCCTTTTCCATCATGTATTGTATCTCATCTTAATTACTTTGCCTAATCCAACTTACCTTTATAGGTTTATACTTAAGGTCATCCCATGTAAATCGTCATTCATATCTATATAACTGCCATAGTTACCTTTAATCCATAAATTATAATCTTATTACCTCGTATCACTACTCTAGAAACTCTCATTATGATTTCATCTTGCTTCTCAACTCCATGTTGGGCTTACTCATTTGTTTGTATAAATCTCCAAGGTAGTTAGGTGGATCTAAACTATCGATAAGCATCCCGTATAGTTAAAAATCTTACGAGCTATCCTCATTTCCCATATCCTCAGTCCCCTAAAATCGAGTGTTTACGTAATCACTAATAAGTGGTTTATCTCACCGTCATCCATATAGCTCTCTAGTTATTAGGGTCTCCAAATTTTATCCTCGCAAACACATATCTGTTTGTTTCACAAGTTCGAAATCGTGAACTAATTCCTCAATCTAGTTTTACCTCAAAATTTTCCCTCAACTATAACTTTAAATCTTAGAGTCCTTACTCATTATTCTCCTTGAATTCACTCTCAGTTTTAACAGGTATCATGGGTATTCTTTCTCTTTTATCGATCACAAAACGTCAACTTCACACTTCCCAAACACTCCAAGGTTATGCTTGCTATCATGCTCAGCTAGTTGGGTACTATCTTATGGTCGTTAGGATTGTCATTTAAGGTTACTTAACTTATCACGGTTGACATAAAAGCTAGAAAGAACGGCTCTAAGATTGAGTGTCGGAAGAAAAGATGTGACATGGAATTACTTTGAGGATAAGCAATCTAAATCCGCATGTGACAGGTGATGGTGGTGACATTAGGAAAAGAAGGTTTATATATGAAGCTACTAATGTGTATGGAGGGATATGATCGGTGTTAAGATGAACAATTGATAAGATATGGTTCAAGAGATTTACTCTATATGTACCAGTGTCGTGAAAGGATGATATGAAAGGCTGACACGAGAGCTATAGGTTAGAATAAATGAAAAGGTTTCCATTGACATAAGGTACAATGCTAATCCATATATGTCTGCTCTCATTAAGCTTCTAGATATGATAGTAATCATGGTGCTACAGGATTATGTTTCCTAAAGAGTAAAGTTTGTTCGATGTGGAGCGATGCCTTAAGATGTGAATGAAACACAAGCTAGGGCGGTTAATAAGTAACCATAAGAATGAAACACAAGCTAGGATGGCGAAACAGGTTAACCATAGAGGATAATTTTAGAAATGAGCTTGATAAGTTAAAGGTGAAAAAAAAAATATATGATAAAAGTTGTCGAAGAATTGATACCGATAACCTAAGGACGTGGTAAAGGTGCCTAGCCTCATGGGGTATTTCGGGCAATCCTTAACAATCCGTTTAACGCATTCCTTACTATCTCAATCCTAAAGATGCTCGGTAACTAATTCTTTAACAACCCATATTCTCCATAACTCTAACTTATGTCTCCAAGCTCTAGCGACTTATAACTAGTTTCCATAAGTTTTCCAAATATCGCATCATCTTAAAGATATCCTTAGCTTTCCTGTTGATCATTAATTAATTTCTCACAGTGAACACCTATGATTAAATCCCAAACAAGAATCGATTCTTTTCCTTTTTGTCAAGATAGTGCGGCTTAATCCTAATTACCAAAAGTCACCAGGGGCTTTCTATTGTACTCAAATAAATTACTAATATTCGATGTAAATCTAAGTCCTTACCATAATATAGGGTTTGGGTGTCTAGTTAAGAAGGCCAGTCCTACGCAATTTGCTAGGAAGTTTCTAGTTTTATGAAATCTACTGGGCAAGATATTTGGATTTAGGAAAAAGAAATGAGCTTATAATTTAAACGAATCTAATGGATAAGGAATCTTTTTACTAGGGATGTAACCATACGGTTCTCATTTGTGCATTATTGATAGAATGTGAAAGGTTAAGAGTTGGAATTATAAAGAAATAAAGCTATAAGGTTGAAGAAGAGAATATAAGATATGAACTGAGGAGGTTGATGCATGTATGATTGGTGATTGGTGCATAATCCTACGATGCATAAGGATAATTTCTATGTTTAAGGAGAAAGAAGCTGATTCACTAGGATTTGCAGGGTAAGTTAGTCACTTGAAAGTTAACACTAGGAAGTCCTAGTCGCCCTCGCGAGTCCTTCCTTCAATCTTCAAACACTCGGTGATGGCGAGTCTTCATCCTCTAAATCTCGTGGTTGCGTCCACGTGTCTTCATCTTTAAAATGTAACACGTAATCAACTCACTTGGATATACCCTTGCTGCAAACACAGAAGTAAGGAGCAAACGACCATCTAAAGGTGTCGTCGCTATTTAGTTGTATTAGCTATGTTAGTCATCCAAGGTTAGTCACATAACATATGGCACATAATAGATCACAACAACAGCAAACAACGCAACCCATCCTATCCCGCATACCCAAGTTAATTATCCTATAAGTCATATCTCCAGGCGCGTCCTCGATAGGTGAAAGTGACAAGTTTCCCACAAAATCACTTCACGGTCTCAAGGTCGCTCTGATACCAACTTTGTAACACCCCGGTTGTATATATATGACTTTCTATAAAAATCTAGCGGAAGCATAAATATTAATCAGCGGAAGACTTTAAAAGATTAGGATAATGACCACTAATGGTCGATGTAACCGAGTGTTACAGTCCGAACCAACGATTTATAAAACGAAAAAGAGGGTTATCAAAAGCCGATGTAGGAAGGTAATACAAAAGATGAGCTCTCTACTACTATAAACTTATTAATTAAAAGAGTTCTCTCGTAACGTCCCAACTCGCGTGTACAAAAGGAGAAATAAGCATAAGCATCCAAGCATCCAAGCAGGTTGACATTCACATAGCACCTGAGGAGAGCACACATTAATCCACGCAATAACAAAACATGTGATCTCATATTCTAATGCAGCCCTATGATTCATTGGTATATATTTTACGCCCTTTTTATGTTATTGTATGCAAGTAACCCTAGACATGATACTACATGCACCACTAACATATGTAACATGTACATGATTATGAAATATAAGTATAATCCAATTACTAAGTGATCAATATGTTAAGTCGCACTACAAGATCAAGTGAACATAAAGTAAGAAAGTAAGATGAACACATGATTATCAACTAGAATATCTTAAGAACCATAAACATGTAACAAAAAGATAGTAAACATCACATTACTAAACGTAAGAAAGAATATCCATAGTTATCTCCCTTTCAGTTCTCGTTTA
Source organism: Dianthus caryophyllus (assembly GCA_023091065.1). Classification (NCBI taxonomy): domain Eukaryota; kingdom Viridiplantae; phylum Streptophyta; class Magnoliopsida; order Caryophyllales; family Caryophyllaceae; genus Dianthus; species Dianthus caryophyllus. The sequence continues at coordinate 30,524,229 of CM041519.1, forward strand.
TATGTTCACGATTCTCATAGATATAAGAGAGTTTATATATCTTAAACTAATCATCATCGAAAACTGTAGCCATTTGATTTTGGAAAACGTTTTAATTTTCAAACAATGCGCGGGACGTGGCTACTAATGGATTTCACTCATATAAAGCTTACATTATCACTTCATATGGGTGGAATACATCAATCCCGCCAATCACACCAGTACTAGGAGGTTTACATCTCACCCCTAGTTCCCAATGGGACCGAACACAAGTATGGTCAGGCAAAAGATCAAAGCATCAAGTAAGGGAGTGAGCAGAATAACTCAGAGGCCACTTAAGACATGTTTACCACCTCGAGGCTGTTTCATAATAATATCATATCAGAATCTCAGAACAACAATATATCAAGTGCCAAGATACCATTAAGTAGCAGAGCTGATCATGTACTCTTGTCTATATATGCGCATATACCCACCCCGCACTCTTTCAGCGGCAATGATCGACTACTACCAATGACGACCTTCCCAAAGGTTTCTTTGCTCTATACTCCTTAGCGGTGACTCCTAGCATTCCTCACCTTACTGGCGTGCAGACTTTTCTGAGCTATCCGTCGGGATGATCATTTGACCATTGCATAAGAGTGCCCAAACAAACATGGCTTAAAAGGAATCTTAAATGATGATTTAGGATGACATGTGTCTAGAGGTCACATGAGCTTTATGATTTCCACTCAGAGACTTAGAGACAGCGGGCGAATGTGATAGAGATACATGGCGTAACCATGTACCCAGGCTAAAGTTGCGCATCATGGGCTTTATGTTTTCCACCCACGACGACTGAATCCAAGCGGCATTAATCATCGTCTTGACGAGTTAAAGGCTAAATGACATAAGCTTTATGATTTCCACTTATGATCGGAAGGCACAAGGGGTTCAGAGGTCACAAACAACGGAGACATATCAAGCTTGGCCCAGAATAGTATCTTTTAATATATAATTGCGATCTTTGTTTATCTTGTATGAAAGTCTTTTAATTATTTATCTTTGGAAATTCTTATTTGAGGAGTAGATTAAAGTTCATTATTTGATAAAACGTTTAGGGTAGATTAAGTAGCTTATTTCTAAGTAGCTTATTGAAGAGTTGCTCAACTTTGACTTTGGTCAACAAATGACTATAGGTCAATGTTTGACTTAGTCAGGGTCAAGGTATATTATAATGACTTAGTCAAAACTTGCTAGTGGAAGTCAAGTTAAGACATAGCCAAGTCCTTAATGGTTAATTTAAGATTATACATGTTTTATTAATATTTAATTATGTTTTCATATACTTTGGGGTTATGTGTCTTTTAATTTATGAAAACAAGTTTAATAGGAGAATATAGGTTGAAGAGATAAAATCATTTTATGAACATAATATTATTTATAATAGTTTACAATTGCTTAACGGTTAATAAATAGAATAAGCCCAAAAATGAATTAATTCATAAAAATTATTAAAAATTATTTTTGAACTCTCCAGAATATATACAACCTTGGGTTAAAACCGTTTTGAAAAATAAGTTGTTTTGGTACCCGAAATAAATTAAAAACGATATATAACAATAAGTTTGTAAAAATTAAACGGAGGGTCAAACCTTAATATTTTCACACAAAATTTTAACAGTAGCTTGATAAACATATTTTGAAATGTAAAAAAAAGTTTCAGATCAAAATAATTAAATTTACTTATTTAACGAATTAAGGTAAATTTCTGCCTTGTTTATTTTATTTAGGAAGAAGTATAAATCCAAAAGCTACAAAATTTAAAACACCATTCAATAACATTAGAATACACATCATATAAAAATTTCAAGGCAAAATACGAAGTATAGCGCATGCAAACATAATTTTGCGTATATTGACATGATAAAAATGCAACTAAAATAAATAGCATAGCAACAAAGTTAGGCATGCATTTATACATAAAATAAACATTTTAACATGAGATTAAATAAATTATAAATTGGTGAAGATGATACTAAATCCTAGTTCATTTTAAGCAACATACAATATTCACAAGTTATTTTTCTATAAATTAATTCACAATTTACTCATATGCATACAAGTTAATATATAATTCATTTTATGTTCTAAAACATGAAATTTCAACAAGATAACTATGGTGGCACAACTTGAAATAAATAACAACAAGAAAGCACAAACAATGACAATAACATAGTAGGCTAAAATATATACTTAAATCATAAGTTTGCACTAAAAATGAAACACATGATGTTAGAGGTGAAGATGCATGTCCCCTCACCTTGACCAAGCTTAAAGATTATCGAGATCCAAAATATAGCCAAAGATGGTGGGATCATCATGCTCCTTGAAGGCTCCACTACAAGGTCTTGAGGAGAGAATGAGGGCAATGTTAGTCTCTAGTGAAACTATACTAAAGTTGTTAATTACTACGGGAAAAGGATTATTTTACCTTTGGAATTGGGTTAAATACGAAAGCTATGATACTGTCTTGAATGTATATAACTAGAGTTATGATTTTTGTGAGGAAAATAAGGTAAATGAGATGGAAATGGAAGGGTGTGCTTCACGGCATATTTAGGAGCAAATAAATGAAGGAAAATGGATGCAAATGGAAGGAGAATCTTATGGAAATATGGGAAGCAAATGGTAGAGAAATGATGATCAAATCCTCAAAATAATGCATGTTGGACAAGTGTTCAAAGATTATATGCATGGCCAACAAGTGGCATGCATTTTCAATGCATGGATGACAAATGGCTCGAGTGTGTGCATGGTGGACAAATGTCCACCTTCTTCATGCATGTGGGACAAATGTCCCAAGAGTATGATTGACCAGTGGGAGTGCGACATAAGGAGAAAGGTGAACGGTCGAAGTATGGATCCGTTGGAAATATATAGTTTGTCGTAAAATGACATAACCGTACGAGAATATTGGTTGAAAATAATATGAGAGATTATTTAATCGTGGATCCAAATGTACTGTCCAAAAGTGAACAATAAAGATTAAAGGAATTTTTCTGTTGCTGAAAAGATAAGATTTACGAAATGCTATTTTAATCTTTATCGGTATAAAATGTAGAGCTGATCGGAAAATAATTGTAAGTAATTGAAATTCTAGTGGTTCTAAAGGAAGTATGTTGTCATCCCAACCTATGAATGAAATCCTAACTGTCGCGTAGGAAAATAATAATAGAGTTATTATTTGATTTACATAAATTGTGTTTAGAAATATTAATGCTTTTAAGATTATAAGTGAATAATATTATATTATATTATTTATTATTATTTTAATACAGAGTATTACAGTCAAAACAGAAGCAAAATTCAGTGTCATCATTGCAAGAAATATGGACACAAAGAAGCTGAGTGTTGGAGTATAATACCCACATGTGAGTGTCCCACATCGATTGTGGAAGAGAGTTTAGTGTGGTTTACAAGTCCAAGGGTATCCACATTTCTCAAAACCAATTGGCAATGAGAGGAGTTCCCTTAGACTTTATAAACCACACTAAACTCTCTTCCACAATCGATGTGGGACACTCACATGTGGGTATTATACTCCAACACTCCCCCTCACATGTGAGGTCCTCGGACCTCCTACGGTGACATATTTTTTCGGATAAGGAGATAGTTACTGACGATGTAATCAGTAAAGTAAACGACGTAGAAGGAGGTGTGGTGAACCCTAAACCTGACAAAAGCAACTTCATCCCCATCACCGAGCATGAATGGGCTTACGATGGAGCAGATGAGTATGATGAAGGAAATGAAGTTGCTTTAGTCAATTTCGAGGAATGTAAAAGCTGGCTCGACCTCGCAAGACGAGTTTATGCTGTATACACTGAGGTTACAGGCAATGACGGTGAACATGCAGATGAAATCAACCCTGTAAATTGTTGGCCTGGAAAAAAGGTTGAATTCTGCAACGGAAATGGTTTTCTAGATTTCAAGTGGTATGGAAATGAATACGATCCTAAGTTTAGGTATGTTCTGGAGGATCTCCACTCGATCAAGCTTCGACCACTTGAGGAGTCAGATGGGATTGAAACACCAAAATCTGATGAAAATAGTGAAGAGGATGGAGATGAAAGTGATGAAGAGAGTCGGGATGCTGATGGTGGTGGAGAAGAAGCTGCAAAGGAGACGGGGGCTGACCAGGAAGGTTCACAAGAAGTTGGTGATTCACCACGATGATTCGAAGATCTTTGAAGACAGAGTGACGCTGATCGTGGTGAAACAAAAGCTGCTGAAGAGGATGGAGATGAAAGTGATGAAAAGAGTCGGGATGCTGATGGTGGTGGAGAAGAAGCTGCAAAGGAGATGGGGGCTGACCAGGAAGGTTCACAAGAAGTTGGTGATTCACCACAGCATGATTCAGAAGATGCTGAAGACAGGAGTGACGCCGATCGTGGTGAAACAAAAGCTGCTGAAGAGGATGGAGATGAAAGTGATGAAAAGAGTCGGGATGCTGATGGTGGTGGAGAAGAAGCTGCAAAGGAGATGGGGGCTGACCAGGAAGGTTCACAAGAAGTTGGTGATTCACCACAGCATGATTCAGAAGATGCTGAAGACAGGAGTGACGCCGATCGTGGTGAAACAAAAGCTGCTGAAGAGGATGGAGATAAAAGTGATGAAAAGAGTCGGGATGCTGATGGTGGTGGAGAAGAAGCTGCAAAGGAGACGGGGGCTGACCAGGAAGGTTCACAAGAAGTTGGTGATTCACCACAGCATGATTCAGAAGATGCTGAAGACAGGAGTGACGCCGATCGTGGTGAAACAAAAGTTGCTGAAGAGGAGGCAGCTGAACAAGAAGGAGGTGAAAATCAAGTGGCGTATGAAGAGGAACAACAGGAAGATGTGGTAGGAGGAGATGAGGACAACGAACAAGAGGAGAATGACGGTGATGAAAATGAAGCACCTGAGGCTGAGGCTGAGGGGGAACAATAGGAAGATGCATCAGAAGGAGATGTCAGCGAGGAGGACGATGGCATTATCACCGATCAGTGAGAATGATCGACCAGTGAAGATGATGGCGAACGAGGGAGTGAAACTGATATCGGTGAGATGGAATCTGACGGGGAAAATGAGGGGACTGGTAATGTAGTGAACTCGTCGGATGACGACTGATGCAGGCACACATAGGCATAGCTGATTACGGAGGGAATTGAAAAACAATAAACAAATGAGGATGAAAATTAGGAACTCTTTTAGCAGGGTAAGACTTAACAGATTGGGTCAGAAATAAGGTAAATAAAATGTGGATGGAAAGTTTAGGAGCAAATTTTGTGCAGAATAGAATTGCAGAGGAAGTATAGAAAGAGTAGAGAAGGTTTACTACACAGTTATTGTTCAAAACCATTATATCTGTAAAATTGAAGAAAGCTTGCAAAGGAAAGAAATAAAATTGGTTTGATTTTCCTAAACATTAAATAATACTCGCACCATTTGTAATCGTTATTGATTTTCCGTATACGGATTTTACTCCCGTGGTATACTTTTTTCATTTAGTTTCCAAGCCCTACCCTTTTTTACTCACACGGTAACATGTACATGATTATGAAATATAAGTATAATCCAATTACTAAGTGATCAATATGTTAAGTCGCACTACAAGATCAAGTGAACATAAAGTAAGAAAGTAAGATGAACACATGATTATCAACTAGAATATCTTAAGAACCATAAACATGTAACAAAAAGATAGTAAACATCACATTACTAAACGTAAGAAAGAATATCCATAGTTATCTCCCTTTCAGTTCTCGTTTATATGTTCACGATTCTCATAGATATAAGAGAGTTTATATATCTTAAACTAATCATCATCGAAAACTGTAGCCATTTGATTTTGGAAAACGTTTTAATTTTCAAACAATGCGCGGGACGTGGCTACTAATGGATTTTACTCATATAAAGCTTACATTATCACTTCATATGGGTAGAATACATCAATCCCGCCAATCACACCAGTACTAGGAGGTTTACATCTCACCCCTAGTTCCCAATGGGACCGAACACAAGTATGGTCAGGCAAAAGATCAAAGTACTGCAAGGGGAGTGAACGGCGGTAATAACTCAGAGGCCACTTAAGACATGTTTACCACCTCGAGGCTGTTTCATAATAATATCATATCAGAATCTCAGAACAACAATATATCAAGTGCCAAGATACCATTAAGTAGCAGAGCTGATCATGTACTCTTGTCTATATATGCGCATATACCCACCCTCAAGACTCTTTCGTACCGGATCGACTACTACCAATGACGACCTTCCCAAAGGTTTCTCATTGCTCTATACTCCTTAGCAAAGTGACTCACCTAGCATTCCTCGAACTACGGCAACAGATTTTTCGAGCTATCCGTCAGGATGATCATTTGACCATTGCATAAGAGTGCCCAAACAAACATGGCTTAAAAGGAATCTTAAATGATGATTTAGGATGACATGTGTCTAGAGGTCACATGAGCTTTATGATTTCCACTCAGAGACTTAGAGACAGCGGTCGAATGTGATAGAGATACATGGCGTAACCATGTACCCAGGCTAAAGTTGCGCATCATGGGCTTTATGATTTCCACCCACGACGACTGAATCCAAGCGGCATTAATCATCGTCTTGACGAGTTAAAGGCTAAATGACATAAGCTTTATGATTTCCACTTATGATCGGAAGGCACAAGGGGTTCAGAGGTCACAAACAACGGAGACATATCAAGCTTGGCCCAGAATAGTATCTTTTAATATATAATTGCGATCTTTGTTTATCTTGTATGAAAGTCTTTTAATTATTTATCTTTGGAAATTCTTATTTGAGGAGTAGATTAAAGTTCATTATTTGATAAAACGTTTAGGGTAGATTAAGTAGCTTATTTCTAAGTAGCTTATTGAAGAGTTGCTCAACTTTGACTTTGGTCAACAAATGACTATAGGTCAATGTTTGACTTAGTCAGGGTCAAGGTATATTATAATGACTTAGTCAAAACTTGCAGTGGAAGTCAAGTTAAGGCATGTAAAGTCCTTAATGGTTAATTTAAGATTATACATGTTTTATTAATATTTAATTATGTTTTCATATACTTTGGGGTTATGTGTCTTTTAATTTATGAAAACAAGTTTAATAGGAGAATATAGGTTGAAGAGATAAAATCATTTTATGAACATAATATTATTTATAATAGTTTACAATTGCTTAACGGTTAATAAATAGAATAAGCCCAAAAATGAATTAATTCATAAAAATTATTAAAAATTATTTTTGAACTCTCCAGAATATATACAACCTTGGGTTAAAACCGTTTTGAAAAATAAGTTGTTTTGGTACCCGAAATAAATTAAAAACGATATATAACAATAAGTTTGTAAAAATTAAACGGAGGGTCAAACCTTAATATTTTCACACAAAATTTTAACAGTAGCTTGATAAACATATTTTGAAATGTAAAAAAAAGTTTCAGATCAAAATAATTAAATTTACTTATTTAACGAATTAAGGTAAATTTCTGCCTTGTTTATTTTATTTAGGAAGAAGTATAAATCCAAAAGCTACAAAATTTAAAACACCATTCAATAACATCAGAATACACATCATATAAAAATTTCAAGGCAAAATACGAAGTATAGCGCATGCAAACATAATTTTGCGTATATTGACATGATAAAAATGCAACTAAAATAAATAGCATAGCAACAAAGTTAGGCATGCATTTATACATAAAATAAACATTTTAACATGAGATTAAATAAATTATAAATTGGTGAAGATGATACTAAATCCTAGTTCATTTTAAGCAACATACAATATTCACAAGTTATTTTTCTATAAATTAATTCACAATTTACTCATATGCATACAAGTTAATATATAATTCATTTTATGTTCTAAAACATGAAATTTCAACAAGATAACTATGGTGGCACAACTTGAAATAAATAACAACAAGAAAGCACAAACAATGACAATAACATAGTAGGCTAAAATATATACTTAAATCATAAGTTTGCACTAAAAATGAAACACATGATGTTAGAGGTGAAGATGCATGTCCCCTCACCTTGACCAAGCTTAAAGATTATCGAGATCCAAAATATAGCCAAAGATGGTGGGATCATCATGCTCCTTGAAGGCTCCACTACAAGGTCTTGAGGAGAGAATGAGGGCAATGTTAGTCTCTAGTGAAACTATACTAAAGTTGTTAATTACTACGGGAAAAGGATTACTTTACCTTTGGAATTGGGTTAAATACGAAAGCTATGATACTGTCTTGAATGTATATAACTAGAGTTATGATTTTTGTGAGGAAAATAAGGTAAATGAGATGGAAATGGAAGGGTGTGCTTCACGGCATATTTAGGAGCAAATAAATGAAGGAAAATGGATGCAAATGGAAGGAGCATCTTATGGAAATATGGGAAGCAAATGGTAGAGAAATGATGATCAAATCCTCAAAATAATGCATGTTGGACAAGTGTTCAAAGATTATATGCATGGCCAACAAGTGGCATGCATTTTCAATGCATGGATGACAAATGGCTCGAGTGTGTGTGCATGGTGGACAAATGTCCACCTTCTTCATGCATGTGGGACAAATGTCCCAAGAGTATGATTGACCAGTGGGAGTGCGACATAAGGAGAAAGGTGAACGGTCGAAGTATGGATCCGTTGGAAATATATAGTTTGTCGTAAAATGACATAACCGTACGAGAATATTGGTTGAAAATAATATGAGAGATTATTTAATCGTGGATCCAAATGTACTGTCCAAAAGTGAACAATAAAGATTAAAGGAATTTTTCTGTTGCTGAAAAGATAAGATTTACGAAATGCTATTTTAATCTTTATCGGTATAAAATGTAGAGCTGATCGGAAAATAATTGTAAGTAATTGAAATTCTAGTGGTTCTAAAGGAAGTATGTTGTCATCCCAACCTATGAATGAAATCCTAACTGTCGCGTAGGAAAATAATAATAGAGTTATTATTTGATTTACATAAATTGTGTTTAGAAATATTAATGCTTTTAAGATTATAAGTGAATAATATTATATTATATTATTTATTATTATTTTAATACAGAGTATTACAGTCAAAACAGAAGCAAAATTCAGTGTCATCATTGCAAGAAATATGGACACAAAGAAGCTGAGTGTTGGAGTATAATACCCACATGTGAGTGTCCCACATCGATTGTGGAAGAGAGTTTAGTGTGGTTTACAAGTCCAAGGGTATCCACATTTCTCAAAACCAATTGGCAATGAGAGGAGTTCCCTTAGACTTTATAAACCACACTAAACTCTCTTCCACAATCGATGTGGGACACTCACATGTGGGTATTATACTCCAACACTCCCCCTCACATGTGAGGTCCTCGGACCTCCTACGGTGACATATTTTTTCGGATAAGGAGATAGTTACTGACGATGTAATCAGTAAAGTAAACGACGTAGAAGGAGGTGTGGTGAACCCTAAACCTGACAAAAGCAACTTCATCCCCATCACTGAGCATGAATGGGCTTACGATGGAGCAGATGAGTATGATGAAGGAAATGAAGTTGCTTTAGTCAATTTCGAGGAATGTAAAAGCTGGCTCGACCTCGCAAGACGAGTTTATGCTGTATACACTGAGGTTACAGGCAATGACGGTGAACATGCAGATGAAATCAACCCTGTAAATTGTTGGCCTGGAAAAAAGGTTGAATTCTGCAACGGAAATGGTTTTCTAGATTTCAAGTGGTATGGAAATGAATACGATCCTAAGTTTAGGTATGTTCTGGAGGATCTCCACTCGATCAAGCTTCGACCACTTGAGGAGTCAGATGGGATTGAAACACCAAAATCTGATGAAAATAGTGAAGAGGATGGAGATGAAAGTGATGAAGAGAGTCGGGATGCTGATGGTGGTGGAGAAGAAGCTGCAAAGGAGACGGGGGCTGACCAGGAAGGTTCACAAGAAGTTGGTGATTCACCACAGCATGATTCAGAAGATGCTGAAGACAGGAGTGACGCTGATCGTGGTGAAACAAAAGCTGCTGAAGAGGATGGAGATGAAAGTGATGAAAAGAGTCGGGATGCTGATGGTGGTGGTGAAGAAGCTGCAAAGGAGATGGGGGCTGACCAGGAAGGTTCACAAGAAGTTGGTGATTCACCACAGCATGATTCAGAAGATGCTGAAGACAGGAGTGACGCCGATCGTGGTGAAACAAAAGCTGCTGAAGAGGATGGAGATGAAAGTGATGAAAAGAGTCGGGATGCTGATGGTGGTGGAGAAGAAGCTGCAAAGGAGATGGGGGCTGACCAGGAAGGTTCACAAGAAGTTGGTGATTCACCACAGCATGATTCAGAAGATGCTGAAGACAGGAGTGACGCCGATCGTGGTGAAACAAAAGCTGCTGAAGAGGATGGAGATAAAAGTGATGAAAAGAGTCGGGATGCTGATGGTGGTGGAGAAGAAGCTGCAAAGGAGACGGGGGCTGACCAGGAAGGTTCACAAGAAGTTGGTGATTCACCACAGCATGATTCAGAAGATGCTGAAGACAGGAGTGACGCCGATCGTGGTGAAACAAAAGTTGCTGAAGAGGAGGCAGCTGAACAAGAAGGAGGTGAAAATCAAGTGGCGTATGAAGAGGAACAACAGGAAGATGTGGTAGGAGGAGATGAGGACAACGAACAAGAGGAGAATGACGGTGATGAAAATGAAGCACCTGAGGCTGAGGCTGAGGGGGAACAATAGGAAGATGCATCAGAAGGAGATGTCAGCGAGGAGGACGAAGGCATTATCACTGATTCGAGTGAGAATGATCAGACTGGTGAAGATGATGACAGTAACGAGGGGAGTGAAACTGATAACGGTGAGATGGAATCTGACGGGGAAAATGAGGGGACTGGTAATGTAGTGAACTCGTCGGATGACGACTGATGCAGGCACACATAGGCATAGCTGATTACGGAGGGAATTGAAAAACAATAAACAAATGAGGATGAAAATTAGGAACTCTTTTAGCAGGGTAAGACTTAACAGATTGGGTCAGAAATAAGGTAAATAAAATGTGGATGGAAAGTTTAGGAGCAAATTTTGTGCAGAATAGAATTGCAGAGGAAGTATAGAAAGAGTAGAGAAGGTTTACTACACAGTTATTGTTCAAAACCATTATATCTGTAAAATTGAAGAAAGCTTGCAAAGGAAAGAAATAAAATTGGTTTGATTTTCCTAAACATTAAATAATACTCGCACCATTTGTAATCGTTATTGATTTTCCGTATACGGATTTTACTCCCGTGGTATACTTTTTTCATTTAGTTTCCAAGCCCTACCCTTTTTTACTCACACGGTATACGAAATTCTCTCTTCTCTTCCCAAAACTTTTCTTAATCCTAAATTCAATCATTTACTCAATTATTCAATTATTGATTTTGATAATCAATTCAATGAAGTAATAATCGTTTTCAATTTCAGTTTTGATCATTAAATGATTGATTTTGCCTAATTTTTAATAAAGTTCATTTAAAATTAAAAATTAGGGTTTGCATATGAAGAGGTTTAAAGCGGCGGTGGGCGGCGGAAGGCGACAGGAGGCGGTGGTGGTTGGAGTCGGTCGGACGTCGGCGTGGGTTGCAGGTCGGTGGGGTCCGGCGGTGAGGTGAGTGGCTGTAGTGGTTTGGGTGGGTTAGTTTGTAAGTTAAGTGGGTAAATAATTAAGACCAACAACCGGCGAGGGTAGGGCCGCCGCTACGGGTGGTCGGCGGTGCAATCCGGTATGGTGGGGCGACTGGTATGGTGGTGGCCGGAGTCGGTGGTGGCCGAAGGTGGTGGTGGCCGAAGTGTTTGTTGATTCATAGGTTATTTTTTTCTTTTTGTCCTTTTTTGTATAATATGTGAGTAAAAGGGTAAAATGGGAAAATTGAATGAAAAAAGTATATAACGGGAGTAAAACCCGTATACGGAAAATCACTACCCTATGTAATTAACGTCAACAATACCCGTTAGGTGATTAATTAACATTTAACAGTAGTTGGAACTTGGAAATGGGAATGGGAAACGTAAGGGGCATTAAAAGTTACTGTGAATTGTGAAATTAATTTGACTTGTTTTTAATACGGTAAATTAAATTATTAATTGTGTTTTCCATAGTACTCCGTATTTAAATTAGAGTTTGCTATATAACATATCGAAAAGGCTACAAATACACCTAGTGTATAAAACTTCTACACACCAACTTATAATATGTTGCCATTTGTCATTGTAGGCCCAAAAATAAGAAATTTTTTACAGATTTATTTTTGACACCAATTTGAATTCTATTTGAATTTCAAATTCAAATTGAGACATCTTATTTAATGTGTGCAACTTTCAAAATGGTCGATTTAATTTTTTAATTAAAATATTTAAAATGATTCAAAAATAATGTTTATATCTATATATAACAAGAAATTTTATTCTATAAATTTTCAAGGGTAGTGATTTTCCGTATACGAGTTTTACTCCCGTTATATACTTTTTTCATTCAATTTTCCCATTTTACCCTTTTACTCACATAATATACAAAAAAGGACAAAAAGAAAAAAAAAAAAAACCTATGAATCAACAAACACTTCGGCCACCACCACCTTCGGCCACCACCGACTCCGGCCACCACCATACCAGTCGCCCCACCATACCGGATTGCACCGCCGACCACCCGTAGCGGCGGCCCTACCCTCGCCGGTTGTTGGTCTTAATTATTTACCCACTTAACTTACAAACTAACCCACCCAAACCACTACAGCCACTCACCTCACCGCCGGACCCCACCAACCTGCAACTGATACATGTTATTTATATAACTTTTATGCCCCCGTCATAGTTGCATTTAGCTCGCATTTGCTCGATTACTTTATTGTTTTAGTAGCTATTTGCTTTATATTGCGAGCATCGCTGCTCGTTTGTGTTTTGCGAGGTTTTGGCGGTCTGAGCTAAAACTCGAGTCAAATGGAGCATTATCGAGTATCGTGAAGTCAAGACGGCCCGAGAGTCGATTCGGAAGTCATACGACAATATGGGACGTCAAACCTATAGGTTCAGAGCAAACCTATAGGTTCCGGGTACACGAAACAAGGCTCAAAGTTGCTGGAAACTTCAGAGCAGCTAAGAACCGCTCGGTTCATACCAGAACCGATCGGTTCCCCCCCTGAACCGATCGGTTCACCCCCCGAACCGCTCGGTTCACTTCACTCTTTTCTCCGGATTTTCGTGGCCTATAAATAGAAGTCGAGTTAGGGTTTTTCATTCATGTTTGACATTATAATTTCAGCTTTAGATTAGAATTAGCTGCTCTCTCAAAATACTCTCATAAAACTTAGACTTAGATTTCAATTACAATTGCAAGACTCGATCTTTCTACTCCGATTCAAGATTAATTCAAGGTTTAATTCCAATTGTTATTCTTTCACTATGTCTTCTCTTTATAATTGTTTTTCTTTAGTTTCATCCATGTCTAGCTAATTCTCAATTAGGGTTAGGGTGATTGTGATATTGATTCAAGTCATGTTTTAATTGCTTTAATCGATTGAATTTGTGCAAGTTGATTTCTTCCTACGCGTTTTATAATCAATTGAATTTAGGGACGCCTTTATTGAATTGAATTTAGGTTGTTTCAGTTTAAGATCGAAAGCCGAATTGAAACTAGACTCACGCGTAATTGATAAGTTGAATTTAGTAAGTTGCGAGAGCCCGCTAAATTTGCTTAAGGTTAAAATTGACTCGAGAGAGCGTTTTCCTAAACCTAATCACTTGCATGATTTCAATCGATTGATAATCCCTTTTGAGTTAGTTCTTGAATCGCTGCCACATGACCCCAATGCCCTAATCTCCCTCTCTTATACCTTTTCATACCCTTTTGCTTTTCGTTCTTAGTTTAATCGCTTAAAACACCGACTTTTCATACCTTGAGATTGACCTGCCTTAGCTTAGCAACCCATTGACTACACCATCTCTCTGAGGATTCGACCCTACTGCCACTAGCTACCCAGTTAGTTGACCTTAGGTTTTATTTTGATTGAGGTGACGCGACTTTAGCCTCATCAATTTTGGCGCCGTTGCCGGGGAGACGGTTAGCTAGTTAGTGTTTGTTTAGTTTTTGCTTAGGTTTTTCTCTCTTGTCTCAAGGAACCTAGTTCCTTGAGACCGTTTCTTATCATTTGCTTGTAGTTTTGGTTATGCACAGTCCACCCCGGGCTCTTGTCCCATTTGAACTGAACTCAACGAGCTGCTTACATCGACTACGCAAGCAAGCAATTCAAATCGTTGATCTTAATACCGAGGAAGCGTCGTCTAGTGCTACGCAATCGTCCTACGAAGAGGACACACCTCCATTTACTCCATTATCTCCACCGCCAGTGACTATGCCTAAACTTTCTAGTCACTCGGTGCCTACACCGGAATCCATTCCGGCTGGATTCACGATGCCCGCTACGCTGCAGGGCAACTTCGAGATCCGCCCCGCCTTCCTAAACTTGGTGGAGCGGAATCAATTCGGTGGTTACCCAACTGAGGATCCCGGTAGGCATATGCAAGTGTTTACCGACTACTGTTCGACGATAAAGCAGGCCGGGATCACACAAAACCAGATAAGGGAAATGCTGTTCCCTTTCTCATTGAAGGATCGAGCTCGTGAGTGGATCACGGACCTCGACAAGGAGACTGCGGGGATCACTGATTGGAATGGGTTAGCTCTTGCCTTCTACTCTAAGTTCTATCCTCCTGAACGCACTAATCAGATGAGAAGCCAAATCCAAGGCTTCAAACAAACGTTTGATGAGTCACTTGCTGAAGCGTGGGAGCGGTACAAGAAGCTCATAAGGGATTGTCCTCACCATGGGCTGAACGAATGGCTCGTGATCATGACTTTTTATAATGGTCTTTATGCGGAGAGTAGAACTATTCTGGATTCTGCTGCAGAGGGACGTTTTGCTAACAACGTCGATGACGACAAGGCTTGGGGTTTGATCGAGGAGATGGCCATGCATTCATCTCAATTTGGGAAGCCAAGGGGAAATTCACGGTCAGCGCATAATGATCGTGATAAGGAGAGTATTAGTGCACTTACTGATCAGGTTGCTGCGCTAACTGCGCAGATTGGTATGCTACGAGGTGGAGGCTCTTCTAGCGCTCATGTGAACGCTATTGCGGGGCACGATATGGGTTATTCTACGGGGTATGCTCCACCCCATGAGCAGGTTTACGCGTACCAATCCCATCCTCAAAACCTGCCCTATCAAAACCAACCTGGTTACGACCGATCGCTCTTATCTTATCGTAACCAGAATGTCCTCAACCCGACCACCCCACCTCCACAAAACACGCCCTACATACCTCCCCACAAAAACTACCAACCACCTCCACCTAACTACCAAAAACCCGCCTACACTCCACCTCCTCCTACACAGGTACCCGATCCTATGGCCGAGATGAAGGCCATGATGGTGCAGATGTCACAGGTGACGATAGCCGTGCAGAAGTCACAAGAGATGATGTTGCAGCAGATGCAAAAGGATGGCCAAGCTAAGGATGCGGCAATCAAGATGTTGGAGAATCAAGTGGCTCAACTTGCCGCTTCGCAGGCGTCGCGTCAGCAGGGTACCCTTCCACCCCAAGGTAATCCTCCTAACCCTCCTCACGATACCGCATGTGCTATTACTTTGCGCAGTGGTACAGTTTATGACGCCCCAAAGCATCCGGAGAAAGAGGAGCAAAATGGGGGCGGCAACACGGCTAGGCCGTGTGATCAAGGGCCGTGTGATGCTGTCAAGGACAAGGCGCCGCCGATTCAAATCAGGCTTCCCTTCCCGGGTCGTGTACGTCCGGCTACCGTGGACCCCAAGCTCGACAGGTTCTTTGAGATTCTCAAAACTTTGCAGGTAAATCTTCCGTTTATCGATTTAGTTAAGCAAATTCCTGCGTATGCTAAGTTTCTTAAAGAGGTCATATCAAAGAAGCGGTCGATTAATGCGACCGAGACCGTGTCTTTTGTGGGGGAGGGTAGTGCTTTATTGCAGGGTAGCTCGCCTCCTAAGCTGAGTGACCCCGGGACTTTCTCCATCCCTTGTTCTATAGGGAAGTATGTCGTGCAAAACGCCTTGTGTGACTTGGGGGCTAGCGTGAGTGTCATTCCTTACTCCATCTGTCAAAAACTCAATATGACTAAGCTAGGAGTCACCTCTATGACCCTGCAGATGGCTGACCGGACTACACAGAGACCTTTAGGTATATTAGAGGACGTTCCGGTTAAGGTAGGGAAGTTTTACATCCCCGTTGACTTTATTGTCCTAGACATCGCCGAGGACTCCCACGTCCCGATCATTTTAGGGAGACCTTTTCTGCACACTGCTGGTGCAGTTATCGATGTGGGGAATAAGACCCTGTCGTTCTTGGTGGGGGGTGAGAAGCTTACCTATACTAAGTCTAGTCTCCCTCGTTCCCCTATGCAGCCTGAGTCTGCTTTTGCTATTGACCTTGCCCCTCCGTCTCACTCTACTGGAGACACTGTGGAGGTTGTTTCTTCTGCTTTGACTTGTGCAGGTCCAACGCAGGGTGGCTTTGATTTTGGTTTGGGGGAACGGAAGGTCACGAGGGCGGATGTCCATGATCCTGGCGATGGAGGAGGAGACCCACGGTTTGCGGTGCGCGGCGCACGGAGTTGTTATGGAGAGCCGTTTCGTGACGGCATACCTTGCGTTATGGACTATACTGCTCTTCCTCGTGGAGATCGAGTTTTGTGGCGAACAGATGCTATTTCGCCAAATGAAGCTGTTGCTAGTGGCCAACGTCCTTGGCCCAATTTGACGTAATGATGAGTTTGACGACGGTCGTGCGGGACCATTATAAACCAGCGCTATCCGGGAGGCAACCCGTTGACATTTGTAATTTGTTGTACTCTTTACTTTGCTTTGGTTTGTTTGCTTTTGATGAAATTGTTTTAGACTTTTTTTTGAGCGCGTGAGGATGAGGGATTATTATCTATTTTAGCATGCAGGTACTCAAGGACTTTTGTCCTTAGTATTCTTGAGAATAGGCCCCTCTGCTGTTCGGCCTTGCTTTTTCTCGCATGCTACTCCGAAGTATCTTACAGCTGGACTGAATTGGATGCAAACTTGTGGATCATAAGCCGCACTCCATGCTTCGCTTCGGTTTCGGGGAGCTCCAACTTGATAATGTGAGCTTTCTTTACTCCTTTTTCCCTCGTTTCCTCGCTTTACTTTTCCTACCCCCGTCTATTGTTGTCCCTTCATGCTGCTTGTGGTTGTGCTGTTTTCCACATTGAGGGCAATGTGTGATTTTGGTTTGGGGGAGGAAAGCTCTTTCGCGCTTCTTCTTTTACATTTTCCATTTTGTGTGCTTATTTTAAAAATTTTTGCGTTTCCAAACCTTTTTCGCTTTGAATTGTCAAGTTTGGAGAATTGATTAGTGTGCTATTTTGATCTTTAGTATCTCCGAGTCGACTTTCTATCGTCGTAGCTTGCACTGTATGTTTGTTTCCTGTTAATAGATTGCGAGCCTCAAACACTAGCCCACTTGTATTTGCTTAATTCTTATCGCTTTTCGTTCCTTTTACTTTCGATATTTGGTATTCTTGCGAGGCAATTGGCTTGTGGAAAGTTTGGAATGTTGGTTTGTGGAATGTTATGGAAGGATCATTTAATGTTGGAGCAATGCTTCGATGCTCTCGGAGGGGACTCATTGATTTGAGTAACCACAGTGGCCATGAATTTGGTTGCGACCGAGAGTATGAGCAATGATGTAACCCTTAAGGAAATATGTGTACCCGAGCGCGATTTTTACCGAGTGAACGTCAAGCTAAACGGTACTACATACGAGCGATGCTCCACATTGCGCGAAAAGAAAAAAAAAAAAAAGAGAAAAGAAAAGAAAGAAAAAAAATGAAATGGTGTGGTAAGAATGGTATGATGGAAAGTGGTATGCTCGGTTGGCCTTGCTCGAATCCAATTGTCGTTAGTTTAATTTTTGCGAAAGCGTTAGAGGCTAGCATTATAATGTGTTGTGAATGGTTGAGACTTGTGCTCTATTTTCGGTGAAATAGACTATGGTTTGTGAGTTTATGTGCATAGGTCGTCCACTTCGAGATGCTAACGTGATTAACTAGCTACGCTTTGATTTTCTCCGACGCTATTTGCTTGAGGACAAGCAAAGGTTTGGTTTGGGGGAGTTTGATACATGTTATTTATATAGCTTTTATGCCCCCGTCATAGTTGCATTTAGCTCGCATTTGCTCGATTACTTTATTGTTTTAGTAGCTATTTGCTTTATATTGCGATACTGTCGTTCCTCGTTTGTGTTTTGCAGGTTTTGGCGGTCCTGAGCTAAAACCTTAGTCAAATGGAGCATTATCGAGTATCGTGAAGTCAAGACGAAGCCCGAGAGTCGATTCGGAAGTCATACGACAATATGGGACGTCAAACCTATAGGTTCAGAGCAAACCTATAGGTTCCGGGTACACGAAACAAGGCACAAAGTTGCTGGAAACTTCAGAGCAGCTAAGAACCGCTCGGTTCATACCAGAACCGATCGGTTCCCCCCCTGAACCGATCGGTTCACCCCCCGAACCGCTCGGTTCACTTCACTCTTTTCTCCGGATTTTCGTGGCCTATAAATAGAAGTCGAGTTAGGGTTTTTCATTCATGTTTGACATTATAATTTCAGCTTTAGATTAGAATTAGCTGCTCTCTCAAAATACTCTCATAAAACTTAGACTTAGATTTCAATTACAATTGCAAGACTCGATCTTTCTACTCCGATTCAAGATTAATTCAAGGTTTAATTCCAATTGTTATTCTTTCACTATGTCTTCTCTTTATAATTGTTTTGCTTTAGTTTCATCCATGTCTAGCTAATTCTCAATTAGGGTTAGGGTGATTGTGATATTGATTCAAGTCATGTTTTAATTGCTTTAATCGATTGAATTTGTGCAAGTTGATTTCTTCCTACGCGTTTTATAATCAATTGAATTTAGGGACGCCTTTATTGAATTGAATTTAGGTTGTTTCAGTTTAAGATCGAAAGCCGAATTGAAACTAGACTCACGCGTAATTGATAAGTTGAATTTAGTAAGTTGCGAGAGCCCGCTAAATTTGCTTAAGGTTAAAATTGACTCGAGAGAGCGTTTTCCTAAACCTAATCACTTGCATGATTTCAATCGATTGATAATCCCTTTTGAGTTAGTTCTTGAATCGCTGTCACATGACCCCAATGCCCTAATCTCCCTCTCTTATACCTTTTCATACCCTTTTGCTTTTCGTTCTTAGTTTAATCGCTTAAAACACCGACTTTTCATACCTTGAGATTGACCTGCCTTAGCTTAGCAACCCATTGACTACACCATCTCTCTGAGGATTCGACCCTACTGCCACTAGCTACCCAGTTAGTTGACCTTAGGTTTTATTTTGATTGAGGTGACGCGACTTTAGCCTCATCAGCAACCCACGCCGACGTCCGATTGACTCCAACCACCACCGCCTCCTGTCGCCTTCCGCCGCCCACCGCCGCTTTAAACCTCTTCATATGCAAACCCTAATTTTTAATTTTAAATGAACTTTATTAAAAATTAGGCAAAATCAATAATTTAATGATCAAAACTGAAATTGAAAACGATTATTACTTCATTGAATTGATTATCAAAATCAATAATTGAATAATTGAGTAAATGATTGAATTTAGGATTAAGAAAAGTTTTGGGAAGAGAAGAGAGAATTTCGTATACCGTGTGAGTAAAAAAGGGTAGGGCTTGGAAACTAAATGAAGAAAGTATACCACGGGAGTAAAATCCGTATACGGAAAATCAATAACGATTTTCAATATTTTCAGCAAATTTGTATTGTTTTCCAACTTAATTTTTTTTGTGCCGTATAAAATTTTTATCGTTTATTTTTTTTTATTACTGTAATTTGAAAATGAATTTTAATAGTAAGTATTTTGCATCATTTTCATCTAAATTATATTATAAGCACAATTTTAGTACTATTAAACAATTTGTGAAGAAAAAAATGGCCTCAATAAAGGAGGAAGTTTTATAAGGTACCCTAATTGAAAGGTTAAAATAAGATTTATTTTCTTTTTCAAATTACAATTGATTTTTTTATTAGTCTTAATTATTTTTTATTCAATTTTTTCTAAAGGTTTTAAAATTTGACAATTTCTTGTGTGAGACAGGCCTAACGATAAATTATTGTGAGACGTCTCTTAGATGGTGGTTACTTTTTATTTTTTTATTATTTTTTTTAATCTTTGTCTCACATAAGTTATCGTTAGGCCCGTCTCACACAAGAATCACTATTAAAATTTTTGATATGCATTTTTTAATTTAAGAATGATCTGACGATTTTAGTTTTTTTAAGTGGGCGGATGAAGAAAGTGTAATCGAGTCGAAGACTCGAAGTACATGGTACCGACGAAAGTGGATGAGAATATGTCATTAGTGATAAATATTTATTGTATATGACATATGAAATAATTACTTTACCAAAACGTTTATTAACAAATTTAAATAATGATATTAACAAAAAAAACTAGAGTATTAGTCATCAAAAACAAATTTCATTCTACTACAAAAATGACAAAAATAATTTCCAAATAATAAAACATGTGCATGAGTACAATACGTGGTACTAGTAAAATTGGATAAAGTTGTGCATGGAATTATATTATCAATTAACTTAAAAAAAAGTTTAACCTAGAATGATTATTTATATTCTATAAGAGATCATATAATTATATACATTTAATTTATACCTTCCCGGCACAAAATAAATTATAATCCACGTTTTCAAAAATAAATCAAAAATAATAAACTATTTAAAAAAAAAAAAAGAAAACTAAAATTCGAGAATACTAAAGTATGTTGAAAAAAGTATCGTTAATTCTTTAGGGGAAAAAAAAAAAAAAAAAAACTTTATAGCATGAAAAGAAAAAATTCTATCTAAGTTACAATAGCACTCAAAAGAAATTTGGTATAAGTGATAAACTCGTTCAAAGAATGTTTAATGATTTAGTAGTATATAAATTAGTATTTGAAAATTTTAATGATGTTTTTTTAATATAATATGATGATGATAAGCTTAAGTATATTTAAATTTATATGGTTTCTATCAACTTACGCAAATTTTAATATTTACAACTTTGTATATCTTATTTGAATTTTAATTAAATTATCCGATAAAAACTAAAATTTTAAAAAAAAAAAAATACAATGTTTATTTCGTTACTTAGTCTATGTGAAATTTAATCGCTAAAGACATAAAATGGTGATACTTCTACTAAATATTATTTAATGGTTTAGAATTGTACTAATTTAGGGTTAACATGTATTTATTAAGGGTTGATATTCATTTATTAAGGGTTTATAGTTTGTATATGTATTTTAATTTGGATACTAATTACTAATATATTCCTCTTTTATATTTTTCAATTTAATTAAGTTTTTTTTTAGATAATATGTTTAGAGTTACTATTATATTCATTTTGGATATAAAATAGGTGTGTAATTTATTCACGTTAGTATGTTTAATTTTTAAATGATAATTTAAACTCTTTGGTATGTTTACTTTTTAAAAGATAATATAACATTTTGTTAACATAATAATTTTAATGTTTAAAAGATAACTTTATTGATTATATAAAGCAAGACTCATGGAATGAGCCAAATTATTTAGAAAAATACAAACATGAAAAAAAATATATCAATTTTTTTTTTTAATCGGAATATTTGAAAATTAAAATCTTATGGTATGAATTGGTAACAATTTAAGTGATAAGTGATAAGGTTCACAACTATATTAATTTAGGGTTAAAATGCATTAATTTAGGGTTAACATGCATTTATATATTAAGGGTTACTTTGAATTTATTTAGGATTTATGTTTAAGGGTTCAGGGGTTAAGGTTTAGGGTTTACGGTTTAGGGGTAGCGTTTTAAGGTTAACGAATTAATAACGATTTACGGTTGACGAATTAACTAATAACTTTTAAAGGTAAGCGAAATAACTAATAACGGTTTAAGGCTAACAGAATAACTAATAACGATTTAAGTGAACATAATAACGATTTACTATATAAGGTTAACAAATTAACTAATAACAATTAAACAGTTAACAGAATAACTAATAACGATTTAGAGGTAACGGAATAACTAATAACGATTTAAGGGTAACGGAATAACTAATAATGATTTAAGGTGAACGAAATAACTAATAACGATATAAGGTTAATAAATTAACAAATAACTATTTAAGGTAAACAAAATAACTAATGACGATTTATGACTAGCGGAATAACTAATAACGATTTAGGGGTGGACGGAATAATTATTAACAATTTAAGGTTAACGGAATAACTAATAACGATATAGAGCTAACGGAATAATAACTTATAACGATTTAAGGTTAACATGTAAACTAATAATGATTTAGGGGTAATGACTTAACAATAACAATTTGAGGTTAAGAGAATAACTAGTAACGATATAGAATTATTGGAATTACTAATAATGATTTAGAGTTAGTTATTTTGGTTAACCATCTATTGTTTAGGATTTTATATTGAATGTCACTATAATGGTAACTAAATAATACGATATAGATAATAAATTAATTTTATTTTCATAATGGTACGAACTTGTTATTAGATAAAATTAATAAGTGCATTGATGAATTACTTTTTTTGTACTAGATAGTAATAGATATATTCAAATGTAAATTCATTCAATTTAAAATAATCTTTTTCAGTATTTTTTTTTTATTTTTTTTTTTTTTTTTTGTAGATTTTTTTAATTTATTATGTACGACAAAAATAAAATATAATAATAATTTATAATGTTTAAAAGGATTAATTATTAGTTATATATAACAAAAATCATTTGTATTACCTAACAAACTACGGAGTAGATGATTGCACTTTTATTTGCCTAGCACACTTGTATTACTATTTATTTATGGGATATTTCATGATCTTGCACTCGACTTTGGATTACTGTAGTGCACATGTGTGAGGTTTGTTCACATGGTACCCCTAAACTTTGTAAATATGTGCCCAATATGCCCATTTTGTGACGGAAAACTTGACGACGTTAAGTTTAAAGAAAAATGCACCAATTATGAGTTTAGAGTACAATTAAAGCCACATTATTCCTCAATTAAATGCTATTATGTGTTGATTAATTAGTATAAATTTTGTTGATTAGAGTACAAATAATAGCATTTAATCGAGGAATAATGTGGGTCTAAATGTACCCTAAACTCATAATTGGTGCCTTCTTCCATAAAATTAACGTCGTCAACTTTTCCGTCACAAAATGGGTATATTGGGCACATATTCACAAAGTTTAGGGGTACCATGTGAACAAACCTCACACTTGGGGTACCATGTGTAATCTGCCAAAGTTCGAGGGTACCGTGGGAAATATCCCTTTATTTATTTACATCTCTTTGTCTTGATTCCCTCTTTTTCTTGATTGAACCACATTAAATCCTTGTGTTAATTGTTTTACGCAATTTATTTTATATCGCTATATATATTTTTCGTTATAAAATTTTTAAAAGGTACAATCCTCTATTCACCCCTCTCTAGAGTATTGTTGGGCCCTTGAACTTGACAACTTTCACTTCAAAAATTTAGGGGTACTAAAAAATTTACTGAAAATTAATCATAATTAACACTAAAATAGTACAAAAACTATATAATCGAGTATAAATAAGGCGGACTTATAATAATTTATTAATAAGGCCTGATTCACGTAAGAATTTGTGTTTATTGTAAAACCTAACTCACATATGGATTTGAGTTTAAATCATTGTAAACACACTAAATATGGAGAGTGTAGATGTAATTTTTTTGCGACCTTCAAAAATATAAGTGTCGTTACATTACATATGTTATTAATTACATTTAAAATAATTATACCCTTACTTAGAGAGTTAAGTACAAGGACACAAATTAAACAAACAAATAATGCCTGGGCATAGCCGGGCCAAGAAACCATTGATCTTATGGTTACCTTAATTACTCCCTCCATCTTAAAATAATGGTTCCCTTTCTATCAAATTTTTTCTCAAATTAATTGTCCACTTTTTATTTATAGAAGCTTTTAACAAAGAATTTTCAAAATATTTTCATTTTTTTATTATCATTCCTTAAATATACCCAAAATAAAAAAGGGACAATTATTTTAGGATGAAGAAAATATTAAAATAGTTACTTTAGAATCATAGCGGTCACAATTTAGTTATAAGCACACCATTACACCCATGAGATTGTCTCATATGACCTTTTATGATAATAAAAAACATTAACTCCTATCTGAGATAATCTTACAATAAATTATTATAGTATCACTTCATTTATAATCATTTAAATAATTTTGAACAATTTTTAGTGATAATTTGAGACTATATTATCGTACTCCCTTCGTCCCGATCATTTGTTTAAACTTTCTATTTTGGGGTGTACGGGTCATTTGTTTACATTTTCATAAATGATCGTGGGCCTTACTACTTTAACCAATTACATCTATTAATTTTAGTAAAGTGGACCTTTATTGTATTTTTATTATTATTTTATTAGTTTTTCTTCTATCTCTCTAATCACATTGATAAATGTGTATAAAGTAAACATAAACAAATGACCGAAATGGAGGGAGTAACTATTTTCACTGATAATTTTGATATTATATTATCATAACCATTTTCATACTATTTGTATCAATATATTATCAATGGTAACTTAACTTTTTAGTAACAACTAGTGGTGTGCCCCGTGGGATCCACGGACTGGGTCGTTCACATTTTAATACGTATTTGTTGTGGGTTAGCAATTGTGTTTGTGCATGTAAATATTATAGTCACTAATAATTATTAATTTCCATCTAAAATTTCAAAATAATCTCTTAAATGGATAGAGATAATATGAGTTTTCGGCGACAAAACATCGAAAATGTTACATATTATGTAGACTGCATATTACATATCATCGCAAGGAGTCTTTTGATGGGTTTGGTGATGGCTTTTTGTGCTTCTTTGTTGAAAAGCACAACGGTTGTTGTTTCTGTTTCATCTGTCGCAAATTTGGAAAATTTTGTCGCAATTTAAGGCGCCAAATACATTCTTCAGCCCACCAAAACAGTCCGTAGCAAAATTCATTTTCCGTCGCAATTGTAAAAGACGAAATTTTTTTCCCGTCGCAAATTACCTCGCAAATAGACTGTTTTTTTAGTGTGTATTTTGAGTTGTAAGACGATTATTGCTGGGTTTAGAGTTGAATGGAGGGAGTACATTTTAGTTATAAGAAATTTAATTAAATTAAAAATATTGACAATATGTTTTTTTCGTTCAAGTGTAAATTTATGATATTGTAAATATATAATTTTAAAACAATAACTCTAAAAATAACATTAAACACTATAATTTCTCATAGATTTTTGAGTGTGTAGAAATAACAATTTAAATGAATATATTTACATTATTCATCTCCTTTCATACTATAAAACCCTGATAAAAAAAAATACATCGCAATTATATTTTAACACCCTTCTCAAACATCATCTTGTGATATATTAAAAGTTAACAATTAAAGTCAAAGATGAATGAAACAAATATCAAATAATCTACCTTGTATTTATCTCTTCATTAAAAAAAAATTAACCAAAAATTAGCTACAGATCGATTATAACTTGGTAAATGTGTATTTTTTTATTTTCCGATTTGTTCCTGCAATGATAAAAATTAGTTAACATTGTACTATATATAACGTTAGAGGAAAAAAAATCACAGCCACAAAATCAAAAGCAAAATGTATCTAAATATAAAATTTTAAACATAATGAAAATAAATGATGCATGACTTATAAAATTTTGAAAACTCTAAAATAATAAATTTGATCCACCTTGTATTTATTTCCTCATTAAAAATAATTATCTAAATTTTCCTCAAAAATAAAATAATATAATATAATTGAATAAACAACACATAGATTATACCTTGATAATTATTTGAGCTTTGTTATTTCTCGATTCATTCCTGCAAATATAAAAATAGTAAACATTGTACTATAAAACAACACTACGGAAGGAAAAAAAATCAAAGCTACAAAATTAAAAGTCAAATGTGTCTAAATATAAATTTATAAAAATTATTAAAATAATTTGTGCATGACTTTGAAAGTTTTGGAATTAATTCAAAAAAATTGGCGGACAAAAAATAATTAATTTAAAAAAATAAGAATGTAATGACAAATAAAAGCGATAGATGTAGTTGAAAACTTTGACTCTGTATTTATAACTATTAAAATATTTGTGTTATTACATGTGTTTGATGAATATATTTTAATTTCATTTGTATTGTTTCAACTTTGCATTCTATGCTAGTAAGTACATACCAATTAAATGTTATATTTTTTTAGTTTCATCTTTTTTTTGGGCACTCTAAATGTTGTTTGTCGTGAACGGTGTAAATGAAAGTCGGAGAAGAAAAAACGACCATGTTGAGATGAGAATTGTTTAAATTAGTGGGGAAAAAAAAAAAAAATCAAAGCCACAATCAAAACCTAAATGTATCTAAATATAAAATTTAAAAATTATTAAGATAATTGATGGATGACTTTTAAAATTTTGAAAACTAAAATAATAAACTTGATCCACCTTGTTTTTATCCCCTCATTAAAAAATAATTATCAATATTTTCCTCAAAAATAAAATAAAATAAATTAATAGAATAATCAACACATAGATTATACCTTGATATTATTGTGAGCTTTGTAATTTTCCGATTCATTCTTGCAAATATAAAAAATAGTTAACATTGTACTATAAAACAATGTTACGGGAGGAAAAAAAATCAAAGCTACAAAATCAAAACTAAAATGTGTCTAAATATAAATTTATAAAAATTATTGAAATAATTTGTGCATGACTTTGAAAGTTTTGGAATTTCTAAAATAATAGAAATGATGGATTTTGTAAGGTAACGTATATCTTTTTGTATTTCTTTATATTAATGTAATAAGAAATAAATGACGATGTAGTTGAAAAGTTTGACTCTTTGTTTATAACTATTAAAATTTTTGTGCTATTTTCATTTGTATTGTTTAAATTTTGTATTTTATGTTAGAAAGTACATACCAATTAAGTAGTCTATACCAATTGACTGTTTTTTTTATTTAGCTAAATGTTGTACGTACGTCGTGAACGGTAAAATGAAAATCGGAGAAGAAAAACAGTCATGTTGATATGAGAGTTGTTTAACACGATCAATTGATTGCGAGCAAATGAATATTAGTCTTCAATGATGGTCTTTTCAAATCCTCAAAATAATTACAAATGAAAGATGAAAAGACGAAGAAGTTGAAAAAACAAAGGTAAGATGAATTTTGAGCGAAATTTCACTAGAGAAGTCAAGTCTAATGTGGAATACAATGGATGGCGTGGCGGAATAAGGACGCAATTAATATATGTTTTTTAGTTTTTTTCGTGAGCACACTTATGAGTTATTTAGTTTTAATATGTAACATGAACAATTGATTGATTGCGAGCAATTGAATGGTGGTATTTAATAAAGGTCTTTTCAAATACTCAAAATAAATACATGTGAACAATGAAAGGACGAGGAAGATGAAAAAACTTGAAGCGAAATTTGACCCGAGTAAACAATTCTGACGTGGAACACAATAGATGACGTGGCGGAATGAGGGCGTTCTTATAGTGTGTTTTTGGGTGTTTTTCACAAGCAAACTTATGAGGATTTTTTTTTAATATATAATATAGAATATATAGATATAGATATAGATTTGTTAAAATAAATTTTAAAAAATGAAATTAAGGAAAAAAAATGAATTATTATTTGATAATGACTTAAAAATCATTCTAGTTATAAGAAAGTTAATTAAATAAAAAATAATGATAATATATTTTTTGGGTTCAAGTGTAAATTTATAATAGGATTAATTACCAAGAATAATCCGAACTGGTCATCTTAGTTCATAAATAATCCGAACTCGAATTAATCCACGAATAATCCTAACTATTGAAATAACATTCCAATAATGTACTTCGGCCAATTTTAACATGCTTTAATCAATAAAAAAAAAAAAAAAAAAAAGAGTGAGGTAAAGTTAAAGTCGATTGCAATTGGCCAAAGTACATTATTGAAATGTTACTTCAATAGTTGGGATTATTCGTGGATTAATTCGAGTTCGGATTATTTATGGAATAAAAGGACCAGTTCGGATTATTCTTGACAATTAATCCTTTATAATATTGTAAATATATATTTTTAAAACAAATACTATCAAAATCACATTAAAACACCACAATTTCTCATAGATTTTTGACTATGTAGAAATAACAATTTAAATGAATATATTTACTTCATTCATCTTCTTTCATACTATAAAACCATGATAAAAAAAAAAATCACAATTACATTTTATACCCTTCTCAATCATCATCTTGATATATTAAGAGTTAATAATTAAAGTCAAAGATTAATGAAACAAATATCAAATAAACGGCCTTGTATTTATCCCTTCATTGAAAAATAATTAAGCAAAAATTAGCAACACATCGATTATACCTTGGTATGTGTGGATTCTTTTATTTTCCGATTTGTTCCTACAAATATAGAAATTAATTAATATTGTACTATATATAATCTTAGAGGAAAAAAATATCAAAGCAACAAAATCAAAAGCAAAATGTATCTAAATATTAAATTTTAAAAATTATGAATATAAATTATGCATGACTTATCAAATTTTGAAAACTCTAAAATAACAAATTTAATTAATAGAATAATCAACACATAAATTATACCTTGTAATTATTGTGAGCTTTGTTATTTCCCGATTCATTCCTGCAAATATAAAAAATAGTTAACATTGTACTATAAAACTACAAATAAATATGTAAATATTTACATATCTATATCTATAGTACATATTAAAATCAAAGCTACAAAATTAAAAGTAAAACGTGTCTAAATATAAATTTATAAAAAGTATTGAAATAATTTTTACATAACTTTGAAAGTTTTGGAATTTATAAAATAATAGAATTGATGCATGATTTTATAAGGTAATAACTTGTGTCTTTTGGTTTTCTTTATATTATTTAGTTGACATAAAATAATTAAATAAAAAAAAAAGAATGTAATGAGAAATAAAAGACGATGTAGTTGAAAAGTTTGATTCTTTGTTTATAATTATTAAAAAATTTGTGTTATTATATCTGTTTGATGAATATTTTTTAGTTTCATTTGTATTGTTTCAACTTTGCATTTTATGTTAGTAAGAACTTCCTCCGTTCCACAATGATAGTCCCGTTTCACTTTTAGAAAGTCAAAAATTTAAAACTTTGACCGTATATAACTTAAAATATATAAATAATCGTTATACGATACTAAGATATTTACATTTGTTGTCAAAATATCTTTTACAAAAATTAATTTTCACCTCAAGAAAATCGTATATAAGCGATGAAAAACATGGTCGAAGCGGAGCGTTGGAGACCGCGTAAAGTCAAAGCGGGACTATCATTGTGGAACGGAGGAAGTACATACCAATTAAGTAGTCTATTTTTTCGTTTCATCTGTTTGTCGGACACTCTAATGTTGCACGTCGTGAACGGTGAAAATGAAAGCCGGAAAAGAAAAACGACCATGTTGAGATGAAAATTGTTTAATACAGACAATTGAATGCTAGCAAATGAATGATGAACTTCAATTATGGAATTCAATTATGGCCTTTTCGTATCCTCAAAATATGAAAGGACAAGAAAGCCGAAAAAACAATTGGAAGAAAAATTAGGTAGGGAATTGGCCCGGGAAGTCAATGAGGACGTGGGACCCTATAGATGACGTGACGGAATAAGGAGGAAAAAAATGCTTGTTTTTGAGAGTTTTCCACGAAAACACTTTTAGAGGTTTCTCTTTTAATATATAACTAGTTGGCGTGCCCGTCCCCGTCCGGGCTATCTATCATTATTATTAACATGTTTTTTTTTGTTTTTTTTTTTCTTAATTAGCAGATGTTCTTATACAAAATTGAGATTAACAATCAAATCAAAACTTAATACTATTAAACTAACTAAAATATTACGCATTAAACATTACAAATATTATTATACAACCATATCTAATAACTTGATTTACAAATAAGATAATCGATAGATATTGTATATCACTTTTACCTTTCATGTTACATATTCTTACCTTTCATGTTACATATTCATTAGTTTTTCTATTGGGTTATAATCAAGTTTGTTCAATAAAAAACTTCAAATCTTGAACGTAAAATATAAATCTACAACATACAAAGAAAAAAACCAGCAATAATTTAATCAAGCTATGTTTAAGTATCAAACATAGTAATTAAGAAATAAAAATATTCAAATTTTAAACACTCTTATCAAATACACCGTAAAAAATAAATTTAACACAAACTGTAATCATAATTAAAACATAATAAAGTAAAACTATTTAACATAGTACGTACCTAAAAAGATCTAGCTAAAGTTTTTGATGTATATATATACAAAAAGGGATGGGGACTTACCTAAAAATTAATTAAGGTAATTATGTGTCATATAATTGTTTATTTTGAAATTATTATTTTTCTTCTCAATTAAAAACATCTTCAATTAATTAATTTTTTTTTTGGAAAGTTCTAATATAGCAAAGATTTCAGTTGTTGATTTAGTTTTATATTTTAAGTTACATATGTTAATATTTTTTCATCTAAAATCCTAGCAATAGTAGAATTATAAATAATACTAATATTAATTTTTTAGACCAACTATATTGTGACAAATGTCGACCATAGAGACCATGGTTTCTGCTTTATATATATATATATATATATATATATATAGAGATAAGATCTTTCAAGCCCTAAGTTTTGGGAAAGTCATTGAGTCCAGACATCCGCTTTGAGATTTTAACACAAAAATTTGAGATTTTAACACAAAAATTTGAATCGCAAAATTCAGACATTTGAGATTTTAACAATGTTAAAATCTCAAATATTCTGAATTTTACGATTCAAATTTTGTGTTAAAATCTCAAATTTTTGTGTTAAAATCTCAGCTGATTCAGACTCAATGACTTTCTATAAAGTTGGCTTAAAGATCTTATCTCTATATATATATATATATATATAGAGATAAGATCTTTCAAGCCCTAAGTCTAGAGAAAGCCATTGAGTCGTAATCTAAGCCATTGGATCATCAAAATCAACGGCTGAGATTAAATCTCAAAAGGTTGTGGGACTAGGTCATGGGCCAAGAATGGTCAACCGTAGGAAAAATTGGTATCTTTTTTTTTTTTGTTAAAATCTCATTTTTTTTGGTTAAAATCTCGAATTTTTGGGTTAAAATCTCAAACCTGGAATTTTGGGCTTAATGACTTTCTCTCATATCTTGGGCTTAAAAGATCTTGTCCCTATATATATATATATATATATATATAGGGGTGGGATCCGGTGAGACCCCCTAACTCGGTGAGACCTCGTGAGACCCCATGAAAATCACATTGTATGACTAAACCGAAAGCATAGGTCCGTCACAATCCTTTATTTTAATTAGTTTTCACCATTAGTTGGGTTAAAAATATAAATTTCATATTAAAAATTTTAATAAAATATTTATGTCTCGTGTGAATAATATACTAGATACACAAAATTGATACTGCAGATACATTAAATGACGTAGTAGATACACCAAAAAAGATTAGATACACAAATAGATGTCGTAGGTACACCAAAGTTATAAAATGCATTTAACGTCGATATAACGTGACATGATAAGGTAGTTATGAACCCCAAATATGTTCCTTAGACCATAAATTAGATAATAAAGACAACTATGCCGAATTTTCGAAATAAAAACTTTTTTAAGAAGGGGTCTCACGAGGTCTCACCGAGTTGAAGTCTCTTAGGATCCTAAATCTATATATATATATATATATATATATATATATATATATATATATATATATAGGGATAAGATCCCGTGCGCACCACCTTACGGTGCGCACCGTACGCACCATTAGATACACAAATTTGTGTATTGGGTACACAAACCTGTATGTTGGGTACACAACTATATATATTAGATACACAAATTTGGGCATTAGGTACACAGAAAAATAAGTTAAATACACACAAATTACTAACAAATTCAGTGTTTTTATTTATGTATTTCTCAAAGTTATTTATAATGACGATAAATTGGATACACAGAAATTTAACTCGGATACACAAATAACGAGTTTAGGTACACAATATATACGTATACGTCCCCTACTGTATCTACCACCACTACCGATGCCACCTCACCACCGCCGTCGTTACCACCGTAATTATTACTCATTATTCTTTTAAAATGATAATTAAATAGTAGATCTGAAAAAATGAAAATTTAAAAATGAAAAAAAATAGATCTGAAAAAAATAATACAAAACAAAGGAGAAATAGAGGAGGTTGACGACGGCCGTCGAACTAGTAGCTCCGGTGGCTGGTGGTGGTGTCGTACACGGTGGGGCCAACGACATCAGTAGTAGATTATGGTGGTGGCTGTCGTGGTGAACACCGGTGGTACCGTGGTAGACAGAGAAAGAAAAAAACGGATGTAGGTGGTGGTGATGGCCAACTCCGGTGGAGGGTCGACGGTGGTGCACCAACGACGTGGTTGATGTTGTCATCTTTACGTTGTATGTTGTTGTTGTTTTCGTTATTGTTGTTATTGAGTTTTAATGGAGGGAGGAAGGCGGTGACAGAGGGACGATGGCGGCGGTGGTGATGGCCGCCGGCTGACTATGGTGGTCGTTGTAAGCAGGGTGAGGTTAGGTGGCGGCTGTTGAAAGAGGCAACAATGAAGAGGGAGAAGGATGAGGGAGAAGGAATTTAGGGTAAATGAGAAACTTGGGCCTTATTTTGTGTTTTGTTTGTTGGGTTGCTTGGTGCGTACGGTGCGCACCGTAAGCTTGGTGCGCACATGATCCCTATTATATATATATATATATATATATATATATATATATAGGTGAGATCTGGTGCGAACTATCATTCGCTACGAACCGTACGAACTACCCCACTCAACTTAAAAAGCAAACCACATACATCAAACAAAGTTCTGATACACTAAGTTCCCACCCTTACTCATCTCCTACCACCTTAGTCCCCTCCACCAGGCCATTGCCCCGGTCATCCCCACAACCACCGCTCGACCGCCGTCTATCCCAGGATTACCACCACGTCGACCACCGCGTATCTCCAGGACAACCACCCCACCCGAGATAAATATCAACAACGACGATTATCAATATCATCACCATCTCTACCAGTCACGCATAGTCCAAGCATCGACGACTGTCGATGTAGTGATCATTTCTTTCTTTGTTCAAAGTTTTAGGATCAACTGTGATCGATTTGGCGAGCTAAAGAAGAAATTTTTAGGGTTTCACGGGATTTTTCGTTGGACAAATTGATTGATAGATTGATTTGATCGGAGAGGACTGTGAATTCAACGGTGGAGAAGGCAACGAGTGATTTATTGATTGGACCTGATTGGGTGCAGAATATTGAGGTTTCTTATATGCTTAATCATAATTTTGGGTATAATTCTTTCAGTTTTTCGATTTTTTTTGTTTAATGCAATTAGGTTAAATGATTATTTTACGATTTTCTTTGTAGTTGAATTGATTATTATACATGAAATTGTAGGATTTTTTTTGATGAATTAGGGTATTTTGTGTGACTAATAGGAGCTGAAATTGTAATTGATTGTTGGGAAATGTCGATGCGACGCGGTAGTTCGGTTGAACTAATATCATGTCGGATACGTTAAATATCATGTGACGTACATTTTACTTACTCTTAGATACAGAAATCAATTTTGTTGTCAATGGTATTATGTTTTTGTTGTTATCGACGTGCTATTTTGTCCTACTGCTCAACAACGACTTGTTTTGGGGGTACGCTTTCTTAATGTCACTCTATTGATCTTCCTTTACCGTCGTTCTCAGCCATCGGTTCCACCTCTCTGGAATAACCGTCTGAGCTGATGCCGTCTTGTTCTCTTTTATTTGCCACCCTGACTGCTGTTACTCACCCCTCGCAAGGGTTGTTCTACGATAACTATAATGCTGCCATAAGGTGATCAGGTGATCTTCAAAATTTATTACTCTTCATTTCCACTTATAAAATTGGAGTTTTATTCAAATTAGGGTCAATTTTTTTGTTTACATAATAGTTTGTAATGATTCTAACTCAGAATTTAACTTTTAAGGTTCGATGCTTTTAAATTTCCAGCACCTCCTCATCCTGAATTTGAGGTTTTTGTTGTTGTGTTTATTCTTATTTTACTGTTTGATTTTGAGTGTTGGTGGTGTGAGAATAATATGTATTTGGTGGTTGGTATTTGGTGTATTTGGTGGTTGTATGGTGTTATTAGGCGGTTGCGGTGGTGTTGATGGTTAGTTGTGGTCGTGCTAGGGATGCATGGGAGACGAATCCAGGTATAAACTCTGTATACGCCATTCGAATTATACGAGTATTACTTCGTGTATCTAGGAGAGTAATGTGTGTAATGTGGTGCACTAATTTGGGTATCGGATACTCAATTTAGTAGTCTTAATACATAAATTGATTAGTGTATCTAGAGCATTGTTTTGTGTATCTTGATTATTTTCTTAACCTTTAAAATGATTTTATCTTTTATCTCTCTGAGTACTAAATTAATACTCCGTAGTATGATAAAAGGTGTGATAATATTTACAACAAAGTAATGTACCCATTAGTACTAATAATGACACAAGTGAAAGAAACACAGTACTAAAAAAATATAACTATGGACAAAAATACTTATTTGTCCATCTTAACCTTCGTATATATGTTTCATCTCATCCTTCATCTTATTTTGAGTAAGATTCTAATATATGTATCTAAAATGTAGTCTTATGTTACTAAATCATAGGTTTCTGTAACTATATTAATTTCTTGCAAATTTTGACTTCCTAGGACTTCGGGAGTGATGGCAATTCAAAAGGAAGTATAAAGGCATGCTTGATTCAGAATTAATCTCAAATGAGCTCCTTCCTCGATGAAAATGGGAGCTTGATTGTACATAACATATCCAGTGCATCAAACAAGGTAACTCTTTAACTCTTCTCAACTTGACAAAAGACTTCAACATACAAGATGCAGCGAGTCTCTCTTACCCTGCATTGCCGCCTAAATTTGTTCAGAAATTAAATACTTGACTGTCAGCCTTCTTGCGTTTGATATGTTACTAAAGTCGGGTATGGGACTGCAGTTGTGTTATATGTACATTAAACGGTATAATCTGCATTTAAGTATTCTGTGGCTATTATTAGTATGAAGATTACCGGAGTCAACCTCAACGCTTCTGCCGATCTCTTCCACCCTCGAGTTTTTTGTCACTTCGACCCTCGCCAGAGCCTACCAGTCTCGCCGGAGTTCAGTACCACCACAATGCCCCTGTCTTTCTGCCCTACTTCTTCTTTGTTTCTGCTCTGTTCCACCTCCGAGCACCGAAGCTTTCATTGAATTTAACCATCACAGGGGTGAGTCATACCCTTCTCCTCCCTCTTTCTTGTCTTCTGATTCACTCATTCTTTCTCTCACTCACTAACTCGTTCCCTGTTTTTATTATGCTCCGTACATTTTATTTCATAGTCAAGATGGTGATGGATAGAATCTCAGCCGTTGGATTCAACTCAATTTTGATTATGATTCATTTCTTGTCTTGTGCACTCTCTACTTGGTTACCTAGTACCTTAAGGTGAAGAAATAGGATACAAGTCTCAAACATTATTTCGGAAATAATCTGTCACTTCACATAGACTGACCACTATTC
Source organism: Dianthus caryophyllus (assembly GCA_023091065.1). Taxonomy (NCBI): domain Eukaryota; kingdom Viridiplantae; phylum Streptophyta; class Magnoliopsida; order Caryophyllales; family Caryophyllaceae; genus Dianthus; species Dianthus caryophyllus. The sequence continues at coordinate 30,560,129 of CM041519.1, forward strand.
TGGGGAAAGTTTTTGGAAAGTTTTAAGAAATGGTATTGGGGAAGTTGTTAATTTTGAAAATCCTTTTGGCTTTACGATTGTTGGAATGTCCGCACCCTAATATACTCTCATAACAAATTGTTGGAATGTCCGCACCCTAATTCTCAAGCATGATCTTTTATATTTTCTAGTTACAGTAATTTTCTCTGTAGTTACATTGTTTTTCACTGTGGTTACATTTTTTCCCCCCATAGTTACGTACTTTTTGTTCCCCCGTAGTTACCTTTTGTAAATTTGTGTCCAATAAATTCATCTAGGTTACAATAATTTTTTGTTTAGTTAACAGATTTTTTTATCATAGTTACAATTTTTATTTTTATTTTTCATGTGATTTTTCAGAAATGCTTTTTTGGATTTCGCATGAAGTATAATCTAACTCGAGGAATATCATCATCTAATATGTAGAACAATGTTGGAACATCATCGTAAACAATTTTGAGATTCGACATGATCTTTTAGTTTCATTGTTTTCCACATTAGTTTCATTTTTTTCCCCTGTACGTACATGGTTTTTAACTCTAGTTACAGTCTGAGAGAAATGATTACCGAGAAATCCCTTTCTAATTTCCAGTTACATTAATTATCCCTATAGTTACAGTAATTTTCCCTCTAGTTACAGTAATTCCCGCTCTAGTTACACTTTATTTTGTTCTAGTTACATGAATTTCCCCTCTAGTTACAGTTATTTTCCCTCTAATTACATGAATTTCCCCTCTAGTTACAGTAATTTTCCCTCTAGTTACATGAATTTCCCCTCTAGTTACAGTTATTTTCCCTCTAGTTACATGAATTTTCCCTCTAGTTACATGAATTTCCCGTCTAGTTACATGAATTTCCCGTCTAGTTACAGTTATTTTACCTCTAGTTACAGTTATTTTACCTCTAGTAATTATGAATTGTTTCCCTTTTGTGGTTACGCCTATTATGAGTGTAGCTACAGGTTTTATCGTCCTAGTTACATTGTTGAAAAATCAAGCATCACACTTTTCCCTTGTAGTATGTTGAAATAAATTGAATTTATTGATTGAAATAAAGGGATACATTTACGGTTTGTCTAAACCATGATAAGAACTCAAGAATGGAAACTTATTTCAAAGATTGTTAAATACTAATTGAGATAATAGAATTAATTTATTTTAGAGATTTTGATAATTATTTCCTTATTTATATTCTTATCATGTGTCTTTGGGCACATTTTAGAAAATCTCATTTAGTAGTCATAGACATATAATACCCAATCTTCAACATGTCACCCGGTCCATAGTTTTTTTAATCCTCATACGCATGTTCAAATATAATTGTATAAAAAAAATCCTGATAATAAGTATAATACGGCACATTATATTACATAGTATAAGTATAAGTATATATATACTAGAAGATAACGTAAATATTGACGGTTCAAATTTCAAAACCTTAAATTATACTGTAAATTGTAAAATGTGAGGTAGATATGTTGTGGTGTGGAGGGAATAAATCATCTACACCAAACCGTTAAAAAAACTTGATTTTTATTTTTTGGTAGATAAATTTTTCTCGTCTAGTTACATGAATTTCCCGTCTAGTTACATGAATTTCCCCTCTAGTTACGGTTATTTTACCTCTAGTAATTATGAATTGTTTCCCTTTTGTGGCTACGCCTATTATGAGTGTAGCTACAGGTTTTATCGTTTTAGTTACATTGTTGAAAAATCAAGCATCATTTTTCCCTTGTAGTATGTTGAAATAAGCATCACATTTTCTAGTTACACTTTATTTCGTTGTAGTTACATGAATTTCCCCTCTAGTTACATGAATTTTCACTCTAGTTACAGTTATTTTCCCTCTAGTTACATGAATTTCCCCTCTAGTTACACGAATTTCCCCTCTAGTTACATGAATTTTCACTCTAGTTACAGTTATTTTTCCTCTAGTTACATGAATTTCCCCTCTAGTTACACGAATTTCCCCTCTAGTTACATGAATTTTCCCTCTAGTTACAGTTATTTTCCCTCTAGTTACATGAATTTCCCCTCTAGTTACACGAATTTCCCGTCTAGTTACATGAATTTCCCCTCTAGTTACACGAATTTCCCGTCTAGTTACATGAATTTCCCCTCTAGTTACATGAATTTCCCCTCTAGTTACAATTATTTTCCCTCTAGTTACATTAATTTCCCCTCTAGTTACACGAATTTCCCGTCTAGTTACATGAATTTCCCCTCAAGTTACGGTTATTTTACCTCTAGTAATTATGAATTGTTTCCCTTTTGTGGCTACGCCTATTATGAGTGTAGCTACAGGTTTTATCGTTTTAGTTACATTGTTGAAAAATCAAGCATCACTTTTCCCTTGTAGTATGTTGAAATAAGCATCACATTTTCTAGTTACACTTTATTTCGTTGTAGTTACATGAATTTCCCCTCTAGTTACATGAATTTCCACTCTAGTTACAGCTATTTTCCCTCTAGTTACATGAATTTCCCCTCTAGTTACACGAATTTCCCGTCTAGTTACATAAATTTCCCCTCTAGTTACATGAATTTCCCCTCTAGTTACCGTTATTTCCCCTCTAGTTACATGAATTTCCCCTCTAGTTACACGAATTTCACGTCTAGTTACATGAATTTCCCCTCTAGTTACACGAATTTCCCCTCTAGTTACACGAATTTCCCGTCTAGTTACATGAATTTCCCCTCTAGTTACATGAATTTCCCCTCTAGTTACAATTATTTTCCCTCTAGTTACACGAATTTCCCCTCTAGTTACACGAATTTCCAGTCTAGTTACATGAATTTCTCCTCTAGTTACATGAATTTCCACTCTAGTTACATGAATTTCCTTTCTAGTTACAGTTATTTTAGTACAAATTTGAAATCAAAGGATAAATAAGATTTAGTACTTCTAAAAGTATTTTGTAGGCTATATGGGATTTGAACCCATACCTCTGTGCAAATGCACATTGCTCTGCCATTGAGCTAATAGCCTTTGTTAGACCTAATATTAAGGTGTACAAAAACAACTGTTATGTGCAAAGAATTAGGATACATGTTTACGTATTTCAGATACGCAAATCAATGTTCTAGATACACAAGCACTTTTGCGTATCTGAGATACAAATTCATGTATCTAGTGTCAAATTTTACGTATCTTCGCAATCATCACTAGAGATTTAGCAAAGTCGGTAACTCTATTCTTCATTCAAGATGCCGTACGAACTGTCTTACAGTATCTCTATTCTTAATTCATGCTCATGTAGTGTGACGGATCTTTCTGAGAAGTAAAAATCCTACAGACAGGAATATAATCGTAGCATTGAGATGCCCAAAAATGGTGTCTAAACAGGTCTACTTTCCACAGACTGCAACAGAATACATTAAGGTCGGTACTGAAGAGTAAGTTTTCAATAGAACTACATCATTCTTGTTTTTCAAATACAAAAACGGCCTTCGCGCCATACCAAGCTCATTAACTCTGTGGCGAGTGTTCCATCCTTTGTCCACATACATAACCCACCATAACTAAGACAACCATCTTCTACAATAGAAGCCCATAATTCATCACGTTGTAGCGTTTGCAAATCCTCCTTACCATCGTCCATCGACGAGCTCAGGTAACAAAGAGTAACCTAGCACGATTACTAGTAGGCTCCAAAAACTTAGCACACATCAATCAATATCGACATGTTCCACCTAATTTCCTCCCAATTTTTGGAGTAGTCCAAAAAACATTAGTTAGTAGTCCAGATACATATATCAACTTGTGTATCTAGAAGACTATTTTGTGTATCTGTAATTATTTTTCATGTATCCAACAACACTAAAAAAATAGTCACATACGTCTGGTCCCCAATATATTTTATGTAGCTACTATCATAATCAATGAATCTATATACAAAACTAATGTACCTAATATAATTTGAAGGCATTGAAATTGCAGCCAAGGAAGCTGCTGTTTCTCCAGTAAGATCTTAACCAGGAAGACAACAATCAAGGCGGTAAGCTATTCGTTATGTCGTATTTCGTGTGTCCAGCATATGTAATAGTGTACATGAGCTCATATTTCGTGTATCCATCAATTAGCCACGAATATCATCTACCACGAGCACACTGACCACTATCGTCGGGCCTGGCACTACCGACTAACACCATACCCACCAAAACATGACCACCCCCACAATTAATATAGTACCTGCTCGACGACCACCCTTGACCACCACTTACTCTCTTGGGTTATCTCATTACGACATGCCATCACCCAACTCACACCCACCATTATTATCCAAAGCCAGAACTACGGACATACACAACGACCATCGATATGACCACCATAAATCTACCCTAATTTTCACAAAATTAAATGATAGATTTACAAAAATAGGTCTAATATTCAAAATGAACCTAAAAAAAGAAGCTGTTGGGCGATTTGGACTCAAAATCAGTCCGAGTGGTGGTACGGACAACGACAACTACTATACACACTTCAATCGACAGTTTGATTTTCGTCAGACGTTGCAATCATTAAGGCCTACAAACACTTTGATTGATGAATTTATTCATATGAGTTTGTAGCAGTATAAATAATCATCAAGGTAAGCAAACCGCGTCAAGTTCTCAACTTATAAGCAAGCTACATTTTTCATTACATTCATCGACAAAAATATGATTTCGCTGTGAAACTGCCGTAACTACTACAAACACTTCGATCGACAGTTTCATTCACCAAATCGATACATTATGCAGCAAGGAATCAACAATTTAACACATTCACGATGTATAAACACTAATACTATGCAATAAAATCAGAAATCGAAGCAATTCAAATCAGAATATTGACGAAAACCGTAGAAATGCAAAAGAGGGGAAAAGTAGTAGAATAGAAAAATTGAAACGTGTAAATGAATTGAGAAAAACCTGAGAAGTAGAAGCTTGAACAGCAAGTTCGTTGCCTAGTTTAGCGAGACAATAATCGGAGACTACGTTGGTTGGTGGGGGCGAGAGAGAAGAATTGAAAATAATGTTAACCTGAGCCAGAAGAATTGAAAATAATGTTAACATATTAAATACACACACTACAAACAACAATTACAGTCGTGAATAATATGGTTGAAAATAGTTAGATACACATACCAGGCCACTACAGATACAGAAATTTGTGTTTCAAATACACAAACCACATTAAAAAAAATAACGAAATAGAATCAGTGAAACAAGCTGAAGTGGTTCATCAAAGAATCAAACCATAAAATCGAGAAACCCTTCATGTCGAGGATAAAAAAAGGTTTGACCTCTTTGATTCCACTCAATAATGCCATAAAATAAGCTTATGAATGTCAACGAAATTCAATCAACTGAAAATTTGAGCAACGTTGAGAGTTGTAAAGATTTGTAGTGAGACTGAAATGAAGAACCCTAATTTGATGGACAAAATCAACGATGAATGAAATTACCGTATGTCGGCGATTGGATTGTTGTGAGATGTCGTTGAGTGGGTACCATTAAATTTGGAGCAGGAAACAAAATGCTCAAATTATTAGGGTTGGTCGCTGTCGGTGATGATGAAATTACCCATATCATCAGTGGTGGTCGCTCTCGGTGGTGGCTGCCGGCGTGGGGTTGTCGTGAAGTCGCTGGCGTCGGAGCATCTGATGGTTATGGTTAGAGTTATACTCCGTAATTAGTTTCATTAGGGTTGGTATGTTAGTGGGGGGAGATTGAATTTGGGGATTCATTTGAGCCGTAAGATTTTGCTCTAATCTGACGGTGAAAGTAGAGTTCGTACGGTTCGTATCATATAGATAGTTCGTACAGGATCCTAAATCTATATATATATATATATATATTTAGAGTCCACAAAAAAATTAGAGTCCTAGAGTCCAAATTTCGGCCATCAAAAAAAATGAAATTCCAACGACAAAAAATGAAATTCCAACGAAAAAAATGAAATTGTTGATTTTTCCTAAATTGACTCTTACGGTCTGGACCTACTGGCCCCACACCTATTTTGAGATTTAATCTCAGCCGTTGATCTTCACAATCTAATGGCTTAGATTAGGACTCTAGGACTCTATTCTATATGTGGACTCTATATAACTTTACTCTATATATATATATATATATATATATATATATATTAGATATAGATATAGATTTATTTATAAATCATTCTCAAACTATATACAAAAACCAATTGAAGACATATTTTTATTTAAGACCCGTGCATAGCACATGCCAAGAAAACTAGTAAAAAAAAAAAAAAAAAAAAAAAGAGTAATGTTATATATAATTAACCTTAATTTAATTAAATCTCTTTCTTTTTCCTAATTTTTAATTTTTCTTAACTCTCAGCCATTAATGTTTGTAACTTGATTTATCTAACACATATTTATATCATATTTGACCATATCTTCATTTAACCATTAACTGCTATATATATCATCGTCGATCTACAGCTACTACATTCAAACATAATTGCATTACATATGAAAAGTAACGTAATTATTTTTCAAAAGTAACTATGAATTCATGTCTTATACTATGAGACGACCTCACCGTAGAATTTGTAAAAAAGAGAATATGGAGTACTATATGTTACAGAGTATTTCCTGATGAACCCATTATTCAGAATTTGATTAATCAAGTTCTTAACTCCAATGATTACTATAACGACTTGATCCCATAAATAACTATAACAAATTAACATGAGTCTTAAACAATGCAAATGCAGTACAAGTATCTTTGCCACATAAATCTTATAGAGGTGTTGTTGCCATCCTCAAAGGCGTCGGCCAGCTCGAAAGCATGACTAGAAAATTCATGGGGTTTCCGAGATAATGTTTACTGCTTGGTGCAGCATTAATGGCAACTTTCGCAACAGCCGCGGGAATACTGCAGGCCAACCCCAAGGTTTTGGTCGAAAGGTTGCATATGAAAATAGAACCAGGAACAAGCATATATATAATATCCAAATTACTAGGATGAAATCCCAACACGTCAACATGAGCAATAAACATCTGTGAAAATGTTTCGAGTGTTTCTGTGATCCAAGACTCACGAGACACCCAATCCTGAATTCGAATTTCGTATCGCAACACCCAGTTACTTGTGTTATAGTCTTTTAAGACCCAAACACGCAATTTAGTGTCATCATCGAGATGAGACACTGTCAAATTCCCCTGTGAAACGCCCACACGTTCTGGTCCAAGTGACATGACAGGCCATTTCACTAAATGACACTGAATCTCGTCATCACCATCGTCAAATTCTAAACGGTTTTGATCAAATCCAATAATACCATCAAAACAGGGGAAGCAGACCTTCCAATCAAAGCAAAAGCTAGATACCCCGGGTCTGGATGTGCATTTTTTCGGTAAAGTCAAAACCCGGCTACACCATTGATGAGCACCATGACCTGCAAATGAGAACACGTGTGTACCCCACTTTTGTAAAGGACGTCCAGAGCAAGGAATAAGAACAACATAGATGGCAATTTCCCTAGCATAAGAGTGCAAAGGGTTGTATATCAGCCCATATTGAAGGAAGCGGTAACGGTCGCACGGAGGTGAAGGAAGCTCAACCCACTGTCTGGTTTGTACATTACTAATATGCAATTCATACTTCTTGCCCTGTTCATGTTTCGAGTAGAGTACCAAATCATTACACGATGCAACCAACGTGGCCGACGCATTAACGTCCTCGAGACCATGGAATGGGGAAAAAGAGGAATCCCGTGCGTCAAAAATGGAAGGCTTAAAGAAACTCTCCGATCCATCCCACAGAGAACGGAACCTATTGGGTTTATACCACATGATAATAGCGAAGCGGACATCATCTCCAAAATTTAGGCCAATGAACTGGGAAATGAACCAAGGATCAGAAACCAAAGCAGCCCAATGTTTGCACACACACTTGCATACAATAACAGACTTACAGTTGGGAAGTCGACATAGAATTCGCATAACTAACTCATCTGATAAATAATTAAAACGATTGCAGCCCTTTATACTTTCCTGAAGACGTCCAAAACGGCACTGCTTCATCGGCGCCCATGTTGCCTCAGCAGCTGTCATTGACGAAATTGCTACCTTTAACTGCAGCGTTTACAAATAAACTCTTAATCAGCAATAAAACTTCAAAAAAATTATAAAAACACACAGCCACCAGCAACAAACAGCGGAAACAATAAGTACCTAAACAAAAGACCTATTGAAGGACCTGTTCAATTTTAAGTCGAAAAATTCGAAGTACCTTCTCGAATGCGAAAGATCAAAACTTTATCGAAAATTGAGATTTTTAACTGAAAACTACGATGATTATATTGAATACAGCATCCCTAATTATACTAACCTAGACTCCTAGGGGCAGTTGAATCTTCCTTTATTCTAAAATCAATAGCCTTTACCAACATACGGAGTATTAAAATCAATATACACAAAATCAAATCTTTAATCAAACAGAACGATCACATCAGAGTGAATTCTCAAATTAGAAGATGAATAAAACAGAGAAATCGGCGATTTCAGAAAACAATCATCAAGGTATATTTATAAAACTACTACTGTATGATGTACCATATAATCACACTGAACATCGTCAACAATTGGTATCATACACAGCAAATCAGCGAATAACAAAGTATTAAAGTATAAATTAACCAAGCCCTTCAAACGGATTAATTAAAGAGATTATCTAAATACCAATTATTTAATGTAGAGATTGAACAGAAACGGTTGATACATACTTGATTAATCAAGGAGTAATTTACTGCCCTTCAATCTTCAAATTTTGCTTCTCAGGAGCACGATTTAATTAGTTTTATTGAATTGAATTAATGGGGTTCACCTAATAATTTTAGGAATAATTGCCAAGAATAATCCGAACTGGTATTCTTATTCCATAAATAATCCGAACTCGAATTAATCCACGAATAATCCCAACTATTGAATAACCATTCCAATAACGTACTTTGGCCAATTTCAATCGACTCTAACACGTAAAAATAATGGTGAAACCGACTCTACTTTACCCCACTCTTATTTTAAGTAAAATGCAAACCACTTTTACGTCTTTTTTTATCGATTAAAGTAGGTTAAAATTGGTCAAAGTACATTATTGGAATGGTCTTTCAATAGTTGGGATTATTCGTGGATTAATTCGAGTTCGGATTATTTGTGGAATAAGATAACCAGTTCGGATTATTCTTGGCAATTAATCCATAATTTTAAACGCACCTTGAACAACTTTTTTTTTTCTTTTTTTTTTTTTTTTCAATTTTAAATTTTCCAGCTTTTTGACATCTTATTTTCTCCAAAATTTCCACCAAAACACCATATTAAACTTTTATTTTCACTAATAAAAACATTAAATTCTGGTTTTTATTTTTTTCATATTTTGGATTTCAGTGCACAAAAGATGTCATTCGTATTGAAAATATTTTTAAAAAAATTCCTTAATTTTCACATAAATTGTATTTTAGTGGGAATTTTTATGAAAAGGCTTATAAAAGATGGAAGATTTCAAGAAAAATGGAAATTTTATAATGGTGATTACAAAATGTGGAAAATATCAAATTACCCTTATTTTAATGTGTGATTTTTTCCCTATAAAATTTTTACTCGATCCTCTAATTATTTTCCCATTTTACCCCTCTCGTTATAATTTACTCAATCCCATAAAATTTACCCTTTCTATAATTTACATTAAATTATAAATTAAATAAACATTTTAAAAAAATAAATTTAAAAAATAAAAAATTAAATTAACAAATAAAAATATAAAAAATATAACTAATTAAATATTTTAAGCTTATAAAAACTTTAAAATAACTAAAAGAAAAATAATTTAACACAAAACTTTAAAAAAAAACAGTAAACAACCACCAATGCAACCCAACACCACACCATCCACCGCCGGCCATCACCCACACCGGCACCAACGCCGGCCGTCGACCCAAGTACTCAGCACCACCACCTGGACCCGTCGCCCCTACCGCCTTGCCACCCCACCAATCTCACCAAACCGTAATCTAAAACAACCCTAACAATTACCATCAACAATCCCTAATTTTTAACAATAACGATAATAATTATAAAAATTAATTATTAATCATCATAATATAATAATAATAATAATAATAATAATAATAATAATAATAATAATAATAATAATAATAATAATAATAATAATCATCTTAACAACTGTTCTACTTGATTATAATCCACTATTTTGTAAAATTTTGATAAAAATTAAAGGGTTGAGGAGAGAAAAATAATACTCCCTCCGTTCCAGTTAATTGTTTACAATTTTACTTTTTTTGTGAGGTAAATTTGAGAGAAGTGTAAAACAAATGACTGAAACGGAAGGAGTAGGGTAAAATTAACTACAATTGGATGAAGTAGACCTTTATTCAACTTTTTGTTAATAATAATAATAATCTTAACAATATCTAGTATCACCACAAATGGTGCATAGGAGATGAGATTATTATTATTATTATTATTATTATTATTATTATTATTATTATTATACGATTGGATGAATAAAGGTCATACTAGAGATTGTTAAGATTATTAATAATCTTAACATAATGGAAAAAATGATGGAAAAAATATAGGATGAAGTAAATTTCTTATAGAAAAAATTAACTACGATTTTAATTCCTAGGGAGTACATTTTATAATCACAATTTTTCAAATTTTTGGGAAATTCCTATATTTAGAAAATTTTATGATATACTTTAAGTTTTAAATTTTTTCGCTAGTATGACCTCTATTCATCTTCTATTAATTTAACTTATTAAATAATTCATTATACATTATCATTTATCATTTTTCTTTTCCGACTTACTTTTATTGATATTAACGAAGGTTGTGATGATCTGTATATTGAAGTTGATGATGAATGTTTGCTATAAATATTGAAATTAAGAATTGACGAATTTGATAGTAATTAGTTGTTGTTAATGATATATATTGTGCTATAATACAAATAATGATTTAAATGATAAACTCTTGGTTGAATGAAAAAATTTAAGAGCACCGATTAGTACATTTATAGGTTTAATAGAAAGTTTAAATTTATACTATGTTGAGAATAATTATATTAAAACGAAATTAAAAACATATGGTTATATCCGAGAAAAGCTAATAATGTCAAGGTTATACCATAAATTTTTAACAGTAAGGGTATAACGTGGAAATCAGAAAAATGAAGGAGTACACTGTACACCGCAAAATTTCCCTAAATTTTTATTTTAGATAATTTTTTGAAGAGTCTCAATTTTTTTATGAATATTTTTTCAACTCCTACCTTTTAAAATACACTTTTTGAAAACTCTCGCCTATTATAATTTTCTGCTAAAACTCCCACCTTTTATGACAAAAATGTTTTAAAACACCACCAATTGCTCCCAACAAAAACCATGTGATGTAACAAGGACTCATGTTTTGACGCTAACTTAGACGGTTTACCGATGTCGAGTTTTAGTTTAATCGTGTTAACGCATAAATGAGTCGAAATGTAAAATGTCGGCTAATTAAATGTTCACTGATTCATTTAGAGTCTAGCCTGATTCACATAGCAGAGTATCGTAAAACATTCAAGCCCAATTCATAAAAGCAGCCCAAACACAAATCATTAGGCCTTTTCCTTACAAAGGCCCAGTTCTCCTAAATTTAGGTTCGGTGGCTAAAACCGCCATTTAGCATCCTCATATGGAAAAAACTGGCGTCATGGGTCGTCTTACTTTAAAACTTCCTTTAAAATGAGTATTTTTCATTTTTACGGGTCTCGAGCTCAAAATCGAGTTCGAGTCTACTTTTGGCCCGCTTCTCGAGGCCCTGAGCCCATCACAACCCAGCTAGGCCCTCAAAGAGCTTTCCAGCCGAGTGTCTTGGAGCATAAGCAAAGCAATTATACTGCATCTTTCTAAATCTCACGAAGTCAGAACTTGGAAAGATTCGGAATATAACAATAGAAAGGCCTCAAAACCCCCTAGCCACATGCGGTTTCCTCAGGGAGGCGCATCAGCTCAAACGGTTTTTATGTCTTCCTTACCCAATTACTATAAATACGAGCCTTTACCCGAGGTTTCCGAGACATTCACTCATTAGCAACTCATATTCTGATTTAACACTAATCAGAATACATCACACATAATCGTAAGAGCATAACCTTTCCATATCCTGGAAAGTACCTACTCGCTCGGTGATTTCCAAACTTATGCTCTACCTTCAGTCATTCACTATATATAGAGGCCTTCACCCAATGTTTCAATAATATACAATGCATATATGCAATTACACAAGACATACACATCAATTCACATCCTTCATACACGAAATACTCTCTGCAAATCTCTCACAAAAGCCTCACGCACCTCAAACTCCAAATTCTTCACAACTCTCGTGTTGAGTTTCATCCTCCTTTGTTATAGCGAAGCTCTGCTCATTTCCTTGGTGAATCAGGTAGTATTCGACCCACACATGGGTCGATCTCTTTTCTCTTGACTAATAACGGGCTTACATTAACGCCTCCTCGGCTTTGGCACTTGAGATCGTTTTCATAAGATTGTCTTATAATGGGGTGGATACTCTACTCACTCTGCACGCCAAAGTCGCATAAGCAACGACCTTAAATTAAAATGAACTAACGGATCTTAATTTGAGTTTATGCATTAGCAATCTTCTCTTATGCATTAACACGATACTTTGAATTCGACATTAACTAACCGTTTTCGTTAAACATCGTTAAAACGTGCTAAAACTGAGGGTTTTAAACAAACAAACGATTTTTGCTTCCTGCATCATGAAACCGCCCGAGCACTGGCGGTTTGCTCATGAAACCGCCAATACTCAATCAGTTTTCTCCCTTTCCTTTTGCATGCATCTTTTGCTTTAATATCGCGTATGCACGTAATGAATTACTTTAGCTCAAATATAATTAATGAATTGTTCTCAGGCGAGTAGTACGTTGCTATGTTCAAAATAGGCTTTTCTAAATGGTTTTTCTAAAACTATTGAATTAATCTTTGGAAGAGTATCTAACCCCGAATCCGAATCTGGTTTCACAACAACCTTAGACGGAGGGATGTCAACGTGTCCTTAACTCTCAGACCATGTCTTGGAGCTCAAGACATGTAGGCGGTTTCCAAGTTCCGCGTTAAGTTGGTGGCAACTCCAAAGCAGTTTTGAAGGTGTTTCTTACATAATCTTTTAAGGGTTTTTCTATGGTGTACCCTCGAGATTTTTCGTTTTCTATGTTGTACTCTTACGTACCTTTTCTATATTTCATGGTTTGCCCCTAAACTTCAAAATTTGTTTATAATGTACCCCTGAACTTCACATTTATATTCTCTAATTAAATTAACCATCCTTAAACCCTCTTTAACTATTCACCTTTTGAGTGTCTTTCGTTTAACTTCTTTTATGACCAATTAACACCCAATGACTCTATTCAATAGAAGTTTTCGAAAGCCACTCTTAATAACGCTTTTTGAACATGAAAATTAACCTTTATTTAAAAAATTGTTAAATAATTTTATGCGTGATTTTTTAATTATCTAATATATAATTAGACAGGTTAACGTGTAATTGAATGCTATTATAAGCAAATGAATTGGTTAATAAGCAATCAGTTGGATAAAAGAGTAAGTTAGTAGCTTAAATAAACGACCAAGTCAATAATGACGAATAATTTGGTCATAACATAGGACCCGTTCTTTCGGACTTTTTAGAGTTGAATCGAATCGAATCAATCGAATAATCGAATCGAATCGAATCGAAATGAGCCGAAATGAATCGAATCGAATCGAATGAAGTTGAATTGTGTTGAACTGAACTGAACCGAACTGAACTTAATGGAGCCGAACTGAACTTAATGGAATCGAATCGAATCGAATTGAATCGAATCAAATGAATGAATCGAATCAAATGAATCAAAATAAATTTGGAAATAACAGGTCCATAGACAAATTCTGAAGTTTAGGGGCACACCATGAAATATAGAAAAGGTAAGGGTATAACATAAAAACAGAAAACCTCAAGGGTACACCATAGAAAAACCCATCTTTTAAACTTAAAGCACTTCCTCTTTATTCGCGAAAACACCTATGCAAGACGTCGAGTGGTCCACCGCACAGACTCGGTACCCACAACTTGACTTGCGATAACTTATGGGTGAGAGTAACAAAATCAACATTTTTTCCCCAAAATACAGCATATATATAATATCCTGAATTAGGGATGCAAATGTGTCATTATAACAACAAATTTTGTATTGCGATTAATAATGTATCAGAATACAAAGCAAAGTACAAATGAGCTTGTATTAATCATAGTGTTGTGTGTACAATCTCTATGTATCCTTTGATTCTACTTTGCTGTATGAGGTAGTTGTGCGCGCGTGTAGTTGACTTGTAGTACTCCACGTGCGGTGTTGTGTTGAGCTCGTTGAGAGGGCCGCGTTGACTTGATCTCTGTTCGATGCTTGGCTTTAAGTTGAATTTGATCTTCCTTGTACAGGCGGCACGACTTTGATGTGCTTGTTGAGTGCTTCAAGAATTGCAGAGGATTCTTGAGTTCTTCACTTCAAATGACTCCTTCTTCAAAGTGATTTTGCCCAAGTGCCTTTTAATTTTCTCCCCCAAGAATGATGGAAATACCAATATTTATAGAATTTGATAGGATCATTTTGGTGGGTTTGAGTTATTGGGCCATTTTGTAAATTTGTTTCAATTTGGCCCAATTGACCAATTTAATTTATTCGAGCTAATCAAGTATCTGTTCTTGACCAAGCCCATTTGACTTTCTTTGGTAATTGATTTGGGCTAGCCTAGCATTTAATTGATCAGGCCCAATAAACAATTTGTAGAATTGGACCCAAATCACCTAATTTGCAAAATGGACCATTCATTTCAAATCGAGCCGGGGCGAGTATAATTAAATTGAGCTAAAACTTTATATTAACTCAAAATAATTTGTTTAATTTTTTTTCTCAGCACTCAATAAACTAATCATTTTCAAAAAATGTTGCGTTGGTCAGTCAAACGTTGTTAACCAAATAAACATTGACTACTGATAATTTTTGTTACGAGTTATAAACGTATTGATTTTTGTTTTCAATTGTTCATTTATACAATATTTTCGGTTTCAAACAAAAAAATTGATTTTGGAGTTTGTGGCCGGGAGTTATTGTCAGTCAATAATATTTTGACCAAAAAGAAGGGGTACGAGATAGAAAACTAAAATATATAAGGATACCATATAAAATACTCCGTATCCTTTTTTCAGGGGTAACTCTTACATTAAATCTCGAGAAATATTCCGAAACCATCATCTTTCAGCGAGAAAATTTTAGTAACTCTCATAGATAAATTCAAAGTCCCCGACCTAATTAATTAATGTAAAGAAAACTCGAAAATATATTTATGAAAATTGATTAGAATGTAAACATTCAAAATTAAACTCTTAAATTTCATACAAATTGAGCCAAAATCCTTAAGAAATTCTCCTTGACCAATCAAATCAAAAGAATTTGGGTAGATACAAATTTGAGAAACTACGTTAACGAAAAAAGATAATTTTGTAGTAATGGCAAGAAGAAAAAGAAAATTATAAAGGACTTATTGAAAACCACCTATCTATCATAGTAAGACATTCTCGAGGCTTATACTCCGGAGCAGTATGACCTCCTCCCTACACAAATTGAAGCAAACACTAAATATTTTCAGGGAGGTGGTGAGCTCAGAAAAATAGATATGAATATTATAATAGTTTATAATAATATAGGGTTTGAATTTCATGGAGATAAAATAAAATATTGTCTTTATTTGTTAGAAAATTAGATTTGTAGAATAGTTATTAACCGCAAAAAAAAAAAAAATAAAGTAAATTTCACCGATTTTACCAAATTTTCTACTTCTGAAAATTTAAACACGATAATATAATACTACTATTGTCACTAAAAGAAATATAAACCAATTGTCAAACACCATCTTTATAAAAACACATTTTGTCAAAACCACCTTTAAAAAAAATTGTCAATTACCACCTTTAAAAAATAATTTTTGTAAACACCACCTTTTGGCCTGAGTTTGACTTAAGTCAACTAAATTCCGACATTTTTGATCATCAGAGCATTTTTTTTAAGTTGGAAAGACGAATTTTTAGGTTTTAGTGGTTAAATTTTTTGGTTGACATGGTGTATTTTGTGTTTTGAAGGATAAAAATTTGAATTTGAGGGAACTAAGAAGATGAAAATGAAGAAAAAACATTAATTTCGGTAAGTTAACGTCAGAATTGGTCAACTCAGGCCAAAAGGTGGCAGTCGACAATTTTTTTTTTTAAAGATAGTAATTGTCAATTTTGTTTTTGTTTTTCTTACAATTTTGTTTTTTCTTAAAGGTGGTGTTTGACAAAAACTTATTTTTTAAAGCTAATGTTTGAAAATTAATACATTATATTAAGATGACAAAAGAGATGATCGTATAATAATTATTGTAATATCGTGGAATAAAAATTATAGATGATCCTAACTTTATGAAATATTAATTACCTTGATAGTAGTAAAAACTAGCCTGTAAGGTAAACGTGAAAACTCGGTAACAAATCTGCAAAAAATAAAATAAAAAAACATTCAAGTATATTAATTAGAAGACATTAATGTAAACTATTTAATTTGTTTGAAACGTTGCATCGATTTAACGATTTCTTTATAAATTCAGATAAGCGAGTTCTAATTTATTCGACAACGAACACTAAACTCCTTCAGTACTAACCCGGCAACTTGACCATCAACAAACCATGGTCTCCATTCATCGCTAATGGGAATATTTAGCTTCTTTATCCATTTAAGTGTGCCCTCATATGGTATTAACAAATCTTGATCACCACTGTAATATTGTTAAAACAAAAAAAAAATTAAACCAATTTAAAAGCTCAGGGTTAAGTTTCCTCATTTTATTTTTGGGAAAATAAAATCATACTCTATAAGTTTTAGTCATTTTTAAGCATGTATGGTTTTCAATGACCCGGAGACCGGACCTGGGGGCCAATGATCTGGTCCAGTCCGGTATGCACCATCCCAAACGGTTAGGGACGGATCACAGGTCCGGGCCTATTGTTTTGCAGTCCTATTCACAAGGTCCATGATCATAAATATATGGGTATGAAGAGTTTCCAATTTGTGTTTATCATTTTAGTTAATGTGAAATAGTGAATAATTAAAAATAAAATAAAAATAATAATACAATATGTATTCCCTTCATCTCTTTTTAAATACCCCGTTTACATTCTTAATTTTTCCCTAATGAACGTGTCGTTTGGCTGCCTTGAGGATTTTATTTCCTATGAATTTTAAACCTATAGAAATTATAAAATTCACGTGAATTGCTTAAAAGACATGTGATTATCATGTAGGAATTTAATTCATGTGAGAATTTACAATTAGCTAGGTGATCTACGTAATTAAATTCTCAATTATATCAACCTCAATATTATGTGTAAGAAGACGAACAAAACAAAATCACACATGACCATATTCTCAATTATATATCAACCACAATTTCGAAAATTCTCCGAGTATATGAATAGTAGCAAATAGTATTATGTTGTGAATGAAATTGAATGGAGGGAGTATAACGGATGGGTCCACGTCAACAATTTTCGCTTTTCTTTAAAGAAATAGGTTGGTCGCAGGTGAACATATATTCCACCCTGGTAGAAACAGTTTTTTGGGTTGTTTTTTTTTTTTTGTGCTGGTGATGTTTAGGGGTTGTCACAGTCCCGCACTGCGACCAACTTATTTTTTTTTTTTTTGTTTTAAAGCGAAGTTGCTGACATGTACGGAGTACTCATTTGTTGTAAATACTTTTAATTGAGCCATATTTTTGTAAATAGTTTCAAAATAAACTCTTTTTAAGCAAAACTTATAATAACTATGATCAAAACGCAACTTTTTTTTTTTTTTTTTTTTGTTTTAAAGCGAAGTTGCTGACATGTACGGAGTACTCATTTGTTGTAAATACTTTTAATTGAGCCATATTTTTGTAAATAGTTTCAAAATAAACTCTTTTTAAGCAAAACTTATAATAACTATGATCAAAACGCAAAGAAAGGAAACTAGAAAAATTTTTAAATAGATATCGTATCATCACCTGTAGATTAATACTTGCATAGAACTTCTTGACGCATTAATATGATATTCGACGCTATTTTTGATATTTTCTTCATATGCTAAACTTCTATTGCATCTTTCCCAATGATCAATACTTCCCTGACCAAAACAAAATAATGAATAAATTATGAGCATATTTAAAATTTGGCCAGTTTATCTTGTTTGTAAGTAAGATGAAAAGTACTAAAACATTACGTTTCTCAAGCATTTATTGATATTGTTATAATATCTTTTATCTCAATTGATGTCCTAGTTTATAAATAATAAAAAATTCAACTTTGCATGGATGTCAT
This sequence comes from Dianthus caryophyllus, assembly GCA_023091065.1. Lineage (NCBI taxonomy): Eukaryota > Viridiplantae > Streptophyta > Magnoliopsida > Caryophyllales > Caryophyllaceae > Dianthus > Dianthus caryophyllus. Next base: position 30,578,610 of record CM041519.1, read on the forward strand.
AACTTCTTCGATTTATGTAAAATAGTTCTATGTCTCGTGAGATTTACAGATTCGTTACTATATTTTGCATTTTTTTATTTATATATTAGTTTATATGATCGTAGTCTTACTATATGGAATATAAATTATAACCTTGATTTATTGTCATGCATATATGAAAGTGATTTTATTGAAAAGTAGGCTACTTTGTTCATAGTAAATAGTTTTCGTTTATAGTACAATCGTTGTATTTACCCCAATTATACTTAATCGAACTATTACCTACATTATGTGTTTGTCTATCATCATTGTTGTAAGATATTGGTAACTACAATTATATTATGCTATACTATAAATAATTAAAGATACGAACATTAAACTTTAAGCTATTTGATCTTCACTCAAAAAAAAATAAAAAAAATACAAATGATCAAAATTTATTGGCTAAAAACAGGTGTTCATTAAATATCTTGTTTCCAAATGTTATGTACTCATATTCAACAATACTTTTATGTTTCATAACCCTGCCATTTTGTCCTCACATAAGCCCAAAAGTACAAGGCCTTGTTACAAATTTAAAAGTAGTGGGTGGAATCCCTTATAAACATGTTAAACCTCTTATCTTTCCCCGATTTGGGATATCCAAACTTTAGGTTGTTACAAACTTTGTAACACCCCGGCCCTAACTAAAGGCCGAAATGTCACCCACGGTAGCTAGCCAGGCTACGTACATCGCCCACAAACTAACACGGGTCCTTTCCAGTGCACTTTGTCCTTACTCGTGCACATCTTGAGAACTTCCCAGGAGGTCACCCATCCCAAGACTACTCTCCAGCAAGCACGCTTAACTGAAGAGTTCTTAAGATGAGCCACCAGAAAAGAAGATGCATCTTGTTGGTATGAGTAGGCACGTTCAACCCTTTTAAGCACTATGTCACTTGAGCTAACACATGGACCTCTTCAACGGGATACCCGGCCCGAATAACCTCGGACAACACCGGGTATTACAAACTTCCCCACTTAAATCACACAACGTCCTCGTTGTGCCTCGTAGCTGACCACAGCCAAGCCTAGAATCCTCCTCCTCTAGGTGGGTGACCCGGGCCAGAATCCTCCCCCGCTGGGTAGGTGATCGACCTGGGTACCCTTGACCACGGGTTCACCACACGGTCGCAGGGTTGTTTTGATATCATTTATAACAGTCCGACCCACCACCGTCGTAATACACCCCACTTTAACGGTGAGAGCAGATACACTTTTGGGCTCGTTGTCCTTACTTAAGCCTAAAAGCACAAGACTTTGTTACTAAAGTGGTAGGTGAAATCCCTTTTAAACGTGTCCAACCTCTTATCCTTCCCTGACGTGGGATATCCAAACTTTGGGGTGTTACACATTTTTTTTTTTTTTGGTTAACCTCATGTTCTTTCTACTCTTACTCACCCAAAAATAACATTCTTTCTACTTTATCATCTTTTTATATTCAACTTTTTTTTTTTTTTTTTTTTTTTTTTTTTTTTTTTTTTTTTTTTAAAAACGAGGGGTTTATTCCCCCCGGGCCCAGGCATTCCAGCGTCACCACCATGGACCATGTAAACCACCCCTAAGGGCCGCCGTGATACCATACATGCCCACCCAGGGAGTCGAACCCAGGACCTCGCAACTCCTTGCCATTGCAAGGCTTTGAGGCACCCCTGGAACTCCACTTGGGCTAGAGGCCAGCAGGTAACTTTATTCTATCTTCATTTATACATATATACATATTTTGATTCAATAGTTTTTCATCTTTTTTTTGTTAAATGAATCAAATTTTTTTTTTTTTTTTTTTTGGCAAATTGCTTTATATTTTACCAGGGTGAATATTTGTTTTTATCCTAAATAATACGATACTCTAATGTTTTATCTACTCTGTAGAACTCAATTTCACTGTACCTTAACTTTTAATCTAATATATGGTATATTGTTTTCATTAATCAAATCATTTGCGTCTGTATAACTATTTATTTACAAAAATCAGTTATTGGTTAAATTTGAGTTTAATTGATTGTAAAAGTTAATAAAATGCAATCAATCATTATATTAAATTTTAAAATTAAAAGTTATAATGTGAAATGAAAAGATATATGAAAAAATGTCATTATGTATCATATTTAATAGTATTTTTTAATTTCATTTTTATTTAAAATTAAGTGTTTCTCATGGCGACATGTGGCTTAATAAAGTGAGATTTTTAGCAAATGGTGACATGTTGGTTGTTTGATAGTAAAATAAAATTGTTCAACTTAGCTTGCTATTTAATTATATATATAGATATATAGATAGGGGTGAGATCTGGTGAGACCCCCTAACTGGGTGAGACCTCGTGAGACCCCATGAAAATCACATAGTATGACTAAAGCGAAAGCATAAGATCGTCACTATCCATTATTTTAATATGTTTTCACCATTAGTTGGGTTAAAAATATAAATTACGTATTAAAATTTTTAATAAAATATTTATCACTACAAAAAAACAGTCTACTTGCGAGGGAATTTGCGACGGACAAAAACTTCCGTCGCAGATAAAAAAATTTGCGACGGAAGACGTAATTTGCGACGGATTGCTTTGGCGGGCTGAAAAATTGGTTTGGCGCCAAAATTTGCGACGGATTTTTCCTGATTTGCTACGGAACAGGTAAATTTGCGACGGATTTTTCCTGATTTTTTTTTTTTTTTTTTTTTTTTTTTTTTTTTTTGCGACGGATTCATTCCGTCGCAAAAAAATTTGCAAGGGAGTTCCGTCGCAAAAAAAATAATTTGTGACCATTTTTCTCGACGAACGGTTTTCGTCGCAAAAGCCATTTTGCGATGGATTTGAGTGTTTTGCGACGGATTTGTTCCGCCGCAAATAAACTGTTTTTTTTGTAGTGTATGTCTCGGGTTAATAATATACTAGATACACAAAATTGATACTGCAGATACATTAAATGACGTAGTAGATACACCAAAAAAAATTAGATACACAAATAAATGTCGTAGGTACACCAAAGTTATAAAATGCATTTAACGACGATATAACGTAACATGATAAGGTAGTTATGAACCCCAAATATGTTCTTTAGACCATAAATTAGATAATAAAGACAACTATGCCGAATTTTCGAAATAAATTTTTTTTTAAGAAGGGGTCTCACGAGGTCTCACCGAGTTGAGGGGTCTCACCGGATCCTAAATCTATATAGATATATAGATATAGATATAGATATAGATATAAGTATATAGATAGATAGATAGATATAGATATAGATATTAACGATAGATTATTATTGATAAAATATAAACATGATGGATCGCAAAGAAAATAAAATCAATTTGAAAGTGAGAAAATAAATTGTGGAAACATCAAACTCGAATTTATGAAGTAATCAAGATCATTGTGTATATAACTTAAATACAATTGAAGGAATAGTAATGTTCGTTAATAAGGATAAATAAATCACGAAAAAAACTTCATTGATACGTGCTACCATATTTTGTTTTCACAATTTTTTTGTGCGAGACGAACCTTACAATATATTATTGTCTGTCCGCCTTATTTTTACTCTATTATATACGGAGTATAATTTTGTACCATTTTAGTGATAATTATGATTAATCACTAAATTTTTTAGTATACTTGTAAGTGACCGGTAGTAAATTTGTTTCATCTTTTTGTATTTGTACTTTAATCTCACATTAATTTAATTAATATGAGACAGTTTCACAAGAGATTTATGGTTTTGTTTCTACCTCATTTGATTTTTACTGCTAACTACATCACCATGCAACATTTTTTTATGTTAGAAGAAGTGTAGAAATTTTTGGTCAAAACTCAAAAGTGTTTATTTCAAAAACACATTTGGTAACATTGTTACTAAAAGTGTGATTGGACTTCCACATGTAAGGTCTCACATCGATGAAATATAAGATAATTGTCTAGCTTATAAACTAAATAAGTTACTCTACTCATTGTCAATTGGTTTTGGGTTGGAGCCTCATGCGGTTGATGAAGCGGACATTCTCCCTGTTGCGGGTGTGGCCAGACTCGTTTATCGTTCTTAACATGGTATCAGAGCCCATGGTTGTGTGACCTGGGCTATGAATCGTAACTAGGCCAACTAAAGAAAAAAAAAGTGTTACCCATGGTTGTGTGACCTGGGTCGTAAAGTAATTTAAAAAAAGGTGTTGCCCATGGTTATGTGACCTGGGTCGTAAAATAATTTAAAAGGTGTTGCCCATGGTTGTGCCCTAGGTTGTAATGTAATCAGTACATGACCATACACGTGAGGGGGCGTATGAAGGGACTTCCACATGTAAGGTCCCATATCGATGAAATATAAGAGAATTGTCTAACTTATAAACTAAAGGAGTTACTCTACCCATTGCCAATTGGTTTTGGGTTGGAGCCTCATGCGGTTGATGAAGCGGACATTCTCCCTATTGCGGGTGTGGCCTAGACCCGTTTATCGTTCTTAACAAAAAGTGATAAATTTTTTACTTTTAATTGGGAATAATTAAACTTTGTATAAATAAAAAGAAAAAAAAAAAGTTTACTAGATAACAATTAAATTTGTCTAATTTGGCAGAAGATGCCACATTCTACGTACAGTTTGTTATGTTAGGATTCTTAGGAGTTGCGTATCTTGCATTTTGTAAAATTTTTAACGCTACTTATAACACCCACTAGTTGTGGTAGTCATATGAAACTTTATATATGGAATTTACAGTACTAATCGCTAGAATCATGCATGGTACGGTCCTATATTTTTTTTTTTTTTTTTTTTGATGACGAGGGGGTTGAGTTCCCCCAGACACATAGTACGGTTCTATATAATGATTTACGTTGTGCATACAATTAATACTCCGTAAATCATTATCTAACACATCACCGTCTATAGTCATCATAGTAAAAGTTTACGTATGACATACCTCTTTAATGTGTAAAGCTTCTCTTACATGTTGATTATCAGCCCATGAGTAAGCCAGCAAATAATGTTGACCCTGTTGTACAAATATATATATAGATCGAGAAGTTTAGTGAAACTCCAACACGGTTATGTGTAACTTTATTCTTTGTAACTACGACTATGACTCTCTTTCAACTTATATACAATTTTTTTTTTTATAGCTTTAAATCTAAATACATTATTTTACTTTGATTTGCCGATGTAAAAATAACTCATGGATCGGATTCAATTTACTTAATGAACTATAATCTCGGCTCCGCCCCTACTTTTAAATTATTTACATCTCACATATAGACACGTAAATATGTTAAGTTTGGCTTCCTTTCTCTCCCTCTCATTTATATAGACACGTAAATATGTTAAAAAAAAAAATGGTATTAAAACTTATTATAAATTGGTGACACCGATTCTATTCTATTCTATTTATACTTTAATTCTAGTAGCTAAATAAAGTTTAATTTGCGCAACATCTTTGTACAATAATAAGAGTATAAAATATGATCATTAAATTTGATAAAGGAAAATGTAGAGATGAATAAGAAAAATGTACCCGACAGAATTCGGCTTCTAGAAGAAGAGGATTGGTGAGTTGAGTATTTTGGGGTGCGGGCTTCGGGGACACTAATGCACACATATGCTCTAGCACATGTGCAAAGTCAAGTAAACGAATGTTCTGTCTCAATTGTAGTAGAATATCAACATTAGTTATACTCATAGCATAAACATAACATAAGAAATACGTTAACATATTAAAAAGTGACAAATATTAATGACATTAGTTATACTCATAGCATAAACATAACATAAGAAATACGTTAACATATTAAAAAGTGACAAATATTAATGGGATAATTATATGGTTTTTTTTTTTTTTTTTTTTTTTTTTTTTAATGGAGTAACCTTCTTTTTGGTTAAAATATCATTGACTTGCATTAATTTATGTGTACGAGTTTCAAAAAGAACAATCTTTTCCCCAAATTCAGCGTAGTTACAATATCTTTAATTTGGGATGCAAAATGGTCAATTTTGAAACTTGTGGTGATTTTTGTTTTAAAAAAGAACAACCTTTTTATCGAAAAAATATTGACCAACGATAATTTTTTGTTGCAGGTTCTCAATGTGATGATTTTTGTTTCCAATTATTCATTTATGCAATATCTTTGATTTGAAACAAAAATGTTGCTTTCAAAAATCGTGATCGAAAGTTATGATCAGTCAAATGTATTTTGACCAAAATGAGGGTTACAATATAGAAAAATAAAAAATACAGGATTACCATGTAGAATATTCCAATATTAATTTACTTAAGTTAATTGTGATTTTATAAAATATGTTATTCTGACAACATGTCTAAATCAAATACGAAGTGTTTTAGTCAGGAGTAAATATCATATATAGTTATGTACAATTTTTAAAAGAATTTGTAACACAAATTTTAAAGGAAAATTGCGGTGTACCCCTTTGTTTTTCTGGTTTCCACGTTATACCCTCACTTTTTCAGAATTATACGGTATAACCTTGACATTCTTCACTTTTCTCAAATATAACCCTAAGTTTTTTATTTATTTTGTTTGTAATATAACTATTTTCAACATAGCATAAATTTAAACTTTCTATTAAACCTAAAATGTACCAATTGGTGCTCTTAAATTCTTCATTCAACCAATAATAATTTATCATTTTAAACCATTTTTTATATTATACCACGATGTTTATCGTTAACAACGACTACTTATCATCAAATTCGTCAATTCTTAATTTCAATATTTATAGCAAACAATCGTCATCAACTTCAATATAAACACCATCACTCCCTTCATTAACATTGCATCAATGAAAGTAATAAGTCGGAAAAGAAAAATAATAAATAATAAAGTATAATGAGTTATTTAATAAGCTAAATTAACAAATAAAAAGATGAATAAAGGTCATACTAAAGATAAATTTTAAAACTTAAAGGTATACCATAGACTTTTCTAAATGTAAAGGTATATCATGGAAAACGAAAAAATAGGAGGGTGTACCACGGGATTTCCCAATTTTAAATAAAGTAAACTAAACAAATATAATTTGTGAATTGTTGATGTCACACTTTAATATAGTCTGTCCCTCAATATGTGAGTATTATTTTTTTGTACTTCATACTAAAAATAAATTTTAAAACTTAAAGGTATACCATAGACTTTTCTAAATGTAAGGGTATATCATGGAAAACGAAAAAACAGGAGGGTGTACCACGGGATTTCCCAATATAGTCTGTCCCTCAATATGTGAGTATTATTTTTTTGTACTTTCAATATAAATTTTCATAATTTTCTTGTGGCCCCTTATAATTTTTAATCCCTAATTAAACTTCACTAATTACATGGGGATCATGTAACACCCCAAAATTTGAATATCTCACATCGGTGTAGAGTTAAGAGAATTTGATGTATTTATAAGGGATTTCATCCACCTTCTTAGTAACAAGGCCATGTGCTTTTTGGCTTAAGTGAGGACAAGGAGCCCAAAAGTGTGCGTCTCACCCATTAGGTGGGGTGTATTACGACGGTGGTGGGATGAGCTATTATAGATCAACTCTTTGACTAAGTTTTATAAAAGATCGTCATTCACTAATAAAAGACGAGTTTCTGATACATTAAATGTTACCATTTAAAGCTAATTGTGACTATTATTAACTAAAATGTGACGACTTTTGTACATCTAAATAGTGGTCACATATAACCTAAATGTGGTCACATTTCATGCGTCACAAAATCAATCTTTCACTTTCTTTTAGTGAAATACGATCTTTTTAAAGACTTTTTAAAGAATTATCAAAATCTCAGAAGTAACTTGACATATTCCAAAAGCAACACTAATTTATGATTCTTTTGAGGAGTAACATTTGATGAATAGTTGAGATACTTTTCCATAATGGAATTAATGATATTTCAAAGAGTTTGATTATTGTGGATCTAATGTCGTATTTAATGACGGTGAAAAGTAAACTCCATTACAATGAATTCACCAGCTTTATAAATGGATATCTAGAGAATGTTGATTGTATAATGTGATTTTCTGGTGGTAAAAGATTTCAATTTAAGGGAATTGTACGGGGAGAGTTGAATAACACCACCGAGTTTGGTGGAAGATGTTGCCGGACGATGGTGACAATGGAGGTGTACGTATGGCGAGAGTCGTTAGTGGTTTTGGTGGAGGGTTGGTGGCCGCCGTGTTGAAGGGTTGGAAGGGGCACAGTGAAGATGATGATGAGTGACTGTGTGATACTCTGTACCAATTTAAGGGTAATTGGTGAAGGGTGAAAAAGAAAAATAAAACTCAATGTGTAGCAGGGTGTATAATAGGTATGGTAGATATACATAATAATGTTTAATGGTATAAGACAGTCTCACCATAAAATTATTCTATTATGAAAAATGCTTAAGGATAATTTAGGACTCCTCTCCAGTATATTTTACTATATAATGTAATCTGAATTGTCAATAATAATAATAAGTCATCCATTTATCTTACATTTATAAACATTAAAATGTTACGTTGTTAGATTTTAACAAATTAGCTTCGAAAGTAGGACAACCATTTTTTTTCCATATACCATGTTAAAATGAAGAGCAAGTATTATGTAGTGCATAATGTAATGTTTTTGTAATATAATGCCTATATTTTACAAAGTATTTCTATGATGAAGGCATCACATACAACAAGACATACTCTATACTCTCTCCGTCCTAATCAATAGTTTACGTTTACCTTTTACACGTTTAACAACACACGGTTTGTTATATACTAGTATCGTGAGTTACATAATTGGGAAAGTGATACCGGTTTGATATTCTTAGAGTACTCACGAAGACGGTATGTAATAAGATATCCCATGACTATATTTTATGTGATGTTATATGAAATTATTTTAATGATTCACATCACTTTTATTTAGTGTCTATAAAGCAAACATAAACTATTGACTGGAACGAAGTGAATAATAAATTTCGTTTCTTATCATAGTTATTAGGCAAAATTGCAAAAAACTACCTTATAAAACCAACATTTTGCAAACAACTACCTTATATAATTTTTTTTTGCAAATAACTATCTTATAACGCCTTTTGTGTTCAAATCACTACCTAAATGTTACAATTTTTTTTTTCATTCCACTACCAAACGGTCTAAAAATTCAAAATTTTAGACAAATATGAACTTTTTTTCTCTCATTTTATTCGAAAATACCTAGTTTGGACTTACGAAACATCTCTGCTATGTTCGGAAGCTAAACAACAAGTGGCAAAAAGGTAAAAAAAAACATGTTTTTTTGGGGTTAAATAGGTGTTTTAGGCAAAGAGGTACCAATATGAATAAAAAATATGTTATAAGGTAGTTATTTGAAAAAAAAAATTATATAAGGTAGTTGTTTGCAAAAAGTTGGTTTTATAAGGTAGTTTTTTGTAATTTTGCCTAGTTATTATACACTTTCTAATCCCACCACATTCATTAGCGACTTTTATCATCATTCCACCACTAGACTCATAGAAGATTGACGATCTTATCCCTCGGTCTCCACCTTCGATTTTTCGCTTGCGGACCATATTCATAGTCACAAAGTCTTGTGGTAATTGGTGACGAAACATTAATGATTTTAATGTTGTGATTAATGGTGGTTGATAATGAATTATGTTTGATGGTTGCAAAGATGTGTGTAGGTCGAGATAAGTTTATTGTTTTAAGGTTGTCGTAACTCGTAAATGTTTGTTTCAATTTTTATTATGTTAATATAATGTGGTCGTATTTCATAAAATAGCACTACATTTGAAGTAAAGCAGAGTGATTTTTTAAGTAAAAAAATTAGGTTACTTTTGAAAGTTAAGGTATTAACTTTTATGGTGTCTCGTTCAATGAGGCAGACTCGTTGAAGAATTTGTACATTATATAAAGGAAACAATAAGACATCAACAATTGTTGCCTAGTATATGTATTGGTTATGTTTTCCAAAGATTGCTAAAAAAAAAAAGACACAACTAAGAAAATAACATACACTTGAAACTTATTATTGACTAAGCGACTTCCTATATAGTTGTAACAGGTGGATTATTACTCACGTGTTGAGCGACTATGGTTTTGAAAAAAAATAAAAAATCAAAGGGCGGGTAAAATTGGTCACACCTTAAAACATATGGAAAAACCTTTTTCCCTTCTCCTTCCTAGCAACACAATTGTTCGTATGAAATCCTCATAGGTAAGATGGTCTGTGTGTGATTAAAATGTGACTATTTTAGGATGTGTTTGGATATCAAAAATGGAGGGAAATGGAGGAGAGTGTAAAGAAGGGGACAAAAGTTATGACATTTTTCTTCGAAATCACTCCTCACCGCACTTTATTTCGAAGAAATATTGATTTGTCTTGGAGGAAGGGAAATGAATGTCCCCCACTCCAAATCCCTTCACTCTAATATACGGAGTACTAACCAAACACCGAAAATTGCACCTCTTTTTTCCTTTCCCTTCAATTTTATCAATCAAGGCATACCAATAATACCATTAATATTTAAAGTTATTATTTTAACATTTAATTAGGTGACCACTTTTTGAGATTTAAAGTGATCACCTTTGGCGCTAAAATAATCATTTTAAATGTTATCTTAATCACACTTACGTCACAATAAAGTCATCACACGTGTGCAAAGTAGGGTCTCACACAAGATAGTCTTGCCTCGTGTCTTATTTTGGAGCAATGTAAACTCTCGTGCCTTGTGCCTAACTTCCAGCTAACAGGATTGAGTTTGGGCTGGGTTAGTCAAATGGGGTTATTTTAAGTTTGACATACAAACATACCGAGTCATATTGTGTTACTACCTCCATCCACTTTTAAAGTTCCTACTTTCTTTTTTTATCCATCTATATTTAAAGTTCCTACTCCATTTTCATCCATAATACTTCCTCCGTTCCACAATGATAGTCCCGCTTTGACTTTACGCGGTCTCCAACGCTCCTCTTCGACCATGTTTTTCATCGCTTATATACGATTTTTTTTTGGTTGAAAATTAAATTTTGTAAAAGATATTTTGACAACAAATGTAAATATCTTATTATAATATAACGATTATTTACGTATTTTAAGTTATTTACGGTCAAAGTTTTAAAATTTTGACTTTTTGAAAAGTGAAACGGGACTATCATTGTGGAACGGAGGAAGTACATGGTTATAATCAATTGTGACCCCACAATTTTTCTCAACTTTCATTTTCCACCTCAAATCTTACTTTACTCTTAAATACTCCCTCCATCCAAATTTAAAGTTCATGGGTGGCACAAATTCTTGTATAAAACGAGTAATATCCGTTTCACACAAGAAACGGGTCAAATAATTGAATAAGACAAAAGTTAAAAGCCTTGAAATTAACAAAAGATTTGTCTTTTCTATTCAAATGTCTAACTATTTGACCCGTTTTACATATGAAACGGATAATCCGTTTTATGGGAGACTAACTCTTAAATTTGGATGGAGGGAGTATTTATGATCTTGTGTCTTTCTCGAGATTGTTATTATCGAGTCATTTCAGCTTTGAGTTAGTTTGGATCAGGTCATTCAATTTCGGGTGATGTTACTTCTAGGTCAAATTGTACTCCGAGTTTATATCAAATTAGTTTGATTAGTTATTTGATGTCATTTTTAGTCAATTGGAACAAATTTGAATAAAGTTAATCAAAGATGAATTTGATAAAATTCACGACTAATAAAACTACGGAGTAATTTATATTTTGAAACGTGTCCTTTTCATTTAGATAATTGACAGAGAAAATGAAAAATTATGAACATGCATGATTTTGTTATCTATTGTTTCACTTACTTGGTGCATAGCCTGAATATTCATCGCGCACTTAGAATTCTTTGCATCCACGTTAATAAAGTCACCATTACAACTTATCATAGCAGACTGAAATATAGAAAACACACTTTTAGATAAGGTATGGTTCTGCATAATCGTAAAGAATCCATTTATTTTAGGATTATTTCACATGAATAATCCAAACTGTTGATAACTTACTCAAAATAATTTGAATTATTGTTTATTCCAAAATTAACTTTGATAGTTACTTTATCAGAATAACATGAGATTATTTTGAGAGTCAGAGGTTTTAACAATAGTTACTTATAATACGATATCTATCAAAATTGGGTTTATTTCGATATAAACAATAGTTTAGATTATTTTCATCAGGTTATCAATAGTTTGGATTAATCTGGTAAAGTATTCCTATATATTTTTTTTTTTTTTTTTTTTGGAGTCACATGCATTTCAATAATGAAAAAGTTTAGTTAATTATTGTAACATATCAATATTCAATTCAATATCTTTAAAACCATATTAAGTTTCTTAATTAACATTGATTGATGGACACATGTTAAGAAAATCGTTAAATTATATTGAAAATCAAATTATCTAAGTTGTAATAACCATAATATATTAGGGATACTTTTGAAAGTGATAAGAATTAATTTTTTTTCCAAGAACAAATTGATAAACATAACAAATTTAAATTAAATAAATCGTTAAATCGTTAATAAGTAATAACAATGGAGTACCTTGTATAGTTCATCGGATATCAAAGCCAATTTGTGTGCATGCTCATAATTAAATTCATACTTCTCATCGTGCGATGTCACTGGATTTCCCAGAACATACCCCTAAAAAACCAAAACAAGAAAAACTCGCATATAAATACTACTCCCTCCATTCAAGTCCAAAGGCTACATTTGCCTTTTTGACACTATTCATATGTGTCGGTAATCTTTGAAATTCCCGACAATCTATAAGTGAAAATATAACCGTGTGTGATCTTGTTTGATTCGTCTTTACGAGTACAATATTAATATCCAATTTTTAAATTTTTTTATCGTGTGAAATTATAGATATTTCCGTTCCGACATTCGCCTCGACAAATGTGATAAAGCAAATGTAGCATTTGGACTTGAAAGGAGGGAGTACTTCTTATAAAAATAAAATGGTAGAATAAATACGAATTTAGTATAATATTTAATTAGTTAATTAAATACATAACTATACTCTTGTCTCCTAAGTGTTATTACATGTGATATGTATGATTATATATGTTACCCCCTGTGACACCACATTTACGTCATTTGTTTTTACACACTTGTCGAAATGCATATTGTACTACAATATATGTAATTCTAAATCATTAAAAAATATAAATATTTGATATTCTTGTCGTACTCACAAAGACAAATCAAATATTCCTCTACATATTTATGTTTTATATCCTAATATAAGTCATTAGATCAAAATTTGAAAGGTTTAAATCTAACTACGAGGCCAAAGTGAACGGAAATAAATTTTTTAGCTGGTCATATTTTAAGGTATTGAATAACCTGTGTTATTTTGGTTACTTTTTGTGATACTTTTTGTTATAACCACTTGACCTCTTAATAATACGCTACTACTCCCTCCGTCTCGATGATTTGTTTACATTTACTTTATACACATTTATCGATGTGAGGAGAGATGTAGAAAAAAAAACTAATAGAATAATAATATAAGTACAAAGGGGGTCCCGCTTGCTTAAAATTATGAAATGTAATTGGTTAAAAGAGTAGGGGCCCACCTCCCACATGGGTCACCCATGACCATTTATGAAAAGTGTAAACAAATGACCCGTAACCCCCTAAATAGAAAGTGTAAACAAATGACCGGGACGAAGGGAGTATTATTTTCAGTTTATGTTTTTTTCCTCTCTAAATCACCATTGATTACCATGGCGACATTGAAAATTCTTAGATTATATTTTGCTGAATATATGTTTTTCTCTCTAAATCACACGTCTTCAATTATAACTCATGAGCTTGTAGATTTATTAGTAAAAGGATTAGGTTAACATCAACATAAGACATTCACTTTCAATTTGAGCCTTCTTCATGTTCAACCATATCCAACTTGAGGGCAGGACATGAAATCTATGATTATATACTAATATATAAAATGCTACTCCCTCCGTTTAAGTGAATTATTTACAGTTTGACTTTTTGTGAGGGAAAAAAAGTCAAACTGTAAACAAATGATTGAGACAGAGATAGTAGTTAGAAGTAGTAGATAGTTATGTAGGTTTATTCATTTTTTTTTTTTTTTTTTTGGTAAAAATGTAAATTCCATTAAGAATCATCTAACACCGTTACATACCGTTTTTAACTCACATACACCAAGTATACATAATCAGGGGAATGTAGGTTTATTCATGTGCATAACAACCATTTCATAAATCTCAGTAATAATTCGTGATTATGGACGATATACACATTATTTAGATCAGTCATATATTCAAAAACAAACAATAGATTGATGATGTGTACCTTTAAATTGAGTTCCGGTAAAAGTCCAATTTCATTTCCTGTGAAATTATAAACATAATTTGAAGCTAAATTGAATGTTCTTTATTTGGGGGGCAAGGGAATATCTAACACCTCTTAAATCACAATTACTTTAATGATACATGGTTATCAGCGTTTCATTGTACCAATGGTTATTAGATTAACTAATGAACTACATATTTTGAATATTAAGAGATAATATGGGAAATACTCCGTATTAGTCAAGAGGACTCTTCAATGAGTATATTAATGATAAGTGGAGAATAACCGAGTAAACGAGTTTAAGTATCACTGTAACGAATAGTTTAGTTGTGTATTTAAACCCTAATCAACGGTGTCATATCTTTATATGTCATTTCATCATGCGACCATGGATTTGAATTGTTTCTAGAATTAAATCATGCTCCGTAGATCTTAGTGTTGGTGAATCTCTGTCCAATATCATGAAAAAGATATTCATGACTTTATTTGGATTATAAGTTATGTGATATTTATATGGTTTTAATTTAAATTTTTATAGTTGTATGTGATGTCCAGGGGCGGGCCGAGGGGGGGCCCGGGCCCCCCCACTCCTTTTCTGGAAAAAAAAATAAGTAGTATTTGTAATAAATATTAGGGTAAATTACAAAATACCACCTTTTAAAATTAAAAATTTTCAAATTACCACCTTTTAAAACATTCTTTGTAAATTACCACCTTTTATAACGCTTTTCCACTCAAATTGCCACCTTACTTCAATTCCGGTGTAAAAATAATTTACTCTGTCTCTGTCATTTGTTTACAGTTTGACTTTTTTCTCCTCACAAAAAAGTCAAACTGTAAATAATTCACTGAAAAGTGGGGGCAAAACGGATTATTTTTTCACCGGAATTGAAGGAAGGTGGCAATTTGAGTGGAAAAGCGTTATAAAAGGTGGTAATTTACAAAGAATGTTTTAAAAGGTGGTAATTTGAAAATTTTCAATTTTAAAAGGTGGTATTTTGTAATTTACTCTAAATATTATGTTGCAGTAGTTGAGTTGGTTTGGGGATCAAATGTTATTTGGGTGGTTAGGTGTTCGAGTCCTAGGACCACTTTTTTGCTTTTTTTTTGGCTTTTTCTCTAACATTTCAATATAATCTATGAAAATTATGTTCAAGTTGAGATTTTTATTATTTTGTCTCGCGATATATTTCTCTATTTTTGTCTAAATAATTTTTTTAACACCAATTTATTTTCATCAATATATTTTCGGTTTACTTTTCTAGGCCTTTAATGCTACTTTGTGAAAATTGTAGTTCATTTGATTACTTTGTCAATATTTTTCCTAAACACGGAGTAAATAAACAATAATAAGTTTAATTCTGGTTTTTTTCGTTATTTTTAATCTCATAATTTTTTTTTATAATATATATTTTCAATACCTTTGTAGGTGCATGTATTAGACGCATTACGATTAAGACATAATTTAAAAGAAAACTACATCAACGCCGATTGTATTTATTGGATGATTTAAAAGATTAAGTACTTTTTTTTTTAAATTGCACCCAATTTTTATCGTACAAATTTTTTTTTTTTTCGTATGGGCCCCCTTCACGTAAAATCCTGGGTCCGTCACTGTCTTGATATTTTAGTGTCCTTAGAGCAATTGAGCATTTATTGTAAATAGAAGGCTTCAAAGTACAATGTATTTGAAGTTTAAGAAAACCAATATATACTTGTTTGAATACAAAACATTCAATTTAGACGCATATTCGACCTATATCTGTTGTATATTATTATGGGTCCAAACGAATTTAGACTTCTTGATTATGGGTCAGACATAAATCTGAGGTAAGCTAAACAAATCTAAATATGGATTCTATGTGATCAGCCTCGAATTCTAATATTGTCAACCCTATTTATTACGATATGAAAGAACCAACTTTGGAAAACCAAACTAGTGATTAATAATAATAAAAAGTTCATAATAGATATACCTTTTATAATATCTTGGACAACAATGGGGACTACCATGCCGGAGTGAGAATCTCCTGCGATATATAAAGCATTTTTGTTGAAACTGGGATGACTAGCTAGCCACTGCACTTACAGAAATGAAACCATAATTTGTATTTTTCAAAATATAAATGAAATTGTACTACAATTGTTAGAGACAATTTGAATACTCTGATAATTTAGCTGGTAATATGTGTCATAAAAGCCATAAAAATTCAATAACATAGATAGAAAGCGATCAATTTTTTTCTTTTAACAAGAGCCTTGACATATATAATACAGATTTCTAGAAGCTAAATTAATATTGTTATAAGTATGATAACTTACTTTTCTTAAGAATTCGAGCAAATGAGTTGATTGCAAAGTGTCAGTGCTATAATATGCTTCATAAGATGTAGCATAAGAAAATCCGGTACCCACAGGAGAGTCTACAAATATTATGCTAGCCACCTACACAAGAGTAAATTTCTCATACATGAGATACAAATATACAATTCTAAATCCATAACATGCAATAATATTAAGTGATGGGTATGGACATCCATTTCTTTTCAATGGTTGAGATCGGTTTTTGTGAAAATCTAAGGGTTGTAATTGTTTGATAAAAATAATGTTTTAATGAAGGAGAGAGAAAATATATTAAAATATTAGTGTATTAGAGAGGAAATGGAGAGAAAGAAATGGAGAGGATCCAAATTGTTAAGGGATAGCCTAGTACGCTTTTTCACTGTGTTTTTAGCATAACATAATTAGGGTTGTTTTAAATCTTTACTTCTAAAACAAATAAAATTTTAACGTACGTAAGAAAATAGTTGAAAACAACAAAGTTATATAACAATATAATTTATTTTTAGAGATAAATATGCATTGTTGTACTATTGTGCGTAACAACGAAGCCAGGATTCGATTTCAATCAGGGCCCAAGATTGAGGTAACCAAACAACTACTCCGTATAATTTTTGCAATGAATTGGAAATTCTACTTCCATGGATTTTCAAAGGCGACAACCCCTATATCTTATGTACGTGTCATATATTACAAATATTATATATAAATATTCTAAATATTATCTCCTGTTATGAACAACGTCCAAAAATTAAGCGTAAGCTTTTAAACCAGATAGAAGGAGTATAACCAAAGATTTGAAGGTAAAATAAAGAGAAATGAATAAATGGAGAGTAGAATGCTCGAACCCAAACCTCCGCATAGAAAAAACGGAGGACTTACCCATTGAACTATAAACCTTCCCATGGATAAAGGCAAAAATATTAAGTACTCACTTCATTTCACTATGGTATTTCCACTTAATTACTCCCTCCAATTCGTCTCAATTGTTTATTTTTCATTTTGACAGAAATAAAGGAATTATGTCCACTGTCCTATAATAATTAACCCGCTTAAGTCTATGTGGTCAACACGTCTTGCTAGAGACCAATGTTGATCTGATACATAAATAAGTTATGTGTCTAGTAGCTCTTAAGTGGGCCCATTGGATCACACACAAATGTACAGGGTAGTTATAATATGAGTAGAACTCACTAATTAATTACCGGGTCCAAAGGTAGTTTGGCCCAGCTACAACTCTTCAGGTTTATGGAAACCTACTAGGATTAGGTTTATGGAAACCTAGATCTTTCTCTTTACTATATATATGGGGTTCCTGTGAAGGAATTATTGATTCAATTCAACTCAATTCAATTATGAGATTAGTCCACATATTATATAGAGAGAAAATAGTTTTTCTAGAGAGAGGTTGGTAAACCCTTCGGTACTAGCATACCAGTTGTAGCTCCGTACGTGTGGATACTAATGGAGGCATCACAATTGGGGTGTTAATTATTATTATGGGATTCTTATTATTATTCTGGGTTCTCAAGGATTTCTTGTATATTCACATACTTCTTATTATTATATTATTCCGCTGCGAGAAGGTATGTAATTCATCTTACTTGTATTTGTTAATTCGTTCAATACTTGCGATTTGATCTTGGCAAATTGGGTTTGAATAAAACTTGTTTATGTCCTCAAAACCCTACAGTGGTATCAGAGCCAATTTCGCGTAGTATTGTTCAAATTAACTATTGAATCTTGACTCATAATTTGGTTATGAGAGATTCAAATGATTTGATGAATTTGAATATTTGAGATCCATTAGAAACATGTTTAGGGTTTTCAATTTATGAATTTATTTTGTTGAATTATGAAATTGAGTTTTTGATTTATATAAAATCTTGTTGTTGTTTTATTTTATCGCCCTAAAACGTTTAATTTTCTAAAGGGCCCTAAGATATTTATTCCTTTGTTGACGATGAAAGACTCGATTGGAATAAATTGAAGGGACAATTTTAAGAATCCAGAAATTAATTCCATTGTTAACGATGAGTTCTAATGTGTTAGAACAAGACTCGATTGGAATGAATTTTAAGAATCCTAAGAATTAATTTCATTGTCGACGATGAACCTTAATTTAATTAGGGCAAGACTCGATTGAAATTAATTGAAGGGTCAAAGAAAAATCGTGACAAAAATCAAGAAAACCTCCGTATAAGGTCAGAACCGGTCGGTTTACCTGAAACCTACCGGGTTCACATGATACGGGAAGGTGACAGAAATCTGGAGCGAACGGAACCGATCGGTTTGGACTAAACCGATCGGTTTGGGGTCAAAACCGACCGGTTTGACTTGTGAACCGGCCGGTTCACTTGTTAAATCGGCCCGGTTCGTTTTGTTCTTATGATTTTTGTGTATTTTCTGTTTTTATCAACCTAAATAATTTGAATTGAGTTCGATTATGAATTATTTTAAAATCATGGATTGTTTTACAATTATGAATCATTAATCGGCTTAAGTGATCGGTTTATGTTGAAACCGACCCGTTTAGTGGCGATTTTGAGAGTGATTCTAATTTTGTTGAATTTACGAATTATTCAAATCACGATTGTGAATTGTTATACGATTGCGAGTTATTGTATACAATTATGAATCTGATTTTGGTATAATTTGCGATTATTGAATTGTTGTACAATTGAAAATTGTTATACAATTATGAATCGAAATTTTAAGCGTTGCTTTTCTCAAGTTTGAAAAGGAGTTTTCTAAGAGAGGAGAAATACAATGCTCATTGGAGGTCAAATTTAGTTTGACTTGCAATGAATATTTCATCTATCACAATTGTGAATTACTTAGTCGATTATAAATCGAATGAAGATGAGATTTACTTATTTTTCGGATTAGGAACGGTTCCTCATGGCGAATAATAAGTCTAACTCCTAAAGGTCGTATAT
Organism: Dianthus caryophyllus; assembly: GCA_023091065.1. NCBI lineage: Eukaryota > Viridiplantae > Streptophyta > Magnoliopsida > Caryophyllales > Caryophyllaceae > Dianthus > Dianthus caryophyllus. Next base: position 30,598,214 of record CM041519.1, read on the forward strand.
TTGAAGTAATATACAACTAAAGAGTAATTTCAAATTGTAAAGATTAATTTGGGTCCCATGCTTTTCTTAATAATTATTTGAGATTTGGATGCTTAGAACTCATATCTATAATCCCTCTGGAATATTAAGCATTGTCTTTCCACATTTGAACACCACAATAAATTTGCTTCACTAAGCTAAGTGACTGTCAAAGCATTGCTTAGCTGGTTACGTAAATTGAGTGGAGAGGTGAGTAATAGTTTCATCGCAATAAGTTTGCTTTATTGGTTAAAGTGACCGCCAAAGCGGTGCTTCGCTAGTAACGTAAAATGAATGGATGAATAACCATTACTCATAAGTTCTTTTTGGTTCGCTTAACAAGGCTGTCAGGTGAGGCCTGAGCCTTGAGGCAAGAGGTCGTTTTCATGTCATGACTAACCGACCAACCAAGAATTACATGGAGATGTAATTGACATGCGAGGATGTCTACCTTTATATTTTGTGTTTTGGGCGATGAGCCAAAGCTCACTCAAGACACCTAATATTTGGGATCTTGGAATAATTGTACATGTATGAGGGGAACATGTTCAATTCATATTAATTATCGTTCGTGTTGCATATATTTGGTCATATGTTATCACAATTTAATAAACGAGCAGTTTGAGATGGTTCAAACTCATTGATTGGTGTTTTGAGAAAGAGTTCTCAAAAATAAGAGATATGATTTGTCCTTATAAAGGAATTTCATACAAGCTAAAATCAATGTTAACATACAGTTTGGACTGTGTGGTTAAAGTCATGGTGATGGCTCTACGTTTCAATTAAACAATCGTCTAATTGAGGGAAAATTGTTCCCATTAAGTGAGAAAATAGTGGAAATTATCCAATTAGATTGCATGTCATACGTTGATGACAAGATTATAATGATAATCTAGAATGATTGGATATTTCTATTAGTGTTACTGAAAATCGTTTCAATTATGCTTCAAGTTAAAGTCGGTTCATCATGAATGAAACATGTAACTTGAATTTCTTATTTAATAGTATAAGATGCTTTAATTAGCATATGATACTCAATATAATTAAACGTCATATCAAGAAGGCCAACTTATAATGATATTTGAGTTCATTAGGTAAATGGCTTGAGATATTGGACTTAGACGATGTTAAAGGGCTTAAAGTTCGGTGAGTTAATGATCGTTATCATACCTAAAGCCTAAGTATGGTTTAATTGAGTACGTAAATATTTGTCATTAATGGAATGATTTAATCATTGATGTAATGATAATTAACATTGGAAGAGCAACTCCTAGAATTATCTAGAAGATCTGTAAATGAATTTGAAGTAGTGACTTCAAATATGTATGTTGTGAATGTAAAAGTCAATATTCTACTTTTGGTATGAGGTACCAAATGCAGCTCTTACATTGATAATGTAGTGAGTTCGAGAGGAGTAGAGTAATGACAAGAGTAAAGTGATTATGTATATGAAATGAACACATTTTGTTTTTTCATCTACATAAAAAGGATCACTTGACTTAATTTTAAAGTTTAATGCTAAGATTGGATAAGTTGTTATTCGTGTACCTAATATAAGCAAGACTTGAAATTCTGGTTCATATTCAAACATGAATAGAATTTATGTGTTTTTGAGCAAACGTTGTTGTTCAAGTACCTTGCTAATATACAAAACTAAAAGACTTAACTTTAATGTTGGGTCTTATATTCTTAGTAAAAGGTAACTTATTTCACAACATAATGATCAGTTGAGTACAAGTCTTACATTTTGTGTTTCACTAATATGACACGTCTTTAAGGTTGTAAAGATGATAAAATGGCGTCTTCTACTTGGTTTAGTGGGAGGACGGTCGATTTGTTTGATCATACATATACGAGATATGTGTGCATCAATAGTCATATCGTGAGAAAGTGAAATTCGATTATACTTCACCACATTTAGTCATTTACTATGTTGTAGTTTTGTGGTCAAGTTCATTTAATGATGAAACGTAAATCTGAAATACTTTGAGGATTTCAAGGATATTCAGATGGAAGTATATGATCAGCTTGATAAGTTGTTCAAGTAAGGCAAAGCTCAAGAAAATCATTTGTGATCATCGTAGAAATTAGTGAAATGAGTTTCACATTGAGTCTTTTAAGGTTCGTTCTACTATGAGTCACTTGGATCTTAATGATATTTTGGAGGCTTATGCACTATAAAGTCTACGTACACGAGTAAGATTATGTCCATACAAGTTGGTAAAAGACATGATATGGGATATGGATTGAAAAGTTCCTAATTGTCTTTTATGATTTGAGTTTTGAAGTTACTGTTGGAGTAAGTGTCCTCCACAATAGTGCGATTACTTAATAAATCTCAATTAAGGAATACATGGGGATAATCCTATATTATTGTCAATTGATTAACGTAAATCAATAACGATTGGCTGACTAGAGTTTGACGTTATTGTCGTGAGAACGGCGGTAATCAATTGATCCCTTTAAGTCACACCTATAGGAACGTACTCCAAATAATAAAGCTAATTAATTGTATGAGATACGATTAAATTAGTAACTTGATAAATCGACTAACAGTTAGTCAGTGAATTAATTTAGAGAGAAATCGAGTTGTGAACTCGAGTGATTTAATTTTATATCGATAAAATTATTAGAGGAGATGGGAATTAGTGATTAATCGTTAACTCACTAATTATGTATATTTTACTAATGAGATTAGTAAAAGTACAATTTTAATATATGTGTAAGTGTACATGTATATTAAGGAAGAGTTTAATTAATTTACACTTTATTATATTAGATAATTAAGTGATAAATTATATCTATTTGTGGGACAAATATTGAAAAACAAATAAGACCCATATAGGGTGTTTTGGACCGTCCAAAAGGAGAAGGGAAGGAAGATTCCTTCACTTGTCTTATTTGTTTTGTTTACTTGTGAGTTGTAAAGCATGCTAAAGACATCATCATTAACATGCAAACAATTGCTCTAAACTAGAAAACTCTCCTACTCTCTCCTCTACTTGTTGGCCGAGAAAATGGAGTGTAATATACACTTCATTTTGCTTGTTTTGATAAAAATACAAGGCCTTGAGTGAATCATATTCATTCATGCATTTTTCCACTCATCTCTCCACAATTTCTCTCTAAACTCTCTCATTATAATAAGTAACTAGTACTTATATTTCTACCTATTACTAAGAGTTAGTAATTATAATATTCACATATTATCAAGTATTACTAAGTGACTTCTAGATCAAAATCCTTAGTATTTTTGGAGTTGTTCTTGGGTGCAACTAAGAGGAGGTTTCCTATTATGGAAACTCGGGTTTGGAGGATCATCCATGTTGTTAGCTCAAGAAACAAAATAAAAAAGGAGTTCTTATTTTGTGCCCAATATTTCCCTTGGAGAAAGGTATAACATTTCTAAACTTATAACAAAATGAATTTGTTACTACATAGATCTTGCTAAATCAAATTAGAGTAATTTGATTTACACTAATATTTGATTAGTGAATGGGATCCGATCCCTACAAGTGATATCAGAGCCAAGGCTTGTAGTTACAAATTTATTTTGTTGTTTTTGGAGTTTTATATATTTATTGAGAATAAATATGATAAAATCCGAAAATGGTGTTAAAGGTTGTTTTAACACGAGATTTTTTATTGCATGCATAGTTTCTGGTCTCATGAAGTTACTGGTCAAATTTCGTATTTTTTGAAATTTGTTTGCTAATTAAAATGATTTTTATACAAAACCGAGTCAAAAGGTGAGTTTTTGGCTAAAATAATTACTATAAATAGTTATAGTTGGAATCTGGTCACAAAATTTTTACACAGTGATATTTCGTATTTATACATTCTTCATGTAAATTTACATATTTTTGAGTTTTGTATATTTATTCATATTTTTGTTTAAAATCGGTATGATATGCATTTTATGTCCAAAAATATAGTAAACGTTGTTTTCTGGACATGAAATTTATATCAATATTTTTATACATTATGAGGATGCTCTTGTATAAATTTGGGATTTTTCCTCACTGTTTTAGACGTTTTCTTGATTTTATGAGATAAAATCGATGAAATCGTATGTTATTTTATATAAAATAATTCGTAAATATTTTCTGACCAAACTTTTCTTTTCTGATATTTTGGAAGTGTTCCAGAATATACAAATTTTTGTCAAAATAAAAACGATTTTATTTTATTTTATTTTATTTTGATTTTATAAAGCTTTATTCATAAAAAGTTATGATTAAAGTACATCTAATTAGCAAATGACCATGTTTATGAACTAAAATCACCATGAATTAGTGAAAACTAATTTTGAGTGTTCTAAATCAGTTTAGAAGTTTTGGTTCAAGCTTAAAAGGTGTTTTAAGCATTATTGATTAATATGAGATTAATCGATTAAAAATGAGATCGGTTTGAAACGAATTAATGCGATTATTGTTTAGGGCGATTTTGGCATGTCTTTATTTATAAGCTTTACATTATGCATGTTTGGATGAATGTTTATTATTGAATGAATGTTTGTTCTTACTAGTATGGCCATAGTTTGTTATATTTTTACCGATATTGCCCGTAATGTAAGGGAATATCGTGTGGTTTGTAATTAAATGCGATCTCGTATCGCCGGTTTGTAATTAAATAGTTTATTTCATTTATAAATGTATAATAGGATTGCTATGTATTCATTTATAATTCATACTTGTAACTATTTGTAATCTGATGACCGGCGATGGAGATCGACATGGAGCCTTAGAAGAGTTCTAAAGCTTGCAAGGAGGAGCTTGGATCATGTCCATATGAAGAGGGACCAAACGAGTTGGCTTCCAATTTGTAACTCCTTGTATTTTTAATTACTTTTAGGTGGCCATACTAGGATTATGCTTGCTTTATCATGCTTGTTTGTTTGCTTATTTTCCGCACACATGCCAAAATCGCCATGCTTGCCTCGATATCCCACTCCGATTGTCGTTTTTAGGTCGCCATTCTTAAAAATTAGTTCACTTATAAAGAATATTATGACTAAAATCGACAAGATCACCCACATTTTTTAACAAATGAATTGAGATTAAGCCTTTCCAAATGTGGCAACTATGAACCCCATGTTCGTGAGGACCTCCGCGACGTGGAACCTTATTACCATGGGTAAGTAGTGGGAGGAAATCCCGTGCTAATTTGGTTTGGACTCAACCGAATAAGAGTTATTTGGGGCTAATCGATGCATTTTATAGAAAATCATCAACCAAGCATTCTAGTGTAGAATTAGTCAAGTGTTGACTTATCGTTTTTATATAAAAGGAAACATGAGATGTCTAATTTTATATGAAAAACGAGTCTTGGAATCATTTATATAATTTCGTGGGAGATCATTATATAAATGGACGTTTGTTTTTAAAAAGTGTTTTAGCAAATGTCATTAATGTACAATGAATGTTAATATTATTTCCTCATATTTGTTGTAGAATTATTTATTTGAAATCGCAATGACAACTTTAACTCCCGCACCCATTTTGGGTATATAATCATGGTTGAGAACCGTGATGGATAAGTGTATCCTAAAGGATGACGGTAGCAACTTTGTCGAATGCGATTCTACTATAAGGGGCACCGCTCAATCCGACAATGTGCTTAGGAACCTTACCGAACCACCTCCCAGCCGAACCCGGACTTAGGGCCACCGTGGCGGCACGAGCCGCCTACGATGAGCGCCTAAAGGTGGACAATGACTTGAAATATGTGTTGATTTGGTCAATGTCACCTACTCTCAAATTTCGCTTCGTTACTCACAAAGTGCATATGAGATATTCACTAGAGTGACGATGATGTGCTTCAACCAAGAGAACATCAAAGGAAATGAGAATGAGAGAAAAGATGTTCTTTCAATGAGATTGAAGAACATAAACATTGGGGTCAAGAAAGGGAAGGGAGCTAATGAAGCTCGGTTCAAGGAAGATAAGGGTAAGGGGAACGCTATTGAGAATAGCAAGCCCAAACCCGGACATTGGAAGCGCAATTGTCCCAAATTCTTGAAGGAAAATAATGATGGATGTGCGACATCCAAAGATATTGTTCCTTCTAGTCTTTATATGATTGACATAAATCATGCTTGCATTTCCACATGGGTATGGGATACCGGATGTGGGTCTCATCTTTGCAATCACTTGCAGGGGATGAGAAACACGCGAGCACTAGCTAAGGGTGATGTAGATCTCCGCATGGGCAATGGAGCTAGAGTAGCGGCCGTTTCCGTGGGAACTTTTGTACTCACTCTAGCTAGTGGTTTAGGGTTGTACTTGAATAACTGTTATTTTGTACCAACTCTAACCAAAACATTATCTCCGTCTCCATGTTAGAAGCGGAAGGCTTTTGTTTTATGATTAAGCACAATCGGTGTACTTTTTCATCTAATGAAATGGTTTATTGTGAAGCCATTTCAATTGGAGATATTTATGTTTTAAATGATGTCAATGATGTTTATCATATAGAGAACAAGAAGCTCAAAACGAATGAATCAACAAATCCTACCTTTGGCATTGTCGTTTAGATCATATAAACGATAGACGCATAAAAAGACTTGTTGAGAACAATGTTCTCAAATCATTTGATTGCGAATCATATGGTACGTGCGAGGCTTGCCTTTTAGGGAAGATGACTCGTGCACCCTTTAATGGTAAAGGGACACGAGCAAGTGAGGTTTTAGGACTCATACATACCGATGTATGTGGTCCATTAAACATCACTGCTAGAGGAGGATATCATTACTTCATTACTTTTACCAATGACTTAAGTAGATATGGTTATGTCTACTTAATAAGGCATAAAAGTGATGCTTTTGAGAAATTTAAAGAATTTCAAAATGAGGTTGAGAACCAATTTGATAAGAAGATACAAGCACTACGATCGGATCGTGGTGGCGAATATCTAAGTAATGAGTTTTGATTCATATCTTAATAATTGTGGTATAATATCACAATGGACTCCTCCAGGCACACCACAGTTGAATGGTGTTGCAGAAAGGAGAAACCGAACTTTATGAGATATGGTTCGGTCTATGATGAGTCAAAGTGAGCTTCCTGGATCGTTTTGGGGCTTTGCGCTATTGTATACCGTATTCTCACTAAATCAAAGTCTCCAATAAGACTCCATATGAGATATGGACGGGAAAGGTTCCCTATTTGTAGGTTATCCTAAGGAAACGTGTGGTCATTACTTCTACAATCCTCACGAGAACAAAGAGTTTGTGGCTCGTGATCGCTTTTTCTAGAAAATGAATACATTTCTAGAAAGCAGTGGGAGAAAATTTGAACTTGATGAAGTTCAAGAGCCACAAACCGACGCAGAAAATGAGGAAACTGTTCCCTCGTCTTCTGACACGGTTGTAATCCCTAGGAGGTCAGGAAGAGTTAGTCATCAACCTGACCGCTACCTCGGTAACATCGGGGAGGAGGGTGATTTGTTGTTATTCGAAAGCAACGAACCCTCAACCTACAAGGCGGCTATTAGTAGCCCCAACTCCGAACAATGGCTTAAGGCCATGAAATCCGAAATGGATTCTATGTACGAGAACCAAGTTTGGGACTTGGTAGATTTACCTGAAGGAGTGAGACCCCTTCAGTGTAAATGGATATTCAAAATCAAACTCGGCATAAATAAACATATAAATGTTTACAAAGCTAGATTGGTGGAAAGGGCTTTTCACAAGTCCAAGGTATTCATTATGATGAAACCTTTGCACCGGTTGCAATGCTTCGGTCCATAAGGATAATCTTAGCGGTTGCCGCATTTCATGACTATGAAATATGGCAAATGGATGTTAAAACCGCCTTCTTGAATGAGATTCTAGAAGAGGAAGTGTATATGACACAACATGAAGTAGAGCTGATCGTTAGCGGGCTTGGGATGGACATGGGCCGGGCTCATTGTACCAAAATTTGTCCAGCGGGCCCAAACTTTGTGTCCATGTCCGTTATGGCGGGCTTAATGTGGCTGCCCATGTCCACCTACAGTGGTTTGGCGGGCTTCATGGCGGGCTTATGGATAAATTAAACTATAAATTTGACATGACTTAAATATTCTTATACCTAACAAAAATCACCAACTCAACATATTTCACCACATAGTTTTAATAATTTAATTACACATACCAATTTTTCATATACTTTTCTTTTCTTTTTACAATTTTTTTGGTAACTTAATGTATTAATTATATTTTTACATTTATATTTCAAGCTATAAATAATTTAGTACTATTTAGTAACTTACTAATTTTTAATTTAATGGGCTTGGCGGGCCTGCCATGGACATTTAAATTTAGTCCGTGTCCGCCCGTTAATTTAGCGGGCCTAGTTTTTTTTGTCCGATAACCGTCTTATTTTTATATTTTAGTGACCAAACCCGCTTGTATGGCGGGCCAAATGGACGGGCTAAATGGGCTAGCCCGTCCATGAACAGCTCTAACATGAAGGTTTTGAAGATACATCCAACCCTAAAAAAGTATGCAAGTTTAAGAGATCCATTTATGGTTTTAAGCAAGCATCAAGGAGTTAGAATCACAGATTCGATCATGTTATAAAACAAAAGGGATTCGCTCGAAGTGCCGAGGAACCTTGTTTGTACATAAAGTTTAGTGGGAGCAAGATAACCTTCCTTGTTTTGTATGTGGATGACATACTACTAATTGGAAATGATGTTCCAAGTTTGAATTCGGTAAAGGTGGAATTGGGAAACCATTTCCAAATGAAGGACTTGGGAGAGGCACAACGCATCTTGGGTATCCGGATCTATAGAGATAGATCCAAGAGGATACTAGCATTGAGTCAAGAAGCTTATATCGATAAGATTCTTGATAGGTTCAATATGAAAGACTCCAAGAGAGGCTTTCTTCCAATGAGTGTAGGAATAACATTGAAGAAATTTCAATGTCCTACGACTCCTGCGGAAATTGAACGCATGAAATTGATCCCTTATGCTTCCGCTGTAGGATCAATCATGTATGCTATGATGTGCACTCGTCCTGATGTCGCTTTCGCTTTGAGCATGACGAGCCGGTATCAAGCTAATCCCGGTGAGAGTCATTGGATAGCTGTAAAGAACATCCTTAAGTACTTGAGAAGAACTAAGGATTCGTTTCTAGTGTTTGAAGGAGAACTTGAGCTACGTGTAAAGGGTTACACGGATGCAAGTTTCCAAACCAATGGGGATGATTTGAAATCCCAATCCGGCTATGTCTTTATGTTGAATGGGGGTGCTATTTGCTGAAAAAGTTTCAAGCAAAGTGTCATTGCGGATTCTACAAATGTAAGTCGAATATTTGGCGGCTTAAGTCGCTAAGGAATTTGTATGGATTCTAGATTCTTGTATGGGCTAAGAGTAGTCCCTAGTGCCGAAGATCCAATCACTATTTATTGTGATAATAGTGGGGCTATCTTTCATGCAAAGGAGCCCAAGTCTAGTAATAAGTCTAGACACGTTTTGAGGAAATACCATATTATAAGAGATAATGTGAAAATGAAGGAAATAGATATTTGTAAGGTTGGGACAGACGATAACATCGCTGATTTTTTAACCAAGCCTCTTTCGAGGGCTAAGCATGACGCTCACACCACCTCTATGGGGTTGAGGCGTATGCCTGATTTCCTTTAGTTTTTGAGATATGTAATGGATAAAGTATCCTATTACATATATGAAAATAACATTCATTGTTTAGAGTATATATTTACTCTTTTAAGTCATTATGAATGCATACTTTGTTTATCCGAATAGTTGTGTGACAACATTGAACATATTCAAGTGAACGGTATAAATTAAGTATTTGGTCCCTAGTCTCTCATATGAGGTGACGTCTCGGAGAGACTAGATTGCGAGTCGATCGATGGTGGGTTCAACACCATAGGGTCATATGTGATGACTGATCGTTTGCATAGACAGACTGTGAGACACTCTGTCGGGCAGTGACGCTTATAGAATTCCTTTTCAATGAGATTGAAACCTGGTCGTGGTGGGAATTCTATTGTAACACCTCGACCCCAACTGAAGGCCGGAAGGTTATTCACGGTAGCTTGCCAGGCTGCGTACATCGCCCACAGACCAACACGGGTCCTTTCCAGCGCACTTTGTCCTCACTCGTGCGCATCCTGAGAACTTCTCAGGAGGTCACCCATCCTAAGACTACTCTCCAGCAAGCACGCTTAACTGAAGAGTTCTTAATATGAGCCACCAGAAAAGAAGATGCATCTTGTTGATATGAGTAGCACTTACAATCCTTTTAAGCACTAGGTCACTTGAGCTCATCACATGGACCACTTCAACGGGGAACCCGGCCCGAATAACCTCGGACAACACCGGGTGTTACACACCCCCACTTGAAGAACGCAACGTCCTCGTTGCGCCTGGTAGCTACTTACAATATAGCATTCCAGAATCCTCCCCAACTAGATGCGTACCTGGCCAACAAGACACAGGATTCGACCACACGGTCGCCGGGTTGCTCTGATACCATTTGTAACACCCCGACCCCAACTGAAGGCCGGAAGGTTATTCACGGTAGCTTGCCAGGCTGCGTACACGGGTCCTTTCCAGCGCACTTTGTCCTCACTCGTGCGCATCCTGAGAACTTCCCAGGAGGTCACCCATCCTAAGACTACTCTCCAGCAAGCACGCTTAACTGAAGAGTTCTTAATATGAGCCACCAGAAAAGAAGATGCATCTTGTTGATATGAGTAGCACTTACAATCCTTTTAAGCACTAGGTCACTTGAGCTCATCACATGGACCACTTCAACGGGGAACCCGGCCCGAATAACCTCGGACAACACCGGGTGTTACATCTATAGTATTCCTTTGAGTCGATTCTTTGACTGGAACTGATTGTCTGAGTCGGTGCAGTTTCCGAGTGACTTTCATTTTTGTCCTAAGCCATGCCGTGAAAGGGGGTTATAAGGGCATCTTTGGGGTCATGGTGATCTGCATTATACAGTACAATCGAGTGGAAGGGAAATGTCCACCCTCGTCAGGGTAAAACATCTTTGGGCCACTCGAGGAGTAGTCGCTGAAAATGCGTGGCCACGCTCGGTAAGAATCTACGGTAGATTCCCCGGTCAAACAGCTACTCTCCTTATCGAGGAAACCACTCATGATATATATCTTATGAATGCAAGTACGACCTGTAAGACACCTTGCATTGAGTGGGAGATGTGAAACGGACATGAGAATTGGTAATGCACAACTTGTCTCGGACAAGTGGGAGATTGTTGGAGTAAGTGTCCTCCACAATAGTGCGATTACTTAATAAATCTCAATTAAGGAATACATGGGGATAATCCTATATTATTGTCAATTGATTAACGTAAATCAATAACGATTGGTCGACTAGAGTTTGACGTTATTGTCGTGAGAACAGCGGTAATCAATTGATCCCTTTAAGTCACACCTATAGAACGCATCTAAATAATAAAGCTAATTAATTGTATGAGATACGATTAAATTAGTAACTTGATAAATCGACTAACGGTTAGTCAGTGAATTAATTTAGAGAGAAATCGAGTTGTGAACTCGAGTGATTTAATTTTATATCGATAAAATTATTAGAGGAGATGGGAATTAGTGATTAATCGTTAACTCACTAATTATGTATATTTTACTAATGAGATTAGTAAAAGTACAATTTTAATATATGTGTAAGTGTACATGTATATTAAGGAAGAGTTTAATTAATTTACACTTTATTATATTAGATAATTTAAGTGATAAATTATATCTATTTGTGGGACAAATATTGAAAAACAAATAAGACCCATATAGGGTGTTTTGGACCGTCCAAAAGGAGAAGGGAAGGAAGATTCCTTCACTTGTCTTATTTGTTTTGTTTACTTGTGAGTTGTAAAGCATGCTAAAGACATCATCATTAACATGCAAACAATTGCTCTAAACTAGAAAACTCTCCTACTCTCTCGTCTACTTGTTGGCCGAGAAAATGGAGTGTAATATACACTTCATTTTGCTTGTTTTGATAAAAATACAAGGCCTTGAGTGAATCATATTCATTCATGCATTTTTCCACTCATCTCTCCACAATTTCTCTCTAAACTCTCTCATTATAATAAGTAACTAGTACTTATATTTCTACCTATTACTAAGAGTTAGTAATTATAATATTCACATATTATCAAGTATTACTAAGTGATTTCTAGATCAAAATCCTTAGTATTTTTGGAGTTGTTCTTGGGTGCAACTAAGAGGAGGTTTCCTATTATGGAAACTCGGGTTTGGAGGATCATCCATGTTGTTAGCTCAAGAAACAAAATAAAAAAGGAGTTCTTATTTTGTGCCCAATATTTCCCTTGGAGAAAGGTATAACATTTCTAAACTTATAACAAAATGAATTTGTTACTACATAGATCTTGCTAAATCAAATTAGAGTAATTTGATTTACACTAATATTTGATTAGTGAATGGGATCCGATCCCTACAAGTGGTATCAGAGCCAAGGCTTGTAGTTACAAATTTATTTTATTGTTTTTGGAGTTTTATATATTTATTGAGAATAAATATGATAAAATCCGAAAATGGTGTTAAAAGTTGTTTTAACACGAGATTTTTTATTGCATGCATAGTTTCTGGTCTCATGAAGTTACTGGTCAAATTTCGTATTTTTTGAAATTTGTTTGCTAATTAAAATGATTTTTATACAAAACCGAGTCAAAAAGTGAGTTTTTGGCTAAAATAATTACTATAAATAGTTATAGTTGGAATCTGGTCACAAAATTTTTACACAGTGATATTTCGTATTTATACATTCTGCATGTAAATTTTCAAAGTCAGATTTTGAGTTTTGTATATTTATTCATATTTTTGTTTAAAATCGGTATGATATGCATTTTATGTCCAAAAATATAGTAAACGTTGTTTTCTGGACATGAAATTTATATCAATATTTTTATACATTATGAGGATGCTCTTGTATAAATTTGGGATTTTTCCTCACTGTTTTAGACGTTTTCTTGATTTTATGAGATAAAATCGATGAAATCGTATGTTATTTTATATAAAATAATTCGTAAATATTTTCTGACCAAACTTTTCTTTTCTGATATTTTGGAAGTGTTCCAGAATATACAAATTTTTGTCAAAATAAAAACGATTTTATTTTATTTTATTTTGATTTTATAAAGCTTTATTCATAAAAAGTTATGATTAAAGTACATCTAATTAGCAAATGACCATGTTTATGAACTAAAATCACCATGAATTAGTGAAAACTAATTTTGAGTGTTCTAAATCAGTTTAGAAGTTTTGGTTCAAGCTTAAAAGGTGTTTTAAGCATTATTGATTAATATGAGATTAATCGATTAAAAATGAGATCGGTTTGAAACGAATTAATGCGATTATTGTTTAGGGCGATTTTGGCATGTCTTTATTTATAAGCTTTACATTATGCATGTTTGGATGAATGTTTATTATTGAATGAATGTTGGCCGAGAAAATGGAGTGTAATATACACTTCATTTTGCTTGTTTTGATAAAAATACAAGGCCTTGAGTGAATCATATTCATTCATGCATTTTTCCACTCATCTCTCCACAATTTCTCTCTAAACTCTCTCATTATAATAAGTAACTAGTACTTATATTTCTACCTATTACTAAGAGTTAGTAATTATAATATTCACATATTATCAAGTATTACTAAGTGATTTCTAGATCAAAATCCTTAGTATTTTTGGAGTTGTTCTTGGGTGCAACTAAGAGGAGGTTTCCTATTATGGAAACTCGGGTTTGGAGGATCATCCATGTTGTTAGCTCAGGAAACAAAATAAGAAAGGAGTTCTTATTTTGTGCCCAATATTTCCCTTGGAGAAAGGTATAACATTTCTAAACTTATAACAAAATGAATTTGTTACTAAATAGATCTTGCTAAATCAAATTAGAGTAATTTGATTTACACTAATATTTGATTAGTGAATGGGATCCGATCTCTACAGTTACAAGAAAAGTTGGTTTCTAAAACTTAAGCTCAAAATTCCAACATATGCTATTATGAGGTATTCTTCAAAAGTGGTTTAAAAGGCGTTTTGATCCATTTAAGACAAAGAAATCTGTATATTTGTGTACATGAAGACTAGTGGGAGTGCATATGCATTTAAAGCTTGTTATGTTTATGACATATTTCTTTCATTGTTTAACTTTTATTGCTTGAAGTATTTTGTACTTAGCGTAAAAGTGCTTTAATGTGTTCGTGTGAGGAACATGGAACCAATCAAGTTCTAGTAAGTGCAGTGTCACTAGAATGCTATCTATGAATGTTTCCATGTGTTTAAGAAGCCTTGAGGAAATCCTATGTACTTGAAAAGTCATGAGGAAATCCTATGCGCTTATGAAACCTCGATGAATCATTATGAGATACAAATTGTGATAAAATATATCATTGTAAATGTGTTACAAGTGATTTAATTTTCATACAAGTAAAGGTGGTCCTTGATGACTATCTAGGTACCTCTTTGTTTATATGAAATGAGTTATGCTTTGGAAAGAAGTTCCAAACATAAAATGATGACTAATATTGAGTGTCTTGTTGCTTGTAGGCAAATGATAAATGTTTGATTTATAAAACAGTAGCACACTCGAATAATATTGTTTATGAAGCGCTTTATTGGTGCTTATGAAACAAAAACAGTTTATCTTATTGAGAGAAGGTAAAATGCATATATGCAAATGTTATAACTCGATGCAATAGTGATTGCATGTCACGCACAAATGCCCTTTACGCAACTAGAAACATGTTGTTGCAAATTGTATAAGACGCATGGGCGAATGGTCTTAATACTAATTAGAGGTGTTTATTTCAGTGGGAGTTATTTACGATAATTGATATAAATATCGCATTTATTTAAAATGCAGTCCCAAAAATAACAATAACATCAATTGATAGGTTTACTAAGTACGTGACTTAGTAAGTGGAACCCTATTAAATGGAGGATGTAGTTATTTTGTCTCTAGTCAGAGTATTATGTTGGGACAAATCGAATACTTGAAAAATGACTAGTATGTGAGTTGGTTGATGGCTACGTTCCATGAGTCATAGGTAACGATGTACCAAGCCAGGCACATAGGTGTGTATATGAGGATACGCACTAGACTGACCCGCCGAGAAGAACTTTACTAAGGATTCGCCTAGTGTCAATAAAGATTCTGATCTTGAGAATTGTTTGATTGTTTGGTCTTTTGACCTGAGTCTTTGACTATTCTGTACATGTGAAGTGTATACTTTGATACTATTTCTCGTCATCTGTAAAAAGGGACTACGGATGGTCATTGGGTATGCATGAATCATGTGATAGGAAGATGAGATTTGCTCCTCTCTTATTAGAGAGTTTATTGTTTCTTGGCCCCTCGAAGAGTGTGACTTGTGTAAATCCGTGGCCGCGGTCGGATGGAATGCGTTGTCATTCATCTGTCTTTCGACAAGTCAACTCGGAGATTCGAGAAAACGATTGAGACATATGAGGATGACACTTAACCTACCTCATTCTCAATTGGAGACGATAGTAGCAAAGAGATTTATTGATATTCTTATAGGGACATGTACAAGTGGGAGACTGAAGGAATTATGTCCACTGTCCTATAATAATTAACCCGCTTAAGTCTATGTGGTCAACACGTCTTGCTAGAGACCAATGTTGATCTGATACATAAATAAGTTATGTGTCTAGTAACTCTTAAGTGGGCCCATTGGGTCACACACAAATGTACAGGGTAGTTATAATATGAGTAGAACTCATTAATTAATTACCGGGTCCAAAGGTAGTTTGGCCCAGCTACAACTCTTCAGGTTTATGGAAACCTACTAGGATTAGGTTTATGAAAACCTAGATCTTCCTCTTTACTATATATATGGGGTTCCTGTGAAGGAATTATTGATTCAATTCAACTCAATTCAATTATGAGATTAGTCTACATATTATATAGAGAGAAAATAGTTTCTCTAGAGAGAGGTTGGTAAACCCTTCGGTACTAGCATACCAGTTGTAGCTCCGTACGTGTGGATACTAATGGAGGCATCACAATTGGGGTGTTAATTATTATTATGGGATTCTTATTATTATTCTGGGTTCTCAAGGATTTCTTGTATATTCACATACTTCTTATTATTATATTATTCCGCTGCAAGAAGGTATGTAATTCATCTTACTTGTATTTGTTAATTCGTTTAATACTTGCGATTTGATCTTGACAAATTGGGTTTGTATAAAACTTGTTTATGTCCTCAAAACCCTACAAGAAAGACCAAGAAAAATCCACAAAAGACATATATACCTCTTGAATAATAGTATGGGGTAGAGACATTAATGATGGGAACTTAAATGGTGGGTTGGGAAAGCTAGCTGATACATTTGTGTGAAAAGCTTTCTAAAAATGAAAGGTAAACAAATGAAAGTTATACGCCCACATATAGAATAGGTAAACAAATAATAGGAACGGAATATTTTATTTCTGAAATAAAAGTGGAAACATAGTGGAATGGATTAGAGGGAGTAAATATTTTCAAATCCGGGGCCGAACCCCTTCCCAACACTATTGAGATCCGCCATTGAAGTCATATATCGGAGAAGACACTTAAAACTTGTATATACAAACAACAAATATGTACTTTTGTCCATGAATAACACTTAAACTTGTATATACAAACAACAAAGATGTACCTTTGTCCATGAATACGGATTTTGTTGAAGCCGAGGTGTCTCTATTTGTGAATAGTTTGTCGAAAGATTGAATTGTAATGGACCTATTTTAAAGTATATATGTTGCCATTAAATAGTGCATAGCAATGGACATGTTTTAGAATTAAACTACCTATAAATGGTAAATTACGGAATACATATTCTTGTATAAAATGAGTATATTTGTTTTATGCATTAAACATGGTATATGGCGAAAGTAAAATATCTAGAAGTTAACAAAAAATTTGTCTTTTACCTATTAAATTTTTTTGACTTGTTTTATACTTAAAACAAATAACCATTTTATGAAATAATGACTCATACAGACTTACAGAGTACCTCTTATAGTTCGTACTCCCTCTGTTTCAGTAATTTATTTACACTTCTCTCAAATCTCCCTCACAAAATAATTAAATTGTAAACAATTCACTGAACGGAGGGAGTAACTATTTTGCTCATATTAACTACTTGGATTATAAAGTGACAGTAATAAATGTACTCATAAAGAAGATAACTAACCGATCTCTAAAATAAGTCCCGAAAGAGCAGAGCAGCCAGGACCTCCCGTAAGCCAAAGTATAAGAGGGTCACTTTCCACATCTCTCTCTGACTCAATGAAGTAATAAAATAGTTGAACTTGCTCTGCTTCCCCCACTTTTATATATCTACATGTAAATGTTACAATTATAAGAAAAGAAGACCGTATAAATTGATACATAATTCTTAGAGTTGTTAAAAAGTGACAAGACACAAAAACAGGACACGAACTCGATATAAAATTAATAGGTTTGAGTCATGGTGTAGTGACCCATCTAAGTAATTGTGTCAACACGAACCCAACACAAAATATAAATGGGTTGGGTTCGAGTCAAGATGTCGAGACATGAATATGACACGAAAGACCTACTTCTCTAAATAGGTTAAATAGGTAGATTAACTTGATAACCCATTTAACCCATTTTTTCAAAATTCAAAATAAAAGATCATATTGTTTCGTAAAATATTGTTTATTACCGATTTTGTTTTGGTGACTTTGCCGACATAACCTATTATTATTAGATAATTATTAATTTTTAGTTATCGTTTTTGGTGTATATGTGTTTATGTGTTGTTTTCAATTTGACTATACTTTAACTAGTTATATAGGTTATACAGGTCTACTTGATTAAACAGGTTAAGCAGGTCAATTTTTAACTTATTAGTTTATACGGGTTAAACAGGTCAGGTTAGGTCATTTAAGATATTAATGGGTTAGGTTTGGGTCAAATATTAATGATCTGTTAATGTAAATGGGTCGGATTTGGGTTGAAGGGTTACTGACATATTTATATGTGACACGAACACGAAAAAGACACGACACGACCTGTTTGCCAGGTATAGTAATTCTACGTACCTTTCCTTTTTTTTTTTTTTTTTTTTTTTTTAAAATATAAAAATTTTAAAAAGTAAATTGAAATCTTCAATATTGTCCCCGTCACAGTTATTTGTTTACAATTCCTTTATTTCTCCATCACAAAACCTAAAAAGTGTAAATAATCCAGTGAAATGGGGTGAGTAATACATGGTAAATAATAAGAACACTCGTATTCAAAGTAGTAACTCTTTCAAATTTTTAGGGTTTTACTTTTGCATTTAAATGTATTAGGGAATATAAGATATTCTATATACATATTACAATATATTAGAATATTATATTCACAATAAGAATACACTAGGATTTAAAATAATAAACAGATTATATTTAGAAGATAATAATAATAGGATTATTCTACATGGTGACCCTGTATTTTTCGAGATTCTACGTGGTAACCCTATTTTTAGAGAGTTACACACGTTAACCCTATACTCTATTAATACATATTAGCATAACCTTGAATTTGTATTCCGTCAATTATCCCGTTAAATAGTTAACGGAAGGTGACGTGGCGTATTTGATTTTGAGCTTTTTCTATATGGTAACCCCGTGTTTTTAAAAATTCTACATGGTAACCTTATTATTATGTACAAAACACGCACGCATAAAAACATACTCATGAAATTAATCCATATCTCTCATTTTTCACTCTATTATTGTACCAGAGTATTTTTTTTTTTTCATATGCTCATGCTTGGGGAGTATTACATTATTGGAGGTTTCCAAAGTCGAAGTAGTAGATCATTTGTGTCTTCTTGATTAATGTTTACTCATTCGGTCAAATTTCTCAATCAACTAATGAACAAGGTTCAAAGAGTAATACTAAATTATTTACGATGTAGACAAGATAAGATGAAGAAAGTGGGCCCTCCCAAATAAAATTATTTCTATCAAATACATTCTCTTGTTGTTTTTGGTATAAATGAGACTTAAAACATCTCCTTAACAATTTCCTCTAAATTTCTAAGAAAAATAAATAAAAATAAAATAAAAAAATAAAAATACTTGAGCGAAATAAAGGAAAACCGAACACTCATGATTGAAGTTTGACATTTTATAATGTGATAAGTGAAAATGAGAGAAAAAGAGATTAATTTAATGAGTGTTGTTTTAAGCGTGTGTGTTTCGTATAAAACTATTAAAACATAGGGTTATCATGTAGAATAAGCTTAAAATCAAACACGCCACCACTACAAAAAAAACAGTCTACTTGCGAGGGAATTTGCGACGGACATAAACTTCCGCCGCAGATAAAAAAATTTGCGACGAAAAACGTAATTTACGACGGATTGCTTTGGCGGGCTGAAAAATTAATTTGGCGCCAAATTTACTGATTTGCGACGGAACATGTAAATTTGCTTCGGAACTGTCCGTCGCAAAAAAAAAAAAAAAAAAAAAAAAAAAAAAAAAAAAAAAAACGGGTAGTTCTTGTGTCATTGTGCGGTATGACAATAAAGTTACTGTGAGATCTATTTCTAATGGTGGTAAATTTTTTTCCTTTTCATATGTTTCCTTTTGTTTTTTAGTTATTTTATTCTAAGTTTTACTCTTACACTATTTAAATATACACAAATTTTTATTTAAGACGGGTATATTCGTTTTAAATTAAGACGGATTAAGTATTACGAATAAGAAAAAAGACAAGTGGATAGAAAAGATGTAATAGATTTATTTTTTATGTGCTGATGGGAGAGTACTTGACCTGTCTTAAGCTTAAGACGAATAACCCGTCTTAAGTAAGACTTATTGATTAATATAAGACGATCTTTCATAAGATCTACTTCTATATATTTTAATTAATTTTAATTTCAATGATTCTCGTCAAGGCAATTTTACTTGTCAGTTCACTAATTTTATAATACTCCGTGGTAGGTTACAAAATAAAATGTCGTCTTTTTGTTTTTCTTTGACTCTCTGTTCTACACTTCATCTCGATATTTGCCGTAAATAATTTTTTTATAAACGAATTTAAAATAGATTTAAGGAAAAATTGTTACTAATTACCTTATAAAAAACACTTTTTTCTATTTATTACTTTTTATACTTTTTTTTTTAAAAAAATTACTACCTTTTATGAACTTTGTTTTAAAAATCGCTACCACTTTAATCTATAATGAATGAAAATTTAAAAAAAAAAATTGTTTATAATATTTAGGACGTCCGATTAAAGTGAAAACTTGAATCATTAAAGTATAGAGCAAAAATGTGGATAAAAAATAAGAAGGTGAAAGTGAAAATGAAGGTGAAAGCGGAAGAGAAAATATTGTTTGGGCCAAAAATTGGCCTGATACTTGAAGCAACTAAAGTGGGCCGAAAACAAGAGGCAAAGCCAAGATTAAGGCCCAGCGTGCATGCAAGCCCAGGACGGCTAGGGCAACAAAGGGTAATTCATCTCCAACAGCTACAAGGAAGTGGTCAGCAACCACCCCCTAAAATCCAGGCAACCTCCCGCAGAAACCTCCTGAAGACTCTCTACTGGCACAAAGTATTCAACAGTCAAATTCCACTCTATAAAAGGCAAGGCAGCAGCATCAGAGAGGGGTTACATTATTATTCACTACTAACTACAACAACCTACGCTCCACTCCTCCAGAAACACACTCTTTCTCTCAGATTACTCATATTCCACCAGAAAACAATACTTGTACTCTAAATTCTGCAAGTACCTTGTAACGTGTTGCTTGTAACTCAACTACTTAGTGGAGCACATTAGGCGGGACACAGATCCCCCCGCGGTCGTTTCCCACATTGGGTTTTCTGCGTCACCAAAATCTCTCGTGTCATTTACTTTTTGCACTTTATTTCTTGCACACTTTTTATCTCACGCGCATTATAAACAACATAAATCCAAGTGTTAAATCAAGTAGATCGCTATACCCCATTTTACGAGTCAAATAGTCAACGCGACAAAATTTGGCAGAAACAATTGGCGCCCACCGTGGGGCTGATGATCTAACTTTGCGCATCAACTTGGAACGTACGTGTCTCTTTTTTCCAACAATCAACGAGTCAACATGTCTGGATTCATCAACGAAGCAGGTCCGTCCCAGCAGCCAGATCCATCCCAGCTTGCCGGCGCCCCCCAGAATGCTGGCCTAGGCTACCAGGAGGACCCTGTTCAGGATCCCGTCCTCCACCAGCAGGTAGAGGGCCCACAACACGAAGAAGTCCCTCAACAAACACAGCAGGAGTACGTGAACGTGGACGACGAATCCCAGTCAACCTACAGGGGCCCCCCCAGGCGCACTGGTCCACCCAACGACGACTTCGCCATCTCGCTACTGGACGGCCTAGCCACCCTTCAGCAGGAAATGAAAGCTTTGCGGGAGCAGTCCAGCAACGTGCAGGAACTCCTGACCAAGGAGACAGCCAACTTGAGGAGGGAGATGAACGCCCAGATTCAGTCTGTAGCCTCCGTCGCTCTGAGGCGCCAGGGCAGGGGAGCAGTACAGGAGACGGCAATCCGCCTGGACATGGATGGTGTCGTACACAACACGCCAGAGACCCCGAGGACCCCCCGCGTTCCGCTCAACTTTGCCGTGGAGGACCCCCACACGCAACACGTTCCCGAGGTGCCCCTGATTCGTCCGTGAGTCGCACAGACTCAACGTGATTCACCAGTTCGCAGAGAAAGGCCACCCACACCATCGGGCCGAACGCGGCGCATGTAACACCCTTCCCCACACGCCCAACCCGCATCGATCATTCTCTTGCAGAAAGCACCTTGAACTAAGTCGGCGGAGCTACGGGAACGGATTGCCAAGATCCCTGGCGTCCCGCGCCCGCTGGAGAAGGCTTCCGCTACCATCTATGCGGAGTCTCCTTTCATCGACGCCATCGCCATGGTGGACATCCCCAAGAGGTTCAGCGTGCCACCAATGAGATTGTACGAGGGGAACACCGATCCCCACGATCACGTGGCCCAATACAAGCAGAAGATGATGACGGTGGCGGTCACGAGGGAGTACAGGGAGTCGTGCATGTGCAAGGGGTTCGGGTCCACGCTGCGCGGTCCAAATTGCGATGGTTCGTGAATCTCCCCAACGGGTCCATCTCCTCCTTCGCAGATCTGGTAGATGCCTTCAACTCCCGGTTGCCAAAGAAAGAAAGCCGCAGAAGCCATGTCGACCTCCACAGAATCATCCAGAGGCACGACGAGTCAACCAGAGACTACCTGAACAGGTTCAACAAGGAGAAAGTATCAATACACAGATGTGATATACCAACAGCTATCGAGGCTTTCAGGCGTGGGCTCCTGGAGGACTCAGACCTGTACAACGAGCTTACCAAGTACCCATGCACCACCTTCGAGGATGTACAAGCCAAAGCTTTGGCGGCAGCTAGACTGGAGGAAGACAGAGAATCCAGGAGAACCAACGCTTCAAGTGACCGAGTTGCAAGAAGACCACCAGCAGAACGCAGGAGAGAAGAGAGGCAAAAGCCTTACCCCAGTCAACCAGAACGCGGTGTTCATGCTGTGGCGGACTGACGCGATGACCCAGCTCTGCCACCCAGAGTAAGTGAGTACGGCTTTAAAACTAACGTATCTTGACTAATAGAGCTTTGAAAATGCTAGGTGGCAAGGTGAGGTGGCCCAAGCCATCGGACAGACCAGCCTCCAACAAGGACACCAAACGGTGGTGCGAGTTCCACCACGACTCGGGACACGATACGGCGGATTGCGTGGCACTCAGAAAGGAAGTAAAGATCTGCATTTACGTGGGGAACCTGGACCACCTGTTGTCCTCCAGAGGACGAAAAGTGAACGTTAGCGAGCAGCGAACGCCACCTCCTCCACCTCCACACGAAAGGGTAATTTCTTTTATTTCTGGTGGTTCTAGTGTTTGTGGACTAACGTATTCGGCCGCCAAGAGGCGAGCAAAAGAAAGCACTACAGATACCCCCAGGCAAGGAACCAAAGTCCACCAGGATCCAGAGCCAGCGATCACATTCGACGACTCCGACGCCCAGGACAACTACGGCCAACACGAAGATGCCTTGGTGATATCTTTACCAATCGGTAACTGCTTGGTGAAGCGGGTGCTGGTAGACAACGGCTCGGTCCAACCTCCTTTCTCGCAAGACTCTGGAAGGCATGGGGCTGAAGGAGCAGGACCTGCAGAAGAAGTCTGTGCCCTTGGTCGGATTCAGCGGCGAAACAACGCACTCTCTGGGGGAGATCTCAATTCCAACGTACGCCCAGGGAGTCAACCAGCAGGTGACATATCTGGTGGTAGACAACCTGTCCTCCTACAACGTGATCCTGGGAAGACCGTGGCTGCACGCTATGAAGGCGATACCCTCCACATACCACCAGTGTGTGAAGTTTCCTACGCCCTGGGGAGTCCAGGTGATCAAAGGCGACCAGAAAGCGGCGAAAGATTGTTACTCATTGGCTTTGAAGCCAACCACAACTCCTCCTCCAGCATAGCAATTACAGAGCAAACGAGTTCAGGGGGTCTACGAGGAACCCAGCGCTCCACAGCTAGATCAAATCCAGATAGACCCTGAGCATCCAGACAGAGTGGTACTCGTAGGAGAGGACTGCCAAGGTAACACCAGAACTGAACTCGTCAATTTGTTAAAAGCTAACCTCGATTGTTTTGCTTGGTCCCATGAGGACATGGAGGGCATAGACCCTACCGTTATTACACACAGGTTAAGCGTGGACCCACAGCATCCACCAGTCAAGCAGAAACGCCGCAAATTCGCGCCCGAAAGAAACAAAATAATAAACGAGGAGGTTGAAAACCTGCTGAAAGCTGGAAAAATCAGAGAAGTCAAGTACCCTACGTGGTTGTCCAACGTGGTGGTTGTCAGCAAGAAGAACGGCAAATGGCGCGTATGCATAGACTTCACGGACTTAAACAAGGCATGCCCAAAGGATCCGTTTCCGTTGCCTCACATTGACGCCATGGTGGATGCAACAGCAGGTGATACACTCTATTTATATTCATTTTATGCCCCCGGTTCAGTCGCATTTAGCTCGTATTTATTCGTATTTACTGTGACTTTAGGAGCTATATGTTATGTTTCTCGACATCACGCTTTTTATTTACATTTTGCAGGTTTTGGTGGATTTGAGCCAAAACCCGGGACGTTAGGAGCAATACGAGAATCGAGACGACAGGACCAAGCTCGAGCCATCACGCAGGAGCTCGGGAATATGAGCCAAAGACCAAAAGAGACTAAGGCTACGAGTTATGAGGGCCAAAGACATAAAAGGCCACGAAATAGCAAGGCCCAAGTACATGAAGTAAAGTGTTTGGGCTAAGGATAATTTGCAAGAGAGCCGGCCCAAATGTCAGGGTCAGGTCCAAAGAGAGTCGTGGCCTACTACCGAGGAGGCTTTTTCGTCGGTTTTTTGATTTAATTCGAGATTTATTTACTTGGAACACTATAAATAGGATTTAGGTCGAGATTAAGAGCTATGCTTTATTTTACTTTTAGTTCTTAGTTTTAGTTTACTGCTCTTATTACTTTTCTCTCTAAAAACATTAGTTTGGTTTCAAGTTTGTTGCTTTGCACTTCAGGATTCCGTCAGGTTTAATTTTAATTGTTATTTTTCATTATCATGTCTACTCTATTCAATTGCTTTGCTCTTAATTTGATTATGTCTAGCTAATTTCATAATTAGGGTTTAGGGTGATTTGTGACACATGATTTAGGAACATGTTTTAGGATTAAATTGGTTGATTAAATTGTGCTCTTGATTTCTTTCAACGCTGCTTTTATGTCAATTGAATTAGGTTTATTTACTCGATCACCGATTTAAGCGAGTTTAATTGAACTCGAGTATGTTTTAATTTAAGATCGAAAGCGAGTTAAAACTAGACTTACGCGAGTTAGATGAGTTGAATTTAGTAAGTTGAGAGCCCGCTAAATTTGCTTAAGGCTAAAATTGACTCGAGAGAGCGCTTTTACAAACCTAGTCAAGTTACGCTTTATCTCTTAGTCTTATGAACTTGCGTTCCTGAATCATTGTCATATATGAACCCGATGCCCTAATCTCTCCCTTATTATATCTTATTTATCTGCTTTATTGTCTGCCTTAGTTATAGCTTATACCAAACGCCTTTTTCACACTCTTGAGATTGACCTGTTCTGCCGACTTTAGCTTAGAACTACTCCGTTTCCCTGTGGATTCGATCCCTACTTGCTGCTATCTGCTGTTAGTTGTCATTTAGGTTTATTTTGATATAGGCGATACGACTTATACCTTATCAATTTTGGCGCCGTTGCCGGGGAAACGGCTTTGCTAGTTTTAGTTATAGTTAGTGTTTGTTGCAGGTTTTTCTCCTTAGTCTCAAGGAACCTAGTTCCTTGAGGCCGTTTCTCATCGTTTTCTTGTAGTTTATTTATGCGCAGGTCACCTTCAGGTTTAATACCATTTGATTCTGAACCTAAACGTACTTTCCGCCGGACGCGTAATTTCTTTAAAGAGATCGCTGAGACATACGAACGTGAACTTGAGGAAGCGTCGCAAGCGGAGTCTAGTGCAACGCAATCGTCCTACGAAGAGGACACACCTCCCCGTACTCCGTTAACTCCACCGCCAGTGACCATGCCTAAACTTTCGAGTCACTCGGTGCCTACACCGGAGTCCATTCCAAGTGGATTCACTATGCCCGCTACGGTGCAGGGCAACTTCGAGATTCGCCCCGCCTTCTTAAATTTGGTGGAGCGGAATCAGTTCGGTGGTTATCCTACCGAAGATCCTGGTCGGCACATGCAAATGTTCACCGACATCGCCGACGATTAAGCGGTAGGGATTACGCAGGAGCAAATACGGGAAATGCTGTTCCCGTTCTCATTAAAAGATCGAGCCCGCGAGTGGATTACTGATCTAAACAAGGAGGATGCGGGTATTACTGATTGGAGTGGGTTGGCTCTTGCATTCTACTCAAAATTTTATCCTCCGTGAGCGCATTTAACCAAATGAGGAGTCAAATTCAAGGCTTCAAACAAACGTACGACGAGTCGCTTGCTGAGGCGTGGGACAGGTACAAGAAGCTGATTAGAGACTGTCCTCACCACGGTCTTAATACTTGGTTGGTGATCATGACCTTCTACAATGGTCTTTATGCGGAGAGTCGAGCTATCTTGGATTCTGCTGCTGAGGGTCGCTTTGCCAACAATACAGATGATGACAAAGCATGGGGTTTAATAGAGGAGATGGCGGTTCACTCCGCACAGTTTGGTAAGCCGAGAGGGAATTCACGGTCCGCGCATGATGACCGTGATAAGGGAAGTATTAGTGCGCTGACGAGTCAGGTTGCTGCGCTGACTGCGCAAATTTCTATGATGACAGGTGGTGGTTCCTCCAGTGCTCATGTGAATGCTGTCACAGGGCACGATATGGGTTATACTACGGGGTATGCTGCGCCCCAAGAGCAGGTTTTTGCGTATCAAAACTACAACCAAAACCTGCCCTACCAAAACCAACCTGGTTACGATAGATCACTCTTGTCTTACCGTAATCAGAATGTCTTAAACCCAACCACCCAACCACCACAAAATCAACCTTACATACCCCCACACAAAAATTTCCAACAAACCCCACCGAACTACCAAAGACCCCCATATGCACCACCGGTTCAACCTGCTCCTGCTCCTGTTGTTGATTCGGGTGTAAGTGAGTTGAAGGCCATGATGCTACAGATGGCCAAGTCGCAGGAAATCATGATGCAGCAAATGCAAAAGAGCGATCAAGCCAAGGATGCTGCGATTAAAATGTTGGAGAATCAAGTGGCTCAATTGGCCACTTCGCAAGCATCGCGTCAACAGGGCACCTTGCCGCCCCAAGGTAATCCCCCTAATCCTCCCCATGATACCGCATGTGCTATAACTTTGAGGAGCGGTACGTTCTATGATGGTTCCAAGCATTTGGAGGAGGCAGATGACGAAACCATGGCTGATCCGAGGAAAAAGAGGTCCCAAATGGTTGACCGTAAATCGGCCAACCTACCGACTCTTCTTGAGGAAAAGTTGATTTGGGTGATACTTCTAGTGCTACGATGCTACTCCTTCGCCTCGATTCAAATAAAGCTCCGTTTCAGTGTCGTCCAAGAACTCCCAGACTACCGCTCAGTTGAGTAAGTTCATAGACGTCCTAAAGACGCTGCAGGTAAATGTTCCGTTTATTGATTTACTTCGTCAAGTTCCTGCTTATGCGAAATTTCTTAAGGAAGTCCTAGCTAGAAAGCGGACCGTAGATGGGGTTGAGACCATTGCATTCTTGGGAGAGGGTAGTGCTTTGCTACAGGGTAGTTCCCCTCCTAAGTTGAGCGACCCCGGGACTTTTTCAATCCCCTGTTCAATTGGGAAGTATGTCATTCAGAACGCCTTATGTGACCTTGGGGCTAGTGTCAGTGTCATTCCCTACTCCGTATGCCAGAAACTTAATATGACTAAGTTAGGAGTTACCTCTATGACGCTACAGATGGCCGACCGTACTGTTCAGAGACCTTTAGGTATCCTAGAGGACATCCCGGTCAAGGTAGGGCAGTTCTATATTCCCGTTGATTTCATTGTCTTAGATATACCCGAAGACCCCCACGTCCCGATCATTTTAGGGAGACCTTTCCTGCACACTGCAGGTGCTGTTATAGACGTGGGGAATAAGACCTTGTCGTTCTTGGTGGGGGGGGAGAAGCTCACATACACTAAGTCTAGCCTTCCCCGTGCCCCTATGCAGCCTGAGTCTGTGGCTGCTATTGACCTTGCCCCTCCGTCTCACTTTACTGGAGACTCTTTGGAGGATGTTTCTTCTGCTGTTTCTTGTGCAGGTCTTACGCAGGGTGGCTGTGATCCTGGTTTGGGGGAACGGAAGGTCACGAGGGCGGATGTCTACGATCCTGGGGATGGAAGAGGAGATCCACGGTCTGAGTCAAGGCGGCACAAGACGGAGTCAAGTATGGCGAGCCATTTCGCGATGGAATCCCTTGCGTGATGGACTATGCTGCTTTACCTAGAGTTGGAGAAGTTCTATGGCGATCATCTGCTATTTCGCCGAGTGAAGCTGTTGCAAATGGCCAACGACCTTGGCCTACTTATACTTGATTTTCTGCTGCTTTGAAGAGTCGTGCGGGACTATAAACCAGCGCTTCCGGGAGGCAACCCGATGACGTTGTATTCTCAATTACCATTTGTACTTTTGGTTTGCTTGTTTTATGACTTTTGGTTTTTATTGAGCGCGCGAGGACGAGGGTATTTTATTGTGATTTTTAGCGCGCAGGTATTCATGGACTTTTAAGTCCTTGTTATGTTGAAAAAGCTCACGAGGAAGGCCCTTAGCCGGCCTACCGGCTGCCGGGCCAGGACCGGAGCCGTAGCTGAAATTTGAAACAGAGGAAAAAAACGCAAAAAATTGAAAAATGGGGTCGGTACGGCCTCTGCATCGAGCAGTGGCCACCTCTGCTCGTTCTGGCCGTTTCGTTTATTCTTGCGTGCTATGCCGAAGTACTTCGTTGATGGACTGATTTGGACGCATATACGGGGATTCTAAGCCCCACTCCACGCTTCACTTCGGTTTGGGGGAGCTCCGACTAGATAATGTGAGCCTCTTTACCCCTTTTACCCTCCTTTCTCGCTTTTACTTTCCTTACCCCGTATGTTATGTGTCCTCCTCTGCTTTTGTGGTTGTGCTGTTTTCCACATTGAGGACAATGTGTGATTTGGTTTGGGGGAGGGAAACACTTTCGCATTCATTAGTTCATTTGCATTTTCATTTCGTGTGCATTTATTTTGAAAACCCAAAAAAATTGAAAAATTCAAAAAATTACAAAAATACGAGTCTTTTTGGTCTGCTTTGTCCTGTTTTATCTAGTTTGGAGAATGGATTAGTGCATTAACTTTGATCTTTAGTATCTTTGAGTCGACTTCCTATTGTCGTAGCTTGCACGATTGGTTTGTTTCCTGTTAATAGATTGCGAGCCTTAACACTAACCCACTTGTATTTGCTTAATTCTTTCTGCTTTTCGCTTGTTTACTTTCGACTTTGACATTTGAGCTTGGCAATTGGTTTGTGGAATGTTTGGTGTTGGTTTGTGGTTTGATTTGGAAGGATCTTATATATGTTGGAGCAATGCTTCGATGCTCTCGGAGGGGACTCATTGACTTGAGTAACCACAGTGGCCATGAATTTGGTTGCGACCGGGAGTATGAGCAATAATGTAACCCTTAAGGAAAAATGTGTACCCGAGCGCGATTTTTACCGAGTGAACGTCAAGCTAAACGGTACTACATACGAGGGATGCTCCACATTTGCGAGAAAGAAAAAAAAAAAGAATACAGAAAAGAAAAAAAAAAGAGAACAAATGGTTATGATTTGGTAAGATTGGATGATGGTTAGTGGTGCGATCGGTTGGCCTTGCTTGAATTGATTTGTCGATTAGTTCTACTGTTGCGTAAGCGTTAGAGGCTAGTAATACGAAGTGGTGTGAATGATTGAGACTTGTGCTCTAGTATTAGTGAAATAGACTTTGGTTGTAATGTTTATGTGCATAGGTCGTCCACTTTGAGATACTAGCGTGATTAGTTCGTGTCACTTTGATTTTCTCCGACGCTGTTTGCTTGAGGACAAGCAAAGGTTTGGTTTGGGGGAGTTTGATACACTCTATTTATATTCATTTTATGCCCCCGGTTCAGTCGCATTTAGCTCGTATTTATTCGTATTTACTGTGACTTTAGGAGCTATATGTTATGTTTCTCGACATCACGCTTTTTATTTACATTTTGCAGGTTTTGGTGGATTTGAGCCAAAACCCGGGACGTTAGGAGCAATACGAGAATCGAGACGACAGGACCAAGCTCGAGCCATCACGCAGGAGCTCGGGAATATGAGCCAAAGACCAAAAGAGACTAAGGCTACGAGTTATGAGGGCCAAAGACATAAAAGGCCACGAAATAGCAAGGCCCAAGTACATGAAGTAAAGTGTTTGGGCTAAGGATAATTTGCAAGAGAGCCGGCCCAAATGTCGTGGTCGTGCCGGTCTAGTATTTGAAACTGGCCACTACTGAGGAGGCTTTTTCGCTTGCTTTTTGTTTTAATTCGAGATTTATTTACTTGGAACACTATAAATAGGATTTAGGTCGAGATTAAGAGCTATGCTTTATTTTACTTTTAGTTCTTAGTTTTAGTTTACTGCTCTTATTACTTTTCTCTCTAAAAACATTAGTTTGGTTTCAAGTTTGTTGCTTTGCACTTGTGATTCCACAGGTTTAATTTTAATTGTTATTTTTCATTATCATGTCTACTCTATTCAATTGCTTTGCTCTTAATTTGATTATGTCTAGCTAATTTCATAATTAGGGTTTAGGGTGATTTGTGACACATGATTTAGGAACATGTTTTAGGATTAAATTGGTTGATTAAATTGTGCTCTTGATTTCTTTCAACGCGTTTTATGTCAATTGAATTAGGTTTATTTCGCCTGATCACCGATTTAACTGAGTTTAATTGAACCTGAGTATGTTTTAATTTAAGATCGAAAGCCGAGTTAAAACTAGACTTACGCGAGTTAGATGAGTTGAATTTAGTAAGTTGCGAGAGCCCGCTAAATTTGCTTAAGGCTAAAATTGACTCGAGAGAGCGTTTTACAAACCTAGTCAAGTTGCACAGTTTATCTCTTCCGTCTTATGAACTTGCGTTCCTGAATCATTGTCATATATGAACCCGATGCCCTAATCTCTCCCTTATTATATCTTATTTATCTGCTTTATTGTCTGCCTTAGTTATAGCTTATACCAAACGCCTTTTTCACACTCTTGAGATTGACCTGTTCTGCCGACTTTAGCTTAGAACTACTCCGTTTCCCTGTGGATTCGATCCCTACTTGCTGCTATCTGCTGTTAGTTGTCATTTAGGTTTATTTTGATATAGGCGATACGACTTATACCTTATCAGCAGGACATGAGATGCTCACCTTCCTGGACGCCTGGAGCGGGTACAACCAGATCAAAATGTACCCAGACGACCAGGAGAAAATAGCTTTTCAATCAGAAAGAGGAATTTATTGTTACAACGTCATGCCATTCGGTTTGAAAAACGCCGGGGCTACATACCAACGCCTCGTAAACTTGATGTTCAAAGACCAGCTGGGAAAGAACATGGAAGCATACATAGACGATATGGTCGTGAAATCTGCACAGGAAGGTCAGCATGTACAGCACCTCCAGGAAACATTCGACGTACTTCGTTCCTACAGAATGAAGCTCAACCCCACAAAGTGCTCCTTCGGTGTGACAGCTGGGGAGTTTCTGGGTCACATCGTCACGAAGAGGGGGATTGAGGCCAGCCCAAAGCAAATAAGGGCTATCCTCGACCTCCAACCACCACAGACCGTCAAAGACGTGCAGAAACTCACTGGGCGCGTGGCCGCGCTCAACAGGTTCATCTCTAAATCTTCGGATAGGTGCAGACCGTTCTACGACACCTTGAGGAAGAACAAGGAATTCAGCTGGACAGACAGCCACAACAAAGCGTTCGAAGAGTTAAAAATCTACCTTGCTGAGCCTCCACTACTGTCAAAACCAACACAAGGTGAAGACCTCCTGCTGTACCTGTCCGTGTCTGAGAGCGCTGTCAGCGCTGTGCTGGTAAGGGAAGAACTGGGGAGTCAGCTGCCGGTATATTATGTAAGTAAAAGCCTACTGGATGCAGAAACACGGTACACTCCTCTTGAAAAACTCGTTTATTCGCTTGTAATCGCATCGCAAAAGTTACGTCCTTATTTTGAAAGTCATACCATTATTGTGCGGACTAACTATCCTGTCAAGGCAGTCATGCGTAAGCCAGAGTTGTCAGGGCGAATGGCGAAGTGGTCAGTCCACCTCAGTGGGTACGACGTACAGTACGAACCCAGGACAGCTATCAAGTCACAAGCACTTGCAGATTTTGTGGCAGACTTCAGTCCAAGCCTACAAGGAGGTGCAGACAGCGAGGTCCTGCTGCTCCAGCAGGAAGGACAGCCTGGCCAGTGGATTCTGTACACAGACGGTGCAGCAAACCAACGAGGCGTAGGAGTGGGGCTTGTACTAAAGTCGCCACAAGGGGAGTACATAGTCCAGGCAGTTCGATGCGAGTTCAAAGCGTCTAACAATGAAGCCGAGTACGAAGCCCTTATCATGGGGCTCAACATGGCCATCGAGTTAAAGGTGAAATCTATCAAAATATTTTGTGATTCTTTGCTTATCGTTAACCACGTGAACAAGTCTTACGCAGCTCGAGATTCGAAAATGGTGGCATACCTTGACCTCGTTAACGCAATCATAGAGAAATTCGACGAAGTTGAGATCGAACAGATTCCGAGGGATCAAAACGCACACGCCGATGCTCTAGCCAACCTTGGAGCAACATTCCGTTCCACCGCTATCACAACAATCCCAATCTTGCACGCTCTGCATTCGGCGATTACGAAGCCGGATCCAGTTTGCACGACCGACAGCAATCAGGGTTCTCCTCCAGGGGATCCAGAGGCCTCGCAGGCCTCCACAGCAGGCCAGCAGGAACAACAAGAACAACAAGCGCAACAGGAACAGCAAACACCTGGGTGGACAAGCCCCTACATTGAATGGCTACAGGACGGAAAGCTACCGCAGGACAAACTCCAGGCCAAAAGATTCAGGATGAAAGCTTCGAAATTCCTCCTCATTGACGGAGTATTGTTCAGGAGGTCTGCAGCAGGGCCATACCTGAGGTGTTTGGAGCCTGATCATGCTCAAAGCCGCTCGAAGAATCGCATAGTGGAGATCGTGGGCAACCACTCGGTGGTCGCACCGCCCAACAAAGCACTCAGGATGGGGTACTATTGGCCTACAATGAGAAGAGACGCTGTTGAATACGCCAGGAACTGCGACGCCTGCCAGAGACATGCACGACAAATACAAGACCGGCCGAATTTTTTTCACCCCGTAATGTCGCCTTGGCCATTCCTGGTCTGGGGGATGGACATTGTGGGCAGACTACCTTGCGCACCCGGTCAGCGTGTGTACATGCTCGCTATGACGGATTACTTTTCAAAGTGGATCGAGGCGGTTGATCACCAAGTAATCGGACACGCAGTTATCTCGTTCATAAAAAGGAACATACTTACTAGGTTCGGAATTCCTGCACGTATCATTTGTGACAACGGGTCGCAGTTCATATCCCACAAAACGGAAGCTTTCTGTGCAAGATGGAACATAGATTTTCTGCAGTCCACCCCACACAACCCACAATCTAATGGACAGGCAGAATCTACCAACAAGTCCACAATGGACAACCTAAAGAAGAAGCTGGAGGAAAAAGGTGGCAAGTGGGCAGACGAGCTGCCAATGGTACTCTGGGCGAACAGAACCACTCCGAAGGAAGCTACAGGACATTCCCCGTTCTCCCTGGTGTACGGTACAGAGGCAGTTATTCCTGCAGAAGTGAGGATACCTACACACCGATACGGATGCGCAACGGCAGAGTCGAATCAGGCGGAACTATCCAGCAGCTTGGACACAATTGATGAACTCAGGGACAGGGCCACCATCAGGTTGGCCGCACAGAAACAGGCAGTCGCCAGATACTACAACAAGAACGTTCGAATAAAGGCCTTTCAAGTAGGCGACTTGGTACTCAGAAAGGTGTTCCAGAACACCCAGAACACCAGAGCAGGGAAATTCGCGTACAGCTGGGAAGGACCCTACCAGGTAGAAGGCATTGCAGGAAATGGGGCTTACCGCCTGATGACTCTGGAGGGTCAGATGGTCCCTCGTCCTTGGAACGCTGTACACCTCAGGAAGTATCATATTTAATTTCGTACTTAGCCTTTTTGTTTGGTAATTTCTTTTTTTTCTTTTGTAAATACAATTCACTCTATCAAGTTTACTAACTTAAGCATCGGAGGGCCGTTGGCAAAAACGCCAACGGTCAGTCCATAGCAAACCGGGCCAGGCAGATCGCGAAGCATGGAACAAAGTGGCTCACACCACACCCACCGGACTGATCACCCACCGGTTTACAACATTTAGTTGGGCCCACACGCACGCACTGGGAGTGCGGCGATGGCGCCACGCGTGCGGAGATCCCACCGCTCGCCCTGGCCACAACACGGCGCCTACATACGTAAGTTTTAAGATGGTTCGGCATTTTAACTTACTACACGTGCATGCACAACATACATACATACATACGCACGTACATACATACATACACGCGTACGCTTGTTACGATTAGACTACAATACATACACACACCCCACAAACAGCATAATAACGCGCATACGTACACAAATAACATATAAACATGCTAGCACGCACACTAACGGGTGAAAAACATGTTGACAGGTTATTAACAAGGTTGCCAACAAGAACATCAACAAAAGAGTCAAGGGACGGCGAGGCACCCCAACAAGAACTACGGACGTCACGAGAAATCCGGAAAACAAAACAAGGAAAGTATGACCACGCGGGCCAAAGTACGGGATTACAACTTGCCACACCACCCTTGTGGTGGGCTACCAAAACGGAGGATAAAGTTCATAAAAGTCAAAGACGACACAACAACTAACCTATTACATAACACCCTCAAGGGGCCGCAGCCACGACATCATCACCTTCAGAGGCGTCACCACCAGAAGTAGCCACTTCCTCCGCATTGTGGGCCGCCTGGCTATCCACCACGCCCTCATCAGGGGCTGTAGGGGCACCTCCAGCGTCCATATTGGCAAGCTCTTCTGCAACGCCGGAATCCAAAGGCGCGGGCTTCCCTTCGAAGAATTCCTCAAAGTCACTCTTTCTGCAGACAAAGATCCCAGGTAGAAGACTCCCCCTGAGCATGAGCCTCCATACACTCCACCTTGCCTAGCCAAGAATAGTACGCACAGGAACTACGCAGCTGCTCTTTCTTCTTCTTCAACTTCTCGCTCACGTCATTTAGCCTCACCTCCAGCAAGGCCTTATCGGAACAACAGGCAGCTAACTCAGCCTCAGTCTTGCTCAGCTCCTCAAGCCTCGCCTCAGCCATTCAGACCTTTCGGTCATGCCACCAACCCGCGTGGCGCTTTGTTCTTCGCAGCAAGCTCTTGGCGTTCCTTCTCTACCGCAGCCCACACCCCTTTCAGGTACAGGCTACTCTGGAACCCCTGCAGGTAGAAAGATAACCAGGAACCTTCAGAAAGGCCCACACACACATGCACGCAAGTCAAATAAACAGCGACACACACGACTAATACCTGGAAGGTGCAGGCAGCCATTTCTTCCACATTCTCCGCAACGCTCTTAGAGCCCATAAGCGTGCTGAACCCAGGCAACAACAATCCGCTAGCAATCTGAGGAGGAAAGGCGCCACGCCCATCATAGGAGCCGGGCAGCTCCACCATAATACAGTCATCACCCTGAGAGGAGCTCGCCAGCTTAGGTTGAGGATGCTCAAGGCCTTCTTACTGATTTAACGTGCGATGGAGACCCTGAGTCAAAGACAGGGGGCTCAGAGGGTACAGGCACAGTCACCTGTCCCCCAGTGTTGGTTAGGCCAGCCAGCGTCCTCCTCTTCTTCTCCCTCTCCAGAGCGATTAGATCAGTCGTGGACATCCCTCTTTTTCCTACAACAACAGGGTACGCACATCAGATTCACATGCAGAAGACAACAGCTCCACTAAGTAGACAAGCAACACAAACAAAACAAACATACCACTACCAGAAGACATCTCCTCCTCGTCACTTTCGAGCAACAGGTCCAAGTCACGGATCCTACCTTGCAAAGGCGCAGGAAAAGTTCTTTCAGGCCCAGGTAACAGCCTCAGCTTCTCCAAAACCTTCCTCCCAGCTTTTGAGGGAGGATACCTCAGTGAACCTGATACAAGAAGCAAATGAGAAAAGTTCAGCACGACGGTGCGCCAGCACAAAGCAGACGTCACACCTTACCTTGAGGCTTGAGCCAGGTATCACGCAGGTAGCCAGTCAGGTGATTCAGACTACTAATCCTCACGAAAAATAATGTTTGGCCCAGCCCGAATCCGTCACTTTAGAGGGAAGCTTGATAAGCTTCTCCGACCTGTCCATGACCCTCAGAGTAAAGCGCTTACACGCAGTAGGCCTCACCCAGTAGTCATCCCCAATATCGCCCCCCGACATGGACCAACCGTGGTCCTCAAGGAGAGCACTAATACACAACAGGATCCTCCAACCGTGGGGAAGCACTTGCGCAGGAGACATCTTGAAGGTACGAAAGAAATCCTGGATGAATGCAGGGAATGGGAAGCGCAGACCCAAGGAGAAAGGGTACGCATACACACAAACCCACCCTTTGCGGTGGAAATCTGCCCTCTCCTCACCTCGGGGCACGTAAAATTCAACCCCTTCATCCAAGTTGAAGATCTCGACAATCTCATCGTCGGACTTCGACGAGAGAAGAAGGCACGTAGTCGCCCCTTGAGTCGGGTAGGGACAAAAGCCTCCAGGTCGAAGGAAGGTGAAGAAGACGACATTAAGAGAAACAAGAAAGACACGAGCAAGAAATTACCTGGAGAAAGTGACAACGACCCACGGATTTCAAACGACGGAGGAAGGTGAGAGGTTTTTCTTTTGGGATTTGTGTTTCAAAAAGGGGCGTGCGAGTTAAGGAGAAGGAGGTTTTATAAGGAAGTGGATGGGAGAGAGAGGGAGACGTGGGGGAAGTTGGGAAGAGTTGGGAGTGTAATTAATGAAGCCAATAAAGGGGCTTGACAAGACTTGGCATTAAAAACAAAGGCCAAATCAGTCATTCAGTTTGTTCTTCTCGAGGAGCCACTAGGGACGTGCCACGTGGCGCGATGACAGCCAAGCAGAGGGAGTAGTCAGTTCAGCAGGTAGGAGTTCCTCCTCAGCAGGTAGAAGCTCTTCCTCAACGGGTAGGGGCACTTCTTCAGCAAGACAAGTCACTTTTTCGGCCAGAAATGTTTCTTCCACAACGGGGCTAAGGCACCAGCAGCTACACGAAGCGGTCCTGAGGGAATTTTCTCACCTCTCCTGTACGTTGAGGCAAGAAAACCCGGGGCTATTGTTTGGGCCAAAAATTGGCCTGATACTTGAAGCAACTAAAGTGGGCCGAAAACAAGAGGCAAAGCCATGATTAAGGCCCAGCGTGCATGCAAGCCCAGGACGGCTAGGGCAACAAAGGGTAATTCATCTCCAACAGCTACAAGGAAGTGGTCAGCAACCACCCCCTAAAATCCAGGCAACCTCCCGCAGAAACCTCCTGAAGACTCTCTACTGGCACAAAGTATTCAACAGTCAAATTCCACTCTATAAAAGGCAAGGCAGCAGCATCAGAGAGGGGTTACATTATTATTCACTACTAACTACAACAACCTACGCTCCACTCCTCCAGAAACACACTCTTTCTCTCAGATTACTTATATTCCACCAGAAAACAATACTTGTACTCTAAATTCTGCAAGTACCTTGTAATGTGTTGCTTGTAACTCAACTACTTAGTGGAGCACATTAGGCGGGACACAGATCCCCCCGCGGTCGTTTCCCACATTGGGTTTTCCGCGTCACCAAAATCTCTCGTGTCATTTACTTTTTGCACTTTATTTCTTGCACACTTTTTATCTCACGCGCATTATAAACAACATAAATCCAAGTGTTAAATCAAGTAGATCGCTATACCCCATTTTACGAGTCAAATAGTCAACGCGACAAAATTTGGCAGAAACAAATATCAAAAAATGTAAGCTACAAAATTTTTACAAGGGTATTTTACGAAAATTTATGATAAAATGATACGGAGTAGATTTTAGAGGGAAATATGAAACTTTGCCGTAATGTATCAATTAATTTACTTGAACATGCAAATAAGTATCGATTTGTAAAGAAAGAGTTCATAAAAAGTAGTAATTTTAGAGGAATTTAAGAGATATTCTATATGATACCCTCAGTTTTTTGACTTTCTACATGGTACCCCTATATTTTTTAAAATATACATGGTACCCTTAATTGTTGTCATTATCCATAAGTATACCCCTGAACTTTGTTTTCAAACAATTAAACTCAATTTTAGGCTTACGTGATGACTTAGATGCGTAACCAAGCTTGTCATTTATTATCTCATGACATTAAGACTCTATTAAGCTCAATATCCATCAACAACCTAATATTTATTAATATATATGGGTTATAAAATTTTACGACAAATAAGTTATTGTTTCCCTACAAAATTATCACGTCTAAGATAAATATTGAGCCTAATAGAGTCCTTCTGTCATGGGATGATAAAACCAAGCTTCGTCACGCCCAAGTAATCATTTAACGCTTAAAAGTGAGTTTAATTGTATAGAAACAAAGTTCAGGGGTATACTTACGGATAATGACAACAATTAGGGGTACCATGCAATGTATGTTTTCGAAAAATGTAGGGGTACCATGTAGAAAGTCAAAAAATTGAAGGGTACCATATAGAATATCCCAAAATTATAGAAGATAGTAAGTTGTAAAATATTATATCTATATATGGTAGTTATAAGTTTATTACAAATTGAGGCTAGATTTAATCAAGTATTAAAAAAACTAATGTCATGTTCACGAGTTAGTCAACACTAAAAGGTTGATTGTTAACGGCACAGTGTAGATAAAAATTGTGCTAACCCACCGTGGGGCAAGTCATAGTTTTGACCCTATATTTAGCATTTTAGATCGAAAATAGAAGTTTTTAGAGAGTTTTGGGATCTATGTAGGTTTGGTTAATTGAACCAAAAATCACCACAGCGCGTGGCGCTTTATGAGTTTTAGTGATAAAAACGTAGTTGAAAAAAATAAAACAAGCAAAACCGCCATCTTAGATGGTGTTCAATTAAACTGCCACCTTAAGCAACGGTTTATAGCTATTTTTTTGCATGTACATCCCCACCAAAGGTAACTGTTTTAGCTGCTGAAACTTAACCCGATAAACATCATCAAATGGGAAGAACGAAAAACCCTAAATAGGGGTTTATCACTCAAAAAACGCTAAATGATGGGGGTTTATCACCTAATAACCAAAGGTAGCGGTTTAAGCAGTTTTTAAAAATTTTCGTATTTATCACTCTAAACTATAAAATGTCACACGATATAGTGGTTTTTGGTTGAAATAATCCGACCCTACTTGGATTCCAAAACTCTAATTACTTTTATTTCCGACCTAAAACGCTAATTTATTTTTTTTAACAAATCCCCATTTTATCAAATCACTCCTGAATTTTTACTTCAAATTAAAATATATTGGTAAGAACAAACTAAATGGGAAGAAGTACTTAGTATCTAAAATATTTTTCAACATATATATTACTCCGTAAAAGAGATTGTTTTTGTTTCACAAAAATCAAATCTTCAAAGGACTAATTTTGTTTTCAACAATGTGTAGCCTACTTTACATCTCAAAATATTAATCTACTTCGCCTTGTAACTTAAGACATTGTTAGAGTGTATAAAATCGATCTTGGACCTTCAACCATCAACTTAAATTTTTAGTTGAGTTGGTTTTTAACATGATATCAGAGCCCTTTGAAAAGAGATAACGAGTTCGAATGTCAACACCTCTCCCTTTCAAAGTGTATTATTTCGCACCACGTATAGCGAGTCTCGTGTAAAGTGAATAAAACCGATTCAAACAAACGTTTACCTCGTTTAAGAAAGTTATCAAGCCTCACCATTAGATGAGATGCTCTAAGAAAACAAAAAAGGAAAACATACCCGGTTTCGAGAGTAAAAGGGAGATCCCCGGGAAAACCAGGAAGGGTCTTGACAATGTTTGATTGAGCAAGCGATTCATAAGTTGTTAATGGTAAGAGTAATATTATCAAATAATGAAATAGAAAGTAGATTGACATTTTAATTTGTGATTATGGAGCTACTAAAAATTGCAAAGAAACAAACACTTAACTCGGGTTTCCCAATTTGTGTTTGACTTTTTAACTTTTAAGGCTAATAATTAGTCGATTTGATGCAATTATTATTGTTATTACAATAAATTAAGTCATGCTATGTGACCTCGAAGTTCATTGGTTTTAGTGTTTGTTTATTAATCAACACAATATCGTGTGCTATCATCCGATTCTATTTTTTAAGTAATCTTGGGGAGTTGGGAAATATAAAATTGAAGGGATCATGGCCTCATGGGTATTTAATTCTGTCCTTTGACTCGAGTAAGTGTACAGTTTGTAATGTACCCTGTGAGATTTATCGAGTTCACTTGATGTTTTCTATCATTTTTACGATCCAATAATTATAGTGCTCAGCTGTCGCACTGTGGTTAAATGTTGACTTTCAAAGAGCAAACAGATACCCCTAAAATTTTGGTCCACTACTTCTTGAATCAATTGCAACATTTCACCTTATGAATCAACATATAAGACTTACATTAAAACGAAAGATGAAAAATTGGGGAAAAAATATTCAAGATTGACATTATGACTAAATCTACAAATTAAAGATCTTAAAAATAAACATTTACACATAGTCTGAAATAATATTCAAAACAATTTAAAACGAAATAAATAAGAGAACAAATCAATGTTGAATTAAAATTTATAAAAATAAAATATTGGATTTCACAATAAGGGAATTCATAAGGAGAAATTGATATTATTAATGTTCGTTTTGTTGTGTAAACCTTACAATAATAAGCTATATATATAATAAAGCAGCTACAATCTATTATTGGCAACACTATATATTATGTCAATTATTAATATATTATTCCTAACTATATATTATGATATTTCATATTCCGTAAATATGATATGTCGATATCTCGACATATCTCGAAATCCTCCTAACACCCCCCCTCAAACCCAAGGTAATTTGTCAAAATTTTCATGGGTTTGGAAAAGTCAGAAGGGAAAATGCAATTTCTTCGATCTCCGATCCTCAAACGGAACGTCGTTTTTCGGAACCGCCATACAAAAACACTGGTTGGGAACGCCATAGTTTTTCGAACCCACCGAAATCAAACGAAACGAGAACGCCACAATTTTTCGAACTCGTTGAAAAACATACCTTAGAAAAATGACGGGAAACACATCCGTCACAACTTCAAAGAGACGGGAACAAACTCCGTCAATATACTCAACTTGTAAGGGGACACGGTAGATATACGAACCCTTACAAAGACAAACTTACGAGGAACGCCATTTTTACGAACCACTCGTATTCAAACATACCACGTTTGAAACACAATTAATATTTGAATAATCAATACAATTGTGATTCGTGACATAATGTTAAATGTATCACAAAAGCCACTGCCATGAAACCATGTAGTGAGGACATGGTTTGTTTCACAAAACAAAGTTCACAACTCCATCATAGAACCAACGAAATCATGGAACAACTTTAAATTAAAATTGCAAACCTTTTTTTTTTTTTTTTTTTTTTTTTTTTTTTTTTTGGATATTTGATCAATATTTAAACGGAGTCCCGCCGGCAAGCAACATTGTTGCTCACCGGCAAGAAAACGGAAGGGTATTTAGAAACCTCAAGAACGAGTCTCTGATACCATATTGGATTTCTAAATATATTATTCTAAATATATTATTCTATGAGACTCATGTAATAAGGGAAATTCTAAATATATTATTCTATAAGATAATATATTATTTTGATTACGATATCGACATATCCTATCCTAATATTGTCAATTTCGTAAATATTGCCTAACAACCCCCATCAAGTCGGAGGGTGAAGTACTGAACGCCCGACTTGCAAATCACTTAGACTCAACCAATCTTCATAACTGAAAACTTTGAACTCAGTACTCTTAACAAAGGAGAACAAAAGCCGAAGTCACACCAAGGCAAGAATGTCACAACTTTTCAATCTCGCCATAAACGTACCATAAAGATCGACGGGAAAAACATCCGTCACAACTTCAATTAGACGGGAACAAACACCGTCAATATATTCTCAACTTGTAAGGAGATCGTAGATTTACAATCCCTTACAACAAACAAACTTACGAGGGACGCCATTTTCTACAAACCACTCGTATTCAAAAGTATTCAAACGTACCACACGCTCGAATCACAAACACAATTAGGATTTGAATATATATCAAATCAACACACAGTGACATAATGTCATCTAGTGCCATAGGCAACAACCTTTGAGCATATACGAAACGCGGAAGCAATTGCCGTACATTACTCCATTTTTTTTTTTAGTTTATTAAAATCAAAATATATAATGTATTGAAATAATATTGTATGATAACAACAAATCCCGCCGGTGGGCACTACAGGTCTTATATTAACCCACCGGCAGGGAAACAAAATAGTTATTTAGGCCTCAAGAGCGTGAGGCTCTGATACTATATTGGATTTCACAATAAGGGAATTCATAAAGAGAAATTGATATTATTAATGTTCGTTCTGTTGTGTAAACCTTGCAATAATAAGCTATATATATAATAAAGCAGCTACAATCTATTATTGGCAACACTATATATTATGCCAATTATTAATATATTATTCCTAACTATATATTATGATATTTCATATTCCGTAAATATGATATGTCGATATCTCAACATATCTCGAAATCCTCCTAACAAAACAATTTAAAACGAAATAAATAAGAGAACAAATCAATGTTGAATTAAAATTTATAAAAATAAAAAGTATGACTGAAAATGAAAAAAATGGATGAGATCAACAATTTATTAGCAATTTGAAGAATTTAACAATTTATTAGCAATTTGAAGAATTAAAGACCTAATCAACGGGATGAATATATTATTTCTGAAGTTTAATGGTGATGTTAAGCGGTGGCGGACCCATGATTTTTCTCTAGAGGGAACACCGTACTATACGAAATTGTTTTGTCGCGATTAAAAAAAACAATGTGCTTATTCTTTAATATATATACGCTAGCTAGAAAATATAATTGGAAAAAACATGAGTTAAAACGTAATGTAAAACTTAGTTTAAACCTAACTTTTTATTCATTGATTTAGGAAAAATATTGACAAAGTAATCAAATGAGCTCTAATTTTCATAAATCAATATAAAAGTCTAGAAAAAAAAAAACCAAAAAAAAATAACTTGTCAGTTCTTGGTGGAGTACTTAGGTAATGAGAAGATAAATACGGGTGGTATTGAGTAAAAAAAGGAAACAATGTTTAGGCAATAATGAATTGTATGGTGACAGAGACAGACTGCGTAGAGTATTGAGTGAAAAAATGAATTATGGAGCATTTAAGAAGATAACTCAGAATTTTTGTGTCATATGGCCGTAGAGGTGGCACCCGTCACTGGCCTGCCTGGGTTCGGTCAAGCCTGCCGGGTCATGTCGGGTTCGGGTCATGTCGGGTCAAAGTGCCCTTTCGGGTCGAGTCGGGTTCGGTTCGGGTCATCATCGGGTCGGGTCATATCGGGTCAAATAGTGTATCGGGTCGGGTCGGGTTTGGGTCGGGTCATTATCGGGTCAGCGCAATTTTATCAAATTATTTCAATTTTTAACAACTAAAATAAGTATTTTGATCGTTATTTTATTTAATTACTTCATTATTAAGTCAAATATATCATTCTAAATAATAATTTGCTTTAAATCCAATAAAATTAAGCTTAATAATTATCGGGTCGTCAATTTAGTCGAATTCGATGTCGGGTTAAGATGCAGGTCGGGTTCGGGTCACTGATTATCGGGTCATGTCGGGTTACGGGTCGTCATCGGGTCGGGTCGGTTCTCGGGTCACAATATTTTCGGGTCAATCGGGTCGGTTTTTGCTCGGGTTCGGGTCAGGTCAAGCTTGCCATCTACATATGGGTGACTTAGGGTTCCTTAATTATAATAATTACACTAAATTACCCTAGATTTTATATGGGCTAAGAATAAATTGTTAGATACAGCTATACAGGTTCATTTAAAATGACGTTTTTTGGACTGGATAATAATAAAATCTCATCGACATAAACTCGAAAACTATATAAATACGGGAGAGGCCATTTCATAAAATATACAACACATGATAATTTTTTTATTTTTTTGTAATAAAATATTATACAATTATTATAGAAGTAAAGTAAAGTAATACGGAGTAGTATAATTTTAATTTTCTATAATTATAATTATTTTTTTTATACTTAATTGAATAAAGGTCTTTGTTGTATTTTACAGATAATCATTGGATTTTTTCCATTAAAATGTCTTTAAATTGTAGTGTCATATGCTTGAGTATCTGTGGATACCCACATCCGTACCTCCCGCCAAAAATCCAGCGATGTAACCAAGGACTTTTACATGCATGCTTTTACGTTAACTCAAACGGTACTAACTGTGTCGAATTCGAGTTAAGTTGTTTAAAATGCAAAATGAGGTTTGTATATGGGTCATCACGCTTAGGTAAGTGTCCTTAGGATAGTTTAGAGTCAAGCTTGTCTCGAGTTGTTCTTAATCGGTATGGGCTTCCCCTTACAATTTGCAATTGATTGGCCCTTTTACATTAACAAGGCCCAATTCAATTCTCCTAAATTCCTTACATTTAGGCTCGGTGGCTGAATCCGCTATTTAGCATCCACAAACACAAAATACGGCCTCGCGGGCCTTCCTATTACAAAATATACAACAAAATGCACCTAACTTGCGTTTTCGGGTCTCGGGCCCAAACCGAGGCCAAACGAATTATTGGCCCGTTTCCCAAGGTCCAAGAATTCACCCTCAA
This sequence comes from Dianthus caryophyllus, assembly GCA_023091065.1. Classification (NCBI taxonomy): domain Eukaryota; kingdom Viridiplantae; phylum Streptophyta; class Magnoliopsida; order Caryophyllales; family Caryophyllaceae; genus Dianthus; species Dianthus caryophyllus. The sequence goes on from CM041519.1 coordinate 30,642,994, forward strand.
AGCCCTTACACTGATTATACTCAGCCTACTTGAGGCTTAAGCAAAGGATATTGCCGAATATTGCCAAGATATTATCAAATCGGATTAAGGAAATACGAAAATAGGAAACTTTGCCCGCCTGCCAAATCGCAATAGCCTTTGCGACTACCTTTCCAAATCGCCTGAAGCCTTGCGATTTACCTTCCAAATCGCATGACATCTTACGATTCCCTCAGCTGGAAAAATCTCTAGATTTCCTAATTCTCTACGGCAATTCTACTATATATACAACCCTTTGCTCAACCCTTCTACACAAGTTTTTCATAAGTTTTCCACACAAGAAAAACACAACTTCAAGCATGGTTTCACACCATTAAAGCACCCACACATGGGTCTTTCACACACACACACACACACAGACACACACAAAGCCTCACGCATACAAATCCTTAAATTCTTCACTTTCTTGTGTTGAATTCTCCCTTTAGAAGCAAAGCGCTGCTGGTTCCCTAGTTCGAGACAGATAGGTATTAATCCTAGCATGGATTAAGGTTTTTCTTTACTTCTTTAGACTTACAAGGGACTACATTAGGCTCACCCGACTTTGGTACGCAAGTCTGCTTTTCATAAGGCGGCCATGCACCTCGAATACACACCCTATTCGTAACACCCTTCCAAAGTCGCATAAGCAACTGACCCCCTTTAAAATAAACCAAATGGACTTTATTTTAAGTTTATGCATCTAGAAAATCCTTATATTGCATTTAATCACTTAACAATGAATTCGTCACTAGCATAACCGTTTTCGTTAACAAGTTTAAGCATGCTTAACTGAGAGTTTTAAACAATCTTTTGCATATGCATTCATACACTTTTTACAACTTAAATCGCACTTGTACGTAGCGAATTACTTAAGCTCACATATCATTCCTTGCATTGTTCTCAAGCTTAGTAGAGGCTATCTTTGATAGGTTTTTCCAAAAGATCTTTCATAAAACATTATTTGAACTAATCTTTAGAGGAGTACCCTCACCCGAATCCGATTCTGGTTTCACAATAGCCTTAGACGGATAGGTGTCGACGTGCCTTGAACTCTAAGACGTGTCTTTGAGCTAGGGACAAGAAGACGGGTTCTAAATTTCCCTCATAATTTAGTGGCGACTCCAAAGCAGTTTTAAAAGGTTTTTCCAACTTAATCTTTTTCAACTTTTGACGCCCTCAAGCAAGACGTCGAGTGGTCCCTTAAACCCCGATACCCACAGTGGGCGACTCCGCTGGGGATATATAGGTTTTATTTTTAATAGCATTTTCTTTTAAAAATAAAAGTGAGACTCGAACACTTGAGAACAATCATTATATGTGAGCTAAGCATATTCGTTAGAGTCGAATCCAGTGGATTCAAAAGCACAAACACCCTCGAGAGGTGGTTCCAATACGTTTGCTTGTCCATTCGATAAAGCATGTACAGGACTAACTTTCCTCTCACCCCTCCACGGCTTGCCGTAGCAAACTAGTTTGACCGTCCCAGGGCTTCCTTCGTATCCTACTCGTTTTACCGTGTGGGCGAAGGGCTTAAAGCATCTGCCAAAGCGTACTCAAACTAGTTGGAGGCGTACGAGACTTGACCAAACGACCAAGAGTCATACGTACAAATGCGAGGCTATACACTATGGCCTTTTTCAAAAACGCATCTGCATTGCATATCTTCGAAAACTCGCTTAAAATTTTCAAGATATAAATGAACCTAACAACTAACATCTAACATTTTACAAACAAAACTCTCGCGAATTTTCGAAATAAACATTTTTCAAAATTTCCTTTTTGCAAAATGAGCAAAACCCGTGTCAAGGTTCTAAACTGCGGCTCGCGGACTTCACTCTTTGGGTAACGCAACCTAAATCTCTTTTAACATCTTCGACTTAACTAGCTCGACTCGAATCCTTTCCATACATTTAACTTTAGCCCACGACAACATACCGTCACTTGGGCTAAATTGATGCAAGACAAAACAAAACATTTTAACATCGAGGCGAGTTGCGCGCACGCATCCTCGTCTCAAAAATCTTCCTAACTTAAAACTTTTCGAAAACCTTCCTTTTTCAAGTTTAAAAGGACTTTCCAAAAGAAATAAGCAAAACCCGAACAAGGTTTACAACCCGAGCTCGTGGATTTTTTTCCTTAGGTCCTACGACCTACTCCGCTTTAGCATTCTCGACTCAACTTGTTAACCGTCTTCGAGTCAAATCATCTTCATGCAAAAAGCTCTTTTCTTTGAAATAATCTCTTTTCAAAAGTTCACCTTTTGCACAAGCATAGCAAGAACATTTCTGTCGATTTTTGAAATAATCACTTTTCAAAAATCTCACGTCAAACCAAATAGTCTTGCGCTATTTCGGCGTGGCTCTTCAAGCACCCTTTTCAAGTCGCCCAGGAATAATCACCACATTCCCTAAACCTTAGAAAACGCAAATGGACTAAATAACCCACGGTTATCCTAGTCCATTTATCGCACGCTTTTTAACAAAGCATAACCCAAGAATCATTCTTGGTGAGTCTTTCACAGCAAACCCGCGGCCCATGGCCTTTTCGAACCTCTCAAAGTAAAATTCTTTGGGCCAAACGACTCATTGTCAAACAATAGGATTTTAACGACACACCATTAACATGAGCCTATTGGATTCTGTCACAAAACATCATTCACATCGAGTCGGAAATGTTCTAAAACGTTTCTAGCTCAAAATTTTTCCTAAGCATCCTCGTCAACACACGACAAGCGGCTTTCACCACGCTCTCACTACATTTTGAAATAACATTTTTCAAAATGCTTTTCCCCAAACCAATTGATCTGCACTCATTTTGGTTTAACTTACACAAACACTCTCTTCGAAACATCCAAGAATAACTACAACATTCTTGCGACACTTCGAAAATACAAATGGGCTACATGACTCGCGGTCATCACAACCCATCTATCGCCAAACTCTCTTCAAACCTGAGAATGTCAACCCATTCTCGAGGACTTTCACAAAAAAAATCGAACGGCTCGCGGCCTTTTCCTCTTTACACCTCTTTCGAAATAAACATTTTTCAAAAGTTGTCACTAGCCCAAAACCTTCTAGGATTAAGCATCTCTCCTTTTGCAAAAACACAAAACCCGGGAATGTGCAAACTCAATCCCGTGGACTTTTGATCCAAGTGGCTCATAGTCGCTTCGGTTTGACTCTTCCTGAAGCAAATGCATGAAAACGAGCACAACCGTTTTCATCGTATTTTCAAAACACCCTCGATTCGAGTAGCTCATCATTACCTTGGATCGACCTTCGTTCTGCACCACAACCCAACGACAAGGCCATAACGACAAATCGTTAGCATGGGCTTATTTGATTCAATCTGAAGACATCTCTTGCACAGAGTTGAAATGTGACAATGCATTTCAACTCGAAACACCCTCTCACTTTCATCAAAACAAAGCATTTTCAAAGACAAAATCGAGTCAAAGTATGCGTTAATCGAGTCTCGACACTAAGGGCATTAACTTGCTCCCACGACACACGCGTCACAAAGCAACTGACTAGGCGTCCACTCAAGCACCACCGACGATCTTGCGGATCTCAAACAACTCGAGTCTTTTCAATATGGGTCGAGTTTTTAAGCATCGAGTCAATCTCCGTCAGTCTAGGACAATCGAGTCTTCGACGTACGACATTTTAACAAATCGATAAGGGAATAAGTTTGCCTACAACTCAGCTTCCTTTTACCCATTTTACTCACATTTCTCATACAAAACATTTTGCACCAACATACATTTCATCCTAGGAGTAACTATCTGAAGGAGGTCTAGGCCAGGTACAAAGGTCCAAGACAACACCAACTGAAGACTAAAACAAAAATAAGAAGGCTTTCGACGACTAAACACCTAAGGTCCGATAGTCAACTTGTGGTCTACTACCCCGCTACTTTTAGAGGATGATCCATTAATTTGGAGCTCCACAGTAGTCATGAATTTGATCGCGACCAAAAGTATGAGTATTCCTAGATCGCCCTCCGCGTACTCGATCGCGTGCCTAATAAGCAAACGAACTTCTCAGAGGAATCCGGCGTGATAGACACATGATCACATGCAACCTTCCCACCACAGGGTCTAGCAAAGTCGAAACTCGAGCCCAAGCCACAAAGGGCGCGACGAATTCTCTAACACAAACGAGAATACAATCAAAAGCAAAAGCAACGGCAAAAGAAGCAAAAGCAAAAGGCAAACAAGTCTCAAAGTCTTTAAGAAAGGGACAAAACAACATTCAAAAATCCCGAAAGTCAACAAAGCAAGTGGCTAAGCAAACAAAGGTCTACTAAAAAATGGACCCAGTCAAATACCTCTTCGAGAAACCCGTGCCAAATGGACGCATGACACGATGGACATTGCTCTTAGCCGAATTTGACATCGTCTACGTCCTACTCAAAGCAATCAAAGGACGATCAGTCTCCGATTTCCTCACCGAACACGCAATCGACGAGGAACCCATCGTCGACACTACATCATTTCCCGACGATGAAATTTACAACATCAACGACGAGCAATATACTTCGATGGTTAATCTAATTATTGAGGTTATGGAATATGAATACTCCTCATTTCCCCAAACGGCGAACACACACCTCTCTCCATCAAATTGGACTTTGATGTGACAAACAAGCGGCCAAGATCAACTAAGGACAACCTACCCTTAGGATGCAATATATCGAGGTCAAGCACATAAACACCCTTTTGGACCGGCGGGTCCTTAAACACGTACCATCCTACAAAAACAAACACATTTCACAAACACACCCCACGGACCGGCATGTCCTTAAACATGCGCCTTGGAACTACGCTAGGTTTGATTTCGTACCCACGGATACGTAGGCCGCTCTCACGAGCCCAACCGAATTTCACAAAAACATTCCTATGTCTAAAGCTTCCAAAGCCATGGACATCCTCACAAAAATTCAAAAAATTAAAAGGCAAACTATTTATTTATCGAGGCGTTAAAACGACTACGTCGAGACAAAGTTGTGCTAGACGTAGGAGTAATACTCTGCTTTTTCGTCTAACATTGTTTTGCAGCTGCAGGAACAACAACGTACCATCGAAGACGCTCATACGCGGCCAAACCGGGGGCTTTATCGATGTACGTGTCACAGTCACTTACATCCCTATCATTGTCGAGTCACGTGTCACGCATACGATTCATCGTTGTCTCTGAAACATCTCATCCGCATCCACAAAGAGCATCTTTCAAAAGTTAACTCAACACTCGAGTTAATGCACTTTGAAAAAAACTCGTTGTGAATCCTCAACACCCGAGTCGATGCACTTTAGGAAGCACTTTTTGAAAATTAACTCAACGCTCGAGTTAATGCTTTTTCAAACAAAAATACCCCTTCAAGCATTCTCAAAATCTTCTTTTGCAAAAAAACGGTTTTTCCTTCGAACAAAAAGCATTTTCAAAAGCGCGAGAGCATTTTCAAAAACTTTCTTTTCTCGAGTACTAACTATGCAGGTACAAGCAAGAGATGGAGAAGACATCAATCACGACATAAGCGAGCATTCACAATGCTCAAAATGCAGTCAAGCACATGGAGTACGTCCGACGACACTGGATACACTCTACCCCAAAATGTCTAACCACACAAAACACACTCTATCCAACGACATTGGATACAACTTATCAAACAACACTGGATGCACCACACCCTACAGAACTGGATATACCTAATCCAACAGTTCCAGACACAATCTATCCGAAGACATTGGATACACCTTATCTGACGGTACTAGATACACTGTACCCGAGCAAAACAACAAATGAACAACCATCGTTCACCCTTTACAACAACAACCTTTCACGGTGGAAATAACCCATCTCTTGGCACCAAACCTCAAGACTGGGGGCTTATCTACGATATTCCCAATATCTACAGATAGCACATGCACCTCCTTAGACCAGGAAGCCACACATTCCTATCCTGCAAGCATGCACCATGAGTGCGATATACATCCCACACTTGCAACGAAGACTGGGGTCTAGCACTCTATTTTAGGATCATACTCCTTCACAAAGTACAATAAAATGGATGTCCTTCGCAAACGTCCTAAAACTCTACAAACCGAAGCAAAAGCCCTACCTTGATAGGCCCACAAACTAAACATCCTCAAACGAACGTCAGTTAATATCCACGCAGCGCCCCGTGGGCCGACATGCCCTTAAACGTGCGATACCGAACTACGTTGGTCTGATTCCACACACCGTGGATATGTAGGCAGCTTTGCAAAAGGCACGACCGACACCCCACACGAAAACGTCATTTCATGCAAGGACGAAAGCAAAATTTCCAGTTTGACTTAGTTTTTACACTAAAACTTAGTCAAACTAAGGGGGCAAAATTAAAAGCATAGTCACAATCTTGACTTTACTACAAACAATGCTTTTATTTAGTTTTACACTAAAGCATTCGTCAAAGAAGGCAACCCCAAAAGCCAACTTCACTTTGCCTTAATTTCAAACTAAATTAAGACAGACTATGGAGGGTATCTCTAAAGCCAAGCACACACTCTTCACTTTGACTCAGTTTTCATACCAAACTTAGCCAAACTCGAGGGGGTAATCCAAAAACACCTTCTCCTAACACATCAATAGCATTCTTCACATAGTTTGCCTATTGTTATACAATATAACTTAGTCGAACTACGCGGGGTATATAAAAAACGAAGCACATGCTCTTCATTTTGACTCTGTTCTATACCAAACTTAGTCAAACTCGAGGGGGTATCTTTGATAGGCTTTTCCAACTTAAGCTTGTACGTAGCGAATTACTTAAGCTCACATATCATTCTTTGCATTGTTATCAAGCTTAGTAGAGGCTATCTTTGATAGGCTTTTCCAAAAGATCGTTCATAAAACATTATTCAAACTAATTTTTAGAAGAGTACCCTCACCCGAATCCGAATCTGGTTTCACAATAGCCTTAGACGGATAGGTGTCGACGTGTCTTGAACCCTAAGACGTGTCTTGAACCCTAAGACGGATAGGTGTCGACGTGTCTTGAACCCTAAGACGTGTCTTTGAGTTGGGGACACGAAGGCGGGTTCTAAATTTCCCTCATAATTTACTGGCGACTCCAAAGCAGTTTTAAAAGGTTTTTCCAACTTAATCCTTTTCAACTTTTGACGCCCTCAAGCAAGACGTCGAGTGGTCCCTTAAACCCCGGTACCCACAGTATCTAAGGAATTATCAAACTTTTCAATGTTTAATAAAAGGGTTTTTCTACGGTATACCCCTGAGGTTTACCGTTTTCTATGATATAGCCTCACTTTTTCAATATTACATGGTGTGCCCCTAAACTTTAAAATTTGTTTATGTTATGACCAAATTGTTAGTCATCATTGACTTGGTCGTTTATTTAAGCTACTAAATGACTTTTTAATCCAACCGTTTGCGTATTAACCAATTCATTTGCTTATAATAGCATTCGATTACACATTAACATGTCTAATTATATATTAGACGATTATAAATCCGCGGTTAAAGTTATTTAATGATTTATGAAACAAACGTTATTTTTCATGCTAAAAAAGCGTTATTAAGAGTGGCTTTCAGAAACTTCTATATAATATGGTCACTTGACGTTAATTGATAAGAAAAGAAGTTAAATGGAGGACACTTGGGAGAAATATAGCTAAAGAGGGTTTAAGGATGGTTAATTTATAGACTAAATATGAAGTCCATGGATATATTATAGACAAATTTTAAAGATTAGGGACACACCATGTAATATTGAAAAAGTGAGGATATATCATAGAAAACGGTAAACCTCAGGGGTATACCGTAGAAAAACCCTAAAAGAAATTAGTGCCTAAACATTGCTACGAATAACAAACAACATTATTACGGAGTATTTGGTAAGTGTCGCAACGCATTTTCGAGTTCGTGCAAGGTTTAGTGTCGGCAAGAACACACTAATAATGACATAATAAGTGTATAATATTATTATTTTCCTTTTGACAGGGCTATCGCGTACCTAATCAAAATACCCTTGGGTCACCTAACTAATGTAATTAGGGAAGTAAGGGGTCGATTTCCGCAGGGAGAAAGTCGCTACCAAATGTTTGCTTATGGGTCAAATTCTATTCCCAAATAGTCTTTAGTGTGTGTTTAGGACTCTAAAAAGTAAGGTAAAACTTAAGGTCGAATGAATAAAAAGGTCTAGCGAGTAGGATATAGGGATGTCAATTTCACCCGAACCCGAAAAAATCCAATCCACCCGATCCATATAAATGGATTGTAACCCGACTTAAATGGATGAAAGATGGATGATGGATGAAGCGGATGATGGATCGGGTTGGATTCGGGTGGACCTTCATCCAATCCATCACCCGCTAATCACCCGACCCAACATCCACCCGAACAAAAATACAATTTTTTTTTAATAATTATCAACATATTATAAAAAATAAATAAATTTGAAACAACTCATGTTGTAATTGTTTATGAAATTAATCGTCTTCTAATCATCTTATCGAAAAATTTAGGAAAAATCGGTAATAAGTCATTAAAATATTCATTTTTATTTATTTTATTTTATCTTTTTGTCATCCACGGATCCACCCGATTCACCCGATTCACCCGTGGACGATGGGTGGATTGAATTCGGGTGATAGATTATCGGATGGATGATGGATTCGGGTGGAGTGGGTGGAGTCGGGTGATGGATTCGGGTGAGGCTCCACCCGACCCGAACCCGATCCATTGCCATCTCTAGTAGGATAGTCAAGTGTGCTAATGCAAGTCTCAAGATGTAGGGAATGTCTCAAACGGTCACTTTGCCTAGGTATTAGTACGTCCTCTCGGTATTATACCCACCTAATAACGGTCACCTAACGAACTCTCGTACTTATCAAGTGATTATTATCGTCCTTACTTTTGTCTATTCCCAACCTAGGCTTTCGATCTTAAGGTCAATGATAACTTAACAATGTCCAAAATCGTGGCCACAATGATGAACAAAGCATGAAAAACAAGCAAGTAGACAAGCAAAGATTCAATCTTTGACAAACCCTAAGAATCAAGAATTAAAGCATCAACAACACATGATTCTCCCGCTCACTAGTACGAAACTACTCACTCATAATTAAATAATTAACAATAGCAAAATCAATCAAAGTCATGAGTAATTGTAGAAATTAAATGGATTACAACAATGAAGAATATAAAATTACCAATGGAGAAGAAGATGGAGAAGAGAAACTTGAAAGAACTTGATTATTACTTGAACAAATTCCGTACAAATTCGCGAATTCCAATGCAAAAGTTGATTATAAAATTAGGGTTCTAAGTTTTAGAGAGTAAAAATAATCTATATGATTCATAAGTAACAAGATAATGAAGCCTAAGTCTATTACATAGATTAAAACTCGAAAATTAGATGAATTTGGAAAGTTGGCCAAAATACAAAGGCCCCTGGCCCCGGGGTTGGCCACCCCTGTCGGGGGCGCAACAAATTTTGGTGATTCTTTGGGTTTCATTTTCTGAAGGCCCCTGACCCTAGGGGTTGGAACGGATTTGGCCCCTACAAAGACCCCTGGCCCCCGGGGTTAGCCACCCCTGTCGGGGGCGCAACAAATTTTGGTGATTCTTTGGGTTTCATTTTCTGAAGGCCCCTGACCCCAGGAGTTGGATCGGATTTGGCCCCTACCCCCAGGGGCCAATACAAACTTCTCCATAAGGCTTCCAAACGACTTCATGTCAACCCGAAACGTGACCCATGACTCGGTGGACCTCCGCATCACCAACTAAGCTCGGCACAGACACTCGGTCATCTCAGGAATCGCCAAAATAGTAGGAAAAGACGCCAAAACGCATAATCCCTACAAAATTCAAAAATACGGCGCAAATACACTCGAAGGCGATATTAGCTCATAAAACACTTCGTATAGTGCATAAATCATATCAAAACGAGCACACAAGGAAGTCTAAAATCGTATAAAAATAAAGTACATCAAACTCCCCCAAGCTAAACCCTTGCGTGTCCTCAAGCAAATCAAATGGAGGTCTATGGAACCCGGGATCGGACGATGGACCCAACTCGGCGTCTTGCGTAAAGGCGCTTAAAGGTTAAAAAGATTAAGTTAGAAAAACCTTTAAAACTATTTTGGAGTCGCCATCTAATTATCGCGGAAATTAGGAACCTGCTATCATGTCCTAAGCCTAAAGACATGTCTTAGATTTTGGAGCACGCCGACACCCCTAGATCTAAGGCTGTGAAACCAGAATGGATTCGGGGTGAGGGTACTTTAGAAAAAGAGTAGTTCAATTAATGATTTATGAAAACCTTTTAGAAAAGCCTATGTAAAAATAGCCTCTACTGACCTAGAACAATCCAAATAAGATGATATTTGAGCTAAAGTTATCGCTACGTACAAGTGCGATAAAGATTGTAAAAGAATGCAGATGCAAATGCAAAAAGATTGATTAAAACCCTCAGTTTAGCATGTTTAACTTGTTAACGAAAACGGTTCAGTTAAAGGTCGAATTCATTGTTAAAGTTGATTTTAATGCAAAATAAGAAGGGTGCAAGATGCATACAATTAAAATAAACGTTCAATTGTCCATTGGTTTATTTTAAGAGGTCGGTTGCTTATGCGACTTTAGCGTGTCATCGGATATGGAGTGTACCCGAAGTAATAAGAACACTTGGAATGCAAGCGCGCTCGGTGCCAAAGCCGGGGGGGGGGGGGCGGGGGGGGGCTCTAAAGTGTAGTCCCCTTTGTTAGTCCATAGAAAATAAGAAAAAGCTTTGATCCAAGTGGATCGGTACCTACCTTGTCCTGACGCTTCAGATCGGCAGAGCTTCGCTTCTTGAACTAAAAAGGAGGATGAATTCAACACGGGATGGTGTGTTGAACTCAAGGATTTGAGTGCGTGAGGCTTTGAGATAGTTTTGAATTGTGTATGCTATGAGAAATTGTATGTAAAAGATGTTGTATTCTGAAAGAAAAATTGTGTGTGTGCTAAAACCTAGGAAGAAGGTAAGAAGAGGGGTGTTTTTCTTGTGTGGAAAAGTTATGAGAATAGGTCGTGCATAGGGGGGTATATATAGGAGAATAGCCGGGCGAAATTTGGAAACGTGAGAATAAAACCACCCAGGGAAACTGCATAGCCTTATGCGGTTTAGGGGGGAAACCGCATAGGCTTATGCAGTTTTTGGGCAAGCCGCATCAGGTTGTGCGGTTTGGTGGTCGGGCTAAATTTCGTCTTTTTTCGTATTTCCTTAATCCGATTTACTAAATCTTGGAAATATTCGGCTATTATCCCTTGCTTGTGCTCTAAGAAGGCCTAGTATGATCTTCTAGAAGTTGTGTGTGTGAGTTCTTGGGCCTTGGGAAGCGGGCCAAGAATGTGCCCGAGACCCGAAAATGTGAAAAGAGTGTATTTGCATAGATTTTGTGAAATAAGATGATCCGTGAGGTCGTATTTCTCAAAGGAGGGTGCTAAATAGCGGTTTTAGCTACCGGGCCTAAATGTAAGGAATTTAGGAATGCTGAATTGGAACTCGTTAATGTAAAAGGGCCAATTGTAATGCGAATGCGAAGCTCCTGCCAGAAGAAGCGGGACGCGAACCAAGCTAGACTCTAAATGGACGATTGAACATTTATTTAAGCGTGATGTGAAGCGACCTGACTCATTTTAACATTTCAAACGACTTAATATGAATTCGTCATAGTTAGAACCGTTTAAGTTAACGTTAAAACATGTGTAATAAAAGTCCATGTTACATCACAGGGTTTTGTTTGGGAGGGTACGGATATGGGTATCCACAAGGTCAAATAAAAATGAAGCTCTAGGAACGAGGACAAGAATGTGAGAGACAAAAGATGACAATCCAAACAACCACAAATCCCATAAAAGAGCTCTAGCAAGCAAAAATGACAGCACTTCCCGAATACAACGTGTAGGATAAAGGTGTCGGTGTATATGGAGCCCCAGTTTGGCTGAGTTATGGTATATAACGATAGTCAAACTATGCAAAAGGCTATGGGTTGCATTAGGATAAAGGTGTTTTTGGATTACCCCCTCGAGTTTGGCTAAGTTTTGGATGAAAACTGAGTCAAAGTGTAGGGCGTGTATTAGGAGGAGGAGTTTTTGGATTACCCCCTCGAGTTTGACTAAGCTTTGAATGAAAACTGAGTCAAAGTGAAGAGTATGGTGTTTGGTTTTGAAACGTCTCCAGTAGTTTGGCTTAATTTGATTGAAATTAAGGCAAAATGGAGAATAATGTAGCGTGGGTGGAGTAGGAGTTGCGCTGAGATGGCTCGGGTTCAGCGTGACTTTGATGAGTACCGTCGTCTTCACCCTTAGTTGTCTAGGTGATCTTGTGTAATAAGGGTTGTGTGAACCCTTCATTACATGACTGTTCGTTGTAGCTTGGCTTGGGCTTGTAGTTGCTTCCGTCGTCTTTCGCTTTCGTGCTGTATTGTGCTTCCGTGGACCTGCGTAGTTAGTAGGCTTGGGTTTGAAACTGAAATGATTCCCGATTGGGATGTTTGGATTAAAATGTTTTTGTTGAAAAAAATCATTTTGGTGAAAGATTCATTTTAGTTGTCGAAATGAGCTTTAAAAATGAACGCTTGAAATGTCGGTTGTTAAGCTTCGTGCAAGATAAAAAAAAGTGTTTGACGTTGTGAGCTTGAGCAAGATTGAAAAGCCCCCAGTTGTCGAGGATGAGAATTCGGTGGAATCTCATGACAACACGGAGTGGGATGTAGTGCTAGATTCGGTTGTGCTTTGCGTAAGCTGCCTACGTATCAACGAATGTGGAATCAAACCGGCGTAGTTCGATATAGCTTTCGCTCAAAATATGTTAACTCGAGTGAGTAAAATTCGAAGAATGCTTTTTCTCAAAGTATTTTAACTCGAAAGGTGAGTTAAATTTTTGGGAAAAGCTTGGACTTCGAAGATCCGAGATGCGTTTCAAGGATTTGAGATGCATTTTCGAAAGGCACATTTTGCTTCTGCGAAAGCATGTGTTTGGAAAAGTGACGTTTTGAGTGTTGAGTTAAATTTGAAAGGTGATTAGCTATTTTAAGGACGCATTTTTGGAAAAGCGTGTTTAAAATTAGTGTATCGGTTAGTGGGAGCGTTTCCAGAACTGAAAAGTTTGGAAAGGAGCGGTTTAAATGTCGCTAAATTGTTTGATTGGAAGAGGATTGACTCGATATCCGAGTCAATGTTTATGGGATGCTTAAAACGCCAAAAAGTTAGAAAAACAAAGACGAATCGTATGCGTGACTCGAGACTCGACATTGATGGGGATGTAAGTGACTGTGACACGTGCATCGGTAAAGCCCCCGGCTTGGCGACTCATGGTTGCTTCAGTGGCATGCTGTTATTCCTGCAAAACGAACAAGGTTAGACGAAAAAGCAGAGTACTATTCCTAGGTCTAGCATAACTTTGTCTCGACGTAGTCGTTTTGACGCCTCGATAAAGAAACAGTTTGCCTTGGATTTTTGTGGATTTTTGTGAGGATGTCCTTGACTTTGGAAGTTTTAGACATAGGGATGTTTTGTGTAAAAGGGTTGGTTGAGCTCAAGTAAGCGGCCTACGTATCCGTGGGTACGGAATCAAACCTAGCGTAGTTCGAAAGGGATGTGTTTGTTTCGATAAGGAGGTGTTTATGTGGAAAGGTGCGTGTTTAAGGACCCGCTGGTCCAAAAGGTGTATGTATGATTGACCTTGATACATTGCATTTTAAGGGTAGGTTCTCCTTAGTTAATCTTGGCCGCTTGTTTGTCACATCAAAGTCCAATTTGATGGAGAGGGGCTCTATTCCCCAACCTCGATAATTGGATGAACCATCGAAGTATGTCGCTTCTTCATTGATATTGTGAATTCCGTCGTCGGGAAATGATGTAGTGTCGATAATGAGCTCCTCGTCGATAACGTAGTCCTTTGGTGTCAAATTCGGCTCAGGGCAAAGTCCATCGTACCGCGGGTTCTTTGAAGAGGTATTAGACTGGGTCTACTTTTGAGTAGACCTTTGTTTACTTAGCCACTTGACTTTCGGGCTTTCTTTTTGTTGTTTTGTCCCTTCCTTGAAGACTTTGAGGCTTTTTTTTATTTTATTTTATTTTTTTTTTTATTTTTTTGGAAACTTTGAGACTTATTTCCTTTTTGGTGACTTTGGTTTTTGATCTTTGTATCTTGTATTCCCGTTTGGTTTGAGAATATCTCACGCCCTGCATGGCTTGGGCCTGAGCTTGGACCTTGCTAAACTCTACGGCTCGGTGGTCACTTGTGATCGTGTGTCTATCACGCCGGGCTCCATTAACAAGTTCGTTTGCTTATTAGGCACGCGATCGAGTATGCGGAGGGCGATCCAGGATTATACTCGTACTTCAGGTCGCGATCAAATTCATGATCACTGTGGAGCCCCAAATTAATGGATCCTCCTCCAAAAGCAGCGGAGTAGTAGACCGTAAGCAGACTAGTGAACTTTAGGTGTTTAGTCGTCGAGAGCTTTCTTTGTCTTTGTGTCTTTGACTTAGTTGTTGACTTGGACCTTCGTATCCGGCCTAGACCTCCTTCGGATAGTTACTCCTAGAATGCAATGTATGTCGGTGCAAAATGTTTTTTTGTGAGTAAAAAAAGGGTAAAAGGAAACTGGGTTGTAGGCAAACTTATTCCCTTATCGATTTGTTAAAATGTCGTACGTCGAAGACTCGATTATCCTAGACTGACAGAGATTGACTCGATGCTTAAAAACTCGACCCATATTTAAAAGACTCGAAATGCTTGAGGAGATTCGCCAGATCGTCGATGGTGCTTGAGTGGACGCTTTGTCAGTTGATTCGTGATGTACGTGCCGTGGGTACACGTCGATGCCCTTGGTGTCGAGACTCAATTAACGCATACTTTGGTTCGTCTTGTCTCTGAAATGATTTTGTTTTGATGAAAGTGAAAGGGCGTTTCGAGTTGAAATGTGTTGTCACATTTCGACTCTGTGCAAGAGATGATTCAAGGTAGTGATGAGCTACTTGAACCGAGGGTGCTTCGAAAATGCGATGGAAACGGTAGTACCCGTTTTCATGCATTTACTTAAGGAAGAGTTAAACCGAAGCGGCTAGAGCCACTTGGTCCGACATCAAAAGTCCTCGGGATTGAGTTTGCACATTCTCGGGTTTTGTGCTTTTGCGAAAAGAGGAATGCCTGATCCTAGAAGGTTTTGGGCTAGTGAAAACCTTCGAAAGATGCTTATATTAAAAAAAAAAAAAAAAAAAAGCCTTGAGCCGTTCGATTTGTTTTTTTTGTGAAATTCCTCGAGAATGGGCTGACATTCTCGGGTTTGAAAAGAGTTTTGAGATAAAAAGGGTTGTGATGACCGCGAGTCATGCGGCCGATTTGAGCTAGAAATGTTTTAAAACGTTTCATGCTCGACGATGTTTGGTGATAGAAAGCTAGAAGTTTATGTTAACGGTGTGTTGCTAAGATCCTATTGGTGGATGCTCGAAATGGCGTTTAAGCTATTTGAGTCGAAGGTGTCAAAATGCGATGAGGACGAGCTTGCTCGTCCACATGGATTTCGTCAAAGGAGAAATGGATCGAGGTGGTTTGAGCCATTCGATCCGACGTTAGAATCCACAAGATTGGGCTTGGCCATCCTTGGGTATAGCCAGGGATGCTGCTTACTGGGCTGGTTCGACAATGAGTCGTTTGAAAAGATTTTGTTTAGAAGGGTTCGAAAAGGCCAAGGGTCGTGAGTTCGCTTTGGAAGACTCACCAAGAATGTGTTCTAATTCTTAGGTTATGCTTTGTGAAAAAGCATGCGATAAATGGGTTAGGATAACCGTGGCCATATTTAATCCATTTATGTTTTCAAAGGCTTAGGGAAAGTGAGTTTTGTGTTGGGTTGCTCACGATGGTTGCAATGTATTTAATTAACGATTGTTCATTCGTTAGTTCATTTTTATCGCACGGATTTTTGTTTGATTGATTTGTTTAATTTTTGTTTGTTGTTCATTGTTTATTTGTTTGTGTTTAGCTTGAGACTAGAAGTAGGCAAACTTATTCGTATTATTCATTAAAGAAGAATTGTTTGACAAATCAGGAGAAGAGCTGGAGCTAGCCTCCGAAAATAAAAAGTCTAAGCTTAAACTAGAAGGTGGGTCGACAGATGACCCGACACCTAAAGGATCAGATCCTAAGAGGATTTCTTCTTCTTTGCGTTTGCCGACGCCTCCGTTCTCGCCATGTTCCTTTTAAGGTGTGATGGCTTGCGTTTTATGGGTGCATCTCCGCTTGTTAGTTTATTCTCCACGCCTGCGTTAGGGGTTGGATTGTTTTCGGGCATGACAAAGTCTGAGTGATCTTTGGGAGAAAATGATCCTGTGAAGATGGTGTGGTTGTATGGAGGGTGATCTTTGTTGGATGGTTTGGGTTGCATGGTAAAAGAGTTAATCTTTTCTTCACCTTGGATCGTGGCTTGGTTGGGCATAGGCCATCCGTTCCCTTTATCGTTGAACGAAGCGCCAATGATTTGATTGTCGCTTGGTTTGATATTGTTGGAGCAGTTCATAATGGGAGGTGATCCCACGAAGATTGTGTGGTCGGCAAAAGGGTTGTCGTCGTTGGGCAGCTTGGACGGTTGAGACGGTTTGTCGAGCTTTCCTTGGTCGATGAGATCTTGGATGGCGTGCTTCAGTTTGAAGCAGTTTTCAGTGTCGTGGCCTTTGCCTCTGTGGTATGCACAGTAAGCATTCGGGTCCCAAAGTTTTGGCTTTTTGTCTTCTGGTGGCTCGTTGGTAGGCCCGATTGGTTGTAGGTAGTTGTTTTCAACCAACCTATGGAATGCCTTAGTGTAAGGTATGAAGTTCCTATAGCTTTTGGTTGCAAATGTGTTAAAGCTATCCATAGTGCAGTTTTTCTCACTCTTGGTCGCGTAAGGAGACTTTGGTGAGTTATCTTGGTGGGTATCGCTGGTATATCTGGCCATGGCGTTAGTCCTGAGGTCGTCCTCGATCTGAGCGCCGACCCTGACGAATTGTTTGAAGTCTTGGATGTTGCTGTATCGCATGTATAATTGATACATGGGTCGCAGGTTGTTTATGAACTTAGGCACAAGTTCGTCCTCATGCGGACGATCTGGAATTTGTGCGCTTAGCTTTTCCCATCGAGAGAGATACTCGGTGAAGCCTTCGTTGTCCTGTTGGTTAAGGGCCTCAAGAGTGTGGATAGAGGCCTGTTTGTCGGTCTTGTCCTTGATACGTTGTTCCAAACGCTTTATCTCGGTCTTATGGTGGTTCAAGAGGCGTTCGAGGTCATCGGTCAGCTTTGTGACTTGGTCACGGAGTACGTTAACTTCGTCATTGCCGGCCATTTTGCGAGTGTAGGTTCGTTTTTTGTAAGGGATTACTATGCGATTCTTAGTACGACGAGTATCCAGCTGAGGCCTGTAATTCACTTGGTATATTAGTGACACGACTCGATCCACTAGACTCACAAACATTCTAAGCATTCATTTTTAGCTCATTTCTTCGTTTTGGAAAGACCTTTTAAGCTTGAAAAAGGAAGTTTTTGAAAAAGTTTTAGCTAAAGGGAAGCTTTCACTACTACAAATCTGGGATTAGAGGACAGTGATAATGGTACGCAAAAAAGCGGAACCGTTCTATATACTCTAAAAAAATTTAGCGCTCAAAATTTACCTAAAAGAGAACGGTTAATAAATAAACCGTACTTAAAATGTAAACAAAGAAGACGGTTTCATTGACCAAGCGTCCTTAATTTAGGAGAGGGAGGAGGGAAATTAAAGTGAAACCAAAGAGGACGGTTTTAATTAAGAACCGTCCTCTAAGACTAATTAAAGAGAACGGTTCTACATAAAAACCGACCTCTAAGTTCTACCAAAGAGAACGGTTGTACAAAAGAACCGTTCTCTTTGGCTTTACACTTTATTTCTAACATGCAATACCACAGTCATCCCCACCGCCTTACTTATTTTTCACCGCCTTCTTATTTTTCATTCTTCAAACCACCATCTCCAATTTAACCACCACCACCTCCTCCACCGGTAATCCCCACCGCCGCCTTGTCGCCGTCGCGTTCGTCTGTCGCCTTTCTACCGCCGCCTCTCCACTACCACCTCCTAACACACAATTTCAAGCCACAAACACCAATTTAACCACCACCACCTCCTCCACTGGTCATCTCCACCGTCGCCCGTCACCGTTGCCTCTCCTCCTCCGTTTCTTCGCCGCCGCTTTCTACCGCCGCCTCTCCTAAAATATCTTAACCAATTCCTAACACCGTCGTTTGCCCTAATACCCCTGCTTCTTTGTTTCGATTTTGAGGTTTGTGTCTTCATTAATTTTGGTTCATTTCAGTCAATTTAATTTTGATTGTCAATGTTTATTTCCCGATTGCAACTGAATTTGCTGTATGTGTTCGGTCAATTTCAGTCCGTCTTTTGGCTTTGCTGTACGTGTTCGTCCACTCGGTTCCGGCCTCTGCTTTTTCGTTTCGATTGTCAATTAAGGTTTGTACTCCGTATAACACCAGTACAGACACAACATTTGTTCTTTTTCTTTTTCTTGATTTCTTCATTCTTTGATTTTTAGTATGTTGAATTCATGTTGTATTTTCTGGATTGCATTTCTCTGTGGTATTTCAAGAGTATTTTGTACTCCGTATAACACATGGTTTATTAACTTATGGTTTTACAATAAGATATCATAACTCCGCTTTACTCAGACTTTATCGATACCTTATGCTTAAATCAATTTTACTACAGAAGAAAAAAATAGCTTCGTTGTCCCAAGAAAAAATACTGTGATTAGCTACTAATTATTTATAGTGTGAAGTGTGATTAGCTACTAATTATTTTGTGTCAAAATATTATGATTATATAGATATAAATGGGTCGTACGTGGATGATTGATGGGAGAAAAGGTGATTCGATATACGATGCTGGGATTTCTGAATTTTATGCGTTCGCACATCTCGTCTCGATGTTAAAGATTTTGTTTGCACCCGTCGAACTGGTATCGGCGATTTGCCGAGGTGAGCTCGAGGTCGGATGTGTAAAAGAGAAAGGATTCGACTCGAGAGTGATTAGCAAGTCGAGTCGAGGATTTAAAAGTGGAGTCTAGGTCGTGTGGTCTAGAGGATTAAAATTCACGAGCTCAGGTTTTAATCCTTGCTCGGGTTTTTGCTTGTTAGTGAAAAAGGAAATTTTGAGAAAGCTTGTTTCAAAAATTCGCGATAGTTTAGTTTGAAAAGTGTTAGTTTGTTAGATGTTAGGTTCGTTTATCTTTAAAAACTTTAAGCGAGTTTTCGAAGATATGAATGCAAATGCTCATTTTGAAAAAGACCATGGAGTGCATAGCCTCGAACTTGTACGTATGACTCGACTCGAGGGTAGGGTCAAGTCGGGTACGCCTCCAACTATCTTGAGTACGCTTTGGCAGATACTTAACCCCTTTATTTCCTTACGTCGGAGCGATAGGTTTTCTAAAGGGAGCACTGGGGCGGTCAAGATAGTTGTTTACTGGCCGGGCGAGAGGAAAGCTAGTCCGGCATGTGCTTTATCGAGTGGACAAGCCAGCATGTGGGAACCACCTCTCGAGGGTGCAAAGGGTGCCTAGATTCCAAAAGGAATGGACTCTAAACGAATGTGCATAGCTCAAATATGTATACATGGATTGTTCAAGGCTTTTAAGTTTCACCTCTTTATTTTTAAAAAGAAAAAGCTAGTTTTAAGTTTTAAAAATAAAATCTCCCCAGCGGAGTCGCCAAACTGTGGAACCCGGGATCGGACGAGGGACCCAACTCGGCGTCTTGCGTAAGGGCGCTTAAAGGTTAAAAAGATTAAGGTAGAAAAACCTTTAAAACTGTTTTGGAGTCGCCACCTAATTATCGCGGAAATTAGGAACCTGCTATCATGTCCTAAGCCTAAAGACATGTCTTAGATTTTGGAGCACGCCGACACCCCTAGATCTAAGGCTGTGAAACCAGAATGGATTCGGGGTGAGGGTACTTTAGAAAAAGAGTAGTTCAATTAATGATTTATGAAAACCTTTTAGAAAAGCCTATGTAAAAATAGCCTCTACTGACCTAGAACAATCCAAATAAGATGATATTTTAGCTAATGTTATCGCTACGTACAAGTGCGATAAAGATTGTAAAAGAATGCAGATGCAGATGCAAAAAGATTGATTAAAACCCTCAGTTTAGCATGTTTAACTTGTTAACGAAAACGGTTCAGTTAAAGGTCGAATTCATTGTTAAAGTTGATTTTAATGCAAAATAAGAAGGGTGCAAGATGCATACAATTAAAATAAACGTTCAATTGTCCATTGGTTTATTTTAAGAGGTCGGCTGCTTATGCGACTTTGGCGTGTCATCGGATATGGAGTGTACCCGAAGTAATAAGAACACTTAGAATGCAAGCGCGCTCGGTGCCAAAGCCGGGGCGCTAAAGTGTAGTCCCCTTTGTTAGTCCATAGAAAATAAGAAAAAGCTTTGATCCAAGTGGATCGGTACCTACCTTGTCCTGACGCTTCAGATCGGCAGAGTTTCACGTCTTGAACTAAAAAGGAGGATGAATTCAACACGGGATGGTGTGTTGAACTCAAGGATTTGAGTGCGTGAGGCTTTGAGAGAGTTTTGAATTGTGTATGCTATGAGAAATTGTGTGTAAAAGATGTTGTATTCTGAAAGAAAAATTGTATGTGTGCTAAAACCTAGGAAGAAGGTAAGAAGAGGGGTGTTTTTCTTGTGTGGAAAAGTTATGAGAATAGGTCGTGCATAGGGGGGGTATATATAGGAGAATAGCCGGGCGAAATTAGGAAACGCGGGAATAAAACCACCCAGGGAAACCGCATAGCCTTATGCGGTTTAGGGGGGAAACCGCATAGGCTTATGCGGTTTTTAGCAAGCACTTGTCAGGGTTGTGCGGTTTGGTGGTCGGGCTAAATTTCGTCTTTTTTCGTATTTCCTTAATCCGATTTACTAAATCTTGGAAATATTCGGCCATTATCCCTTGCTTGTGCTCGAAGAAGGCCTAGTATGATCTTCTAGAAGTTGTGTGTGTGAGTTCTTGGGCCTTGGGAAGCGGGCCAAGAATGTGTTTGGGCACGGTTTTGGCCCCGAGACCCGAAAATGTGAAAAGGGTGTATTTGCATAGATTTTGTGAAATAAGATGATCCGTGAGGTCGTATTTCTCAAAGGAGGGTGCTAGATAGCGGTTTTAGCTACCGGGCCTAAATGTAAGGAATTTAGGAATACTGAATTGGACCTCGTTAATGTAAAAGGGCCAATTGTAATGCGAATGCGAAGCTCCTGCCAGACGAAGCGGGACGCGAACCAAGCTAGACTCTAAATGGACGATTGAACATTTATTTAAGCGTGATGTGAAGCGACCCGACTCATTTTAACATTTCAAACGACTTAATATGAATTCGACATAGTTAGAACCGTTTAAGTTAACGTTAAAACATGCGTAATAAAAGTCCATGTTACATCACAGGGTTTTGTTTGGGAGGGTACGGATATGGGTATCCACAAGGTCAAATAAAAATGAAGCTCTAGGAACGAGGACAAGAATGTGAGAGACAAAAGATGACAATGCAAACAACCACAAATCTCATAAAAGAGCTCTAGCAAGCAAAAATGACAGCACTTCCCGAATACAACGTGGGACATTGAAGGTACCGGGAAAAAATGTGAGAAATCGCTGGTCCCTATCGAAGCCCTGCGCGCGCCCGCCCTCGCCCCGTGTGGTGGCGTAGGGCGAATGCTTCCTTGAGGAAAAAGTGCAGTTTTGAGAAAAGCGGGGAGATCATTGCATGAATTTGTGACCAAAAAGAAAAGTAGAAAATCCTTTTTGAAAGTCTATTTTCGGAGTCGCCACCAAATATTAAAGGAATTTGGAACCTATTCAACGCATCTTAAAATATAAGACACGAGTGTCTCAGATTTCAAGGTGCGTCGATACCTATCTATCTGAGGTTTGAAACCAGAGAAGGGGTTCGGAGTGAGGTTACTTTTCGAAAGTTTTGACAAAGTGTATTTTGAAAACAGCAATCAAAAAGCCTACGTAAAAAGTAGTCTCTACTAATTTGAAAACATTTGCTTAATTTCGATATTTGGGCTAAAAGTCACGCTACGTACAAGTGCGAATAAGTATGACTCGATTAAAATGCATAAATAATGTAAATTGTCAAAATAATGACATATTGCTATAGGAAATGTACGTTAAATAATAATTTATTGACTAAATTATTACTATAGACGTTATTTTCCAACCTCGTATTAGAATTTGTCTGAGAAAAACCCTCGCTTTTGACATGCTAAAAGACTCTATGAAGCGGTACAATTTTGTGTGGGGTCCGTGATTCTAGTCGTTATTTAATGCATGAATGAGGACTTGCATAATTATAAAAGTGACGTCGGTTTGCTTTAGTGATAATGAGTCGTTTATTTATGCGATATTGGCGGGGTTTAGACGGATTATGAATCCGAATTGCTACAACCGTATTACGAATACGGCTTCGCTAGTGCCAATATCGGGTTTGAGGTTAATGTAACCCCATTATCCGAGTCTCAAACGTCCAGCCCGTAGGTAAAATGTTTACCTTTCGAAAATGTAAAGACGGTATTTTTGAGTGGATTTCGTGAATAGTGTATAAGTGTTAAAAAACCGATGTTTTGAAATGAATGAAGTGGGTTGGTATTTATAGAGTTTTGGTGGTTTTTGTGGGATAACAAAATTAAATCGCCTGTATACAGGCGTTTAAGTTTGTTTGAGTTGGATATTTTTTAAAGAAAAATCAAAAAGGCGGCTGGTATGAAACAAAATAATAATCGCCTGTTAACAGGCGATTAGAAATTTAATCGCCTGTCAACTGGCGATTGTTATTTTGTTTTGGTGGGCTGTTTTAAACCGCCTTTGTTAAGTGACGTATTAGGGAGGGTAATGATTATGTTTGTGATGTAATTAACTTAGGGGTTAAGTCGTTTGGGTTTGGTCCGAATTTCGGTTTTCGTGTTTCGGTTTTTGTCGTGTTTTTCGGTTTTGGCTCGAAATAAAATAATATTAGGTTATATTATTTTACGGTATTGTAGGATCTAGTTTTGTGAAAATGTGACACGGGACGCACTTTGGCCCGTTTTACGTGTTGCGTTAGTGTGCGTTTTGGGTCGTTTTTGTGATTTTGGGCCTTTTTGTAGCTGGTTGGGCTATTTTTGTGGCTCGGCTTAATGGGACGTTCCTGTGTTTTGTTTACAATGACTAAGAGTGACATTCATTTTTATGATTATGCAAGTTCAAATTAATACGTTAAAAATGACTAAATATGTTTTAGACACTTTTGTACCGTTTCGACTCTTTTAAAAGCATGCATGAAAGTCCTTTTCATCATCGGGTTTGTTTTTGGGGGGTACGGATACGGGTATCTACAGAGCCCCCAGTTTGACTGAGCTTGGACAAAGCGTTAGTCAAACTTAAAGATAGTATCCGGACCATTACAGTCTCGATACTACCTGGCGGCGCTAAGCATGTGTCTTATGGGAGAGACGAGGACTTAGCGTCGGGAAATGCGGGGAGGGACGACATGTTTTTAAGGACATGACGGTCCTACATGTTTAAGGGCATGTCAGCCTGCATGTGGCCTGAGTACTCCCAGCTGGCGCCTTGCTTGTGTTTCCGTTTGTGCTCCTTGCTTTGCTTGCGCTTCTGGCTTGCGCTCCTTTGCTTTGCTTGCGCTTCTGGCTTGCGCTCCTTTGCTTTGCTTGCGCTTCTGGCTTGCGCTCCTTTGCTTTGCTTTCCTTGCTGGACGTCTCGTAGAAGAGGTTACGCGTTTTGGGGTTTGATTTATAAGAGTGGTTTAGATTTTTGTGAACGTCTCGTAAGGAGGCTACGTGTTTTTGTATTTTAACGTCTCGTGAGGAGGCTACGTGTTTTTCGTGGTTCTCATAAAAAGGGCTAGGTTTTTATGAACGTCTCTTAAGGAGGCTACGCGTTTTTGTATTTTAACGTCTCGTGAGGAGGCTACGTGTTTTTTGTGGTTCTCATAAAAAGGGCTAGGTTTTTATGAACGTCTCTTAAGGAGGCTACGCGTTTTTGTATTTTAACGTCTCGTGAGGAGGCTACGTGTTTTTTGTGGTTCTCATAAAAAGGGCTAGGTTTTTATGAACGTCTCTTAAGGAGGTTACGTGTTTTTCTCATAAAAAGTTAGGTTTTTATGAACGTCTCGTGAGGAGGCTACGTGTTTTTCTCATAAAAAGTTAGGTTTTTATGAACGTCTCGTGAGGAGGTTACGTGTTTTTCTCATAAAAAGTTAGGTTTTTATGAACGTCTCGTGAGGAGGCTACGTGTTTTTCTCATAAAAGGTTAGGTTTTTATGAACGTCTCGTGAGGAGGCTATGTGTTTTTGTCATAAAAGGTTAGATTTTTATGAACGTCTCTTAAGGAGGCTACGTGTTTTTGTATTTGAACGTCTCGAGAGGAGGCTACGCGTTTTTGTCATAAAAGGTTAGATTTTTATGAACGTCTCTTAAGGACGCTACGCGTTTTTGTATTTTAACGTCTCGTGAGGAGGTTACGTGTTTTTGGTTTTTCACAAAAAGGGCTAGGTTTTTATGAACGTCTCTTAAGGAGGCTACGCGTTTTTGTATTTTTCGTAAAAAGGGTTAAAATTGTGTTTGAGATGGGTTGAGAGTGTATTGGGCCGAGGAAAACAGCCCAAAACAGAAACAGAAACCCATAAACAAAAATAAAATCGCCAGTAAACTGGCGATTTTGTTTTTGTTTTGTGAATTTGTATAAAAATCGGGGAAGAGAAAGGAGGAGAGTTTATTTCGTTTCTAAAATAAAAACTAAATCGATAACCCCAAAATTCAATCCGGCGATTTTCTAGACCAAAATTCGATTTTCCGACTCCTACAATTCATCATGGACCAAGGTATGTAGTTAACTCACTTGGGTTTTCGGGTTTTGAAGTTTGTTTGAGTCGGTTTTAACTCGAAATACCGTTTTCTAGGGTTTAGGGTCGATTTTTGTTGGTTTGATTCGAGTTTAGCTCTCGTCTTTGCTTGAAAACGTTCGCCATGGCTAGTATAGTGCTTGGCTTGCTTGTCTTGCTGTCGTTGTGTGAAAATCCGGCTCGTGGTCTCGATTTTCCTGCGTTTTGTAGGGTAGGGGCATTTTTGGTCATTTTTGAAAACATCTCGAAAATGGCTCAAAACTTCAGTGTAGCTTACCCATTAGTAGTATATCGTGTTGGCGAGTTCGGTTTGTTGAAATGGTCGCGAAAAGCGGTTCGTTTGGGTAAAAACCGTGTAGAAGGGGGTAAAATCGGGGCTTGTGCTCTGTTTTTGTAGCGTAAGGCGATCCCGAGTGGCTTGGTTATTTTGAAAATGTTGTAGTGTGCTAGTGTGAAGGTTTGGGTGGCTTGTATGCGGAGAACGGCTCGAAAAAACGTCATTTTCGTGCGTTTTGGTATAGGGGCCGATTTTGGTCGAAATTTTTCGGTTCCGAAACTTGCCCGAATTCTCTGTATTGTGTTTTCATGGCTAGTATGGTACACTTTTGGTCTTGTTTTGTAGGAAATGTGTTGTTTGGAGGTGTTTTGGAGCGTTTTTTGTAGTTTAGGCTAGGTTTCCAAAAGTCGCTTTTCCTCGCTTTTCGTGCCCCGTTAATGGAATGTATGGTAATGTATGTAAATCTGTGTTGGCTAGGGGTTGTTTTGTGAGAAGTGGGGGCTTTTGGGTTGAGTTATGGTCAAGGAAAGGCCGTTTTGTAGTTTGGAGGTGTTTTGTAAAGCTATTGATCGAGGTGTTCGGGACATCGTTTTCGCATGAAAATTTTTTGCATAAGCTTATTGTGATTTATGGGTTGGGTCTGTGTCAGCAAATATGGGTTTCTGGCTTCCTGTAGCGTTTTTCCCTCTTCTGCTATTTTTGGGTTAAAGGCACGCTTCTGTTTGTTTTGGCCAATTCTCTGTTGCTTTTGCGCGTGCTTGCTCTTTAACTTGACTGAGTAGGACGTATATATCGTATACGTCTCATGGACTTTGATTTTCTGTGCTTTCGCCCTGTTTTGGCCTTATCTGCAGATAACGTAGGCCTTAGCGCTTGTCTCCTGTCATTTCTGCGTGCTTCTGCTTTCCTAAGTAATTTGTTGTTGCCGTTGTCTGAGTATGCCTTTGAATCTTGTGCAGGTGATCCTACGCCTCCAGCGCCTACTTCTAGTGATATGGATCGGGTATTGGCTGGAGTTGACTTTGCTGTTCCGGGGGGCGAGCATACTCCTACTTCAGGTATGCCCGCGCCCTTGGAGGTTTCCGATGGTCCGTCTCAGTCGGACTTGCTGAGAGCTTTTCCTCAGACGCCTGGAGCTTCTACGACGCCAGGGAGTGAGTTTCAGGGCGCTGCTGTGGAGTCTCCTGCCTTTTCTGCTAGTGGTGTCGGTGCTGTCAGTGCTTCGTCTGGGCCTTCTGCGAGTGGCCTTGGACATGGTGCTGTTCCCGGTGGTCCCGAGCCGTTAGTTAGTGTTGCGGGTCGTGACGTTGCTGACGAGTCGCCTGCTTTTTCAGCTAATGTGGTACGTGAGGAGACCGTCGTTGAGCGGACGCGGTCTTCTGGTGATGCTAGCGGTAGTGGAGCTGCTGCTGGGTCGTCGAGGTCTCCTGTTGGTGGCCGAGGTCAGGCTCAGGGTGTCGTCTCAGAGTCTTTGCAGGGGCGTGGACGTGGCGCTGCTGTGGAGACGTCTAAGGCTCCTGGGGGAGGCCGTGGTGGAGGTCGGGGCGTAGCTGCAGGGTCCTCGCAGGGACGTGGTCGTAGCGGTGCTGGAGGGACGCCTGTGGCTTCGGGAGGGCGGCGGAGAGTGGAGGGTCGACCAGGGAGGCTGGATAGAGCGCGTCTTTGAGATTGATTCCTGCGTCTTTGTCTTGCAGCGTCGTGACCAGTCGTAGTAGGCTTGGACTTGTATATTTCAGACTTGTATTATGAATATTAGTATTTGTTGGTAATGGTTTATGTATCAGGATTTGTTATGGTTGGTTGGTTTTTTGGACTTGTAGGTGTTTATGGGTATAATTTGGTTATTGTGTCTTGTTGCGAAAAATGCACATCGTGTCGTAGCAGTGCGAAATCCTTGCGTATTTGCTTGCCGAGCGTACCTGCAAAACATTGTTAGTCGTAAAAGCATATATATACGTCTCGATTGAGACTGACTCGCTAAAGACTAAATTAAATGTGAAATGAAGAGTTTTTGAAAAATGCTGGTTTAGAAAATATTCTAGACTCGTGAAAAAGACGTTTTTGACATAGCAAAAAGTTTGAGCTAAAACGACGTTTTGAGACGAAAATTGTGAATGCGAAAATCATATTTTGTGTTGTGTTTCATTTTTGTGTGATTACCGTGTTTTGTGAAAATGAAAAATACGAAAGACGGGAGTCAATTACGCAAATCGAGGCAGCCTTGACGGGACCGTAAAAACAGGTCCAAGGTCGGTAGAAAGGATAAATGGGGTAATAAGTTAAATATTTTAGGGTATAGGTGTATAAGAAGTGTAAGAAATCGAATAATTTTGTCAGGAGGAAAAAGAAAATCGCCTGTAAACAGGCGATTTTATTTTTAATCGCCTGTTTACAGGCGATTAAATTTTTGTTTTGTGGTTTTCTTTGATTTATTTTAATCGGTCGTTCACTAGCGTTTAAGTTTTTGTGTTGTATTTCGTTTTGCAAATCTCGGCTATAAAAGGAGGGGTAAGTTAGTTTATTTCACTCATCCTCTCGTCTTCTATTCTCGATTTTCCAAGAATATTCAGAATATTTACGGAACATTAAATCGAGTTATGGAGAGTTTTGAAGGAAACTTGCTAGTTGGTGTGCGTCCTTATCGAAATTTGGAGGAGGAAGATTTGAAAGATTGCGGTTTCGGGGTACTCCTGGGTCTAGGGCGGCTTCGAATGGAGCCCGAGTTCCTGGATGCGTGTCTCGACTATTGGGACTTGAGTTTCCACGTGTTCCGTTTTCCTAGTGGGGAGTGCATCAGTTGGTCGAGGAGTTTGGAGCCATTGGTGGTTGGTTGCGAACTAACATTCAGGTGTGCGTTAGATCGGGCCTGGGTATAAGAGGCACGTGCGTAACTACCTTGGATGACTCGTGTGGAGACGGAGGAGTTATTTGTTGGGAGTCGTATCGGCCTCTATCGCTTGTGCAAGCGGTTTATGAACCGCGAAAATGAAACGATCTCCTTTGGTGCCAGAATATAGGCGTTGGCATTCTGCTTAGTCCACCGTTACATGTTTCCTAATTCTTTGTATTAGGATGCGCTTGGTGATCATCGCCTAATCACTGTCGTGCAACAGATGGAGTATGGTTGTAACCCTTCCGCCGTAGTGATCCTGGTGAGGCGATCCTGGTGCGGATGATCGTGTTCGCAATAGGGCGAGCCCGTATCGAGGTGTCCCTTAATCCTTCAGTGCGGTTGATGGAGCGGTGAGTGTGCTGGGTGATATTGCCGGTCACATCCTGCTGGGGACGTGACTAGTCGTTATATTAGGTGGCTGGATCCACATCATCGCCCTGACGATTACTTCCCTGGACTTGTGAGGTCATCGACCATCCGTTGGTTGGTACCGTGGTGGGGAATAGTTGATGTGACGGCAAGTGAGGCTGGTGATGGTCCGTCTGGAGTCCTCGTTTGCGGATTTTGACATGGGTGTTCACATCCATCCCGTGCGAGTGAGGAGACAGATAGGGTGGGCACAGTTCATTCCTGGTCATGACACCAAGGTGCAGGGCATGCTTATGTTGACTAGTGGCATAGCCGATGCAGGCGGCGGATGGATTACGCGCCCCAGGTGGCCTGTGGCGGGCACTCCTAGGACGACTCAGGTATCACGAGCCTACGCTAGGTGGACTGTTGCGCAGAGCCCCCACAAGAGGTCACGCTTTCGAGCCCTAGAGCTCAACGGGCTTTCTCAGATGTCTGCTCATGACCCGGCCGACCTTGGACGTATCGGTGGTGATGGCGAGGGTTCGAGTCCGGAGCTACTCTCGGCCGCTGAAAGTGTGTTCGGCCGTCGGCATATTCCAGGGTCAGGTGATCAAGGTTGTTATGGCAATGTTGGGGATCGCCATTGGGGTTGAGGGTTGGTGCTCCCCTATTCAGCTGGAAGGTTTCAAGTCTGCTTTAGAGAATAACCTGGTTTTAGTTTATGTGTGCTTTGTTAGTATTATGTTCATATTATGTTGTACTATGTAGTATATTACCTATCCTAAACCCGATGCAAATGCCGGGACTCGTATTGTAATATATAGTGTTTGTTAGTGTATTTCTAAGGTCGTAGTTATGCTCCTATGTTTGAAAAATCCAAAATGTAACCGTTCTTTTTAAGATTAATAAAAATCAGGTTTTTTTTTATTTACGACTTTGCCTCATTTTGCTTGTTTATTTTGTGTGAAATTCCTTGGCTCTAATCTCTTTTCAAAGGTTTAGAATGCAAGCATGGTTTTTGTTTTTAGGAAGTTTTTTTTGTGTTGACTATTCCCTCGACTTTTTTAAGCTTTGGGTTTGTCGTTTTGTGTTGAATGTCGTTCTTTTCACCCTTAGGTTTAAAAGACGAATTTTTGTGTTGACTATGTCCTTGGCCTTTTTAAGCTTTAGACGCGTCATTTTTGTGTTGAATATCGCCTTATGTTAACCCATTAGGTTATGAGACGGTTTTTGTGTTGACTATATCCTCAGCCTTTTTAAGCTTTGGACGCGTCATTTTTGTGTTGAATATCGCCTTATGTTAACCCATTAGGTTATGAGACGGTTTTTGTGTTGACTATATCCTCAGCCTTTTTAAGCTTTGGACGTGTCATTTTTGTGTTGAATATCGGTTGTGCTTTTTACAAAGCTGCCTACGTATCCACGAAAAGTGGAATCAAACCGGCGTAGTTCGAGAATGTATGTTTAAGGGCATACCGGCCCATGAGTTGTGTTTGCTTTTTGTGGTGAATGTGCATGTTTAGGGGCATGCCGGCCCATGAGCATGTTTAAGGACCTGCCGGTCCATGAATTGTGTTTGGTGGATGCATGTTTAGGGGCATGCCGGCCCATGGATTGTTTTTATAAAATTGTATTTTACAGATACATTGCAAGGGGTTTTTAGGGATAGTATTTCTTGAGTTGATCGAGATTTGTGGCGAGGTTGAACTCTTGGTCGTCGAGGTCGGTTAGTTTGACTGCTCCGCCCGTGTAGATCTCCTTGACGAGGTAGGGCCCTGCCCAGTTAGGTTTGAATTTTCCTCGTGGGTCGACTGGAAGTGGTGCCCGGACTGACTTTAGTACGAGATCACCTACTTTTATGTGTCGTGGCTTAACTCGCTTGTTGAATGCTCGTTGTAGTCGGGCTTGGTACATTCGTACGGTGCTCAGGGAATGCAGTCGGCGTTCATCCAGGAGCATGAGTTGTTCGTACCGTTCACGGGCCCATTCTGCTTCCGGGATGCTACTTTCCATTAGTATGCGTAGAGATTGTATTTCTATTTCCACTGGTTGGACGGCTTCCATGCCGTAGGTGAGGAAATAGGGGGTCATGCCCGTAGGGGTTCGGATGGTAGTACGGTATCCCCAGAGTGCATATGGTATTTTGTTGGGCCAATCTTTGCAGCTGTCGATCATTTTCTCGAGTATGGTGACGACTGTCTTGTTTGCTGCTTCAACGGCTCCATTGGTTTGGGGTCGATAGGGTGAGGATTTGTGATGCTGGATGTTGTATTTTGTGAGTATGGCTTCCGTCTCGCGTTGAAAGTGCGAACCTTGATCGCTGATGAACTCATGGGGTATGCCATATCGGCATATGATGTTCGTCTGGATGAACTTGGCGACTTCTTTGGAGCCGAGGGTTCGAAAAAGATGCCGCTTCTACCCATTTAGTGAAGTAGTCGATGGCCACCAAAGACGGCGGTGACCTCCTGCTCAGATGGGGTGGACTTTTCCTATCACGCCGATGCCTCAGGTTGAAAAGGGCCAGGGTGAGGTTAGGGTTTGTATAGTGGTGAAGGTGGTACATGTTGGGCGTTCTTTGAAAATTTGGCGGTTGTGGCGGTGCTTGGCGTATTGGATCTGATGCTTCCATGGTCGCCCAATACCATCCTAGCCGTAGAATCTGCTTGCAGAGTGCTCGAGCGTTCATGTGGGTCTGCATTCGCCATCGTGGACTTGCGTGATGATTTCACGCCCTTCTTGTAGTCGACACATATGAGCGGTGTCCCTTGTGGTGTCTTCTTGAGTAATTGTCCCATCTCTAGCACAAATTGGGAAGCTAGAGTCCGATAGCCCTCTGTCCGCGTTTATCGATTGTCGGGTGGGTAAGTGTCGTCTGTCTTGTAGTTGATTATGGCTTGATACCACGGCTCATGCGCTCGGCCGTCCAGGTCAATGGTATGGATGTATCTTTGGTTCGCCACGTCTTCGGCGATGATGGGTAGTAACTTCATGTTTGGTGGCATGTTGTGGAGGGATGAGAGTTTTGACAGTGCGTCAGCAAACTGGTTTTCTTCCCTTGGGAGGTGGTAAAATTCAATGCAGTCGAAGTTGGTTAGGAGTTTTTGTACTTTTGGTTGGTATTTGGTGAGGTTTCGCTCATGATCTTCCATGCCGGCCACTTGATTTATGATGAGGAATGAATCTCCATGCACCCGTAGGTTCTTTATTTTGAGGGCGATGGCCGCCAGTAGGTCAGAAATGCAAAGCCAGATTCGCGGCGTTGTTCGTGACAATCAAGTCGAGCTTGATTGAGAGAGGAGAATGATCGCCGTTTGGGGATATTAGGAGTATTCCGACTCCATAGCCGCGGTAGTTTGACGCTCCGTCGAAGTATAATTGCCAGTACTCCCTTTCTATGGCGAAGATCCCATCGTCCGGAAATGACATTGTATCGATCATGGGTTGTTCGATGATTGCATTTTCCGCGAGGAAGTCCGAAACCGCTCTTCCTTTGTTTACTTTCAGAGGGAGGTACTTGAGTTCGTACTCGGTAAGCGAGTCCACTGCCATACGTCCGCTCAGATTCGGTTTTTCAAATAGGTATTTGAGGTCCATTAGGGAGTAGACTCTTGTTGTGCTAGTGAGTAGGTAGTGTCTGAGCTTTTGGTTGCCCGGACAGAGGCGACTTTTCTCGATCGTTCATACCGAAGTTCGTAATCGTGAAACTTCTGGCGATGTAGTAGATGGCCCGTTCTTCGTTGTTGACTTCTTGGCGAGCATGGCACCCATGGCGTTTGGCGTGGTCGTCAAGTATAGCGGCGATGGCAAGTCCTTTTGTGGGGGTACGGAATGGGTGGGTTTGTAAGTAAGCTCGACTCGCCGAACGCTTGTTGGCGATCATCGTCCCCACTTCGTATGCTCTTCCTTCTTCAATTTTTGAAGATTGGCTCGCAAATCATGGTAAGCTGGCGATGAACCGAGATATATTGGACTTGTCCCAAGGTGCTCCTTATTTCGTCGGTGTTGCTCGGCGTCTTCTTGCTCATTTTTGCTTTGCTTTTGGTCGGGTCTTCTTCGGTCCCTCGCTGGCTTTCTTTGTGGCCTAGCGACTTGCACGATGTGACTCCAAAGGTGCATTTACGTGGGTTTAATCGCATTTTGTACTGCCTGATTCGGGTGAAGAACTTGCGGAGGTTGGTGACGTGGTCGTCCCTTCCTTTTGACTTTACAATCATGTCGTCGACGTATACCTCAACCTCCTTATGCTTCATGTCGTGGAGCAAGGTGGTAGCAGTGCGTTGGTAGGTAGCCGGCATTTATGAGCCCAAATGGCATGGCGTGTAGCGAAGACGTTCCCAGGGGTTCTGAAGGTGGTTTTGGCATGTCGTCTGGCCGCCATTTTGATTTGGTTGTATCCCGCGTATCCATCCATGAATGCGATGGCGTGGTCTGCTTTGTGTTGTCGATTAGGATGTCCATGTGGGGTAGTGAAATCATCTTTGGGCGAGCTTTGTTCAGTCCGGAAGTTGGCACATACTCGTATTTTGCCGCTTTTCTTCATAACTTAGGTACCATATTGGAGACCCAACTGAGTATTCGATGACTTGGATGAACCCGACTTGTAGTCGCACCGATCTCTTCTTTGACCATGAGAGACCATTACGGCTTGATGCGTCGGAGCTTCTGCTTGACCGGTCTGCTACCTTGCTTGATTGGGATGCGAAGTTCAGCTATCTCACGGTCGATGCCGGGCATGTCTCTGTATGACCATGCGAAGACGTCCTGAATGGTGAGAAGCTTAGTATATGTGGCCCTTTCTTCCGTGCTTAGGGAAGCCCCCAGTTGTAGTTCTTGAGGCTCTTCGGGTGTTCCTATGTTGATGGTCGTTGTGTCTTCAATAATGGGGTCCTGTTCGGGTTTTGAGACAATACTTGCAATGTATCTATATAATGCAATTTTATTTAGTTTAAATTTATCGCAATTATTAGAAAAGGTAGAGTTTAAATGAGGCAAAGAGTAACAAAAAACTTTCATGTTATTAATGTTATCAAAAGCGGTTACATTTGAAGATAGCTCAGACGAGGGAGCTTTGGACAACCTTAATGACTCTAGTTCTTTAGCTAAATTGACTATGTCAGGGAAGTAGCAGGGGGCTTAGTCAAAAGAGACTTGAGATGACGACGAGGGAGTTTAAATTTTAAGACAGTCTTTTGGTTTGGGGTGTTGTCTTCGTCTTCGTCGGAGTCGGAATCTTCGAAGGCGTAGCCCTGACCCGTAGTTATCTTGAAAGTGCGGCCTTGTTCGTCGGTCCATTCGAGGGTTTTTGACCATCCGTCGTGTGTTTTTTCTTCGTAAGGGATGATCAGGTTGGTAGGGTTGAAATTGTTGTTGCGCACGATGTCGGAAATGAGCTCAATCCCGGCAATGGTGTACGTGGTGGTGACCTTAGGAATCTTGTTAGTGCCCTCTTTGACGAAGTAGTGGCTGGGGAGGATGTGGTATGGTTGTATGTGGAAGTCATGATATTTCTTGCGATCATTGTATGTTTCCCAACCTTGAGAGACTTCGTACGACCATGGTACGTAGGATAGACCCATGGTGGGCCATTTGTTATCGTCGTCCTTGGCGTAGAGTGTAGCGATTTCTTCTCTACGAGTCAGAGTACAGATGTTGAAGTCGAAGTCGAAACCACACATGTCGCTTTGGATCGGGCGTTTATCTCCGCAGCACTATCATTAGTCTTTTCTTTGCTGAGGGTAGCGAAAGTTCGAGGCGTCGATGGTGACGATCTCGTCATCCAGAGGTATCCTGACCTTTTGATGTAGGGTTGAGGTGACGGCCTTGGTAGCGTGGATCCAAGGTCTACCTAGGAGCATGTTGTAGGTAGGGGGTATGTCGATGATTTGAAATTCAGTTTCTCATGACCGGTCTGTCATAATGGGGAAGGAGATGGTTCCCTTTATCTTTGCGACGTGTTCCATCGTGAGGCCACGACACCGTCCGCATACCCGGATAAAGTCATTTTCCTTAATTCCCGGTTTCTGGCCGTCTCAAGGGGCAAGACATTAATCGCGGATCCGTTGTCGATGAGGACGATCGGTAATGTCATGCCGCGTGGCATTCCACGTTGATGTAGAGGTAGGTTATGCGTGCCACCGAGCGGAGGAGATCTTTATCCGAGAAGGTGACGGCGTTGGCCTGCCATTCGCGTGTGATGTTACTGATAAGCTTCTCTGGAGACATTTCCGATGTCATTGGGGTGACCTGTAATGCTTGGTAGAGGGCTTCACGATGTCCCATTGAGTCCCTTAAGAGCTGCCAGATTGAAATGTCTGCTTTTGTCTTGTTGAGCTGCTTATGGAGCGTGTCTCCGATTTCAGGCGTGGGTAAGGGTGTTGGGGTAGCACTTGGTGATGCTACCTTGTTAACTGGCAAGACAGGTACAGGATTAGTGTCAGGTAATGACACTTTGCTGGCTGGCGGCGTAGGAGCAATGTTTGTAGGTGAGGTTGCGGAGGTAGGCGAAGTAGGCGGTGTATCCTCGTCTATGACTATTCCCTTGTTCTTCTCTTGAGCAGTCAACCTTGGCGGGCGGCTTTGAGGTTCAAGTAACTTTAGAGGAGCTTGGTACGGACGTCCAGAACGCGTTAGGTAGGCTACTTCGTCATCACTGTCCGATAGTCTGAATGGGTACTTGTGACGTAACTCTCCGTACTTGCCTGGCGGGCGACGGGGTTGAGCCTCTTCGTCGTAGGGCTCATCTTGGAGACATATGCGGATGTCATCATTGTCGGCTTCATCCTCGAAGTATTCAGGATCTTTGTTGATTTCGTGATCATTTGAGATGATTAGTTTAGAGCGATCGATGATGGGGTGTGTGCTTGCAAAAATAGCATGGGTATGCAGAGGGTCGAGTGGTTTGAAGGTTTAGGACTCGAAATTTGGGCTTTACGATGGTATTGTCGTCGATCCAGTCCTGAACTATGTTCTTCAGGCGGAAGCATTGCTCGGTATCATGCCCCTTTCCTCTGTGGAACTCGCAGTATGCGTTCTGATCCCACGACTTTGGCTTCTTGTCCGGGGGAGGCTCGCTAGTAGGTCCTATGAGTTGAAGAACATTGCAGCTCACAAGCTTCTGTAGTGCCTTTGAGTAAGTCATGTATATTGGGTCAAAGTTTCGTCGTGCCTTCATCGAGCTGGGACCAGGAGGTGAGTATGATGCTTTTGGCGGGCGTGGCAGGCCTTGGTGGTGTCGTAAGCGGTGGTGCCTCTAACGCGCCCAAAGGCGTTGATGGCATGGATGGGCTCGACTTTGGCGCGGTTCGAGATGAGCTTCCTTGATACGGCCGACCGTGTTCTTATTCCTATTTTCTTACGGAGGTCGTCCTCGATGAGCTCGCCGACGGCGAGGGTTGAGAAGTTGTGAAAATTCCCGTACCGTAGGTGTTGTTGGTATGCGGGGGTGAGGTTGGTGATGAACTTAGTGATTAAGTCAGTGTCCCTTGGACCGTTAGGTATTTGGGCACCACGCTTTCTTCCTTCGTCGGTGCTCGGTAAACCCCTCATTGTCTCTCTGAGTCAGGACCTCCAAGGTACGTAGCGAGACTTGGATATCATTGTTGTCCCGGTACTGTAGATCGAACGCAACCGTTATGTCCTCGAAACTACCCGTTTTGTGTGGCTCTAAAGCGTAGAACCATGCCCTGGGTTGTGCGTCTAATGAGTGAGGGAATAAGGTAGCCCATGCAGGGGGTTCGACACCCATGATGGCCATTTTAGCTTTGAAAGCCTTGACGTGAACGAGCGGGCTTTCGTGACCTTTGAAGATGGGAAGATCGCTGAGTGCTAGCTTGTCTGGTAGCATGGACCTGACGTTCTTTGGGATGTGCTCGTTTTCTTGGTGTATGGAGTAACCTCTTGAGTTCGTGAGACGCTCTTCCATGGTTCGAATCCTTTTTGCATTCCGTTCGGATTCTTCGACCAGGCGCACGGCGTTTTTCTCTGCTTCAAACTTTTGCATGATAGCCATTTGCTCGATCGTCGTAGTGAGGCTAGCTATCCTATCATTGAGCTGTCGGACTTGTTCGGCAGTTACCTCCGGGGGGGGTGGTGGTGGTCCTCCGAGACCCTCATCGTGTTGAAAGGCCATGACAGGTTTTGGTTTTGATACATTTGTAGGAGCGCTTCTTTGGAGGCGGAGGTGGAGTTCAAGTAGCGGTTCTTAGTTAAATCGTGTATCCAGGGTTTTTCAATGAGCGGACCTGACAAATTTTTCAAAACTTTAGCGATTCTAAAAGAGAAGGAAAAGACTCAAATGAAAAATCGCATTCACGACCAAAGGAAGACACAAAAGCGTAAAAAGTGGGTGACTTGACTTGACTCGTGTTTTTAGCTTTTAAAAGGACACGGGAAGCTTTTGAGGTAGAGGCGTGTTGACACGTCCCTATTCTCGAGGTAGGAAAATTTGTATGATCATAATCTGATTGACCCAGTTTGGCGGTATGTTGCCAGGGGTTTAACATTGGATTATGATAAAAAAAGGATCAGACCGAAGTAGCGATAGGCTAACCGACCTGAGGATGTTAAAATTGGGTAAAAGGCGATCAATTGTTCGCCTTTTACGTGTGACTCAGGGATTTAAATCAAAAATGACGATAAGTCATTCGATTCAAAGAGTAAATCAACGGGTTCGCATCTGAACGAGCCCGCGTTTTTTTGTTTTTGAGAGAAAAAGATTAAATCGGGATGACTAAAGAGTCACTCGATTTAGAGCTAATTCTAACGTTCTAAAAGTTAATTTCATTTAAAATCTCCGAAATGAATTGACATACTCGGGTTTTGCTTTGTGAAAGACCTTTAGCAATAAATGTATTATGACGATACGTCAGTCGCATAATTCATTTACGTTTTGAAAAAGACCTGGGATATAGTGGTTATCCTAGGTCGGTTTTAAATGTAGTGGCATTTTATTTATTAAACTCAAATGACTATAGGTCAAAGAGCCTAACGGCGTGTTTTTAAAAGTATGACCTTTTTTGAAAAAAGTTTGAAAAAGCAATTTCAAAGATGGACGTATTTTAAAAGTATAATGCCTAGGAAAAGTTTTCACATGCAGGAAGTTTTTGAAAGACTACTATAGTGAGGGTACTATAGCTTCACACTTGTACATATAAACACAGGTTTTTGGTTTATAGGGTAAGGTTCCCACCGGTCATTCCCGCGACGTTTAGGTAGGGGCACCCGCAAAACTACACACGTCTTAGGTGTGAATTCAAGACGGGCTTTAGAGCGTTCGAGTTTGACTGGTTACGATCGTTTGTACGGATGCCGTACTTGTAATCGTGGAGGGGTGAGAGAACAGTGTGTCCGGAGTTACCTCGCTTATGAAGCGAGAGTTACTGGGGGCCGTTCCTCAAAGGGTGTGGTTTGAATCAGGAGGATTCGACTCAACGTATTTTTGCCCAAATATCGAAAGCGTAAATGTTTTCAAAGTTTCAAGCTTCACTTCTTTATGATTTTAAAATAAAAGAAAAACTAGTTTTTCAAAAATAATAAAAATCATGCTTCTCCCCAGCGGAGTCGCCAGCTGAAGGTACCGGGAAAAAATGTGAGAAATCGCTGGTCCCTATCGACGCCCTGCGCGCGCCCGCCCTCGCCCCGTGTGGGGGCGGGAAGCGGAATGCTCGCAGGAAAAAGTGCAAGTTTTGAGAAAAATGGGGGAGATCATTGCATGAATTTGTGACCAAAAAGAAAAGTAGAAAATCCTTTTTGAAAGTGTATTTTCGGAGTCGCCACCAAATATTAAAGGAATTTGGAACCTATTCAACGCGTCTTGAAATACAAGACACGAGTGTCTCAGATTTCAAGGTGCGTCGATACCTATCTATCTGAGGTTTGAAACCAGAGAAGGGGTTCGGAGTGAGGTTACTTTTCGAAAGTTTTGACAAAGTGTATTTTGAAAACAAAGAATCAAAAGCCTACGTAAAAAGTAGTCTCTACTAATTTGAAAACATTTGCTTAATTTCGATATTTGGGCTAAAAGTCACGCCACGTACAAGTGCGAATAAGTATGACTCGATTAAAATGCATAAATAATGTAAATTGTCAAAATAATGACATATTGCTATAGGAAATGTCACGTTAAATAATAATTTATTGACTAAATTATTACTATAGACGTTATTTTCCAACCTCGTATTAGAATTTATGCAGAAAAACCCTCGGTTTGACATGCTAAAAGACTCTATGAAACGGTACAATTTAGTGTTGGATCCTTGATTCTAGTCGTTATTTAATGCATGAATGAGGACTTGCATAATTATAAAAGTAGCGTCGGTTTGCTTTAGTGATAATGAGTCGTTTATTTATGCGATATTGGCGGGGTTTAGGCGGATTATGAATCAATTGCTACACAAGTATTACGAATACGGCTTCGCTAGTGCCAATATCGGGTTTGGGGTTAATGTAACCCCATTATCCGAGTCTCAAACGTCCAGCCCGTAGGTAAAATGTTTACCTTTCGAAAATGTAAAGACGGTATTTTTGAGTGGATTTCGTGAATAGTGTATAAGTGTTAAAAAACCGATGTTTTGAAATGAATGAAGTGGGTTGGTATTTATAGAGTTTTGGTGGTTTTTGTGGGATAACAAAATTAAATCGCCTGTATACAGGCGTTTAAGTTTGTTTGAGTTGGATATTTTTTAAAGAAAAATAAAAAAGGCGGCTGGTATGAAACAAAATAATAATCGCCTGTTAACAGGCGATTAGAAATTTAATCGCCTGTCAACTGCCGATTGTTATTTTGTTTTGGTGGGCTGTTTTAAGCCGCCTTTGTTAAGTGACGTATTAGGGAGGGTAATGATTATGTTTGTGATGTAATTAACTTAGGGGTTAAGTCGTTTGGGTTTGGTCCGAATTTCGGTTTTCGTGTTTCGGTTTTTGTCGTGTTTTTCGGTTTTGGCTCGAAATAAAATAATATTAGGTTATATTATTTTACGGTATTGTAGGATCTAGTTTTGTGAAAATGTGACACGGGACGCACTTTGGCCCGTTTTACGTGTTGCGTTAGTGTGCGTTTTGGGTCGTTTTTGTGATTTTGGGCCTTTTTGTAGCTGGTTGGGCTATTTTTGTGGCTCGGCTTAATGGGACGTACCTGTGTTGTGTTTACAATGACTAAGAGTGACATTCATTTTTATGATTATGCAAGTTCAAATTAATACGTTAAAATTGACTAAATACGTTTTAGACACTTTTGTACCGTTTCGACTCTTTTAAAAGCATGCATGAAAGTCCTTTTCATCATCGGGTTTGTTTTTGGGGGGGGGGGGGGTACGGATACGGGTATCTACAGACATGAGGAAGAACAAACTAACGGCTGAGAATTACATGGCGGAGGCGGAATAATCAGCCTAAACTAGACTTTCGGCTCTTGCACCATCAATAAACTGGACTCCTCGCGGTTTTCACTCGTCACACATTACAGAACAAGGTGAATTTTATCGTGGCACTCACCTACTACGACTCATGAAAGTACGCACGCAATCTAATGTGGAACTGATCTCGTGACCCGTACACAACATGCTACAACGATACGATGCAAACAAGAGGACTTACATAGGAAAAATGTGTAGGCTTAAGGTGATGGGTCGAAAGGTGGACAAATGAATTTGGTCATGTGGAGCTAGGAGCTAACTAGAAATCGGCCAAAATGCAACTCAAGTGCTCATTCCACTACTACCTCACTCTAGAAATCTGAAAACAGACCAAAACAGCAAAATGGTCTCTCCTACACACCATCGCAACAATCGAATCAATAAGAAGTGCTCAACAACTTTATTCGTTTATTGCTTTCATTTTGGGTTTTTTTTTCTGCATTTTGTTTTTTTTTTTTTTTTTTTTAACTTGAAAGTAAAAGAGCACAAAACAGAAGTATGTCGCGACAACACACGAGCAAAACTCCAATCAATGGGAATCAGCAATCCCAATATACCACCCAAAACTCCTCACTACGACAACGGCAAAGTCGAAAAATCGAGCACAACCCATGAAACAGGCACCTGAGTATGCAATTAGTCAATTACTAGCTTAGCTAGGGCAGGCAATTTAGGCTTGTAGCTAATGCAAACATCAAGTGATAGAATGGGTATATAATCATAAGTATAAGAGATGAGGATCATAAGAACTCAAGCATGGTGGTGGAAAGATCAATAAAATCGTCTAAAGCCGCTTATGCATAAGAAAGTAACAAGTTGTGGGGAAACGGGACAAGCGCCACACTTGTGCGTGTTGATGTTACGCACTTCACGAGGAGACCTACTCACAAACCTAAGCACGGGGGCCGGGTATAGATGTACCGGCCACTGAAGGCTCTAAACCTCTCCATTTAAGTAGCTTTGTCCAGTTAAGATCAAGCCTAATCATCTAGGGTCGGCCAACTACCCACTATGTCAACACATCCCCGCTAGTGTTAATCCCATCTAATATGATGTGTCATTTAGCGTAGAGCTACTCAAAGGGAAACGAGTCGGGAAAGTGTCAAAAGAAGGAACAAAGTCTCATCACAAGAAGCAGATTCACGTATTTTTGAAAGTTTTTTGGATTTTTTTGATTTTTTTTTTGAGTTTTTGATTATGTGATTTTTTTTTGGATTTTTTTGTAAAAAGAAAAAACGAAAAGTAAAACTGAAAACCAAAAAGGAATCCCTCCCCCAAGCGAGAACGACACATTGTCCTCAATGTGACACAACAAAATAGCAATTAAACAACAACCGTAGTGACGGTTCCAACAGAAAAGTCACAAATCATAGGACAACAAGAACAAATGCAAAACGGAGGAGATAAGGAAGAAAGAAAAATAACAGTAAACGAAATACTTACAAAAGGTGCTCCCCCAAGCCAGCCTAGACACGGGGGTAGCGAAAAGCTCGTCACTAATCGGGGTCATAGTAGCCCTCGCACGCATCCTCGGGATCGCCCTCATCACCGTAAACATAGCCACCATGATCGTGAAAATCTCTATGACACACCCCTCCAGAAGAACCAGCAGCAGAAGTTCCTGCAAGACCAACAACAGAAGCACCAAAACCGCCCTCCGGCCACTGAAACCATGAGGGGTGAGGGCCTTGGGGTTGGACAACCCCTTGGCGAGCAAAATGAGAATAAACAGGGTGCAAAGCATGGCAAATGTCGGACTGCATGGTCCGAACATCTAAACATAAACCCCTCATCATCGCCATAAGTTCCTCATTAGCAGCGGGAGGAGCGGCGACGGAAGCAGAAGACAGGCCCGACGCGGGTCGGCGCGTATAAGTAACAGGGGGTAACACGGGGGTTGCTCCACCGTAGGAAGAAGCAAAAAAGAGGGACGGGGCAGCGACGGGGACCCCCGAGGCAGCTTAGGTAAAGGGTCGAGAGGAGGGAGGTTAGGGCAAGGTAGCATGACAGAGTGTGAACCACCGACGGTCCAAGTATACTTACCACCACTCAATTTAATCCAGCCAAGCGTCGTCAAATACTCGAGGTTCAACAAAAGATCACCGGGATCAGGGGTAAGAGGAGTACGAGACTCGGAAAAATGAATCAAACGGCGGGCAATACGAGTGACTAACCCCCCCATGGTGATAGCCGACGCGCGAATAACACACGTCATCTGAACAGCTAAATGGTAGGCAATATTAATAGAAAAAGGGTCCATGCGCTCTACGTTCAGATAACGTCCTAAAATATCAATCTTAATCCTACGAACATTGTGTGGCTCGATCCGCCCTAAGAAACTGTCACCCATGAAACGCTGCCAAATTCGGAGAACGGGGTGGTGAATTTGGGCACACGAGACATGGTCCCAGTCAACGACTTTAGTAGCAGCCATACACCCCCAAATGTCATTGGACACAAAGTAGGCGGGGGCGTCATTGTGGCCTTGGAAGTTAAGGCCAAAGTAAGATACGAAGGTGGCAAGATTTGACTATAGTCGCGATTATTAAGCCGAAAAGTAACTGTATATACCTCACCCTTTTTTCGAGGACGAATGAAATCAAAAGAGCTAAGGAACTCAAGTGTCAATTTCGGGTAGGTAAGATGTCGCATGTCAAAGGCCGTCCCCATTCCTAACCCGTTAAACAACTCTCTGGTTTGACTTTCAATACCCAACGCACGCAACGTGTCTGGACAAAGGAAGCGAGTGGGTCTAATGTGTTTCCCTTTAAGAACTTGGAAGTTCTCCCATTGAGTGCGGTTCTTGAATCGAACGGTAGGATAATCTTTGTCAGGACCGAATTGTTCTACCTCGGGAGCAGCAGCAGAGTTACCATCGTCGATGCGTTATCGTTTGCTGCCCGTCTTAGGCGCCATATCATCAAGTGGCAGCCTACAAAAATCAAAAATAGAGCATAGAACGCAGAAAACACAGCAGCAGTGCACTAAAAGCGACGCAAACAAGCAGAGTATGTAACAAGCACAAGGTGAATGCATAACTCAAGCACAAAAATGTCAGCTCAAGGACAATAATATAGCAAGGAAGCGCAGACATCCAGATTAAGGAGCAGAGATAAGAACACAAATGAATATCAAGCACCAAAACGAACCAAATTCAGCTAATACAGCAACAATAGCCAAGCCAATGAATATAGACGTGTCTTAAAGAACAGCAGGCCACCCCAAACAGACAAAAACTCGACACAAATGAACAATGAAGGACAATGATTGAACCAACACGAGTTTTCAGTGAAGTAATGCAACTAAATTCAATTCAAATGCCTACAAATTCGATCAAACACCAGCAAAATCGTTCAAAAATACTGAAAAATGACACAAAATCAGCTGCACCATGCATACTAGCACCCCAAATCAATCAAGCATGTTTAACGCACACAAAACGAGATAAAACGAATCAAACACAGGTGCAATGCAACAAACAACCAGTCACAATTCATGGCAACAGGTAGAACCAACCCCCTTAGTAATCAGAGTCGACCAAGAACACCAAAACTCAGAAAAATCGTGCATATAAACGCCCGAAGTCGATTTGAGCGGTAATTAGAACAAAATCACGCACAAATTCAGCAAGAATTTCAACAAAAACACCGCGAAATAGGAGCAAACGAGCAGAAATTCGATCAACACAACACAAAGTAGTCATCAAAATCAGCAAAACGAGCAGTAACTTGACCAAGGCAGCCCGAAAATCATCAAAATCATGAACATTGACATAGAAAACGCACAAAAACGCATACTTACTTAAAGAAACGATGAAATTGATTCAAAGCAACACCAAACGAACCCCAAAACAGCAGCTATCGACCCAAAAAACGAAAATTCAGAATTAGGGTTTGGGTTTGGGCGAAAATTAGGGGTAAACGAAGAGAGAGAGAGTGCGTGTGGTGATGGCCGGCGCCGGAGCAAAGTGGCCGACGTGCGGTGGCCTCTTCTCCACACGACTCCTAGCATCGGTCTCTTCAGCTTTGACCGACTCATAAACACTTAAGGCACGATCATAAGCTTGCTGAAAGGTAGTGGAGGGAACTCCCGCCAGCACGGTCCTAACCCTTGGGCTTAGGTTCTTCTCAAAACGACGAACTCAAGCAGCCTCATCTGGAACAATGTTAGGAGCAAACCGAGCTAGAGCAACAAACTTGTCGGCATACTCCTGGACTGACATTGAACCCTGAACCAAGTTAATGAACTCCTGCTCCTTCTGCCAACGGAGCTCATCAGGATAGAACCTCTTCTTCAAAGCCTCACAAAAGACCGCCCAATTAAACCCAGCCTGGGCCTGAAGAGCAGCTCTGGACAAGGCCCACCAGTTATCGGCCTCCATCTTCTAGTAGTAAGTGGCTAGCTATGTCCACCTTCTGCGCTTCCGGGCATCCAGTTGCCACGAAGAGCTTCTCAATCTTCCTCATCCACGACTCTAGCACGACCGGATCCGCCTTACCGTTGTAGGTAGGTGGGTGATGACGGGCGAATCGATCGAAACTGACTGATTATTAGCCTGTGCCTCGGTCAAGTCAAGTACAGCATTCTCAAGCCTGCGGATGCGTTGTAGCTCCTGTTGTGCGACATTTTCGTTTCTGGCCATGTGCAACACAAAAGCTTTGGTTACTAGCGGCATTTTACTAAACATGCCACTT
Organism: Dianthus caryophyllus; assembly: GCA_023091065.1. Taxonomy (NCBI): domain Eukaryota; kingdom Viridiplantae; phylum Streptophyta; class Magnoliopsida; order Caryophyllales; family Caryophyllaceae; genus Dianthus; species Dianthus caryophyllus. Next base: position 30,687,612 of record CM041519.1, read on the forward strand.
CAAGTAACTACTCAAACGCATACAAAACAACGTAAACCTCCTAGTGTGTCTACCCAACGCTCTCACTCGGTGTGCTAAGTCAAATCCTACTCACTCGACTAAGAGAGTTGGGAGCGTATTCGCTCTGATACCAACTGTAACAACCCAGATTTTCCAACAAAATAAAATAAAGAAATAAAAGGATTTTTAAAGAGAAAATGAAAATAAAATGAAGACCACGGTGGCGGAAACACCGTGTAATCCGAGTCGTCACTCACTAAACAAACATAAGCTAAAAGAGTAAGCCTTGAGGCCTAGCAAACGGGGAGTAAATACCCCTTACAATCCAAAACCTCCAAAGCACATAAGTATAAAAATGATAAATAGCAACAAGTCTAAATCCAAAGTCTATCAAAGTTCTTCTCAAAGCTAACTACGGGGTCAACAATCCTCACGGCTTCTCCCACAAACCCGTCCCCGTACAAACCTGCCACAAAAGAAAGTAACAGACACAATCAGTGGGGAGTAACTAGGTGCCCCCCAGTCATATTTATTTCAACATAATCAAAATAAACAACAATACAACCCAAGTGCATGATCAACGTAGGTCAACCTCAAGCTAACTCATTAACTAACCAACTCAACCTTTGACCTATAATCAACATATAAACAACCAACCATCTTACAAATCATACAAGCTCAACCTGTCATCAACAAAGTGACAGTCAACAACCAACCTGAATGCCATCAACAAAGTGACAAACAATAACAACAATCAACAATCAATCGCGAGAGTAAGCACGGAGTACTGGGCGCTACAAAACACCCCAGACCCTACAAAAGATCCTGGCCCTATGGTGGCACTACAAAATGCCTCGAACAATAGTCTAAACTTAGCCAAGAACACCCCCAAAAAAGAGTGTGGACAAACAATAACCACCCCTACAAAGATTGGCGCCCCTACAAAAGAACTTTCGATAACCATAGTCTCAGAGCCACTACTAAATGGATGAGAACCCACGACAGGCGGCACCGTCCTACAAAAGATGTCGTAACTCCTCACGTACGTGCCAGAACAGTACCCGTACGCACACTCAACTCAAGCATACAAACAATTCAAATCAACCCCGAGTCAACTCAAAATCAATATCAATTTAATCAACCTTTAACTCAAATCATCACAACATCCAACTTAACTCAATAGCAACTTAGTTACCCATTTAATAACCATCCATAATCATCCTGAACATTTCAATGATCAAACAATATAATAAACAACTTAATACGGAGTAATATTCATAAGAACTCAATAATAACCCAAATACAACCATCATAATACTCAAAGCTACCACTTTTATTTGACCTAATAACAACATAATCAACCTCAAATCATTCAAACATCCCAAATCCAATGATTAGACTCAATAGTGTGAGACCGACTCCAAAACATCCCGATTTCATAGCTTTACAACACATACGTCCCAAAGATTATATTTTTCAACCATACAAACAATCAAAGCATCCATAATCAATACCATGGTCTCACACAAGTCAAAATATAGCTAGGGCTACACCCAGTTACCTTTTACCGCTCCAAAACCAAGTTAGCCTTCCTCCTCGTCGATGTATATCGTGTCTTCTTAGTAGAATTGGCCTCTTCCAAGATCAATACATACAAAAGCACATACAATATAAGCATACAACATAAATCACATAAAATAATATAAGAACTACTAAAACTATGCTAAGAATTATTTAAAAGAGAAGTATTACCGAAAGAGATTGAATAGAGGGAGAATTAGGGTTTGCAAGAGATGAAATTAATGGATTTTAATGGAGAATTATGATTGTTTTGATGAGGGTTTTAGGAGAGAGAAGAGAGAGTTTATTGCTTTAGGGAGAGTATAAGAGAGTTATGAGGAGACTAGGGCACGAAAATATACTAAAAACTGATAAAAAGATCTCCAAAAACATCTCAGATTCGAAAACTGCGCAGAACACGCAAGCAGAGTTGCTCGCGCCTCACTTGCGTGTCATTCGCGCCCCGCTCGCGCCATACTCGCCGCTTTTGCACTGTTTTTCTCGGATGGCTCTATTTTCTTCCCTGCTCGCGCCTTGGTCGCCACTTGGTCGCCAAAACTCCTCTGACCAGCCCAAGGCCTCCTTAACACCCCCCCCCCCCACCACACACACTCACTCACACACTCTCAAGCTCGGAAACCACCTCGATTAGCGCAACCACGACTCAGCTAAACAACACGTAAGCTTAAGATATGATTTTCTCGAGCTAAAAATGAGAATTTCGCATAAAATGACATACGAACTTAACGAAATGAATTATTTAAATAAAAGGGGAAAAGTCGGGGTGTTACAGCTCCAATCTTTGCGTGATTTTGAAATAACTTTCTCAAGAATAGATTTGATTTCACGATTAGATATATCGACTTGGCCACTCGTTTGAGGATGATAAGCCAACCCCGTTCTATGTGACACTCCATACTTAGCAAGAAGTGCCTCGAGCTTCTTCTCAAGAAAATGCCTTCTGCCATCACTAATAACAGCGCGAGGGACTTCGAAACGTGGGAAAATGATCTTCTTGAAGAGCGAAATAACAGCCTTAGCGTCACAAGCAGGACACGTTATAGCTTGAACCCACTTAGATACATAATCAATGGCGACAAGAATGTATCTATTACCTTTTGATGATACAAATGGACCTTGATAATCGATGCCCTAAACATCAAAAATCTCCACCTCAAGAATGCCCGTCTGAGGCATCTCGTGCCTCCTACAAATGTTACCGGTGCGTTGGCAAGCATCACATGAAAGTATGAAAGCTTGAGCATCTTTGAAAAGTGTCGGCCAATAGAAACCCGACTGCAATACCTTGGCTGTGGTCTTAGATGGACCATGATGACCACCATAAGGATATGAATGACAATGTTTCAAAACTCCCGGGACTTTCCTTTGAGGAATACACCTCCGATATAATCCATCAGCGCATAATATGAACAAATACGGTTCATCCTAAAATTAACTACGAGCATCATGCAAGAACTTCTTTCGTTGTTGATACGAAAGACCAGGGGGCAACAAATTACCCACAATATAATTTGCAATATCCGCAAACCAAGGTGTTTCAGCATCATTTTGAACGGCAACGGCCATCAAAGAATCATCGAGAAAAGAGTCATCGATAGGGATAACAACTCCCCCTTCATCAAAACGCAACCTCGAAAGGTGATCAACAACAACGTTTTCAGCGCCTTTCTTGTCTCGTATCTCAAGATCAAACTCTTGAAGGAACAAAATCCACCGAATAAGCCTAGGTTTGGCTTCCTTCTAAGCTAGAAGGTACTTCAATGCAGCATGGTCAGTGTACACAATAATTTTGGAACCAATGAGATATGATCGGAATTTGTCTAGAGCAAAGACAATTGCAATACAACAACACTCGTTCGCGGCCTAGTAAAGGAGGAAAGCATGAAGTTCATTCGATTACTTTACTAACTTCTCAAGTAGCTGCTTTACACCAAAAGTTCGACGATCTTCAAGGTAGTAGCTCTTCTCAATCTCGTCCTCATCAAGTTAAGGCGATGACAAGTTCACAAGGTGTTCTATGTGAAGTGTGTGGTTGTAGATACCCGTATCCGTACCCCCCCCAAAACAAACCCGATGACGAAAAGGACTTTCATGCATGCTTTTAAATAAGTCGAAACGGTACAAAAGTGTCTAAAACGTATTTAGTCATTTTTAGCGTATTAATTTGAATTTGCATAATCATAAAAATGAATGTCACTCTTAGTCATTATAAGCACAACACGAGCACAATACAGGAACGTCCTATTAAGACGACCCACAAAAACAGCCCAACAAACCACAAAACGGCCCAAACCCACAAAAACGATCCAAAACGCACACTAACGCAACACGCAAAACGGGCCAAAGTGCGTCCCGTGTCACATTTTCACAAAATTAGACTCTACCAGACCATAAAATAATACACTTTAATATTATTTTATTTTGAGTCAAAACCGAAAAACACGACAAAAACCGAAGCACGAAAATCGAAATTGGACCAAAAATCAATTTGGCCCAAAATATCCAAACAAAACACCATCATTACCCTAATCATACGTCACTTAACCAAAGGCGGCATAACAGCACACCAAAACAAAAATAAAATCGCCTGTGGACAGGCGATTAAAAGTTAAATCGCCTGTCAACAGGCGATTATAATTTTGTTTTACCCCGCAGCCTTTTATTTTTTCTTACAAAATCCAGACCAAACGAAATTAAAATCGCCTGTACACAGGCGATTTAAATTTTGTGCACACATAAACCAGCCAATTTCTATAAATAATACCCCTTATGTTCACTCTTAAGGGTCGGTTTTTCAAAACACATTAACACACTCACAAAATTCACTCAAAAATACCGTCTTTGCATTTTCAAAAGGTAAACATTTTACCTACGTTTTGGACGTTTGAGACTCGGACAAAGGGGTTATATTAACCCCAACCCGATATTGGCATTAGCGAAGCCGTATTCGTAATACGGTTGTAGCAATTCAGATTCAGTATCCGTCTAAACCTCGCCAATATCGCATAAATAACGACTCAATATCAGTAAAGCAAACCGATGTCACTTTTATAATTATGCAAGTCCTCATTCATGCATTAAATTACGACTAGATCATGGATTCGACACTAAATTGTACCGTTTGAATTAGTCTTTTAAGCATGCAAAACCGAGGGTTTTTCCATAAATTCCTGGGGTCAAAATACGAGGTCGGAAAATAACGTTTATTGTAATAATTCAGTCAATGAATTATTATTTAACGTATATTTCCTATAGCAGAATGTCTTAGCTATGATGTTTTATATTATTTATGCATTTTTATCGAGTCATACTTATTCGCACTTGTACGTAGCGTGACTTTTAGCCCAAATATCGAAATTAAGCGAATGTTTTCAAATTAGTAGAGACTACTTTTATGTAGGCTTTTTGATTTCAGTTTTCAAAAATACATTTTGTCAAGACTTTCGAAAAGTAACCTCACTTCGAATCCCTTCTCTGGTTTCAAACCTCAGATAGATAGGTATCGACGCACCTTGAAATCTGAGACACTCGTGTCTTATATTTTAAGATGCGTTGAATAGGTTCCAAATTCCTTTAATATTTGGTGGCTACTCCGAAAATACATTTTCAAAAAGGATTTTCTACTTTTTCTTTTTGGTCACAAATTCATGCAATGATCTCCCCCATTTTTACAAACTTCGCACTTTTTCCTGCGAGGCGCATTCCGCCCCGGCGCCTCCGTACGGGGCGAGATCGGGCGCGCGCAGGTCGTCGATAGGTTTCATCATTTTCCCGGTACCTTCAGTTGGCGACTCCGCTGGGGACGAGCATGATTTTTATTATTTTTGAAAAACTTGTTTTTCTCTTATTTTAAAAACATAAAGAAGTGAAGCTTGAAACTTTGAAAACATTTATGCTTTCGATATTTGGGCAAAAATACGTTGAGTCGAATCCTCCTGATTCATAACCACACCCTTCGAGGGACGGCCCCTAGTAACGCTTGCTTCATAAGCGAGATAACTCTGGACACGTCGATCTCTCACCCCTCCACGATTACAAGTACGGCATCCGTACAAACGATCGTAACCAGTCAAACTCGAACGCTCTAGGGCCCGTATTGAATTCACACCTAAGACGTGTGCAATCTTGCGGATAACCCTACCTAAACGTTGCGAGAATGACCGAAGGGAACCGTACCCTATAAACCAAAAACCTGTGTTTATATGTACAAGTGCGAAGCTATAGTACCCTCACTATAGTCGTCTTTCAAAAACAATTGCATGCAAAAACATTTCCTAGGCATTATACATTTAAAATACGTCCATTTTGGAAATACATTTTTAAACTTTTTTTCAAAAGGTCATGCTTTTAAAATAATACAGTCATAGTCAATTGAACCTGACGAGTAACATGCCGCGACATTCAAAACCGGTTGGAAATAATCACTATATTTCCAATCTTTTTCAAAACGTAAATGAATTATGCGACTGACGTATCGTCATAATACATTTATTGTTAAAAACATTTCACAGAGCAAAAACCCGAGAATGTCAATTCATTTCGGATATTTTAAAACAAAATTAACCTTTTGTACTTTAGAGTTAGCTCTAAATCGAGCGACTCACTAGTCATCCCGATTTTAACTTAAACTTTTCTCTCAAAAACAAAAACGCGGGCTCGTTCAGATGCGAACCCGTTGATTTAAATTTTGAATCGAATGACTTATCGTCATTTTGATTTAATTTCCTGAGTCACACATAAAAGGCGAACAAGTGATCGCCTTTCACCCAATTTTTAACATCCTCAGATCGACTAGCCTATCGCTACTTCGGTTTGATCCTTTTTGTCATAATCTAATGATAAACCCCTAGCAACGTACCGCTAAACCGGGTTAATCAGGTTATGATCATACAAATTTTCCTACCTCGAGATTAGCGACGTGTCAATATGCCCCTGCCTCAAAAGCTTCCTGTGTCTTTTAAAGCTAAAAACACGCGTCGAGTCTTGCACCCACTTTTTACACTTTTTGTTTTTCTTCGGTTGTGAATGCGATTTTTCGTTGTCTTCCCTTTTAGAATCACTAAAAACTTGAAACTTTGTCAGGTTCACTCATTGAAAAATACTGGATACGCGACGGACTAAAGATCGTCACCTAAACCCTCGCCCACCCCCGAAGAAGCGCGCCTACAACAAATCAAAACCAAAAATCGTCATGGCCCTGCAACACGATGAAGGTTCCGGCGGACCACCACCACCGCCCCCAGAGGTAACTGCCGAGCAAGTCCGACAACTTAATGACAGAATAGCTAGCCTCACCGCAACAATCGAGCAAATGGCTATCATGCAAAAATTTGAAGCAGAGAAAAACGCCACGCGCTTCGCCGAAGAATCCGAACGAAACGCGAAAAGTATTCGAACCATGGAAGAACGCCTTACAAACTCCAGGGGTTACTCCATACACCAAGAAAATGAGCACATCCCAAAGAACGTCAAGTCCATGCTACCAGACAAGCTAGCGCTCAGCGATCTTCCCATTTTCAAAGGCCACGAACGCCCGCTCGTACATGTCAAAGCCTTCAAAGCTAAGATGGCAATCATGGGTGTCGAACCCCCCGCATGGGCCACATTATTTCCACATTCGCTGGACGCACAACCCAGGGCATGGTTTTATGCTTTAGAGCCACACAAAACCGGTAGTTTCAAGGACATAACGGTTGCATTCGATCTACAGTACCGGGACAACAATGACATCCAAGTCTCGCTACGTACTTTGGAGGTCCTGACTCAGAAGGACAATGAAGGGTTTACCGAGTACCTGACACGTTGGAAGAAACTCTGTGCTCAAATACCTAACCGCCCAAGGGACACTAATTTAATCACTAAATTCATCAACAACCTCACTCCCGCATACCAACAACACCTACGGTACGGGAATTTTGACAACTTCTCAACACTCAGCGTCGTCGGCGAGCTCATTGAAGATGACCTCCGCAAAGAAAATAGGAATAAGAGTACGGGTCGCGGATATCAAGGAAGCTCGTCTCGAGCCACTTCCAAAGTCGAGCCCATACATGCTATCAACGCACTAGACGCGCTAGAGGCACCACCGGTTTTTACAACACCACCAAGGCCTGCCGCACCTCCGCCAAAAGCATCATACTCACCTGCGGGTCCCAGCTCGCTAAAAGCGCGACGAAACTTTGACCCAATATACATGACTTACTCAAAAGAACTACAGAAGCTTGTGAGCCGCAATGTACTTCAACTCATAGGACCTACTAGCGAGCCTCCTCCAGACAAGAAACCGAAGTCATGGGATCAGAACGCATACTGCGAGTTTCACAGAGGAAAAGGGCACGACACCGAGCAATGTTTCCGCCTAAAGAACATAGTTCAGGACCTGATCGACGACAATACTATTGTGAAGCCCAGCCCGAGCCCTAAGCCTTCAAACCAGCTCAATCCTTTGCGTAACCATGCTATATTTGTAGGGACACACCCCTTCATCGACTGCTCTAATCTGATTGTCTCAAGTGATTACGAAGTCAACGGCATCTGGAATACTTCTGAGTATGAAGCCGACAATGATGACATCCGCATGTGTCTCCAAAATGAACCCTACGAGGAGGAGGCCCAACCCCGTCGCCCGCCAGGCAAATACGGAGAATTACGTCACAAATACCCGATCAGGTTATCAGATAGTGACGTCGAAGTGGCTTATTTGACGCGTTCTGGACGCCCATACCAAGCCTCGCTGAAATTACTTGAACCTCAAAACCTCCCGCCAAGGTTGACCGCTCAAGAGAAGAACAAGGGAATAGTCATAGACGAAGACACGCTGCCTACTTCGCCTACCGCAATCCCACTTCCAAGCACCGCTCCTGCAAGCTCTACTACGTTACCCACAAGCATTGCTCCTGCCCCTACGCCGCCAGCCAGCAATGTATCATTACCCAACACTAATCCTGCGCCCGTACCGCCGGTTAATAAGGTGGCATCATCAAGCACTACCCCAGCACCCCTACCTACACCTGAGATCGGGGACACACTCCACAAACAGCTCAACAAAGCAAAGGCAGACATTTCAATCTGGCAACTCTTAAGGGACTCAATGGGACATCGTGAAGCCCTTTACCAAGCATTACGAGTCACCCCAATGACATCGGAAATGTCTCCGGAAAAACTTATCAGTAACATTACACATGAATGGCAGGCTAATGCCGTCACCTTTTCGGATAAGGACTTCCCTCCATTCAGTGGCACGCACAATCTACCTCTCTATATCAACGTGGAATGCCACGGCATGACGTTGCCAGTCGTCCTCATTGACAACGGATCTGCAGTCAACGTCCTACCCCTGGAGACAGCCAAAAAACTAGGGATTAAGGAGAATGATTTTATTCCATGTACCGACGGTGTCAGGGCCTACGATGGAACACGTCGCAGCATAAAGGGAACCATCTCCTTCCCCATCATGACAGGACCTGTCATGAGAAAAACCGAATTCCAGATCATCGACATACCCCCAACTTATAACATGTTACTAGGCAGACCTTGGATTCACGCTACCAAGGCAGTCACCTCGACCCTACACCAAAAGGTCAGGATACCTTTAGAGGACGAGATTGTCACCATCGACGCCTCAAATTTTCGGGCTACGCTCAAACAACACAAGGCAAGCAATAGTACCGCAGAGATAAACGCCGATCCAGCCGGTGATATGTGTGGTTTCGACTTCGACTTCGACATCTGTACCATTACTCGTGAAGAGGAAATCGCTACGCTCTACGCCAAGGACAACAACAATAAATGGCCCACCATGGGTCTGTCGTATGTACCATGGTCATATGAAGTCTCTCGCGGTTGGGAAGCAAACAATGATCGCAAGAAGTATCACGACTTCTACATGCAGCCATACCACATCTTCCCCAGCAACTACTTCGTCAAGGAAGGCGCTAGCAAAATCCCTAAAGACGTATCCACATATACCATCGCCGGGATTGAACTCATTTCCGACATCATACGCAACCACAACTTCAACCCTACTAACCTAATCGTTCCTTACGAGGAAAAAACACACGATGGAAGGTCAAAAACCCTCGAATGGACCGACGAACAAGGCCGCACTTTTAAGATCACCACAGGTCAGGGTTACACCGTCGAAGATTCCGACTCCGACGAAGATGAAGACAACGCCTCTAACCAAAACACCGTCATAGAGTTTAGGCTCCCGCGTCGTCATTTTAAGCCATACACCCCAACCAAGCCCCCGGGCTATCTCCCTGACGTAATCAATTTAGCTCAGGAACTAGAGTCATTAAGGTTATCCAAAGCTCCCTCGTCTGAGCTATCTTCAAATGTAACCGCTTTTGATAACATTAATAACATGAAAGTTTTTGGTTACTCTTTGCCTCATTTAAAATCTACATATTCTAATGATTGTGATAATTTTAAACAAAATAACATTGCATTATATAGATACATTGCAAGCATTGTCTCAAAACCCGAACAGGACCCCATTATTGAAGACACAACAACCATCAACATAGGCACGCCCGAAGAACCTCGAGAACTACAGCTGGGGGCTTCCTTAAGCACATAAGAAAGGACCACATACACCAAGCTCCTCGCAGAATTCAAGGACGTCTTCGCATGGTCGTACAAAGACATGTCCGACATCAACCGCGAGATAGCTGAACATCGCATCCCGATCAAGCAAGGTAGCAGACCGGTCAAGCAGAAACTCCGACGCATCAAGCCAGAATGGTCTCTCATGGTCAAAGAAGAGATCGAAAAGCAACTGCAAGCGGGGTTCATCCGAGTCGTCGAATACTCCTACTGGGTCTCCAACATGGTTCCGGTTATGAAGAAAAACAGCAAAATACGGGTATGTGCCGACTTTCGAGACCTGAACAAAGTCTGCCCAAAAGACGATTTCCCATTACCTCACATGGATATTCTAGTCGACAACACAGCGGACCACGCCTTACTGTCATTCATGGACGGCTATGCAGTATACAACCAAATCAAAATGGCAACAGACGACATGCCAAAAACGACTTTCGTAACCCCCTGGGGAACGTACTCCTATACAGTCATGCCATTTGGGCTCATCAATGCCGGCGCTACCTACCAATGCACTGCTACCACCTTGCTCCACGACATGATGCATAAGGAGGTTGAGGTATACGTTGACGACATGATCGTAAAGTCAAAGGAAAGGGACGATCACGTCACCAACCTCCGCAAATTCTTCGCCAGAATCAGGCAATACAAAATGCGATTAAACCCACAGAAATTCACCTTTGGGGACACTTCAGGAAAGCTGCTTGGCCACATAGTAAGCCAGCGCGGGATCGAAATAGACCCGACCAAAATCAAAGCAATAATGAGCATGAAAGCGCCAAGCAACATCGACGAAATAAGGAGCTTTTTGGGACAAGTCCAATATATCTCCCGATTTATCAGCAAACTCACCATGATTTGCGAACCAATCTTCAAAAAACTGAAGAAAGAAGAGCATACGAAATGGGACGACGACTGTCAACAAGCATCGACAAGGTCAAGAGCCTGCTTACAAATCCACCTGTTCTGGTACCTCCACAAAAGGATTTGCCACTATCACTATACTTAACGACCACGCCAAACGCCATGGGTGCCATGCTCGCCCAAGAGGTCGACAACGAAGAGCGAGCCATTTACTACATTAGCAAAAAGTTCCACGACTACGAAACTCGGTATGAACCAGTCGAGAAAAGCTGCCTCTCGCTGGTCTGGGCAACCAAAAAGATCAGACACTACCTACTCACTAGCACGACAAGAGTATACTCCTTAATGGACCCTCTCAAATACCTATTTGAAAAGTCGATCCTAAACGGACGCATGGCCAGGTGGACTCTGCTTCTCGCCGAGTACGAACTCAAGTACCTCCCTCTGAAAGTAATCAAGGGAAGAGCAGTTTCCGACTTCCTCGCAGAAAACGCTATCGTCGAACAACCCATGATCGATACGATGTCATTTCCGGACGATGGGATCTTTGCCGTAGAAAAGGAATATTGGCAGTTATACTTTGACGGAGCATCAAACTACCGCGGCTACGGAGTAGGAATACTCCTAATATCCCCAAATGGTGACCATACACCGCTCTCAATCAAGCTCGACTTTAGCGTCACAAACAACGCCGCAAAATACGAAGCCTGCATTTACGGCCTACAAGCAGCAATCGCTCTCAAGATAAGGAACCTTCGCGTGCATGGAGATTCATTCCTCATCATAAATCAAGTAACAGGGGCATGGAAGATCATGAGCGAAACCCTCACCAAATACCAAACAAAAGTACAAAAACTCCTAACCAACTTCGACTGCGTCGAATTTTATAACCTCCCAAGGGAAGAAAACCAGTTTGCCGACGCACTGTCAAAACTCTCATCCCTCCTAAACATGCCACCAAACATGAAATTACTACCCATCATCGTCGAAAGACGAGACGAACCAGCATACATCCACACCATTGACTTAGACGAAGCCGAGCAAACAGAGCCTTGGTATCAAGCCATAATCAACTACAAAACGAACAGCATTTACCCACCCGACACCGATAAACGTGGCTAGAGAGCCATTAGACTCCTAGCATCCCAATTTGTCCTAGAAATGGGACAATTACTCAAGAAGACACCACAAGGCACGCTCCTCATATGTGTCGACTACAAAAAAGGACAAGAAATCATCGCGCAAGTCCACGACGGCGAATGCGGTCCCCACATGAACGCTCGGGCACTCTGCAAACAGATTCTACGGTTATGATGGTATTGGACAACCATGGAAGCAGACTGCATCCAATACGTCAAGCACTGCCACAACTGCCAAATTTTCAAGATATGTACAAAGATGTACTCCCTTCACCACTATCTGACCTAACCTCGCCCTGGCCCTTTTCAACTTGGGGCATCGACGTAATAGGAAAAGTCCACCCCATCGGAGCAGGAGGTCACTGTTTCGTGCTAGTGGCAATCGACTACTTTACAAAATGGGTAGAAGCAGCATCTTTTCGAACCCTTGGCTCCAAGGAGGTCGCCAAGTTCATCCAGACAAACATCATATGCCGATATGGCATACCCCATGAGTTCATCAGCGATCAAGGCTCGCACTTTCAGGGCGAGAAAGAAGCTATACTCACAAAATACAACATACAACATCACAAATCCTCACCCTATCGACCCCAAACCAATGGAGCCGTTGAAGCAGCAAACAAGACAGTCGTCACCATACTCGAGAAGATGATCGACAGTTGCAAAGACTGGCCTAACAAGATACCATATGCATTATGGGGATACCGCACAATCATTCGCACACCCACAGGCATGACACCCTATTTCCTCACCTACAGCATGGAAGCCGTCCAACCAGTCGAAATAGAAATACAATCACTACGCATACTAATGGAAAGTAGCATCCCAGAAGCAGAATGTGCCCGTGAACGCTACGAACAACTCATGCTCTTGGACGAACGCCGACTTCACTCCCTGAGCACCGTACGAATGTACCAAGCACGATTACAACGAGCATTCATTAAACGAGTCAAGCCGCGAAACATAAAAGTAGGTGACCTCGTATTAAAGTCGGCCCGAGCACCACTTCCAGTTGACCCACGAGGGAAGTTCAAGCCTAAATGGGCTGGGCCCTACCTCGTCAAGGAAATCTACACAGGCGGAGCAGTAAAACTAACCGACTTGGACGGTCAAGAGTTTAACCTCGCAACGAACCTCGATCAACTCAAGAAATACTACCCTTAAAAAAAACCCTTGCAATGCATCTATAAAATACAATTTTCTAAAAACACAATTCATGGGCCGGCATGCTCTTAAACGTGCACATTCCATAAACAAACTCATGGGCCGGCATGCCCTTAAACGTGCACCCCTTGCATACACAATTCATGGGCCGGCATGCCCCTAAACATGCATCCTCAAACACAACTCATGGGCCGGCATGCCCCTAAACATGCACATTCACCACAAAAAAAAAGCAACCACAACTCATGGGCCGGTATGCCCCTAAACGTACATTTCCCGAACTACGCCGGTTTGATTCCATTTTTCATGGATACGTAGGCAGCTTTGCAAAAAGCACAACCGATATTCAACACAAAAATGACGCGTCCAAAGCTTAAAAAGGTTAAGGACATAGTCACCACAAAACTCGCCTCATAGCCTAAAAGGTTAAAATAAGGCGGCATTCAACACAAAACGACACGTCTAAAGCTTAAAAAAGCTAAGGATATAGTCATCACAAAGTATTTCATCACCAGAAGGGTAAAAGGAACAGCATTCAACAATAAGCGACAAACTCAAAGCTTAAAAAAGTCGAGGGAATAGTCAATACAAAAAATTCCTAAAAACAAGAACCATACTTACATTCTAAAACTTTGAAAAAAGGATTAGAGCTAAGGAATTTCACACAGAATAATAAGCAAAATGAGGCAAAGTCGTAAATAAAAACCTGATTTTTATTAATCTTAAAAAGAACGGTTACATTTTGGATTTTTCAACGTAGGAGCATAACTACAACATTAGAAATACACTAACAACACTACAATATATATTACAATACTTATATAGATCCCGGCCTGTACATCGGGTTTAGGATAGACTAACAACATAATATGAACATAATACTAACAACAAAACAATAAAACAAACACCAGATTCTTATCATCATCAAAAGCAGACTCCAAATTTTTCAGCTAAACGGGGAAGCACCAAACCTCAACCCCTACGGCGATCCCCAACATTACCATGGCAACCTGGAACACTCGACCCTGGCACGCGCCGACAGCCGAACACACATTCAGAAGTCTGATGAGGCCCGTTTGAGCTTTAGGGCGCGAAGGCATGACCTCTTATGAGGGCTCTGGGCAACGGTCCACCTAGTATAGGCCTGTGATACCCGAGTCGTCCTAGGAATACCAGCCACAGGCCACCTGGGGCGCATAATCCAACCACTCGCCCAAGTGTCGGTTATATCGCTAGTCAGCATAAGCATGCCCTGCACCATAGTGTCATGACCAGGGATGAACTGTGCCCACCCTACCTGTCGCCTCACTCGCAAGGGATGGATGTAAACACCCATGTCAAACCCACAAAGGAGGGCTCCAGAGGGACCATCGACAGCTGCACTAGCCGTCACGTCAACAATACCCCACCACGGTACCGACCAACGGATAGCCGATGACCTCACAAATTCGGGAAAGTAATCGTCAGGGCGATGGTTTGGGTCCAGCCACCTTATATAGCGATTAGTCACACTCCCAGCAAAATGTGACCCTTCAAGGCTAATGTCGCCCAGCACGCTCAGACGTTCCATCAGCCACACCTGAAGGATCAGGGGACATCCTCGGTACGGACGTTCCCTATTGCAGGCGCGGTCGTCCAGGCCCAGAATCGTCTCAGCCAAAATCACGGCGTAAGGGTTACAACCATACTCCATCTGTTGGACGACAGTGATTAAACGGGGGTCACCAAGCGCTCCCTCGTACAAAGAGTCGGGGAACATGTAAACGTGAACCAAACAGAACGCCAACGCCCTTTTCCTAGCGCCAAATAAGATGTTCTCATTGTCGTAGTCCATAAAATGCTGACACAGACCATGAAGATTGATACGACTCCCAGCAAATAACTCCTCCGTCTCGTCACGGGTCATCTGGAGGTATGTCTGTACATGCCTCTTATGCCCTAGTTCCTGCCTAACACACACGGGCAGGTTAGTACGTAACCACCCACCAATAGCCCCAAACTCCTCATCTAAAGGACAGACCTCCCCGCCAGGAAAGCGGAACACGTGGAAACTCAGGTCCCAGTAGTCGAGACACGCATCCAGGAACTCCGGCTCCATTTGAACTTGCCTCAGCCCAAGTAATGCCCCGATACCGCAATCCTTCAAGTCCTTATTCTCTATACCCGACAAAGACGCACACCAGCGACGCAAGTTTCCTTCAAAGTTCTCCATTTTCCGACAAACGTTCCGTAAATATTTTGAATATCTTTGGAATGCCGAGAATAGAACGTTGAAATGATGAGTATTTTGAACTAACCTACCCCTCCTTTTATAGCCGAGATTCGCAAAACAAAATACAACACAAAACATAAACGCTAGTGAACAAGCGATTAAAAAGAAATCAAACAAAAACCACAAAACAAAAAGTTAATCGCCTGTAAACAGACGATTAAAATTTTAAGCGCCTATTTACAGGCGATTAAAATTTTCTTTCCTGACAATTATTCGATTTCTTACAACTCTTACACACCTATACCATATATTTTTAACTTTTACTACCTCACCATTATTGTTACCGACCTTGGACACGTATTTACAGTCCCGTCACGTCGTCTCGATTTGCGTAATTGACTCCTGTCTTTCGTATTTTCGTATTCACAAAACACGATAATCGCACAAAAACTAAACACTACACAAAACACGACTTGTCGCATTCACAATTTTCGTCTCAAAACATCGTTTTAGCTCACATTTTTACATTGTCAAAAGCGTCTTTTTACGAGTCTAAAATATTTTCTAAACAGCATTTTTCAAAACTCTGCATTTGCATTTAGTTTAATCATAAACGAGTCGGTCTCAATCGAGACACGTATATATGTTTACGACTAACAATGTTTTACAGGTACGCTCGGCAAGTAAATATGCAAGGATTCCAGACCCGGTTACAACCTAAGCATGCATTTTCGCAACGAGAGAAAATATTCAAAACCTAGGACGCCACACACAAAGCCAACAACTACAACAGAAGCCGAACCACAAAACTTACCCATAAACACCCACAAATCCAAAAATCAACCATATACGCAAGTCCAAATACAAATAAGGCCAATAAATACGAGTAAGTCTTAAATACATAAGCCGCCACATACAAATACTAACACACATAATACAAGTCAAAATCCAAACTACATATACAAGTCCAAGTCCAAGTCCAAGTCCCGAAATACAAAAAATACAAGTCCAAGCCTACGACGACTGGTCACGACGCTCTAGCGCCGCACGCAACGACTCGATCTCCGCGCGATAACCAGCCATCTCCTGCTCACGCTCAGCCCCTAGCTCTGCCCGGACTCTCGCCAACTCCTCGGCATGCGCAGCCTCTAGCTCGGCCCGCGATCTCGCACCCTCCTCAGCCCTGACCCTGGCTAACTCTCGTCGAGCGTCGGTCGCCCCCTTCTGACCCCTGCAGGCATCGACAACCTTCTCGTTCACGAGCACCCGCCACCGGTTCGCCGCCCGCCACAGCCTCTTGTGCACATCGGCCGTCACCTGCACAAACACGAACGAATTACACTTAGCTTCCAAACCTGGGGGCTGTCAATCAAAAGCTGCTTCAACAGAGTTTGACAAATGATTTTACAATAAAATCTAACTCAAACTGGGGGCTACAATCAAAAACTGCTTCAACAGAGTTGAATAATGATTTTACAATAAAATCTAACTCAAACTGGGGGCTACAATCAAAAGCTGCTTCAACAGAGTTTGAATAATGATTTTACACTAAAAATCTAATTCAAACTGGGGGCTATACTACATAATACTCCACGATAAACGAAAACAGAAAGTTCCTTTTTCACGCGTGGGTCCCAACTCTCAAGGCCCGCATCGGTCACCACGGACATGCACGCCGGCAACACGATCGAATGCTGGCAACCCTCGTGCTCAACCAGATCCTCGACGAACGGAGGAGGCTGGAACTCAAGGTCAGGATCACGTCGCTACAAAACAAAAACAGGGTAAATTTTTGCTTTTTGAAACCAAAACGCATAAAGCAAAAAAGATAATAGAGCATACCTCGATCACAGCATCAGCAAGGGCATGCTGTGCCCACGTCACGTAATCCTCAGCCGGCCACAGCAGGGAGTCGGACTCACCCTCGTGATATATGTCACGACGCTCGTTAGCGTCAGGCGTCTCCACAAACAAAACCGAGGGCGGGGGTGCAGGTACTATGAAGCCGCCACGACCCGTCTGCGCAGACAGACGCTCACCCAAGTGCCAGTACGAGCCGTACTGAGTCGCAATATACAGCCGCCGTCCGTCAAGGAGACCAAAGCAGGCTGCAATCGACGGGGGGACGCCGGTAAACTTCCTCCAAAGGTCACGAACGAACTGCAAAACAAAATCAAGTCATAAACTACAAAAACAAACACAAACCCAAAAACACAAGCTACAAAAAACCAAAGTACAAAACACAACCACCCTTACCTTATCCATGGTCATCCCGTTGAAGAGCACACGAGCCCTGTCATAGTTCAGGCCAATACCCTTCCGATCTGCCACCGCGTATGCATGAAAAGCCGGATACTTCGCCTCAACCTTGAACGTGTCCAGAAGCAGAGAAGGGAAGTGAGCATAGCACCAAGACTGCAAGCAATCAAAATAAACGTTACAAAAGAAAAGCAGAAATGAGACAACAAGACACTACGAAATCAAACCCTACCTCCATCAGAAGACCAAGGCCCACGAGCGACACATCTGAATCCTCGTCAATCCGGTCAGGACGTACCGCGTCCCTCAAGTATCGGATCAGCAACCCCAGAGCAGGGGTGGCCCAATCGAACTCGCCTAGACGTGTCATGTCCGACAGCGCCATCAGCACAGCCGTCGAGGCTCGCTCCCCCTTATCACCAAAGTGGGTGGCCGTCAGAAACCACCACAACTACAGCCGGGCCCTCTGCTCAGCACTCGCTCGAGTAGACCCCTTCTTCTTCTTCCCCTTGAAGAAGTCGTCAATCCATACTGTCCGGGGCTGAAATGTGTGCTCCTCACCTACCCCGCACTTAACCCCGTTACCGATCAACCGCACGACGCGTGGGCTATCGATAGGAGGGCGCTCACGCCCCCAGTCAAGGACACCCCCGCCATGAGGCAGCCCCGAGACAACCGCCAGCGAAGAATGGGTCACGCCAACCTCGTACCCAGGCATGTGGAAGGTGTTGGTCGTATCCCAAAACCTATCCAGCAACGCCCGGAGCACAGCAAGGCGCGCATTCACCCGCTTACCCCGCACCTCTCTCCATTTTTGCACCAGGGGACCAAAAGCCGTCCCAAGCACTATCTGCCGCTCCTCCTCTGTGAGCCTCTTCTCAAAGGCATCGAACGCCGTCCGGAACCCAGAGAAGGTCCTCATCGCGCCTAACAGGAAGCCGACCTTCACCCGGATCGATAGGTGCTCCAACGAGCTCCAGACCAAGCTCACGTCATCCCAATCCTTGGCCACCTGCGACCACATGCGCGGACCATGGGGATAAACAGGTCTCACACCCAGCTCGTCGACCATCCCCATAAATACCTCCGTCGCAGCCTCAAGAGCTGTCGCACGTCCGTCCTGGGCCTGACCCCAGCCTCTGCCTCTACCTCTGCCTCGGCCTCAGCCTCATCCTGAACCTGGCCCTGAACCTGACCCTCGGCCTCAAAACCAGCAGCAGCGGCAGCGGCGGCAGCAGCAGCGGCAGCGGCGTCGGCGGCCGCGACCACAGCGGCGGCCTCGGTAGCGATCTCGTCAGGAGCCTGCTCCTCGTCACTCGAAGACTCCTCTGACTCGGAGGGATCCTCGTAACGACTCCCCGGACCCCGAGGACGACCACGCCTAGGTCTACCCTCCACAGGGTCTCCCCCTGCTCCAACCTCCTCAAAAACGTCGGCGACCTCAGCCTCGTCCCGACCACCACTCCCGCAAAGAAGACGAGCTCGGCGTTGTGGCTCATCACCGCCTCACCGAAGCCTCATCCACCTTGCGCTTCTTCGGCCTCGGATTCCTCCGAGCCTGACCACTACCTCGACCACGGCCTCCTCCGGGAGCCACAGGCGTCTCCGCAGCAGCGCCACGATCGCGCCCCTGCAGAGACCCTATAACTGCACTACGGCCTCTACCACGGCCTCCTCCGGAAGACTCAGCAGCAGCGCCACGACCGCGCCCCCGCAAAGACTCTGGGACGATACCCTGACCACGGCCTCCTCCAGAAGACTCAGCAGCAGCGCCACGACCGCGCCCCCGCAAAGACTCTGGGACGATACCTTGACCACGGCCTCCTCCTGAAGTCTCAGAAGACTCAGTAGCAGCGCCACGACCACGCCCCTGCAAAGACTCTGGGACGATACTCCGACCTCGGCCTCGACCACCATCGGAAGGCTCTAACTGCCCAACAGCGGCTTCGCGTCCACCAGCTGAAGACCTCGACGGCTCGACAGCAGCTCCACTACCGCTAGCACCACCAGAAGACCCAGGCTGCTCAACGGCAACCCCCTCACGTGCGCCACTGGCTGAAAAAGCAGGTGACTCGGCAGCGACGTCACGACCCGCGCCACTAACTAACGGCTCAGGACCACCAGGGACAGCACCGTGCCCCAGGCCACTCGCAGAAGGCCCAGACGACTCACTACCAACCCATGCACCGCTAGCAGAAAAAGCAGGGGACTCCCCAACAAGACCCTACCACTCACTCCCTGGCGTCGGAGGAGCCCCTGGCGTCTGAGAAGGAAAAGCTCTCAGCAGGTCCGACTGAGACGGACCGTCGGAAACCTCCACGGCGCAGCATAAGTAGGTGCGCCGTCCCTGAGCAGTAAAGTCAACACCGGCCAAGACCCGGTCTATGGAACTGGAAGTAGGTGCGGAAGGCGCAGGATCACCTGCACAAAATGCAAAGGCATACTCAGACAACGGCGACAGCAAATCATTTAGGAAAGCAGAAGCACGCAAAAACGATAGAAAGCAAGCATTAAGGCCTACATTATCTACAGATAAGGCCAAAACGGAGCAGAAGCACAGAAAAGCATATGTCATGACACGTATATAGTATATATGCCCTACACAGCAAATTCGAGAGCAAGCACGCGCAAAAGCAGCAGAGAATTAGCCAAAACAGCAGAAAGCAGGCCTTTTTAACCTAAAAATAGCAGAAAGGAGAAAAACGCTACAGAAAGCCGGAAATTCATATTTTCGTAGACAGACCCAACCCATATATCACATTAAGCATGTGCAAAAAAATTTCATGCGAAAACTATGTCCCGAACACCTCGACTGAATAGCTTTTACAAAACGCTTACAAACTACAAAAACGGCCTTATCTTGACCATAACTCAACCAAAAAGCCCCCACTTCCCACAAAACAACCCCCTAATCAATACAGACAACATACAGTCCAATACATTACATGCACGGGACGCAAGAGCAGGAAAAACGGTTTATAAAAACCTAACCTAAACTACAAAAAACACTCCAAAACACCTCCAAACCATGCACTCTCTACAAAACAAGACCAAATATGTACCATGCTAGCCATAACAATGCAATACAGAGAATTCGGGCAAGTTTCGGAACCGAAAATTTCGACCAAAATTTCGGCCCCTATACAAAGTCACACGAAAATCACGGTTTTTCAAGCCGTTTTTCGCACACAAGCCACCCAAACTTCCGCACTAGCATACTACAACATTGCCAAAACAACCAAGCCAATCGGGATCGTTTTAAATAACGAAAACAGAGCAAAACCCCGACCTTAACCCCCTTTTATACGGTTTTCACCCAACCGAACCATTTTTCGCGCCCATTTCAATAAAACGAACTCACCAACGCATTGTACTACTAACGGATAAGCTACACTGAAGTTTTGAGCCAATTCCGAGACGTTTTCAAAAATGACCAAAACGCCCTCACAATACAAAACGCACGAAAATCGAGGCCATGAGTCGGCCTTTCACATACAAGCAACAGAGACAGCAGCATAGGCCTCGCACGGCTCCCAAGTACCAAGTTCAAGCAAAGACGAGGGCTAAATTCGAATCAAACCGACAAAATTCGACCTAAAACCCTAGAACACGTTTTTTAAGCTAAAACTGACTCAAACCAAATTCAAAACACGAAAAACCAAGTGAGGTGAGTACGTACCTTGGTCCATGACGAATTGTAGGAGTCGGAAAATCGAAATTTGGTCTAGAAAATCGCCGAATTGAGTTTTGGGTGTTTTCGATTTAGTTTTGTTTTGAAACGAAATAACCCTCCCCTTCTCTCTTTCCTGTGTTTTAACCAAAAAACACCAAACAAAAACCTAATCGCCTGTAAACAGGCGATTAAATTTTAATTCGCCTGTTTACAGGCGATAATATTTTCATTTTATGGGTTTCATTTTTGTTTTAGGCCGGTTTTCCTCGGCCCAATACACTTTCAACCTATTTCAAACACAATTTCAAACCAAACACAAAAACACGTAGCCTCCTTACGAGACGTTCATGAAAACCTAGTCCTTTTTATGAGAAATACAAAAACACGTAGCCTCCTCACGAGACGTTCATAAAAACCAAACCCTTTTTATGAGAAACACAAAAACACGTAGCCTCCTTACGAGACGTTCATAAAAACCTAACCCTTTTTATGAGAAACACAAAAACACGTAGCCTCCTCACGAGACGTTCATAAAAACCTAGCCCTTTTTATGAGAAATACAAAAACACGTAGCCTCCTTACGAGACAGTCATAAAAACCTAACCCTTTTTATGAGAAACACAAAAACACGTAGCCTCCTCACGAGACGTTCATAAAAACCTAACCCTTTTTATGAGAAACACAAAAACACGTAGCCTCCTCACGAGACGTTCATAAAAACCTAACCCTTTTTATGAGAAACACAAAAACACGTAGCCTCCTTACGAGACGTTCATAAAAACCTAACCCTTTTTATGAGAAACACAAAAACACGTAGCCTCCTAACGAGACGTTAATAAAAACTCAACCCTTTTTATGAGAAACACAAAAACACGTAGCCTCCTTACGAGACGTTCATAAAAACCTAGCCCTTTTTATGAGAAATACAAAAACACGTAGCCTCCTTAGAGACGTTCATAAAAACCTAGCCCTTTTTATGAGAAATACAAAAACACGTAGCCTCCTTACGAGACGTTCATAAAAACCTAGCCCTTTTTATGAGAAATAAAAAAACTTGTAGCCTCCTTACGAGACGTTCATAAAAACCTAACCCTTTTTATGAGAAACACAAAAACGCGTAACCTCCTTATGAGACGTTCACAAAAACCAAACGCAAAAACGCGTAACCTCCTTATGAGACGTTCACAAAAACCTAGCCCTTCACAAAAACACCAACCACTCTTATAAACCAAACCCAAAAACGCGTAACCTCTTCTACGAGAAGTCCAGCAAAAAGCACAAAGCAAGAAGTAAAGCAAGGAGCACAAAGCAAAGAGCACCAGCAAGAAGTATTCAGCACCAGCAAAAGCAAAGCACCAGCAGGAAGCACTCAAGCCGCGCGCAGGCTGACATGCCCTTAAACATGTAGGACCGTCATGTCCTTAAAAACATGTCGTCCCTCCCCGCATTTCCCGGCACTAAGTCCTCGTCTCTCCCATAAGACACATGCCTAGCGCCGCCAGGTAGTATCGAGACTGTGATGGTTCGGATACTATCTTTAAGTTTGACTAACGGTTTGTCCAAGCTCAGCCAAACTGGGGGCTCTGTAGATACCAGATCCGCAGTACCCCCAAAAAAAAAAAAAAAAAACAAACCCGATGACGAAAAGGACTTTCATGCATGCTTTTAAATAAGTCACTCTTAGTCATTATAAGCACAACACGAGCACAATATAGGAACGTCCTATTAAGACGACCCACAAAAACAGCCCAACAAACCACAAAACGGCCCAAACCCACAAAACGATCCAAAACGCTCCAAAACGCACACTAACGCAACACGCAAAACGGGCCAAAGTGCGTCTCGTGTCACATTTTCACAAAATTAGACTCTCCCAGACCATAAAATAATACACTTTAATATTATTTTATTTCGAGCCAAAACCGAAAAACACGTCGAAAACCGAAGCACGAAAATCGAAATTGGACCAAAAACCAATTTGGCCCAAAATATCCAAACAAAACACCATCATTACCCTAATCATACGTCACTTAACCAAAGGCGGCATAACAGCACACCAAAACAAAAATAAAATCGCCTGTGGACAGGCGATTAAAAGTTAAATCGCCTGTCAACAGGCGATTATATTTTTGTTTTACCCCGCAGCCTTTTATTTTTTCTTACAAAATCCAGACCAAACGAAATTAAAATCGCCTGTACACAGGCGATTTAAATTTTGTGCACACATAAACCAGCCAATTTCTATAAATAATACCCCTAATGTTCACTCTTAAGGGTCGGTTTTTCAAAACACATTAACACACTCACAAAATCCACTCAAAAATACCGTCTTTGCATTTTCGAAAGGAAGACATTTTACCTACGTTTTGGACGTTTGAGACTCGGACAAAGGGGTTACATTAACCCCAACCCGATATTGGCATTAGCGAAGCCGTATTCGTAATACGGTTGTAGCAATTCGGATTCAGAATCCGTCTAAACCTCGCCAATATCGCATACATAACGACTCAATATCACTAAAGCAAACCGACGTCACTTTTATAATTATGCAAGTCCTCATTCATTCATTAAATTACGACTAGATCACGGATTCGACACTAAATTGTACCGTTTCAATTAGTCTTTTAAGCATGCAAAACCGAGGGTTTTTCCATAAATTCCTAGGGTCAAAATACGAGGTCGGAAAATAACGTTTATTGTAATAATTCAGTCAATGAATTATTATTTAACGTATATTTCCTATAGCAGAATGTCTTAGCTATGATGTTTTATATTATTTATGCATTTTTATCGAGTCATACTTATTCGCACTTGTACGTAGCGTGACTTTTAGCCTAAATATCGAAATTAAGCAAATGTTTTCAAATTAGTAGAGACTACTTTTATGTAGGCCTTTTGATTTCAGTTTTCAAAAATAAATTTTGTCAAGACTTTCGAAAAGTAACCTCACTCCGAATCCCTTCTCTGGTTTCAAACCTCAGATAGATAGGTATCGACGCACCTTGAAATCTGAGACACTCGTGTCTTCTATTTTAAGATGCGTTGAATAGGTTCCAAATTCCTTTAATATTTGGTGGCGACTCCGAAAATACATTTTCAAAAAGGATTTTCTACTTTTTCTTTTTGGTCACAAATTCATGCAATGATCTCCCTCATTTTTACAAACTTCGCACTTTTCCTGCAAGGCGCATTCCGCCCCGGCGCCCCCGCACGGGGCGAGGTCGGGCGCGCGAAGGGCGTCGATAGGTTTCATCATTTTTCCGGTACCTTCAGTGGTATTGTGGGGCACATCTCCCAAGAGTGTAGAAGTACGATGGAGCAAGTTAATGCTTTTCAATCTTACAAGCAAACACTACCACAAAACAAGGCAAAAACAACGCCATAAAACCGTTTTAAATAAGAAAAATAGCCGTTATTTCCTTGGCCGTTGCAAAAAGTCAAAAACAACGCAAAAAAAAATATACGAAACCGTTGTAAAAGGTTATTTGAAACGGTTATTAGTAAATAACCGTTGTAAAAAACCATCATTTAAAACGGGTATTAGTGAAAACCGTTTCAAATAATACATTTTTTACAACGGTTATTACATATAACCGTTTCAAATAATCCTTATAACCGTTATTTTAAGTTTTATCAATGAAGTTATAAATGATTATTTATAACGGTTATTTGTAAATAACCGTTATAAATGATTCTTTATAACGGTTATTTCTGAATAACCGTTATTAAAAGTTAAAAAAACCCGTTTTTAAAAGTCTAATTTTTAAAGCAAGTTTTAATTTTTGATTTAGTTTTTAAAAACGGATATTTACAAAACCGTTTTTAAAAGTTGAATTTTTTTTTTTTAAAAAATAAAATTACAATCAAATACAATTTATATAAATTATCAAAAAAGGTTTTAAATTATTAAATTACACGACAATCAAATTACAAAATTACTATAATTACACGACAACCAAATTAATAACTAATTCAGCAATCTAAAAACTTCTAAAATTTTCCAAATACAATTGTGCATAAATTATCAAAAACACAAACAAATACTAACAAACAGTACTAAAATTCTGGAGATATAGCCCTGTGTGTAGCAGCAACACCTTCAACGACGTAACCTATGCACACACGCACAAACCAAGCTCATATAACACATATACGGTGTAAATTAAGCTAAGGAGAGCCCTTACTTTGAAGAAATTCCGTCAAAACTGATGTTGAAGAAAAACTTTTACAATAATCGTAACTAGAGATGAATACTACTACAAATCACAACCTTCTGCCTAGGCCATAGATTCCTCCTTGCATTAAATCAACTTCGAGCGCCCTGAAAAAATATATAAACAATTTAGTGAATTACGTTTTTCATGAACACTAATATTCCCGTTTGAATGTTCAAACAAACTTAATTTTTTCCGAGTTGAACCTGTCATGCAGTAATTTCTTCAAAACACATGACACAATATTGAAATGTAGATAGAATTTGTATATGTAACGGTATATTTGTGTCGACCAAAACAGTTGAAAGACGAGTGTTACCCGCTATCACATGGTTTTTTCTCTGTGGTCGTAGGACAGTACGATCCTGCTGGACAGAACATGTGGCTACTTGTGTTCAGATCAGCCCACGTATCTGCACCTCCACAAGTATGGTTCCGTCCACGCGGATGTTCATATTGGTATCTGAGAAAAAATAAGTAACAAAATCCACTAGAATAAACCCTGCAAAACCGATACGTGTATAGGGAAAAAAAAAAGTAAACAGGGTAAGAAATGGCAAGTCTTACGGTTCAAAGAGACAGAAAGCACATGTCAGTCGAAAGGGACCCATACAGTCTCGCAAAGCTGTGCAACCCTCTTCAAGTATCGAAAAGCAATAACCATCCTAGCGGAAGCATATGGATATGCAGCTGCACTAAAATAAGCTAAGCCAAAACACACATAGTCTACAACCGTAACATACACAACTTCGAACTATGCAACATTAACTTCGTATTCAAGCTATACGAGGGCGAGATATTGAGCACAAAAATAAAGCACACAAAGCAACAGCAGCAGTTACAACGACAACAACAATAGCAGCTACAACGACAACAACATCAGTAATAACGACACAACAGCAGCAGTTACGACAACAACAGCAGCAGTTACAAAGGCAACAACAGCAGTACTTACAGCAATTTGTAGGCCATCGAAATCAGCAGCCCCAAACGAAGAAAACAATGGCACTAACACGACATTAACAGCCCTACTTTTGGTCATCATTAGCAGCCAACATATCCTTTAATCGCAACCAAAATTCGAATACAATAACGACTTCTCCTTGGCATAACACACACACTCACATTTATCCATTCGACTTGCACATTCACACCTCACAGCAATAAACCACCACATACATACATTTAACATTGCTTACATAATCACACATACACACAAGGCTAAGTAAGGATAAGTCTTACCGAAAATGAAGAGGAAAACAGAATCAAAGCTTGAATACCAGTGCAAACCCGTCTAACTCGAGCTCATGGTCGAAAACCATGCCGAAACCGTGCCGAAACAACACGAACTCTACAAATAACGATACCCCTGTTAATTACTACTAAAATACGACCTAATTGACTACTAAAGTCACCAAATTCGACAAACAAATGAAAAGCCCCAAATTCTAGGGTTAGGGTTTATACGAAAACTGAATTGAAACGATTAGATAAGAAGTATACCTTAGTTAATCGAATAATAAGTCTAAACTCGAGGAAAACTGACAATTTATGGCTGAAACGTGAACTGAGGAAAACTTGAGGAATGAAGGACGTTGTGTGATGATGATGATGATGACGAAGACGATGATGATCATTGAAGACGATGTTGTAATGAAATGATAAAAAAAATGATGATGATGTAGATGAATGAATGAAGAACTACTTTGAAGAAGAAAGAAGAAGACAACAAGACAACAGAAGGATGGATCGAAGGAGACCCAAGTCCTATTTTATTTTGTTTATCGAGTGAAATAAAATAAGGGGGGTGATGGAGATGTCTTACTTTGGGTGTATTTGTTTCACTCTTATTATTATCATCAACGTTTAAAACTCCACTTAAGAAAATAACATAAACTTTATAAACTCGTATAAGCTCGACTTAAAATAACAAACTCAATTTAAAATTATGAGACCTGCTTATAATAAGATACGAAAATACGGTGTATTACACCTTTAGAAGAAACCGTGAATCCTCGAGCTGAAATAGGTACACCCGTCGAAACCACTTCTCCACGAAATCGATCTATACAAATAACGATCCTAGTATTAAATACTACTTAAATAATAACTAGTCGACATATAAATATATTTAAAAGAGTTCTAATCCGAAAAACCCCAATAATTAGGTTAAAATCGACGAAATTATAAATTGGATGATTAACTTTGAAATATACCTTAATTACTCGGGAATTAGCCTAGGACTTGAACAAAACCCGATGAATAGACCCGAGAATCGACGAAATGAAGAAGACAATGAAGGAAAGCAGCAGAAACACGAGTAAAACCGAACACCGATTGAATGATAATGAAGACGATGAAGACGATGATGCGAACGATGATAGATGATGATGAAGATGATCGATGATAAAGACGATGAATGAGTGAATAAGTGAATACTGATGATCAGGTGAGGTAATGCAAAGAGAAGAGGAGGATGAAACACGAAGGAGAAGAGCTGCTTTTCTCCTTTCCTTATTTTGTTTTAATTTTTTTTGTGAGGGGTATGAAAGTAAAGGGGATGAGGGCTTGGTCATAGGTTTGGGCCATTCTTGTAACAACCCGGATTTTCCAAATAAAATAAAATACGTTTTAAAAAGGTTTTAGTAAGAAAATGAAAATAAAATGAAAGCCACGGTGGCGGAAACACCGTGAATCCGAGTCATTACTCCCTACTCAAACAAATAACAAAAGACAGTAGGCCTTGAGCCTAACAAATGGGGAATAAATACCCCTTACAATCCAACTGCAAAAGACATAAGTATGAAAATAATAAATAACAACAAGTCTAAATCCAAAGTCTATCAAAGTTCTCCTCAAAGCTAGGTACGGGGTCAACAATCCTCACGTCTTCTCACACAAACCCGTCCCCGCACAAACCTGCCACAAAAGAAAGTGACAGCCACAATCAGTGGGGACTAACTAGGTGCTCCCCAGTCATATTTAAACATAATGAACATATAATCGACAACCCAACAAGTACCTTACCTGACCTACGGCCTATGTTCAAGTACAACAACAAATGCAACAACAATAGCGTGCTCAAACATAAACATTAGCATTAATATAACAACCTCAAGTCAAATAATCAATAGTCAATCCGATCATCAATCAAACCAAAGCAAGAGTAAGCACGGAGGACTGGGTGAAGCAACAAGAATCACCCCGGAACGACAAAAGTCCCAACCCTATGGCGGAACGACAAAAGCTCCTCAAACAGTCTAAATTTGGCCAAACCCACCGCGACAAAAACGGTGTCACCGCGACAAAAACGGTGTCGACATATAATCAAACCATAGTCCCTATCCGTGACAAAAGCGGATGGGAACCCCTAAGGGCGGCATCCGTCCTACAATGGACGTCGTATCTCCTCACGCACGTGCCCAACAGTGCACGTATGCACACTCAACTCAAGCTCAATCAAACCAACTCAAATTCAATGTCAAAATAATCATCTCAATATCAAACATTATCATAGCATGCCACTTCCATACTCATACTCAATACACTACAATTTAGTATCTTTAATATAGTTATAAACGGAGTAATAATCAAGGTGATCAACATAAACTCATAACCTAGCCCTTTCAACATATTAAGTTAACATCTTTAATCATTATAACCACACACTCAATAATATTCAATGATCAAGTAAGCCTAGACATGCTTCTAGACTCACACAAGTATGAGGCCAACTCACAAGTTCAAGTATAATGATTAGGGCACAACCAAACAACCAAAGCATGCAACTTTATCATCATACAATCATTCAAAACATCCTAGACAACATCTAGGGCCTCATACATGTCAAAATATCATTAGGGCTACACCTAGTTACCTTTTCCAAACAAGCCAAAGAAAAGCACAGTTTTCAACCCTTCTGTCCAGATGCGATAACAGACGATCCAGAGTTCCAAATGAAAAACTGAACGGTGAAAAAGTAGCTCCGAGAGTCAGGAACATGCTGTCAACATTTCGGCAAAATCGGACGGTCGGATCTCCGGCGATCTTCCGTTTAGTGAACCTGGGTCAGAGAAATCCGAACTTGGGGTTTTCTCTCCAATTCTCTCCTATTGATTAGGGCACACATAAATCATACAATACATAAGAACAACACAATAAACACATATAATAATAAAACCTACAAAAATAAACTTAAAGATGAAGAATTTACCAAAGAGAATTGAAGAGAAAAGATGAGGAGATGATTAGGGTTTGATTGGGTGAGTTTTTGGTGATGATTTAGAAGATGATTGATGAGGAAATTAAGAGAGAGAAGAGA
Source organism: Dianthus caryophyllus (assembly GCA_023091065.1). Taxonomy (NCBI): domain Eukaryota; kingdom Viridiplantae; phylum Streptophyta; class Magnoliopsida; order Caryophyllales; family Caryophyllaceae; genus Dianthus; species Dianthus caryophyllus. The sequence continues at coordinate 30,717,643 of CM041519.1, forward strand.
GGATTATGAGGGATTAGTTTATCAGAGTGTTTAGAATGATTCTAGGGTTTAGAGAATCATAGGTATATAAGGATTTCGTGCTTAACAATTTAAAACAACACGAAAATTACTGATCCGAAAAACACACAGGAACCGGGCGGTTCGGACTTGAACCGATCGGTTCAACTTGAAATTTTGACAGTTGCAACGGCGTCGAAAAAATACGCAGTTTAGCCTTTTGAATCACCTGAATCGGAGTCCGTATGAGGAAATGACATCGTTTTTAAGTTCCGACTACGGTTTCGCTTATTTCTTGAGCCAAAAATGAGAAAATCAAGATAAATGAATTACGAATTTGACGAATTGAATTATTTATATAAAAGGGAAAAAGTCGGGGTGTTACAATTCTATTTTATTTGGCCCTTCTTTTATTGTTATTATCTATTACTATTGATATTATTATTATTATTATTCTCAAAGTTATTGTTATTGTTATTGTTATTGTTATTATTAATCACCTGAATCGGAGCCCCTGCATTATTATTATTATTATTATTATTATTATTATTATTATTATTATTATTATTATTATTATTATTATTATTATTATTATTATTATTATTATTATTATTATTATTATTATTATTATTATTATTATTATTATTATTATTATTATTATTATTATTTTTGTTATTATTATTTTTTTTCTTTTGGGTCAATTGGAGTCATTTTATTATTATTCTTATTATTATTATTATTATTATTATTATTATTATTATTATTATTATTATTATTATTATTATTATTATTATTATTATTATTATTATTAATATTATTATTATTATTATTATTATTATTATTATTATTATTATTATTATTATTATTATTATTATTATTTTTTTTATTATTATTATTATTATTATTATTATTATTATTATTATTATTATTATTATTATTATTATTATTATTATTATTATTATTATTATTATTATTATTATTGTTGTTGTTGTTTTAATTCACTTAAATAAGGAAAACGAAATGTGAAGGGTTTTGGTTAAGTTTTAAAAACGGCTTTAGCAATGTCGTTATTTATAATATTATTAACAAAACGATTGTTTTCAGTGTTATTATAAAAAAAAGGGGTTTTCAATAAAACCGTTGTTTTTAGTGTTATTATAAAAAAGTGTTTTATGATAAAACCGTTGTTTTTAGTATTATTAGAAAAAAGAGTTCATTAATAAAACCCTTATTTTTGAGAAAAGATCATTATCATTAATAAAAAGTCATACGACATCTACAACATATGTCAAACTCAAACGGATACAAATCGATAACAATCATAGAAAGTAAATTCTTGTTCAAAGACTGATCCACTTCAACAGAGTCTCCATCATCGGTTGGCCTCAACAGGCTTTCATCCATAAGACGTCTTTCAACCATAAGAGGGTCTCCGAATCTTCTTTGACGAGAATCGATTTTTTCTGACGTGATTAAGTGTAGCCATGAATCGGACAATATTTGTATAATCATAAACCGATCAATAACAATGCTGATCTTCCGCAACTTCTGACTCATAAGAGAACACCCATAAAAGGAACAAACCCACCAAAAGATGGGAACAAACCCATCAATAAATGGGAACAAAACTCCCATGAAGAGAGACTAAAAGTAAAATGAAACACAGAAAAACTAAAAATGAAAGAAAAAGGACATAAAACTAAGAAAGGAAAGAAAAATGGGGCTTACCACTACCGGATCTGGGTAGATGGCAGCCCCTGGCAGATGAAGAAGAAGAAGAGGGGACGGAGGTTTAGGGTTTTTAGAAAGAGAGGCTTTTTTTTTAAAATGGAAAAAGGGTTTTTAGAAAGAGAGTCACATGTTTTAATAAAACCCTTATTTTTAATAATAAACAACAGTTTTTTTTAATATAACCCTTATTTTAAATTATAAACAACGGTTTTTTTTAATATAACCCTTATTTTTAACTATAAATAACGGTTTTTTGAATATAACCCTTATTTTTAATTATAAACAATGGTTTTTTTAATATAACCCTTATTTTTAATTATAAACAACGGTTTTTTGAATATAACCCTTATTTTTAATTATAAACAACGGTTTTTTCAATAAAACCGTTATTTTTAATTATAAACAACGGTTTTTTGAATAAAACCGTTATTTTTAATTTTTGTTGTTTTTAAGATTTATGCGTTGTTTTTAGTTTTACCCGTTATTTTAAGTTGAAGTGATTGTCATTTTTGATTTGCCGCCCTAATTATAAACAACGGAGATTGTTTAGTTGTTGTTTATAATATTATAAACAACGCAAGTTCACAATTTGCGTTGTTTTTTTGTCGTTGTTTTTGCCCAATTTTGTAGTAGTGAAAATAACCCCTACTCCAATTTCTACAATGAGAGTTATAGGAATCATCCAAATCTTTCTTAATCCCACACAATCAAGCATACCCACAACAACACAATCAACCACCTTACGTCCCTCCTCAAAGAAACTTCCAACCACCGGGTTTTCAAAACCAAAGACCTCCTTCCAACAACAACATTATCAACAACCTATTCAAGCTCCAGCACCGGTGCAAGCTACTCCATCATCGAGCGTTGACCTATGATTAGCGAAATGAAAGCCATGATGCTCCAAATGGCTAAAACTCAAGAGACGATGATGGCACAAATGCAAAAGAATGACCAAGCTAATGATGCGGCCATTAAAATGCTTGAAAATCAGGTTGCTCAACTTGCTTCCTCTAATCCACAGAGGAAGCCGGGTTCTCTTCCGCCACAAAGTTCACAACATGATTCAGTTAATGCAGTCACTCTTAGGAGTGGTACGAGTTACGAGGGTCCTTTCGTGCCCAAGGATGATGATGTAGTCGTGAGTCAAAGCTTGAGTTCGCCGGAAGTGGGGGAAGTGCAAGTTGAGTCGAATCCAACGGTTGCTGAGAAGGACAAAGAGGTACCCAAAGCTCCGGAAAAGAAGGACAAGGAGCCGATCAAAATTCAACTACCATTCCCATCAAGGATGGCCAAATCCAAGCTCGACAATCAGTTTGGTAAGTTCATAGAGGTAGTGAAAAATCTGCAGGTAACGGTTCCTTTTACCGAGTTAATCACCCAAGTTCCCTCTTATGCCAAATTCATGAAAGATATACTCACTAAGAAAAGATCACTTAGTGGGGTGGAGACAGTAGCTTTTACCGAACAATGTAGCGCACTTTTGCAAAACAAGTCTCCACCCAAGCTTAAGGACCCCGGGAACTTTTCTATTCCTTGCACCATAGGTACTTTAACTATTGATAAACCTCTTTGTGACCTAGGTGCAAGTGTGAGCGTTATGCCCTATTCGGTTTGTGAAAAGCTCAATATGGGGGTGCTTAAGTGCACTAATGTCACGCTTCAAATGGCGGACCGTTCTATAAAACATCCTTTGGGTGTTTTGGAGGACGTTCCAGTACGAGTGGGTAAATTTTTCATTCCGGTTGATTTTATCGTTCTTGACATGGCCGAGGATTCTCAAATTCCCATCATTTTGGGACGACCATTTTTACACACCGCGGGTGCGGTCATTGATGTCAAGAACGATAGGTTGACTTTAGAGGCGCGTGATGATAAAGTAACTTTCAATCTTACTCATGCTTTGAAAAGTCCTATGCTTGAGAAGTTTTGTTGTTTTATAGATGTTGTTGATGTTATAGTTGTCGATTGTGAGCCTCAATCTCTTCTTGGAGATCCGTTGGAGGCCGTGCTTGCTTTGGATTCTTTTGTAGGTGATGGTGGCATATGGAGTGCCGAAGTAGATGAGATTGAAGCTGCTTTAAATGGTAAGGAGCTCACGATGAAGGAAAGTGCAAAGGTAAAAGCGTTGGTTCAAGCCTCTTGTGCTATAGAGGTACAAAAACCTGAGCTCAAACCCCTCCCCTCTCACTTGAAATATGCTTTTCTTGATGACTCTGAACTATACCATGTGATTGTGAGTGCTACTAACCAGGGAGTTATTTTATTGGGCGTCATGAATCGCCATAGACTCAATAGTTTTATGCGCAACATCAACATTGATATTGTCAAATCGACCATTATTAGCGGAGTCTAGAACACGGCGTGATTCGACACAACATCCATTGTAGAACGTAATGGCTAGGAACCATTTGTCTAACCCATGATGAGGACATTCCCGTTGCAATTCCTTGTATCTCTCCCAAGCCTCATATAAAGTCCCATCACTTCGTTGACGAAAGCTAGTGATTTGACTTCGTAACATCACAGTTTTCTCGGGAGGAAAATATTTCTGATAGAACGCCAAAGCAAGACTATCCCAATCCGTAATTCCCAAAGCAACTCGATCAAGGCTATTAATCCAAAACTTTGCTTTATCCCGTAGAGAAAATGGGAAAAGCATCTCCCGAATTTGAGCTTGAGTGACCCCCGTCTGCTTTATCGTGGAACAATAATCCCAGAAATTTTGTATGTGTAAATTAGGGTCTTCCATCGGTCCGCCTCCAAATTGACTCCGCTCAATGAAATTAATAAAAGCGGGCTTAATTTCAAAATTATTGGCGGCAATTCAGGGCATAACATAGCCCTGAGGAATCACGTATGCCGTGGGCTTAGAATGATCAGGAAGCTTCACCATCGTCGGTTTGTCCGTATCGGGTTCTTGATCTTCTTGAGTGCTCGAACTTTCGACACGATTTGATCCGGTTAGCGCCTTGAAATAGTTCAGTCGCCTACGAAAAGTTCTCTTGGGCTCAGGATTGTATGGTAACGGCACACCGGTACGAGAGGACCTAGGCATAAAGCGACACAACTACAAGAAGAACGTGAGAAACGGTCTCAAGGAACAAAAGTCCCCTGAGACAAGAGAAAGAAGAATAGAACTCGAGCAAACAACATGTTAACAAAACCGTCTCCCCGGCAACGGCGCCAAAATTGACAAGGCTATCGCGTACCTAATCAAAATACCCTTGGGTCACCTAACTAATGTAATTAGGGAAGAAATGGGTCGATTTCCGCAGGGAGAAAGTCGCTACCAAATGTTTGCTTATGGGTCGAATTCTATTCCCAAATAGTCTCTAGTGTGTGTTTAGGACTCTAAAACGTAAGGTAAAGCTTAAGGTCGAATGAATAAAAAGGTCTAGCGAGTAGGATAGTCAAGTGTGCTAATGCAAGTCTCAAGATGTAGGGAATGTCTCAAACGGTCACTTTTCCTAGGTATTGGTACGTCCTCTCGGTGTTATACCCACCTAATAACGGTCACCTAACGAACTCTCGTACTTATCAAGTGATTATTATCGTCCTTGCTTTTGTCTATTCCCAACCTAGGCTTTCGATCTTAAGGTCAAGGATAACGTAACAATGTCCAAAATCGTGGCCACAATGATGAACAAAGCATGAAAAACAAGCAAGTAGACAAGCAAAGATTCAATCTTTGACAAACCCTAAGAATCAAGAATTAAAGCATCAACAACATATGATTCTCCTACTCACTAGTATGAAACTACTCACTCATAATTAAATAATTAACATTAGCAAAATCAATCAAAGTCATGAGTAATTGCAGAAATTAATGGATTACAACAATGGAGAATATAAAATTACCAATGGAGAAGAAGATGGAGAAGAGAAACTTGAAAGAACTTGATTATTACATGAAATAATTCCGTACAAATTCGTGAATTCCATTGCAAAAGTTGATTATAAAATTAGGGTTCTAAGTTTTAGAGAGTAAAAATAATCTATATGATTCATAAGTAACAAGATAAGGAAGTCTAAGTCTATTACATAGATTAAAACTCGAAAATTAGATGAATTTGGAAAGTCGGCCAAAATACAAAGTGAAGAGTCTATGGATCCGAGTTTTAGGGAAAAGTACCCAAGAGGGGGGGTGAATTGGGTGCTTGAAAACTTTTTCTAGTTTTCAAGACTAAATGACTTATCACGTTTCTAAGACTTAGAATTAATTACGTTTAATTCAAGTCTGCTGGAAACGCAAAATGATTGCTTAGAAAACTGTAGGAAACGTGAAGCAGTTGCTTGGAAACGCAGTGGAAACGCAGTAAATCAAACGTGAAACGTAAATGAAAAATACTTGAAAATGTAAAACGAAAGTAAAGTACGCAGCGGGTTTTGAAGTGTTTCAGTCTCACACTCCGAGACCTACGTCCACTATTCTCTTATTAATGTATTAGTACCTACTCCGGATTACAATATATTAATCACTCTACAACTCTTTCAAGTTGCACTCTTTCTCTCAAGCAAAAGAAAGCTAGTTGTGTCTCAACAATTGTTCACAAGAGAACGGATACGAGACGGTGCTAGCACAATTGACTTGAGTAACAATTAAACAACACGAGATTTCGTTTCAAAGGCCTTTTCAAAAGTTTTCGCAAATGAAGACAATAAATGCTTAAAACAGATTTGCAAAATGCTTAGATTAAAACTTTGATGCTCGAAAAAGGTGAGAATGATTAATCAAAAACTGATCTTAAATAGAAGTAGAATATATTGCAAAAGATTGTTACCAAAACCGAAATCAAATAAAAGGAGAAGTATAGTTTGATAAGGTTTTGTTTCCTAAAAATAAGGATGCAATATTCTCCAAAATATCTTTTACTTCAAAACAAAGTATAAAATCATTCTTAAAATATGTAAAAAGATATTTTAAAAGATAAAGAATATGAGAAACAGATTTCATTAAAATATCTTTTTCCAAATCAGATTTTCGAAAATATCTTTTTCCAAATCAGATTTTCGAAATAAGGCCTTGAAAGTTATTCTCTGCGTTTCTCGCAGAGTCCCTGGAAACGCAGAGTATAATCCACAGTTCCAGTGTCTTGTTGTGGAAACGTGTGTTTCCAGCAACGACACTGCAACCTTAGAGTGAAACGTAGTATTCTCTTGTTGTTTTACCATTACCCTTGTCATTACAAGGACTATATGTATACATTAAGAACTAGTGCTTCATGAGATGCTATATAGCCTTAATTTGATTCGCGTTTTCCAATACAAAGCTTGATTCTTACTTTGGATGCTTCACCACCTACTAAGTATCATAAACACTAACAACGGATTATAGCATAGTAAACAAAAATCAAAGACATCATCAAAACTAAACGACGTGGTCGAGTCAACAAATTCCCCCTTTTTGATGATGGCAAGTCTCCTATTTTTGTTTCTATGTGTAGTTCCCCCTCAACCCATTAGTCACCATATAAAAGTCTAACAAGAAACGAAAAACATAAGATTAGCCTTTTGTAAAAGGAAGAATCAATAGTCGGTATTAAAACTAAACAATAGCATTAGGAAGGTCAATGATAAGCGTAGTCGTCAAAGGGTTAAGTAGGTGTAAATGCGTGTCGCGATATCGTTTTCCCCCTCTTGACATCATTAAAAAGGAATGGACTAGGGTAACACCACCGCATACCTTAAGACAAAACATTCATCATTAGCGTCACATGATATTAAGAGACATCATCTTCATTAACATACTAAAGCATAAGAAGTTCAGACGATTCACACAAAATAAAACAAAAAAAAAAACATTAATTAGTTAAGTGGAGGGAAGGATTGTTTTGGGCTGTAAATAGGGAGGAAACGGGAGGGCTGGTGTGGGAAACGGGATTGGTTTTTGAAGTGTTTTCTGGAATCTGCCAAGAAACACGAAGTTATAGGGGAAACTTGAAGGCATAACCACACACAAGTGTATGTCAATCGAAATCTCTCTGTTGTGTCAAAAAGCATGGGAACAATGATGAATAATTTTCTCCAAAATGGAATTTTGGTCACCTCTTTCATTTTTTTTTTTTTTTTTATTTTTTTTTTTTTTTTGGAAGAGATTCTAACTTTGAAGTAGAACTTTTTTGTTGTTTTTTTTTTCAGAACATTTTTTTTTTTTTTTTTTTTTTTTTTGGAAAGGGGGTAACTTGAATGACACTTGATTCATCATCTACAAGAGAATATTAAATCTAACCTTGATTGACACACAAAAGGAAAAGGTAAGTGGAGCCATATAATGTATGGAAGGTTATATGCAACATGGTTAAGAGAATATTTGCTATAGATAGGAACCATGGTTTTAGAAATTTGTGGGTAAATAAGGATAAGGGTGAGTTAAATAGGGTAGGTGAGAGAGAGGATAAGGCGTGTGAAGGAAGGCGGGTAAAAAGAAGGTAGGGTTTTTGATATTTGGGATATTATTTGGGTGAGGGATATTTAGGAAAATATTTTGGGAAATATTTTGGGAAAATTTTGGAAAAGGTATTTTGGAAAGAACATAATCAATGTTTGAAATTTTTACCAAGTGTGAAAAAATAAGAACATAATCATGCCAAAATATGTTAAGTATCAATCCCACAAAATAACGCATAATATCAAAAAGCAATGTCATAGTGCAAGCGAGGGTGCGGACACAGTCTACGAATCCCTTTCTAGTCAATCATACGAGATAATAACGAAGGTGTGAACACAACTTAGATACTACCAAGCATACCAATTTCTAACCGTAGCATCTCAAAACGTTCTCTAGCTAGCGGTTTAGTCAAAATATCGGCCCATTGGTTCTCGGTTTTACAAAATTCCAACTTTATGTTTCCCTTTTCCACGTTATCCCTCAAAAAATGGTGCCTAATTTCAATGTGTTTAGTCCGGGAGTGTTGAGCGGGGTTTTTATCACAAAAAATTGGGACACACGAGAAACTTACCCCATAATCGCGTAGTTGTTACTTCAACCATAGTAATTGTGAGCATGCAAGAGCAGCGGCAATATACTCACTCTCCGCGGTGGAAAGTGCAACAGTGTTTTGCTTCTTTGAAGACCACGAAATGATGCATGGACCCACGAACGTTGCAATTCCCGAGGTACTCTTTCTATCTATCATACATCCTGCGTAATCGGCATCTGAATATCCTTTGAGATCAAAGTTAGACTCCATAGGATACCATAAAAACAAGTTTTGAGTACCAACCAAGTAGCGTAATATGCGTTTCACGGCAGAAAGGTGCGTTTCCTTAGGATTTGACTGGAAACGCGCACAAGCACACACACTAAACATGATATCTGGCCTACTAGCAGTTAAATAGAGTGAAGAACCGATCATACCTCGATAAACAGTAGCGTCTACTGACTTACCGTCCTCATCTAGTCCAAGTTTCGTGGTTGTGGACATTGGGGTAGCCAATGGTTTGGCATTAATCATGGAGAAACGCGTAAGAAGCTCTTTAACGTACTTTTGTTGATGAATCTTGATCCCTACTTGTGTTTGCTGGATTTGAAGTCCCAAGAAGAACTTCAATTCTCCCAGCATGCTCATCTCGAACGCCAAGGTCATCAACTCGGAAAAGTAAACACAAAGATCATTGTTAGTGGATCCAAAGATGATGTCATCAACATAAATTTGTACGATTAATAGATCAACCCCCTCGTTTTTTAAGAATAAGGTTTTATCAACGGAGCCCCTCTTAAAACCATTTTCAATTAAATGTGTTGACAAACGATCATACCAAGCACGAGGTGCTTGCTTCAAACCATATAAAGCTTTGTCAAGTTTGAAAACATGTTTTGGAAAGTCTTTATTCAAAAACCAGGAGATTGTTCTACATAGACTTCTTCTTTCAAATAGCCATTAAGAAACGCGGTCTTAACATCCATTTGAAATAGTTTAAGTCCTTTATGAGCAGCAAAAGCAATTAATAACCTGATTGCTTCCAAGCGTGCTACGGGGTAAACGTTTCCTCATAGTCGATTCCTTCTTATTGGTTGTATCCTTGCACTACCAATCTTGCTTTGTTTCGGACTATGACACCGGAATCGTCAAGCTTATTCCTATACACCCATCGCGTACCAATGACGGTACGGTCATTTGGACGTGGTACAAGATGCCAAACTTTATTTCTCTCAAATTGCTCTAGTTCCTCTTGCATTGCACCTATCCAATCTGCATCACTAAGAGCAACTTTGATATTACTCGGCTCAATGGCCGAGAGAAACGAATGAAAAGAACAGAAATTATTAAGAGAACGTCGAGTTTGTACTCCCTTTTGTATATCTGAAATAATCGAGTCAAGTGGATGTGAGCTTTGGTGTTTCCACTTCTTAGGAACAAAAGGTAAACCATGAGTATTCTGATTTTCTTCTGTGGTTTCATCTGGAACCGTAGTTTTTGTTTCTGTTTCAACCATTGTGGCTGCTGTACTACTGGAAACGCTTGCGTTTCCCCCTGAATTTGACCCTGGGTCACCTGTTTCCTGTGGAACCGCAGTCTGTTCTACTGATTCCTGTGTTTCTGGATGTGTTTCCTCATTTTGAGGCTCGGCAAAATCTACGGGTATATGGTTATCAGCTTTATTCTGGTCATTTTCTTCTGGAATAAGCACGTTTCCAGCATCATTCTGGTTGTTGACCTCTGGAGTTGCAGCAACCTCTGCATTTCCATGAGCTGTAACCTCATCATCTATCCCTTCAAGATTGCCTTCATCATCCATGATCTCTGGTGAATCCCGACGAGTCAAGCGAAAATCTGGATCATCTTCATCCTCATCATCCTGCACATTCTTTTCAAAGACGTCAGTTTCGTCAAAAACCACATGGACACTTTCCTCGACACACATAGTTCTTTTGTTGTAGACTTTATATGTCTTGCTATGATTAGAGTATCCAAGAAAAATAGCCTCATCACTCCTTGGGTCGAATTTTGACAACTGATTTTTTCCATTATTGTGAACAAAACATTTGCTTCCAAAAACGCGTAAGTGAGAAATGTTAGGTTTTCGACCACGAAGTAATTCATATGGCGTTTTCTTAAGAATAGCTCTAATCGTAACACGGTTATGAATATAGCATGCCGTATTAACGGCTTCGGCCCAAAAGCTACGGGGAAGTCCACTACATAAGAGCATGGTGCGAGCCATGTCCTCTAAAGTACGGTTCATGTGTTCGACAACACCGTTTTGTTGAGGTGTCCTAGGAGCGGAGAAGTTATGCCCCACTCCTCTACCTCTACAATAGTTTATAAAAGCATGGTTGTCGAACTCAGTACCGTGGTTGGTCCTAATGGACACGAGCTTAACATCAAGCCTATTTTCAACCAATTTAATTAAGCACTCGAATTCATCAAAAGTTTCAGTTTTGGTGCTCAAAAAGATTGGCCAAACATATCTTGAATAATCATCAACGATAACAAACACGTACCTTGCACCTCCTCTACTTCTTACCTTCATAGGACCACAAAGATCCATGTGTATTAGCTCAAGAGGTCGCTTGGTACTTACCACTTTCTTTGGTTTGAACGAAGCTCTTACTTCCTTGCACCGAATGCATGTATCACAAACCTTTTCACGATCAAACTTTATGGAGGGTAAACCTTCCACAAGATTCTTGGACCTCAACATATTCAACAAAGAACTACAAGCATGTCCGACTCTTTTATGCCAAAGATCGGGGTCATTAAGAGTAACGCTCAAACAAGTAAAAGAATCTTTAGATAAAGACTTCATATCAAGGACATACACGTTTTTAAGGCGATGTCCTTCCAAGATAATTTTACTAGATCCCTCAATTATGACCCGGCAAATATTTGAGTGAAAAACAACTTTGTTGCCACGGTCACAAAATTGGGATATACTTAGAAGATTGTGTTTTAGTCCGTCGACTAAATACACATTCTCGATGGAGAGGAAGGGAGACATACCAATCGTGCCAACGCCAATGATCTTACCAGTCTTGTTGTCTCCAAAGGTTACGCTTCCTCCATCGTAGGCCTCCAGTGAAAGGAATTGTTTCTTGTCTCCAGTCATATGTCGCGAGCAGCCAATGTCTAAGTACCAATAGCTGTTTCCTTTCACCTTGACCTGTAAACGCATTATTCTTGAGTTTTAGGTACCCAAGCTAGGTTGGGTCCTCTCTTGTTAGTCACACAAAAAACTTGGTCCTTTCGAACCCAAAACATTTTAGTGACTTTTCCTTTGACCATACTCTTGACAGCAACATGTGTTTCTTGACGTTTCTTAATAATTTTAGTGGAAGAACTACACGTTTCTTTAACAGGTTTTGCGTTTCTGGTAGGGTTCATTTTTAGTTCATTAGAAGATTCACTCATATTCTTAACCAAATTCACGTTTCTGGTGACATCTTCATCGAATTTTTCGCAAGCCTGTTTGAAATGACCGGTTTTTCCACAATAGTGACAAATAATATACTCAGGGAGGTCTACATACTTGCGTTTCCTAAAGTCTCGTTCCCAAGGTTTAGGATTGCATTTAGAGTGATCTCTACGACTATACAAATCGTAACCTAGACCCAATCTTAAGTTATTATTCGTCTGTTTAGTCAAGAATTTACTCACATGGGAACTAGTTTCCCATTTGTTACTGAATCTCAAGGCATGGTTCAACTTTTCATTCAAAGACACGACTTCTTTTGAAAGAGTTTCACAATTTTTGGTCGAATTATCTAACTCACTGTTAACTTTGTTAAAGGAAGATTGAAGTTTCATAGTGAGTTTACTAATTTCGATATTGTGATTGATCTTTAGTTGTTCAAGTTCATCCGAATATTGTTTGAAAATCAAGTCGTGATCTAAATCACACGTTTCTAGGGACTCATCCAAATTCTTAACCGTTTCTATCTCACAACAATTTAGATTTTGTTCATTTAAAGCGTGTAACTCATCAGTTAAAGCAATAATTCTTTCACTTAAAGATTCATTTTCAGCCTTTAACTCTTTAGTGTTAAGTTCCCTTTGATTTTCAATTTTAGCGATTCTATCTACCTTTTCTTTTAGAAACGCATTCTCTTCGGCAATCTCCATGATTTGTTCTTTAATATCAGTTAACTCTAGACCTTGTTCATTACACGTGTCAAGTGTTTGTTCAAAGTACTTAATAAGAACATTGCGTTTAAGACTAGGAAGATCCTTTTTAAGTTCAAGAAAACTTACCTCACCATCCTCGGTTAGATCTTCAATGTTGGGAAACCCTGCGTTTCCCATTAGACAAAGATCCTTTTCTCCTGGAGCCTTACGATTTATCATGTCGATACTAAGGCTACTCAAACACAAGTTCGCTTCCTCATCTTCCTCATCGTCTTCAAAATCCGAAGGATCAAGTTCACCCCAACAAGATGCCATCATAACCTTTCGGTAATTTTCTTGTTTCTTTTCTCGTTGGTTTTTGGACTTGATGTCCTTCCATGAGGGGCACTCTTTTATGACGTGACCAGAGGCCCCACACTTATAACAATTTCGATTTGAAGAAAAGTTTTTCGAGCTGTTTGATTTCTTTGAAAAACTGGATTTATCTTGTTGTGGTTTGTTTAACATTTTCTTGAATCGACGTGCAAACGCAGCCATCTCATCCGAATCATCGTCACTATCACTAGAGGCGGCTTTTAAGACTATACCCTTGTTTTTACTAGGCTCACTCGTGCGTTTATTGAGGATCAACTCATGCGCCATGAGTGAGCCCATCAAATCTTGGTAAGTTAGTTTTGACAAGTCTTTTGCCTCCTCGATAGCAGTTACCTTAGGTTGCCATTTATCACTTAGGCTCCTAAGGACTTTACGAATCCTTTTCTCAGTGTCAATCTCGCTGCCCAAGTTTCGCAGCTCATTTGTCAATTTTGAGAATCTCGCAGACATGCTATTGATACTCTCATCCTTAGTCATAGTAAAGGACTCATATTGTTGAGTGAGCATGTCTATGCGTTGATTCTTAACTTGGGAATTTCCCTCATAGGCAACTTCTAGGGATTCCCAAAGTTCTTTGGCATTAACACAAGCGGAAAAGCGGTGGAACTCATTGGGAGAAATGCAGTTTTGAAGGAAAGACAAGGCTTTCGCATTCTTTTCTGCTTTTCTACCCTCTTCCTCAGTATATTTTAAAGGACTCTTTGTGACCAAATTACCCTCTTTATCAGTAGTCGTTATAACATGTGGTCCAGCGAGGATAATTTTCCAACAATCCCAATCATATCTTTGGATATATTGGGAGCCAATTGTTTCCAAGATCCGTAGTCAGAACCGTCAAAGACGGGACATTTTGGATGTCTGGAATCCATAGAGAGATAAACTAAAGTAACAAAAAGACGAAAGGATCAGCCTCTTTGCGGTGTGGCAATCAAGAGCACGAGGCTTTGATACCCCAATTGAAGAGTCTATGGATCCGAGTTTTAGGGAAAAGTACCCAAGAGGGGGGGTGAATTGGGTGCTTGAAAACGTTTTCTAGTTTTCAAGACTAAATGACTTATCACGTTTCTAAGACTTAGAATTAATTACGTTTAATTCAAGTCTGCTGGAAACGCAAAATGATTGCTTAGAAAACTGTTGGAAACGTGAAGCAGTTGCTTGGAAACGCAGTGGAAACGCAGTAAATCAAACGTGAAACGTAAATGAAAAGTACTTGAAAATGTAAAATGAAAGTAAAGTACGCAACGGGTTTTGAAGTGGTTCAGTCTCACACTCCAAGACCTACGTCCACTATTCTCTTATTAGTATATTAGTACCTACTACGGATTACAATATATTAATCACTCTACAACTCTTTCAAGTTGCACTCTTTCTCTCAAGCAAAAGAAAGCTAGTTGTGTCTCAACAATTGTTCACAAGAGAACGGATACGAGACGGTGCTAGCACAATTGACTTGAGTAACAATTAAACAACACGAGATTTCGTTTCAAAGTCCTTTTCAAAAGTTTTCGCAAATGAAGACACTAAATGCTTAAAACAGATTTGCAAAATGCTTAGATTAAAATTTTGATGCTCGAAAAAGGTGAGAATGATTTCTCAAAATCTGATCTTAAATAGAAGTAGAATATATTGCAAAAGATTGTTACCAAAACCGAAATCAAATAAAAGGAGAAGTATAGTTTGATAAGGTTTTGTTTCCTAAAAATAAGGATGCAATATTCTCCAAAATATCTTTTACTTCAAAACAAAGTATAAAATCATTTTTAAAATATGTAAAAAGACATTTTAAAAGATAAAGAATATGTGAAACAGATTTCATTAAAATATCTTTTTCCAAATCAGATTTTCAAAAATATCTTTTTCCAAATCAGATTTTCGAAATAAGGCCTTGAAAGTTATTCTCTGCGTTTCTCGCAAAGTCCCTGGAAACGCAGAGTATAATCCACAGTTCTAGTGTCTTGTTGTGGAAACGTGTGTTTCCAGCAACGACACTGCAACCTTAGAGTGAAACGTAGTATTCTCTTATTGTTTTACCATTACCCTTGTCATTACAAGGACTATATGTATACATTAAGAACTAGTGCTTCATGAGATGCTATATAGCCTTGATTTGATTCGCGTTTTCCAATACAAAGCTTCATTCTTACTTTGGATGCTTCACCACCTACTAAGTATCAAAAACACTAACAACGAATTATAGCATAGTAAAAAAAAATCAAAGACATCATCAAAACTAAACGACGTGGTCGAGTCAACACAAAGGCCCCTGGCCCCGGGGTTAGCCACCCCTGTCGGGGGCGCAACAAATTTTCGTGATCCTTTGGGTTTCTTTTTCTGAGGGCCCCTGACCCCAGGGGTTGGAAGGGATTTGGCCCCTACCCCCAGGGGCCAATACAAACTTCTCCATAAGGCTTCCAAACGACTTCAAGTCAACCCGAAACATGACCTATGACTCGGTGGACCTCCGCATCACCAACTAAGCTTAGCACGAACACTCGGTGATCTCGGGGATCACCAAAATAGTAGGAAAAGACGCCAAAACCCATAATCCCTACAAAATTCAAAAATACGACTCAAATACACTCGAAGGCGATATTAGCTCGTAAAACACTCCGTAGAGTGCATAAATCATATCAAAACGAGCACACAAGGGAGTCTAAAATCGTATAAAAACAAAATACATCACCTTTGAATTACTATATTTATATAGGATAATAAGACAGGTTAACTATTTAACAATTCGGCTAAATTGTTTCAATGTGTACGAGAAACAATTTTATTTTGTCTTATTTCAATCATTGGTACTAAATGAAAGTGAATCAAAATTTCATTAAAAATTTCCACAGGTCAATATTTCATTTTAGGGTTTTTCCCAACTGTACCCCTGTACTATTGGGTTTTCCCAACTGTACCCCTGCGTATATCGTATTCCCAACTATGCCCCTGAGTTTCTTAATTACTCCCAACTAAATGTAAACGGGCTAAAATTATTATTTTCAATGTGCAGGAGGTCAAAATTTTCATTTTGTCAGTGCACAAGTTCAACAGACGCTCACAAATTGGAGTAAATGAAAAAAGTATTTCAATTGCACAGAATTGCAACTATTTAAAACGTGTTCAAATTTTATTATTTTTGGGTTATTTTCATCCAAATTAAATATTTTTTTTATTATAATAAGTCGGTTTTGAATGAACTCGCCTAAGTAATTACATAAATTAATAACTCAAATTTTGGCTTTAAAGGTAAAAACCCACTAAGCTAAGCAAGACTATCTAGCTATCGGCTTACTCGACTAATTGACTCTAATATGCTAAATGCACGGGTTACGTATAAAAACATTTATATAATATCGTTACAGCATAAATGATATATGTACTATTTAAATTATACTTTCAAATATAATTTAAACAATAAAGCTTTTGCAATTTGCACGGGCATAAAATAAAAACATACACATAAAATTGTTATTTGTCATATAATAATGATAATTTGCATGGGCATAAAAATGTTATTTGTCATATTCCGAGACCGGGGTTTACGCATGGTTAACTTTATGTGACTATTTCAAGAGTTAGCACTAAAAAGGATTTGAAGATTATGATTTTCGATAGTGAAAAATATGCCTTAAATAAAACAAATAACGTAATTTATAAAGATTTCCTTGAGAAATTATAGTACCGCTTACTATTTTATTGTTATATTATTTTTTTATCGTAACTTTTTTTGTAATGTTTTGAAATTTTCTATTACTTATAGTTATTTGTCATATACTCCGTAATATCGTTGTTTTAAGTGCTTTTCAATGATACATATACACATTTGATCATTGTAAAAAAACGCCTTTATTAAATCTATTATACAATGACTTTATTATTCGTAGTTTTCTACTTAAACTTCATAAAAAACGTACCCTTACAATTTGCACGGGAATAAGACTAGTATTTATTAAAGTTTCTACCCATAAGCACTTAGATATATAGTTAGATCAACCGGTGGGAATTGTTTTAGATTAATCAGAATCTCGAGTTCGAGTCATGGGAACCCAGTCATGTTAAAAACCCATAAGAGAGAGTTTTATCGCCTTTGACGACGCTGATACCTGGCTCAAATCCGGATTAAACTGGATGGTATATACCCCAAACAAAAGAAGTTTCTACTCTATCCGTTTCTATTGTATTATTTATACTTTTTCTAATTTGTGGGTGAGAAATTGGAGAAGTGTAAACGAATGATTAAGAAAGAGAGAGTTCAAATAATTTTTTTTTTGCGCCAATAGTAAAAGAAGATGTAATTACGAGTTCAGGTTTTCAAAACCTGTAATATATCCATTATTGATTAAAACTAATAATCTTAAAGAAAGCACTAAAATAGATCTACTAAAACGTCGGGTACTAAGACTGGGTTGTCGGAGTACGGATGACTGGCCACAAGCGTCCTCTGCAACCTCGTCCACATAGCTTATACTTCCCAGTTGTCAACGATCCACGCGAGCTGCACATTGACAAGAATAGGGTGTACTTACGCTACAAGAGCGTAGAAGAGAGAGGTGGAATGCAAACCATAAAAGTTTGCCTCCGATGGAGATTAAACTCCTACACCCCGGTGATCGAACTCTACATTCACTGAACCAAAGTACCAAGTGATGAGGCTAAGTCGTAGTCGCCTATCAAAAATAAACCTAAAGACAACTTGAAGGTACCGGGAGAGCCGTGCCACCTCTTCTCGACGCCCCTCTCGATACGGGTATCTACACAACTAACTGGGTAATTAGTGGCAGTAGGGTCGAATCCACAGAGAGACAGTGCAATTAAAAGGTCGCTTAGCTAAACTAGGCTAATTTCAAGGGTAGCAAATCGGGGTATAAGATGAAATTAAACTAAACTAAGGACAAATAGTGAAAAAGATGTAAAAATATATAAGAGGGAAATTAGGGCATCGGGATCAATGTGACACTAATCCAGGAACTCAACTCAAAAGGAAATAACAATCAATTGAAGCTATGCAAGTGACTAGGTTTAAGCATACGCTCTCTCGAGTCAATATTAACCTTAAGCAAATTTAGCGGGCTCTCGCAACTTACTAAACTTAACTTTTCAAATACGCGTGAGTCTAGTTTTAATTCGGCTTTCGATCTTAAATTAAAACTACCTAAGTTCAATTCAATTAAGGCGTCCCTAAATTCAATTGATAATAAAAACGCGTAGGAAGAAGTCAACTTGCACAAGTTCAATCAATTAAGCAGTTAAAACATGTTCCTGAACCAATTTCACAAATCACCCTAAACCCTAATTAAGAAATTAGCTAGACATGGTAAGGGCAAAAGCAAAGGAATCAATAATAATAAACATGATGAAATAAACAAGAACGATTGAATTAAACCTGGAGTAAATCGGAGTACTGACGATTACAAAGAAAATCAACCTTGAAACTAAACTAATCTTGAGAGTTTATGAAAAAAAGAATAAAAACTGCGCTGCCAGACTAAACCTAGAGTAAAGCTGTAAAATAAAGCATAAGATAGAGTGTATTCGTCCTAGAGGTATATATACAACTTTCCATAAATCATCCGGATTAAAAATCAAAACCCGACGAAATAAAGTCCTCAGTAGGCCCGGTAGTGCGAGCTAACCAGGCCGGCACGACCCTTTTATTTCTACCATCAGATTTTCTTCAACTCAAGCCCAATTCTTTATTTGGGCTTCGTATACTAACTTGGGCTCCATCTCCTAATCTTGACGTACAAACTCGATATTATACTGTATTTTTTCGAGATATAATCAAACCGGAATTAGGAAACTGGACATAAAACCACAACTCCGAACCGCATAACCTTATGCGGTTTAGGGGTCAAACCGCATAAGCCTATGCGGTTTGCCTGGCCAACCACATAGGTCTATGCGGTTCCCCTGCCTGGTTCTATCCCAAGATTTCCTATTTTCTCCGAGGTTTTAGTATATATACCCCCCTATGCACAACCTATTCTGATAAGTTTTCGACACCAGAAAAACCTCTCTTCTCATAACCTGTCTTCCTAGGTTTAGTGCCTACATGGGTCCCACAAAATATACCGTCTAGCACGGTATACACAGAATTTACAACAGAAATCACCAGCAACTCTCTCAAAGCCTCACGCACTCAAATCCTTGAGTTCAACACACCATCCCGTGTTGAATTCATCCTCCTTTTAAGTTCAAGAAGCGAAGCTCTGCTCAGATCTGAAGCGCCAGGACCAGGTAGGTACCGATCCACTTGGATCAAAGCTTTTTCTTATTTTTTATGGACTAACAAAGGGGACTACACTTTAGCTCACCCCCCCCCCCCCCCCCCCGGCTTTGGCACTGAGCGCGCTTGCAGTCAAGTGTTCTTATTACTTCGGGTACACACCATATCCGATGACACGCCAAAGTCGCATAAGCAACCGACCCTTCTAAAATGAACCAATGGACAATTGAACGTTTATTTTATTTGCATGCATCTTGCACCTTCTTCTTTGCATTAAAATCAACTTAAACAATGAATTCGACCTTTAACTGAACCGTTTTCGTTAACAAGTTAAACATGCTAAACTGAGGGTTTTAAACTATCTTTTTTCCATTTGCATTTGCATTCTTTTATAAACTTTATCGTACTTGTACGTAGCGATAACATTAGCTCAAATATAATTTTCCATGGATTGTTCTAGGTCAGTAGAGGCTATTTTTACATAGGCTTTTCTAAAAGGTTTTCATAAATCATTAATTTGAATTAATTTTTTTTAAAGTACCCTCACCCCGAATCCATTCTGGTTTCACAAGCCTTAGATCTAGGGGTGTCGGCGTGCTCCAAAATCTAGGACATGTCTTTAGCTTAGGACATGATAGCAGGTTCCTAATTTCCGCGATAATTAGGTGGCGACTCCAAAACAGTTTTAAAGGTTTTTCTAAATTAGTCTTTTTAACTTAGCACGCCCTTATGCAAGACGCCGAGTTGGGTCCCCCTCGATCCCGGGTTCCACCGTTTGGCGACTCCGCTGGGGAGATTTTATTTTTAAAACCAAAAACTAGCTTTTTCTTTTTAAAAATATAGAGGTGAAACTTGAAAACCTTAAACAATCCATGTATACATATTTGAGCTATGCACATTCGTTTAGAGTTCATCCTTTTGGAATCTAGGCACCCTTTGCACCCTCGAGAGGTGGTTCCCACATGCAGGCTTGTCCACTCGATAAAGCACATGCCGGACTAGCTTTCCTCTCGCCCCTCCACGGCTTGCCGTAAACGGCTATCTCGACCGCCCCAGTGCTCCCTTTAGAAAACCTATCGCTCCGGCGCAAGGAAATAAAGGGGTTCAAGTATCTGCCAAAGCGTACTCGAGGTAGTTGGAGGTGTTCCCGACTGACCCTTTCACCCTTTTGAGTCATACGTACAAATACGAGGCTATGCACTCCATGGTCTTTTTCAAATGAGCATTTGCATTCATATCTTCGAAAACTCACTTAAACTTTTCAAAGATAAATGAACCTAACATCTAACAAAGCTAACACTTTCTAAACAAAACTATCGCGAATAATTGAAATAAACATTTTTCAAAACCTCCTTTTACAAACAAGCAAAAACCCGAGCAAGGATTAAAACCCGAGCTCGTGGATTCAATCCACTAGGTCACATGGCCTAGCTCTACAATTAACATCCTCGACTCGACTTGTTAATCACTCTCAAGTCGAATCCTTTACTCTTTTTACACATCCGGACTCGAGCTCACCTCGGCAAATCACCAATACTAGTTCGACGGGTGCAAACAAAATCTTTAACATCGAGACGAGATGTGCGCACACATCCTCGCCTCAAAAGCTTTCCTTTAGCTAAAACTTTTTCGAAAACCTCATTTTTCAAGCTTAAAAGGTCTTTCTAAACAAAGAAATGAGCTAAAAAGAACGCTTAAAATGAACGTTGAATCTAGCAAGTCTAACTGGATATACGTCACACAACCTAATCCTTTTTCAACATCCTCGACTTGACTAGCTAACCGCTCTCGAGTCGAATCTTTTTCATGCATCTAGGTTCAAGCCCTTAACGATGAACCATTAATATGGGCTCGACGGATGCAAAGCAAACATATTTTAACATCTAGACGAGATGCGCGCACGCGCTCTCGCCTCAAAAGTCTTCCTGGGCACAATATCATTCCTAAAACAACACACTCTCATTTTGGAAATAAACTCTTTTCAAAAATCTTCTCATTTTTACAAAATAAATAAACTCTTTTCAAAAATCTTCTCATTTTTACAAAACAACAACACACTCTCATTTTGGAAATAAACTCTTTTCAAAAATCTTCTCATTTTTACAAAGCAAGCTAAACACTCTCATTTTTGAACTAAGCTCTCTTCAAAAAGTTTCTCGCTTTTACAAAACAAACAACTACATTCTCATTTTTGAAATAAACTCCTTTCGAAAATATCCGTGTTTTTTTACAAACAAGCAAAGCTCTTTTCATTTTGAAACAGTCGCGTTTCAAAATTCTTTCAACTTCGAAATAAACACTCCTCGAAGTTCTGGGTCGAACCAAATAGTCCTCCACTATTTCGATTCAACCCTCTAAGCATTCTTCACAAATCACTCGGGAATAATCGTCACATTCTCGAATCCTCTCTAGGCACGAGTGGAATACATGGCCCTCGGCCATCGTAGCCCACTCATCTCAAACCTCTTTCATAAAGCAAAACCCAAGAATCACGTTGCATTCTTGGGGACTCTTTTCTTTCTGAGCGGCTCGCGGCCCTTCACATTTTTGAAATAATATTTTTCAAAATTTCTGTGTCAAATCAACTAGTCTATACCTAGTTCGATTCGACCCAATCGCAAATCTCTTCAACCGTCCGGGAATAATCACTACATTTCCGAGACCTTTCAAAAAGTCAATGGATTACGTGACTCATGGTCATTGTATGCCAATTTCTAACAAAACACTTTTCAAATAAAATACTTTACAAATCTCCTTGGGCCAAACGGCCCAAAGTCGACTCGTTTCAGCAAAAATCATCTTTTTTTAAGCAAAACCCGAGAATGGCCAAGCCCAATCTCGTGGACTTTTCATCGGACCAAGTGATTCATAACCATCTTGGCCCAAATCCTCATGTGGACGTGTAAACTCGTCCATATCCTACCTCAACATCTTGGACCCAAACAGCTTATCGCTATCACGGGTTCACTCCGAGAAATTTTATTGAAATCTGCAACCGGCCCACAACGACATACCGTTAACTTGGGCCAATCGCACTCTTCAAACATCGAGTCAGAAACGTGTCAACACGTCTCTAGCTCAAACCTCTTTCAAACTACATTCACAAAATCCTCATCACGTTTTTGAAATAACCTTTTTCAAAAATCCTTCCTTCGAACCAAATGGCCCATAGTCATGACGGTTTGATCTAGACAAACAGTCTCTTCAAAACACCCGAGAGTAATCACTTTATTCTCGTGACATTTCCAAAACATAAATCAATTACATGACCCACAATCGTTGTAACCCATTTATTACCAAGCCTTTTCAAACCCGAGAGTGTTAACCCATTCTCGTGGACCTCTTCTCGAAAACAAATCTAGCGGCTCACGGTCGCTTAACACCTCTTTTGAAATAAACATTTTTCGAAATCCATGGTTCAAATGGCCTATCGCCATTTTGATCCAAAAATCTCTCTGGGAATGAACCAGCATCATCTCTTAGTTTCTTCACGGTTGGACCAAGTGGCTCATAGTCGCTTCGATCTAACCCTCTTTCGAACCAGCTGTATGAAAACGGTCATAACCGTTTTTATCACATTTCAAACACCCTTGATTCGGATAGCCTATCGCTACTCCGAATCGACTCACACTTTCACCGACAAACCGCTAACACGGGCTTATCGGATTCGATTTCAAAATGCCTTTTACATCGAGCCAAAATGTGACAACACGTTTTTGCTCAACAAAACATCCTGCTTTTCGCCAAAAACAAAAAATTTTGCATAACCAAAAGACGAATCTACGTATACGTGAACCGAGTCCCGACACGAGCATCAACCACATCCGAGACATGTGCGTCTCGAGCGCCCAGCGAATAATCCATCAAGGCGCCACCGACGATCTCACGGATCTCCTCAAGAAATTCGAGTCTTTTCAATACGGGTCGAGTTTTTAAGCTTTGAGTCAATCTCTGTCAGTCTAGGGCAATCGAGTCTCTGACGTAAGACATTTTTTAACAAATCGATAAAGGAATAAGTTTGCCTACAACCCAACTTCCTTTTTACACACTTTTCCCATAAAAGACACAATTTTCCACCAACATACATTGCATCCCAGGAACAGCTATCCTAAGGAGGTCTAGGCCGGGTACGAAGGTCCAAGTCAACAACCAAATCAAAGACACAAAGACAAAGAAGGCTCTTGACGACTAAACACCTAAGGTTCACTAGTCTGCTTGTGGTCTACTACTCCGCTGCTTTTGGAGGAGGATCCATTAATTTGGGCTCCACAGTGATCATGAATTTGATCGCGACCTGAAGTACGAGTATTCCTGGATCGCCCTCCGCGTAATCGATCGCGTGCCTAATAAGCAAACGAACTTGTCAAAGGAGCCCGGCGTGATAGACACACGATCACAAGCGACCACCGAGCCGTAGAGTTTAGCAAGGTCCGAACTCATGCCCAAGCCACACAGGGCATGAGATATTCTCAGATCAAACGGGAATTCAAGGTACAAAGAACGAAAACCAAAGTCACCAAAAAGTAAAAGATCTCAAAACTCCGAATCAAAGGGCAAAACAATTAAGCAAAAAGTTTAAGAAGTCAAAAGCTTAGAAGTCAAAAAGCTTAAAAGTCAACAAACTTAGAAATCAAAAGCTTAGAAATCAATAAGCAAGGGGCCGAAGCCCCAAGGGCAAGAAGTATCGAAGCCCAGAAACAAGTGGCCAAGTCTTTGTAAGTTCAAATTGAAGACTCGACAGAAGCAACAAACAACCTAGATTGACTGAGGAGAACCCACCCTTAGGATGCAATGTATCGAGGTTAAACACATAACACACCTCTTGGACCGGCGGGTCCTTAAACACGCACCATTTTACCAAACACACCTCTTGGACCGGCGGGTCCTTAAACACGCACCTTTCCACCAAAAAATACAACTTTCGGGCCGGCATGCCCTTAAATGTGCTCTTCGGAACTACGCTAGGTTTGATTCCGTACCCACGGATACGTAGGCCGCTCTCCCGAGCTCAACCAACCTTTTACAAGAATCCACAAAATATTCCCCGTCCAAAGCTCCCCAAGCTAAGGATGTGTCCACAAAAATCCACAAAATATTCCCCGTCCAAAGTTTTCCATACTAAGGACGTGTCCACAAAAATTCACAAAAATCGTAGGCAAACTGTTTCTTTATCGAGGCGTCTAAAACGAATACGTCGAGGCAAAGTCGTCCTAGACCTAAGAGTAGTACTCTTCTTTTTAGTCTAACTCTGTTTTGCAGGTACAACAGCATCCCACCGCAGGCAAGAAATCACCACTGGGGGCTCCAACAATGCACATGTTCCCGAATGTGACATCGATGCAACCATCGAGTCTCGAGTCACGCATACGATTCGTCTTTGTTTTTCAAAGTTTTCGGAATTTTAAGCATCCCATAAAAATTGACTCACATGTCGAGTCAATCCTCTTCCAATCAAACAATTTAGCGACATTTAAACCGCTCCTTTCAAAACTTTTCAGCTTTAAGACCGCTCCCACGGGGCGACACACTCTTTTCAAACATCCACCGTCAAAATTAGCTAACCACCTTTCGATATTAACTCAACACTCGAGTTAATATAAAAGCACTTTTGCACTTTACTTTTCCAAACAAACGCTTTCGCACAAACAAAATGTATCTTTCAAAAATGTATCTTAAATCTTTAACTCACCACTCGAGTTAACGTACTTTGAGAAAAAGCATTCTTCGAATTTAACTCACTCGAGTTAACACATTTTGAGTGAAAGAACTATCGAACTACGCCGGTTTGATTCCACATTCGTGGATACGTAGGCAGCTTACGCAAAGCACAACCGAATCACGCACTACATCCCACTCCGTGTTGCCATGAGATTCCACCGAATTCTTGTCCTCGACAACTGGGGGCTTTTCTACCTTTGCACTCAAGTGACCCTCCACGGTCTTCACAACTCTAGCTCAAGCTCACAACGTCAAACACTTTTTCATCTCGCATGAAGCCTTACAACCGACATTTCAAGCGTTCATTTTTAAAGCTCATTTCGACAACTAAAATGAATCTTTCACTAAAATGATTTTTCAATAAAAGCATTTTAATCCAAAACATCCCAATCGGGAATCATTCCACTTTCAAATCCAAGCCAACTAACTACGCAGGTCCACGGAAGCACAACACAGCGCGGAAGCGAAAGACGACAAAAACAACTACAAGCTCAAGCCAAGCTACAACAAACGGTCATGTAATGATGGGTTTACACAATCCTTATTACACAAGATCACCAGGACAACTAAGGGTGAAGACGACGATACTCGCTGAACCCGAGCCATCTCAGCACGACTCTGACACAGCTGGATCGCCTGCTCCGCCCACGCTACATTTTTCTCCATTTTACCTTAATTTCAATCAAATTAAGCCAAACTACGGGGGAAATTTCAGAACCAAACACCATACTCTTCACTTTGACTCAGTTTTCATTCAAAACTTAGTCAAACTCGAGGGGGTAATCCAAAAACTCCTCCTCCTAAAGCAAGTACACCCCATACTCTTCACTTTGACTCAGTTTTCATCCAAAACTTAGTCAAACTCGAGGGGGTAATCCAAAAAACTCCTCCTCCTAAAGCATGTACATTCCACTTCCCTTTGACTTAATATTCATACAAAACTTATTCAAACTCGAGGGGGTAATCCAAAAACTCCTCCTCCCAATGCACATCCTGCAGTTCACTTTGACTCAGTTTCATTCAAAACTTAGTCAAACTCGAGGGGGTAACCCAAAAACTCCTTCTCCGAGTACATCATCCACTACACTTTGACTTAGTTTTCATACAAAACTTAATCAAACTCGAGGGGGTAATCCAAAAACACCCTTATCCTAATGCAACCCATAGCCTTTTACATAGTTTGACTATCGTTATACACCATAACTCAGTCAAACTGAGGGCTCACATACACCGGCAACATGACTAAGACAATTGGGGGCTGACGCTTCCTATCAAGAATCAAACCTTTACAATGAAAAATGGGATAATTTTTCGCATTTTTGAAGACACCCCTGCTATAAATACCCACATCAACATAAGCATCTACGGTTGAACGACACCTCCAGAACCGTTACAGACACGAGCATGCACGCTAAAAGCATAACACTTTCATGTGTGCATCAAACAACGAACACCCAAACATAAGTCCAAGCATCCAAGCACCAACCACTCGAATATGAGTCCAAGCACCTACACCCCAAATCCGAGAGATGAGTATCACGTGAATCCAAACGAATCACCAGATACCACGTCTCATGGTCAAAGCAGGCGAAAATGAAGATTTCGAAAGACAATCGCAGAATTCAAATTATTCCGGATTTGAAGCCACGACATATGCGAATGAGTTCGCGCTTGAAGTCGCCAATTGATAAGAGATTCCCCAGAAGAATCACTAGTCAACAAGGCAATTTCTAAGGCGTGTTTTGCTCCACGTTGTTTCTCCATATTGGGCTCGTCAAGCCTAAGTATTTTCTTCGTATGTGCAAGCTTTCAGGGTTAAGGCATCACCTACAGTCCGCCATATGCGTATATTAAGCATTTAATATACGGTACAGAAGTAGAAGCACGAACGCTCTTCACGAGCATTTACATCATTTTCTCCTCAACGGAAAGCAATCACATACAATGACGACTACATAGACACTCCTCGGCGAGTTCAAGCCTAAACATTCTGCAAGCATTTTACACTTACACTACATAAACGCTCCTCGGCGAGTCTAAACACAAGCATTCTATAAAGCACATCTAGACATAAGCACTACAACATTTACAACATTCTACGCCTGCTCTCCTTTGCGAGACCAACATTTACAACTACATATACACTTTTACGTACTCCTATTCAATCACACTTTAGCACATGCACTCTTTAACTTGCGCTCCATGGCGAGACTAGACATAACCACATCAACAACAAGCAATAACATAACACTATACACGACATTATACAATAAGCAACGAGCATAACAAAGCACTCAGCAGGCCGGCAGGCCATCACAGTATGCACGGACCGTCATGTCTTTAAACATGTACGCCCCTCCCCGTTTAGCCCGGTTCGAAGTCCTCGTCTCACCCATGGACACATGCTTCGTTCCGCTGACGATATCGAGACTATAATGGTCCGGATATGGTCGTGGAGTTTGACTAACGCTCTAGTCCGAGCTCAGTCAAACTGGGGCTCTGTGGATACCCATATCCGTACCCTCCCAACCAAAACCCTTTGATGTAACTCGGAATTTTATTATGCATGTTTTAACGTTGACTTAAACGGTTCTAACTATGTCGAATTCATTTTTGAGTCGTTTTGAAATGTTTAATGATTTAGGTCGCTTCACATCACGCTTAATTAAATGTTCTTTTGTCCATTTAGAGTCTAGCCTGGTCCGCGTCCTACTTCGTCTGGCATGAGCTTTGTATTTGCATTGCAATTAGCCCTTTTACATTAACGAGGTCTAATTCAGCATTCCTAAATTCCTAATTTTAGGCCCGGTGGCTAATTCCCCCTTTAGCCTCCTCTTACACAAAATATAGCCACACGGGTTACCTCATTTCACAAAATACCACAAAATACACCTTTTTCATATTTTCGGGTCTCAGGCCCAGAACCGAGCCCAAACCCACCTTCGGCCCTCAACCTTCAAAATATCTGAGGAAGCCCTCAGCTGTTTTCTTGACGTACAAGCTCGAGATTATACTGTATCTTTTCGAGATCTAATCAAACCGGAATTAGGAAACTGGACTTAAAACCACACCTCCGAACCGCATAACCTTATGCGGTTTAGGGGTCAAACCGCATAAGCCTATGCGGTTTGCCTGGCCAACCGCATAGGTCTATGCGGTTCCCCTGCCTGGTTCTATCCCGAGATTTCCTATTTTCTCCGAGGTTTTTAGTATATATACCCCCCTATGCACGACCTATTCTGATAAGTTTTCGACACCAGAAAAACCTCTCTTTTTATAACCTCTCTTCCTAGGTTTAGTGCCCATATGGGTCCCACAAAATATACCGTCTAGCACGGTATACACAGAATTTACAACAGAAATCACCAGCAACTCTCTCAAAGCCTCATGCACTCAAATCCTTGAGTTCAACACACCATCCCGTGTTGAATTCATCCTTCTTTTAAGTTCAAGAAGCGAAGCTCTCCTCAGATCTGAAGCGCCAGGACCAGGTAGGTACCGATCCACTTGGATCAAAGCTTTTTCTTATTTTCTATGGACTAACAAAGGGGACTACACTTTAGCTCACCCCCCCCCCCCCCCCCCCCCGGCTTTGGCACTGAGCGCGCTTGCAGTCAAGTGTTCTTATTACTTCGGGTACACACCATATCTGATGACACGCCAAAGTCGCATAAGCAACCGACCCTTCTAAAATGAACCAATGGACAATTGAACGTTTATTTTATTTGCATGCATCTTGCACCTTCTTCTTTGCATTAAAATCAACTTAAACAATGAATTCGACCTTTAACTGAACCGTTTTCGTTAACAAGTTAAACAAGCTAAACTGAGGGTTTTAAACTATCTTTTTCGCATTTGCATTTGCATTCTTTTATAAACTTTATCGTACTTGTACGTAGCGATAACATTAGCTCAAATATCATTTTCCATGGATTGTTCTAGGTCAGTAGAGGCTATTTTTACATAGGCTTTTCTAAAAGGTTTTCATAAATTATTAATTTGAATTAATCTTTTTTAAAGTACCCTCACCCCGAATCCATTCTGGTTTCACAAGCCTTAGATCTAGGGGTGTCGGCGTGCGCCAAAATCTAGGACATGTCTTTAGCTTAGGACATGATAGCAGGTTCCTAATTTCCGCGATAATTAGGTGGCGACACCGAAACAGTTTTAAAGGTTTTTCTAAATTAGTCTTTTTAACTTAGCACGCCCTTATGCAAGACGCCGAGTTGGGTCCCCCTCGATCTCGGGTTCCACAAAGAGTTAGAGAGCAAACTAAACAAATAAAAGACGGCAGAACAAAATGGCGTAAACTCCATGCAAAGACTTTCGACCGTACGCATCCATTAAAACGCTGAGACTATAAATAATCTCACAAACATCGATAGCTAGGAAAACTACTCGAACTAAGCATGTCGTCACCCAAAATGTCTCAAAATCACGTCGAGCGAGGTTTCCAAGGGTTGTAATGTTAGGCTCGGGTTAAGAGGGTAAAAATGTGGTAAATGCATTTGGAAATGTGGAGCTCAACGGCGTACAGCTGCATCTAAAATCAACACCCACATCCAATCAAAACTCCTCCTCAACCATCCATCAAAATAAACCACAACTCCCGCTTAAGAATGATAAACATTGCTTCCTACTCAACACTTCCGATCTTTTTATTGAATCAACAACATATGTACAACCAACTCTTTCTTTTGGTTTTCTTTTTTTTTCTTTTTTTTTTTTTTGGATTTTCTTTTTCTTTTGAAATGAAATAAAATGAGATCGGGTGAAACTTTGAAACATTTAGGAAAGCGCAATATTAGCGGGAATACGCACATAACATCAACCCATAACTTCGACTCACAAAATAAGCAATCACGGACTCGACCCACTTCCTTCCCAACCAAATACTCCGTGAAAACTCAAGATCCCTAATGCAACTGATCAGCCTGGGTAGGATAAATTCTGGAATGTAGCTCAATATATAAAATGTGGCTCAAAAACAAGCTGCAAAAGTTAGGACGGGCTACAAATGAGGGACCTAAGTCTAAAGGGTAAGAAAAGTAGGCCATTTGGCTAATGTGGAGTTCATATTTGTTTGTAACCAAAATCAAGTACCTCTTCGTGCAATGGTCGATCATTTAAGACAAGTAAGCTCAAACAATGACATAAATTCAAGTTTTCATTTCACTAGCACGAGTATATACAATGTCAAGTGGATGGTTAGTCTAAGAAACGCGCCCCGTCTACGTCACATGTCCCTATGTCAAATATAAGTCAGTCTACTCAAATCACCTCAAGGATGAAAAGAAAGGGTAAGCAAAGCATATCAAATCAAAACAATCAAGAGACTCAACATAGCGACTAAGAGCGTATCTCAAAAAACACTAAAGCTAATCCTGCACAAAAGGTTTCTAAGACGACAAAAAGAACAAAAAGACTCGTATTTTTGGGATTTGAATTTTTTTATTTTTTTTTTTGGATTTTTCTGAATAATGCACACGAAAATAAAAATGCAACTAAAAAGAGCGCGAAAGTGCTTCCCTCCCCCAAACCAGAATCGCACATTGTCCTCAATATGGAAAACAACACAACCACAAGTAGCAGAAAAAGACAAATAATAAACGGGGGTAGGAAAATAAAGCGAGAAAATGAGGGAAAAGGAGTAAAGAAGGCTCACATTATCAAGTTGGAGCTCCCCCACACCGAAGCGAAACATGGAGTGCGGCTAATAATCCACGAATATGCATCCAAATCAGTCCAGCTATGAAGTACTTCGGAGTAGCACGCGAGAAAAGACGAAGCAGAGAAGCAGGGTGGACCGGCCGGTCCAGGACCGGCAGCCGGCCGGCCGGCTGGTGCCACCTGACGCGATTTTTTTGCAATTTTCTCTTGCTTTCAATTTTGGCCTACGGCTCCTGTCTAGGCCCGGCTGCCTGGGGGCCGGCTGAGAGCCCTGAGACCCTTCTTCGAAGCTTTTTCTCATAAATACTAAGGACGAAAAATCCTTAAGTACCTGCTCGCTAAATCAAATATAAAAACCCTCATCCTCACGCGCTCAATAAAAACCATAAAATGTCATCAAAACTAAACCAAACCAAAGTACAATAAATACAATCGTCATCGGGTTGCCTCCCGGAAGCGCTGGTTTTTACTGTCCCGCACGACCGTCTTTAAAGCTCATCATCAAGTCAAATTAGGCCAAGGACGTTGGCCACTAGCAACACCTTCGCTTGTCATAACTGCGTCAGATCGCCATAAAACTCTACCATCTCGCGGCAAAGCATCAAAATCCATCACACAGGGGACTTGATAGGCTTGGTCGCACTCACCTAATCAAAAATAAACCTGACAAACCTAAGGGTAGCTAGGGTAAGTCGGGGTCGAAATCCACAGGGAGATGGTTGCTAATGTAGGCTACATATGGGTCGATTCTAGTCTTGGTCGGTTCGAGTATTGGATGGTTCTATAGCTAGAGCGTAAAACAAGGATTAACTTATATGCAGAAAGTCTAGGAAGTCGGGTTAGGCAATGGGTAAGTCAAGGTCAAGGATGATGATCGGGTTGAATAGGTAGTCGCACATGCTAAGGATATAGCTCGTCCTCTCGGTCTTAAGCTTCCTCTAGGTCTCAAAAGCGGGCTCTCGCAACTTACAATTGAGGGTCCTAATGATTGTCTCGCGCCTCTCCTCGAACTAGGCTTTCGATCTTAAGTTCAAGGGTGCTAAAAGTTTGCTAAAACGTGATCAAGGATTCAACAAACACAATCAAGCAGAGATAATGAAAGCAAGCACAAAAACCTAACTCAAATGATCACAAACATCAACCAAAACAATCACCCATGCTTCACCCTTCTCCCTAGATGATAAAACTACTCACACATGATAAAAACGATGATCAAAGCAAGGGAGAATAATGAAAACATGATTAAGAACAACAAGGAATGAAATCACAAGCAAAAGAGAGAAGAAATGACAATACCAAATCAGAAAATACCAAAGAGAAATGGATGAACAATGCCAACAAACACCAAATAGACGATTAAACAACGTAATCCGAGTCGGGAAATGAAAGTACAAGATATAAAATTAATGTAAACCTAATTTTTGGAGAGAATGAAGTTCTAAGAGTCCTAGAAATGCTGTCAAAATTTCGTGCAAAAATATAATGTTTAACCCCTTTAAATAGACGAAACAATTCAAGCACACGAGAAGTCGGAAGCCGTCCCTGGGGTCCGGGACAGCCATCCCGACCGGGACAAGGCTAAAACAGGTCCCTAAGCTACGGGACACTCATCCCGTGATGTTCAGCTTTGATCCACTTTTGGCCCTTTCTTGTACTTAGCTTATTTTTGCTTTTTTGTCGTCCCAAGGCTAAGGGACGAGGCTCATGAGTAGGGACGAGTCTTAGGATGATAATGCAAGCTTCAAATCCCGTCCCAAGTTCCCGGGACACCTTCATTTAGTGAAACAAGGCTCGTACGCAAGCGAAACGCAACGAAACCAACTCGAATCACCTCAAAACTTCACGAAACTCAACGAAACTTCACGAAACTCAACGAAACTTCACGAAACTTCCCGACAAGCATCCTAAACTCCAAATAGCTGCTTTTACCTGAAAAATGGACACAAAAACGCAGCAGAGCCAAAACGGAGAGAAATAGGAGCCGAAACGCATGAAAAAGCACGGGAAACGCAAAGTAAAGCTCGCGAATAGGGGGCTATAAGTACGTAAATATATGACACATCAAACTCCCCCAAACCGGACCGTTGCTTGTCCTCAAGCAACAAAGCATGACAGAAAATAAAGGACAAAGCGAGCAAAAGAAACTTCCCCAAACAATCACCAAACCGCAAGTAGCTTAAGCAAATGGCAATCAATCCCGAAACAACATGGGACGTATGGAAATAGCTAGCTAACGGATGAGAATTACAAGACGGCACAGAATTAATAGCATGGCTTAGACTTAGGCTCTCTAGCAATCAAATCACGGACCTCTCGCGGTTTCCACTCTAACACAAATGATGATCAAGGCGATATATGTGATGACACTCACCTACTATACTCGACTAGTGGAAGCACGCCCGCAATCTAATGTGGACCAAATCTCGCACTCCTGTACACAAATAATGTCACAAAACGAACCAAACATGAGGGCTTACATAGGAATTAGGGTGTGTAAAGGCCAAAGAGAGGATAAGGGCATAAAGGTGGACAAATGATTATGGAATCGTGGAGCTAAGCCACTAGAAACCACTAGTACTACTCAAGTGCTCGTCCAAGCCAAAAAAACCCAACTCTCATGAAAAACGGACCGAAAGCAGCATATCGGTCTCCTCTACACATCATCGCAACAAGACAACAAATTTCAAGTGCTCACTCATGCAACAACAACAACAACTTTTCATTTTGCGCACACATTCTTTCTTTTCTTTGTATTTTTGTGTTGTGTTTGATTTTTTCAGATTTTTGTTTGATTTTTTTCTTGAGCAAAAGAGCACACTTGCAAGTTGCGGAAAACCTTATAAAAGTCGGGGAAACAGCAATCCCGACTCAAATTCACCAACACTCTCAAAGCAAACGGCATCAGCAAGCCGTAGCAAAATAAAGATCACAACCCGTAGGACAAGCACAAGAGTAAGCATAAGCGGTCGCTAGTTAGGCTAGGGTAGGCTATTTGGCAATGTAGCTAGCAAACTCAAGTGGGTGAAGGTATTAGGATCATATATGAGAGGATAAAAGCAAAGTAAGAACAAGGTGAATAATAAGAAATCATCTAAAGCCTCATATGCATGAACAAGTGACAAAATCGCGGGGAACACGGGATAGGGGCCACACTTATGCGCGTTAATATTACGTACCCCACGAGGAGAACTACTCACAAAATAAGCACGGGGACCGGGATAGATGAACCGGCCTCAGGAGGCTAAAAAACCTCAC
Source organism: Dianthus caryophyllus (assembly GCA_023091065.1). Lineage (NCBI taxonomy): Eukaryota > Viridiplantae > Streptophyta > Magnoliopsida > Caryophyllales > Caryophyllaceae > Dianthus > Dianthus caryophyllus. The sequence goes on from CM041519.1 coordinate 30,751,678, forward strand.
AATATAAGTAGCTAAAGTCCATGAAATGATAAAGCCAACAAAGTCAAGCACGCCATCATCTACTAACGCGTCTAAACATCCCCGTAGCGCTAAACCATCAATGAAAATCATGCCAAAGCTAAAAGCATACAAGGGAAGGGATGTCGGGAAAGAATAAAGTCAAAACAAGCTCGCACAACGGAACGGGATACGTATTTTTGGTATTTTTGTGAAATTTTCTGATTTTTTTTGGATTTTCTGAAATTTTCAGATTTTTTGGATTTTAAGTTTTTCGAAAATGAAAAACGCAAAAGAAAATGCAAAAAGCAAAGCAAAAGAAAATGCAAAAAGCAAAGCAAAGCGTTCCTCCCCCCCAAACCAAACAACACATTGTCCCCAATGTGTCCTAAAGCACATCAACACGGGGACCAAATAATATACGGAGGGAAACAACGAGTAAACTAGTAAAAACAAAGACCGTACTTACAATATCCACAGCAGAGTCGCCCCTCCCAAACCAGCAACAAACTAGGGGGCGCAGCAACCGGTACTAATAGTACCACCAAGCACGGGTCGCTTCAGACACGAACCCGCTATCCTCACCACTACTTACACGGCCATCACTAGGCGATTGGCTTGCAGCAAAGCCAACCATTATTGCAACCAAAGCTCGTAGGACTCGATCGAAAACCTGCTCATGTACTAAGCAAAAGCAAATGTAGCACCAAAATGAAATACATATATATAAAACCGCGGCTAATGATCGACTCAACATATGAATGAGTCTATGAAAACTGTTCTGGAGCACTTTGGTAACAATTACAATACATCCCCTTGCAACAAAGGGGTCCAAAAACTCATCGAAGTCAGGAGGAGGGTACAACAGTGTGACATCGGAAATGTGAACCTCGGGAGCATACGAGTCTTTCCCTTGACTTGTTGTGTCCGTGGGAATGAAAGCCTTGTCTTCATTTGCGTATAGTAGAGCTTCCAATTCATCCACTTCAGCGCTCCACGACTTCGAGTCACCTGCGTCATTCTCATTACACGGTAAGACCGCCAAAGGATCCTCGGACAAGGATCCAATGGAAACAGACTCAATAGACGCATCAACGAGGGGACAAGTCGTACCTACCGATTCAGGTTCAGGAGTGTCATTCACAATTACCTCAAGCGGATTAGACATTTCACAATCATGCACAGGCTCATAACCATCGTCGTCAAACAAATTATCATCGTACAAGGATGCATGTGAGCTAGGTAAAGCACAAGTTTGAGACGAATAGGTATTATAACAAGGAGTGGGGGAACATTCATAAGACTCGCAATTATCTTTCATTTCCTCGATTAATTTCTTAAACGTAACAAGAACGTCTTGGAAGTCAGCCTTAATCTCGCATAAAAGGGCTTCACGCGTAATATCCCAAAAGAGGTCCCAAATCGCATAGTCGGGCATGTAGGGAATTTGACCATTGCTCACGTAGTGAATGAAGTTGTGAGACTCATAGTTCATGCCCGTGCTAATAATAAAAACTTTCTCCCAATCACAACAATATAAGCCAAACGAACCAATATAACTATTAAATCGAACAATGTACTTATGAAATGGTTCGCCATCGTATTGCGGAAAATCAAAGATTGTCATGTCATGGGGAAGAAAGAAAGTGACCTATGGAAAAACAAAAGACTAGAAACAAGTAACAAACAAAAAACAATGTCGTCTCCCCGGCAACGGCGCCAAAATTTGATAGGCTTGGTCGCACTCACCTAAACAAAAATAAACCTGACAAACCTAAGGGTAGCTAGGGTAAGTCGGGGTCGAAATCCACAGGGAGATGGTTGCTAATGTAGGCTACATATGGGTCGATTCTAGTCTTGGTCGGTTCGAGTATTGGATGGTTCTATAGCTAGAGCGTAAAACAAGGATTAACTTATATGCAGAAAGTCTAGGAAGTCGGGTTAGGCAATGGGTAAGTCAAGGTCAAGGATGATGATCGGGTTGAATAGGTAGTCGCACATGCTAAGGATATAGCTCGTCCTCTCGGTCTTAAGCTTCCTCTAGGTCTCAAAAGCGGGCTCTCGCAACTTACAATTGAGGGTCCTAATGATTGTCTCGCGCCTCTCCTCGAACTAGGCTTTCGATCTTAAGTTCAAGGGTGCTAAAAGTTTGCTAAAACGTGATCAAGGATTCAACAAACACAATCAAGCAGAGATAACAAATGATCACAAACATCAACCAAAACAATCACCCATGCTTCACCCTTCTCCCTAGATGATAAAACTACTCACACATGATAAAAACGATGATCAAAGCAAGGGAGAATAATGAAAACATGATTAAGAACAACAAGGAATGAAATCACAAGCAAAAGAGAGAAGAAATGACAATACCAAATCAGAAAATACCAAAGAGAAATGGATGAACAATGCCAACAAACACCAAATAGACGATTAAACAACGTAATCCGAGTCGGGAAATGAAAGTACAAGATATAAAATTAATGTAACCCTAAGTTTTGGAGAGAATGAAGTTCTAAGAGTCCTAGAAATGCTGTCAAAATTTCGTGCAAAAATATAATGTTTAACCCCTTTAAATAGACGAAACAATTCAAGCACACGAGAAGTCGGAAGCCGTCCCTGGGGTCCGGGACACCCATCCCGACCGGGACAAGGCTAAAACAGGTCCCTAAGCTACGGGACACTCATCCGTGATGTTCAGCTTTGATCCACTGTTGGCCCTTTCTTGTACTTAGCTTATTTTTGCTTTTTTGTCGTCCCAAGGCTAAGGGACGAGGCTCATGAGTAGGGACGAGTCTTAGGATGATAATGCAAGCTTCAAATCCCATCCCAAGTTCCCGGGACACCTTCATTTAGTGAAACGAGGCTCGTACGCAAGCGAAACGCAACGAAACCAACTCGAATCACCTCAAAACTTCACGAAACTCAACGAAACTTCACGAAACTCAACGAAACTTCACGAAACTTCCCGACAAGCATCCTAAACTCCAAATAGCTGCTTTTACCTGAAAAATGGACACAAAAACGCAGCAGAGCCAAAACGGAGAGAAATAGGAGCCGAAACGCATGAAAAAGCACGGGAAACGCAAAGTAAAGCTCGCGAATAGGGGGCTATAAGTACGTAATTATATGACACATCAGGACTCCGTCTCGAAATGGCTCGCCATAACGCCCTTGTGTTCCCGGCGACTCCTTCGTAGCTCTTCCAATTCCATCAGTAGCATCAAACGAGTCGGCTTTTAGTTGCTTTGTCACCCCCAAACCATCCTTGCAGCTATTCTTCGTCGATTCTGCACACGGAGAGACAACAGAAACGACCTCCAAAGTGTCTCCAATAGAGTGAGACGGAGGCATAGCATCAGTAGAACAAACCGACTCGAGACACATAGGGGACCGCGGGGTACTAGACTGGGTGTATGTAAGCTTCTCACCCCCCACCGAGAACGTCAGCGTCTTGTTCCCCACATCTATAACAGCACCTGCGGTATGCAGGAAAGGTCTCCCTAGAATAATCGGGATGTGAAGGTCCTCGGGTATGTCCAGCACCGCAAAATCTACGGGGATAAAGAACTTTCCAAACCGTACTGGAACATCATATAAAATACCTAAAGGGCGCTGGACTGAGCGGTCAGCCATCTGTAGGGTAATGGAAGTACATCCTAACTTAGTCATGTTTAACTTTTGACAAACGGAGTAAGGAATGATATTAACACTTTCCCTAAGATCACATAAAGCATTCTGAACCACATATTTCCCTATGGAACAAGGGATAGAAAAGGTCCCGGGGTCACTCAACTTTGGGGGTGAACTACCCTGCAAAAAGGCACTACCCTCCCCCAAGAATGCAATGGTCTCAACATCATCAATGGTGCGCTTTCGAGCTAAGAGCTCCTTCAAAAATTTAGCATAAGCAGGAATCTGTTTAACTAAATCAATAAAAGGAACATTTACCTGCAGCGTCTTGAGGACCTCCATGAACTTGCTCAGCTGAGCTGCATTTCCCGAATTGCGCTGACGACTTGGAAATGGAAGCTTGGGCACATACGGGGGCAAAGAGGTAGTAGGAGGAGCACCCGAACCATCACCCGAATCAACTTTCCTCGTAGCAGCAGGTCCAGCCGGTTGGCCAACCGGCAGCCGGTGGGCCGACTTAGGCCTCTGATCACACGGATTGACCGTGTTTTCTGCCCCATTCTTCTCCTCTTCCTCCGGGTGTCGCGGGCCATCATAAACTGTACCACTACGCAGCGTAATAGCACATGCCGTATCGTGAGGAGGGTTAGGAGGATTACCTTGGGGTGGAAGGGTACCCGGTTGACGCGACGCTTGCGAAGCGGCGAGCTGCGCCACTTGATTTTCTAACATTTTAATTGTCGCGTCCTTAGCTTGATCACTTTTTTGCATCTGCGCCATCATGGTTTCCTGATTCTTGGCCATTTGCAGCATCATGGCCTTCATCTCGGCCATAGGATCGGGTCCTGGGTTAGGTGGTAGAGCATACGGGGGCCTTTGATAGTTAGGAGGTGGTTGATAAGTCTTGTGAGGGGGAATGTACGGTGAGTTTTGAGGTGGTTGCGGGGTCGGGTTTAGAACGTTTTGGTTACGATAGGAGAGAAGCGATCGATCGTAACCCGGCTGATTTTGGTAAGGCAAGTTCTGTGAGTAGGATTGGTAGGCATAAACTTGCTCGTGGGGTGCAGCATAACCCGGAGTAAAGTAACCAGAATCGTGCCCTGCAACAACATTCACGTGAGCACTAGAAGAACCATCGTCGTGCATCATATCAATCTTCGTAGTCAACGCTGCAAGCTGACTAGTAATCGCACTCAAGCTCTCCTTATCACGGTCTTGATGAGCAGACCGTGAATTGCCCTTCGGCTTCCCAAATTGTGACGAATGCATCGCCATCTCTTCAATCAAAGCCCACGCCTTATCGTCATCCACATTGTTCGCAAACCGACCGTCAGCAGCAGAATCTAAAATAGCTCGACTCTCGGCATATAAACCATTGTAGAACGTCATAATCACGTGCCAATCGTTCAACCCATGATTAGGACAATCCCGAATGAGCTTCCTATATCGTTCCCAAGCTTCAGCAAGTGACTCATCGTAGGCTTGCTTGAAGCTCTGAATCTGACTGCGCATATGATTAGTGCGCTCCGGAGGATAGTACTTTGAATAGAAAGCAAGGGCCACCCCATTCCAGTCTGTAATTCCCGTAGCAGCCTTATCTAAGTCAGTAATCCACTCGCGGGCTCGATCTCGTAAAGAAAAAGGGAACAACATCTCCCTAATCTGATCCTGCGTGATCCCGACCTGTTTAATAGTCGAACAGTAATCCGTAAAAACCTGCATGTGTCGACCAGGATCTTCGGTGGGATTACCACCAAACTGATTGCGCTCCACCAAATTAAGAAAGGCGGGGTGAATCTCAAAATTGCCCTGTACAGTAGCGGGCATCTGGAATCCACTCGGGATGGACTCCCTCTTAGGCAAGGAGTGACTATAAAGCTTCGGCATAGTCACGGGCTCCTCTAAATCAACAGCAACGTGTAGATTGTCCTCTTCGTAGGACTGTTGTTCCGCATGAGATTTCTCGTCCGAACTTTCTACAATCTCAGGTCCGTAAGCCTTAGAGATCTCCTTGAAGAAATTACGCGTACGGTGAAATGTACCCTCAGGTTCAGGATCAAAAGGGATTAAACCTGAAGGTGACCTGCGCATAAATAACTCAAAAAAAACAGTGAGAATGGTCTCAAGGAACTAGAGTTCCCTGAGACAAAAGAGAAATATACCTAAACTAAGCATACAATAACTAGCTAAACCGTCTCCCCGGCAACGGCGCCAAAATTTGATGAGGCTAAGTCGTAGTCGCCTATCAAAAATAAACCTAAGGACAACTAACTGGGTAGCTAGTGGCAGTAGGGTCGAATCCACAGAGAGACAGTGCAATTAAAAGGTCGCTTAGCTAAACTAGGCTAATTTCAAGGGTAGAAAATAGGGGTATAAGATGAAACTAAACTAAGGAAAAATAGTGAAAAGGATGTAAAAAATATATAAGAGGGAGATTAGGGCATCGGGATCAATGTGACACTAATCCAGGAACTCAACTCAAAAGGAAATAACAATCAATTGAAGCTATGCAAGTAACTAGGTTTAAGAATACGCTCTCTCGAGTCAATATTAACCTTAATCAAATTTAGCGGGCTCTCGCAACTTACTAAACTTAACTTATCAAATACGCGTGAGTCTAGTTTTAATTCGGCTTTCGATCTTAAATTAAAACTACCTAGGTTCAATTCAATTAAGGCGTCCCTAAATTCAATTGATAATAAAAACGCGTAGGAAGAAGTCAACTTGCACAAGTTCAATCAATTAAGCAGTTAAAATATGTTCCTGAACCAATTTCACAAATCACCCTAAACCCTAATTAAGAAATTAGCTAGACATGGTAAGGGCAAAAGCAAAGGAATCAATAATAATAAACATGATGAAATAAACAAGAACGATCGAATTAAACCTGGAGTAAATCGGAGTACTGACGATTACAAAGAAAATCAATCTTGAAACTAAACTAATCTTGAGAGTTTATGAAAAAGAGAATAAAAACTGAGCAGTCAGACTAAACCTAGAGTAAAGCTGTAAAATAAAGCATAAGATAGAGTGTATTCGTCCTAGAGGTATATATACAACTTTCCATAAATCATCCGGATTAAAAATCAAAACCCGACGAAATAAAGTCCTCAGCCAGCCGGCCGGCTGCCGTCCTAGCCCGACCGGCCTGACCCTTTTATTTGGGCCGGCTGTGCTCTCTTCAACTCAAGCCCAATTCTTCATTTGGGCTTCGTATACTAACTTGGGCTCCATCTCGTAATCTTTTATTCGCCTTCCCGAGCTCCCATATAAGCTCGAGCTTGGTCTCGTAGTCCCGGTATGCGAAATGCTCCACTCAACTCAAGTTTCGGCTCAGGACCGCCAAAACCTGCAAAATATAAACGAGGAACAACAGTACCGCAATATAAAACATATAGCTCCTAAAATAATAATGAACTCGAATAAATGCAAGCTAAATGCGACTAAACCAGGGGCATATAATCTATATAAATAGCACGTATCACCAAGATAGTTAGCAAGCAAACAGGCAGGGGAAAAGGACTCCCATCAACCAATCTCCTGGCCAGTTTCACCACAGAAAGCTTTTCCATGGCTATTCCAACCCAAACCGGACGCGTTAAGGACATACTAGTCTTGAGGACATTATTCTTATTACTTAAAGCGCTGAAAGTACACACATGTGCCTTATTATTACTAGGAAGGAAGACAATGCAACAACAAAAACTAAGTAGAAGAAGCATACAAGAACGCATGAGTTTAAATCATAGAACCACCGCAACCAAACCGACTCCAACCACCAACAACCAAACTCCAAAGACCCTTACCATTACAACCAACCTGCCAAAGAAAAGACTACAAATACCTTTTGGAAAATGCTCTACACACGGAGTAAGTCAACTCGAAACTAATCCCAACAAATCCTAAAGACCTCGACTCTTCTAATCTCTACAATCTCTTGATCAAACTCGCAAAGAAGACCCAAAGACACCCCAGGAAGCCCAAAGGATGACCTACGAACAGATTCAAACCCCATCCTAAGACAAACCCGACAACCAACTTAACCATGAAAACCAAATTTGAAACGAGCATGAAACTTACAGGTGGGGGAGGGGAACACCGTATCAGATTCAGGCAAGGTATATTTTAAAGGTATCGGTGCTATTTTGGATCACATTTGCATGCTATTTGCATGCTACACTTCTATACTAGAGTAATGTTGTTGGTCGTATCAACATACGTGATCATTTAGGGTCCCTTCTTTGATCCTATATGTTAGTATGATTGATGGATCGAATTGCATAAGACGATGTGTACAAATTGATAGCATTATCGAGCCCATAAGATAATGGATAAATACAATTTTTGAATGTCACATATAGTTATATTTGTCAAATGGGAGATTGTAAGAATATTTGCTCTCATACAATATATATGTAGACAATTTATTTAGACATTATGTTTATTGGCTATTATTGAGTTTGGCTATAATATTTTGATCCGTCTAATAATATGGGCTTATGTACGTCTTACAAAGTATAAGGCCAGATATAATAATAATGTATAGACCTATTACGATTTCGTCTGATAATTGATGGATCCATCAGATAAGGTGGTTGTCAAAGGGACGAAGCTAAGATGTAAAACTAGGCAGCGCTGAATTTTAAAACGAAACATTATACAGTGTATTTTATTTCATTCATATTTAGTGATTTTATGGGATAAAAAAATTCCAATATAGACCACATATGCATCTGAAACAAAAGAACGTGACACAGGTATCAAAGAATTTTTCGAGTAAGTTAGTTAGCAATATTTTTTATCAATTAATTTAATATGGGATATACCAATTTATATTTATGATAATATCTAACCATATATTAATCTTCTTAAAAAGATTCGCTTATATTGTTAAATAGAGGTGATGAATGAAATTATTAGTAAATATTGTAAATATTTACCGTATCTTGTATTAGCTGTATTTAGTGATCCTTTCCTTATTTCTAGATGGACACTTTTGGTAATTCTATCCTTGTACAACTAATATATATTGTGAATACAAGAGCAACCCTAACTGGGGGAAATTACGTTATTATATGGTATCAAGGGATTAGGTTTAATCAATTTCCTGGTCTTCTTCAACCTCTTGCCGCCATGTCTAAAAACAGCGACAAAGAGTCTCCAAAGCTTCATCCTGTCTACTCGTTGGCTAACATACAAAACAAAGTCCGCGTCCTCGATGGTGTGAGAGTCACGTACTCCACGTGGGTCACCCTTTTCACGAATAACGCTCGTGCATACAAGGTGCTTTCACACATTGATAGGACCAAGGCGCCGGCTGAAACCGATGCCGACTATGAATCATGGCGCGAGATCGACGCGCACGTATTACAGTGGATCTACGGCACCCTGAGTGATGATCTCCTCACGCGTGTCCTTGAAACGGAATCCACTGCGTATGCGGCGTGGACTCGTGTCAAAAATATTTTCACCAACAACAAGGGCTCTCGGGCCGCCTCTCTCGAGCACGAGTTCACTAATCTGAAACTCGCTGCTATGCCCTCTCTCGAGGCGTATTGCTCCCGGATTAAGGAACTATCCACCCAACTCAAGGAGGTTGACGTTACGGTTGACAACAAGCGGATGGTTCTTCAACTTGTTCGTGGCCTTCCCGCGGAGTACGATGTGGCCGCGGCGTTTATTAATCAGACTCTCCCGGAGTTCGCTACCGCGTGTGACATGCTTGACCTTGAACACCGTCGCATAGCGAGTCGGGATGAGCCTCCTACGGCCCTGGCTGCTCCATCCTCTCCACCTACGGAGGCCCGCGACTCGAAAGCTCCGACTTTTCAACCCTCACGGTCTAAAAACAGTGGCGGTAAGCAATCTAATTTTCGCGGTCGGAATGGTGGGAAACAGAGTCAGCGTGGCCAGAAATCCCAACCCTCTGATTCGCGCTGGGCCCCTGTGACGTGGTCTCCACCACCGTGGTTCCAGGCCTGGACGCCACCGCCCTGCCCGTACCCTTCCCAGCCTGGCTGGGCTGCACCATGGCAGCCGTGGGCTGCTGCCCCTCCAAGTCAGCCTCGTGCTCCTGGTTCCTCGCGGCTGACAACACGACCTGCTGCTTCGGGACCTCCTGCCCACGCGTATGTCGCGGATACTGAGCCACCACAGCCCACGGACCTGTGTCAAGCTCTCAACGCCATGGCGTTTAATCCTACGGATGGACAATGGTACATGGACACCGGAGCATCTTCCCATTTGACTGCCGATGCAGGTACTTTCTTTCCTTCTTCTGCTGACTCTAATATTCAGTCTATTTATGTTGGTAATGGCTCCACCATTCCAGTTCGTGGGACGGGTACCTCGTCTCTTGTAACCAAAGACCGCACCCTTCACTTGCATAACGTCCTTTACACACCTAATATCATAAAGAACCTGATTTTCGTGCGTCGTTTCACTAAAGACAACAATGTTTCTGTCGAGTTTGACCCCCTTGGTTTTTCTGTGAAGGATATCCGGACTGGGAAAACGATTCTGAGGAGCAATAGTCGAGGAGAGTTATACCCCGTGTCTGCCTCCCCTACGGCCGCCTCTTCATCTCCCTTTGCTGGTCTTACGTCTTCAGTATGGCACTCGCGTCTTGGTCACCCAAGTTCTGTCGTCCTTCAACGTCTCCAAAGCACGTCTTGTATTAGTTTTAATTCCATGCATAATAAGAACATGTGTCCTTCGTGTCAAGTTAGTAAACATCGTCGCTTACCTTTTGTCGAGTCTCAAAATTTTTGTATTGCACCGTTTGATATTATTCATGCTGATTTATGGACCTCACCTATCGTTAGCCACACCGGTTACAAATATTATCTTGTCCTTGTCGATTATTTTACTCAATTCGTATGGGTCTATCCTGTCAAATTTAAATCTGAAATTTTCACTCAATTCATCCATTTTGTCAATCTTGTCCGATCGCAATTTGCCCATCCGATCAAGTCGTTTCAATGTGACTTGGGTCGTGAATTTGATAACCATTCTTTCCGTACCTTCGCTCACAATAATGGCCTTGTGTTTCGGTTCTCGTGTCCTCAAACCTCTCCACAAAATGGCAAAGCCGAACGCATGATACGTCGACTCAATGAAATCATCCTTGTCCTTTTATCTCATGCCTCTCTTCCGCCCACATATTGGGCCGATGCTGCTCATACAGCTGCGTACCTACACAACATCCTCCCCTCTCGTTTACTACAATACCGCTCACCCACTTCCGCACTTTATCTTAAAAATCCCTCCTACTCCCATCTCCGTGTCTTTGGTTGTGTCTGTTACCCAAATTTGTCCGCTAAGCGTAGTCATAAACTTGAGTCTCGCTCTACTCCTTGTGTCTTCCTAGGCTACCCAACTGAAAACCGCGGTTATCGATGTCTATCTCTTGCCACTGGTAAGATCATACTCTCGCGTCATGTGACCTTCGATGAGTCTGTTTTTCCGTTCGCGTCCTCCTTCACAGTCAAACCCGATACATATGACTTCCTAAACCCTCATGACACTACCTTACCCACTCATCTCTTTGACCATTTCGGCCACCCTAGCTCTACCCCACCTCCAGCCCGCAACCCGAGCCCTCCTCCCACCCCACCTGCTCTTAGCCCGAACCCACCACCGAACCCACCTAGCCCCACACCTGCCGTGCCCTTACCCCCACCAGCCCCACCTCTTCCTACCCGCACTATCACAACTAGGGCCATGAATGGCATATTCAAACCGAAAGCCTTAGCCGTCACCACCAAAACCGACCTTAGCCCCCTCCCGAAAAATCCTCACCTTGCCCTCCGTGACTCGAACTGGAATGCAGCCATGCAGGCTGAATTTCGAGCGCTGCAGGAGAATAACACGTGGGACTTAGTCCCCCGTCCCGCGGATGCTTCGGTTATTCGTTGTATGTGGCTTTTTCGCCGCAAGTTTCGCTCTGATGGCTCTCTTGAACGCTACAAGGCCCGCCTTGTCGTTAATGGTAAAACTCAGCAGGTTGGCGTCGACTGCGACGAGACATTTAGCCCCGTGGTCAAACCGACCACTATTCGTACTGTTTTGAGTCTCGCCGTATCACGTTCGTGGCCCATTCACCAGCTCGATGTTAAAAATGCTTTTCTACACGGCGATCTGGCTGAAACCGTCTATATGCATCAACCTCCCGGGTTTGTTGACCCCACGGCTCCGTCACACGTGTGCCGACTGCGCAAATCTCTATACGGTCTGAAACAAGCACCCCGTGCTTGGTATCAGCGGTTTGCTACATTTGTTTTATCGCAGGGGTTTCATAGCAGTGTTTGCGATACGTCACTCTTTATTTACCATCATGGTTCCGACATTGCCTATATCTTACTATATGTGGACGACATTGTGCTGACAGCGTCTAGCCCCTCTCTTGTTCGTCGCATTATAGATGATCTCTCCCGGGAATTCTCAATGACAGATTTGGGGGCTCTACACCATTTTTTGGGCATCACAGTTACTCGGACCAACGGTAGCTTGTTTCTCACTCAAAAGCAATATGCTACTGATATACTCGCTCGCGCTAATATGTCCACGTGCAACCCGACTACTACTCCTGTTGAAGTCGGCTCTAAGCTCAGCGCCACCTCCGGTCCTCTCATCGACGACCCTTCCACATACCGCAGCCTCGCCGGTGCTTTGCAATACCTCACGATCACTCGACCCGATATTTCCTACGCTGTTCAGCAGATCTGTCTTTTTATGCATGCTCCGCGTGAACCTCATCTCCATCTCTTGAAGCGGGTGCTGCGCTATGTAAAGGGCACGCTTGACCACGGCCTCACACTTACGGCGTCTCCCTCTCACTCGCTAACCGCGTACTCTGACGCTGATTGGGCCGGCTGCCCTGACTCCCGACGCTCTACCTCCGGCTACTGCGTGTTTCTTGGTGATAATCTGGTGTCTTGGTCTTCCAAGCGTCAGCCTACGGTTTCTCGTTCCAGTGCCGAAGCTGAGTATCGTGCTGTTGCGAATGCTGTCGCCGAGACTAGTTGGCTTCGCAACCTCCTCCTTGAGCTACATCTTCCCATTCGCCGCGCCACTCTGGTTTACTGTGACAACGTCTCTGCTGTTTATCTTTCCACGAACCCTGTCCAACACCAGCGGACCAAACACATTGAGTTGGACGTTCACTTTGTTCGTGAGAAGGTCCAGGTTGGTACTGTTCGTGTTCTCCACGTCCCCTCGGAATATCAATACGCAGACATCTTTACAAAGGGACTGCCGCGCCATCTTTTTACCCGATTTCGGTCTAGCCTGAGCGTTCGTCCGCCTCCCACTCCGACTGCGGGGGAGTATTAGTAAATATTGTAAATATTTACCGTATCTTGTATTAGTTGTATTTAGTGATCCTTTCCTTATTTCTAGATGGACACTTTTGGTAATTCTATCCTTGTACAACTAATATATATTGTGAATACAAGAGCAACCCTAACTGGGGGAAATTACGTTATTATAGAAATGACAATTATCATAATACTATGTAGAGACTTAATTTATTATTTCAAAAAAGCTTAAGGATAAAAATTTTGTTTTTACTTATAGCACTCTCGAAGTTTTTATGTATTGCACATGGGACTCCTACTGGGTATAATAAAAATATTAATTTAAGAATTTTAGTAATATATTATACAATAGCATTATAACTTTAAAAATATTCGAAGAGTTTACATGTTTTAAAATTATATTTCATTTTTGTCATAATTGTTATGTCCAGGAGCATAATGTTTTTAATAATGTCTATCATATTAAATTTATTCTGTTGAATTTCCAACAATTTTTATGTTTGTGATTTTCTTATTCATTGGAGTTTTTTGTTTTTTTTTATTTTTTTATTTTTATATTTGTAATGATATATCGATATGATATATTTGATTAAATATTACGAAGTAATTATCTTAATCGAAAAGGTAAAATTAAATTATATTAATGTTATCAATATTGACTTATCCAATCTAATATTAATGTTATAATTATAACATACTGAGCATTGTTTGAGATTGAATCACCTGATGTTTGCGGATGATCTATTGCTCTTTTGCAAAGGGGATGTTCAATCAATCATGCTGATGCTACGAGCTTTTTCTTCCTTCTCTGTGGCGTCTGGTCTTATCTTGAACAGGGAGAAGTCTGATATATATTTTAATGGTATGAAGGTAGGTGATATGGAGGATATAATGCAAGTATCTGGTTTTAGGAAAGGTCAGTTTCCCTTTAGATACCTTGGTGTTCCTATCTCGTCTAGGAGGATTACTATGGCTGATGGCATGAAGCTTATTGACAAGATTACTAGTAGAATACGGAGTTGGGGTGCTTCCCATCTGTCGTATTCTGGAAGACTGGTGCTTACACAGTCTGTCTTAACCAGTTTGCATACGTATTGGATGACCGTTTTTCTGATTCCTACTGGTATAATCAACAGAATTGAGAGTATTTGTCGGAACTACCTGTGGCTCGGCAAGGATACTTATCACCACGCTCCTAATGTAAGCTGGGACGATTGCTGCTGGCCAAAGGAGGTAGGAGGACTGGGGTTGAGGAAGTCGTCTGCTTGGAACAAAGCTCTGCTGGGTAAATATATTTGGTGGATAGAGAAGAAGCAAGATCACCTTTGGGTGAAGTGGATCAACCATGTCTATATGAAAGGGGTGCCCTGGACCTCTTATTCTCCACCGTTGGACTGTGCGTGGTCGTGGAAAAAGATTGCACACTGTATGCAGGTGTTTCGGTCAGGTATGTCCTCTCCTTGTTTTGATGAAGAGTACTCGGTAATGGCAGCTTATCAGTGGCTGCGGGGTGAGAAGGAACGTGTAGCCTGGAGATACGTTTGCTGGAATTCCCTAAATGTTCCTCGGTGTTCGTTCATATTTTGGGAATACAAGCTCGGGAGACTTTTCACTTACGATAGACTCAAAAAGATGGGTTATGTTGGGGATGATCAGTGTGTTTTGTGTGGTATTGCTCTTGAAACTCATGTCCATCTGTTCCAGGATTGTGTATTTGCATCGTCTTGCTGGTCAGAACTTTGTCGATTGTTGGGCGTCCAAGTTAGGCCAGAAAACATTGAAAGCTGGTGTCATGCAGGTAATCGAATGTCAAAGCTTGTACGCAATATTGTATCAGCATGTGTGGTGTCCGTATTATATAGCATCTGGTGTGCGCGGAATTCTGCTCGTTGTGATCAAGTGGTGCCACATCCTAGGTGGATGGTTAAACGTGAATTAGAGGCTGTTATTATTCGATTCAAGGCCAAAAACAAATCAACATTATCACTGTATGATCGTAGTTGGCTGAGTAGACTGTAATGAGTGTGATGTATACTCTGTCTCTTAAGTTGTAATTGGGTTTATTATTGATATACTTACATTTTCCCAAAAAAAAACATACTGAGTATTGCTATACTCTCGTTTAAAAGTTTATCAATATTGAATAATGTATAGTCTATAATTTCCTTAAAAAAAATTATAAAAATCAATCTAAATATCCAAGGGGATGTTTGATTGAGTGATTTAGAAATCAAATGATTCTTGACCACACTAACTATAATAATTTACTCTGCACTGTTATTTATGAAAGCTATGTGACTAAATTATCCATATGACATGACATGGATATGACTTCAAAACTTTACTTGACCACACACACCTAATAAAATACTTCCTCCATTCCATTTGATTCTATACATATTCTTTTTTTGGAAATTCCAATCAATTCTATACATTTCTATTTTGGTCCGTACTTTATTAAACTAAAAGACCAATATACCCTTCATTAATACCCCACCCAACCCACTTGCAATGTTCTTTTTTAAAGAATAAAGTAGGTGTAATTTGGTAATTTTATTGTCTACCCCACTTGATTTTCTTCTACCTTAATTACCGTGTTTCGGTCAAATGAATAGAATCAAACGGAATGGAGGAAGTATCTTACAAGTTACAATCAATAAACATATACTCCGTATGACTATATTAGGTTAACAATTTACGACTACAATCTATGTTGTACGGACACTCCTAGTTTTGGGCGTTCCCGTGTCGGACATCGTGTCGGACACGGACACACGTCGAACACACCTCTAAATGTGTCGGACACGCCTCGGACCGTGTCTTCGTTTTTTTTTTAAAACAAGACGTGTCGGACACGGCCCAAGTAACACGGACACGGCCCGTGTCATAGACGACACCTTATTATACTAACTTTTTCACTTAAAAAAATAAATAAATAAAATTAATGACAAAGCTTGATGGAATTTGTAATTTGAAACTTTTGCACTTTTTATTTATTAATTTGTAAGAATTAAAAGTTTATTTAAATTGGATTTTTAATTTGGAACTTTGTAGTTTGTAATTTTGTATACATTTGATTTTCAGACATAATTCTTGACGTATTGGTTGTTTTACGACTTTTTGAGTTTTGAATGACCATAAATCCATAATATACATGTTGTTTGTAATGAATTATGAATTCCCATTAATTTAATATGCATATTGATTTTTTTCCTACCGTGTCCCGTGTCCTAAAAAATCGGACTGACGTGTCCCGTGTCCCTTATCGTGTCCGTGTCCGTTTTGGTGCAACCTAGACTACAATCAAGTTGCAAGCGTCTTTTAACAAAAGCATAAGTAGACTACAATGTCATGCATGCTTTATAGAGCATGCACAGTCCTCCCCAATTATCAATCAACTTGCAAGCGTCTTTTACATAAATGTATGCACCATAATATCTCGTTGTTTTTTATTTATTAGAGTTAAAGTAATGTAGTCTGAATTAATTATTTGAGTTGAGTTAAATTTTATTAAAAAATTGAGTATAATTTATTGATCGAGATTAAATTAAACAATTTTATTTGTGTTAGAATTATGCCTTGAATCTGTCTGTTGCCACTTCGAGTGACTATTCGGGGGTCCCACGCCTTGGCCAATGAAGTCGGGTCCAGGGTGAACGCGCGGTGGGGCTTCAGGGCAACGCCTACCAAACTAGATATCTGTTATCTGATATTGGACTAGGGTTCTGTCTGGGCCTAAATTAGGTCAAATCTGTATTAGGGTTTAGAGAGTATTATATAAACTCTCTAACCCTCACCCTAGTTTCATATGCTTATCATACCATCTGAAATCTGTAATCTGAAACTCTCCTCTCAAATTAATAAAACTCTCTCCCTTCCGCCCTGTGGACGTAGCTAACACGACGTTAGTGAACCACGTAAATCTGTGCGTTCTTTCTTTGTTGTTCGTTTTTCTCTTTACTCTTTGCTTCTGTTACAACAATTTGTAAATTTGTGCTTATTGAAGTTAAACTAAATTTAATGAAATATCATGGGAATAACATTTGAATAAAAAAAAAAGTATCTTATTATCAAGATATAATTATTTATACATTTAAAATAAAAGTTATTTACTGAAAAAATTCATTAAATTTCACTTCTAAAAAGTTTAAGTAGATAACATTGTGAGAAGGCCATTAGTATTTCCATGTCATAACTCTCTCCCATTAAAATGGATGTTCCCACTTTCCTTTTTAGTCCCATTTTATTTATTATTCCTCTTTCCTTTTTGATCTATATCTAGTGGTTATTATTTTTTATGTTCCCACTTTTTTTTCTTACTACTAATCTTCACCCCACATTCTCACTTTCTTATTTTTTACCCCAAAACC
Source organism: Dianthus caryophyllus (assembly GCA_023091065.1). Lineage (NCBI taxonomy): Eukaryota > Viridiplantae > Streptophyta > Magnoliopsida > Caryophyllales > Caryophyllaceae > Dianthus > Dianthus caryophyllus. Next base: position 30,768,995 of record CM041519.1, read on the forward strand.
AAATGGAAACATCATATAAAATGGAAGGGAGTATGCATTATAGAGAATGCCTAAACGACAATTATTAATCAACTTGCAAGAGTCTTCAATAAAAGACAGTGAACAGTGAACAGAGAACAGTGAACAGTGAACAGTGAACAGTGAACAGTGAAGTAACCTTTAGCAAAGAGTTAATCCCACACCCACAAAATTTGAGTGGCGTAGCTAAAAGCCTAAGAGTTATAAAATACTCTCTCCATTTCAAAATAATTATCCCCTTTTATCTAACACAAATTCTCATATAAAACGGGTAACCCGTTTTAAGCTTAAAACGGGTCAAATAATTAGGATAAGACAAAAGTAAATAGTGTAGGAAAAAGTAGAGTGTTTTGTTTTATGTGTGCAAGTGGATAGATACTTGACCCGTTTTAAGTTTAAGACGGATAACCCGTTTTAAGAGAGACTTATTGTTTATCTAAACTTTGGATTTAAGGAATTTAGAAAAATGTTACTCTCCTCTATTAATCTTGACAATATTTTTCTTATAATTCAAATTTTACCTCTAAACTAATATGGGTGAGCAAATACATATTCCCACAATAAGGATAACCTAAGGATAATTTAGTAATTTATCCAAAGGGGGCAATTAATCTGGGATTTTTCAAAACTCAAAAGGAGACAATTATTTTGGGATAAAGGGAGTATCTCGTAAAGACTTACAATATAGAAAAAAGAATTACCGGTTTTCAAAAACGTAGCTAAGAGTTATTGCTAATTTAATTTTTCTCTCACAAAAAAAAAAGCGCATATGTGAGAAACTGAAAAACTGAAAGGTACAGTTGAGAATTTCCAAAATTTAATATTGTTTAGTTTAAAATTTTGTAATTTTTTGATTGTTTTTGATTAATGTCGTGACATTTTTCACGTTGATTCAGGTCACGGGTCATCTTGGGTCCGGTAACTATTGGGTCAACTACGGTTACATTGAGTTACAGGTCATCTCGGGCGAGTCGGATTTGATTTTTGGGTCAAACTTTTTGAGATCGTTTCAGGTTACAACAACCATCGGATGGGATCGAGTTGGTTTCGAGTAGCAATAATTTTGGGTTCTGTCGAGTTGTAGGTTGTGTCACAACTGTTACAAGTTACAATCAATAAGCATATATGACTACAATCAAGTTGCAAGCGTCTTTAATTAACAAAAGCATGAGTAGACTACAATGTCATATTGTCATGCATGCTTTATAGAGCATGCACAGTCCTCCCCAATTAGCAATCCACAAATTCTCATATAAAACGGGTATATCCGTCTTAAGTTAAGACGGGTCAAATAGTTAGGATAAGACAAAAGTAAAAAGTGTAGGAAAAATTAGAGTGTTTTGTTTTGTGTGTGCAAGTGGATGAGTATTTGACCCGTTTTAAGATTAAGACAGATAATCCGTCTTAAGAGAGACTTATTGCAATCAATCAACTTGCAAGCGTCTTTTACATAAATGTATGCACCATAATATGTCGTCGTTTTTTACTCCGTATTTATTAGAGTTAAAGTAACGTATTCTGAATTAATTATTTGAGTTGAGTTGAATTTTATTAGAATTGAATATAATTTATCGATTGAGATTAAATTAAATAATTTTTTTTTTAAATTTGTGCTTATTGAAGTTAAACTAAATTTAATGAAATATCATGAGGATAACATTTGAAAAAAGTATCTTATTATCAAGATATAATTATTTATACATTTAAAATAAAAGTTATTTACTGGAAATATTCATTAAATTTCACTTCAAAAAAGTTTAAATAGATAACATTGTTTTTTTTTTTTTGGGTGCTAAATAGATAACATTGTGAGAAGGCCATTAGTATCTCCATGTCATGTACTCCCTTCATTTATATATAATTAAAGTTTATAGGTGGGTGGAGGGAAAAATAAAGAAAAATGATGATTTGTGGTGGAAAAATGAAAGAAAATAAATATTGTGGGATTAAATTTAAAAATTGAAGTTAAAACAAAACTCAAAGTTCAAACTTAAAAGTTGAAGTTAACTATGAAAATGATTGGGCCATTAACATTTGGGCTAATCTTTTTTGTAAAAACTATCTTATACAATAATTAGTGTTCACATAATTATTTATGTTTTGTAAAACAGTTATATACATATAATTCAATTCACATATTTGTCATATACAAAACTAAAAAAATACACACATTTACAAAGCAGTATATACATATTTTATTACTCGATCAAAATATCCTAATTGAATCTACAATATTCATATAATGAATATTCATGCACTTATTATATCATAAATATGTCTAAACATGCATGATTAAATTACTCAATATATATTTAACGCCTTAAGTTGATATATTCAACGACTTAAGTTAATACTCTGTATATTCATAAAGTTGAACAATACATATTCTAAAGTAAATCTACAAATTTAAAATACATTATTTTTCTACATATATAATTAATTCATTGATAAATTCAAATTTGTATATTCATTATTCGATAATACTATGTTTATTACAGGATATTAGCGTATTCATGTAATTAATAAACATGTTGATTATAGGAAATAAAGATATTTGTAAAATAAAATAATCATATTTAAAAAATTAATTGTCATATTCATTAAAATGCGCAAAGCAGGTATAATTGGTAAATTAAATTTAAATTCAATGAATATGCCATTATAAGCTTTTTATATAGGTAAATGTTCACTTATTCAAGACTAAATATTCACTTATTTGAAATAATATATTCATAAAAGTTGATAAATTAAATTTTAGATTATCGTAAAATAATAGAGTTGACAATTATATGAATTTAATAACTAACATATATTCACTAAAAAGGAAAATAGTGCATATATACACAATATTATTAAATTGTCAAAGAGCTATAATTGTTTTGTGAGAAAATTAAAAAAAAATGGTAATCTAATACATATAAAAACAGAAACATTGGAAAGGTAGAATGAGAGTATTACTTGTGTGCTTTCTAAAAAATTGACATGTCATCTAAATTACAGTTTTTCACTTTACCACTTCACCCTAAAAGCAAGTCTCATACCTTTTCGGCTTCCCGTCTCATTCATTAATGGTCGTTTGATTAATGGTGGTATTAAACTCATTAAGCCATTAACTACATGTACTGAAATAATCATATGTGATATTTAAAGTCAATAATTTAGTTGTTCAATTAAACTTATTTTATTACAATTTAGAAATATGGAGATGTTAATTCAAGACTATGATAGAAAAAATGACATTTTAATAATATTTATATTTAAGTTTTGAAAAACATAATAGACATATAATTATAACAAATGACGAACTAATATGTTTTAAGGTTCACAATAGTACTTAAACATATTCCAAAATATAAATCAGTCATATACATATTAAACATTTAATAATTTGTAGAAAAATATTCTAACTAGAAAACCACTTAATTCAATAAATAATTTCTTTAAATAGAGTGTACTTCCCACAAGATTTGACAATATCTAATTTTATTTTATTTTAGGAATTACACTATTTAAAATAATTACACACAATGAAAATTTAATGTGTCAAAAACTACTAACCTATTAAAATTGAAAAAAAATCTAAATTAAATTGAGTTAAATCAAATTAATTGGTGGTAGTTTGAAAGTTTTTTAAATTAATATTTGTCTTTAATTTAAGTGTCTTTTGACTTTTGAAATGCCAAAATTGTGGTGACAAGTCAATTTGAAATAGTATAAATATTTAGGTTGTTCATTCATTTTGGTTAAAACTTGACATTTACAAATTAGTTTAAAGTGGTGCGATGAGTTATATTAAACATAATGAGTGTGAAATTTGTTTATCATTTTTTTTTGTGTAAGTATTTTGCAATTATCGTTGTTCCTACAATTAAGTTTTCACAATAATTTTAGAATATAGATTATTTCATTTCATTGTAATTTTTATATGTTCGTAATACAATTAGGAATAATGATTAAATTAAAGTAATATCTATATATTCAATATGTATCTTCACTTAATTGTATGAAAATTTCCGTGTTCATCGTTTTAATGTTTCTTACGTGATGTTGGTTTTGATTAATGTAAAATTCGCATGAGAAGGTTGTCTACTTGTGTTGAAATGGTATTCTTCGTTCAATATCATGATTGTGTTTATTTTAAATCTATTTTCTACTTTTATTTTTACGTTATTTTCCCAAATGGTGAGAATTAGCGAGAAATTGTAGTGTTTTAATGTGATTTTTATAGTAATTGTTTTAAAATTATATATTTACAATATCATAAATTTACACTTGAACCAAAAAAATATATTGTCATTATTTTTAATTTAATTAACTTTCTTATAACTAAAATGTAAGTTATCATCTAAAAATAATTTATTTTTTTCCCTTAATTTCATTTTTATTTATTTTATTTTAACAAATTAATTAAAAATAAAAGAACCAAAATATAAGAATCATTCATTCAGAAAATTGATGCATTAATTTAGTTGGTGTGAGAATTAAAATTTTTCAAAGGTTATGAAAAAATAAAATCATTATTTCTCATCCCTTTATTTTTAAATGCTTTTGCGTTCTTAATTTTAGAATATAGATTATTTCATTTCATTGTAATTTTTTTATTTTCGTAATACAATTAGGAATATTGATTAAATTAAAGTAATATCTATATATTCAATATGTATCTTCACTTAAATGTATGAAAATTTCCGTGTTCATCGTTTTAATGTTTCTTACGTGATGTTGGTTTTGATTAATGTAAAATTCGCATGAGAAGGTTGTCTACTTGTGTTGAAATGGTATTCTTCGTTCAATATCATGATTGTATTTATTTTAAATCTATTTTCTATTTTTATTTTTACGTTTTTTCCCAAATGGTGAGAATTAGTACGAGTATTTTTAAGCCATAATATCGTAACGTCATACGAATTTATAGCGGACTAAGTTATATATCATTCAAGAAGATATCTCTATAGATTATTTTGGGGTTTGAAGGTATCTATATTTTTTTTATATCAATAGACAAGTTAAATATCCAATGAGATAATGTAATATACTCCTTTCATCCCAAAATAAGTGTCCCCTTTTATATGTAATTTACATAGAAAATGAGACGCTTATTTTGGGAAGGATGCAATATTATAATAGGAGAGCATGAAATAATTTATCAAATAAGATGATCTAATTATAACCTTATAGTAAGACATCTCACATTGAGGTAGTTATTTCTCTTCATTTTAAGGATTCTATAATTTTTAATTTTTGCAAGTTCTATCGAATAAGACAGTCTTAACGGAGGCATTTGAGAAATATCGTCTTTCACTAATAAAGTAGTGATGAGTATCCTAATACGTACATAAAATGTGACCACATAGTCCACATTTACGTTGCTCATGACTAAAATGTTGTCACTCAATCTTAACAACTCTTAATAATGACCTTTGTATACTCATATATAGTACAAAGTAATATTTACGATCAAGCATAATATAGATCGTTGCTCCGTATTTGGCTTTTAGTTTGTCAAAATTTTCTTTAACTTAATTGATAGTACTATGTATATTAATATGAGTTGTTGTTCCTTGATGATAAATATAAATTAAAGGTAAATTCTTTGTCATTTTAAAGTCTTCATAAAAGTAAAAATTTTATGGTGATTGCTATCGTGTTGCCGTATATATTCTACCACACCAACGTGAATATTCTATAATTATTTTAATACAAATTTAGAAGTGATTAGGATTTCAAATCAAGTAAATAATCGTTTAATCGTGATAAAATATTCAGACAAGTAGGAACATTCAACACATAAGATTTTTGGAATAACCGTGTATTACACGGGTGTTTAAACTAGTTTATAATCATTCTAAGTAAGATACAAAGATTAATTTTACATTTTATACTATGAAAGTTGTAAAAGATACGAATTAAAAAAATAACAAAAAAAAAATAAGAATAAAATATAAGTAAATATATATTCATCAAACTTAACGCACATATTTAGAAATTAGAACTTGCATATTCAGATCAATTCAAAAGGTGACATCTATAACTTAAAAGTTCTTTATGAATATATCAAGTCAATTCAATGAATATGTAAGTTTATTTTTATGCATATATCGAATTGTTTTTGTGAATACGTAAGATAGTTATTTCGAATTTAGTTTTTTTTGTGAATATAATATATCCTTTAATTTAATGAACATAAAAGTCTAATTTACTGAATACACTAGTAAGTTTTTATGAATATTTAAGAAGTCATTATGAATATATTAATTGAATATTTAAAATTAAATAAATTCACAAATATATCAAAAAGTTTATTTTTATGCATATATCGAATTGTTTTTGTGAATACGTAAGATAGTTATTTCGAATTTAGTTTTTTGTGAATATATCTTTTAATTGAATGAACATAAAAGTCTAATTTACTGAATACACTAGTAAGTTTTTATGAATATTTAAGAAGTCATTATGAATATATTAATTGAATATTTAAAATTAAATAAATTTAAAAACATATCAAATATGGTCTCTATTTAAAGAGTACCAAAAAAAATATAAATATTGATATAATTTTTTTTTTACTTGACAAAATAGTAGCTAAAATCAATTTAACTTAAAATGGTGGGAAAACAAATATTTTAGATGAATGGGCTGTTTTTGTCTACCTCCTTGGGAGTATGATACTTCGGCTCTGTTCTTTTCAGCTTAATTTCAGCTCTTATAAGTTCAGCTCAGCTCCTTCAGCTCCTATAAGTTCAAATTTCACTCTTATAAGTTCAAATTTCACCTCTATAAGTTCAAATTTCCACCCTATAAGTTCAAATTTCAGCTCCTATAAGTTCAGCTCCTATAAGTTCAGCTCTTATAAGTTCAGCTCCTATAAATTCTATTATGTTTTATTTTTATATAACTATTATTATTGCATTTTTTTTTTGTGGAATAAAAAAATTAAGGGTCGAAAATGAAATAAATTAAGGGTCGAAAATGAAATAAATTGACACCTATAAAACATTTCTACAAAATGCAATACTAAAATTCTCGAGAAAATAAATATAGTATATTAAAATATTTAACCGAGCCAACTTATTTATAATCAACTATATATTGAGATATTTAACTATACTAGACCGCAAAATCGATTTTGAACACTATTGTTTATTATTAGTAAAATTAATCATTTTGAATAAATTAAAAGATTTTAATTATTGTAATCATCATCATCATTACTATAAATATCATTGTTATTATTGTTATTAATTTAATAAATTTTTTCATATTATATTCATATTAATATTAATATTTAAATTATTATTCAATAAGTTTTAAATTCTAATAAATTTAACTCCAATAAGTTTAATTTCCCTATAAATTCAAATTTCCTATAAGTTCACTCCTATAAATTCACCCTATAAGTTCAAATTTCAGCTCCTATAAGTTCAAATTTCACCCTATAAGTTAGAATTTCCTACATAAGTTAGAGCTCCTATAAGCTGAAAAGAACAGGGCCCTTCATGCTCCCATGTGTACCTTATAATTTTCTAAGAACTTGTGCACTATAAAAAGGGCACTCTTTCGTCCAACTAACTCACCCCTTCTATTCGTAGTGTTATCTTGAGTTGTAGATCAAAAAAAGCAATTTCAATGGAGTTCCAAATGTTTCTTCTTGTACTTGCGCTTATATCGGTAAATTCTACCTACTCTTTCAACTTAATTCTTACAATACCCAAATTAAACCTTTAACCTTTGTTTTTATTATCTTTTTGTTGATCCTAACAAATACGGAGTAAATTTTATCCTGAATCATTATATTCCTTCCGTTTCATTCATTTGTTTACATTTAGTTTGTACACGCACATTTATCAATGTGAGAATAGAGGGATAGAAAAAAACTAACTTAAAAAAATTATAACATTGACATTTATCAAAATGAAAATAAATGACCTCTACACCCTGAAATAAAAAGTTAGTGTAAACAAATGAGTGAAATGAAAAGAGTATTTGTTTTTTTTTTTTGGTGAAATGAAGAGTATTTGTTATTAATGGGTCTAATCGCCATGTTAATATAACGTGAGACGAATTACTTTATTTTCAATTCATATATAAAGAAAATTACAAAAATCATTATTGACAAATGCGATAGACCTTAGAATTATGTCATCATGATGTTGTCTCATACAAAATTTGTAACTTAGTACTTCCTCCATTCCGTTTGATTCTATACGTTTGACCAAAATACGGTAATTAAGGTAGAAGAAAATCAAGTGGGGTAGATAATGGAATTACTTAAATACCCCTACTTTATTGTTTGCAAGTGGGTTGAGTGGGTACTAGTGAAGGGTATATTGGTCTTTTAGTTTAATAAAGTAGAGACTAAAATAGAAATGTATAGAATTGATTGGAATTTCCTAAAAAGGAATATGTATAGAATCAAATGGAATGGAGGAAGTACAAGACATGTCTAGCGCATTAAAAGAGTGACCTTTTACCAACATGATATCCTAAAAAAGTTTTTATCTTAAATCAAGATTTACCAACATGATATTATATGAAGCCCTTACAAGTTATTAGACCATCCTCATCCATAAATCATCATTTGTTTTTTACCTTTAATTACATTTAATTTAGTTTGACTCACTTACCTCCCCATCCAAAAAATCACCACCTAAATCACCAATCTAATCATTTTTTTCCCTTTTAAATATTTTTTTTTATTTCTTATATTATTTAGCCATAAAACTATTTTTTCTTTTTATAACCTTTGACAATTATTATAGTAACTAATTGACAATGTTTTTCAAAAAAATAATATTGGAATTTGAAAATGTAACACACAATTTAATTATTTTAAAAATCATTATTAAGTCTAGATATTAATCTCATATTGTTATAATTTTTTTTTAAGGTTTCCAAAAAAAAAAAAAAAAAAAACTACAAAATAATAAAAGATATAAAAGTTTTAATTTAATGCATTGAAAACCAATACACTTTAATCAATTAAATAAATAACAAATAAATAAATTAATGGAAAAAAAAGGAAAAAGAAAAAAAAAGTCATGATTCACCAATGAACTAGATCAAGTGGTGATTCAATTCATCATATTTGTCAAAGTGAATCATACTAATTAAAGGAGTTAAGTGTAATTAACTTGATTCAATCCCCCATGAACTAGTTCATGATTCATGGATGGGGATGGTCTTACTCCGTAAATTCTACGAGTAGAAATTAAACTACTAATGTTTTATCCTCTAGTACTTTGAGTGAAATGAACTGACAATAATAATTTCGTTATTAGATAGGTTTCACTCTATTAAGTGTTATAGAGATAAAAGAAAACCAAAATAACAATAAAATAACAACGAACCATTTGCGTTGTCTTAATAGAACTATTTAACCTTTGTATAAGTGTTAGGGTTATGCCGAATGACGCGCCTTTTACGTCGTTAATAAAAGTGGTCAAATTAATAATTTATAAACCTATTTGATTCACACAAAACAAGTAGTTTAGCAGTAAGAATAGGGTCGAACCCAAAGGAAGAACTAAACAAGGCTAAGTTTAGAGTAAATGTCACGAAACAAACAAATATAATATGGGGGATTAAGATGATTGATTTAGTCGAAATCTAAAGACACAAGTACTAAAACAAATGTAAATAAAGATGAGGAAAAACACTTTTGGTGCAATCACAAAGGTTTCAACACTTCCAAATGATCAAGTGAGTATAAAGATTAAACTATTTCATTTAAGCAATTCCACAAACACCTTCTATGCATGAAAACTACCCAAGCATGAATTGGCAAGCAAAAGGTATATATCGCACTCAAAACACGATGAATCGGCAATCTAATGTATTTCATGCGACTCATACAATAGAAAACATAAGAGGAACATGTCGATTTATAATATAGAGATAATTCAAGAATCGACATGCAATATGGCACATAAAAATCGACACTTTACTTCTCCAAACACGATCAAAGTGTGATGAATCGACATACAACACTATAATACATGATAATGATGCAAAACATGAAGGATTTGAAACATTCAAACATAGAATACACAAAACCCTCAAGCATGTAATCAAAGGAAATGCAACAATTGATCAACACAAGTCACAAACCCAATGATTATACAATAACAAGCATCAAGAGAAGTAAATACTTAAATAAAATAGTAAAGATGAAAAGTTTCTCACATCGATCAAAAGGTGGGTTGAAACACCATAGATTACACCAAAAGCTAGAGAATTTAGCTATCCATAATCATTCAAACATAACCCAAAATCTTAAGAAAATCCATAAACATAAAATTAAAAACTAATTAAAGAGTAATTATGTGAAAACTTAAACTAATCTCCCTCTTGATTTTTCTCTCTAAAAGCTACATAAAATAAAAGATCCCTAGGGTTCAGGAAGAAAGGAAGTATATACTCCCACAAAAACTAAGAATTGAAATACAAAATGCGGAAAATAAAGTACGAAGCCAGAGGAGCGGGTCGCTCAAGGGGAGGGAGCGGGTCGCTCCATGGGAGCGGGTGGCTCCTCTCAGGGAGCGGGTCAGTTTTTTCGGCTGAAACTTGCACGCTTTGCTTGTTTTCGCTCCGTTTTCACGTCGCTTGCATTCCGTCTTCATGGGAACGTCGTGGGTCTTCAAATATGGGCATGGTGGCTAGAAATTCATTCCGACACGTCTCTTAAGATGCACCAAGAGGCCCGGTTTGACGCTTGTTCTCGATTTCGTTCACGACGTCCTTTGATTCTTAGCTTCACACGGTACAAAAGGCTAGAATTATGCAATTAGAATTTCACAACGAGTTTGCTCTTAAACCATGCCAAATGAGCCTCAAAACTCGCACAAAAACCCATAATTTTTGCTCGTTAACATAGTAAGTTCGCTTCTCATCACCGAACTTTTTATTGATATAAGACGACGTTAATCTGTAAATGACACTAAAAACATGGATATAACTATGAAGATTTTTATCTAATTTGTTTTTTTGTGGTTAAAGATACGTATAACTAGTATTTCTAAAAAGTTGTAAATCATTAAGAAATTCATGCCAAGCGAATTTAAAATAAACCAATTCATAGAATAATCATATTGGCGCCAGGAATTTCCGGGAGGCCGAAGTCCCATTGGGGATCACGTGATGGAACCACGATTCGATGACCGGTCAGCGAGACCTTCGTTATTGTCTTTTGAAAGGAAATTATTCGACGAAATTATAAATAATTGTGCAAGCGTACGCCTCATACTTTCCAAAACTTACAATATAGATTGAGCTCACCCATCTTTAAACCAAACCAAAAAATGCTGAAGTTATTAGATAATCACATTTAAATTAGTAACAATAAGAGGCTCATTACTTTGTAATTTTAAATTTTTGTTATAGTTAGTCTCATACAAAGTACTCCGTGTCATTTAATCTAAAATGGTTGAGTAATTTTGCATTTGTTGAAATAATTTTAAGGGTTTTTCCCATTAATATCCTCGTACTTTTCATTTTTCCCATTTATACCCCTGCGTTTGTCGTATTCCCAGTTGTACCCTTAAACTTATAAACATAGTCCCAACCGTAAGCAAATTAGAGTAATTAAATCGTTAAATTTATCCGTTAGTTATGTTTCATATAAACTTTCACCCTTATTTTTTCAGTTTTTCCCTCCATCTTTACGCATTAAATAACCTACACTACCCTCCATTATAAGAATCGAGGTGTTTAATGCCAAATATTGAAGGAAAAAACTAAATAAAAAAGGGTGAAAATTCATATAAAACAAAACTAACGGCTAAAGTTAATGGATTATTCAAGTTTGGTTACGGTTGGGACTAATTATATTAGTTTAAGGGTACAACTGAGAATACGCCAAACGCAGGGGTACAACTGAAAAAAGTGAAAAATACGAGGGTACAGATGGAAAAAACCCTAATTTTAAAGAACACCTATAAATTTTTGTTATACTCTAATTATGTTTGTTGTTTCTTTAATATTTGCTTTATGTTTTAGATAATGATCGCCACTCATGGCCAAGAATCTCCCGCAGATGCTTACTGGAAAATGAACTTGGGCGACGATGTCAAAATGCCAAAGGTTGTTGAGGACGCATTGTTAGGTACGAACATTTTTGCGAGATAGCAATATCTTTTGTGTTATCATGCATTATCTTTATTTTTTTAGTTTTCTCACAATTTTTATTTTTTAAAAATCGGGTCAAGTATATAGTGATATAAACTACCTACTATTTGAACAGCTTTAACTTTATAACAAATTATTGGTTGTGAGAGAAGTTGTTGTTTGACTAATTTCATTTTTTTTTTAATATATCCTGTGTTTTAAGATTATAACTACTCCTAAGTCCCTGAATTTCATTGATTCCTTTTAAAATATGTTAATTAAAATAATTGTTATAAAGTGTAATGTGATGTCAGCTGCTAATTTCAAGCAAATGTCGAATTTTTTTATGAAATTACATCATAAACCAATTTTTTAAGGCGTAAATCATGTCAACTATACATTTCGGGTGTGTTTGGATAGCAAAATAGGAGGGAAAGGGAGGGGAGGGGAAATGAGGGAAGGGGAAGGAAGGGGAAGGAAGGGGATGGGAGGGGAAATGGTGGTGTTTGGATACCATTTTCTCTCCCAATCTTGCCTATTTTGGAGGGATTTCAATTAGGCTTAGAGGAGGGAAAATGGATCCCTCCAAATCCCTCCCCCTCCATTTCCCTCCTTCCATTTTTTGTAACCAAACGACGGAAACTCAATCCCTCCCTTTCCCTTCCCTTCCTTTCCCTTTATTTCCCTCAATCCAAACACACCCTTCATTTTTTTGAAATACTCCAAATAATTTGCTTTCATTTAAATAATTACCAATCGGAGTAATATATAAATGTAATTGTTCTTTCACCCGCGACTTTTACTCAGATGCCCACATTTACCCACTAAATTTCCATCACCTGCCCTTTTATTATTTTCATCTTCTCTATTTGTGATATCCATGAAACCCTAAATTTTTTTTCCCAAATATGTACAATTCTTCAATTATAGATACTAATTTCTACATTGAAAAGTAAATTAACTTTTATAGTTAAAATAACTACGGTAGATCTTTGTTTTCATTGAATTACTCATCAGGATATTTGGTTTTTTTTTTTTCATCAGTGAAATGGTTTAATTTGATGACGATAATTTGTGCAAGTTCTAAGTAATAATCAAAATATACAAAGCAATTAATCAACACTGTCAATAGTGTGGAGAATTATCCTAGGCCCCTGCCATGTTTGCTTGCTTCAATACTTCCGTTTATTTAATTTTTTTTTTAATTCTTAACTTTTTTTATTTTTTTTGCAGGAACACAAAGCAACACAAATGACAAAGCCTCCCAAGCAAGCAAAGTTTACAACGATATTGATGTTCAAGCTTATGCGCAACAAATTTCCAGAACAGGGACTAACCTCGCTGGCGAAGTCTATCACAATTCAGCTAAAGCTTATGCACAAAGACTTTCACGAACAAAATCTATGGTTAATTCGCTCACACATTATAAAGATACCTACGGCAACGATGCACCTCAAGCTAATATGGAACAAATTTCCAGAACAGGGACTAACCTCGCTGGCGAAGTCTATCACAATTCAGCTAAAGCTTATGCACAAAGACTTTCACGAACAAAATCTATGGTTAATTCGCTCACACATTATAAAGATACCTACGGCAACGATGCACCTCAAGCTAATATGGAACAAATATTGGGAACTAAAACCACCGTCACAACTAAATTATACGATCGCAAAGGTTCAAAATTCCTGACCGACAATTCGGGGCTATATTTCTTTGAAAAAGACCTTGTCCAGCCAGGAACAAAGATGAAGCTACATTTTTTGGTAGGTCCCCAAGAAGCAAAATTCATACCTAAAAACCTAGCCAATACAATTCCCTTTTCGTCTACCAAACTCCCACAGATCCTAAATTATTTCAGTGTGGATCCCAAATCTGCAAATGCGAAGATAATTGAGGAAACAATAAGATTATGCGAGTCAAAACCCATCAAAGGGGAATCAAAATCGTGTGAAACCTCACTCGAATCAATGATCGCCTACGTCAAATCTCATCTGGGGAACCAAGTCAAGGCTCTTTCGACTGAGATTGGTAAGGAGACCAAAGAAGAGTATACTATTGATAGTGCCCAAAAGATCAAAAATGAGAAAAATATGGTATGTCATAAAATGGTGTATCCTTATGCAGTTTTTGCTTGCCATACATTGAGTAAAACAGATGCATATCAAGTGTCCTTAATTGATACTCATGGGAAGAATGTAAAGGCAGTTGCGTTATGTCATAAGGACACATCGGATTGGACTCCAGAACATGTTGCCTTTCAACTTCTCAAGGTTCAGCCTGGAGTCCCTATTTGTCATTTTCTTGATGGTGATGCCATGATTTGGATACCCAAGTAAGTTGTAAAGTGGCTCGCTCCAAGTGTAATGTATAAGTATCTTGTAAGACAGTCTTACATTCTCGAATTATAACAACCGTATAGATAAATAATGGGGTTGATTTCGAAACTGTCTATCTTGTTAAATAGGTTTGATCAATTATGTGTAATATGAGTGTGAGTGTATTATAGTTTGGATACGGAGTATAATGTAACGTTTGTGTTATCAATGAGATAGATGCCTTGGTATTTAAGTACTCTACATGACTCAACGTCTCAATGGTTTCATCGAAATGTTACGTTTTGTAGTGAAGTTTATTTATTCTGTAATATTGGAAAAATCGGTTAGATGTTGTGCTTTCACTAGTGATACATGTTGAATATTTAGGTTGGATATGTTCTTGTCAGATCACAATGGCGTGCAATTAAAAAAAAAAAAAAGGTAAAATATTTGGGATATTTTCATGTTATCCCTATATGTTTTCAATTTTTGGTAACGAAATTTATTTACCCATTCAATAATCAAAAGTACACGAAGAGTACATGAATGTTTTTCATGCTAATTGCACTTATTTTATTACATAACTGAGGTCATCACATCTTTGACATCCTAACCGAAATCATATACTTCCTCCATTCCATTAGATTCTTTACGTTTCACTTTTTTGACACTATTCATACGTGTGTAGAATCTTCGATAAAACTTCTAAAATACAAAATAAAAAATAGTCATGTGTGATCTTGTTTTAATTGTCTTAACGAGGACATTATTAATATCAAAATTTTAAAATTTTCGAGAATACGAATCCAAAGATATGAACGAAACAAAACGAGTATTGATGTACGTGCATAAAGCAAACGTAAAGAATCTATTGGAATGGAGGAAGTAATAGCTGGCTTTGCACTTTGACTAAATCACAGCACTGTGTCTCCAAAAACAACTGCAATTTGACTATGTTTTCAATTTTTATGAAATACCACTCCTTTTAGCCGAAATAAATTTAACTTGCAATAACTCACTCTAAAAGTTATGAGAACAACGATTTTTATCCCTCAAATTCATCATATTAACGACATCTTCAATTTTGTATGCAAAATCGTCCTTTTCGAAACTTGTGGTAAGAGATATGATTGGTCAAACGTTTTTAACCGAATAAATTAAACATTGATCGGCAATAATTCTTTGTTGCGAGTTTTGAATGTGATGATTTTTATATCATTTTCTCATTTATACGAAGATAAATATCTTCGATTTGAAACATAAAATGTCACTTTCAGAATTCATGAACGAGAGTTATCATCACTTAAAGATATTCAATAATAATAATAATAATAATAATAATAATAATAAACCAATTTCCCCACTTAACCACCGCAGCCTTGTCAAAGCGCTACATTTACATACGTGTGGTGGTGCGGGAATGCATGTGCCCGGAGGGGACTCAACCCCCTCGTCATCAAAAAACATGGTACATGTGGTGGTGCGGGAATGCATGTGCCCGGGGGGGACTCAACCCCTTCGCCATAAAAAAAATACAAAAAAAAAAAAAAAAAAAATAAATAAAAGATACCACCAAGAAAAATAGAAAACATAGGGATACCAGGTAAAACATCCCTTAATATTTTTAAAGGCTTATGTAGGAAGTGTAATAAGATAACCTCCAAGACAATTCACTATATATGATTATTGGAGATATTATTATAGGGTATTGATTTTTCATATACGGATTTTACTCTTGTCATATATTTTTTTCATTTGTTTTTCCACCATTACCCTTTTTTACTTCCACAATATACGAAAGACATTTTTTTTTCTTTTCTTTTTTCTCAATGAAAATTCAATCAACTTTTCAATAATTCAATCATAAATTGTGATAATCGATTCAATCATCTAATAATCGATTTCAATTTAAATTTTGGTCTTGACTTATTGATTTTTAATTGTTTTTTAAAGATTTAATTGAAAATAGGCTAGGGTTTGAATAAGTTGCGAGATTGATGGGTTGCGGCGAGAAGTACTCCGGCAGGCGGCACCGGCAGAGGCGGCGCCGACAATGGCGGCTAGGTGGCCGCTGCTATGGAAAGAGGTTGGCGTTGTCGTGTTTGTACTAGATTTATTGATTAAAAAAAAAAATTAAAAAAGAAAAAAAATGAAAACTAATAACAACCAGCAACATCAACTTGCCGTACGTAGGATCCCCATCCAAGCCCACTTTCCCACCACCGCACCGGCAACCCGCGCACGCCGTACTTACAACTGGTCAGCCAATTTTGCCGGTGCCGCTTTTCAGCACCATCTATTCAAATTATAATCTTAAGTTTTACGGAGTAATTAAATCAATTAAAAACTATTAGAAATTGATAATTTAAGATCAATTGAAATTAGAATAGATTATTACGTGATTGAATCGATTATTACAATTCATAATTAAATTATTGAGAACTTGATTTAATTTTGATTGAGAAAAGTTGAAGAAAAAAAGAGAGAAAATTGTATATTATGGGAGTAAAAAAGGGTAATCGTGGAAAAACATATGAAAAAAGTATATCACGAGAGTAAAATCTGTATATGGAAAATCAATTACGTTATTATATTAGGATATGATTATGAAAATAATTATGGAATAAGAGTATATTGATTATTGTGGTAGAATATCATAGGAATATTCTTGGAGTAGCCTCCCAGACACTTCACTATATATGTAATCGTAATTATCAATAATAAGACAGGTCATTAAGTTATCTTACAGAAATATCAAGTTACTCCCTCCGTCCCAATTATTTTGTTATTTTTAGTTATTTTAAATTTTCAAAAATTGAATATATTTACTTTACTTACATTTTATTTTTGTTTTATTTGTTAATTTATTTCATGAATTTTTTTTGCATAGATCTCGAATAGTTAATGAATTTGAAAAAAATTTTGCCCTAATCGGACACTCTGGCGCAAAGTTATGATCGTTTGAAGTTTTGATAAAAAATAACCTCCTACCAACTTTGACGGCCAATTCCTTGGTCACCGCCAGTCGGAATCCAAATCCGTTTTCACCTACTGAAAGAAATCGCTGCACTCAACCTTACTTAGGTGTTCAAAGGACGGTGGAGTCCTTGATGGCGTTAGTTAAACGACTTGAAATACGATAGTTAGATTAAGTTTTCAAGTATCTATTTTATTATTACGCACTAAGATAATTATATATGTTTTTTCTTTTTGTAGTATATAAATTGTATTTGAATAATTTATATAAATTGTATTTGAATAATTTATTTAAATTGTATTTGAATAATTTATATAAATTTTATTTTAATAATTTATATAAATTGTATTTGGAGAATTGTCGTGTAATTATAGCAATTTTGTAATTTTCGTTTTTAAAAATTCATTGGTTTTTTGAAAAAATCGTTGTATTTGATCAAATACAACGGTTATTTACAAAAAACCGTTGTATTTGATCAAATACAACGGGTTTTTCTAAATAACCGTTGTATTTGATCAAATACAACGGTTTCGTATATTTTTTTGCGTTGTTTTTGACTTTTTGCAACGGCCAAGGAAATAACGGTCCTTTTTCTTATTTAAAACGGTTTTATGGCGTTGTTTTTGCCTTGTTTTGTGGTAATGGTAGGCCTGGTAGCGGACAACAGGGGCAGCGACCATGACATCACAGCGGCCAGAGAGAGATGTTCACCTGTAGATGGAGTAGTAATACCGATTTAGCCTCTATTCATCTCATCTTATTTTTCTTAAGCGCTAATATACTTCAGAAAACGTATATAAAATAAATAAAAACACTTCTTAAGAAACAATAAACTTCAAATGCTTTAACTTTCAGACTTTAAACAACTTGAAGCAAAGAAAACATGAGCTAAAAGACGGCTCATAAAGTGCACATAATTTATTTGGGTGGATTTCTTTATTAAAAAAACGAAGTTTTTGGAAATCAAATGAAGATGTAAAAATCTAGTTCAAAGTAAAATAAAATACTCAAACAGCGCTTGTGCTTACACACCTTATCAAGATATTTATCCAAGCATGGTATGCGCCTCTTTGACATAATAAGCCGAAAGAACAAATCAGGTCAACCAGTACAAGGTAGTTCTAGGTGATAAATTAAGAAAAAGGACTAACGGATAAGAGCATATCTGATGCTTATGTGTAAAACAAATCATAAGCATTAAGCCAATAGCATCGAAAAAATTCGATAGGATTGCACTCAAGTGCTTATCAATAACTCCAAATGGAGCTGAAAGAGGAAGGTCAATAATAATTTATGGTATGACAGAGAAATTGAGTATTCAAAAATAAGATCTATTTGTAATACCTGCAAATATCACGTTCAATAATGACTCTTTAGCAAATAAGTCACCACAGAAAGGACCTGAACAACAATGGATTAGACAAGATTTTACTCATAATATACTCTATAAAATTGTATTTGTCATGAATATTAGGCAAGATTCTCATACATACTCCAAACTAGCAGTATCCATTAACAGTTTGTGCAATATTTTTGGGAGCTTACTTCTGCAATATGGGAGATCAGCTCAGCTTTGTCAATTTCTTGAATATCGTCGTACGATGACCTGACATTGTAAAATGACCAAGAAAATAAAAAAGCCAGAATAGCCAAAAAAGTGTACAGAACCCAAAATATTGATAACCAATGTTGTTCATAAATTTGGTGATCTGAGAAAGACGCACAATAATATTGCAGTTGTCACTAGAAACACGGCTGCTACTCAAAAGTATGCATACCCCCTGCATTCTTCTACGCTCCGCTCTAACAGGTTAACCTGACAATAAATCAGGTATGTAATTCAATATGTCCAAATTCAGCAAGTGCAAATGTAATTAGGCACGTACAAGCGTATTATCATGTGCATCAATTGAGAGATGAAAACATCACCGTACAATCATAAAGGGTCCCGTTCACAGCCCTACAATGTCGTGGTTTTTCCCGTTGACATCAGAAATTCCACTTATCTCTAGTAGAAAAACCACTTATTGTTAATCAGGGAACAACCACTTATCTCTGCCGTGTTCGTATTATGTTTTTCTACTAGTGTTTCCTATTAACAATAAGTGGTTTCTCTAGTGTCATAATACGCTTGTACGTGCCCTACAACCCTACAGTGTTTTTTCTACTAGTGTTTCCTATTATGTCATCGGGGATAAGTAGAAAAACGACATTGTAGGCTGTTCCCCGATTAACAATAAGTGGTTTTTCTACTAGTGTTTCCTATTGAAATAAGACGGTGTCATCTGATTTCAGGCATAAGAAAACATAAATGTAATCAGAAATATTTTATGAGCATTTTATTATGTAGAGGAAATAGAGATTAATCTTCTCACACTCTTTTTCCAAACTCACTTCTATTTAAATAGAAGTATAGGGGGATACATGAAAACTTTATTTTCTGAAGAGTTGTAACTCTTCAAAATTCCGTTAAATTAATCCCGTCACAGTCAGTTATAACGAAAGACTATACCATAAACTCCTACAATAATTATGTAAGCGTACACTCCGTATTTCCCAAACTTACATTATATTATTCAAATTTACCTATCTATGAACCAAATCTAAGTCACGCGAAATGAACCGGTAATTATACTTAAATTACCAACATTCCTCCTCCATTTAAACGTAATTCAAATTTAAAACAGTTAGCAAACATACCAATTTATGCATAAATGAAAATGTCACGAAGATTGAATTTCCACTTGTGAAATTACACATTCCAAATATTCGAGTATTAGGGTGTGACTTAGCATTGAACCCCTCTATACATTTAGAATAAATGAAGATAACTCACACATAAATTAAGTTTACTTCCTAAATCACAAAATCGACACTTATTTACAGCCTAGTGTCCCATATCTATTCATGAACATTTTAGGCATCAAACCCAAATTCCTTTGAAGCAGCTATACTTCATGTTGATATAGGTTGATTCTTTTTATCGTGTCTTTGCAAACACACTTTTTCTAAAGATCAATTAAGAAGATAAACTTTAATTTTACAACATGCAAGTCTAAGCACGCACCTTCAGGATAAATAAACTTGTGTGCTTCAATCATTATTTATTGGTCTTCCACATTAAATTCAACCTCTAAAGTTACATTGTATTAAAGGGGAATTGGGTATCCAACCATTAAATATTTGTTCAGGTTTTCTTCTCATCCCGCCAACCGACTTTATAGCAAGTCCCGAATTGATCCTTATGCGCACAAATCGATCAGCTAGAATTGAGATCTCACAAAGCAATTAAAATCACCCTATTTATGATAACAAATTAAATGCAATGCGTTATTTCTAACACCTTGGTGTCATGATCACCGTTATACTCTTGACTGTAAACTTAGTCAATTAGAAACCATTACCACAAATCTGAGTAAAAGTTGATCAAAACATAAAAGAAAACTCGTAGTTTAATTCCTTGGCAGCTTAACCTGCTTGTTACCGTATTTAGCTAATTAACACTACGATTTTCAAAGTTAATGTCGAAATTTACATACAAATTCATTAAGTCCATTAACCAGTGGTACCTCATCTAAGCAATAATATACAACCTTTAGTAGAAAATACCCATCTATATTAACAATTCAATTAGCATTACTTTCTTTCAATAACCGAAAGAAATCTGGCGTAAGATAAACAATAAATAATGGTTCCAATTTACCTACTAGTATTTATCTATATATTCGTTTACATGCTTAATTGTTTACAACAATGAGTACTAGTTTAACTAGTATCCGTACTCAACTTTAAATTGCATAACAATAAATTTTTCGTGTAAACATAAGTATGATCACACTTTAACCATATACAATATAAACATCACGCTCAACCTTTATAAGCACTTATAAGAGAATAATTATTATTCTCACCGTGGTCCTAATACCGAGAATTATATTAATCTCCCCCATGTCTTCTATAGAAAAACATGATAACAAAATCTTTGACTTAGACTAATGTCAAAATTAACAATATCACACATGCAACCAATGACTCCTCCAAAACCAGACTAGTCAATTTAGTTGTACACACAAATGCTTATAAAAATATATTTATCCATGGAGTAATCCAGTATAAATCAATAATCTCTTTAATGTTATCACAAACAAACAAAACCGAGATTATCGTACATTAATCAATTTGAAGCATTAAGATAACATTACTCTCATCGTCATGATCAAATACCCGTCATGACTTTAAATTAATATTCAACCATGACTATTACAAGTCACATTACAATATCACACAGTAACATGTAATCACTCACAACAATGAGAGGATAATCTGACTCGAAAAATACTCCGCAAATAATCGGTTTATAAAATTTATATAATATTCCTCCAAATTCATATATGACCATGAACTTAAATAAAATTTCTCCATCTAACAAAATAGTGAAAACTATATCAAGATAAGAACGTGCATATATATGACTATATTAGGTAAATAATTTACAACTACAATCAAGTTGCAAGCGTCTTTAATTAACAAAAGCATGAGTACACTACAATGTCATGCATGCTTTATAGGGCATGTACAGTCCACAATTATCAATCAACTTGCAAGCGTCTTTTACCTAAATGTATGCACGATAATATCTCGTTGTTTTTTTTACTCCGTATTTATTAGAGCTAACGTAATGTAGTCTGAATCAATTATTTGAGTTGAGTTGAATTTTATTAGAATTGAGCATAATTTATTGATCGAGATTAAATTAAACAATTCTATTTGTAAATTTGTGTTTATTCAATTTAAACTAAATTTAATGAAATAACATGGGGATAACATTTGAATAAAAAAGTATCTTATTATCAAGATATAATTATTTATACATTTAAAATAAAAGTTATTTACAGGAAAAATTCATTAAATTTCACTTGTAAAAATTTTAAGTAGATAACATTGTGAGAAGGCCATTAGTATTTCCATGTCATGTATGCACTATAGAGAATGCGTAGACGACAATTATTAATCAACTTGCAAGAGTCTTTAATAAAAGTGTGTGAAATGTGAACAGTTAACAAATGATGCACCGTTGTTCATGCAGTATACTCAGTATGATTTATAGAGAATAATGCACGCTACAAATCGCTCAAATATCAAACAGTTCAGAAAAAGTAACTAATAAATGGATAATAATATATGTACATGGAGGTGCCAAACTGCCAATCGGGTTATTCGGGTCGAGTTTGGGATTGAATACGGTTGGATTCGGTTTGGTCACTCAAACAAAATTTTTGAGCCGATCGGATTTAGGTCATATTTAGGTCGCTTATAAGGCTGGGTTCAAATTTTGATGTCAAAGACAAATTTTGAATTTTTAATATTTACGAGTATCAATATAAAGATGAGGTTTTAACTATGTAATCATATCAAACTTCAAATATTTACGAGTATCAATATTTCGAATAATTTTTATATCGTCAAATTTTGAATTATTACGTCAAAATTTTATATATATTGTCAAATTTATAAAAATATTATTTACATAGATTTTAATTAACTTTTTCTTTTTTGAAACTTTAATAGTTTTTGTATTGTCAAAAGTTCTTCAATATACTTAAAAATTTAAAGGGACATTCTCACTTGTATAGCTGTACCCCCAAACTTTATCGTTTTCTCACTAATAACCATATTTTTATGAATACAAACTTTGACGTACAATAACTTTATTCTCCGATTTCGGAAAATGTTAAATTTTATTATTTTATGTTTTACGTCTTAAAGAGATCTTCGATTTGGGAAATAAAAAATTATTATTTGTAAAATTTTTAGTCGAAAGTTATGATCGGTCAAAGTCGTTTCACGAAATAAACTTTGATTGACTAAAACTATAAGGTACAAGTTTCGAAAACGATTAATTTTTTTCCAAACCAAATATCTTGTAAAGAGTTACAATATAGAAAAAAGAATTACCATTTGTCAAAAACGTAGGTAAGAGTTATTGTTAATTTAAAATTTTTTCACACAAAAAGACTAAAAGAGGGATATATGTGACAAATTGAAAAAACTTGAAAGGTACAGTTGAGAATTACCCAAATTTAATATTGTTTAGTTTAAAATTTTGTACTTTATTTTGATTGTTTTTGATAAATGTCCTGACATGTTTCACGTTGATTCAGGTCACGGGTCATTTCGAGTCTGGTTAACTATTGGGTCAACTTTAATTGAATTGAGTGACAGGTCACCTCGATCAGATCATTTCAGGTTACGACAACCATCGGGTTGGATCGAGTCGGTTTCAAGTCGCAATAATTTTGGGTTCAGTCGAGTGGGATTTCGTTTGGGCGTGGGTGGTGTCATACGGGTTCGTTTTCTACGTTGTACCCTTACCTTTTCTATATTTCATGGTGTGCCCCTAAACTTCAAAATTTGTCTATGTTATGACCAAATTATTAGTCATCATTGACTTGATCGTTTATTTAAGCTACTAATTTACTGTTTAATCCAACCGGTTTCTTATTAATCAATTCATTTGCTTATAATAACATTCAATTACACGTTAACTCATCTAATTATATATTAGATGATTAAAAAATCAGTTATTTAACAATTTATGAAACAAACATTATTTTTCATGCATGCTAAAAAAGAGTTATTAAGAGTGGCTTTCGAAAACTTCTATGTAATCACTACTACAAATCTGAGCAAAAACAACGGAGCAAAAACAACACAAATTAGCCTTGCCGTTGTTTATAATATTATAAACAACGACAAAAAATTTCCGTTGTTTAATCTATAGGCGCCAAATCTAACTCATAACTAAAAACAACGAAAAAACAATTATAAACAACGGTTAAATTATAAAAAACGGTTATTAAGAAAAATGTGTTGTTTTTAGTTAGACTTTAAATAACGGTTTCGTAATTAAAAAAGCGTTATATTTAATTAACATTAAAAAAAACGGTTATTTCATAAAAACCGTTTTTTTTGTATATTAAAAAAAACGGTTTTTACACATAAAAACCGTTTTATTTAATACTAATAATAAAAAACGGTTTTTTAATAATTATTTTTTTGTATAATTTATTTTTTTAAAAAATTGAATTATTTAAAACGGTTTTTTTTAAAAAAAAACCGTTTTTTTTAATAATTATTAAAAAAAACGGTTTTTTAGAAAAACCGTTTTTTTTAATAATTATTTAAAACGGTTTTTTTAAAAAACCGTTTTTTTTAATTACTTTTTATAACGGTTTTTTTATAAAAAAACCGTTTTTTTTATGTTTTAAATTTTTTTAAGTTTTAAATTTTTTTAAGTTTGGCGCTACTAGGAAGATCAAACGTTTTTTTTCTTTTTGCCTTATTATATTTTTTTACCGCTTCTTATTTTTTAGTCGTATTCATATATAATCATACACTCTATTCTACTTCATTTTTTTTTTCATTCGTATTCTTTGTTCATTGTTTCAATATTGTTCATTGTTTAATTGTTCAAACACTCTCTTCTACAACCTTTCATTTATATTAGTTTCAATATTGTTCATTGTTTAATTTAAGTTTAAAGTATACTTTGTTTGAAGTTTGCTAAGCCCTAATTTATATTCCTTAAAAAGGTTCGTTTTTTCATTCGTTTTATGTATTCTTCATTCTTTTTATTCTCTAATTTCGTTTTTTTTTGTTTGATTTTATTGTATGTTTGTTATTGTTCTTGTTCTTGTTGTTGTTACGGTTGTTGTTGTTGTTGTTGTTGTTGTTGTTGTTGTTGTTGTTGTTGTTGTTGTTGTTGTTGTTGTTGTTGTTGTTGAGGTTCGTTGCATTGTTTATGTTGTTGTTGTCGATGTTGATGTTATTGTTGTTGTTTATTTTGTTGTTGGTGTAGTTATTGGAGTTAAAGAAAGAAGAAGGTGAGGAAGAAGATGAAGTATAAATGAGAAGAGGGAGATGAAAGTGACGAAGAAGATGAAGTATAAATTGTATTTTGATTATTTATATAAATTGTATTTTGATTATTTATATAAATTGTATTTTGATAATTTATATAAATTGTATTTGGATAATTTATATAAATTGTATTTGGATAATATATATGTAATTTCAGCAATTTCGTAATTTTTTTTTTTTTAAAAAAAATTGAGTTTTTTATAACGGTTTTTTTAAAAAACCGTTTTTTTTAATAATTATTAAAAAAAACGGTTTTTTAAAAAAACCGTTTTTTTTAATAATTATTTAAAACGGTTTTTTTAAAAAACCGTTTTTTTTAATATTAAAAAAAACGGTTTTTTGGTAAAAACCGTTTTTTTTAATGATTTTAAAAAACGGTTTTTTGTAAAAAAACCGTTTTATTTAATCAAAACCGCCAAATTTTTAGCTGACGATATTTTTGATATATAAAACGGTTTCGTACATTTTTTTTGCGTTGTTTTTGATAATAAACAACGGCCATGGAAACAACGGTTGGATTTTTTATATAAAACGGGTTTCTTGCGTTTTTTTTGCTTAATTTTCGGGTAGTGAATAGGGTCATTTGGCGTTAATTGGTATGAAAATAAGTTAAACGAAGGACATTTGAAAGGAAAAATAGCTAAAGGGGGTTTAAGGATGGTTAATTTTAGAAAATAGATGTGAAGTTCAGGGGTACATTATAAACAAATTTTAAAGTTTAACGGCACACCATAAAATATAGAAAAAAGGTGATGGTGCAACATAGAAAACAGAAAATTTCGAGGGTACACCATAGTAAAACCCAGTAAATAAAACAAACAAACAAATATATAAAAACCTAAAGTGGTTGATAAATTAAGAATAGTTGAGACATAATTTTTTACGAATATGATTTTCCGTATAAGGATTTTACTCCCGCTATATACTTTTTTCATTTTGTTTCCCTTCCATACCCTTTTTTACTCACTCTCTATACACAATTCTCTCTTTTATTTTTCCTAACTTTTCTAAACCTAAATTCATTCAATTTTCAATTCATTCCATTATTAATTTCCTTAATCAATTTAACAAAGTAATAATTCGATTCAATTTCAATTTTTTCATAAAATTATGTTAATTAATTCACCGGTAACGGCTTCCACTGCCTCACGAACCACCATGACGTCGCCGGAATATTAAAACTGCTTCGATGCAACAATGTTATCGTGGAGTGAAAAATAATTTTATTCAACTATTGAATTAGGACGGATATATCCTTCTTAAATGAGAATTTTTTGTGTTAAATATATTGGAATGCCCTTCTTTTTTTTACCAATATGAGCCACAAGAGCAATACAACCGAGAAGCCAATTCAAACCTGTAACCAATCTTCATGAGTGACTCAACCTTAACCACTAGGCCACGACATAATCTGTAAATATATTGAACCACTTTAAGAACACCAATTCAATGAATTTTGATATACCAAAAAGTTGCAAGTTTGCAACTAACTAATAAACTACTCCTTAGTCCTTAGTAATTTAGTTTAGTTAGTAAGTAAATATAAAATTAATTGAAAGTACAATGCTACACTATAAAAGGGGCACTCTTTCGTCCAACTAACTCACCCCATCTTTCGTAGTGTTATCTTGAGTTGTAGATCAAAAAAAACCAATTTCAATGGAGTTCCAAATGTTTCTTCTTGTACTTGCGCTTATATCGGTAAATTCTACCTACTCTTTCAACTTAATTCTTATAATACCCGAATTAAACCTAACCTTTGTTATTATTATCTTTTTGTTGATCCTAACAAAAACGGAGTAAATTTATTCATGAATCATTATACTTCCTTCGTTTCGTTCATTTATTTATAATTACTTTATGTACATTTATCAATGTGAGGATAGATGGATAGAAAAAATTAATTAAAAGTAATGTAAGGACAAAAGAGATCTCATTTGCTCAAAAAATTAGTTAAGAAAATAAGGGCTCACTCACCACATTGACATTTACGGAAATGTAAATAAATTAATGACCCCTACACTCCTAAATAAGAAGTGTAAACAAATGAGCGGTACGAAGAGAATATTTGTGATTAATGGGTGTGATCGTCATGTTAATATAATGTAAGACCAACTACTTTTATTTTCAATTCATAATTAACGAAAATTACAAAAATTAAATTACAAAAATCATTATCGACAAATGTGATAGGCCTTAGGATTATGTTATTATGATGCTGTCTGATATAAAAATTTGTAACTTAGTAGACGACATGTCGAGCGCATTAAAAGAGTGACCTTTTACCAACATGATATCCTAAAAATGTTCATCTTAAATCAAGACTTACCAACATGATATTATATGAAGCCCTCACAAGCTATTACTCCGTAAATTCTACGAGTAGAAATTAAACTCCTTATGATTTACTCCGTATTCTCTAATATTTTGAGTGAAATGGACAGACAATAATAATTTTGTCAGGCTTCACTCTATTAAGTGTTACGGAAATAAAAGAAAATCAAAATAATAATAAAATAACAACGAACCATCTGCGTTATCTTAATAGAACAACTTGACCTTTGTATAACTGTATAAGTGTCAGAGTTATGTCGAACTTTTTATTGAGATAAAACGGCGTTAATCTGTAAATGACACTAAGAACAAAGACATAACTATGAAGATTTTTATCTAATTTGTATTTTTGTGGTCAAAGATACGTATAACCAGTATTTCTGAAGAGTTGTAAATCATTAAGAAATTCCGGCCAAACCAATTCAAAACAAATTTATAGGATAAACATATTGGCGCCAAAAATTCTAGAGAGGCCGAAGTCTCATTGGGGATCACGTGATGTCCCCGAACCACGATTCGATGACTGGTCAGCGAGACCTTCGTTATTGTCTTTTGAAAGGAAACTACTCTACGAAATTATAAATAATTTTGCAAGCGTACGCCTCGTACTTTCCAAAACTTACAATATTAGATTGAGCTCACCCATCTTTAAACCAAACCAAAAAATGTTGAAGTTATCCGGTAATTACGTTTAAATTAGTAACAATAAGAGGCTGATTACTTTATAATTTTAAATTTTTGTTATAGTTAGTCTCATACAAAGTACTCCGTATCATTTAATATAAACTGGTTGAGTAATTTTGCATTTGTTGAAATGATTTTACAGAACACCTATAAATTTTTGTTATACTCTAATTATGTTTGTTGTTGCTTTAATTTTTGCTTTATGTTTTAGATAATGATCGCCACTCATGGCGAAGAATCTCCCACAGATGCTTACTGGAAAATGAACTTGGGCGACGATGTCAAAATGCCAAAGGTTGTCGAGGACGCATTGTTAGGTAAAATCGAACGTTTTCGCGAGATAGTAATATGTTTTGTGTTATCACGCATTGTTTTTATTTTTTTAGTTTTCTCACAATTTTTCTTTTTTAAAATCCGGTCAAGTATATAAATAAAAACAAATAAAATTGCCTAAAAATTAGCTAATGTTGATCTCCTCTATCTACATTACTTATTATTTGAACCGTTTTAACTTGAAAACAAATTATTGATTTTAAGAGAGGAAAATTGCTGTTTGACTGATTTTATATATATATTTTTTTAAGATTACATCTACTCTTAAATCCGTGAATTTCAATGATTCCTTTTAAAAAATCTTTTAATTAATACAATTATTATAAAGTGAATGTGATGGGAGATACTAATTTCTAGCAAATGTCGAAATTTTTTTATGAAAATCACATCATTAACCCATTTTTTAAGGCGTAAATCATGTCAACTATACAGGAAGATGATACGGTTACACCTGGTGTATAGGGTTCTATACACCAACCAATAAAAATGTGACACTTGACTTAGCTGAAGAATATTCCTAATTTAAGTTTGGAGGGAGAATTTTAGTCATTTGAAGGGAAAAGCTGAGTTTTGGATGGAATTTTTTTATCTTGGAAATTGTTATAGTCATTAATTATATTAATTCATTGTTTTTATTTTATTATTTTAATTAAGAAAAGTTAATGAAATAAAAAATTTTACTGACTATTATTTTTATTCTCTTCTTCACTTTTATGTTTATTGTAAAAACCCCCAACGACTGAAAAATAAAAAACCCTAATTTCAATTGAAAAATTAAAATTAATTCCAAAGTTTATTTGTATTGAATTAATGTGATTCAATGGTCATATAATGTTTAATTGTTTATTGTTACGTTGCATGCAATGTTGTTTTTTTTTTTGTTTTTTTATAGGTGCATTTTGATTTATGTTCATATACATGATGATTTCTAAACGTTTGATCACAAATTTATGAAATTTATGATTTGTGTGATGGATATGCTAGGAAATATATGCATCGAATTTTGATGGTAAAACTCATTTTCAAATATATAATTTCGTTTATGGTAAAGGGGTTAATTATAAACTTAAGGGAAAAAAATATTTTCCCTTAAGTTTATATTATTATTAAAACTCATTTTCAAATATTAGTAATAAAATAAATTAAAAATTATTTCGAGAAAAAAAATTCGGCAGGAAAAAATTAGATTACGAAATATATTTGTTATATTGGGCAGAAAATATATTTTTAAACTAAAGAAAATAAAACTTCCTATTATATAAATAAGGGTAACCAATATTTAATTAAAAATAAAAAATAAAAATTTAGGAAGTTGTATACATTAAATGAAATGTTTCCTTTTGAATTTCAAATTCAAAATGGATTCAAATTTGGTTTCAAAATACACTTGAAAAAATTTTCATCCAATTTGAGGCCACATTGACACATGGGAGCATTTTACTATTTGGTGTTTAGATTCCTATACACCAAGTGTAAGTGTAGCCTTTTTGAACTATACACTTCAGTTCATCTTCTTGATCAACTCCAAATAATTTGCTTTGATTCAAATAATTACCTATCGGAGTAATATATAAATATTTCACAAACAAAAATAGAGCTTTCTTACCATGAAATTGTAAGCCATTAATCTACTCATTTTAGCGAAAGAAACTTGAGAACTAAAATCCCAATATTAGGGTCTTTTATTTGTTCTTCTATTCAACTTTTGTAATATTCAGTGTTGGCCAAGCTTTTGTGCTCATGTATATAAATATAATTTTTTTTTTCAGGAACACTAAGCAACACAAATGACAAAACCTCCCATGCAACCAAAGTTTACAACGATATTGATGTTCAAGCTTATGCGCAACAACTTCTACGAACAAAATCCAAGGCGCAAATAACAAATGGTTACAACAAAAATGCAGCCCAAGTTTATGCACAACAACGTTCAGAATCAAAAACGGACCTTGCTGTCAAAGGCTACCATAATGCAGCTCAAGCTTATGCGCAACAACTTTCACGAACAAAATCTAACGCCGAAATAAAAACTGGTTATGCCAATAATGCACCTCAAGTTAACGTAGAACAACTTTCGGCAACACGTACTGACCTTGTTGCCAAAGTGTATGATGGTGCAGCTCAAGCTTATGCGCAACAACTTTCAAAAACAAAATCTAATGTCCGAATCAAAACTGGTTACAATAACAATTCACCTCAAGCATATGCACAACAACTTAATGAAGCACGCACTAATCTTGCTGCCAAAGTCTACGATGCTGCAGCCGCTCAAGCTTATGCACAACAACTTTCACGAACAAAATCTAACGCGGAAATAAAAACTGGTTATAACAACAATGCACTAAAAGATTATGCACAACAAATTTCCAGAACAGGGACTAACCCCGCTATCAAAGTCTATCACAATTCAGCTGAAGCTTATGCGCAACAACTTTCAAGAACAAAATCTAACGCTGCAACAAAAGTTTACGATACCAAAGGTTCGAAATTATTGACCGACAATTCAGTGATATTTTTCTTAGAAAAAGACCTTGTCCAGCCAGGAACAAAGATGAAGCTACATTTTTTGGTAGGTGCCCAAGAAGCAAAATTCATGCCTAAAAAGTTAGCCAATACAATTCCCTTTTCATCTACCAAACTCCCACAGATCCTAAATTATTTCAACGTGGATCCCAAATCCGCAAATGCGAAGATAATTGAGGAAACAATAAGAATATGCGAGTCAAAACCCATCAAAGGGGAATCAAAATCGTGTGAAACCTCACTCGAATCAATGATCGCCTACGTCAAATCTCATCTGGGGAACCAAGTCAAGGCTCTTTCGACTGAGATTAGTAAGGAGACCAAAGAAGAGTATACTATTGATAGTGCCCAAAAGATCAAAAATGAGGAAAATATGGTATGTCATAAATTGGTATATCCATATGCAGTGTTTTCTTGCCATACATTGAGTAAAACAGATGCATATCAAGTGTCGTTAATTGATACTCATGGGAAGACGGTAAAGGCAGTTGCGGTATGTCATAAGGACACATCGGTTTGGAATCGAGGACATGTTGCCTTTCAACTTCTCAAGGTTAAGCCTGGAGGATTCCCTATTTGTCATTTTCTTGATGGTGATGCCATGATTTGGATTCCCAAATAAGCAGTAAAGTGGCTCGCTCGCTCCAAGTGTAATGTATAAGTATCGTGTAAGACCGTCTTACATCCTTGAATTATAACAACCGTATAGATAAATAATGGGGTTGATTTCAAAACTGTCTATCTTGTTAAATAGGTTTGATTATGTGTAATTTGTAATATGAGTGTATTATAGTTTGGATATAATGTAACTTTTGCATGTGTGATGAATGAGATTGATGTCTTGTTAAGTACTCTACATGACTCAATGTCTCAAATGGTTTCATCGAAATGTTACGTTTTTTAGTGAAGTTTATTGTTATTCTGTAATATTGGAAAAATCGGTGAGATGGTGTGATTTCACTAGTGATACATGTTGAATATTTAGGAGGGATATGCTGTTGTCAGATCATGATGAGTCATGTTTAGTATAGGTTAGTAGTGGCGTTTTAGGCTTAGTTTAGGATGATTTCATGCGATTTCACGGAGGTTTGTTTGATCTAGGATGAATTGGATTAAACCGTGGATGTATAGCGTTTTGTCGTGTTTTAAAGTTAGCTACAATGATCACAAGACACGAGGTACACGGAAGAAGCTTGGACAAGGAAGAAGTAGCAGAAAACGGCAGAAGCCAATTCCGCGAGCGAGCCGCGATCGGTCCGCGAGCAACCCGCGAGCAACATTTTCGTAGGCTCTTCATTTTCCTGCTTTATTTTGTGGGCTTTCTAAAAGTACTATGTTACTTAAGAGGAAGGAAAGCTGATTTCAGGGGTTATCATTCATTTTGTCAGCCTTCACTTTTCATCATCCTTTTCATACTTTTCTTTTTTTTAGTTTTAGAATTTAGATCTAGTTTTAGTTTTAGATTAAAAATAGGGAGATTGAAGATTGAACTTGCCAAATATTTTGTAACCGTCGGTATGATTAACTAATCTCCCTTTTCTCAATTCAAGTGATTGAAACGGTTTGGATTTAATTGTGAGTTTGAAAGTTCATTGCTTTATTCTTGGCTATTGATTATTGCTTTATTATTATTGTTATTTGCGAGATTGATTGTGATTGCTAGGTGTACAACTAGTTTTCTAATTAATCGCGTTATTGTTAGTTTCGTTAATTTAACTGGATTGTGGTTAACGTAACTCTAGTAACAACCTAGGTTTAATTATTGTACGGGATTCGTGATAATTATTCTTAGAAGCACTTCTCATAATACCTAAAACACAACTGGATTGTATGTGTTATTTATTCCTTATCGATTCTCTCGTTATTAAAGCTGCTAATTGATTAAATCTTTAACTGGATTGTGAGATTGTCTTTTGGTTAGGGTTAGTTAAAGAACGGGATACGTTTTAATTAACTAAACATACGGAGAATTAGAATTATATGATTCACGATAAGGTAGTCAAGAATATAAGTTTGAACCGGATAACTATGATCAATTGTGTCTAAACCGCGGATATTAACTTGGATTGAGACCTTTAGTCTATTGTATTTCATCCTCAGTTTTACTCTGCGTTTGTTTTGATATTATAGTTTGATTAGTTTTGCTTTTTATATCTTATTGTCCTTCCCTTTTTATTCTCTGCTTCTGTTTGAGTATGATAGGTTTTTAGTTTAATAAAACAACAAAATCCCCCCTCTGTCACTTTGTTACTTTAGTTTTGCTTGTCATCTGCGCGCTTAGCTTGGTTGCGATTAAGCCTTATTCCCTGTGGTTCGACCCCTTACTTCCGCTTTACTATTTGTTTAGTATTAGGATTTAAGTGTTATAAATTGTTAATTTGCGGCATACGACTTTGGACCGTCAGATCACAATGGCGTGCAATTAAAAAAAAGAAGGTAAAATATTTGGGATATTTTCATGTTATCCCTAAATGTTTTCAATTTTCATGGTATACCGCTCCTTTTAGCCAAAATAACTTTGACTTGT
The DNA here is from genome assembly GCA_023091065.1 of Dianthus caryophyllus. Lineage (NCBI taxonomy): Eukaryota > Viridiplantae > Streptophyta > Magnoliopsida > Caryophyllales > Caryophyllaceae > Dianthus > Dianthus caryophyllus. The sequence continues at coordinate 30,802,731 of CM041519.1, forward strand.
GATAACTCACTGTAAAAGTTACAAGGACTTTCATCATATTAACGACATCTTCAATTTTGTATGCAAAATCGTCCTTTTTGAAACTTGTGGTAAGAGATATGATTGGTCATCAAACGTTTTTAACCGAATAAATTATACATTGATCGACGGTTATTCTTTGTTGCGAGTTTCAAATGTGATGATTTTTATATTATTTACTCGTTATACGTTTTATATTATTTACTCATTTATATGTTTTTTATATTATTTACTAGTTATACGTTTTATATTATTTACTCATTTATATGTTTTTTATATTATTTACTCGTTATACGTTTTATATTATTTACTCATTTATATGTTTTTTATATTATTTACTCGTTATACGTTTTATCTTCGATTTGTAACAAAAAATGTCGCTTTCAGAATTCGTGACCGAGAGTTATCATCACTTAAAGGTATTCTAAATATAAAAAAAAAAAGATACCACCAAGGAAAATAGAAAATATAGGAATACCACGTAAAACATCCCTTTTTAAAGGCTCATGTAAGAAGTGTAAAAAGATAACCGAAGAACAATCAAGTTACTCCCACCGTCTCAATCATTTGTTTACCTATTTTATTTTTGGGTGTATCACTCATTTGTTTACCTTTAGTTTTTAGGAAGTTTTTATTACTCAAAAGACCAATTAACATATATTCACTTCTCAACCCCACAAATAAAATACTTTTAATTAATACTCATACTCCATGTTATCCAAGGGCATATATGTCTTTTATGGTGTGCGGTTGGAATGGTAGGAGTTGAATATGGAGATGAAAGTGGTGTCCTAGTCATTCGAGGCCGGGTTGGGCCAACGGCTGGCGTGGGGCTGGCCTTGGTGTGGACCGACGTAGGTTAGGGGCCGACGGTGGGTGGTGGTGTTGGGTTGGTGGTTGTTCAGATTTATTTATATTTTTTTTTTTAAGAGTCAAATTATTTTGTTATTTTTTTTAGTTATTTTAAATTTTCAAAATTTGAATATATTTAATTTACATACATTTTTTTTTGTTTTATTTGTTATTTTATTTTATTAATTTTTGATTTTGTTTAGTAAAATGTTTATGTAATTTCTAGTTTACAAAGTATAAAAATTTTACTTTTAAAATAAGGGTTTTTTCACAACTCCTACCTTTTATAATACACTTTTTCAAAACACTCACTTATTATAATTTTTTAGCCAAAACTCCCACTTTTTACGACAAAAATGTTTTAAAACACCACCAAATGCTCATTTCATGAAAGAATAATGAGGATTTAATAATGTGAGTTAAGACTAATTAACGAATAAATCGAAAGTTTAAGAACCACATAAACAAAAGTTAGGGTCCGCTATAACTGGAGCGCATTTTATTTCACATACTATGGTGACGGAATGAGGATTTGATAGTATTGTTAAACATTGTGGTTATATGACATGGCAGTTTTGGCAAAAAATTATAATAAGTACTCCCTCGAATCCATCGAATTCTTTACATTTGCTTTTGGATCAACTTTTTAGGTAGTATGCGGGGTATTGATGCTAAATTTACCAAAATAACCCTTTGGTTGTATAAGAAAAAGTTGATGATTGGATGTGTGTTGGAAAAAGTAGGGGAAAAAATGACTTTTAAATAAAGTAAACTTACCAAAAACAAAAATGTAAAGAATTGAATGGATCATCTCAATATAGAAAGTGTAAAGAATTGGATGAATTAGAGGGAGTATCAGTTTTGAAAAAGTTTATTATAAAAGGTTGGAGTTATGAAACACCCTAAAAATAATTAACAGACATTATAAAATTGAAAGATAATAACAAATATAAAATAGTTTAAACCCGAAAAAATATAGAATGGAGAATTCTCAACACCACTACAAAAAAACAGCTGTTTTGCGACGGAATTTGCGACGGCTAAAAATGTCTGTCGCAGAAAAAATGATTTGCGACGGAATTAATTATTTGCGACGGACTTTGCGACGGCTAACAAATTCCGTCGCAAATTCCGTCGCAACATGGACCGCCAATAATTGGAGCCAAAATATCCATTTGCGCCAAAAACTTTGCGACAGAATTTGCGACGGAATAATATGTTTGCGACGGACAATTTGCGACGGACATGAAATTATTTGCGCCAATAATTGGAGCCAAAATTTTATATTGCGCCAAACGCATTGCGACGGAATTTGCGACGGACCATGTGAGTTTGCGACGGATATTTTGCGACGGATTTCTATTCCGTCGCAAAAGTCAAGATGCCAAGGAATATTCCCTGGCATCTCTGTATTTGTCAGGTTTTGCGACGGAAATGTGGGTCCGTCGCAAACGTTCCGTCGCAAATGAAAAAAAAATAAAACCCCTCCTGGTAAAATCATTTCGTCGAGAGTTTTAAAAAAAAATAAATAAAACCCCTCCTGCGATTTCGACGAAGACGACGACGAAGAAGCCCCACCACACGCCGCCGCCACCACTCCACGCCACCACTCCACGCCACCACGCCACCCCACCACCCCGCCGCCGTTTCCTCTGCCGCCGTTTCCTCCGCCGCCGCCTCACCGTGCCGCCGCCGTTTCCTCTGCCGCCGTTTCCTCCGCCGCCGCCTCACCGTGCCGCCGCCTCACCTTGCCGCCGCCTCACTCTCCCGCCGCCTTACTCCGGTGAATAGTGTATGTTTTTTAGTTTTAATTTGATTTAAGTTTGTTTGTTTTTATTTTGTTGATTTTATTAGTTTAGTTTGATTATTGTTTTAGTTTGATTAGTTTGTTTAGTTTGATTGTTTTAATTATTTTGATTTGTTTGTTTTAATTAGTTTAGTTTGATTTAAGTTGATTGTTTTAGTTTGATTTAGGTTGATTTTTGTTTGATTGTTTTAGTAGTTTTAGTTTGATTTATTAGTTTAGTTTGATTGTGTTAGTTTGATTAGTTTAGTTTATTTGTTGATTTGTTGATTTGATTAGTTTAGTTTGATTAGATTAGTTTAGTTTAATTTAAGTTTATTAAATGTTATTTAGTTTGATTGGATTAGTTTAGTTTAATTTAAGTTTATTAAATGTTATTTAGTTTGATTATATTCGTTATAGTTTAGGTAATTTGATTATGTGTTAATGCTAAATTAGAGAATTGTAGAGCCATTTTTAAGTTGAATTAGTGCTAAATTAGAGAACTGTAGAGCCATTGTTAGGTTATTTTAGAGAATTGTAGAGCCACTGATAGGTTCATTTGTGGTGATTTTAGAGCCATTGATAGCATATATACTTATTAATGTGTTGGGTATAATATGACATAATGTGATTGTGTATTTTTGTTAAAGTTATGTATTTTATAAAAATGTTTTAAATCCAAATTTTTTGCGTTGACCGTAGTATACCCATTCGAGAATTATTCATTAGGAGTAATTCTCGAATAGTCCCCATTTTTGGGACTGTCTTTGAATGATCAATATCACTTAGGTGACAAGTAGTTACATTTGTTTATGTGATAGTAAAAATTTCGGTGGCAATTTTTAAGCAGATGTTCTCCGGATACATATATTTTGAGGAAACTCGAATTATTTGTGTATTTGGAGAACTGATGCGAATTGCTGCCGAAATTTTTACCATTACATAAATAAATGTAACTATTTGTTAGTGATATTGGTCATTCAAAGATGGGTTTAGGTTGGAGAGATAAGAAGTTACCTATGACTACTCGTTCTTTCAAAAAAACAAATTATTTCAAAGTTTTTAAAATTCAATTAATAATTTATAACAAGTTTATTTTTGTAGACGGATTGACAATGAAGAGAATTGAACGTAGTTGGATGTACGACCGTTTGGATGATAATAAACGAGTGAAAGTGGGATTTGCTCATGGTGTTGTCGAATTCATCGAACATGCTAAACTTTTGCCAGAGTTCATCCGTAATGGCGAAAAGATTAAGTGTCCATGTGTTAATTGTGGCAACGCTAGACTTTTCAATGAGTTCGATGTCAAAAGCCACTTGATTAAAAAAGGATTTATGAGTAATTATTTTAGTTGGTTTTGTCACGGAGAGGATTTTCCCGTAGATGATAGACCTATGCGTACGGTGGTTGATAATCCTTATCGGGAAATGATAAATGACGCTTTACGAGATGAGGTGGATACCATTAGAGAAGAAGCCTTGAATGCTGATGAAGTAAACGAAGCACCACACCCTCAAGTAAAAGCTTTCTTTGATATGTTAAACAAGGCTGATGAGCCTTTGTTTGAAAGAAGTCCCATGTCCGTGTTGGAAGCTGCTTCTAGAATAATTACGTTGAAGTGTGACCACAATCTGTCTCATAGGGTTGTCGACTCGGTTAGTACTCTGCTTGGAGACGCTTTCCCAAAGAATAACAAAATGACCAAAGATTTTTATAGTGCTAAAAAATTGTTAAAAGGTCTTCAATTACCCCACGAAAAGATAGATGCATGTGATGACGGGTGTATGTTGTTTTGGGAAGAAGACGAGAATTTAGATGCATGCCGAAAATGTGGTCTTCAAAGATATAAACCAAACTCAGATGAACGGGGAAAACGTGTGGCAAAACAATCACTCCTCTACTTTCCACTTGGCCCTCGTCTTCAAAGGTTGTATGCTACTAAACATATAGCCGAACAAATGAGATGGCATGCAGAGAATTCTCGAGTAGGTGGTACTATGGCTCATCCGGCTGACGGTGAGGCTTGGAAACATTTTGATTCGACATACCACGACTTTGCAAGTGAGAGTAGAAATGTTCGATTAGGGCTTTGTTCGGATGGATTTGCACCCTTCTCTCAGTTCGGTAAACCGTATTCGACTTGGCCTGTAATGTTAACGCCATACAATCTTCCTCCTTCACTTTGTCTAAAAAGACAATTCATTTTTCTTTCTTTAATTGTCCCCGGTCCAAACAATCCAAAGAAAAATTTAGATGTATACCTCCAGCCGTTGGTGAAAGAATTAAAAGAGTTGTGGGAAACTGGAGTATTCACCTACGATGTGTCAAGGAAACAAAATTTTCAACTTAGAGCTGCACTATTATGGACAATTAACGACTTTCCCGCCTATGGCATCTTTATCTGGTTGGTCAACTCGGGAGGAAAGGCGTGTCCTTATTGTGGTGATAAAAATAATCATTTACGGCTTAAGCATTGTGGGAAGTGGAGTTGGTTCGTTTGTCATAGAAAGTTTAAGAAAGCCGACCACCCGTATCGTAAGGATAAGAGTTTTTTGAAGAAAAAACCCGTGGAACTTGATGCGCGACCACAATTGTTGTCTGGGGACGAAGTCTGGAAAATTGTGGAACCTCTACCCACTGTGGTTGATGCAAGTGAAGCTCAATTGAAGGCTTTGAAAGCTAAAAAGTTGGGATGGTGGAAACGGAGTATATTGTGGGACCTTCCTTACTGGAAAACGTTGTTAATTCGTCATAACTTAGATGTCATGCACATTGAGAAGAACTTCTTTGAGCAGACAATTAACACAATTATGGACGACAAGAGCAAGACGTGTTATGGTCCTAAAGCAAAGGCAGATTTGACGATTCATTGTCGAAAGCGCTCCGATCCTAAGTGTGTCCTAGATAAGCAGCGGAGAAAGGTTCTTTGCGAGTGGCTTATGAAGTTAAAGTTTCCAGACGGGTATGCATCGGATCTAAGTAGATGTGTTGACAATAAAAACTTCACCCTCCGTGGCATGAAAAGTCATGACTGTCACGTGTTTATGGAGCGGTTGTTGCCGGTTGCTCTGAAAGAATTAATTCCAAAGAACGAATGGAAAGCTTTAACGGAGATAAGTCAATTTTTCGCGACTTGTGTGCCACTACAGTTTCAATTTCCGATGTACATCGTCTTGAGGATAATATACCGGAAATATTATGCAAGTTGGAAAAAATCTTCCCACCTTCGTTTTTCAACTCGATGGAACATATCCCAGTTCATTTGCCTTACGAGCTTAGAGTGGGCGGTCCAGTCCAATATCGATGGATGTATCCATTTGAAAGGTTTCTTAATCACTTGAAACGAAAAATTGGGAATAAGGCACATGTTGAAGGATCCATAGGCAATGCGTATTTGTTGGAAGAAATTTCAAATTTCTGTTCCGTTTATTATAAAGAGCATGTGGACACCAAGGTGCGAGATCTTGACATTGGATCCAGTCGACGTTCCGATGTTGACGACCAACTACCAGAGATGTTTACTGACCATGGTGGAAGAACGACTGGAAAGTGTCGCACTCGATTTCTGGATGACAAAGAATACAATTGTGCACACAAATACGTGTTGTCTAATTGTGAGATCCTTAAGCCTTATGAACTGTAAGTTTATAATACACGTGAATAACTCTTTATAATTAACTTTTTTTTTTTCAAATTAACAAACAATAAGTAATGTTATTATGTAGGATGTTTGAGAGTTTTATTCTTCTACAACACCCTGGAACTCCGTTGGCTGATGTTTGGAGTAAGTTCAGTAACGAATATCCTATGTGGTTCAAGCAACAAGTAAGTACTATATACAGTGACATAATAGTTATTAATATTTTACTCATAAAGTGTATAAAATTGTGTAACAAATAATAAAGCGTAATCAATTCTTCATTAGGAGCCGTTTTTGAAAGACGATCTACAGAAGGCGTTAGCACTTGGACCGTCAAGGGAAGTCGACACTTGGAAGCGATACTCAATCAATGGGTACAACTTCAGAACGTTCAATGGTCGCACCGACATAGAGAAAAGTACAATAAACAATGGAGTAGGTGTAACCTCTGTTGATGGTGCTGATTATTATGGAAGTCTTGAAGAGGTGATTGAGTTGAAATATGTTGGGTCAAAGCAGCTCTACAAGACTGTTTTGTTCAAATGTGATTGGCTTGACAACTCAGAACGTGGTATGAATATACACAAGGAGTACAAAATCATTGAAGTTCATCGTGGTAGAAAATACCCAACGTACGATCCTTTTGTGTTATCATATCAAGTTGAGCAAGTGTGTTATGCACCATATCCAAGTCTTAAGAGAGACAAAGACCAGTGGAGAGTTGTTTTCAAAACGAAAGCGAAGTTGATCGTTGATGCCTCCGCGGAGGATAATGCTTATCAGGAGGCCGTTATTCTGAGATCCACCGGAGTTATCGGCCCCTAATGTCGTTGATGAAGATGATGGCAGTAGTATTCCTATCGGTCATAATCAGGATGATGAGAACGAGACTGACATGCCTGAGAACGAGAATGACATGACTGAATTTATTGCAGAAGAAGATGAGCCCATTGAGGAAGACTCGACAGAAGATGAGCAGTGTGACGAGTTTGAAGATGACACGGATGAGGATGAAGAAGAAGTTGGGGAAGCTGTTTCACGATGGCGATGATAGTGAAGCTAATAGTTCAGATGAGAGTGATTAGTTTAGATTTATACGCTTTAACGTGTGTTGATTATGTAATTTTACAATTTGCAATCAATTTAATATATTTTATTTTTTTGAGAAGACATTTCTAATATATACATAAGTTTATATATATATACATGTGTTAATGTTTGCATGTGTAGTATGGTGAATACAAGATACCAGGGAAGCGGAAGCGGTGCACCTCCAAATAATCCGGATGATGAGAACCGGCAGTTGACTGAAGAGGAGATAGGCGAGCTTATGGTGAATGAACGGAGGTTTCTACCCACATTAGATCCTAACGGCATATGGTAAGTCGTTTAATGCTTAATTGTAAATTAATTTGTTTAATACTTAATTATATAATTTAATTAATTACTTTAATATAATATTGTTACATATACTACTAATGATTTCCGTATATTATATATGTTGATGCAGGTTTAAAGACGGCCCCGTGAAGACTAAAGTTCGCAAAGCCGTTATTTCTACGATGACCGAATTCGTTCCGAATATTTCTTCGGCTTCAGAGGAGCAGAAAGAGAGGTGGTGGAACTCTTTCAGGGTAATAATATTTAATTTAGACTTATTTAATTTAATTTTAAAACTTTTTAAATTATATCCCTCGTATTGTTGATTCAATTTTTTTATGAAAATATGAACGTAGCATAACTACCAGTACAAGCAAAAACACGAAGCCGAAATAAAGAAGAAGTTCTTTGACGCGGTGAAGAAAAGGCTTCCCGACTGGGTCCACCAAAAGGGTATGAAAAACTCATATACGTATTATTAGATACATTATTTTTTCGCCTCATCTATGATGCCGTAAAGTTTGTTAATTATAAATCGCAGATCGAATTAAAGGTAAATCGTGGATCGAGGACAATGACATCCTTTTGGAGGGATATCTAAAGTGGAAGGCTGACGGGGTAATTATGAAACTTACAACTTTAATTAATTTATCGCTAAATATTATACGTATATACATACGTCTACTAATGTATCGTTAAATATGTTATTGATTTAGAAAACGAAGAAAAAGTCGAGATCCGGTCAAAACCAGATTTGCGCCTGGGGAGGGTGGAAAAGGCTGAGGACACACACAATGGGTCGACAGGACATGATGCAATATGTCGATAGAGCGGTTCGTATTATTAACTTTAATTATTTATGTATATATATATATATATATATATATATATATATATATATATATATATGTGTTTATTTTGAACGTGTGCCTGTATTTTTATTTAATAAGTAACCGTTAATTAATTTCTTTATGTACAGTGTGCAGAAGCTAAGACACCCTTGTCTGTCCCCGAGCTCGTAAAGAAGTCAAAGACCTCGAAGAAGACTGGCGGTTTCATAAGTCGCAAAGTGAAGAGTATATTTGTAAGACTTCATTTATACTTAACTAATAATTTTTTGATTATATTGTTATTTACAATCTAGTTAAATTAACGAGTTTTATATTTTATATTTTATTATTAGGACCGCTTCGGGCCACGAGTGGAGGAGGTGCAAAATACCCAGCCTGACACTCCCGTCGACAACAACCAATTGTACTACGAGGTTGTCGGCGGACACGACAAGAAAGGACGTGTCTACGCATGTGTTCTCGCGACTCCACTGCTTTTACGAAGGCCCGCCCCATCGTCACTCTTCTGCTGGGGGGCAGTCGGCGTATGCTCCCGCCATCGACTCTTACGCATTTGAGAATCAATCATTGACTCAGAGGATGGCGGCAATTGAGCAGTACATCGAGTCTCAACGCTTAAATACGCGACCTCCTCCGAGCTTGCAACCAAGGGATGACTTCTTCAGCGCGGACCCTTTGGCGGTGGCGGCTGGTGGAAGTGGCGAGGCGGTGATTTAGGGATGTCTTTGATTAGGTTTATTGTTAAATTTTGAAAACTGAAACGGTTTAACTTATTAGACTTTGTACTTTGGGTGTCTTTAACGGTGGTATTATGTTAATATATATGTTAATATATGGGTGTTGTGTGTTGGTTGTTGGTTGTGTTGGCTGATTGGGTGTATTGAACACCGTAAATGAATTGTAAATGCAGGGTTTAATGGGGAACAAAAAATAAATTTGCTACGGCAAAATGCACGTGACTTTGCGGCGGAATTATTACTATTTGCGGCGGATATCCGCCAAAAAATACCTATTGGTTTGCGACGGATTACTTCCGTCGCATAAATTTGCGACGGAATTATCCGTCGCAAAGTATAATTGCGACGGAAATACACGATTTTTGCGACCGATTCCGCCTTCCTAGCCAACGACGGATTAAACCGATTGCGACGGAATTATCCGTCGCAAAAAAAGTTTGCGACGGAATATTCCGTCGCAGAGAATTATTTGCGACGAGAAAAACCGACGCCTACGGTTCGTCGCAAATTCCGTCGCAAATGGATATTTGCGACGGATTTAGGCTATTTGCGACGGAATATGTCCGTCGCAAAACAGCTGTTATTTTGTAGTGACTGTACCCTTCAAGTTTTACTTATACCCGTTTTTTTGTGAGAAAAAAAAATTAAATTAGCAATAAATCTTAGCTATGTTCTCGTAAAATGATAATTCTTTAATCTATATTGTAAGTTTCAACGAGATCTGCGGTTTGGAAAAAAAATTAATTGTTTTCGGAACTTGTAACTTATAGTTTTAGTTAGTCAAAGTCTATTTCGTGAAACGACTTTAACCTAACATAACTTTTGACTAAAAATTCAACAAATAATAATTTTTTATCCCAAATCGAATATCTCTTTCAGACGTACAACATAAAATAAAATTTACTATTTTCTGATATTGAAGAATAAAGTTATTGTAAGTCAATTTTTTTTTTTAAAAAAAAAAAACAAAATAAAAAAATAAGAGGGTTATTAGTGACAAAACAAAAAAAAGTTTGGGGTACAAGTGAAAATATCCCAAACATAAATTAATAATCGAAAATTCAGTACGTCATTATATCTAATTAATAAAAGGATTATAGGATGTGATAAATTTTGTAGGATAGGGTAAAATTTATTAGGGATATTTCCCTTGATACCACTGAGGTTTGTCACTTTACCCATGATACGTCTCTTTTCATGCTAAAAAGTTTTGACTGAGCTTAACTTGTAGTTACGAGTTTAGAAATTGACAATCGTTTTGCCTAAGCCGTAGATATCGTTGAGACGATCAATTTGAACATCGAATTTTCCAGATTCACAACTCGTGACTAGTATATATGGTCGGTCAAATTTTTTTTCGATAAAAAAGCTTTGACCGATCATAATTTGAAACTAAGTGTTCTAAACATGAATTTTTTTTATGTCAAATCGAAGAGCTCGAAAAAACGATAACTTGAAAACAATATTGATCGAATTCTGAATTCGTAACTACAAATTATGGTCAGTTAAAGTTTTTTTCACAAAACAAAGAGTATTTCGTGAAAAATTGCAAAATTCAGAGGTACCGTGGGAAATATCCCAATTTAGTAATTGAGTTAGTTATAGGAGGAAGTAAATTATAGGATGAAGTAATATAGGATTTAGTAAAATTATAAAGGCAGGGGTAAAGTTGGAAAAAAATTATATGATGTAGTAAACATCCATAGGCTAAAGCATTAGCTTTCGAAATAATTAATTGATTCCATAATATTCCTTATTCAAATATTGGACAATCGACAAACATTTTTATTTATAGAAATATAATTGTAACTTTAAAGTCACATATGTTGAGAATTGATTCAAATTTTTAATTATCAATTAATTGTTGTCGGTTACAATAAGATGTTTTATGAGTCCTTAATTATAGAGTTTATTGAGTCATTATTGTGTGTCTATTTGAGTCCCTAATAAAGAAGTCGGTTACATTTTTTCTAGTCCTATAATTATGGTTGTAACTCATTTTTAGTGTGTGAGTGAATAAAATATTTTTCCATATATTATATTATCTCTCCATATTTGTGTCTTACAACATATATTTCTAAAAGAATATAATCCCTTGATTTTATTAACAGTTAAGACTTGTGTTTATATACAAGTTGAGGGATATCCTCCTTCCTAAAATACAGGACTCAATATATTACAAACTAATATTTAAAATACAACCGAATATCGACATATTCTATTACATCCCCGCAGTCGAAACGGGAGGGCAGCGGACGTTGAGGCTGGAGCGAAATTCTTCGAAAAGCGACGTAGGGAGGCCCTTCGTAAAAATGTCAGCGTACTGGTAGCGAGAGGGAAAGTGGAGTACACGTACGTGACCAAGGGAAACCTTCTCACGAACAAAGTGGATGTCCATTTCAATGTGCTTCGTTCATTGGTGATTCACGGGATTGCTGGCGAGGTACATCGCGTTGACGTTGTCACAATACACAAGTGAGGCTTTGGAGAGCGGACAATGGAGCTCGAGAAGTAAGTTGCGCAGCCAGCAAGTCTCGGCGACAATGTGGGCTGTCGTTTCGAGGACAAAGACACAATGTTGTTGCCGAGATAGACACAGTAGCCGGACGTCGACCGTCGGGTGTCGGGGCTACCACGCCAATCAGCGTCGGAGTAAGCGATAAGAGAGCGTGACGGAGACGGACGAAAGAAAATACCGTGGGTGGCCGTGCCACGGACATAGCGCAGGATGCGCTTCAGGGCCGCAAAGTGAGGCTCGCGAGGATCGTGCATAAACAGACAAACCTGCTGGACCGCGTAGGAGATGTCGGGCCTGGTGAAAGTGAGATATTGTAGGGCGCCGGCAAGACTACGGTAAAGAGTGGGATCAGCAACAGGCGGACCAGTGGCGGTACTCAGCTTTGCAAGGGTGTCGACAGGAGTCTTCGAAGTCTTGCAAGTGGACATGGAAGCGCGAGCCAATATTTCTTCTGCGTATTTCGTTTGAGACAGGAACAGACCCACAGAAGTGCGTGTGGCAGAGACACCCAAAAAATAATTAAGAGGCCCCAAATCAGTCATCGACAATTCGGACTTAAGGCGAGTAATGATGGAATCGCGGAGTGAGTCCGACGAAGAAACTAGGATGATGTCGTCAACATACAAAAGGATATAGGCCGTGTCACATGGAGTATGCAGAACGAACAAGGAATGATCCATCTTACTGTGTATAAAGCCGATAGTCCGTGCGAATCTAGCGAACCGCTGATACCAAGCCCGAGGTGCCTGCTTCAGACCATATAAAGATTTTTTCAACAGACAGACGTAATCAGGATGGTCGCGATCGCGAAAACCCGATGGCTGGTGCATATAAACTGTCTCAGCTATGTGACCATGAAGAAAAGCTTTTTTGACGTCAAGCAAATGCATGGACCAACAATTCGAAACAGCAATACCGAGGACAGTAGGGATGGTAGCGGGCTTGACAACCGGGCTAAAAGTCTCCTCACAGCCGATGCCAACCTGTTGTGACCTGCCATTCACAACAAGACGGGCTTTGTACCGTTCAAGTGCACCATTAGACTTAAATTTATGTTTAAAAAGCCACATACAAAGAGTAACATTCACATCAGATGGCCGAGGAACCAGGACCCACGTCTTATTATTAATCAGAGCAGCGTATTCATCGGTCATGACACGTTTCCAAGTAGGGTCACGGAGGGCAGCAAGTGAGGTGGTGGGGATAGGCGAGAGGTCAGTCGTAGCACACATAGAGGGGATGTTGCGGGGTTTGAAAATGCCATGGGAGCTCCTAGTGCGCATTGGGGGGGAGAGGTTGGGTTCGGGTGGTATAGGAGCAAGGGGCTGGAGTGGGGCCGTGGGTTGAGTAGTAGGGGCAGGAGAGGGTTGTGACGGTTCAGGTGGGGCTGAGGTGGGTGGGGTAGGCTGGCCGAGAGTGGGAGAGGGAGCAGAGGGTGTGTTGCGGGGTCGACAAGAGTAAGCAAGAGTGGGCTTGGGGTCGGGGGGTGGTGTAGCGGGAGGTGTGGGGGCCGTGGTTAAGGTGGTGACGTAGGTAGGGGGATGTATGGTTCGGGATCGAGAAACGAGTAGGCGGTGGGGGAAGGTGGCGGACTAGAACTAAAAGGGAACACGGCTTCGTGAAAGGTAACGTGGCGTGAGATAATGATCTTACGAGAGGACAACTCGAGACACAAATAGCCGCGGTGAGCAGAAGGGAAACCTAGGGAGACACATGGGGATGAGCGAGGGTCAAGCTTGGTGATCGAGATAGCCGGGCGGTGGGGGTAGCAAAGACAACCGAACACGCGGAGATGAGAGTAGGTGGGGTATTTGTGGTAAAGGCTTTGAGTGGGAGATATGAGAACGTTGGCTTTGCTAGGGGTGATGTTATGGAGATAAGTAGCCATAGCTAAAGCGTAGGGCCACAAGGATGGTGGTACGTTAGAGTGTGCAAGGAGAGTACGGATGGTGTTGTTGAGGGTGCGGATTTTCCGCTCGGCCTTACCGTTTTGGCTAGATATGTGAGGACAGAAAATGCGAAATTGGATTCCGTGGTCGCGAAAAATAAGAATGATAGGAGTTATTATCGAATTCGCGACCATTATCGCATTGAAAGTTCTTAATTTTCAGGTTAAATTGAGTGAGGATAAGAGAATGAAATTGTTTAAAGAGGGAGAAGACTTGAGATTTATTTTTAAGTGGGAACGTCCAAAGAAAATTTGTGAAGTCATCAAGAAAAAGCAGATAATAACGGTGACCCAAATTACTTAAAACAGGGGACGTCCATAAATCACTGTGAACAATATCAAACGGTAAACAAGTAGTACTTTGAGACGGAAAAAACGGAAGTCTAGTATGTTTTCCTAGCTCACAAGCATGACACAATTTTGTGTTAGGTTCTTTATTACAAGCAATAGAACGAGTAGAACGAAGTAAAGAGAAAACAGAGGGCCCAGGATGACCGAGGCGAGCATGCCAAAGAGTAGGGGCCACGGCAGACAAATCATGGAAAGACGTAGGGTCGGCCGAGGTGGAGGTGGAAAGGGGGGTAGAGGTCACTGCTGCTATTGTATCTCATAAGTTTGGTCCCCGTCCGCAAATCCTTCACAGTGAAACCAGAGGGGTCAAATTCCACAGAAACACAGATATCAGTAGTAAATTTACGCACCGAGACAATGTTTTTAACAAGGGCCGGGGCATGAAGGATATTTGACAGTTTGAGGGGAGGGAGATGACTATTTAGGGAAGTGTGACCGCAACCCATAATAGGAATTTGGTGACCATTTCCGACGATAATGTGACGAGGAGTGCTCAAATTAAAATAAGACGAGAGTTTACCTGAATCCGAAGTCATATGAGCGGATGCTCCCGTGTCCATGTACTACAAATCGTCGGGTTGTTGAAGAGACATTGACTGCATCGCATTAGCCAACTCCGTAGGATAATACTCCGTGGGCAGTGCTTGCTGGGCCGCGTAGGGGTGCTGGGGCCGTGGACCGAGGACGCTTGACCGGCTAGGGGGAGCCCAACCTTGCGTAGGGTATGGGCAAGGAGGGGCCTGGCACTGTGGCTGTGGAGCACCCGAGGTATATGGGATCCAAGCCTAATGCCCAGACGAGGAGGGGGCTGTAGAAGGGGGAATTGCTGGCCGTAGTTTAGCCCCCTCACGACTCGTATTGAAAGTACGATTAGTACCACCGTTACCACGACCTCGACCGCGGTTGGTCTGTGCCCGATTGTTCCCACGACCTCGGGCTGAGGACCCACGGTTGTTCACGGCAGGAGCAAGTGCCTTGTCAGAGCCCTCAACCGAAACAGGGGAAGTCGTGAGCAGAGCCGCGACGGAGGGCGAACTTTTCTTGGTGCGACGCGACTCGTCCACAGTGAGCATATATCGGGCTTGGAGAAATGATGGAAGCGGTTTGCTCTGTTGAATAACAGTAGCAATCGTGTCAAATCCATCCAAAAGATTCGAAATCATGTGGAGGACAAGACGCTTCTCGTCCACGGGAGAGCCTACGGTCTTGACTTGATCGGAGAGACGCTTTAGAGCTTGACAATAGGATGAAACATTCAGGAAATCATCCATGTGTGTGGTGGCCAGTTGTTGTTCGAGAAGAACGGTCCGCGAATGATTGTTGTCATTGAACAGGGCCTTGATGCGATCCCACGTTTGTTGTGCCATGGACCCGCTTTCGACGACGTTTTGAAGGAGATAATTGGAGATAGAGGCATATAGCCATTGTTTGACTATGGCGTCAAGACGGGCCCACAAGGCCTTGTCGACAGAAGGTGGTGGCGAGTCCATGGAAGAAGGCGGGACAAGGTGATGAACGACATCGAAGGCGCGGACTGTGTTGAGGAACAATTCAGCCCATACATCGTATTGGACATTGTCCAAATCGAGGACTATACCAACATGGTTTTTAATGGAGGTTACGGCAAACGCCGGATTGAAGAGAGTTTTATCGGCGGTGGTCCCGAAGGAAGCCATGACAGCCGTGTAAAGAAGAAGAGGAAGTAGGGTTAGGGTTTAGATTTCTCCTGATACCATAAAAGATTATAATCCCTTGATTTTATTAACAGTTAAGACTTGTGTTTATATACAAGTTGAGGGATATCCTCCTTCCTAAAATACAGGACTCAATATATCACAAAATAATATTTACAATACAACCGAATATCAACATATTCTATTAATTTCAACATATAATATGAAATAATAACTACGATGTATTCTGCTTCATTTTATTCCTTAACAGATAATATTTTCATTCGTTTTTATAAAACCGACTTACAAAATATTACAGAGGACTGAAAGCAAATACAGGTTTTGAGTTGACACAGATTTATTTGTCTTAACTTCAAATGGATATTAAGGAAAAGACAAAAGTAAAATGTATGAAAAAAACAAAAAAAAAATTGTCTTATATAATCAGGGTGATATTTCGCCCGTTATAAGCTTAAAACGATTATAAACGTCCTAAGTTATACTTAATTGTAATCATAAATTGCCTTGATCAATTGCAGGGAAAGCTTGTAATTAAGTTGAGTACTATCAATTCCAGAAAATTTTTGAGCTGGTAGAATAACTTTAGCTGCACACTAGCCACTTGGTTGCATTGGTCAAGACTTTTGTGAAAGGGTATCAACAATCCTATTGCAAGGTCACAGTTTCTATTCGATACCAAATTTGGCAAAATTTTATATGTTTCTAAGATGCCTAAAAATTTTATATGAAGCTACAAGTACGTAGGGTCTTCAATAAGATTCCTTGTGCACGACCCTCATCGACGATCATCCTAACAATATTAAAGTGCCCTTGATTTGCGTCTAGTTGGGAGCAGGTTAGCAATGCATTCGCGATGGAAGTGTCTGTCACATCATTGCCAAGCCGACAACCTATCACACAATTGCGGCAGAGCCGTGGTTTCTTAGTTTAACAACACAAGCTATCGATTAGTTGGTCATTGGCTCTAACGAAAGTCAAGAGGATGGAGGGTAGGGCGACTACAACCACTATAATGGCTAGGTAGGTTTGGGAAGACATTTGTGTAACTTTTTTTTTGTTTATATACGTGGCTTTTGTCTGGTTAGAGAGTTCTAAAATGCAGTTAAATATTAAATGAATTACAACAGAAAGAGAAAAAAAAAAATATTCATTGTTGATCATTCAAGAAAATCTATTACGGAGTAATAAGAGTATCCTTTATATTGTTTACCTTATTTTTTTCAATTATATTTATTTATTTTCCTTTCGTTTTTGGATATGAAAATTTTTTAAATACAAAAAGTATACTATAATCACCTTATAATTGTAAATTATTTAATCGAGTCGTATCTGAGGCACCTTCCAAATCATTAATCATTTTAGACCAAGTTACTTTAAATATTATATAAAGAAAAAAGTGTGACCATCTGACCAAGTGTCGGAGAATTGTGAGCAAGTGGTAAAAGAAAAATAAAATAAAATAAGATGTGTTAAGAATTATACTTGGTATTAAGAGAAAACTAAGATGTGACCAAAGCATTTATATATGCTATATTGTAACTTTAATGTCACATTTATTTCAACATATAACCTGAAATAATAACTACGATGTATTCTATATTATTTTATTCCTTAATAGATGATATATTTTGCATACGTTTTATAAAACCGTCTAACAAAATATTAACCACAACAAGAATAAATTACAGGCTATAAGCTTAATATGAGTATACCCATCTTTAAGTTACAGTTACTCAGTTATTACAAATTGCCATGATCAATTGAAAGGAAAGGTTATAGGAAATTTGAGTATCTTCAATTCCTGACAAAATACGAGGTGGCAAAGTGACTTTAGCTGTAGTAGCCGCTTGGATGCATTGGCCAAGTCTTTGGTGAAAGGGTTTCACCAATTGTATTGCAAGGTCACAATTTCTCTTCGATATCACCTTTGACAAATATTTATTTTTCTTTAAGATGTCTAATAAAATCAAGTCACAACTGCGTAGGGGCCTTAATAAGTTTTCTTCTACACCCCCCTCATCGATCATCTGAATAATATGATGATGGACTTGATTTGCGCCTAGTTGGCCACAGGTTAACATTGCATTCGCGATGGACGTCTCTGTCACATTATTGCCAAGGCGACGACCTATCACACAAATGCGGCAGAGTCGCGGTATCTGGGTTCTACCGCACAAGCTATCTATTAGTTGGTCGTTGGCTCTAACGAAAGTTAAGATGATGGTTGTGTGTAGGGCAACTACAATCATTATAATGGCTAGGTGAGTTTTGGAAGACATTTTTGGTGTAAATATTTTTATATGCGGCTTTTGTCAGGTTAGAGAGCTCTAAGACGCAATTAAATATTAAATGAAATATAGTAAAAATAGAAAATAATAATTGTTTATCAATTAAGATTTTCAATTATTAAGAGTATTCTTTATATTATTATTTAACATTCCTTTATCTATTTCAATAACGAGTATATATTTCTCCTTCTATTTTGGAAATGAATGTTTTATAAATAAAGAAAAAACTAAAATGTAATCAACTTATCATCATAACTTATTTTATCAAATCGAATCTTAGGCACCTTTCAAATATTAATCATTTTAGACCAAGTTACTTTAATTATTATATGAAGAATATTAAAAACTTTTATTAAAAATATTCGTACTAGAAAAGTGTCACCATCTGAGTGTTGGAGAATTGTTATCAAGTGGTAAATTTTGATAAAAGAAGATGTTGCATGGTGTTTCCATTGTAATTCACTCAATAAAATTATACTCCCTCCATTCAAATCCAAACTACCACTTTCTTTTTTCACATTTGCTGAGACGACTTTTGCGAGTTACATATCTTTAGCTACGTTTATTCAAAAAATGTAAAAAATATATTTTAATTTTCTACTCATAAAGACGAATCAAACAAGATCACACATGAATATATCTATATTTACGTATCGAGAGATAATTGAAATTGAATGTCTAAGAATGAATAGTGTACAAAAGAGATATATGCACTTTATTTTTGAATGGAGGGAGTATTAGTTAAATTGTACTCCGTATATGTACTCCTTCCATCCATATTTGTAGTTTATAGGTGGAGGGGAATAATAATTAAAAGAACTATGAGATTTATGGTCAAAAATAAAAGTTGAGAAAAAATGGTAAGGTTAAAGTTGATAGTAACCAAAATTGTTGATAAAAAGATATAAACTTTAAATATAGATAAAGAAAAAAAAAAAAAGGAAGTAGACACTGTAAGAGTGAATAGAGTGTTGGAGCTAGTGTCCTCCACAGTTAGTGCAATAACATAAATAAATCTCTTAAGGTACACAGGGTACATTTTGTATTTAATCAGTTGATTAACGTTTATCAATAACGGTTGGCTTGCTAGATAAGTTTGACGTTATTGTCATACAGATGGCGGTGATCAACTGGTCCCTAAGAGTCACACCTAAAGGATGTGTTTGAGAGATGTGATTATTTGAGAAAATGATCATATCGATGCCTTACTTAATGACTAAACGGTTAGTCAGTGTTGTTGACTAAAATGTTAGTCAGTGTGATGATGTTACTGACTAAAATGTTAGTCAGTATAACGGTGATACGGCTATTTAATACTGATTAAATAATTTTAGCTGAGGCGAATTAAATGTAATTCGTGAATTGAATATAAAATGTTATATTTAATTGTTGTGTATAATGCAAGCTAATTTAATATAAACCGTTATAATTAATTAGCAAATTATAAATATAAGGGTATTTATAATATATTATAGTCGATCCATACAGATGACACTAGTAATATATTGCATTATATTATAAGCTAAAATGACCAAGAGAAAAGTGTCCAGATACATTCTGTCCCGATACACTTTGTATCTTGCTCAACAAGTGAAGTATTTGAGGAGAATTATACTCCCCAAATACTTCTAAAGGGGCCGGCCATTAGGGTTAGGAGGGAGTATATTAGCTTTCCTAATTCTATTCTAATTACTACTCTAATTCATTCATCACATTCACAACATAAATTCCTAGAGAGAAAAACTGTTTTCTTCTCTAATTTTCTAGCAATCTCATAGGCATATCTTGAAACATCTTGGGTGTGATTATTAGGAGATACCATACTTTTGGTATTGTTCTTACGCCGTTTTACGAGGATTAAAAGGTTAATTCTAAATCTCTTTATCATGTTATGCAATTTTATTTTATGACTTTAAATCTTATAAAGTTTTTCATTATAATCCTGTGATTTTAAAGGTCTATATACCGATATAAACCTACAAGTGGTATCAAAGCCTTAGGACATTTGAAATTTTTATAAGGTTTTCATAAAAATCGATTTTGTATATTTTAAAACCAATTTTTTTTTACGCGGCTCACATATTGATGTTTGCCGAGTTGTTTTGTTATGTATGCCGAATGTTTTGTCAAAGTTTTGGCTTGTTTTGGTCCATTTGATTCATAATTATCAATGTTTTAAGATGTTAAAACGATTACATATGATTTTGAATGAGTTTTGATTTAATACCGATTGAATTAAGACTTAAAAGGATCAAAATTTTGTATGTTAATGAACATATAAGTTTGTTAATCATTAGATCTATCAGTTTAAGATGTTTAATCTAAAAGGTTATTTTGAATCTCTTAAATCAATGTTTAATACGGATTAAAATTGAGTTATCGATCTAATTATTAGCATAATCGAATTAAAACAGTTTAATTCATTGTTTCATATTGTTGGCCAAATTAAAAGTTTAATTTTTGATAATTTTTTTTTTATTTTTAAGATTGGCCGTGAGTTTCATTTTTTAAAAAAAAAAAAAAAATATTTCGGATTTTTTTTACTCTTTGGCCGAAATTTTCAATATTTTTGGAAATTGTATGTTTTTGGTAATATTTGTGATAAAAATTATGAATATTATGTTATTATGAAAAGGTTCATAATATTTGATACCAAATATTTTAAAGCACTTTAAAATATTTAGAAATCTAATTTATGTTATACTGATAATATAAATTGATTTTGGATTATTGTTTTGATTATGGTATTATGAACAATTAAGGAATTGTTGCATAATTATAATCATTTAAAAGAGGTGGTTTGGCAAATTTAATCAATTTGTTTGTATTGGTTTTGTTTAGTTGATGCATTATTTTTGTGAATGTATGTTTGAATGAATGGTGGAATTGATGCATTAATTTAATCTAATGTATGTCAACAACCTAGGAAGCACCAACACCAATACGGACACCCGACATGGATACGTATCGGACACGCGATACGGTCTGCTAAAATTTTAGGATACGCGATACTGCAAAATAAAAATCAATATACATAAAAAAAAAAAAAAAAAAATTGATTTTGAAGCTCTTTAAGACAAATATAAAAATTTGGCCATTTAAAATACCAGAAAGTCGTCAAAATGACAAATAACTTGTTTTACAAAGTCACATTAATTTAAAAAGAGTTTTCCGTACAATGTCTTAAAACTATAATATGACAAATAATTTGTTTTACAAAGTCACATTATGTTCCTTTTTTTTAAGTGTAAGTCTCTCTTAAAACGAGTCAACTCGTTTTAAGCTGGAAACGGGTCAAATATGACCCGTTTTGGCTTTTTTTTTTTTCGAATTTTTTTTAAAACCTTTTTTTTTCTTTTTTTTTTTATTTAAAAAAAAAAAAAAAAAAAAAAAAAAAAAAAAAAAACTTAACTCAAATAACGAATAAAACACAAATTTTAAATGGTAACATACTATATTATATTGGTGACATATTCTCAAAAAATTAAAACATAATTAACCTATTTTGGTAACATATTATACAATTATGGTAACATATTAAACAAATGTTATGACAATTTTTTATTTTCTACTCCGTATGTTTTATAATATGTTACAAATATAATATAATATGTTACCATTTTACATTACTTTGTTACCATTTTCAATAACCCTATAAACACGATTTTCGTCAAAAGTTTTAAAAAATAAATTTTGGGTCTTGAAAAAAAATTTCAAAAAAAAAAAAAAAAATTAAAACGGGTTGACCCAACCCGTTTTAAGCTTAAAACGGGTACCTTGGTTGCAAACAAGAATTTGTGTTTTTTTAATTGATGTAGTCGTGCTAAGTAAAGTTTTTATTTTTATTTTTTTTATTTTTAGGAGTATCGGGTATCGGTGAGGTATCGAACATTAGAGAAGTATCAAAAATATCCAATACCTCAAAATACGTATCGGAAGGTATCGAAGACGTATCGAGGAGTATCGTATTAATATCGATATCCGATACAGTATCGGACACGGGTACATCATATTTTAAAGGTATCGGTGCTTCCTAGTCAACATCTACTTATGTAGTTGTAGGATGATAATAAGCCCCAAAATTCATTAAAATCGATTATAAATCTATTATTATTACAATAAAGTAGTCCTCTCATTAGAAGAGTTTCGCCCCCACAGTTTGGTGGGTTTGTCCTCTACTTTGTTAGAGTTTTTTCAAGTTGTTGCAGATAATAATGAGAAAGATTAATGTGGTGTTACGATTGATTTCAAGTTTCCGACAACAATTTACAAGATTCAATGAAATTCGCTCTCTTCAAACAATATCAGATCCAAAGAGCCCCTCGTACGTGGAAGACTGCGTCAATAAGCAGCGATGTGATAGAGGCGGGTGTGCAGAAGCGGTATATTTTACTACTGGAGGTCTTTGTTTTAATGAGAAGAAAATTATTGTAATTTTTGTAATTTTGTTTTTGGTTAATTTTACAATCTTTTGTATGCGTGATATAATTTATTATTAATGAAATTAATCTTTCCCTCAAAAAAAAAAAAAGTTGTAGGATGCACATGGCAATATGGATGTACATTTTTTTGGCTGATACTTTATGATTCATTAACGTACAAAAATATATTCTCTTTGTCTCAGTCATCTATTTACACTTTTTATTTTGGGGCGTACAGAACATTTTTCTACATTTTCATAAATGTATTTGTTGAGTCTTGTGGTGTGTAGGCCCAACTTCCTTACCTCGATCATATTGATTAATTTTATTTAGTTTTGAGCAAATAAGACATCTTTTATACTTATATTATTATATTTTTTTTTTAGTTTTTTACTCAATTTCTATACTCACATTCATAAATGTGTAACACCCCCATATAGGCAAGGCGTACCCCAGCCCCACCTAAATAAAAGTGTCACGGGGACGAGATAAAGTCTCAGCACGGTACTTGTATAACATTCTTTAACATATGACTTACGACAAAAGAAATAATACTACACAACTTATTACAATTCAACGACACTCGAAATACAACGTGATAAAACATGACTACAACGGTTGCCCGTAAGTGCGATACGACTATAAGACAAAACTCGTGGCGTGGCACATCGCTATCCCCTCAAGCCAAACTCCACTATACGCTTCCCTCGATCTCGGTACCTACAAGGAGAGGGGTTAGTTAGGTTCACATCACAATGTAACATTAAAACGTATTCATAACAAAAGAACTACATTCAACGATATCAAAAGAAACATAACCCCACTCCTTTTCCACATAACTCCTTATCAATTCGCAAATCTTAATATAAGATCAACCCGAAACCGTTCACAGACTTCCTTATCAATTCTCAAATCAAATGTAGTAATCAATCCGACACCACCTTTCACAAACCTCCTTATCAATTCGCAAATTCATCTCTAACCCATTCTATCACCACCATCCATTCACACACACGCATGTTAAGCGCGCGCGCGCACACACACACCTTTAACAACGCAAACGGAGGTATAAAATCATATACTTTCCCACTTACAAGTCACCAACAGCATTAGTTCATTAAGAAGTCAAGAACACAAACTTAACTCAACATGCAACACCTTTATCAAAACTGGCAAGCAACTTTTGCAAGGATTACTCATTCTTAGACCACACACAAATCGCCCTGAGTCACCTCACACTGTTCATTACACATACATATCGTTTATAACCACACAACCATGACATAATTCGGTTTAAGATCGAACCGAAGCCTCGACCTCAACTAACAGTCCACTCGTGAGGTCGTATCTAAAAGATTAACCAAAGAAATAGCCATTGCCATCTTCTATAGTGACCGAACAACAGCTAACCGACACAGCAGCAAAGTTTCGAGCAGCACGTACACTAAACAGCAGCAAGAGACACAAAGTAGCAGCAGCACACGCCGAAGAGGAATGAAATCAGCACTACTATGCGACAACAACACCACCAACAACTTACTCTAAAACACTCTTCCTCACCTTATCAGTTCGTACTCTGAAAATGTAAGACTTCTCGACGCAACTAACTCGCGCACATGTATAATCATGTCAACTTACACACCAAATTCAGACCTACACCACAACCGAAAAATAGCACCTACAGCAGCCAACGATGTTGTATTAATCACTACCTCTCAGATTACCTTACCAGCACATACACACTCCACTCAATTCTCATTCACTCACACCACACAGTCATAGCACACACAACTAAATCAAATCACGCAGCAGAAACAACACAGACAGCAAACAATAGCAGCAACTCACGGCAACCGTACGGCAGTAGCAATAAGACACGCAGTAGTAGCAACAAAGACCGACAGTAGCTACAGTCGTTCACGGTCAGCCTTATGCAGCTCAATAAAAGCTCATTTCACACACGGACACATCGAGACACACACACTTAGGGTAGAGTCATACACACACGCACAGGTACAAAGCACGCACAAAACACAACATACCGGACTAAGTAAGGGGATAAAACAAGACAAGTGGGCCGAAAGTAAGAAGCAACACCGAGTTCGAAGCCCAACATGCGAGCAAGCCCGGAACAATTAGGGTAACAGAGGGGAGCTCATCTCCAACAGCCACAAGGAAGTGGTCAACAAACAACCCCCTAAAATCCAGGCAACCACCCGCAGAAACCTCCTGGAGACTCTCTACCGGCACAAAATATCCAACAGTCCATTTCCACCCTATAAAAGGCAAAGCAGCAAGATCTGAGAGGGGTTACAACATTATTCATTATTCACAACAACAATCTGCGCTCCATTCCTCCAGAATCACATCCAAACCCTCAGAATTACTCATATTCCACCAGAAAACGTGACTTACTCTTTAAATTCTGCAAGTACCTTGTAACGTGTTGCTTGTAATTCAACTACTTAGTGGAGCACATTAGGCGGGACACAGATCCCCCCGCGGTCGTTTCCCACATTGGGTTTTCCGCGTCACCAAAATCTCTCGTGTCATTTACTTTTTTGCACTTTATTTCTCGCACTCTCTTTACCTTTTGCGCATCGTATTCAACATAAATCCAAGTGTCAAACCGAGTAGATCTGTGGATACCCATATCCGTACCCTCCCAAACAAAACTCTGTGATGTAACACGGACTTTTATTACGCATGTTTAACGCTAACTTAAACGGTTCTAACTAATGTCGAACTCATTTTGAGTCGTTTGAAATGTTAAAATGTTTTAGGTCGCTTCACATCACACTTAAATAACGTTCATTTTGTCCATTTGGAGTCTAGCTTGGTCCTTGTCCTGCTTCATTTCGCATGAGCTTTGCATTTGCACTACAATTGGCCCTTTTACATTAACAAGGTCTAATTCAGCATTCCTAAATTCCTGAATTTAGGCCCGGTAGCTAAAACCGCTATTTAGCATCCTCTCACACAAAATGCGGCTTCACGTCTTACCTTATTTCACAAAATCTATGCAAATACACCCTTTTCATTTTTCAGGGTCTCGGACCCAAAACCGAGCCCAAACCCAGCCTTTGGCCCACACTCCAAAGCCCTAAGCACCACAAATATCTCAGAAATATCCTAGAGGTTTTCTTGGCACGCAAGTCTAAGATTATCTCGTAATCTTTCAAAGATTGAGTTCAACCGAAACTTGGAAAGAAGGCTAAAACCACACCCTCGAACCGCATAAGCCTATGCGGTTTGGGGTGGCAACCGCATAAGGCTATGCGGTTTGCCCTGGCAACCGCATAAGCCTATGCGGTTTCCAGGCCTGGTTTTATCCCCTTATTTCCTAATTTCTCCGAGGTTTTTAGTATATATAGAGCCCTATACCCGACCTCAGAAATCATCTTTCACACACAATTCACAACCAAAATTCACATCTCATACACTCCTAAATTCTCTCAAAGCCTCAAGCACCCAAATCCTTGAGTTCAACACACCATCCCGTGTTGAATTCATCCTCCTTTTTAGTTCAAGAAGCGAAGCTCTGCCCAGATCTGAAGCGTCAGGACAAGGTAGGTACCGATCCACTTGGATCAAAGCTTTTTCTTATTTTTTTTTATGGACTAACAAAGGGGACTACACTCTAGCGCCCCCCCCGGCTTTGGCACCCGAGCGCGCTTGCCTTCCAAGTGTTCTTATTACTTCGGGTACACTCCATATCCGATGACACGCCAAAGTCGCATAAGCAACCGACCTCTTAAAATAAACCAATGGACAATTGAACTTTATTTTAATTGTATGCATTTTGCACCCTTTTTGTCTTGCATTTAAATCAACTTAAACAATGAATTCGACCTTTAACTGAACCGTTTTCGTTAACAAGTTAAACATGCTAAACTGAGGGTTTTAATCAATCTTTTTGCATCTGCATCTGCATTCTTTTACAAACTTATCGCACTTGTACGTAGCGATAACATTAGCTCAAATATCATCTTACATGGATTGTTCTAGGTCAGTAGAGGCTATTTTTACATAGGCTTTTCTAAAAGGTTTTCATAAATCATTATTTGAATTAACTCTTTTTCTAAAGTACCCTCACCCCGAATCCAATCTGGTTTCACAACCTTAGATCTAGGGGTGTCGGCGTACTCCAAAATCTAAGAACATGTTTTTAACTTAGAACATGGTAGCAGGTTCCTAATTTCCGCGATAATTAGGTGGCGACTCCAAATAGTTCTTAAAGGTTTTTCTAACTTAATCTTTTTTAACTTTAATCCTAATCGTCCTTAAGCAAGACGCCGAGTTGGGTCCCTCGTCTCGATCCCGGGTTCCACAGTTTGGCGACTCCGCTGGGGAGATCTTATTTTTAAAACTTAAAACTAGCTTTTTCTTTTTAAAAATAAAGAGGTGAAACTTGAAAGCCTTGAACAATCCTTGTATACATATTTGAGCTATGCACATTCGTTTAGAGTCCATTCCTTTTGGAATCTAGGCACCCTTAGCACCCTTGAGAGGTGGTTCCAACACGCAGGCTTGTCCACTCGATAAAGCACGTGCAGGACTAACTTTCCTCTCTCCCCTCACGGCTGCGTAGCGACTATCTCGACCGCCCCAGTGCTCCTTCTAGAAAACCTATCGCTCCGGCGTAAGGAAATAGAAGGGTTAAGTATCTGCCAAAGCGTACTCGAGGTAGTTGGAGGTGTACTCGACTGACTCATTTTTCACCTTTTTTTGAGTCATACGTACAAGTTCGAGGCTATGCACTCCATGGTCTTTTTCAAAACGAGCATATGCATTCATATCTTCGAAAACTCGCTTAAACGTTTCAAAGATAAATGAACCTAACATCTAACATCTAACGCCTTTTTCAAACAAAACTATCGCGAATTTTTGAAACAAGCTTTTTCAAAACTTCCTTTTCACTAACAAGCAAAAACCCGAGCAAGGATTAAAACCCGAGCTCGTGAATTTCAATCCTCTAGGTCATACGGCCTAGACTCTGTTTTAACATCCTCGACTCGACTTGCGCGAGCCGACTCCTTTCTCTTTTACACATCCAACTCGAGCTCACCTCGGTCAATCACCGATACTAGCTTGACGGGTGCAAAGCAAAACATTTTAACATCGAGACGAGATGCGCGCACGCATCCTCGCCTCAAAAGCTTCCCTTAGCAAAACTTTTCGAAAATCTCCTCTTTTCAAACATAAAAGGTCTTTCTAAACAAGGAAATGAGCTAAAATGAATGCTGAAATGAATGTGAAGTCTAGTGGGTCGAGTCATGTCACTAACATGCCAAGTGAAATGCAGGTCTCAGCTGGATACTCGCTGAACTAAACACCGTGTAATAATCCCATACAAAAAACGAACCTACACCCGCAAAATGGCTGGCAACAACGAGGACATCAACGCACTCCGTGACCAAGTTGCAAGGCTAACCGCCGACCTTGAAGGTCTTTTGACCACCCACACAACCGAGGTGGAACGTATGGAACAAAAGATCAAAGAGGCGGCTGATAGGCACGCTAAGAAACTCCAAGCCATGGAGGAGAGGCTCTATGTCTCGAGCACTTACTCCATCCACAAGGAAAATGAAATCGTGCCTCCTAGCATCAAGGACGAGCTCCCTAACAAGCTTGCCCTTAGCGATCTTCCTATCTTTCAAGGACATGAGAGCCCGATCATTCACATCCGAGCTTTCAAGTCCCAGATGGCCATCAAAGGAGTCGACGCCAGACATTGGCTAACTCTCTTCCCGCACTCTCTAGCAGCAGTGCCCAAAACATGGTTCTACTCAATCGACCCGCAACGCATCCCTACTTTTGAAGAACTCACAGTCGAGTTCGATCGACAATACCGAGACAACGAAGACACCCAAGTCTCGATCCGCACCCTAGAAGTCCTATCTCAAAAGGACAATGAAGGCTTCACCGACTACCTCACTCGTTGGAAGAAGCTAAGCGCTCAAATCCCTAACCGTCCCCGCGAGGACGAGCTTGTTCCGAAGTTCATAAATAACCTGAGACCCGTGTATCAATTTTACATGAGGTACAACAACATTCAGAACTTCAAAGAGCTAACTAAAGTCGGCACCCAAATTGAAGATGACCTTAGAACCGGCACCATGGCCAAATACACTGGCCATGCTTATCAAGGGAGTTCCTCTAAATCCTCTCGCGCAGTCAAAAGTGAAGAGAATCGCACCGTCGGTAACCTCGACGATGACAGTCTCGACGCATTCGCAACCACCTTCTCGCCACCTCCTAAAGCTAAGAGGAACTTCGACCCGCTCTTTATGTCTTACACCAAGGCATTTCAAAGATTGATCGAGAAAAACTATTTGCAACCAATCGGGCCTACTAGCGAGCCACCCGAAGACAAGAAGCCTAAATCTTGGAACCCCAATGCCTTCTGTGCATACCACCGAGGCAAGGGGCATGACACCGAGAACTACTTTAGGCTTAAGAACGCTATCCAGGATCTCATTGATCAAGGAAAGCTTAGCAAACCATCCCAGCCTACCAAGCCTTCGAACAACGAGAACCCGCTTGGTAATCATGCAATTTTCGTGGGATCAGTCCCTATTCTAGACTGTTCCTACCTCATCACACCCTCTGATGACCAAGTCAACGCAGTCCACTGGTCTAGTGACGAGGAGGACGACGAATATTGGTTCCCTACCGACGAGGTAATAAAGCACGTCAATCAACTTGCAAGAGACATCAATCACCTGAAGGCTTTGCATCGGACCGCAGTCGAGCGTCTGGAAAGGCGCGTCGAGAAAGAACTGGCCAACCCAGCCTCACTTGACGACCTCGAAGCCTTCCATCAAAAAGATGGCGAAGGATTCGTCAGACACCTCGTCCAATGGAGGAAACTACTCTCCCGAGTCCCGAATCATCCGCATGAAGACAAACTCATCAACACCTTCCTTTTCAGCTTGCGGCCCGCCTGGCGATATTACTTTCACTTCTGCAACATTCAAGATTTCGAACATCTTATCGAAATCGGCACCCGCATTGAAAAGGACCTCACATCAAGCTATGAAGATCCCGCCTATCGAAGCACTCTCCAAGAACGCACCCTCAGGGGACGAAAAAGACGCAACAAACACAGCTCTACAAGGATTTTTGACAAACTTTACATGCCTTACGCCGTAGCATTACAAAAACTAATCGCAAAAGATTATCTTACACCGATCGGACCTATCAATGAGCCGCCCATGAATAAGAAATCAAAATCATGGGACCCCAACGCCTTCTGTGCATACCACCGGGGCATGGGGCATAGCACTCAAAGTTGTCTAAAACTTAAACACGCTATCCAAGATCTCATCGATCAAGGAAAGGTCAAGAAACCACGGATGAAAACTACGCCTTCCTCCAATGGTGATACGATCTACCTTTCGACCACGTCACCAACCTCAAAGATAAAGAGGCAAGCACCTCAAGCAACTCAAGCACCTCAAGCACCTCAAGCAACCCTAGCACCTCAGGCAACTCAAGCAGCTCAAGCAGCTCCTCCAGCGGCACAGAGGACGAAGAAGAAGAAGAAGAAATTCTTTTAAATTCTAATGCTCTTAGTGTCGGGTCAACTGTCGACCCATCTATCCTAGACTCTAGCTTTAGTTTAGATTTTCTTTTTACGGAGGCTAGCTCCAAGCAATTTTCTGAATTGTCAAATAATTCTTTTCAAAATAATGAAATAAATAAATTTGCTTACGTCTTGTCTCAAGCTAAAATAAACAACAAAGCACAAACATCTAACAATCAACAAACAACAAACAAATCAAAAGACACTGACTCATGCGATAAAAACGAACAATCTTTAAACAAATACATTGCAAACATTGTCTCTCCCAAAACACAGGACCCTATCATCGAGGAAACCATAACCATAAACGTGGGAACCCCCGAAGAACCAAGGGAACTACAACTAGGTGCCTCGCTAAACGAAGACGAACGCATCCAATTCACGCAACTCCTGAGCGAATTCAAGGACGTATTCGCTTGGTCATACAAAGACATGCCCGGAATCGAACGAAGCATTGCCGAACACCACATCCCCATCAAACCCGGTTACAAACCAATCAAACAAAAACTAAGAAGACTACGTCCCGAATGGTCCCTTATGGTCAAGGAAGAAATCGAAAAACAACTACAAGCCGGTTTCATCCAGGTCATCGAATATCCTGAATGGGTCTCAAACATGATCCCAGTCTTGAAAAAGAATGGCAAAATTCGAGTATGCGTTGACTTTCGCGACTTGAACAAAGCTAGTCCCAAAGATGACTTTCCATTACCCCATGTGGACGTCCTAGTTGACAACACCGCAGATCACGCCCTCCTATCCTTCATGGACGGCTATGCAGGCTATAATCAGATCAAAATGGCTTGCGAAGACATGGCAAAAACGGCCTTCATTACACCGTGGGGCACATACTGCTACACGGTCATGCCTTTCGGCCTAATCAACGCCGGTGCAACATATCAACGCACCGCTACAACCCTTTTACACGACATGATGCACAAAGAAGTCGAAGTCTCCGTCGACGACATGATCGTCAAGTCAGAAGAGAGGAGTAGTCACATCGTTAACCTCCGCAAGTTCTTCACTCGCCTACGACAATACAAAATGCGCCTGAACCCCCAAAAATGTACTTTTGGAGTCAAGTCCGGCAAACTACTGGGTCACGTAGTGAGCCAAAGAGGCATCGAGGTCGACCCCTCGAAAGTCAAAGCAATTCTAGAAATGCAACCCCCGAAGAACCTCGACGAAATTCGAAGTTTCTTGGGCCAAATTCAATACATCTCACGCTTCATCAGCAAACTCACCATGATATGTGAACCAGTTTTCAAGAAGCTCAAGAAAACCGACCACATTGAATGGGATGAAGAATGTCAAAAAGCATTTGACAAGGTCAAAGAACTACTAACCAAACCGCCAGTCCTACGACCACCCCAGGAAGGTTTACCCTTATCCCTATATCTTACAACAACACCTACCGCCATGGGCGCCATGCTCGCTCAAGAAGTCAACGGCGAAGAACATGCAATCTATTACATAAGCAAAAAGTTCCTCGACTATGAAACTCGATATTCACCCGTCGAGAAGAGTTGTCTAGCTCTAGTATGGTCATCTAAGAAACTCCGTCACTATATGCTAGCACACCAAACGAGAGTCTATTCCACAATGGACCCCGTAAAATACTTATTTGAGAAACCTGTACCTAACGGACGAATGGCCAGATGGACTTTGCTCCTAGCTGAATTCGACCTTAAGTACGTACCCCTCAAAGCAATCAAGGGACGAGCAGTCTCCAATTTCCTAGCCGAAAATGCAATCACCGAACAACCTGTCATAGACACCACATCCCTTCCAGACGACGGGATTTACAATATCAACCAAGAACAATGGGAGCTATACTTTGATGGTTCTTCCTGTAGGTTTATATCCGTATATAGACCATTAAAATCACAGGATTATAATGAAAACTTTATAAGATTTAAAGTCATAAATTGAAATTGCATAACATAATAAAGAGATTTAGAATTAACCTTTTAATCCTTGCAAAATAGGCCTAAGATCAATACCAAAAGTATGGTATCTCCTAATTGAAACACCCAAGATGAATCTAAGATATGCCCTTTGATTTGCTAGAAAAATTAGAGAGAAGAACTATTTCTTTTCTTGAGATTTTGTGTTGTGAATTATGATCAATTAATTGAGTAATTAGGTTGAGCCAAAGCCCCTAATATAGCCTCAATATTTTCGGCCCTCCTATAGTATTTGGGGAGTAATTTTACTTTCCAAAAATCACTTTCCAAAAACCAATTCCTTGTTGACCAAGGAGTCAAAGACCAATTAGGCTCTTTCTTGGAGGTTTCCTTTAGCTTTTAATATAATATAATATAATATTACTAGTATCACATAATAATGATCCACTATAATATATCATTAAATTATTAATATCCTCATATTTATAATTTTCTAATTAATTATAACAGTTTATGATTAATTAGCTTATATTATATCAAATAATTAAATATAACATTTTATATTCAATTCACGAATTACATTTAATTCGTCTTAGCTAAAATCATTTAATCCTTATTAAATGGCCATATTATAATCACACACTTGACTAACATTTTAGTCAAAAACACCGACTAACCTTTTAGTCTTTTAGTAGGGCATCAATATGATCATTTTCTCAAATAATCATATCTCTCAAACACATCCTTTAGGTGTGACTCTTAGGGACCAGTTGATCACCGCCATCTGTATGACAATAACGTCAAACTTATCTAGCAAGCCAACCGTTATCGATAAACGTTAATCAACTGATTAAATACAAAATGTACCCTGTGTACCTTTTAGAGATTTATCTATGTTATTGCACTAACTGTGGAGGACACTAACTCCAACAATCTCCCACTTGTCCGTACAAGTGTAGGTGCGATAACCGATTCTCATATCCATAATAAATTTCTCCCACTCAATGTAAACCAATTTGCAAAGTCTGTACTTTCAAAGGTCGTAGTTCACAAGCGATCAGAATCAAGAGTAGTTTCCCCGACTAGAGAGTAACTTAACTGATAAACGAATCAATATTCGAGCATGGCCATGCATTTTCAGTTACAGCTCCTCGAGTGGCCCTGAGAATAAGTATTATAACTTGATAGAAGTTTGGATATTTCCCTCAACTCGAATCCTGCAGATGTAAGCGCGACGATGAAATGACCGGTGAAAATGCAGCTTGGCGCTTTATTACGATCGTCCGTGAGAAAGAAACCAAAGTCACCCAAAATCTGCCTTAATCTCAAGAGTCAGTCGATAGTCATAAGGATCGACTCTAGGAACACTATGGGAGTCCTATCCACGACCTCAAGACCTAATGTTACGAAACATTTAGGACTCCATGTAGTCGTCACAAAATTGTCTGCGATTTCAGTAAACCCGCATCTGTGATCGATCAGTCAACAGTTTGACTTATGGCTCGTTGAACCCACCATCAATCGACGTCACAAAATGATTGCCAGAGTTATCAGCTCATGTAGGCGATCAAGGACCAAAACACAATATATAGTAGTTCAGTTCACTTTGAGGTGTTCAACATTGTCTGTACAATCCTCATGAAAAACAATATATAAAACAAAACGATGATTTTATTAGAAGTTTTAGGAAATACAAGTGTTAAATCCATACAAACAACTAATACAACTCAGGAACACGTTTAATTCCCATGGATTTAACGTGCCCTTCATGCTTATCTTGCCTCAACGGCTTAGTGAGAGGATCTGCTATGTTATCATCCGTAGCAATCTTGTCAATCACTATCTCCTTACGCTCCACGTAATCCGGATCATGTGAGCCTTCCTTTGCACATGCCGAGACTTGTTCTTTGGACTTGACTCCTTTGCCTGGAAGATGGCACCACTATTGTCGCAATAGATGGTGATCGGGTCATTCGAACTTGGAACTACTGATTAGTCCTTGTAAGAATCGACGCATCCATATAGCTTCCTTCAGCGACTTCGTAAGCAAAGATAGTACTCGGACTCGATCGTTGAATCGCTATAATCGTTTGTTTGGAGCTTTTCCGGTGACCGCGGCGCTTATTTAGAGAGTAAAACGAATCTGATTGAGACTTTGAGTCATCTCGATCCGTTTGGAAACTAGCATCTGCAGAATCATGCGCAAGATAGCTCGGTGTCCCCTCCATAAGTCACTACCCAATCTTTAGACCCTCGAAGGTA
The DNA here is from genome assembly GCA_023091065.1 of Dianthus caryophyllus. Lineage (NCBI taxonomy): Eukaryota > Viridiplantae > Streptophyta > Magnoliopsida > Caryophyllales > Caryophyllaceae > Dianthus > Dianthus caryophyllus. The sequence goes on from CM041519.1 coordinate 30,836,972, forward strand.
CTTAAGAATGTTCTTTACGGCCATCCAGTGTGCTTCACCTGGATTGCCTTGGTATCGACTCGTCATACTCAATGCATATGCCACGTCCGGACGTGTGCATATCATGGCATACATGATCGATCCTATTGCCGAAGCATATGGAATCCGACTCATGCGCTCGACCTCTTCCGATGCCTTTGGTGCTTGAGCTTTACTCAAATGCACCCCTGAGATCATTGGAAGGTTCCCCTTCTTGGAGTTGGTCATGCTGAACCTCTCAAGAATCTTATCTATATAAGACTCCTGACTGAGGGATAACACCCGTCGTGATCTATCTCTATAGATACGGAGCCCCAAAATACGTTGTGCCTCACCCAGATCTTTCATCTGGAAATGGTTCTTTAACCATACTTTTACCGAAGTTAAGAGAGGTATGTCATTCCCAATCAAGAGTATGTCATCGACGTACAGTATTAGGAAGACAATCTTGCTCCCACTCGACTTGATATATAGGCATGGTTCCTCGACCGATCGAGTGAATCCATTCTCCTTTATCACTTGGTCGGCGATGATTCCAACTCCGTGAAGCTTGCTTAAGTCCATAGATGGGCAGCAAGCTTGCAAACCTTCTTAGGATTTTACGGATCAATGTAACCTTCGGTATGTACCATGTACAACTCCTCCTCCAAATAACCGTTTAAGAAGGCGGTTTTCACATCCATTTGCCAAATTTCATAGTCATGAAATGCGGCAATCGCTAAGAGAATCCGAATGGAACGAAGCATGACTACGGGTGCAAAAATCTCATCATAGTGCAACCCTTGCACTTGAGTGAAACCCTTTGCCACTAGTCGTGCCTTGTATATATCTGGTTGTCCTTCTACAGATCGCTTTATCTTGTAAAGCCATTTGCACTGAAGAGGCCTAGCCTTATCAGGTAAGTCAACCAGATCCCATACATTGTTCTCGTACATCGAGTCCATCTCGGATTGCATGGCTTCTTGCCAAAGCTTTGAGTCAGAACACGTCATGGCACCTTTATAGGTTACGGGTTCGTTACTCTCAAGGAGTAAAACGTCGTCTCTCCCATTCTCCTCAACCATACCGATGTATCTATCTGGAGGAATGGGGAGTCTACCCGACCTTCTGGGTTCCAAAGGGACATTAACCACAGCAGACGAGGAAGGAACAGTTTCCTCCATCGGTTGTTGGTTCAGGAATCTCCGACAGATCGAAGGTTCTATTACCTCTCTTGTCTTCGAGAAACTCTTTCTCTAGGAACTTCGCACTAGCCGCAACAAAAACGCGTTGTTCGGTTGGCGAATAGAAGTAATGACCAAACATTCCTTTTGGATAACCAATAAAGTATGTCTTGACCGATCGCGGGCCGAGCTTATCCTCGTGTCTCCACTTTACATAAGCCTCGCACCCCCAAACCCGAATAAAGGACAAGTTGGGGACCGTTCCCTTCCATAACTCGTATGGAGTCTTGTCGACAGCTTTAGTCGGACTTCGGTTAAGTATAAGAGCAGCTGACAAAAGAGCATAGCCCCATAATGAGTCAGGTACTACTGTGTGACTCATCATGGATCGAACCATATCAAGTAATGTTCGATTCCTGCGTTCGGACACACCATTCGATTGTGGTGTTAGGGTGGAGTTAACTGTAGTACTATCCCGCGGTCTTTCAGGTTTCGATCAAACTCAGTTGAAAGATATTCGCCACCACGATCCGAACGTAGTGCTTTTATCTTTCTATCCAGTTGGTTCTCAACCTTATTCTGGAATTCCTTGAACTTGTCGAAGGACTCACTTTTATGCTTCATTAAGTAGACATAACCATATCTACTTAAATCGTCCGTGAAAGTGATAAAATACCTATAGCCATCTCTAGCGTTGATTGACATAGGTCCACACACATCAGTATGTATGAGTCCTAATAGGTCGCTAGCGCATTCCAACACCTTTGTAGGAAATTGAGACATTTTGCCTATAAGACATGATTCACACGTGCCAAAAGTTTCATAGTCAAATGGGGTAATAGTCCCACTATCAATTAGCTTTTTCACGCGCTTTCTCATTTATGTGTCCCATACGGCAATGCCATAGATACGTTTGATCTTTGTCACCAACCTTTGCTTTCTTGTTACTCACATGCATGATTTACGTGGTTTGATCTAAAACATAAATTAGTTCATGGAAACTTGACTTTACCATATATCATTTCATTTAAAGAGAAAATACAGCTATTATTCTTTATTAAAAATGAAAATCCTTCTTTATCAAGAACGGATACAGAAATAATGTTTTTCGATAAACTAGGTACATAGTAACAGTTATTTAGTAATAACTCAAATCCACTTGGGAGTTGGATTACATATGTCCTCTTGAGCTGCGGCAACTCTTGCTCCATTCCCCACTCGCAGTCTACATCACCTCTTGCCAGAGTTACGATGCTTCTTAGGCCTCGCAAATGATTGCACAGATGAGAACCACAACCAGTATCAAGTACCCAAGTTCCGAAACTTGCATGGTTAATCTCAATCATATGAATAAAAGAAGACATACCAACAGGAGCGATGCGGCCTGCTTTTATGTCCTCAGCATACACGGGACAGTTACGCCTCCAATGCCCAGGCTTGTGGCAATGGTGGCACTCCATGCTTTGCTTTGCTTTTGCCTTGCCTTGTGAGCTACCGCTAGACTCACCAGGCCCACTCTTAGCAACCATTGGCTTCTTGAATTTTGGCTTACCTACAGCTAGGTTAGCCGGAACCTTACCCTTACCCTTCTTGTTGCCAATCATGAGAACATCTTGTTTCGTGCTCCCACTCAACTTCAGATCACTCTCCGTGCATGCGAGGTGAATGCAGCTCATGCAGACTTTTCTGCATGTCATTCATGTAATAGTTTGCCCTAAAGAGGGCATACCCATCATGAAGTGAGTGGAGCACTCGATCAATGACGATCTTCTCATCGATTTTGCAACCGAGCTCATCCAGTTTTTCAACATTCTCGATCATGTCGAGAAGGTGTGGACCAACCGGTTGGCCCTTCTGGAGTCTAGCCTCAAAGAAATGAGTAGTGTACTCGTAACTTTTAATTCTCGGTGCTTTCGAGAATTCTTTGGTTAGGGTGGTGAAAATCTTGTTTGCACCCTGGGTAATGAATCGTCTTTGCAAATTGGATTCCATTGCATAGATGAGTACATTCCGTAACGCACCCGCCTCCATCATGAAATCACTATAAGCTACGACTTCATTTGCTCCTGCATCGGGAGCTGGTTCGGCCGGCAGTGGCTCAGTCAAGTACTTGAGCTTGCCGTCAGCTATGGCTGCATTCCGTAATGCGGCCTCCCAATCAGAAAAATTGGACCCATCATTCTTCAGTCGAGTAGACTGATTCATGCTGTCCATAAAAATTCTCAGCCATGATTCACGTTCAAGTGTGACACTTGGCATTGGGCCTTCAAGACGACCAGCCATTTTGTATTAGCGATTATATACGTATATAACGTATTCAAAGCGTGAAAAGAAAGAAGAAGAAGAGAAGATAAGAAATCATGGTTTTAAAAGATTAAGTCGTAAAACAATAGCGGTTTTAAAGTAATGACTTATGCACTCATATAATCGACCTCCCTCGAGAATTATATAAATGATCCCAAGACTCAATTTCTTTAAATTGATAAGCTAACTTCTTAGCTAATTCTACTATTAGAATTCTTGGTCGATAGATTTGATAAATCCTATCTATTAGTCCACTATAACTACGAGATATTACTCGAACTATAGTGTTGAGGTAAAATAGGTCAACGCATACTACTTACCCAACGTAGAAGGGGTCATGTGGAGAGTAAGGTCCTACATGCCTACCGACGAAGAAGGGGCTCATAGCATGCTTTTCCTATAAAGACTAATCTCAATTTTCATTTTAGAGGAAGATCCCATCAACTCATTTTAATTCATTTTAAGTGAACTAATATCTAGCATTATCGTGAATGATTAAATTGAGGTGATAGCTCTAAACAAATGACATCCGTATGTCTATGACAAGGTAGCAACTATAAGATCCATTATCATGCATATTAGGTGGTTTGGTTTAGTTTAGGCGAATATGATGCTACTAACTAACGTGAATGCAATAAAGCGGTAAAGTAAAGCATAAAAAGAAAAGCACCTAGTGTGGCCTATCCCTATGAAAATAAAACAAGATACAATTTGGAATCCATCCATGGACCCTAAGCTTGTCTTCATTCTTCATCTTGGGCTTTAGTGGGAATCCATCTTGAATCTTCAATCTTGAATCTTCTCAAAATTACATATTTTAATTACAAAAATAAACCTATTTACATTCTAATCCAAAATATGCCAAAATTAAAAATATTACAAGATTGGAGATTCGAGATCTCAAAATTACAACCAATAATTATGTTTCCTTTCATTACGAAAAACATAATCTTCTAAGGCCACACTAGTAAATTACAACCTTTTGTACATAATTAATGCGTATAATTAAACCATTCATCCAAACATTCATTCACAAAATATAAAGCATCAACTAAACATAAAAACAATGCAAACTAGTTGATTAAATCCAAACCACCTCTTTTAAAAGATTATCATTATGCAACAATTCCTTAATTGTTCATAATATCTTATAATCAAAAATAATCCAAACACAATTCATATTATCCGTATAACATAAATTAGGTCACATAATATTTTAAACTGTTTTAAAATATTTGGTATCAAAAATTATGAACCTTTTCATAATAACATAATATTCATTATCTTTATAACAAATATTTCCAAAAATTGAAAAACAACAATTTTCCAAAAAAAATAAAAAAACTTTCGGCCAATAGAAATAAAATCCGAAATATTTTTTTTTTTTATTTTTTTTTATTTTTATATTGTGAAATACACGGCCAATTTTAAAAAAAATTTACCAAAAAATAAAAAATAAATCGGCCAACAAACAAAACAATGAATTAAACAGTTTTAATTCAATTTATGCTAATAATTAGATCGATCCTAACTCAATTTTAATCATTATTAAACATTGACTTAAGAAATTCAATTTAACTTATTAAATTAAACAACTTAAAACTGATAGATCTAGAGATTAGCAAACAATATGTTCATTAACATACAAGAATTGATCCTTTTTATGTTTTAATTCAATCGGTATTAAATCAAAACTTATACAAATTCATATATTATAGTTTTAACATCTTAAAACATTGATAATTATGAATCAAATAGACCAAATCAAGCCAAAACAATAGCAAAACCACACGGCCAAAAACAAAAAGAATTCGCCATGACAAAAAAATAAAACCGTGGCCTTTAAATCAATTCAATATTACACAAAATCGATTTTTATGAAAACCTTATAAAAATTTCATGAGCACTCTAGTCTCTCGATACCACTTGTAATGCGTTTATATCCGTATATAGACCATTAAAATCACAAAGATTATAATGAAAACTTTATAAGATTTAAAGTCATAAATTGAAATTGCATAACATAATAAAGAGATTTAGAATTAACCTTTTAATCCTTGCAAAATAGGCCTAAGATCAATACCAAAAGTATGGTATCTCCTAATTGAAACACCCAAGATGAATCTAAGATATGCCCTTTGATTTGCTAGAAAAATTAGAGAGAAGAACTATTTCTTTTCTTGAGATTTTGTGTTGTGAATTATGATCAATTAATTGAGTAATTAGGTTGAGCCAAAGCCCCTAATATAGCCTCAATATTTTCGGCCCTCCTACAGTATTTGGGGAGTAATTTTACTTTCCAAAAATCACTTTCCAAAAACCAATTCCTTGTTGACCAAGGAGTCAAAGACCAATTAGGCTCTTTCTTGGAGGTTTCCTTTAGCTTTTAATATAATATAATATAATATTACTAGTATCACATAATAATGATCCACTATAATATATCATTAAATTATTAATATCCTCATATTTATAATTTTCTAATTAATTATAACAGTTTATGATTAATTAGCTTATATTATATCAAATAATTAAATATAACATTTTATATTCAATTCACGAATTACATTTAATTCGTCTTAGCTAAAATCATTTAATCCTTATTAAATGGCCATATTATAATCACACACTTGACTAACATTTTAGTCAAAAACACCGACTAACCTTTTAGTCTTTTAGTAGGGCATCAATATGATCATTTTCTCAAATAATCATATCTCTCAAACACATCCTTTAGGTGTGACTCTTAGGGACCAGTTGATCACCGCCATCTGTATGACAATAACGTCAAACTTATCTAGCAAGCCAACCGTTATCGATAAACGTTAATCAACTGATTAAATACAAAATGTACCCTGTGTACCTTTTAGAGATTTATCTATGTTATTGCACTAACTGTGGAGGACACTAACTCCAACACTTCCAACTATCGAGGATGTGGAGTAGGAATACTTCTCATATCACCAAACGGCGAACACACCCCCTTATCCATCAAACTGGATTTTGACGTAACAAACAACGCAGCAGAATACGAAGCATGCTTGCACGATCTCCAAGCAGCGCTTGTACTCAACGCCCGCAACATAAGAGTTTATGGGGACTCCTCCCTCATAATTAACCAAGTATCCGGAGCATGGAAGATACTTAACGAAAACCTAGCACTATATCAAAACAAAATACAAGAACTCATAAACGAATTCTATCGCGTAGAATTCATACATCTCCCGCGCGAAGAAAACCAATTCGCTGACGCATTATCCAAACTCGCATCACTAATCAACATACCCCCGGGAATGGAAACGCTACCCATTGTCGTAGAACGACGGAATGAACCCGCATACTTCTGTGACATTGAAACCGAGGAAGAACAAACCGATCCTTGGTACCAAGCAATCATCAACTACAAAACGAACGGCGAATACCCACCAAACACTGACAAACGGGCCAAGCGAGCCCTGCGCCTACTATCGTCACAATTCGTGATGGAAATGGGCAAACTACTCAAAAAGACGCCTCAAGGTACACTCCTCTTGTGCGTCGACCACAAAAAAGGAGACGAAATCATATCTCAAGTACACGACGGCGAGTGCGGACCACACATGAACGCACGAGCCATGTGCAAACAAATTCTAAGTCTAGGATGGTATTGGACTACCATGGAAGCCGACTGCGCAAAATATGTCAAACATTGCCATAATTGCCAAATCTTTGCAAACGTACAACACATACCCCCCTCACCGCTATACAGTTTAACTTCGCCATGGCCATTCTCCACATGGGGGATTGACGTCATTGGCAAAGTGCAACCCGTGGGAGCAGGAGGACACTGCTTCATTCTCGTGGCCATCGACTATTTCACCAAATGGGTCGAAGCCGCATCATACCGCACGCTGGGCACAAAAGAAGTCGCAAAATTCATACAAAACAACATCATTTGTCGCTATGGTATACCCCACGAGTTCATTAGCGATCAAGGCACGCACTTTCAAGGAGAAGTCGAACCACTTCTGCTCAAATACAAAATACAACGACACAAATCATCACCCTACAGACCGCAAACCAACGGCGCGGTCGAGGCAGCAAACGAAACCGTCGTTTCAATCCTCAAGAAGATGATCGACACCTGCCACGACTGGCCCAACAAAATCCCATTTGCATTATGGGGATATCGCACCACAATCCGTACACCCACGGGCATGACACCCTATTTCCTGACCTACGGAATGGAAGCCGTTCAACCCGTAGAAATCGAAATGCAATCCCTTCGGATCCTCATGGAAGCGGACATTCCTGAAGCCGAATGGGCACGAGAACGATACGAACAACTCATCCTCTTAGACGAGAGACGATTACATTCACTAAGCACAATCCGAATGTACCAGTCTCGCCTACAGCGTGCATATAACAAACGGGTCAAACCAAGAAACATCAAAGTGGGTGACCTAGTACTCAAATCCGTCCGAGCACCATTACCAGTCGACCCGAGAGGGAAATTCAAACCCAAATGGGCCGGACCGTACTTGGTCAAGGAAATCCTCCCCGGAGGAGCAGTAAAGCTAACTGACCTTGACGGTCAGGACTTCCGATTACCAACAAATCTTGATCAACTCAAGAAATACTACCCTTAAAACAAATCTGCAATGTATTTCACAAAGAGACAAAACTCACTCTCGCATGGGTGAACTACGCTCGGTTTGATTCCACGCACTGTGGATACGTAGGCAGCTTCGCAAAGAGCTCAATCGAATCACACGAACTACGCCGGTTTGATTCTGTATTCAAAACACAGATACGTAGGCAGCTTATCAAAAGCACAACCGAACCTTCTTAGCACGCATGCCCAAAGCTTAAAAAAGTCAAGGGCTTTTGCACTCACAAAATGACACGCTCAAAGCTCAAAAAGGTCAAGAGCACAGTCAACACAAAAACAAGAATCTAAGTCCAAAGCTTAAAAAGGTCGAGGATTCGAGACAAAACACGAGTGTTCAAAGCTTAAAAAAGTCGAGAACATTTCAAAGCAAAACAAGGAAAGCAACGAGACAAGACAAAAGCAAATAAATTCTATTTTATTACTTTATTTAGAATTTTTCAAAGTCCAGAAATGAGTTAGGAACAAGCCTCCTTAACCCTTTATTCAAATTTTAAAACATGCATTTGAATAAAGATTTTTTTCTTTTTCTAAAGCAAAACAAAAGCAAACTACTAAGCTCTCCTTTGTCGCTTCGGACTAGTCTCTTCATCTTCAAGGGGCCGATCCGCCACAATTTTCGAGCTAAGAATGGGAGTAGACCTCTCAAAACCTGGGGGCTCGATCGGATCCTCGTCCTGCTCGACTGGGGGCTCCTCGATCCTTGGCCCTAGGCGATCTTTAACAGTCACCTTCGGCCCAAGTCTTTCCCGCACCGGTCTCGAAGTAGACGCACCTACATCAACAACACAGAGATCACCATAATCCCTCCTGTCACGCACTACTTCATACAACAAGGAGGGCTTTGGCCCATTCTTTTCTCTCCTCCTTTGGTTCTCCCGCTCCTGAGGATCATTGGAACGATACCACCGCGTATAGAAGTCCGTGACACGGGTAGACTCTATATGCTCCGGCACAGTCCAGGTAACACGGTCCGACCATCCCCGGACCCAAGCATCAATCATCTGGTTGTTTAGTACAACAACCCCTCCAGCCTGAGTATCTTGCTCAGGTATGGTTTGAGCAAGCCCGATTTGCCTCTTCAAGCGAAGAGGATGAATCCACACACCCCGTTCAAAACCGCACAACATCAACCCGCGAGCCGCATTCGCCACCGACGGTGTCGTCACCTCCATAACACCCCACCACGGAACATACCAACGAATGCTACTCTCCCTCACAAACCCCCGGTAGTAGTTGAGTGAACGCTCCCGAGGGTTAGCTCAATCCATCTTCCGGGACGTCGTCTCCGCAGCCTTGAAGACACCGCCGAGGGGAAGAGCTTTATATACACTCAGCCTTTCCATGAGCCACACGTTGAGAATCCTAGCGCAACCCCTGTACGAGCTCAGACGATTAGCACAACGGTCGTCTAAGCCCAGTATAGTCTCCGCCAAGATCAACGCAGATGGATCATGTCCTCGCTCCATCTCTTCGACAACGCGAGCATACCTTGCGTTCCCGAACACACCATCCGGCATGGACCCAGCAAAAGCATAGCGATGAACCAAACAAAAAGCAAGGGCCCTCCGCCTCGAACGGTCCGAAATACTAGTGTCGGCTCTATTCATGTACCGCTGACACAAGAGAAGCATATTCACCCTACCTCCCTCGAACAAACCCGCAGTATGAGCATTTGTCATCCCAAGGAAGTTTCGCAACATCCCGTTATAGCAAAGCTCGCTCCTCACAACCACGGGAGTAGTCCGTTTCGACCACCCAGCAATGGCCGCAAACTCCTCCATCAAAGGACACACTTCTCCCCCGGGAAACCTAAACACATGCAAATTAGGATCCCAATAATCCAAGCACGAATCAAGAAAGTCAAGATCGACTTTCATCTGACGAAAGCCAATAAAAACACCCGCACCATTATCATACACCGCCTTCTTCATCCCCGAACTCAATGAAGAAGTCCACCTCTTCAAAAGAGCATCAAAATGCTCAACCATTTTCTTTGGACCACAAAAACTTTTATAAATATACCTAATATATTTATGAGAGCAAAGACCTAAATTAAAGGAAAAGAAAAGAAGAGAAGTGATTGTGAATGAAGATTATGGCACACACCCCTTCTCCTTATATAGGAAAAACAATATCCGAAATATGGAAATACAGCGCTAACAGCCAGGCTACCAAACCGCATGGCTCTATGCGGTTTGCACCCCAAACCGCATAAGCCTATGCGGTTTCACCGTCAAACCGCATAGAGCTATGCGGTTTGCAGGGCTGGTTTTTCTCACACGTTTCCTAATTTCCGTCTTTCCTAAAGCACTACGAACTACAACTTGCTACGACATCCCTTTGTTATTCAAAAAGAGCGACGTTATACAACATAGCTTCAGCACACATGATTCTTACCACGAGTCAGAACAGCGTTTTCAACATACATTCAAGCTCATTTCAACATTTAAAATGAACTTTTACTAAACGTTTTTTTTCACTAGCTAATTCAACGTCAACGCATCCCACTCGGGAATCATTTCAGTTTTCAGAACCAAGCACACTAACAAACAGGTCTACAAGCAACAAGCAAGTTCAAGCTACAAAGACATCTTTATTACACAAGTTCACTCCGGATGACGACGACGATATTCGTCAAATTCACGCCGAATCTGCGCCGTCTCAGCTCGACTCTGACACAATTGAGCCGCCTGCTCAGCCCAAGCCATCCTCCATCTGTTCGCTGTCCGCCACAGCCTCTTATGCACCTCTTTAGCCACCTACAACATACAAACACCAAAAGCACGTTACAATCTTCTCCATTTTGCCTTAATTTCACTCAAATTAAGTCAAACTTAGGGGGAAATTTCAAAACAAGCCGCTGCATACTCCATTTTGCCTTAATTTCACTCAAATTAAGTCAAATTTAGGGGGAAATTTCAAAACAAGACGCAGCATTCCCACTTTGCCTTAATTTCATTCAAATTAAGACAAACTCGAGGGAGTAAAACAAAACACAGAATCGCACTAGTTTGATCATCGCTATAGCCTATACCTCGATCAAAGTGGGGGCTTACACATACACAAAAACAAATACATACCTTTTTCACCTTGCCACTCCAGCTGTCCATTCCGGTATCAGTGGTCATCGGCAAGTATGTCGGCAGTACAAAGGTACAACGAACACCCGAATCATCATACTCGGCAGTGGTAGGGAAGTCACCAGGTTGCTCCGCCATGTCAGGATCAAATTTCTGCAAAACAAATACAAATGCACACGTCAGGGGAATTTTTCGCAAATTTTTACCCTACGCACAAGCAAACTAGAAGCAAACACACCTCGATCGGCCCACAAGCAAGCCGGGACTGAGCAAACATGCCATAGTCTTCCCCAGGACAGAGAAGACTCACTGACTCCCCCTCTCCATACAGCGCCACCCGATCCTGAGCAGAAACTCCTCGCTCAAACAGGACCCTCGGCGGATCCTTAGGCACCACTGGAGCCGGCCATCCAGCCTGATGGACCAAACGCTCTCCGAGGTACCAAACTGGCCCATACGGCGTCGCCAAGTACAGACGTTGGATATCACGCGCTCCAAACCGCGCTCCAATACCCTCAGGAATACCCGTATACTGATTCCACGGGAACGGCACGAACTACAAAACCACAACAAACATCATCAAGAACACATGCAATCATCTTTAAGTACATTCTACTTAAAATGATTCAAACACAAACCTGGTTAAATTCCATGACATTCAGACGCACCCGAACATCATCATACGTCCAATTAAAGGCCGCACGGTTACACGTGCCCCAAGTATACACCGCCGGGTACTTCCTCGTGATCTTCGCAGCATGCGGGGGAAGCAGAAACGGAAAGTGGCTCAATATCCACGACTACACATGCAAGAAACAAAAACACATTACAAAAAAAAAAAAAACAACAAAAACAAGCATATAATGCAACCCAAGCAAAAACAGAAGCAACACGTACCTCCATCAAGAATCCAGGCGAAACTAAGGACAGTCTCGACCCTCGACCCATGACCCGTGGTCTCACAGCATCCATACAAAAGCGAATGCACAAACCCAAAGACGGTGTCACCCAGTCAAACGTCCCAATTGCATTCCAGTCCAGGAGATACATAAGGACCGACGTTGACGCCCGCTCACCCTTGTCGCCAAAGTACACAGCACTAACAAACCACCACAACCACATACGAGCATTCTGCTCGTCGCTCCACTCTGAGGGACCATACTCGGTCCTCCCCTCAAAGTACTCCAAGATGTAGCTCGTCTTGAAGGTATAAGGTGGCGCACCCTCGCAAATCACCTCCAAACCACTGCCAACCGCATCAGTCACAACCTCATCCACAATGGACGGCGCAAGCTCAAAGGTCATATCACGGTCCCCGAACGGAAGCCCCGTCATGACCGCATACTCCGACAAGGTAATGCCGGCCTCAAAGCCAGGCATATGGAACGTCGTCGTGGTGTCCCAATACCTGTCCAGGAAAGCCCTGATCAACATCAGGTTCGCCGTCTGCCCCTTCTCCGCAATCTCCCTCCAACAGCCAACCAACGGGCCAAAAGCACTACGCAGCACCCAAGCTTGCGCTCCCGGCGGAAGCTTCTCCTCAAAAGCGCACATTGCAGATGAGACACCCGAAAAAGTCCTCATCGGACCTTTCTGCAAACCCGCCGTCGCTCGATAAGAAACGTGTCTCTCCGGAGCCAACAAGAGGTTATGGCCGTCCCAGCCCTTAGCGAAAGCCCTATTTGTTCGTGACTTTCGCGGCCTAGAACTACTCGCCCTAGGCGCAGGCTCCTCGACCTCCTCAGCCTCCTCGGCTTCCTCCTCAACATCCATCTCAGCCTCAAGCTCGTTTACAAGCTCGGCGGCCAACTCGTCAGCAACGTCATCCTCCTCAAAAAGGTTGGGCACGGGGACGTTCCTCCCACGACCCCTGCCTCGCGACTGACCACGCCTCGTACGTAAGTTAAGAGGGTCAGCATCCCTCTCACTACGCGAGCGCCTCATCCGGCTACTCGAACCAGAGGCCCCCTCAGTCCTCGATCCAGTACTCTTACGAGCCCTCGATCTCGTAACGCGATCAGAACCTGCAACCAACATAAACAAATACAAACAACTATAATTGTGGACAAGGGATTTTGATCCACGCGATGTTTTATTTCAAAAACATTTTCAATTTGAAAAGAGTCGCCACTAAATTTTTAGGTGGAATTTAGAAACCAATTTTAGAGAAAATGAGCTCGTGTGAGTTTACGTGTTAGGAAGTTTAAAAGAATTTCATTAATTTAACGCCTAACCCCGCCCGTCGTAAAGACGGTCTCTACTAAGTAAAACCATGGCTATTACGAGTACATATGCAGGTATGCAAACAAATATTTTAACCCTAAACAAATAAATACCCATTCTGCGTCGTTTAATGCACACATAATTTCGTCGGAGTTGTTTAACAGGGGTTCATTTACTATTCTAGCAAACAAAGAAAAGGAGCAGAAATACTTACCGACAGCATAAGATAGATTAACAAACGTTAGCGGCAGACAAATAGAAATAAATATTCGACTAATATACAGGGACAAGTATGAATGATGATATAGATAAATAAACGTATAAACTAATAATCTAGTATAACTTGAATAGACACGCAAACACACACAAATTGTAACAAACCAACACAAATGAACATTATAAACTAACAATCAATTAAATTCAACTAATAATCAACTAATAATCAAACAAGTGGTTAAGTAAACAAATCCAACTAATACACAAATAAACAAGCAGGTAACATGAATCAACGTACAGGAGCCTAGACTATAGAAATCAACGAACTAAAACTCAAGCCTTAGAAATCTACAAGTCGGATAACCACACGACCTAAAACTCCACGAGCAAAACGAGAATAGCAGCCAACAGAGCCATGCAATATCCGGTTTTTACATAATTGACGAGATTAAATGCAAAACGAACCCCAGACGACAGAATAAAAATCATGAAAGCTAGGCTAAAGTACAGACGAGAATTACAAAACTGACAGGAAAACATGAAAGACCAAATTCAGACAACTAACGTAATTAAACACGAGTAAAGCCTGACTATATAATAAGTTAACGAACTAATCAAACTAACGAGGAAACTACGATCATTTTACACAAAGAAAACGAGTATGAATACTAAGCAAACAAGGGACACAATCTATCCATACATATATGTGGAAGCATGCGAGGAACATAAATCTAAAACGAACAAGGAACGTAACAAATACAATGACAAACAATGAAGCGACAGAGAGCAATAAAAAAACGACAGAGAGCAATAAAAAGCGATAAAAAACAATAATTTAAATAAAGTAAAGTGAGTATTTTGCACCCTCAACTTACATGTATCGTTGACCAAATCTTTGAGTCGTAATCGATTGTAAGATTTTATCCCGAGGGGCCGTCGTCGACGAAAACCAATTGCAAATCCGTAACTTTGAGTAAAACTGACAGCGATTTTCAAAAGCTTGTAACTTATTCGTTTCTCAACGAAATTTCGAACCGAAAGATGTTTTGGAATCGTGGTAAAGTGAACTTTAAGATTATGTAAACAAATCAGAGTGAATATGGTGTTTTCAACACGAAAAATAGGGTAGAAGTCGTGATAGTTGCACGAAAATCAGAAAATTTCTGCTCTGTTTTCATACGACTATCCCGACTCCTTTTTGAGTTTTTTTAGGGCTTTCTTGTGACTGGTTATGATGTATGTATGCTATGGTTAGATGTTCCTAATTCGTGTCCCCTTGAATGCTTGTGGTTAGTGTGTATATATAGGGTTGCAAGTAGGGTTTTAGAGAGGAGAAGAGCAGCCTTGCTCTATTTTCGTGGAGCTGCTGTCCAAGCTCGGTTTAGGGCTTTGTAGGGGGTTTTCTTGAGTGGCAAGGCAAGGTTACATGGGTAGGATAGTTAGGATACGGGTATGGGTCATGGGTAAGTGAATTGGAGTCGGGTTCGGGCTAAATGAGGCTGATTTTGGGGGTCTACGAGCTGCTGCGGATCAGCTCTGTTTTGGGCTACGTTTTGGCTTGTTAAGGTGGGTTTAGGACGTGGTTTTGGGCTGGGTTTAAGCTTGGGTGTGTGGGGAAGAAAGTGGGCGAAAGTGGCCTCGAAATTCGTGTTGAAACGGGTTCAAAATCGTTCTTAAAATCGGGCTTAAAACGAGCTTTAAAACTTGCTGTTAAGAAAACGAATTCGTCGAATACGATTTAGTAAACTGTTTTAAAAGCACGAGAAACGACTTTTCAAGTCAAAAATACGAATTTGTAAAAACGATTTTTCAAATCGAGATACTTAAAATGATTTTTCAAATCAAAATGCTTTATTTTCAATAAAACACTACTTGCGACAAAATAAAATTTGACAGAGCTTATTAAATCAAAATATCCTTTAAATTAATAATCATTACGTCGACAACGCCCGACTTACATCGTAATACGAACTCAAATAAATGACACGAAATACAAGTTGTCCTATCATCATTGGGTATTTGTCGGGTTTTCTATAAATTTCCGTATCGACAGATACGGGTATCTACAGAGCCCCCACTTTGACTAAGGCTTGGACAGGCGAAAGTCAAAGTAGACTCTCGAGTCGATCTTAGATCATAACTTGAGAGCCTCACGGGTCGTTTATGGTCCCTTAGACCTGTGTATATAAGCTCACCAGCCATAAGAAGAAATCATACCTGAGACTTGATCATGGACGCTTTCATTTTTATCAAGGCGTGGGTTGAGCCTTATCCTTAGGCGCCTACGTATCCGTTGTGACAGAATCAAACCCGTATCGTAGTTCGAGCTCGCTGGCCTGTAGCTTTCTGCTGCTTCGGCCCAAAACAAATGATATTTGTTTACTCGATTGAGTAAAGCCTATATCTGCATTCTTTTTGGAAGTGTCACTTCTTTTGGCTTCTGCTAGTACTTCTTCATTTCGAGGATGTCATCCTGTCGTCGGGGTCTAAGGTTGATGACTTTAGAGCCCCCGGTTGGAGCGTTCCTGCTCAATCTTAACAACAAATCATAGCACACGACTCACATAGTGAATTTTGCGCTTTTTGAAACAAAAAGGATGGATCATCGATCCGAGCTGCGAATTGCATTTGAAAATGGGCCTTCGACCTGCTTTTAGAAAGGATGGATCATCGATCCGAACTGAGAATTTCAATTTGAAAATGGGTCTTCGACCTGCTTTTTTAAACCAAAGGGATGGATCATCGATCCGAACTGAGAATTTTAAATCGAGAATAGGTCTTCGACCTACTTTTTAAACAAAAGGGATGGATCATCGATCCGAACTGAGGATTTTAATTCGAGAATAGGTCTTCGACCTGCTTTTTTAAACAAAAGGATGGATCATCGATCCGAACTTTAAGTAGTGAGCTAAAATAGATATCGCGCTGGAAATGGGTCATCGACCCGAGCTAAAACCAACATTTGCGTCCTCGATTTGCATTTCAAATAGATACATGACAGATGGATCATTGACCCCGACCTGAGAAGCTATTCAAAATTTTGTGTCCTCGACCTATATTTTGAGAATTGAGATTAAAGAGTGGTGGGTCTTCGACTGGAAACCGTAAACATCTTTTGAAAATGAGTCGTCGACCCGCATCTTGAAAAATGGATGAGTCATCGACTCGAACTATAAACATCTTACGAAAAATGGGTCTTCAACCCGCATCTTGAAAAGTGGATGAGTCATCGACTCGAACTATAAACATCATTTGAAAATGGGTCTTCAACCCGCATCTTGAAAAGTGGATGAGTCATCGACTCGAGCTATAAACATCATTTGAAAATGGGTCTTCAACCCGCATCTTGAAAAGTGGATGAGTCATCGACTCGAACTATGTTCATCATTTGAAAATTGGGGCCATCGACCCGTATTTTGAGGAAAAGACGGATAGGTCATCGACCCGAACTATAATTGTCATTGAAAATTGGGGCCATCGACCTCGATTTTGAAGGAAAAGGTGGATGGGTCATCGACCCGAGTGGAACACAGCTTTTGAAAATGGGTCATCGACCCGCATTTTGGAAAGTGGGTTGATCATTGACTCGTATAGCAAGTTTCATTTGAAAATCGAAAGACGTCATCGACTTGAACTTTGGATTTTGAGCACCTCGAATAATTCGGCCATTAACCAAGTTTAAAAACATCGTTTTTAAAGTGGGATTGCGGGTCCAACCTAGACAACAAAAATTTCTTGGAAATTGACATGGGGTATTGGTTAGCATGCATCAAATTGAATTGGGTCCTCGACCCGCATTGTAAACATCATTTTAAAAATCAAGAAGAGTCATCGACTCTGAATGTAGACATCATTTAGAAATCGAAATGGGTCATCGACCCGCAAGCATCATTTTGAAAATTGAAGTGGGTCATCTGCTCGAATTTCAAATTTGACCTCGGATCATCGACCCAAACTTTGCAAAAAGGTTCTTGAAATGCATGATATTATAAAATCGAAGCATGGCCAAGTCAACATGAAATACGACACGAATGTGACATGAATGTGACAAGAACGTGACACGAGCAACTGACATTGAACGTTTGACTATGATCGACTCAACCTAAGACAACGTTTCAATGACGATTAGACTAGTAACTGTGCAGAGTCTTTTAGGATTGTTGGCACGTGGTTTGAAATAGACGTGGGTTAATAGTATCATGTTCTCTCCCTAAGCAAATTCTTTGTCGAGATGCGAACTAACTGTCAAAGTAAACATCTTTGCCAATTCCCGTTAAGAAAAAGATCATTCGAAGACTGGACAATTACTTATCAGAACATTGACTCTCATCTCAATCTAAATCGAGCACTAAGACAGACTCAACAAAGGTTGCTTGCTTCATTTGGACTTTGTGAAGACCCGTAAAAGATTGACAAGATGACAAATTAGATGATGGGCGGTGGTGGATTGTATCCCTTATTCTAAAGGATTGCCTACATATTCGCGTGGGGCGAAATCAAATCCGATGTAGTTCGATCTAGGTGCATAAACATGGAACTTTTTTTTTTTTTTTTGTGTGTGTAGCACTCGAAGGTTTCACCTAAAGTATCATGTTGTAGGATCCCTTCTGGACCCTAAATGCTTGGGTACAACTACATAAACCAAAGATTCTCAGAACTCAAGACCATGTCTCCATTATCGTTTTAAGAACGACTTAAAAAGGAATTAACGGTACTTTCTGACCGTTTTGGCTTCGCCTTTAATTTTGACTTTGATCTTCGATCTCCGACGTGTTGCCCCTCAATTTTTTGTATTTCTGTATTCTTGTTTGCGTTTTTGAGAATAGGCCGCGCCCTTCATGGCTTTTGCTAGATCTTACGGTGGGCGGTCGCACGTGGTCATATGTATATCACGCCGGACTCCTCAGACAAGTTCGTTTGCTTATTAGGCACGCGATCGAGTACACGGAGGGCGATCCATGAGTATTCGTACTTTTGGTCGCGATCAAATTCATGACCACTATGGAGCTCCAAATTAATGGATCCTCCTCCAAATGCAGAGGAATAGTATACCACAAGTTGACTAATGGAATTGAAACCCCTTTTGTTTTTGTTGTCGGAAACCCTTTTGTCTTGAGTTGGTGTTACACCTTAGAATTGAATACGTATTTCTACCCCAGGGACACACTTCGAGTGTGTTGTGCATTTTCATCAGTTGGATTATGGAAGCAAATTAGAGACATGATCAATTTCACTGATTTTGAGAAGGGGTTAGAAATAATTGTGGAAATACGAATCTTAGACTCTGCTCAGACATAAGACTTGAATACGAATTCTGACTTATAATCACCAACCTCGGCTTTGAACTTTTCTCCTTTCAGGAGTTGACTCAGATGCTTGGTTTGAAAGTTACCCCACTTTTGCAACTTGATTTTGACTTATGGAGGAGAATATGTGACTCGAGTTCAGAAATCGACACGGTTTTGACACTATTTGTAACAACTCGGGATGCAAATGGACTGGACCAGATTAATCATGGAAAGACTTGAAGCTTAACGACATGGACTACGACCTAACTATGCAAATGCATGCGACATATGGACTTGAAGACAGACTCACAGTATGGGACTTAGACTCAACTAGACATGGACCCGAAGTAATTAGCTCTTGTTTGAATCAATAAGTTTCTAAGACTTCTAAAAATGGCCTGGATGTGACATTATTGTGCCTTGACTCAAAACTAAAGGATGACATGCATGATTTGGGCCTAAGAGTAGGCCTTGGTGACTCAACTAGGTAAATCTTCTAAGACTTTTAGATGGACTAGACTTTCTATACATGACTTAGACTCTAACTGGACTTGACTCGATGCATTTCATGCTTCCTCATGACTCGAGAATGAAACCCTTTTTTTTTTTTGAAGTAGAGATTTAAAATGGGCAGCACTTCGACTACCAAAAGGGCTTATTTGGTTCGAAAATTCTAGTCCAACTAGGGCTAGATTTTTACCTTTGAAAAAACTTCGTTTTGGTTGGAAAAAATCTATTCCCAAATGGGAACCATTTCAAAAGCGTTTGAGATTGTTCTAATCCTAAACGTATAGCATTTCAGCTTAAAAACTATTCTTTTTTCAAAAGACCGACGTAGTGTTAAAAATCGTTCGGGATTAATCTAATTCTAAACGGGAAGCATTTCAGCATGAAAGGATTCTTTTTTCAAAAGAGTTAGTGTTGGGAACTGTTCGAGATTATTCTAATCTAGCATTTCAGCTTAAAAAGGATCTTTTTTCAAAAGAGTTAGTGTCGAAGTTTGTTCGAGATTGTTCTAATCTCAAACGGATAGCATTTCAGCTATAAAAGGATCTTTTTTCAAAGATAATTTTCTTACAAAAAAGGTCTAGGATTTTCTAATCCTAACGAGGAGCCTTTCAGCTAAAAAAAAAAGATCTTTTTCCTAAAGACTTAGCTTCAAAGACTGTTCGAGATTGTTCTAATCTTAAACGGGTAGCGTTTCGACTTATAAAAGGATCTTTTTTCAAAAGATAATTTTCTTTTAAAGAAAAAAAAAAAAAGTTTTAGGATTTTCTAATCCTAACGAGGAGCATTTCAGCTTAGAAAAGATCTTTTTTCAAAAGAGCTAATATCGAAAATTATTTAAGACTATTCTAATCCTAAACGAATAGCATTTTAGCTAGGAATGGATCTTTTTTCAAAAGAGCTTGAATCGAAAATTATTTAAGATTATTCTAATCCTAAAAGGGATGGCATTTCAGCCAAGAAAAGATCTTTTTTCAGAAGAGTTAATATAAAAAATTATTTAGGATTATTCTAAACTTAAACGAATAGCATTTCAGCTAGGAAGAGATCTTTTTTCAAAAGAGTTAAACTCGCAAATCATTTAAGATTATTCTAATCCTAAGAGGAAAATTATTTAAGATTGTTCTAATCCTAAACGAGTAGCGTTTCAGCTTGGAAAAGATCTTTTTTCAAAAGGGCTAATATCGAAAATTGTCTAAGATTATTCTAATCCTAAACGAATAACATTTCAGCTAAGAAGAGATTTTTTTTCCAAAAGAGCTAAACTCGGAAATTATTTAAGATTATTCTAATCCTAAGAGGAAAACTATTTAAGATTGTTCTAATCCTAAACGAATAGCATTTCAGCTAGGAAGAGATCTTTTTTTCAAAAGAGATAAAATCGAGAATTATTTAAGATTATTCTAATCCTAAACGAATAGCATTTCAGCTAGGAAGAGATCTTTTTTCAAAAGAGATAAAATCGAGAATTATTTAAGATTATTCTAATCCTAAAAGGAAAGCGTTTCAGCTTGGACAAAAATCTTTGTTTTTTCGGAAAAGAAAGTGTTGGAAAATATTTAAGATTATTCTAATCCTAAAAAGACAGCATTTCAGCTTAAGGAATGATGATTTTTTTTTGAAGGAAAGCATTTCAGCTTAAGTCAAAAATCGTTTCAAAAGAGATATCGAAGATTATTCTAATCCTAAAAAGACAGCATTCCAGCTAAAAGAAATTTTTTGGAAAATATTCGATTGGAAAGAGATCTTTTTTCAAAAGAGCTAAAGTTGGAAAATATTTAAGATTATTCTAACCTTAAAAGGACAGCATTTCAGCTAAGAAAAGACTTTTGGAAAATATTCGATTGAAAAGATGACAGTTTTGACTAAAACAGGACTAAAAAAAAAAGACTTCAGAAATCACAGAGCATTTAGTCATACGCAGTTCAAGGATGCAATGCATGAACTAGACTATTCTAAGTCTCAAAAAGGGTCCATGCCAATGATTCCACGTTGTTAGGGAACTCACGCATCCGCCATAAGTCAGGGACGAAATGGGGAGATGGGGGTTGCTAACCTCGGTGGAACCACCTTGATATTTAAATCAGACACAGTGAACGTCATTTCCCTACTTTGAGGTCGACCCAAAGGGAGAAATGGTTCGAGTCCTAACAGTATGATGCATAAATAACATAAAAAAGAAAGGGTACTCTAAATAGCCATCATTTTACTTTTCAAGTTTCACTGTCCCCAGCGGAGTCGCCAAATTGTGGACAAGGGATTTTGATCCACGCGATGTTTTATTTCAAAAACATTTTCAATTTGAAAAGAGTCGCCACTAAATTTTTAGGTGGAATTTAGAAACCAATTTTAGAGAAAATGAGCTCGTGTGAGTTTACGTGTTAGGAAGTTTAAAAGAATTTCATTACTTTAACGCCTAACCCCGCCCGTCGT
This sequence comes from Dianthus caryophyllus, assembly GCA_023091065.1. Classification (NCBI taxonomy): domain Eukaryota; kingdom Viridiplantae; phylum Streptophyta; class Magnoliopsida; order Caryophyllales; family Caryophyllaceae; genus Dianthus; species Dianthus caryophyllus. The sequence continues at coordinate 30,858,855 of CM041519.1, forward strand.
AAAGACGGTCTCTACTAAGTAAAACCATGGCTATTACGAGTACATATGCAGGTATGCAAACAAATATTTTAACCCTAAACAAATAAATACCCATTCTGCGTCGTTTAATGCACACATAATTTCGTCGGAGTTGTTTAACAGGGGTTCATTTACTATTCTAGCAAACAAAGAAAAGGAGCAGAAATACTTACCGACAGCATAAGATAGATTAACAAACGTTAGCGGCAGACAAATAGAAATAAATATTCGACTAATATACAGGGACAAGTATGAATGATGATATAGATAAATAAACGTATAAACTAATAATCTAGTATAACTTGAATAGACACGCAAACACACACAAATTGTAACAAACCAACACAAATGAACGTATAAACTAACAATCAATTAAATTCAACTAATAATCAACTAATAATCAAACAAGTGGTTAAGTAAACAAATCCAACTAATACACAAATAAACAAGCAGGTAACATGAATCAACGTACAGGAGCCTAGACTATAGAAATCAACGAACTAAAACTCAAGCCTTAGAAATCTACAAGTCGGATAACCACACGACCTAAAACTCCACGAGCAAAACGAGAATAGCAGCCAACAGAGCCATGCAATATACGGTTTTTACATAATTGACGAGATTAAATGCAAAACGAACCCCAGACGACAGAATAAAAATCATGAAAGCTAGGCTAAAGTACAGACGAGAATTACAAAACTGACAGGAAAACATGAAAGACCAAATTCAGACAACTAACGTAATTAAACACGAGTAAAGCCTGACTATATAATAAGTTAACGAACTAATCAAACTAACGAGGAAACTACGATCATTTTACACAAAGAAAACGAGTATGAATACTAAGCAAACAAGGGACACAATCTATCCATACATATATGTGGAAGCATGCGAGGAACATAAATCTAAAACGAACAAGGAACGTAACAAATACAATGACAAACAATGAAGCGACAGAGAGCAATAAAAAAACGACAGAGAGCAATAAAAAGCGATAAAAAACAATAATTTAAATAAAGTAAAGTGAGTATTTTGCACCCTCAACTTACATGTATCGTTGACCAAATCTTTGAGTCGTAATCGATTGTAAGATTTTATCCCGAGGGGCCGTCGTCGTCGAAAACCAATTGCAAATCCGTAACTTTGAGTAAAACTGACAGCGATTTTCAAAAGCTTGTAACTTATTCGTTTCTCAACGAAATTTCGAACCGAAAGATGTTTTGGAATCGTGGTAAAGTGAACTTTAAGATTATGTAAACAAATCAGAGTGAATATGGTGTTTTCAACACGAAAAATAGGGTAGAAGTCGTGATAGTTGCACGAAAATCAGAAAATTTCTGCTCTGTTTTCATACGACTATCCCGACTCCTTTTTGAGTTTTTTTAGGGCTTTCTTGTGACTGGTTATGATGTATGTATGCTATGGTTAGATGTTCCTAATTCGTGTCCCCTTGAATGCTTGTGGTTAGTGTGTATATATAGGGTTGCAAGTAGGGTTTTAGAGAGGAGAAGAGCAGCCTTGCTCTTTTTTTGTGGTGCTTTTGTCCAAGCTCGGTTTAGGGCTTTGTAGGGGGTTTTCTTGAGTGGCAAGGCAAGGTTACATGGGTAGGATAGTTAGGATACGGGTATGGGTCATGGGTAAGTGAATTGGAGTCGGGTTCGGGCTAAATAAGGCTGATTTTGGGGGTCTACGAGCTGCTACGGATCAGCTCTGTTTTGGGCTACGTTTTGGCTTGTTAAGGTGGGTTTAGGACGTGGTTTTGGGCTGGGTTTAAGCTTGGGTGTGTGGGGAAGAAAGTGGGCGAAAGTGGCCTCGAAATTCGTGTTGAAACGGGTTCAAAATCGTTCTTAAAATCGGGCTTAAAACGAGCTTTAAAACTTGCTGTTAAGAAAACGAATTCGTCGAATACGATTTAGTAAACTGTTTTAAAAGCACGAGAAACGACTTTTCAAGTCAAAAATACGAATTTGTAAAAACGATTTTTCAAATCGAGATACTTAAAATGATTTTTCAAATCAAAATGCTTTATTTTCAATAAAACACTACTTGCGACAAAATAAAATTTGACAGAGCTTATTAAATCAAAATATCCTTTAAATTAATAATCATTACGTCGACAACGCCCGACTTACATCGTAATACGAACTCAAATAAATGACACGAAATACAAGTTGTCCTATCATCATTGGGTATTTGTCGGGTTTTCTATAAATTTCCGTATCGACAGATACGGGTATCTACAATAATACATGCAAGCATACCAACTTGGCATACATTCATACATACATACACATAATATGCACATAATACATATACATTCCCCCTACACACATGCACATTTCATGCACAGAGCATTTTTAGGCTTAATTCACAATTAAGCCGAAAACCGTTCTCTACACCTCAAAATTGCAACTTTATGGTTTCCACGCGCCATATTAGTCCCCAACAACAACCCATTACAAGCAATTGCGTTTTGGTCACTCCGATCAAAAACCCCCAATTCACGATGAACACTCAAGCAAACCGTCGAATTAAAAGCCTTAGTTCGACATTTTCGCAAAATTAACGCTATAGGCATGTGTTTTGGTAAATTTTCTACAAGGGTGAAAAAGAGCTAAGATGGGCCAACTAGTACTGTTTGTGAAACAGAACAGAACATAGTCTACTCCGAACAGAACTGATGACAACTAGATTAACGAAACCAAGCAGAACATAGCCTTCTCCGAACAGAATTGAGGGGACAACGAGATTGACGAAACCAAGCAGAACATAGCCTTCTCCGAACAGAATTGAGGGGACAACGAGATTGATGACGCAGAAACCCCGAGAAGAAGATGGGGAAAACTGCGGGCTACCAAGCCAGGACTTCTTTTATTAATCTCATGATGATTACAAGGCTTTTGATTACAATTGAATGATTTTCGTAGGAGAAACTAGCGAATAATGCTAATACATCGTTTATGTGTACTTCTATGTGAAAGTATAAGAAAAACCTATGAGAGAACATATGAGAGACCTCTCGAAAAATGACTAAGTGAGCCTCTATATATAGGTAGAATGCTCACAATACAACTCCTAAAATCTAGGGCCACTATCTCATGAACTTAGGTAGTTGGATAACTACCCACTATGCATGACTTGTAACTTCCCATTATGACTTCTATTCTGATCCGCAGAACTGCATGCCAATAACTACCCATGATCTTAGGTAGTTAAATAACTTCCATTGACTCCACTTCTGCTCAGCTATGATATCTTCCATTATCCCATGATCTTTGTAACCGCTATAGTTGACCTCTGCTGCCCACAACTGCCTTGCCTCTTCTGACCTGTTCTGGGCTATAACTGCCATACCTCTTCTGACCTGTTCTGGGTTATAACTGCTATTGTTCTTCTGTCCTGCTCTGTACCATATTCGCAACGTCTAACCAGAACTGCCAATTCTGGGTAGTGTAAAATCTGGTCATAACAAATGCCCCTTGTTTTCTCAAGTGCGACGTTCGGCAATCTTGAGGAAACAATCCTGTACAAACACTTCTATACAGAACAGACTAGAGTAGAAACAACTTGTAAAATTTTGAACAACTATGCATCTGGCAAGACTTGTGTACCACATTCAAAGAGACAACGTTTAAATCGAAGTAGGAGAGAATTAAAACCTGATTGATTGCTTCACGGTAGCGATGACTAGTAAATCATAAGTTGAACTTGAACATACAACGAATAGATTATCGAGGGGCTTACCTAGGGCTTATACCTTGCTTTGAAACACTAGAGTTTGAACCTTGATATGGCTCGCTGGACAAGAGATGTTTCCTTAGTATATATGAGCTTTGGACTTTCCTTAACCTGAAAAATGGAAGGTTAGTCACATGTTATGAAACTGGGGATAGTTGAGACCCATTAGATTGTGCAAAACTTGCGGTGACTTGATCCGTAGAATACTTCGTTTGTCTTTTGATAATGCATCGTATGAACTATTGTTTAACCTTCTCGAGGATGGTTAAATACTTTGTGCCTTGTCTTTCAAAGGGCTTCTTCGTATGTGTGCCTTATGTCTTTCCAAAGGGCTTCTTCGTATGTGTGCCTTATGTCTTTCCAAAGGGCTTCTTCGTATGTGTGCCTTATGTCATTCCAAAGGGCTTCATCGTATGTGTACCTTATGTCTTTCCAAAGGGCTTAACTTTGCTCTACTGTGGTCCTTTTGCTTAGTCTGCAGAGCAAGACATTTTTCTAGTCTGCTCTGGCGACTTGGTTGCTAAGTAATTAGCCTTGGTGATCCAAGGACTTAATCACTATTGTCGCTATTGCTTCTATTGCTTCTATTGTTCGTGAATGCACTAACCTCGCAGTGTACACCCCGGACTTATGTACGCATGATCATGGCTAACCTTGAGGGATATTATAGGACTCTCTTAACTACGGCTAAGCCCTGGTCCGTCAATCCGAGGACGCATCCTCTACAAAGAGATCGCCGCTCTGCAGATCGGGCCGTGACTGCGTGGTCCGGAGGAAGATCTCCACCGCAGACTTTGCTCAAGGCCGAGGACTAAGCTCAAATCTGGAAGACAAGTTCCATTCTTACAGTGGAGGGGTAACTCCAAAAATGTTAAGGACAAAGCTCAGAATCGGAGGTTAAGCTCCGTGCAGGCGGAGGATAAACTCCTGAGTAGAATTGAAGGATAAACTCTTGATTAGATGTGGAAGATAGACTCGACTAGGGTGGAGGATAGACTCCTTTATTTGTAATATGTGGCATACTAGATTTTTAGTGGATTATTTGTGATAATAAAAATATTTACTCTTGTAATTAAACCGCAATCCGCAAAACAAGAATTAAAAATTAGACTATACCATTGGACATTGGCTCTACTTTTACAGGACTGGAGGTCTAGGCTCCAAGACTGACGATATGCTCGAGACCAAGGACTAGGCTCAATACCGGAGGGCAAGCTCCAAAGATGCCGAGGACGAGCTCAAAACTATAGATATGCTCAAGATTGAGAACTATACTCAAGAATGGAAAACGGCTTCAAGAGTGTCAAGATCCGCCAGACTCAAGGGTAAAACTCCAATATTAAGATTGCATAGAATAAGCTCCAAAAATAGTAGAATAAGATATATGGTAGAACTTGTTGCAATTAGGATCGAAATAAGATGCTTAGTATTTATATAATCCAAGGGCTGACAAGATAAGGTTGCAAGGGCGCTAGGATGAACTCCAAGGTTGGCCACATAGTGCAAGACTGTAATAAATAGAAAATATTCTTCAAGGTCCTGTAGAGCGCAAGACCAGAAAAAATAAGATAATATGCTCCGAGATAATATATGCTCCAAGATCGGCAACATGATCGTAAACACGAGATAATATGCTCCAAGACTCTTGGTATAATATTATGAAGAAACATTTGACATATAATAAACAAGATTGAGAAAACTTTGGGATTTTGGAAAAATGCTGTAAAATGTTAAAACTTGGTTAGTACAACCATTGATGTATACAATGGTTTTTCTCATAATAAAATAATATAAAGTAAAGCGATAATGAAAAATAAATTAATTGAAAATAAATAAATAGAGCTTGAGTTTGGTTGATTTCCAAGCTTTGGAATCAACTTTCCCTCAGGAGTTACCAATTCATGTGCCCCTAGACCGATGATGGAGTCAGAGGTAAGGACCTCTCCACACTTGTGCAAACTTGTATGAACTACATCTCTTGCATTCTTGAATATATTTCTCTAAAATAATTCTCTTTCTCAAAGGGCTCTCACTTTGACATTCTTGTTGTATCTTCTCACCATATATAACACCTTGATACGAGGTCGACATAATCTTTCTTGCATTTCACACTCGTTCAAAGTTTTCAAGGTTAGTGAACAAAGAATAATTTTAGAATCTAGAATACATAGGACATACCTTGGTGTTTGAATAACCAATTCTGGAAGGATAACTCTTTCACAAACATAAACAAGTTAGAAAGAAAGAAAGAAAAATGTCTTATAAAAACTATAATGAGCTATAAAACTATAAAGGTTGATGCAACTAACTTAACGTCCAACTTGTTATTAATAACAAGAAGCGATGAATTGCGTACCTTTAGATTTTGCTCTCCTTAATAACGAAATTACCTCTTTCACTGCTTTCAAATATGTACAGCTTCTATTCTGGAGCAAACGACATCTTCTGTCTTGGAGCAGATGACTTCTTCTGTTCTAGGGCGAATGACAAGCTCTTTGCTCTAGGGCAAACGACAACGTCTGTTCTGGAGCGAACAACAGCGTCTGTTCTGGAGCGAACGACAGCGTCTCTTCTGGAGCGGACGACAACGTCTGCACTGGAGCGAACGACAACGTCTGTTCTGGAGCGAACGACAACGTCTGTTCTGGAGCGAATGACAACTTTCTAGTGTCATCAGTGCCCCACTTTGTAGTTTAGAAAACAAGGACAACAATCTTCTATACAAAAGCTCTATCTTGACAATATTTCGTCATCTCTAACACCGTGAATATTCACCGCCACATACTTCTCAAAAACATGTGAGCTCGCGTAAAAATTATAACCTTCACCCTTTCTTAAAACAACTCGTCAACCTTGAGCAATAAGAATATGAGACCGCTCGTAAAGTTCGATCACGTTGGTATAAGGTTGAAAACATTCTGCAAAAATAAACTCAAAAAGCAACGGCTACAAAGACAACATAAAAAATCATGCGGACACGTACGGATCAGGATTAAAATTCGGGATCAGAACTGAACGAAAATTCAAACCTGTTCGACAATCACTTCGTGAATGTCTTGCCGACCACGTACCAATGAATCCATCACCCTCATACTACTTGTTGGGTTGACTTGCTTTGACCAGCGCTGACTTGCGAATCTTGACTTTGTCAAGATTACTAGTGACTTGCTAAAACCTCAGAGTCGACAGTCTTGAAAGAAGAGAATTCAAGACACAAAAGATGCCCCTAGTTTTCTCAAGGGAAACGTTTAGTAAACTCAAGGAAACAATTCTGAAAAGATAATTCAGAACACAACGAGCAGAAGATAAACAACCAGAAAATATAACGGGTAGGAAATAAAAAGGGTCAAGATTCAAAAGATAAGCATCAAGACTTATATATAGACGTCAGACCAGAATTGGTAAAAATTCAAACCTGATCTGGCTGCTCATTGTAACAATGATAAACTTACGTAAAGTTTGAAATTCTTCCAACGGTAGAGTCCTCAAGACTATAGGATTGATTCTTGCTCAAAGCCGTTAGCAAGCAAATTTGAAAAAATACCTCATGCAAAATCAATCATCTTCAAACGTTAGAAAAACTTCATTTGTAAAAAATAATTAATCACTTACAAAATTTAAAAAGATAATAGAAATAAAATAATAACACATGAGAAAATTAATCACAAGATCAAGACAAGACTGAAAATCGGATCTGTAGCAAGTTTCACACTTACAACCTTGGCTACTCGCCCCTTTGTGGCGATTTCAGGACTATGTCAATCCTGGTCCTCGACATTAGCAACTCTACCAAAGGTGGAAGGTCTAAGCTTTCATTATTCTCTCTTGACCAAAATCCCAAGGCCGAAGTCTCCTTCCAGACCAGAACTGAAATTCGCCACAAAATCTGCCAAGGATTCTGACCTGATGGCAGTCTTGGCCTGCAAATCGATGTTATACATAATAATCTGCACAAAACCATTTAACCATTCTCCCGGACAGTTCAGACTTTCTCATGACTGACTTGACTGAAAAGTTAGTCCAGACAATAATATGATAATTCTAAAAATAAGATTAAACTTTGTAATATACATTAATTAAGTAAAAATGTATATTTCTCGAAGAGTGTACCTTATTCCGGCATCCAAGAGGTTCTTACTTGCACAATATATGGGATACTGTAGATTATCCTCTTCATCGAACAAGAGTACAAGACTGAAAAATTGGTATGATCTGCACAGAACTGGATAACAGTTCTGACCTGCACATCAATGGATAATATGATCAGCACATCACTAGAGAGTATGATCCGCACAGAACTGACTTCAGATCCACTCTTGCCAACAATGTGCCCTTAGAACTGTCTTGGTGAAACGCCAAATGAGTGCTTGACAAGATTGAACTTCATGTTATATCTCTCCAAGAATACAAAAGGATGCTTGCAAGTGTCGAACGTGATCTTTGATACTCTTGGACTTCATCACCAAATCATACGTGTACACCTTTGTTGTGTCCCCAATAAAAATACTCCAACATTGTGCTAATTACCACCTTGGTAGGTTGCCCCTACATCTCTCAAAGCGTAAGGCGTAACAAATTAAAAATATATTATGCAAAAAATAAAATTCATCTTTTGATGAGTAGGATACACTTCGATTCGATTGGACTTGATGAAAGCATCCACAATTGTAAGCTACTTGTATCCTGAAATCTTGGCAAGCACAACGTTAGTATTGGGTAGATGAAAAGAATCTATGTGCAAACTTTATCTTAAATAAACATAATCAACACTTGAAACATACCATGTTTTTGTCGGATGATTACTACGATGGTTAACCAATCAAGATACATTACCTTTCTTACCATTTCATGTATAGAAACTTTTGAACCTCGTCGTTAATTATTTCCTTTCTAGAGGAAATCTCTTGCACCTCCACTGTACAGACTAGAACTTTGGGCCATCGTCAGACTTGTGAGCGATCAGACCAGGACATGACTTATACCAGTCCTGCCAAAGCGAGTCCACGCAGAACAAGATACTTTGGATTGTAAAAAGATTAACTACCAAGGTCATACCTGATTCTGGTCGGTACATCACCTACCAGTAGTTTCTCACCAGAACAGGAGTGGTTGAGGATGTCTTTGTTCTGTCTTGTCTGACATTTAAGGAGACCTGTTTCTTTGATTTCTACATGTTGGATTTCTGTACTGAATGACAGCTCCAAGACTGCTCCATAGCACTCTTGTGTATTCTGCCATTCTCCATTGATCATCATTATTCCTCCCTTTGTAGGTAGAGAAATTTTGCCCAAAGTATGTTGGCCTAGGTCTCTCCGTAGAATCCACAAGCATGTTATAATTTGTAGTGAGTTTATCATGGTTGATCCTCATTTCTTCCAAGACACCAAGCATAACCATTCAGAACTGCCTTGACGATCTCGGTGACCAAGAGTCACTAGTTTCCAGTTCTGTTTAGTTCTGTTGGGGACGACATCATTTCTTCTTAAGTTATCATTCTTGGTACTGTAACACAAGTCAAACCACAAATATTAGAGCCATCATTAGCATAATCAACTTTATGAGTGTAAGGAGAAAAAGGTGGAGATTGATTTGGCTCTTGTGATTGTGGTTTTTCAGTCTTGTTCGTATTCCTTCGTGCAGGACTGGTTGTGTCCTTCAAGCGTCCAGAACTGAAACATCTATAACAAGACTCTCAAGCTTGGAAATCAATCCTGAAAAATCTATAACAAGAATGTTAATATCAAAATTGTCAATCCAGAATTGAAAACTAGACCGTTAATATCGAAATTATCAGTCTAGAACAAGACTGTTAACATCGAGTTTACTAGTCCAGAACTGAAAACAAGACTGGTAATATCGAGATTATCAGTCCAGAACTGAATACAAGACTGCTAATATCGAGATTATCAATCTAGAACGGAAAACAAGAGAGAATTCAAAAGCTCTTATCTTAGGGCTGGATGAATGGACATGCGTTCACTCTTGTCTCCGGTATGAACCAATTCTGTTCTGCGGACGACCACTTCCAGCTTTCTTGTTAGGCCTGTTCTGACACAAACTCCATTGTTCTGTTTGTTGAAGGCATCTTCTTCAAGTATGACGACCCTTACTTGTAAGTACGAACTGTCCCAGAACTGTCACAGTTCAGAATTGAGATCTTCTCTTGTTCAACTCTGCACTACTCCAGCAAACGACGGAAGCTATTCTGGCTGGTAGTTCTGACGTGGAACGTCCACCCATTCCAAGTGGAGTTATCACACCTACTCCAGGGTTCCAGGAGTTGGAAGCTGAGGAGCAGAACAAACTGGAGGTCCTACCCAGGACATCACTGTCAAACATGCCATCTACAGGCGTGGAGAAAATTGTCCAGAATACGACGGAAAAGATTAGCCCAGAATTGCTCAGGACTGACATTACAGAAGTGGAGCCTTTGCACATGCAAGTCTCCCTCAGATCTTTGGGAATAAGAACTATGAGCGTCCTCTATTTGTATTGCGCAACGTGGTCTTGAGGATGTTCTGTACTATAGCACAACTTCAATTGATGGAACGTTGAATTTTTTCGGAACATCCTTCAAAGCCGCAAAATTGTTGAAGGGGAGGATCCTTCTTTTTCTTAGGAGAAGCTTCTGGTTCCTAGGAGAGTCCTCTTTAAGTTGATCTTCAAAGCCTTTGTCCCCATCATGATAGGAAAAAACTTTTCTTTTTATGATGAAAGACAAGGACAATTCTGGCCTGATTCTTGTGTTGTAACCACTAGTATCGCTGGAGTTCTGTTCCGATTCAAGACTGACTCAATTCTCTTTGAGTCTTGTAACTTTTTTTGTAGAATTGAAGCAATCCTTGAGCAAGATTTCTCCAAATATTGTGCTAGTTGTTCAAGGGTCTTGTCAACCATGTGGTCATGACAAGAGTGTGTTTTTTGTGGATTTTTGAGAAGAGAGTTTCACAAACTAATAAACTAGATGCCCCACGGTGGGCGCCAATTTGTTTTGGTAAATTTTCTACAAGGGTGAAAAAGAGCTAAGATGGGCCAACTAGTACTGTTTGTGAAACAGAACAGAACATAGTCTACTCCGAACAGAACTGATGACAACTAGATTAACGAAACCAAGCAGAACATAGCCTTCTCCGAACAGAATTGAGGGGACAACGAGATTGACGAAACCAAGCAGAACATAGCCTTCTCCGAACAGAATTGAGGGGACAACGAGATTGATGACGCAGAAACCCCGAGAAGAAGATGGGGAAAACTGCGGGCTACCAAGCCAGGACTTCTTTTATTAATCTCATGATGATTACAAGGCTTTTGATTACAATTGAATGATTTTCGTAGGAGAAACTAGCGAATAATGCTAATACATCGTTTATGTGTACTTCTATGTGAAAGTATAAGAAAAACCTATGAGAGAACATATGAGAGACCTCTCGAAAAATGACTAAGTGAGCCTCTATATATAGGTAGAATGCTCACAATACAACTCCTAAAATCTAGGGCCACTATCTCATGAACTTAGGTAGTTGGATAACTACCCACTATGCATGACTTGTAACTTCCCATTATGACTTCTATTCTGATCCGCAGAACTGCATGCCAATAACTACCCATGATCTTAGGTAGTTAAATAACTTCCATTGACTCCACTTCTGCTCAGCTATGATATCTTCCATTATCCCATGATCTTTGTAACCGCTATAGTTGACCTCTGCTGACCACAACTGCCATGCCTCTTCTGACCTGTTCTGGGCTATAACTGCCATACCTCTTCTGACCTGTTCTGGGTTATAACTGCTATTGTTCTTCTGTCCTGCTCTGTACCATATTCGCAACGTCTATCCAGAACTGCCAATTCTGGGTAGTGTAAAATCTGGTCATAACAGCATGCTATACACACTATGGGCATCCTACACCGAAGTTTAATTGAAATTCCGGGTCGGAAATTCCGGGCTCGTTTTCGGGCCCGAACCCTAATTCACTCGTTTTTTCAGGCAAAGACGGTACAAATCATAATCAATTCACACATACATGATCACAAGACATAATGCAACACAATGACAACAATTTCAAGCATTCAAACGGCAAATTTCAAGCAAAACTCGGGTTTTCACTCAAAACCCGTCTTTTCAACATTTCAAGGCAAAACTAGCTAATTACAACAACAAATAACGTAAAGGCAAGTTAAAATGGAGCGTTACCTGATTCCATAGCAAAGCAACGCAAGAAAAACGAGCAAATTTGGTTGAGAAATCGAAATTTGGTGTTTTAAAGAGTAAGAAACCGAAATGAAGTATAATGAGTAGCATACGGTTGAGCTCGTGCTTTATACAACACTTTTAGTCAGCAGGTTAAACCGCATAGCCTTATGCGGTTTGCCCACCCAACCGCATAAGGTTATGCGGTTTCTGCCCTTGGCTTTTCTACGGTTTTTCTCGTTTTACGCCTACTTTTGAATTCCTAATTCACCCTAGCTCAAATGCAACTCCAAGTACACCCCATGCTTGGGTTAAGGCATCACCTACAGTCCACCATACACGTATATTAAGCACTTAATATACGGTACAAAGCAGAAACACGAACGCTCTTCACAAGCATTTACGTCATTTTCTCCTCGACGAAAGGCAAACGCATGCAATAACAACCACGTAAACACTCCTCGGCGAGCTCAAGCACAAGCATTCTACAAAGTATTCAAGCACAAGCATCCTGCAAGTACATCCGAACGCAAACATTGCAATAATCATGGCACGAAAGCACCTCTGCACGAGCATTACAACTTTACAAACGCACTCTTCACGAGACCATGCATCCGACCCTGATACGCTCACACCCTTGCACTTTAGCACCCCACGCATTTCAGCAGAACGCGCTCTTTCACGAGACCATATGAAGGCATTACAAGCAGCAGCACTAAACATACAACGGCATCCAGCATGTACGAGACAACGGCATCAACATCAGCAACCAACATAGCAACCAAGGCACTCTGCAGGCAGGCATGCCATTATAACATGCACGGACCGCCAAGTCCTTAAAATTCGCACGTCCCGCCCCGTTTAGCCCGGTTCGAAGTCCTCGTCTCACCCATGGACACATGCTTCGTTCCGCTGATCATATCGAGACTGTAATGGTCCGGATATGGTCGTGGAGTTTGACTAGCGCTCTAGTCCGAGCTCAGTCAAACTGGGGGCTCTGTGGATACCCATATCCGTACCCTCCCAAACAAAACCCTGTGATGTAACACGGACTTTTATTACGCATGTTTAACGCTAACTTAAACGGTTCTAACTAATGTCGAACTCATTTTGAGTCGTTTGAAATGTTAAAATGTTTTAGGTCGCTTCACATCACACTTAAATAACGTTCATTTTGTCCATTTGGAGTCTAGCTTGGTCCTTGTCCTGCTTCATTTGGCATGAGCTTTGCATTTGCACTACAATTGGCCCTTTTACATTAACAAGGTCTAATTCAGCATTCCTAAATTCCTGAATTTAGGCCCGGTAGCTAAAACCGCTATTTAGCATCCTCTCACACAAAATGCGGCTTCACGTCTTACCTTATTTCACAAAATCTATGCAAATACACCATTTTCATTTTTCAGGGTCTCGGACCCAAAACCGAGCCCAAACCCAGCCTTTGGCCCACACTCCAAAGCCCTAAGCACCACAAATATCTCAGAAATATCCTAGAGGTTTTCTTGGCACGCAAGTCTAAGATTATCTCGTAATCTTTCAAAGATTGAGTTCAACCGAAACTTGGAAAGAAGGCTAAAACCACACCCTCGAACCGCATAAGCCTATGCGGTTTGGGGTGGCAACCGCATAAGGCTATGCGGTTTGCCCTGGCAACCGCATAAGCCTATGCGGTTTCCAGGCCTGGTTTTATCCCCTTATTTCCTAATTTCTCCGAGGTTTTTAGTATATATAGAGCCCTATACCCGACCTCAGAAATCATCTTTCACACACAATTCACAACCAAAATTCACATCTCATACACTCCTAAATTCTCTCAAAGCCTCAAGCACCCAAATCCTTGAGTTCAACACACCATCCCGTGTTGAATTCATCCTCCTTTTTAGTTCAAGAAGCTCTGCCCAGATCTGAAGCGTCAGGACAAGGTAGGTACCGATCCACTTGGATCAAAGCTTTTTCTTATTTTTTTTTATGGACTAACAAAGGGGACTACACTCTAGCGCCCCCCCGGCTTTGGCACCCGCGCGCGCTTGCCTTCCAAGTGTTCTTATTACTTCGGGTACACTCCATATCCGATGACACGCCAAAGTCGCATAAGCAACCGACCTCTTAAAATAAACCAATGGACAATTGAACTTTATTTTAATTGTATGCATTTTGCACCCTTTTTGTCTTGCATTTAAATCAACTTAAACAATGAATTCGACCTTTAACTGAACCGTTTTCGTTAACAAGTTAAACATGCTAAACTGAGGGTTTTAATCAATCTTTTTGCATCTGCATCTGCATCTGCATTCTTTTACAAACTTATCGCACTTGTACGTAGCGATAACATTAGCTCAAATATCATCTTACATGGATTGTTCTAGGTCAGTAGAGGCTATTTTTACATATGCTTTTCTAAAAGGTTTTCATAAATCATTATTTGAATTAACTCTTTTTCTAAAGTACCCTCACCCCGAATCCAATCTGGTTTCACAACCTTAGATCTAGGGGTGTCGGCGTACTCCAAAATCTAAGGACATGTTTTTAACTTAGAACATGGTAGCAGGTTCCTAATTTCCGCGATAATTAGGTGGCGACTCCAAATAGTTCTTAAAGGTTTTTCTAACTTAATCTTTTTTAACTTTAATCCTAATCGTCCTTAAGCAAGACGCCGAGTTGGGTCCCTCGTCTCGATCCCGGGTTCCACAAGATCGCTATACCCCACTTTACGAGTCAAATAGTCAACGCGACAAAATTTGGCAGAAACAATTGGCGCCCACCGTGGGGCTGGTGATCTAACTTTGCACGTCAACTTGGAACGTACATCTCTTTTTCCAACAATCAACAAGTCAGCATGTCTGGATTCATCAACGAAGCAGACCCGTCCCAGATGGTCAGCACCCCACAGAATGCTGGCCTAGGCTACCAGGAGGGCCCTGTGCAGGACCCCGTCCACCACCAACAGGTTGGAGATCCCCAGCACGACGAAGTCCTTCAGCAACCGCAGCAGGAGTACGTGGATGTGGAAGACGAGTCCCAGTCAACCTACAGAGGCACGTCCAGGCGTGTTGGGCCACCCAATGACGACTTCACCATCTCGTTGCTGGACGGTCTGGCCACCCTTCAGCAGGAAATGAAAGCTTTGCGAGAGCAGTCCAGTAACGTGCAGGAGCTCTTGACCAGGGAGACAGCCAACTTGAGGAGGGAGATGACCGCCCAGATACAGTCTATAGCTTCCGTCGCTTTAAGGCGCCAGGGCAGGGGAACAGTACAGGAGGCAGCGATCCGTCTGGACATGGATGGTGTCATACACAACACGCCGGAAACACCAAGGACTCCCCGCGTTCCGCTCAACTTTGCCGTGGAGGACCCCAACACGCAGCACGCTCCCGAGATGCCCCTGATTCGTCCAGAGCCGCACAGGACTCCGCGTGGTCCACCTGTTCGTAGAGAAAGGCCACCCACACCACTGTTGAACGTGCAGCGCACAGGTAACATTCTTCCCCCGCACATCCCAATCCGTACTGATCATTCTCTCTTGCAGGAAACCACCGTGGAACGGAAGCTGAGGGAGCTGCAGGTGCGGATTGACAAGATCCCTGGCGTCCCGCGTCCACTAGAGAAGGCTTCCGCCACCATCCACGCGGAGTCTCCTTTTGTTGACGCCATCGCCATGGTGGACATCCCCAAGAGGTTCAGCGTGCCAGCAATGAGGTTATACGAAGGGAACACTGATCCATACGATCACGTGGCCCAATACAAGCAGAAGATGATGACCGTGGCAATTACGAGGGAGTACAGGGAGTCATGCATGTGAAAAGGGTTCGGGTCCACGCTGAGCGGTCCAGCCCTACAGTGGTTCGTGAATCTCCCCAATGGGTCTATCTCTTCTTTTGCAGGTCTGGTAGATGCCTTCAACTCCCAGTTCGCTAGCAGCCGCAAACCGGAGAAGCAGACAAGCGACCTCCACAGAATCATCCAGAGGCACGACGAGTCAACCAGAGACTACCTGAACAGGTTCAACAAGGAGAAAGTGTCAATACACAGATGCGACATACCAACAGCTATCGAAGCTTTCAGGCGTGGGGCCTGGAGGACTCAGACCTGTACAACGAGCTCACCAAGTATCCGTGCACCACCTTCGAGGACGTGCAAGCCAAAGCTCTAGCGGCAGCGAGACTGGAGGAGGACAGAGAGTCCAGGAGGACAACCGCCTCAAGTGACCGAGTTGCAAGGAAACCGCCAGCAGAACGCAGGAGGGAAGAGAGGCCGAAGCCTTACCCAAGTCAGCCAGAACGTGGTGTACATGCTTTGGTAGACTGGCGCGATGACCCAGCTCTGCCACCCAGAGTAAGTGAGTACGGCATTAAAACTAATGTATCCGGACTAATGGATGCTTTGAAAATGCTAGGTGGCAAGGTGAGGTGGCCCAAGCCGTCAGACAGACCAGCAACCAACAAGGACACCAAACGATGGTGCGAATTCCACAACGACTCAGGGCACCTCACGGCGGACTGCGTGGCGCTCAGAAAGGAAGTAAAGATCCTGTACGACAGGGGGAACCTGGACCATCTGTTGTCCTCTAGGGGACGGAAGGTGAACGTCAGCGAGCAGCACACACCGCCTCCTCCACCTCCACACGAAAGGGTAATTTCTTTTATTTCTGGTGGTTCTAGTGTTTGCGGACTAACATATTCAGCCGCCAAGAGGCGAGCAAAAGAAAGCACTACAGATACCCCCAGACAAGGAGCCAGAGTCCACCAGGACCCAGAGCCGGCAATCACATTTGATGACTCTGACGCCCAGGACAACTACGGCCAACATGAAGACGCTTTGGTGATATCTTTACCAATCGGAAATTGCTTGGTGAAGAGAGTACTGGTCGACAACGGCAGCTCAGTCAACCTCCTTTCTCGCCAGACTCTGGAGGGCATGGGGCTGAAAGAGCAGGACTTGCAGAAGAAGTCTGTGCCCCTGGTCGGATTCAGCGGCGAAACAACGCATTCCCTGGGAGAAATCTCTATTCCAACGTACGCACAGGGAGTCAATCAGCAGGTGACATACCTGGTGGTGGATAACCTGTCCTCTTACAACGTGATCCCGGGACGACCGTGGCTGCACGCTATGAAGGCGATACCCTCCACATACCACCAGTGCGTGAAGTTCCCCACTCCCTGGGGGGTTCAGGTGATCAAGGGCGACCAGAAGGCAGCGAAAGATTGTTACTCCTTGGCCTTAAAGCCAACCTCAGCTCCTCCATCAGCATAGCAATTACAGAGCAGACGAGTTCAGGGGGTCTACGAGGAACCCAGTGCGCCACAGCTAGATCAAATTCAGATAGACCCTGAGCATCCAGACAGAGTGGTACTCGTAGGAGAGGACTGCCAAGGTAACACCAGAACTGAACTCGTCGATTTATTAAAAGCTAACCTCGATTGTTTTGCTTGGTCCCATGAGGACATGGAGGGCATAGACCCTACCGTTATTACACACAGGTTAAGCGTAGATCCGCAGCACCCACCAGTCAAGCAGAAACGTCACAAATTTGCGCCTGAAAGAAACAAAATAATAAACGAGGAAGTGGAAAACCTGCTGAAAGCTGGAAAAATCAGAGAAGTCAAGTACCCAACGTGGCTGTCCAACGTGGTGGTTGTCAGCAAGAAAAACGGCAAATGGCGCGTATGCATAGACTTTACGGACTTAAACAAGGCATGCCCGAAGGATCCATTTCCGCTGCCTCACATCGATGCTATGGTGGACGCGACAGCAGGGCATGAGATGCTCACATTCCTGGACGCCTGGAGCGGGTACAATCAGATCAAGATGCACCCAGACGACCAGGAGAAAACAGCTTTTCAGTCCGAAAGAGGAATTTATTGCTACAACGTCATGCCATTCGGCCTGAAAAACGCTGGGGCTACGTACCAACGCCTCGTGAACCTGATGTTCAAAGACCAGCTGGGAAAGAACATGGAAGCATACATAGATGATATGGTCGTGAAATCTGAACAGGAGGGGCAGCACGTCCAGCACCTCCAGGAAACATTCAACGTACTTCGCTACTACAAAATGAAGCTCAACCCCACCAAGTGTTCCTTCGGTGTAACAGCCGGGGAGTTTCTGGGTCACATCGTCACGAAGAGGGGGATTGAGGCCAGCCCAAAGCAAATAAGGGCTCTCCTCGACCTCCAGCCGCCAAAGACCGTCAAGGACGTACAGAAACTTACTGGGCGCGTTGCCGCGCTGAACAGGTTCATCTCCAAGTCCTCGGACAGGTGCAGGCCGTTCTATGATACCCTGAGGAAGAACAAAGAGTTCAACTGGACAGAAAGCCACAACAAGGCGTTTGAAGAGTTAAAAATCTACCTTGCAGAACCTCCACTGCTGTCATAACCAACACAAGGCGAGGATCTCCTGCTGTACCTGTCCGTGTCCGAATGCGCCGTCAGCGCTGTGCTGGTAAGAAAAGAGCTGGGGAGTCAGCTGCCGGTATATTATGTAAGTAAAAGC
The DNA here is from genome assembly GCA_023091065.1 of Dianthus caryophyllus. NCBI lineage: Eukaryota > Viridiplantae > Streptophyta > Magnoliopsida > Caryophyllales > Caryophyllaceae > Dianthus > Dianthus caryophyllus. Next base: position 30,877,295 of record CM041519.1, read on the forward strand.
CTGCTGGATGCAGAAACACGGTACACTCCTCTTGAAAAACTTGTTTACTCACTCGTAATTGCATCGCAAAAGTTATGTCGTTATTTTGAAAGTCATACCATTATTGTGCGGACTAACTATCCTGTCAAGGCAGTCATGCGTAAGTCAGAATTGTCAGGACGAATGGCGAAGTGGTCAGTCCACCTCAGTGGGTATGACATACAGTACGAACCCAGGACAGCCATCAAGTCACAAGCAATTGCAGATTTTGCGGCAGACTTCAGTCCAAGCCTACAAGGAGGTGCAGACAGCGAGGTCCTGCTGCTCCAAAGAGAAGGACACCAACAGTGGATTGAGACACTGACTACAAGCAAATCAGCGAGGCGTAGGAGTGGGGCTTGTACTAAAGTCGCCACAAGGGGAGTACATAGTCCAGGCAGTACGATGTGAATTCAAAGCATCCAACAACGAAGCCGAGTACGAGGCCCTTATCATGGGGCTCAACATGGCCATTGAATTAAAGGTGAAATCTGTCAAAATATTTTGTGATTCTTTGCTTATCGTTAACCACGTGAACAAGTCATATGCAGCTCGAGATTCAAAAATGGTGGCATACCTTGATCTTGTTAACACGATCTTAGAAAAATTCGATGAAGTTGAGATCGAACAGATTCCGAGGGATCAAAACGCGCACGCTGACGCTCTAGCCAACTGTTTTGGCAAAAAATTTACCAAAGCTAAATTTAGTGTGATTAGGGTTAAAGCGACCTTAACGTATGCCAAATTGAGAATCGTAAACGAAAATGCAAGAAATAGAACGGAAAGAAACGCAACAAAACACGAAGGATTTTTTGGTTACGCGGAAAACCCGATGTGGGAAACGACCGCGGGGGGAAGCTCTTGTCCCACCAACTATCCACTATTCAAAGGAGGATTACAAGATTTGGGGTGCTAAGGCACGTTATTTAGTACAATATTAGACGAATAATGCAAGAGTATGCTGTAGTATATTGTTTGGAGTATTTTGTTTGCTATGGATTGCTGAGATTGACTGCCAAGTGTCGAATGTCCATGCCTTGAACCCTAGCTTGCCTTTTATAGTTGAAACCTTGCTGATTTTCCTCCCCTTTCCCCTCCTTTCTTAACCGTTATTCTTCCCTGGTCTTCGGCCTTGATTCGCTCCCTCCAATGTAACGCTTCCCCCATTCTCGCAACTGTCTTAATCATCCGCTATAATTTCGTATAGATCCGTTGGTGGGGCTCCTGAGGGTCCTGGCTATCCAGGGTCCTGTCCAGGATCCTGTCCTGGGTCCTGCCTAGGGTCCTGAGCTGGCTTTCGCTGCGACCGCTTTCTGGGCCAGATCTGGGCTTGTAAAATTTAGGCCCAACACCAACCTTGGAGCAACATTCCGTTCCACCGCTATCACAACAATTCCAATCTTGCACGCTCTACATTCGGCGATTACGAAGCCGGATCCAGTCTGTACGACCGACAACGACCAGGATTCCTCTGCAGCACTACAAGGAGATCCAAGGATTTCACAATCTCCACAAACAGGCAACAGAACAACAGAACAAAGAAGAACAACAGAACAACAGAACAAAGAAGCACCTGGGTGGACAAACCCCTACATCGAGTGGTTACAAGACGGAAAGCTACCACAAGACAAACTTCAGGCCAAAAGGTTCAGGATGAAAGCTTCAAAATTCCTCCTCATTGACGGGGTATTATACAGGAGGTCTGCAGCGGGGCCATACCTGAGATGTCTGGAGCCTGGCCACGCTCAGGCCGTTCTGGAAGAACTACATAGTGGAGACTGTGGCAACCATTCTGGTGGTCGTAGCCTGTCCAACAAAGCACTCAGAATGGGGTACTATTGGCCTACAATGAGAAAAGACGCTGTTGAATACGTGATACACTCTATTTATATTCATTTTATGCCCCCGGTTCAGTCGCTTTTAGCTCGTATTTACTCGTATTTACTATGACTTTAGGAGCTATATGTTATATTTCTCGTTACTGCTGCTTTTCATTTACATTTTGCAGGTTTTGGTGGTTTTGAGCCAAAACCCGGGACGATTGGAGCAGTACGAGAACTGAGCCATGAAGACCAAGCCCGAGCACGCACATGAGCTCGGGAATATGAGCCAAGACCAAAAGGAGGAAAGCCATACGAAGTTATAAGGGCCCAAAGTCTAAAGAATGAAGTTATGGGCCAAGAATAAGGAGCCAAGGCAAGCCGGCCCAAAAAGGGTGGTCAGCTTGCTCGATCAGGCCACGCACTACCGACGCTCTATTCTTCGGATTTTATTTTAATTCGTGTTTTAGTTTTTGGAAAGTATAAATAGTAGTTTTAGGTCGAGATTAACACTTATGCTTTATTTTTTCCTAGTTGAGTTTACTGTTAAGTTTTTATTTCTCTCTCAAAACTCTTAGCTTTTAGGTTTAGTTTCAAGATTAATTCAACTGTAACCGTCGGTACTCCGTAAGTTTTCAAGTTTATTTCAATTGCTTTTATTCATTCTTTGCTATGTCTTCTTTATGCTATTTTGCTTTGCCTTGAATTATGAGTAGCTAATCTCCTAATTAGGGTTTAGGGGAATTTGTGATATTTGGTTCAGGAACATGTTTTAGGATTAAATTGGTTGAATAAATTGTGCTCTTGATTTCTTTCTACGCGTTTTATGCCAATTGAATTAGGATTATTTCGCCTGATCACCGAGTTGTCCGAGTTTAATTGAACCTGAGTAAGTTTTGATTTAAGATCGAAAGCCGAGTTAAAACTAGACTTACGCGAGATTGATGAGTTGAATTTAGTAAGTTGCGAGAGCCCGCTAAATTTGCTTAAGGCTAAAATTGACTCGAGAGAGCGTTTTATAAACCTAGTCATTTGCACAGTTTATCTCTTCCGTCTTATAAATTTGAGTTCCTGAATCGTTGTCATAATGAACCCGATGCCCTAATCTCTCCCTTTATATATTTCTATTCATCTGCTTTATTATCTGCTTTAGTTATTAGTTTAATCAAACCCTTTTTCACACCCTGAGTTGAGCCTGTTTTACCGACTTTAACTTAAGACTACTCCGTTTCTCTGTGGATACGATCCTGCTTACCACTATCTGCTGTTAGTTGTTTGCTAGGTTTATTTTGACAGGGTTATACGACTAGGCCTGTGTCAATTTTGGCGCCGTTGCCGGGAAACGGCTTTAGTTAGTTTTAGTTTTTGTTAGTTTTACAGGTTTTTCTCCCTTGTCTCAAGGAATCTAGTTCCTTGAGACCGTTTTTAATTGCTTGCTTGTAGTTTTGTTTATGCACAGGTCACCTACAGGTTTAGTTCCATTTGAGCCTGAACCTGAGCGAGCATTTCACAGGCTACGTAAGGAAGCACGTAAGTTACTTGATCCTGATTTCGAGGGAGCGTCGCATTCGGAGTCCAGTGCTGCGCAATCGTCCTACGAAGAGAACACACCTCCCCATACTCCGTTAACTCCACCGCCAGTGACCATGCCTAAACTTTCGAGTCACTCGGTGCCTAAACCGGAGTCCATTCCAGGTGGATTCACTATGCCCGCTACGCTGCAGGGCAACTTTGAGATTCGCCCCGCCTTTCTAAATTTGGTGGAGCGAAATCAGTTCGGTGGTTATCCTACCGAAGATCCTGGTCGGCACATGCAAATGTTTACTGACTACTGCTCCACAATTCAGCAGACCGGGATTACGCAGAATCAAATAAGGGAAATGCTGTTCCCTTTTTCTTTAAAAGATCGAGCTCGTGAGTGGATCACGGACCTCGACAAGCTTGCTGCGGGTATTACTGATTGGAGAGGGTTAGCTCTGGCGTTCTATGCAAAGTTTTATCCTCCTGAGCGCACTAATCAGATGCGGAGTCAGATTCAGGGCTTCAAGCAAACCTATGACGAGTCACTTGCTGAAGCGTGGGAAAGGTATAAGAAGCTGATACGGGACTGTCCTCATCATGGGCTGAACGATTGGCTCGTGATTATGACTTTCTACAATGGGTTATATGAGGAGAGCCGGGCTATCCTTGATTCAGCTGCAGAAGGACGTTTCGCTAATAACGTCGATGATGACAAGGCTTGGGGGTTGATTGAAGATATGGCTGTCCATTCGGCTCAGTTCGGGAAGCCGCGTGGTAATTCACGGTCCGCACATGATGACCGTGATAAGGGGAGTATTTCTGCACTCACTAGTCAGGTTGCTGAGCTGACTGCACAGATTAGCAGGATGCAGGGTGGTGGTTCATCTGGTGCTCATGTAAATGCTATTGCAGGGCACGACTTGGGTTATTCTACGGGGTATGCTGTACCCCAGGAGCAGGTTTATGCATATCAATCTTACAACCAAAACCTGCCCTACCAAAACCAACCCGGTTACGATCGCTCGCTCCTCTCATATCGTAACCAGAACGTCCTAAACCCAACCACCCAACCACCCCAAAATACTCCCTATATTCCCCCACACAAGAACTTTCAACCACCTCCTCCAAATTACCAAAAACCCGCCTTTACACCGCCACAACCTACCCCCGTACCTGATCCAATGGCCGAGACTAGGGCCATGATGTCACAGATGCAGCAGGTGAAGATGGGTATGCAGGAGTCGCAGAAGACAATGATGCAATACATGCAAAAGAGCGACCAGGCTAAGGATGCAGCTATTAAGAATTTGGAGAATCAAGTGGCTTAACTCGCAACTTCGCAAGCTGCGCGTCAACCAGGTTTCTTGCCATCGCAGGGCCAACCTCCTAACCCTCCTCCCGATACTGCATGTGCGATTACATTGAGGAGCGGTACGTTTTATGATGATCCGAGGCCAAAGCGTCAGCCTGGCCGATCGGCAATGGCCGTCCAACCTATGAACTCGCCGCGGGAAAGATGATTTGGGTGTTAATTCGGGTGTTTCTGTTGCTACTCCTTCGCCCCCGATTCAGATTAAGCTCCCATTTCCGGGTCGCCAACGTCAAGAGTCCGAGACCAAGTTCAAGAAGTTCGTGGACGTCATTCGAGCGCTGCAGGTAAACGTCCCTTTTATTGATCTTGTGACTCAAATTCCTGCTTATGCCAAGTTTTTGAAGGAGGTCTTAGCTCGTAAGCGAACACTAGAGGATGTGTCGACCGTAGCATTCGTGGGGGAGGCTAGCACTAGGTTGCAGGGTGGTAAACCTCCTAAGCTTAGTGATCCAGGTACCTTTTCCATCCCCTGCTCCATTGGTAAGTTTGTGGTTCGCAATGCCTTGTGTGACCTTGGAGCGAGTGTGAGTGTCTTACCTTACTCCCTTTACCAAAAGATGAGCCTGTCAGCTTTGAGCCCTACCCACATTACCTTACAAATGGCTGACCGTTCGATTAAGCGTCCCTTGGGAATCCTACAAGACGTCCCTGTACAGGTTGGAAAGTTCTTTATCCCTGTAGACTTTGTTGTAGTCGATATGCCCGAGGATGTCCACATTCCTATCATTTTAGGGAGACCCTTCCTGCACACTGCTGGTGCAGTTATTGACGTGGGCAATAAGACGATAGCCTTTACGGTGGGGGGTGAGAGGTTGACCTTTACTCATTCAGATACCCCGCGGTCGCCCATGCGTTTAGAGTCGGTTTGTGCTGTTAATGTTATACCTCCGTCTCACTCTACTGGAGACACTTTGGAGGTTATACATTGTCTCCCAGTGTGCGAGTTCTTTCTGAGGATGGCTGCAAGGTTGGTTCGGGGGAGAGGAAGCTGCTAAAAGCCGATTTCTGTGACGCTAGTGATGGAGGAGGGCCTACGGTTCCGTCACTTGGAGCACAAGGGCGATTTGGAGAGCCATTTCGCGATCGAGGACCCACGATGAATGATTATGCTGCGCTACCTCAAGCTGGAGGAATTTTATGGCGAATGGATGCTATTTCGCCGAGTGAAGCTGTTGCAAATGGCCAACAACCTTGGCCTCCGTATACTTAATGATTTTGGAGCTTTGAAGAGTCGTGCGGGACTATAAACCAGCGCTTCCGGGAGGCAACCCGATGACGTTGTACTTTTTATTAGCACTTGTACTTTGTTTGGTTTGTTTTTACGACTTTTTGGTTTGCTTTTGAGCGCGAGAGGACGAGGTTTTTTTTTATGTGATTTTGAGCGCGCAGGTACTTTTGGACTTTGTCCTTGGTATTTTTGAAGAAGACGCTACGAGTATGCATCACAGCCGGTCAACCGGCAGCCGGGCTCAGACCGGCACCGTAGCTGAAATTTGAAACAGGTGAAAAAACGCGAAAAAACGAGAAAAAGCATGGGAGCCGGCCGGCCGGCCGCCGGTCCGGACCGGCCCCCATGTCACCCTGCTCCGATTTGCTGCTTCTTGCGTGCTATGCCGAAGTGCTTCACCGTTGGACTGATTTGGACGCATATTTGTGGATTCTAAGCCGCACTCCACACTTTACTTCGGTTTGGGGGAGCTCCGACTTTATCAAGTGAGCATTCTTTACCCCACTTTACCCCCCTTTTCGCTTTACTTTTCCTTCCCCGTATGTTATGTGTCCTCCTCTGCTTTTGTGGTTCTGCTGTTTTCCACATTGAGGACAATGTGTGATTTGGTTTGGGGGAGGGAAGCACTTTCGCGCTTATTAGTTTAGCTGCATTTCTTTTCGTGTGCATTTATTATATAAAACAATAAAAAAAAAAAAAAATGAAAAAATTCAAAAAATTACAAAAATGCGAGTCTTTTTGGTCTGCTTTGTCCTGCTTTATCTAGTTTGGGGAATTGATTAGTGCGCTTATTTTGATCTTTAGTATCTCCGAGTCGACTTTCTATCGTCGTAGCTTGCACGATTGGTTTGTTCCCTATTAATAGATTGCGAGCCTCAACACTAACCCACTTGTATCTGCTTAATTCTTATCGCTTTTCGCTTGTTTACTTTCGACTTTGACATTCGAGCTTGGCAATGGTTTGTGGAATGTTGGTATGTTGGTTTGCGGTTTGATTGGATTGATTCATTTTATGTTGGAGCAATGCTTCGATGCTCTCGGAGGGGACTCATTAAATTAAGTAACCACAGTGGCCATGAATTTGGTTGCGACCGGGAGTATGAGCAATAATGTAACCCTTAAGGAAATATGTGTACCCGAGCGCGATTTTTACCGAGTGAACGTCAAGCTAAACGGTACTACATACGAGGGATGCTCCACATTTGCAGAAAAAAAAAAAAAGAATACAGAAAAGAAAAGAAGGAAAAAGGAAGTGATTTGGAAAGATTGGATGATGGTTAGTGGTACGATCGGTTGGCCTTGCTTGAATTGATTGTCGTTAGTTTTACTGTTGCGTAAGCGTTAGAGGCTAGTGATATAATGTGGCGTGAATGGTTGAGACTTGTGCTCTATTCTCGGTGAAATAGACTTTGGTTGTAATGTTTATGTGCATAGGTCGTCCACTATACGAGATACTAGCGTGATTAGTTCGTGTTGCTTTGATTTTCTCCGACGCTATTTGCTTGAGGACAAGCAAAGGTTTGGTTTAGGGGAGTTTGATACACTCTATTTATATTCATTTTATGCCCCCGGTTCAGTCGCTTTTAGCTCGTATTTACTCGTATTTACTATGACTTTAGGAGCTATATGTTATATTTCTCGTTACTGCTGCTTTTCATTTACATTTTGCAGGTTTTGGTGGTTTTGAGCCAAAACCCGGGACGATTGGAGCAATACGAGAACTGAGCCATGAAGACCAAGCCCGAGCACGCACATGAGCTCGGGAATATGAGCCAAGACCAAAAGGAGGAAAGCCATACGAAGTTATAAGGGCCCAAAGTCTAAAGAATGAAGTTATGGGCCAAGAATAAGGAGCCAAGGCAAGCCGGCCCAAAAAGGGTGGTCAGTCTTGCAGACCATTCTTGCGTGGCCCGACGCTCTATTCTTCGGATTTTATTTTAATTCGTGTTTTAGTTTTTGGAAAGTATAAATAGTAGTTTTAGGTCGAGATTAACACTTATGCTTTATTTTTTCCTAGTTGAGTTTACTGTTAAGTTTTTATTTCTCTCTCAAAACTCTTAGCTTTTAGGTTTAGTTTCAAGATTAATTCAACTGTAACCGTCGGTACTCCGTAAGTTTTCAAGTTTATTTCAATTGCTTTTATTCATTCTTTGCTATGTCTTCTTTATGCTATTTTGCTTTGCCTTTAATTATGAGTAGCTAATCTCCTAATTAGGGTTTAGGGGAATTTGTGATATTTGGTTCATGAACATGTTTTAAGATTAAATTGGTTGAATAAATTGTGCTCTTGATTTCTTTCTACGCGTTTTATGCCAATTGAATTAGGATTATTTCGCCTGATCACCGAGTTGTCCGAGTTTAATTGAACCTGAGTAAGTTTTGATTTAAGATCGAAAGCCGAGTTAAAACTAGACTTACGCGAGATTGATGAGTTGAATTTAGTAAGTTGCGAGAGCCCGCTAAATTTGCTTAAGGCTAAAATTGACTCGAGAGAGCGTTTTATAAACCTAGTCATTTGCACAGTTTATCTCTTCCGTCTTATAAATTTGAGTTCCTGAATCGTTGTCATAATGAACCCGATGCCCTAATCTCTCCCTTTATATATTTCTATTCATCTGCTTTATTATCTGCTTTAGTTATTAGTTTAATCAAACCCTTTTTCACACCCTGAGTTGAGCCTGTTTTACCGACTTTAACTTAAGACTACTCCGTTTCTCTGTGGATACGATCCTGCTTACCACTATCTGCTGTTAGTTGTTTGCTAGGTTTATTTTGACAGGGTTATACGACTAGGCCTGTGTCAATACGCCAGGAAGTGCGACGCCTGCCAGAGACATGCACCAGCACAGCACGCACCTGCTGAACTCTTTCACCCCGTAATGTCGCCTTGGCCATTTGTTTTGGTAAAAACTTCACAAGATAGAAAATGAAAAAAAGTGGATCAACTAGTACTATTTGCTGAGATTGACTGCCAAGTGTCGAATGTCCATGCCTTGAACCCTAGCTTGCCTTTTATAGTTGAAACCTTGCTGATTTTCCTCCCCTTTCCCCTCCTTTCTTAACCGTTATTCTTCCCTGGTCTTCGGCCTTGATTCGCTCCCTCCAATGTAACGCTTCCCCCATTCTCGCAACTGTCTTAATCAGCCGCTATAATTTCGTATAGATCCGTTGGTGGGGCTCCTGAGGGTCCTGGCTATCCAGGGTCCTGTCCAGGATCCTGTCCTGGGTCCTGCCTAGGGTCCTGAGCTGGCTTTCGCTGCGACCGCTTTCTGGGCCAGATCTGGGCTTGTAAAATTTAGGCCCAACATTTGCCCCCAAAATTTCCGCCCATCTTGCATGTATTTTGGGCGGGAATTTTCCCTCCAAGCGGCGACGTGACTTGAGAGGTCTTGTCATATTAAATTTCCTCTCTTTCCAACTTCCCTTACCCAACTTCCCTCATAAACTCTCCCCTCTTCTCACCTTCCGACCCTTATTTTTCCCTTTTTCCGCCTCTCTTCAACTCCCTCCTCTCCCAAATCGCCTCATCTTCCTTGTTCCTTGCTTCTCAGGTAACTTCCCATCTCCACTTACTTTTTCCCTCTTTAGTTTCGTCTTCCCTATGACTACTCGTTCCCAAACACGACCAGTTCCCCTTGTTGCCTTCCCTTCTGCGGGTATTCTGGATGATAAGCACGCCTGTGACTCCGAAATTTCGGAGGATGAACTCCCTGCCTTTAGATCTTTGGCGGGACTGGGCGAGGACGTGGTTCTTCACGCTCCCGCTTCCGGCGAGTGCGCTGACGCTGTTCGCCCGGGGTGGATCACTCTTTACGAGTACCCCTTCTCTCTGGGCATGAGATTCCCTTTCCCTCGCTTGATCCAGGCCTTCCTCCTCTGGTTCTCTCTTGCTCCCGCCCAACTCTCCGCCCAAGCTTGGAGGGTCCTGTACGGCGTGAGCGTGGTGGGCGAGCGCCTTGGTATCAAGCTAGGGCTGGAGGATCTGGCGAGCTTGTACTCTTGTCGACACCTCGGCTACGGCCAGGTAACGATGAGGGCATCTGATGGTGATAATGCCTTCATCGATACTTCCATGGCGACTAATGACGGTTGGTTCCGTCGCTTCGTCTTTCTGAAGGTTGACTCCCTAAGCCCTCGCCCTGAGTACCTGTTGGAGAAGTGGGGTGACACCAAAGGTACCTGGTCGTCCCTGCCGTGCTTACGTCGTTATCTTTTCTGCTTAATTTCTTTAACCGTCTTCCCCTACAGGGCTCAAGAATCCGAAGGCGACATCCCCTCCTAGCGACATCCTGACGCGCCTGTGGTCGGTTCCTCGTACGTCACGTGCTTATCCTGAGCTGTCCTCCGCTATTCTGCATACCCCAGCACCTGAACCTGCCATGGCCTCTGGTAAGCCCTTGACTTCCCTGTTAGCTTCCCCCTTCTCTCCTTACTTGGTTGTTCCTGATTTCGCTCTGCTCCTAGGATCTGCTGCCCCCGATGTGCTGGATTCCCTTATGCGGGCGAAGAAGAGGAAGCAACCCTCCTCTAGCTCTAGGACACCGCCTCTGAAGAAAGAGGCCAAGAGCCCCAGGCCCCCTTCCGCTTTCTGCTACAAGACTGCCCCTGGCCCCGAGCTGCGTCCGCCTGGATCCTTCAAAGCCCCAATTGAGATTCCTGAGGAGGGTCCTTCAATCAACCTTCCCCCTGGATTTGGTTTTGACTCCTCGGTTCCGCTATGGCCTGCCCTGAACTCGTTTCTCCTTCCTGGCCCCAAGAAGGTCCTGGAAGGCGAGGGTGCTTCCTCGGTTAGCAAGGGCCTTTGCGAATCTGCCTTTGATGTAACGAACTCTTCCTTTCTCTTTGTTTCTCTTTTTTTTTTTTTTTTTGTAACTCAAGTTTGCCTGCAGACCCTTCAGTCGGCGCTGCATTTCCGCCACCGGTTCGAGTCTCTCCAAGCTGCAAGCGCCAACGCGCTCCACCGCTCAGACAAGCTGAAGGCTGATGTGTCCTCACTGACCAAGGAAAGGGACGATGCGTTGGCAGCGGCCCAGGAAGCGAACAAGCTGAAGGCTGCTGCTGACCAGGAGAAGGATGAAGCCTTGGCTGCGGCTCAGGAGGCGGATAGGTTGAGGGCTGCCGCTGAGCAGGACATCTGGAAGCTGGATGGGAGAATCTCCGAGCTTGAGGTCTCTGAACATAAGTTGAAAAAGACTTTGGCGAAGGTGGCCGTCTATGCTGCCTGGGACGCGAAGATCAAGTGCCTCAAGGCGATTCAAGCTGATGGCGTTTCTTCCTTCGACCTAGAGCAAGAGGAGGCTGATTTCCACGCTGCATTCCCTCAGTCTCCTGACCTCAGCGTCCTGGTGGGCTTTGAGGATTCTGACAACGAGGAGCATTGCGTCTGCTTTGTCCTGTAGGAGGAAGGTGAACCTGTTGAGGAAGGGCGTGCATCTTGAAGATGGAAGTCTTTGCCAGATTGCGGAGGAGGACGTTGCTGCTGAGGGGTCTTCTGGAGCAGATGCAGGGAATGAGGGCGCTGGTGCCAATGCTGAGGAAGTTCCTACTTTGGATGCTTCGGCTGTGGTGCCTGAAGAGCAAGAGCAAACCCCTGCAATTATGTAATTAACCAGCTTAGTTTGGAACTTTGTTTTAAAACTGTTATTTTGGGGTAGCGTGCCTTTGAGGACGCTTGTAATTACACTTTTTGTTTTGACAAACACGCTCGGGGTCCTTCGCTGCGTGGGACCTTGCGTTATGATGATCGAAAATCATGGTGGCCAACCATGCTTTCACTTACGTTCGTTTGTAGCGCGCGCGTTTGTTTGTGTGCATGCTTTTAGAGTCGACTTAGTGCCGGCCTGGAGTCTTGATGTCCAAGTGGGGTCATGTTTATCCCCGATGCCGAGCCTCGTAGTGGTGACTTTGGTGGTTCTGGAATCTGAGATGTCCAAGTGGGGTCATGTTTATCCCCTATCGCCACGCGCACGAAGTCCTCTCTAAGGAGGATAAACGTAGGGGCCAACCAGGCCTCACCTTTGCCCTAACATTTCAAAGATAGAAATAGTTTTAGAAGATTTGCAAAGTACTTTTTGAAGTGACAAAGAAAATTGCTAAATAACTTTTCAAAGAAACTTTCTCTTAAACAGTATACGTTTACAATAGTTTGAAACGAGTTTACAAAGAAACAAGCGCCTTCCAAATCAGGCGTTTAGAAAATCAGGTGGGGCAAAAGGAACCTGGGTGACGATGCTGGGAGCCTTGAAGTCCCTGGGGCCTTGAGCGCCCTTTAACGTTGCTGGCAGCCTTGAAGTCCCTGGGGGCCCTGAGCGCCCTTCAAATATAGTATTTTTTGAGATGAAGAATGTTCCATGGATTGTGGATGATTTCCCCTTCCATGGTCATTAGCCTGTAAGCTCCTCTTCCTACGACACTCTCGACCTGGTAGGGGCCTTCCCAGTTGTAAGCAAACTTCCCTGCTCGCTGGTTCTTCGTATTCTGAAAAACCTTCCTGAGAACCAAGTCCCCTACCTGCAGGGTCCTGATTCACACCCTCCTGCTGTAGCTTTTGGCAACCGCCTGCTGGTAGGAAGCTAACCTGATCTTAGCGCTCTCCCTGAGTTCATCTACTGTGTCCAGGGCGCTGGTCATGGCAGCCTGGTTTCCTTCTTCCGTTTGACATCCGTACTTGAGCGTGGGGACCCTGACCTCTGACGGGATCACGGCCTCCGCTCCAAACACCAAGCTGAAGGGTGTCTGGCCAGTAGCCACCTTAGGAGTGGTCTTATCAGCCCACAACACCAAAGGGAGCTCATCAGCCCATTTGCCCCCAATCTCCTCCAGCTTCTTCTTGAGATTCTCCATTACTATCTTGTTGCTAGATTCTGCTTGGCCGATGGACTGGGGGTATCTGGGCGCTGACTTCCTCAGGGTGATGTTGTATCCATCGCAAAAGCCTTGTGTCTTGTCGGATACGAATTGTCTCCCGTTATCGCAGACTATCTCCGAGGGAATTCCAAACCTGCAAATAATGTTACGTTTGATGAACGAAATTACTTGTTGCTCAGTGACCTGCGCATAAGCCTCAGCTTCAATCCACTTGGAAAAATAATCCGTCATTGCTAGCATATATACCCTGTTCCCTGGAGCCCTGGGCAATGGCCCCACAATATCCATCCCCCACTTCATGAAGGGCCAGGGAGAGACGATAGGGTGAAGAGGCTCCCCAGGCTGATGCTTCACCGGCGCATGACGCTGGCAGGCGTCACACTTCTTCGTGTACTCCACCGCATCCTTTCTCATAGTGGGCCAATAGTAACCCTGTCGTAGCGCCTTATTGGCTAGGCTCCTGTCCCCTGTATGATTTCCGCAGTCGCCACTGTGGATTTCATACAATACAGCCGTAGCCTCCTGTTCTCCCAAGCACCGCATGTAGGGTCCTGCGAGTGACTTCCTGAAGAGGACCCCATCAATGAGGACAAACCTTGACGCTTTCATTCTCAGGCTCCTGGCCTCCCCTCTATCTTCTGGTAACTTATCTTCCTGTAACCAATCTATGTATGGTTTCCTCCAATCTGGACCGAGCTGCTGCACTTCTGTGCTGAAAGTTCCCCCTGCTTCCTTCAGCCACGTCCAACACTGATCCGCGTAAGAATCTTTCCCCTCCTAAGGAAGGGTCAGCACAATTCCAATCGCAGGGCTCAGAATGTGTACGATTGGTACGTTGGATATCTCATCTGGTTTGAAAGTTGCCCCCAGCGATGCAAGGGCGTCAGCTTCCACATTCTGGTCCCTGGGAACTTGAGTTATTTGGACGCCATCGAACTCTGCCACGAACTCTTTTGCCACCTTGAGGTATGCTACCATTTTAGAATCCCTCGCCACATACGTGTCGTTCATGTGGTTCACGATGAGTTGGGAATCGCTGAACACTTCCAAGTTCCTGATTTTCATGTCTTTCGCCAATTTCAGCCCTAGTATCAAGGCCTCGTATTCCGCTTCATTGTTGGTTGCTCGAAACTCGCACCGTACCGCCTGCACAATCAAGTCCCCTTTCGGGGATTGTAACACCAGCCCAACTCTTGTGCCTCTCATGTTGGATGCTCCATCTACGTGCAGCTTCCAGGTTCCTGTTCGCCCTGCAGATTCCAGGCTCAGAGCCTCCTCCTGTACTCCCGGTTGCTGAGCAGGGCTAAACTCTGAGATGAAATCTGCAAGTGCTTGTGACTTTATTGCTTTCCTGGGCTCGAACTTCAGGTCATATCCGCTCAGGTGTACTGACCATTTCACCATTTTTCCTGAAAGTTCAGGCTTTCGCAAAACATTCTTGATGGGAAAGTTAGTAACCACATTAATAGTATGAGACTCAAAATAAGGGCGTAACTTATAGGAGGCTGTAACTAATGCAAGGACAAGTTTTTCGAGCTCGGTATACCTGGTCTCTGCCGGGAGCAGAGACTTGCTTACGTGGTAGACTGGTTGCTGAGAGCCCTCATGCTCCCTGACCAGCACGGCACTCCGGCTACTACATTGCAGGACGGATCTGAGTATGGCGGACTCCTCAGTCCTGGCCGCCAGAGCGGTGTCGCTAAGTACTTCTTCAGCTCCTGGAAGGCTGCCTCGTGGTCTGGTGTCCACTCAAATCGTTGGCTCTTCCTCAGCAGGTCATAGAACAGTTTGCACCTTTCCGAGGACCGAGATATAAATCTGCTTAGAGCTGCCACCCTTCCAGTTAGCTTTTGCACGTCCTTGGGCTGCTTCGGAGATTCCAGCTGAAGCAGGGCCCTGATTTGTTCAACACTGGCCTCTATTCCCCTTTGCGTCACTATGTATCCCAGGAATTTCCCTGAAGAAACTCCGAAGGTGCATTTCTGGGGGTTGAGCTTCATCTGATACTTCCTCAGGGTCCCAAAGGTCTCTGCCAGGTCCTTAGCATGTTGTTCTGCTCTCAGGGACTTAACCACCATGTCATCTATGTATACCTCCATCGTTTTCCCGATTAAGTCCTTGAACATCATGTTTACCAGCCTCTGGTAGGTGGAACCTGCGTTTTTCAGACCAAAGGGCATAACATTATAACAATATATACCTCTCTCCGTCCTGAAGGCGGTCTTTTCCTGGTCCTTGGGATGCATCCTGATCTGGTTATAACCGCTCCAGGCGTCCAGGAACGTCAGCATCTCATGTCCAGCTGTAGCGTCTACCATTGCGTCTATGTGGGGCAAAGGAAATGGGTCCTTGGGACATGCTTTGTTAAGGTCCGTGAAATCTATGCATACTCTCCACTTTCCATTTTTCTTTGGCACCACTACCACGTTTGAGAGCCACTCAGGGTAGTTCACCTCCCTGATTTTCCCGGCGTTCAGGAGGTTCTCCACCTCCTGATTGATTATCTGGTGGCGCTCTGGAGCATACTTGCGCCTCCTCTGCTGGACTGGGGTGTAACTAGGGTCCACGTTGAGTTGGTGCGTTATGACACTCGGGTCTATCCCTACCATATCTTCATGGGACCAAGCAAAGCAATCCATGTTAGCTCTAAGCAAATTGACAAGTTTAGTTCGGATATCACCTGTGCAGTCTGACCCCATCAGGACCGTGCGTTCTGGGTGCTGCGCGTCAAGGTTCACCTGGTCCAGATCTGGCTGCTCTGGCTCCTGGTACATCTCCTCAGCGCGCTTTCTCTGTAATTGCTATGCTTCCGGGGGCACCACAGTTGGTTTTAGAGCATCCTTGTAGCAATCCTTCGCGGCCTCCTGATCACCACGGATTTCCTGCACTCCCCAGGGCGTTGGAAACTTAACGCATTGGTGGTATGTTGAGGGTACCGCTCTCATCTCGTGGATCCAGGGCCTGCCAAGAATTACGTTGTAAGATGACTGGCAATCAATAACCAAATACTTTACCTGTTTGTTGACGCCCCCTGCGAAGGTTGGGATCGTGATCTCTCCCAAGGAGTGTGCTGTTTCGCCGCTGAAGCCCACCAGAGGAACCTGTTTCTTTATCAGATCTTTCTCGCTGAAACCCATGTCCTTTAGCGAGTGTAACATGAGCAGGTTGACTGAGCTCCCGGTATCTACCAGGATCCTCTTTACCAGGCAGTTCCCTAAGGACAGGGTGATGATTAAGGCGTCATGATGCTCCTCAGGGGTGCCTTCAGCGTCCTGCTCGTCAAACGTCACGGTTGGCAGGTTGTGATGAGCCACCCTGGCTGATGATGCTGGCCTTTCCCCCTTGCTGCTCCTGGTTCGCCTCTTGGCTGCTGAGTAACTTAGCCCACACAGCTCCGACCCACCTGTTATCACGTTCACAATCTTCGTATGCAGCGGAGGTGGCGACGGCAGGACCTGATCTGTGGACCCCACTTTGCCGGACCTGGACCCTCTTGGCAGGATGTGGTCGAGATGCCCCCTATCCTGGAGGTACTTCAGCTCCCTCCCCAGAGCTACGCAGTCCTCGGTGTTGTGGCCGATGTCGTCGTGGAATTCACACCTCCTGCTGGAGTCTTTCCTGCTGGTGTCCCTGTTGGCAGGGCTCTTTCGTGGCCATCTGACTCTATCTCCAAGATCCTGCAAGTGTTTGAGCAGCCCATCAATATCAGTTGTGAATTTGTACTCACTTACCTTGGGTGGGAGATCCTGGCGGCTTCTCCAGTCCACGGCTCCTGAAACTTTGTTGACTGTAGGCTTTTGGTACGGTCTGGATCTCTCGTTCCTGCGGTCGCTAGTGATCTTCCTGGAGGGCTGCTGTGGGTCCTCTTCCTGGACGCTGCATCTTCCTCGAGCCTAATGGCTGCCAGTGCTTTTGCCTGACCATCCTCGAACGTTGAACATGGATACTTTGTCAGGTCCCTGTAGAGGTCTGAGTCTTCCTTGAGCCCTTGGCGGAAGGCTTCTATGGCGGTTGCGACGTCACAGCGCGGGATAGAGATCTTTTCCTTGTTAAAGCGGTTGAGGAAGTCCCTTGTCGTTTCCCCAGTCTTCTGCACCAGGTGAGTGCAGTCGCTGATGCAACCTTCTCTAGTTTCTGTTCTTTGGCTGGCGACCAAAGGCGTTGACGATCCGGCCCAATGAGGTGATAGACCGGTTTGGGAGGCTGACAAACCATTCCAGAGCTGCTCCTGTGAGTGTGGAACCAAACCCCTTGCACATGCAGGCCTCCTTCAGGGCCCCCGTGGCGGTGACCACCATCATCTTCTGCTTGTACTGGTTCACATGGTCCTGAGGATCCGAGGTCCCATCGTACAGCGTCATGGTAGGAGGACTGAAACCCTTTGGGACGTGAGTGTGTGAGATGTCGTCCACAAAAGGTGAGTCAGCGTAACTGTCCACTGCTGCTCTCTCCAGCGGCCTGGGTACCCCTGGAATCTTGGTGATCATGCTCCTCAGCTCCTGCAGCTGCTGCTCCACGGCGCGGTTGAACCCTATTCCTGCCAGGGCCCTAGCGTCGTGGTGTACTGGATCCGCGTATAATGGTGCCGCAGCCACGACCGATCCGGTTGCTACTCCGTCTTGGTTTTGCTCTGGAGTTCCTGTCAAGAAAGGTAGGTTAGTTCCGAACAAGTTGCTGGACACAAAGTTACCTGGGCTTGACTGTTGGTTGCCAAGGCTTAGGGAGGTATCAATGGCAATGGCTCTAGGATCCTGGAACACCGAGGATGCTGGGGTGACTCCTCCGAGATCAAGCTGAGTCACCAGCTCCTGAGGGATCCTCCTGCTGCTGGGACCTGCCCTTCCAGAACTGATTCCTGGGAGCACTGATCCGCTGCTCCCCTGTTGAACCTTGGACTCTAGAGCATGTAGCCTTCTAGCGGTTTCCTCGCCTCCTCTGCGCACTTGGTCCATGACCCTGGATAGTGACTCCATGCTCCTCATAAGGGTGTGGAGCGGATCCTGAGGCTGCGTGCTGGCTCGTCCCTGTGGGCCTCCTGTGGACTCTGGTAGCCATCCTGGGGGCATTCCGAGTCCGCCGGAGCTGGCTGGTGGCGATCCTCTGGATGCTGAGGAAGGCGACCTTAGGACCCCTGAAACGCGTCCTGGCTGGGCTGTGGCTGCGGTGGTAGTCACAACCCTAGTCGTGGGAGCCAGGGCAGTTGAGGACCCTGAGACCGTTGTTGAAGAGCGTCCTGCGCTGGACACCACCGGAGCGCTGCTTGACCCTTGACTGGCGTTACTTGACATGATTGCTAGATGAAGAAGTGAATCTGGCTACAAAGTTGATCGCAATTCCCCACAGACGGTGCCAAATGTTTTGGCAAAAAATTTACCAAAGCTAAATTTAGTGTGATTAGGGTTAAAGCGACCTTAACGTATGCCAAATTGAGAATCGTAAACGAAAATGCAAGAAATAGAACGAAAAGAAACGCAACAAGACACGAAGGATTTTTTGGTTACGCGGAAAACCCGATGTGGGAAACGACCGCGGGGGGAAGCTCTTGTCCCACCAACTATCCACTATTCAAAGGAGGATTACAAGATTTGGGGTGCTAAGGCACGTTATTTAGTACAATATTAGACGAATAATGCAAGAGTATGCTGTAGTATATTGTTTGGAGTATTTTGTTTGCTATGGATTGCTGAGATTGACTGCCAAGTGTCGAATGTCCATGCCTTGAACCCTAGCTTGCCTTTTATAGTTGAAACCTTGCTGATTTTCCTCCCCTTTCCCCTCCTTTCTTAACCGTTATTCTTCCCTGGTCTTCGGCCTTGATTCGCTCCCTCCAATGTAA
Source organism: Dianthus caryophyllus (assembly GCA_023091065.1). NCBI lineage: Eukaryota > Viridiplantae > Streptophyta > Magnoliopsida > Caryophyllales > Caryophyllaceae > Dianthus > Dianthus caryophyllus. The sequence goes on from CM041519.1 coordinate 30,895,957, forward strand.
CGCTTCCCCCATTCTCGCAACTGTCTTAATCATCCGCTATAATTTCGTATAGATCCGTTGGTGGGGCTCCTGAGGGTCCTGGCTATCCAGGGTCCTGTCCAGGATCCTGTCCTGGGTCCTGCCTAGGGTCCTGAGCTGGCTTTCGCTGCGACCGCTTTCTGGGCCAGATCTGGGCTTGTAAAATTTAGGCCCAACACCAACCTTGGAGCAACATTCCGTTCCACCGCTATCACAACAATTCCAATCTTGCACGCTCTACATTCGGCGATTACGAAGCCGGATCCAGTCTGTACGACCGACAACGACCAGGATTCCTCTGCAGCACTACAAGGAGATCCAGTGACTTCACAGCCCTCCACAGCAGGGCAACAGGAACAACAGGAACAGCAAGAACAACAGGAACAACAGGAACAGCAAGCACCTGGGTGGACAAACCCCTACATCGAGTGGTTACAAGACGGAAAGCTACCACAAGACAAACTTCAGGCCAAAAGGTTCAGGATGAAAGCTTCAAAATTCCTCCTCATTGACGGGGTATTATTCAGGAGGTCTGCAGCGGGGCCATACCTGAGATGTCTAGAGCCTGGTCACGCTCAGGCCGTTCTGGAAGAACTACATAGTGGAGACTGTGGCAACCATTCTGGTGGTCGCAGCCTGTCCAACAAAGCACTCAGAATGGGGTACTATTGGCCTACAATGAGAAAAGACGCTGTTGAATACGCCAGGAAGTGCGACGCCTGCCAGAGACATGCACCAGTACAGCACGCACCTGCTGAACTCTTTCACCCCGTAATGTCGCCTTGGCCATTTGTTTTGGTAAAAACTTCACAAGATAGAAAATGGAAAAAAGTGGATCAACTAGTACTATTTGCGGAACAGAATAGAATTGATCAGAACTGAGCTATATGGGACAGAACTAAGGCCCTGTTCTTTTAAACATATAGAGTGAACTTATAGGAAATTTGAACTTATAGGAGTGAAATTTGAACTTATAAGAGTGAAATTGAACTTATGTGAGAAATTTGAACTTATAGTGAGTCGAAATGAACTTATAGGAGCTGAACTTATAAGAGCTGAAACTTATTGGAGCTGAAACTTATTGGAGTGAAATTTATTAGAATTTAAAACTTATTGAATAATAATAATAATAATAATAATAATAATAATAATAATAATAATAATAATAATAATAATAATAATAATAATAATAATAATAATAATAATAATAATAATAATAATAATAATAATAATAATAATAATAATAATAATAATAATAATAATAATAATAATAATAATAATAATAATAATAATAATAATAATTTAAATATTAATATTAATATTAATATTAATATAATATAAAAAAATTTATTAAATTAATAACAATAATAACAATGATATTTATAGTAATGATGATGATGATGATTACAATAATTAAAATCTTTTAATTTATTCAAAATGATTAATTTTACTAATAATAAACAATAGTGTTCAAAATCGATTTTGCGGTCTAGTATAGTTAAATATCTCAATATATAGTTGATTATAAATAAGTTGGCTCGGTTAAATATTTTAATATACTATATTTATTTTCTCGAATTTTAGTATTGCATTTTGTAGAAATGTTTTATAGGTGTCAATTTAAAGATAACTCAAAACGAGTCGGGAAAAAGGGTAAAAAAAAGAGATTCGAGATGAAAGAAAAATAAAACGAATAAACCAAAATAACCTACAAAAAATTATACTCTATATAATGTGGAAAAATAAAAAATAAAAAATAAAAAACAAACAAAGTAATGAACAAGTTGAATTCCAACATATTCATCGTTCGTCAAAATATTTAACCGCGAATTCTAAATTTAATGAAATCATAAATCAAAATGAACAAGTTGAATTCCAACAATTTATTTCATTTTCGACCCTTAATTTTTTTTATTCCACAAAAAAAAATATGAGAAACATATATTAATAATAATAGTTATATAAAAATAAAACATAATAGAATTTATAGGAGCTGAACTTATAGGAGCTGAACTTGTAGGAGCTGAAATTTGAACTTGTAGGAGTGAAATTTGAACTTGTAGGAGCCGAAATTTGAACTTATAGGAGTGAAAGGAACTTATAGAGTGAAATGAACTTATAGGAGTTGAAATTTGAACTTATAGGAGTGAAATAAATGAAATTTGAACTTATAAGAGCTGAAATTAAGCTGAAAAGAACAGGGCCTAAGGACACGGAGATTTGATGACGCAGAAGCCCCGAGAAGAAGATGGGGAAAACTGCGGGCTACCAAGCCAGGAGTACTTTTATTAATATCAGAGTTGGGGTTACAGAATACAACTGTGAAAGTGATCACTTCTGTAGCAACTTGTACAGAACTGACTATAAATTACCGTAGTATGTTGTAGTGTATTTTCTAGTGCTTAGTACGCTATGAACGAATGAATAATCTCCCTCAAAATGTACAAATGAGCCTCTATATATAGGCAAAGCAAGCTGAGAGTTAGCTCTTATTTTCTAGGGCACGTTCTCCATTATCTTAGGTAGTTGATTAACTTCCCATGACTTCCACTTCTGCTCAGCTGACCATAACTCCATTATCCTATGACCTTTGTAACCGCCACAGTTGACCTTTGTTGACCATAACTGCCATTCGTCTTCTGACCTGTTCTGGGCTACAACTGCTATTGCTCTTTTATTCTGCTCTGTACCATATTTATATCGTCTGTCCAGAACTGCCAGTTCTGGGTGGTGTAAAATCTGGTCATAACACCATTCATGGTCTGGGGGATGGACATCGTTGGCAGACTACCTTGCGCACCTGGTCAACGCGTATACATGCTCGCTATGACGGATTACTTTTCAAAGTGGGTCGAAGCGGAAGCGTTCAGTCAAGTAACGGACACGCAGGTTATCTCGTTCATAAAGAGAAATATACTCACTAGGTTTGGAATCCCTGCACGAATCATTTGTGACAATGGGTCGCAGTTCATATCCCACAAAACGGAAGCTTTCTGTGCAAGATGGAACATAGATTTTCTGCAGTCCACCCCACATAACCCACAATCTAACTGACAGGCAGAGTCTACCAACAAGACCACCATGGATAACCTGAAGAAGAAACTGGAGGAGAAAGGTGGCAAGTGGGCAGACGAGCTGCCAATGGTGCTGTGGGCGAACAGGACTACCCCAAAGGAGGCTACAGGACATTCCCCATTCTCCCTGGTATATGGCACAGAGGCAGTCATTCCTGCAGAAGTAAGGATACCTACACACCAATACGGATGCGCTACAGCAAAATCGAATCAGGCAGAAATGTCCAGCAGCCTGGACACAATTGACGAGCTCAGAGATATGGCCACCATTAGGTTGGCCGCACAGAAACAGGCAGTCGCCAGGAGTTACAACAAAAACGTCCGGATAAAGGCTTTCCAAGTAGGCGACTTGGTACTCAGGAAAGTGTTCCAGAACACCCAGAACACCAGAGCAGGAAAATTCGCGTACAGCTGGGAAGGACCCTACCAGATAGAAAGCATAGCAGGAAACGGGGCTTACCGCCTTGTTATGACCAGATTTTACACCACCCAGAACTGGCAGTTCTGGACAGACGACATAAATATGGTACAGAGCAGGATAAAAGAGCAACAGCAGTTATAACCCAGAACAGATCAGAAGAGGCATGGCAGTTATGGTCAGAAAGGTCAACTATGACGGTTACAAAAGTCATGGGATAATGGAAGAAGTTACAGCTGAGCAGAAGTGGAGTCAATGGAAGTTATTTAACCGCCAAAGGTAGTGGAGATCATGGAGAACGTGCCCTAGAAAATAGGAACTAATTTTGCAGCTAGCTTTGCCTATATATAGAGGCTCATTTGTACATTTTCATGGATCTTTTACTCTCATTAGCATACTTAAGCACTAGAAAATACACTACAACATACTACGGTAATTTACAGTCAGTTCTGTACAAGTAACTACAGAAGTGGTCACTTACACAGTTGTACTCTGTAACCCCCAACTCTGATATTAATAAAAGTACTCCTGGCTTGGTAGCCCGCAGTTTTCCCCATCTTCTTCTCGGGGCTTCTGCGTCATCAAATCCCTGTGTCCTTAGTTCTGTCCCATATAGCTCAGTTCTGATCAATTCTGTTCTGTTCCGCAAATAGTACTAGTTGATCCATTTTTCTCTATTTTTTCTATCTTGTGAAGTTTTTACCAAAACAAATTGGCGCCCACCGTGGGGCAACTAGTTTATTAATTTGCGTAACTTTTCTCACAAAAATCTCACAAAAATCACCCTTTCTATACTCAAAATGGCTGATAGAACTTTGGAGGAATTGTCCAAGGAGTTACAAGATGCGTAATCTAAGATTCAAAGAAATCTCGAGAAGAGAATGCAAGACTCAAGGAAACAGAGTCCTGCTCAAGACTAAGTTGGATTCTCGCTAAGGCGATACATCAAAGATCGGACACTGGGGCATCTTTGAGTTCTATAATCAAGAGAATAGACTTCTCTAACTGGATGAAGATGAGGATCTCAAGACCAACTCCTGGGTGGTGAAGATGAGGAAGAATCATCCGAGAATGCCGACAAGAGGAAGGGCAAGAAGAAGTTCAACTTTACCCTCATGATGATGCAAGAACTCCGTGAAGTTACATGACAAGGTTGCAAAGATTCCAGGAGTTCCAAAGACCAATTGAGGAGGCTTCCCAAGAGTGTTATGCAGATTCACCATTCAATGAGGCCATAACTATGCAGGACATCCCAAAGAAGTTGGTGTTCCAGGGGATGAAGCGTATGATGGTACAGAGATCCACAGGACCATGTTGCCCGGTACAAGCAAAGGATGTACACGGTCCCACCCCAAAGGAGTACGCAGAAGCTTTGCATGTGCAAGGGCTTTGGTTCTACTCTGGCTGGACCAGCTCTGCAATGGTTTGTCAATATTCCTAATGGTACTATTAAATCGTTTGCTAATCTTGTGAATGTCTTTGTTGCCCGGTTGCTAGCGGCAGGAAGTTAGAGAAGCAACAAGTGACTGTCTGAATTGTACGGAAGAAAGATGAGTCTCTACGAGATTATCTCCAGAGATTCAACAAGGAGAAGATCTCTATCCCCAACTGTGACGTTGCAATCGCTATCCAGGCTTATAGGCAAGGTTTGGTGGTCAATTTCGAGCTTTATCGTGAACTAACCAAGTATCCTTGTGTTACTTTTGAAGATGTGCAGGCAAAGACCTTGGCCCAGATTAGACTTGAAGAAGATGCTTTGAGGCGTGATAGTTACGGGTACGAGAAGGTGAACAGGAAGTCCGATAGTGGACGCACCCAGAGCAGGCCAGCACCATACGGCAGCCACCCAGAACACAAGTGCATGCCGTCGATTACGAGACAGTCAACTCGATGACTCCCTTGATATCGCTAGCCTCGGTGTAGAGGTTCCACAGTTGATAGCAAAGTTGGAGAGCTTTGGGAATCCGCAAGATGGCCCAAGAGGAATGACAATCCAAACCCAAACAGAATCCAAACAAGTATTGTGAATACCATGGAGACATCGGCCACAAAGACGTAAGACTGCTATGCCTTCAAGAAGGAGATATCCTACCAGCTCGAACTGGACGTCTCAAGGATATCATCAGACCAGTCCAGAGGAACCAGCCCAGGACTGAAAGCGCCAGATCCCAGGACTCCAGGGGACAAGAGTCGAAAAGCCGCCAAATCCTCCACCCTACACACACGAGGTAAAATTTATTAATGGTGGTTCGATATCGTGGTTTGACTTATTCGCAGCCCAAGAGGATAGCAAAGCAAGAAAAGATGCAACCTCCAACCAGTAGAGAAGAATTGGGAAGTTGTCACTTTTGATCATGAAGATTGTGAAGGCATCCCAGTCCCGCATCATGACGACTAGTGATCAAGTTGCGATTGGAAGCACCCTTGTACGTCGAGTTCGATTGATGGGGCGATTACGTGAACTGATCATCTTTGGGACGATTGAAGGAGATGGGTATAGGCCAGGACAAGTCGACCAAGAACTCTAATGTTACGGTAGGATTGATGGCGAGACCAAGCACACCTTGGGAGAGATCTCACTTCCAACCTATGCCCAGGAGTTTCTTCTTTTGAGAAGTTTAATGTTATTGATTCTATGACTTCGTATAATGTTTTGTTAGCAGCCTTGGATCCACAATCTCAAGGTGTGGCGCCTACTTACCATCAATGTGTGAAGGTCCCAACTCAATGGGGAGTTACGGTGATCAAGGGAGAAAGGCAGATGCGCAGGAGTGCTCTGAGCGACCTTGAAGCCCCAGTCACCAACAAATCTCTCGCATAGCAATTACTGAAACCAGTCAAGTCGGTAGTGGAACCAGAAAAGTCGATTGGAAATGGACCAGATCAGTGTAGACCAGAGCTGCCCAGAAAAGAAAGTGCTAGTAGGCGGTGATGTACCATCGATGATCGGATCCGATCGATCGGTTTCTGAAGTCTAAGAAATCAAGTTTTGCATGGAGCCACTTTGACATGATCGAATCGATCCCCGACATTATCACGCACAAGCTCAACGTTGATCCTCGATGCAGACGATTGCACCGTAAACGCAGGAAGTTTGCGCCAGAGAGAAATGTTATCATCAATGAGGAAGTCCGAAGTTGCTAGACATGAACATGGTAAGAGAGGTAATGTATCCTGTTGGTTAGCTAATGTGGTTGTTGTGCGAGAAGAAGAATGGAAAGTGGAGAGTGCGTGTAGACTACACAGATCCGAACAAGGCATGTCCCAAGGATCCTTTCCCTCTTCCTCACATTGATGCCATGGTGGACAAGGCTGCTGGCCATGAAGTTCGACTTTCATGGACGCCTCAAGTGGTTTTAACGGATCAAGATGTACCCTCCGGACCAGGAAGGAACGTCATTCATGACATCGTGGTATCTATCGCTACCGCCATGCCCTTTGGACTCGAAATCTTTGGTGCCACCTACCAAAGGTCGGGTCAACATGATGTTCAAAGATCTAATTGGGGACACAATGGAGGTTTATATCGATGATATGGTGGTAAAGTCTAAAGATGCCAAAGATCATGTGAAGCACCCAGAGCAAGCGTTTGCAATGCGGACAAGTTCAATATGAAGTCAATCCTACAAAGTGTAATTTTGGAGTGTCTTACGGGAAGTTCCTAGGCTACTTGGTGACTAGAAGAGGCATTGAAGCAAGTCGAGCAGATAAAAGCAATCCTAGATCTGGAACCCCAGATCTGTGAAAGATATCCGAAGTTGACAGGGAGAGTAGCCGCTGCTGAGCAGGTTTATTTCGGATCCTCGAGAAAGATGCAAGCCCTTCTATGACATGTTGAAGAAGGACAAAGAGTTCCAATGGAGTGAGAAGCACGAGGAAGCATTCCAGGATCTCAAGAGTTACTGTCAACTCCACCGCTGCTGTCCAGACCAGAAGAGGGAGAACCGTTAAGTCTGTACCTATCGATTCACGAGCATTCGATGGCCTTGATTACGGTCAGGGAAGAAGATGGTTTGCGACGTCCCATTTATTATGTGAGTAAGAGCTTGTTAGATGCCGAAACCAGGTATTCTCTTACGGAAAGGTATGTTCTCGCTTTAATAATGTCAACTACTAAGCTTCGACCTTATTTTGAGAGTCATCATATACGTGTTAGAACTAACCTTCCAGGTTAAGTCGGTCTTGAGAAAGCCCGAACTATGCGGGAGAATGGCTAAGTGGTGCTGCGACTCGGTACATATGACATCGATTATGAACCCGAGCAGCGATAAAGTCACAAGCCTTGGCGATTTTGTGGTCGATTTGATCCGACCACTGGAAGAGAGTAGCGCTATGGAGGTCTTGAAGCTTACACAGGCGAGAAAAGAAGAGACTTGGGTCTTTGATATCGATGGAGCGACCAATGTCGAGGTTACGGTCTGGGCATTGTCCTGAAATCGCCACAAGGGGACATACTAGCCCAGGTGTCGGTTGTGAATTTCGTACCACCAACAATGAGGCGGAATATGAAGCTTTAATCGCAGGTTTGATGGTACGTATTGGTCTTGGTGTCAAGAATTTGGAGGTAGCGACTCTTTACTTATTGTTAATCAGTTACAATGGTTCTTTTGCGGCCAAAGATTCTAAGATGTTGCTATACCTAGAGAAGGTTAGGTCCTTGGTTTTGAAGTTTGACGATTTAGGATTGATCGGATCCCCAGAGACCAGAACTCACAGTGGACTCTACAGCTAGTCTTGGCTCTAGCTTCAAACCTGCAGACACTGGACGGGATTCCCATAGTACACCTCCTCGGACCTTCTATAGAGAAGTCGATCCTGCTCAACCTGTCTACCCCACTCTTGTCTCTTGGATCGCACCTTTTTATGCTTTTCTTAGAGATGGTGTTTTACCCCCAGACGGACTTGAGGCGAGCTTTTCGGCTTAAAGCCTCGAGGTATGTCTTGATTAATGATCTTACGTATAAGAAATCCATGTCGAGTCCATATTTGCGTTGCTTGGAACCAGGTGAACTGCTCGAAGAATTACATGAAGGAGATTGTGGCAACCACAAGGTCTTTGGGAGAAGTCTAGCCACAGAGCTCGAGATTTGGTTACTTCGGCCAACTATGAGGAAAGAGGTGTGGAGTACGCAAGCAAATGTGAAGCATGTCAAAAGCATTCTCCAATGATCCACCACCACCGGTGAGGTTACGCATCCTATTTACGCACCATGGCCTTTCATGAAGTGGGGCATGGACATAGTTGGAAAAGCTCCCAATGGCTCCGGGGCGAGAGGGTGTTTATGTTGGCAATGATGATTACTTTTAAAGTGGATAGAGGTGAAGCATTGAAGTGTAACAGAAAAAGAAGTTATCTCGTTTATCAAGAGGAACATCATTTGCAGATTTGGAATTCCAAGCCGATTGTGTGTGACAATGGTACACGATTCGTAGGAAACAAGACTAAGCGATTCTGTGCAACCTGGAATATTGAATCGCTTATACGCACCGAGATATCCCAGTGTAATGGTCGTGCGAATCTAGCAACAAGATCATCATCAAAAACACGAAAAAGAAGTCAAGGAACAGCGAGGAGATGGGCGGAAGAGTTACCATTAGTTACGTGAGGCAGAACTACACCAAAGAATTCCACAGGGCCAGACTCCATTCTCTTTGGTGTATGGTTGTGAAGCGGTGATTCCAGGCGAAGTGTCTGCTCCAACAATGAGGTATGGTCCGAGCAGTTTAGAAACTAACCCAGATTTGTTGTCTTCCAGTCTTGATTTTGCAGAAGAACCGAGGGATGCACGGCCAAGATAAGATTAGCGACTTACTACAAAATGTGGCGGGACTTTCAACAAGCATGTCAAGGCGAGTATTGAGAGAAGGAGATTTGGTTACGAGGAAGGTATTCGAGAATACAAAAGAGAAGTCTGCAGGGAAGCCGGCTGATGCAGGAAGGACCATACAGATTGATTGATTGTGGGCCAAGGAGCTTATAGATTGGCAACTCTGGAGGGAGAGTTAATTCCTAGAGCATGGAATGCAACCAACCTCAAACTCTATCTTTGTTAATACGGTATTTTCAATTCTGTACTTTCAATTCTGTAATTTCAATTCTGCACTCTTTAATTGTTTTTGTAAATATTGCAAATTCCATTCAATAAAAACCATTGAACTCCAATGGTGTAGTTTAACTTTATTTCTAAGTTTTGCAGATTACATCTTTGGTTCAAGTAAATATTTTCTACCACAAATAAAAACAAAGTAAATATAAGACGCTACATATTACAAATAAAGGAGTTTATCCTCGGACTTGTTTAGGAGTTCATCCTCGATTCTACTTAGGAGTGAAACCTCGATTCGGGCTTGGTCCCCACTTCTAAGGAACTTGTCTTCCAGATTTGAGCTTAGTCCTCGGCCTTGAGCACCGATCTGCGGTGGAGATTTTCCTCCAGTCCACGGTGCGGCGATCTGCAGAGCGGCGATCTGCTTTGTGAGGATGCGTCCTCGGATTGACGGACCAGGGCTTGACCGTTAAGAGAGTCCTATAATATCCCTTAAGGTGAGCCATGATCATGCATACGTAAGTGCAGGGTGTACACTGCGAGGTTAGTACATTCACGTAACAATAGCAGAATAGAAGCAACAGAACGATAGTAGTTAAGTCCTTGGACCACCAAGGCCGACTAAATACTAAGCAACCGAGTCCGTCGAGCAGACTAGAAAAATGTCATGCTCTGCAGACCAAACAAAAGTTTCACGGTAGAGCAGGCGAAGTTCACAGAATAATTACAGACCTGGACATACAAGTCCAGGCCGGACCACGAATAGCAAATTGTTTGAATTTACACAAAATGTTCACGAAGTAATTGTTTTTCACTCTTCTTCTTCTTGAAGGGTTGTCATCGACTTGGGCATCTTCGCCAAAGACCACCATCACCAGACGCAGAGGGTTCTTCTGATCGGTGCAGCACTTTCCTCTCCTGGGCGCACACCGGGAAGAGCTGTTTGAATTTCTCCACAGCTGACATCTAAGTCCCACTCACTACGCCGGACTGGAGCACGCATCATTTGAATTCTGGTCCGGGCTGTGTAAAGCGGCGCGGTCGATCTCTTGGTTCTGGACTTGGCTTTCAAGCTCCGAACACGCTACCGAGACCCTCGCTTCGACCTCAATGAGGCCAGGCTCTCCTCGATTTAGCGGCGGCGATTTTGGCTTTGGCCACCTCCTTCATGTTGTCCAAAGCCTTCTCCGAAGTCTGCATAAGCCCGCTCTTTGAGAGCAAGCTTGTCCTCAGCCTTGATCCACACGGTTCGAAGTGGATAAAATGTGCCCCAAACTTGCTATACTGATCAAGAGTCTGCGAATTTTATGGTGTAAGGTACAATAGTGGTAGAATTATCATGAGCATTTGTACTAGGAGTAAGTCGGGACTAATACGAAGAAGGCAGAGTGAGTGGCTCAACGCCTTGATTCAGTAGTATCGATCCCAATCGGATCTGGGTCGAACCTTTAGCCGCTTGTTGGATAATGTTCTCCACGCTTTGTTGATGGCGTCTTTGGGCGAAGATGTTCCTGGTAATGACAAACCTTCAATTTCTTCTATCTTCCTCTTCTTTGTTTTCTTGTCCGTGTACTCTTCTGCGGCTCAACCTGAACCTTCACCTTAGGTTCTTCAACTTTCAACGCCTTGAACCCTGGAGTAGGAATACGGTAGGAACAAGCGGTGGCTTCACATCTGGACCCCACCAAGATAGCATCCATCTTCTCTTGCGGAAGAGTAGGATTCACTGCCCCTAGTATGTGGCACAGAGGTTTCACAAAGCATAAGACCACACTTGATTTAGAATCACCGATCCAGACCAGACTTGACCAATCTTGAAACAGAGAGAAACTTACCCTTGATGGCGTAAACCATAGGCACGTGAACCTTACCACAGCGGTGGCCTCTGAAAGTAGGAAAACACGTCTTGTTATCCCCCTCGGACCAAGTCCTCTCCCAAGAGGCAAGGCCATGAACGCAGCAATCCTAGCCTTAGAATCCTCGCAGCACAGTCGCCAAGAATCCATTGGGAACACAGAACATAAGAAACCTTCAGACCTACCCAGAATAGAAAAGCTAGAAATAACAGATCTGAGTCGAAGTGACTAACCTCTTTCACCAATAGGGTAGTCCAAAGCACCGCTATTCCCGTGAGTATCGCCAGAAAAGGAAGCTTTGTCTTCCGGTCTTTATCATCCCGATGTCGGGATGCTCCACAAGATTGCTCTGGCCCTTCCCGATTACGAAGATGAATCTTCCACGACCTGGGTCCTTACGGAATAAGCGTTTTGGATCTTGCCTTTGTCGATTATGTCCGAACTTTGTGCGAGTTTATCAACCAGACAGATAATCTTCCACATGCTTGGCATGATTTGGCAAGGGCAAGCTTCATAGAGGAAAGCACCCCACTAATCCAAGAATTACAGGGGATCCTCGGACCACCACGAAGGGAACTCATAGATGCAGACCCATCCAGGACGGGTCCAAGAAGTCGTAACATAATCGCCTCGGGAACGAAAATTTCACAGATTCAGCACGATTTGGTGATCTTTCGGTGTTTAATGATTGTTTGAGAAAATTTGTTTTGGTTTCGTCATCAAAAGAGTCGCCTTTGATGAATTTGTGATCCCCATACAAGATTTCATTAATCTCGATGATTTCAAGATCGGTGTCTTGTTCACCATGATTTTCGGATGATTTTGGTTTGATTTGAATTGATGATCGAAAAAGATGACAAAGGAAGAAGATGATGAGCATTAGAAGGTAAAAGATAAAGTTGGCAAGGTGAGTTTTCTCGAAAATTTCTTGAAGGCTCCTATTTATACTCGAGGTTAAAAGAGTTCAAGTGGGATTAGGACTTTACTGGTTGGTAAAATTCAAAACACCCTGAATTAGCCGTTGCTACTATTAGGATGTCAAATCAGGTTTAAATTCTCAACTACTTGATTCCCTCATTATCTCTTTGAATATTGTGCGCAAGTGCAGGTAAGTACATAGTTGTTATTCGAATTTATAGCCGTTGTTTCTGCTCTAGTCTGTTCTGTATAGAAGTATTTGTACAGGATTGTTTCCTCAAGATTCTTTGAACGCCGCACTTGAGAAAACAAGGGGCATTTGTTATGACCAGATTTTACACCACCCAGAACTGGCAGTTCTGGACAGACGACATAAATATGGGACAGAGCAGGATAAAAGAGCAACAGCACGTATAACCCACAACAGATCAGAAGAGGCATGGCCGTTATGGTCGAAAGGTCAACTATGACGGTTACAAAAGTCATGGGATAATGGAAGAAGTTACAGCTGAGCAGAAGTGGAGTCAATGGAAGTTATTTAACCGCCAAAGGTAGTGGAGATCATGGAGAACGTGCCTAGAAAATAGGAACTAATTTTGCAGCTAGCTTTGCCTATATATAGAGGCTCATTTGTACATTTTCATGGATCTTTTTACTCTCATTAGCATACTTAAGCACTAGAAAATACACTACAACATACTACGGTAATTTACAGTCAGTTCTGTACAAGTAACTACAGAAGTGGTCACTTACACAGTTGTACTCTGTAACCCCCAACTCTGATATTAATAAAAGTACTCCTGGCTTGGTAGCCCGCAGTTTTCCCCATCTTCTTCTCGGGGCTTCTGCGTCATCAAATCCCTGTGTCCTTAGTTCTGTCCCATATAGCTCAGTTCTGATCAATTCTGTTCTGTTCCGCAAATAGTACTAGTTGATCCATTTTTCTCTATTTTTTCTATCTTGTGAAGTTTTTACCAAAACACGCCTGATGACTCTGGAGGGTCAGATGGTCCCTCGCCCTTGGAACGCTGTACATCTCAGGAAGTATCATGTTTAATTTTATGTTTTGTTCTCTCGCTTTTGTAATTACTTTTCTTAAATAAGCACAATTTCCTCCTCCAAGTTTACTGACTTAGGCATCGGAGGGCCGTTGGCAAAAACGCCAACAGTCAGTCCATAGCAAACCAATTTCGTGCAGGATTGCAACATGGAACAGTGGCCCACGGCCACACCCAGCTGGATTGATCACCCAGCTGGTTCACAACACATACATGGGCCCATACGTACATACGCTGGGAGTGCGGCGGTGGCGCCTACGTGCGGAGATCCCACCGCTCGCCCTGGCCACTACACGACGTCTACATACGTAAGTCTTAAGATGGTTCGGCATTTTAACTTACCACATGTGCATGCACGACATACATACACACATACACACATACATACGTACATACACACACACGCTTACTACAGTTAAACTTAAACATGTTGAAAATACGTACACACACACCACAAACAGCACAAGGTTGCACATACATGCACGCATAACATATAAACATATAAGCACCCACACTAACGATTGAAAAACATATTGACAGGTCGTCAACAGGGTCGTCAACGGGAACATCAACAAGAGAACCAGGGGACCAGCAGAACTGGACACCCCCAGTACAACTCCTGACATCACAAGAAGTCCGAAAAACAAAACAGAGAAAGTACGACTTCGCAGGCCAAAGTGTTAGATTACAACTTGCTACACCGCCCTTGCTGTGAGCCGCAAAATGGGAAATTGTTTGAGAAACAAAGTGACAACAACAGAACCACGAACTTGCCACGCAGAAACTTCAAAGGTCAGCAGAGGCCCTACCTTCCTCTACAGGATCGCCACCACCAGAAGTAGCCACTTCCTCCACAATATGGGCCGCCTGGCTGTCCACCACGCCTTCCTCAGGGGCTGCAAGAGCACCTCCAGCGTCCATATTGGCAAGCTCTTCTTCAACGCCAGAGTCCAAAGGCGCAGGTTTCCCTTCGAAGAATTCTTCAAAGTCAGCCCTTTCTTGCACAGCATCCCAGGTAGAGGACTTTCCTTGAGCATGATCCTCCATACACTCCACCTTGCCCAGCCAAGAGTAATACGCACAGGAGCTGCGCAACTGTTCTTTCTTCTTCTTCAGTTTCTCGCTCATGTCGTTCAGCCTCACCTCCAGCGCGGCCTTGTCAGAATAACAATTAGCTAGCTCAGCTTCGACCTTGTTTAGTTCCTCAAGCCTTGCCTCAGCAGTTTCACACCTCTTGACCATGCTAGCCAACTTCGCGGCAACCGCTTTGTTCTTCGCAGCAAGCTCTTGACGTTCTTTCTCCGCGACAGCCCACACCTCTTTCAGGTACAGGCTACTCTGAAACCCCTGCAGACAAGAAGACAACCAGAAACCTTCAGAAAAGCCCACACACGCAAATCAAGTGGACAGCGGCACACACGGCTAATACCTGGAAAGTGCAAGCAGCCATTTCTTCCACATTCTCCGCAACGCTCTTAGAGCCCAGAAGCGCGCTGAACCCAGGTAACAGCAATCCGCTAGCAATCTGAGGTGGAAAGGCGCCGCGTCCATCATAAGAGCCAGGCAGCTCCACCATAATACAGTCATCGCCCTGAGAGGAGCTCGCCAGCTTAGGTTGAGGGTGCCTGCGCGTTCTCTTACGGTACGAATGCGATGAAGATCCCGGGGTTAGCACAGGGGGCTCAGAGGGTACGGGCACAGTCTCCTGTCCCCCAGTATTGGTAAGGCCAGCCAGCATCCTCCTCTTCTTTTCCCTCTCCAGAGCGATCAGGTCAGCCGTAGACATCCCTCTTTTCCCTACGACAACAAGGTACGCACATCAGGTTCACATGCAGAAGACAACAGCTCCACTAAGTAGACAAGCAACACAAACAAAGCGAACATACCACTACCAGAAGACATTTCCTCCTCGTCACTCTCGAGCAACAGGTCCAAGTCACGAATCCTACTTTGCAAAGGCGCTGGATAAGTTCTTTCAGACTCAGGTAACAGCCTCAGCTTCTCTAAAACCTTCCTCCCAGGTTTTGAAGGCGGGTACCTCAGCGAACCTGATACTAGAAGCAAATGAGAAAAGTTCAGCACGACGGTGCGCCAGCACAAAATAGACATCACACCTTACCTTGAGGCTTGAGCCAAGTGTCGTGCAGGTAGCCGGTCAGGTGATTCAGACTACTAATCCTCACAAAAATATAATGCTTGGCCCAGCCCGAATCTGTCACCTTAGAGGGAAGCTTGATAAGCTTCTCCGACCTATCCATGACCCTCAAAGTAAAACGCTTACACGCAGTAGGTCTCACCCAGTAGTCGTCCCCAATATCGCCACCTGCCATGGACCAACCGTGGTCCTCAAGGAGAGCGTTAATACACAACAGGATCCTCCAACCGTGGGGAAGCACTTGCGCAGGGGACATCTTGAAGGTACGGAAGAAGTCTTGAATGAATGTAGGGAATGGGAAGCGTAGACCTAAGGAGAAAGGGTACGCGTACACACAAACCCACCCTTTGCGGTGGAAATCTGCTCTCTCCTCACCTCGAGGTACGTAAAATTCAACCCCCTCATCCAGATTGAAGATCTTGGCGATCTCGTCATCAGACTTCGACGAGAGAGAGCAGGGCACCGAATCGTCCCCCTTCAGAATTTTGGTAGGGACAAAAGCATCCGGTTCGAAGGAGGGTGAAGAAGACGACATTGAAGAGAAACAAGAAAAGCTCGAGCAAGAGATTACCCGGAGAAAGTGATGACGATCCGCGGATTTCAAACGGCGAAGGCAGGTGTGGGGTTTTTTCTTTTGGGTGTTTTTGTGTTTCGAAAGGAACATGCAAATCAAGGGGAAGGGGGTTTTATAAAGAAGTGGTTGGGAGAGAGAGGGAGACGTGGGGGAAGTTGAGGGAGGTTGGAAGTGCATTAATGGGACCAATAAAGGAGAATTTGACAAGACTTAACCAAATCAGTCATTCCATTTTGTTCTTCTCGAGGAGCCACTAAGGCTGTGCCACGTGGCGCAGTAGCAACCAAGCAAAGAAAGCAACAAGTTCCTCTTCAGCAGGTAGGAGTTCCCCCTCAGCAGGTAGGAATTCCTCCTCAGCAGGTAGGAGCGCCTCCTCAGCAAGACAAGCCACTTTTTCAGCAAGAAGGACTTCTCCCACAACGGGGCTAGGACACCTGCAACAACACAAAGCAATCCTGGAGGGATTTTCTCACCTCTCCTGTACGTTGAGGCAAGGAAATCCGGGGCTATTGTTTGGGCCAAAATTGGCCTAAGACTTGAAGCAAGACAAGTGGGCCGAAAGTAAGAAGCAACACCGAGTTCGAAGCCCAACATGCGAGCAAGCCCGGAACAATTAGGGTAACAGAGGGGAGCTCATCTCCAACAGCCACAAGGAAGTAGTCAACAAACAACCCCCTAAAATCCAGGCAACCACCCGCAGAAACCTCCTGGAGACTCTCTACCGGTACAAAATATCCAACAGTCCATTTCCACCCTATAAAAGGCAAAGCAGCAAGATCTGAGAGGGATTACAACATTATTCATTATTCACAACAACAATCTGCGCTCCATTCCTCCAGAATCACATCCAAACCCTCAGAATTACTCATATTCCACCAGAAAACGTGACTTACTCTTTAAATTATGCAAGTACCTTGTAACGTGTTGCTTGTAATTCAACTACTTAGTGGAGCACATTAGGCGGGACATAGATCCCCCCGTGGTCGTTTCCCACATTGGGTTTTCCGCGTCACCAAAATCTCTCGTGTCATTTACTTTTTTGCACTTTATTTCTCGCACTCTCTTTACCTTTTGCGCATCGTATTCAACATAAATCCAAGTGTCAAACCGAGTAGATCTCTATACCCCACTTTACGAGTCAAATAGTCAACGCGACAAAATTTGGCAGAAACAAAACCTTACCGAATATCAAGCGAACACCATACAATCTCAAGTTTACAAGGAAAAGTCGCCTTAAGTTCCTTCCAAATCTTCACACTCTACAAAGAAGGTATTTGCTACTGTTAATTACTAATTTAGATCCAAACTAATCATATTAATTAAAAGAAAACGACATAAATCGACACTCCAAAACCCTAGGTCTACAAAGTGACGAAAATTACAAAAATCAAATAGAAGCTTACTTACAAATTGGAGAATAGAAATAGATAGAGAATCATGAAACAAACAAATCGCAACGAAATCAAGTGGATTCCGGCGAGAAATGGCCGGAATCCGGCCACTCAAGTAACTGACGAAGAGGAGAAAAGAGTAGCACGACAACCGATGACCGGCAGACGCGGCAGTGATGAGGTACGGCGACGGTGACGATGCCGGTGATGGTGTAGGCAACGGTGGTGGTGATGATGATGATGAGTGATGATGATGAATAAATGAATGAATGAGATGTCGAGGAAAGAGGAGAAAGAAGAAGAGATTGGGATTAATCGATTAGTAATTCTCCTCACTTGAACAAAAATTAGTGTTAATATAACAATATTTTGAGTTTTTTCCATCTATATCCTCCTACTTTTCACTTTTTTCTAATTGTACCCCTATGTTTGGCGTATTCCAAATTGTACCCTTAAACTTATAAAATTAGTCTCAACCGTAACCAAACTTGAATAATTCGTTAAATTTAACCGTAACCAAACTTGAACAAAAACCCTAATATTTTTTATGTTCATGTGAAATTCATGTGTGTTCTTCATATGTTTTTGAAATGTTAGCATCTTTTTTTTTAGAAAAGATCGTTATCATTAATAAAAAGTCATACGACATCTACAACATATGTCAAACTCATACGGATACAACTCGATTACAATCATAGAAAATAAATTCTTGTTCAAAGACTGATCCACTTCAACAGAGTCTCCATCATCGGTTGGCCTCAACAGGCCTTCATCCATAAGACGTCTTTCAACCATAAGAGGGTCTCCGAATCTTCCTTGACGAGTATCGATTTCTTCTGACGTGATTAAGTGTAGCCATGAATCGGACAATATTTGTATAATCATATAACGATCAATAACAATGCTGATCTTCCGCATCTTCTGACTCATAAGAGAACACCCATAAAGGGAACAAACCCACCAAAAGATGGGAACAAACCCATCAATAGATGGGAACAAAACTCCCATGAAGAGAGACTAAATAAAGGGAGATTATTATTGAGAAACTAAAAATATATTATATAGTAATAGATAGATAATAATTAGGAGGAATTAGGGCTTACCACCATTAATGGTGGTAAGCCCCAAAGCAAAGAAATTTTAGGGTTTTTCAGAGGAGAGAGGAGAGAGAAGAGAGAAAAAAGAAGCTAGGGTTTTTTAGAATGAGTTATCCGTGACTTTAGCATATTTTGATTCTTAATGTTTTCATGTTTTTTGTTTTATCTCACTAATAAGTAATTGTATTAGTAACAACATGAATTAAACAAATTAAAATCATTAAGAAATTATAGTTAAAAATTTAAAGTGTGCTAAAACACTATTCATTATTATAACAAAATCAGGAATAACATCAGGAGAAGGAATAGCCCCTGCAATAGGAGAAGAATTAGCTTCTAAGGTTACAGGAGAGTCCTGTACAGGAGAAATATCAGGTATCCTTGGTGAGGAATTAGCCTCATTTAAAGGATTCTGTGCAGAAGAATTAGAATTCTCTGCAGTCTGTTGATGTAAAGCATGCTCTGCAGTATAATCAGTTGCAAAAGGGTACATAAGCTCTGAAATAGCTACAGCATCAAGCTGCTGTGGGAAGGATGCTAATTTACCAGGTCCTCCACTGAAGTTTGCAGCAGCAAAAGGAAAAACATTCTCTCTGAACACTACTGGACCAAGAATGGTCAAGGTGATCAAGGATGGAGAGGAGATAGGCCATGGGTTGGGTCCTTGGGCTCAAACCCAAGCCTAGGCCTTGGACCTAGGGGACACTAAGAGCTAAGTCAAGTCAATTCTATGGTCAAATCTAGCCATACTTAGTGGTCAAAGGAAGTCAAGGGAAGGTCAAGTTGGAGAGCAACTAAAAAGTCAATGGAATGCTATTTTTGAATGTGGTCACTTTGGGTGCACTCATGTGAGTTAACCCTCCAATAAAGAGACTCACATGGCTTACAAAAGCTAGCTCAAGGAGGTCCAAGGAGCCGGCCTTAACAATCCCCCATAACAATCACATTATTTTGTGCTTTATGTCTTTTTCATTCATGTCACTTTCATTACTTTATGCTTTATTGTTTTTATCTTATAAAATCTGAAAAATGGAGCCTTGGACCGCCCCACTTGAACCCCAAGGTTCTCTCAAGACCCTTGGATGATCATCTAACAAAGAAAGGAGAGGATTGAGTCAAGTGTCACCATCAAACTTTATGCTTTTGTAGTTTGTATTTATCTTTGAAATTTTCAGCTCTTGTAAGGCATGTGAGCCGTTTTTTTTGTAGCATTTGAGGGACTCATGTGAGCCCTTAGATCATCTTTGAATTGTAAGATCAAGATTAGAGTGTGGGTATTATATAAACCCTCACTCTCCACATTGTATTTTCAGATTTGATTGAATGAAAAACCCTAGAGTTTGAGTTGAGTTTGCTTCATTTTCTCTTAGCTAAGTGCTTGAGTTAGTGAATGATTAATTAGTGGCTTTGTGCTTGATTAATCAAAACCTAAATCTATTACTTTGTGTTTAGATTTAGTTCTATCTTTTATGTTTTCCTTTGTTTCACAAAATTTCAGAAAATTTATCCCACAAAAACATTACCTTGGCCGAGATTTTCAAGAGTATTTCAAGATCGATTTTTGTTAGTCTCTTGAGTGAAACTTAACCCATCAAGTTTCACTCCAAATTGGTATCAGAGCTTAGGTTTGTTCCTTTGTTTTTTCGATTTACTCTCATTTTCGTTTTTCGGTTTACTCTTGTGTTTTCCTCTTTCATTTTTCGTTTTTTCTCTCTTTCCTTTACTTGTTATTTCACAAAAACTCCACAAAAACTCTCACAAAATTTTTCACAAAAATGGAGGAGGATAAGAGGATTTCGGATTTAGAATAAAAGTTGAACCAACTCGCCGGTAGTTGCAATACAATGATAAATGCCTTAAACACCCTCTTGGACCAAAATCTTAATGAGCCAAGACAACCACCAAGAGGGGGGGGGAGAGGCCGTGGGTTTGGTGGCCGAGGGAGAGGACAACCACCTCCCAATATGGGTGGTTATCCATCGGACTCGGAGGAATCCATTGAGGTCCAACCAAGGGAACAAGATCGAGACATCAAGATAGATATTTCCGATTTCTTTGGTAGTCTTAACCCCGAAGACTTACTAGATTGGCTTAGGTCTATCGAGAGGGTCTTTGAGTTTAAGGAATACTCGGATAGACAATGTTTTAAGGTTGCTATAATGAAACTCAAAGGGTATGCTTCCCTTTGGTATGAAAACCTTAAAAATCAGAGAAATCGAGAGGGTAAGGAGGCCATTAGGTCGTGGGTCAAGCTCAAGAAGAAGCTCAAGGATAAGTTTGTTCCCAAGGATTATACACAAGACATGTTTCTAAAGTTGGCCCAACTTAAACAAGAAACACATCCCATCGAAGCTTACCTTAGGGACTTTGAAGAACTCACACTTCAATGTGAGATGAGTGAAAACCCCGAGCAAAAGATCGCGAGATTTGTCGAGGGTCTAAACCCTAGGATAGCCAACCGGGTCAAGATGCAAAACTTATGGTCATTCGACGAGGCCGTCACTATGGCCATGAGAGTGGAAAGGCTAGAGAAAGGGAGAGGGGATTCGGCCAAACCTACTACCAAGGCCAATCCCACCCCAAGCCAAGGAGGGGTCAAGGTAGCCGAGCCTTGCCCTACTATCAAGCCATCAAGTGTTGACTAGGGGAAGAGAATTGACTATGGCCCTAAAAAGACGATTCCCCTCAAGAGGTGCTACCAATGTCAAGGATATGGTCATTTTGCTAAGGAGTGTCCTAACAAGAGGGCCTTGAACACGAGTGAAGTAGTGCATTGGGGAGACGATGAGGTCTTAGTTTGTGAGGAAGAAAAAAAAGAGGAAGTTGTGGGAGAGAAGATGGCCGAAACCCTAGTTCCCCCGGACTCAGGGCTGAGCTTGGTCACATGGCGAGTGATGCACACTCAAGAATCACACGAGAGCATGGACCAAAGACACCAAATTTTTCGGTCCAAATGTACGATCATGGGGAGAGTGTGTAATCTAATTATTGATGGAGGAAGTTGTGTTAATGTTGCTTCAAAAACCCTCATTGATAAACTTGCCCTACCTACTTTGAAGCATCCTCACCCTTATAAGCTAAGGTGGCTTAATCAAGGAGCCGAGGTAAAGGTCGATAAACAATGCAAAGTCTCGTTCTCGATTGGACAAGACTATAAGGATGAAATTGTGTGTGAGGTGTTGGACATGGATGCGTGTCATGTGTTGCTTGGTAGGCCATGGGAATATGAGAAGAATTATTCCCATCATGGAAGAAATAACACCTACTCGTTCAAGTGCGGAGAAAAGCTTATTGTTCTATCCCCCTACCACCGATGATGGGATATAAAACGAATTCATGCATGTTTGAGTCATTCAAGGAAGGAAGTCCTAGCAAAGAGGTGGATGAGGAGCCGAAAATGAGTATGGGTGAAGAGATGGTGAGACTAGATCGAGAGGGAAGCCCTAGGATGCTAAGAAGGATCCTAGGAGAGGAGCAACATGAGGGTGATACATCAATCAACAATGAAACAACCGACTACAATAAGAATGTGGTCAAAGAAAGAGCAAAAATCGATGGCATAGGGAGATCAAGTGGATCCTTGAGGTGGAGGATCATTGAAGGGCTTGATCATGGGCAAGAATGGATGGAAAGCATGCCTACGAGCCATGGGCTCAAGAGTGTGCTCGAGCAAGAATGTGAAGACAAGCAAGCCGTGGGCAAAGAGGAGCCTGTGGCCGATCACTCGAGCCAATCCAAAGGAGATCAACCTCTCTTTCAAACTTTAATCAAGTGGTGCCCATGGAAGGCTAAGATCATGAGGGCCAAGGTTGGTCGAATGCTAAGTCGGAATCCAAGCAAGAAATCGAGTTAAGAGAGCAATGAAAAGATCTCCAAGGATTTGAGGGCAAATCCTTTCCAAGGAGAGGAGATTGGACATGGAATGGTCAAGGTGATCAAGGATGGAGAGGAGATAGGCCATGGGTTGGGTCCTTGGGCTCAAACCCAAGCCTAGGCCTTGGACCTAGGGGCCACTAAGAGCTAAGTCAAGTCAATTCTATGGTCAAATCTAGCCATACTTAGTGGTCAAAGGAAGTCAAGGGAAGATCAAGTTGGAGAGCAACTAAAAAGTCAATGGAATGCTATTTTTGAATGTGGTCACTTTGGGTGCACCCATGTGAGTTAACCCTCCAATAAAGAGACTCACATGGCTCACAAAAGCTAGCTCAAGGAGGTCCAAGGAGCCGGCCTTAACAATCCCCCATAACAATCACATTATTTTGTGCTTTATGTCTTTTTCATTCATGTCACTTTCATTACTTTATACTTTATTATTTTTATCTTATAAAATCTAAAAAATGGAGCCTTGGACCGCCCCACTTGAACCCCAAGGTTCTCTCAAGACCCTTGGATGATCATCTAACAAAGAAAGGAGGGGATTGAGTCAAGTGTCACCATCAAACTTTATACTTTTGTAGTTTGTATTTATCTTTGAAATTTTCAGCTCTTGTAAGGCATGTGAGCCGTTTTTTTGTAGCATTTGAGGGACTCATGTGAGCCCTTAGATCATCTTTGAATTGTAAGGTCAAGATTAGAGTGTGGGTATTATATAAACCCTCACTCTCCACATTGTATTTCAGATTTGATTGAATGAAAAACCCTAGAGTTTGAGTTGAGTTTTCTTCATTTTCTCTTAGCTAAGTGCTTGAGTTAGTGAATGATTAATTAGTGGCTTTGTGCTTGATTAATCAAAACCTCAATCTATTACTTTGTGTTTAGATTTAGTTCTATCTTTTATGTTTTCCTTTGTTTCACAAAATTTCAGAAAATTTATCCCACAAAAACATTACCTTGGCCGAGATTTTCAAGAGTATTTCAAGATCGATTTTTGTTAGTCTCTTGAGTGAAACTTAACCCATCAAGTTTCACTCCAACTACGGAGTACATCCCTACTCACAAAAATGGTATGAGTGTCAATATCATAAAGTTTGTACCGTTTTTGTCCAAAAGGATAACCAATGAAGACAAGCTTGCGTGCTCTATGCCCAAATTTATCCCTATGAGTGGGTGGAATTGCACCAAAACAAAGACACCCAAAAGTCCTCAACATATCATAATTGGGTTGTTTCTTGTATAACACTTCAAAAGGTGTCTTCATTCCAGAATTTCAGTAGGCATAAGATTGATTAGATGAGTTGCAGTGATTATGCTATCTCCTTAGAATTTAATGGGAAGGTGAGCCTGAAATCTCAAGGCCCTAGCTGTCTCAAGGAGGTGCATGTGCTTTCTCTCAACACGGTCATTCTGCTGAGGCCTGTCAACCATACTCCTTTGTAGTACAATGCCAAAATCAGCAAATAATTCTTTGCAAGGATCTTGGACAAATTCAGTCCCATTATCAGATCTGATACATAGAATCCTACCATTAAACTATGTTTGTACATAAGTAATGAACTGTCTGAGCAAAGAAGGAACTTGTTGCTTGGTCTGCATAAGAAAAACCCAAGTACACCTTATAAGATCATCTACTATGGTGAGAAAGCTCTTGGCTCCTGTCATAGAAGGGGTTTTATATGGACCCCAAACATCCACATGCAATAAGGAAAAACATTCTTTGGCATAAGATAAACTCCTAGGAAAGGGAAGCTTGTGATACTAGAAAAAAGCCCAATAGTGTCTACGAAATAGTGTCGGTTTTAAAAAGAAATGACATTAAAAGTCGAACGGAAGAAATATTGTGTCGGTTTTTGTTAAAAGTGACACTAAAGGTGTAGTTTTTGGTGGCGGTGGTATCTAAAACCGCCACAATAGAGTTTTTGGTGGCGGTTGTAAATTAAACCAACGCATAATTTTAGCAAATTGAATTAACATATGGTGGCGGTTATATTTGGGTCCGACATATTAGACAAACTTTGTGGCCCTTATATTGAGTGACCTTAGGTTTTCTAAAACAACTCCTCCTTCTACATTTAGGACCTGTTCTTTCGGACTTTTTAAATTTGGCCAGAATCATTTGGCCCAGGCCCAGAATCAGTGGCCAAGCCCAGGCCCAGAAATAGTTTGGCGAAGCCCAGGCCCAAGCAGTGGCCCAGGCCCAGGCGAATAAGTACAATTTTATAACATTTGTCTTTGAAGCCCAGGCCCAAGTGTCTTTGGCCAGGCCCAAGCCCAGGCCCAGAAGTAGTGAAGCCCAGGCCCAAGCCCAGGCGAGATTGAGCCCAGAAGTGGTGAATTGACCTGAAATGAGCTGAAAATAAGCTGGAAAGAACAGGTCCTTAGTGTGAAAACAAAACAACTCAGCTCCGCCTTCTCACAACGTCTCCGGCCACCGTCTCAACAACCCAGCACGCCTCAGGCCACCCTCTCAACATCACCGTCTCGCGTTTTGGCACCCTCATAAAAGCACGGTCTCACAACAGCACGGTCTCTCAACATGGCCGTCTCGTCTTCTACCATTCTCGTCTTACACCATTTTCACTTACACCTCCTCCTTGCCGCCACATACAGGTAAATTTCTCCCTCTCATCTCTTTTTGAATTAGGGTTTATTTAGGCATTTTTCATTTCCACTCAATTGAAACATATATAAATTCATGACTTAATTTGTCGATTTAGGTTAATTCGACTTAAAATTAGCACTCTCTAATTGAGTTTTGGCTGATTGTTATTGTGTGTACTTATTTAATAATCCCCTCGAATGAAATGGAGATCACGAGTTCAGTCAAGAGTTTCATTTTGTCTCGCCTGCTTTTGATTCGTATAGCTCTGTGTACTGATTACGGAGTATTATTTTGGGTTAAGGGAGTGCTGTACTATTCAACCCTAATTTTTCCAATTGTTTACCAGATTTGCAATTAATTTGGGGGGAAAATGAGCACATCAGAAGCAGCAACCAAGGGAGGTAAAGAAGAAGGGGGCCACCTCCTTCACAATTGATTGCACGAAATGATGCAGCACGAGGATTACTACTGCAATTGAAGAGTCAATTGATTGATTTCTGAGAACAAAAGCGAAACCCTAGAAATTTAGGGAAGAACAGTTGCAGAGAAAGCAGAGAATTGAAGAACAAAATCAGAGAGAATTCTAGAGATAGAAAATGATGAGAGATGTAAAATGTGTAAAAATGAATTGATATATTTCTTGTAAAATGATTTCTGTACATGAGTTAAGTATTTATACCTAATTTTGTAACAACTTTTGTAACAACCTTACATTTATTCTAACAAACTCCTTATTTATTTTCACTCATTGGCTTTACTGTATCATACTTTCCCCCTTCACAAATGACTTGTCCTCAAGTCAGGCAATCAAAACTCCACATCAAAATCAGGAAACTTTGCTTCAAATTCCACAAAGACTTCCTGTAGCCTCATACTCCTCAAATCCATCCCAATGGACCAAGTATTGAACTTGAGCAAAGATTTTGAAACTTCAGATCCTTCTTCCAAGTATAGATTTGGGTCGCAAAGACATAATCGGTAGATTTCCCTTGCAACCATGGAGGAATATGGATGGCCAAAGGAAGGTTTCCCACAAACTTTTTAAGCAAAGATACATGAAACACATCATGTATTTGGGCTGTGGCAGGTAGTTGTAACTTGTAAGCAACAGGACCAATCTTGGCTTTCACCTGAAAAGGTCCAGAATATTTGTGTGCAAGTTTCTGATTCACTCTGCTCTGCACAGAAGTCAGCCTATAGAGTGTAACTTCACCAAACCAGTCACCTACAAAGAAACTCCTTTCGGACTGTGTTTATCGACCATGTGCTTCATCCTGGCCCGAGATCGCACTGTGGTTTGCTTAAGAAAGGCAATCATTTGCTCCCTCTTCATCATAGACCTGTCAACTGCCTCTACATGTGACTCTCCTGGAAGATAGGGTAGATGTACAGGAGGTGGCTGGTTATACATCACCTCATAAGGAGTGTAACCAGTAGAAGTACAATAGTGGGTGTTGAACCACCACTCAGCCAAGGGAAGCCATAAGCACCACTCCTTAGGCTTCTCTCCACACATGCATCTCAGATATCCTTCCACACACCTATTAACAACTTCAGTTTGCCCATCAGTCTGAGGGTGGTAGGAAGAAGATAGTCTGAACTCAGTCCCATGCAAAGAAAATAGTCCTTGCCAAAACTGACTGAGAAACACTGCATCTCTGTCACTGACTATACTCTTAGGCCACCCATGAAGCTTAAAGACATTATCTAAATAAGCTTGGGCCACCTCCACAGCTGTATAGGGGTGAGCCAAAGCCATGAAATGGGCCCCTTTGCTCAACCTATCCACTACCACAAAAATGACTTCCTTCCCATTAGACTTAGGTAACCCAGAAATGAAGTCCATGGAGATATCCACCCATACTTCCTCAGGAATTGGAAGTGGCTGTAACAACCCAGGATAAGCAGAATTATCGGCTTTAGCAGCTTGACAAGTCACACAATGTCTCACAAACCTTGCAATATCCTTTGTAATACCTTTCCAATAGAACAAAGCTTTGACTCTCCTTGTGGTGATGTCCCTCCCAGAATGGCCACCTTCACCAGAAGCATGCATCCATAGCAGAATTTTACCCCTTAACTCAGGTTGCACACCCACCACAATTTTACCCTTTCTTCTGATAAACCCCTCATGTAAAGTGTAATGTGGAACTCTTTCTTGAGATTGGAGCTTTTGCAAAACAGAAGAAAGGTGAGGATCAGAAATGTAGCTGTCCAAGACTTGCTGTTTCAGGTCAGACGAAACCATGGAAATAGCCATGAGAAGAACTTCTGAACCTTGGACCCTAGACAAAGCATCTGCAGCTAAGTTCTCCTTCCCACTTCTATACTGGATTTCATAGTCAAAACCCATGAGTTTAGACAACCAAAACTGCTGGAATGGAGTAGAAATTTGTTGTTGCAGCAGCCATTTCAAACTCCTCTGATCAGTCTTTATTATGAAATGTTGACCTGAAAGATATTGCTCCCATTTCTGAACAGCAAAAACAATGGCAAGCAATTCCTTCTCATAAACTGATAATTTCTGCCATTTGGGTCCCAATGTTCTGCTGATGAAGGCAATTGGATGATCTTCCTGCATCAACACAGCTCCAATTCCTCCATTTGAGGCATCAGTTTCAATCACAAAAGTTTTGGAAAAATCAGGTAAGGCAAGCACAGGTGCAGTTGTGAGAGCTTCCTTGAGTCTGTCAAAAGCCATATCTGCTGCTGTACTCCACTGAAAACCTCCTTTCTTCAGCAAGTCTGTCAAGGGCCTGCTAATGGTAGCATATGATCTGACAAACTTCCTATAATACCCTGTCAACCCTAAAAAAACTCCTCAATTCCTTGACATTAGTAGGAGTAGGCCATTCTTGTACAGCTTTGATTTTTCTAACATCAGTCTCCACCCCCTCTCCTGAGATGAAATGACCAAGGTATTCAACCTTAGACATGGCAAAACAACACTTAGAAGCTTTAGCAGACATTTGATTAACCTGCATTATCTGAAACACCTCCTCAAGATGTCTCCAATGGTCCTCATGTGTCTTGCTGTAGACTAGTATGTCATCAAAGAAAACAAGTACACACTTCCTCAACAGCTTCTTAAAGGCAGCATTCATCCAAGACTGAAAAGAAGCAGGAGCATTAGTGAGACCAAAAGGCATCACCATGAATTCATAATGACCTTCATGTGTCTTGAATGCAGTTTTAAACACATCATCCTTGTGCATGCGCAATTGGTGATATCCAGATCTTAGATCCAGTTTACTAAAGACATGAGCCCCAGATAGCTCATCAATGAGTTCTTCAACCACAGGAATTGGGAATTTGTCTTTGATAGTAGCTTTGTTAAGCTGCCTATAGTCCACACATAGCCTCCAAGACCCATCCTTCTTTCCTACCAACACCACCGGAGATGCAAAAGGGCTATTACTGTGCTGTATTATCCCCTGCTCCAGCATTTCAGAGACCAACTTCTCAATAACATCTCTTTGCTTTAGAGGATACCTATAAGGTCTGATACTAATAGGATTTGATCCAGGAAGTAAGGGAATCCTGTGATCAAACACTCCTCTGACAGGTGGAAGAGTCTTGGGTTCTTCAAAAAGGGCAGCATATTGCTGTAACAAGTGATCTAAAGCAGTGAATTGGCCCTCTATAGAAGGCAAAGACAGAGAACAGAGGTCTGCACAGACCTCATTGTCAGGTGGAACCACCTGAAGCAAACATATGTGAGAAGCCTCCTGAATCACCTTAGAAGAGACCTCTCCTTTCTGTACCTTGATTTGATTAGCAGGAATACCATGTAACTTCACAGATTTACCTCTCCATTGAAACTCCATTACAAGTTTCTTAAAGTTCCACAGCACTGAACCAAGAGTGCTCAACCACTGTACCCCCAACACCATATCACAATTCCCAAGAGGAATCAACATCACATCAGCTGTGAAGGAGTGGCCTTGCAGTATCCAAGTGAAGTTCTTACAAGTATATTGACAGGCTAAGTGATTGCCATCAGCTACAGCCACAGCCTGAGGAGTGATCTGTTGCATAGGACACCCCCATTTCTGAGCCAAAGAAAGGTCCAGGAAGTTGTGAGTGCTTCCTGAGTCTACCAAAATGTGAAGAGGTTTCCTGCCATAACTACCAATTACCCTCATTGTCTGAAATCCCTGACACCCAGACAAAGCACTAACAGAAATGCAAGGTGCATGTAGGTCAAAAACATCATCCACAGTCACCTCTTCAACCACCTGTACATCATCCTCCTCTTCAACCATCTGTACACCCTCCTTACAAGCATCCTCAAGCTCATCTTCCCCCAAAACCTCCACAGTAAACAGCTGTGTCTTTTTGAAAGGGCACTTATGATTTCTATCCCAAGGTTGATTACAGTAATAGCATTCACCCTTGGCCATTTTCTCAGCCCTTACAGCAGCAGGGATATAGGTTCTTTGAGGTGGTTTTGAGATTTCAGGAACAGGAGACAGAGAATCTTTCATTTTTACAGAAGAAACAGGAGAAGGTTTGAAAGCAGTGAATTGTTTACTAGAAACATGTAAGGACTCTTCTTGTAACCTAGCATAATCAATGGCTTCAGCCATAGATGTAGGTTTAAATGCTCTTACAAATGGCTTCAAAGAAGATTTTAAACCCCCAACAAAATTGTCCAAAAAGAAGTCATCAGACAAATTAGGGTTTCGTTGAACCATCAACCCACGCAAACATTCAAAATCATCAACATAAGAATCAATAGAACCAGTTTGCTGTAATCTTTTGAATTTATCAACAACATTATAACCAGCATCATCTCTAAAACGAGCCATCAAATCAATCACAAAATCATCCCAAAGTACACCTCTATGAACAGCTAGGTAACTAGTTACCCAAACTTCAGCTTTCCCAATCATGTTTAAAGAGGCTAAATCAACACGTTGTGCATCTTGAATTCGACACAAATTAAAGTAACGAACACACTTTTTAATCCACAACGAAGAATTTGATCCATCAAATACAGGAAATTCGACTTTCGGCAAAAATCCTAGAGTTTTCTGAGGAATATCAGTATTGTTGTGATGCACAGAATTATGAGGAGAATTAGGAGGAGTAGTAGAGTTTTTGTTCACTACCTCTTGAATATTCTGCACCATAGCCAAAATCTGAGCAAATTGATTATCAAACTTTTGCTCCAATTTCTGCGCATGAACCGATTGAGATTGAATCTGATGAATTTGATCCGCCAATTGAGATTGAATCTGTTGAATTTGAGAATCCATTTGGTTTTGCTTTCCTCTAGGCGCCAGGATTACGAATTGGTTGATACCAATGATGCAGCACGAGGATTACTACTGCAATTGAAGAGTCAATTGATTGATTTCTGAGAACAAAAGCGAAACCCTAGAAATTTAGGGAAGAACAGTTGCAGAGAAAGCAGAGAATTGAAGAACAAAATCAGAGAGAATTCTAGAGATAGAAAATGATGAGAGATGTAAAATGTGTAAAAATGAATTGATATATTTCTTGTAAAATGATTTCTGTACATGAGTTAAGTATTTATACCTAATTTTGTAACAACTTTTGTAACAACCTTACATTTATTCTAACAAACTCCTTATTTATTTTCACTCATTGGCTTTACTGTATCACGAAACCTGTTGAAGATAAGATTATGGATATCGCTTCACTTGAGAAGTTTCTTCAGGAGCGTATTAAGGTCGGTGGTAAAGCTGGTAATCTCGGTGATTCTGTCACTGTTTCTCTTGAGAAGAACAAGATTATCGTCACCGCTGATTCTAATTTCTCTAAGAGGTATACCATTTTTTTTTTTTTTTTTCTTTTTTTTTTTTTTTTTTTTTTTGCATTTGTTTTGATTGTTTTATTAAAAATTGTTTAGATTAAATTCTGTGGAATGTTGTTGTTTCTGAAAACTCATTTAAAGGCTTTGAAGATTTTTGAGTGGTTTTTGTTTTGATTGGATTGTTTAGAATGATTTTGATGTGCGTTGCAAATTCGTTGAAAATCTGTGAATTTTTGCTGTTTTTTGCACAATACTATCATTTTTATCATGGTTAAGTGAGTATATTACTGTCGTAGAAAATCTGTGAAGGTTTTGAAATTTTGTGTTTTCTTAATGTTGTTAGTTGTGATATTGTGTCCCTAATGCGTTATTGTATTGTCGTTGACTATCGCTCTTGTAATTCGTTAAAGGAGTTCTATTTCATTGATTTTTTTTCGAAGTTGTGTTGAGTTTTTTGTTTAAATTGCTCCCCTGCCATTTTGGTTGCCTTTCTCTCAATTGAACTCCTTTAACGAATTAAATCGATAGCATACGAATAAGTCAGACTTACTTGTGTTTTGCATTTATGTCGATGATATGATCTACATGGGTTCTAATGAAGCATTTCAAGTCATGCATGATGAAAATATTTGAAATGTCGGATTTGGGTTTGTTGCATTATTGAATTGTAAACCTGCCCCGACTCTTATGAATGTGAATGAGACGCTCTTAACAGAAGATAATACCGGCGTGGCAGATGTAAGGCGATTCAGGAGTATTGTTGGAGGTCTGAATTACTTATCTCATACTAGGCCCGATATTGCATTCGCTGTAAGCATTATTTCCAGGTTCATGCATAATCCAACCCAACATCATTATGGGACAGCTAAGCGAATTTTGCGATACATTGCTGGAACGGTTAACCTTGAGAAATAGAAGATTGGACGACTGCTTCACTGCTCAAGCCTGCATTGATGATCTAAACAAAAATTGTCTTGCATTCAAGAAGAGCACAATACTCTGGTATGTTCTCACTGAGTAAATATGGATCTTTTGTAAGTTTTTAATTCTCATAATTGTAAGTTTATGAATTGTTGTTGCACTTGCTGACATCTACATCTGCATGATGGGTAAATGTTTTCATGTCTATTAACAAAAACCCGATTCTCCAAGACTCCGATCTCTAAGGCATGCAGCATGTGATTGAATAAATACGTTTGAAATATGATTTTCTATCATGTTATTTGTCTAGATTGAGCACTTGCAAAAGGAGCACAAAATGGAAGAATCAGATCTTGAAGCTGAATACCTGAAAGAATCGAAACGCATGCATCATGAAGCTGAGAACGAGCTAAGAGAGGTTGGTAGGCTTTCCCTTCTAGGCATTCGAGCATTAAGACTTTCATGAAAGACAATTCTTTATCCTAACCAATACAAACTTTCAGAAAATGACGACGCTTAGGGATGAGCATGAAACTCAGCTACGAGCTTTGAGGTTGAAGCATGAAGATGAATGTCGACTATTTCAACAAGAGTTGGATGCTTAGAGATCGAGAGTTGTGTTGAGCTATAAACCCCAGGAGGAACAAGAAGTAAATTCGATGAAGGTTAATCCTTAATATTAGCTTTTCCTATGGGTGAAGTTGACTGCTTATATCTTGTGATGCGTAACTCCTCGCCTAACTGTTCATGTTGCTCTGTACTCGAGAATTTTCGAATGATTTTTTGAAAAATATTTGGAACCCATCTTCAAATAAATGCTGAAGAGAATTATACCTTTGTAATGTTTATCTGTTGGATTAGTTGAAAGGATTTGACAGCTATGTTGCTTACTCTTGCGCAGGACTAATCTGTTACACAGATCCAACACAGTGAACACACCAAGAAGCTCTACCAAGGTAACATACGCAAAACTGTGTGCACTAATTGCGAGTTGTGGCTATGGATATTTCTTGTTCGGGTTCCGACCGACTCTTTATGAAACCGTTCTAAGCCAGCCTTCCGTAGTGATACAACTAGACGCGTTTTGTTTTTGTTGTGTTGTGATGTGTTTAATTACCTACCAGCAAGAGATATATCGTCTTAGTTTCAACTAGGAGTTTCAATCTGCCAACTTTTATGCATTTACGAATATTTGGTAACGCCTTTTTTGCTTCTCTATTGTTGTCGTTTGTTTGGCTTCTTTCACTATAGTATGTAGCTTATTTCGTTGAAACCCATCTACCCGAAGTCGTGAACAGTGGTTTCTGTTGTTTATATGCTTTTGTCGGAAATTTTAAAACTAGATTTACATGTAACCTATTTCATATAAACTAGATTTACATGTAACCTATTTCATTTTAAACCTCGGTCCACGTGAATGATGTTACTCCTTCATCCATTGTTTTGTTTACCAAGTGTATTGAATATGATTATAAGGGTTTTGTTTAGGCAGGCAAAATCAATATGATGTGTTGTGGACTAAAATTGATAGTTTGAATTAGTAAAAAAGGAAAATGAACTAGTTAGCTAAATTAATGGTGGACTTAGTTTTGTGTACAACTAGACAACAAATTGGTAATCAAAACCTAGTCATGTAAATTACCATTTCTTCATTAGCTTGCTCGAAAATGACGGGTTGAATTCGGAATATATATGGGTTGTTATATTTGATTGTGTTTTGTGCTTTTCTTGTTTGATGTAATGCAGCACAAAAATGGGTTTAATTAAGGGGAATTTTCTGATGTTCTCTGCATGTATTGTAATGGGTCGATCGACTTGTAGTTGGAGCCTTAGTCGTGGGTCGTATCTCGTTTCCAAGGTAGTACATGATTTTTCTTCACCTATTTCATATAAACATAAGTTGGTGGTTTAGTTATCTCATGTTTGACAAGTGATATTAAACTGCGAGCTTGAATTGTGAGGTTTGATCGAAATTATTGCCTTTATTGTCAGAAGTTGATACAATCTTGCTTATGTAAATCAAATCAGAGACCTCGTGTTAAATTGAATTGTAAGACTTGTAACTTAGTACATTTATTTGTTGTGTAGGGTCTTATATGTGCTGATCATGGCATACAAATGTGACAGCTGTCTTGCAAGATTTCAGACTTTCTAATGGTCAACCCATGGGAGGTAATACACTGCCATTAGTATTCGTTCTTAGGATGTGATCACACGAGTGCAATGTACTGAAAATACAGGTACTTTGTGCTAATTTTTGACGTTTATTTTGACGTTTACAACACGGCGGTTTCTCAAATTTTTGATATTTCTTTCTTTTTCGTAAGCAGTTCACCTGGATCATATGGTCTCGCTGCAGCCATACTTGAATGATCTTTTAAATGAATGTTTCGCTCTTTATCAATGAGGCTATATTTGTGTCGTTATCGTTGCGTTCGTAGATTTTTGATGATTGCGCGCTACTATTGTGCTATCGTCTCGCTCTTGTTACTTTTAATTCTTTTTTTTATATTTAAAGCTGCCCGCTTGCAATTTCTTACATTATCTCATTTAAACTTTTTTCAGGTGCATAATATTATGCTCAACGTGATGATTTGTGTGGATGATTTTAAAGAGTTTAACCAGCTCAAATCAGGTTGTTTGTAGGTGTAGCGTAATAGAGAGCAGGCTTAGTTAACTAAATATAACTTTTTTTTTTTCTTTTTTTTGTTTGTGATAGTTAACATTATTGTTTATGTGTATTTAATCTATATTCAGCATTGACTTTTTCTTATCATTTATTCCGTATATATTAGTACTTTGGGAGATTGTGGTTATATATGTTTGCATTTTTTTATTTGGAGATTGTGTTGATATTTGTAGGAATTACGAATATTGGCAACGAAATAATTAAATACATATATTTTTTTTTTAAAAATGTCCCTTGTGGCGGTTGTAAGCCGAGGCGACATAGTAGACAATTTTCATGGCATAACCTATTGTGGCGGTTGTAACTACAATAGCCACAAAATGGTATTTTTTTTCAGACCTTTTGGTGTCGGTTGTAACAACAACCGCCATTTTTTTTTACATCTATGGTGGCGGTTGTAACTACAATAGCCACAAAATGGTATTTTTTCAGAACTTTTGGTGTCGGTTGTAACTACAACAGCCATTTCCTTTTACATCTATGGTGGCGGTTTATTCATCAACCGCCACAACTAATTTATTTATGGTGTCGGTTTTGCAACCGATACAAATAATATACGCCCCCCCGTATACGTCTTACTATAACCGCCACAATAGGGTTGTTACAACCGCCACTATATGGGTTTTTTTCCACTAGTATATATATGCCCTAATCGTCTGTGTTTTTCTGTCAAGAAGACGTTTAAGCAACTGACATGTGCAAAGCTTCATAGCACCACATGTACAATCAGGAAGAGGATCAAGAGAATCAATGTCCTCCCATTTTCGTTTCATTCTACCATGGCACATTATAAATGAATAAATGAGGGTATATATAGGAAAGCTTCTAACAAACTATAACAAACTCATAACAAACCAATAACTAACTTCTAGCTTCTCCTTGTGGTCAAGAGTTCAAACCTTCTTAGCGACAAATTCTAAATAACTTTAAACTCCCATCATTTAATTTACTTGAAAAAGGGGGCACGTTTAATTTTTTTTTTTTTTAGAGCAAATTCATCCATTAAATTAAACTCTATATGTGATGGAACTATATCTTAAATTCGTATTTCCCTCTATGTACGTTTTGTAGTCTCAAAGTCAAACTTAGCTTGGCCTTGTTGTAGATAGCATAAAATAAAATAAATATAAATATGTGAAAGAAGTTGCATACAAACAATAATTAAAAAACTGCACAACAAATACAATACGGAATTAAGTGAGTAGTGACCAGTTGACCACTATAGTCTATATATGTTTTTTGAAAGTATAGTCTATATATGTTTTAGCTATTTGTAAATATGAAAGTAATAATGTTATTGAAATGTTGATCGATCAATTGAACATTTAAAATGAACCTTTTAGTGACTAATGACTAGTGTGTATTTGAATTTGACTTACATGCAACAATACATGCATCAATGACTAATGACTAGTGTGTATTTAGGAATGCTTTCCCCTATACATTTTATTTCTACACTACTTCATTTGTTTCATTTCTTTCACTTGAGTCACTTGAGTCATTTGTTTCCTAAACATTTTTAAGTCTTTTTTCGAGAGTGAAACAGAAAACTTGAAACACAGTCAGTCATGGCGAGTTTTTGCATTGACGCAGCTGCACGATGCATCAAAGTATTGCTAGTGCAGGAAGCAAAGCATCTCTCTGAAGCGACCAATAAAGTGGAAGAGATACAGAGTGAGCTCGAGTGGATGCGATGTTTTTTACTGGACGCAGACAGGAAGCAGAGCAGTGACGATCTCATCCGTAAATGGGTGTCTGAGATAAGTCATTTAGCCCAAGAAGCTGAAGACGTTATCGAGACTTACATACTTAAAATCTCAAGCACAAAGGATGCTTCAAGGTTTAGGAAGACCGCAATGCTGCTTCCAAATTCTTTGAGGAAGGCCAAAACCCTCCACTTACTTGGATCCCAAATTGATTGTCTGACTAAGAAGATCTCGAAATTGTCTTCGAGGATGCAAGTATACGGTGTCAAGACCTCTCTTGACACCTCGTCTTTGGATATGACAAGGATGGTCGCTGAGCGCAGACGAACATATGCTCATTCTGAGCGTAACGTTATGGTTGGGATTGAACTTCAAGCCGACACGTTAATCCGAAAGTTGGTGAGGGATCCGCAAAAGATCGTTGTTGTTCATGGAATGGGCGGGATTGGCAAAACCGCCCTTGCTCAGCAGGTTTACCGTCGATGTGTTTAGCAGGTTTGATTTAAAACTTCAATTTTGATTTGGTTGATCATTTTACTTTGTCTCTTTTATGTGTCTTTCGGTAATTAAATAATCTCCTGTAGAATGCAATTCTACCACGAACAGGCTGACAAAATTTCAGCAAAATCAGACGATGGGATCTCCGGCGATCTTCAGTTTAGTGAAGCTGGGTCAGAAAAATCCGAACTTGACTACTCTTCTCTCAACTCTCT
This sequence comes from Dianthus caryophyllus, assembly GCA_023091065.1. Taxonomy (NCBI): domain Eukaryota; kingdom Viridiplantae; phylum Streptophyta; class Magnoliopsida; order Caryophyllales; family Caryophyllaceae; genus Dianthus; species Dianthus caryophyllus. The sequence continues at coordinate 30,932,852 of CM041519.1, forward strand.
ATTTTGTGGTTACTAGTTTTGTTGGACTACGCGCTAGCGCGCGCAGTCTCCTAATGCGATCATCTTGGTTTTGTCGTCAGAAATGTGTGGTTGATTATTTTAGATCTCTATTTCGTCGTGAAAGTTATATACTACGTAGATCGCTAATATTACGTTAAATGCTTGGTAATTTGATGAGGTAGAAGCATTTGTGGGTTAATTATGCAAAACTCAAAACATTGCCATCGTAAGTAAGACTATATTCATTTTTCGTAGTTACTCACTTATTGTTCATATAAATCATTTTTCTCTCATTTTTGGTATTTTCTTTCCTTACTCCTTATATTACTCTTTTTTTCATTGTTTGCTCTTACGTTTCTTCATTCCTTACCCCTCATAATAATTTTATTCCACTTATTCATTCTATTTTTCTTCCTCAACATATTTATCATCACCTCCTCTCTGCATACTCTTTTCCCCTAACTTCATCTCCCCCCTTCCTCTTAATATTCTTTCTTCGAATTTCTCTTACTCATATGCCTCTATTTTCCTTACTCCCAATAATACTCTAATTCCCTTATTCTTTTGAATTTCCGTCCTCGACAAATTTTTCATCGACTCTACTCCTCTCACTCATCCCTCTCCCTTTCAATTTTTTGTCTTTTCCCTAAACTCCTAAGAGTCCCATTTCCCTCTTATATATCTTCTGAGTTTTTTTTTTTTGTACCCTTAAAGATAGTCTTTTTTTCTCAACTTACTCATTTGTCTCTTATTTCCTTACCCCATCATAATACTCGTATTCCTAATATTTCTTTGAATTTTCATCCTCGAGTCCTCGACATATATTTGCTCACCTCATTTCATCTTGCTCATTTTCTTCGCTTTCTTTCCTCCTCCTAATATCTAACTCCCTCTCATTTTTCATCCGTCTCAAGATATTGTCATCGTGAGACCTCTTACATGATAAGATTATCAATTAATTTTTTTTTTGTCAATTTTCTTTAGTAATTAGTAAGTCACGAGACTATTTCTTGGGAAAATTATGGAAAGAATAAAGTACAATGAAGCCAAGTTAAATAGAAAACAAAATGGATAAAACAGATATAGCACCAAATTCTAAAATAGAGAATAATTTCTTACTCCGTATATATGAAAGATGGTAATAAATAATCATTGAACAATTGAATACATAAAATAAAATTTCATATATTCTTAAAATGAATGAAAATTAAATATTGATGTTGTAGTTATTTAGATATATAAAATAAGATCTTCCATGATTATATTTTTTTTTATATAGTAAGGAGAATATGTAAATTTTCTAAGCTTATGATTTAAGTGAATAATGTCAAAAAAAAACAATTGTAATCTCCGGCCTAAATGACAAGGAGTATGTAAGTATGTAACTAAAGATATAAATAAAAGAAAATGTGAATTGATGCACGTGTGATGTGTGTAATGTATCTGTATAAAATTAAATGGAATTGTTAAGGAGAATATGTAAAATTCTCTAAGCTTATGAGTTATAAATAGTGTCAAAAAATTTGTGTAATCTTTGGTCTGAATGGTAAAGAGTATGTAAATAAAGATATATATTAAAAGAAAAATGAGAATTTATGCACGTGTGTAAAAAGGTGTATAAAATGAAATAAAATGGACTAAGTAACAAATAATGTTAAATTGAATGGAACATATTAATTAACAAATTGATGGCAACAAAAGCGAAACAAAATGAGGAACAAAAGTAAAAATGGACTATACAAATTTATGAAGGACATTAGAAAAAATATGGCTGGAAATAGCAAAAGCACTGTTACAGAAACAGTACTTCCCAGTTCTCCCTTTTTAAGATGTAAAGAAGATGTGTTTGTTGTGTTTTCTCACTCATCTAAGGCAGAAAATTTAACCCTAAAAAGTGCTTATATACTCACACCAAAAGCATATAAAATAAGCCACACATACCCATAATATTTGGGCCTTTCCATAAGCACAAATAAACTTACATGTTCAAAACGGCAAACTTCATATGACAAGAATTTCGGAGGCGTAAAAATAATACCAGATAATCTATTAGCAATAGAACACAATCTAATAATAATATTCCCGTTAATAAATTATTGATATCAGTCTGAGAATTGTACTAATAACGTGTTATAAATGTATGCGTCGAGAACGATGGACATGTATGAGGTGAATAATGGAGAGAAAGTATATTGTATGTATAATACATTGACAACTACATATATTTATAGTACAAGTACTGGATAATCGTAACTTTTCGTGAACAGATACAATAACTGACAATGGTCATTCACATTTCACAATACTTTAAAAATTAATTTTTACTAACTTTTGAATAATTTTGTTTAAAATTTGCTACCAAACTCCATTTTCGATAATAATGAAACTAGTTAATCGGGTGTTTTGCAACAAAATTTGTTTAGTTTGAATACGGTTTTTGGTAATAAAAATGTTTTGGATGAGTTTTCAATAAAAAAAAAAAGAAAAAAAAAAAAAAAAAAAAAAAAAAAGAAAAAAAAAAAAAAAAGTTAAAAAAAAAAAAAAAAAAAACCACACAAATTTTTAATCACTAAAAATGTGTTTTAGTAACAAATTTAATAAAAGTATTTTTAAAAGATAGGGAGTAGTAATTTTAAAAGATTATTTTAAAGGTAGTAATTTAAATTTGCTAATCTTATTAAATAGTTTTTCTTTTACAATTTATCATGTGTAATCACTCAATTTGTAGCCAACAAATTAAATAGTTGCTTGAATCTTGTATTTCACTCATAGTTTCACTAATACTCCTTTCACGTCACTATTATCTTCACACTTTGACTTATTAATACATGATCTTCAAGATGACCTTTCAAAAGTTACTTTACATCTAAAAGTTACTCCGTAATATTTTTAGATAAAATATATTTTTCGAAAAGTATATAATATTGTAACAAATTAAACTTAGATATACTAATTAAATATTATAATACTCTCTCCATTCTAAAATAAGTGTCACATTTTCAGTATTTATGATAAATTTAGCTTTGACAAAGGATTTCCAAATTACTGAAAAGGTCTTAGTGTACGCTTCAATTGACAAAAATAAAAGAAAATTCTCATCTATACCCCCGAAGGATTCACTTTTCTCACCTGTACCCCTGCCTTTTACGCCTTTTTAATTGTACCCTTAAACTTTATTAATGAGTCTCAACGTGATTTAAGTCGTAATTAATGTCAATTAGTTCCGTTAACTGTCAGCGTGGCAATGATTTGGCGTGTGACTTGGACTCCTTGTCATTTTTTCCTTCCAATTTCATGAAAGATGGAGTATTTAATGGGGTGAAAGAATGACAAGGAGTCCAAATGACACGCCAAATCACTTGTCACGTTGGCACTTAACGGAGCTAATTAACGTTATATGGACATAGGTCACGTTTGAGATTCATTAATACAGTTTAAGGGTACAATTAAAAAAGCGTATAAAACAGAGATACATGTGAGAAAAGTGGGCACAGATGAACATTCCCTAAAAAAAATAAAATAAAATAAAATTCTGAATTTTACCATTTTTATTACCACCTCTTAAAACCATGAAAAAATAGAAAGGTATGACATATGAGACACTTAAATTGGCATAGAGTATTATTTTACTTTTGGAAAAATCTATGGTGTAACCTCTATTTTTCGTTTTCTACTATATATCCTCATTTTATAGAATTTCTAAGGGATACCCCTAATTTTTATATTTTATGTCTAATTTGACCTTTTTTTTTTTTTTTTCATTTAAATTATTAAAGAAATCGTTAAGTTTGACAATTTATCATATTTCTTCTCCTACCTACTTTTATTGATGTTTGATGAAGGGTGCGTGTTATGGTGTTTATATAGAAATAAATGATAGACGTTTGCTATAAATATTAAAATTAAGAATTGACGAATTTGAAGATAATATGTTGTTAAAAAAAAAAAAAAGATAATATGTTGTTATTAACAATAAATATCGTGATATAGTGTAATAACAATTTAAAATGATACTCCCTTCATCCCAAATTACTTGTCCCTTTTTTATTTTTAAAAAATCCCAAATTAATTGTCCCCTTTAAAAAAATTACTAAATTACCCTTATGCTACTTATTGTGGGAATATGTATTTGCTCAAATTGATTGAAGTCTTTTTTTTTTTTTGCAAGGCTTTGATTGCAATTTCCTTAATTGCTACTCTTCTACTTTCTACCAAGCTCTAAGGGTAAAATTGAAATTATATGTAAATATTGTGAAAATTAAGAGATAAGTGTGGCTTTTTTTTTAAATTTCTTAAATGTAACATTTTGGTAAAAGGGGAGAAGTAATTTGGGAGGGAGAGAGTATATTGAATTATTGATTGAGTCAAGAATTTAAGAGAGCATTAATTGATAAATGGGTATTAATTTTTCATATACGGATTTTACTCAAGTTATATACTTTTTGTCATTATTTTTCCCACCCTACCCTTTTTTACTCCAAGAATATACAGAATTCTCTCTCTTTTTTTTTTTTTTTTTTTTTTTTGATGAAAAACCTAATTCAATTTCTTTCAAGTTTACAACTTTTCAATTATGAACTCCAATCATAAATTCAATGAGGTAATACTCGTCTTTTAATTTCAATCCTGTGTTTAAATTATTGAATTTTATTAATTTTTAATAAATTTAAATACAATTTTAATTAGGGTTTGTTAAGGTAAAAGGTGGGAGGTGGGAGGTGGTGGGGCAGGTGGTGGTGGGGAAGGTGGCGGTGGGGAAGGTGGTGGTTGGCCGGCGTCGGGGCAGGCGGCAGGCGGCCGTGGACGGTGGGGGTGGTGGTAAGGTGAGAAATTTAGGGTGGTTGTTAACTTTGGGTGGTTTGGTGGTTGTTTAGTGGTGGTAGAAGGTGGGGGTGGGGGGGTAGAGGTAAGTTGGCAGTGGGGCAGGTGGCGGTAGGGCAGGTGGCGGTGGGCCGGCGGCGCGGCAGGCGGCGGTGGAGAGGGTGAGGTGGGTGGTTTGTAAATTTAGGGTGGTTAATTGCTAATTTTGGGTGGTAGAAGGTGGAGTGGGTGGATAGAGGTTGGGTTGCCGGTGGAACGGCGGTGGAGTAGGCGGTGGCCGGCGGTTCCGTTGCTGGCCGGCGGTGACCGGCGGTGGCTGGTGGTTGTTTTATTTTTTATTTTATTTTGTTTAGGTTAGTTTTGACGTGACTTTTTTTTTTTTTTTTTTTTTTTTTAATTTTTTTTTTTTTATTTTAAATTTTCTTATTTAAAATTTATCTTTTTTTTTTTTAATTGTTTCATGTTTCCTTTGGTTTTTAATTTTTTTTTTCTTATTCATTATTTATTTATTTTTTCTTAATTGTTTTTGTTTATTTCTAATTTCTTGAATTTTTATTTATTAAAGTTTTATTTCAAATTTTGTTTTTAATTGTTTAATAAGGTAATATTTTCTAATTTAAATTTTATTTTTGAATTATTATTTAATTTTAGTTTAAATGATATCTACAGGGCGACGACGATTTAGAAGATTTATCTGACAATTCGGAAGACATACATGATTTACTTGATATAGCGGTGATTAAAAATTTACTTGCATTAATTTGTCGCATTTTTTTTCTGTAATTGTATATAATATTTTTGAATGTATCAAGTTAATTGGGTGAATATATATATTTCAGGAGAACGACCATGTCAAAGAATTTTCAGACAGTTTGATAGATACGTCACACTATTTCATGACAGATAAGATTTTTGCAAGTCGTAAAGATTTCATTTCAGAAGTTAAGTTGATGGGCGTTGAGTTTAATATAAAGATCAATCAACTTGCTTATCACCCGGATCGAGGATGTGGTGAACAATGGCTCCAATGTGGTCGAGGTGGGAAATATAAAAATAGAACAAAATTGGGTGTCTCACGTGTTTACGCATATACTGTAGGTTTATATCGTTATATAGACCTTTAAAATCACAGGATTATAATGAAAAACTTTATAAGATTTAAAGTCATAAAACAAAATTGCATAATAAAGTATAAAGATTCAAGAATTAACCTTTTAATCCTTGTAATTGGCCTAAGATCAATACCAAAAATATGGTATCTCCTAATTGAAACACCCAAGATGTGATTGTGATATGCCTCTTGAGATTGCTAGAGAATTAGAGAGAAAAGAACAATTTCTTTTTACTCAAGTTTTGTGTTGTCTGCTAGTGTAATTATCAAATTAGGTTTTTTGATGAGAATTATAGTGTGATTAGGTTAAGTAGAGAGGAAGCAACCAACTACCTCCCCACCCTAGATCCGCACGTCTAAATCAAGGGAAGAAGTGGACTTTTCACTTCTAAATTTTCAAGCCCAAAACTCATTAAAAGGTTTAACCCATTTAATTAGTATTATGTAGCTTTTAATATATAATGTAATTTATAATATCCATATATTATAATTAATCATAAATATCCTTATATTTATAATTTGCTAATTTATTATAACTGTTTAAAATTAATTAGCCTACATTAAACGCAATAATTAAATATAACCTTTTATATTCAATTTACGAATTACAGCTAATTCCTCTCATCTAATATTATTTAATCATTATTAAATAATACATTTGACTAACCTCTTAGTCATACCCGACTAACCTTTTAGTCCACAACACTGACTAACTATTTAGTCATTAAATAAGGCATCGATATGATTATTTTCACAAATAATCACATCTCTCAAACACATCCTTTAGGTGTGACTCTTAGGGACCAGTTGATTACCGCCATCTGTATGACAATAACGTCAAACTTATCTAGCAAGCCAACCGTTATCGATAAACGTTAATCAACTGATTAAATACGAAATGTACCCTGTGTACCTTTAGAGATTTATTTATGTTATTGCACTAACTGTGGAGGACACTAGCTCCAACAATCTCCCACTTGTCCGTACAAGTGTATGTGCGGTAACCGATTCTCATATCCATAATAAATTTCTCCCACTCAATGTAAACCATTTTGCAAAGTCCGTACTTTCAAAGGTCCTAGTTCACAAGTGATCAGAATCAAGAGTGGTTTCCCCGACTAGAGAGTAACTTAACTGATAAACGAATCAATATTCGAGCATGGCCATGCATTTTCAGTTACAGCTCCTCGAGTGGCCCTGAGAAAAATTATTATTGTAACACCCCGGCCCCAACCAAAGGCCGAAATGTCATTCACGGTAGCTCGCCAGGCTGCGTACATCGCCCACAGACCAACACGGGCTTTTTCCAGCGCACTTTGTCCTCACTCGTGCACATCCTGAGAACTTCCCAGGAGGTCACCCATCCTAAGACTACTCTCCAGCAAGCACGCTTAACTGAAGAGTTCTTAAGATGAGCCACCAGAAAAGAAGATGCATCTTGTTGATATGAGTAGCACTTATAATCCTTTTAAGCACTAGGTCACTTGAGCTCATCAGATGGACCACTTCAACGGAACCCTACGAATAACCTCGGACAACACCGGGTGTTACACACCCCCACTTGAAGAACGCAACGTCCTCGTTGCGCCTGGTAGCTACTTACAATATAGCATTCCAGAATCCTCCCCAGCTAGGTGCGTACCTAGGATTCGACCACACGGCTAGGTGCGTACCTAGGATTCGACCACACGGTCGCCGGGTTGCTCTGATACCATTTGTAACACCCCGGCCCCAACCAAAGGCCGAAATGTCATTCACGGTAGCTCGCCAGGCTGCGTACATCGCCCACAGACCAACACGGGCTTTTTCCAGCGCACTTTGTCCTCACTCGTGCACATCCTGAGAACTTCCCAGGAGGTCACCCATCCTAAGACTACTCTCCAGCAAGCACGCTTAACTGAAGAGTTCTTAAGATGAGCCACCAGAAAAGAAGATGCATCTTGTTGATATGAGTAGCACTTATAATCCTTTTAAGCACTAGGTCACTTGAGCTCATCAGATGGACCACTTCAACGGGGAACCCGGCCCGAATAACCTCGGACAACACCGGGTGTTACAATTATAACTTGATAGAAGTTGGATATTTTCCTCAACTCGAATCCTGCAGATGTAAGCGCAGCATGAAATGACCCAGTGAAAATCTACTTGGCCTCCTGTTACGGTCGACCGTGAGAAAGAAACCAAAGTCACCCAAAATCTGCCTTAATCTCAAGAGACAGTCGATAGTCAAAAGAATCAACTCTAGGAACACTATGGATGTCCTATCCACGACCCGACACCTAATGTTCTGAAACATTTAGGACTCCATGTAGTCGGCACAAAAATTGTCCTGCGCGATTTCAGTAAACCCGCATCTGTGATCGATAAGTCAACAGTTTGACTTATGGCTCGTTGAACCCACCATCAATCGACGTCACAAAATGATTGCCTGAGTTATCAGCTCGTGTAGGCGATCACGGACCAAACAAAATATAAAGCAATTCAGTTCACTTTGAGGTGTTCAACGTTGTCTGCACAACCCTCATGAAAAACAATATATATAAAACAAAACGATGATTTTATTAGAAGTTTTAGGAAAAACAAGTGTCGAATCCATACAAACAACTAATACAACTCAGGAACACGCTTAAGTCCCATGGATTTAACGTGCCCTTCATGCTTATCATGTCTCAACGGCTTAGTGAGAGGATCTGCTATGTTATCATCCGTAGCGATCTTGTCAATCACTATCTCCTTCTGCTCCACGTAATCTCGGATCATGTGAGCCTTCCTTTGCACGTGCCGAGACTTGTTGCTGGACTTCGGCTCCTTTGCCTGGAAGATGGCACCACTATTGTCGCAATAGATGGTGATCGGGTCATTCTAATTAGGAACTACAGTTAGTCCTTGTAAGAACTGACGCATCCATATAGCTTCCTTCGCAGCCTTTGAAGCAGCATAGTACTCGGACTCAGTCGTGGAATCTGCTATAACTGTTTGTTTGGAGCTTTTCCAGCTGACCGCGGCGCCATTTAGAGTAAAAACGAATCCTGATTGAGATTTTGAGTCATCTCGATCCGTTTGGAAACTAGCATCTGTGTAAGCGATTGCGCATAGCTCAGTGTCTCCTCCATAAGTCAATACCCAATATTTAGTCCTCCGTAGGTACTTAAGAATGTTCTTTACGGCTATCCAGTGTGCTTCACCTGGATTGCCTTAGTATCGGCTCGTCATACTCAATGCATATGCCACGTCCGGACGTGTGCATATCATGGCAGACATGACCGATCCTATAGCTGATGCATTTGGAATCCGACTCATGCGCTCGACCTCTTCCGATGTCTTTGGTGCTTGAGCTTTACTCAAATGCACCCCAGAGATCATTGGAAGGTTCCCCTTCTTGGAGTTGGTCATGCTGAACCTCTCAAGAATCTTATCTATATAAGACTCCTGACTGAGGGATAACATCCGTCGTGATCTATCTCTATAGATACGGAGCCCCAAAATACGTTGTGCCTCACCCAGATCTTTCATCTGGAAATGGTTCTTTAACCATACTTTTACCGAAGTTAAGAGAGGTATGTCATTCCCAATCAAGAGTATGTCATCGACATACAGTATTAGGAAGGCAATCTTGCTCCCACTCGACTTGATATATAGACATGGTTCCTCGGCCGATCGAGTAAATCCATTCTCCTTTATCACTTGGTCGAAGCGATGATTCCAACTCCGTGAAGCTTGCTTAAGTCCATAGATGGAACGCTTAAGCTTGCAAACCTTCTTAGGATTTTCAGGATCAGTGTAACTTTCGGGTTGTACCATGTACAACTCCTCCTCCAAATAACCGTTTAAGAAGGCGGTTTTCACATCCATTTGCCAAATTTCATAGTCATGAAATGCGGCAATCGCTAAGAGAATCCGAATGGAACGAAGCATGACTACGGGTGCAAAGATCTCATCATAGTGCAACCCTTGCACTTGAATGAAACCCTTTGCCACTAGTCGTGCCTTGTATATATCTGGTTATCCTTCTACAGATCGCTTTATCTTGTAAAGCCATTTGCACTGAAGAGGCCTAGCCTTATCAGGTAAGTCAACCAGATCCCATACATCGTTCTCGTACATAGAGTCCATCTCGGATTGCATGGCTTCTTGCCATAGCTTTGAATCAGAACACGTCTGTAGGTACCGGGATCAGACATGGAACCACTCGACGTCTTGCTAAGGGCGTAAAGTTAAAAAAGATTAAGTACAAAAAACCTTTAAAAACTGTTTTGGAGCCGCCACTAAATTATGAGGGAAATTTAGAACCCGCCTCCGTGTCCTCATGCTCAAAGACACATCTTAGAGTTCAAGGCACGTCGACACCCGTCCATCTAAGGCTATTGTGAAACCAGATTCGGGTGAGGGTACTCTTCTAAAGAATAAATCAAAATAATGTTTTTATGAAAGATCTTTTGGAAAGCCTATCAAAAGATAGCCTCTACTAGACTTGAAAACAATGCAAAGAATGATACATGAGCCTAAGTAATTCGCTACGTACAAGTGCGATATGAATGTAAAAAGAATGCAAAAAGAGATTGTTTAAAACCCTCAGTTAAGCACGCTTAACTTGTTATCGAAAACAGTTCAGTTTAATGACGAATTCATTTTAAGTGATTTAGGTGCAAGATGAGGATTTGCTAAAATGCATGCAATAAAATAAACATTCAATTAGCCATTGGTTTATTTTAGAGAGGTCAGTTGTTTATGCAACTTTGGAAAGGTGTTACGAATAGGGTGTGTATTCGAGGTGCATGGCCGCCTTATGAAAAGCAGACTTGCGTACCAAAGTCGGGGTGAGCCTAATGTAGGCCCTTGCTAGTCAAAGAAGTAAAGAAAGACCTTAATCCATGATAGGATTAAGTATTACCTGTCTCGAGTTAGGAAACCGGCCGCGCTTCGCTTCAAAGGAGGAGAATTCAACACTAGGAAGGTGAAGAATTCAAGGATGTTTATGCGTGAGGCTTTTGTGTGTGTATATGTGAATGTGCTAAAACCTAGGAAGAAAGGTTGAGAGGAGAGGTGTTTTCATGTGTGGAAAAACTTATGTTCAAGGGTCGAGCAAAAGGGGGGTATTTATAGTAGAATAGTCGAAGATATTTAGGAAAAACTGGGAAAATACCCGCTGAGCAAACATCAAGGGGTCTTGCGATTTGCTAGGGTAATCGCAAGGGCTCTTGCGGCTTGCCCTATGAGCCGCAAGGCCTATTTCGGATACTCAGGCGGGCAAAGTCTCCAGATTTCGTATTTCCTTAAACCGATTCACAATATCTTCGAAATATCCTTTGCTATCTCTTTGCTTGTGCTCCAAGTAGACCTTGTATGACCTTCTAGGGTTTAGGTGGGTAAGTTCTTGGGCCTAGGGAAGCGGGCCAAGGATGGGTTTGGGCTCGGTTTTGGGCCCGAGCCCTGAAAATGTAAAAGGGGTGTATTTTGTAGCATTTTGTGAAATAGGGTAATCCGTGAGACTATCCTAGGTGTTTGCCAATCCTAAAAGGAGGTTTTGGTGACTGGGCCTAAATTTAGGGATTTAGGAGGATCGAATTGAACCTTGTTAATGTAAGAGGATCAATTAGACTATGTGTTTAGAAAGGGCTGCGTGCATGCCGATTAGGACCTAAACTTGAGACAAGCTAGACTCTAGACCTAAAGACACAATGAGTGATGACCCATAAAGAAACCTCATTTGCATTTAAAAAACATTTAACTCGAATTCGTCATAGTTAGAACCATTTAAGTCAACATAAAAGCATGCAATAAAAGTCCATTGTTACATCACTGGGTTTTTGGCGGGAGGTACAGATTTGGGTATCTACAGAGCCCCCAGTTTGACTGAGCTTAGGACTAAAGCGAAAGTCAAACTTTACGACACCATTACAGTCTCGATATCATCAGCGGCGCGGAGTATGTGTCCATGGGTGAGACGAGGACTCCGAACCGGGCTTATCCGGGGAGGGACGAACATGTTTAGGGACATGACGGTCCTTGCATACGTGTAAGGGCATGCCTGCGTGTTATTGCTGTTGCTTGGTCTCGTAAAAGAGCGCGTATGCTTAGTCTCGTAAAAGAGCGTAGATGCTTCATGCTTCGTGCTAGCGCCTGTGTTGATGCTCATCTCGTAAAGAGTGCCAAGGTCCGCCGGGAATTATCGTCCGGGGAAAATGCTAATGTTTAGTGTATACGCAAAGGTTGTGTATGATGCTTCAAACTCGTTCAAGAGTGTGGCGGACTTTAGGTGACGCCTTAACCGAAAAGCTTGCGATTCCGAAGAAAATACTTAGGCCTGAAAATTAATCGAGCCCAAGGTGGAGAGTAAACGTGGAATAAAACATGCTCTGGAAATTGCCTTGTCGACTAGTGACTCTTCCGGGAAATCTCTTATCAACTGGCGACTGTGGATACCCATATCCGTACCCTCCCACACAAAACCCTGTGATGTAACACGGACTTTTATTACGCATGCTTTAACGTTGACTTAAACGGTTCTAACTAAAGTCGAATTCATTTTGAGTCGTTTTAAATGTTAAAATGTTTAAGGTCGCTTTACATCGCTTTAAATAAACGTTCATTTTGTCCATTTGGAGTCTAGCTAGGTCCTTGTCCTGCTTCATTTGGCATGAGCTTCGCATTTGCACTACAATTAGTCCTTTTACATTAACAAGGTCTAATTCAGCATTCCTAAATTCCTAAATTTAGGCCCGGTGGCTAGATCTTCCCTTTAGCCCCCTCTTACACAAAATACGGCTTCACGTCTTACCTTATTTCACAAAAGCTATGCAAATACACCCTTTTCATTTTTCCGGGTCTCGGGCCCGAAACCGAGCCCAAACCCAGCCTTTGGCCCGCACTCCAAAGCCCTAAGCATCATAAAATATCTCAGAAATATCCTAGGGGTTTTCTTGAGCTTCACGTTTGAGATTATCTCGTAATCTTTCAAAGATACAATTCAACCGAAACTAGGAAACTACGCTAAAACCACACCCTCAAACCGCATAAGCTTATGCGGTTTGGGGAGGCAACCGCATAAGCCTATGCGGTTTGCCCTGGCAACCGCATAAGGCTATGCGGTTCCCAGGCCTGTTTTTATCCCCGAATTTCTTAATTTCTCCGAGGTTTTTAGTATATATACACCCCTATACCCTTACCTCAAAATCACAATTCACAACCAGAATACATCTTTCACACCACAAATTCTCACCTTACACCCTTTCACACTCACAAAGCCTCAAGCACTCAAATCCTTGAGTTCAACACACCATCCCATGTTGAATTCAACCTCCTTTTTAAGTTCAAGAAGCGAAGCTCTGCCCAGATCTGAAGCGTCAGGACAAGGTAGGTACCGATCCACTTGGATCAAAACTTTTTCTTATTTTCTATGGACTAACAAAGGGGTCTACACTTTTGCGCCCGGCTTTGGCACCCAGTAGCTTGCAATCCAAGTGTTCTATTTACTTGTACACTCCATATCCGATGACACGCCAAAGTCGCATAAGCAGCAAACCCTTATAAAATAAACCAATGGACAATTGAACTTTATTTTATTTGCATGCATCTTGCACCTTCTTATTTTGCATTTAAACCAACTTAAACAATGAATTCGACCTTTAACTGAACCGTATTCGTTAACAAGTTAAACATGCTAAACTGAGGGTTTTAATCAATCTTTTGCATATGCATCTGCATTCTTTTTACAACTTTATCGCACTTGTACGTAGCGATAACATTAGCTCAAATATCATCTTACAAGGATTGTTCTAGGTCAGTAGAGGCTATTTTTACATAGGCTTTTCTAAAAGGTTTTCATAAATCATTATTTGAATTAACTCTTTTTCTAAAGTACCTACTTGAATCCAATCTGGTTTCACAAGCCTTAGATCTAGGGGTGTCGGCGTACTCCAAAATCTAGGACATGTTTTTTAACTTAGAACATGGTAGCAGGTTCCTAATTTCCGCGATAATTAGGTGGCGACTCCATAATAGTTCTTAAAGGTTTTTCCAACTTAATCTTTTTTAACTTTAAAATCCGCCCTTAAGCAAGACGCCGAGTTGGGTCCCCCGAACGCGGTTCCCGGGTTCCACAGTTTGGCGACTCCGCTGGGGAGATCTTATTTTTAAAACTAAAAATTGGCTTTTTCTTTTTAAAAATAAAGAGGTGAAACTTGAAAGCCTTGAACAATCCTTAGAAACTTATTTGAGCCATGCACATTCGTCTAGAGTCCATTCCTTTTGGAATCTAGGCACCCTTTACACCCTCGAGAGGTGGTTCCCACATGCAGGCTTGTCCACTCGATAAAGCACATGCCGGACTAGCTTTCCTCTCGCCCCTCCACGGCTTGCCGTAAACGGTTATTTCGACCGCCCCAGTGCTCCCTTCAGAAAACCTATCGCCCCGGCGTAAGGAAATGGAGGGGTTAAGTATCTGCCAAAGCGTACTCGAGGTAGTTGGAGGTGTACCCGACCGACTCATTTTTCACCCTTTTTGAGTCATACGTACAAGTTCGAGGCTATGCACTCCATGGTCTTTTTCAAAACAAGCATTTGCATTCATATCTTCGAAAACTCGCTTAAACTTTTCAAAGATAAACGAACCTAACATCTAACAAACTAACACTTTTCAAACAAAACTATCGCGAATTTTTGAAGCGAGCTTTCTTGAAATTCTCCTTTTTCACTAACAAGCAAAAACCCGAGCAAGGATTAAAATCCAAACTCGTGGATTTCAATCTTCTGGGTCGTACGGCCTAGACTCCACTTTTAACATCCTCGACTCGACTTGCTCGAGCCGAATCCTTCGTCTTTTACACATCCGACTCGAGCTCACCTCGGCAAGTCGCCGATACTAGTTCGACGGGTGCAAAGCAAAACATTTTAACATCGAGGCGAGATGTGCGCACACATCCTCGTCTCAAAAGCTTCATTTAGCTAAAACCTTTTCGAAAATCTCCTCTTTTCAAAACAAAAAATGTCTTTCTAAACTAAGAAATGAGCTAAAATGAATGCTTAAAAAATGAATGTGAGTCTAGTGGGTCGAGTCGTGTCCCTAACATGCAAAGTGAAATGCAGGCCTCAGCTGAATACTCACCATGAATCGCATCATCACCCCTTCCTTCAAACGCTCCTCAAAGATGGCTAACCTCAATAGACTGAGAACTCTCCGTGTCCGTGTTAATCAGCTCACCAAAGACATTGACAACTTGAAGGCCTTGCATCAACTTGAAGTTGCACGCTTGGAACAACGCTCCAAGGCCGACAAGCATGTCTCCCTTCATACTCTCATCACCCAACTCCAAGGAGACGAGGAAGATTTCACCCAATATCTCGTCCGTTGGAGAGGACTACTTGCCCGAGTTCTGAACCCTCCACACGAAGACGAACTCATGTACACGTTTCTCGGTAGCTTACGACCCGAGTGGCGAAGACACTTTGATTACGGCGATGCCGAGAATTTCGAAGAACTCATTGAAATCGGCCTCGGAGCCCAAAGCAACCCCACAATTTATGACAACCCTGCAATCTTCCTCGGATCAGCACCCGTCATAGATTGCTCCTACTTGGTCACACCCACCAAAGAACCAAATCAGCGAGTGCGGTTTAGTGATGACGAAGACGAAGAGTGGCCACCCACTAACAAAACGGTGGCCCAACTCTCAACTACTCCTTCCTCGAATAAAAACAAAAAGAACAAGAAGGGAAAGAAAAAGAAGGGCAAACAGCCCGAAAACAAAGATCAAAAAGAAAAGCGGCGGCACGAGAAGGAAAACCAAGACGAGGTTTCACACCTCACACGCTGCAGTCGTCCTTATCGTAACATCTTCACAGGATGAACATGCCGTAAAAGCAACTGCGGCCGAGAAAGGCAAGGCCGTAGCCCAAGAGGATAACCCCTCTACAAGTACACCCTCCACCTCTACAATAATTCCACCACCAAACACGAGTGAGGTGCTTCAGAAGCAACTCGCTCGCACAAAAGCCGATGTTTCCATCTGGGCCCTTTTACGAGACTCGGCGGAACATAGGAATGCATTCATTCAAGGCTCTACAAATTGCATGCGCAGACATTGAGATCTCTCGGATCAAATGGTCAGCCATGTCACAAGAGATTGGTTACCAGGGGCTATCACCTTCTCGAATGATGATCTCCCCGCATTCGGACCAAACCACAACCTCGCTCTATACATTAGCGTAGAGTGTATGAAGAAAACTTTGCCCGTGTCCCTTGTTGACAACGGATCTGCAGTCAATGTTCTACCATTGGCCACCGCACATCGCCTCGGCCTATCCGATAAAGACTTCACCCCGAGCATGGACGGAGTCAAAGCCTTCGACGGAACCCGACGTCACGTGAAAGGAACCATTTCTCTTCACGTACGCAGTGGTCCCATAGAAAGAAAAGTCGAGTTTCAAGTCATCGACATGACCCCTTCCTATAACATACTCCTAGGGCGCCCGTGGATTCACTCCACCAAAGCCGTAACTTCTACTCTACACCAAAAGGTTAAGATCCCTCTTAACGAGGAGATTATAACCTTGAAGGCCTCAAACTTTCGAGCCCTTTTCGATACACCAAAAGAGCCCAATTCTGCCGAAATTGTGGCTGAACCCGCAGAAGACTTATGTGGTTTCGACTTCGAAGTCGGCGCTATCACACGTACACCAATCAAAACCTACAAACCTTTCAAAACAAAAAACAACGACAGCCTTTGGCTCACCATGGGTCTAGGCTACAAACCCAAGAACGGCGACCACGAGAAGATGGTTAAAGAAATTCAAAGGCGAAGGTCAACTCACAAGGTCACCCTGCGACCTTACATCCTCGACCTGAACGCATACTTCACCCCCGGAGGAATGGTCGACGGGAATACCTCCCTTCGAGACATCATCCATTCATCCGAAGCTTGTTTCTCTAGTGAGGCCGAGCCCAATACACTCAAGGCCTCACCGAGCACCAAAAACGAAGAAATTGTCTCCACGATCATGCGAGACCGTCACTTCGATCCTAACTTACTTATAGCCGACGCCACAGACAAAACCCTCAACGGATGGTATAAGACGCTGAAATGGACCGACGCACAAGGTCACCACTTCCAGCTTATCACCGGTGAAGGACCACTCTTCGACCATATCACTAACCTCAAAGACAAGGACGAGAGTGATTCAACCTCAAGCAACTCAAGCAACTCAAGCAGCTCAGCGGCTCGGCGTACGAAGACGATGAAGATAAAGAAGAAATTCTTTTAGATTCTAATGCTCTTAGTGTCGGGTCATCTGTCGACCCATCTATCCTAGACTCTAGCTTTAGTTTAGATTTTCTCTTTACGGAGGCTAGCTCCAAGCGATTTTCCGATTTGTCGAATAATTCTCTTCAAAATAATGAAATGAATAAATTTGCTTACGTCTTGTCTCAAGCTAAAACAAATAACAAAATACAAACAAACAAAAATCAACAAGCAACAAACAACACACAAAATACAAAAGACACTAACTCATGCGAAAATGAACAAACAAATCAATCATTAAACAAATACATTGCAAACATTGTGCACCCAAAAACACAAGACCCTATCATCGAGGAAACCATAACCATAAACGTGGGAACCCCCGAAGAACCAAGGGAACTACAACTAGGAGCCTCACTAGACGAACACGAACGCACCCTTTTTACACAACTCCTAAGCGAATTCAAGGACGTATTCGTTTGGTCATACAAAGACATGCCCGGAATCGAACGAAGCATCGCCGAACACCGCATCCCCATTAAACCCGGTTACAAACCCATCAAACAAAAGCTAAGAAGACTACGTCCCGAATGGTCACTTATGGTCAAGGAAGAAATCGAAAAACAACTACAAGCCGGTTTCATCCAAGTCATCGAGTATCCTGAATGGGTCTCAAACATGGTCCCAATCCTGAAAAAGAATGGCAAAATTCGAGTATGCGTTGACTTTCGCGACTTGAACAAAGCTAGTCCCAAAGATGACTTTCCATTACCCCATGTGGACGTCCTAGTCGACAACACCGCCGATCACGCCCTCCTATCCTTCATGGACGGCTACGCAGGCTACAATCAAATCAAAATGTCACTCGAAGACATGGCAAAGACGGCCTTCATTACACCGTGGGGGACATACTGCTACACAGTCATGCCCTTCGGCCTAATCAATGCTGGCGCTACATACCAACGCACCGCTACAACCCTTTTACACGACATGATGCACAAAGAAGTTGAAGTTTACGTCGACGATATGATCGTGAAGTCAAAGGAGAGAAGTGGTAATATCACTAACCTCCGCAAGTTCTTCATTCGCCTACGACAATACAAAATGCGCCTCAACCCCCAAAAATGTACTTTTGGAGTTAAATCCGGTAAACTACTAGGACATGTAGTGAGCCAAAGAGGCATCGAGGTCGACCCCTCGAAAGTCAAAGCAATCCTCGAAATGCGACCCCCGGAGAACCTCGACGAAATTCGAAGTTTCTTGGGCCAAATCCAATACATCTCGCGCTTCATCAGCAAACTCACCATGATATGTGAACCAGTTTTCAAGAAACTCAAGAAAACCGACCACGTTGAATGGGACGAAGAATGTCAAAAAGCATTTGACAAGGTCAAGGAATTACTAACCAACCCGCCAGTTCTACGACCACCCCAAGCGGATCTACCACTATCCTTATACCTTACAACAACATCTACCACCATGGGCGCCATGCTCGCTCAAGAAATAAACGGCGAAGAACATGCAATCTACTACATCAGCAAGAAATTTCTCGATTCTGAACTTCGATATTCACCCGCCGAGAAGAGTTGTCTAGCTTTAGTATGGTCATCCAAGAAACTCCGTCACTATATGCTAGCACACCAAACGAAGGTCTATTCCAAAATGGACCGTAAAGTACCTTTTCGAGAAACACAGCTTAACGGACGAATGGCGGATGGACATTGCTCCTAGCCGAATTCGATCTTAAATCGTACCCTCAAAGCAATCAAGGGACGGCGGTCTCCGATTGCCTAGCGGAAAATGCAATCAACGAACAACCAATCATCGACACAACATCCCTTCCAGACGATGGGATTTACAACATCAACCAAGAACAATGGGAGTTATACTTCGATGGCTCCTCCAACTATCGAGGATGTGGAGTAGGAATACTTCTCATATCCCCAAATGGCGAACACACACCCTTATCAATCAAGCTAGATTTTGACGTAACAAACAACACCGCAGAATACGAAGCATGCTTGCACGGTCTCCAAGCAGCACTTGTACTCAATGCCCGCAATATAAGAGTCTATGGGGACTCCTCCCTCATTATCAACCAAGTATCCGGAGCATGGAAGATACTTAATGAAAACCTAGCACTATACCAAAACAAAATACAAGAGCTCATAAACGAATTCTATCACGTAGAATTCATACACCTCCCACGCGAAGAAAACCAATTCGCCGACGCGTTATCCTAACTCGCGTCACTAATCAACATACCCCCGGGAATGGAAACGCTCCCCATTGTCGTAGAACGACGGAATGAACCCGCCTACATCTGTGACATTGAAACCGAGGAAGAGCAAACCGATCCTTGGTACCAAGCAATCATCAACTACAAAACAAACGGTGAATACCCACCAAACATTGACGAACGGGCCAAGCGAGCCCTACGCCTATTATCATCACAATTCGTGATGGAAATGGGCAAACTACTCAAAAAGACACCCCAAGGCACACTACTCTTGTGTGTCGATCACAAAAAGGGACACGAGATCATGTCCCAAGTACACGATGGCGAGTGCGGACCACACATGAACGCACGAGCCATGTGCAAACAAATCATAAGGCTAGGATGGTACTGGACAACCATGGAAGCCGACTGCGCAAAGTATGTCAAACATTGCCATAATTGCCAAATCTTTGCAAACGTACAACACATCCCTCCTTCACCACTATATAGTTTAACCTCGCCGTGGCCCTTCTCAACCTGGGGAATTGACGTCATCGGCAAAGTTCAACCCGTAGGAGTAGGAGGACACTGCTTCATCCTCGTGGCCATCGACTATTTCACCAAATGGGTCGAAGCCGCATCATACCGTACGCTAGGCACAAAAGAAGTTGCGAAATTCATACAAAACAACATCATTTGTCGCTACGGCATACCCCACAAATTCATAAGCGACCAAGGCACGCACTTCCAAGGAGAGGTGGAACCACTCCTCCTCAAATACAAGATACAACGACACAAGTCATCACCCTACCGACCACAAACTAACGGCGCGGTCGAGGCAGCAAACAAAACCGTCGTATCAATCCTCAAAAAGATGATCGACACCTGCCACGACTGGCCCAACAAAATCCCATTTGCATTATGGGGATACCGCACAACCATTCGCACACCCACAGGCATGACACCCTATTTCCTAACCTACGGGATGGAGGCTGTTCAACCCGTAGAAACCGAAATGCAATCCCTTCGAATTCTCATGGAAGCAGACATTCCTGAGGCCGAATGGGCACGCGAACGATACGAACAACTCATCCTGTTAGGCGAAGAGCGGTTACATTCACTAAATGCGGTCCGAATGTATCAATCTCGCCTACAACGCGCCTACAACAAACGGGTCAAGCCACGAAACATCAAAGTGGGTGACCTAGTACTCAAATCAGTCCGAGCACCATTACCGGTCGACCCAAGAGGGAAATTCAAACCCAATTGGGCCGGACCGTACTTGGTCAAAGAAATACTTCCCGGAGGAGCCGTGAAACTAACTGACCTTGACGGTCAGGACTTCCGATTACCAACGAATCTTGATCAACTCAAGAAATACTACCCTTAAACACAAACACTTTTGCAATGTATTTCAAAAACAAAACCCACTCTCGCATGGGTGAACTACGCTCGGTTTGATTCCACGCACTGTGGATACGTAGGCAGCTTTGCAAAGGGCTCAACCGAATCACACGAACTACGCCAGTTTGATTCTGTATTTAAAAAGCAGATACGTAGGCAGCTTATCAAAAGCACAACCGAACTTTTTAGCACGCATGCCCAAAGCTTAAAAAGGTCAAGGGCGTTGCACTCACAAAAAGACACGCTCAAAGCTTAAAAAAGTCAAGAGCACAGTCAACACAAGTCAAACAAAAATCCAAGTCCAAAGCTTAAAAAGGTCGAGGACTTAAGGACGGAACAAGTCAAACAAACAAATCCAAAGCTTAAAAAGGTCGAGGATTTTAAGACAAAGTATGAATGTTCAAAGCTTAAAAAGGTCGAGAACATTTCAAAGCAAGACAAAAGAAAGCAACACGACAAGACAAAAGCAAATTAATTCTACTTTATTTAGAATTTTTCGCAATTTAGAAATGAGCTAGGAACAAGCCTCCTTAGCCCTTTATTCAAATCTAAAACATGTATTTAAATAAAGGAAATTTTCTAAATAAAACAAAGCAAACTACTCAAGTCATCTTCTGACGCTTCGGATTAGCCTCTTCATCTTCAAGGGGCCGCTCCGCCACAATCTTCGAACTCAGCACAGGGACAGATCTCTCAAAACCTGGGGGCTCGATCGGACCCTCGTCCTGCTCGACTGGGGGCTCCTCGATCCTTGACCCAAGACGATCTCTAACAGTCACCTTCGGTCCGAGCCTTTCCCGCGCTGGTCTCGAAGTAGAAGCACCTGCACTAACAGTACAAAGATCACCATAGTCCCTCCTTTCGCGCACCACCTCATACGCCAAGGAGGGCCTTGGCCCATTCTTTTCCCTCCTCCTTTGATTCTCCCGTTCCTGAGGATCATTGGAACGGTACCACCGTGTATAGAAGTCGGTAACACGACTAGACTCTATATGCTCCGGAACAGCCCAAGTAACACGGTCCGACCATCCTCGGATCCAAGCATCGATCATTTGGTTGTTTAGCACAACAACCCCTCCAACCTGAGTATCCTGCTCGGGTATGGTCTGAGCAAGCCCGATTTGCCTCTTCAAGCGAAGAGGATGAATCCACACTCCTCGTTCAAACCCGCACAACATCAACCCACGAGCCGCATTCGCATTAGACGGCGCCGTAATCGCCGTAATACCCCACCAAGACACGTACCAACGAATGGAGCTCTCTTTGACAAACTCCCGGTAGTAGTTTAGCGAACGCTCCCGAAGGACAGCCCACTCCATCTTTCGCGACGTCGTGGCCGCAGCCTTGAAAACACTCCCAATGGGGAGAGCTTTATACACACTTAGCCTCTCCATGAGCAAAACGTTGAGAATCCTAGCGCAACCCCTGTACGAGCTCAGACGATTAGCACAACGGTCGTCTAAACCCAGTATGGTCTCCGCTAAGATCAACGCAGAAGGATCATATCCCCTTTCCATCTCTTCGACAACACGAGCATACCTCGCGTTTCCGAACACTCCATCTGGCATGGACCCCGCAAAAGCATACCGATGAACCAAACAAAAAGCAAGGGCCCTCCGCCTAGAACGGTCCGAAATACTAGTATCAACCTTATTCATGTATCGTTGACACAAAAGAAGCATATTCACCTTACCTCCCTCAAACAAACCTGCAGCCTGAGCATTTGTCATCCCAAGGAAGTTTCGCAACATCCCGTTATAGCAAAGCTCACTCCTTACAACCACAGGAGTAGTCCGTTTCGACCACCCCGCAATGGCCGAGAACTCCTCAACTAAAGGACACACCTCTCCCCCGGGAAACCTAAACACGTGCAAACTAGGATCCCAATAGTCTAAGCACGTATCAAGGAAGTCTAGATCGACTTTCATTTGACGAAAGCCAATAAAAACACCCGCACCATCATCATACACCGCCTTCTTCATCGCCGGACTTAGTGAAGAAGTCCACGTTTTCAAAAGAGCATCAAAATGCTCCTCCATTTTCTTAAATACAAAAAACTTTTATAAATATACCTAATATATTTATGAGAGCAAAAATCTAAAACAAAAGAAAAGAAGAGAAGTGTTTGTGAATGGAGATTATGGCACGCACCCCTTCTCCTTATATAGGAAAACAATTTTCGAAATATGGAAAGACAGCGCTACCAGACAGACCAGCAAACCGCATGGGTCTATGCGGTTTGCAACCCAAACCGCATAAGCTTATGCGGTTTAGCCCACAAACCGCATAAACCTATGCGGTTTCAGGGGCTGGTTTTTCTCAACGTTTCCTAATTTCGTCTTTCCTGAAACACTACAATCAACACCACCCTACGACATTCTCTTGTTGTTCCCCACATAGCAACATTACACTTCCCTTTAGCATATACGATTCATACCACGAGTCAAAACACAAACATTTTCGACATTCATACAAGCTCATTTCAACATTTAAAATGAACCTTTTGCAAAAACATTTCAACAATCTAAAATCAAACATCAACGCATCCCACTCGGGAATCATATCATCTTTTCAAACAAGCCTACCAAACAGGTTTACCGACGACAATCAAGTTCAAGCTACAACGATCAAGTTCAAAGTTCAAGCTACAACGGCATGTATACAAAGGTTCATACAATCTTTATTACACAAATTCACTCAGGATGACGACGACGATACTCGTCAAACTCCCGTCGAATCTGCGCCGTCTCAGCCCGGCTCTGACACAACTGAGCAGCCTGCTCAGCCCAAGCCATCCTCCACCTGTTGGCTATCCGCCATAGCTTCTTATGAGCCTCCTTAGCCACCTGTGATACATAACACAAAAACACTTCACATTTCTCTCCATTTTGCCTTAATTTCACTCAAATCAAGTCAAACTTAGGGGAGAAATTTCAAATTAACAGCGCTCATCCCCACTTTGCCTTAATTTCACTCAAATTACGCCAAACTCGAGGGGGTATGAAAGGATTAGTCGCACTCTCCTAATCAAAAATAAGTCCAAACTCACTCTACTAGGTAGCAAGGGTAAGTCGGGTCGATATCCACAGGGAGATGGTCGCTTAAGTTGGTTATTTATGGGTGATTCTAATCTCGGTTCGAGTGATTATGGTTTAGCTAGAACTAGAGCGAAGGAAAAGGGGTTAAAACTTATAAGGGAAAGGTCTAGGGAGTCGGGTTAGGCAATGGGTAAGGTTAAGGTAAAGGTTGGTGAACGGGTCGAGTAGGTGATCGCGCTTGCTAAGGATTTAGCTCGTCCTCTCGGTCTTAAGCTACCTCTAGGTCTCAAAAGCGGGCTCTCGCTACTTACAATTGAGGGTCCTAAAGATTGTCTCGCGCCTCTCCTCGAACTAGTCTCTCGATCTTAAGTTCAAGGGTGCTAAAGGTTTGCTAAAACGTGATCAAGGATTCAACAAATACATTCAAGCAAAGACAATCAACGCAAGGGCAAAGACCTAACTCAAATGATCACCAAACACAACCAAAACCAAAACCCTTACTTCACCCCTCTCCCTAGATGAATAAACTACTCACGCATGGTAACAACGATGATCAAAGCAAGAGAGAATAACGAAAACATGATTTAGAACAATAAGAAATGAAAATACAATCAAAAAGGGAGAAGAATTATCAATACCAAAACAGAGAATTCAAGGGAAGAGATGATGAACAAAAGCAACAAATACCAAATAGTCGATCAAACTAGCATAATCCGAGTCGGGAATTGAAAATACAAGAGATGAAATTATTTAAACCTAAGTTTTCTTGAGAATAAACTTCAAAGTGTTCTAAAAATGCTGTAGAAAGTATGATCCGAAATATGATCATTTTAGCCTTCAAATAGACGAAACATTTCAAGCACACGAAGCGACTCATCAGAGGACAAGCCATCCCGGACGGGACAACACTCATCCCGGACGGGACACTGTTCATCCCGGACGGGACACACCTGTCCCGGGACCTTCAGCTCACATGCTCATTTTGCACCTTTTTGTACTTAGTTTTTTTTCCTCGTTTTCTTCTTACACTTAGCTCCTTTTGCATTGTTCTTCATCCCAAGGATAGGGAAGAGTCTTAGAGTGATTATGGGAGCTTCAAATCCCGAGCCATGGTCCCGGGACACCTTCATTCGTTGAAACGAGGCTCGTACGCAACCGAAACGCGACGAAATCAACTCGAATCAACTCCAAACTTCACGAAACTTTACGAAACTTCACGAAACCTCTCGACAAGCATCCTAAACTCCAAATATGCGCTCGTACCTGCAATATGGACACAAAAACGCAGCAGTGCCAAATCGGAGAGAAATAGGAGCTGAAACGCGTATAAAAGCACTAGAATCGCAAAGAAACGCAAGCGACAGGGGCTATAAGTATATATAAATATAAGACACATCAAACTCCCCCAAACCGAACCGTTTCTTGTCCTCAAGCAACCAAGCATGACAGAAAATAGAGGACAAAGCGAGCAAAAGAAAACTTCCCCGAACAATCACCGAACCGCAAGTAGCATGAGCAAATGACAATCGATCCCGAAACAGCACGGGACGTATGGTAAAAGCAAGCTAACGGATGAGAATTACAAGACGGCACAGAATGAATAGCATGGCTTAAACAACGGCTCTCTAGCAATCAAATCACGGACCTCTCGCGGTTTCCACTCTACTCAAATGATGAACAAGGCGAAGTATATAGTGACACTCACCTACTCAACTGGTGGAAGCACGCCCGCAATCTAATGTGGACCAAATCTCGTATTCCCGTACACAATAATGTCACAAAAACGAAGCAAACATGAGGGCTTACATAGGATATGAGGGTGTAAAGGCCAAAGAGAGGTAAAGGGTGATAAGGTGGAACAAATGATCATGGAATTGTGGAGCTAAGCCACTAGAAACCACTCGTACTACTCAAGTGCTCATCCAACCAAAACGGAACCCAACTCTCATAAAACACGGACCGAAAACAGCATATCGGTCTCCTTTACACATCAACGCAACAAAAGAATCAAATACAAGTGCTCACTCATGCAAAACAACAACACCTTTTGATTTTTGTGCACACATTTTTTTTCTTTTCTTTTGTATTTTGTGTTGTGTTTGTATTTTTCAGATTTTTGTTTGTTTTTCTTGAGTAAAAGAGCACACTCACATAGTATAGTTGCGGAAAAACCTCATAAAAGGTCGGGGAAACAGCAATCCCGACTCCAATTCACCATCACTCTCAAGCACACGACATCAGCAAGTCGTAGCATGATCACGACCCAAGGACAAGCACAAGAGTAAGCAAAGCGGTCTCTAGCAAGGCTAGGTAGGCTATATGGCAATGTAGCTTAAGACTCATGTGGGTAAGGGTATAAGGATCATAAACGAGAGGATATAAGCAATGTAAAATCAAGGTGAATAATAAGAAATCAACTAAAGCCTCATATGCAATAAACAAGTGACAAAATCGTGGGAAACACGGGATAGGGGCCACACTTATGCGCATTAATGTTACGTACCCCACGAGGAGAACTACTCACAATATAAGCACGGGGACCGGGATAGATGAACCGGCCTCTGGAGGCTCAAAACCTCACAATAAAAGTAGCTATAGTCCATGAATGATAAAGCCAACAGTAAAAGCACATGCCAACATCTGCTAACGCGTCTCAACATCCCCGAAAGCGCTAAACCAACAATAATAATCATGCCAAAGCTCAAAGCACACAAGGGAAGGGATGTCGGGAAAGAAAAAGGTAAAAACAAGCTCAAAACAACGCTCGGGATACGTATTTTTGGATTTTTTTGAGAATTTTCTGATTGTTTGGAATTTTTTGAATTTTTTTGATTTTTTTGAATTTTTTTTTTTGAAAACGAAAAAGAAAGCAAAAACAAAAAATTCCCCCAAACCGAACCGTTGCTTGTCCTCAAGCAACCAAGCATGACAGAAAATAGAGGACAAAGCGAGCAAAAGAAAACTTCCCCGAACAATCACCGAACCGCAAGTAGCATGAGCAAATGACAATCGATCCCGAAATAGCACGGGACGTATGGTAAAAGCAAGCTAACGGATGAGAATTACAAGACGGCACAGAATGAATAGCATGGCTTAAACAACGGCTCTCTAGCAATCAAATCACGGACCTCTCGCGGTTTTCACTCTACTCAAATGATGAACAAGGCGAAGTATATAGTGACACTCACCTACTCAACTGGTGGAAGCACGCCCGCAATCTAATGTGGACCAAATCTCGTATTCCCGTACACAATAATGTCACAAAAACGAAGCAAACATGAGGGCTTACATAGGATATGAGGGTGTAAAGGCCAAAGAGAGGTAAAGGGTGATAAGGTGGAACAAATGATCATGGAATTGTGGAGCTAAGCCACTAGAAACCACTCGTACTACTCAAGTGCTCATCCAACCAAAACGGAACCCAACTCTCATAAAACACGGACCGAAAACAGCATATCGGTCTCCTTTACACATCAACGCAACAAAAGAATCAAATACGAGTGCTCACTCATGTAAAACAACAACACCTTTTGATTTTTGTGCACACATTTTTTTCTTTTCTTTTGTATTTTGTGTTGTGTTTGTATTTTTCAGATTTTTGTTTGTTTTTCTTGAGTAAAAGAGCACACTCACATAGTATAGTTGCGGAAAAACCTCATAAAAGGTCGGGGAAACAGCAATCCCGACTCCAATTCACCATCACTCTCAAGCACACGACATCAGCAAGTCGTAGCATGATCACGACCCAAGGACAAGCACAAGAGTAAGCAAAGCGGTCTCTAGCAAGGCTAGGTAGGCTATATGGCAATGTAGCTTAAGACTCATGTGGGTAAGGGTATAAGGATCATAAACGAGAGGATATAAGCAATGTAAAATCAAGGTGAATAATAAGAAATCAACTAAAGCCTCATATGCAATAAACAAGTGACAAAATCGTGGGAAACACGGGATAGGGGCCACACTTATGCGCATTAATTTTACGTACCCCACGAGGAGAACTACTCACAATATAAGCACGGGGACCGGGATAGATGAACCGGCCTCTGGAGGCTCAAAACCTCACAATAAAAGTAGCTATAGTCCATGAATGATAAAGCCAACAGTAAAAGCACATGCCAACATCTGCTAACGCGTCTCAACATCCCCGAAAGCGCTAAACCAACAATAATAATCATGCCAAAGCTCAAAGCACACAAGGGAAGGGATGTCGGGAAAGAAAAAGGTAAAAACAAGCTCAAAACAACGCTCGGGATACGTATTTTTGGATTTTTTTGAGAATTTTCTGATTGTTTGGAATTTTTTGAATTTTTTTGATTTTTTTGAATTTTTTTTTTTTGAAAACGAAAAAGAAAGCAAAAACAAAAAAGAAAGTGTAAAAATAGAGCAAAGCGTTTCCTCCCCCTAAACCAGACAACACATTGTTCCCAATGTGTCCTAAAGCACGTCAACCAGGGACCCATAAAATAAGGGGGATAAACGATAAAAGAAAGTCTCAAAAGAAAGCAAAGTACATACAATATATTTACAAGCAAAACATTCCCCCAAAACCAGCATCAAACGGGGGGCGCAGCAGGGTACGGGAAGTACCACCAACCATGGGTCTCGTCATAAACGACCCCGCTACCATCATCCATCTCATCGTCTACATCATCATCATCTACTCGGCCAACAGCTCCATCATCAGCCACTCGGCCAGCAACATCAAGGCTTCCACTTCCATCTTCGCGGCCCAAATCAACACTTGCAACAGAATGCTTGTCGTCTTTGATTACAGCTCTACCCGCGTCCGTCCTCCCTAGCTCACCTGCATAAGTATCATGACAACAAAGCACGGCCTCAAGAGGGTCCCTCTCGAGGACTTGCGGTAAGTACTC
The DNA here is from genome assembly GCA_023091065.1 of Dianthus caryophyllus. Lineage (NCBI taxonomy): Eukaryota > Viridiplantae > Streptophyta > Magnoliopsida > Caryophyllales > Caryophyllaceae > Dianthus > Dianthus caryophyllus. The sequence goes on from CM041519.1 coordinate 30,961,555, forward strand.
ATCCACACAATCATCAAGAACATCAACCGCAAAGACATGCTCCTCCAACATTGGGCGTTTTAAAGCATTTGAAAGATTAAAAGTAACTTTATCACCTCCGATATCCAACGTCAATTTCCCGTTCTTGACGTCAATTATAGCACCAGCAGTGTGAAAGAAAGGCCGACCCAATATGATAGGAATTTGGGAGTCCTCGGCCATGTCAAGGACGATGAAATCGACGGGAATAAAAAACTTACCAACCTTGACGGGAACGTCCTCCAAAACACCGAGTGGGCGTTTGACAGAACGATCCGCCATTTGGAGCGTGATATTAGTTACTTTCAACTCGCCCATGTTGAGCTTCTCGCATACCGAATAAGGCATGACACTCACGCTTGCACCTAAATCACACAAGGCTTTATCAATGAAAGTAGTACCAATAGTGCAAGGGATCGAGAAGCTACCCGGATCTTTCAATTTAGGAGGAGACTGGTTTTGTAAAAGTGCACTGCATTCAGCAGTAAAAGCAACAGTCTCGACCTCATTAAAGGATCGTTTACGAGTGAGTATGTCTTTGAGGAATTTAGCATATGCGGGGACTTGTGTAACAAGTTCAGTGAAGGGTACCGTTACCTTGAGTGTTGGAGTATGTGTCCTCCACAATAGTGCGATTACTTAATAAATCTCAATTAAGGAATACATGGGGATAATCCTGTATTATTGTCAATTGATTAACGTAAATCAATAACGGTTGGCTGACTAGAGTTTGACGTTATTGTCGTGATACGGCGGTAATCAATTGATCCCTTTAAGTCACACCTATAGGAACGTACTCCAAATATTTAAGCTAATTAATTGTATGAGATACGATTAGATTAGTGACTTGATAATTTGACTAACGGTTAGTCAGTGAATTAATTTAGAGAGAAATCGAGTTGTGAACTCGGATGATTTAATTTTATATCGATAAAATTACTGGAGGAGATGAGAATTAGTGATTAACTGTTAATTCACTAATCATGTATATTTTACTAATGAGATTAGTAAAAGTACATTCTTAAATATGTGTAATTGTACATATATGTTAAAGAAGAGTTGTGAGTTCAATTTGATAATTTGTACTTTATCATATTAGATGATTAAGTGATAAATTATAAGTATTTGTGGGACAAATATTGAAAACAAATTGGACCCATTATAAGGCCCTTCTAACCGTCCAAACAAGAGGAGAGGAAGAGAAGATGCTCTTTTGTCTTTTAGCTTTTGTTATTCACTTTGCATGCAAACACAATCATTCACATGCTAGCAATTTGTCTTAACAAGAAAAAGGACTCCACTCTCTCCTCTCTCCTTGTGAAGGCCGGCCCCCTATAGTGTGTGCAACACACTAATTTTTCTCCTCTTAGCTTATATAGATGAGCAATAGAAAGAGAAGTAAGGCATGCATTTTTCTTACTACAATATATCTCTCTAAACCTCTCATAAACTCTCTAAGTATTATTAGCTAATATTACTAAGAGTTAGTAAGTATTAGTAGTAATAAGATTCACATATTATCAAACTCATACTAAGTTATTTCTAGATCAAAATACTTAGTATTATTTGGAGTGTTCTTGGGTGCTATCTAAAGGAGGTTTTCTACTTTGAAAACTTGGGTTATTAAGGAGGATCATCCTAAGCTTATTCTCAAGAAACAAAACTAGAAAGGAGTTCTAGTTTTCTGCCCTTATTTCCTTTAAGAGAAAGGTATAAATTTCTAATCTTGTAACAAAATACTTTTGTTAACTACATAGATCTTGCTAAATCAAATTAGAGTAATTTGATTTACACTAATACTTGATTAGTGAATGGGATCCGATCCCTACAAGTGGTATCAGAGCCAAGGCTTGTGGTTACAAATTTATTTTGTTGTTTTTGGAGTTTTATGTATTTATTGAGAATAAATAACATAAAATCCGAAAATAGTGTTAAAAATGGTTTTAACACGAGATTTTTATTGCATGCAAAGTTTCTGGTCTCATGAAGTTACTGGTCAAATTTCGTATTTTTTGGAATTTGTTTGCTAATTAAAATGATTTTTATACAAAACCGAGTCAAAAAGTGTGTTTTTGGCTAAAATAATTACTATAAATAGTTATAGTTGGAATCTGGTCACGAAATTTTTACACAGTGATATTTCGTATTTATAGATTCTGCATGTAAATTTTCAAAGTCAGACTTTGAGTTTTGATTATTTATTCATATTTTTGTTTAAAATCGGTATATAATGAGTTTTATGTCCAAAAATATAGTAAATTTTGTTTTCTGGACATGAAATTTATACCAATATTTTTATACATTATGGGGATGCTCTCGTATAAATTTGGGATTTTTCCTCACTGATTTAGATGTTTTCTTGATTTTATGAGATAAAATCGAATAAATCGTATGTTATTTATTATAAAATAAATTCGTAAATTTTTCTGACCAAACTTTACTTTTCTGATATTTTGGAAGTGTTCCAGAATATACAAATTTTTTTCAAAATAAAAATGATTTTATTTTATTTTATTTTGATTTTATAAAGCTTTAATCATAAAAGGGTTATGATTAAAGTACTTCTAATTAGCAAATGACCAAGTTTATGAACTAATATCACCATATGTTAGTATAAACTAATGTTGGGTGTTCTAAAATCAGTTTAGAAGTTTTAGTTCAAGCTTAAAAGGTGTTTTAAGCATTGTTGATTAATATAAGATTAATCGATTAAAATGAGATCGGTTTTAAACAAGTTAATGCGATTATTGTTTAGGGCGATTTTGGCATGTTTTTATTTATAAGCTTTACATTATGCATGTTTGGATGAATGTTTATTATTGAATGAATGTTTATTCTTACTAGTATGGCCATAGTTTGTTATATTTTTACCGATATTGCCCGTAATGAAAGGGAATATCGTGTTGTTTGTAATTAAATGCGATCTCGTATCGCCGGTTTGTAATTTAATAGTTTATTTCATTTATAAATGTATAATAGGATTGCTATGTATTCATTTGTAAATCATACTTGTAACTATTTGTAAATCGAAGACCGGTGATGGAGATCGACATGGAGCCTTAGAAGTGTTCTAAAGCTAGCAAGGAGGAGACGATGAAGTCCATTTGAAGAGGGACCAAAGGAGTTGGTTTCCAATTTGTAACTCCTTGTATTTTAATTACTTTTAGGTGGCCATACTAGGTTTATGCTTGCTTGCTTGGTTTTGCTTGTTTGATTGCTTATATTTTCCGCACACATGCCAAAATCGCCATGCATGCCCCGATATCCCACTCCGATTGTCATTTTTAGGTCGCCATTCTTAAATTAGTTCACTTATAAAGAATTTAATTGACTAAAAAATTGACAAGATCACCCACATTTTAACAAAATGAATTGAGATTAAGCCTTTCCAAATATAGCGACTATGAACCCCATGTTCGTGAGGACCTCCGCGACGTGGAACCTTGTTACCATGGGTAAGTAGTGGGAGGAAATCCCGTGCTAATTTGGTTTGGACTCAACCAAATAAGAGTTATTTGGGGCTAAATGGATGCATTTTAATGAAAATCATCAACCAAGCATTCTAGTGTAGAATTAGTCAAGTGTTGACTTATCGTTTTTATATGAAAGGAAACATGAGATGTCTAATTTTATATGAAAAACGAGTCTTGGAATCATTTATATAATTTCGTGGGAGATCATTATATAAATGGACATTTGTTTTAAAAATGAGTTTTAGCAAATGTTATAAATGAACAATGAATGCTTATATATTTCCTCATATTTATTGTAGAATCGTTTATCGCAATGGCATCATCATCATCAACTCCCGCGCCTATTTTGGGCAAAGATTCATGGTTGCGAACCGTGATGGATAAGTGTATCCTCAAGGATGACGGTAGCAACTTTGTCGAATGGGATTCGACAATGAGGGGCGCCGCTACATCCGACAATGTGCTCAAGCACCTTACCGATCAACCACCCGCCGAACCCACTTCTCGATCCGGCGCGGCTCGTGCCGCCTATGATGAGTATGTGAAAGTGGACAATGACGTGAAAAACGTCTTAATTTGGTCCATGACACCCGCTCTCAAACTCCGAATGGTTACTCAAAAAAGTGCATATGCGATATTCACTCGAGTGACAACCATGTTCTCCAAAGCACCGCAAATAAGGCTTTATGAAGCCGCGGTGCGGTTTTTCGATGCAAAGCTTGAGAGGAACCAAAAAGTTGGTCCTCATGTGCTCAAAATGATTGAGCAAATAGACACTCTTGAGCGTCAAGAGTGTGCTATACCCAAGGCTCTTGCGATCAACCGCATCCTTCATTCTCTTCCTAACAAGTTTGCTCAATTTCGAGTAAACTACAACATGAATAACATGGATAAGAGTTACCATGAACTTCATGCACTCTTGGTTCAAGCCGAGAGGGATATGGAAGTGAATGAGGTGGAGAAGAAAGATGTTCTCTCCATAAAAATGAAGAACATGAACTTGGGAGTGAAGAAGGGGAAGGTGGCCAAGAAGGGGCCATCTAACATAGGCAAGGGTAAGGGAAAGGCTATTGTGGAAGGTGTTCCACATAAGTCTAAGCCCAAGATCAACAAGGGAAGGCCCCTTAAAGACACTTGCAAATATTGCAATGAAGTGGGTCATTGGATGCGCAATTGTCTCAAGTATAAGAAGGATCTCAAGAATGGATGTGCGACATCCAAAGGTATTCCTTCTAATCTCTATATGATTGACATCAATCATGCTTGCATTTCTACATGGGTATTGGATACCGGATGTGGATCTCACCTTTGTAATCATTTGCAGGGGATGAGAAACGTGCGAGCCCTAGCCAAGGGTGATGTAGATCTCCGCATGGGCAATGGAGCTAGAGTAGCGGCCGTTTCCGTGGGAACTTTTGTACTCGCTCTTGCTAGTGGTTTAGAGTTGCTTTTGAATAACTGTTATTTTGTACCAACTCTAACGAAAAACATTATCTCCGTCTCCGTACTAGATGCGGAAGGATTTTCTTTTATGATCAAGAACAACCGTTGTACTTTTTCATTTAATGAAATAGTTTATGGTGAAGCTATTTCAATTGGAGGTATTTATGTTTTAAATGATGTTAATGATGTTTATCATGTCGAGAACAAGAGGCTCAAAACGAATGAATCAAACAAATCCTACCTTTGGCATTGTCGTTTAGGTCACATAAACGAAAGACGCATAAAGAGACTTGTTGAGACCAAGGTTCTCAAACCATTTGATTGCGAATCATATGGTACATGCGAAGCTTGCCTTTTAGGCAAGATGACTCGTCAACCCTTTAGCGGTAAAGGGACACGAGCAAGTGAGGTTTTAGGACTCATACATACCGATGTGTGTGGTCCATTAAACATCACCGCTAGAGGAGGATATCATTACTTCATTACTTTTACCGATGACTTAAGTAGATATGGTTATGTCTACTTAATAAGGCATAAAAGTGATGCTTTTGAGAAATTTAAAGAATTTCAAAATGAGGTTGAGAACCAATTAAACAAAAGGATAAAAGCACTACGATCGGATCGTGGTGGCGAATATCTAAGTAATGAGTTTGATTCACATCTTAAGAATTGTGGTATAATATCACAATGGACTCCTCCGGGCACACCACAATTGAATGGTGTTGCAGAAAGGAGAAACCGAACTTTGCTTGACATGGTTCGGTCTATGATGAGTCAAACTGAGCTTCCTGGATCATTTTGGGGCTTTGCGCTATTATCTGCTGTATTCTCACTAAATAGAAGTCCGACTAAAGCGGCCAATAAGACTCCATATGAGATATGGACGGGAACGGTTCCCTATTTGTCATTCATGAGAATTTGGGGATGTGAGGCATTCGTCAAGAATAAAACTGACGATAAACTCGCTCCAAGGTCTGACAAATGTCTATTTGTAGGTTATCCTAAGGAAACCTGTGGTTATTACTTCTACAACCCTCACGAGAACAAAGTGTTTGTGGCTCGTGATGCTGTTTTTCTAGAAAATGAGTTTATTTCTAAAAAACAGAGTGGGAGAAAATTTGAACTTGATGAAGTTCAAGAGCCACAAACCGATGCAGAGGATGAGGAAACCGTTCCCTCGTCTTCTCACACGGATATAGTCCCTAGGAGGTCAGGAAGAGTTAGTCAACAACCCGACTGCTACTCCTGTGAACATCGAGGAGGAGGGTGATTTGTTGTTATTCAAAGCAACGAACCCTCAACCTACAAGGCGGCTATTAGTAGCTGACTCCGAACAATGGCTTGAGGCCATGAAGTCCGAAATGGATTCTATGTACGAGAACCAAGTTTGGGACTTGGTAGATTTACCTGAAGGAGTGCGACCCCTTCAGTGTAAATGGATATTCAAAATCAAACTCGGCATAGATAAACATATTGATGTTTACAAAGCTAGATTGGTGGCAAAGGGCTTTTCATAAGTCCAAGGTATTCATTATGATGAAACCTTTGCACCGGTTGCTATGCTTCGATCCATAAGGATAATCTTAGCGGTTGCCGCATTTCATGACTATGAAATCTGGCAAATGGATGTAAAAACCGCCTTCTTGAATGGGATTCTAGAAGAGGAAGTGTTTATGACACAACCTGAAGGTTTTGTAGACACATCCAACCCTAAGAAAGTATGCAAGCTTAAGAGATCCATTTATGGTCTTAAGCAAGCATCAAGGAGTTGGAATCACAGATTCGATCATGTTATCAAACAACATGGATTCGCTCGAAGTGCCGAGGAACCTTGTTTGTACATGAAGTTTAGTGGGATTAAAGTAACCTTCCTTGTTTTGTATGTGGATGACATACTACTGATTGGAAATGATGTTCCAAGTCTAAACTCGGTAAAGGTGGAATTGGGAAACCATTTCCAAATGAAGGACTTGGGAGAGGCACAACGCATCTTGGGTATCCGGATCTATAGATATAGATCCAAAAGGATACTAGCATTAAGTCAAGAAACTTATATCGATAAGATTCTTGATAGGTTCAATATGAAGGACTCCAAGAGAGGCTTTCTTCCGATGAGTGTAGGAATAACATTGAAGAAATCTCAATGCCCTACGACTCCTGCGGAAATTGAACGCATGAAATTGATCCCTTATGCTTCCGCTGTAGGATCAATTATGTATGCTATGATGTGCACTCGTCCCGATGTCGCTTTCGCTTTGAGCATGACGAGCCGGTATCAAGCTAATCCCGGTGAGAATCACTGGATAGCTGTGAAGAACATCCTTAAGTACTTGAGAAGGACTAAGGATTCGTTTCTAGTGTTTGGAGGAGAACTTGAGCTACGTGTAAAAGGTTACACGGATGCAAGTTTCCAAACTGATGGGGATGATCTGAAATCCCAATCCGGCTATGTCTTTATGTTGAATGGAGGAGCTGTTTGTTGGAAGAGCTTCAAACAGAGTGTCACTGCGGATTCTACGACGGAGTCGAGTATTTGGCGACATCTCAAGTCGCTAAAGAAGCTGTGTGGATTCGGCAATTCTTGGATGGACTAAGAGTAGTCCCTAGTGCCGTGGATCCTGTAACTGTTTATTGTGATAACAGTGGGGCTATTTTCCAAGCGAAGGAGCCCAAGTCTAGCAACAAGTCTAGACACGTTTTGAGGAAATACCACGTTATTAGAGATAATGTGGAAAGGAAGGAAATTGATATTTGTAAGGTTGGGACAGACGATAATATCGCTGATCCTTTAACCAAGCCTCTTTCTAGGGCTAAGCATGACGCGCACACCGCCTCTATGGGGTTGCGGCGTATGCCAGATTTCCTTTAGTTTCGTAATATGTAATTGAATGATGTATCCTATTACATATATGAAAATAACATTCATTGTTTTATCTTAAGTCATTATTGAATGCATACTTTGTTTATCCGAATATTTGTGTGACAACTTTGAACATATTCAAGTGAACCGTATAAACTAAGTATTTGGTCCCTAGTCTCTCATATGAGGTGACGTCTCCGAGAGACTAGATTGCAAGTCGATCGATGGTGGGTTCAACACCATAGGGTCATATGTGATGACTGATCGTTTGCATAGACAGAATGTGAAGAACACTCTGTCGGGCAGTGACGCTTATAGAATTCCTTTTCAATGAGATTGAAACCTGGTCGTGGTGGGAATTTCTATAGTATTCCTTTGAGTCAATTCTTTGACTGGAAACTGATTGTCTGAGTCGGTGCAGTTTCCGAGTGACTTTCATTTTTGTCCTAAGCCATGCCGTGAAAGGGGGTTATAAGGGCATCTTTGGGGTCATGGTGATCCGTGATTATACAAAGACAATCGAGTGGAAGGGAAATGTCCACCCTCGTCAGGGTAAAACATCTTTGGGCCACTCGAGGAGTAGTCGCTAAAAATGCGTGGCCACGCTCGGTAAGAATCTATGGTAGATTCCCCGGTCAGACAGCTACTCTCCTTATCGAGGAAACCACTCACGATATATATATCTCAGGATGCAAGTACGACCTGTAAGACACCTTGCATCGAGTGGGAGATGTGAAACGGACATGAGAATTGGTAATGCACAACTTGTCTCGGACAAGTGGGAGATTGTTGGAGTATGTGTCCTCCACAATAGTGCGATTACTTAATAAATCTCAATTAAGGAATACATGGGGATAATCCTGTATTATCGTCAATTGATTAACGTAAATCAATAACGGTTAGCTGACTAGAGTTTGATGTTATTGTCGTGATACGGCGGTAATCAATTGATCCCTTTAAGTCACACCTATAGGAACGTACTCCAAATATTTAAGCTAATTAATTGTATGAGATACGATTAGATTAGTGACTTGATAATTTGACTAACGGTTAGTCAGTGAATTAATTTAGAGAGAAATCGAGTTGTGAACTCGGATGATTTAATTTTATATCGATAAAATTACTGGAGGAGATGAGAATTAGTGATTAACTGTTAATTCACTAATCATGTATATTTTACTAATGAGATTAGTAAAAGTACATTCTTAAATATGTGTAATTGTACATATATGTTAAAGAAGAGTTGTGAGTTCAATTTGATAATTTGTACTTTATCATATTAGATGATTAAGTGATAAATTATAAGTATTTGTGGGACAAATATTGAAAACAAATTGGACCCATTATAAGGCCCTTCTAACCGTCCAAACAAGAGGAGAGGAAGAGAAGATGCTCTTTTGTCTTTTAGCTTTTGTTATTCACTTTGCATGCAAACACAATCATTCACATGCTAGCAATTTGTCTTAACAAGAAAAAGGACTCCACTCTCTCCTCTCTCCTTGTGAAGGCCGGCCCCCTATAGTGTGTGCAACACACTAATTTTTCTCCTCTTAGCTTATATAGATGAGCAATAGAAAGAGAAGTAAGGCATGCATTTTTCTTACTACAATATATCTCTCTAAACCTCTCATAAACTCTCTAAGTATTATTAGCTAATATTACTAAGAGTTAGTAAGTATTAGTAGTAATAAGATTCACATATTATCAAACTCATACTAAGTTATTTCTAGATCAAAATACTTAGTATTATTTGGAGTGTTCTTGGGTGCTATCTAAAGAAGGTTTTCTACTTTGAAAACTTGGGTTATTAAGGAGGATCATCCTAAGCTTATTCTCAAGAAACAAAACTAGAAAGGAGTTCTAGTTTTGTGCCCTTATTTCCTTTAAGAGAAAGGTATAAATTTCTAATCTTGTAACAAAATACTTTTGTTAACTACATAGATCTTGCTAAATCAAATTAGAGTAATTTGATTTACACTAATACTTGATTAGTGAATGGGATCCGATCCCTACATTGAGGTCCTTGACGACCTCCATGAACTTACCGAATTGTGAGTCGAGTTTAGATTTTACCACTCGGCTCGGGAATGGCAATTTGATTTGAATCGGCGGCTCGACAGGCTTGCTTTGCGCTTGCGGCGTCTCCTTTTCTTTGTCCACTGCAGCCCCACTTCCCTTGCTCTTCTCGGCCAGCCCTCCTTGGGGACTCACGGCCACACCACCACCATTGGCTCCACCTCCCACGGCCACACTTCCTTGCCCGGCTCCACTCGTGCTCGCTCCTTGGCTTGTACCTGCAGCATTATCACTAAAAGCACTAAAACCATTAGGAAAAAGGGAAGGATCTACCTCACTTACTACCTTGGCGGGTGGAGCATCGTATGTTGGCATAGGTGGACCGTCGTAGCTCGTGCCACTTCGCAAGGAAATTGCATTAACGGTATCGTGTGGTTGTGACCCTTGCGAAGGAAGATTACCCGGCTTCCTTTGAGGATTAGAAGAAGCAAGTTGAGCCACTTGCGTTTCTAGCATTTTGATGGCGGCGTCCTTCGCTTGATCGCTCTTTTGCATTTGAGCCATCATAGTTTCTTGATTTTTAGCCATTTGCATCATCATGGCTTGCATTGCACTCATCGGGTCGGGAACCGGAGCGGCTTGCACGGGTGGTGGGGCATTTTGTGGTTGAAAATTAGGGCGATTGAAGCCCGGAGGGTTGTAGGGTCGTTGGCTGTTGTATTGTGGGCTGAAATTTTGTGAAGGATTGTTGTATGGTTGTTGTGGCGGAGGATTCAAGACGTTTTGGCTTTTGTATGACAAATTGGGATGGTTTTTGTAGCCTTCGTTGTAATAGTTCGAGTAGGGGCTGTTTTGTGATTGAAAAGCATGCACATGGTGTATATTAGGTTGAGAGTTCATACCTCGGCATTCCATGGATGAGTGTCCGGATGCTCCACATGAGCCACAAGTCGGATCACTAGAGGTATGCATAGCTGCTACCATTTGACCACCCGCATTTGAAGAACTACTACCCGCTTGCATTTGACTCATCATCATAGCGGTCATAGCATCCATCTTAGCCGAATGCATAGCCACCACATCATCGTTCTTGCCTCCAACTCGAGGGACGTTCCGTGAGCTACCATATTGCGCATTGTGGATAGCCATGGCCTCGATCGTTTCAATGGCCTCTTCCACATCAATATTATCAAACCTCCCATTAGCGGCGGAGTCAAGGACTTGTCGGGACTCGTTGTAGAGACCGTTGTAGAATTGCATCACAATGAACCATTTGTCCATGCCATGATGTGGGCATTGACGTTGGAGGTCTTTGTAGCGTTCCCATGCAACAAACAAGGACTCATCTCCTCGTTGGCGAAAGCTCGTGATTTGGCTTCTCAACATTGCGATCTTCTCCGGAGGGAAGTACTTTTGATAGAAAGCCAAGACGAGGGAGTTCCAATCAACGATAGCAAGCGCAACCCGGTTCAATGAATTCAACCACAACTTTGCCTTGTCTCGGAGGGAAAATGGGAAGAGCATCTCCCTAATTTGATCTTGAGTGACCCCGGTTTGCTTGATCGTAGAGCAATAGTCACAAAAGTTTTGAATATGCAAGTTAGGGTCCTCACCGGGACGCCCTCCAAACTGACTCCGCTCGATCAAGTTTATAAAGGCGGGTTTCACCTCGAAGTTGTTGGCGGCAATAGTTGGCATAGCATTGCCCCTCGGAACTTGAGCCGCGGTCGGCCTTGAGTGATCCGAAAGCTTCACCATTCTCTTTGTTTCGGGTGTGGCTTGAGCTTCTTTATCGGGTGAAGTAGACGAGGAAGTAGCCTCCAAGTCTTTCAATAAGTTCTTGCGCCTCAAAAATGTACGCTCCGGTTCCGGGTCAAATTCGATTGCTAAACCTTTTTGAGACGTACGCGTTTGCCTGGGCATGCACAATCACTAGAGTAGACGTAAGTAACGGCCTCAAGGAATTGAGGTTCCTTGTGACAAAAGAGTAACAAGTGAGAAAAGAACCAAATAACAAAAAAAAAAAAACAAAGCCGTCTCCCCGGCAACGGCGCCAAAATTTGACAGGATTAGTCGCACTCTCCTAATCAAAAATAAGTCCAAACTCACTCTACTAGGTAGCAAGGGTAAGTCGGGTCGATATCCACAGGGAGATGGTCGCTTAAGTTGGTTATTTATGGGTGATTCTAATCTCGGTTCGAGTGATTATGGTTTAGCTAGAACTAGAGCGAAGGAAAAGGGGTTAAAACTTATAAGGGAAAGGTCTAGGGAGTCGGGTTAGGCAATGGGTAAGGTTAAGGTAAAGGTTGGTGAACGGGTCGAGTAGGTGATCGCGCTTGGTAAGGATTTAGCTCGTCCTCTCGGTCTTAAGCTACCTCTAGGTCTCAAAAGCGGGCTCTCGCTACTTACAATTGAGGGTCCTAAAGATTGTCTCGCGCCTCTCCTCGAACTAGTCTCTCGATCTTAAGTTCAAGGGTGCTAAAGGTTTGCTAAAACGTGATCAAGGATTCAACAAATACATTCAAGCAAAGACAATCAACGCAAGGGCAAAGACCTAACTCAAATGATCACCAAACACAACCAAAACCAAAACCCTTACTTCACCCCTCTCCCTAGATGAATAAACTACTCACGCATGGTAACAACGAAAACATGATTTAGAACAATAAGAAATGAAAATACAATCAAAAAGGGAGAAGAATTATCAATACCAAAACAGAGAATTCAAGGGAAGAGATGATGAACAAAAGCAACAAATACCAAATAGTCGATCAAACTAGCATAATCCGAAGCCTGAATTGAAAATACAAGAGATGAAATTATTTAAACCTAAGTTTTCTTGAGAATAAACTTCAAAGTGTTCTAAAAATGCTGTAGAAAGTATGATCCGAAATATGATCATTTTAGCCTTCAAATAGACGAAACATTTCAAGCACACGAAGCGACTCATCAGAGGACAAGCCATCCCGGACGGGACAACACTCATCCCGGACGGGACACTGTTCATCCCGGACGGGACACACCTGTCCCGGGACCTTCAGCTCACATGCTCATTTTGCACCTTTTTGTACTTAGTTTTTTTTTCCTCGTTTTCTTCTTACACTTAGCTCCTTTTGCATTGTTCTTCATCCCAAGGCTAGGGAAGAGTCTTAGAGTGATTATGGGAGCTTCAAATCCCGAGCCATGGTCCCGGGACACCTTCATTCGTTGAAACGAGGCTCGTACGCAACCGAAACGCGACGAAATCAATTCGAATCAACTCCAAACTTCACGAAACTTTACGAAACTTCACGAAACCTCTCGACAAGCATCCTAAACTCCAAATATGCGCTTGTACCTGCAATATGGACACAAAAACGCAGCAGTGCCAAATCGGAGAGAAATAGGAGCTGAAACGCGTATAAAAGCACTAGAATCGCAAAGAAACGCAAGCGACAGGGGCTATAAGTATATATAAATATAAGACACATCAGGGTAACACAAAAACACGCATCTCACTAGTTTGATCATCGCTATATTTCATACCTCGATCAAACTGGGGGCTCACTCACATATACAACAAAGATACATACCTTCTTCACCTTGCCCGTCCAGCTGTCCATGCCCGCGTCAGTGGTCACCAAATCGTCGCAAAAGTGAAAGTACGACGCACACCCGACTCGTCGTACTCAACGGTGGTAGGGAAATCACCAGGCTGCTCCGCCATCTCCGGATCAAATTCCTACAAAACAATTTCAAAACGCGCACGTCAGGGAAATTTTTCGCAAAAATTACCTTACGCACCCTCAAAAGAAGCAAACATACCTTAATTGGCCCACAAGCAAGCCGAGACTCAGCAAACTGGCCATAGTCTTCCCCAGGACAGAGAAGACTCACCGACTCTCCTTCCCTGTACAGCGCCACCCGATCCTGAGCAGAAACCCCTCGCTCAAACAGGACCCTCGGCAGATCTCAGCACCACCGAGCCGCCACCCCGCTCGAAAGACCAAACGCTCTCCAAGGTACCAAACCGGCCCCATACGGCGTCGCCAGCAAAGCGGTGGGTCTCGTGACCGCAAACCTAGCTCCAATGCCCTCAGGAATATCCGGCCCCACGGGAACGGCACGAACTACAAACAAAGACAAGACAAACACTCATAAATACAAACACAAATACAATCATTTTAAGTACACTCTATCTAAAATGGTTCAAGTGCAAACCTCATCAAACCGCATCCGGTTCAGACGATCCCGAACCTCGTCATACGACCAGTTAACGCAAGACGGTTGACGCGTGCCCAAGCACGCATCACGGTACTCTCTCACGATCGTCAGAGCATGCGGGGGGGGGGGGGGCAGAAAAGGAAAATGGCTAAGAATCCATGACTGCACACACAAGAAACAAAAACACGTCACAAAGACACAAAGGCAAAGACGACAAAGACAAAGACAAAGACAACAAAAACAAACAGCAATGCACCCGACGCAAAAACAGAATCAACGCGTACCTCCATCAAGAAGCCAGGCGAGACTAAGGACGGTCTCGACCCTCGATCCATGACCCGCGGTCTCACGGCATCCATGCAGAAACGAATGCACAAACCCAAAGACGGCGTCACTCAGTCAAACGTCCCAATTGCACTCCAATCCAGGAGATGCATAAGGACCGACGTCGATGCCCGCTCGCCCTTATCGCCGAAGTACACGGCACTGACAAACCACCACAGCCACATACGAGCATTCTGCTCGTCACTCCACTCCGAGGGGCCATACTCGGTCTTCCCCTCAAAATACTCCAAGATATAGCTCGTCTTGAAAGTATAAGGTGGTGCACCCTCGCAAATCACCTCCAAACCGCCGCCGATCGCATCGGTCACAACCTCGTCCACAACGGACGGCGCAAACTCAAACCTCATGTCACGGTCCCCGAACGGCAGCCCCGTTATGACCGCATACTCAGACAAGGTAATGCCGGCCTCAAAGCCGGGCATATGGAACGTCGTCGTGGTGTCCCAAGACTGCCCAGAAGGCCACGATCAACATCGGGTTCGCTGCCGCTTCTTCCTTGCAATCTCCCTCCAATGGCCGACCAACGGGCCAAAAGCACTACGCAGCACCCAAGCTTGCGCTCTCGGCGCAAGCTTCTCCTCAAAAGCACACATCACGGACGAGACGCCCGAGAAGGTCCTCATCGAACCTTTCTGCCAACCCATCGTCGCTCGATAGGAAACGTGTCTCTCCGGAGCAAGTAGAAGGTTGTGGCCATCCCAGCCCTTGGCAAACGCCATGTTCGCACGTGATTTTCGCGGCCTAGAGCTGCTCGCTGTAGGTGCAGCCTCCTCAGCAACATCCATCTCAGCCTCCAGCTCATCCACAAACTCCTGAGCAAACGCATCCGCCTCCTCCTCTTCAGGATCAGGCACAGGGATATGCCTCCCACGAACCTGACCCCTACCTCGTGACTGCCCACGTCTCGTGGACAAGTCACGAGGGTCGGCTTCCCTCTCACTACGCGCACGCCTCAAACCACTCGAACTAGAGGCTCCCTCGGTCCTCGAGCTAGCACTCCTACGAGATTTCGATCTCGTAACACGACTAGAATCCTCCCCTGCAACCAAACACAACCAATACATACAGCTATAATACATGCAAGCATACAACTTGGCATACACATACACAAATACACAAATAATACACACATAATACATATACATCCCTTAAACACATTGCACTATACACCCTACAGAGCATTTTTTTTTTTTAGGCCTAACTCATAATTAAGCCGAAAACCGTTCTCTACACTTCAAAATTGCAACTTTATGGTTTCTATACGCCATAATAGCCCCCAACAACAACCCATTACAAGCAATTGCATTTTGGTCATCCCGATCAAAAACCCCCAATTCGCCTTAATTACTCCGTATGACTACGACTTAAGACGGCGATTTGAAAGCCCTAACTCGACATTTTCGCAAAACTAACGCTATAGGCATGCTATACTCGCTATGGGCATCCTACACCGAAGTTTAATTGAAATTCCGGGTCGGAAAATCCGGGTTCGTTTTCGGGCCCGAAACCTAATTTGGACGTTTTTCACACAAAGACGGTCTAAATCACAATCAATTCGCACATACACGTTCACATGGCATAATGCAACACAATGACGTCAATTTCAAGCATTCAAACGGCAAATTTCAAGCAAAACTCGGGTTTTCATGCAAAACCCGTCTTTTCCACATTTCAAGGCAAAACTAGCTAATTACAACAACAAATAACGTAAAAGCAAGTTAAAATGGAGCAATACCTCGTTCCATAGCAAGGCAACGCAAGAAAAACGAACGAAAACGGTTGAGAAATCGAAAAATGACGTTTTTTGAGTATGGAAACCGAAAATGAGTATAATGGTATACTCACGGCTGAACTCGTGCCTTATATAGCCCCTGCAGCCTTCAGGGGAAACCGCATAAGCTTATGCGGTTTGCCCCATGAACCGCATAAGCTTATGCGGTTCCTGCCCATGGTTTTTCTCGGTTTTTTCTCGTTTTACGCCTACTTTTGAATTCCCAATTCACCTTAGCTCTAATGCAACT
Organism: Dianthus caryophyllus; assembly: GCA_023091065.1. Lineage (NCBI taxonomy): Eukaryota > Viridiplantae > Streptophyta > Magnoliopsida > Caryophyllales > Caryophyllaceae > Dianthus > Dianthus caryophyllus. The sequence goes on from CM041519.1 coordinate 30,977,934, forward strand.
CCAAGTACGTCCTGTGCTTGGGTTAAGACGTCACCCACAGTCCGCCATACGCGTATATTAAGCATTTAATGTACGGTACAGAAGCAGAAGCACGAACGCTCTTCACGAGCATTACATCATATTATCCTCAACGGAAGGCAATCATATGCAATTACGACTACATAGACACTCCTCGGCGAGCCCGAGCACAAGCACTCTGCGACATACACCTAACTCCAAGCATTTCACTCTACATAGACGCTCTTCGGCGAGTTCAAGCACAAGCATTACACGGACGCTCTTTCAACGAGACCTGCACCTACACTTACATAAACACCCCTACTCAATTATACACCTCACGCATACCCAAACATCTTACAAGCACATGCACCCCCGCACTTAACCCCTTATACACATGCAATACGAAGGCATTACAAGCACCAGCACCAGGCATCCGACGATACCAGGCATATACAAAGGCAACAAGCACGACGAAGACATCCAGCAGGCCGGCAGGCCCTTATAGCATGCACGGACCGCCAAGTCCTTAAAATGCGCACGCCCCTCCCCGTTTAGCCCGGTTCGAAGTCCTCGTCTCACCCATGGACACACACTTCGTTCCGCTGACTATGTCGAGACTGTAATGGTCCGGATATGGTCGAGGAGTTTGACTAGCGCTCTAGTCCGAGCTCAGTCAAACTGGGGGCTCTGTGGATACCCATATCCGTACCCTCCCACACAAAACCCTGTGATGTAACACGGACTTTTATTACGCATGCTTTAACGTTGACTTAAACGGTTCTAACTAAAGTCGAATTCATTTTGAGTCGTTTTAAATGTTAAAATGTTTAAGGTCGCTTTACATCGCTTTAAATAAACGTTCATTTTGTCCATTTGGAGTCTAGCTAGGTCCTTGTCCTGCTTCATTTGGCATGAAGCCAGATTTGCACTACAATTAGTCCTTTTACATTAACAAGGTCTAATTCAGCATTCCTAAATTCCTAAATTTAGGCCCGGTGGCTAGATCTTCCCTTTAGCCCCCTCTTACACAAAATACGGCTTCACGTCTTACCTTATTTCACAAAAACTATGCAAATACACCCTTTTCATTTTTCCGGGTCTCGGGCCCGAAACCGAGCCCAAACCCAGCCTTTGGCCCGCACTCCAAAGCCCTAAGCATCATAAAATATCTTAGAAATATCCTAGGGGTTTTTTTGAGCTTCACGTTTGAGATTATCTCGTAATCTTTCAAAGATACAATTCAACCGAAACTAGGAAACTACGCTAAAACCACACCCTCAAACCGCATAAGCTTATGCGGTTTGGGGAGGCAACCGCATAAGCCTATGCGGTTTGCCCTGGCAACCGCATAAGGCTATGCGGTTCCCAGGCCTGTTTTTATCCCCGAATTTCCTAATTTCTCCGAGGGTTTTAGTATATATACACCCCTATACCCTTACCTCAAAATCACAATTCACAACCAGAATACATCTTTCACACCACAAATTCTCACCTTACACCCTTTCACACTCACAAAGCCTCAAGCACTCAAATCCTTGAGTTCAACACACCATCCCGTGTTGAATTCATCCTCCTTTTTAAGTTCAAGAAGCGAAGCTCTGCCCAGATCTGAAGCGTCAGGACAAGGTAGGTACCGATCCACTTGGATCAAAGCTTTTTCTTATATTCTATGGACTAACAAAGGGGTCTACACTTTGGCGCCAGGCTTTGGCACCCAGCGCGCTTGCACTCCAAGTGTTCTATTTACTTCGGGTACACTCCATATCCGATGACACGCCAAAGTCGCATAAGCAACCGATCCTTATAAAATAAACCAATGGACAATTGAACTTTATTTTATTTGCATGCATCTTGCACCTTCTTATTTTGCATTTAAACCAACTTAAACAATGAATTCGACCTTTAACTGAACCGTATTCGTTAACAAGTTAAACATGCTAAACTGAGGGTTTTAATCAATCTTTTTGCATATGCATCTGCATTCTTTTTACAACTTTATCGCACTTGTACGTAGCGATAACATTAGCTCAAATATCATCTTACAAGGATTGTTCTAGGTAAGTAGAGGCTATTTTTACATAGGCTTTTCTAAAAGGTTTTCATAAATCATTATTTGAATTAACTCTTTTTCTAAAGTACCCTCGCCCCGAATCCAATCTGGTTTCACAAGCCTTAGATCTAGGGGTGTCGGCGTACTCCAAAATCTAGGACATGTTTTTTAACTTAGAACATGGTAGCAGGTTCCTAATTTCCGCGATAATTAGGTGGCGACTCCATAACAGTTCTTAAAGGTTTTTCCAACTTAATCTTTTTTAACTTTAAAATCCGCCCTTAAGCAAGACGCCGAGTTGGGTCCCCCGAACGCGGTTCCCGGGTTCCACAGCGACTTCAAGCTTGAACTCACTCGCACATGTCGCGGTTTCAAATTCGGAAAAATTCGAATCTGCGATTTGCTCTTCTAAAGATCTTCAGACTTCGCTTGCTTCTTGTTGGATTGTTGTTACTTTTGTGCCTTCGTCTTGTGTCTTGTAAATGTTATTGCCTTGGCCATGAAACGTGGTATCACTACGATTCCTTTGGGTTCACTTGATACTCATCTCTCGGACTTGGGATGTTTGGTGCTTCGTCTCATGTTTGGGTGTTTGAATGTTTGTATTTGTTTTCGGGTGTTTGATCTTTGGACTTGTGTTTGGGTGTCTGATGCTTTGTGCACACGTGAAAGTACTATGCTTTTAGTGCGCATGCTTGTGTTCGTAGCGGTTCTGGAGGTGTCGGTAAACCGTAGATGCGTGATTTCTTCGGGCGTCATACGAAAAATTACCTTATTTTTCGTTGACGGAAACTTGAGGGCGTGATTCGTTCTTCTTCAGGCGCCATTTCGCGAAAAATTACCTTATTTTTCGTTGACGAAAGCTTGAGGGGTGTATGGTGTGAGCCCCCAGTTTGACCGAGTTAGGGTGTATAACGATGGTCAAAGTTGGTGATAAAGTTGTTCGAGCGTAAGTGTTTTTGAGTTACCCCCTCGAGTTTGACTAAGTTTGATATGAAACTAAGTCAAATGAAGAGCATGTGCTTGGTATTGGTTGTGTTGGGAGGAGGTGTTTTTGGATTACCCCATCGAGTTCGTCTTAATTTGGTTGGTATTAAGGCAAAGTGGTGCTGGCTTTTGGTATTAGCTTTCGTTGACGAGGCTTTAGTGTAAAGCTAAATCAAAGTCTTATGTGTGCTTTGGTGTAAAAGTAAAGTCAAGATTGCGACTATGCTTTTAATTTTGACCCCTTAGTTTGGTTAAGTTTTGGTGTAAAAATTTAAGTCAAGCTGGAAATGTTACTTTTGTCCTTGAATGAAATGATGTCTTGGTGTGGGGTGTTGGTCGTGCCTTCTGCAAGGCTGCCTACGTATCCACGGTGTGTGAAATCAGACCAGCGTAGTTCGAGAATGCACGTTTAAGGGTATGCTGGCCCGGGGGTGTTTGAGCTAAGTCGAATTGTGAATTTGACTCGCTTTTGCCTCTGGGGTGTTATTGTCTTGAGGGTGTCCCCTATCAAGGTAGGGTCTTCGCTTCGGCTTGTTGTGTTTAGGGATACCTTCGAGGTAGGGCATACTATCGAGGTAGGTTTTTTTTTGCTTCGGCTTGTAAAATCTTGGGACGTCCGTGAAGGATATCTATTTTGTTGTACTTCGTACAGGAGTGTAATCTTAAAGTGGAGTGTCAGCCCCCAGTCTTCGTTGTAGATGTGAAATGTATATCGCACTCATGGTGTATGAGTCGACCATAACGCTTGTGTGGCTTCCTAGTCTAAGGAGGTGAATGTGTGGCTTCCTAGTCTATGGAGGTGAATGTGTTATCTGTAGATATTGAGAATATTGTAGGTAAACCCCCAGTCTTGAGGCTTGGCGCTTCGGGATGGGTTATTTCCACCGGGAATGGTTGTTGTTGTAAAGGCTTGGGTACAATGTATCTAGTACCGTTAGGTATGGTGTATCAACGACTTTGGATAGGTTGTGTCTTGAACCGGTAAGATCCAAATTCGTAGAGCGTGGTGTACCCAATGTTGTTGGATAGGCTGTATCCAATGCCGTTGGATAGAGTGTCTTTTGTGGTAGGACATCTTGGGGTACCGTGCATCCAGTGTCGTCGGGCGTACTCCATGTGCTTGACTGCATTCTGAGTCTCGTGAATGTCTGCTTGCGTCGTGCTTGATGTCTTCTTCGTTTCTTACTTGTACCTGTATAGTTAATACTCAAAGAAAGAAAGTTTTTTTTTTTTTTTCTATTTTTTTTTTTTTTTTTTTTTTTTTTTTAAATGCTCTCGCGTTTTTGGAAATGCCTTCTGTTCGAAAGAAGTTTTTGAAAATGTCGTTTTCGTAAAGGAGATCTTGAAAATGCTGTTTTTGCAAAAGAAGATTTTGAAAATGCTGTTTTTTCAAAAGAAGAATTTGAAAATGCTGTTTTTTCAAAAGAAGATCTTGAAAATGCTGTTTTCGAAAGGTGCTTAAAGACGTTTTTTTTTTGTTTGAAAGGTATTGACTCGGGCGTTGAGCTAATTTTAGAGAGTGCTTCCTAATGTGTACTAACTCGGGAAGTGCTTCCTAAAGTGCATTGGCTCGGGTGCTAAGGTGCGTTATCTCGAGTACTGAGTTAATTTTTGAAAGGTGCTCAATGAAATGTTTCAAAGACAACGATGAAACGAGTGTTTGAAGTGTTTCAAAGACGAAGGTGAATCGTATGCATGACTCGAGACTCAACAATGATAGGGATGTAAGTGACTATGACACGTGCATCGGTAAAGCCCCCGGCTTGGTGACACACGGTTGTTCCAGTGGCCTGTCGTTGTTCCTGCAAAATGAACAAGGTTAGAAAAAAGCAGAGCCCTACTCCTAGGTCTAGGACAACTTTGTCTTGACGTAGTCGTTTTAACGCCTCGATAAAGAAACAGTTTGCCCATGATTTTTGTGGATTTTTGTGGATTTTTGTGAGGATGTCCTTAACTTTGGAAGCTTTAGAAATAAATTTGTAAAAGGGTTGGTTGAGCTCAGGTGAGCAGCCTACGTATCCGTGGGTACGGAATCAAACCTAGCGTAGTTCCCAAAAGGGTGACTTTTGTAAAATGTGTTTGTTTATGTGAAAAGGTGTTTATGTGGAAAGGGGCGTGTTTAAGGACCCGCCGGTCCAAAAGGGTGTTTTTTGTGATTGAGACGGAGGGGCAAGGTCAATAGCAGCAACAAGCTCAGGCTGCATAGGGGCACGAGGAAGACTAGACTTGGTATACGTGAGCTTCTCCCCTCCCACCGAGAATGTCAGGGTCTTATTCCCCACATCGATTACAGCTCCTGCAGTATGCAGGAAAGGTCTCCCTAGAATGATCGGGATGTGGGGGTCCTCAGGAATGTCTAAGACAACAAAATCGACGGGGATATAGAACTTCCCTATCTTGACCGGGACGTCCTCTAGGATACCTAAGGGTCTCTGGACACTACGGTCTGCCATCTGCAGGGTCATAGAGGTGACTCCTAGCTTAGTCATATTAAGTTTCTTGCAGATGGAGTAGGGAATGACACTCACACTAGCCCCCAAGTCGCACAAGGCATTCTGAACCACATACTTCCCTATAGAACAAGGGATAGAAAAGGTCCCGGGGTCACTCAGCTTCGGGGGTGAACTACCCTGCAAAAAGGCACTACCCTCCCCCACAAAAGACACGGTCTCGGTCTCGTTTATGGTGCGCTTCCTAGAAAGGACTTCCTTAAGAAACTTAGTATATGCAGGAATCTGTTTAACCAAATCAATAAAGGGAATATTCACCTGCAATTGTTTAAGAATCTCAAAGAACTTACCGAACTGGGGGTCCGTGTTAGCCTGTCGTACACGACCCGGAAAAGGAAGCCTGATTTGAATCTCCGGCGCCTTGTCTTTAACAGCATCATCCACGGGTTGCTGTCGCGGTGCCGGCCTCGGTTCACACGGCCTAACCGTGTGTTCGGCTGCATTCTTGTCCTCCTCTTCCGGATGCCTTGGGGCATCATAAACTGTACCACTGCGCAACGTAATAGCACATGCTGTGTCAGGAGGAGGGTTAGGAGGGTTACCTTGAGGTGGAAGGGTACCCTGTTGACGCGAAGCTTGTGAAGCGGCAAGCTGCGCCACTTGATTTTCGAGCATTTTGATCGCCGCGTCCTTGGCTTGCTCGCTCTTCTGCATCTGCTGCATCATCATCTCTTGTGACTTAGCCATTTGCAGCATCATGGCCTTCATCTCGGCCATAGGATCGGGTCCTGCAGGTTGGGGTGGAGTGTAAGGTGGTTTTTGGTAGTTAGGTGGAGGTGGTTGGTAGTTTTTGTGAGGAGGGATGTAGGGTTGGTTTTGTGGAGGTGGGGTGGTCGGGTTTAGCACATTTTGGTTACGATAGGATAGGAGGGATCGATCATAACCTGGTTGATTCTGGTAAGGCAAGTTCTGTGAGTAGGATTGGTAAGCATGAACTTGCTCGTGGGGCGCAGCATACCCCGTAGAATAACCCATATCGTGCCCCGCAATAGCGTTCACATGAGCGCTAGAAGAGCCTCCACCTCGTAGCATACCAATCTGCGCAGTTAGCGCAGCAACCTGATCAGTAAGTGCACTAATACTCTCCTTATCACGGTCATTATGCGCTGACCGTGAATTTCCCTTGGCTTCCCAAATTGAGATGAATGCATGACCATCTCCTCGATCAACCCCAAGCCTTGTCGCTGCGTCGGCGTTATTAGCTAAACGTCCCTCTGCGGTGAGTCAAGTATAGCCCGGCTCTCGGCATACAACCCATTGTAGAATGTCATGATCACCAACCATTCGTTCAACCCGTGGTGAGGTCAGTGCCTTATGTGCTTCTTGTACCGCTCCCACGCTCCAGCAAGTGACTCATCAAACGTTTGTTTAAGACCTTGGATTTGGCTTCGCATCTGATTAGTACGGCTCGGGAGGGTAAAACTTTGAGTAGAAGGCAAGAGCTAACCCATTCCAATCGGTGATCCCCGATCTCCTTGTCGAGGTCCGTGATCCATTCACTGCTCGATCCTTCAATGAGAATGGGAACAAAGATTTCCTTATCCTGGTTTTGGGTGATCGGCACCGCTTAATCGTGAGAACGATGGTCGGTAAACACTTGCATATGCCTAATGGGATCCTCGGTTGGGTAACCATCAATTGATTCCGCTCCACCAAGTTTAGGAAGGCGGGCGGATCTCAAAATTGCCTGCAGCGTAGCGAGCATCGTGAATCCAGTAGGAATGGATTAGGTGTAGGCACCGAGTGACTAGAAAGTTTAGGCATAGTCACTGGCGGTGGAGATAATGGAGTAAATGGAGGTGTGTCCTCTTCGTAGGACGATTGCGTAGCACTAGACGACGCTTCCTCGGTATTAAGATCAACGATTTGAATTGCTTGCTTGCGTAGCCTATGTAACGCTCGTTCCGGCTCAGGTTCAAATGGGACAAGAGTCCGGGGTGACCTGTGCATAAACAAAACTACGAGCAAACGATGAGAAACGGTCTCGAGGAACTAGGTTCCTTGAGACAAGAGAGAAAAAACCTAAACTGAGCAAAAACAAACTATGACTAGCTAACCGTCTCCCCGGCAACGGCGCCAAAATTGATGAGGGTAAAGTCGTGGTCCCCTATCAAAATAAACCTAGGCAAACTACTAACAGAAGCTAGTGGTAAGCAGGGTCGAATCCACAGGGAGAGGGATGAAGTCAAGGGATTGCTAAGCTAAGAAAGGTCGGTCTCTAGGGTGTGAAAGAGGGTGTTCTGTAGAGCTAAACTAGAACGACAATAAAAATGATATAAAAGATATAAGAGGGAGAGATTAGGGTGTTGGGATCATGTGACATCGATTCAGGAACTAACTCAAAAGGGATTATCAATCAATTGAAGTCATGCAAATGATTAGGTTTTAGGAAAACGCTCTCTCGAGTCAAATTCAACCTTAAGCAAATTTAGCGGGCTCTCGCTACGTACTAAATTCAACTTATCGATTACGCGTGAGTCTAGTTTCAATTAGGCTTTCGATCTTAAACTGAAACAACCTAAATTCAATTCAATAAAGGCGTCCCTAAATTCAATTGATAATGAAACGCGTAGGAAGAAATCAACTTGCACAAATTCAATCGATTAAAGCAATTAAAACATGTTCTTGAATCAATATCACAATCACCCTAACCCTAATCGAAGAATTAGCTACGCATAATCGAGATTGAAGCAAAACAATAATAATAAGAAGGAGACATGATAAAAGAATAACAATGAATTAAACCTGGAGTAATCTTGAATTACAATGTAAAAGATCGGAACTTGCAAGAGAATTCAATCTAAACTAAAGAGTTATTGAGTTTAAAAGGAGAGAAAAGTTATTCTAAAACCTAAGGCTGAAATATATTGAAAAGCATAAATGAAAAACCTAATTCGAGTTGTATTTATAGGGCAAGAGAATCCGGAGAAAAGCAGAGGCAAGAACCGAGCGGTTCGTGTGTGAACCGATCGGTTCAAGGGTGGAACCGATCGGTTCCAGGTCATCCCGGTCGGTTTTAAGCAATTCAGCAACTTCCAGCAACTTCAAGCCTTGAGTCAACTATCTGGAACCTATAGGTTTGCTCTGAACCTATAGGTTTGGCTTCACAAATTATCGTATGACCTCCATATCGACTCTCGAGCCTCGTCTTGAAGTCACGATACTCGTAAACGCTCCAAATGACTCAGGTTTTAGCTCAGGACCGCCAAAACCTGCAAAATACACACGAGAAACGACAGTATCGCAATATAAAGCAAATAGCTACTAAAACAATAATGAAATCGAGCAAGTGTGAGCTAAATGCAACTATAACGGGGGCATAAATGCTATATAAATGACATGTATCATTGACCTTGATACATTGCATCTTAAAGGTAGGTTCTCCTTAGTTGATCTTGGCCGCTTGTTTGTCACATCAAAGTCCAATTTGAGGGAGAGGGGTTTTTATTCCCCAACCTCGATAATTGGATGAACCATCGAAGTATGTCGCTTCTTCATTGATGTTGTAAATTCCGTCGTCGGAAAATGATGTAGTGTCGATAATGGGCTCCTCGGTTTCAAATTCGGCTCAGAGCAATGTCCATCGCACCATATGTCCTTTTGGCACGGGTTCTTTGAAGAGGTATTAGACTGGGTCCATTTTTTAGCAGACCTTTGTCCACTTAGCCACTTGACTTTCGGGCTTTCTTTTTGTTGTTTTGTCCCTTTCTTAAAGACTTTGAGACACTTGTTTCCTTTTTGATTTCTTGGAAACTTTGAGACTTGTTTCTTCTTTTGATTTCTTGGAAACTTTGAGACTTGTTTCCTTTTGACTTTGCTCTTTTGCCCTTGTTTTCACTTTTGATTGTGTTCCCCTTGAGAATTCGTCGGGCCCTTTGTGGCTTGGGATCGAGCTTCGACTTTGCTAGACCCTGTGGTGGGAAGGTTGCATGTGATCATGTGTCTATCACGCTGGACTCCTATGACAAGTTCGTTTGCTTATTAGGCACGCGATCGAGTACGCGGAGGGCGATCCAGGAGTACTCATACTTTTGGTCGCGGTCAAATTCATGACCACTGTGGAGCTCGAAATTAATGGATCCTCCTCCAAAAGCAGCGGAGTAGTAGACCACAAGCTGAGTACCGAACCTTAGGTATCTAGTCGTCGAAAACCTTTTGGTTTTTGTCTTGTACTTGATATTGACTTGGACCTTCGTACCCGGCCTAGACCTCCTTCGGATAGCTACTCCTAGGATGCAATGTATATCGGTGCAAAATGGTTTTGTATAAAGAATGGGTAAAAGGAAACTGGGTTGTAGGCAAACTTATTCCCTTACCGATTTGTTAAAATGTCGTACGTCGAGGATTCGATTATCCTAGACTGACGGAGATTGACTCGATGCTTAAAAAACTCGACCCGTATTTAAAAGACTCGAAATGCTTGAGGAGATCCGCCAGATCGTCGATGGTACTTGAGTGGACGCCTTGTCGGTTGCTTCGTGACACGCGTGTCATGGGTGCACGTTGATGCCCTTGGTGTCGAGACTCGATTAACGCATACTTTGATTCGATTTTGTCCATGAAATGGTTTTGTTTAATTTTGTTTGTTGTTCATTGTTCAATTGTTTGTTTTTAGCTTGAGACATAAGCAAACTTATCTGTATTATTCGTTAAAGAAGAAGAAATGTTTGACAAATTAGGAGAAAAGCTGGAGCTAGCCTCCGACAATAAAAGTCTAAGCTAAAACTAGGAGGTGGGTCGACTGGTGACCCGACACCTAATGGATTAGATCCTAAGAGGATTTCTTCTTCTTTGCATTCGCCAACGCCTCCGTTCTCGCCATTTTCCTCTTAAGTTATGATGGCTTGCGTTTTGTGGGTGCATCTTCGCTTGTTAGTTTGTTCTCAATGTATGCGTTAGGGGTTGGTTTGTTTTCGGGCATGACAGAGTCTAAATGATCTATGGGAGGAAGTGATCCTGTGAAGATCGTGTGGTTGTATGGAGGGTGATCTTTGTTGGATGGTTTGGGTTGTATGGTAAAAGAGTTAATCTTTTCGTCACCTTGGATCGTGGCTTGGTTGGACGTAGGCCATTCATCCCCTTTATCGTTGAACGAAGTGCCAATGATTTGATTGTCGCTCGGTTTGATATTGTTGGAGCAGTTCATAATGGGAGATGATCCCACGAAGATTGTGTGGTCGGCGAAAGGGTTGTCGTTGTTGGGCGGCTTGGACGGTTGAGACGGTCTGTCGAGCTTTCCTTGGTCGATGAGATCTTGGATGGCGTGCTTCAGTTTGAAGCAGTCTTCTGTGTCGTGGCCTTTGCCTCTGTGGTATGCACAGTAAGCATTTGGGTTCCAAAGTTTTGGCTTTTTGTCTTCGGGTGGCTCGTTGGTAGGCCCGATTGGTTATAGGTAGTTGTTTTCAACCAACCTATGGAATGCCTTAGTGTAAGGCATGAAGCTCCTATAGATTTTGGTTGCAAATGCGTCAAGGCTATTCATAGTGCAGTTTTCCTTACTCTGGGTCGCGTGAGGAGATTTTGGTGAGTTATCTTGGTAGGTATTGCCGGTGTATCTGGCCATGGCATTTGTCCTGAAGTCGTCCTCGATTTGAGTGCCGACTCTGATGAGTTGTTTAAAGTCTTGGATGTTGCTGTACCGCATGTATAACTGATACACGGGTCGCAGGTTATTTATGAACTTAGGCACAAGTTCGTCCTCATGCGGACGATTTGGAATTTGTGCGCTTAGCTTTTTCCATCTAGAGAGGTACTCGGTGAAGCCTTCGTCGTCTTGTTGGTTAAGGGCCTCGAGAGTGTAGATCGAGACATGTTCTTCGGTCCTGTCCTTGATACGTTGTTCCAAACGCTTTATCTCGGTCTTGTGGTGGTTCAGCAGGCTTTCGAGGTCGTCGGTCAGCTTGGTGACTTGTTCACGGAGTGCGTTAACATCATCATTGCCAGCCATTCTTCGGGTATAGATTCGTTTCTTGTGGGGTATAACAGCTCGGTTTTTGGTGCGGCGGGTAGCCACTTGAGACCTATATTTGGATGGAGTGCATCAGCTCTATGACAGACCCAACTTGACATATTCATTTACACGTTCGTTTTTAGCTCATTTCGTTTGAAAAAAGACTCTTTTAAGTTTTGAAAAAGAAGGAAGTTTTCGAAATTAAGCTAGGAGTGTTTTTGAGACAAGACTGCGTGCGCACAGCTCGTCTCGATGTTAAAAGGCTTTGTTTTGCATCCGGTTAGCCCAAATGACGGGATATTGTCATGGGCTAAAGATGGATGCGTTAAAAAGGAATCGACTCGGGTTTAGCCAAGTCGAGGATGTTAAAAAGGTTTTAAGCCGTGAAGGTTAAAGAATGAAATCCACGAGTTGGGGTTGGCAAGCCTCGACTCGGGTTTTGCTAGTTTTGTAAAAAAAGAAAATTTGAAAAATGTTTATTTCAAAAATTTCGCGAGAGTTTTGTTTGTAAAAAGTTAGACGTTAGGTAAAATGTTAGTTGTTAGGTTCATTTATACCTTGAAAATTTTGAGTGAGTTTTCGAAGATATGCAATGCAAATGAATTTTGAAAAATACCATATTGTATAGCCTCGCATTCGTACGTATGACTCTTGGTCGTTTGGTCAAGTCTCGTACACCTCCAACTGATTTGAGTACGCTTTGGCAGGTGCTTTTAGCCCTCCGCCCACAAGTATAACGTGTAGGATACGAAGGAAGCCCTGGGGCGGTCAAACCAGTTTGCTACGGCAAGCCGTGGAGGGGTGAGAGGAAGGTTAGTCTAGAACGTGCCTAGTCGAATGGACGATGCCTGCGTTTGGAACCACCTCTCGGGGTGTTGGTGTGTGAATCCGACTAGATTCGACTCTAACGGATATGCTTAACTCATGTATGTTGATTGTTCTCAAGTCGTTCAAGTCTCATTTTTATTTTTAAAAAAGAAAAAGCTAGTTTTAGTTTTAAAAATAAAACCTATCCCCAGTGAAGTCGCCAACTGTAGGTACCGGGATCAGACATGGAACCACTCGACGTCTTGCTAAGGGCGTAAAGTTAAAAAAGATTAAGTACAAAAAACCTTTAAAAACTGTTTTGGAGCCGCCACTAAATTATGAGGGAAATTTAGAACCCGCCTCCGTGTCTTCATGCTCAAAGACACATCTTAGAGTTCAAGGCACGTCGACACCCATCCATCTAAGGCTATTGTGAAACCAGATTCGGATTCGGGTGAGGGTACTCTTCTAAAGAATAAATCAAAATAATGTTTTTATGAAAGATCTTTTGGAAAGCCTATCAAAAGATAGCCTCTACTAGACTTGAGAACAATGCAAAGAATGATACATGAGCCTAAGTAATTCGCTACGTACAAGTGCGATATGAATGTAAAAAGAATGCAAAAAGAGATTGTTTAAAACCCTCAGTTAAGCACGCTTAACTTGTTAACGAAAACAGTTCAGTTTAATGACGAATTCATTTTAAGTGATTTAGGTGCAAGATGAGGATTTGCTAAAATGCATGCAATAAAATAAACATTCAATTAGCCATTGGTTTATTTTAGAGAGGTCAGTTGTTTATGCGACTTTGGAAAGGTGTTACGAATAGGGTGTGTATTCGAGGTGCATGGCTGCCTTATGAAAAGCAGACTTGCGTACCAAAGTCGGGGTGAGCCTAATGTAGGCCCTTGCTAGTCAAAGAAGTAAAGAAAGACCTTAATCCATGATAGGATTAAGTATTACCTGTCTCGAGTTAGGAAACCGGCAGCGCTTCGCTTCAAAGGAGGAGAATTCAACACTAGGAAAGTGAAGAATTCAAGGATGTTTATGCGTGAGGCTTTTGTGTGTGTATATGTGAATGTGCTAAAACCTAGGAAGAAAGGTTGAGAGGAGAGGTGTTTTCATGTGTGGAAAAACTTATGTTCAAGGGTCGAGCAAAAGGGGGGTATTTATAGTAGAATAGTCGAAGATATTTAGGAAAAACTGGGAAAATACCCGCTGAGCAAACAGCAAGGAGTCTTGCGATTTGCTAGGGTAATCGCAAGGGCTCTTGCGGCTTGCCCTATGAGCCGCAAGGCCTATTTCGGATACTCAGGCGGGCAAAGTCTCCAGATTTCGTATTTCCTTAAACCGATTCACAATATCTTCGAAATATCCTTTGCTATCTCTTTGCTTGTGCTCCAAGTAGACCTTGTATGACCTTCTAGGGTTTAGGTGGGTGAGTTCTTGGGCCTAGGGAAGCGGGCCAAGGATGGGTTTGGGCTCGGTTTTGAGCCCGAGCCCTGAAAATGTAAAAGGGGTGTATTTTGTAGCATTTTGTGAAATAGGGTAATCCGTGAGACTATCCTAGGTGTTTGCCAATCCTAAAAGGTGGTTTTGGTGACTGGGCCTAAATTTAGGGATTTAGGAGGATCGAATTGAACCTTGTTAATGTAAGAGGATCAATTTGACTATGTGTTTAGAAAGGGGTGCGCGCATGCCGATTAGGACCTAAATTTGAGACAAGCTAGACTCTAGACCTAAAGACACTAAGAGTGATGACCCATAAAGAAACCTCATTTGCATTTAAAAAACATTTAACTCGAATTCGTCATAGTTAGAACCATTTAAGTCAACATAAAAGCATGCAATAAAAGTCCATTGTTACATCATTGGGTTTTTGGCGAGAGGTACAGATTTGGGTATCTACAACGTCATGACACCTTTATAGGTTACGGGTTCGTTACTCTCAAGGAGTAAAACGTCGTCTCTCCTATTCTCCTCGACTATACCGATATATCGTTCTGGAGGAATGGAGAGTCTACCCGACCTTCTGGGTTCCAAGGGAATATTAACCGCAGCAGATGAAGAAGGAACAGTTTTCTCCATTGGTCGCTCGGTTGTTGGTTCTGGAATCTCCGACAGATCTAAGGTTCTATTACTTCTCTTGTCCTCGAGAAACTCTTTTTCTAAGAACTTCGCACTAGCCGCAACAAAAACTCGTTGTTCGGTAGGCGAATAGAAGTAATGACCAAACATTCCTTTTGGATAACCAATAAAGTATGTCTTGACCGATCGCGGGCCGAGCTTATCCTCGTGTCTCCACTTGACATAAGCCTCGCACCCCCAAACCCGAATAAAGGACAAGTTAGGGACCGTTCCCTTCCACAACTCGTATGGAGTCTTGTCAACAGCCTTAGACGGACTTCGAGACATTTTGCCTATGAGACATGATTCACACGTGCCAAAAGTTTCATAGTCAAATGGGGCGATTGTCCCACTATCAATGAGCTTTTTCACGCGTTTCTCATTTATGTGTCCCATACGGCAATGCCATAGATAGGTTTGATCTTTGTCACCAACCTTTGCTTTCTTGTTACTCATATGCATGATTTCTGTGGTTTGATCTAAAACATAAATTCCGTTCATGGAAACAGCTTTACCATAAATCATTTCATTCAAAGAGAAAATACAGCTATTATTCTTTATTAGAAATGAAAATCCTTCTTTATCAAGAAGGGATACAGAAATAATGTTTTTAGATAAACTAGGTACATAGTAACAGTTATTCAGAAATAACTCAAATCCGCTCGGGAGTTGGATTACATATGTTCCATCTTGAAGCAGCAAAGAACTCTTGCTCCATTCCCCACTCGCAGGTCTACATCACCTCTTGTCAGAGTTTTGATGCTTCTTAGGCCCTGCAAATGATTGCACAGATGAGAACCACAACCAGTATCAAGTACCCAAGTTCCGAAACTTGCATGGTTAATCTCAATCATATGAATAAAAGAAGACATACCAGCAGGAACGACGCGGCCTGCCTTAATGTCCTCAGCATACACGGGACAGTTACGCCTCCAATGCCCAGACTTGAGGCAATGGTGGCACTCCATGCTCTGCTTTGCTTTCGCCTTGCCTTGTGAGCTACCGCTAGACTCACCAGGCCCACTCTTAGCAACCACTGGCTTCTTGAATTTTGGCTTCCCTACAGTTAGGTTAGCCGGTGTAACAACCCGGTTTTTCGTGACTTAATTAAACTATGGCGGAAAATTAATTAAGTCTAATACATGCCGGATGTTAATTAAATTACATTCAAATGGCATAGGATACAAAATATAATACAATCTCTCAAAGAAAACAAACGAAACATCCTAATCGTCCCGATAATCCTGAGTCTCGAGAATTTCCTGCAACGGAGACAAAAACACAAAATAGGAGGATCTCCCGCTCAGAGGCAGGAAGTGACTGTTCTAACCAACAACCTCTAAACCAAAGTTTTGGTTTCTTTAACCTATGATTAAAAGTAACTTGGCAGCACTAAACGCGTATAACTACCGCAGCACCTTATATTAATAAAATTGGACAAATAACATATAATATCAGTTCTCACATATAGATATTTAAATCTCATAAAACATGATAAACAAAACTTAAAACATTTCAATTTATAGAACACGATATACAACTTAAATATCATTTCAATTCATATAACATCGTAATATATATAAAACTTAAATCATAACAATTAAGATATATGCATAAGTCGTAATCAATTCAATAAACACATAGTCGTGAACAATCATGCAATATCTCACGTAGCACGAGGGATAGTCGACCCTTTTCAAATCACATATCAATAAAACTCACGAGTCTTGAATATAGAGCGGCTCTTGTACTTTCATAGTCAATCACCCATATGATTTTCTATCAAAGTGCACTAGTTACTCAAGCTCGTAGATCAGATCAAACACTAAGTAGCGGACTACCTAATATCCAACGCAATATGGATAATCTAAGATGAAACACACTATGAGCCAACGAACCAGTAAGGATGGAAACATGCAGACCTAATAAGCGTCCGCGCAATAGCGTGCCAGTCACATCAACGGACTTTAAATGCTAAAGATATCAAGCAGGTAATAAGGAGGATGAGTCCCTTGTCTTTTGTATGCATACACCACCCTATTGGTGCGACTATTACACTACGACAGATTCCCCGGATGGGAATGGTCATTTTCCAATTACCTCATATGGGCCCGTGAACGAATCGATACCCAGGGCGAAAATCACGTTAAATAACGACTAGGAGAGTCATTAAATTACCACTAGCACCAAATAGCGATGATAGTGTCCCCATATGCGGCTACCTTACCAACCCTGACCCTATAGCGTTTAACATCGCAGACACCCGAGTACTAATCATACAACGTTATAATCGAGGGGTACAGTCTCATGTCAGGCCGTGCCTTTGAACTCAAATCCTAAGTTGTCGAGGGAATATCGAGTATGAGGAATAACTCGCTCATTATCGGATTCAACCCAAACAACAGCAGAGAGTCTAAGGGTTCCCAAGTTAGAGCGGACGGTCAAAGTGAAGTAAAAAATAGGTCAATTCACAAGGGTGGCGCGACAATTATTCTAAATATGTAACGAGAGTTAATCTAAGTATTTAACCATTAATTCATTATTTCTTTTATCATTCATAACTCAGGTGACAGTTCTTCTAATTATAATATCGTCAAACTTGTTAAATAAAAATATTATAGTTCTTCAGTTAACGGAAATCACATAACACTCAACATTAATATTTTAGCGTACGATTCAATTTTTATATTATATTTTACAAATCAAACGTGAAATCTCAAATATAAACATCGTCAAACTTTGAGTTAATTAAAGTCAACATACAACAATTAAACGTTACACACGCTAATCACATTTATTGTATTATTTATACATATCTTTATATCCTCTTATTAGTACGAGGTAAGGTTGAATTATTATATCTCACTTTTAAACTTATACGTATTAGTATTTTAGTAATTAATAATCGTTCGTTTAAATATGATTTAGTTTCGTTTAGATTTTAATTTAAGTATGTTTATGATTAGTGATATAAAGATTTTTAAGTTTCGTGTTAATTCATAATTCATTTATAGTTTATTTACAGTATGACGGTGTTTAGCGATTTAGTATTCATAACAATTATTTTGACTTAGAAATATTACTTAAACGATATTTGACAAATTTTAGTATTCTTGATAAAATAAAATATAGTTACACTTAGTTAAATTTCTTTTAGGTGAAATGATAACTCGATGGTGGAATTTTATACGTAGTATATTTTTATATCTTATTAATATTTAAATATTTTCTTTACTTTTATTTCTTTAGTTATTGAAACCTATTTATAATGTCTTTATACATTATACATTTAAATTTTATAATACAACAACTATTTAGCAAGTCGTCGTCTTTAAAGCAAAATTTTAATTTTAATGATAGTATTTAATTTTATAAGTTTTACTTAAAGTATATTCTAAAAATTAATTTTATATAATAATACTTATGCTTACATAATATTTCTTAGTATGTTTTTTTTTTATAACTTAAACTTTCTACTTAGCCATTTTAGTTGATCTTTTTATATTACTATCATCTTAACACTTTATCTTTTAGTTAAACAATATTTGTTATACTAATTTTTAAATCAATTCAATAATAGCTTTACTTAGGTTTATTTTAAATTTCAAGTTCTTTATTTTCTTTCGATATTTTAACTAAATACTTATTTAGTATATTTTAAATTCATTATGAACTTTAGAGTTTTAATAACGTAATCGTTCTATTAAATGTGATATGGCTTTTTATATTACTATTTATTTTAGAAATTTAATACGAGTAAATTTTAATTTATATTAAAATGAGCTAACCCTAATTTAAACTTAATACTCTTTTAATTTAACTTCTCATTTTTAGTTGTATTTTGATTTGAACTTTTTAGTGACTATAATTATTTTATAACTATCATTGTTTTAGATAAATTGAATTTATTATTTAAGTAATTTTACTAATATTTTAGCCACATATTATACTTGATTTTGTATATTTTAATTTACACATAACATATAATTTTAACATGATAATAGAGATTTAAATTCAACAATAATTCACAACACATTTTCACCCAAAATATATTATCACAAAATCATATAGATATCATATTTCACAATTCAATTCAACAACATATTATAACTAAAATTAACACCCAATTTCATACTATAGCTAATCATACAAAGTTATTAAATAAACTGAAACGAGAGTCATACGTGCCTAATGCATAACTAGCTCACTTTTAATAACAAATTAATTAAAATAAAACCAAAACGTTAATTGTTAGAGATTTTTGAGGAAGAAATCGAGTCACCTAAATTTGGCTCACGAACAGAGGCCTCCAAATAAAACCCGATTTGAATAGCGTTCCTAGGCCCGACAAAGGCTCGGCCCGACCTAGCTCTAAGGCAGCGGCACCAGTGGCCACAGAAAACAGAGGAAAGCGAAATTGAATTATAATCGAATACGATTAAATTGATGGAATAAACATTGGATAATTTAAAAATGAAATCGAAAGGAGGCTTACCGAAATAAATGGAGGTGAAAATAAAGACGACAACCATAGTGACCAATATTGGTCACGGTGGTCAGAAAAACGAGGGTCAAGCCAATGAGGCAGCCACACGGTGGTGAGCAAAACAGAGGAGAGCGAGGGAGAGGGAAAACAGAGCACGGCCATGGTCGGAGGTCGGAGCTCCGGCGAGCTGAAAAGGGACAAAGCCGAGAACAACAGAGGCGAGGAAGGAAAGGGAGCTCGAGGAGGACAGGTGGTGGCTCACGGTGGCAGGAGGACGACGGTGGTGGCAGATGACGGTGCTCCGGCGAGAGGAGGAGAGAACAGAGGACAGGAGAGAGCAGGGAACGAGAGAAAGAGAGAGAGAGAGAGAGAACGACGACGGTGGTGACGGCCATGGTGGTCTGAGGTGGTGTCTCCGGTGGTGGTGTACGGTGGTGACGGTAGCCTGAGTAGGGGCGGTTTCCGGCGAGTGAAAAGAGGAAGAAAACAGGGGAAATAGCAGGGGGCTGACGTGATGCAGGGAGATAGTGATGACCGAGTTGGCTCCGGTGACGGTGGTGACAGCCGATTTCCGGCGAAGGTGGCCGGTGGTGTTGTTGGTTGAGTTTGTTGTTGTTGCTTTCGTTGTTGCTTTCATTGTTGTTGTTGTGTTCATTGTTGTCGTCGGTTTGTTGTCCGTTTGATGTTGTTGTTGCTTGTTTTATTTGATTTGGGTAGTTAAAAGGAGAAAGAAGGAGGGGATGAGAGAAGAAGGAGATACCAGTAAAAAGAAAATAAAGTGAGATGAGGATAAGATGGAGGTGAGGGAGATTGATAAAGGAATAAAATATCTAAATGGGTGGACTAGAAGCAATGATGATGTCGACATAAAGGAAAGGCATTTCATCGATTTTGCTCTGTTTCATTCGCTCTTATTTATAAACTTTAATATTTTATAAAATATACTATACTTTAAATTATTCGTTTTAAATTTTTGTTCTATGATTAGTGTTATAAAATTTATATTTTGAAATATAAAATGTATAAAAATTGTCAGTTATAAATTTTATTACGGTCTCGTAAAATTTCAAACGGTCTGCTCATTTGAAAGATTATTTCTATAAAAATTAAATTTTATGAAAGTTATGATTTTTAAAATATAATCCAATTTTATAAATATCTAATAGTGGTAACAAAAATAAAGTTTTAGTTCGACATGTATTTTAGAAATAAAAATATAATACAAGTTGATATAAAAATTAAGAAAGTTTAATTAGAAATACTTGAGAAAGTTTATTTAATCGAAATTCAGCCGCGTTTTTAAAGTAATTGAATAAAAGTTAAATTATATAAATTTTAATTTAAGAATTTTGTTAAAATAACTAATTAGTATTAATAAAAACACGGGGTGTTACAATCCTACCCCCTTAAGAAAAGTTTCGTCCCCGAAACTTGAATAGGATGGATAACTGCTCGAAATTAAAAAGCAGTTGGAGAAAACATCGAAGTCTTTGGAATTGGAATATTAATATTGTTCTTGATTGGGTATGAATTTTCTAAAATGAAAGATTGGAGAATTTAATAACTTAATAATATAAATAATTCTTTTTCGAATTAACATCTAAATGATGCTGCATTGTCATTTTCAAAATCAGCGAGAAGGAGGTTTTAAAAAAGGTAGGGCCTAGAAGTTTTGTACGGAATTAAATCAAATTAAAATTATAAGCATTTTAGGAATAAAAACAATTTATTTAATTTTTGAGAATAAATGTTAGCCTTAAAATAGGTTGAAATAAAGAATTTTAATATTTAATTAGGATTGTGATATAATCAAATTATTGTCCTACCCCCTTAAGAAGTTTTAAGCGTATCTATCTAATATTATTATTGTTACTTTTAATGATCACATACATAAGATATATAGCCTTAGGAAAAACGACATTTAGGAAAAATATGTGAAAGTCGTAGTGATCATAAGGAAAATATGAGCTCTAAGGAATTTAAGAGAATATATAGGTTATCGTTGAATGGTTAAATAAAATTTTAGAGAATTATGGATAACCTCGTTGACGTAGCTCATTTTCTTAAAATTGATATTATAATGTTATTAGATAGAACGGAAATGTTATAAGTGATCTTTCGGGTAAGATTGAAAATTTATAATAACTAGTTTGCGTGCCCGGCCCCGCCCGGGCTAACTATATTTACATTAAAAATTAATTTTATATAAATTTACATTATATTAAATACTTGTCCAGTTTATACATTTACTATTTATGACATATTTGTATGAAAATTCTTGAAATCATAATTAAGTATAATTGTTAATCATACTTCAATTAATATTAAAATTATTCTCAATGCATACATTATCAATGTATACTCTCATGGAAAATATTATTTTGATATAAAATTAATGATATTAAATTTATGAGTTCTTCTTGGTGTTTTATTTTAAATATAAACTCACAAATATTAAATTTTTCCTAATGTGAGTCATAATATTTTTTAGGTAAGTTTTATTTAAATATCACAGAGAATTAGTTGTTTTAAATAACACTAAAAATTAAACACTAAATTTTCCTAATGTAACCTAACTAATTTAATTGTCATTAAAAAGTATATTACTTTCAAAAATTTATTTATTTTATTTTTCACACCTTCCAAATATAATGTATCTATTTTTTCCAATTTTAATTTGTAAATATAGAGTGTTTGTTACAATATTTGATTATATATTTTTAAGGATATTTGATTATGTTTAAGGTAATTTTTCTTTTTTTAATTGCTTTACTAAAAAAAACTTATTTTATTTTAGAATCCTAATAATATTAAAATATCCAATTATAATAAGCTTAATAAGCTTTATTATATATTAATATAATAACTTAGATTATATATACTAAAATAATAATTTTTTTTATCAACAAATTATATTTTGACAAATGTCGACCATAGAGACTATGGTTTCGACTTTATATATATATATATATATATATATATATATATATATATATATATATATATATATATATATTAGATTGATGACGTAAAATAACTTTGTTGTATATATTTCTAAAATAGAAAAAATAGTAGAAATAAAACAATTTCAATGATTTTAGAAATAAAGGAATGAAAAGTTTGAATCATGAAGTTTCAAAAGGATTTCAAATTACGTTACAAAGATTTTACGGAACAAATAGTAAATTTTCAAAGGTATTTTATAGAGAACATATGAAAATCAATTTTTTTGAAGTATATTAAGAGATTGATAAGAATTTTAAATATAGGAGGTCGAAACAAATATGTTTCAAAAGTATCGAAAATTAATAAGTAAGGAATTTATGAAGGGAATCGAAAATATGAAATCCAATTTAACGATTAATACATAGAAAACTATAAGTTTTAAAACAAATGAAAATTCTCGAGAAGGTAATAATAAATTTTTGAAGCTGAAAAATAATAAGGTTCGAAAGTGTATGAAATAAGAATAAGCAATTTAAGACAAGTAAATAACAAAGATATTTCAAATTACGAAATAGAAATTTTACTAAACAAATGAATAATTTTCGAAGACGTTTGAAAAGCGCAATACGAAGGTAAATTTTAGAAGGTAGTTAGGAATTATAAATTTACGATGTTAGAAATTTAAAATGAGATTGTAAAGCTAAGAATTCGAAAGGTAAAACAATATTTAAAATTAGAGGATGAAGAGTTTTGGAAAAACAAGTTTACAAGTTCAAAGATTTTTTTTAACAAAAGACAAAGAGTCACAAAAATGAAGGAAACAGATGAAACTTCATCGTACGAGATTAATATTTACGCTGTAGAAATTATTATTTAAGAGTTTGAAATTTTTAGTACAAGGAAATGAGTTGAAAATAAGTTTTAGAGGTTGAATAAAAAGTTAACGAAATTATAAAGGAAAGATAAAAATCATTTTTCGAAATTAAATAGAACAAAAGAAAATTAACTTTATGAAATTTTAGAAGGTATTATAGATTTCAAGAATAGAAATTTTAGAAAACAATAATAATTATACGAGGTCAAAATTACGAAGTAAAGTTCGAAGGTTAAAGATTAAGGAGTTCACGAATTCTAAAAGCAAAGATGATATAATTTACGAGATTAAAGAGAAGAGATGAAAATTAATTGAGAAGCCGATTGTTAAGAATTATTGATTTAGGAAGTTAGAAGTTTTTAAAAGGAGTCAATAAGTTTAGAAAATTGAAAAATAATCGAATCCACAAGTCTTTAAAAAGAGCAAGGGGTTAACGATTAAAGAAGAAAACTAAAATTCATTTTTAAATGAATAAATATTAGGAATTTTATGATTAGGAGATTTATAATTCGAGGTTAGTTGAAAAGATAACGCTAACCAAAGATTGATCGTTAATATAGTTGTAGACGTCTTCAATTCAACAAAATTTTTCAAATCTTGAATGTCTTCTCACGTTGTAAAGTTTTGGTTGTGTCCATTTGTTGCGCTTGACTTCTTGTCGTCTAGTCTTCGATTTATACATT
This sequence comes from Dianthus caryophyllus, assembly GCA_023091065.1. NCBI lineage: Eukaryota > Viridiplantae > Streptophyta > Magnoliopsida > Caryophyllales > Caryophyllaceae > Dianthus > Dianthus caryophyllus. The sequence continues at coordinate 31,001,354 of CM041519.1, forward strand.
TCGATTTTTGTAACGTTAGTTGAAGGGCTATGTTAGTCAAAAAGATTAGTCATAGAGCACTTAGCAGGCAAACAAGCACAGAGAAAATAAAAGAAAAACTAACGAGGTAGAATGACGGTCGAGAATCTTAAATTTAGGTTAGTCGGTCAATCCTTAATATTTCTACCCATTCTCACATTTAAAGCGTTCTAAGATTATTATTTTAGCGATCTAGGATTTCTAATTCATTATTTGATCCTATAAGTCTATGCCTGACAAACGATATGAATGTCTAGCCCAGGTGTCGTCTCGCTAGATGAGATAACTTTAAGTTATTCACGGTCGCAAGACAGCTCTGATACCAACTGTAACAACCCGGTTTTTCGTGACTTAATTAAACTATGGCGGAAAATTAATTAAGTCTAATACATGCCGGATGTTAATTAAATTACATTCAAATGGCATAGGATACAAAATATAATACAATCTCTCAAAGAAAACAAACGAAACATCCTAATCGTCCTGTGGATACCCATATCCGTACCCTCCCAAACAAAACCCTGTGATGTATCACGGACTTTATTACGCATGCTTTAACGCTGACTTAAACGGTTCTAACTAATGTCGAATTCATTTTTGAGTCGTTTGAAATGTTAAATGTTCAAGGTCGCTTCACATCGCTTTAAATAAATGTTCATTTTGTCCATTTGGAGTCTAGCTAGGTCCTTGTCCTGCTTCATTTGGCATGAGCTTCGTATTTGCACCACAATTAGTCCTTTTACATTAACAAGGTCTCACTACTAGAAAATGAACCTATTGCAACACATTGTGAGCAACACTCTTTATAAATGTTGCAATTTGGCAAAAATTATTATCTTCGCAACACTTTTTGGAGAAATGATGCATTATCCAATCTATTGCAACATTTTTGGAAAGGTGTTGCTAATTTGGTACAATATGCAACACTTTATAAAAATATGAGTGCATTTTGCAACACTTTTGTTAAATGTTGCGAAGTATGAGTGCATTTTGCAACACTTTTGTTAAATGTTGCCGATTTTTGAAACAAAATGTGTTACTTTAGTTAAATGTTGCAATCGTTGAATGATGAGATGAAACGAGACAATTGATAAATAACCGATTAAGTATTACGGATGGTCTCTTTATCAAAGAAATCCATTATCCCAAATAAATGGTGTCTTATATAATAACAAAGAGACCAATTAAGTATTATATATTATAGATAGTCTCTTAATCAAAGAAGTCAATCCCCCAAAATGCACTATTAGAAAAAAAGGGAATTAGTTAAATAAATAAAGAACGGTTAAATTGATAAATAACAGATTAAGTATTACAGATGGTCTCTTTATCAAAGAAATCCATTATCCCAAATAAATGGTGTCTTATATAATAACAAAGAGACCAATTAAGTATTATATATTATAGATAGTCTCTTAATCAAAGAAGTCAATCCCCCAAAATGCACTATTAGAAAAAAAGGGAATTAGTTAAACAAATAAAGAACGGTTAAATTGCGTAAGCGTTTTCCAAAATTAAAGAAAACGTCTCAAATCCCAACCGATCTCTTATATTAAAAAACTAAATTACAATTATACTAAAATGTCGCCTTACTTTCATAGTAAAATTTAAATAAATTAAAACAACGCTATAATTAAATAATGAAATTTTGGTGGTGTAGTTGGTGAGGGTATTCAATTGATAACATAGAGGTGCAGGGTTCGAATCCCATAGGACACATTGCTTTTATTTTTTGAAAGTGTTGCAACTCCTTATCTAAGTGTTGCAAGAAAAAAGTGTTGCATACTAAAAACACATGCAACACTTTTACAAAGTGTTGCTTTTAGTCCAGAATTGTTGCATTAAATGTTGCATTAACCTATTGTAACGGAGTTTTAAGCAGCACATTTAAAAGTGTTGCGTAATGTATAAGGCAACATTTATAAGACATTTTGCAACATATTTGTGGTGTTGCAATAGCCTAATTTTGTAGTAGTGTCTAATTCAGCATTCCTAAATTCCTAAATTTAGGCCCGGTAGCTAAAACCGCTATTTAGCCCCCTCTTACACAAAATACGGCTTCACGTCTTACCTTATTTCACAAAAACTATGCAAACGCACCCTTTTCATTTTTACGGGTCTCGGGCCCGAAACCGAGCCCAAACCCAGCATTTGGCCGGCACTCCAAAGCCCTAAGCACCACAAAATATCTCAGAAATATCCTAGGGGTTTTCTTGAGCCACACGTTTGAGATTATCACGTAATCTTTCAAAGATACAATTCAACCGAAACTAGGAAACTACGCAAAAACCACACCCTCGAACCGCATAAGCTTATGCGGTTTGGGGAGGCAACCGCATAAGCCTATGCGGTTTGCCCTGGCAACCGCATAAGGCTATGCGGTTCCTAGGCCTGTTTTTATCCCCGAATTTCCTAATTTTCTCCGAGGTTTTTAGTATATATACACCCCTATACCCCGACCTCAGAAGAAGAATTCACAACCAGAATACATCTTTTACACCACAAATTCTCATCTTACACCCTTTCACATTCACAAAAGCCTCAAGCACTTAAATCCTTGAGTTCAACACACCATCCCGTGTTGAATTCATCCTCCTTTTAAGTTCAAGAAGCGAAGCTCTGCCCAGATCTGAAGCGTCAGGACAAGGTAGGTACCGATCCACTTGGATCAAAGCTTTTTCTTATTTTCTATGGACTAACAAAGGGGTCTACACTTTAGCGCCCTCGGCTTTGGCACCCAGTACGCTTGCAATCCAAGTGTTCTACTTACTTGGTACACTCCATATCCGATGACACGCCAAAATCGCATAAGCAACCGACCTTATAAAATAAACCAATGGACAATTGAACTTTATTTTATTTGCATGCATCTTGCACCTTCTTATTTTGCATTAAATCAACTTAAACAATGAATTCGACCTTTAACTGAACCGTTTTCGTTAACAAGTTAAACATGCTAAATCGAGGGTTTTAATCAATCTTTGCATCCAGATCTGCATTCTTTTACAAACTTATCGCACTTGTACGTAGCGATAACATTAGCTCAGATATCATCTTACAAGGATTGTTCTAGGTCAGTAGAGGCTATTTCTACATAGGCTTTTCTAAAAGGTTTTCATAAATCATTATTTGAATTAACTCTTTTTCTGAAGTAGCCTCACCCCGAATCCAATCTGGTTTCACAAGCCTTAGATCTAGGGGTGTCGGCGTACTCCAAAATCTAGGACATGTTTTTAACTTAGAACATGGTAGCAGGTTCCTAATTTCCGCGATATTTAGGTGGCGACTCCATAACAGTTCTTAAAGGTTTTTCTAACTTAATCTTTTTTAACTTTAAAATCCGCCCTTAAGCAAGACGCCGAGTTGGGTCCCTCGAACGCGGTTCCCGGGTTCCACAGTTTGGCGACTCCGCTGGGGAAACTTTATTTTTTTAAAACTTAAAACTAGCTTTTTCTTTTTAAAAATAAAGAGGTGAAACTTGAAAGCCTTGAACAATCCAAGTATACATATCTGAGCTATGCACATTCGTTTAGAGTCCATTCCTATTGGAATCTAGGCACCCTTTGCACCCTCGAGAGGTGGTTCCCACATGCAGGCTTGTCCACTCGATAAAGCACATGCCGGACTAGCTTTCCTCTCGCCCCTCCACGGCTTGTCAGAACGGCTATCTCGATCGCCCAAAGGTTCTCCCTTCAGAAACCCTATCGCCCCGGCGTAAGGAAATGAAGGGGTTAAGTATCTGCCAAAGCGTACTCGAGGTAGTTGGAGGTGTACCCGACCGACTCATTTTCACCCCTTTTGAGTCATACGTACAAGTTCGAGGCTATGCACTCCATGGTCCTTTTCAAAACGAGCATCTGCATTCATATCTTCGAAAACTCGCCTAAACTTTTCAAAGATAAACGAACCTAACACCTAACATCTAACACCTTTTCAAACAAAACTATCGCGAATTTTTGAAACAAGCTTTTTCATAATTTCCTTTTTCACTAACAAGCAAAAACCCGAGCAAAGATTAAAACCCAAGCTCGTGGGCTTCAATATTCTAGGTCATACGGCCTAGTCTCTACATTTAACATCCTCGACTCGACTTGCTAATCGCTCTCGAGCCGAATCCTCTCTCTTTTACACATCCGACTCGAGCTCACCTTGGCAAATTACCGACATCAGTTCGACGAGTGCAAAGCAAAATCTTTAACATCGAGACGAGATGTGCGCACACATCCTCGTCTCAAAAGCTTTCCTTTGGCTAAAACTTTTTCGAAAACCTCCTTTTTCAAGCTTAAAAAGAGTTTTCTTAACAAAGAAATGAGCTAGAATGAACACTTAAAATGAACGTTGGTCTAGTCATGTCACTAACGTGCAAATTTAACCCACACAACCTAATCCTTTCTCAACACGCTCGACTCGCCTAGCTAATCGCTCTCGAGTCGAATCCTTCTCGCCCATCTAGGCTCGAGCCCTTAACGATGAACCGTTAGGTGGGCTCGACAAAGCTAACACCTTTTAACATCGAGACGAGATGTGCACACGCATCCTCGTCTCAAAAGCTTCCTATTAGCCAAACCTTGTCTAAAATCTCCTTTTTCAAGCTTAAAAGGTCTTCCTAAACAAAAAATGAGCTAAAAATGAACGCTTAAAATGAACGTTGAATCTAATAGGACTAACTAGATACACGTCACACAAACCAATCCATTCTCAACATCCTCGACTCGACTAGCTAACCGTTCACGAGTCGAATCCTTTCCATGCATCTAGGCTCGAGCCCTTAACGATGAACCGTTAACATGGGCTCGACGAATGCTAATCAAACACATTTCAACATCGAGACAAGATCCGCACACGCGTTCTTGCCTCAAGGACTTCTTAGGCACAACACTGCTCCTAAAGCAATACACTCTCATTTTTGAAACAAGCTCTCTTCAAAAATCTCCTCACTTTTACAAAACAAGCAACACACTCTCATTTTTGAAATAAATTCTTTTCAAAATCTTCTTATTTTTACAAACCAAGCAAAACACACCCGTTTTTGAAATGAGCTCTTTTCAAAAATCTCCTCACTTCTGCAAAACAAATAACGACATTCTCTTTACAAATCTCTTTGGGCCAAACGGCCCAAAGTCGACTCGTTTCAGCAAAAATCGTCTTTTTCAAGCAAACAAAACCCGAGAATGGCCAAGCCCAATCTTGCGGACTTTTCATCAGACCAAATGATTCATAACCATCTTGGCCCAAATCCTCTTACAAACTACTTTCACACAATCCTCATCACGTTTTTGAAATAACCTTTTTCAAAAATCCTTCCTTCGAACCGAATGACCCATAGTCAGGACGGTTTGACCTAGACAAACAGTCTCCTCAAAACACCCGAGAATAATCACTTTATTCTCGTGACATTCCAAAACATAAATGAACTACATGACCCACACTCATTGTAACCCATTTATTACCAAACACTTTCAAACCCGGGAATGGACCTTTTCTTGAAAACAAATCCAGCAAAATAGACATTTTCGAAATCCATGATTCAAAATGGCCTACCGCCATTTTAATCCAAACATCTCTTTTCACAAGACAACAAAACCTAGGAATGAACTAGCATCATCCCGCAAATCCTTCATGGTTAGACCAAGTGGCTCATAGTCGCTTTAATCTAACCCTCTTTCAAACCGAATGTATGAAAACGAGTATAACCGTCTTCATCACATTTTCAAACACCCTTGATTCGGATAGCCTATCGCCACTCCGAATCGATTCACACTTTCACCGACAAGCCACTAACACGAGCTTATCGGATTTGATTTCAAAACGTCTTTCACATCGAGCCAAAATGTGACAACACATTTTGCTCAACAAAACATCCTGCTTTTCGCCGAAAAAAAAAAAAAAAAAAACTTTTGCAAAATCGAAGACAAATCTAAGTATGCATGAGCCAAGTCCCGACGCGAGCATCAACCCCATCCGAGACATGTGCGTCTCGAGCACCCAGCGAAGAATCCATCAAGGCGCCACCGACGATCTCACGGATCTCCTCAAGAAATTCGAGTCTTTTCAATACGGGTCGAGTTTTTAAGCATTGAGTCAACCTCTGTCAGTCTAGGGCAATCGAGTCTTCGACGTACGACATTTTTTTAACAAATCGATAAAGGAATAAGTTTGCCTACAACCCAGCTTCCTTTTTACACACTTTTTCCATAAAAAAAAACACAATTCTACACCAACATACATTGCATCCCAGGAACAACTATCCTAGGGAGATCTAGGCCGGGTACGAAGGTCCAAGTCAACAACTAAATCAAGGACACAAAGACAAGAAAGCTTCCGACGACTAAACACCTAAGGTCCACTAGTCTGCTTGTGGTCTACTACTCCGCTGCTTTTGGAGGATGATCCATTAATTTGGAGCTCCACAGTGGTCATGAATTTGATCGCGACCAAAAGTACGAGTATCCCTGGATCGTCCTCCGCGTACTCGATCGCGTGCCTAATAAGCAAACGAACTTGTTAAAGGAGCCCGGCGTGATAGACACACGATCACGAGTGACCACCGAGCCACAAAGTTTAGCAGGGTCCGAGCTCAAGCCCAAGCCATACAGGGCGTGAGATATTCTCAAACCAAACGGGAATACAAGGTACAAAGGTCAAAAACCAAAGTCACCAAAAAGCAAAAGTCTCAAAAGCTCCGGAACAAAAGGCAAAACAACCAAGCAAAAAGCTTAAGAAGTCAAAAGCTTAAGAAGTCAAAAAGCTTAAGAAGTCAACAAGCTTAGAAATCAATAAGCGAGGGGCCGAAACCCCAAAGGCAAGAAGTACCGAAGCCCAGAAACGAGTGGCCAGGTCTTTGAAATTCCAAATTGAAGACACAACATAAGTAGCAAGCAACCAGCCTAGATAAACTAAGGAGAACCCAACCTTAGGATGCAATGTATCAAGGTCGAACACATAAACACCCTTTTGGACCAGCGGGTCCTTAAACGCGCACCTTTCCACATAAACACCTCCTTACCAAAACAAACACATCCTTTTCGGAACTACGCTAGGTTTGATTCCGTAACCACGGATACGTAGGCCGCTCTCCCGAGCTCAACCAACCTTTTACAAAAATCCACAAAATATTCCCCGTCCAAAGCTTTCCATGCTAAGGATGTGTCCACAAAATTCACAAAGTTCAAAGGCAAACTATTTCTTTATCGAGGCGACTAAAACGAATTCGTCAAGGCAAAGTTGTCATAGACTTAGGAGTAGTACTCTGCTTTTTGGTCTAACATTGTTTTGCAGGAACAACAGCATCCCACTGAAGACAAGCAAGCACCACTGGGGGCTCCACCAACGCACGTGTTCCCGAACATGGCATCCATGCAACCGTCGAGTCTCAAATATCGCATACGATTCGTCTCTATTTTGCAAACTTTTCGACGTTTTAAGCATCGACTCACATGACGAGTCAATCCTCTTCCGATCAAACAATTTAGCGACATTTAAACCGCTCCTTTCAAAAACTCTCCAGTTTTCAAAACGCTCCCACGGAACGACACGCTTTTTCAAACTTACACGAGGCAATGCACCCTGAAGGTACCGGGAAAATCTTTCCTTTTGGGAAAACCTATCGACGCCCTGCGCGCGCCCGACCTCGCCCCGTGCGGGGGCGCCGGGGCGGAATGCGCCTCGCAGGAAAAAGTGCGAAGTTTTGTAAAAATGGGGGAGATCATTGCATGAATTTGTGACCAAAAAAGAAAAGTAGAAAATCCTTTTTGAAAATGTATTTTCGGAGTCGCCACCAAATATTAAAGGAATTTGGAACCTATTCAACGCGTCTTGAAATACAAGACACGAGTGTCTCAGATTTCAAGGTGCGTCGATACCTATCAATCTGAGGTTTGAAACCGCAGAAGGGTTCGGAGTGAGGTTACTTTTCGAAAGTTTTGACAAAATGAGTTTTGAAAACAGTAATCAAAAAGCCTACATAAGAGTAGTCTCTACTAATTTGAAAACACTTGCTTAATTTCGATATTTGGGCTAAAAGTCACGCTACGTACAAGTGCGAATAAACATGACTCGATTAAAATGCATAAATAATGTAAATTGTCAAAATAATGACATATTGCTATAGGAAATGTACGTTAAATAATAATTTATTGACTAAATTATTACTATAGACGTTATTTTCCGACCTCGTATTAGAATTTGTGAAAAACCCTCAGTTTTGACATGCTAAAAGACTCTATGAAACGGTACAATTTAGTGTTGGATCCGTGATTCTAGTCGTTATTTAATGCATGAATGAGGACTTGCATAATTATAAAAGTGGCGTCGGTTTGCTTTAGTGATAATGAGTCGTTTATTTATGCGATATTGGCGGGTTTAGGCGGATTATGAATCAGAATTGCTACAACCGTATTACGAATACGGCTTCGCTAGTGCCAATATCGGGTTTGGGGTTAATGTAACCCCATTGTCCGAGTCTCAAACGTCTAGCCCGTAGGTAAAATGTTTACCTTTCGAAAATGTAAAGACGGTATTTTTGAGTGGATTTTGTGAATAGTGTATAAGTGCTAAAAAACCGATATTGAAAATGAATGAAGTGGGTTGGTATTTATAGAGTTTTGGTGGTTTTTGTGGGATAACAAAACTTAATCGCCTGTATACAGGCGTTTAAGTTTGCTTGAGTTGGATATTTTTAAAGAAAAATCAAAAAGGCGGCTGTATGGGAGAAGTTTATAATCGCCTGTTAACAGGCGATTAGAAACTTAATCGCCTGTCCACAGGCGATTCCTTTTTTGTTTTGGTGGGTTGTTTTATGCCGCCATTTGGTTTTTTGGATGTTTTGATTAAGTAATGATTGTGTTTTGTTGTTTACTTATGGGCTAAGTATTTGCTCAGTTTTGGTCCGAATTTCGGTTTTCGTGTTTCGGTTTTTGTCGTGTTTTTCGGTTTTGGCTCGAAATAAAATAATATTAAGGTATATTATTTTATGGTTTTGTAAAGTTTAATTTTGTGAAAATGTGACACGGGACGCACTTTGGCCCGTTTTATGTGTTGTGTTGGTGTGCGTTTTTGGGTCGTTTTTGTAAGTTTGGTGCGTTTTGTAGCTAGTTGAAGTTTTTGTGGCTTGGCCTAATAAGACGTTCCTATATCGTGCACGTGTTACGCTCATGATGACTAAAAATTGACATTCATTTTCATGATTATGCAAATCCAAATTAATACGCTAAAAATGACTAATACGTTTTAGACACTTTTGTACTGCTTTCGACTCTTTTAAAAGCATGCATGAAAGTCCTTTTCATCATCGGGTTTGTTTTTGGGGGTGCGGATCACGGTATCTACAGAGCCCAGCTTGATCGAGCTTGGACAAAGCGTTAGTCAAACTTAAAGATAGTATCAGGACCATTATAGTCTCGATACTACCTGGCGGCGCTAAGCATGTGTCTTATGGGAGAGACGAGGACTTAGCGTCGGGAAATGCGGGGAGGGACGACATGTTTTTAAGGACATGACGGTCCTACATGTTTAAGGGCATGTCAGCCTGCATGTGGCCTGAGTACTCCCAGCTGGCGCCTTGCTTGTGTTTCCGTTTGTGCTCCTTGCTTTGCTTGCGCTTCTGGCTTGCGCTCCTTCGCTTCGCTTGCGCTTCTGGCTTGCGCTCCATCGCTTCGCTTGCGCTTCTGGCTTGTGCTCCTTTGCTTTGCTTGCGCTTCTGGCTTGCGCTCCTTCGCTTCGCTTGCGCTTCTGGCTTGTGCTCCTTTGCTTTGCTTGCGCTTCTGGCTTGCGCTCCTTCGCTTTGCTTGCGCTTCTGGCTTGCGCTCCTTTGCTTTGCTTGCGCTTCTGGCTTGCGCTCTTTTGCTTTGCTGGATGTCTCGTAGAAGAGGTTACGCGTTTCGGGGTTTGGTTTATAAGAGTGGTTTAGATTTTTGTGAACGTCTCGTGAGGAGGCTACGTGTTTTTTGAATTTCTCATAAAAGGGCTAGGTTTTTATGAACGTCTCTTAAGGAGGCTACGTGTTTTTGTGGTTCTCATAAAAAGGGCTAGGTTTTTATGAACGTCTCGTGAGGAGGCTACGTGTTTTTCTCATAAAAAGTTAGGTTTTTATGAACGTCTCGCGAGGAGGCTACGTGTTTTTCTCATAAAAAGTTAGGTTTTTATGAACGTCTCGTGAGGAGGCTACGTGTTTTTCTCATAAAAAGTTAGGTTTTTATGAACGTCTCGTGAGGAGGCTACGTGTTTTTCTCATAAAAGGTTAGGTTTTTATGAACGTCTCGCGAGGAGGCTACGTGTTTTTCTCATAAAAAGTTAGGTTTTTATGAACGTCTCGCGAGGAGGCTACGTGTTTTTCTCATAAAAAGTTAGGTTTTTATGAACGTCTCGTGAGGAGGCTACGTGTTTTTCTCATAAAAAGTTAGGTTTTTATGAACGTCTCGTGAGGAGGCTACGTGTTTTTCTCATAAAAGGTTAGGTTTTTCGAATAATTTTCCGGTTCCGAAACTTGCCCGAATTCTCTGTATTGTGTTTTCATGGCTAGTATGCTACACTTTTGGTCTTGTTTTGTAGGAAATGTGTTGCTTGGAGGTGTTTTGGAGCGTTTTTTGTAGTTTAGGCTAGGTTTCCAAAAGTCGCTTTTCCTCGCTTTTCGTGCCCCGTTCATGGAATGTATGGTAATGTATGTCGTCTGTGTTGGCTAGGGGGTTGTTTTGTGGGAAGTGGGGCTTTTTGGGTTGAGTTATGGTCAAGAAAAGGCCGTTTTTGTAGTTTGGAGGTGTTTTGTAAAAGCTATTCAGTCGAGGTGTTCGGGACATCGTTTTCGCATGAAATTTTTTGCATGAGCTTATTGTGATTTATGGGTTGGGTTTGTGTCAAGAAATATGGGTTTCGGCTGTAGCGTTTTCCCTCTTCTCGCTATTTTTGGTTTAAAAGGCACGCTTCATTTGTTTTGGCCAATTCTCTGCTGCTTTTGTGCGTGCTTGCTCTTAACTTGACTGAGTAGGACGTATATATCGTATACGTCTCATGGACTGTGCTTCTGCTCCGTTTTGGCCTTATTTGTCAAAAATGGGCCTATGGCTTGCTTGTTGCTGCTTTGTCTTGATCTTTCTGGAGTGATTCTTTGTTGCTTAGTTCGAGTATGCCTTTGAATCTTGTGCGGGTGATCCTACGCCTCAGCGCCTACTTCAGTGACATGGATCGGGTATTACCGGAGTTGACTTTCTTTATTCGGCGAGCACTCTGCCGGGGATGCCTGCGCCCTTGGAGGTTTCCGACGGTCCGTCTCAGTCGGACCTGCTGAGAGCTTTTCCTCCGACGCCAGGGGTTTCTACGACGCCAGGGAGTGAGCTCGAGGTGCCGCGGAGTCTCAGGCCTTACGCTAGTGGTGCTAGTCTTTGTTGGTGCGTCGCTGGGCTTTCGCTAGTGGCCTGGGGCGTGGTCTTTGTTCTGGTGGTCCTGAGCCGCCAGTTAGTGGTGTGTGTCGTGACGTTGCCGAAGTCGCCGCTTTTTTTAATGTGCGTGAGGAGGCCGTCGTTGGCGGACGCGGTCTCGGTGACGCTAAGCGGTAGTGGAGCCGCCGGTCGTCGAGGTCTCCTGTTGGTGGCCGAGGTCAGGCCCAGGGTGTCGTCACAGAGTCTTTGCAGGGGCGCGGACGTGGCGCTGCTGTGGAGACGTCTGAGGCTCTTGGGGGAGTCCGTGGCGGAGGTCGGGGCGTAGCTGCAGGGTCTCTGCAGGGCGTGGCCGTGGCGATCTTTGGAGGGACGCGCTGTGGCTCAGAGGGCCGAGGCAGAGGTCGTGGTGCCGCGAGGGATTCGCGAGGGCGTGGCCGCAGCGTTGCTTGAAGAGCCTGCGGCTCTGGAGGTGGCCAGGTTAGAGCCGTGGTAGTGGTCGGAGGAACCCGAGGAAGAAGCGTAAGGTGGCGTGGCGGTGAGAGGCGTGATGGCCGAGGCGTCGAGCTCGTGTTGCCGCCGAGGTGGTGGCCGGACGAGGCCGAGGTCACTGGTGTTGTTGAGAGGTTGGGCGAGGGAGCTCTGCAGAGAGTCCGTGGAGGCGTGGTCGTGCTCGGTCCGGAGCCGTTACGAGGACACTTCCGAAGCCTGAGGTGTCTTCGAGTGACGAGGAGGGCTCTGACGAGGCGTGGTGAGGCTTTTGTCGAGGTTGAGGCTGCCGAGGCTGCCGCCGCTTCTTGGCCTTTCGATTCTTCTTTATTCTTCTTTGCTGCCTTTGTGGCCATGGTCGAGTTGAGGCCATGCTCGGGAGCGGAGTTGAGGATGATGAGGCCGAGGCCGAGGCAGGTCGAGGCCGAGGCGAGGCTCAGGATGCAGCGCGGCAAGTCTTGAGGCCGCGACCGAGGTTTTCATGGGGATGGTTGACGAGTTGGGCGCGAGGCGGACTATCCTCACGGCCCGCGCCAGTGGTCACAGTGGCCTCGACCGGGATGGCGTGACTTTGGTTTGGAGTCCTCGAGCATTTGTCGATCCGAGTGAAGGTCGGCTTCCGTTAGGCTCGATGAGGACCTTCTCTCGGGTTCAGACGGTGTTTGGCGTTTTTGAGGGTAGGCTCACCCAGGAGGAGCGGGACATAGTGCTTGGGGACGCCTTTCGGTCCCTTGGTGCGAAGTGGAGGGAGGTGCGGGCAAGCGGGTGAACACGCGCCCCACTGTACTTAGGGCGTTGTTGGATAGGTTTTGGGATACGACCAATACCTTCCACATGCCTGGTTACGAGGTTGGCGTAACTCTTTCTTCGTGGGCACCGTATTCTGGTCGCCTCATGGCGAGGGTGTACTTGATCGGGGGCGTGGCGACCTCCTATCGATAGCCCACAGTCGTGCGCTGATTAGCGGCGGGGTTAAGTGCGGGAAGGACGAGGAGCACACGTTTGACCTCGTCACGATATGGTTTCTTGACTTCTTCGAGGGGAGGAGGAAGAAGAAGGGTCTACTCGAGCGAAGCGCCGAGCGAGGCATTTGTGGTTGTGGTGGTTCTAACCCGCCACCCACTTTGGCGACAAGGGAGCCGAAAGGCCGACGTACCGTGTTGATGGCGCTGTCGGACATGTCACGCCTAGGTGACTTTGACCGGGTGACTCTCGCCTGGTCCGTTGATCAGTTACCTGAGGGACGCAGCGCGCCTGATCGGATTGACGAGGATTCGAATGTGTCGCCAGGGCCCCTGGTCTTGATGGAGGTAAGGTTCGATTTTGTAGTTTTGTTGTTTTGTTTCGCTTTTCTTCAGAACGTGTGTTTTGTTTGCTTGCGGCTTGGTGCTATGCTCACTTCCCTCTCGCTCCGGGACACGTTCGGTGACGGCATACCCGCTTTCCATGCGTATGCGACAATGGATCGGAGGGTATTGGCCTGAACTATGACGCGGCTCGTGTGCACGCTTCAGCGGGATGACGATGGATAAGGTAAGCGGTGATCGTGTTTTGTATTTTGGTCTTTGTAGCTTGTTTTTGGGTTTGTTTTGTGGTTTATAATTTGGTTTTGTTTTGTAGTTTGTTCGCGACCCTTGGAGGAATTTCTGGCGTTCCTCCGACGATTGCATTCGCTTTGGTCCCCTTAACAGCGGCGGTGTACATTGAGACCCGATGCGGATCGTCTTGGTTCTTGAAATGGCGTCTGTCTGCGCAGACGTCGTGGCGGCTTCATCGCACTGCTCCTCCACCTCGGTTTTGTTCGTGGAGACGCGACGCTAATGAGCGTCGTGGCGTGTATCACGAGGGTGAGTCCGACTCGCGCTGCGGCGGGATGAGGATTACGTGACTTGGGCACAGCGTGCGCTGGCGATCTTTGTGATCGAGGTATGCTTGTTTATCCCTTTTGCTTGTATGTGTTTTGGTTTTAGGAAGCAAAAATTTATCCTTTTTGTTTTGTAGCGACGTGACCACGACCTTGAGTTCCACCTCCTCCGCTCGTTGAGGACCTGCTGGTTGTTCACGAGGTCGCTCTCATTCGAGCGTCGCAGCCTTTCCCTCCTGTGCGGGTCACCGATGCGGGTCTTGAGAGGTGGGATCCGCGGCGTGAGAAAGGTATTCACTTTCTTCTTTGTCTGACATGAGTGTTATGTAGTATATAGCCCCAGTTTGAATTAGATTTTATTTTAAAATCATTATTCAAACTCTGTCAAGGTGTTTTTGATTATAGCCCCAGTTTGAGTAAGATTTTAGTGTAAAATCATTAGTCAAACTCGCTGAAGCAGTTTTTGATTATAGCCCCGGTTTGAGTAAGATTTTAGTGTAAAATCATTAGTCAAACTCTGTTAAGCAGGTTTTTGATTATAGCCGATGAAGATTTTAGTGTAAAATCATTAGTCAAACTCTGTTGAAGGTGTTTTGATTATAGCCCCGTAAAGCTAAATTGATTTCGCATTATTGCGGTGGCGGTGAGGTCCACAGGAGGCTGTGGCGGGCGGCCAACCGATGGCGGGCGGTTGTGAACGAGAAGGTTGTTGACGCCTGCAGGGCGCAGAAGGAGACGGCCGAGGCGCGACTTGAGTTAGCCAGGGTCAGGGCTGAGGAGGGGGCGAGATCGCGTCGAAATGGAGGTCGCATGCCGAGGAGCTGGCGAGGGTCCGGGCAGAGCTGGAGGGTCAGTATGCAGGGGAGCTGGATAGGGCACGTGCTGAGATTGATTCCCTGCGTGCCGTCTTGCAGCGTCGTGACCAGTCGTAGTAGGCTTGGACTTGTGTATATTGGACTTGTATTAGGGGTGTTAGTATTTGTTGGTAACGGTTTTTGTATCAGGATTTGTGTATGGTCGGTTGTTTTTTTTTTTTTGGACTTGTAGGTGTTTATGGGTATAATTTGGTTATTTTGTCTTGTTGCGAAAAATGCATTCCTGCGTCGTAGCCGGGTCTGAAATCCTTGCGTATTTGCTTGCCGAGCGTACCTGCAAAACATTGTTAGTCGTGAAAGCATATATATACGTCTCGATTGAGACTGACTCGCTAATGACTGAATTAAATGCGAAATGAAGAGTTTTTGAAAAATGCTGGTTTAGAAAATATTCTAGACTCGTGGAAAAGACGTTTTTGACATAGCAAAATTTGAGCTAAAACGACGTTTTGAGACGAAAATTGTGAATGCGAAAATCATATTTTGTGTTGGGTTAAATTTTTGTGTGATTATTGTGTTTTGTGAAAATGAAAAATACGAAAGACGGGAGTCAATTACGCAAATCGAGACGACGCGACGGGATCGTAAACGTCAGATTAGGAGGTCGGTAAAAATAGTGTAGGGGTAATAAGTTAAAAATTTTTGGGTGTAGGTGTGTAAGAAGTGTAAGAAATCGAATAATTTTGTCAGAAAAGAAAAAGAAAATCGCCTGTAAACAGGCGATTTCATTTTTAATCGCCTGTTTACAGGCGATTAGAATTTTGTTTTGTGGTTTTTGTTTGATTTATTTTAATCGCTTGTTCACTAGCGTTTAAGTTTTTGTGTTGTATTTCGTCTTGCAAATCTCGGCTATAAAAGGAGGGCTAAGTTAGTTCATTTCACTCATCCTCTCGTCTTCTATTCTCGATTTTCCAAAAATATTCAGAATATTTACGGAACATTTGTCGAGTTATGGAGAGTTTTGAAGGAAACTTGCGTCGTTGGTGTGCGTCCTTGTCGGGGCTGGAAGAGGAAGACTTGAAAGATTGCGGTTTCGGGGTACTCCTGGGTCTAGGGCGGCTTCGAATGGAGCCCGAGTTCCTGGACGCGTGTCTCGACTATTGGGACTTGAGTTTCCACGTGTTCCGTTTTCCTAGCGGGGAGGTTTGTCCGTTGGTTGAGGAGTTTGGAGCCATTGGTGGTTGGTTGCGAACTAACATTCCTGTGTGCGTTAGATCAGGGCCTGGGTATAAGAGGCATGTGCAGAACTACCTTCAGATGACTCGTGAGGAGACAGAGGAGTTATTTGTTGGGAGTCGTATCAGCCTCTATCGTTTGTGCAAACGGTTTATGAACCGTGAAAACGAGACGATCTCCTTTGGTGCCAGAAAAAGGGCGTTGGCGTTCTGCTTAGTCCACCGTTACATGTTTCCTAATTCTTCGTATGAGGGAGCGCTTGGTGATCCTCGCCTAATCACTGTCGTCCAACAGATGGAGTATGGTTGTAACCCTTCCGCCGTGATCCTAGCCGAGACGATCTTGGGTCTGGATGATCGTGCCTGCAATAGGGCGAGCCCGTATCGAGGATGTCCCTTAATCCTTCAGGTCTGGTTGATGGAGCGGCTGAGTGTGCTGGGTGATATTGCCGGGTCACATCCTGCTGGAGACGTGACCAGTCGTTATATTAGGTGGCTAGACCCAAATCATCGCCCTGACGATTACTTCCCTGGACTTGTGAGGTCATCGACCATCCGTTGGTTGGTACCGTGGTGGGGAATAGTTGATGTGACGGCAAGTGAGGCTGGCGATGGTCCATCTGGAGTCCTCCTTTGCGGTTTTGACATGGGTGTTTATATCCATCCTGTGCGAGTGAGGAGACAGATAGGGTGGGCACAGTTCATTCCTGGTCATGACACCAAGGTGGAGGGCATGCTTATGTTGACTAGTGGCATAGTCGACGCCTGGGCGAGTGGATGGATTACGCGCCCCAGGTGGCCTGTGGCGGGCACTCCTAGGACGACTCAGGTATCACAAGCCTATGCTAGGTGGACTGTTGCGCAGAGCTCCCACAAGAGGTCACGCCTTCGAGCCCTAGAGCTTAACGGGCTTTCCCAGATGTCTGCTCATGACCCGGCCGACCTTGGACGTATCGGTGGTGATGGCGAGGGTTCGAATCCGGAGCTACTCTCGGCCGCTGAAAGTGTGTTTGGCCGTCGGCATATTCCAGGGTCAGGTGATCAAGGTTGTTATGGCAATGTTGGGGATCGCCATTGGGGTTGAGGGTTGATGTTCCCCTATTCAGCTGGAAGGTTTCAAGTCTGTTCTTGAGGATAACCTGGTTTTAGTTTATGTGTAATTTGTTAGTATTATGTTCATATTATGTTGTATTATGTAATATATTACCTATCCTAAACCCGATGTACATGCCGGGACTCGTATTGTAATATATAGTGTTTGTTAGTGTATTTTAAGGTCGTAGTTATGCTCCTACGTTTGAAAAATTCAAAATGTAACCGTTCTTTTTAAGATTAATAAAAATCAGGTTTTTATTTACGACTTTGCCTCATTTTGCTTGTTATTTTGTGTGAAATTCCTTGGCTCTAATCTTCTTTTTTTTTTTTAAAGGTTTAGGATGCAAGCATGGTTCTTGTTTTTAGGAAGTTTTTGTGTTGACTATTCCCTTGGCCTTTTTAAGCTTTGGGTTTGTCGTTTTGTGTTGAATGTCGTTCTTTTCACCCTTAGGTTTAAAAGACGAATTTTTGTGTTGACTTTTGTCCTTGGCCTTTTTAAGCTTTAGACACGTCATTTTTGTGTTGAATATCGCCCCCTTTTAGCCTTTTAGGTTATGAGGCGGTTTTTGTGTTGACTATGTCCTTGGCCTTTTTAAGCTTTGGACGCGTCATTTTTGTGTTGAATATCGGTTGCGCTTTTTGCAAAGCTGCCTACGTATCCACGAAAAGTGGAATCAAACCGGCGTAGTTCGAGAATGTATGTTTAAGGGCATACCGGCCCATGAATTGTGTTTGCTTTTTTGTGGTGAATGTGCACGTTTAGGGGCATGCCGGCCCATTAATTGTGTTTGCTTATGGAATGTGCACGTTTAAGGGCATGCCGGCCCATGAGCATGTTTAAAGACCTGCCGGTCCATGAATTGCTTTTGATTTTTGTGGAGAGAAAGAGCAGGTTTAGGGGCATGCCGGCCCATGAACATGTTTAAGGACATGCCGGTCCATTGAATTGTTTTTATAAAATTGTATTTCTGGATACATTGCAAGGGTTTTTAGGGGTAGTATTTCTTGAGTTGATCGAGGTTTGTGGCGAGGTTGAACTCTTGGCCGTCGAGGTCGGTTAGTTTGACTGCTCCGCCCGTGAAGATTTCCTTGACGAGGTAGGGTCCAGCCCAGTTAGGCTTGAATTTTCCTCGTGGGTCGACTGGAAGTGGTGCCCGGACTGATTTTAGTACGAGATCACCTAATTTTATGTGTCGTGGCTTAACTCGTTTGTTGAATGCTCGTTGTAGTCGGGCTTGGTACATTCGTACGGTGCTCAGGGAATGCAGCCGGCGTTCATCCAGGAGCATGAGTTGTTCGTACCGTTCACGGGCCATTCTCGCTACGGGATGCTACTTTCCATTAGTATGCGTAGAGATTGTATTTATTTCCATCGGTTGACGGCTTCCATGCCGTAGGTGAGGAAATAGGGGTCATGCCCGTAGGGGTTCGGATGGTAATCACGGTATCCCGAGTGCATATGGTATTTTGTTAGGCCAATCTTTGCAGCAGTCGATCATTTTCTCGAGTATGGTGACGACTGTTTTGTTTGCTGCTTCAACGGCTCCAGTGGTTTGGGGTCGATAGGGTGAGGATTTGTGATCTTTGGATGTTGTATTTTGTGAGTATGGCCGGTCTCGCGTTGAAAGTCACGAACCTTGATCATTGATGAACTCGTGGGGTATGCCATATCGGCATATGATGTTCGTCTGGATGAACTTGGCGACTTCCTTGGAGCCAAGGGTCCGAAAAGACGCCGCTTACCCATTTAGTGAAGTAGTCGATGGCCACCAAAGACGTAAACAAAGGACCTCCTGCTCAGATGGGGTGGACTTTTCCTATCACGTCGATGCCCCAGGTTGAAAAGGGCCAGGGTGAGGTTAGGCTGTATAGTGGTGAAGGTGGTACATGTTGGGCGTTGCTGAAAATTTGGCAGTTGGGGCAAGCTTGACGTATTGGATACAGTCTGCTTCCATGGTCGTCCAATACCATCCTAGCCGTAGGATTTGTTTGCAGAGTGCTCGGCGTTCATGTGGGGTCCGTGATTCGCCATCATGGACTTGCGTGGCGATTTCCTCGCCTCTTCTTGTAGTCGACACATATGAGCGGTGTCCCTTGTGGTGTCTTCTAGAGTAGTTGTCCCATCTCTAGCACAAATTGGGAAGCAAGGAGTGTGATAGCCCTCTGTCCGCGTTTATCGGTGTCGGGTGGGTAAGTGTTGTCTGTTTTGTAGTTGATTATGGCTTGATACCAAGGCTGCATGCGCTCGGCTTCATCTAGGTCGATGGCATGGATGTATGCTGGTTCGTCACGTCTTTCGTCGATGATGGGTAGTAATTTCATGTTTGGTGGCATGTTCAGGAGGGATGAGAGTTTTGACAAAGCGTCGGCAAACTGGTTTTCTTCCCTAGGGAGGTGGTAAAATTCGGTGCAGTCGAAGTTGGTTAGGAGTTTTTGTTCTTTTGCTTGGTATTTGGTGAGGTTTCGCCATGATCCTCCATGCTCAGGTCACTTGATTTATGATGAGGAATGAGTTTCCATGCACTCGTAGGTTCCTTATCTTGAGGGCAATGGTCGCCAGAGGTCAGAAATGGGCCAGATTCTGCGGGCGTTGTTCGTGACAATCAAGTCGAGCTTGATTGAGAGTGGAGTATGATCGCCGTTTGGGGATATTAGGAGTATTAGGCTCCATAGCCGCGGTAGTTTGACGCTCAGTCAAAGTATAATTGCGATATTCCTTTCTATGGCAAAGATCCCTTCGTCAGGTAGAGACGTTGTGTCGATCATGGGATGTTCGACGATGGCGTTTTCTGCAAGGAAGTCGGAAACTGCTCTTCCCTTTATTACTTTCAGAGGGAGGTACTTGAGTTCATACTCGGCGAGAAGCAGAGTCCACCTGGCCATGCGTCCGCTCAGATCGGTTTTTCAAATAGGTATTTGAGGGGTCCATTAGGGAGTAGACTCTTGTAGTCTTTGGTGAGTAGGTAGTGTCCGAGCTTTTGGTTGCCCGGACTAGCGAGGCGACTTTTCTCGACTGGTTCATACCGAGTTTCGTAATCGTGAAACTTCTTGCTGATGTAGTAGATGGCCCGTTCTTCGTTGTCGACTTCTTGCGCGGGCATGGCACCCATGGCGTTTGGCGTAGTCGTTAAGTATAGTGGCGATGGCAAGTCTTTTTGTGGGGGTACGAGCGGGGGGTTAAATGGCGGGCTCTTGACTTTGTCGAACGCTTGTTGGCAGTCATCGTCCCACTTCGTATGCTCTTCCTTCTTCAATTTTTTGAAGATTGGCTCGCAAATCATGGTAACCTTGCTGATGAATCGGGAGATATATTGGACTTGTCCCAAGAAACTCCTTATTTCGTCGATGTTGCTCAGCGTCTTCATGCTCATTATTGCTTTGATTTTGGTCGGGTCTACTTCGATCCCTCGCTGGCTTACTATGTGGCCTAGCAGTTTGCCTGATGTGACTCCAAAGGTGCATTTCTGTGGGTTTAATCGCATTTTATCTTTGCTCGATTACGGTGAAGAACTTGCGGAGGTTGGTGGCGTGGTCGTCCTTCCTTTGACTTTACAATCATGTCGTCAACGTATACCTCGACCTCCTTATGCATCATGTCGTGGAGTAAGGTGGTAGCAGTGCGTTGGTAAGTAGCGCCGGCATTTATGAGCCCAAATGGCATGACTGTGTAGCAGTATGTTCCCCAGGGGGTTACGAAGGTGGTTTTTGGCATGTCGTCTGCTGCCATTTTGATTTGGTTGTATCCCGCGTATCCATCCATGAATGACGATGGGCGTGGTCTGGCGTGGTCGTCGATTAGGATGTCCATGTGGGGTAGTGGGAAATCATCTTTGGCGAGCTTTGTTCAGGTCCCGGAAGTCGGCACATACTCGTATTTTGCCGTTTTTCTTCATAACCGGTACCATATTGGAGACCCAGTCTGAGTATTCGATGACTTGGATGAACCCAGCTTGTAGCTGCTTTTCGATCTCTTCTTTGACCATGAGAGACCATTCTGGCTTGATGCGTCGGAGTTTACCTTGGCCGTGCGCTACCTTGCTTGATCGGGATGCGATGTTCACTATCTCACGGTCGATGCCGGGCATGTCTCTCAGATGACCATGCGAAGACGTCCTGAACTCGAGAAGCTTAGTATATGTGGCCCTTTCTTCTGCGCTCAGGGAAGCCTCCAGTTGTAGTTCTTGAGCCTCTTCGGGTGTTCCTATGTTGATGGTCGTTGTGTCTTCAATAATGGGGTCCTGTTCGGGTTTTGAGACAATACTTGCAATGTATCTATATAATGCAATGTAATTTAGCTTAAATTTATCGCGATTATTAGGAAAAGTAGAGTTTAAATGAGGCAAAGAGTAACCAAAAACTTTCATGTTATTAATGTTATCAAAAGCGGTTACATTTGAAGATAGCTCAGACGAGGGAGCTTTGGACAACCTTAATGACTCTAGTTCTGTACTAAATTGACTATGTCGGGAAGTAGCAGGGGGCTTAGTTGGGGTAAGAGACTTGAGATGACGACGAGGGAGTTTAAATTTTAAGACAGTCTTTTGGTTTGGGGCGTTGTCTTCGTCTTCGTCGGAATCGGAGTCTTCGAAGGCGTAGCCCTGACCCGTAGTTATCTTGAAAGTGCGGCCTTGCTCGGCGGTCCATTCGAGGGTTTTTGACCATCCGTCGTGTGCTTTTTCTTCGTGAGGGATGATCAGGTTGGTAGGGTTGAAGTTGTTGTTGCGCACGATGTCGGAAATGAGCTCAATCCCGGCAATGGTGTACGTGGTGGTGTCCTTAGGAATCTTGTTAGTGCCCTCTCTGACGAAATAGTGGCTGGGGAGGATGTGGTATGGTTGTATGTGGAAGTCATGATATTTCTTGCGATCATTGTATGCTCCCCAACCTTGAGAGACTTCGTACGACCATGGTACGTAGGATAGACCCATGGTGGGCCACTTGTTATCGTCGTCCTTGGCGTAGAGTGTAGCGATCTCTTCTCTGCAGTCGAGTCCAGATGTTGAAGTCGAAGTCGAAACCACACATGTCGCCGGCTGGATCGGCGTTTATCTCCGCAGTACTATCATTAGTCTTTTGCTGCTTGAGGGTAGCTCGAAAGTTCGAGGCGTCGATGGTGACGATCTCGTCATCCAGAGGTATCCTGACCTTTTGATGCAGGGTTGAGGTGACGGCCTTGGTAGCGTGGATCCAAGGTCTACCTAGTAGCATGTTGTAGGTAGGGGGTATGTCGATGATTTGAAATTCGGTTTTTCTCATGACTGGGCCTGTCATAATGGGGAAGGAGATGGGTCCCTTTATCTTTGCGACGTGTTCCATCGTGAGGCCCCGACACCGCCTGGCATTACCCGGATAAAGTCATTTTCCTTAATCCCCAGTTTCCTGGCTGTCTCAAGGGGCAAGACATTGACTGCGGATCCGTTGTCGATGAGGACGACTGGTAATGTCATGCCGTGGCATTCCACGTTGATGTAGAGAGGTAGGTTATGCGTGCCGCCGAACGGAGGGAGATCTTTATCGGAGAAGGTGACGGCGTTAGCCTGCCATTCACGTGTGATGTTACTGATAAGCTTCTCTGGAGACATTTCCGACGTCATTGGGGTGACCTGTAATGCTTGGTAGAGGGCTTCACGATGTCCCATTGAGTCCCTTAAGAGCTGCCAGATTGAAATGTCCGCCTTCGTCTTGTTGAGCTGCTTGTGGAGCGTGTCTCCGATCTCAGGCGTAGGCAAGGGTGTCGGGGTAACGCTTGATGATGCTATCTTATCAACTGGTGGAGCTGGCGCAGGATTAGTGTTAGGTGATGACACTTTACTGGCTGGCGGCGTAGGAGCAGTGCTTGTAGGTGAGGTTGTAGTGGTAGGCGAAGTAGGCGGCGTATCCTCGTTTATGACTATCCCCTTGTTCTTCTCTTGAGCAGTCAACCTTGGCGGGTGGCTTTGAGGTTCAAGTAACTTTAGAGAAGCTTGGTACGGGCGTCCAGAACGTGTTAGGTAGGCTACTTCGTCATCACTGTCTGATAGCCTGAATGGGTACTTGTGACGTAACTCTCCGTACTTGCCTGGCGGGCGACGGGGTTGAGCCTCTTCGTCGTAGGGTTCATCCTGGAGACATATGCGGGTGTCATCATTGTCGGCTTCATCCTCAGAAGTATTCCAGATGCCGTTGATTTCGTGATCATTTGAGATGATTAGTTTAGAGCAGTCGATGATGGGGTGTGTACTTGCAAAAGTAGCATGGGTATCTGAGAGGTTAAGCTGGTTTGAAGGTTTAGGACTCGGGCTGGGCTTTACGATGGTATTGTCGTCGATCAAGTCCTGAACTATGTTCTTCAGGCGGAAGCATTGCTCGGTGTCATGCCCCTTTCCTCTGTGGAACTCGCAGTATGCGTTCTGATCCCACGACTTTGGCTTCTTGTCCGGGGGAGGCTCGCTAGTAGGTCCTATGAGTTGAAGTACATTGCGGCTCACAAGCTTCTGTAGCGCCTTTGAGTAAGTCATGTATATTGGGTCAAAATTTCGTCGTGCTTTCATCGAACTGGGACCAGGAGGTGAGTATGATGCTTTTGGCGGAGGCATGGCAGGCCTTGGCGGTGTTGTAAAACCGGTGGTGCCTCTCTAACGCGTCGGCGTTGATGGCATGGATGGGCTCGACTTTGGCGGTGGTTCGAGATGAGCTTCCTTGATACCCGCGGCCGTGCTCTTATTCTGTTTTCTTTGCGGTCGCCCTCGATGAGCTCGCCGACGGCCGAGGGTTGAGAAGTTGTCAAAATTTCCGTCTGTAGGTGTTGTTGGTATCGCGGGGTGAGGTTGTTGATGAACTTAGTGATTAAGTCGGTGTCCCTTGGACGGTTAGGTATTTGGGCACACAGTTTCTTCCAGCGCGTCAGGTACTCGGTAAACCCCTCATTGTCCCTCTGAGTCAGGACCTCCAAGGTACGTAGCGAGACTTGGATGTCATTGTTGTCCCGACATCTTTGTAGATCGAACGCAACCGCTATGTCCTCGAAACTACCCGCTTTATGTGGTTCTAGGCGTAGAACCATGCCCTGGTTCTTGGCGTCCAATGGTGAGGGAATAAGGTAGCCCATGCAGGGTTCGACACCCATGATGGCCATTTTAGCTTTGAAAGCCTTGACGTGAACGAGCGGGCTTTCGTGACCTTTGAAGACGGGAAGATCGCTAAGTGCTAACTTGTCTGGTAGCATGGATCTGACGTTCTTTGGGATGTGCTCGTTTTCTTGGTGTATGGAGTAACCCCTTGAGTTTGTGAGACGCTCTTCCATGGTTCGAATCCTTTTTGCGTTCCGTTCGGATTTCTCGCCAGCGCACGCGGCGTTTTTCTCTGCTTCAAACTTTTGCATGATAGCCATTTGCTCGATCGTCGTAGTGAGGCTAGCTATCCTATCATTGAGCTGTCGGACTTGTTCGGCAGTTACCTCCGGGGGGGGATGGTGGTGGTCCTCCGAAACCTTCGTCGTGTTGAAAGGCCATGACAGGTTTTGGTTTTGACCTGTTGTAGGAGCGCTTCTTTGGAGGCGGAGGTGGGTTTAAGTGACGGTTCTTAGTTTCGGCGTATCCGTGGTTTTTCAATGAGCGGACCTGACAAAGTTTTCAAATCTTTAGTGATTCTAAAATAGAAGGAAAAGACTCGAATGAAAAATCACATTCACGACCAAATGAAGACACAAAAGCGTAAAAAGTGGGTGACTTGACTCGACTCGTGTTTTTAGCTTTTAAAAGGACACGGGAAGCTTTTGAGATAGAGGCGCGTTAACACGTCCCTGTTCTCGAGGTAGGAAAAATTTGCATGATCATAATCAGATTAACCCAATTTGGCGGTATGTTGCCAGGGGTTTATCATTGGATTACGATAAAAAGGATCAGACCGAAGTAGCGATAGGCTAACCGACCTGAGGATGTTAAAATTGGGTAAAAGGTGATCAATTGTTCGCCTTCTACGTGTGACTCAGGGTTTTAAATCAAAAATGACGATAAGTCACTTGATTCAAAGAGTAAATCAACGGGTCCGCATCTGAACGAGCCCGCGTTTTTCGTTTTTGAGAGAAAAGGATTAAAATCGGGATGACTAAAGAGTCACTCGATTTAGAGCTAATTCTAATGTTCTAAAAGTTAATTTCATTTAAAATCTCCGAAATGAATTGACATATTCGGGTTTTTGCTTTGTGAAAGACCTTTTAGCAATAAATGTATTATGACGATACGTCAGTCGCATAATTCATTTACGTTTTGAAAAAGACCTGGGATATAGTGGTTATCCTAGGTCGGTTTTAAATGTAGCGGCATTTTATTTATTAAACTCAAATGACTATAGGTCAAAGAGCCTAACGGCGTGTTTTTAAAAGTATGACCCTTTTTTGAAAAAAGTTTTGAAAAAGCAACTTCAAAGATGGACGTATTTTAAAAGTATAATGCCTAGGAAAAGTTTTTACATGCAGAACTTTTTTTTTGAAAGACTACTATAGTGAGGGTACTATAGCTTCGCACTTGTACATATAAACACAGGTTTTTGGTTTATAGGGTAAGGTTCCCTCCGGCCATTCCCGTGACGTTTAGGTAGGGGCACCCGCAAGACTACACACGTCTTAGGTGTGAATTCAAGACGGGCCCTAGAGCGTTCGAGTTTGGTAGTTACGATCGTTTGTACGGATGCCGTACTTGTAATCGTGGAGGGTGAGAGAATGGTGTGTCAGGAGTTACCTCGCTTATGGCGAGAGTTCTTGAGGCCGTTCCTCAAAGGGTGTGGTTTGAATCAGGAGGATTCGACTCAACGTATTTTTGCCCAAATATCGAAAGCGTAAATGTTTTCAAAGTTTCAAGCTTCACTTCTTTATGATTTTAAAATAAAAGAAAAACTAGTTTTTCAAAAATAATAAAAATCATGCTCGTCCCCAGCGGAGTCGCCAGCTGAAGGTACCGGGAAAATCTTTCCTTTTGGGAAAACCTATCGACGCTACGCGCTTGAGCCTCGCCGTCTTGGCGGGAAGCGGAGAATCGCCTCATGAGGAAAAAGTCACAGTTTTGTAAAAATGGGGGAGATCATTGCATGAATTTGTGACCAAAAAAGAAAAGTAGAAAATCCTTTTTGAAAATGTATTTTCGGAGTCGCCACCAAATATTAAAGGAATTTGGAACCTATTCAACGCGTCTTGAAATACAAGACACGAGTGTCTCAGATTTCAAGGTGCGTCGATACCTATCAATCTGAGGTTTGAAACCAGAGAAGGGGTTCGGGGTGAGGTTACTTTTCGAAAGTTTTGACAAAATGAGTTTTGAAAACAGTAATCAAAAAGCCTACATAAGAGTAGTCTCTACTAATTTGAAAACACTTGCTTAATTTCGATATTTGGGCTAAAAGTCACGCTACGTACAAGTGCGAATAAACATGACTCGATTAAAATGCATAAATAATGTAAATTGTCAAAATAATGACATATTGCTATAGGAAATGTACGTTAAATAATAATTTATTGACTAAATTATTACTATAGACGTTATTTTCCGACCTCGTATTAGAATTTGTGAAAAACCCTCAGTTTTGACATGCTAAAAGACTCTATGAAACGGTACAATTTAGTGTTGGATCCGTGATTCTAGTCGTTATTTAATGCATGAATGAGGACTTGCATAATTATAAAAGTGACGTCGGTTTGCTTTAGTGATAATGAGTCGTTTATTTATGCGATATTGGCGGGGTTTAGACGGATTATGAATCCGAATTGCTACAACCGTATTACGAATACGGCTTCGCTAGTGCCAATATCGGGTTTGGGGTTAATGTAACCCCATTGTCCGAGTCTCAAACGTCAAGGCACTAGGTAAAATGTTTACCTTTCGAAAATGTAAAGACGGTATTTTTGAGTGGATTTTGTGAATAGTGTATAAGTGCTAAAAACCGGGTATTGAAAATGAATGAAGTGGGTTGGTATTTATAGAGTTTTGGTGGTTTCTGTGGGATAACAAAACTTAATCGCTCAGATATCTGATGTTTAAGTTTGCTTGAGTTGGATATTTTTAAAGAAAAATAAAAAAGCGGGTGTATGGGAGAAGTTTATAATCGCTGTTAGCAGCGATTAGAAACTTAATCGCTAATCTGCAGCGATTCCTTTTTTGATTTGGTGGGTTGTTTTATGCCGCCATTTGGTTTTTTGGATGTTTTGATTAAGTAATGATTGTGTTTTGTTGTTTACTTATGGGCTAAGTATTTACTCAGTTTTGGTCCGAATTTGGTTTTGTGTTTCGGTTTTTGTCGTGTTTCGGTTTTGGCTCGAAATAAAATAATATTAAGGTATATTATTTTATGGTTTTGTAAAGTTTAATTTTGTGAAAATGTGACACGGGACGCACTTTGGCCCGTTTTATGTGTTGTGTTGGTGTGCGTTTTTGGGTCGTGTTTGTAAGTTTGGGCCGTTTTGTAGCTAGTTGGGCTGTTTTTGTGGCTTGGCTTAATAAGACGTTCCTATATCGTGCTCGTGTTACGCTCATGATGACTAAAAATTGACATTCATTTTCATGATTATGCAAATCCAAATTAATACGCTAAAAATGACTAATACGTTTTAGACACTTTTGTACCGTTTCGACTCTTTTAAAAGCATGCATGAAAGTCCTTTTCATCATCGGGTTTGTTTTTGGGGGTACGGATACGGGTATCTACACACCCTCAAATTAGCTAATTACCTTTCAAAATTAACTCAATACTCAAGTTAATACGAAAGCACTTTGCAATTCACTTTTTGCAAACACACATCCTTTCGCAAGCAAAATGTATCTTTCGTAACTGCATCTCAAATCTTTGAAATGCATCTCGAATCTTCGAAGTCTAAACTTTTCCAAAAATTTAACTCGGCACTCGAGTTAATACATTTTGAGTAACAGCATTCTTCGAATTTAACTCACTCGAGTTAACACATTTTGAGTGAAAGCTCTATCGAACTACGCCAGTTTGATTCCACATTCGTGGATACGTAGGCAGCTTACGCAAAGCACAACCGAATCTAGCACTACATCCCACTTCGTGTTGTCATGAGATTTCACCGAATTCTCATCCTCGACAACTGGGGGCTTTTCAACCTTTGAACTCAAATGACCCTCCACGGTCTTCACAACTCTAGCTTAAGCTCACAACGTCAAACACTTTTTCATCTTGGATGAATCCTTATAACCGACATTTCAAACGTTCATTTTTAAAACTCATTTCGACAACTAAAATGAATCTTTCACAAAACTGATTTTTTCAAACAAAAACATTTTAATCCAAACATCCCAATCGGGAATCATTTCACTTTCAAACCCAAGCCTACTAACTACGCAGGTCCACGGAAGCACAATGCAGCACGAAAGCGAAAGACGACAGAAGCAACTACAAGCTCAAGCCAAGCTACAACGAACAGTCATGTAACGAAGGGTTCACACAATCCTTATTACACAAAATCACCTAGACAACTAAGGGTGCAGACGACAGAACTCATCAAAGTCACGCTGAACCCGAGCCATCTCGGCGCAACTCCTACTCCGCCCACGCTACATTATTCTCCATTTTGCCTTAATTTCAATCAAGTTAAGCCAAACTACGGGGGAAATTTCAAAACCAAACACCATACTCTTCACTTTGACCTAGTTTTCATTCAAAACTTAGTCAAACTCGAGGGGGTAATCCAAAAACTCCTCCTCCTAATGCACACCACTTTGACTTATTTTTCATTCAAAACTTAGTCAAACTCGAGGGAGTAATCCAAAAACACCCTTATCCTAATACAACCCATAGCCTTTTACATAGTTTGATCATCGCTATATTCCATACCTCGATCAAACTGAGGACTTACATACACCGGCACCATGACCAAGACAACTGGGGGCTGACGCTTCCTATCAAGGATCAAGCCTTTACAACATCAAACCTTTACAACGAAAAATGGGATAATTTTTCGCATTTTTGAAGACACCCTTGCTATGAATACCCACATCAACATAAGCATCTACGGTTGAGCGACACCTCCAGAACCGCTACAAACATGAACATGCATACTAAAAGCATAACACTTTCATGTGTGCATCAGACAAGCAACACCTGAACGTAGGTCCAAGCACCAAGTACCCTAACATATCCAAGAAGCATCCCAAGCACCATGCATTCCAAGTCCAAGAGACATGTATCATACGAATCCAAACGAATCGCAATGATACCACGTTTCATGGTCGAAGCAGGCGAAAATGAAGATTTCGGAAGGAAAATCGCGAGTTTGAATTTTTCCGGGTTCGAAACCGCGACATGTGCGAATGAGTTCACGTTTGAAGTCGCCAATTGATAAGAGATTCCCCGGAAGAATCACTAGTCAACAAGGCAATTTCTGAGGCGTATTTTGTTCCACGTTGTCTCTCCATATTGGACTCGTCAAGCCTAAGTATTTTCTTCATACACGCAAGCTTTCATGGTTAAGGCGTCACCTACAGTCCGCCACAAGCACTAGAACATACATTATGTGCTATGCCTTGGTTAAGGCGTCACCTACAGTCCGCCATACTCGTGTGCTAAACATTTAATACACAGTACAGAAGCAGAAACACGAACACTCTTCACGAGTCCTTACACCCTCTTACACGTCCCTGTGGAGTATTACTTCCTCCCCATGGAGTCCACACACCTATACAGACATTTCCCACGGAGTCCAAGACATATCCTTCGACTTCCCCAGCAAATCACTAACCTACGCCGTAGCAGATACACCTCTACAAAGCATCCTGAACGAGTCACCCATCAGCTTCGGAGCATAGACACCAAGCGTCTGCATCAACACATCCAACAAGTCCAAGCATCTAACTACAAGACACAAACACTTGAGCACCTACACCTACGCTCCTCGGCGAGACCATACATATACACCCTTCCCCAGCAAACTAGTTCTTCTCCAGCAAATACTACACTAAGCACCTGCGCTCCTCGGCGAGACCCAGTACAACATCAGCAATGGCATCAACATCAACAACAAAGATCAAAGATAAGCGACGGCATCAGCAACAGCGAAGGCATCAGCAACGACAACGGCACTACACGACAACGAGCTTTTACATCACCTTCTCCTCAACGAAAGGCAATCAACTGCAGTAACAACTACACAGACACTCCTCGACGAGTTCAAGCACAAGCATTCTACAATATACTCAACTACAAGCACTCTACTCTGCATAGACACTCCTCGGCGAGTTCAAGCACGAGCATTACACGGACGCTCTTTCACGAGACCTACACCTACATAAGCACCCCTACTCAATTATACATACCCAAACATCTTACAAGCACATGCACCCCTGCACTTTAGCCCCTTTATACACATGCAATACGAAGACATTACAAGCAGCAATGACATCCGACGACACCAAGCATATACAAAGGCACCATCAACGACAGTACAACAAGCACGACGAAGACATCCAGCAGGCCGGCAGGCCCTTATAGCATGCATGGACCGCCAAGTCCTTAAAATGCGCACGCCCCTCCCCGCTTAGCCCGGTTCGAAGTCCTCGTCTCACCCATGGACACATGCTTCGTTCCGCTGATCATATCGAGACTGTAATGGTCCGGATATGGTCGTGGAGTTTGACTAGCGCTCTAGTCCGAGCTCAGTCAAACTGGGGGCTCTGTGGATACCCATATCCGTACCCTCCCAAACAAAACCCTGTGATGTATCACGGACTTTATTACGCATGCTTTAACGCTGACTTAAACGGTTCTAACTAATTTCGAATTCATTTTTGAGTCGTTTGAAATGTTAAATGTTCAAGGTCGCTTCACATCGCTTTAAATAAATGTTCATTTTGTCCATTTGGAGTCTAGCTAGGTCCTTGTCCTGCTTCATTTGGCATGAGCTTCGCATTTGCACCACAATTAGTCCTTTTACATTAACAAGGTCTAATTCAGCATTCCTAAATTCCTAAATTTAGGCCCGGTAGCTAAAACCGCTATTTAGCCCCCTCTTACACAAAATTCGGCTTCACGTCTTACCTTATTTCACAAAAACTATGCAAATACACCCTTTTCATTTTTATGGGTCTCGGGCCCGAAACCGAGCCCAAACCCAGCCTTTGGCCCGCACTCCAAAGCCCTAAGCACCACAAAATATCTCAGAAATATCCTAGGGGTTTTCTTGAGCCACACGTTTGAGATTATCACGTAATCTTTCAAAGATACAATTCAACCGAAACTAGGAAACTACGCAAAAACCACACCCTCGAACCGCATAAGCTCATGCGGTTTGGGGAGGCAACCGCATAAGCCTATGCGGTTTGCCCTGGCAACCGCATAAGGCTATGCGGTTCCTAGGCCTGTTTTTATCCCCGAATTTCCTAATTTCTCCGAGGTTTTTAGTATATATACACCCCTATACCCCGACCTCAGAAGAAGAATTCACAACCAGAATACATCTTTTACACCACAAATTCTCATCTTACACCCTTTCACATTCACAAAAGCCTCAAGCACTCAAATCCTTGAGTTCAACACACCATCCCGTGTTGAATTCATCCTCCTTTTAAGTTCAAGAAGCGAAGCTCTGCCCAGATCTGAAGCGTCAGGACAAGGTAGGTACCGATCCACTTGGATCAAAGCTTTTTCTTATTTTCTATGGACTAACAAAGGGGTCTACACTTTAGCGCTGGCTTTGGCACCCAGCGCGCTTGCAATCCAAGTGTTCTACTTACTTCGGGTACACTCCATATCCGATGACACGCCAAAGTCGCATAAGCAACCGACCTTATAAAATAAACCAATGGACAATTGAACTTTAGTTTATTTGCATGCATCGTGCACCTTCTTATTTTGCATTAAATCAACTTAAACAATGAATTCGACCTTTAACTGAACCGTTTTCGTTAACAAGTTAAACATGCTAAACTGTGGGTTTTAATCAATCTTTTTGCATCTGCATCTGCATTCTTTTACAAACTTATCGCACTTGTACGTAGCGATAACATTAGCTCAGATATCATCTTACAAGGATTGTTCTAGGTCAGTAGAGGCTATTTCTACATAGGCTTTTCTAAAAGGTTTTCATAAATCATTATTTGAATTAACTCTTTTTCTGAAGTACCCTCACCCCGAATCCAATCTGGTTTCACAAGCCTTAGATCTAGGGGTGTCGGCGTACTCCAAAATCTAGGACATGTTTTTAACTTAGAACATGGTAGAAGGTTCCTAATTTCCGCGATAATTAGGTGGCGACTCCATAACAGTTCTTAAAGGTTTTTCTAACTTAATCTTTTTTAACTTTAAAATCCGCCCTTAAGCAAGACGCCGAGTTGGGTCCCCCGAACGCGGTTCCCGGGTTCCACACGTCCCGATAATCCTGAGTCTCGAGAATTTCCTGCAACGGAGACAAAATAACAAAATAGGAGGATCTCCCGCTCGGAGGCGGGAAATGACTGTTCTAACCAACAACCTCTAAACCAAAGTTTTGGTTTATTTAACCTATGATTAAAAGTAATTTGGCAGCACTAAACGCGTATAACTACCTGTTGATACCCGTATCCGACGATATGGAAATTTTTAGAGAACCCGACAAACACCCTATGATGATAGGACAACTTGTATTTCGTGTCATTTATTTGAGTTCGTTTTACGATGTAAGCCGGACGCCGTCGACAAAATGTTTTATTAATTTAAATGATATTTAAATTAATGATTAACAAGGTAAATTTATTTCTGTCAAAATTTATTTGCCGCAAGTATTTTATTGAAAATAAAGTATTTCGATTTGAAAAATCATTTTAAGTAATTCGATTTGAAAAATCGCTTTTATAAGTTTGATATTTGACTTGAAAAGTCGTTTCTCGTGCTTTTAAAACATTTTATTAAATCGTATTCGATGAATTCGTTTTCTTAATGAAGTTTTAAAACTCGTTTTAAGCCCAATTTTAAGAGCGATTTTGAGCCCGTTTTAACACGAATTTCGAGGCCTCTTTTACCCACACTCTTCCCCACATACCCGAGCTTAAGCC
The DNA here is from genome assembly GCA_023091065.1 of Dianthus caryophyllus. Taxonomy (NCBI): domain Eukaryota; kingdom Viridiplantae; phylum Streptophyta; class Magnoliopsida; order Caryophyllales; family Caryophyllaceae; genus Dianthus; species Dianthus caryophyllus. The sequence goes on from CM041519.1 coordinate 31,034,249, forward strand.
AGCCCAAAACCACATCCTAAACCCACCATAACCAGCCAAAGCGAAGCCAAACATAGAGCTGATCCGCAGCAGCTCGTAAGCCCAAAATCAGCCGTTATTTGACCCGAAACCGACTCCTATTTGCCTACCCATGACCCATACCCGTATCCTAACTATCCTACCCATATAACCTTGCCTTGCCACTCAAGAAAAGCCCCTACAAAGCCCTAAACCGACCTTGGACAGCAGCAGCCCGAAAACAGAGCAAGAGGTGCTCTTTTCCTCCTTAAACCCTACCTTTTGACCTTATATATACACACCATCCACAAGCCTTCATGACACACGAAATATACAACATACATACACAAGATCAAGCCACAAAAAGCCCTAAAAAAGCCTCAAAGAAGTCGAGATTTGCTGCACAAAAACAGAGCACGTTTTTTTCAGCTTTTCATTCTGCTGTCACTTCTTCTACCTCGTTTTGCGTGTTGAAAACACCATAGTCTCTCTGATTTCTTTATAAAATATTAAAGTTTACTTTACCACGATTCCAAAACATCTTTCGGTTCGAAATTTCGTTGAGAAACGAATAAGTTACAAGCTTTTGAAAATCGCTGTCAGTATTGGTTCAAAGTTACGGTTTTTGCAATTGTTTCGTCGACGACGGCCCCTCGGGATAAAATCTTACAATCGATTACGACTCGGATATTTGGTCAACGATACATGTAAGTTGAGGGTGCAAAATACTCACTTTACCTTTGTTTAAATTATTGTTTTTATCGCTTTTTTTATTACTTCTGTCGCTTCTGTATCACCTTCTGTCGCTCTGTTGTTTTTCTCTTTGTAGTTATTATTTTCGTTTGTCTTCGAACTACGTTTTTAGCCTGATCTCGACATGTATGTATGAGTATGTTATGCCCTTCGTTTGTTTAGGATGCATGCTTGAATTCCTGGTGAAGTATGATTTGAAAATTCCTCGTCAATTCTAGTTTGCTCGTTAGTTTATTATACCTCGTTCATGTTCAGTTGTAGTATAGTCTAAAGCTGATCTGTCACGCTTTTTTTGGTTGGTAATTCATGTCTGTATATCGATTTAGTTATCATGCTTTCATCCCATTGTTTAGCGTTTGTGCAATACTTAGTGTTGTCGATCGTGTGAAGTCGTATATTGCGTGACTTTTGTTTACTGGTTTTGTTTCGTCTATTAAAACTTGGGTGGCGTTTGTGTTGTAATTTTGGCTCATGTACGTCATGCTTAAGTACCCGTATTATTTCATTTGTTAAAAGCTTAAGCCTCGTGTTTATTTGCCGAATGGATTTGCGTGATTTAGGCTTTCGCGTTGTATCTCTGTTGACTGTTGATATTTGTGTGTATTGATTAGATTTGTTTATTTAAGCCCTTCTTTGATTATTTTAGTGGATTAGAAATTGTATTACTTGAGTATTAGTTGGTACGGGTGTTTTGTTTGCTACAACTATTTGCATATGACAGCATGCTTATTTAATTATACTTGATTATTAGCCTACACGTTTGGATATGATTATCTGTTGCTTCATTGTATTCGTATGCAGAGCTTGGTAATGTTAGTTGTTTACACCTGTTCACGTATTAGTCATATTTGATTATTTTTATGTGTCCGCCGCTAACGTTTGTTAATCTATCTTATGCTGTCGGTAAGTACTTCTGCTTCCTCCCTTTGTTTGCTAGAATAGTAAATGAACCTCTGTTAAACAACTTCGACGAAATTATATGTGCATTAAAACGACCTAGAATGGATATATTTTTGTTTAGGATTAAAACGTTGTTTGCATATCCGCATGTGTACTCGTAATAGCCATGGTTTTATTTAGTAGAGACCGTTATTGTAACGGGCGGGGTTAGGCGTTAAATTAATGAAATTCTTTTAAACTTCCTAACACGTAAACTCACACGAACTCATTTTCTCTAAAATTGGTTTCTAAATTCCACCTTAAAAATTTAGTGGCGACTCTTTTCGAATCAAAAATGTTTTTGAAATAAAACATCGCGTGGATCAAAATCCCTTGTCCACAATTTGGCGACTCCGCTGGGGACAGTGAAACTTGAAAAGTAAAATGATGGCTATTTAGAGTACCCTTTCTTTTTTTTACGTTATTTATGCATCATACTGTTAGGATTCGAACCATTTCTCCCTTTGGGTCGATCTCAAAGTAGGGAAATGACGTTCACTGTGTCTGATTTAAATATCAAGGTGGTTCCACCGAGGTTAGCAACCGCCGTCTCCCCATTTCGTCCCTGACTTATGGAGGATTGTGAGTTCCCTAACAACGTGGAATCATTGGCATGGACCCTTTTTGAGACTTAGAATAGTCTAGGTCATGCATTGCATCCTTGAACTGCGTGTGACTAATTGCTCTGTGAATTCCAAAGCCTTATTTTAATCTTTTTTTTATCAAAACTGTCATCTTTTCAATCGAATATTTTCCAAAAAATTTCTTTTAGCTGAGATGCTGTTTTTTTTTTTAAGATTAGAATAATCTTCGATATCTCTTTTGAAACGATTTTTGACTTAAGCTGAAATGTTTTCCTTCTAAAAAACCATTCTTTAAGCTGAAATGCTGTCCTTTTAGGATTAGAATAATCTTAAATATTTTCCAACCCTACCTCATTTGAAAAAGATTTTTGATTCGAGCTGAAATGCTTTCCGTCAAAAAAAAAAAAATCATTCTTTAAGCTGAAATGCTGTCTTTTTAGGATTAGAATAATCTTAAATATTTTCCAACTTTAGCTCTTTTGAAAAAAGATCTCTTTTCAATCGATTTTTTCCAAAAGTTTTTTTCTAGCTGAAATACTGTGTTTTTAGGATTAGAATAATCTTAAATATTTTCCAACACTATCTCTTTCGAAAAACAAAGATTTTTGTTTAAGCTGAAACGCTTTCGTTCTAAAATTAGAATAATCTTAGATATTTTCTAAATATTAGCTCTTTTGAAAAAAGATCTTTTCTTGGCTGAAATGCCATCCTCTTAGGATTAGAATAATCTTATATCATTTTCGATTTTAGTCTTTTTGAAAAAAATCTCTTCCTAGCTGAAAGGCTATTCGTTTAGGATTATATTAATCTTAAATAATTTTCTGAATTTTAGCTCTTTTGAAAAAAGATATCCTCCAAGCTAAAAGGTTATTCGTTTAGGGTTAGAATAATCTTAAACATTTTTTTTTTCTATATTAGCTCTTTTGAAAAAAAATATTTTCTTGGCTGAAATGCCATCTTCTTAGGATTAGATTAATCTTGTATAATCTTCGATTTTAGCTCTTTTTGAAAAAAAGATTTCTTCCTAGCTGAAATGCTGCTCGTTTAGGATTAGAATAATCTTAAAAGATTTCCGATATTAGCTCTTTTGAAAAAAGATCCATTTCTTGGCTGAAATGCCATCCCTTTTAGGATTAGAATAATCTTAAATAATTTTCGATTCAAACTCTTTTGAAAAAAGATCCATTCCTAGCTAAAATGCTATTCATTTAGGATTAGAATAACCTTAAAAGATTTCCGATACTAGCTCTTTTGAAAAAAGATCCAATCCTAGCTGAAATGCTTTTCGTTTAGGATTAGAATAATCAAATTTCCGATATTAGCTCCTTTGAAAAAAAAAAAAAAAAAAAAAAAAAAAAGATCTCCTCCTAGCTGAAACGCTATCCGGTTAGGGTTAGAATAATCTTAAACATTTTTTTCGATGTTAGCTCTTTTGAAAAAAGATCTCTTCCTAGCTGAAACGCTATCCGTTTAGGGTTAGAATAATCTTAAACATTTTTTTTTTTTTCTCGATGTTAGCTCTTTTGAAAAAAAAAGATCTCTTCCTAGCTGAAATGCTCTACGTTTAGGGTTAGAATAATCTTAAACATTTTTTTTCGATGTTAGCTCTTTTGAAAAAAGATCTTTTCTAAGCTGAAATGCTGTCCGTTTAGGGTTAGAATAATCTTAAACAATTTTCGATATTAGCTCTTTTGAAAAAAGATCTTTTCTAAGCTGAAATGCTATTCGTTTAGGGTTAGAATAATCTTAAACAATTTTCGATACTGGCTCTTTTGAAAAATATTTTCTAAGCGGAAATGCTATTCATTTAGGGTTAGAATAATCTTAAATAATTTTCGATTGTAACTCTTTTGAAAAAAGATCCGTTTTAAGCTGAAACGCTACCCGTTTAAGATTAGAACAATCCCGAACAGTCTTCGACGCTAAGTCTTTAGGAAAAAGATTCTTTTTTTTAGCTGAAATGCTCCTCGTTAGGATTAGAAAATCCTAGAACTTTTTTTTTAAAAAAATTAGCTCTTTTGAAAAAAGATCCTTTTATAGCTGAAATGCCATTTAAGATTAGAATAATCTCGAACAATTTTCAACACTAAGTCGTTTGAAAAAAGATCATTTTTTTATGGCTGAAATGCCGCCCGTTTAAGATTAGAGTAATCTCGAACAATTCCCAACACTAACTCTTTTGAAAAACGTTCTTCCAAGTTGAAATGCTATCCGTTTAGGATTAGATTAATCCCGAACGATTTTTAACACTACGTCTTTTGAAAAAAGAATAGTTTTAAGCTGAAATGCCATACGTTTAGGATTAGAATAATCTCGAACGCTTTTGAAATGCTACCCATTCGGGAATAGATTTTTTCCAACCAAAACGAAGTTTTTCAAAGCTAAAATCTAGCCCAAGTTAAACTGAAATTTCGAACCACAAAGCTTTTCTTGTAGTCGAAGTACTGCTCATTTCAAACCTCAACTTCAAAAATAGGTTTCTTTTTCAAGTCCCGAGTAAGCATGAAATGCATCGAGTCGAGTCTAGTTGGAATCTAAGTCGTGTATAGTAAGTCTAGTCCATATAAAAGTCTTAGAGGATTTACCTAGTTGGGTCACCTAGGCCTACTCTTGGGCCCAGGTCATGCATGTCAATTTTTAGTTTTGAGTCAGGGCACAACAACGTCTCGTCCGAGCTATTTTTGAAAGTTTTGCATAAGCCTTAGAAACTTATTGGTCCAAACACGAGCTAATTACTTCAAGTCCATATCTAGTTAGGTCTAAGTCCCATACTGTGAGTCTGTCTTCAAGTCCATATGTCGCATGCATTTGCATAATTAGGTCGTAGACCATGTCGTTAAGCCTGAGTCTTTTCATGATTAGTCTGGTCCACCCATTTGCATCCCGAAGTTGTTAAATAGAATGAAGCCTCTACCAATTTACAAATAGTGTCGAAACCATGTCGATTTTCAACCCGAGTCGCATATTCTCCTCCTTAAGCCAAAATCAAGTTGCAAAAGTGGGATAGCTTTCAAACCAAGCATCCGAATCAATTCTGAAAGGAGAAAAGTTCAAAGCCGAGGTTGGTGATTATAAGTCAGAATTCATATTCAAGTCTTATGTCTGAGCTGAGTCTAAGATTCGTTTTTTCACAATTATTTCTAAATCCTTCTCAAAATCAATGAAATTGATCTTGTCTCTAATTTGCTTCCATAATCCAACTGACGAAAATGCACAACACACTCGAAGGGTGTCCCTGGGGTAGAAATACGTATTCAATTCTAAGGTGCAACACCAACTCAAGACAAAAGCAAAGACAAAAGGGTTTCCGACAACTAAAAACCTAAGGTCCGGTAGTCAACTTGTGGTATACTACTCCTCTGCCTTTGGAGGAGGATCCATTAATTTGGAGCTCCATTGTGGTCATGAATTTGATCGCGACCAAAGGTACGAATATTCATGGATCGCCCTCCGTGTACTCGATCGCGTGCCTAATAAGCAAACGAACTTGTCAGAGGAGTCTGGCGTGATATACATACGACCACGAAGTTGGAACAAGCCCAAGCCACAAAGGGCGCGGCATATTCTCGAAAACACAAACAAGAATACAGAAATACAAAAAATTGAGTGGCAACACATCGGAGATCGAAGATCAAAGTCAAAATTAAAGGCGAAGCCAAAACGGTCAGAAAGTACCATCAAACATTTTTAAGTCGTTCTCAAAACGACAATGGAGACGTAGTCTTGAAGTTCCGAGAATCAGTGGCTTATGTAGTTGCACCCAAGCGTTTAGGATCCACAAGGGATCCGCCAGTACTTCACAAGCTAGAACAAGATACAACATGATACCTTAGGTGAAACCTTCGAGTGTTACACACAAAAAAAATGCCATGTTTATGCACCTCGATCGAACTACATCGGATATGATTTCGCTCCACGCGAATATGTAGGTGATGAGTCGTGTTTAGTATAGGTTAGTAGTGGCGTTTTAGGCTTAGTTTAGGATGTTTTCGGGTGATTAAGTGAAAGTTTGTTTGATCTAGGATGAATTGGATTAAATCATAGATGTATGGCATTTTGTCGTGTTTTTGAAGTTAGCCAAGGAAGCCAAGACACGAGGAGGCAAGGACGAGGTTTGGACAAAGAAGAAGAGCTGAAGAAAAGGTCAGAATTACTCCCGCGAGCGAGCCGCGAGGGGGCTGCGAGGAACCTGCGAGCTTCCATGTTTTGTGGGCTTCATTTTCCCGCATGCATTTGTTGGGCTTTCAACAAAAGTTTAGGTGACTTAACCTAAGGGGAACGTGCCTTCATTATCAGCATCCTTCATATTTTATCATACTACTTTACTTTTCATTTTTTTTAGCTTAGGTTTTAGTTTATCATCCTCTTCATTTTATATTTTTAGTTTAGATTTTAGATCTAGCTTTAGTTTTTCATTAAAAATTGGGAGATTGAAGTTTGAGCTTTCCAAGTATTTTGTAACCGTCGGTATGAGTAACTAATCTCCCTTTTCTCGGTTTAAGTAATTGAAACGGTTGGTTTTAATTGTGAGTTTGAAAGTTCTAGTCTTTATTTTGATTATTGATTATTGCTCGGTTTTGAATTATTATCTGCGTGATTGATTTATGATTGCTAGGTGCGCAACTAGTCGTCTAATTCATTGCGTATTTGTTAGTTTTGTTAGTTGAACGGTTTACGTTGATTAACTTAACGCTAGTAACAACTAGGTTTAATTGTTGAACGGTTTACGTTGATTTTTATTCCTAGGAGCGATTTTCATAACGTCTAAAGTACAACTGGATTGTATGTGCTATTTGTTCCTTATCGATTCTCTTGTTATTAAAGCTGCTAACTGATTAAATCTTGAACGGTTTACGTTAAGGTTGTCTTTTGGTTAGGGTTAGTTAAGAACGGTTTACGTTTTAATTAGCTAAACATAAGGAGAATTAGAATTGTTTGATTCACGATAAGGTAGTCAAAAGTATAAACTAGAACCGGATAACCGTGATCGATTAACTTTAAACCGTAGATTTTATCTTGAACCGAGATCCTTTTTATATCCTTCATTTTCCTTTCCTTTTTACTCTCTGCGTTGGTTTTAATTTGTTAGTTTATTTGCTTTCGTAATTCATCTCCAAAACCCCCCCTTTGGTTACTTGTTACTCTGTTACTCTATTTTGCATTATAACTACGCTTAGCTTGAATTCAGTTAACCTTATTCCCTGTGGTTCGACCCCTTACTTCCGCTTTACTATTTGTTTAGTATTAGGAATTAAGTGTTATAAATTGTTAATTTGCGGCATACGACTTTGGACCGTCAAATTTTGGCGCCGTTGCCGGGGAATTAGGCGTTAATCGTGTGTCTAGTGTAGTGTATATAGTCCTCTGTTTTATTTTATTTTTAGTTTTAGTTTTGTTTTTGTTTATATAGATTTGATGGCTTCTAAATATTTCCCTCAATATGAGCATGAGTTATTTTATAAATATTTTAATAGGCTCCATGAGTACGTTATTCGTTGTCATCATCCTTATCAAACTTGGGAGCTTTGTCATGTGATATATAACGGTTTGAATGAGGAAACTGCAGGTCATGTTTACACTATGACTGAAGGGAGATTCATGTATGAGATGAACTATGATGAAAAGTGGGACTTTTTCCTCTATTTGGCTCATGATACAGAACAATGGGAGTTGCATAATTCTTCTCCAAGGAGACCTAGTGAATCATCTATGTCAACGGAAGAAATGATTAGAGCATTAGCTAGCACCCAGTTGTCCTTTCAAACTACTGTGGCTCAAATCCAACTAGAGACTAAGGCTAGTATCGATAACCTTGAGAGTCGGGCTGCAGAATTAGGGGAAGCTATAGCTAGACTTGAGGCACGAGATGATCATGTGCTTAATTTTGATGAATCTGACTGTGAGTATGAGCTCGAATTTGATACTCCCCCACCCGTTAAACCTGAGGTTAGTGATTCCATTACGACTTGTGATGTTGATAACGATGATGGTTTTTGGGATGATGATGAGGAGGAGGGTTGTGACTCGAACCTCTGTATTCCCTCGCCCGATTTGAGTGATAATTCGATTCTAGGGGATTCACTTACTGTGATTTTGGAGGATGAGCGAAAAGGGGAAGTGTTTGAACAGGAAGAAGAAGAGACTAGGAAAGAGAGCATCGAGTATATTGATATAATGGTACCGACGGATGTGCAAATCACTAATCCCTTAGGTGGTTTTGTGGAGATAATACCTAAGGTTCCTTGTCGGTCTTCGTTTTGTTGCCTCATTTCTTCTACACATGATTCTTCCTATGAAGAGTCATTTTGTGACATAGACCCTACGTTTAGGAGCCCGGAGAAAGATAAGACTTGTGGTTATACTTTGGTTGATCATGCTTGCTCTAACTTAATATTTATTTGTTATTATCACTTTTCCGGTGTGTTTGCAAGCATGTTTGACAGGTTACTCCGAGCTTTGAGCTGTTCCGCTCTTGACAGGAGGCTTAAGTTAGAAGTTTGAAAAAGGAAAAAGGCGTCGAGCGAACGACGTTAAACAAAAGCGCTGTCAGGGAGGCAACCCTTGATTTATCGTTTTATTTCTGCATTTTAGTTTAGTTTTTATTTCTTCAATGGGTGCTCGTGACAGGTTGTTAAATATTTCAGGAACTTTGAGCTTACGAATGAAGACCCTTGCCCTTGTCATCTTGCCATTGCTAATGTTCTTTGTTGGTCATACGCTTTGTCGAGATATTAGTGCTGAATCAAGTTGTGCAGACATTATGAAATCGTCTTGGGTTGTTTTTACTGCTGATTGATAATCGAGGGAGCTATAAAGCTGTTTGTTGTTTGTTGTTGGAATTCCGTGTTGTTTGGAGTTTTTGGCCCTGCTGCTTTCATTTTGGATTGTGACTCCATCTTAGCTGTGAGCTCGAGCTAGTGAATTCCGGAGTATGAGATTTGCTTCACGAAGAAAAGTGCGGAAGACTGTCTTGCTTTTGTGAGTTTGCCCCATTTTGTGATTACATCAAAAAAAAAAAAAAAAAAAAAAAAAAAGACAGAACACATCCGCGAGAGACTACAAGACGCCGCGATCGGGCCGCGGCACCCTCTTCCTCTTCTCGCTTGCCTTTCCCCATTCTCCAAACATAAACAAACACATACACAAACAAAGCGAAAAAAAAAGTGGAGAAGCACGAAGCGAGACCGACGAAGCACTCACCACCGCCGCACCACCTCTCACCACCCACTACGCCGAGTCCCTCTTGCCGATCACACCACCCTCGTCCTCGCCATGTACTCGCCGGAGTTCTAAGAAATCGCTAACTCGTAAACCCTAATTTCTCAAATTTGGGGATTTTTGAGTTTCATGCTTTTAATTCGATTTTGGGGTCGCTATTGGGTTGACATTGGGCTTATGATTGCGCTTTCACGCCTCACGGAGTTTCTTGCATTGATTTTACGGTGAGTACGATATACTTCAAATTTGATGTGCAAATTTCGACCTTCACGAGCCATCACGCTGCTTTGTTCCTTATTTTGGTCGATTTACGCATTATGCTCGGTAGTCTAATGACGTTTCCAGTTTCTCTATGCAAGCTTCCCTCTTTGAATTCGCTTGAGTTTGGTGAACAATCGTGTGACATCCGGTCGTGGTCGTGCTTAATATTTTGATAGATTGCTAGTCCGTGTTTGACTCTTGTTGACGCGAGGAGGTGAACTTTGGGTGAATTTTGCCGTGGAAACATTTGTTTATTGGGTACCGTGATTGGATTGTGGAGTTTCACAAACATATAGCCGCTGCCACACATCGATATTGTTGGTATAGTTGGTATTGAACTGGGTCTTCTTTGGTGTTCTATGTCCAATTGGTGTTGGACTATGGCACAACCTTGAGTAATTGGGCGCGTGCATCGATTTGATGGACCCTCAGGGTAATGGTGAGCAAAGTGTGTGGTTTGTTAAACATCATACATCGTCTTGTTGCTGCTGATAGCTCTTATTTAGCAGCTATATATATGAAATGGGCTAGAATGTGGTTTTGTTGGGGTTGATTTGAATTTTATACCGTCTTTGCTGTTGATGGTCATGAGCTGATTGAAGTCTGAGTGGGGTGTAGGGGTGAGTCTGTTGCATTTGAGGCTATTGTGGGTTTGCGCGATCTTGAACTGACTTTTGTGGGTGCTGCTGTTAATGTATAATGAGTTGTTGTGAGTGATATTGCCGTGAAGCTGAGTCATGTTGGCTTTGATTTTGGATTATGACACCGTCTTGCTGATGACGGTAACTTCGAGTTGCGTGGGTTGATGTTGTGAGTTCAAGCTTGGGCATTATGAGATCTGCCCCATGAACAATCAGAAGGAAGTTGTCGGTTCTCTGCACTTTGCCCCCGTTTTGTGTCCTTCCATTCATCACATTGAGGACAATGTGTCGATTAAGTGTGGGGGAGTGAACTGTGATGTGTATACTTTTGCTTTTGTATTATCCATTTGTTTCAATTCAAAAAAAAAAAAAAAAAAAAAAAAAAAAAATCAAAAATACGAATAAAGTGAATCCCGGCTAGGTGAAAACCCGAAAGGGCGCCTAGGAAAAATTGGGATATGTGGCCGAGGGCGGAGTGAAACCGCAAGGGCGGCACTCCGAGTAAAATGAAGAATCGAGTTGCGAGCCACGAGCGTAGAAGTGAGGTGAATAAAGCTAGAGTGAAACCCGCAAGGGCGGGCACTCTAGGCAAAATGAGAGATTTAGGAAACAAAATGTGCTAATACTTCCAATTTTACCGGCGTGGCGACATAAGAAGGGTGACACAGAAGGACGGAAGGGTAGGATAGTGGCTACGGTGTGAAGTAATCGCGGTGCACGGAGTAGTAGGCACCTCTCTTGCGATTGGGTTCTGTGTGTTTCTACGGAGTAGAGGCGTCTAGGATGCTTGCTTGTGTGGGTTGTATGTGTGTGTGAGATACGTCTTTTGTCACAGGAGAACGTTAGTAGCACAAGTAAGCCGGGCTAGGATGGAGAAATAAGGGGCGTAGCTGGGTTTCTGTCATCATTGTCACGTTTGTCGTTGAGTCGATGGGTATGTGTTTCCAAGATTTCGAGGATTTCTGTCATTTTGATGCGAGATTAAGTGAAAATGGCTACTACCCGAGCCATTCGAGGGAGTTGGAGGTTGGAGTTTTGAGAGCGACTTGTTTTGTTTGGAGCCACCACGTTTCTTGAGAGCTAGTGCAGGTTTGGAGTGGATGGCGTTCGTTGAGTTTACTCGAGGACGAGCAAAAGCTTAAGCGTGGGGGAGTTTGATGAGTCGTGTTTAGTATAGGTAAGTAGTGGCGTTTTAGGCTTAGTTTAGGATGTTTTCGGGTGATTAAGTGAAGGTTTGTTTGATCTAGGATGAATTGGATTAAATCGTAGATGTATGGCATTTTGTCGTGTTTTTGAAGTTAGCCAAGGAAGCCAAGACACGAGGAGGCAAGGACGAGGTTTGGACAAAGAAGAAGAGCTGAAGAAAAGGTCAGAATTACTCCCGCGAGCGAGCCGCGAGGGGGCTGCGAGGAACCTGCGAGCTTCCATGTTTTGTGGGCTTCATTTTCCCGCTTGCATTTGTTGGGCTTTCAACAAAAGTTTAGGTGACTTAACCTAAGGGGAACGTGCCTTCATTATCAGCATCCTTCATATTTTATCATACTACTTTACTTTTCATTTTTTTTAGCTTAGGTTTTAGTTTATCATCCTCTTCATTTTATATTTTTAGTTTAGATTTTAGATCTAGCTTTAGTTTTTCATTAAAAATTGGGAGATTGAAGTTTGAGCTTTCCAAGTATTTTGTAACCGTCGGTATGAGTAACTAATCTCCCTTTTCTCGGTTTAAGTAATTGAAACGGTTGGTTTTAATTGTGAGTTTGAAAGTTCTAGTCTTTATTTTGATTATTGATTATTGCTCGGTTTTGAATTATTATCTGCGTGATTGATTTATGATTGCTAGGTGCGCAACTAGTCGTCTAATTCATTGCGTATTTGTTAGTTTTGTTAGTTAATTGAACGGTTTACGTTGATTAACTTAACGCTAGTAACAACTAGGTTTAATTGTTGAACGGTTTACGTTGATTTTTATTCCTAGGAGCGATTTTCATAACGTCTAAAGTACAACTGGATTGTATGTGCTATTTGTTCCTTATCGATTCTCTTGTTATTAAAGCTGCTAACTGATTAAATCTTGAACGGTTTACGTTAAGGTTGTCTTTTGGTTAGGGTTAGTTAAGAACGGTTTACGTTTTAATTAGCTAAACATAAGGAGAATTAGAATTGTTTGATTCACGATAAGGTAGTCAAAAGTATAAACTAGAACCGGATAACCGTGATCGATTAACTTTAAACCGTAGATTTTATCTTGAACCGAGATCCTTTTTATATCCTTCATTTTCCTTTCCTTTTTACTCTCTGCGTTTGTTTTAATTTGTTAGTTTATTTGCTTTCGTAATTCATCTCCAAAACCCCCCCTTTGGTTACTTGTTACTCTGTTACTCTATTTTGCATTATAACTACGCTTAGCTTGAATTCAGTTAACCTTATTCCCTGTGGTTCGACCCCTTACTTCCGCTTTACTATTTGTTTAGTATTAGGAATTAAGTGTTATAAATTGTTAATTTGCGGCATACGACTTTGGACCGTCAGTAGGCAATCCTTTAGAATATGGGATACAATCCACCACCGCCCATCATCTAATCCGTCATCTTGACAATGTTTTACGGGTCTTTACAAAGTCCAAATGAAGCAACTTTTGTTGAGTCTGTCTTAGTGCTCGATTTAGATTGAGATGAGAATCAATGTTCTGATAAGTAATTGTCCAGTCTTCGAATGATCTTTTTCTTAACGGGAATCGGCAAAGATGTTTACTTTGACAGTTAGTTCGCATCTCGACAAAGAATTTGCATAGGGGGAGAACATGATACTATTAACCCACGTCTATTTCAAATCACGTGTCAATCATCCTAAATGACCCTGCACAGTTACTAGTCTATTCGTCTTTGAAACGTTGTCTTAGGTCGAGTCGGTCATGGTCGAACGTTCAAATGTCAGTTGCTCATGTCACGTTCTTGTCGCATTCATGTCACATTCGTGTCGTATTTCATGCTAACTTGGCCATGCTTCGATTTTAAAATATCTGACATTTCAAGAACCTTTTTGCAAAGTTTGGGTCGATGATCCGAGGTCATATTTGAAATTCGGGCAGATGACCCACTTCAATTTTCAAAATGATGCTTGCGGGCCGATGGCCTATTTCACTTTCTAAATGATGTCTACATTCAGAGTCGATGACTTTTCTTGATTTTTAAAATGATGTTTACAATGCGGGTCGAGGACCCAATTCGATTTGATGCATGCTAACCAATACCCCGTGTTAATTTTCAAGTAACTTTTGTAGTCTAAGTTGGACCCGCAATCCCACTTTAAAAACGATGTTTTTAAACTAGGTTAATGGCCGAATTATTCGAGGTGCTCAAAATCCAAAGTTCAGGTCGATGACCTCTTTCGATTTTCAAATGAAATTTGCTATGCGGGTCAATGACCTATTCATTTCCCAAAATAGGGGTCGATGACCTATTTTCAGCTGATGTCTTGCGCTCGGGTCGATGACCCATCCACCTTTTCCTTCAAAATATGGGTCGATGGCCCCAATTTTCAATGACCATTATAGTTCGGGTCGATGACCCATCCGCCTTTTCCTCAAAATGCGGGTCAATGGCCCCAATTTTCAAATGATGAACATAGTTCGGGTCGATGACCCATCCACTTAAATCAAAATGCGGGTTGAAGACCCATTTTCAAAAGATATTTATAGTTCGAGTCGATGACTCATCCGCTTAAATCAAAATGCGGGTTGAAGACCCAGTTTTCAAAAGATATTTATAGTTCGAGTCGATGACTCATCCGCTTAAATCAAAATGCGGGTCGAAGACCCAGTTTCAAAAGATGTTTATAGTTCGAGTCGATGACTCATCAACTTTTCAAGATGCGGGTCGACGACCCATTTTCAAAAGATGTTTACGGTTTCGGGTCGAAGACCCGTTTCCAAATTAGTATTCTCAGTTCGGATCGATGATCCATCCCTTTTGTTTAAAAAAGCGGGTCGAAGACCCATTTCCAAATTAATATCCTCAGTTCGGATCGATGATCCATCCATTTTGTGTAAAAAGCAAATCGAAGACCCATCTTCAAATTAAAATTCTCAGTTCGGATCGATGATCCATCCCCTTTGTGAAAAAAAGCAGGTCGATGACCCATTTTCGAATAAAATTCGCAGCTCGGATCGATGATCCATCTTTTTGTTTTGAAAAATCGCAGATTTCACTATGTGAGTCATGTGCTATGATTTGTTGTTAAGATTGAGCAGGAACGCTCCAACCGGGGGCTCTAAAGTCGTAAACCTTAGACCCCGACGACAGGATGACATCCCCAAAATGAAGAAATATTAGCAGAAGCTAAAAGAAGTGACACTTCCTAAAAGAATGCAGATATTGGCTTTACTTAATCAAGTAAACAAATGTCATTTTGTTTTGGGCCGAAGCAGCAGAAAGCTACAGGCCAACGAGCTCGAACTACGATACGGGTTTGATTCTGTCACAACGGATACATAGGCGCCTAAGGATAAGGCTCAACCCACACCTGGATGAAAATAAAGGCATCCAGAATCAAGTTTCAGGTATGATTTCTTCTTATGGCTGGTGAGCTTATATACACAGGTCTAAGGGACCCTAAACGACCCGTGAGGCTCTCAAGTTGTGATCTTCGATCGACTCGAGGGTCTACTTTGACTTTCGCCTGTCCAAGCCTTAGTCAAAGTGGGGGCTCTGTTGATACCCGTATCCGACGATATGGAAATTTTTAGAGAACCCGACAAACACCCTATGATGATAGGACAACTTGTATTTCGTGTCATTTATTTGAGTTCGTTTTACGATGTAAGCCGGACGCCGCCGACAAAATGTTTTATTAATTTAAATGATATTTAAATTAATGATTAACAAGGTAAATTTATTTCTGTCAAAATTTATTTGCCGCAAGTATTTTATTGAAAATAAAGTATTTCGATTTGAAAAATCATTTTAAGTAATTCGATTTGAAAAATCGCTTTTATAAGTTTGATATTTGACTTGAAAAGTCGTTTCTCGTGCTTTTAAAACATTTTATTAAATCGTATTCGATGAATTCGTTTTCTTAACAGCAAGTTTTAAAACTCGTTTTAAGCCCAATTTTAAGAGCGATTTTGAGCCCGTTTTAACACGAATTTCGAGGCCTCTTTTACCCACACTCTTCCCCACATACCCGAGCTTAAGCCAGCCCAAAACCACATCCTAAACCCACCATAAGCAGCCAAAGCGAAGCCAAACATAGAGCTGATCCGCAGCAGCTCGTAAGCCCAAAATCAGCCGTTATTTGACCCGAAACCGACTCCTATTTGCCTACCCATGACCCATACCCGTATCCTAACTATCCTACCCATATAACCTTGCCCTGCCACTCAAGAAAAGCCGCTCCAACGCCCTAACCCGACCTTGGACAAAGAAGAGTCAAAACAGAGCAAGAGGTGCTCTTTTCCTCCTTAAACCCTACCTTTTGACCTTATATATACACACCATCCACAAGCCTTCATGACACACGAAATATACAACATACATACACAAGATCAAGCCACAAAAAGCCCTAAAAAAGCCTCAAAGAAGTCGAGATTTGCTGCACAAAAACAGAGCACGTTTTTTTCAGCTTTTCATTCTGCTGTCACTTCTTCTACCTCGTTTTGCGTGTTGAAAACACTATAGTCTCTCTGATTTCTTTATAAAATCTTAACGTTTACTTTACCACGATTCCAAAACATCTTTCGGTTCGAAATTTCGTTGAGAAACGAATAAGTTACAAGCTTTTGAAAATCGCTGTCAGTATTGGTTCAAAGTTACGGTTTTTGCAATTGTTTCGTCGACGACGGCCCCTCGGGATAAAATCTTACAATCGATTACGACTCGGATATTTGGTCAACGATACATGTAAGTTGAGGGTGCAAAATACTCACTTTACCTTTGTTTAAATTATTGTTTTTATCGCTTTTTTTATTACTTCTGTCGCTTCTTTATCACCTTCTGTCGCTCTGTTGGTTTTCTCTTTGTAGTTATTATTTTCGTTTGTCTTCGAACTACGTTTTTAGCCTGATCTCGACATGTATGTATGAGTATGTTATGCCCTTCGTTTGTTTAGGATGCATGCTTGAATTCCTGGTGAAGTATGATTTGAAAATTCCTCGTCAATTCTAGTTTGCTCGTTAGTTTATTATACCTCGTTCATGTTCAGTTGTAGTATAGTCTAAAGCTGATCTGTCACGCTTTTTTTGGTTGGTAATTCATGTCTGTATATCGATTTAGTTATCATGCTTTCATCCCATTGTTTAGCGTTTGTGCAATACTTAGTGTTGTCGATCGTGTGAAGTCGTATATTGCGTGACTTTTGTTTACTGGTTTTGTTTCGTCTATTAAAACTTGGGTGGCGTTTGTGTTGTAATTTTGGCTCATGTACGTCATGCTTAAGTACCCGTATTATTTCATTTGTTAAAATCTTAAGCCTCGTGTTTATTTGCCGAATGGATTTGCGTGATTTAGGCTTTCGCGTTGTATCTCTGTTGACTGTTGATATTTGTGTGTATTGATTAGATTTGTTTATTTAAGCCCTTCTTTGATTATTTTAGTGGATTAGAAATTGTATTACTTGAGTATTAGTTGGTACGGGTGTTTTGTTTGCTACAACTATTTGCATATGACAGCATGCTTATTTAATTATACTTGATTATTAGCCTACACGTTTGGATATGATTATCTGTTGCTTCATTGTATTCGTATGCAGAGCTTGGTAATGTTAGTTGTTTACACCTGTTCACGTATTAGTCATATTTGATTATTTTTATGTGTCCGCCGCTAACGTTTGTTAATCTATCTTATGCTGTCGGTAAGTACTTCTGCTTCCTCCCTTTGTTTGCTAGAATAGTAAATGAACCTCTGTTAAACAACTTCGACGAAATTATATGTGCATTAAAACGACCTAGAATGGATATATTTTTGTTTAGGATTAAAACGTTGTTTGCATATCCGCATGTGTACTCGTAATAGCCATGGTTTTATTTAGTAGAGACCGTTATTGTAACGGGCGGGGTTAGGCGTTAAATTAATGAAATTCTTTTAAACTTCCTAACACGTAAACTCACACGAACTCATTTTCTCTAAAATTGGTTTCTAAATTCCACCTTAAAAATTTAGTGGCGACTCTTTTCGAATCAAAAATGTTTTTGAAATAAAATATCGCGTGGATCAAAATCCCTTGTCCACACTACCGCAGCACCTTATATTAATAAAATTAGACAAATAGCATATAATATCAGTTCTCACATATAGATATTTAAATCTCATACAACATGATAAACAAAACTTAAAACATTACAATTTATAGAACACGATATACAACTTAAATATCATTTCAATTCATATAACATCGTAATATATATAAAACTTAAATCATAACAATTAAGATATATGCATAAGTCGTAATCAATTCAATAAACACATAGTCGTGAACAATCATGCAATATCTCACGTAGCACGAGGGATAGTCGACCCTTTTCAAATCACATATCAATAAAACTCACGAGTCTTGACTATAGAGCGGCTCGTGTACTTTCATAGTCAATCACCCATATGATTTTCTATCAAAGTGCACTAGTTACTCAAGCTCGTAGATCAGATCAAACACTAAGTAGCGGACTACCTAATATCCAACGCAATATGGATAATCTAAGATAAACCTCTCAAGGTACACAGGGTACATTTTGTATGCAATCAGTTGATTAACGTTTATCAATAACGGTTGGCTTGCTAGATAAGTTTGACGTTATTGTCATACATATGGCGGTGATCAACTGGTCCCTAAAAAGTGACACCTAAAGGATGTGTTTAAGAAATGTGATTATTTGAGAAATTAATCATATTGATGCCTTACAAAAAGACTAAAAGGTTAGTCGGTGTTTTTGACTAAAATGTTAGTCAAGTGTGTGATAGTGATAAGGCCATTTAATAAGGATTAAATGATATTAGCTAAGACGAATTAAATGTAATTCGTAAATTGAATATAAAATGTTATATTTAATTATTGAATATAATATAGGCTAATTAATCATAAACTGTTATAATTAATTAGAAAATTATAAATATGAGGATATTAATAATTTAATGATATATTATAGCGGATCATATTTATGACACTAGTAATATTATATTATATTATAAAGCTAAAGGAAACCTCTAGGAAAGAGCCTTATTGCTCTTTGACTCCTTGGTCAACGAGGAATTGGTTTTTGGAAAGTGATTTTTGGAAAGCAAAAATTACTCCCCATATTTGATGGGTTGGCCGAAATTTCTAGTGCATATAAGGAGAGTTTTGGTTCATCTTAATTCACTAATTCATTCATCATAATTCACACACAAAATTTTAGAAAATCAGTTTTCTTCTCTCTAAAGTTTTCTAGCAAGAACTAAGGGCATATCTTAAGCAATCTTGGGTGCAACTTTTAGGAGATATCAAACTTCTTGATATTCGATCTTAGGCCATTAAGCAAGGACAAAAGGTTGTTTTTCTTAATCTTAAACTTATTTATGCAATTTCTTTTATGACTATTAATCATATAGAATAAGTTTCATTATAATCCTGGATGATTAAAGGGCATGTAAACAGATATATTCCCACAAGTGGTATCAGAGCCTTAGGGCTATGAAATTGTTTATATGATTTTCATAAAAATTGAATTTGTATAAGTTTAAAACAAGTTAAAAAAAAATCGGTTTTAATAAAAAAAAAATTTCGGCCAGTTTGGATTTTTGTGTACTGTTGGGACTAAAAACCCAGGCTGGTCCAGAACCCTTGGCCAGGCCTATGGCAGATGCAGGATCCACGGTCAGGTCGAGCGTACGGCCGACACGGACAATACAGACAAAGCAAAGGTCCAGGTCAGGAGAGGAAAACCCAAAATGGGCCAAGCCCAACAAAAAGGAAGTCATTATAAAGCAAATCCAGAAATACGAACAGCAACCCTAGAAGTGGACGTTGCAAGACTTAGTCAAGGGACTAAACTGAAGCCTGAAAGATAGGAGCAGCTGGAGAAGAAAGGGGGAGAAGTTAGCTACAAAGAAGGAAGTGAACGTTGGACCCTGAAGCACTATATAAGGAGTAGAATTCAGGGAGAAGGCACGCATTATTCACATCAGAATTTATACAACTCAAGCACATCATTCTCTACGCAATACACAAGCAACTAAACACTTTATTATTATTTTACGATATTGTTGTATTCTGTACCAGTTGGTCCAGACTCTGTACATCCTGAACCAGAACTAGTGCATAACCTCTCCTGGCTTGCGCCCGTGGTTTTCCCTTAACATTTAAGGGTTTTTCCCACGTAACCATATCGTGTGTCTTATTCTATTTTCTTTGCTTTTCTTTACGGTACAACTCAATAATCACAATCACAATTAAAGGATAGTACTAGTAGATCCACATACACTAAAACGAACCGTGTGAGAAAATCACCCCGAACAGATTGGCGCCGTCTGTGGGGATACTAGTTTATTAATCCTACAACATTTTCCCAATCAACGAGATCAACCAACGCGAAAGATGGAAGGTACAAGTGCAGAAGCCATGCTGAAGCTCCAGGAAGAGTTGCAACAAGCCAAGCAAGTTGCAGAACAGGCCAAGAAAGCTGCAGAGGATGCTAAGGCTGAGGTCGCATAGAAGGTGAGGCGAGATCGCCTAAAGAAGCAATTGGAGGCCTCTGCACAGAAGAAAGCCTCAGGATCCAGGATCCCACCAGGTACACCATTTTCTGACGTGATCAAACAACTTGACTTCTCTACTTTCTCTTCTGCAGGGTCAAAAGGCACAAAAGGCGATCCACTCCATGTAGAGGAAGACCAAGAGAACAACGGTGCAGGTGGAAGCGGTGAACCAAAGACACCAGAGGGAGTAAGTGCAGGCCAGGTCATGGAATACATGATGATGGAGATGCAGAAACTCTCAGAGTTGGTACGAAAGGTTCCAGGACTTCCACCACCCATTGAAGAGGCAGCACCAGGGAGCTATGCTGATTCACCCTTTGATGACTGCATTGCAATGGTCGAGATGCCAAAGAAGTACTCAGCACCCAACCTAAAGCTCTATGATGGGACAGCAGATCCTCTGGAACATGTTGCACAGTACAGGCAGAGGATGTTCAACGTTCCTATTCCAGCAGAAAAGAGAGAGGCTTGCATGTGCAAAAGCTTTGGTTCAACCTTGACTGGTTGATAGGATTTAGTCGCGTCTCCTAATCAAAAATAATCCAAACTCACTCTACTAGGTAGCAAGGGTAAGTCGGGTCGATATCCACAGGGAGATGGTCGCTTAAGTTGGTTATTTTTAGTGATTCTAGTCTCGGTTCGAGGGGTTGAGGTTACTAAAGCTATAGCGGAGGATAAGGGTTTAAAACTTAGAGGAAAAAGGTCTAGGGAATCGGGTTAGGCACGGGGAATGCTAGGTCAAAGGATGGTGACAGAAATGAGTAGGAAAACGCTCTCGCTAAGGGTAAGCTAGGCCTCTCGGTCTTAAGCTCCTTTAGGTCTCAAATGCGGGCTCTCGCAACTTACAAGTGAGGGTCCTAATGATTGGTCTCGTGTCCTACCCTAAACTAGGCTTTCGGTCTTAAGTTTAAGGGTGACAAACGCTCACAAATCCTTGGCCAAAGGATCAACAAACGCATACAAAACGAGACAATCAAAACGAGCGCGAAAACCTAACTCATAACATCATCAAAAACAACCCAAGCGTGCACCCATGATTCACCATTCTTCCCTAGATAAGAGACTACTCGCACATGACAAAATCAACAACAAAAACAAGAGCAATAGAGAAAGACATGATCAAAACAATATATATTGAAATAACAATGAAAAGGGAGAAGAGAATTATAATACCAAACAGAAAATCCAAGAGTAGAAAGATGAATTCAAGCAACAAAACCGAAATAGATGAACAAACTAGCGATTACGAAGTCGGAATTGAAATTACAAATGATCAAAAGCATAAACCCTAAGTTTTCTTGAGAATAACCTTCAAAGTGTTCTAAAAATGCTGGAGAAAGTGTGGGTCGAAATTATAATGTTTAGGCCTTCAAATAGACGAAGTATTTTGAGCTAACGAGGAGTCACAGGGCCGTCCCGACCGGGACAAGGGTGGTCCCGTCCGGGACAAGGTGGTCCCGTCCGGGACAGGGTCATCCCGGAGGGTTCAGTCTTTTTCAGCTTCGTAACTCACTCGTTTCTTGGCGGAATTAAGCGTGTGACCTGCCGTTGGAAAGCTATCGAGACGAACTATCATCTCCACTTGGTCTTGAATCCATTGGAGGTCTAAAACTTGAGATATAACCATTTGAAGTTGACCTTGCGTCGGCTTTAGTTCACCTTGACTTGACTTTGACCTTGATCTTGGTCCTAACTTGTCGTATGTTGACCCAAGGCCTAGGGACAAGGCGTGGATCATCCCAAAGGGTAGGGACGGGGTCTAAAGTGAATAATTGAGCTCCGTGCTCCGTCCCATGGTCCCGGGACGCCTCCAAACGTCAAAACGCGGCTCGTACGCGAGCGAATCGGCATGAAACCAACTCGGATCTTCACGAAACTTTATGAAACCTCACGAAACCTCTCAACAAGCATCCTATACTCCAAATATGCGTGTACTGCAGAATGGACACAAAAACGCAGCAGTGCCAAAACGGGGAGAAATAGGAGCTGAAACGCAAGTAAAAGCGCAAGAAACGCAGAGAAAAGCTCGTGAAGCAGGGGCTAAATATAAGTAAATATATGACACATCAAACTCCCCCAAACCGAACCGTTGCTTGTCCTCAAGCAACCAAGCATGACAGAAAATAGAGGACAAAGCGAGCAAAAGAATACTTCCCCAAACAATCGCCAAACCGCAAGCAGCTTGAGCAAATGGCTATCGATCCTAAACAGCATGGGACGTATGGGAATAGCAAGCTAACGGCTGAGAATTACAAGACGGCGCAGGATGAATAGCATGGCTTAAACATAGGCTCTCTAGCAACCAAATCATGGACCTCTCGCGGTTTCCACTCTAGCACACATGATGAACAGGGCGATATATGTGATGACACTCACCTACTCGACTAGTGGAAGCACGCCCGCAATCTAATGTGGACCAAATCTCAGATTCCGTACACAATAATGTCACAAAAACGAACCAAACATGAGGGCTTACATAGGAAATGAGGGTGTAAAGGCCAAAGAGAGGTTAAGGGTGATAAGGTGGAACAAATGATTATGGAATCGTGGAGCTAAGCCACTAGAAACCACTCGTACTACTCAAGTGCTCGTCCAACCAACAAAGAACCCAACTCTCATGAAAACGGACCGAAAACAGCATATCGGTCTCCTTTACACATCAACGCAACAAAAGCAAATGAGTACTAGTGCTCACTCATGTAAAACAACAACAACTTCTTCATTTTGTGCACACACTTTCTTTTTTCCCTTTAGATTTTTGTGTTGTGTTTGTATTTTTCTGATTTTTCCTTTTTTTTCTTGGGCTTAAGAGCACACTCACATAGTATAGTTGCGGAAAACCTCATAAAAGGTCAGGGAAACAGCAATCCCGACTTACATTCACCGAAACTCTCCAAGCGTACGACGTCAGCAAGTCGTAGCATGATCAAAACCCGAAGAACGAGCACAAGAGTAAGCAAAGCGGTCACTAGCAAGGCTAGGGTAGGCTATTTGGCAATGTAGCTAGCAAACTCATGTGGGTAAGGGGTATTAGGATCAAATATGAGAGGATAAAATCAACGCAAAGACATGGTGAATCATAAGAAATCAACTAAAGCCTCATATGCATAAACAAGTGACAAAATCGTGGGAAGCACGGGATAGGGGCCACACTTATGCGCGTTGATATTACGCACCCCACGAGGAGAACTACTATCAATAAAGCACGGGGACCAGGATAGATGTACCGGCCGCAGGAGGCTAAAACCTCACAAAATAGTAGCTCAAGTCCATGAAATAATAAAGCCAACAGTAAAAGCACGCCATCATCTGCAACACGTCTCAACATCCCCGAAAGCGCTAATCCAACAATAAAAAACATGCCAAAGCTCAAAGCGTACAAGGGAAGGGATGTCGGGAAAGAATAAGGTAAAAACAAGCTCAAAACAACGGAACGGGATACGTATTTTTGTGATTTTTGAGAAATTTTCTGATTTTTTTTGTATTTTTCTGAAATTTTCAGATTTTTTGGATTTTTGTGTTTTTGTTGAAAAGTGAAAAACGCAAAAAGAAAACGCAAAAAGAAAGCAGAACAAATAGCAAAGCGTTTCCTCCCCCCAAACCGAACAACACATTGTCCCCAATGTGTCCTAAAGCACATCAACCAGGGACCTAAAAATAAGGGAGATAAAACGATAAAAAGTCTCAAAGAAAACAAAGTACATACATGCTATATTTACAATGAAAAAGGTTCCCCCAAACCAGCTTCAAACTGGGGGCGCAGCAGGGTACGGGAAGTACCACCAACTATGGGCCTCGTCATAAACGACCCCGCTTCCGTCATCCATCTCATCATCATATCCATCGTCATCATGGCCTACGCGGCCCAAATCAGCTCGGCCAAAATCAGCATAGCAAACTCCATCGACATGCGCAGCAGCAGCGTCTTTGATCACATCCTTACCCGCGTCCTTCGTCCCTAGCTCACCTGCAAGCATGTCACAGCAAAGCACGGCCTCAAGAGGATCCCTCTCGAGGACTTGAGGTAAGTACTCATCCACACATTCATCAACAACGTCTAAAGCAAAGACAGTCTCCTCTAACATGGGACGCTTCAAAGCACTTGACAAGTTAAAAGTTATTGAATCACCTCCGACATCCAAAGTCAATTTGCCGTTCTTGACGTCAATGACTGCACCAGCAGTGTGCAAGAAAGGTCGACCCAAAATGATAGGAATTTGGGAGTCTTCGACCATGTCAAGAACAACAAAATCAACAGGGATGAAAAATTTACCGACCTTGACGGGAACGTCCTCTAGAACACCCAAAGGGCGTTTGACAGAACGGTCCGCCATCTGGAGAGTGATGTTCGTAACCTTTAAAGGCCCCATGTTGAGTTTCTCGCATACAGAGTAAGGCAGAACGCTTACACTTGCACCTAAATCGCATAAAGCGTTAGAAATAGAAACAGTGCCAATTGTGCAAGGTATGGAGAAACTACCCGGATCTTTTAATTTAGGAGGAGACTGGTTTTGTAAAAGTGCGCTGCATTCAGCAGTAAAAGCAACAGTCTCGACCTCATTGAAAGATCGTTTACGGGTGAGTATGTCTTTGAGGAATTTAGCATATGCGGGGACTTGAGTGACGAGTTCGGTAAAGGGTACAGTTACCTTTAAATCCTTGACGACCTCCATGAACTTACCGAATTGTGAGTCAAGCTTTGATTTTACCACTCGGCTCGGGAATGGCAACTTGATTTGTATTGGAGGCTCGACAGGCTTAGCTGCGCTCTGCTCCTTCTCCTTCTCTTTCTCCTTCTCGGCCACCTTGCTTCCTTGACCCTTCTCGGCTGCCCCTCCATCACCATCACCCACGGCCTACCCATTAGTGGGCCCCACGGCTTGCTCTCTTCCCTTGGCTCCACTCGTGCTTGCTCCATGGCTCGTACCTGCAACATCATTACTAGGCACACTAAAATCATTAGCAAAGGGAGGAGGGTCTACCTCACTTACCACCGTAGGCATGGGTGGACCATCATAGCTCGTGCCACTCCTTAAAGAAATGGCGTTGATCGACTCATGTTGTTGAGGTTGAGTGCCTTGCGATGGAAGGTTAGGTTTAGTTGAGAACTTGAAGAAGCAAGTTGAGCCATTTGTGTTTCAAGCATCTTGATGGCGGCGTCTTTAGCTTGATCGCTCTTTTGCATTTGAGCCATCATTGTTTCTTGATTTTTAGCCATTTGCATCATCATGGCTTGCATGGCATCCATTCGATCGGGAACCGGAGCGGGAACAACGGGTGGTGGGGCATTTTGTTGTTGAAAATTGGGGCGATTGAAGCCCGGAGGGTTATAAGGTCGAGGAGCATTGTTGTAGCTGAAATTTTGTGGACTGTTTTGGTATTGTGGTAGTTGTGGGCTGAAGTTTTGTTGTTGGGGAGGTGGATTCAAGACATTTTGGGTCTTGTAAGACAAAATCGGATGGTTCTTGTAGCCCTCGTTGTAATAGTTCGAGTAGAAATTTGTTTTGAGAATGTAAAGCATGCACATGATGAGATTGTGTGTTCATACCTCGGCATTCCATTGAAGTGTGACCGGAAACGCCACATGTATTGCAAGGTACATCATAAGAAGTGTGCAAAGCCGCTACCGTTTGTCCACTAGCACTCGAGGAACTACTACCCGCTTGCATTTGACTCATAATCATCGCGGTCATAGCATCCATTTTTGCGGAAAGCATGGCTACCATATCACCATCGGTCTTACCTCTACCATATCACCATCGGTCTTACCTCCAATCCTAGGCACATTCCTAGAGCTCCCATATTGCGCGTTGTGAATCGCCATTGCCTCGATCGTATCGATGGCCTCCTCCACATCAATATTGTCAAAGCGTCCATTCGCCGCGGAGTCAAGCACTTGGCGTGACTCGTTGTAAAGACCGTTATAAAACTGCATGACAATAAACCATTTATCCATACTGTTATGACCAGATTTTACACTACCCAGAATTGGCAGTTCTGGATAGACGTTGCGAATATGGTACAGAGCAGGACAGAAGAACAATGGCAGTTATCGCCCAGAACAGGTCAGAAGAGGTATGGCAGTTATAGCCCAGAACAGGTCAGAAGAGGTATGGCAGTTATCGCCCAGAACAGGTCAGAAGAGGCATGGCAGTTGTGGTCAGCAGAAGTCAACTATAGCGGTTACAAAGATCATGGGATAATGGAAGATATCATAGCTGAGCAGAAGTGGAGTCAATGGAAGTTATTTAACCACCTAAGATCATGGGTAGTTATTGGCATGCAGTTCTGCGGATCAGAATAGAAGTCATAATGGGAAGTTACAAGTCATGCATAGTGGGTAGTTATCCAACTACCTAAGTTCATGAGATAGTGGCCCTAGATTTTAGGAGTTGTATTGTGAGCATTCTACCTATATATAGAGGCTCACTTAGTCATTTTTCGAGAGGTCTCTCATATGTTCTCTCATAGGTTTTTCTTATACTTTCACATAGAAGTACACATAAACGATGTATTAGCATTATTCGCTAGTTTCTCCTACGAAAATCATTCAATTGTAATCAAAAGCCTTGTAATCATCATGAGATTAATAAAAGAAGTCCTGGCTTGGTAGCCCGCAGTTTTCCCCATCTTCTTCTCGGGGTTTCTGCGTCATCAATCTCGTTGTCCCCTCAATTCTGTTCGGAGAAGGCTATGTTCTGCTTGGTTTCGTTAATCTAGTTGTCATCAGTTCTGTTCGGAGTAGACTATGTTCTGTTCTGTTTCACAAACAGTACTAGTTGGCCCATCTTAGCTCTTTTTCACCCTTGTAGAGTTTTTACCAAAACAAATTGGCGCCCACCGTGGGGCATCTAGTTTATTAGTTTGTGAAACTCTCTTCTCAAAATTCCACAAAAAACACACTCTTGTCATGACCACATGGTTGACAAGACCCTTGAACAACTAGCACAATATTTGGAGAAATCTTGCTCAAGGATTGCTTCAATTCTACAAAAAAAAGTTACAAGACTCAAAGAGAATTGAGTCAGTCTTGAATCGGAACAGAACTCCAGCGATACTAGTGGTTACAACACAAGAATCAGGCCAGAATTGTCCTTGTCTTTCATCATAAAAAGAAAAGTTTTTTCCTATCATGATGGGGACAAAGGCTTTGAAGATCAACTTAAAGAGGACTCTCCTAGGAACCAGAAGCTTCTCCTAAGAAAAAGAAGGATCCTCCCCTTCAACAATTTTGCGGCTTTGAAGGATGTTCCGAAAAAATTCAACGTTCCATCAATTGAAGTTGTGCTATAGTACAGAACATCCTCAAGACCACGTTGCGCAATACAAATAGAGGACGCTCATAGTTCTTATTCCCAAAGATCTGAGGGAGACTTGCATGTGCAAAGGCTCCACTTCTGTAATGTCAGTCCTGAGCAATTCTGGGCTAATCTTTTCCGTCGTATTCTGGACAATTTTCTCCACGCCTGTAGATGGCATGTTTGACAGTGATGTCCTGGGTAGGACCTCCAGTTTGTTCTGCTCCTCAGCTTTCAACTCCTGGAACCCTGGAGTAGGTATGATAACTCCACTTGAAATGGGTGGAGGTTCGATGTCAAAACTACCAGCCAGAATAGCTTCCGTCATTTGCTGGAGTAGTGCAGAGTTGAACAAAGAAAAGATCTCAATTCTGAACTGTGACAGTTCTGGGCAGTTCGTACTTACAAGCAAGGGTCGTCATACTTGAAGAAGATGCCTTCAACAAACAGAACAGCGGAGTTTGTGTCAGAACAGGCCTAACTAAAAGCCGGAAGTGGTCGTCAGCAGAACAGAACTGGTTCATACCGGAGACAAGAGTGAACACATGTCCACTCATCCAGCCCTAAGATAAGAGCTTTTGAATACTCTCTTGTTTTCTGTTCTGGATTGATAATCTCGATTTTAGCAGTCTTGTATTCAGTTCTGGACTGATAATCTCGATATTAGCAGTCTTGTTTTCAGTTCTGGACTAGTAAACTCGATGTTAACAGTCTTGTTCTAGACTGATAATTTCGATATTAACGGTCTAGTTTTCAATTCTGGATTGACAATTTTGATATTAACATTCTTGTTATAGATTTTTCAGGATTGATTTCAAGTTTGAGAGTCTTGTTATAGATGTTTCAGTTCTGGACGCTTGAAGGACACAACCAGTCCTGCACGGAGGAATACAAACAAGACTGAAAAACCACAATCACAAGAGCCAAATCAATCTCCACCTTTTTCTCCTTACACTCATAAAGTTTATTATGCTAATGACGGTTCTAATATTTGTGGTTTGGCTTGGGTTGCGATACGAGAAATGATAACTTAAGAAGAAATGATGTCGTCCCCAACAGAACTAAACAGAACTGGAAGCTAGCGACTCTTGATCAGTGAGATCGTCAAGGCAGTTCTGAATGGTTATGCTTGGTGTCTTGAAGAAATGAGGATCAACCATGATAAACTCACTACAAATTATAACATGCTTGTGGATTCTACGGAGAGACCTAGGCCAACATACTTTGGGCAAAATTTCTCTACCTACAAAGGGAGTCTCTTCTCTTAGTTATTTTATTGATTTAATTTGATGACGTTGTGTATCTTGCTTGGTATGTTTTAATTCATAATATCATGCTCGTGCCTTCGACGTACCACTAATATGTCGAAATGTCAATCAAGTAGGGAATAATGATGATCAACGGAGAATGGCAGAATGCACAAGAGTGCTACAGAATAGGCTTGAAGCTATCATAGCAACAAATTCATTATATTGCAATCAAAGAAACAAGTCAACGGATAAGTCAGACAAGACAGAGCAGAGACGTCCTCAGCCACTCCTGTTCTGGTGAGAAACTACTGGTAGGTGATGTACCGGCCAGAATCAGGTATGACCTTGGTAGTTAACCTTTTACAGTCCAAAGTATCCTGTTCTGCGTGGACTCGCTTTGACAGGACTGGTATAAGTCATGTCCTGGTCTGATCGCTCACAAGTCTGATGTTGGCCCAAAGTCCAAGTATGTACAGTGGAGACGCAAGAGATTTCCTCTACAAAGGAAATAATTAACGACGAGGTTCAAAAGCTTCTAGACATGAAATGGTAAGAGAGGTAATGTATCTTGATTGGTTAACCATCGTAGTAATCATCCGACAAAAACATGGTATGTTTCAAGTGTTGATTATGTTTATTTAAGATAAAGTTTGCACATAGATTCTTTTCATCTACCCAATACTAATGTTGTGCTTGCCAAGATTTCAGGATACAAGTAACTTACAATTGTGGATGGTTTCATCAAGTCCAATCGAATCGAAGTGTATCCTACTCATCAGAAGATGAATTTTATTTTTTGCATAATATATTTTTAATTTGTTACGCCTTACGCTTTGAGAGATGTAGGGGCAACCTACCAAGGTGGTAATTAGCACGATGTTGGAGTATTTTTATTGGGGACACAACGAAGGTGTACACGTATGATTTGGTGATGAAGTCCAAGAGTGTCAAAAATCACATTTGACGCGTGCAAGCATCCTTTGTATTCTTGGAGAGATATAACATGGAGTTCAAACATGTCAAGCACTCATTTGGCGTTTCACCAAGACAGTTCTAAGGGCACATTGTTGGCAAGAGTGGATCTGAAGTCAGTTCTGTGCGGATCATACTCTCTAGTGATGTGCTGATCATATTATCCATTGATGTGCAGGTCAGAACTGTTATCCAGTTCTGTGCAGATCATACCAATTTTTCAGTCTTGTACTCTTGTTCGATGAAGAGGATAATCTACAGTATCCCATATATTGTGCAAGTAAGAACCTCTTGGATGCCGGAATAAGGTACACTCTTCGAGAAATATACATTTTTACTTAATTAATGTATATTACAAAGTTTAATCTTATTTTTAGAATTATCATATGATTGTCTGGACTAACTTTTCAGTCAAGTCAGTCTTGAGAAAGTCTGAACTGTCCGGGAGAATGGTTAAATGGTTTTGTGCAGATTATTATGTATAACATCAGTTGCAGGCCAAGACTGCCATCAGGTCAGAATCCTTGGCAGATTTTGTGGCGAATTTCAGTTCTGGTCTGGAAGGAGACTTCGGCCTTGGGATTTTGGTCAAGAGAGAATAATGAAAGCTTAGACCTTCCACACTGGTAGAGTTGCTAATGTCAGAGGACCAGGATTGACATAGTCCTGAAATCGCCACAAAGGGGCAGAGTAGCCAAGGTTGTAAGTGTGAAACTTGCTACAGATCTGATTTTCAGTCTTGTCTTGATCTTGTGATTAATTTTCTCATGTGTTATTATTTTATTTCTATTATCTTTTTAAATTTTGTAAGTGATTAATTATTTATTACAAATCTGAGTTTTTCTAACGTTTGAAGATGATTGATTTTGCATGAGGTATTTTTTCAAATTTGCTTGCTAACGGCTTTGAGCAAGAATCAATCCTATAGTCTTCAGGACTCTACCGTTGGAAGAATTTCAAACTTTACAGAAGTTTATCATTGTTACAATGAGCAGCCAGATCAGGTTTGAATTTTTACCAATTCTGGTCTGACGTCTATATATAAGTCTTGATGCTTATCTTTTGAATCTTGACCCTTTTTATTTCCTACCCGTTATATTTTCTGGTTGTTTATCTTCTGCTCGTTGTGTTCTGAATTATCTTTTCAGAATTGTTTCCTTGAGTTTACTAAACGTTTCCCTTGAGAAAACTAGGGGCATCTTTTGTGTCTTGAATTCTCTTCTTTCAAGACTGTCAGCTCTGAGGTTTTAGCAAGTCACTAGTACTGACAAAGTCAAGATTCGCAAGTCAGCGCTGGTCAAAGCAAGTCAACCCAACAAGTAGTATGAGGGTGATGGATTCATTGGTACGTGGTCGGCAAGACATTCACAGAAGTGATTGTCAGAACAGGTTTGAATTTTCGTTCAGTTCTGATCCCGAATTTTAATCCTGATCTGGTACGTGTCTGGCATGATTTTTTATGTTGTCTTTGTAGCCGTTGCTTTTAGTTTATTTTGCAGGAATGTTTTCAACCTTATCCCAACGTGATCGAACTTTCTGAACGGTCTCATATTCTTATTGCTCAAGGTTGACGAGTTGTTTTAAGAAAGGGTGAAGGTTATAATTTTTACGCGAGCTCACATGTTTTTTGAGAAGTATGTGGCAGGTGAAAATTCACGGTGTTAGAGATGACGAAATAATGTCAAGATAGAGCTTTTGTATAGAAGATTGTTGTCCTTGTTTTCTAAACTACAAAGTGGGGCAATCGATGACACTAGAAAGTTGTCATTCGCTCCAGAACAGACGTTGTCGTTCGCTCCAGAACAGACGTTGTCGTTCGCTCCAGAGCAGACGTTGTCGTTCGCTCCAGAAGAGACGCTGTCGTTCGCTCCAGAACAGACGCTGTTGTTCGCTCCAGAACAGACGTTGTCGTTTGCCCTAGAGCAGCAGTTGTCATTCGCCCTAGAACAGAAGAAGTCATCTGCTCCAAGACAGAAGATGTCGTTTGCTCCAGAATAGAAGCTGTACATATTTGAAACAGTGAAAGAGGTAATTTCGTTGTTAAGGAGAGCAAAATCTAAAGGTACGCAATTCATCGCTTCTTGTTATTAATAACAAGTTGGACGTTAAGTTAGTTGCATCAACCTTTATAGTTTTATAGCTCATTATAGTTTTTATAAGACATTTTTCTTTCTTTCTTTCTAACTTGTTTATGTTTGTGAAAGAGTTATCCTTCCAGAATTGGTTATTCAAACACCAAGGTATGTCCTATGTATTCTAGATTCTAAAATTATTCTTTGTTCACTAACCTTGAAATCTTCGAACAAGTGAGAAATGCAGTAAAGATTACATCGACCTCGTATCAAGGTGTTATGGTGAGAAGATTCAACAAGAATGTCAAAGCGAGAGCCCTTGGCAAAGGAGAATTATTTTAGAGAAATATATTCAAGAATGCAAGAGAAGTAGCATCAAACAAGTTTGCTCAAGTTGGAAAGGTCCTTACCTCGTTGACTCCATCATCGGTCAAGGGGCACATGAATTGGTAACTCTTGAGGGAAAGTTGATTCCAAAGCTTGGAAATCAACCAAACTCAAGCTCTATTTATTTAATTTCAATTAATTTATTTTTCATAATCGCTTTACTTTATATTATTTTATTATGAGAAAAACCATTGAACACATCAATGGTTAATACTAACCAAGTTTTTACATTTTACAGCATTTTTTCAAAGTCTCAAAGTATTCTCAATCTTGTTTATTATATATCAAATGTTTCTTCGTAATATTATACCAAGAGTCTTGGAGCATATTATCTTGTGTTTATGGTCACGTTGCCGATCTTGGAGCATATATTATCTCGGAGCATATTATCTTATTTTTGCGGTCTTGCGCTACAAACCTTGAAGAATATTTTCTATTTATTACAGTCTTGCACTATGTTGCCAACCTTGGAGTTCATCCTAGCGCTCTTACGACCTTATCTTGCTGCCCTTGGATTATATGAATACGGAAGCATCTTATTTGGATCCTAATTGCATCAAGTTCTACCATATATCTTATTCTACTATTTTTGGAGCTTATTCTATGCAATCTTGATATTGGAGTCTTACCTTTCAGTCCTGAGCGGATCTTCAGCACTCTTGAAGCTGGTTTTCTAATCTTGAGTATAGTTCTCAATCTTGAGCATATCTATAGTTTTGAGCTCGTCCTCAGCATCTTTGGAGCTTGCCCTCCAGTATTGAGCCTAGTCCTTGGTCTCGAGCATATCGTCAGTCTTGGAGCCTAGACCTCCAGTCTTGTAAAAGTAGAGCCAATGTCCAATGGTATAGTCTAATTTTTATTTCTTGTTTTGCGGATTGCAGTTTAATTACAAGAGTAAATATTTTTATTATCACAAATAATCCACTAAAAATCTAGTATGCCACATATTACAAATAAAGGAGTCTATCCTCCAGTCCTAGTCAAGAGTCTATCTTCCACATCTAATCAAGAGTTTATCCTTCAATTCTACTCAGGAGTTTATCCTCCAGTTCTGGTACGGAGCTTAACCTCCAGTTCTTAGCTTTGTCCTCAATATTTTTGGAGTTACCCCTCCAGTTCTGTAAGAATGAAACTTGTCTTCCAGATTTGAGCTTAGTCCTCCGCCTTGAGCAGCCAGTCCTGCAGTGGAGATCTTCCTCCAGACCACAGTGCAGCCAGTCCTGCAGAGCAGCCAGTCCTGCTGTAGAGGATGCGTCCTCGGATTGACGGACCAGGGCTTAGCCGCCGTTAAGAGAGTCCTATAATATCCCTCAAGGTTAGCCATGATCATGCGTACATAAGTCTGGGGTGTACACCTGCGAGGTTAGTGCATTCACAGAACAATAGAAGCAATAGAAGCAATAGCGACAATAGTGATTAAGTCCTTGGACCACCAAGGCTAATTACTTAGCAACCGAAGCTGTCAGAGCAGACTAGAAAAATGTCTTGCTCTACAGACTAAGAAAAAGATCCACAGTAGCAACAGAAGTTAAGCCCTTTGGAAAGACATAAGGCACACATACGAAGAAGCCCTTTGAAAGATAAGGCATACACACGTAAAGCCCTTCGAAAGACAAGGTACAAAGTATTTAACCATCCTCGAGAAGGTTAAACAATAGTTCATACGATGCATTATCAAAAGACAAACGAAGTATTCTACAGATCAAATCACCGCAAGTTTTGCACAATCTAATGGGTCTCAACTATCCCCACATTGCACAACATGTGGCTAGCCTTCCTTTTTTAAGGTTAAGGAAAGTCCAAAGCTCGTGTATACTAAGGGAATATCTCTTGTCCAACAAGCCATATCAAGGTTCAAACTCTAATGTTTCAAAGCAAGGTACAAGCCCTCGGTAAGCCCGTCGATAACCTATTCGTTGTATGTTCAAGTTTATCTTACGATTTACTAGTCATCGCTACCGTGAAGCAGTCAATCAGGTTTTAATTCTCTCCTACTTGATTTAAACGTTGTCTCTTTGAATGTGGTACACAAGTCTTGCGGATGCATAGTTGTTCAAAATTTTATAGCCATTGTTTCTACTCTAGTCTATTCTGTATAGAAGTGTTTGTACAGGATTGTTTCCTCAAGATTGCTGAACGCTGCACTTGAGAAAACAAGGGGCATTTGTTATGACCAGATTTTACACTACCCAGAATTGGCAGTTCTGGATAGACGTTGCGAATATGGTACAGAGCAGGACAGAAGAACAATGGCAGTTATCGCCCAGAACAGGTCAGAAGAGGTATGGCAGTTATAGCCCAGAACAGGTCAGAAGAGGTATGGCAGTTATCGCCCAGAACAGGTCAGAAGAGGCATGGCAGTTGTGGTCAGCAGAAGTCAACTATAGCGGTTACAAAGATCATGGGATAATGGAAGATATCATAGCTGAGCAGAAGTGGAGTCAATGGAAGTTATTTAACCACCTAAGATCATGGGTAGTTATTGGCATGCAGTTCTGCGGATCAGAATAGAAGTCATAATGGGAAGTTACAAGTCATGCATAGTGGGTAGTTATCCAACTACCTAAGTTCATGAGATAGTGGCCCTAGATTTTAGGAGTTGTATTGTGAGCATTCTACCTATATATAGAGGCTCACTTAGTCATTTTTCGAGAGGTCTCTCATATGTTCTCTCATAGGTTTTTCTTATACTTTCACATAGAAGTACACATAAACGATGTATTAGCATTATTCGCTAGTTTCTCCTACGAAAATCATTCAATTGTAATCAAAAGCCTTGTAATCATCATGAGATTAATAAAAGAAGTCCTGGCTTGGTAGCCCGCAGTTTTCCCCATCTTCTTCTCGGGGTTTCTGCGTCATCAATCTCGTTGTCCCCTCAATTCTGTTCGGAGAAGGCTATGTTCTGCTTGGTTTCGTTAATCTAGTTGTCATCAGTTCTGTTCGGAGTAGACTATGTTCTGTTCTGTTTCACAAACAGTACTAGTTGGCCCATCTTAGCTCTTTTTCACCCTTGTAGAGTTTTTACCAAAACACATACCGTGGTGAGGGCATTGACGTTGAAGGTCTTTGTATCGCTCCCACGCATCATACAACGTCTCATCCCCTCGTTGGCGGAAGCTCGTGATTTGGCTTCTTAGCATGGCGGTCTTTTCAGGCGGAAAATATTTTTGATAGAATGCCAAGACTAAGGAGTTCCAATCGGTGATGGCTAGTGCAACCCGGTTCAATGAATTAAGCCACAGCTTGGCTTTGTCTCGGAGTGAAAAAGGGAAGAGCATCTCCCTAATTTGGTCTTGAGTGACCCCCGTTTGCTTAATAGTGGAGCAATAATCACAAAAGTTTTGGATGTGCAAGTTAGGGTCCTCGCCGGGACTCCCTCCAAACTGAGTGCGCTCAATGAGATTGATAAACGCGGGCTTGACTTCAAAATTGTTGGCGGCAATGTTGGGCATAGCATTGCCCGTAGGAACTTGATCCGCGGTAGGCCTCGAGTGATCCGATAGCTTAACCATTTTCTTTAGCTCGGGCGTCGGTTCAATGTGAGCTTCTTTGTTGGATGATGGAGAAGAGGAAGTAGCCTCCAAGTCTTTCAACAAGTTCTTGCGCCTCAAAAATGTACGCTCCGGTTCAGGATCAAAGGGAATTGCCAAACCTTTTTGAGACGTACGCGTTTGCCTGGGCATACAAAAACACTAGAGGTAACGATAAGTAGCGGCCTCAAGGAAGCGAGGCTCCTTGAGACAAGAGTAACAAATAAGAAAAGAACCAAATAAACAACGAAAAACAAAGCCGTCTCCCCGGCAACGGCGCCAAAATTTGATAGGATTTAGTCGCGTCTCCTAATCAAAAATAATCCAAACTCACTCTACTAGGTAGCAAGGGTAAGTCGGGTCGATATCCACAGGGAGATGGTCGCTTAAGTTGGTTATTTTTAGTGATTCTAGTCTCGGTTCGAGGGGTTGAGGTTACTAAAGCTATAGCGGAGGATAAGGGTTTAAAACTTAGAGGAAAAAGGTCTAGGGAATCGGGTTAGGCACGGGGAATGCTAGGTCAAAGGATGGTGACAGAAATGAGTAGGAAAACGCTCTCGCTAAGGGTAAGCTAGGCCTCTCGGTCTTAAGCTCCTTTAGGTCTCAAATGCGGGCTCTCGCAACTTACAAGTGAGGGTCCTAATGATTGGTCTCGTGTCCTACCCTAAACTAGGCTTTCGGTCTTAAGTTTAAGGGTGACAAACGCTCACAAATCCTTGGCCAAAGGATCAACAAACGCATACAAAACGAGACAATCAAAACGAGCGCGAAAACCTAACTCATAACATCATCAAAAACAACCCAAGCGTGCACCCATGATTCACCATTCTTCCCTAGATAAGAGACTACTCGCACATGACAAAATCAACAACAAAAACAAGAGCAATAGAGAAAGACATGATCAAAACAATATATATTGAAATAACAATGAAAAGGGAGAAGAGAATTATAATACCAAACAGAAAATCCAAGAGTAGAAAGATGAATTCAAGCAACAAAACCGAAATAGATGAACAAACTAGCGATTACCGAGTCGGGAATTGAAATTACAAATGATCAAAAGCATAAACCCTAAGTTTTCTTGAGAATAACCTTCAAAGTGTTCTAAAAATGCTGGAGAAAGTGTGGGTCGAAATTATAATGTTTAGGCCTTCAAATAGACGAAGTATTTTGAGCTAACGAGGAGTCACAGGGCCGTCCCGACCGGGACAAGGGTGGTCCCGTCCGGGACAAGGTGGTCCCGTCCGGGACAGGGTCATCCCGGAGGGTTCAGTCTTTTCAAACCGTAACTCACTCGTTTCTTGGCGGAATTAAGCGTGTGACCTGCCGTTGGAAAGCTATCGAGACGAACTATCATCTCCACTTGGTCTTGAATCCATTGGAGGTCTAAAACTTGAGATATAACCATTTGAAGTTGACCTTGCGTCGGCTTTAGTTCACCTTGACTTGACTTTGACCTTGATCTTGGTCCTAACTTGTCGTATGTTGACCCAAGGCCTAGGGACAAGGCGTGGATCATCCCAAAGGGTAGGGACGGGGTCTAAAGTGAATAATTGAGCTCCGTGCTCCGTCCCATGGTCCCGGGACGCCTCCAAACGTCAAAACGCGGCTCGTACGCGAGCGAATCGGCATGAAACCAACTCGGATCTTCACGAAACTTTATGAAACCTCACGAAACCTCTCAACAAGCATCCTATACTCCAAATATGCGTGTGTACCTGCAGAATGGACACAAAAACGCAGCAGTGCCAAAACGGGGAGAAATAGGAGCTGAAACGCAAGTAAAAGCGCAAGAAACGCAGAGAAAAGCTCGTGAAGCAGGGGCTAAATATAAGTAAATATATGACACATCACTGGTCCAGCCCTCCAGTGGTATATCAACCTGCCAATCAAGACCATCAAGTCCTTTGCGGAGCTGATCAACCTTTTCAACATCGATTCGCAAGATGGCATTGTTGGAGAAGCGGACCGATGATGATCTGCGGGTCATCGAGCGAGAACGAGTCTCTAAGGACTTCTGCACCGCTTCAACAAGGAGAAAGTGTCCATCCCGGATGTGACATTGGCACGACCATTGAGGCCTTGAGCAAGGTTTGGTAAGAGATTACGATCTTTATGTTGAACTAACCCGCTACCCTTGTTCTACCTTTGAGGATGTGCAGGCTAAGGCTCGCCGGCATCAGGGTAGAAGAGGACCAGCGATTCAGTGGCGATATCGGGACCAGGTAGGGCGAACGAAAAGTCACCACCCGAGGCACAAAGAACAACAGCCTGGTCCATATCGAGGCCAAACAGAGGGAGGCAAACGGCGTGGGATGAACAGGCCGATGCACCCAGAGTTCCACCTCGGTTTGATCACGCTTCTCTGTAGATCTTCCAGACTGATCCACAAGATGGACAAGCTAGGTTCGTGATCGGATGGCCAAAAGCAAGCGAAGCCCAACCCAAGGAGAGACACAACCAAGTGGTGTAGTACCATTCGATATTGGACACACCACGGAGGATTGCACGACTCTCGGGAGGAAGTAGCTCATCTACTAAAGAATGGTCACCTGAAGGATATCCCGCCTAAAGCAGGAGGAGCAGATATGAGCGAGATGAGCCCAGATCTTCCTCCACCACCACCAACCCATGAGGTAAAATTCATCTACGGTGGATCGGATATTTGTGGACTAACATATTCTGGCCGCAGCGTGTAGCTACGGAGAACAGCAACGACCACCGGCCAGGACAAGCGAGTCGATCCAGGAGATCGTGTTTGATGAGTCGGACCTACAAGGAGTGCATGGGCCACACCACGATGGATCGGTAATCAAGATCCAGATTGGAACTGCATGATCGGAAGAGTCTGGTAGATGGGCGATTGATCAACATCATCATGATGGAGGCGCTGGAAGCTATGAAATTTGAAAGAGTCTTATGTAACGAAGAAGTCGGCGTCTGGTAGGGTTGATGGAGAGACAAAGCACGGCTTGGGAGAGATCACCCTACCAACCTATGTGGAAGAGTCACCTCTTCGAGAAGTTCTGCGTGATAGGCGTCGTCCTCATACAACGTAATCCTAGGGCGACCCTGGATCCACAACCTCAAGGCTGTACCTTCAACGTACCACCAGTGCATAAAGATACCAACAAAGTGGGGGACAGCAACGGTCAGAGGAGAGCAACAAACAGCACAGGAGTGTTACAGGACAGCCCTGAAACCTCCTAGTCCAGGTAAGTCCCTCGCATAGCAATTAAAGCAGCCTGTCAGGTCTGTTGAGAATCCTGTCCCACGCATGGAGACAGATGAAATTGTTTTGGCTGAAGAAAGACCTGACAGGAAGGTTCTGGTTGGTTCTGACGCTCCAGAGGTAATCAGACCTGCTCTAATTGACTTTCTGAGGAAGAAAGAGCATTGTTTTGCCTGGTCCCATTTTGATATGACTGGTATAAGTTCTGATGTTATTACACACAAGTTAAATATTGACCCAAGTTTTAAGCCTGTGAAAGCGAAGCAGAAGTTTGCACGAACGTAATGAGATTGTGAACCAGGAGGTACGAAGTTCTTTGGACATGGACATGATTAAAGAAGTAATGTACCCAGTTGGTTGGCAAATGTAGTTGTGGTCGAGAAAAGAATGGCAAGTGGAGAGTATCGTGGACTATCTGACTGAACAAGGCGTGCCCAAAAGATTCATTTCCACTACCACACATAGATGCCATGGTGGATGCCACCGCAGATACGAGGTCTTGACATTCATGGATGCATTAGCGGATTCAACCAGATCGGGATGCACCCTCGGACCAGGAGCATCTGGCGTTCATGACCCGTGAGAGGAATATATTGCTACAAGGCTATGCCTTTTGGACTAAAGAATGCAGGTGCAACATATCAAAGGCTGGTGAACATGATGTTCAAGGACCAGATTGGAGATACAATGGAGGTCTACATTGATGATATGGTGGTGAAATCAAAGAAAGCTGAGGATCACATCCAGGACCTGGAGAAGGCGTTTGAGATTCTGGAAAAATATAATATGAAACTAAACCCTACTAAATGCACCTTTGGTGTCACTGCAGGAAAGTTCTTAGGCTATATGGTGACAAAAAGAGGCATAGAGGCTAGTCCAGAGCAGATCTCAGCAATAATCAACTTGCAGTCCCCCCAGAACTCAAAAGACGTACAGAAATTGACTGGAAGAGTAGCAGCGCTGAATAGATTCATCTCCAGGTCTTCTGAAAGGTGCAAGCCGTTCTATGATCTTCTAAGAAAGAATAAACACTTGGCGGGGGATGAGCATGAGAAAGCATTCCAGGACCTGAAAGCATACCTATCATCAGCCCCACTTTTATCCAAGCCTGAACCAGGGAGTCACCGGTCTGTGCACTGCCTCAGAACGAAAGCTCTGTAAGTGCGATCCTGGTGAGAGAGCGGATGGACAAAGAACATCCAGGTGTATTATGTAAGTAAGAGTCTTACGGATCTTTGAGACCAGGTATTACGTATTGGAAAAATTTGTTTTGGCTTTAATCGTTGCTGTACCAAATTGCGTCCATACTTTGAGGCGCATCATATTATCATTCGTACTAATGTTCCTGTGAGATCAGTACTGTCTAGACCAGAACTTTCAGGTCGCATGTCAAAATGGTCAGTAAAGTTGAGCACCTACGATCTATCCTATGAGCCCAGAACAGCAATCAAATCTCAAGCTCTAGCAGACTTTGTGGCTGACTTCACTCCCACACTAGAAGAGCAGGTAACAAAGGAGATCTTCCATCTGGACGACCGTAATGGACACTGGGAACTCGGAGAGATGGTTCACCAACATCGAAGTCTTGGACTAGGTGTGGTCTTGAAGTCGCCACAGGGGGACAAGATAGTACAGGCTGTATCCTGTGAATTCAGGACT
The DNA here is from genome assembly GCA_023091065.1 of Dianthus caryophyllus. Classification (NCBI taxonomy): domain Eukaryota; kingdom Viridiplantae; phylum Streptophyta; class Magnoliopsida; order Caryophyllales; family Caryophyllaceae; genus Dianthus; species Dianthus caryophyllus. The sequence continues at coordinate 31,074,767 of CM041519.1, forward strand.
ACCAACAATGAAGCTGAATATGAGGCACTAATAGCAGGACTGAATGTATGTCTGGACATGAAAGTCCAGAATCTAAAGGTAAAACTAGACTCTTTGCTGGTAGCAAACCAAATCAACGGTACGTACGCTGCTAAAGATTCTAAGATGATTGCATATCTTGATTTAGTCAAAAACCTTTTTGCAAAATTTACTAACATTGAGGTTGAGCAAGTCCCTAGAGATCAGAATGTGCAGGCAGATGCTTTGGCTAACATTGGATCAGCATTTGAACCTGGTGCGCTGGACAGTATACCAATTGTACACGTCCTGGAACCAGCAATCCAGAAAGTACAGCCAGTCCTACAGAACACAGTCCAGGCAACTCAGAGCTGGACCAAACCATATTACGAATGGCTGGTCCAGAATAAGCTACCACAGGACAAGATCGAGGCCAGAGCGTTCAGAATCAAGGCATCCAGATACACAATCATACAGGGCATACTATTCAGAAGGTCCTTTAATCTGGATCTGACTCACGCTAGAACTCCGACCAGTGTCGACAAGACTATCGTAAATACACGATGGACACTGTGGAAACCACACAGGTGGTAGAAGCATGGTCAACAAAATTTTGCGAATGGGGTATTACTGGCCCACAATGAAAACAGATAGCATCCAGTATGCCACAAAGTGTGACGCTTGTCAAAGGCATGGTCCAGAAATACATCAACCTGCACAGAATCTGCACTCAATATCAGCACCATGGCCATTCATGAAATGGGGCATAGACTTAGTTGGCAAATTACCAATGGCTCCAGGACAGAAGGTGTTTATGCTAGCAATGACAGACTACTTCTCTAAGTGGATAGAGGCAGATGCATACAAAAGCGTCACAGAAAAAGAAGTTATAGCCTTCATAAAGAAAAACATCATCAGCAGGTATGGAATTCCTTCAGAAATAATATGTGACAATGGACTTGCATTCGTGGGAAACAAGACCAGAGACTTCTGTACAAAGTGGAATATCAACTCGGTCACCTCTGCACCAAGATATCCTCAAGCAAATGGACAGGCTGAGTCCAGTAACAAGATTGTAATCAATTGCATCAAGAAGAAGCTGATGGAGAAACAGGGGAGATGGGTTGAAGAGCTGCCACTGGTACTATGGGCAGACAGGACCACGCCAAAGAGAGCAACAGGACAAACTCCATACTCAATGGTTTATGGATGAGAAGCTGTAATACAAATAGAAGTGCACGTTCCAACAGTCAGGTATGGACTCAATACATTTTCTGAGAATAATGAACTACTCAGGATGTACCGGATACTGAATCTGACCAAGAGCTCGAGAGACTTAGCGGTGATAAGGTTAGCAAAGATACCAACAATCTGTGGCCAGAAGTTACAACAAGAATGTGAGAGTACGAATGTTCAGGACAGGAGATCTGGTCCTGAGAAAAATATTTCAGAACACAAGGGACAAGGCTGCAGGCAAGTTAGCCCCAACCTGGGAAGGCCCATATCTTATTGATTCAGCAACAGGGAAAGGCTCTTACAGACTACAAACTCTGGAAGGAGACATGATCCCAAGACCTAGGAATACACTCCACCTCAAGCTCTATCACATGTAAAGTGCCCTGGACCAGCTTATCTGGTAATGTACAAAACTCAAAACTTTTCCTTTACAATTTATCCTATACAATTGTACTGACTTGAGCGTCGGAGGGCCGTTGGCTAACGCCAACGGTCAAGCCCTGACCCTCTTTTTGTGCAGACAAAGCAGAACAGAAATCTGGTCCAGCCCAGAACCAAAGACAAAGACAAAACCTTGGGCTCCAGCCCCAGTACGACTGCAACAACGGAACAGGGAGTAATGTCCGTTAAGGGAGCCCCAAAGTGTAAGTCGCCTAAATTATCAAACGCATGCATGCTAATTTACAAATTCACAACAAACTATATGCGCATCATAACAAAGACAAAACATAACAAAACATAACGAAACGTAACATAACATAGCATAGCAAAAAGATGTCAAAAGCCAGGATCTAAAAAGTCAGCCCATGCCTGTGCATGGGTACAGTACCAAAAGTTCAAAAACAAATAAACAAAGTGCAAATACTTACAGGCCAAATATCAAAAGGGGACATTCCCCCTAGCAAATTCAAAATATTGTTCAGAAAACATAAACAACCATCATAAACAAGTTCAGTTGGTGCCATCATCAGATTCACCTGTCCTCTCAACGTTTTCTTCCGCAGGATCAGCACAGGATGCCCCAGTAGCATCAACCCCGGCGTTAGGCCCAAGAAGATCCCTGGACTAGCCGAGCAAATTGGTAACTTCCGCTGTTCGAATAGGCCGCCAGAAATATCTTTTTGAAGGTGGCAAGCTCTGCAGAAAGGTCCCAAGCAGCACGTTCTTCAGGGCTGGCATTCATCATCTCGACACGGGTACGAAGTGTATAAAATACACTCGAATCCGCCAAAGCCGCATTATGCTGACTAACCTCAGCCCTGAGTCCCTCAATCTCCTGGGTCAGCTTTGCAATGAGGGTATCCTGCTGCTGGATCCTCTCGAAGTTGGTCTTGTTCAGAGTGGCCATCCTCTCACAACGAAAGCTCACACTCTCAAGCTCCTTTTTGCTAGTCTCAAGGGAAGAACGAAGTACATCATTCTCAACCTCAGCCTGACCTCTACCACTTTCCAGAAGTGGCACTGTAGAACCAAGACTGGCAGACATGAGTAGCAACTACAGGTACAAAACAGAACAGGAAATCAGGACCATATCAAAAGTAACTCTGGACAAAAACAAAAACCAAGGAAAAGACAGAAACCTGAGCACAACAGCCCACCATCTTGTGCGCCAGGCGTGTGGGCTCTAAGGCAGCAGGTGCAGGGGACAGTGTAGTCTCACTCAGGGACTTCCCCAAGGAAACATACTCAGATTGGCTTTGGGAGTGCAGTGGTATTGAAAGCACAGGGTTCATTTGAGGCAGCTTCCCCTTCTTCCTTTTCTTCTGGTCAGGGGTAGGTTCAGGAGACTCAGCGATCATTTTCGAAGACCTGGTATGGACCCCTTCTGGCGCCTTCCTCTTGGAAGACTCGAGGGGGCCACGGACTAGCGGCTGAGCAGAGCTACTACCGGTTCCAGGACTCACGGGCCTGGGCAATCCGAGCAGCAATAGCATCCATGGGCAGAAAAGTTTTCTTGCTGGATCCAGAGGCTGGAAACATCGCAGGAAACAGATTACGAAGGAACGGAAGGTGTATCAATTCATGAACCAGAGAGAATATGTCAGTACCAGTAGCAGCGCTAGGCCCAGAGCTGTGGCCTAGGCCAGGAATCCGTAAAGGGGGCAAGTGGGGATGGCCATCAGCCCCAGCAAGTATAGAGTTCAAAGGGGTTACATGGATGGGAGTCTGGTCAAACATACCTGTACCACCCCCACCAGCAACCCCGCTTACAGACTTTTCGCCCTCCTCGGGCACAACCTCCTCTTCATTTCCAGACTCCTCTTCATCTTCCCCACTCTCTCCACCGTCACCACCATGCTGCTCAGGAGCAGGAACCACCTCCACAACTTTATCATCGTCAGGATGCATACACCTGGGCCAGGTCCTCTTGTCAGCAGGCAGATCCAGAAACGCCTGAATCCTCCTCCTTGACTCAGGGTCATCAGGGGTAGGGACCCAGTCACAAACTACAAAACAAATCCACAACAAGCCTAAGCAAAGAACACATGCAAGAACAAAACAGACAGAAATCCAAAAGTTCAAAGGACATACCAGTCCCCTTCAAAGAGAACTCAGGTGCCCAGACATTTGGACCCAAAGTACTGCTCCGGATGAACATGTAGTAGCTGGTCCAGTTACTCTCATCACCCACATCCAAACGGGTCAAGAGAGGCAAGCATCTATCCCTCAAACGAAAGTGAACCCTCTTTTTCTTGTACATTCGCAAGCGGTAAGTATTCCTTATATCAGCAAGATGAATCTTAACCCCATACCTCCGGCAAAGGGAATCGATCCCATGGATCAATCGCCAAACAGAAGGCATAACTTGACAAGGCGGCACCTGAACAGTGCCCAAGAAAGCGCTCATCAGTGGACAGAGCAGAAAGGTTGCACCGAACTTGAAGGATGACTCAAAAATCGAGAACCAGCCGGGGCTCACCCAATCCACCCTAACGTCCTTAGTGTCTGGGGCCCAGACCTCGGCGCTTTCAGGGATCTTTCCTTCCCTTTTTAGCTTCGCCACGGCCCCTTGAGCAAGCAAGTTTGGGAAAACATTGACGTCCTTAATCAAGTCTGTCGCTTGAAAGATAGAGTGGCCATAGGAGAAAGATACCGCCGAGGAGGGACCAGTGTCGTTACGAGCCATGATCAGAGGTGAAAGAGAAGGAAAAAAGCTAGGGTTTCTACAAATTAATTTGGGGATTTTTTTGGCTAGGGTTCTTGATTGCAAAACAAAGAAAATAGAGAGAGAAAGAAACAAAAACTAGGGTATATATGGGAAACAAAAGGAAGATGGATGGTTTTTACAAAAATAAGCGCGCGAAGTGACTTGATGTGACCCACGACTGATGTATAGTGCATTGAGCGCCAAAATAGGGCGCACTTCCCCACGAAAAGGCAACTACCACATTAATAACAAAGTGCAGGTTTCAGGACCGGGGAACACAGCAAAACAGAGAGAGCCTGGGTCAGGCTCTGCCCTGGGCCAGGATAAAGAGCAAAAGCATCTCCTAACCCCTCAGTTCAGGACTAAAGGGCAAGGAGATGGGGGACAAACTGTTGGGACTAAAAACCCAGGCTGGTCCAGAACCCTTGGCCAGGCCTAGGCAGTCTGAGATCCACGGTCAGTCCAGAACGTCTGACCCGACACCAGGCGGTCTGCAGACAAAGCAAAGGTCCAGGTCAGGAGAGGAAAACCCAAAATGGGCCAAGCCCAACAAAAAGGAAGTCATTATAAAGCAAATCCAGAAATACGAACAGCAACCCTAGAAGTGGACGTTGCAAGACTTAGTCAAGGGACTAAACTGAAGCCTGAAAGATAGGAGCAGCTGGAGAAGAAAGGGGGAGAAGTTAGCTACAAAGAAGGAAGTGAACGTTGGACCCTGAAGCACTATATAAGGAGTAGAATTCAGGGAGAAGGCACGCATTATTCACATCAGAATTTATACAACTCAAGCACATCATTCTCTACGCAATACACAAGCAACTAAACACTTTATTATTATTTTACGATATTGTTGTATTCTGTACCAGTTGGTCCAGACTCTGTACTTCCTGAACCAGAACTAGTGCATAACCTCTCCTGGCTTGGCGCCCGTGGTTTTCCCTTAACATTTAAGGGTTTTTCCCACGTAACCATATCGTGTGTCTTATTCTATTTTCTTTGCTTTTCTTTACGTTACAACTCAATAATCACAATCACAATTAAAGGATAGTACTAGTAGATCCACATACACTAAAACGAACCGTGTGAGAAAATCACCCCGAACATGTACCGTGTGTTTTTTGTATTTTCTTGGTCCAATTTGATTCATATATTGTTAATTTAATAGGTTAAGATGATAATATATGAACTTGTTTATGTTTTGATTCAATATTGATTGAGTTAGGACTTAGATGGATCTTTAAGATGGATGTTTATGAACATTAATTATTGCTTTATATTATTGGTATAAATTGATTGAGATATTCATGTTAATAGGTTAATTTGAATGATCTTAGTATTACACCAATGTTTAATCAAGATTATATGTTGTTTTGTTTTATATCAATCGAGATAATATGAGCATGTTCAAGTTAAATCAGTTTAATTTGAGATTAGTTTTAAAAACAAAATTTAAAATAAATAAAAATTAAATTTCGGTTTTTGAAATTTTTTAGAAACCGTGAGTTTTTATTTTATTTGTTTCGTTTTTTTTTTTGTGTTTAAACCAATTTGTATTATGCATTATAAAGATAATGTATGATTAAGGCTTGTGAAAAGGTTCGCATAAGATTGATACCCTATTATTTTAAAAAGGTTTAAAATAATGTTGGATTTAATTCATGTTATACTTGATAACATGTATTAAGATGGATTATGATTGATTAAGATTGTTGTGTGCAATTGAGGAATTGTCACATAATCTTGATCTTGTTAAAAGGTGATTTGGATTAATAATAATTAATCTAGTTTAGTTGATGCTTTTATCTTGGTTGAATGTTGTTTGAATGGTTTAATTTTTCGCATTATTTTGTACAAAAGGTTGTAATTTACTAGTGTGGCCTTAGAAGATTATGTTTTCGTAATGAAAGGAAACATGATCGTTGGTTGTATTATTGAGATCTCGTATCTCCCCTCTTGTAATAATATTTTTAAAGTTATTTTGAAATTAGAATGTAAATAGGTTTGCATTTGTAATTTTAATTGTAATTTTAGAAGACTCAAGATTCAAGATGGAGATCGGATGGCTCACTCCTACTATATGGATCAAACCAAGATGGAACATCAAGACAAGCTTCTAGGGTCCAAGGATGGATTCCAACTTGTATTTTTGTTTATTTTGGTAGGATAGGCCACACTAGGTGTTTTTATTTTGCGTTCTTTTCCATTCTCATTGCGATGTTTGCTTGTTTAGATAGTTGCATCATATTCCGCCTAAACTAAACCAAGCCACCTAATATTGCATGAAAATTGACTCATATAGTTTGCATTTTCATCCTAGACATACCGATGTCACATGTTTTAAGCCATCACCTTAGTTTATATCATTCTCGTTTTGCTAGACTTTTGTTCACTTAAAATGAATTAAATAAGATGATGGGATCTTCCTCTAAATCTAAAATTGAGATTAGTCTTTATAGGAAAAGCTACTATAAGCCCCTTCTTCGTCGGTAGGCATGTAGGACCTTACTCTCCACATGACCCCTTCTACGTTTGGTAAGTAGTATGTGTTGACCTATTTTACCTCAACATTATAGTTCGAGTAATATCTCGTGATTATAGTGGACTAAAAGATAGAATTTACAGAAATTTATCGACCGAGAATTCTAAAGGCAGAATTAGCCAAGAGGTTGGCTTATCAATTTCTGAGCAATGGACACAGGAACTACGGAGAGATGGTTCACCAACATCGAAGTCTTGGACTAGGTGTGGTCTTGAAGTCGCCACAGGGGGACAAGATAGTACAGGCTGTATCCTGTGAATTCAGGACTACCAACAATGAAGCTGAATATGAGGCACTAATAGCAGGACTGAATGTATGTCTGGACATGAAAGTCCAGAATCTAAAGGTAAAACTAGACTCTTTGCTGGTAGCAAACCAAATCAACGGTACGTACGCTGCTAAAGATTCTAAGATGATTGCATATCTTGATTTAGTCAAAAACCTTTTTGCAAAATTTACTAACATTGAGGTTGAGCAAGTCCCTAGAGATCAGAATGTGCAGGCAGATGCTTTGGCTAACATTGGATCAGCATTTGAACCTGGTGCGCTGGACAGTATACCAATTGTACACGTCCTGGAACGTGAATCCGAAAAATACGGCCAGTCCTACGAGAACACGCAGTCCAGGCAACTTCGGTGGACCAAACCATATTACGAATGGCTGGTCCAGAATAAGCTACCACAGGACAAGATCGAGGCCAGAGCGTTCAGAATCAAGGCATCCAGATACACAATCATACAGGGCATACTATTCAGAAGGTCCTTTAATCTGGATCACTGGCCGCTAGAACTCCGACCAGTCGGGACAAGATTATCGTAAATACACGATGGACCCGTGGAAACCACACAGGTGGTAGAAGCATGGTCAACAAAATTTTGCGAATGGGGTATTACTGGCCCACAATGAAAACAGATAGCATCCAGTATGCCACAAAGTGTGACGCTTGTCAAAGGCATGGTCCAGAAATACATCAACCTGCACAGAATCTGCACTCAATATCAGCACCATGGCCATTCATGAAATGGGGCATAGACTTAGTTGGCAAATTACCAATGGCTCCAGGACAGAAGGTGTTTATGCTAGCAATGACAGACTACTTCTCTAAGTGGATAGAGGCAGATGCATACAAAAGCGTCACAGAAAAAGAAGTTATAGCCTTCATAAAGAAAAACATCATCAGCAGGTATGGAATTCCTTCAGAAATAATATGTGACAATGGACTTGCATTCGTGGGAAACAAGACCAGAGACTTCTGTACAAAGTGGAATATCAACTTGGTCACCTCTGCACCAAGATATCCTCAAGCAAATGGACAGGCTGAGTCCAGTAACAAGATTGTAATCAATTGCATCAAGAAGAAGCTGATGGAGAAACAGGGGAGATGGGTTGAAGAGCTGCCACTGGTACTATGGGCAGACAGGACCACGCCAAAGAGAGCAACAGGACAAACTCCATACTCAATGGTTTATGGATGTGAAGCTGTACTACCAATAGAAGTGCACGTTCCAACAGTCAGGTATGGACTCAATACATTTTCTGAGAATAATGAACTACTGCAGGATGACCGGATACAGCCCAAGAGCTCAGAGACTTAGCAGCAGTAAGGTTAGCAGCATACCAACAATCTGTGGCCAGAAGTTACAACAAGAATGTGAGAGTACGAATGTTCAGGACAGGAGATCTGGTCCTGAGAAAAATATTTCAGAACACAAGGGACAAGGCTGCAGGCAAGTTAGCCCCAACCTGGGAAGGCCCATATCTTATTGATTCAGCAACAGGGAAAGGCTCTTACAGACTACAAACTCTGGAAGGAGACATGATCCCAAGACCTTGGAATACACTCCACCTCAAGCTCTATCACATGTAAAGTGCCCTGGACCAAATTTTATCCGGTAATGTACAAAACTCAAAACTTTTCCTTTACAATTTATCCTATACAATTATCTTGACTTGGCGTCGAGGGCCGCTATTAACGCCAACGGTCAAGCCCTCGACCTCTTTTTGTGCAGACAAAGCGAGCAATCTGGTCCAGCCCAGAACCAAAGACAAAGACAAAACCTTGGGCTCCAGCCCCAGTACGACTGCAACAACGGAACAGGGAGTAATGTCCGTTAAGGGAGCCCCAAAGTGTAAGTCGCCTAAATTATCAAACGCATGCATGCTAATTTACAAATTCACAACAAACTATATGCGCATCATAACAAAGACAAAACATAACAAAACATAACGAAACGTAACATAACATAGCATAGCAAAAAGATGTCAAAAGCCAGGATCTAAAAAGTCAGCCCATGCCTCCCATGCCTGTGCATGGGTACAGTACCAAAAGTTCAAAAACAAATAAACAAAGTGCAAATACTTACAGGCCAAATATCAAAAGGGGACATTCCCCCTAGCAAATTCAAAATATTGTTCAGAAAACATAAACAACCATCATAAACAAGTTCAGTTGGTGCCATCATCAGATTCACCTGTCCTCTCAACGTTTTCTTCCGCAGGATCGACAGAGATGCCCCAAAGAGCATCAACCCCTGGCGTTAGGCCCAAAGAAGATCCCCTCGGACTAGGCCGAAAGTGGCGAATCTTCCGCTTTGTTCGAATAGCCGCCAGAAATATCTTTTTGAAGGTGGCAAGCTCGCAGAAGGTCCCGGCAAAGACGCTCTTCGGTGGCATTCATCATCTCGACACGGCAGTGCGAAGTGTATAAAATACACTTCGAATCCGCCAAAGCCGCATTATCTTTGACTAACCTCGACCACGAGTCCTCAATCTCACGGGTCGACTTTGCAATGAGGGTATCCTGGCTTTGGATCCTCTCGAAGTTGGTCTTGTTGAGTGGCCATCCTCTCACAAAAAGCTCACACTCTCAAGCTCCTTTTTGCTAGTCTCGAGGAAGAGCGAAGTACATCATTGTCAACCTCGGCTGACCTCTACCACTTTCGAAGTGGCCTTTGTAGAACCAAGGCGGCGGACATGAGTAGCAACTACGGTACAAAGCGAGCAGAAATCAGGACCATATCAAAAGTAACTCTGGACAAAAACAAAAACCAAGGAAAAGACAGAAACCTGAGCACAACAGCCCACCATCTTGTGCGCCAGGCGTGTGGGCTCTAAGGCAGCAGGTGCAGGGGACAGTGTAGTCTCACTCAGGGACTTCCCCAAGGAAACATACTCAGATTGGCTTTGGGAGTGCAGTGGTATTGAAAGCACAGGGTTCATTTGAGGCAGCTTCCCCTTCTTCCTTTTCTTCTGGTCAGGGGTAGGTTCAGGAGACTCAGCGATCATTTTCGAAGACCTGGTATGGACCCCTTCTGGCGCCTTCCTCTTGGAAGACTCAGAAAAGGGGGCCACCAGACTAGCGGCTGGAACAGAGCTACTACCAGTTTTCAGGGACTCACGGGCCTGGGCAATCCGAGCAGCAATAGCATCCATGGGCAGAAAAGTTTTCTTGCTGGATCCAGAGGCTGGAAACATCGCAGGAAACAGATTACGAAGGAACGGAAGGTGTATCAATTCATGAACCAGAGAGAATATGTCAGTACCAGTAGCAGCGCTAGGCCCAGAGCTGTGGCCTAGGCCAGGAATCCGTAAAGGGGGCAAGTGGGGATGGCCATCAGCCCCAGCAAGTATAGAGTTCAAAGGGGTTACATGGATGGGAGTCTGGTCAAACATACTGCATTCACCCCACCAAAGAACCCCGCTACAGGACTTTTCGCCTCCTGCACAACCTCCTCTTCATTTCCGGACTCTCTTCATCTTCCCCACTCTCTCCACCGTCACCACCATCTTTGCTCGGGAGGCGGGAACCACCTCCACAACTTTATCATCGTCAGGATGCATACACCTGGGCCAGGTCCTCTTGTCAGCAGGCAGATCCAGAAACGCCTGAATCCTCCTCCTTGACTCAGGGTCATCAGGGGTAGGGACGATCCTGAAACTACAAAACAAATCCACAACAAGCCTAAGCAAAGAACACATGCAAGAACAAAGCAGGCAATCCAAAAGTTCAAAGGACATACGGTCCCCTTCAAAGAGAACTCAGGTGCCCGGACATTTGGACCCAAATCGCGCTCGGATGAACATGTAGTAGCTGGTCGATTACTCTCATCACCCACATCCAAGCGGGTCAAGAGAGGCAAGCATCTATCCTCAAACGAAAGTGAACCCTCTTTTTCTTGTACATTCGCAAGCGGTAAGTATTCCTTATATCAGCAAGATGAATCTTCACCCCATACCTCCGGCAAAGGGAAGCGATCCCATGGATCAATCGCCAAACAGAAGGCATAACTTGACAAGGCGGCACCTGAACAGTGCCCAAGAAAGCGCTCATCAGTGGACAGAGCAGAAAGGTTGCACCGAACTTGAAGGATGACTCAAAAATCGAGAACCAGCCGGGGCTCACCCAATCCACCCTAACGTCCTTAGTGTCTGGGGCCCAGACCTCGGCGCTTTCAGGGATCTTTCCTTCCCTTTTTAGCTTCGCCACGGCCCCTTGAGCAAGCAAGTTTGGGAAAACATTGACGTCCTTAATCAAGTCTGTCGCTTGAAAGATAGAGTGGCCATAGGAGAAAGATCTGTAGGAGGGGGCAGTGTCGTTACGAGCCATGATCAGAGGTGAAAGAGAAGGAAAAAAGCTAGGGTTTCTACAAATTAATTTGGGGATTTTTTTGGCTAGGGTTCTTGATTGCAAAACAAAGAAAATAGAGAGAGAAAGAAACAAAAACTAGGGTATATATGGGAAACAAAAGGAAGATGGATGGTTTTTACAAAAATAAGCGCGCGAAGTGACTTGATGTGACCCACGACTGATGTATAGTGCATTGAGCGCCAAAATAGGGCGCACTTCCCCACGAAAAGGCAACTACCACATTAATAACAAAGTGCAGGTTTCAGGACCGGGGAACACAGCAAAACAGAGAGAGCCTGGGTCAGGCTCTGCCCTGGGCCAGGATAAAGAGCAAAAGCATCTCCTAACCCCTCAGTTCAGGACTAAAGGGCAAGGAGATGGGGGACAAACTGTTGGGACTAAAAACCCAGGCTGGTCCAGAACCCTTGGCCAGGCCTAGGCGGTCTGAGGATCCACGGTCAGTCCAGAACGTCTGACCGACACCAGGCGATGCAGTCTGAGACAAAGCAAAGGTCCAGTCGGAGAGGAAAACCCAAAATGGGCCAAGCCCAACAAAAGGAAGTCATTATAAAGCAAATCCAGAAATCTGACAAAGAACCCTAGAAGTGGACGTTGCAAGACTTAGTCAAGGGACTAAACTGAAGCCTGAAAGATAGGAGCAGCTGGAGAAGAAAGGGGGAGAAGTTAGCTACAAAGAAGGAAGTGAACGTTGGACCCTGAAGCACTATATAAGGAGTAGAATTCAGGGAGAAGGCACGCATTATTCACATCAGAATTTATACAACTCAAGCACATCATTCTCTACGCAATACACAAGCAACTAAACCCTTTATTATTATTTTACGATATTGTTGTATTGCATGCGGTTGGTCAGGACTTCTGTACTTCTGAACGAGAACTAGTGCATAACCTCTCCTGGCTTGGCGCAGTGGTTTTCCTTAACATTTAAGGGTTTTTCCCACGTAACCATATCGTGTGTCTTATTCTATTTTCTTTGCTTTTCTTTACGTTACAACTCAATAATCACAATCACAATTAAAGGATAGTACTAGTAGATCCACATACACTAAAACGAACCGTGTGAGAAAATCACCCCGAACATGTGCAGTGTGTTTTTTGTATTTTCTTGGTCCAATTTGATTCATATATTGTTAATTTAATAGGTTAAGATGATAATATATGAACTTGTTTATGTTTTGATTCAATATTGATTGAGTTAGGACTTAGATGGATCTTTAAGATGGATGTTTATGAACATTAATTATTGCTTTATATTATTGGTATAAATTGATTGAGATATTCATGTTAATAGGTTAATTTGAATGATCTTAGTATTACACCAATGTTTAATCAAGATTATATGTTGTTTTGTTTTATATCAATCGAGATAATATGAGCATGTTCAAGTTAAATCAGTTTAATTTGAGATTAGTTTTAAAAACAAAATTTAAAATAAATAAAAATTAAATTTCGGTTTTGAAATTTTTTAGAAACCGTGAGTTTTTATTTTATTTGTTTCGTTTTTTTTTTTGTGTTTAAACCAATTTGTATTATGCATTATAAAGATAATGTATGATTATGGCTTGTGAAAAGGTTCGCATAAGATTGATACCCTATTATTTTAAAAGGTTTAAAATAATGTTGGATTTAATTCATGTTATACTTGATAACATGTATTAAGATGGATTATGATTGATTAAGATTGTTGTGTGCAATTGAGGAATTGTCACATAATCTTGATCTTGTTAAAAGGTGATTTGGATTAATAATAATTAATCTAGTTTAGTTGATGCTTTTATCTTGGTTGAATGTTGTTTGAATGGTTTAATTTTTCGCATTATTTTGTACAAAAGGTTGTAATTTACTAGTGTGGCCTTAGAAGATTATGTTTTCGTAATGAAAGGAAACATGATCGTTGGTTGTATTATTGAGATCTCGTATCTCCCCTCTTGTAATAATATTTTTAAAGTTATTTTGAAATTAGAATGTAAATAGGTTTGCATTTGTAATTTTAATTGTAATTTTAGAAGACTCAAGATTCAAGATGGAGATCGGATGGCTCACTCCTACTATATGGATCAAACCAAGATGGAACATCAAGACAAGCTTCTAGGGTCCAAGGATGGATTCCAACTTGTATTTTTGTTTATTTTGGTAGGATAGGCCACACTAGGTGTTTTTATTTTGCGTTCTTTTCCATTCTCATTGCGATGTTTGCTTGTTTAGATAGTTGCATCATATTCCGCCTAAACTAAACCAAGCCACCTAATATTGCATGAAAATTGACTCATATAGTTTGCATTTTCATCCTAGACATACCGATGTCACATGTTTTAAGCCATCACCTTAGTTTATATCATTCTCGTTTTGCTAGACTTTTGTTCACTTAAAATGAATTAAATAAGATGATGGGATCTTCCTCTAAATCTAAAATTGAGATTAGTCTTTATAGGAAAAGCTACTATAAGCCCCTTCTTCGTCGGTAGGCATGTAGGACCTTACTCTCCACAAGACCCCTTCTACGTTTGGTAAGTAGTATGTGTTGACCTATTTTACCTCAACATTATAGTTCGAGTAATATCTCGTGATTATAGTGGACTAAAAGATAGAATTTACAGAAATTTATCGACCGAGAATTCTAAAGGCAGAATTAGCCAAGAGGTTGGCTTATCAATTTACGGAAATTGAGTCTTGGGATCATTTATATAATTCTTGAGGGAGGTCAATTGTATAAATGCATAAGTCATCGCATTAATCTGTTTTGCATTTAGACTTAAATTTAATTAAAAACGATGTTTTCTTATCTTTTCTCTTCTTCTTCTTTCTTTTCACAGTTTGAATCGTTATATCTGAGATATAATCGCTAAACAAAATGGTGAGTCGTATTGAAGGCCCAATGCCAAGTGTCACACTTGAGCGTGAATCATGGCTAAGAATATTTATGGGCCGGCATGAATCAGTCCACTCGACTGAAGAATGATGGGTCCAACTTTGCTGATTGGGAGGCCGCATTACGGAATGCCGCCATAGCTGACGGCAAGCTCAAGTACTTGACTGAGCCACTGCCGGCTGAACCAGCTCCCGATGCAGGAGCAAATGAAGTCGTTGCTTATAGTGATTTCATGATGGAGGCGGGTGCGTTAAGGAACGTACTCATCTATGCAATGGAATCCAATTTGCAAAGACGATTCATTACCCAGGGTGCAAACAAGATTTTCACCACCCTAACAAAAGAGTTCTCGAAAGCTCCGAGAATCAAGAGTTATGAGTATACCACTCGTTTCTTTGAAGCAAAGCTCCAGAAGGGCCAATCGGTTGGTCCACACCTTCTCGACATGATCGAGAATGTTGAGAAACTGGAGGAGCTTGGTTGTAAGATCGATGAGAAGATCATCATTGATCGAGTGCTCCACTCTCTTCATGATGGGTATGCCCTCTTTAGGGCAAACTATTACATGAATGACATGCAGAAAAGTCTGCATGAGCTCCACTCACTCCTCGTACAGACGGAGAGTGATCTGAAGTTGAGTGGGAGCATAAAACAAGATGTTCTCATGATAGGCAACAAGCATAAGGGTAAGGGTAAGGCTCCGGCTAACCTAACTGTAGGTAAGCCAAAGTTTAAGAAGCCAGTGGTTGCGAAGAGTGGGCCTGGTGAGTCTAGCGGTAGCTCACAAGGCAAGGCAAAAGCAAAGCCGAGCATGGAGTGCCACCATTGCCACAAGTCTGGGCATTGGAGGCGTAACTGTCCCGTGTATGCTGAGGACATTAAAGCAGGCCGCGTCGTTCCTGTTGGTATGTCTTCTTTTATTCATATGATTGAGATTAACCATGCAAGTTTCGGAACTTGGGTACTTGATACTGGTTGTGGTTCTCATCTGTGCAATCATTTGCAGGGCCTAAGAAGCATCAAAACTCTGGCAAGAGGTGATGTAGACCTGCGAGTGGGGAATGGAGCAAGAGTTGCTGCCGTTTCAGTAGGAACATATGTAATCCAACTCCCGAGCGGATTTGAGTTATTTCTGAATAACTGTTACTATGTACCTAGTTTATCCAAAAACATTATTTCTGTATCCGTTCTTGATAAAGAAGGATTTTCATTTTTAATAAAGAATAATAGCTGTATTTTCTCTTTGAATGAAATGATTTATGGTAAAGCTGTTTCCATGAACGGAATTTATGTTTTAGATCAAACCACAGAAATCATGCATGTGAGTAACAAGAAAGCAAAGGTTGGTGACAAAGATCAAACCTATCTATGGCATTGCCGTATGGGATACATAAATGAGAAACGCGTGAAAAAGCTCATTGATAATGGGACAATCGCCCCATTTGACTATGAAACTTTTGGCACGTGTGAATCATGTCTTATAGGCAAAATGTCTCGAATTTCCTTCAAAGGTGTTGGAATGCGCGCTGCTGACCTATTAGGACTCATACATACTGATGTGTGTGGCCCTATGTCAATCAACGCTCGAGATGGCTATAGGTATTTTATCACTTTCACGGACGATTTGAGTAGATATGGACATGTCTACTTAATGAAGCATAAAAGTGAGTCCTTTGACAAGTTCAAGGAATTCCAGAATAAGGTTGAGAACCAACTGGATAGAAAGATAAAAGCACTACGTTCAGATCGTGGTGGCGAATATCTTTCAACTGAGTTTGATCGACACCTGAAAGACCGCGGGATAGTCCTACAGTTAACTCCACCCGGAACACCACAACTGAATGGTGTGTCCGAACGCAGGAATCGAACATTACTTGATATGGTTCGATCCATGATGAGTCACACGGTTGTACCTGACTCGTTATGGGGCTATGCTCTTTTGTCAGCTGCTCTTATACTAAACCGAAGCCCGACTAAAGCTGTTGACAAGACTCCATACGAGCTATGGAAGGGAACGGTTCCTAACTTGTCCTTTATTTGGGTTTGGGGGTGCGAGGCTTATGTCAAGTGGAGACACGTGGATAAGCTCGGCCCGCGATTGGTCAAGACATACTTTATTGGTTATCCAAAAGGAATGTTTGGTTATTACTTCTATTCGCCTACCAAACACCGAGTTTTTGTTGCGGCTAGTGCGAAGTTCTTAGAGAAAGAGTTTCTCGAAGACAAGAGAAGTAATAGAACCTTCGATCTGTCGGAGATTCCTGAACCAACAACCGAGCAACCAATGGAGGAAACTGTTCCTTCTTCGTCGCTGCGGTTAATATTCCCTTGGAACCCAGAAGGACGGGTAGACTCTCCATTCCTCCAGATAGATACATCGGTATGGTTGAGGAGAATGGGAGAGACGACATTTTACTCCTTGAGAGTAACGAACCCGTAACCTATAAAGGTGCCATGACATATTCTGACTCAAAGCTATGGCAAGAAGCCATGCAATCCGAGATGGACTCTATGTACGAGAACGATGTATGGGATCTGGTTGACTTACCTGATAAGGCTAGGCCTCTTCAGTGCAAATGGCTTTACAAGATAAAGCGATCCGTAGAAGGACAACCAGATATATACAAGGCACGACTAGTGGCAAAGGGTTTCACTCAAGTGCAAGGGTTGCACTATGATGAGATCTTTGCACCCGTAGTCATGCTTCGTTCCATTCGGATTCTCTTAGCGATTGCCGCATTTCATGACTATGAAATTTGGCCAATGGATGTGAAAACCGCCTTCTTAAACGGTTATTTGGAGGAGGAGTTGTACATGGTACAACCCGAAAGTTACACAGATCCTGAAAATCCTAAGAAGGTTTGCAAGCTTAAGCGTTCCATCTATGGACTTAAGCAAGCTTCACGGAGTTGGAATCATCGCTTCGACCAAGTGATAAAGGAGAATGGATTTACTCGATCGGTCGAGGAACCATGTCTATATATCAAGTCGAGTGGGAGCAAGATTGTCTTCCTAATACTGTATGTCGATGACATACTCTTGATTGGGAATGACATACCTCTCTTAACTTTGATAAAAGTATGGTTAAAGAACCATTTCCAGATGAAAGATCTGGGTGAGGCACAGCGTATTTTGGGGCTCCGTATCTATAGAGATAGATCACGACGGATGATATCCCTCAGTCAGGAGTCTTATATAGATAAGATTCTTGAGAGGTTCAGCATGACCCACTCCAAGAAGGGGAACCTTCCAATGATTTCTGGAGTGCACTTGAGTAAAGCTCAAGCACCAAAGACATCGGAAGAGGTCGAGCGCATGAGTCAGATTCCATATGCATCAGCTATAGGATCGATCATGTATGCCATGATATGCACACGTCCGGACGTGGCATATGCATTGAGTATGACGAGCCGATACCAAGGCAATCCAGGTGAAGCACACTGGATAGCTGTCAAGAACATTCTTAAGTACCTACGGAGGACTAAAGATTGGATATTGACTTATGGAGGAGACACTGAGCTACGCGCAATCGGTTACGCAGATGCTAGTTTCCAAACGGATCGAGATGACTCTAAATCTCCATCGGGATTCATTTTTACTCTTAATGGCGCTGCGGTTAGCTGAAAAAGCTCCAAACAAACAGTTATAGCAGATTCCACAACTGAGTCCGAGTACTATGTTGCTTCAGAGGCTGCAAAGGAAGCTATATGGATGCGTCAGTTCTTACAAGGACTAACTGTAGTTCCAAGTTCGAATGACCCGATCACCATCTATTGCGACAATAGTGGTGCCATCTTCCAGGCAAAGGAGCCGAAGTCCAGCAATAAGTCTCAGCACGTGTAAAGGAAGTCTCACATGATCCGGGATTACGTGGAGCAGAAGGAGATAGTGATTGACAAGATTGCTACGGATGATAACATAGCAGATCCTCTCACTAAGCCGTTGAGACATGATAAGAATGAAGGGCACGTTATTTCCATGGGAATGAAGCGTGTTCATAAGTTGTATTAGTTGTTTGTATGGATTAGACACTTGTATTTTTCATAACACTTCTAATAAAATCATCGTTTTGTTTTATATATTGTTTTTCATGAGGGTTGTGCAGACAACGTTGAACACCTCAAAGTGAACTGAATTGCTTTATATTTTGTTTTGGTCCGTGATCGCCTATACGAGCTGATAACTCAGGCAATTATTTTGTGACGTCGATTGATGGTGGGTTCAACGAGCCATAAGTCAAACTGTTGACTGATCGATTACAGATGCGGGTTTACTGAAATCGCGCAGGACATTTTGTGACGACTACATGGAGTCCTAAATGTTTCAGGACATTAGGTGCCGGGTCGTGGATAGGACATCCATAGTGTTCCTAGAGTCGATTCTTTTGACTATCGACTGTCTCTTGAGATTAAGGCAGATTTTGGGTGACTTTGGTTTCTTTCTCACGGTCGACCGTAACAGGAGGCCAAGCAGATTTTCACTGGGTCATTTCATGCTGCGCTTACATCTGCAGGATTCGACTTGAGGAAAATATCCAACTTCTATCTAGTTATAATACTTTTTCTCAGGGCCACTCGAGGAGCTGTAACTGAAAATGCATGGCCATGCTCGAATAATGATTCGTTTATCAGTTAAGTTACTCTCTAGTCGGGGAAACCACACTTGATTCTGATCACTTGTGAACTACGACCTTTGAAAGTACGGACTTTGCAAATTGGTTTACATTGAGTGGGAGAAATTTATTATGGATATGAGAATCGGTTATCGCACCTACACTTGTACGGACAAGTGGGAGATTGTTGGAGTTAGTGTCCTCCACAGTTAGTGCAATAACATAAATAAACCTCTCAAGGTACACAGGGTACATTTTGTATGCAATCAGTTGATTAACGTTTAACAATAACGGTTGGCTTGCTAGATAAGTTTGACTTTATTGTCATACAGATGGCGGTGATCAACTGGTCCCTAAAAAGTCACACGTAAAGGATGTGTTTAAGAAATGTGATTATTTGAGAAATTAATCATATTGATGCCTTACAAAAAGACTAAAAGGTTAGTCGGTGTTTTTGACTAAAATGTTAGTCAAGTGTGTGATAATGATACGGCCATTTAATAAGGATTAAATGATATTAGCTAAGACGAATTAAATGTAATTCCTAAATTGAATATAAAATGTTATATTTAATTATTGAATATAATATAGGCTAATTAATCATAAACTGTTATAATTAATTAGAAAATTATAAATATGAGGATATTAATAATTTAATGATATATTATAGTGGATCATATTTATGACACTAGTAATATTATATTATATTATAAAGCTAAAGGAAACCTCTAGGAAAGAGCCTTATTGCTCTTTGACTCCTTGGTCAACAAGGAATTGGTTTTTGGAAAGTGATTTTTGGAAAGCAAAAATTACTCCCCATATTTGATGGGTTGGCCGAAATTTCTAGTGCATATAAGGGGAGTTTTGGCTCATCTTAATTCACTAATTCATTCATCATAATTCACACACAAAATTTTAGAAAATCAGTTTTCTTCTCTCTAAAGTTTTCTAGCAAGAACTAAGGGCATATCTTAAGCAATCTTGGGTGCAACTTTTAGGAGATATCAAACTTCATAATATTCGATCTTAGGCCATTAAGCAAGGACAAAAGGTTGTTTTTCTTAATCTTAAACTTATTTATGCAATTTCTTTTATGACTATTAATCATATAGAATAAGTTTCATTATAATCCTGGATGATTAAAGGGCATGTATACAGATATATTCCCACACTATGAGCCAACGAACCAGTAAGGATGGAAACATGCAGACCTAATAAGCGTCCGCGCAATAGCTTGTCGGTCACATCAACGTACTTTAAATGCTAAAGATATCAAGCAGGTAATAAGAAGGATCAGTCCCTTGTCTTTTGTATGCATACACCACCCTATTGGTGCGACTATTACACTACGACAGATTCCCCGGATGGGAATGGTCATTTTCCAATTACCTCATATGGGCCCGTGAACGAATCGATACCCAGGGCGAAAATCACGTTAAATAACGACTAGGAGAGTCATTAAATTACCACTAGCACCAAATAGCGATGATAGTGTCCCCATATGCGGCTACCTTACCAACCCTGACCCTATAGCGTTTAACATCGCAGACACCCGAGTACTAATCATACAACGTTATAATCGAGGGGTACAGTCTCATGTCAGGCCGTGCCTTTGAACTCAAATCCTAAGTTGTCGAGGGAATATCGAGTATGAGGAATAACTCGCTCATTATCGGATTCAACCCAAACAATAGCAAAGAGTCTAAGGGTTCCCAAGTTAGAGCGGATGGTCAAAGTGAAGTCAAAAATAGGTCAATTCACAAGGGTGGTGCGACAATTATTCTAAATATGTAACGAGAGTTAATCTAAGTATTTAACCATTAATTCATTATTTCTTTTATCATTCATAACTCAGGTGACAGTTCTTCTAATTATAACATCGTCAAACTTGTTAAATAAAAATATTATAGTTCTTCAGTTAACGGAAATCACATAACACTCAACATTAATATTTTAGCGTACGATTCAATTTTTATATTATACTTTACAAATCAAACGTGAAATCTCAAATATAAACATCGTCAAACTTTGAGTTAATTAAAGTCAACATACAACAATTAAACGTTACACACGCTAATCACATTTATTGTATTATTTATACATATCTTTATATCCTCTTATTAGTACGAGGTAAGGTTGAATTATTATATCTCACTTTTAAACTTATACGTATTAGTATTTTATATTTTAGTAATTAATAATCGTTCGTTTAAATATGATTTAGTTTCGTTTAGATTTTAATTTAAGTATGTTTATGATTAGTGATATAAAGATTTTTAAGTTTCGTGTTAATTCATAATTCATTTATAGTTTATTTACAGTATGAGGGTGTTTAGCGATTTAGTATTCATAACAATTATTTTGACATAGAAATATTACTTAAACGATCTTTGACAAATTTTAGTATTCTTGATAAAATAAAATATAGTTACACTTAGTTAAATTTCTTTTAGGTGAAATGATAACTCGATGGTGGAATTTTATACGTAGTATATTTTTATATCTTATTAATATTTAAATATTTGCTTTACTTTTATTTCTTTAGTTATTGAAACCTATTTATAATGTCTTTATACATTATACATTTAAATTTTATAATACAACGACTATTTAGCAAGTCGTCGTCTTTAAAGCAAAATTTTAATTTTAATGATAGTATTTAATTTTATAAGTTTTACTTAAAGTAAATTCTAGAAATTAATTTTATATAATAATACTTATGCTTACATAATATTTCTTAGTATGTTTTTTTTTTATAACTTAAACTTTCTACTTAGCCATTTTAGTTGATCTTTTTATATTACTATCATCTTAACACTTTATCTTTTATTTAAACAATATTTGTTATACTAATTTTTAAATCAATTCAATAATAGCTTTACTTAGGTTTATTTTAAATTTCAAGTTCTTTATTTCCTTTCGATATTTTAACTAAATACTTATTTAGTATATTATAAATTCATTATGAACTTTAGAGTTTTAATAACGTAATCGTTCTATTAAATGTGATATGGCTTTTTATATAACTATTTATTTTAGAAAATTTAATACGAGTAACTTTTAATTTATATTAAAATGAGCTAACCCTAATTTAAACTTAATACTCTTTTAATTTAACTTCTCATTTTTAGTTGTATTTTGATTTGAACTTTTTAGTGACTATAATTATTTTATAACTATCATTGTTTTAGATAAATTGAATTTATTATTTAAGTAATTTTACTAATATTTTAGCCACATATTATACTTGATTTTATATATTTTAATTTACACATAACATATAATTTTAACATGATAATAGAGATTTAAATTCAACAATAATTCACAACACATTTTCACCCAAAATATATTATCACAAAATCATATAGATATCATATTTCACAATTCAATTCAACAACATATTATAACTAAAATTAACACCCAATTTCATACAATAGCTAATTATACAAAGTTATTAAATAAACTGAAACGAGAGTCATACGTGCCTAATGCATAACTAGCTCACTTTTAATAACAAATTAATTAAAATAAAACCAAAACGTTAATTGTTAGAGATTTTTGAGGAAGAAATCGAGTCACCTAAATTTGGCTCACGAACAGAGGCCTCCAAATAAAACCCGATTTGAATAGCGTTCCTAGGCCCGACAAAGGCTCGGCCCGACCTAGCTCTAAGGCAGCGGCACCAGTGGCCACCGAAAACAGAAAACAGTGGAAAGCGAAATTGAATTATAATCGAATACGATTAAATTGATGGAATAAACATTGGATAATTTCAAAATGAAATCAAAAGGAGGCTTACCGAAATAAATGGAGGTGAAAATAAAGACGACAACCATAGTGACCAATATTGGTCACGGTGGTCAGAAAAACGAGGGTCAAGCCAATGAGGCAGCCTCACGGTGGTGAGCAAAACAGAGGAGAGCGAGGGAGAGGGAAAACAGAGCACGGCCATGGTCGGAGGTCGGAGCTCCGACGAGCTGAAAAGGGACAAAGCCGAGAACAACAGAGGCGAGGAAGGAAAGGGAGCTCGAGGAGGACAGGTGGTGGCTCACGGTGGCAGGAGGACGACGGTGGTGGCAGATGACGGTGCTCCGGCGAGAGGAGGAGAGAACAGAGGACAGGGGAGAGCAGGGAACGAGAGAAAGAGGGAGAGAGAGAGAACGACGGCGGTGGTGACGGCCATGGTGGTCTGAGGTGGTGTCTCCGGTGGTGGTGTACGGTGGTGACGGTAGCCTGAGTAGGGGCGGTTTCCGGCGAGTGAAAAGAGGAAGAAAACAGGGGAAATAGTAGGGGGCTGACGTGATGCAGAGAGATAGTGATGACCGAGTTGGCTCCGGTGACGGTGGTGACAGCCGATTTCCGGCGAAGGTGGCCGGTGGTGTTGTTGGTTGAGTTTGTTGTTGTTGCTTTCATTGTTGTTGTTGTGTTCATTGTTGTCGTCGGTTTGTTGTCCGTTTGATGTTGTTGTTGCTTGTTTTATTTGATTTGGGGAGTTAAAAGGAGAAAGAAGGAGGGGATGAAAGAAGAAGGAGATACCAGTAAAAAGAAAATAAAGTGAGATGAGGATAAGATGGAGGTGAGGGAGATTGATAAAGGAATAAAATATCTAAATGGGTGGACTAGAAGCAATGAGGATGTCGACATAAAGGAAAGGCATTTCATCGATTTTGCTCTGTTTCATTCGCTCTTATTTATAAACTTTAATATTTTATAAAATATACTATACTTTAAATTATTCGTTTTAAATTTTTGTTCTATGATTAGTGTTATAAAATTTATATTTTGAAATATAAAATGTATAAAAATTGCCAGTTATAAATTTTATTACGGTCTAGTAAAATTTCAAACGGTCTGCTCATTTGAAAGATTATTTCTATAAAAATTAAATTTTATGAAAGTTATGATTTTTAAAATATAATCCAATTTTATAAAAATCTAATAGTGGTAACAAAAATAAAGTTTTAGTTCGACATGTATTTTAGAAATAAAAATATAATACAAGTTGATATAAAAATTAAGAAAGTTTAATTAGAAATATCTTGAGAAAGTTTATTTAATCGAAATTTTTCAGCCGCGTTTTTAAAGTAATTGAATAAAAGTTAAATTATATAAATTTTAATTTAAGAATTTTGTTAAAATAACTAATTAGTATTAATAAAAACACGGGGTGTTACAGCCGGAGCCTTACCCTTACCCTTCCTGTTGCCAATCATGAGAACATCTTGTTTCATGCTCCCACTCAACTTTAGATCACTCTCCGTCTGTACGAGGAGTGAGTGAAGCTCATGCAGACTTTTCTGCATGTCATTCATGTAATAGTTTGCCCTAAAGAGGGCATACCCATCATGAAGAGAGTGGAGCACACGATCAACGATGATCTTTTCATCGATCTTGCAACCAAGCTCCTCCAGTTTTTCAACATTCTCGATCATGTCGAGAAGGTGTGGACCAACCGACTGGCCCTTCTGGAGTCTAGCCTCAAAGAAACGAGTGGTATACTCGTAACTCTTGATTCTCGGTGCTTTCGAGAACTCTTTGGTTAGGGTGGTGAAAATCTTGTTTGCACCTTGGGTGATGAATCGTCTTTGTAAATTGGATTCCATTGAATAGATGAGTACGTTCTGTATCGCACCCGCCTCCATCATGAAATCATTATAAAGATAGACTTCATCTGCTCCTGCATCGGGAGCTGGTTTAGTCGGCAGTGGCTCAGTCAAGTACTTGAGCTTGCCATCAGTTATGGCAGCATTCCGTAATGCGGCCTCCCAATCAGAAAAATTGGACCCATCACTCTTCAGTCGAGTAGACTGATTCATGCTGTCCATGAAAATTCTAAGCCATGATTCGCGTGTAAGTGTGGCACTTGGCATTGGTTAAATCGATCTTGAAGGTGCAGGAAAAGTGAACCTATCGACGCCTGCTGGCGCGCCCTCGCCGTCTTGCGGGCGTCGGGAAGCGGAATGCGCCTCGCAGGAAAAGGAGCGAAGTTTTTGTAAAAATAATGGGGGAGATCATTGCATGAATTTGTGACCAAAAAAGAAAAGTAGAAAAATCCTTTTTGAAAATGTATTTTCGGAGTCGCCACCAAATATTAAAGGAATTTGGAACCTATTCAACGCGTCTTAAAATATAAGACACGAGTGTCTCAGATTTCAAGATGCGTCGATATCTATCAATCTGAGGTTTGAAACCAGAGAAGGGATTCGGAGTGAGGTTACTTTTCAAAAGTTTTGACAAAAATGTGTTTTTGAAAACTGAAATCAAAAAGCCTATGTAAAAGTAGTCTCTACTAATTTGAAAACATTTAGTTAATTTCGATATTTGGGCTAAAATGACGCTACGTACAAGTGCGAATATATATGACTCGATAAAAATGCATAAATAATGTAAATAGTCAAAATAATGACTTTACTATAGGAAATGTACGTTAAATAATAATTTATTGATTAAATTATTACCATAAACGTTATTTTCTGACCTCGTATTTGACTCTTTAAGAATTTGTGAAAACCCTCAGTTTTTGACATGCTAAAAGACTCTATGAAACGGTACAATTTAGTGTTGGATCCGTGATTCTAGTCGTTATTTAATGCATGAATGAGGACTGATACACGTTATTTATATACATTTTATGCCCCCGGTTCAGTCGCATTTAGCTTGCATTTATTTGTATTTATTATGATTTTATGAGCTATATGTTATACTTCTCGATACTGCTGCCTTTTATTTATATTTTGCAGGTCAAAACCCGGGACGATTGGAGCATTACGAGAATCGAGACGACAGGTCCTAGCTTGAGCTCACGCAGGAGCTCGAGAACACGAGCCAAGACCAAAGACTAAGACCAAGATCAAAGGCCTTCGAACAAACTAAGGCCCAAAAGGCTAAGGAGTGAAGAGATTTGGGCTTGAGTCAAGTGAAGAGAGCCGGCCCATTATCAAGGGGTCAGGCCGGCTGAAGCACATTATTTCTCGGTTTTTGATTTAATTCGAGATTAAATATTTTGGGAACTATATAAGCAACTTTAGGTCGAGTTACTTGGGTATCTTTTGTTTATGATTTATTTTTCCTTAGTTTAGTTCTTGCTTAGTTCTATTTTCTCCTTCAAACTCAAAGCTTTAGTTTAGTTTCAAGATTAATTCAACTGTAATCGTCGGTACTCCGTAAACTTCCAGGTTTATTTTAATTGTTATTATTTCTTTATCATGTCTTATTTTTATTATTGCCTTGCTTTAATTTCAATCATGAGTAGCTAATTTTCCTATTAGGGTTTAGGGGAATTTGTGATAATTGGTTCAGGAACATGTTTTAGGATTAAATTGGTTGAATAAATTGTGCACTTGATTTCTTTCTACGCGTTTTATGCCAATTGAATTAGGATTACTTCGCCTGATCAACGATTTGTCTGAGTTTAATTGAACCTGAGTAAGTTTTAATTTAAGATCGAAAGCCGAGTTAAAACTAGACTTACGCGAGATTGATAAGTTGAATTTAGTAAGTTGCGAGAGCCCGCTAAATTTGCTTAAGGCTAAAATTGACTCGAGAGAGCGTTTTATAAACCTAGTCATTTGCACGGTTTATCGCTTCCTTCTTATAAATTTGAGTTCCTGAATCGTTGTCATAATGAACCCGATGCCCTAATCTTTCCTCTTATATATTTCATTTGATCTGCTTTATTATTTGTTTTAGTTTATAGCTTAAACAAACTCCTTTTTCACACCTTGAGTTGAACCTGTTTTCGCCTGCTTTAACTTAAAACTACTCCGTTTCTCTGTGGATACGATCCTGCTTGCCGCTAGCTGCTGTTAGTTGTTTGTTAGGTTTATTTTGATTTCAGCGATACGACTTAGCTGTGTCAAATTTTGGCGCCGTTGCCGGGGAAACGGCTTAGTTAGTTTTAGTTTTTGTTAGTCTTACAGGTTTTTCTCTCCTGTCTCAAGGAACCTAGTTCCTTGAGACCGTTTTTAATTGTTTGCTTGTAGTATCGTTTATGCGCAGGTCACCTACAGGTCTAGTTCCATTCGAGCCTGAACCTGAACGAGCGCTACATAGACTACGCAAACAAGCGATTCAAATCGCTAATTTTGATCTAGAGGAAGCGTCGCATTCGGAGTCTAATGCAGCGCAATCGTCCTACGAAGAGGACACACCACCTATTAGTCCAGTTTCTTCTCCTCCACGCGTGACTATGCCGAAACTATATAGTCACTCATTGCCCAAGCCCGACGCGATCCCGCAAGGTTTCACAATACCAAATACGGTCCAGGGTAATTTTGAGATTCGCCCCGCCTTTCTTACTTTGGTGGAGCGTAATCAATTCGGCGGCAATCCTACGGAGGATCCCGGGAAACACATGTAGGTTTTTACGGACTACTGCTCGACGATTAAGCAGAATGGGATCACTCAAAACCAAATTAGGGAGATGCTCTTCCCTTTTTCTCTACGTGATCGAGCGCGGGATTGGATCACGGATCTGGACAAGATTGCTGCGGGAATTACGGATTGGCCAAGTCTAGCTCTTGCTTTCTATCGCAAGTTCTATCCTCCAGAGCGGACTAACCAACTCCGTAGTCAAATTCAAGGATTTCAACAGCATTTTGATGAAACATTTGTTGAAGCGTGGGACCGTTACAAACGGTTGATCCGTGAATGTCCGCATCACGGACTTGGTGATTGGTTGATTATTATGACCTTTTATAATGGGTTGTATGCTGAGAGTCGCGCTATCCTTGACTCGGCCGCGGGAGGTCGATTTGCTAATAACACGGATGATGATAAAGCGTGGCAAACGATTGAGGAAATGGCTGTCCATTCGGCCCAGTTTGGAAAGCCTAGGGGTAATTCACGGTCCGCACACAACGACCGTGGAAGTGAGAGCATAAGTGCAGTTATGAGTCAACTTTCTGAGCTGAATAGGAAGTTTGATGCTATGCAGGGGAGTGGTTCGTCGAGTGCCCAGGTTAATGCTATTGCGGGGCACGATTCAGGTTATTCTACGGGGTATGCTGCGCCCCAGGAGCAGGTTTACGCTTACCAATCTTATAATCAAAACCTGCCGTACCAGAATCAACCGGGTTATGATCGGTCGCTCTTGTCCTACCGTAACCAGAATGTCCTCAACCCAACCACCCAACCCCCACAAAATGCCCCTTATCAACCCCCTCACAAAAATTTCCAACCACCCCCACCTAACTACCAAAAACCCGTCTACACACCACCACCCCCTCCTACACAAGTACCCGATCCTATGGCCGAGATGAAGGCCATGATGATGCAGATGTCGCAAGTAACGTTGTCCGTGCAAAAGTCGCAAGAGATGATGCTGCAGCAGATGCAAAAGGATGGGCAGGCTAAGGACGCTGCAATTAAATTGTTGGAGAATCAAGTGGCGCAGCTCGCAGCTTCACAAGCGTCACGCCAACCGGGTACCCTTCCACCTCAAGGTAATCCTCCTAGATCTCCGCATGATACGGCGTGTGCGATTACGTTGAGGAGTGGGTCAATGTATAGTGACCCTATGAACTTGGAGGAAGAGGAGAAGGAGGGGGATGAAAACGTGGCTGATCCGTGGGGAAAAACGGCTCAGCCGGTCGACCGGCAGCCGGTCGTCCAACCGGCTGGACCTGTTGCTGCGAGGAAGAGTGATTTGGGTGTTAATTCTGGTGTTCCTGTTGCTACTCCAACGCCCCCGATTCAGATTAAGCTTCCGTTTCCTGGTCGCCAACGAGGTGCAGAGCCCGAGGCTAAGTTCAGGAAGTTCGTCGACGTCATCAAGGCCCTTCAGGTAAACGTTCCCTTTATTGACCTTGTTACCCAAATTCCTGCGTACGCTAAGTTTTTGAAAGATGTTTTAGCTCGTAAGCGTACGTTAGACGACGTGTCGACCGTAGCCTTTGTGGGGGAAGCTAGTACTAGGCTGCAGGGTAGTAAGCCTCCCAAGCTTAGCGATCCAGGTACATTCTCTATTCCCTGCTCCATTGGTAGGTTTGTAGTTCGTAACGCTTTATGTGACCTTGGAGCGAGTGTCAGTGTCCTCCCCTACTCTCTGTACCAGAAAATGAACTTGTTAGCTTTAGAACCCACTAGCGTTACCCTGCAGATGGCTGACCGCTCAGTTAAGCGTCCCTTGGGTATCTTACACGACGTCCCTGTACAGGTTGGAAAGTTCTTTATCCCTGTAGATTTTGTGGTTTTAGATATGCCCGAGGATGCCCACATTCCTATCATTCTAGGGAGACCCTTCCTGCACACTGCTGGCGCAGTTATAGATGTGGGTAGCAGGACGATAGCCTTTAAGGTGGGGGGAGAAAAGCTCACTTTCATTCATTCTGATACCCCGCGAGCACCCATGCGTCTCGAGTCAGTTTATTCTATTGATTCTGTACCTCCGTCTCACTCTACTGGAGACGCTTTGGAGGTTTTGCATGTCTCTTCCTTTTGTGCAGGTTCTCCACAGGATGGCTGCAAGGAAGGTTTGGGGGAGAGGAAGCTGCTGAAAGCTGACGTCTACGACGCTAGTGATGGGGACAGAGGGCCCACAGTTGAGCCATTTCGTGATCGAAGCCCTACGATGATGGACTACGCTGCGCTGCCTCGAGTTGGAGAAGTACTATGGCGATCGTCTGCTGTATCGCCGAGTGAAGCTGTTGCAAATGGCCAACGTCCTTGGCCTGCTTATACATGATTTTCTGGAGCTGTGAAGAGTCGTGCGGGACTATAAACCAGCGCTTCCGGGAGGCAACCCGATGACGTTGTATTTTGATTTAGCACTTGTACTTTGTTTGGTTTTATTTTCATGACTTTTGGTTTTCTTATGAGCGCGTGAGGATGAGGGTTTTTATGAATGATTTTAGTGCGCAGGTAATTTTGGACTTTGTCCTTAGTATTTTTGAAGAAAACGTTCACGAGGAAGGCTCCCAGCCGGCCTACCGGCTGCCGGGCCAGGACCGGAGCCGTAGCTGAAATTTGAAACAGAGGAAAAACCGCAAAAAAATTGAAAAAAAGGGGTGCCGGCCGGCCGGCCGGCTGCCGGTCTGGACCGGCCCCCTGGGTCTGCTGTGTCGATTTGTTTCTTCTTGCGTGCTATGCCGAAGTACTTCATCGTTGGACTGAATTGGACGCATATTTGTGGATTTTAGCCGCACTCCACGATCTACTTCGGTTTGGGGGAGCTCCGACTTTATAATGTGAGCACTCTTTACCCCTTTACCCTTTTTCCTCGCTCTTATTTTCCTTCACCCGTATGTTATTTGTCCTCCTCTGCTTTTGTGGTTGTGCTGTTTTCCACATTGAGGACAATGTGTGATTTGGTTTGGGGGAGGGAAACACTTTCGCGTTTATTAGTTCATTTGCATTTTCATTTCGTGTGCAATTATAAAAATCCCAAAAAAATTGAAAAAATCAAAAAAATTTGCAAAAATACGAGTCTTTTTGGTCTGCTTTGTCACGTTTGGAGATTTGATTAGTGCATTAACTTTGATCTTTAGTATCTCCGAGTCGACTTTCTATCGTCGTAGCTACGCTATATGTTTGTTTCCTGTTACTAGATTGCGAGCCTTAACACTAACCCACTTGTATCTGCTTAATTCTTATCGCTCTTCGCTTGTTTACTTTCGACTTTGACATGACATTCGAGCTTGGCAATGGTTTGTGGAATGTTGGTATGTTGGTTTGTGGTTTGATTGGAAAGATCTAATTTATGTTGGAGCAATGCTTCGATGCTCTCGAGGGGGACTCATTGATTTGAGTAACCACAGTGGCCATGAATTTGGTTGCGACCGAGAGTATGAGCAATATGTAACCCTTAAGGAAATATGTGTACCCGAGCGCGATTTTTACCGAGTGAACGTCAAGCTAAACGGTACTACATACGAGGGATGCTCCACATTTGCGAAAAAACGAAAAAAAAAAAGAATGCAGATAAGAAAAGAAAGAACAGAAAAAGGAAATGATTTGGAAAGATTGGATGATGGTTAGTGGTTCATACGGTTGGCCTCGCTTGAATTGATTTGTCGTTAGTTTTACTTTAGCGAAAGCGTTAGAGGCTAGTGATGCGATGTGGTGTGAATGGTTGAGACTTGTGCTCCATTTTTGGCGAAATAGGCTATGGTTGTATGTTCATGTGCATAGGTCGTCCACTTTGAGATACTAACGTGATAGGTTCGTGTCACTTTGATTTTCTCCGACGCTGTTTGCTTGAGGACAAGCAAAGGTTTGGTTTGGGGGAGTTTGATACACGTTATTTATATACATTTTATGCCACCGGTTCAGTCGCATTTAGCTTGCATTTATTTGTATTTATTATGATTTTATGAGCTATATGTTATACTTCTCGATACTGCTGCCTTTTATTTATATTTTGCAGGTCAAAACCCGGGACGATTGGAGCATTACGAGAATCGAGACGACAGGTCCTAGCTTGAGCTCACGCAGGAGCTCGAGAACACGAGCCAAGACCAAAGACTAAGACCAAGATCAAAGGCCTTCGAACAAACTAAGGCCCAAAAGGCTAAGGAGTGAAGAGATTTGGGCTTGAGTCAAGTGAAGAGAGCCGGCCCATTATCAAGGGGTCAGGCCGGCTGAAGCACATTATTTCTCGGTTTTTGATTTAATTCGAGATTAAATATTTTGGGAACTATATAAGCAACTTTAGGTCGAGTTACTTGGGTATCTTTTGTTTATGCTTTATTTTTCCTTAGTTTAGTTCTTGCTTAGTTTTATTTTCTCCTTCAAACTCAAAGCTTTAGTTTAGTTTCAAGATTAATTCAACTGTAATCGTCGGTACTCCGTAAACTTCCAGGTTTATTTTAATTGTTATTATTTCTTTATCATGTCTTGTTTTTATTATTGCCTTGCTTTAATTTCAATCATGAGTAGCTAATTTTCCTATTAGGGTTTAGGGGAATTTGTGATAATTGGTTCAGGAACATGTTTTAGGATTAAATTGGTTGAATAAATTGTGCACTTGATTTCTTTCTACGCGTTTTATGCCAATTGAATTAGGATTACTTCGCCTGATCAACGATTTGTCTGAGTTTAATTGAACCTGAGTAAGTTTTAATTTAAGATCGAAAGCCGAGTTAAAACTAGACTTACGCGAGATTGATAAGTTGAATTTAGTAAGTTGCGAGAGCCCGCTAAATTTGCTTAAGGCTAAAATTGACTCGAGAGAGCGTTTTATAAACCTAGTCATTTGCACAGTTTATCGCTTCCTTCTTATAAATTTGAGTTCCTGAATCGTTGTCATAATGAACCCGATGCCCTAATCTTTCCTCTTATATATTTCATTTGATCTGCTTTATTATCTGTTTTAGTTTATAGCTTAAACAAACTCCTTTTTCACACCTTGAGTTGAACCTGTTTTCGCCTGCTTTAACTTAAAACTACTCCGTTTCTCTGTGGATACGATCCTGCTTGCCGCTAGCTGCTGTTAGTTGTTTGTAAGGTTTATTTTGATTTCAGCGATACGACTTAGCTGTGTCAAGGACTTGCATAATTATAAAAGTGACGTCGGTTTGCTTTAGTGATAATGAGTCGTTATTTATGCGATATTGGCGGGGTTTAGACGGATTATGAATTCGAATTGCTACAACCGTGACATTTAATACGGCCGCTAATGCCAATATCGGGTTGGGGTTAATGTAACCCCTTTGTCCGAGTCTCAAAACGTCCCAAAACGTAGGTAAAATGTTTACCTTTCGAAAATGCAAAGACGGTATTTTTGAGTGGATTTTGTGAGTATTTTTGTTTGTTTTGTAAAAACCGATATATTGAAATGAATGAAGTGGGTTGGTATTTATAGAGGTTGGCTGATTTGAAGGTGGACAAAATATAAATCGCCTGTATACAGGCGTTTTATATTTTGTTTGGGTTGGATTTTGTAAGAAAAATGAAAAGGCGGCTGTGTGGGGAGGAGTTTATAATCGCCTGTTAACAGGCGATTAGAAACTTAATCGCCTGTCAACAGGCGATTTCTATTTTATTTTGGTGGGCTGTTTATGCCGCCTTTTGGTTTTGGGTATGTGATTAGGTGATGATTGTGTTTTATTTAGATATTTTGGGCCAAATTAGTTTTTGGCTCAATTTTGATTTTCGTGCTTCGGTTTTTGTCGTGTTTTTCGGTTTTGGCTCGAAATAAAATAATATTAGGTTATATTATTTTATGGTATCGTGGAGTCTTGTTTTGTGAAAATGTGACACGGGACGCACTTTGGCCCGTTTTGAGTGTCGTGTTAGTGTGCGTTTTGGGTCGTTTTTGTAAGTTTGGGCCGTTTTGTAGCTAGTTGAAATTTGTTTTGTGGCTTGGCTTAATAAGATGTTCCTGTGTCGTGCTTACAATGACTAAGAGTGACATTCAATTTTATGATTATGCAAATCCAAATTAATACGCTAAAAATGACTAAATACGTTTTAGACACTTTTGTACCGTTTCGACTCTTTTAAAAGCATGTATGAAAGTCCTTTTCATCATTGGGTTTGTTTTCGGGGGGGTACGGATACGGGTATCTACAGAGCCCCCAGTTTGACTGAGCTTGGACAAAGCGTTAGTCAAACTTAAAGATAGTATCCGGACCATTACAATCTCGATACTACCTGGCGGCGCTAAGCATGTGTCTTATGGGAGAGACGAGGACTTAGCGTCAGGAAATGCGGGGAGGGACGACATGTTTTTAAGGACATGACGGTCCTACATGTTTAAGGGCATGTCGGCCTGCATGTGGCCAGAGTACTCCCAGCTGGCGCCTTGCTTGTGCTTCTGCTTGTGCTTTGCTTGCGCTTCTGGCTTGTGCTTCTGGCTGTGCTTTTGGCTTGCGCTGGTACTGATGTCTCGTAAAAGAGGTTACGTGTTTTTGTGTTTGGTTTATAAAAGTGGTTTAGGTTTTTGTGAACGTCTCTTGGGGAGGCTACGCGTTTTTGTGTTTCTCATAAAAAGGGCTAGGTTTTTATGGACGTCTCGTGAGGAGGCTACGTGTTTTTCTCATAAAAGGTTAGGTTTTTATGAACGTCTCGTGAGGAGGTTACGTGTTTTTGTATTTCTCATAAAAAGTTAGGTTTTTATGAACGTCTCGTGAGGAGGCTCCGTGTTTTTCTCATAAAAGGTTAGGTTTTTATGAACGTCTCGTGAGGAGGCTACGTGTTTTTGTATTTCTCATAAAAAGTTAGGTTTTTATGAACGTCTCGTGAGGAGGCTACGTGTTTTTCTCATAAAAGGTTAGGTTTTTATGAACGTCTCGTGAGGAGGCTACGTGTTTTTCTCATAAAAGGTTAGGTTTTTATGAACGTCTCGTGAGGAGGCTACGTGTTTTTGCTTTTTCTCATAAAAGGTTAGGTTTTTATGAACGTCTCGTGAGGAGGCTACGCGTTTTTCTCATAAAAGGTTAGGTTTTTATGAACGTCTCGTGAGGAGGCTACGTGTTTTTATCATAAAAGGTTAGGTTTTCATGAACGTCTCGTGAGGAGGCTACGTGTTTTTCTCATAAAAGGTTAGGTTTTTATGAACGTCTCGTGAGGAGGCTACGTGTTTTTCTCATAAAAGGTTAGGTTTTTATGAACGTCTCGTGAGGGGGCCACGTGTTTTTGCTTTTTCTCATAAAAGGTTAGGTTTTTATGAACGTCTCGTGAGGAGGCTACGCGTTTTTCTCATAAAAGGTTAGGTTTTTATGAACGTCTCGTGAGGAGGCTACGTGTTTTTATCATAAAAGGTTAGGTTTTTATGAACGTCTCGTGAGGAGGCTACGTGTTTTTGTCATAAAAGGTTAGGTTTTTATGAACGTCTCGGGAGGAGGTTACGCGTTTTTGTATTTTAACGTCTCGTGAGGAGGCTACGTGTTTTTGTATTTTAACGTCTCGTGAGGGGGCTACGTGTTTTTGTGTTGTGTTTCGATTGTGTTTGAAATAGGTTGAAAGCGTATTGGGCCGAAGAAACAGCCCAAAACAAAGCTGAAACCCATAGAACAAAAATATAATCGTCTGTAAACAGGCGAATTAGATTTTAATCGCCTGTTTACAGGCGATTAGAATTTTGTTTGGCGTTTTTTAGTTAAAACTCGGGAAAGAACGAAGGGGGAGGCTTATTTCATTTTTAAAACAAAAACAAAATCGAAAACCCCAAAATTCAATCCGGCGATTTTCTAGACCAAAATTCGATTTTCCGACTCCTACAATTCATCATGGATCAAGGTACGTATTCAACTCGCTTGGTTTTTCGGGTTTTGAAGTCTGTTTGAGTCGGTTTTAACTTGAAATACCGTTTTCTAGGGTTTGGGTCGAAAATGTCGGTTTGATTCGAGTTTAGCTCTCGTCCTTGCTTGAAAACGTTAGCCACGGTTGGTATTGTGCTTGCATTGCTTGTCTTGCTATCGTTGTGTGAAAACCCGGCTTGTGGTCTCGATTTTCGTGCGTTTTGACTTGGAGGGCATTTTGGTCATTTTTGAAAACGTCTCGAAAATGGCTCAAAACTTCAGTGTAGCTTACCCATTAGTAGTATAACGTGTTGGTGAGTTCGGTTTGTTAAAATTCATGCAAGAAACGGTTCGTTTGGGGTGAAACCGTATGAAAGGGGGTTAAGGTCGGGGTTTTGCTCTGTTTTCGTCATTTAAAACGATCCCGATTGGCTTGGTTGTCTTGGTAAGGTTGTGGTATGCTAGTGGGGAAGTTTGGGTGGCTTGTGTGCGAAAAACCGTAATTTTCGTGTAGTTTTGTACAGGGGTCAGTTTTTGGCTCGAAATTTTCGGTTCCGAAACTTGCCTGAATTCTCTGTATTGCATTGTTATGGCTAGTATGGTACATATTTGGCTTTGTAATTTTGTAGGAAATGTGTCGTTTGGAGGCGTTTTGGAGCCTTTTTTGTAGTTTAGGCTAAGTTTACAAAAACCGTTTTTCCTTGCTTTTCGTGTTCCGTGCAAGTAATGTATTGGACTGTATGTTGTCTGTGTTGGCTAGAGGGCTGTTTTATGGGAATTTGGGGCCTTTTGGTTGAGTTATGGTCAAGAAAAGGCCGTTTTTGTAGTTAGTAAGTGTTTTGTAAAGGCTATTCAGTCGAGGCGTTCGGGACATCGCTTTCGCATGAAATTTTTTGCACGTGCTTACCGTGATTTATGGGTTGGGTTTGTCTCAGAAAATATGGGTTTCCGACTTTCTGTAGCGTTTTTCCCTTCTCTGCTATTTTTGGGTTAGAAAAAGGCTTGTCTTCTGCTGTTTTGGCTAGTTCTCTGCTGCTTTTGCGCGTGCTTGCTCTTGACTTGACTGAGTATGAAGTATATATATCGTATACGTCTCATGGCATCTGATTTTCTGTGTTTTTGCTCCGTTTTGGCCTTATCGGTGGATAATGTAGGCCTTAATGTTCGATTTTCGTCGTTTTTGCTTGCTTCTACTTTCTTTCAGTGACCTGCTACTGCCGTTGTCTGAGTGTGCCCTTGAATCTTGTGCAGGTGATCCTAGGCCTTCAGTACCTACTTCCAGTGACATGGATCGGGTCTTGGCTGGCGTTGACTTTACCGTTCTAAGGGACGAGCATACTCCTACTTCGGGTATGCCTGCGCCCTTGGAGGTTTTCGATGGTCCGTCTCAGTCGGACTTGCTGAGAGCTTTTCCTCAGACGCCTGGAGCTTCTACGACGCCAGGGAGTGAGTTTCAGGGCGCCGTTGTGGAGTCTCCTGCCTTTTCTGCTAGTGGTGCTAGTGTTGTCAGTGAGTCGTCTGGGCCTTCTGCGAGTGGCCTGGGACGTGCGCCGTTTCCCTGGTGGTCCCGAGCCGCCGCTTAGTGGTGTTGGTCGTGGCGTTCGACGAGTCGCCGCTTTTCTAATGTAGTGCGTGAGAGACCGCCGCTGAGCGACGCGGTCTTACGGTGATGCTAGCGGTAGTGGAGCCTTCTTTGGGTCGCCGAGGTCCCCGCCGCGGCCGAGGTCGCTCGTGGTGTCGCCTCGCAGTCTTTGCGGCGTGGGCGTGACGGCTGGTGTGGAGACGTCTGAGGCTTCTGGGGGAGGCCGTGGTGGAGGTCGGAGCGTAGCTGCAGGGTCTTCGCAGGGGCGTGGCCGTGGCGGTGCTGGAGGGACGCCTGTGGCTCCAGGAGGGGGGCGAGGCAGAGGTCGTGGTGCTGCGGCAGGGGCTTCGCAGGGACGTGGCCGCGGCGTTGCCAGTGGGTGCCCGCGCTTCGGAGGGCCAGGTTAGAGGTCGCGGTCGTGGTCGGAGGAACCCGAGGAAGTAGCGCAAGGTGGATGAGGCACGGTGAGGCGGCAGCAGAGGCCACGACGCCGAGCTCGTGGCCGCTTCGAGGGTGGCGACGACGCAGGCTGAGGTCGCCGGTGTTTTTGAGGAGGTTGGAGCAGGGGGAGACCCTGTGGAGGTCACGCGGAGGCGTGGTCGTGCTCGGGGTCCGGGGAGCCGTTACGAGGATCCTCCTGAGTCGGAGGGGTCTTCGAGTGACGAGGATGAGGATCTTGACGAGACTGCGGCAGAGGCCACTGTCGAGGTTGAGATTGCTGAGGCTGCTGCGGCTGCTGCTGCCAGCCGCCGCCGACGCCGCCAGGTTCCGCTTCTTCCGCGGCCGCTTTATGGTCGGGGTCGAGTTGAGCCAGGCTCAGGAGCAGGTTCAGGATGAGGTTGAGGCTGGGGGCCATGCGGAGGCTGAGGCAGAGGCTGAGGCTGAGGCAGAGGCCGAGGGTGAGGCAGAGGCCGAGGGTCAGGCCCAGGATGCAAGTGCGGCAGCTCTTGAGGCCGCAACGGAGGTTTTCATGGGGATGGTTGACGAGTTGGGCGAGAGGCCTAACTATCCTCACGGTCCTCGTTTGTGGTCGCAGGTGGCCATTGACTGGGATGGCGTGACTCTGGTTTGGAGTCGCTTGGAGCACTTGTCGATTCGAGTGAAGGTCGGCTTCCCGTTAGGCTCGATGAGGACCTTCTCTGGGTTCCGGACGGTGTTTGACGTCTTTGAGGGTAGGCTCACCCAGGAGGAGCGGGATATAGTGCTCGGGACAGCTTTTGGTCCCCTGGTGCAGAAGTGGAGGGAGGTGCGGGGTAAGCGGGTGAACTCGCGCCTCACTGTACTTCGGGCGTTGTTGGATAGGTTTTGGGATACGACCAACACCTTCCACATGCCTGGTTACGAGGTTGGCGTGACTCCTTCTTCGTGGGCAGTTGTCACGGGGCTGCCTCATGGTGAGGGCGTACTTGACTGGGGGCGTGAGCGACCTCCTATCGATAGCCCACGAGTCATGCGCCTGATTGGCGACGGGGTTAAGTGCGGGGTAGGTGAGGAGCATACGTTTCAGCCCCGGACTATTTGGTTTGCTGACTTCTTCGAGGGGAAGAGGAGGAAGAAGGGGTCCACTCGAGCGAGCGCTGAGCAGAGGGCCCGGCTGTGGTTGTGGTGGTTCCTGACGGCCACCCACTTTGGCGACAAGGGGGAGCGTGCGTCGACGGCTGTGTTGATGGCGCTGTCGGACATGACGCGTCTAGGTGACTTTGACTGGGTCACTCCTGCTTTTGGGCTGTTGATCCGCTACTTGAGGGATGCAGTGCGTCCTGACCGGATCGACGAGAAGTCGAATGTGTCGCTTGTGGGCCCCGGTCCTCTGATGGAGGTAAGTTTTGATTTCGCAGAGTCTTGTTATCTTGTCTCTGCTTTCCTTTTGTAACGTTGTATTCTGATTGCTTGCAGTCTTGGTGCTACGCTCACTTCCCTTCTCTGCTTCCGGACACGTTCAAGGTTGAGGCGCAGTATCCGGCTTTCCATGCTTACGCGACAGCGGATCGGAAGGGTATTGGCCTAAACTACGACGCGGCTCGGGTGCGCTTCAACGGGATGACCGTGGACAAGGTAAGGGTATTTGTGTTTTGTACTTTGGTCTTTTGTAGCTTGTTTTTGGGTTTGTGTTTGTCTTTGTGGTTTATAATTTGGTTTTGTTTTGTAGTTCGTTCGCGACCCTTGGAGGAAGTTTACAGGCGTCCCTCCGACGATTGCAGCTCGCTTTGGTCCCCTTGACGGACGGCGGCTGTACATCGAGACCCAGTACGGCCAGCATCGGTACTTGGGCGAATGGCCTGTCTGTCACGCAGACGGGTCGTGGCGCCTTTATCGTACCTGCTCCTCCGCCCTCGGTTTTGTTTGTGGAGACGCCCGACGCTAACGAGCGTCATGACGTGTACCATGAGGGTGAGTCCGACTCCTTGCTGCGGCCGGCTGAGGATTACGTGACTTGGGCACGATGCCTCGCCGACTGTGATCGAGGTATGTTTTGTTGTTGTTTTTCTTTTTTGCGTTTTTGGTTTTAGGAAGCAAAAATTTACCCTATTTTTGTTTTGCAGCGACGTGATCCTGATCTTGAGTTCCAGCCTCCTCCGTTCGTCGAGGATCTGTTGGTTGTTCACGAGGGCTGCTCTCATTCGATCGTGCTGCCGCCTTGCCTGTCTGTGGTCACCGATGCGGGGCTTGAGAGGTGGGATCCGCGCGTGAGAAAGGTATTTACTTTCTTCTTTGTACAGCATGAGTATTATGTAGTATAGCCCCCAGTTTGAATTAGATTTTATTGTAAAATCATAATTCCAACTTTGTTGAAGCAGTTTTTTGATTATAGCCCCCAGTTTGAGTTAGATTTTATTGTAAAATCATTAGTCAAACTCCGGTGAAGCAGTTTTCAATTGTAGCCCCCAGTTTGAGTTAGATTTTAATGTAAAATCATTAGTCAAACTCCGTTGAAGCGGTTTTCAATTGGAGCCCCCAGTTTGAGTTAGATTTTAATGTAAAATCATTAGTCAAACTCCGTTGAAGCGGTTTTCAATTGGAGCCCCCAGGGTGGAAAGCTAAGTATATTTTGCGTGTTGTTGGCAGGTGACGGCTGAGGGGCACAGGAGGCTGTGGCGGGCGGCAAACCGGTGGCGGGCTGTCGTGAATGAGAAAGTGGTTGACGCTTGCAGGGCGCAGAGGGAGGCGGCCGACGCTCGACTTGAGTTAGCGAGGGTCAGGGCTGAGGAGGGTGCGAGATCGCGTCGAGCCGAGGTCAGCTGATACCGAGGAGCCGGGCGAGAGTCCGGGCAGAGCTAGAGGGTCGGCATGCAGAGGAGCTAGATAGGGCGCGTGCTGAGATCGACTCCTTGCGTGCTGTCTTACAGCGCCGTGATCATTCGCAGTAGGCTTGGACTTGTGTGTATATTTTGGTCTTGTATTAATATTACATTTTGTAACGGTTTATTTATCGGGACTTGTGTAGGGTTGATTTTTTTGTTTTGTGGGTGTTTATGGTTTTAATTTGGTTATTTTGTCTTGTTGCGAAAAATGCATTCCTGCGTCGTAGTAAGTCACGAAATCCTCGCCAGATTTGCGTGACGAGCTGCATTCGCAAACCAGTGTTAGTCGTAAAAGCACATATATACGTCTCGATTGAGACTGACTCGCTAATGACCAAACCAAAGGCAAATATGGAGTTTTGAAAAACGCTGTTTTGAAAAATATTTTAGACTTGTAAAAAGACGTTTTTGACATTAAAAATGTGAGCTAAAACGACGTTTTGAGACGAAAATTGTGAATGCGAAAAATCATATTTTGTGTTGTGTTTAATTTTTGTGTGATTATCGTGTTTTGTGAAAACGAAAAATACGAAAGACGGGAGTCAATTACGCAAATCGAGACGACGTGACGGGACCGTGAATGTCGACCAAGAGGTCGGTAAAAGTAATAAGGGGTAATAAGTTAAAAAAAATTTAGGGTATAGGTGTGTAAGAAGTGTAAGAAATCGAATAATTTTGTCAGAAAAGAAAAAGAAAATCGCCCGTAAACAGGCGATTTTACTTTTAATCGCCTGTTTACAGGCGATTACAATGTTGTTTTGGGGTTTTTGCTTGATTTATTTTAATCGCTTGTTCTCTAGCGTTTAAGTTTTTGTGTTATATTTCGTTGTGCAAATCTCGGCTATAAAAGGAGGGCTAGGTTAACTCATTTCACTCATCCTCTCGTCTTCCATTCTCGATTTTCCAAAAATATTCAGAATATTTACGGAACATTCGTCGAATTATGGAGGATTTTGAAAGGAACTTGCGCCGTTGGTGTGCGTCTTTGTCAGGTATCGAGAAGAAGCTTTTGAAAGATTGCGGAGTTGGCGTATTTCGTGGGCTAAGGCAGGTTCGAATGGAGCCAGAGTTCTTGGATGCATGTCTCGAGTATTGGGATCCAAGCCTTCACGTGTTTCACTCAAATAAATGACACGAAATACATGTTGTCCTATCATCATTGGGTGTTTGTTGGGTTTTCTATAAATTTCCATATCGACAGATACGGGTATCAACAGAGCCCCCACTTTGACTAAGGCTTGGACAGGCGAATGTCAAAGTAGACTCACGAGTTGATCGAAGATCACAACTTGAGAGCCTCACGGGTCGTTTATGGTCCCTTAGACCTGTGTATATAAGCTCACCAGCCATAAGAAGAAATCATACCTGAAACTTGTTTTTGGATGCCTTCATTTTCGTCAAAATATGGGTTGAGCCTTATCCTTAGGCGCCTACGTATCCGTTGTGATGTAATCAAACCCAGATCGTAGTTCGAGCTCGCCCGTAAGCTCACGCTTCGCCCAAAACAAATGATATTTGTTTACTCGATTGAGTAAAGCCTATATCCGCATTCTTTGGAAGTGTCACTTCTTTTAACTTCGCTAGTACTTCTTCATTTCGAGGATGTCATCCCGCCGTCGGTCTAAGGTTGATGACTTTAGAGCCCCCGGTTGGAGCGTTCCTGCTCAATCTTAACAACAAATCATAGCACACGACTCACGTAGTGAAATCTGCGACTTTTGAAACAAAAAGGATGGATCATCGATCCGAGCTGCGAATTTTTCCAAAAATGGGTCGTCGACCTGCTGCTTTTTTCACAAAGGATGGATCATCGATCCGAACTGAGGATTGTTCTTTCGAAATGGGTCTTCGACCTATTTTATTCCTATTTTCAAAATTTTAACAGAAAGGATGGATCGTCGATCCGAACTGAGCACCTTTGATTGGAAATAGGTCTTCGACCCGATTTTTAAACAAAAAGGATGGATCATCGATCCGAACTGAGGATATTAATTTGGAAATGGGTCTTCGACCCGCTTTTTAAACAAAAGGGATGGATCATCGATCCGAACTAAGAATACTAATTTGGAAATGGGTCTTCGACCTGCTTTTTAAACACAAAGGATGGATCATCGATCCAAAACCGTAAACATCTTTTGAAAATGGGTCGTCGACCGGAAACATTTTTTTGACAATGGGTCGTCGACCCGCATCTTGAAAAGTGGATGAGTCATCGACTCGAACTATGAACATCTTCTGAAAATGGGTCTTTAACTCGCATCTCGAAAAGTGGATGAGTCATCGACTCGAACTATAAACATCATTTGAAAATGGGTTTTCAACCCGCATCTTGAAAAGTGGATGAGTCATCGACTCGAACTATAAACATCATTTGAAAATGGGTCTTCAACCCTCATCTTGAAAAGTGGAAGAGTCATCGACTCGAACTATAAACATCATTTGAAAATGGGTCTTCAACCCGCATTTTGAAAAGTGGATGGGTCATCGACCCGAACTATGTTCATCATTTGAAAACTGGGGCCATCGGCCCGTATTTTGAGGAAAAGGCGGATAGGTCATCGACCCGAACTATAATTGTCATTGAAAATTGGGGCCATCGACCTTGATTTTGAAGGAAAAGGTGGATAGGTCATCGACCCAAACTATAATTGTCATTGAAAATTGGGGCCATCGACCTCGATTTTGAAGGAAAAGGTGGATAGGTCATCGACCCAAACTATAATTGTCATTGAAAATTGAGGCCATCGACCTCGATTTTGAAGGAAAAGGAGGATGGGTCATCGACCCGAGCGCAAGTCATCATCCGAAAAT
The DNA here is from genome assembly GCA_023091065.1 of Dianthus caryophyllus. NCBI lineage: Eukaryota > Viridiplantae > Streptophyta > Magnoliopsida > Caryophyllales > Caryophyllaceae > Dianthus > Dianthus caryophyllus. The sequence goes on from CM041519.1 coordinate 31,117,693, forward strand.
AGGTCATCGACCCCTATTTTGGAAAATGGATAAGTCATTGACCCGCATAGCAAATTTCATTTGAAAATCGAAAGAGGTCATCGAGTAATTGAGCCATTAACCGAGATTAAAAACATCATTTTTTAAAGTTAGATTGTGGGTCCCACCTAGACTACAAAATTTACTTGAAAATTGACACGGGGTATTGGTTAGCATGTATCAAATCGAATTGGGTCCTCGACCCGCATTGTAAACATCATTTTAAAAATCAAGAAGAGTCATCGACTCTGAATGTAGACATCATTTAGAAATCGAAATGGGCCATCGACCCGCAAGCATCATTTTGAAAATTGAAGTGGGTCATCTGCTCGAATTTCAAATTTGACTTCGGATCATCGACCCAAACTTTGCAAAAAGGTTCTTGAAATGCATGATATTATAAAGTCGAAGCATGGCTGAGTCAGCATGAAATACGACACGAATGTGACATGAATGCGACGAGAACGTGACACGAGCAACTGACATTTGAACGTTCGACCATGACCGACTCGACCTAAGACAACGTTTCAAAGACGAGTAGACTAGTAACTGTGCAGGGTCCTTTAGGATGATTGACGCGTGGTTTGAAATAGATGTGGGTTAATAGTATCGTGTTCTCCCCCTAGGCAAATTCTTTGTCGAGATGCGAACTAACTGTCAAAGTAAGCCTCTTTGCCAATTCCCCATTAAGAAAAAGATCATTCCAAGACTGGACAATTACTTATCTGAATATTGATTCTCATCTCCATCTAAATTGAGCACTAAGACAGACTCGACAAAAGTTGCTTCATTTGGACTTTGTAAAGACCCGTAAAAAATTGACCAGATGACAAATTAGATGATGGGTGGTGGTGAATTGTATCCCATATTCTAAAGGATTGCCTACATATTCGCGTGGAGCGAAATCAAATCCGATGTAGTTCGATCAAGGTGCATAAAAATGGCATTTTTTTTTTGTGTGTAACACTCGAAGGTTTCACCTAAGGTATCATGTTGTATCCTGTTCTAGCTTGTGAAGTACTGGCGGATCCCTTGTGGACCCTAAACGCTTGGGTGCAACTACATAAGCCAATGATTCTCGGAACTCAAGACTATGACTTCATTGCCGTTTTGAGAACGACTTAAAAATGTTTGATGGTACTTTTTGACCTTTTGGCTTCGCCTTTGACTTTGACTTTGACTTTGATCTTCGACGTGTTGCCACTCAATTTCTTATGTTTTTGTATTTTTGTTTGCGTTTTTGAGAATATGTCGCGCCCTTTGTGGCTTGGGCTTGTTCCAACTTTGCTAGACGTCGCGGTGAGCGGTCGCATGTGGTCGTATGCATATCACGCCAGACTCCTCTGACAAGTTCGTTTGCTTATTAGGCACGCGATCGAGTACACGGAGGGCGATCTATGAATATTCGTACCTTTGGTCGCGATCAAATTCATGACCACTGTGGAGCTCCAAATTAATGGATCCTCCTCCAAAGGCAGAGGAGTAGTGTACCACAAGTTGACTACCAAAATTGAAACCCTTTTGTTTTCGTTGTCGGAAATCCTTTTGTCTTTGTTTTTGTCTTCCATCATACCATTTAGAATTGAATACATATTTCTACCCTAGGGACACCCTTCGAGTGCGTTGTGCATTTTCATCAGTCGGATCATGGGATCAAATTAGAGACAAGATCAATTTCATTGATTTTGAGAAGGAGTTAGAAATGATTGTGGAAAAACGAATCTTAGACTCAACTCAGACATAAGACTTGAATACGAATTCTGACTTATAATCACCAACCCCGGGTTTGAACTTTTCTCCTTTCAGGAGTTGATTCAGATGCTTGGTTTGAAAGTTCCCCCACTTTTGCAACTTGATTTTGACTTAAGGAGGAGAATATGCGACTCGAATTCAGAAATCGACACGGTTTCGACACTATTTGTAGATTGGTAGAGGTTTCATTCTATTTAACAACTCGGGATGCAAATGGGTGGACGGACTAATCATGAAAAGACCCAGAGCTTAACGACATGGTCTACGACCTAACTATGCAAATGCACGCGACACATGGACTTGAAGACAGACTCACAGTATGGGACTTAGACTCAACTAGATATGGACTTGAAGTACTTAGCTCGTGTTTGGACCAATAAGTTTCTAAGGCTTATGCAAAACTTTCAAAAATAGCTCGGATGAGACGTTGTTGTGCCCTGACTCGAAACTAAAAAATTGACATGCATGACTTGGGCCCAAGCGTAGGCCTGGGTGACCCAACTAGGTTAATCCTCTAAGACTTTTTAGATGGACTAGACTTACTATACACGACTTAGATTCCAACTAGACTCGACTCGGTGCATTTCATGCTTACTCGCGACTTGAAAAGGAAACCTATTTTTGAAGTTGAGGTTTGAAATGGGCAGCACTTCGACTACCAAAAAGCTTACTTGGTTCGAAAATTCTAGTCCAACTAGGGCTAGATTTTTACTTTTGGAAAACTTCGTTTTGTTTGGAAAAAAATCTATTCCCAAATGGGTAGCATTTCAAAAGCGTTCGAGATTATTCTAATCCTAAACGTATAGCATTTCAGCTTAAAAACTATTCTTTTTTCAAAAGACGTAGTGTTAAAAATCGTTCGGGATTAATCTAATCCTAAACGGGTGGCATTTCAACTTGAAAGGATTTCTTTTTTTTTCAAAAGAGTTAGTGTTGGGAACTGTTCGAGATTATTCTAATCTTAAACGGATAGCATTTCAGCTATAAAAGGATCTTTTTTTCAAAAGAAAGAACTGTTCGAGATTATTCTAATCTTAAATGGCATTTCAGCTATAAAAGGATCTTTTTCAAAAGAGCTAATTTTTTTAAAAAAATGTTCTAGGATTTTCTAATCCTAACGAGGAGCATTTCAGCTAAAAAAAGAATCTTTTTCCTAAAGACTTAGCGTCGAAGATTGTTCGAGATTGTTCTAATCTTAAACGGGTAGCGTTTCAGCTTAAAAAGGATCTTTTTTCAAAAGAGTTAAAATCGAAAATTATTTAAGATTATTCTAACCCTAAATGAATAGCATTTCAGCTTAGAAAATATTTTTCAAAAGAGCCAGTATCGAAAATTGTTTAAGATTATTCTAACCCTGAACGAATAGCATTTCAGCTTAGAAAATATCTTTTTTCAAAAGAGCTAATATCGAAAATTGTTTAAGATTATTCTAACCCTAAACGGACAGCATTTCAGCTTAGAAAAGATCTTTTTTCAAAAGAGCTAACATCGAAAAAAATGTTTAAGATTATTCTAACCCTTAACGTAGAGCATTTCAGCTAGGAAGAGATTTTTTTTTTTTCAAAAGAGCTAACATCGAAAAAAAAAATGTTTAAGATTATTCTAACCCTAAACGGATAGCGTTTCAGCTAGGAAGAGATCTTTTTTCAAAAGAGCTAACATCGAAAAAAAAAGTTTAAGATTATTCTAACCCTAAGTGGATAGCGTTTCAGCTAGGAGGAGATCTTTTTTTTTCAAAGGAGCTAATATCGGAAATTTGATTATTCTAATCCAAAACGAAAAGCATTTCAGCTAGGAATGGATCTTTTTTTCAAAAGAGCTAAAATGAATAGCATTTTAGCTAGGAATGGATCTTTTTTCAAAAGAGCTTGAATCGAAAATTATTTAAGATTATTCTAATCCTAAAAGGGATGGCATTTCAGCCAAGAAATGGATCTTTTTTCGAAAGAGCTAATATCGAAAATCTTTTAAGATTATTCTAATCCTAAACGAATAGCATTTCAGCTAGGAAGAATTTTTTTTTTTTTTTTCAAAAAGAGCTAAAATCGAAGATTATACAAGATTATTCTAATCCTAAGAAGATGACATTTCAGCCAAGAAAAGATCTTTTTTCAAAAGAGTTAAAATCGGAAATAATTTAAGATTATTCTAATCCTAAACAAATAGCATTTCAGCTTAGAAAAGATCTTTTTTCAAAAGAGTTAATATCAAAAATTATTTAAGATTATTCTAACCTTAAACGAATAGCTTTTTAGCTTGGAGGAGATCTTTTTTTCAAAAGAACTAGTATCGGAAATCTTTTAAGATTATTCTAATCCTAAGAGGATGGCATTTCAGCCAAGAAAAGATCTTTTTTCAAAAGAGCTAAAGTTGGAAAATATTTAAGATTATTCTAATCCTAAAAAGACAGCATTTCAGCTAAAAAAATCTTTTGGAAAAAAAAAAAATAAAAAAAAATATTCGATTGGAAAGAGATCTTTTTTCAAAAGAGCTAAAGTTGGAAAATATTTAAGATTATTCTAATCCTAGAAGGAAAGCGTTTCAGTTTGGACAAAAATCTTTGTTTTTCGGAAAAGATAGTGTTGAAAAATATTTAAGATTATTCTAATCCTAAAAAGACAGCATTTCAGCTTAAGGAATGATTTTATTTTTTTTGAAGGGAAAGCATTTCAGCTCGAATCAAAATTTTTTTTCAAATGAGGTAGGGTTGGAAAATATTTAAGATTATTTTAATCCTAAAATGACAGCATTTCAGCTTAAAGAATGATTTTTTAGAAGGAAAGCATTTCAGCTTAAGTCAAAGATCGTTTCAAAAGAGATATTTAAGATTATTCTAATCCTAAAAAGACAGCATTTCAGCTAAAAAAAAATTTTTGGAAAATATTCGATTGAAAAGATGACAGTTTTGATTAAAAAGGATTGAAAACATGGCTTTAGGATTCACAGAGCATTTAGTCATACGCAGTTCAAGGATGCAATGCATGAGCTAGACTATTCTAAGTCTCAAAAAGGGTCCATGCCAATGATTCCACGTTGTTAGGGAACTCACAATCCTCCATAAGTCAGGGACGAAATGGGGAGACGGCGGTTGCTAACCTCGGCGGAACCACCTTGGTATTTAAACCAGACACAGTGAACGTCATTTCCCTACTTTGAGATCGACCCAAAGGGAGAAATGGTTCGAAACCTAACAGTATGATGCATAAATAAAAAAAAAAAAAAAAGGGTACTCTAAATAGCCATCACTTTACTTTTCAAGTTTCACTATCCCCAGTGAAGTCGCCAAATTGTGGACAAGGGATTTTGATCCACGCGATGTTTTATTTCAAAAACATGTTCATTTGAAAAGAGAGTCGCCACTAAATTTTTAGGTGGAATTTAGAAACCAATTTAGAGAAAATGAGTTCGTGTGAGTTTACGTGTTAGGAAGTTTAAAAGAATTTCATTAATTTAACGCCTAACCCCGCCCGTCATAAAGACGGTCTCTACTAAGTAAAACCATGGCTATTATGAGTACACATGCGGATATGCAAACAACGTTTTAACCCTAAACATATTAGGTCCGTTCTATGTCGTTTAATGCACGCAAAATTCGTCGAAGTTATTTAACATGGGTTCATTTACTATTCTAGCAAACAATGAGAAGAAGTAGTAATACTTACCGACAGCATAAGATAGATTAGCAAACGTTAGCGACAGACGAATAAAGTAATCAAGCACGACTAATGTATGAGCAAGTATAAACGACTAACATGAATAACTAATATAAAGACGTAACAAAAATACGCACAAGAGCAAACAGACGCACAAACTAAAAGGTAAAATACACCCAGTGGACATGCTGACACACGTAAATGGTAACAAATAAGCATAACAGACGAGCAAACTACATAATTAATTAAACACAACTATCAGTCAACTAAAAAAAAAAACAATTAATCTATCATGCAAGCAAATGTACAAATGAATAACTAAAGAAAGAAACACAATTAATGTAACGTGGCCAACCACCAACAAGGACTCAAGTGCTCAGAATCCAACTAGTACATCCCTAAATGCATACAGACTAACATGACCAAAATAATCAAAAGCGACTAACAAACATAAACGCATAACGAAACCAATTAAGCATGACACATGAAATCCTAAGCTATACGGATTCATACATCAAAGAACTACACGATTAAGGATTTGAACGAGCAAGAAATAGCAGGCGGAAACGAGATGAATTGCACGATTATTACATGATTATTGCGAAACCAATACCATACGACAGAACAAAATCATCGAAGACTAATCTAGCGTGAAAACGTGAATTACGAAACTGAAACAAACATGAATGACCAATTTCAGACAACTAACGTAATTAAATATGAATAAAGTCTGACCATGTAATAAGTTAACGAACTAATCAAACTAACGAGGAAACTCCGATCATATTACACAAGGAAATCGAGTATGAATACTAAGCAAGCAAGGGACACAATCTATCTATACATATATTTGGAAGCATGCGAGGAATATAAATCTGAAACGAACAATGAACGTAACAAATACAATGACAAACAATGAAGCGACAGAGAGCAATAAAAAACGACAGAGAGCAATAAAAAATGATAAAACAATAATTTAAATAAAGTAAAGTGAGTATTTTGCACCCTCAACTTACATGTATCGTTGACCAAATCTCCGAGTCGTAATCGATTGTAAGATTTTATCCCAAGGGGCCGTCGTCGACGAAAACCAATTGCAAATCCGTAACTTTGAGTAAAACTGACAGCGATTTTCAAAAGCTTGTAACTTATTCGTTTCTCAACGAAATTTCGAACCGAAAGATGTTTTCGAATCGTGGTAAAGTGAACTTTAAGGTTTTGTAAAGAAATCAGAGAGACTATGGTGTTTTCAACACGAAAAACGGGACAAAAGAAGGGATAGCTGAACCAAAATCAGACGAGTTATGCTCTGTTTTTAGGGCAGCTGTCTCAACTCTTTTTCGAGGCTTTTTAGGGCTTTTGTGTGACTTGAAGTTATGTGTGTATGCTGTATATTTCGTGTGTAATGAAGGCTTGTGGATGGTGTGTATATATAAGGTCAAAAAGTAGGGTTTCTTGAAGGAAAAGAGCAACTCCTCCCTCACTTCGAGAGCTGCTGTCCACGGCCCTCTTGGTGGGGGTTCTTAGGGTTTTTGAGTTGTGTTTCTTGTGGGTTAAGCAAGGATGAATGGGTAGGATAGTTAGGAGTCGGGTTCGGGTCATGGGTAGGTGATTAGGAGTCGGGTTTTGGGTTTAAAGTGGGCTGTCAAAACAGAGTACGGGATGGAGGTTGGGCTGCTGTATTTCGAGTTATTTGGCTGGGTTTTGGTCGTGGTTCTTGGCTGGTTCAAGTTTGGGTATGTGAGAAAGGGTGTGGGTAAAAAGAGGCCTCGAAATTCGTGTTGAAACGGGCTCAAAATCGCTCTTAAAATCGGGCTTAAAACGAGCTTTAAGACCTGCTGTTAAGAAAACGAATTCGTCGAATACGATTTAATAAACTGTTTTAAAAGCACGAGAAACGACTTTTCAAGTCAAATATCAAATTTATAAAAGCGATTTTTCAAATCGAATTACTTGGAAAATGATTTTTCAAATCGAAATATTTTATTTTCAATAAAACAAACTTTTTTGACAGAGTACACTTACCCTGTCAACACACTAATTTAAATATCATTTAAAATAATAAAACATTTTGTCGACAGCGCCGGGCTTACATCGTAAAACGAACTCAAATAAATGACACGAAATGCATGTTGTCCTATCATCATTGGGTGTTTGTTGGGTTTTCTATAAATTTCCATATCGTCAGATACGGGTATCAACAGTTGCTCAAAGTGTTCATGAGAGGGCTCGTCTTCGTGCCTTAGAGCTTAACGAGCCTCCGCCGACGTCTGCCTACGACCCGATCCGCTTTGGACGTAACAGAGGTGGGGGTGATGCTTCGAGCTCGACGCCTCTCTCAGCGGCGGAGTGTGTGTTTGGTCGTCGTCGCATACCAGGGCCGGGTGCCCCAGGTCGTCATGGTAATGTTGGGGATCGCCGCAGGGGTTGAGGGTTGGTGCTTCCCCGCTTAGTCGAAAGGTTCGGTGGCTTAAGGGAATCTTGTGTGGTTTTGTTGCTGGTTTGTTAGTATTATGTTCGTATTATTTTGTGTTTATGTAATATATTATCTATCCTAAACCCGATGTACATGCCGGGACTTGTATTGTAATATATTGTAGTGTTTGTTAGTGTAGTTTATGCTCCTACGTCTGAAAAATCTAAAATGTAACCGTTCTTTTTAAGATTAATAAAAATCAGGTTTTTATTTACGACTTTGCCTCATTTTGCTTGTTATTCTGTGTGAAATTCCATGGCCCTAATCTCTTTTCAAAAGTTTAGAATGCAAGCATGGTTTTTAGGAAATCTTTGTATCGACTATTTCCTCCACTTTTTTAAGCTTTGGGCGTGTCGTTTTGTGTTGAATATCGCCTTATGTTAACCCATTAGGTTACAAGACGGTTTTTGTGTTGACTATGTCCTTGGCTTTTTTAAGCTTTAGACGCGTCATTTTTGTGTTGAATATCGCCTTATGTTAACCCATTAGGTTACGAGACGGTTTTTGCATTGACTATGTCCTTGGCTTTTTTAAGCTTTAGACGCGTCATTTTTGTGTTGAATATTGTTCCCTTTACCCTTTGGGTTGTGGAACGTTTTTGTGCTGACTATGTCCTTAGCCCTTTTTTAGCTTTAGACGTGTCATTTTTGTGTTGAATATCGGTTGCGCTTTTTGCAAAGCTGCCTACGTATCCACGAAAAGTGGAATCAAACCGGCGTAGTTCGGGAGTGTACGTTTAGGGGCATACCGGCCCAGGAATTGTGTTTGCTTTTTTGTGGTGAATGTGCACGTTTAGGGGCATGTCGGCCCATGAATTGTGTTTGGTGGATGCATGTTTAGGGGCATGCCGGCCCATGAATTGTGTTTGCGAGGGGTGCACATTTAAGGGCATGCCGGCCCATGAACATGTTTAAGGACATGTCGGTCCATGAACATGTTTAAGGACATGTCGGTCCATGAATTGTTTTTTAGAAAATTTCGCATTTTATAGATACATTGCAAGGCATTTTTAAGGGTAGTACTTTTTGAGCTGGTCGAGGTTCGTTGCTAGGTTAAACTCTTGACCGTCCAAGTCGGTTAGTTTTACTGCTCCGCCTGTGAAGATTTCCTTGACGAGGTAGGGTCCAGCCCAGTTAGGCTTGAATTTTCCTCGTGGCTCGATCGGAAGTGGTGCTCCGACTGACTTTAGTACGAGATCACCTACTTTTATGTTTCGTGGCTTAACTCGTTTGTTGAATGCTCGTTGTAGTCGGGCTTGGTACATTCGTACGGTACTCAGGGAATGCAGTCGGCGTTCATCCAGGAGCATGAGTTGTTCGTACCGTTCACGGGCCCATTCTGCTTCCGGGATGCTACTTTCCATTAGTATGCGTAGAGACTGTATTTCTATTTCCACTGGTTGGACGGCTTCCATGCCATAGGTGAGGAAATAGGGGGTCATGCCTGTGGGCGTGCGAATGGTAGTGCGGTATCCCCATAATGCATATGGTATCTTGTTGGGCCAATCTTTGCAACTGTCGATCATCTTCTCGAGTATGGTGACGACCGTCTTGTTTGCTGCTTCAACGGCTCCATTGGTTTGGGGTCGATAGGGCGAGGATTTGTGATGTTGGATGTTGTATTTTGTGAGTATGGCTTCCGTCTCGCGCTGAAAGTGCGAGCCTTGATCGCTGATGAACTCATGGGGTATGCCATATCGGCATATAATGTTTGTCTGTATGAATTTGGCGACTTCTTCGAGCCGAGGGTTCAAAAGACGCCGCTTCTACCCATTTAGTAAAGTAGTCGATGGCCACCAAAGACGGGCGGTGACCTCCTGCTTCGATGGGGTGGACTTTTCCTATCACGTCGATGCCCCAGGTTGAAAAGGGCCAGGGTGAGGTTAGGCTGTATAGTGGTGAAGGTGGTACATGTTGGACGTTGCTGAAAATTTGGCAATTGTGGCAGTGCTTGACGTATTGGATGCAGTCTGCTTCCATGGTCGTCCAATACCATCCTAGTCGTAGAATCTGTTTGCAGAGTGCTCGAGCGTTCATGTGGGGTCCGCATTCGCCATCGTGGACTTGCGTGACGATTTCCTGCCCTTTCTTGTAGTCGACACATATGAGCAGCGTCCCTTGTGGTGTTTTCTTGAGTAATTGTCCCATTTCTAGCACAAATTGGGAAGCTAGGAGTCTGATAGCTCTCTGTCCACGTTTATCGGTGTCGGGTGGGTAAGTGTTGTCTGTTTTGTAGTTGATTATGGCTTGATACCAAGGCTCTGTCTGCTCGGTTTCGTCCAGGTCAATAGTATGGATGTATGCTGGTTCGTCACGTCTTTCGACGATGATGGGTAGTAACTTCATGTCTGGTGGCATGTTCAGGAGGGATGAGAGTTTTGACAGTGCGTCAAGAACCGTTTTCTTCCTTGGGAGGTGGTAAAATTGGATGTTGTCGAAGTTGGTTAGGAGTTTTTGTACTTTTGTTTGGTATTTGGTGAGGGTTTCGCTCATGATCTTCCATGCCCCGGTCACTTGATTTATGATGAGGAATGAATCTCCATGCACCCGTAGGTTCTTTATTTTGAGGGCGATGGCGGCTTGCAGGCCGTAAATGCAAAGCCAGATTCTCGCGGCGTTGTTCGTGACGCTAAAATCGAGCTTGATCGAGAGCGAGTATGATCGCCATTTGGGGATATTAAGAGTATTCCTACTCCGTAGCCGCGGTAGTTTGATGCTCCGTCAAAGTATAATTGCCGACTTTCTATGGCGAAGATCCCATCGTCCTGAAATGACATTGTATCGATCATGGGTTGTTCGATGATAGCATTTTCTCGCAAGGAAGTCCAAACCGCTTCCTTGATTACTTTCGAGGGAGGTACTTGAGTTCGTGACTCGGCGAGGAGCAGGTCCATCCGCCATGCGCCCGCTTAGGACCGGTTTTTCAAATAGGTATTTGAGGGTCCATCAAGGAGTAGACTCTTGTTGTGCTAGTGAGTAGGTAGTGCTCGAGCTTTTTGGTTGCCCGGACTAGCGAGAGGCGCCTTTCTCGACCGCTCGCATCGAAGTTTCGTAATCGTGAAACTTTCTTGCCGATGTAGTAGATGGCCCGTTCTTCGTTGTTGACTTCTGGCGAGCATGGCACCCATAGCGTTTGGCGTGGTCGTTAAGTATAGTGACAATGGCAAGTCCTTTGTGGGGGTACGAGCGGGTGGATTTGTGAGCAGTGCTCTTGACTTTGTCGAATGCTTGTTGACAATCGTCGTCCCATTTCGTATGCTCTTCTTTCTTCAATTTTTTGAAGATTGGCTCACAAATCATGGTGAGTTGCGATAAATCGGGAGATATATTGGACTTGTCCCAAAGCTCCTTATTTCGCCGATGTTGCTCGCGGTTTCATACCCATTATTGCCTTGATTTTGGTCAGTCTATTTTCGATCCCGCTACCGGCTTACTATGTGACCCAAAGAACTTGCCCGATGTGACCCCAAAGGTGCATTTCTCGGGTTTAGTCGCATCTTATAACGCTTAATTCGGTGAAGAACTTCCGGTTTGTGGACGTGGTTGTCCCTTTCCTTTGACTTCACGATCATGTCGTCGACGATACCTCGACCTCCTTATGCATCATGTCGTGGAGCAAGGTGGTAGCAAGACGCTGGTAGGTAGCGCCGCATTTATGAGCCCAAATGGCATGACTGTAAAGAATAGGTTCCCAGGGGGTTACGAAAGTGGTTTTTGGCATGTCGTCTGGCCGCCATTTTGATTTGGTTGTATCCTGCATATCCATCCATGAATGACAAGTAGCGTGGTCTGGTGTGTTGTCGATCAGATATCCATGTGAGGTAGCGGAAATCGTCTTTTGGGCGTGCTTTGTTTAGGTCTCAAGTCGGCACATACCAGATTTTGCCGTTCTTCTTCATGATCGAACCATGTTGGAGACCCAATCGTAGTATTCAATGACTCGGATGAATCCACTTTGTAGTTGCTTTTCGATCTCTTCTTTGACCATGAGAGACCATTCTCGCTCGATGCGTCTGAGCTTCGCTTGACGGTCCGGAACCTTGCTTGATCGGATACGGTGTTCACTATCTCGCGGTCTATGCCGGCATGTCCTTATATGACCAGGCAAAGACGCCCTTAAACTCATGCGAGGAGCTTGGTGTATGTGGCCTTTTCTTCAGGCTTAGGGAAGCCCCACTGCAGCTTCTTGAGGCTCTTGGCGTGCCTATGTCGATGGTTGTTGTGTCTTCAATGATGGGCTCTGCTCGGGTTTTGAAACAATGCTTGCAATGTATCTATATAATGCAATGTTATTTAGTTTAAGTTTATCGCAATCATTAGAAAGAGTAGATTTTAAATGAGGCAAAGAGTAACCAAAACTTTCATGTTATTAATGTTATCAAAAGCGGTTACATTTGAAGAGAGCTCAGACGAGGAGCTTTGGACAACCTTAATGACTCTAGTTCTTTAGCTAAATTGATTATATCGGGAGATAGCCTTGAGGCTTAGTCGGGCATAAGACTTAAAATGACGACGGGAAGTTTAAATTCTACGACGGTCTTTTGTTGAGGGCGTGGTCTTCATCTTCGCTTGAGTTAGAATCTTCAAGGTGTAGCCTTCACGGTAGTGATCTTGAAAGTGCGGCCTTGTTCGTCGGTCCATTCAAGGGTTTTTGACCATCCGTCGTATGCTTTTTCTTCGTAAGGAATGATTAGGTCGATGGGGTTGAAGTTGGAGTTGCGTATGATGCTCGGAGATGAGTTCAATTCCGCGATGGTGTATGTGGACACGCTTTTGGGAATTTCGCTAGTGCCCTCCCTGACGAAGTAGTTGCTGGGGAAGATGTGGTATGGCTGCATGTGGAAATCATGACGCTTCTTGCGATCGTTGTATGATTCCCAACCGTGAGAGACTTCGTGTGCCCATGGCACATAAGATAGACCCATGGTGGGCCATTTATTGTCGTTGTCCCTGGCGTAGAGCGAAGCGATTTCCTCTTCGCGAGTCATGGTGCAGATACTGAAGTCGAAGTCGAAACCACATATGTCATCCACGGATCGGCGTTATTTCGCAGATCTTGTTTCCTTTGTGTTGTTTAAGCCGTAGCACGAAAGTTTGAGGCGCCGATGGTGACAATCTCGCCACCTAAAGGCATCCTGACCTTTTGATGTAGGGTTGAGGTGACGGCCTTGGTAGCGTGGATCCATGGCCTTCCTAATAGCATGTTGTAGGTTGGGGGTATGTCAATGATTTGAAATTCGGTTTCTCTCATGACTGGCCCTGTCATAATGGGAAAGGAGACGGTTCCCTTTATGCTGCGACGTGTTCCATCGTAAGCCCTGACACCGTCGGTACATGGAATGAAATCGTTCTCTTCAATCCTTAGTTTTTTGGTCGTTTCTGTGGTAGGACGTTGATCGCGCGGATCCATTGTCGATGAGGACGATCGTAATGTCATGCCGTGGCATTCCACGCTGATGTAGAGGTAGATCAGGCGTGTCACGAAAGCGAGGAGGTCCTTATCCGAAAAGGTGACGGCATTAGCCTGCCATTCGCGCGTTATGTTACTGATAAATTTTTCTGGAGACATTTCCGATGTCATTGGGGTGACCTGTAATGCTTGGTAAAGGGATTCACGATGTCCCATCGAGTCCCTTAAGAGCTGCCAGATTGAAATGTCCGCCTTTGTTTTGTTGAGCTGTTTGTGGAGCGTGTCTCCGACCTCAGGCGTGGGTAAGGGTGAAGGGGTGACGCTTGGTGATGCTATTTTACCAGCTGGTGGAGCAGACGTGGGATCAGCGTTAGGTAATGATGCTTTGCTGGATGGCGGCGTAGGGGTAGGAGCAATGCTTGCAGGTGAACTAGTAAAGCTTGTAGGAGCGACGTTTGGGAGTGAGGCCGCAGAGGTAGGCGAAGTGGGCGGCGTATCCTCGTCTATGATTATTCCCTTGTTCTTTTCTTGAGCAGTCAGCCTTGGCGGGGGGTTCTGGGGCTCAAGTAACATTAGAGAAGCTTGGTATGGACGTCTAGAACGTGTTAGGTAGGCTACCTCGTCATCACTGTCTGATAGCCTAAATGGGTACTTGTGACGTAGCTCTCCGTACTTGCCTGGAGGGCGACGGGGTTGAGCCTCTTCTTCGTAGAGCTCATCTTGGAGACATATGCGGATGTCGCTATTGTCGGCTTCATCCTCAGAAGTATTCCAGATGTCGTTGACTTCGTAATCATCTGAGACTATCATTTTAGAGCAGTCGATGATGGGATGTGTTCCTGTGAATATAGCATGGTTATGCAAAGGATTGAGCTGGTTCGAAGGTTTAGGGCTCGGGCTGGGCTTCACAATAGTATTGTCGTCGATCAGATCTTGGACTATGTTTTTTAGGCGAACACCGCTTCGGTATCATGCCCCTTTCCCCGCGAAACTCGCAAAGATGCTGCTCGATCCCATGACTTGGTTTCTTGTCTAGGGAGGCTCGCTAGTAGGTCCTATGAGTTGAAGTACATCATGGCTCACGAGCTCGTAGTGCCTTTGAGTAGGTCATGTATATTGGGTCAAAGTTTCGTCGGGCTTTCAGTGAGCTGGGACCCGTAGGTGAGTATGATGATTTTGGTGGAGGTGCGGCAGGCCTTGGTGGTGTCGTAAAAACCGGTGGTGCCTCTAGCGCGTCCAGTGCGTTGATGGCATGAATGGGCTCGACTTTGGCAGTGGTTCGAGATGAGCTTCCTTGATATCCTCGACCTGTACTTTTATTCCTATTTTCTTTACGGAGGTCATCCTCGATGAGCTCGCCGACGACGCTGAGGGTTGAGAAGTTGTCAAAATTTCCGTACCGTAGGTGTTGCTGGTATGCGGGGGTGAGGTTGTTGATGAACTTAGTGATTAGATCAGTGTCCCTTGGACGGTTAGGTATTTGAGCACACAGTTTCTTCCAAATGTGTCGTACTTGGTGAACCCTTCATTGTCCCTCTGAGTTAGGACCTCCAAGGTACGTAGCGAGACTTGGATATCATTGTTGTCCCGATACTGTAGATCAAACGCGACCGTTATGTCCTCGAAACTACCCGTTTTGTGTGGCTCTAAAGCATAGAACCATGCCCTGGGTTGCGCGTCTAATGAGTGTGGAAATAAGGTGGCCCACGCAGGGGCTCAACACCCATGATGGCCATTTTAGCTTTGAAAGCCTTGACGTGAACGAGCGGGCTTTCGTGACCTTCAAGATGGGAAGATCACCGAGTGCTAGCTTGTCCGGTAGCATGGACCCGACGTTCTTTGGGATGTGCTCGCTTTCTTGGTGTATGGAGTAACCTCTTGAGTTCGTGAGACGTTCTTCCATGGTTCGAATCCTTTTTGCATTCCGCTCGGATTCCTCGCCTAGCGTGACGGCGTTTCTACTCGCTTCAAACTTTTGCATGATAGCCATTTGTTCGATCGTCAGAGTGAGGCTAGCTATCCTATCATTGGTGTCGGACTTGTTGGCGAGTCACCTCCGAGGGTGGCGGGCCGCCGAATCCTTCATCTTGTTGAAAGGCCATTACAGGTTTTGGTTTTGATTTGTTGTAGGCGCGCTTCTTTGGAGGCGGAGGTGGGTTTAAGTGACGGTTCTTGGTTCGTGGTGTATCCAGGTTTCGTTCAATGGGTGGTTTGTTGTGTATCCAGGGTTTTTCAATGAGTGGACCTGACAAAGTTTTCAAACCTTTAGTGACTCTAAAAAGAAAGAAAAGACTCAATGAAAAATCGCATTCACGACCAAAGAAAGGTAAGAAGTGCAAAAGGTGGGTGCAAGACTCGACTCGTGTTTTTTTTTTAGCTTAAAAAGACACAGGAAGCTTTTGAGGTAGGGGTACGTTGACATGTCCCTAATCTCGAGATAGGAAAAATTTTTATGATCATGATTTGATTAACCCAGTTTAGCGGTATGTTGCTAGGGGTTTATCATCACGATAAAAAGGATCAAACCGAAGTAGCGATAGGCTAATCGATCTGAGGATGTTAAAATTGGGTAAAAGGCGACCAATTGTTCGCCTTTTACGTGTGACTTAGGGAATTAAATCAAAATGACGATAGGTCACTTGATTTAAAGATTAAATCAACGGGTTCGTGATCCGAACGAGCCCGCTTTTGTTTTTGAGAGAAAAAGATTAAATCGGGACGACTAAAGAGTCACTCGACTTAGAGCTAAATCTAATGCTCTAAAAGTTAATTTCATTTAAAATCTCCGAGATGAATTGACATATTCGGGTTTTTGCTTTGCGAAATGTTTTTAGCAATAAATGTATTATGACGATACGTCAGTCGCATAATTCATTTACATTTTGAAAAAGATCGGGGATCTAGTGATTATCCTGGATCGGTTTTAAATGCACTGGCATTTTATTTATCAAACTCAAATGACTATAGGTCAAAGAGCCTAACGGCGTGTAAAAAAAAAGTATGACCTTTTTGAAAAAAAGTTTAAAAATGAATTTTCAAAATGGACGTATTTTAAATGTATAATGCCTAGGAAATGTTTTTGCATGAAATGGTTTTGAAAGACGACTATAGTGAGGGTACTATAGCCTCACACTTGTACATATAAACACAGGTTTTTGGCTTATAGGGTAAGGTTCCCTCCGGCCATTCCCGTAACGTTTAGGTAGGGACACCCGCAAGACTACACACGTCTTAGGTGTGAATTCAAGACGGGCCCTAGAGCGTCCGAGTTTGACTGGTTACGATCGTTTGTACGGATGCCGTACTTGTAATCGTGGAGGGGCGAGAACAAGCAGTGTGTCGGAGTTACCTCGCTTATGGCGAGTTCCGGGGCCGTCCCTCAAAGGGTGTGGTTTGAATCAGGAGGATTCGACTCAACGTACTTTTGCCCAAATATCGAAAGCGTAAATGTTTTCAAAGTTTCAAGCTTCACTTTTTTATGATTTAAAAAAAATAAAAGAAAAACAAGTTTTTTTTTCAAAAATAATAAAAATCATGCTCGTCCCCAGCGGAGTCGCCAGCTGAAGGTACCGGAAAAGTGACAGACCTATCGACGCTAGCGCCTCGCCACCTGCGGGGCGCTGAAGCGGAATGCGCCTCGCAGGAAAAGGAGCGAAGTTTTTGTAAAAATGGGGGAGATCATTGCATGAATTTGTGACCAAAAAAGAAAAGTAGAAAAATCCTTTTTGAAAATGTATTTTCGGAGTCGCCACCAAATATTAAAGGAATTTGGAACCTATTCAACGCGTCTTAAAATATAAGACACGAGTGTCTCAGATTTCAAGATGCGTCGATATCTATCAATCTGAGGTTTGAAACCAGAGAAGAGATTCGGAGTGAGGTTACTTTTCAAAAGTTTTGACAAAAATGTGTTTTTGAAAACTGAAATCAAAAAGCCTACGTAAAAGTAGTCTCTACTAATTTGAAAACATTTAGTTAAGTTCGATATTTGGGCTAAAATGACGCTACGTACAAGTGCGAATATATATGACTCGATAAAAATGCATAAATAATGTAAATAGTCAAAATAATGACTTTACTATAGGAAATGTACGTTAAATAATAATTTATTGATTAAATTATTACCATAAACGTTATTTTCCGACCTCGTATTTGACTCTTTAAGAATTTGTGAAAACCCTCAGTTTTTGACATGCTAAAAGACTCTATGAAACGGTACAATTTAGTGTTGGATCCGTGATTCTAGTCGTTATTTAATGCATGAATGAGGACTTGCATAATTATAAAAGTGACGTCGGTTTGCTTTAGTGATAATGAGTCGTTATTTATGCGATATTGGCGGGGTTTAGACGGATTATGAATCCGAATTGCTACAACCAGATATTTAATACGGCCGCTAATGCCAATATCGGGTTGGGGTTAATGTAACCCCTTTGTCCGAGTCTCAAAACGTCCCAAAACGTAGGTAAAATGTTTACCTTTCGAAAATGCAAAGACGGTATTTTTGAGTGGATTTTGTGAGTTTTTTTGTGTGTTTTGTAAAACCGATATATTGAAATGAATGAAGTGGGTTGGTATTTATAGAGGTTGGCTGATTTGAAGGTGGACAAAATATAAATCGCCTGTATACAGGCGTTTTATATTTTGTTTGGGTTGGATTTTGTAAGAAAAATGAAAAGGCGGCTGTGTGGGGAGGAGTTTATAATCGCCTGTTAACAGGCGATTAGAAACTTAATCGCCGACAAATGCATTTATTTCTATTTTATTTTGGTGAAATTTGTTTATGCCGCCTTTTGGTTTTGGGTATGTGATTAGGTGATGATTGTGTTTTATTTAGATATTTTGGGCCAAATTAGTTTTTGGCTCAATTTTGATTTTCGTGCTTCGGTTTTTGTCGTGTTTTTCGGTTTTGGCTCGAAATAAAATAATATTAGGTTATATTATTTTATGGTATCGTGGAGTCTTGTTTTGTGAAAATGTGACACGGGACGCACTTTGGCCCGTTTTGAGTGTCGTGTTAGTGTGCGTTTTGGGTCGTTTTTGTAAGTTTGGGCCGTTTTGTAGCTAGTTGGGCTGTTTTTGTGGCTTGGCTTAATAAGATGTTCCTGTGCCGTGCTTACAATGACTAAGAGTGACATTCATTTTTATGATTATGCAAATCCAAATTAATACGCTAAAAATGACTAAATACGTTTTAGACACTTTTGTACCGTTTCGACTCTTTTAAAAGCATGTATGAAAGTCCTTTTCATCATTGGGTTTGTTTTCGGGGGGGTACGGATACGGGTATCTACCCCAAGTACGTACAGCCATTTGTTATAGTAGTTATATCTGTATATAACGTATTCGAAACTGTGAAAAGAAAGAAGAAGAAGAGAGAAGATAAGAAATCATTGTTTTAAAAGTTTAAGTCGTAAAGCAATAACGTTTTAATGCAATGACTCGTACACTCATATAATCGACCTCCCTCGAGAATTACATAAGTGATCCCAAGACTCAATTTCTGTAAATTGATAAGCCAACCTCTTGGCTAATTCTACTGTTAGAATTCTTGGTCGATAGATTTCAGTAAATCCTATCTATTAGTCCACCATAACTACGAGATATTACTCGAACTATAGTGTTGAGGTAAAATAGGTCAACGCATACTACTTACCCAACGTAGAAGGGGTCATGTGGAGAGTAAGGTCCTACATGCCTACCGACGAAAAAGGGCTCATAGCATGCTTTTCCTATAAAGACTAATCTCAATTTTATTAATAGAGGAAGGTCCCATCATCTCATTTTAATTCATTTTAAGTGAACAAATATCTAGCATTTTCGAGAATGATTAAATAGAGGTGATAGCCCTAAAACGAGTGACATCCGTATGTCAATGAAAAAGAATGCAACTATATGATCCATTTTCATGCATATTAGGTGGTTTGGTTTAGTTTAGGCGGAATATGATGCTTCTAACTAACGTGAATGCAATGAAAAACGGTAAAAGAAAAACGCAAAAAAGAAAAACACCTAGTGTGGCCTATCCCTATAAAAATAAAGACATATTACAATTTGGAATCCATCCATGGACCCTAAAGCTGTATTCATTCTTCATCTTGGGCTTTAAGTGGGAATCCATCTTGAATCTTCAATCTTGAATCTTCTCAAATTTACATTTTTGAATTACGAAATAAACCTATTTACATTCTAATTCAAAATATGCCAAAAATTAAAAATATTACAAGATGAGAGATTCGAGATCTCAAAAATACAACCAAAATTATGTTTCTTTCATTACGAAAACATAATCTTCTAAGGCCACACTAGTAAATTACAACCGTTTGTACAAAATTAATGCGTAAAAATAAACCATTCATAAACATTCATTCACAAAAACATCAACTAAACAAAACCAATGCAAAACGAATCGATTAAATCCAAACCACCTTTTTTAAATGATTATCATTATGCAACAATTCCTTAATTGTTCATAATATCTTAATCAAAACAATAATCCAAAATTTATATTATCAGTATAATAGAAATTAGGTCACAAAATATTTTAAACTGCTTTAAAATATTTGGTATCAAAATCATGAACTTCTTCATGATAAAATTATATTCATTATCTTTATAACAAATATAACAAACTTATAATTTCCAAAATTAAAAATTTTGTCAAGAAATTTTCGGCCACTTTTAAAACGAAATAAATTTCCAAAATAAACCAAAATCTCGGCCAAGCTAATTAAATTCAAAACCGAAAATATAATTTTAATTATAAGAATTTCGGCCAATCTAAAATAAACCGAGATAATATTTTGTTTTATTTTTAATTAAAAGTCACGGCCAAAAAAAAACAAAAATTAACAAAATCAAAATTTTAATTCGGCCAACATGAAAGAAAATGAATTAAACTGTTTTAATTCGATTAAGTTAATAATTAGATCGATACTAACTCAATTTTAATCCATATTAAACATTGATTTAAGAGATTCAAAATAACCTTTTAGATTAAACATCTTAAATTTGTAGATCTAATGATTAACAACATGATATGTTCATTAACATATACCAATTTGGTCCTTTTATGTTTTAATTCAATCAGTATTAAATCAAAACTTATACTCCCTCCGTTTCGGTGATTTGTTTACATTTACTTTATACACATTTATCGATGTGAGGAGAGAGGTAAATAAAAAAACTATAAAAATAATAATATAAGTACAAAGTGGGTAAAATAAAACAATGTGATTGGTTAAGGAAGTTGGGTCCACCTCCACAAGTGGGTCACCATAGACATTTATGGAAAGTGTAAACAAATGACCCGTACACCCATAAATGGAAAGTGTAAACAAATGACCGGGACGGAGGGAGTACAAAATCATATATTATAGTTTTAACATCTTAAAACATTGATAAATATGAATCAAATAGACCAAATCAAGCCAAAAATTGACAAAACATCACACGGCCAACATCAAAACATTCGGCCATCACAAAATTTTGTTAAAAATTTATACAAAATCGATTTTTATGAAAACCTTATAAAAATTTCATATGCCCTAAGGCTCTGATACCACTTATAGGTTTATATCGGTATATAGACCTTTAAAATCACAAGATTATAATGAAAAACTTTATAAGATTTAAAGTCATAAAACAAAATTGCATAATAAAGTATCACAAATTCTAGTGTAAGGCAAGCCTTACAATAAGTTATTGTAAGTCAGCCTCGTTTGTACTTGATTATATAGTTTTCGTACTATTTTAGTAATAATTATTATTAATTGTAACTAAAATTTTTTAGTACCCCTAAAAGTGACTTTAGTATATTTGTTTCGAGTTTTTGTACCCTTTTAACTACAATTTGTACTCTTGTCTTTCATTAACTTAGTGTAAGGCTAGTCTTACAGGAGAATTACTGATAAAGTATAAAGATTCAAGAATTAACCTTTTAATCCTTGTAATTGGCCTAAGATCAATACCAAAAATATGGTATCTCCTAATTGAAACACCCAAGATGTGATTGTGATATGCCTCTTGAGATTGCTAGAGAATTAGAGAGAAAAGAACAATTTCTTTTTACTCAAGTTTTGTGTTGTCTGCTAGTGTAATTATCAAATTAGGTTTTTTGATGAGAATATAGTGTGATTAGGTTAAGTAGAGAGGAAGCAACCAACTACCTCCCCACCCTAGATCCACACGTCTAAATCAAGGGAAGAAGTGAACTTTTCACTTCTAAATTTTCAAGCCCAAAACTCATTAAAAGGTTTAACCCATTTAATTAGTATTATGTAGCTTTTAATATATAATGTAATTTATAATATCCATATATTATAATTAATCATAAATATACTTATATTTATAATTTGCTAATTTATTATAACTGTTTAAAATTAATTAGCCTACATTATACGCAATAATTAAATATAACATGTTCTTCATACACTCCACTCTTATTGGGCCTCCATGTTCATTCTACCTAAAAGAGTGATGAAGAGGGTTGAATCCATTTGTAGCAACTATCTATGGGGGGGCGCCTCTGATCATATCAGAACGCCTTCGGTTTCATGGGAGAAAGTATGTACTCCTAAACGTGCAGGAGGTTTGAATCTGAAAATGGGCTGCACTTGGAATATTGCTCTTGTTGGGAAACTGGTATGGTGGCTTGTGGTGAAGGCTGATCGTTTGTGGGTCCAATGGATGAACCATGTCTATATGAAAGGTGTTACTTGGGCTGACTATCAACCTAAAGGAGACATCAGTTGGTACGTTAAGAAAGTGTGTGGAGTCAAGGACAGATTGTTACCTGTAATATCGAATGGGGTTTGGTCTATTTCACCTGGCGGTTTCACGGTGCAATCGTGTTATAAATGGTTGTGCACTCAACATGACTCAGTCCCATGGCACAGGTCGGTTTGGCACCCATTCGTGCTCCCCAAGCATAGTTTTATGGGCTGGATGGTTGCGCATAGGAGTCTCAAGACTAAAGCGAAGTTGTATGCAATGGGAGTGTGTGATGATGACCTCTGCTACTTATGTGGTATGCACTCCGAGTCCCTTTCTCATTTGTTTACTGATTGCGTTTTTACTATGAAGTTGGTTGGATTGGTGAATGAATGGTTATCCGTAAGGATTTCTGGTTCAGAAATGTTGGATGGTATTACAGCTCGAAGATGGTCTCGAACTAAGAAGGTCGTGGTGAATGCTGTTAGATTAGCTACAATCTATGCTATTTGGACGCAGCGTAATGAGACGTGGCAACATCAGGTAGTGGCTCATCCTGAATGCGTGTTGAAGAAGATAAAGAATTGGATCATGGGTCGATTTCATTATGCTAATCACGGTTGCAAGTTGTTAGACCACAGTTGGCTGAACAGTATTGGATTTTGATGTGTCTTGTGTTCTTTTAGTACCAAGAGTAATTGTATTAACTGAGGAGTCCTCAAAATGATGTACTTGTTCATTGGTGATATTAATATAATTCTTACATTCTACCAAAAAAAAAAAATAATTAAATATAACCTTTTATATTCAATTTACGAATTACAGCTAATTCCTCTCATCTAATATTATTTAATCATTATTAAATAATACATTTGACTAACCTCTTAGTCATACCCGACTAACCTTTTAGTCCACAACACTGACTAACTATTTAGTCATTAAATAAGGCATCGATATGATTATTTTCACAAATAATCACATCTCTCAAACACATCCTTTAGGTGTGACTCTTAGGGACCAGTTGATCACCACCATCTGTATGACAATAACGTCAAACTTATCTAGCAAGCCAACCGTTATCGATAAACGTTAATCAACTGATTAAATACGAAATGTACCCTGTGTACCTTTAGAGATTTATTTATGTTATTGCACTAACTGTGGAGGACACTAGCTCCAACATATACTGGATCGAAAAAATGTAATTGTCCTTTCACATTAAAAGGAGTTGGAATATTAGAATTGTTATTATTAGAATTGTTATTAGAATATAAAAGAAGAAGAAAGCCGTAGTTTATTAGAATTGTTATTATTATTTTTATCAAAAAGTCGTAGTTTGTTAGAATTGTTATTAATTTAGTTTAGTTCTTTTTTTCCATTTTGTATTGTCAAGGTCGACTCAATTTGTTTGCAATTATGCGTATTCTATCTAATGCCAACTTATTATTCAATATTATGTTTTGAAATAATCATTTATGATATTCTAAACCTTAAAAATCATTTAAGGTAAAATGAAATAATAATATTAAAAATAAAATTTACGTCAAATTAGATTGAAACTTAATAAAAAGAATTCAAGAAATAATAAATAAACAAAAAGAATTCAAAAAATAATAAAAATAAAAATTTGAACAAAAAAATAAAAAAAAAATAATAATAAAAATTTGAACAAGAAAATAAAAAAAAATAATAATAATAATTTGAACAAGAAAATAAAAAAAAATGAAAAAAAAAAAAAAAGGAACCAGCCACCACCCACCACCCACCGCCGGCCACCCTGAATCCGCCAACCACCCAAGTTACTGCCGGCCACCGCCTGCCCCATCGCCGTCCACCACCAAACTACCTCTAACCACTAACCCAAAAACAAAAAAAAAAAAGAAAAAAGAAGCCATCACCATCACGGCCACTGGAATCGCCGGTCCCCGCCGGCCACCAACAGAACCGCCGTCCACCGCCTACCCCACCGCCGTTCCACCGGCAACCAACCTCTATCTACCCACTCCACCTTCTACCACCCAAAATTAGCAATTAACCACCCTAAATTTCCAAACCACCCACCTCACCTTCTCCACCGCCGCCTGCCGCCTGCCCCGCCGCCGGTCAACCACCACCTTCCCCACCGCCACCTTCCCCACCGCCACCTGCTCCACCACCCTCCCC
The DNA here is from genome assembly GCA_023091065.1 of Dianthus caryophyllus. Lineage (NCBI taxonomy): Eukaryota > Viridiplantae > Streptophyta > Magnoliopsida > Caryophyllales > Caryophyllaceae > Dianthus > Dianthus caryophyllus. The sequence goes on from CM041519.1 coordinate 31,141,876, forward strand.
TTCTACCATACAAACCCTAATTAAAAATTATAAATAAATTTATTAAAAATTATTTAAATTCAATGCATTAAATGCAAAATTAATTAAAATTAAAGGACGATTATTACTCGTTTCATTTATGATTGAAGTTTTTGATTGAAAAGTTGTAAACTTGAATGAAATTGAATTAGGTATTTCAGAAAAAAAAAAAAAAAAAAAAAAAAAAAAGAAAAAAAAAAAAAGAAAAAAAAAGAAAAAGAGAATTCTGTATATTCTTGGAGTAAAAAAGGGTAGGATGGAAAAAATAATGACAAAAAGTATATAACTTGAGTAAAATCCGTATATGAAAAATCAATTACGTTGATAAATTTATAGGTGTAATTGACAATATAAATTTATGTAGTGTTGAAACTTGAAAATTATTATATTGAAAACAAAATTAAAAAATTTAGGGTTACATCCAAGAAATTAGAAATGTACGAATGTCGTTTTTATAAAGAATTAAGGGTAGTCGCGAATTTCCCTTTACTTTTTTTTAACGATCAAATTTTGAAATTTTAACCTCAAGAAGTAGTTTGGGAAAATAAAATCGACATGGAGGGTACGAGTATAGAGTTCCACAGTTGTAGGACAATTAGCTCATGAAGTTTACAAACCCTTGATAATTTTGTACAATTGATCATATCATGCATTGCAGTTGCAGTGTACTAATTCTCTTTTATCATTAATCATTAACGGTGGCTGCATCTTCTCAATTCTCGCTCCATCACAGGTATTAATAACTTGCATCTTCTCAATTCTCCATCACATGTATGAATTGGTATGTCCTTGCTTTGTAGGACTAATCTTGTTGAATTTTTTTTTGATACATATCAAACCTAGGTATCAAACTCCATTGATATGATCTCCACCATTGTTGTATAGCTCAAGCTTAGTTTGTTATAGAGTGAGAAAGTAGTTATAGAGAGAGAAAGCTAAATAGAAAGAATGTTTATTAATGAATGAATTGGTTAATGTACAAGTATGAAGGACTATATATATATTAGTATGTACAAGGATGTAAACTACTACTAATGACTATTACTCATAGTCCCCCCTCAAGTTGGACTACCATGCATTTGTAGGCCAAGCTTGGAGGAGAGAAACTGGTGCTGTTGCCCACCAAGAGCCTTAGTCATGATGTCTGCTAATTGATTAGCAGATCTCACATGCTGAGGTAGTAAAAGCCCTTCTTGTAACTTGTCCCTAACATAGTGACAATCTATGTCAAGGTGCTTTGTCCTCTCATGGAAGACTGGGTTGTGGGATATATGCTCTGCAGCCTTGTTGTCACAATACAAGGGTACAGGAGCAACCACAGGGACATGTAACTCCTTCATCAAGTTCACCAACCAAACAATTTCTGAAGCAGTATAGGACATACTCCTATATTCAGCCTCTGCTGAACTTTTACTCACAGTCTTTTGCTTCTTGGTTTTCCAGGAAACCAATGAATCCCCCAAGAAGATGCAGTACCCACTCAGTGACCTAGATGTGAAGGCACATTGTCCCCAATCTGCATCACTATAAGCAATCAAACTCAGAGAAGTGTGGGAAGGATAGAAGAGGCCTGCATTGACAGTCCCTTTCAGGTACTTCACTACATGCATAGCAGCTTGCATGTGTGGCTTCCTAGGTGTTGACAAGAACTGACTGAGATGCTGCACACTATAGGAAATATCAGGCCGTGTGAGGTTGAGATAAAGCAATCTCCCTACAAGTCTCCTGTAAGTCTCAGGTCTCTCAAGAATATCTCCAATATCAGGAGAAAGCTTCAAACCTCTAGACATGGGAAAGTGCACAATACCACAATCCTCAACATCCAAATCTGTCAAGATGTCCAGAATATACTTCCTCTGATTGAGAAGGATTCCAGACTCATTCCTGGCCACTTCCAGCCCCAAGAAATACCTCAATTCCCCCAAATCTTTAATAGTAAAGGCTTTGTCTAAGCCTTGTTTGAGCTGCTGAATTTCAGAGAAATTATTACCAGTCAATAGAACATCATCAACATAAACCAAAGCCACAGCATAAGAATCATCATCTGGAGAAATTTTTGTGAACAGAGAGTAGTCCTGTCTGGACTGTGAGAAACCATGAGACAAGAGAAACTTGGTGAGCTCCAAGTTCCATTGTCTAGAAGCCTGTTTAAGGCCATACAGAGACCTCTTCAATCTACAAACTTGACCAGGAGAACTCTGAGTGTATCCCTCTGGTGGCAACATATAAACTTCTTCATCAAGAAAACCATGTAAGAAAGCATTATTAATGTCCAATTGATATAATGGCCAATCTTTTGCTGCTGCCAAAGCCAAGATGACTCTAACAGTAGCAAATTTGGCTACAGGGGAAAAAGTGTGCTTATAATCCCTATCTTTCACCTGATTATAACCTTTAGCCACAAGCCTGGCCTTATATCTTTCAACAGTCCCATCTGGTCTATGTTTAATTTTGAAGACCCATTTGGAACCTATAGCCTTCTTCCCAGGTGGTAGGGTTGTCAGTTCCCAAGTTTCATTCCTTTCCAAAGCTTGTAATTCCTGATCCATAGCTGTAACCCATGACTCATGATCCTTGGCCTGGGTATAGGTAGCAGGTTCAAACTCTGCTAAGACATTATGCAAGGAAGCTATGTAACCAGGATCAAAATCAGTGAGACAATGAGTGATGGAACTCATAAGAGCAGATGATTCAGAGAAAGAAAAAGTATGGGAAGCATCTCCTTGCACAGGCAATTTAACAGGTAAATGAAAACCTGTCAGCCTGGTAGAAATGGTTCTGGTTCTAGTGGATCTCCTTGGAGACTCCTGTGAAGGAGGGACAAGCCCTGGGGAAAGACCAGGAGAAACAGAATGTGGAGCAGCACCAACAACAGGTACTGAAGAAGGAGCAGAGAAAGAATCAGTGACCTCAAGTCTCAAAGGGGAAACTGAATTATCAGTGAAAGAACCAACACCAGGGTCAGGTGTAGTTGCAGTAGAAGTAGGTGTAGAGGATGAGATATGGAGAGGATCATTGGGCTGCTGGAAAAGATCAGAGAAAGTAGGCAACAAAGGAGGAGAAGAAGGTACCTCTGTAGCCTCAGAAGCATCCAGTTTATAAGGAAAAACATCCTCTTTAAACACAACATCTCTACTGACAAAAACAGTCTTCTGAGAAAGATCCAGCAAAGTATACCCTTTCTGACCAAAAGGGTAACCAATGAAAACACACTTCCTAGCCTTTGGAGCAAATTTATCATTGTGTTTCCCAGTGAAATTTGCAAAACATAGGCAACCAAACACCCTAAGTTCACCATAATCAGGTTTGGTGCCAAACAACACTTCAAAGGGTGTCTTCCAATTCAGAATTAGAGTTGGCATTTTGTTGATCAAGTGTGTAGCAGCAAGTAAGCAATCTCCCCAAAAAGAAATAGGTAAGTTGGCATGGATTCTCAAAGCTCTTGCTGTTTCAAGAAGGTGCCTATGTTTTCTCTCAACTCTACCATTCTGTTGTGGCCTTTCAACCACAGATCTGTGGTGCACAATCCCTTTAGAACTGAATAACTCATGACAAGTGTGCTGGAAAAACTCAGAACCATTATCTGTTCTGATGATTTTAATGGTGGCACCAAATTGAGTTTCCACATAGGCTATGAAATTTCTGATCAGATTGGGGACTTGGTCTTTTGTTTGAAATAAATGGGTCCAAGTAGCCCTTGAATGATCATCTAGAATGGTTAAAAAATACCTAGCCCCAGTTCTAGAAGCCTTTCTATATTGTCCCCAAACATCCATATGAACCAACTCAAAATTCTTAGATGCATAAGAAGTACTTCTAGGAAAAGGTAAAGTATGAAATTTGGACACAATGCAAGTTTCACAAAAGAATTCTGAAACACTCTTTTTATTAATGTCTAAAACATGCTTAAGTTTGTCAACAGAAGAATGACCTAACCTTGCATGGAAAATATCAAAAGAGCAATTATTCTTACAAAGATTGGAAGAAAAAACAGCAGCTCTAGATGACTGAGCATTATTGAAAGAGTGTGATCTCCTAAACCAGTAAAGTTCTCCCTCCTTTCTTCCTACTGCCAAAGGTGTATCACTTGAAGGGTCCTGGAAGAGACATTCCTGATCATTAAACACCACAAACAAGGGAGAAGACTCCACAAAACGGCCAACAGAGAACAGATTGTGTTTGAAATCAGGGACTAGTAGAACTTTATGCAAAGTAATACTAGAAGACAGAGAACACTCTCCAAACTTATGAACAAGCTTGACTGATCCATCAGGAAGAGCAACAAGAACAGGACTAGATAAGGATTGAACATTATGAAGCAGAGAGATATTAGAGGTCATGTGGTCTGAGGCACCAGTATCTATAATCCAATCAGTCATGTTTGAAGATTGAAAAGCAGTGAATGCAGGGGCAGAGATTATACCTGCAAAATTGGTAGAAGACATAGGGGCCTTGTTCTTGTCAGACATGACCCTCATAACCTGTTCAACCACTGTGTTCACCAGGCCTGTCATCATGGAAGAATCAAAACCAGAAGGAGTATCCACCTGCTGTGTTGAAGAATAATCCTGCACTTCATCAGATAGTGGGTCAGAAGAAATATAAGAGTCCAGGACATCCACATTATTGGCACCTCTTTTGGAAGATCCTCCACGAAAACCATGAGAAGAAGAACCAAAGCCTTGCCTAGGCTTGCCTCTAGCACCACCCTTAAAATTGGAACCATACTTCAGTTTGAAGCAATTGTCCTTAGCATGCCCCTTTTTGCCACAATGAGTACACTCATTCAACTTGAAACACTCAGCCTTGGTATGACCAAGGTTATGACAGTAGCTACACTCCTTAACATCAGAGAAATCACCAGAAGAAAATTTAGCCTTCTTGGGAGTGGAAGCATCCATGTGCTGAGAAGAGTGGAATGCAGCAACATCAGAAGAAAGATCAGTAGAAAGTGGAGCAAGCTTCTTGGACTCAATCTTCTGGTACAAAGCTAGGGCTTTATTCAAGGCAGGTAAAGAATCTGAGGAAAGCAAATTAGTAGTAACAGAATCATAAGCCTCATTCAACCCCATCATGAAGTGAATAAGCTTGGCATTAACTTCCCTGGAGACTTGCCTCTTCAACATGGAACAAGTGCAAGAATCTAGGGCACCACAAGTGCACAAAGGAAGAGGATCAAGATCATCAAGAAGCTCCCAGGAGTGTTTGAGCCTGCTGTAGTATTCAACAAGAGAAGAATTTGACTGAGACAGAGAATTCAGGTGTTTCTTAACCCTGTAGATCTCAATATAATTCGTCTGACCATATCTGTCAAGAATCTCATCCCACAAAACCTTGGCACTTGCAGCAAACTGAAGTGAATCTCGTATGTCCTTCACTATAGAATTCAAGAGCCACTTCTTGACTGTAAGATCGACGCGAATCCACTGATGATACTTCTTATCAGTTTTGTCAGGGATTTTGCAAGAGCCGTCAATGAAACCTTCCTTATTTTTGGCAAGAAGTGTGTGATAAATTTCTCGTTTCCAAGAAATAAAATCATCACCGTTGAATTGAGGAGAAACAAGCTGTAAATTCGGCTGATCAGAGGCCGAAAGGTAGAGCGGATCATCAAGATGATCATACACAGAAGAAGAACCTTGAGGAGTCTCAGAAATCGTCATGATCAATTTGAGAAGAAGAGCAAGCGAAAAACAAACACTATAACGAAGAAATTCAATTGATTTGGGGAAAAAATTCCAGAAAACCCTAATTTGCCAGAAAAATGAGGGAAAAAGCGAATTGAGAGCGCAATTGACAAAGAATCAGTGAGAAAAGAGCAATAACGACAATCAATGGAGATTTCGAGGAGAAAAATCGAAGAAAAAAGGAGAATGATACCGAAGACGAAGAACACAGTGAAGAACGTAAGACGAAGAACGAAGAATCAGCGAAATGAAGCGGAAGATAAGTCGTGGAAGAAGATCGTAACCTAAGCGAATGATACCATATCAAACCTAGGTATCAAACTCCATTGATATGATCTCCACCATTGTTGTATAGCTCAAGCTTAGTTTGTTATAGAGTGAGAAAGTAGTTATAGAGAGAGAAAGCTAAATAGAAAGAATGTTTATTAATGAATGAATTGGTTAATGTACAAGTATGAAGGACTATATATATATTAGTATGTACAAGGATGTAAACTACTACTAATGACTATTACTCATAATACATCACGGGGAGAGGATGACACCTAGTAACTCTACAATGAGAGTTATGGATTACACACGCAAATGACATATAAGTCCTATTTATACTAATACATAGATATTTCTGTATCGTTCTAGATCGACTATACTATATTTCTTATGGATATTACTAGAACATTGAACACATCTTCTAGAGTGAGTTTGCTGGAGTATATTTGATTTGATCCATTAACTACAATAAAAGGTTACTTTTGCGGGTTAGGGTGAACCATTTGCTGGAGTATCGTATTTTAGTTAAAACCTTTTTTTTTTTTTTTTTTTTAGTTAAGGATCCCTTTACATAAGAACTTATACGAGACGATCTTTAGGTCCACCATATGAATAGATGATCAAATGTGGAATAGTTTTGCAGTTTTTCGTAGGCGACTTGATGGTTGAACAAATGCTGTCGTACAGTTAGAAAACATATAACTCGCAGAACTACTAGTTTAAGGATAACCTGGCATCTGATTGGTCCAGAAAAAAACAATAATGTGTCTGATTAAAAGATTATCGACTTTCGAGCTATGTCGTGTGTTTTTATTTGAAAATTAATGTGAACTGATAATTTTTTAATGAATAACTCTCAAAAGAGACGGTCTAACACTAAGCATTGTGTTAGACCAATCTTATTTTTATCAATTAGTTGGGTAATTAATTAGGCTTTATTAATACAACATAAAAACTTGCATTGGATTAACACAATAAATTAAAGCATTTAATGCTATTTAGTAACATTTCATGTTTATAAGTTGTTCTTAATAAATGTTTTTTGTTGCTCTTAATAAGTTGTTAAGTATTTCGAAAGATTAATTTTTTTATTAATAAATTGATGGTCGGATTTTATGTGTACGAAATGTGACCGCATTTAAAAAATTGTGACCATTATTAACTAAAATGTGTCAATTTATGTATGTATTAATAATATCACAATATACTTTATAATTGTCACGATCAATCTAAATGTAACCACACTTTATACATGATACAGTTTGTTTTTTTTACTAGCCAAGTAAAGTATATTATTCACTAACAAAGTGAAAGAGTAATATATAACTCGTAGTTCATAAAAATGTGACCACATTTAAATTGATCGTAACCATCTCTGACTAACAAGTGACAACATTTATAAAAATTATTAATAATCACATTATACCAAATAGTGGTCACAATTTAGGTGGTCACGTTATATATAACTTATATTTCACCAACATTTTAATAGATAATATTTTTTAAAAAGGTCTTAACATTCTATACTAGTTTCATACTCAATATTTGTCTAACACATATGTCGAGTACATATATTCAAAAAGTGACATGTATTTTTTAAAAAGCGGCCATAATAAACATTAAAATATTTGAAAAAACAATATTAAAGAATTAAAAAACCAAATTAATTATAAAAATGGGAATAAGTAATAAAAATAAAAAGAATAATGAAATGAAGGGGATGAGGTGGTTGTCTGGGGGAAGCGTCCATGGGGGCTGCGGGTTCCGCCTAAGCTATGTCATTTCTTGTGGAGAGCGAGTACTAATTTGTTGGGTGTAAGGAGTAATTTGGCCTATAGACACTGTTTCCCGACTGCTATTTGTGGGTTTTGTGAGGTGGAGCCGGAAACCGTGATCCATGCGTTGTTCGAATGTGGTTGGGCGAGGGATATTTGGGATGCGAGTGACTTTAAAGAGGTGAATAGGGAGGCACCCACAGCATCTGTTTCGGATCGGTTCGTTTGGCTATTGAATAGGATGGATATGGAGGCTTTCCTTCGATACCTTTCAATAACTTGGGCTATTTGGTTCTTTCGCAATGCTAAGACGTTTGACCAGGAGCAACCGGAGCCGAGTTTGGTGGTGCAAGGCTTCCTAACCATGGTGACGGAGTTCAATAAATATCGTACAGAATGCACTTCGGAGAGCAGGGGCGTGGCTGAAATTATTGCTGACTGTTGGAAACGACCCCATCTCGGTTTCAATAAAGTGAATACAGACGCAGCGATTTTCGACAATGGTCAGGTGGGTCTTGGTGCCGTAATTAGGGACAAGGAAGGCAGACTCGTAGCAGGGGCAGCAGACGTGTTGAGGCGGGATGGGGACCGGATGTAGCGGAGGCGAAGGCGATAGCGTTTGGGCTGGAGCTTGCGGAGAGCAGGGGGCTGTCAAAAATCATCGTGGAAAGTGACGCGAAGGTGGTAGTGGATGCTTTACGGAATTCGAAGGAGTCGATGAGTCCTTTTGGCTTATGTATCTCTGATATTTGTCGTCGTAGTGGCTTATTTGAGTCTTGCTTGTGGTCTCATGTGAAGCGGGGAGGTAATACGGTGGCACACCACGTAGCTAGGATGTGCTCATCACTTACCAATATTCTTATGTATACGGATAATTTTCCGGATGCGATTCGAGCATTCTCGGAAATTGATTTAATATAATTTTCTCCTTCACCCAAAAAAACCAAAAAAAAAAAAAATATAATTTGTGAAACTCAAAGCACATTAATTAATTAAAGCAGCAATTAATACTCCAACCTACTCCTAGAAAATTGTAAACTAATAATGTGGATTAAAAAGTGGTCTAACATTTTTTAAGTGTTAGACCGTCTTCTCAAAGACTTACGTACTCTTTTTTAATATACTGCTTTTCGGAGCAATATCGAGGCTAATGATGCTCTATCTTTGAATTTAAGGATAATCGAGGAGCTGATTGGTTAAACCTTACATTGTATAACAAAGTCGGAAATAATGATGTCTTTGTTTCCTGCACATTTCATGTGAATATAAAAATTTTTAATTTCATAAATATAATAAACATTGAAAGTTTGAATTATTTTTTTTATTTTTTTATTTTTAAATAATGCATTAAAATCTGAAGGTGATTAAAACTGTATCGCGTGCCTTTATTTGAAAAACAAACAATAGTGCGTCTGATTAAACATTTTTGACTCTCTTAACTGTATCGCGTGCCTTTATATGAAAAACAATGTGAATTGATAAATTTTTTTAATATACTGCTTTTCGGAGCAATATCGATTATCGAGGCCAATAATGTTGTATCTTTGAATTTAAGGATAATCTAGGAGGTGATTGGTTAAACCATACTCCCTCTATTCTACTCCATTTGCATCATTTGCTTTTTCACGTTTGCCAACGCGAATGTTGGGACGCAAATATGTAGAGTTTTACGTTTCTAAAAATTATAAAATTTGGATATGTTATTGTACTCATTAAGATCTATCAAACAAGATCCCGCATGACTATATTTTATTCAATACGTTGTGGGAAATTCCGAAAATTTTTCACTTGAATGAATAGTGGTTTTTTTCTCTTTGATGCAAATGGAATTGAATGGAGGGAGTACATTGTTTAATAAAATCGACAATGACGTCTTTGTTTCTTGCACATATGATGTGAATATGAATAATAAATATTTTGTCATGATACTGAGATGGTGGCAAGTAGAATATTAGTTGAGGGCATTTGGTAGAGGGCCTAAAAGCTGAAACTACTCCATAGCTTGTCTTTTAAACACAATAAATCTTTGAATATGTTTTGATGGCAACATAGTCAGTCATGTCTAGTTTTTCAATTGAATCAGCGGCTCAATGGCTAAGGAAATTGGTGGTGCAAGAAGTTCAGTATTTATCAGAAGTGAAGGACAAAGTGGAAGAACTCCAAAGTGAGCTTGAGTGGATGCAATGCTTTTTATAAGACGCAGACGGGAAGCAGAACAAGAACGCTTTGATTCGTAAATGGGTGTCTGAGATAAGTGATCTAGCCATTGAAGCTGAAGATGTTACCGAGACTTACATTCTTAAAGTCTCACAGAAGAGGCAAGATGGCATTCTGAACGGCCTAAAGTGGCTAGCATGTTTCTGGATGGATGCAAAAACGCTGCACTTAGTTGGCACTCAAATTGATGGTTTGACCCTGAAGATATCGAAAATGTCTTCAAGGTTGCAGACTTATGGTGTCAGGAGCTCGTACGATGCACAATTCACGCAGACAGCAATGTCTAAGAAGTTGATTGCCGAGCAAAGGCGGACGTACTCTCATGCTCAACATGACTTTATTGTTGGATCGAAAGTAGAGTTGCTGAACTGAGCAAACAATTGCAGATGGGTTCACAAAAAATAGTGGTTGCACATGGCATGGGTGGGATCGACAAAACCGCTCTTGCAAGAGAGGTTTACCATAACTGTCTTTCACAGGTTTGCTTCAGTTAGATCAACACCTCGCTCAGTTATTTTTATTGCTTACATTTGTTATTTTTATTTTGTATTCCTAAAATATGATATACTTGGTGTCAATTATATATTCTTGCGCTTTATTCAATAAAATTCGTTCAGTTCAATACTTCAGCATCTTCACTCATAATTTGATATAGCTGATGAAGTAAATGGAAAAATTGATATACCATAATGTACCTGGAGAACATGGATATGACCTTAAAAATGAAGAATCGTAGTAGCACAGGGTAGTTCATAGACTGAATCTGTATCGTCTAATATCTTGTCCTCACAGGGTCACTTTGTCGGCTGCGCATGGGCATACGTTTCTCAACAATGCAACCTTGGAACCGTTTGTAAGGAGCTTTTAAATGAACTTATACCTAAAGATGATGTAGAAAAGAGCGTGATCAACAGTTTAGAAATGTCACAACTCACAACTTCCAGGGAAGCTTTTTGAGACCCTTAAAAGAAACAATTACCTTGTTGTTCTTGATGACGTTTGGACAGTAAGCGACTGGAAATGCTTGGAACCTGCGTTCCCTATTCATGACAGCTCATGTGGCAGCAAAATACTTGTTACAACACGAAATCCTCAAATTTTTTCAAACCTTGGTGATCATTTGGTTGCAACCAAGAAAGCAGAAACTTTGAAGGGTGATAGTTGTTGGGAACTTTTGGAAAACAAAGGACGTTTCAAGAAAAATGCTCTAGGTAAATCATATGTAATATGCTTATATACAGCCAAATACAGAGTATCAAATATTGATCATTATGATAATTATCGGGGCAACGTGTAATTAATTTATATTACTACAGCTAACCGGAATGTCCTCAGAAAAACTAGCCAGATAATGGTTTTGTTGGGTTATTTACCACTTCCCTTTAAACTTTTAACACTAAATGTGCAGATTCTTCGATGAAGGAAGTTGCCCAAAACATGCTTGATCACTGCAATGGCCATCCCTTGGCGATTGTAGCGCTAGGAGGGGTGCTAGCAACGAAGAAATCATTGGACGAATGGGAATCAGTGTGTGAGAATCTTCAAACCTATCTACATGGATATGATGAATCATACAGCGGAGTGTATGATGTGTTAGCAATGAGCTATTATGACTTGCATTATAATCTGAAACCGTGCTTCCTTCATATGGGTCATTTTCCTGAAGATTCTCGAATTGATGTGCAAAAATTATACCATCTTTGGATAGCAGATGGTGTTGTCTCGTCAGCTCAAGATCCAATTGGTAAGAACAAATCATTGGAAGAAATCGCTGATAGTTACTTGAATCAGTTGGTTCAGAAAGGTATGATTCAAGTCGATGGCAAGGACTCTGATGGAAGAATCAAAACATGCAGTCTTCATGATTTGATGCGGGATAAGTGTTTAGAGATGACAATTGAAGAGAATTTCCTGCAGATAGTTAATATCGACGAGCAACAGAAAGCTTCTACTGATGGTGGTACTGATAAGTCTCGTCGTGTAACTATGTATGTGGGTAAAGAGGATAGTGAGTCTGTTCTAAAGTCATTATCAGGAAAAATCTCATCCCTTAGATCGCTCATGTTCATATCTACATGTACTGATCAACATAGGAAAAAAGATAATTGTGAATGGATTCAAACTATTTGCAAAACATATAAGTTGCTCAGTGTTAGATTTTGAAGGTGGGGTTGTCCTCAAAGGGTCTTTACCGAGGCAAGTTGGTAACTTAATTTACCTGAGACATTTATGTTTGAAGGGAACTCGTATTACTGAATTACCGTCCTCCATCATGAACCTTAAATTGCTGCTAATCCTTGATTTACGAGTGAATGGAGTCGTAATCAAGATATCTAATGTGTTATCGGAGTTGAGTTCTTTGTGCTATTTATACTTCCCATGGCGAGAACTGTCACAAGAAGGACATCCTACCCAAGGGTATAAGACAGAGGACGGTACCCTGTTAATCCTCGACAAGTTGAGTCATTTGGAGCAGGTTGACGATGTAGACCTTGACAAAGTTGATGTGAAAGGCTTACTAGAACTAACAAGTATGAGAAAACTTTCGGCAATTTGTAAGCGCCAAAAAGAAAACTTGGTGTCCTTTCTGAAATCTCGAAGTATCAAGCATTTAAGCCTTAAAATTGATGCCAATTTAATAACTGGAGATTCGAAAATGTTGCTATCAGAATCCGGTTCATTGCGTATTCTATATGTCGATGCAGATCCACAAACATATTTACCCATAAAAGTCGACATGTTTCCATGGAATTTGGTTGAGTTGGGGTTTTGGTATTGCTTATTTGAAGAGGACCCAATGCCTGTTTTGGAAAAGCTTCCTAAGCTCAGAAACCTTCAGTTACATATATGCTACAACGGAAACAAGATCAGCTGCTCTAAAAACGCCTTTCCCGAACTCACTTTTTTGGAGTTGGATGGCTTATTTTCCCTAAACGTCTGGAACGTGGAACACGGAGGCTTTCCTAAGTTGCAAAATACTCGTTACAACACGAAATCCCCAAATTTTTTCAAACCTTGGTGATCATTTGGTTGCAACCAGGAAAGCAGAAACTCTGAAGGGTGATAGTTGTTGGGAACTTTTGGAAAACAAAGGACGTTTCAAGAGAAATGCTCTAGGTACGTCATATATTGATTGTTATGACCTATTGAGGTGACATTTAATTAAGTTACATTACTCTGTAAAGGAAACAGCATACTGGAATATGCCCTAAAAAAACTAGCCAAATACTACTTTTGTTGGCTTATTTGCCACTTTCCTTAAAACTTCAATGCTAATTGTGCAGATTCTTCGATGAAGGAGATTGCCCAAAAGATACTTGATCATTGCAATGGCCATCCCTTAGCGATTGTTGCGCTAGGAGGTGTGCTAGCAACGAAGAAATCATACAGGAGCAATGGGAATCGGTGTGTGAGAATCTCCAAACCTACCTACAAGGAGATGATGAATCATACAGCGGAGTGTATGATGTGTTAGCAATGAGCTATTATGACTTGCATTATAATCTGAAACCGTGCTTCCTTCATATGGGTCATTTTCCGGAAGATTCTCGCATTGATGTGCAAAAACTATACCATCTTTGGATAGCAGACGGTGTTGTCTCGTCAGCTCAAGATCAAGTTGGTAAAAAGAGATCATTGGAAGATATCGCTGATAGTTACTTGAATCAGTTGGTTCAGAAAGGTATGATTCAAGTAGATGGCGAGGACTCTGATGGAAGGATCGATACGTGCAGTCTTCATGATCTGATGAGAGATAAGTGCTTAGAGATGACGAGAGAAGAAAATTTCCTACATATAGTGAATATTGATGAGCAGCTGAAAGCTTCTAACGACGCTCGGACTGAAAAGTCTCGTCGTGTAACAATGTATGTGGGCAAAGAAGATAGTGAGTCTATTCTGAAGTCATTGTCAGGGAAAATCTCTTCCCCTAGATCTCTCATGTTCATCTCTACATGTGTTGATCAGCACAGGAATGAAGATAATTGTGAATGGATTCAAACTATCTACAAAACATTTAAATTGCTCCGACTGTTAGATTTTGAAGGTGGAGTTGTCCTCAAAGGGTCTTTACCGAGGCAAGTTGGTAACTTAATTTACTTGAGGCATTTGTGTTTGAGGGGGACTCGTATTACTGAATTGCCGTCTTCCATCAGGAACCTTAACTCGTTGCTAATCCTTGATTTACGAGTGAGTGGAGTCATAATCAAGATACCTAACGTGTTATCAGAGATGATCTCCTTGTGCTATTTATTCTTTCCATGGCGACAGCTGTCACAAGAAGGATATCCTACCCAAGGGTTTGTGACTGATGATGGTGCCCTGTTAATCCTGGACAAGTTGAGTCATCTGGAACGGGTAGATTATGTTGACCTAGACGAAGTTGATGTGAAGGGCTTACTTGAACTAACAAATATGAGAAGGCTTTCAGCAACTTGTAAACGCCAAAAAGAAAGCTTGCTGCCCTTTCTAAATTCCCAAAGCATCAAGCATTTAAACCTTAAAATTGATGCCAATCTATTACTCGGAGACTCTAAAATGTTACTGTCGGAATCCTGTTCGTTGCGTATTCTACATGTCGACGCAAAAAACTATCCACCAACTTATTTACCCATACAAGTCAACATGTTTCCATGGAATTTAGTGGAGTTGGGATTCTGGTATTGCTTATTTGAAGAAGACCCGATGCCTGTTTTGGAAAAGCTTCCTAAGCTCAGAAACCTGCAGTTACATATATGCTACCGCGGAAACAAGATCAGCTGCTCTAAAAACGCCTTTCCCGAGCTTACTTACTTGGCATTGGATGGCTTGTTTTCCTTAAAGGTCTGGAATGTGGAACACGGTGGCTTTCCTAAGTTGCAAAAGATGGAGATTTACAACTGCCCACTTAATAAGATTCCTGAAGTTCTCCCACCAAAAGTTGTGATTGCGTGTTTAGATGACCTTAAACACGCAGTTGATGAATTCCGTCAGCACGGTACTGCTTAAAAATACACCCAAATCATCTTAACATCCCCTTGACCAGGTATAGGTCATTGATCCTTTTTTTTCGTGGTAGGGGTTGTATGTCGTGTAATCAGTGCTTACTATGTGCTCTGCCGTTTTCATTTTTATATCAGTTTGTTTGTCATTCCAGTGAACACTAAATTTGATTTTCCGTCAATGCTAAGCGTTGCTCTCAACTCTGTTCTGTTTGTGGTCAGACTGGTCACTGAGTACATCTTGGATTCTATTGTTTTGATTTTGTATTAAACAATGTAAACAATGTTGTGTTTAATGGTCTATCAGAGTATTCTGATTGAATTTTACATATTCAAACTCTTTGAATGTCGTAAGCAGTTGATTAGAGATGAAAAAAGACGACACAAGTCGAGCCATCAGGATAATCTTAATTATTAAGGGTGTGTTTGGATTGGGGGATTTGGAGGGAAAGGAAAGGGAGGGAAAGTAAGTGATTCATAATCCCTTGTTTGGATAGCAATCAAGGGGGGAGAGAAATGGAGGGGAAAGGATTTGGAGGGATCCATTTTCCCTCCTGAAAGCCTAATTGGAATCCCTCCAAAATAGGCAAGATTTGGAGGGAAAATGGTATCCAAACACCACCATTTCCCCTCCCCTTCCCTTCCTTCCCCTTCCTTCCCCTTCCCTCATTTCCCCTCCCCTCCCTTTCCCTCCTATTTTGCTATCCAAACACACCCTAAATGAGCAACATAACATGATATGGCACTGCTGCACGCATATTCCAGCCCCTCGTACGTTGGGAGGATACTGCAGCTGCAATAATTTTTTCTTTTTCACGACTTTGGATGTATCAGTTGCTCAAGGGAAGAAAGCCTTTACTTTTTTCCGTAAAGTTTCAGAAATCTGTAAAACGATGTACTTTAGTAGCAATTTCGACATAGACCAGGAAATAAGGGAGTTTCTCCAATAAGCAGTGGCGACAATGTACATGTGTTCTGGAGTCGTCTGATGAACAGTATCGGCAGAGTACCTGGGCGTATTCAGGTTGTCAATGGATTGATTTATACTCCGATTTTGTTGAACAAGGTAATAGTGGCACTTTGGCCTTTTCGTAGCTTGTTCAGATTGTCTCTCGTTTCTCGACGCGTTTGAAGATAATCTTCACCATTTCAATTTACAAACGGAATGTTTCATCCGATTTTCTTTTTTTTTTTTTTTAGTTTTGTTATGTTCTTATGTGTGGAGTAATATATCTATTATAATTACTTTTAGATTAATTCCTAACTAGTCAGCATTTGGGGTCGTACTATTGCATGTTTAACAAGCATTTCTTAATTTTAATTGTACTATCGTTCATTAGAGTTTGACTATGAAATGAGTGATACGTGATGATTTCAATTGTATTAGACATATAATTTTCAAATTGTTATTATCAAGCTTGTCAATTATTGCGATGACATGAATTCAATCTCAATATGTCAGCCTCTCTATGTTAAACAGCGCAGGGATAAGGGGGCGTATATTTAACCCAAATACCCAGTAGCAGACTCGACCCAAGACTTTCATGACCCGAATCAACAAAATTTTTGAAGTTTTTAACGAAATTCCGAAATATTTTGGAAATCTTCCAAAACTTGGAAACAATATAGATAGGTTACGGTAAATATAATATATGAAGTGTTGATGTGATGATATACTTAAGTTCATATATTGGTTTTGACAAGTATTATAAATTCAAGATTTGTCTTTGACATCAAAATTTGAACAAAACTTGATAGTGACCCGAATTTGCCTTGAGCCCGATTGACCCGAAAACTTTGACTAAGTGACCCGACCTGATATGAGCTGAAACCGACCCAAATCCTGTCATGACCCGATATGATCTCGAACCCCAACCTGACTCCTGTTATGACTCGATATCCCTCGAACCCAATATAACACGGTCTGACTCTAGCAACCTGATCGCGTCTTCCAGTGACAAGTAACATATACTCCCTCCGATTCACCAGATTCTTAACATTTTCCTTATTGGGGTGATTTTCCATTTCTTAACATTTCCTTTTTTGGAAAGTTTTTTATCTCACAATTAAATACTACCCCACTTGTTTTCCCACTTTTCCACCCATTTTTTGGTCCACCTTAATTATTGTGCCATATACAAATGTTAAGAATCTGGTGGATCGGAGGGAGTATTTGAGCTTTCAATAAGCACAGTTCTGTTTCCCAATAATGCAGTAGAATACTATAGTGAAGTGATTTGTCCAATTGCAAGTTGGCCTATTTAATTGGAAACAGTTTGTGGTACCTTCTACTAGTCTCTGACTTTTTAATGCGGCTCCCACCCAGTTATTAATTGAAGGACAAAAGATCAGGAATCTGGTTGAAGGCAGTAATGTGTGAAGTAATATACGGAGTTGAACATGAACAAGGAGTACACCCTTTAGCCTCGCAACATCAATTTAAGCTTGACCCCTTAGGTTGTAAGTGGCTAAAGGTTAATAAGACTAATCCGGAAGGTGCAATTTCTCTAGCTGCTTATAGGGATGCATTAGACTTGATGAAGACGGACCAATTCACATGGCAACCTTATAACCCATCTGTTTTACAATTCCTACCCGATGAATGCTATTGTGATAGTGATGATTGGAGTGTAATTGTGCCTTTGATTTGTTTGAGATCGTGGAGTGACATCGTCCAGATCGAGTCATGCGACAATTTGGATGGTTTCAGAAAATCCCGGAACCTTGCGACAATTCGGATAAGTTGCATAAGTTGGATAAACGAGGGGGTTCAGCTAAATCATGGTTAAGTGTGCATAATAATTTCATAATCTTGTGGAATAATCGGAGACTATACCGCGCAACGGGTCATCCTTCTAATAGAGATTTGGAGTATAATGATGACTACATGAAATGGTATCGTCAAAACAGTCATTTAATCATAAGCCCCTTACCACTCCAACAATCGACATCACAGAACCCTTTAGCGGCATCCCTACATGCATATGTAAGTTGAATTTTTTTTTTCTTAATATTTAGCATTCCTTTAATATCATAAGTATACATATCTATATAATATATAAAAAAGCAACTTTGAAATGTTATGTTAAGTGATGTTTAAAACGCTCTTCATATGCATGACACCTAAGCTAAATTGTCCATTTATGAAGCCACATAATAATCATTATTTTAATGTTTCCTCAACATTAATTACTGCATGAATACCATTTAATGACCATGTTATTCATTATTTCATACATTTATTAAAAAAAAAAAATTTTTTAAAATAGCATAACAATTTTATATGTGATTTTGATTTATTTATTTATTTATTTATTTATTTATTTATAAGTTGCACGACCATAAACCCATGATCAACTTTAGCCTAATACAGATTAACATTTTATGTTTTTGAAAGAAAAAAATAATATAACAATTTTAGAAAAAATATATAAAATCATCTATATTAACAAGTAATACATTGTATTGGATTCGTTTATTTGCTTACTCTATTACCTTATTATCGATAGATTTTACATGCATGTCATCATAGAATAAGATTAAATAAATAAATAAAAAATAATAATGATTCATTGTTTTGAATATATTGAACTTTCTAATCAATAGTGGATGAAAAATTCACTACAAAATACTTTGCATTTAGTTATAAAGTAAAATTATCGATTTGTTTTTATTATACTCACAAAAACAAAAGGGAATTTTATATATAGGTTCACGTAAAATAGACTATTCCAATTAGAATTATTTACAGGTTCGTTCCATTGATTTATTTATAAGCTCAATTTTAATAAATGTACCACAATCAAAGAGTGAATAAAAATTCAATTATAAAATAGCTATGTAGCTATAAAATGTGTTAGTTAAAGAGAAAACAAAAAATTTAGTAAACTTTCACTCCATATTTTATTTTAAATATAAAATGAATTATATTTTTTTTAAAAATAATACCGTGATTTTCACGGGACATGGAACTAGTTATTTATTAATTTTGATTATACTATATTCATTATTAATTTTGATTACACTTTGTTCAATATTTTGTAGTCTCAGTTTGTAGCTGAATTTGTAGTCAAGTTTAGGGAAGAGGCCCGATTAATGCCCGCAGAGACACCACCTCACTATCGTCAACTTCTTACTAATTCCATCACCGACTCAACCGAACTTCTCGAGCGAACAGGATTTCAGCATCTTATTCAAGCAACGCAAGAGACGAGTTTAGGAAGAGGACAAGTGGAGTTATTCGATGACTCTCCTTTGGCGACTTTCATTCCTGGAAGAGGACGCCCAAGAAATTTGTCTCCAATTGCAGAAGAAGATACTCCACAATCTTCAAGAGGAAAGCGCGCCAAAACTCGCCAAGGCCAAAATAAGACTTAATTTCTATTTTATGTAGTAGGACAAAAAACTTGAATTAATGCAATGGTTTGTATGTGACTTTGACACTTCTATTTTGATTTGAGCACCGATCGCTTTCAACCCGTCACTTTGATAATGTCTTTTGTGCTATGCAATCAAATTTTGGTTGTTTTTCCCAAGTATTGATCTACCGTGTACCAAGCTTGTTTAGAAACGTAAGAAGAGTTTAACGTTCTAAGTTCAAGGTGGCGATTTTAACGTTCTAAGCTCTTCCCCAAAACTTAATGTATTTGAAATCATTAAACTTATGCAACGAGGCTGACCACTCAAATTAAAGAAAATAGCGGGTTAGTCCCAAAAAATAAAAATCTGCACACTTTTAGAAGCAAAAACGCCACCAAGGATGGCATTTTTCACTCACAAAACGCCACCCTGAGTGGCGTTTTTAGTCTCCAAAAAAGCTTTCAAAATGCAAATTTTCTGGTCACTTTTTTAACATAAAACGCCACCCTGAGTGGCGTTTTCAGTCTCCAAATGCAAATTTTCTGGTCACTTTTTTAACATAAAACGCCACCCTGAGTGGCGTTTTCAGTCTTCAAAAAAATCTTGAAAATGCAAATTTTCTGGTCACTTTTTCAACAGAAAACGCCACCCGGGGTGGCGTTTTTAAGCTTTTTATTTTTATTTTTTTTTTAATTTTTCTGAAATCTACGTGGACACTTAAAACGCCACGCGTATTGGCGTTTTCAAGGCCGTATTTTCCAATCCTACGTGGACCCTATTTCGCTAAATACTTTTTAAACCGACCTAAAACGCTAATTAGTTGTTTTAAAAACCCTATTTTAACAAAAGTTTCTATTTATTTGCAAACAGTTTGTGGTACCTTCTACTAGTTTCTGACTTTTCAATGGGGCTCCCACCCAGTTATTAATTGAAGGACAAAAGATTAGGAATCTGGTTGAAGGCAGTAATGTGTGAAGTAATATACGGAGTATATCTACTAGTATAATACCCATGCATAAATGCACGGGATGTATAAAAATAAGTTAATAGTTAATTAAAAATTTTGGTAATTGAATAAAATATTAAAATAAGAATACTTCGTAGTAATAATATAAACGCAACCCAAATAAACATGTATTCTTAGACACAAAATACAACAAATTGTATTTTACCCGACCGCGTATTTATTTAACATGTAACCCGCTTATTCGACCCGTAGTTGTCTTCGAATTAACCCGTTTAATAGGATTAAAAGTGTCAATTTTGAATTTTCTTAATTAACTATCAAAATTTAGATGATAGAATCGTTGAAAATTATAACAAAACAATTAGAATAATGGAACATCTAAATTTATTTTTATACAAATATAGTTATGAATTTATTTAAAAACATATCATAATGTGGCAAAAATTGATCAAAGTATCGCAATACATTATCTTCAAATTAATCATTTATTATAATAATATGGTAAAACACGCTTAAAATGTTATATTGAAAATAAATTAAATAAAAATGGATAGTCTAAGAGGTAAAAAAAAAAATATTCTGTTGTACATAGAAGATATTGACTTAGTTATATGACATAATTTCAAAAAGGAAATAAAATAAAAGGGGTTAGAGGGAAAATTTGTGTAGGATGATTTTTGTTATATATAATTAATATAGATAAATATAGATAGATTATAATTACTTTTAGATTAATTCCTAAGTAGTCAGTATTTGGGGTCGTACTATTGCATGTTTAACAAGCATTTTTTAAGTTTAATTGTTCTATACTCCGTCCCTTCTTTCCATTTAGCCCCATATACTATTTTTAGAAACTTTTTTCATTTAGCCCCATTTTACTTTTTAACAGACCCGACCTGAGACGTTCATGACCCGAATCAACAGAAATTTAGAAGTTTTTAACGAAATTTCGAAAAGTTATGGAAATCTTTTAAAAGAATTTCAACATTATCGAAATTACGGTAAATATAATATATGAAGTGTTGATATGATGATATACTTTCATATATTGCTTTTGACAAGTATCAAAAATTTAAGATTTATCGTATCGTGGACGTCAAAATTTGAACTCAACTTGATAGCGACCCGAATTTGCCTTGAGCCCAATTGACCCGAAAACTTTGATTGAGTGACCCGACCTGATACGAGCTGATACCGACCCAAATCCTGTCATGACCGGATATGACCCGAACCCCGACCTGACTTCTGTTATGACCTGATATGACTCGAACTTAATATAACCCGGCCCGACTCTATCTAGTAACCTGATCGTGTCTTCTAGTGACAAGTAACATACGGAGTATATTTGAGCTTCAATAAGCACATTTCTGTTTCCCAATAATGCAGTAGAATACTCTAGTGAAGTGATTTGTCCAATTGCAAGTTGGCCTATTTATTTGCAAACAGTTTGTGGTACCTTCTACTAGTCTCTGACTTTTCAATGGGGCTCCCACCCAGTTATTAATTGAAGGACAAAAGATTAGGAATCTGGTTGAAGGCAGTAATGTTCAAACCTCATTTTATTTATTTAACCTCTTAAAGTGATTTTGATGATATGATAACACTGTCATGTCTAGTTTTTCGATTGAATCTGCAGCACAATGGCTTGGAAAATTGCTTGTGCAGGAAGTGCAGTACTTATCAGAAGTGAGCGACAAGGTGGAAGAACTCCAAAGTGAGCTTGAGTGGATGCAATGCTTTTTATTAGACGCAGACGGGAAGCAGAACAAGAACGCTTTGATTCATAAATGGGTGTCTGAGATAATCGATTTAGCGCTTGAAGCTGAAGATGTTACCGAGACGTACATTCTTAAAGTCTCCAAGAAGAGACAAGAGGGTGTTATGAATTGTCTGAAGTGGCTAGCCTGTTTTTGGACGGACGCCATGATTCTGCACAATGTTGGCTCTCAAATTGACTGTCTAACATCTAAGATATCGAAAATGTCTTTGAGGTTGCAGACTTATGGCGTCAGAAGCTCGTATGATCTACGGTCCATGCAGACGGCAATGACTAAGAAGTTGCTAGCTGAACAGAGGCGCACGTACTCGCATGCTCAACTTGACATTGTTGTTGGGCTTGACACTGAAGTTGAAAAATTGACCACAAGATTGAAGCAAGATCTGCAGAAAATAGTGGTTGTGCATGGGATGGGTGGGATTGGCAAAACCGTTCTTGCAAGAGAGGTCTACCATAAGTGTCTTTCTCAGGTTTGCTACAGTTGGATTTATTCTCAGTTATTGTTATTGCTTATGCTTTATGTGCTGTTTTTAGGCAAATGGATCCTCTCATAGTTAGTTAACATCATCAGTAGTAGTAGTAATAATAATACTAGTAATAATAATGTGTTAAAACTTAAAAGTTGACGTAGGGATGGCTTGGCCCGAGCCCAAACACCGCTGGCCTGACCCTGACCCTGACCCTGACCCTGACCCTGACCCTGACCTAGCTGCTGGGTACGAGTTTCCATGTAAAGTCCCACATCGACCAAGATAAGGTGAGTTGAATACTTTATAAGTCAAGGGAATACTGATCTCATCGCCTACTGGTTTCGTGATGGGACCTCTTTTGACTTATGAAGTACTCTCCTCTCGGGTCACGCTTCAGAATTTAACACTTGGTTAGGGTTGGGGTTTAACCCTTACCTTGACATGGGTTTGATCCTTTTACACGGTTTTGGGAAGGATTGGGGCCAAAACCTGAGTTCTCCCAAACCTTTGGGTACCTCTAAGTTAACATAATGAGTAGCCCTAAGTAAATGAGAAAAAGCAAATTTAGAAATGCAGCAATTAACAATGAATACGACAGGAGTCCATGATCGAGTGTCATGTTGAACTGGGTATGAGCTCAAAATTTTTGACTCAGAGTAATATCAGCAATGGTGTCCTGCAGGGTCATTTTGTCGGCTGTGCATGGGCATATGTTTCTCAACAATGCAACGTTGGCGATGTTTGTAAGGAACTTTTGAATGATCTAGTACCTAAAGAAGACAAAGAACGGCCCTCAATTGATGCCTTAGGAGATTCACAACGGCCAGGGAAGCTTTTTGAGATCCTTCAAAGAAATAATTATCTTGTCGTTCTTGACGATGTTTGGACGGAGGAAGACTGGAGACGCCTCAAATCCGCTTTCCCAATTCATGATACTTCATGTGGTACCAAAGTACTCGTTACAACACGATATCCTCACATATTTTCTAGCCTGCTACGTGAGGATTTGGTTTCGACCAAGAAAGCAGAGACTCTCGAGAAGGAGAGTTGCTGGGAGCTTCTGGAGTACAAAGGGCATTTCGAGAGAAATGCTTTGAGTAAGACGTCTATAATACTCCATATGTTTTACGTACGACCAAATACTGAAATCACATATGTTAATACTTCAATTCTAAATTTCTAAAGCAACTTGTGCAGATTCTTCAAAGAGGGAGGTTGCCGAAAAGATGCTTGATCATTGCAATGGCCATCCCTTGGCGATTGTTGCGCTAGGAGGTGTGCTAGCAACGAAGAAATCACTGGAGGAATGGGAATCGGTGTGTGAGAATCTCCAAACCTACCTACAAGGAGATGATGAATCATACAGCGGAGTGTATGATGTGTTAGCAATGAGCTATTATGACTTGCATTATAATCTGAAACCGTGCTTCCTTCATATGGGTCATTTTCCGGAAGACTCTCGTATCGATGTGCAAAAACTATACCATCTTTGGATAGCAGACGGTGTTGTCTCGTCAGCTCAAGATCAAGTCGGTAAGAAGAGATCATTGGAAGATATTGCTGATAATTACTTGAATCAGTTGGTTCAGAAAAGTATGATTCAAGTCGATGGCAAGGACTCTGATGGAAGGATCGAAACGTGCAGTCTCCATGATTTGATGCGGGATATGTGCTTAGAGATGACGAGAGAAGAGAATTTCCTGCAGATAGTTAATATTGATGAGCAGCAAGAAGTGTTTACTGATGCTCGGACTGACAGGTCTCGTCGTGTAACAATGTATGTGGGAAAAGAAAATAGTGAGTTTGTTCTGAAGTCATTATCAGGAAAAATCCCTACCCTTAGATCACTCATGTTCATGTCTACGTCTACTAAACAAGACCAAAGTGAAGATAGCTGTGAATGGATTCAGACTATCTGCAAAACATTTGCGTTCCTTCGCGTCTTGGATTTTGAAGGTGGGATTGTCCTTAAAGGGATGCTGCCCCGCGAAGTTGGGAACTTAATTTACCTGAGGTACTTGTGTTTGTGGGGAACTAGTATTACTGAATTACCGTCCTCCATCAGGAAACTTAAGTCGTTGCTAATCCTTGATTTACGGGTGAGTGGAGTCATAATCATGATACCTAACGTGTTATCAGAGATGAGATCTTTGTGCTATTTGTACTTTCCAAAGCGGCAACTGTCACAAGAAGGATTATTTCCTACCCAAGAGTATAAGACAAAGGATGGTGCCCCGTTAATCCTCGACGAGTTGAGTCATTTGGAACGGGTTGACGATGTTGACCTGGACAATGTTGATGTGAAAGGCTTACTAGAACTAACAAGTATGAGAAAACTTTCAGCAATTTGTAAGCGCCAAAAAGAAAACTTGGTGTCCTTTCTGAAATCTCGAAGTCATTTAAGCCTTAAAATTGACGCCAATTTAATAACAGGGGATTCAAAAATGTTGCTATCAGAATCCAGTTCTTTGCGTATTCTACATGTCGATGCGGATAAGTATCAAAAACCATATTTACCCATAAAAGTCGACATGTTTCCATGGAATTTGGTTGAGTTGGGGTTCTGGTATTGCTTATTTAAAGAGGACCCGATGCCTGTTTTGGAAAAGCTTCCTAAGCTCAGAAACCTTCAGTTACATATATGCTACAAGGGAATCGAGATCAGCTGCTCTAAAAACGCATTTCCCGAGCTCACTCATTTGGACTTGGATGGCTTGTTTCGTCTAATGGTCTGGAATGTGGAACACGGAGGCTTTCCTAAGTTGCAAACGCTGAAGATTTACAACTGCCCGCTTTATAAGATTCCTAAAGTTCTCCCCCCAAAAGTTGCTATTTCGTGTACAAACAACCTTAACCAAGCAGTCGATGACTTCCGTCGTCAGGGAACTGCTTAAAAACACGCGCAAGCCATCTGAATTTCCCTTCTACCAGATAAGGGTTGTTAATGCATTTTATTTTTATTTTTTAATGTGTGCATCTGTGTACGTGTGTCATGTAAGGGGTTGTATGTCGTGTAAGCAGGGCTGACTATGACCTGCTCTGCCGGTTTCCATTTTCATATTACTCGTAGTTTGTTGTGGTGACGATGAAATAAAGTTTGATTTTCTGTGCACTCAACTCTGTTCTGTTTGTCGTTGGTGTGTATAAGTTGGATTCGGTTTTTTAAATTGTAAACTGTATTGTGTTAATGGTGTTTCGGAATATTCTGGATTGAATTTTACATATTTGAACTCTTCAGTGTTGTAAGCAGTTGATTAGAGATGAAAAAAGACGACACAAGTCAAGGCACTAAGTTAGAATCCTTAATCTTGTATGAAACCGTAGTACGTGTACACCATAGTCATAAACCTAATTATTAAATACGCAACATACACTGCTGTACGAGCCACTCTCTCGTTGAGAGGATACTGCAACTACAATATTTTTTCCTTTTCAGGATTGTGGATGTATAAGTTGCTTAAGGGAAAAGCGCCTTTACTTTTCTCTAAAGTTTCAGAAATTTGTAAAACTGTCTACTTTAGTAGCAAATTCGACATAGACCAGAGGATTACAGAGTTTCTCCTATAAGCAGTAACGACAAGGTACGTGTGTTTTGGAGTGGTATGATGAACTGTATCGGGAGAGTACCCTAGTTTCAGGTTGTCGATTCATATACTTATACACAATTTGGTTGAATAAGGTAATATACCAGCAGCTTTGGCCTTTTCTTAGTTTTTTTCAAATTGTCTCGCGACTCTCGATGCATTTGAGAACGGCCTTCACCATTTCAATTTACAAATTTCTTCTATCTAGTTTTGTTATGTTGTTATATATTGAAATATTATATCTATTATAATTATCGGCGTCGTATTACTGGAGCTTGATCTGAAGTGTGTATGCTTGCTTGATGAGTTTGATTCTGCGGAGTATTACATATGAGTTTTAGATATCATTTTGTGTTAGAAATATAAAAGTTTGTTATAGTTTGTTATAAAATAGGTTGTTAAAGTTAGTTAGGGTAGTTGTGGTAGTTATGCCCTGTTTTGTTGGGTGTATATATAGTCATACCTATTCCTTGAGATGTACTCAATTAATTTTTCTCTACATCCTCACCTCTGATTTCTGCTCTTCTTCTTTTTCATAAGGCATACCATTCTAACATGGTATCAACCGAAATTTTTCTGTTTCTCGATCCATTTTCCGCTGCAATCTCTGAATTTTTATTGTTTGTCTTCATATATTCATCCCTTTCTTCATCTCCCTCATCAATATCTTCTTCAAATCTTCATCTCCTTCATCTACATCTTCTTCATATCTTCATCAAACAACAGTCTTCTTATCCTTCTTCATCTTCACCATTTTCTTCTACAAGATTCATCAAAATCTTCATAACAAACAACAATCTTCGTTTCTTCCCCCATCAACATATTCAATCTCCATTCATTCTATCACATCAATCTTTAATCTTCAGCTAATTCACAACAATGAAAGAATGCCACCTTTTTTTCATTGTACTTCTGTTATTTTATTTTATTCAGTGGAGTGAAACTCGCTATTATTTTGAATTATTTTCTAAATTCTAATGAAAGCAAGTAAAATGAATCAATAGGCTGTTGCACATTTTTTTTTCATTATAAAATATCAGTCATTTGACGGCGCAAAATGTTCGACCTAACGTCCGTTAGCAAAGGAGTATGTTACTACTGTTAGACTTATGTGTGACAAGTATGTCGCGTAAGCAGGACTGACTACCTGCTCTGCCGTTTTTCATTGTCATAGTAGTTTGTTTGTCCTTCTGATGAACATTAAGTTCGATTTTCTGTCGCTTCTGCACTCAATTCTGTTCTTTTTGTCGTTGGTGTGTATAAGTTGGATTCGGTTTTGTAATTGTGTATTACTTCTGAATGAAGCTATGTAAACTGTATTGTGTTAAAAGTCTTTCGGAGTATTCTGGATTGAATTTTACATACTTGAACTCTTCAATGTTGTAGTAGTTAATTTGAGTTGAGAATAGACGACACAAGTCGAGCCATCAAGTTAGAATCGCTTAATCATGTACAAGCTCGTTGTATCTGTATAAAAGAGTCATAATCCTAATTATTAAACGGGAAACATAGCATGATATGACGCTGCTGTGCACTTATTCCAGCAACTCTTTCGTTGAGAGAATGCTGCAACCACGCTATTTTTAGTACGACTGTGGATATATCAGTAATTCAGGGAAAAAGCGCCTTTACTTTTTCTCGAAAGTTTCAGAAATTGGTAAATCGATTAAAGATGCTAGGTACGTCATATATAGTATGTGCACATACAACCAATTAGGGGGTATCAAATATTGATTGTTATGATATCTATTGAGGTGACATGTAATTAAATTATATATATTACTCTGTAAAGGAAACAGCATACTACTTTTGTTGGCTTATTTGCCACTTTCCTTAAAACTTCAATGCTAATTGTGCAGATTCTTCGATGAAGGTGGTTGCCCAAAAGATGCTTGATCATTGCAATGGTCATCCCTTGGCGATTGTTGCGTTAGGAGGTGTGCTAGCAACGAAGAAATCACTGGAGGAATGGGAATCGTTGTGTGAGAATCTCCAAACCTACCTACAAGGAGATGATGAATCATACAGCGAAGTGTATGATGTGTTAGCAATGAGCTATTATGACTCATATGGGTCATTTTCCGGAAGATTCTCGCATTGATGTGCAAAAACTATACCATCTTTGGATAGCAGACGGTGTTGTCTCGTCAGCTCAAGATCAAGTTGGTAAAAAGAGATCATTGGAAGATATCGCTGATAGTTACTTGAATCAGTTGGTTCAGAAAGGTATGATTCAAGTAGATGGCAAGGACTCTGATGGAAGGATCGATACGTGCAGTCTTCATGATCTGATGAGAGATAAGTGCTTAGAGATGACGAGAGAAGACAATTTCCTACATATAGTGAATATTGATGAGCAGCTGAAAGTTTCTAATGATGCTCGGTCTGAAAAGTCTCGTCGTGTAACAATGTATGTGGGAAAAGAAAATAGTGAGTCTGTTCTGAAGTCATTAAAAGGAAAGTTCCCTACCCTTAGATCACTCATGTTCGTGTCCACGTGTACTAAACAAGACCGAAGTGAAGATAGTTGTGAATGGATTCAGACTATCTGTTAAATAAAGTACAGTAAACGGAAAATAAAACAGTAAAATCAACACCGAATCGCTACGCTGTCCTTATAGAACAATTCGACCCGTATATTTGTGCCCGGGTTGTACCGAATTTTCTACAGAGATAAGACGATGTTCCTCGGTTTTGTGCACGAAAAACCAGAGATATAATTTCAGAGTATTTGTGAGTATAATGTTTTTGTGTTCAATGACAAATAACGTAAATCAGTATTTCCAATGTGTTTTCTGATTTCATTCCTCTTTATTTATAGATAAAGAAGGGGACGCATAGTCATTCGTAAGGCAACTATACTGCGAATTCGTAAACAAATAAACGAGTGTACACTCCGTACTTCCCGAACTCGCTTTATTATTTATAAGTTCGCCTGTCTTTGAACCAAACCCAAAAAAACGCAAAAATGAACCGGTAATTACACTTAAATTACCAACATTCTTCCCCCATTTAAGCGTAATTCGAGGTTTAAATACATACAATCGATCCAAACAAACATACCAATTTATGTATAAATGAAAATGTCACGAAGATTGAATTTCCACTTAGTGAAATTACACATTCCAAATATTCGAGTATTAGGGCGTGACTAAGCATTGAACCCTTTTACACATTTTGAATACATGAAGTTATATACACATTTTGAATACATGAAGTTATATACATGAAGTTATATACATTTTGAACACATGAAGTTATATACAACCCTTTTACACATTTCACACATAAATTAAATTTACTCCAAAAGTTACAAATAACCGACACTTATATACAAGCCTAGTGTCCTATATCTATTCATGAACATTTGAGGAGCCAAACCCAAACTCCCTTGAAGCGGCTTACTTCATGTTCACATAGGTTGATTCTTTTCATCGTGTTCCTGCAAGCACACTTTTTCAAAAGATCAATTAAGAAGTTAAACTTCAACCTTACAACATGCAGGTCCAAACACACACTTTCGGGACATAAATTGTGTGTTTCAATCTTTAAGCAATAGGCCTTCCACATTGAATTCTGCCTCTAACGTTGTATTAGAGGGGAATTGGGTATCCTAATGCAAAAGATTTATTCGAGTTTTAGACCCATCCCGTCAACCGACTTTATAACTAAGTCCTTAGCCAATGCCTTGGTCAAATGATCGGCTAAATTATGTTGAGATCTCACAAAAACAACTGATATGACTCCATCAGTTATCAGCTCACGTACTGAGCTATGCCTGACACCCAAGTGTCTAGATTTACCATTGTACACTTGACTATATGCTTTAGCTAATGTAGCTGCACTATCACAATGTATAGCTATAGGTGAGACTGGTTTCGGCCACAATGGAATCTCATAAACTAAATTTCTTAGCCATTCTGCCTCTTTTCCAGCTGATGCCAAGGCAATAAATTCCGATTCCATGGTCGAACCTGAAATACATGTTTGCTTTTTAGATGCCCAAGATATGGCACCTCCCCCAAGCAAAAATACCCAGCCACTTGTTGAAGAATGATCCTCAGCGTTACTAATCCAGCTAGCATCAGAATATCCTTCCAGAACCGAAGGATAACCCACATATGTCAATCCAAAGCTTTGGGTAGCTTTAAGATATCTCAATACACGATTAATTGCTTGCCAATGAAGAGTACCTGGATTCTTCGTGTATCGACTCAGCTTGCCTACTGCAAAAGCTATATCCGGTCTAGTGCATGTCATAGCATACATTAGACATCCAATTACCCGAGAGTACTCGAGTTGTGAAACAGGTTTACTTGTATTCGGTACAAGTTTCAAACCAGGTTCCATGGGAGTTGTAGCCGGAGTACAATTCTGACAATTAAATTTCTTCAACACTTTCTCAATATAATGAGATTGTGTTAACGAAATTCCTTGGTCACTCCGTTTTATTTTGATTCCAAGAATCACATAAGCTTCCCCCGTATCTTTCATTGCAAAGTTAGATGACAAAAATTCTTTACAAAGATCTACTTGATTTTGGCTAGTACCAAATATCAACATGTCATCGACATATAGACATATAATAACGCCATTATCAGCCTTATCAAATTTGCTATATACACATTTGTCCGACTGGTTAAGCTTAAAACCGTTAGACAAAACTGTTTCATCAAATTTATGATGCCATTGTTTAGGAGCTTGTTTAAGTCCATACAATGATTTAACTAGCTTGCATACCTTATGCTCATTACCCGGCATAATAAAACCTTCTGGCTGTTTCATGTAAATTTCCTCGTCTAAATCTCCATTTAAGAATGCCGTCTTAACATCCATTTGATGGATCACTAGATTGTTGATGGCAGCTAAGGCGATCAGCAACCTAATATTGGAGATACGAGCAACTGGCGCATAAGTATCGAAATAATCAATACCTTGTTTTTGCCGAAAGCCTTGGATGACTAATCGAGCTTTATATTTGTCGATCGTGCCATCCACCTTCATTTTCCTTTTGAAAATCCATTTGCAACCCAAAGGTTTGCAACCACGAGGGAGATCAGTTAAAACCCAAGTATTATTTCCGACAATCGAGTCCATTTCATCATTTATAGCTTCTTTCCAAAAAGAAGCATCATGAGACTTTATAACCTCATCAAATGTTCTAGGACCCTCATCAATATGATAGCAATAAATGTATTGGAATCCAACTTCGTCCCTTGAACCCTCAACCAAATAGGTTTGAAAATCAGGTCCAAATGACTTTCTTTTCCTGTCTCGTTTACCTCTACGAAGTTCAAGTGAATCAGATTTGGGCTCAACAATATTTTCAGCTTCAATGCTTTTATTCCCCTCAACTCCAACTTGATTTGGAGTCATATTGCTTGGTCTTGGTATACTTGAAAATCGTGTTTCATCAAAGATGGCATCTCTAGATTCAATGACGGTATGAACCGACACTGCATCATTAGGCTCTATTACATAGAACCTATAGGCCTTGGAATGCATTGCATATCCAATAAAAATACAATCAATACCTCTTTCTCCCAAGGTTTTAATCTTGGGATCGGGTAGTCTAACGACTGCCCGACAACCCCAAACTCGAAGATAACTCAAGTTTGGTTTCTTTTTATACCATAGTTCGTACGGGGTAATCTTATTTTGTTTATTTGGGACCCTATTTAATAAATAGCAAGCCGTTAACATGGCTTCTCCCCAAAATCCTTCACTCAAACCCGAGTAGGATAACATCGAATTAACCATCTCTTTAAGAGTTCGATTTTTCCTTTCCGCTATACCATTTTGTTGTGGTGTATACGGAGAAGTGACTTCATGTATTATTCCACATGAACCGAAGTAGATAGGATCGTAAAATTCTCCTCCCCTATCAGTTCGTACCTTCTTTATTAAAGAAGACTGTTGCAATTCTACTTCATTCTTAAATAGAATAAATTTACTCATTGCCTCATCTTTAGAATGTAACAAGAAAACATAACAGAATCGAGTATGATCATCGATAAAAGTTACAACATATTTTTTATTCCCTAAAGACGGTGTAGAATGAAAATCACATAAGTCACTATGAATGAGTTCTAATAACATGGAAGAACGTTTAACACCAGGAAAAGGTTGCCTCGTTATTTTAGTTAACATACATGTATCACATTTCTTGGTAATTGAAACAATAGGCGGAATAAGATCATACTTAGACATCAACAACATACGTTTATAATGAACATGGCCTAAACGAGCATGCCATAAATAAAATACATCATGATCATAACACACCATAACATTGTCTTTATTCATACCAACATTATACATACTATTTACAAGAGATTAATTTAGGTTCAACATAAACATACCATTACATAAATAACCAAAACCTATAAACAAACCACATCTAGATAATACATATCTATCAGATTCTATAACTTGTTTATAACCACACTTAGATAATTGTCCACTAGAAACTAAGTTTTTACGAACACTAGGTACATGCAATACATTATTTAGACAAACAGATTTTCCAGAACTAAACAACAATACAACTTCGCCTCTTCCGAGAATTGGAGCAGTTGACTCGTTCCCCATATAGATTATGTCCCCATCTTCAGCGGGAACATACTTTCTGAACCATCCACGATCTTTGCAGACGTGCTTTGTGGCTCCGGAGTCAATCCACCAAGCAATGGCGTCATCCTGCATAAAAAATGCTTCAGGAATATATGGAATATAATTATCATGAGAAAAGATATCACAAACAAGATTCGTACCTTGCTTTTGGGAAGGACCTTGGTCCTTAGACCCCTGATCCTTCTGCCCTTTTCCATTGTTAACTTTTACTGCTCCTCCTTTTTTCGCATAACGACAGTCACGTTTGAAGTGACCACTTTTACCACATATCCAACATCCCTTCTTCGACTTTTTGTTCGAATTGTTAGATTTGTCATTGTTTGGATTAGGGTGTTTAGTACCCCTCTTCTCAGAATTTGAACATTCACCATGTTCCATCATATTAACAGACGTCTTTCCCGTATCATTACCTCTCCAAGATTCCTGCGCCCTTAATGATTCCTCAATGCGCAGACTTTTACCGAGATCGACAAGAGTCATCTCCTCTTTCTTGTGTTTTAATGCATGTTTAAAGTCCTTCCACTTTGGTGGAAGTTTATCAATGATACTCGACACAGAAATAGACTCTGACATCTCCATATTATGTTGAGCGAATTGACCCAAAATACGTAAAAGTTCATTGTATTGTTCCATACTTGAGTCTCATCAATCATTTTATAGTTCATGAAATTTCCGACCAGAAACTTTTTACTCGATGCATCTTCATCAATATATTTAGACTCTAACATATCCCACAATTCTTTTGCACTACCAACATTCTGATAAATATCAAATAGAGAGTCAGACATACCATTCAGGATGTGGCCTCTACATATATAATCGTCATTATCCCACTTGTTCCTTTTCCTTAAATCCTCCATCGTATTGTCATCATCCGCTTCTGGCGCAGGAGTGCTCAAAACGTAAACCACTTTCAGAGTTGTAAGAAGAAAATGCATCTTTTTCTGCCATCTCCTAAAATCTACACCTTCGAATTTCTCTAACTTACTAATTTTCTCTGTCATATCTTTCACTGTCGACATCTTCCAGTATATTACAAATTGTTCTATAAGATTGTTAAATAAAGTACAGTAAACGGAAAATAAAACAGTAAAATCAACACCGAATCGCTACGCTGTCCTTATAGAACAATTCGACCCGTATATTTGTGCCCGGGTTGTACCGAATTTTCTACAGAGATAAGACGATGTTCCTCGGTTTTGTGCACGAAAAACCAGAGATATAATTTCAGAGTATTTGTGAGTATAATGTTTTTGTGTTCAATGACAAATAACGTAAATCAGTATTTCCAATGTGTTTTCTGATTTCATTCCTCTTTATTTATAGATAAAGAAGGGGACGCATAGTCGTTCGTAAGGCAACTATACTGCGAATTCGTAAACAAATAAACGAGTGTACACTCCGTACTTCCCGAACTCGCTTTATTATTTATAAGTTCGCCTGTCTTTGAACCAAACCCAAAAAAACGCAAAAATGAACCGGTAATTACACTTAAATTACCAACATTTACGTTGCTTCGCATCTTGGATTTTGAAGGTGGGATTGTCCTTAAAGGGATGCTGCCCCACGAAGTTGGTAGCTTAATTTACCTGAGGCACTTGTGTTTGAGGGGAACCAGTATTACTGAATTACCGTCCTCCATCAGGAACCTTAAGTCATTGCTAATCCTTGATTTACGGGTGAGTGGAGTCGTAATCAAGATACCTAACGTGTTATCAGAGATGAGATCTTTGTGCTATTTGTACTTTCCAAAGGGGCAACTGTCACAAGAAGGATATCCTACCCAAGAGTATAAGACAGAGGATGGTGCCCCGTTAATCCTCGACAAGTTGAGTCATTTGGAACGGGTTGACGATGTTGACTTGGACGAAGTTGATGTGAAAGGCTTACTTGAACTAAGAAGTATGAGAAAGCTTTCAGCGAACTGTAAACGCCAAAAAGAAAGCTTACTGCCTTTCTAATTAAATTCCCGAAGCATCAAGCATTTAAACCTTAAAATCAACGCCAATCTATTACTCGAGGATTCCAAAATGTTGCTGTCGGAGTCCTGTTCACTGCGTATTCTACATGTCGATGCAGGTAGGTATTCAGAAACATATTTACCCATACAAGTCGACATGTTTCCATGGAATTTGGTGGAGTTGGGGTTCTGGTATTGCTTATTTGAAGAAGACCCAATGCCTATTTTGGAAAAGCTTCCTAAGCTGAGAAACCTTGCCACGTTTATGCTACCGAGGAAGAAAGATAAGGTGCTCTAGAAATGCATTTCCGGAGCTCACTTATTTGGCATTGGACGGCTTGTTTCACCTACGGGACTGGTATGTAGAAGAGGAGGCTTTCCAAAGTTGCAGAAGATCGAGATCCACAACTGTCAGCTTACTAAGATTCCTGCTCCACTGCCTCGGAAAATAATTATTGGGTGTTCAGACGAACTTCAGGATGTAGTCGATGAATTCCGTCAGCATGGTAAGGCTTCAGATGATACCAGAGCTATCTGAATTTCCCTTCTTCTACTTGGAACAGTAGTAACTTGGATGTTTCTTCGTTGTGTGTGTGCTGAGTGTATAAATAAAATCAAGGTCTACCTCTATGTACGCGTTTAATGGTCGGCATGCTTTGGATGTTGTTTAAGCATGCCCAACAATGAGGTCGCGCTGGTAGGGCATTTTTGCATCTGATGCAAGCGATCATTCGTGCTATGTTATGCCCAATCTTTGTTCACGTGTAATGTTGTCTTTCTTAAGTTTGATGTTGTGTAATTTCTGCGGCTTGTGCAGCCAACTCTGCTGTTGTTTATGTTATGGCTAATCATAAATTAGTATTAGTATGTGTATAAAACAATGAAAACCGACACTTTTTGTGTTCACACCTCGAGAGCGACCAATGAACGAAAATAATCAGAGGAAATGCTATTTGTAAAAGGTGACACGTTCTCTGCGATGAAGATGGACTAAATAAATTAGTACTCCGTACGATACAAGTTGGTAGCACCATAACACATAACACTTACAAAACCAACTACTCATCGAGACCATCAAAGCAACTACTCATCTACGAAAGAATTCCCTACAACTTTCTCTCTTACATTTCCAAGGCTAACAAATCTCCATAGTATGTTCACTTTTACAACGCTCTTAAGTATGCTCTTTTCTTTTACGAGATTGAGTGTCTCCGATCCCTCAAAGAGGAGCCAGAAGATTTCATTATAGACCAAGTGAATATCGGTCCTTCCAGATCTCCGTTCGCGCAAATATTTGAGTACTATGAAGCAATCACTTTCAATCACAACTTGCTTAACTCCATGTAGAATGGCTTCCTGAATCCCTAAGAGCACCGCTTCCGCCTCCATCATGGTAGTATCTCAGACCCTCGCTTCCGAGTTCCTGCAGACCGCATCCAACCCCATCCCACAATCCCTAGCAGTTCCCACGTCCACGTTAATCTTGTACCCCTGTAATTGGACTCTCCCATCCTCTAGTACAAGTAGGTAACGACACTGCTTCGGGCATATTCTGCCTTGTTTTTTTGGTCTTGACCGAGTTGCATCTCGAACAGCATGTTAATTAGTAGTTCTATTGAGCAAGTGATCCACCGACAGCACCTTTCCGTCAAAGACTGCCTTGTTTCTGCCTTCCCATACTGCCCAACACCGTTAAGAACACCACGCTTCCCTCCATGCTCAGGCTCTTCAATACTAACTCATTGCCACGAGGACGAGGTGATATGACTCTTTTCGTCTGGGTAAACGGAATCCAAGGATCCGACCACTGCACACCCTCGTTGTTCGTCCATTGCTCCTAAATGGATTACCCCCATAGCCTCCATAATATTCCTCCAAATGTAGCTGGGGTTTTGCCCAAGGGTAGCCTCCCAAAAAGACGATCCACCATAGTATTTGGCCTTGAAAACTTTCGCCACTAAGCCGCTCTCATCTGTCATCAAACGCCATGCTTGTTTACCCAGAAGAGTCAGATTGAAAAGACGAAAGTTGCGGAAACCAAGCCCGCCTTGTTTCTTTGGCCGACACAGCTTACTCCATGCTATCCACGAAATGTTCCTCTTTCCGTCCTCTTAACCCCACTAAAATCTCGAGATAAGTAAGCGTAGGTCTTCACAAAAATTAGTAGGTGAATAAATTTGTACAATTGATCATATCATATGTATTTCAGTGCAGTGTATGACTTCTCTTTTATCATTTATCACTAATAACGTCTGCTTTGAAATTGAAAATGTTGTCAATTATTTTAATCAAATTCCTTTAGGTTTTAATCAGATTGATTTTATGTTTGTTTATAATAGGATTTGAAA
The DNA here is from genome assembly GCA_023091065.1 of Dianthus caryophyllus. Taxonomy (NCBI): domain Eukaryota; kingdom Viridiplantae; phylum Streptophyta; class Magnoliopsida; order Caryophyllales; family Caryophyllaceae; genus Dianthus; species Dianthus caryophyllus. The sequence continues at coordinate 31,178,920 of CM041519.1, forward strand.
ATGAAGCATCACTACTGTCATTCAGATCAACTATACAAGTCAAATGATACACATCAAATTAGTAGAAGGGTAGTCTTATAATCTTACTGTTCATTTCTTGTTAATTAGTTGGATTATCCATGAATTTATGAATTGAATGAATGAGTTTGTCTCATCAATGTAGGTGTTAATTACATCACAATTATGTTAAATTGGGTGACCTATCAATCTTTGATTGAACAGTCGCATTTTCTATCTTTTTTCCTTTATCTCTAGTTTAGATCGCATCCGTCAACCACTCTTTGTCATCGGGCTACGTTGAAAGTTATATGACCATGGGTTTTACCGTTTTGAGCTCCATTTTATCTTGAAGAAATCCATGGGCTCAACAATGGAGTTTGTGTTTTGCATCTTTAGATGATGATGACTGATAGAAGGTTTTGTAAGATTTGAAGATGATTTTTTTCCATTCATCCCTTAACAGTAGAGGCAGGTCATGCCTTTTATAGGACCCTTTCTATGGGTTGATCCTCTAACCCTATTACATTTGGGACACTCTTACATTTTCAGTTAACACAAATTGTAACTTGGGCCAAACAAATTAAAACAGCCCATGAGACCACAACAACACAACATACTAACTTAAGTAGATTGGGCCTCTCTTTTTCACTCCCCTTCAAGTTGGAGAGTTCACAACTCCCATCTTGTTCATGAGACGTCTGTGATGTTTGATTATGAGTGGCTTGGTCATCATATCTGCAAGTTGATTGTGAGTAGAAACGTAGGATGGCTCAATTACCCCTGCTACAACCTTCTCCCTGATGAAGTGACAATCCACTTCAATGTGTTTGGTTCTTTGGTGATACACAGGGTTAGCAACAATGGCGAGCGCCGCCTGATTGTCACACTTCAAGGAAGCAGTTACAATATTCTTCATCCCAAGTTCTTTCAGGATGCTCAATAGCCAGATTACTTCACAAGTTGTAAACGCCATTGCACGATACTCTGCTTCAGCTGAAGATCTCGCCACAACAGTTTGTTTCTTGGATTTCCAAGAGATAGGTGATTTTCCCAAAAGAATACAAAAGCCTGTAGTTGATCTTCTCGAGAAAGGGCATGCAGCCCAATCTGAGTCGCAATATGCTGTAAGTTTTGCAAAATTTTGATTTGCGAATAGTATTCCTTGTTGTGGTGTACCATTGAGGTACCTGAGCACTCTTTTTGCAGCTTGCATGTGGTCAGAAGTGGGCTTTTGCATGAATTGGCTGAGGAGTTGAACAGAGTAAGAGATATCTGGCCTTGTCACAGTCAGGTAAATCAATTTTCCTATGAGCCTTCTATAGACATCAGGGGAAGTCAGTGGTACCCCTTTTTCTGGTTCCAATTTGATGTGAGAGTCCAATGGAACTTTCAATGTCCTCATATTATGAACTCCAAATTCCCTTATCATGTCAAGAATATACTTCTTCTGTGAGACAAATATTCCTTCCCTTGTATGTGCAACTTCAAGGCCCAGAAAATAGGACAAATCACCCAAATTCTTCATGTGAAACACTTCACTGAGCTTGTTTCTGACAGAGTTGATTTCTTGTTCATCATCTCCAGTGATGAGCATGTCATCAACATAGACTAGTATAGCTGTTGTATTCTCCCCTTGACTTTTGATAAACAAGGAGTGGTCAGCAGTGGATTGTTTGTACCCAATGTTAATTAGAGTCACAGATAGTTTCTCAAACCATTGTCTTGGGGCTTGTTTGAGACCATACAAAGATCTTTTCAGTTTGCACACCTTAACATTCTCCTGAATTCCTGTCTTGTTAATGGTTATTCTGTCACCACATCCATTGTATCCCTTTGGCATTGTCATATACACTTCTTCCTTTAGATCACCATGAAGAAAGGCATTTGTTACATCCATTTGACATGTTTTCCATTCTCTCATAGCAGCTATAGCAAGGAGAGCTCTCACAGTTGCCATCTTTGCCACTGGAGCAAAGGTTTCAGTATAATCAAACCCATGTCTTTGCCTGCAGCCCTGGATCACCAGACGTGCTTTGTGCCTTTCCAATTTTCCATCAGGTTTGAACTTCAATTTGTACAACCATTTGCATCCTATTGCCCTCTTGTTTGGAGGTAGGTCAATGACATCCCAGGTATCATTTTGTTCAAGAGCATCAAGCTCTTTGTTCATAGCTTCTACCCAGCTTTTATCTTTCACAGCTTCTTCAAAGTATATAGGCTCTTTCTGAGAAGTCACTGTGCTTACCAGGTTGACAAAAGCATTTTCAACTTCAGTTTCAACAACAGGAGTAAGCTCAGCAGCTTCTGATCTCCTATTTCATTTGGTATTAACAACAAAGTCCTTCATCCAAGTAGGCACTCTTCTTTCTCTTGTAGACTTTCTCAGAGTAGCATCTTGTGATGCATTTTCATAAGCCTCATTTTCTTCTTGAGTCTGTTCAACATCTTCAGTGTCTTGATTCTCAACATCTGATTCATGTGGTGATCGAGGTTACTGCGATCCTGAGTTACGAAATCGGTTTACCGCAGGCATCACAGGTAAAGGATACAAGAACTGTTGATCTTGATTATGTTGTTGGAAAGGTAGAATATGTTCATAGAAGATGACATCCCTTGTTACAAATCTCCTCTTAGTGACCAAGTCTTGAACCTTATACCCTTTTTGACCTGTAGGATATCCAAGGAACACACATGGAATACCCCTTGGGCTGAACTTGTGTTTGCCTCTATCAGGATTGTAGGCCATGACCATGCATCCAAAAACTCTAAGGTTGCCATACTCTGGCAGTTTGTTATATATGAGCTCATAAGGAGTTTTATTGAGAACTACTGGTGATGGCAGTCTATTTATGATGTAGGCTGCTGTCAACACACAGTCTCCCCAATATTGTAGAGATAAACCTGAGTGAAACCTCAAAGCTCTGATGATTTCCAAAAGATGTCTGTGCTTTCTCTCAACTACCCCATTTTGTTGAGGCCTATCAATGATACTTGTTTGATGTATCATCCCTTTCTCTTTGAAGAAGGCTTGACAGTACTGATCATCAAATTCCAGGGCATTATCACTCCTGAGAATCTTGATTTTGTGACCAAACTGAGTATTTACAAACTCATAGAACACTTTGAACTGATGAAGAGCATCAGACTTATGTGATATCAGGTATACCCATGTTCCCCTTGAGTACTCATCCACAAGGGTTAAGAAGTGCTTGTATTTGCCTTGATATGAAACCCTGTAAGGACCCCATATATCCATGTGAACCAAGTCAAATGGTTTCTCCACAGTGGAGCTACTCACAGGATAGGGTGTTTTGGTTAGTTTAGCCATAGGACAATAAACACATATTTTATCAGAGGGTGGAATCTTTAAATTAGACAAGTATTTCAACTTAGAATAAGGTGCATGACCAAGTCTATGATGCCAAATAGAAAAGCTTTCATTCACTGCATTAGCTTCCAAAAACTTCATGTCATTACAATCAGACTTCACTTCAGATGTTCTTAGCATTTTATTATATGTACACTTAGCATCTAAACGACTTTCACCTCTTCTTTCTTCATGCTTGAGAATATTATATATGTGATATAGCCCTCTAGATGCTGCTCCTACCCCTCTAATTCTTTTCTCAGCACAGTCCTTCACAACACAGTGTTTATCACCAAAAATCACTCTACATTCATTGTCTCTTGCAAGCTTTTGTACTGACATGAGATTTTGTTTAAAAGCAGGTACACATAGGACATCCATGAGTTTTAGACCATTTTTCAGAGTGATATTCCCTATATGAGTAACATCAGCCTTTTCACCATTTGGTAGATTGATTTTTGACATGTTCAAGGCAGTTTCAGCCCCCTCAAGCAAGCCCAGGTGGGGTGTCATATGATCAGTGGCCCCTGAGTCAATTATCCAACAGTTTCTATGCGCATAAGAGGGGTGAGTGTCTGTCATACCTGCAAAGTTACACTCAAGTTCTTCATCACTGTCTATTTTCGCTCTCATGTTGTTTGTATTGTTGCCTGGTACCATTTTCAAGAGACCCTCCAACTGTTGTGTGGCAGCTTCAATTGCAGATGTCAGGTCAGAATTCTCAGTCCTAACATTCGATGCATTCTTCTTGTAACCCCTTGTGTTGTTACATGCGTAGCTTCCTTGGCATTTGCGACCTCCTCTTTGGTAATTCCCTGAGAATCCTCCCCTTGGGTTGTAGCCACTGCTCTTTCTGTTCTTAGGATGACCAATAGGATATCCAATCACTTCCCAGCATTCATCAGATTTGTGGTTTCTTCTTCCACAATGTTTGCATTTTTCTTCCTCTTGCTCTCCTTTGATCATGAAAGCACTCATCTCTTGTGTTCTGGCTCCATGAAAGTTCACTTTCTGGGCTTCTTCTTGTAACATCAAAGACAAGGCAGTGTCCACAGAGGGTAAGGGTGACATGAGTAGAATGTTGCTTCTCAGAGGTCCATAATCTTTGTCAAGGCCATTCAAGAATTGGAACAACTTCTTCTCTTCTGCTTGTTTGTCAACAGCCTCCAAATATGCCTTCATTTCTGCATTCACACTAGTCAAGGGAGGATAGTTGTTCAAGTTTTCCAACTCATCCCATGTGACTTGCATTTGAGTGTAATACTCTTCAACAGTTCTGCTCCCTTGGGTTATCTCGTATGTTTCCTTGTTCAATTTGAACTTTCGAGCACCATTATCAACCATGTACCTCCTCTTAAGCAAATCCCATATTTCCTTTGCAGAGTAAGTATACATGATTACAAGTTTGATTCTTTCACTTACATTTTGGATCAGCCAGGAGATCACAAGGCTGTTAGATGCCTCCCATGCCTCGATTTTTGTTGCATCTGAGGTGGGCTTTGGTACAGCACCTGTGACAAATCCAAGCTTCCGTTTGAAAGACAGAGCAAGCTCCATCTGACGTTTCCATGATGAGTAATTTTCAGTTCCTGCCAACAAAGTTGTGATCTTTAGTACACTTTCTGAAGGATTAAAGTATAGGGGATCAGTAACATCAATAGTAGTTGTGATTTGATTTCCCGCCATTTTTTTTTTTTTTTTTTTTTTTTTGATGTAAAAGAAAGGATAAAAGAGAATGGATAAAAAAATGGATGCTTCAATGGTGATCAGGAGCCCTATGGCTCTGATACCATGAAGAAATCCATGGGCTCAACAATGGAGTTTGTGTTTTGCATCTTTAGATGATGATGACTGATAGAAGGTTTTGTAAGATTTGAAGATGATTTTTTTCCATTCATCCCTTAACAGTAGAGGCAGGTCATGCCTTTTATAGGACCCTTTCTATGGGTTGATCCTCTAACCCTATTACATTTGGGACACTCTTACATTTTCAGTTAACACAAATTGTAACTTGGGCCAAACAAATTAAAACAGCCCATGAGACCACAACAACACAACATACTAACTTAAGTAGATTGGGCCTCTCTTTTTCATATCTCAAATGCCATTCGTATTCTCATATGAGAATAGATGACATTGTTAGATACATAGGTAATTTTTGTTTTAGTTTTGTTATACGAAGTATTGACGTAGAACAATATACTTCTTTACCTTTTTATTTTGAGACGGTGCGCAAATGCACAATTTAGACGAAATCAACGTTCTATAAAATCGAGAACAATTTTGGTCATATTATTTTATTATACGAAGAAAAAATGTCAATTAAGTGTTTAATTTAGAAAAAAAATACTCCGTATAAACATATAATTGAAACAAAAGATTAAAATTTTGTCTTGGCCTGAGTAGGTATAGACGTATAGCATTCCTTTTCTGCACGTCCATGGATGAATTGGCCGTTTCCTAGAAGGCCAATAATGAATGCTCACTGGTTAAACAATTAACAATAACTCCTTGATTAAAATAGTGATGATGAAAGTTTCGTCATGAAGATAACTACTTATTGATTATACAAATGCTGTCATACAGTTGCAACGTGCTGAACTTAAAAATTGACGTGAAGTACTCCGTAATTGTTTAGTGAAAATTTTATAAGTTGTTTTTATAGAAGACCAAGTTGTATAAAAACAGCCAATGAAGTCTCTGACTAAACAATTACGGAGTAGTTCAAGTCCGAACCCGACTAAACAAATGCGTAGTTGCTTGTTTGTGGTGTACATGTTATGATTGTGAGATGGTGGCAAATTGAGTATAAGTTCACGGCATTTGGTATAGTTAGTCTTTTATATACAATAAACCTTTGAATATGTTTTGATTATATCATAGTCATGTCTAGTTCTTCCATTCGATCATCAGCTCTATCGCTGGGGAAATTATTAGTGCAAGAAGTTCAGTATTTATCTGAAGTGAGTAGCAAAGTGAAAGAACTCCAAAGGGAGCTTGAGTGGATGCAATGCTTTTTAATAGACGCAGACGGACAGCAGAGCAGGAACGCTGTGATTCATAAATGGGTGTCAGAGATAAGAGATTTTGCGCTGGAAGCTGAAGACGTTACTGAGATGTACATTCTAGAAGTCTCAATGAAGAGGGGAGAAGGAGTTCTAAACTGTGTGCGGTGGCTAGCCTGTTTTTGGATGGACGCCATAACGCTGCACAAAGTTGGCTCTCAAATCGACTGTCTAACCTCTAAGATATCGAACATGTCTTCGAGGTCACAAACTTATGGTGTCCTCAACTCGAACGATGTACATATCTCGCAGATGACAAAGTCTAAGTTGCTTGCCGACCAAAGGCGGACGTACTCTCATGCTCAACGCGATTCTATAGTTGGGATTGAGCACGAAATTGATGACCTGACCAAACTATTGCAGGAAGGTTCACAAAAAATAGTGGTTGTACATGGTATGGGGGGATCGGCAAAACCGCTCTTTCAAGAGAAGTTTACCACAATTGTCTCTCAGAGGTTTGCTAAACTTGGATCGTACCTCAATTACTTTTCGAAATATTTGATAGTAATAAACAAATCTATTACTGATTTTTCATAAATATATCAACGTTTACTAATAAACCAATATTATCAATCAATCTTCCAATATTATATTTTCTTAATGTTTTTTACCGGTTGCTTCAAAAAGAAAACTTCAACCCACATACTTTGGACCTCATGATGTTATAGAAGAAATAAGGAGAAAACATGTCATCTTTTCGCCTGAGATAATCATTTATAAACACGGATAATATATATTATAAGAAATATGAGTTGAAAATGTAGATTTATTTAAAATTAATCAATAAGTTGGTCTAACGGTGGAACACTACTAATAAGTTGATTTATTAATGTGAAATGTTACTTATTTTTAATTGCTTTCGTTTAGTTTTGTCTTTTAATGTTCTTAAGGTAAATTAAATATAATTTCTTTCATTATACTACAACTCATTCAATTATTTGTTTACCTTTCTATTTTGAGACAAATCAAATATTAACGTTTTTATTCGACTGAAATTAACTTTTTATCCAATACTCAAGCAAAACAGTGTAGATACAACTATTATATTCCTTTCTAATAGATTTAAAATATTAAAATATAATTTCATATAAAAAAAAACGTCAATTTGCGTCCCTTTTCAAAATAAAAAGGTAAACAAATGACTTAGGGCATGTTCTCTTTTCTGAACCAATCTTAAGTTTTCTGAAATTTTCTGAAATAATTTGAAACTAGTTTTAAAGCCCGTGCGATGCACGGGTTTAAAAAATATCTATTTAAAAACCAATATTTTTAAAACTGGTATAATCTCGGATGCATGCAAATTATTTTAAAAAAAATAATATCTATACACAACATAATAAACCATTCATTACAACGTAATTTCGTGTTACGTATTCACGTTAATGAAAATAATGTATTCACGTTATAATTTTATTTATTAATGTATCATATGAAACTTTCTTACACTCTTACGTTGTTTAGACAAAACACTCTTTGATTTATGAAAAAATACACTAAAACAAAGTATTAGTTTGCATTAATACTTCTTTAAGACAATCTTTTATTAATCTATTGCGAGATTAAATGTTGTAACTTTCTTTTATTTTGCGGTTATAATTGAACATTTCTATTTTATTTTACCTTATTGTTTTTATCAAAAAACTCAGTGGTACATAACATACTACTAATGGTAAAGAAATATCTTGCACCATTTTCAAGCAAACCTTATAAGTCAAAATTTAAAAAAGATTTAAGATCCAACCGCTCTTAAACAATAAATTACATATGAACAATAAATTTATATTTCCTACAAAACAAACCAAATTTCACTCCTCAAGATGCCACGTCAAAAAAAATTGACACGTCAACAAAGTACAAACAGTCTCCTCACCTCCCTCCCAGTTTACATCTATGGAGAAACTAAAAGGCCTCTTTCAATTCGTTAACAGTTATTTTGTGCCCAACATCAATACATAAGAAAAAAACCCTACACTCCTCGCCTTCCACAGTTTACAAACCTTACATCGCCTTCCCCAACCTTCAAAAAAAAAATTAAAAAATGGAGCAGAGCAATGAAATCTGGAGTGAAATGGCGGCTGTGGATACGAAAATTGAAGAGATGGAGAAGACATTGGAAGGCTTAAGAGCGAAGAAAGTTGATGTAGAAAAGAAGATAGCAGATATTCAAGTTAATAAGCAGGAATTAATTAACCAACAAACGGAAATTTTAGATAAATTCGGCGATTCATGCCATAAGCTGAAAGAACTTTCCGATGTGGAGGCTGTTGATATAGAAGTTAATGATTATCATCAAGTTTGGGCAACGGGATTGTTTCAGATGATCTACGCCACTGACCACCGTGTTCGTTGGATCGTCTCTGTGAAACCAGAGACGGGCCCGAGCCACACCCACGAATGGAAGGAGAGAGCTCGACCCATAAGGCCTAGAGGGTTCCATCCCAAAACCAATTGGTGATGGGAGGAGTAGCCCCTAGACTTATAAAGTGAACAACTCTCACTTCCTTGAGCGATGTGGGACTTTACATGTGAAGGGTCTTTTTCCACACGCCCCCCTCACATGTAAGCCCATTAACAGAGCCTTATACTGGAGCCCACATTATCGGGATTCTCCATGGCATACAAAGCCCAACCGGATGGGCGAATCAGAGACACGAAACCAGTGATTTTAACCAGAGATACGAACCCATATCCGGCGGCATATAGATGGCCCGGTTTTAGATCAAGAGACCCAGGATATAACCATGGGCTTTGATACCATGTGAAACCAGAGACGGGCCCGAGCCACACCCACAAATGGAAGGAGAGAGCTCGACCCATAAGGCCTAGAGGGTTCCATCCCAAAACCAATTGGTGATGGGAGGAGTAGCCCCTAGACTTATAAAGTGAACAACTCTCACTTCCTTGAGCGATGTGGGACTTTACATGTGAAGGGTCTTTTTCCACAGTCTCACCCAATCTCGACCCAAGTGCAAAACAAATGGCGATTAAATTGAATGTCCTCCCGCCCGACCAAAACTAAATTTAATTTCAATGTTTGTTTACTACGGTTGTTGTTGGTTGTTTTAGGGTTTAGGGTTTTCGGAAACTTTGTTTTCTTTTGTGGCGTAATGTTGTTTGTGAATAAATTTAAGACTCATCACGAATAAAGTTACCTTTGTATGAAGTATGTATTGATCAAAGATGTTTGCATTAATAGTTACGGAGTAAAAAATTGTATAAATACACATTGTTATAAGAAGTGATCCTGATCCGGATTTTTTACCGATTGAGTTGAAGAAGTAATTATTATATAATCCAAATTTTGATTGAGTTAGTAGTAGAAGTAGGTTTATAAAGGATATAAACAATATTAATTATTGCTATTTCGAAGCTAATTTAAAAAAAATTGTGAATTCTAAACTCATTAATAGGCTATATCTTTGAACTATACATGCAATTAGGACGATTTTTTTATTTGCTAACAAAATTACCATTACACAATTTAGCCAAAATTATTCTAAATAAATTACAGCCTACAAATATAATACTAAAAAAATCAGAACAAAAGTCATAAATTCAATGAATAGTCTTGGACAATTTTGTACGGTGCACTATTGAACTATGCATGCAATTTGGACGATTTCTTTCTTATATAGCTTTACTTATATTATTAATTATTTATTAAAAATGTAATTATTAATTTTAAAAAATCAAATTAAGAGTTTTGTAAAACTTGGAGACTACCACGTCGATAACGAACAATTAAAATTGTATATAATAACCAATTATAAAAGATTTATAATGAAAGAGTTTAAAATTAAGAGTTTTGTAAAACTTGGAGACTACCACGTCGATAACGAACAATTAAAATTGTATATAACCAATTATAAAAGATTTATAATGAAAGAGTTTAAATACAATGAGAATACTACCAAATATCATCTATTTTCACTTGCTATCTTTAGTCCAATTTTAATATAATTAAACTTTATTAAGGACTACTATTCTAATGTCTATTTGGTTGTGAATGGAGCACACAATTGCTTATGAATTACGATCAATCAGTTGCAAGAGGAAGACCTATTTGTACAATTTAAGTAATATGGTAATAGACATAATCACATAAACAATATAAGTTAGTATTAATATTACAAAACTAACTAAAAGGTCAAGCAATATAAACATAGATATATAACACTAATTTACGAAAAGAAAAATCAATATCAAGGATTTGATATACCCTTGTTTATACCTTTCTTGTCACATGCTAATTAGTATTACTCCAAGTTTTGTAATCAAATTGTATTGATGCGATTCTCTAATCTTCAATCCAAATTACATCTACAACATACAAATGAAAACAAAAACATTATCATCATCATCATTATAATTAAATCAAGATATAATTCAACAATAAATATATATGCTATAATTAATTAATCAAGGAAAAAGAGAACCAACGATTCACAATCAATTATCAATTATCAATTATTATTATCAAATAACAAATAAAAATAAAAATAATACAATTCAAAGTAAACATAAACTAAACTATTCAACGTGGTGTTTTGAGAGTTCAAGTTGAAGGTTTTAGGTATATATACCAAAAAAATTAGAAGAATTTAATCTTAGATAGATTTTGATATACATTAGAAATGCTATTTGTGAACAAATACAACACTTATTTTGAATTAAGGCCAATCTATATCATAAACAATAATATGCGATAAAATTAATGTATTTAAAAGAATTGTAATTTTAAAAAATTAAATCAAGAGTCCTAGAAAAGTTGGAGATTACCACGTCGCTCGAAAAAACCTCCAATTATATAGATATATTGATTTTTTGAAGTTATCTGAACTTATCTGAACTTATCTGAAGTTTTTTGAAATAGTATGAAATTATTATTATTATTATTATTATTATTATTATTATTATTATTATTATTATTATTATTATTATTATTATTAGCTAAAATTTAAGAATTTCATTAATCGCAAAGATATTACAATATCACTTTCCAGACCACCATCTATGATCAGCCGCTCTCCATTTATAGAGCGGAATTACACTTAGACGATTTCTATTACAAGTCTTAAACTACTCATCACAACTTGTGGAGATTCTACATAGGAAAGTTTCCTAGTTCTATTACGTTGAAGCCAAACCGAGTACCAACAAGCTACTACTGCCATAATAACTACTCCTTTCTGTGCTCGGAGCCATCTTCGCCTCAAAATCTCATCCAACCAATTCATGTCACTAAGCCTTATCCCTAGCCAATCACTCAAGCCTCGTATCACTTTCAAAGTATAGACGCAGTGATACATCAAATGCTCATGCGTCTCTATCTGAAGTCCACAAATACAGCAAAACTTATCATCACTTACACCATAGAGATATAGTCTATCTCTGAGCATCAAACCTTGTTTCATGAAAAACCACCCTGCCACTGAATGTTTTGGCACCTGCAAGTTATTCCAGATGGCAGCATGCCACCCCAAAATATCCCCACGACCACTAAGCCACTTATAACAACCTTTAACAGTAAAACTAGGCTCCACAATCCATAAACCATCTGAAAACTCAAACTTAATCTTTTCCTTCACTTCACAAATTTTCCTCCAGTACCAATCAACATCCGAAAAAGAGTTGTACTCTAACCAATCTGAGTCTTGTAAGTAAAGGTGATTCACCCATCGCACCCACAGTCTATCAGCCTTAACCGCTAACCACCAGACTAATTTACCAACCAAAGCCACATTCCAAAGACTGCTATTCCTTAAACCAAGCCCTCCTTCCTTCTTAGGGCGACACACCTTCTGCCACGCCACAGGTGGTACCCTTTGATTCTCTACATTTCCATCCCACAAAAAGATTCTACAAATTAAATAGCATTAATCCGCTCCAGGACTGATTTCGGAAGGATGAACATAGTAGCCCAATAGTTATACAAAGTAGATAACACAGACTGAACAAGGACCAGTATCCCTGCATAGGAGAGCTTTTTCGCCCCAATGGATCGAATACGAGCAACCAATTTTTCAATTAAAACAGCACAATCCACTTTCTTCAACCGACCCGCTATTATGGGTACTCCTAGATAGGAGAAAGGTAGTCGCCCTTCCAAGAGACCAGAGACTGATAAAATTTCAGCTTCTTAATCCTCTAAAACTCCATTAAAATAAGCATTTGATTTAACAGAACTCATTCTCAACCCAGAAGCGTTAGAGAAAGAAGCAAAAGCGCGCAACAGAACCATAATAGAGTTAGCATCACCCTTGCAGAACAATAAAAGATCATCAGCAAACATCAAGTGAGTCAACTGCAGATGACGACACAAAGGATGATAAGAGAATCTCATCCTTGCAGTGGCACATTTCAAGATTCGACTGAGGTATTCCACGCATAGAGTGAATAAAAGAGGAGACATTGGATCCCCCTGTCGTAAACCCTTTTTACTAGAGAAATATCCAAAAGTAGTACCATTCAAGACCAAGGAATACGAGGCACTCGTTGTTGTTATTATTATTATTATTATTATTATTATTATTATTATTATTATTATTATTATTATTATTATTATTATTATTATTATTATTATTATTATTATTATTATTATTACTATTATTATTATTATTATTATTATTATTATTATTTAATTTATTCATTTAGAAATATGAAGTTTTCTGAAGTTTTCTAAAGTTTTTTTTTAAGTTATCAGAAGTTTTCTAAACCAGGAAAAAAAAAGATGAGGAGAACAAACCCTTAATCAGATAGAACACTATTTTACATATTTATTCCCTTTGTAGAGGTTTTTTTTTTCAAAATTACCCCTAACATTGGATTATGCATGTAAAAAAAAATAGAATAAAATAGTGTAGCATTTGGGCGGGAACACAATTGAGGGTATGATTTTTAATTTATATAATTAATATTTAATAATTAATATTTAATATATATATATATATATATATATATAGAAATAGGATTCATGTGATCCTCTCTGTATATATATATATATATAGAGAGATAGATAAGATCTTTCAAGCCCAAAGCCTAGAGAAAGCCATTGAGTCGTAATCTAAGCCATTGGATTATCAAAATCAACGGCTGAGATTAAATCTCAAAACGAGGTGGGAAGGCGGTCGATTGGGCCGTGATCAACCCAGTAGGAAAACTTATAATCTTTTTTTTTTTGTTAAAATCTCATTTTTTTTGGTTAAAATCTCGAATTTTTTGGTTAAAATCTCAAACCTGGAATTTTGGGTTTAACGACTTTCCCTCATAACTTGGACTTGATTGATCTTATCCCTATATATATATAGATAATATGGAAATCCTAGGGTCTCGGGTTCACAATGATAGAAAACGTAACAAGCAAAAAAAATCATGCAAATTGACAGTAAATTATGCTATGAAAACGACTAATCATCCCGGATATTTATCTCCTCGGGTTCAACTAACGGGCTATCCCAACTTATTAGTTTACCTTACTAAATTGCAAGTAAGTCTAATCTTAAATCCAGCTTTCGATCTTAGGTTCAGAATCGACTAACCGCGGTCGACGATCAAAAAACGTAATTAAAACGTGTAATTATGGCTAGCAATAGTCAAAAGTAGATTGTAATCAACCAATTAAGTTACGCAATGATAATATAGATCCTCCTAGAACCCTAGATTGAGGTTTACCTAATCATAAGATTGGGGAAGAACAAATTGCAAATCATAATAAATCTAAACATGATTACTACTAAAACCAAATTAAGAATAATATTGTAGGAAAATACAAAGTGATGGTGGCCCAACAAATAAAGCTAAGGGAGCATGGCCCAATGTGGTGTGAGGGAAAGAATGACCCAAGATAGTGTGGAAAAAGGAATGAAAAAGGCCAAGGAATTGCTGAAAAGAGTAAGGAGAGTTTGGTCTAATAATTTGAGCCCAAACAAGCAATCTATGCCCAAGTCACAAACTTCATACTTCATCCCCTGCAAAACGACAAATGAAAGAGATGTAGGAGTGCTTCTTCTACGTACTCCTTACCAACTTTTGTCTCTTAGTGAAAATCCTCCTATGATTTAACATAATCTCTACTATATATAGCAAAGAAACATTGTAAGAGATTTTAAGAAAAATTAATGAAAGATACAACCCTTGGGGCAGCCGTTTAAGGTGACAAATATAATCTTCAAACTCTGTTTTTATCTTCGGTGTCTATCATGCATGAATGTGTGCAAATTCTTCATGGTATTAGAGCCTTGTGCTCTTGATAGCCACTGAAGATTGCATCCCCTTTCTGTTTTTTTGTTTATTCTTGCTGTTTTTCGTCTATATGTTTACATAAAGGTTTCATCTTGGTACTTGTTTTCACTCTGTTTTTCTGTGTATTACTCTCTTTCCTCTTCAGTAAGCCATAATCATGTCTGGTGACGACGAAGTTTTTGTGACCACCATTTCACCTAATGATCCTCTATACTACAACCCATCAGAGGGAACTCAAACCCTCAAGATATCACCTGAGTTAACTGGAACAGAAAACTACGGCGCATGGAAAAGACAAATGGAGATAGCTCTGTCAACCAAAAGAAATCTTGGGTATGTGATTGGGAAAGTTACTAGACATGACACTGATGCTGTGAAACAAGAGGCGTGGGCAGAGGCGGAGGTAGCCCAAGGGCGACATGGGCCTTGGCCCAATGAACTTTTAAGGGAAAAAAAAATTACAAATTAAGGGAAAAAAAAAAAAGGTAAAAAGCAAAACATGCAACTTGATAAGCTAGGAAGACTTCTACGAAACCTATTACCTTAAAAGTATGCAAAAATCTTGAGTGTAGGCAGTAGACTTTAATACTAGGCTTTTGTAATTTACTGTATTAAAGTTTAATTATTCTAATAATTTTATGTTTCACCATGTAGAATTAGGCAAGAGTTTTTGTAAATTTTGCCATTTTTTTCAAATTTTGTCTAATTTGAATTGTAAATCGTGATATAGTTAACATTAGATTTATTTATAATTTTATGCTATTGTTCTTTGATTTTGTTCTTGTAACGATAAATTTAACGATAATGAAATCTTATTATACTTTCTCCATTCAAGATAAAATAAAATATTTCAATATATCATTTTTGTCGAAAAGTATTTTATAACAATAATATCTATAGTTATGCAATATAAAAAATTATAAAAACATTTAATAATTAATGTAGTAAATGAATTAAAAAATCACATGTAACTATTTTAACTCTTATATATTTCAAAAAATATCGAATATTATTTCAATTAGTGATAATGTCAAATAGTAGAATTGCTCGTTTGAACTTGAATAGAGGGGGTACATAAGTACATATGAACCTTAAATTATAATTATAATTTACAAAAATTTAAGATTATATGATTAATCCTATTTTGAATTCAAAGTGAGTGGACCTCAGAATGTCAAGTACAAAGTTTATTTTTTTTTCATGTAATTTAAATTATTTTATTAGCTATATTTCCCTGTAATTTTTTGGGTAATTATATAAATACGGGATAAGATATTTTTGATGTATATTTTTTTTATGGATAATATGTCGTAAAAAAAATTTGGCCCTTGATGTTTTCAAATCCTGGATCCGCCCCTGGGCGTGGGAGACTTCGAACAATGTGGTCATCTCATGGATACTTGAAAATATGAGTGAGAAGATCAAGATGAGTATAGTGTATTATCTGACAGCCAAGAAAATCTGGGATACTCTTGAAGATACACTGCAGCAAATGGAGCAAGAAAGTTCAAACTGAACAAAGAGTGTCATGAGATTGAACAAAGAGGAAGGTCTGTGGAAGATTATTACAGTCAATTACAAATGGTTTGGGATGAACTTGAGAACATCACCACTCTACCTGTTCTCACTATTAAGACTGCAGAGATGATTGCCTACCTGAAAGCCCTGAGTGATCAATCTGAAGAAAGAAGGCTGTTTCAATTTTTGAATGGTCTGAACAAGGAGTAGGTCGCTCTAAGGAGGAACATTCTTCTCATGAGTCCTCTACCCACAATGGAGAATGCAGTGTCCATGCTTCTTCAAGAAGAAACTCAGAACAAGAATGTAGGAGTAAGGAGTTATGATATGTCAGCTTTTCATATTAAGGGGGAGTATAGAGAAGAGGCCTGTAAACACTATAGAAGGAAAATTCATAAATCAGATGCTTGTTGGGAGATTGTTGGCTATCCTGTTGGTCATCCTAAGAATAGGAGGCAAGTAAACAAGTTTGGAAACAAGGGATTCAACAACTTCAGGGCACACAACAGTGGAGGAAGCAGATGAACTCATAGGGAAGTGGATCTGGTCCAACAAACTACAAGTCCTTTGGTGGTGGATATAAAGGTCTAAGGAAGATGG
The DNA here is from genome assembly GCA_023091065.1 of Dianthus caryophyllus. NCBI lineage: Eukaryota > Viridiplantae > Streptophyta > Magnoliopsida > Caryophyllales > Caryophyllaceae > Dianthus > Dianthus caryophyllus. Next base: position 31,195,711 of record CM041519.1, read on the forward strand.
CTGGTACTGCAAAGACTGATCAGACTAACCTAGCTTCAGCAATTGGGGCTGCAACTCAACAATTGGAGAACTATTGAAGATGGTCCCAGGAAGTGATGGTGCTGTGACAAAGGCAGGAGATGAAACTAATGATGAAATTTAGTGCAATTTTGCAGGTAGTGCAATTTTGCAAGTATTGCAACTCAGGGGCTTCTGATCATATGATAACAGACATATGCATGTTGAAAAATGTTGAAAACTGTTTCTAATGGTCCTAAGATAACTTTACCTAATGGAGAGGCTGTGATTATGACACATAAAGGAGATATGTTTCTAAGTTGTAGTCCGTGGCTTAGGAATGTTCTGGTAGTACCTGTGTTCAGACAGAACTTGATATCAGTTTAAGGACTGGTGAAGGATAATAATTGCAAAGTGGTGTTCAATCAAGAATGTTGCACTGTGCAGGGTTGTAGAAAGAATGAGGAGATAAAGTTGGGAAGAGCTACAAATGGTCTGTACTACCTAAATCGAAAGGAAGAGCTAAGGCATAGAACATAAAAAAAAATGTAATGACTGGTTTTTGTGGTGTGACTGATGGTAATTTTTGTTCTTTGAAGAATTTATGTGCAAACTCTGAACAACCTTTTATATATAATAATGGTGGTACATCTAAAATTGGCGTGAATGATTTGTCTTCCTATATGGTGTGGCACAATAGACTTGGCCATTAAGCAAGTTATAAATGTTAGTAGGAAGTGTCTGAAGTCTGACAATGTGTGCTTGACTTGTCCAATGGCCAAGCACACGAAGTCACCATACAATCTCAGTCAGACTGAGACAAGAAACCCATTTGATCAGATACATATTGACATATGGGGGCCCTATAGGGTGAATTATAAAGAAAAGTTCAAATACTTCCTCACTATTGTTGATGATCATACAAGAGGGACTACGATATATTTGTTATCTCAGAAATCTGAAGCTTATGTTAATATTAGAAATTTCTGTGAATATGTGAAAACACAGTTCAATAAACAAGTGAAGAAGATTAGATCAGACAATGCTTTAGAATTTGATGATAATGATTGTACTGCTTACTTCAACCTGAATGACATCATATATCAGACAAGTATTGTGGATAGACCACAACAAAATGGGATTGTAGAAAGAAAACACAAACATTTGTTGGAAGTGAGTAGGGCTCTCAGGTTTCAGGCAGGGCTTTCTCTTGGATATTGGGGAGATTGTGTAATGACAGCAACTCATATCGTCAATAGGCTTCCAAGTCCTGTTATTCATAACAAAACTCCTTATGGACTTCTATATGGAGTAAAGCCATGCAATGATCATGTGAGAGCTTTTGGGTGTTTGGTCATGGCTTACAACCCAGCTAGAAACAAAGATAAATTCCAGCCAATAGGGTTACCTTGTATATTCCTAGGATATCCTGTGACACAAAAAGGATATCTTGTCCAAGATCTGATCAGTAAGAGAAGATTTGTATCAAGGGATATGAGGTTCTTTTAACATATATATCCAATGTCTCAGCATTCCAAGGGTATGTTTTATCAGCCAACACTTGTTCAACTGAACAAAGAAGCTGAAGTTGACAGTGTGAGGGGGTTAGAACAGGATAATGTGTACATACAAGAGGTAAGAGATCAACACCTCATAGAGCCTGCTAATCATGAAGATATGACTGCAGAAGAATCATCAAACATCAAGAGGAACAGAATGAAGGTATGACAAAAGAGGTGGAAAAAATGGAGGAGCAAGAAATGAGACCTACAAGAGAAATGAGACCTCCTGGATGGCTGAAGGACTATGATACAAGTCAGAAGAGAAGGAGCTGAACCACTGATGTGCCTCAAATTACCACAGTGGCTGAAGTTCAAGTGCAATCAATCATTTGCAAACATGGTGCACAAGATTACAACTCAAGTAGAACCCTATTTCTTCAAGGATGCTGTATGAAATCAGCATTGGGTAGTGGCAATGAATAAAGAGTTGGATGCTCTGGAGATGAATGAGACATGGGACATCATAGAGTTACCACCAGGTAAAAAGGCCATTGGATGCAGGTGGTTATACAAATTGAAGAATCTACCTGATGGAACCCTAGAGAGGTACAAAGCAAGACTTGTCATACAAGGCCAAAGGGTGGAGATAAAAGGAAGGTTTAGACTACAAAGAAACCTTTGCCCCTGTTGCTAAGATGACAACTGTGAGAACACTTCTTGCAGTGGCTTATATGAAAGGAAGGTATGTGTTTCACATGGATGTCACAAATGCTTTTCTTCATGGTGATTTGAAGGAGGAAGTATACATGCACTTACCACAAGGATATAAGATGATTGGAGACAAGATTATTGTGAGTGACTCTGCACCATCTAAATATGAGGGTCCACTAGTGTGCAAACTTAAATAGGCTCTATATGGACTCAAGATCTATTACTGTGGTTTTGGTGTATGTAGAAGACATGGTCATTACGTGAAACAATCTAGAAGACATTGACAGTCTCAAACTTGCTCTCAAGAATCAGTTCCATATGAAAGATCTTGGTCAATTGTTATACTTTCTAGGAATATAAGTGGCTCACACATCTCAAGGGTTGTTTTTGTCACAGAAGAAGTATACATGTGACCTCATCAAAGAGTTTGGGAAGCACAAGGAAAGATACTTAAGAATACCTTTGGATGTCCATACAAGACTTGAACCAGAGAAAAGGGACATCATTGGAATCACCTGATGTTTATAGAAGGTTGGTTGGAAACTCATATACCTGACCATTACTCGTCCAGACATCTCCTTTTCTGTACAAGTATTGAGTCAGTTTGTGCAGAAGTCCACGCGTCGATCTTTTTCTGAGCTGACGAAGAGTCTTTGAGATATCCGGAAAGCGAGCAACAGGGTATCCTGCTTGCCAATGCATCCGCTGCTCAACTGAGGGCCTATTGTGACTCATATTGGGCCTCATGCCCTCATACAAGGCGTTCTACCACAGGGTTCTGTGTTCTTATGGGAAATTGACCAATATCATGGAAATCAAAGCAGTAAAGTGTGGTTGCAACGTCATCAACTGAGGCAGAGTATAGAGCAATGGCTCTGACAGTGTGTGAGGTCACATGGTTACGAACTATGTTAAAAGATCTTGGATTGAGACAACTTCAAGTTACTGTTCTAGGGTGTGACAATCAAGCAGCTCTTACTATTGCAGCAAATCCAGTGTACCATGAGAGACTGAAAGATATAGAGGTGGATTGTCACTTCATTCGTGAAAAGATAAGTGAAGGAGTGGTGAGACCTATCTATGTTCCAGCCTATAATCAAGTAGCAGACATGCTTACAAAACGTCTGCAAATAAAGCCTCATACCAAGATGATCCGCAAGATGGGAGTGATGACCTTATCACATTCTCATATTGAGGAGGAGTGTAGAAAAATACAAAGTGATGGTGGCCCAACAAATAAAGGGAGCATGGCCCAATGTGGTGTGAAGGAAAGGATGACCCAAGATAGTGTGGAAAAAGGAATGAAAAAGACCAATAATTTGAGCCCAAACAATCTAAGCCCAAGTCACAAACTTCATACTTTATCGCCTGTAAGACGACAAATGAGAGAGATGTAAGAGTGCTTCTTCTACGTAATCCTTACCAACTTTTGTTTCTTAGTGAAAATCATCCTATGGTTTAACATAATCTCTACTATATACTCCCTCTGTCTCAGTCATTTGTTTACAGTTTGACTTTTTTCCCCTCACAAAAAAGTCAAACTGTAAACAATTCACTGAAACGGAGGGAGTATAGCAAATAAACATTGTAAGAGATTTTAAGAAAAATTAATTAAAGATACAACCCTTGGAGCAGCCATTTAAGGTGACAAATATAATCTTCATACTCTGTTTTTATCTTCGGTGTCTATCATGCATGAATGTGTGCAAATTCTTCAAATATTGAAATGGAGTTATTTACCGAAAACGAAATTGCCGAATTCTTCATAATTAAATTGCAATGAATATTTGGTTGTAAAAGTAGTAAAAACTAAAGTATGCAGTTATGAAAAATAGATTGATAGTTCTCCTCTACTAGATACTTCCTCCATTCCAATAGGTTCTTTACGTTTGCTTTATGCACGTACATCAATACTCGTTTTGTTTCGTTCATATATTTGGTTTCGTATTCTCGAAAATTTTAAAATTTTGATATTAATAATGTGCTCGATACGACAATTAAAACAAGATCACACATGACTATTTTTTATTTTGTATTTTAGAAGTTATATCGAAGATTATACACACTTGTGAATAGTGTCAAAAAAGTGAAACGTAAAGAACCTATTGGAATGGAGGAAGTATTAAATAGCCAACTTTCTAAAAAGTAATTTCATAATTAATAAAATAATACATTGTTAATTCGTCTAAAAATAACGCAGCTGGCCTCAAACTGGTATCGTACCCTCACCTATTTCGTCCAAAAACTCTGCAAAATAGTCATTTAGCCAGGGCAACCGGCTGCCAATTTGGTCAAACCGGCTGGCAGCCCAAAGTCAACTGGATCATCAATCTTAGGTCGACTCTTATCTTCATTTATTTGGGCTCCATTTCTTCTAAATCCCGACCCAAGCCAATTTTCAACTTTTAGTCTCGAGCTCGATCTTTATTACTTCAACTTTTGGATTCTGTCATCTTCATCTTTTCTAGATCAATTGCACAAAAAATATGAAAGTTCCTACAAATTACGGAAAAACACAGAAAACGCTACTTGAGCGAAATGTGAGAACAAAATGACCTTATAAGCCGCATTTTGACAATAAAAAGCAGCTCGAGACGGAGGTAAAATCATATAAAAATAACAACTATCATATTATTGATATTTTTTTTAATCAAAAAGAATACTATTTGTTTTTCATTTTTACTGTAACTACTTTATCATTTTACTCTTATCTTACTAAAATTTAGGCAAAATTACAAAGAAATACCTTATAAAACCTACTTTTTGCAAATAACTACCTTTTATTATTTCTTTTCCAAATAACTACCTTCTAACGTGTTATTTATTCAGATCACTACCTACATATTAATAATCTTATGCATATCACTACCAAGTCAGCTGAAAACGGTCTAAAAATTCAAAATTTTCGACAGATTTTACTTGAAATTTACACTTAAAATACTCAGTTTACCTTTATTAAACATCTCTATTGTGTTGGGATGCCAAATAACGAGTGACAAAACGGTGTTTTTATGGGTTAAATTGGGGTTTCAGGCGAAGTGGTACCGTTATTAATAAAAAATGCGTTATAAGTTAGTTATTTGCAAAAAAAAAATGGGTTTTTCTATAAGGTAACCCTGAACTTTTTCAAATCCCACAAGGTAACCCTGCAAATTGAAAAACATCTTTGGTAACCCTGTACTTAATTAATACCTATCAGCGTGACCCTGAACTTGTATTCCGTCAATTTTTCCGTTAAATAGTTAACGGAAAGTGTTGTGCTGGATTTAATTTTGTGTTTTTTCTATATGGTAACCCTGTGATTTAAAAAAATTCTACATAATAACCTTATATTTGTACATAACGTGGTCATCAAAACTTATGGGTCCGCAAGTAACCCATAATAACCTTAATTTACGAAAGTTACAATCTTTTTTGCTTTTCTGGGGTTACTTGCGGACCCATAAGTTTTGATAACCACGTTATGTACAAATATAAGGTTATTATGTAGAATTTTTTTAAATCACAGGGTTACCATATAGAAAAATCACAAAATTAAATCCAGCACAACACTTTCCGTTAACTATTTAACGAAAAAATTGACGGAATACAAGTTCAGGGTCACGCTAATAGGTATTAATTAAGTACAGGGTTACCAAAGATGTTTTTTTAATTTGGAGGGTTACCTTGTGGGATTTGAAAAAGTTCAGGGTTACCTTATAGAAAAACCCAAAAAAAAATTATATAAGGTACTTATTTGCAAAAAGTTGGTTCTATAAGGTAGTTGTTTGTAATTTTGCCTAAAATTTATATGTTAAAATTAGATAACTAAATTTCATTACGGAAAATTAACCAAACGCTAGGTATTAGGAATGAACTTCCAACCCAATACCACCAAGATATAATTCTCATTCGAAACCCTTAAAGTGTTTTTTTTTTTTTTTTTTTTTTTTTAATCAGGGTGTAAATTTGAGAAAGCCCATTAACTATTGTTGTTGGTTGGTAGGGTTGATTCGCTCAATTGTTGTTTCTGACTCTTTTACTATGCAATGACATCGTCAATGCCGCACTACAACTGTACAAGGATCCTGGCAACCGGTGAACATGGAGTTTGGATGGAGGAAATAAACAAATTTAATTAAAAATTTTAATAAATAGAAAAAAGACTTTTATTATGTGCATATATAGAATTATACGGAGTAATTTAGGGTCCGTTTGGATTGAAGGAATTGGAGGGAAATGGAATGGAGGGAAAAGGAGGGGAGCATTTTCCTTTGTTTGGATACAAAATATGGAAGGATGGAAATGGAGGGAGGAGGATTTGGAGAGATCCATTTTTCCACCTCAAAGCCTAATTGGAATCCCTCCAAAATAGGCAAGATTTGGAGGGAAAATAGTATCCAAACACCACAATTCCCCTTCCTTCTCCTTCCCTCATTTCCCCTCCCCTCCCTTTTCCTCCTATTAGGGTGTGTTTGGATAGCAAAATAGGAGAGAAAGGGAGGGGAGGGGAAGGAAGGGGAGGGGAGGGGAGGGGAAATGGTGGTGTTTGGATACCATTTTCCCTCCAAATCTTGTCTATTTTGGATAGAGGTGGCAATCGGGTCAGTCGGGTCGGGTTTGGGTCGGGTCAAGTCGGGTCGGGTCATATCGGGTTCGGGTCATGTCGGGTCAAAGTGTCCTTTCGGGTCGAGTCGGGTTCGGTTCGGGTCGGGTCGTTATCGGGTCGGGTCATATCGGGTTAAATAGTGCATCGGGTCGGGTCGGGTTTGGGTCGGGTCATTATCGGGTCAGCGCGATTTTATCGAATTATTTCATTTTTTATCCACTAAAATAGGTATTTCGACCATTATTTTATTTAAGTAGTTCATTATTAAGTCAAATATATCATTCTAAATAATAATTTGCTTTCAATCTAATCAAATTAAGTTTAATAATTATCGGGTCGTCAATTTAGTCGGGTCGATACCGGGTCGGGTCATCATCGGGTCAGATGCAGGTGGGTTACGATCGCGATTATCGGGTCATGTCGGGTTACGGGTCATTGTCGGGTCGGGTCGGGTCGGTTTTCGGGTCACAATATGTTCGGGTCAATCGGGTCGGGTTTTGCTCGGGTTCGGATCGGGTCACTCGGGTCGGGTCAGACTTGTCAGCTCTAATTTTGGAGGGACTCCAATTAGGCTTTGAGGAGGGAAAATGAATCCCTCCAAATCTCTCCCCCTCCATTTCCTTCCCTCCATTTTTTGTATCCAAACAAAGAAAAATCAATCCCCCCATTTCCCTCCCTTTCCTTTTCCTCAATTCCCTCAATCCAAATACACCTTTAATGTTTTAATGAAATGTAAAAGAATTACATTAAATTTGATGAATTGAACATTAATTTGATAAGATTGAAAAGAGAGCAAACTTTGAATTGTAAAGGGTAATAAGTGAAAAAATTATGAAGCTTTTGTCAAAATGAGGTTTTTAGCATAAATATTTAGGATTTTGGGTCAGACTAAAAATTATTTAGTAAAATGGTGTCCACGTAGGCTCAGAATTGTATGAAGTTGAAAACGCCATTGCGCATGGCGTTTTCGATTAATTCATGAAAACAAAAATTAAAAAGAAGATGGGATAAAACGCCATCTCGAATGGCGTTTTGAAGACCCTCAAAACAAAAATGAGGATAGGGAAAGTCAAACACTAGACCTCCCTCATCAAAGTTATATATTGCTATCACTAGGGCACTTAATGTTACTTGATTTAAAAATGAGTAAAGGGTACGATAAAGACCTTAACTTTGGATTTTTTTGCCAGTTAAGGACCTCAACTTTCATAAATAATACAGTTAAGGGATTCCATCTAGTTCCGTTAACTAGTTTTCCACTTTCTTCATAAAATGATTACAAGAAGTGACCTAAGCATACTTAAATCTGGACATTTTGAAATGGAGTCATTAACTAGTAAGACAACACTCCAATACTTCAAAATAAGCAAAGAAAATAAGATTATAATAAGAAAATCAACACACTGGTCTTGACACACGAATCGAGTGGGGTTGGGTTTGGGTTCGGGTAATATGAGTCAGGTCAAATACGAGTCAACTAGGGAGGGTCGGGTTTGTCTTTGTATTTGGGTTCGGCTATTCGGGGTTGGTTTCGGGCTATATGAGTCAGGTCAAATACGAGTTAGGTACGGGGTGAAACTACTTTTTTGAGCCTTTTAATTTACATGATGTTATTTCAAAATGTTTTTGGAATGCTAATTGTATTTTATCTTTATTTTACACTTATAATACGGAATATAAGTTATATTTTGGATGTATTCAAATTTGATTTATACGGAGTAATTATCTCTATAACGTGTGATATCAAGAAAAAATGTTTATGGTTTATATATTATACTCCCTCCTACCCACAACTAATGTCCCTTTTCCCCCAAATCCTTACCCATCAAAATGTCCCTTTTGCTTTTCCCCATGAATTTTTTGGATTAAACTAACCCCCACTCACCTAACAATACATTACTTTTTATTATTCTATTCAATTTCATACACCCTCTCTCCTATTTTCTTACCCCTACCCATTACTTTTTCTTATTCTATTCCACTCCATAAATTTCCACCTTTTTCCCAAAAGGGACATTAGATATGGGTAGGAGGGAGTAATATTTTTATATATCTTCATTTTGATATTAAAAGCCTATTAATTTAAAATTACAATTATTACTACTCCATCTAATATTTTAATTTTCATTATATTTTCGTTTGATAAGTTTCGGAAAGTTATTTATTGTAATATTTCGCTTGTCTTCGGTTCAACGGGTCGGGTTGGGTTTTGACCGTAAAGTAATGATTCATTTGTTAGGGTTTGAGTTTTGGGTCACAGAACAAATTTACGGTTCTTTACTCTTAAAAATCGAGCTGAGTAGTATTTTAAACGTTTACAAAGATAAAATCAACTTTGACAAAAGATCGCCAAATGGAATGTTTATATTATTATCCTTTTCTAGACGTTCCTAAATAAGTTCATATTATATACTCCCTCCATCCCAATTTACTTGTCCCCTATTAGTTTTTGAAAAATTCCAATTTACTTGTCCCGTTTGGAAAAATTACTTAATTATCCTTAGGTCATCATTATTGTGGGAATATGTATTTGCGCAAGTTGGTATACCAAGCCCTCCCACCCATATTATTCTAAGGGTAAAATTGGAATTATAGGTAACTATTGTGAAAAGTAAGAGATGATTGTGACTATTTTCTAAATTTCTTAAATCTAGCATTTTAGTAAAAGGGGACAATTAAATTGGGATGGAGGGAGTACATCGTAAATTCGTAATGCATCATTTAATATTTGAACATTGATAGAATGATAGTGCGTCAATGCAATTATTTCAAAATTATTATTTTAGCTCACATGGATTTTATTTTTGCCTAATATTCTATTTATATTATTATAGACTATACACATAGAGGTGAAGCCATAAAAACAATTTTTAGAACATAGCATATGTGTTTTTGCCTTATAAATATATACTATTTGGGGTAACATACGTCTATAACATTTTATACTCCGTAATTTTTTTGTGTTTAGGGTAACATTTGCTTCCTTTTTATTATTACGTGACTTCCCGTCATATACACATTAATTCAATAACTATCAAAGAAAAAAAAGTGCAAAGAGGAGTGAAGTTCTTCCACCAAATTGGACAAAACACTACATGTGTTATCAAGAATTTCAGGACACATTATAAGTTGTACAGAGTATCATCTAATTGATTGGCAGGTTTTCATTTTTGGATTTAGAAGAGTAACGAACGTTTTTAGGAAGGCAAAATAATTAGACTGTTTTTATTTTCAGGTTGACTAATATGGAGTAGTAATGTACTTTTGAATGAATGAATCACACCTTGTAAAGGAGGATGTAACGGAGTAACAATATAGATTCTTAACTGTAAAATTTTAAAGTTGAGGTCCTTAAATAGAAAAAAGATGAATGTTCAGGTCCTTATCTTACCCTTTACTCATTTAAAAATACAACATAAAATATTAATACAAACCACATGGATTGATAAAACGCCATCTTAAATGGCGTTTTGTCTTCTTAGTTTTTTTTCTTTTTAAAACGCCTTCCGCAATGGCGTTTTATGGTTTAGAAAATTTCGAGCCTACGTGGACACCATAATTCTAAATATTTTTAATTACGACTCAAAATGCTAATTATTTTTTTGCATAAATCTATTTTACTAAAAGCTTCAAAAATTATGCAAAAATAGCACAACTGTGTAAGTTTTGGTGCAGTTGTTTGATAATGAATATTTCGTATATTTTACTTTGTGTCAATATTGTGGCGCATTTTCAATATGAATATATGATTTGTTGAGTTCAATTCTTCATACATTTTTTCGTTATAGCTAACGATGTACGTACGTTGCATAAAAGTGATGACCGGGAAAATTGTTTTATGAAGTTGTAATAAAGAAGGTTAAATGTTTAGTCGTTTGGATCATGTTTAATACTTACTATAAATATAAATGAAAACAGAAATTAGGAAAACATTTAATAAGAAAGATAATACTTAATTTGTAATGGAAATTAGTACCACTTTGTGTCGTGTTTACATGGATATGACCTTAAAAATTGAAGAAACATGCGCACTAGTGTAAGTATTCGTAGTTCATATACTCACAAAATATATCAATATTTATCTTCTAATATCTTGTCCTCACAGGGTCACTTTGTCCGCTGCGCATGGGCATACGTTTCTCAACAATGCATCCTTGGTGACGTTTGTAAAGAAGTTTTGAACGAACTTATACCTAAAGAGGACGAAGAAAGGAGTTTGATCAATAGCTTAGAAGTATCACAACTTCCTGGGAAGCTCTTTGAGGTCCTTAAAAGAAATACTTGCCTTGTTGTTCTTGATGATGTTTGGAATGAAAGAGACTGGAAATGCTTGGAACCTGCTTTCCCTATATATGACAGCTCATGCGGCAGCAAAATACTTATCACAACACGAAATCCTCAAATTTTTTCGAATCTTGGTAGTAATTTGGTTAAAACCAAGGAAGCAGAAACTCTGAAGAGTGATAGTTGTTGGGAACTTTTGGAAAACAAAGGACGTTTCAAGAAAAATGCTCTAGGTATGTACTATATAATTTGTGAAAAATGTTTAAATACAACCAAACATGGAGTTTCAAATATTGGTTGTTATTATCTTAGAATTGAGTTTCTACCAGAACCACCCCTTAAAATGAGAACTAATCATATCCCTCCAATTATGGTATAATAAAATCACCTTATCACTCCCACTCCATCCTCATATCCAAGGCTCATATAATTTGAGTCTGACCCACCTTCTCACCATGGGCCATAGCACACCCAACCCAAACCCACCACCAAAACACCCACCTAACTTGGACCCACCACCACCGACCCACCCACCTGACCCACACCACCACTGAGCCACCTACTTGACCCAGGCCACCCCGACCAAGCCACCCACTTGACCCAAACGCACCACCACCGCGCTACCCACCTGACCCTCATCACACCACAACCAAGCCTCTCCTAGACCCAGGCCACACTATCGAGCCACACACCTGACCAACACTATGCCACCACCGAAATGCACCCCCACCCTATTTATTTTTAGGTTTAATTTTTCTATGGTGTACCCTTGAAGTTTTCCGTTTTTTATGTTTTCCCTTACCTTTTTTATATTTGATGGTGTGCCCCTAAACTTCAAAATTTGTCTATAAAGTACCCCTAAACTTCACATCTATTTTCTAAATTAACCATCTTAAAACCTCCTTTAGCTATTTTCCTTTCGAGTGCCCTTCATTTAACTTCTTTTCTTATAACCAATTAACGCCAAATGACCCTATTACATAGAAGTTTTCGAAAGCCACTCTTAAAAATATTTTTTTTTAGCATGAAGAATAACGTTTGTTTAAAAAATTATAAAATAACTTTATGCGTGATTTTTTGATAATCTAATATATAATTAGACATGTTAACTTGTAATTGAATGCTATTATAAACAAATGAATTGGTTAATAAACATTCAGTTGGATTAAGTAGTACTCCCTTCATTCCATTATCTTCTTCCCACTTTCCCAAAAAGGAAATTTCATCATCTTCTTCCCATTTTTATTTTTGTCAATTTTTAACTAATTTCATCAACACAATCTACTTTATTATTTTTTCTACTTTAATTTCACCCACACAATCTATCTTCCTTAATTTTTTATCTAAATTGAAATGGGAAGAACAATGTGAAACGGAGGGAGTAAGTTAGTAGTTTAATTTAAATAAATAACAAGACAATGATGACTAATAATTTGGTCATAACATAGACAAATTTTGGTGTTTAGGGGTACACCATGAAATATAAAAAAAAAAAAAAAAAAAAAAAAAAAAGGTAAGGCTACAACATAGAATATGAAAAATTTCAAGGTTACACTCTAGAAAAAGCCTTTTTTTTATATGCTTTTAATTCAATATAAAAGTATTACAGTGAGGTTTGATATATTAGAGGTTTAGTTAGGGATTGTTCTGTAGTTTTCTGAATCAATCTCATGTTTTCTGAAATTTTCTAAAGTTATCTGGAATTTTTTGAAATTGTCAAAAAAATTTTTTTAAGTTGTTTGAAGTTATCTGAACTTTTTTGAAATAATATGAAATATTAACATAATAATAATAATAATAATAATAATAATAATAATAATAATAATAATAATAATAATAATAATAATTAATTATTATTATTATTATTATTATTATTATTATTATTATTATTATTATTATTATTATTATTATTATTATTATTATTATTATTATTATATGGTTATTATTATTGTTATTATTATGGTTATTATTATATTTATTCGTCTTATTCTTATTCTTATTATTATTATATTTTCTACTTTTATTTTCTTTTATCAAATTTCGCCTAAATTTATATTCTTTTAAAATTATTAACTTAAACTTTTTATTTCATTTGCCATAAACTTTGAGGACAATATTTTTAGTACCAAGAATATTCAAATATTTATATATATATGCGTTTTTCACTAATATTTATTTAATATATATGAATAAAAACTACTAGAAATATTTAGCAAGCAATGTATAATAATAATAATAATAATAATAATAATAATAATAATAATAATAATAATAATAATAATAATAATAATAATAATAATTATTATTATTATTATTATTATTATTATTATTATTATAAAAATAAGGGTTCCACAATTTTTACCGGAAGTAATGAATAAGTATCCGGTTAAATTTGAAATGAGACCATTTTGAGAAGATAAGTATAATAGTTAGGATTATTGCTGGATATCGAATTAATGATAGTTTGAATTATTGGGAGAAGAGGAGAAATAATATTGATTATTTCTGTTAAAATTCGCCAAATATTAATTCAGGCTTAGTACCACCACACTACGCATGCTAAATGTTTAAAAGATGAATCGGTCTTTTAGTTATAATCTGACAATCTCTGGCCTTTTTTTTTTTTTTTTTTTTTTTTTTCTTTTTTTTTTTCCAAAGCTCAATTCTACTTGGGCTATAGACCAAACCACCGGTCCCTAAATCCGCTGCATGTGTAAATGAGAAATATAATAAAATGACTTTAGTTGAGTATAGGGGTATTTGAAAAATCAATGCATTTGTTTACATTTTTAGGAAGTGATATATAATAAAATGACTTTAGTTGTGTATAGTAAGTACGGTCTCTTAGTAGAATTAATGTTCTTTGTATAATTTTGACTCAATATTTAGGTAAAATAATGTAGGTATAACTACTTTTTTTTCCCATCTAATCGATTTTAAGTATTCAATGATATTTGTATGGAAAAAAAAATTCGTTATTTTGTATCCTTTCTTAAAATAAAAAAAATCAAATAAATAGAATTATCGTAACCTGTTGTTAGATTTAGGGTATCCACGAATAGAAATTTACGATCATTAAACTAAATTTGACCGAAACCCCTATTGAGATAAGATGGTGTCCTCTGATTTTAGGCACAAGAAATAGAGAGTAATTCAGAAGTATTTCATACGTATTTTGCTATAATATTCAATGAGCCAGAAGATGAGATTGCTTTTTCTGTATCTCTCTTTTAAAAGGATGTAACTGAAGAGTTGTCACTCTTTAATAATTCTGTCACATTTAATCCCGTTATAGTCATTCAAAACGAAAGACTATACCGTAAACTCGAAATAATTATATATAAGTGTACACTCTGTACTAAACAAAACTTACATTATATTATATCGAATTAACCCATCAATGAACCGAGTTAGAGTTACGCTAAATGAACAAGTAATTACACTTAAATTACCAACAAGTATAATAAGTACCAAGTATTAGATATCCTTAAGAAAAACTGGCGAGATATGGAGTACTTGTTTTATAGGCTTATTTGCCACTTTCCTTAAACCATCAATGGTAACTGTGTAGATTCTTCGATGAAGGAGGTTGCCCAAAAAATGCTTGATCATTGCAATGGCCATCCCTTGGCGATTGTTGTCTTAGGAGGGGTGTTAGCAGAAAAGGAATCAGTCGAGGAATGGGAGTCGGTGTCTGAGAATCTTCAAGCCTACTTCCGGGGAAATGATGATGAATCATACAGTGGAGTGTATGACGTGTTAGCAATGAGTTATGATGACTTGCATTACAATCTAAAACCGTGCTTCCTCCATATGGGTCATTTTCCGGAAGATTCACGCACTGATGTGCAGAAACTACAACATCTTTGGATAGCAGACGGTGTTGTTTCATCAGCTCAAGATCGAAATGGTAGAAAGAGATCATTGGAATATATCGCTGATAACTACTTGAATCAGTTGGTTCAAAAAGGTATGATTCAAGTGGGTAGCAAGGACTGTAATGGAAGGATCAATACGTGCAGTCTTCATGATCTAATGAGAGATAAATGCTTAGATATGACGAGAGAAGAAAATTTTCTACAAATATTGAATATTGACGAGCAGCAGAGAGCTTCTACCGATCATGGTACTGATATGTCTCGGCGTGTAACTATGTATGTGGGTAAAGAGGATAGTGAGTCTGTTCTGAAGTCATTACCAAGAAAAATCCATAACCTTAGATCACTCATGTTCGTGTCTACGTGTACCCAACAAGAGCGAAGTGAAGATAGCTGCGAATGGATTCAGATTATCTGCAAAACATTTACATTGCTTCGCATCTTGGATTTTGAAGGTGGGATTCTCCTTAGGGGGGCGCTGCCCAGAGAAGTGGGTAACTTAATTTACTTGAGGCATTTGTCTTTGAAGGGAACTCGTATTACTGAATTACCGTACTCCATCAGAAACCTTAAATTGCTACTAATCCTTGATTTGCAAGTGATTGGAGCTGTAATCACAATACCTAATGTGTTATCAGAGATGACCTCTTTGTGCTATCTATACTTTCCATGGCGAAGTCTGTCACAAGAAGATTTTCCTACCCAAGCGTATAAGACAGAGGATGGTGCGCTGCTAATCCTTGACAGGTTGAGTCATTTGGAACGGGTTGATAATGTTGACCTTGACGAAGTAGATGTGAAAGGCTTGCTAGAACTAACAGGTATGAGAAAACTTTCAGCAACATGTAGAAGACAAAGAGAAAGCTTAACGGCCTTTCTGAAATCTCAAAGTATCAAGCATTTAAGCCTTAAAATTGATGCCAATTTAATAACTGGAGATTCAAAAATGTTGCTATCGGAATCCAGTTCTTTGCGTATTCTACATGTCGATGCAGTTAGGGATTCAACAAATTTGCCCATACAAGTCGGCATGTTTCCTAGGAACTTGGTGGAGTTGGGATTCTGGTATTGCTTATTTGAAGAGGACCCGATGCCTGTCTTGGAAACGCTTACTAAACTCCGAAACTTGCAGTTTCATTTATGCTATAACGGAAGCGAGATCAGCTCCTCTAGAAACGCCTTTCCAGAGCTCACTAATTTATCATTGGATGGCTTGTTTGGCTTAAAGGTCTGGAATGTAGAAGACGGAGGCTTTCCCAAGTTGCAAAAGCTGGACCTTTACAACGTCGCACTTAATAAGATTCCTGAAGTTCTCCCGCCAAAAGTTGCTATTACTTTTTCAAACAACCTTAAGGACGTTGTCGAAGAATTCCGACGTCAGGCAAATGCTTAAAAAGACGCCCTATAACTGGTATAGGTCATTTTTACATCTGTTTGTCTTTCCTATGAACATTAAGTTTGATTTTCTGTCGTTTCCGAGTGTTGGACTCAACTCTGCTCTGTTTATCGTCATTGTGTATACGTTGGATTCTGTTTTTCAAATTTTTTATTGCTTCCGAATGAAACAATGTACACTGTGTTGTATTAGTGGTCTTTCGGAGTATTCTAGATTGAATTTTACATATTTGAAATCTTCAATATCGTCAGCAGTAGATTAGACTAAAGAAGTCGAGTCATTAAATCAGAATCACTTAATCTTTTATTAGCAAGTTATTTCCGACATATGCATGTATGGTATTAAATCAAGGCTACGAGTATTATATAACAGATTATAAGGTGTCACTTCGGTTTTGCATTAAGGAAACATGTTAGAGTATATAATCGATCTTGGGCCTCCAACCATCAGCTTAAGCTTTTGGTTGAGTTGGTTCCTGACAAAACACGATATACATGGAGTTGTCCTGTCCAAAACATTAAAACTTAAATAATAAGTACATAGACTTTAGACAGTAATGTTGAACGCTTAATACATCTAACATAACAGGTAATGCGTACCTGTTGATCCAATTTGTTCAGAAGATGTTAGGGATTGTATGTCGTGTAAGCAAGGCTTACTACCTGCTGTGCCGTTTTCATTTTCATGTTATTTTGTTTGTCCTTCTGACGAACATTAAGTTCGATTTTCTGTCACTTCTGCACTCAACTCTGTCCTGTTTGTCGTCGCTGTGTGTCTGGTGGGTTTTTTATTTTTATTTTTTTAATAAAAAAACAAAAAAAAAAACTTTGTATTACTTCCGAGTGGAGCAATGTAAATTGTACTGTGTCGATGGTCTTTTGGAGTACTCAGGATTGAATTTTACATATTTTCAACTCTTCAATGTCGTAAGTATTAGAGATGAAAATAGACGGCACAAGTCAAGCCCTCAAGTTAGAATTGCTTAATCTTGTATAAGCTCGTTGGATGTGTACAAAATAGTCATAACATATTATGCTCATATGACGCCGCTGTGCACATATTCCAGCAACTCTTTTGTTGAAAGAATGCTGCAACTACGTTATTTTTTGTTTTTTTAATGGCTGGATATATCAGTTATTCAGGGAAAAAGCGCCTTTACTTTTTCTCGAAAGTTTCAGATATTGGTAAATCAATTAAAGATGCTAGTACTTCAGTAGCAGTTTCGACATAAAACAGAAGATTATAGGGTTTCCTCCTACAAGCAGTGGTGACAGGTGACAACATACGTGTATTTTGGAGTCGTCTGATGAATTGTATCGGGAGAGTACGCGGGCGTTTCAGCTTGTCTATGCATAGATGTAATTTCTACATGTAGATGAAAATAGGTATCCGCCTACTTATTCACCCATACAAGTCGACATGTTTCCTTGCAATCTGGTAGAGTTATGATTGCGGTATTGCAAACTTACAGAGGATCCTAAGCTGCAATACCTTCACTTACGTATATGCTATGTAGAAACTAAGATCAGCTGCTCTAGAAACGCATTTCCCGAACACTTGTTTTCTCTACGGGACTGGAATGTATAATTCGGAGGCTTTAGGAAGTTGCAGAAGATGGATATATACAACAGCCCACTAAAAAAGACTCCTGTTGTTCTCCCACCGAAAATTATTATTGGGTGGACTGAGGACCTTCAACAAGTAGTCGATGAATTCCGTAAGCATAGTAATGACTCAAATGATACCCAAGCCATCCAAATTTCCCTTCTTCTGCCAGGTACAGAATCAATGGCCAAAATAATTAACCTTTTCATTTAAACAACCCATGTCACAAGTACAATGGATTCATATCAGCATTGTGCAAATTTATTGTAGTATGAAACAATGAAGGCTTCGTTACTTTGTTAAACTTTTTGTATGTTACAGGATTCAAAAATGAAGGCTTCACAACTTTCATATAAACTATACAAATCAACCACTCTTTATCATCGGCTACATTGAAAGTTATATCCATGGATTGCACCGTTTTCGTGCTCCTTTTTGTCGTCTCTAAAGATCTATCTAATTCATTTACGGAGTATTTGTTTATTTTTCTACTAGTTTAGTTCCCGTGCAAATGCACGGCTCATATAGATCAATACTAGGATAATACCCGTGCCAGATGCACGGGGATATATAGAAAAATTAATAATTAATTGAAAGATTAATATTTGAATTAAATGTTTAATCAAAGTAATAATAGTGATAATATAAACACAATTCGATAAACACGTATTTTTAAAACCCAAAACACAATTGACTGTATATTACTTGACCGCGTTTAAAATCAACATGTAGCTCCCTTATTTGACCCATTAAAGGTACATCTGAGAATGTCAACTTTATATTATTCCAGATTAACATATGTTACCTTTTAGAATTTTGACCAAAGTGCATTAAAAGCAGTAAAGAAATTTTGAGTACTATGAAAAATTTTAAATTATTCGACCCGTAACCGTCATCTGTTAAACCCGTTTGGTACGTTTGAAAGTATCGATTTTAATTTTTCTTAGTTAAATAATCAAAATATAGAAAGTAAAAATCCTAATATCTGGGAAAAAAACGGTATAATGGAAACATTTAAATATATTATAGAAATATAATTATAATTTTATCTTAAGTTATATTATAATATGACGAAACGCCATGCAAGTATCGCGCGTCAAATTGAGATTAATTGATTTATCATATTGTTTATTTGTTAGATACCCTATGTTATGTATACATAATCGTTTATAATATTGAAATTCTAAAAACATAATAATAAAAATAGATTATATTAAGTAGAGAATATTTTGTATGTTATGAATTCTAAGTAGAGAATATTTTGTTGATTATAATAATAGATGGGATATCTTATTTTTTTAGTCATTATAGTTTGGCGGGAAAAATTTGCTTAGATGGTTTTTGTTATATATAGATTACATAGATAGATATATTTTAGTAATAGTTTTATTGTAGAAATTCTATTGATTTATATGTGTCATTATTTTAAGATTACATTTTATTAAAACTTAACCCATTTAGTGCATATAATATAAAGGTCTTCGTTAGGGTATTAATAAGGTATGTTTAATTGAAATGCATGAAATTTAGATGAGCTTAGTAGGTAATGATGTAGGTATTTGAAATAGGAGGTCTAGGGTTTAATTCTTATAGTTAATTTTTTAGAATTATTTTGTACTTGGAAAAGCACTTTGGAGGGAAAATTATTTTCCAACAAAACAAGTTTCCTTGAGCGGTTTCTCAATTAGTATATATAATAAATATATAATAAATAATAATAATAATAATAATAATAATAATATTAATAATAATAATAAAGAAAATTTTTATTTTGAGACTACCAACTATTATAAATTTTAACGCTATTTTGCTCCATAACTTACGTGCTTTGTAAATTGTATTTTAACGCTATTTTTTCATACTTTCCCGTTTCAATTTTTTTTTTGTCTACTTTCATTTTAAATAATATTTAAGATATGTGCAAATGCACGGTTTTTTATAAATAATTTAGAATAAAAAAAAGTATATAAATTTGTATATTTATTTTATAGTGTAGTTTAAATAATATCTAATATTTACGAATCATTTCTTTGAAATATATATTTTTAAAAAGTTATCTATTAATTTATTGTTATTTTACATGTTCTAAATATTTTGATGATATACGCAAAGGAAATCTATAATTAAGTGAAATTTGGAAAAGTGGAGAAAGAAAAAAAAAACGTTTTAGAATATTTAACTTAGTTGTGAAAAAGATTTGAATGAAAATCTATAATTAAAATTACTAATTGAGAAAACTTATAATTTAAACTTTCATTATAATAGTTGTATTAGCATATTATATTATTCGCACAGGCGGGTTTAGGGGGGGTTCATGGGGTTCCATTGCACCCCCAAAATTATCAGAATAAATAATTTTGAAAGCAATTAATGTGCACTTGCAAAAATAGTGGCATAGTGGATTTCAATGTTGGCACTAGAACTTTCGAAGTAGAGTAGGTCTTGGGTTCAATACCCAGCCACTTACTTTTTGATACTTTTTATTAACATTGTATTTGTTTATTTTTATTCCATGATAATTTCCTATACCTTTTTTCAATGTTATTATTTTTCCTTAATAAAATACAACCATTTTTAATATTAGTATATTATACCTTGATAAAAATTAGTAATTTCTTTTCAATCTTTGACTTATTTATCATTTCAATTAAACTATACTCAATAGTAAACTAAGCGAGAAATCAAAATTTTGTTTTTATAATATGAAAAAATTTCTTTTATTTTGCACCCCCAATCCCAGTAGTCTAGATCCGCCTCTGATTATTCGTATCCTTGAATAAGTATCATCATATAGTATCATAATTTATAATATTGGTAACAGTAGAAATATTAATATATAATATTGGCAACGTGAAGATTTTATGTATCTAGCTAGGTTTTTAAAATATTAGGTACCAATTATGAGCATAAATATTATGTAGCGTAGTTGGTATTTGAAGTTATATTATAACAATGAGGTCAATGGTTCAATTCTTAATAAATTCATTTTATTTTACATTTTCAACTATGGAAGCACTTTGGAGGGAAAATTATTTCCCTTTAGAGAAACTTTCCGTAGTTCGGAAAGGCACCATTCTTTTTTTTTTATGCAAAACTATATAATGTAGTCCAATTAAATCCAAAATCATTGAGTTAAAATCGATATCTTTAAAATAAGTGAAATTATCTTATTGTACGAAGAAAAATGTCAATTAGTGCTTAATTTTTAAAAAATAAAAAAGATAACTACGGAGTAAATGACTAAAACAAAGGAAATAAAAATTATGGAGTATGTCTGAAATATCATTTCTCTTCTGCGCGTCCATGGACTAGTTCAGAAGTATGGATGACTTGGCCGTTTCCCAGAAGCCCAATTATGAATGCTTCCTTGTTAAACAAATAATTATCATTATCAACTTCTTAATTAAAAGACAATAAGTCTCCTGTAAGACAGGTCTTACATTAAATTAATGTAAGACCAAAGTACAAATTGCAGTTTAAAAGGTACAAAAATAAACAAAAAATATACAAAAGTTACTTATAAGGGTACTAAAGAGAATTTAGTAATACTAATCATAATTATTTAAAAAATGGTACAAAACTTATATTATCTAGTACAAATAAGTCGACTTACAATAATTTATTGTAAGGCTCGACTTACATAAGAATTTGTGATTAAAAGAATGGTGATGAAAGTCTTCACCATGAAAATAACCACTTGATTATAATATGGCCAATAATGCTCCTTGGTTCTTGCCAAAAAAAAAAAAAAAAAATAATGCTCCTTGGTTAAACAAATGTTGCCGTACAGTTGCAACTTGCTGAACTTTTCTTCTTTTTTTTTTTTTTTTTACAATTAACGAGACATATTTTGTAACGATTATATCTATAGTTCTAAATTGTGAAAAATATAAAAATTCGATATAAATGTGTACATATCAAGCAAAATCGCACCTGACTATATTTCTATATATACTGTTGACTCGACCTCGTCGTTTAGTTTTGATGATGACCTTAATTTTTGTTTACTATGCTATAATCCGTTGTTAGTGTTTATGATACTTAGTAGGTTGTGAAGCATTCAAGTAAGAATCAAGTTTCATTCTTGGGAAACGCGAATCAAATCAAGGCTATATAACTCTCATGATGTACTAGCTCGTATTGTATACATATAGTCCTTGTAATGACAAGGGTAATGGTAAAACAACAAGAGAATCCTACGTTTCACTTTGAGGTTGCAGTGTCGTTGCTGGAAACGCACGTTTCCACAACAAGACACTGGAACCGTGGTTTATACTCTGCGTTTCCAGGAACTCTGCGAGAAACGCAGAGAATAACTTTCAAGGCTATTTTCGAAAAACCTGATTTGGAAAAGATATTTTCTGGAAAATCTGATCTTTGCAATTATTATCTTTTGAAATATCTTTTATAATATTTGAGAATGATTTTAAGCTTGGATAAGAAGTAAAAATATTTTGAGAATATTGCTTTTATCTTTTTAGGAAACAAAACCTTATCCAACTATACTTCCTACTTTTAATCAATTTTGGTTTTGGTAAAAATCTCGTGCAATATCTTTTTACTTCTATTTAAGATCAACTTTTGGAAAATCATTCTTAACCTTTTCGAGCTATCAAATTTTAACGAAGTATTTTTGCAAACAATCTTTAAGTATTATTGTCTTTATTTTTGCAAAACTTTTAAAAGGCCTTTGAAACGAATCTCGTGTTGTTTAATCGTTACTCAAGTCAATTGTGCTAGCACCGTCTCGTAACCGTTCTCTTGTGAACAATTGTTGAGACACAACTAGCTTTCTTTTGCTTGAGAGAAAGAGTACAACTTGAAAGAGTTGTAGAGTGATTAATATATTGTAATCCGGAGTAGGTACTAATATATTAATAAGAGAATAGTGGACGTAGGTCTCCGAGTGTGTGATCGAACCACTTCAAACCCATTGCGTACTTTACTTTCGTTTTACATTTTCAAGTATTTTCACTTACGTTTCAAGTTTGATTTACTGCGTTTCCATTACGTTTCCAAATAACTACTCTACGTTTCCAACACGTTTCTCAGTAATCATTCAGCGTTTCCAGCAGACTTGAGTTAAACGTGATTAACTCTAAGTCTTAGAAACGTGATATATCTTTTAGTCTTGAAAACTAGAAAAAGTTTTCAAGCACCCAATTCACCCCCCCTCTTGGGTACTTTTCCCTTAAACTCGGATCCATAGACTCTTCAATTGGTATCAGAGCCTCGTGCTCTTGATTGTCACACCGCAAAGAGGCTGATCCTTTCTTCTTTTTGTTACTTTAGTTTATCTCTCTATGGATTCCAGACATCCAAAATGTCCCGTCTTTGACGGTTCTGACTACGGATCTTGGAAACAATTGGCTTCCCAATATATCCAAGGATATGATTGGGACTGTTGGAAAATTATCCTCGCTGGACCACATGTTATAACGACTACTGATAAAGAGGCTAATTTGGTCACAAAGAGTCCTTTAAAATATACTGAGGAAGAGGGTAGAAAAGCAGAAAAGAATGCGAAAGCCTTGTCTTTCCTTCAAAACTGCATTTCTCCCAATGAGTTCCACCGCTTTTCCGCTTGTGTTAATGCCAAAGAACTTTGAGAATCCCTATAACTTGCCTATGAGGGAAATTCCCAAGTTAAGAATCAACGCATAGACATGCTCACTCAACAATATGAGTCCTTTACTATGACTAAGAATGAGAGTATCAATAGCATGTCTGCGAGATTCTCAAAATTGACAAATGAGCTGCGAAACTTGGGCAGCGAGATTGACACCGAGAAAAGGATTCGTAAAGTCCTTAGGAGCCTAAGTGATAAATGGCAACCTAAGGTAACTGCTATCGAGGAGGCAAAAGACTTGTCAACCCTAACTTACCAAGATTTGATGGGCTCACTTATGGCACATGAGTTAATCCTCAATAAGCGCACGAGTGAGCCTAGTAAACACAAGGGTATAGTCTTGAAAGCCGCCTCTAGTGATAGTGACGATGATTCGGATGAGATGGCTGCGTTTGCGCGTCGGTTTAAGAAAATGTTGAATAAACCACAGCAAGATAAATCTAGTTTTTCAAAGAAATCAAACAG
The DNA here is from genome assembly GCA_023091065.1 of Dianthus caryophyllus. Taxonomy (NCBI): domain Eukaryota; kingdom Viridiplantae; phylum Streptophyta; class Magnoliopsida; order Caryophyllales; family Caryophyllaceae; genus Dianthus; species Dianthus caryophyllus. The sequence continues at coordinate 31,219,766 of CM041519.1, forward strand.
CTCGAAAAACTCCTCCTCAAATCGAAACTGTTACAAGTGTGGGGCCTCTGGTCACGTTATAAAAGAGTGCCCCTCATGGAAGGAAATCAAGTCCAAGAATCAACGAGAAAAGAAACAAGATAATTACCGAAAGGTTATGATGGCATCTTGTTGGGGGGAACTTGAGCCTTCGGATTATGAGGATGATGAGGAAGATGTGGAAGCACATTTGTGCTTGAGTAGCCTCAGTATCGACATGATAAATCGTAAGGCTCCGGGAGAAACGGATCTCTGTCTAATGGGAAACGCTGGGTTTCCTGATATTGAAGATCTAACCGGCGATACTGAGGTAAGTTGTCCTGAGCTTAAAAAGGATCTTCCTAGTCTTAAACGCAATGTTCTTATTAAGTACTTTGAACAAACTCTTGACACGTGTCATGATCAAGGTCTAGAGTTAACTGATGTTAAAGAACAAATCATGGAGATTGCCGAAGAGAATGCGTTTCTAAAAGAAAAGTTAGATAGAATCGCTAAATTTGAAAGTCAAAGGGAATCCAACGCTAAAGATTTAAGAACTGAAAATGAATCCTTAAAGACTGAAAATGAATCCCTAAGTGAAAGAATTGTCGCCTTAACGGATGAGTTACATGTCCTTAATGAACGAAATCTTGATGCTTGTGTGCTAGAAACGGTAAAAAATTCTGACGATTCCCTGGAAACGTGTGATTTAGATCACGAGTCGATTTTCAAACAACATTCGGATGAATTAGAACAACTAAAGATTAATCACAACGTCGAGATCAGTAAACTCACTACGAAACTTCAGTCTTATAGCCAAGTAAACATTGAGTTAGATAATTCGACCACGAATTGTGAAATTCTTTCGAAAGAAGTTGCGTCTTTGAATGAGAAGTTAAACCATGCCTTAAAATTCAGTAGTAAATGGGAAACTAGTTCACATGTGAGTAAATTCTTGACTAAACTGACGGATAATAACTTAAAATTGGGTCTAGGTTACGATTTGTATAGTCGTAGGGATCACACTAAATGCAATCCTAAACCTTGGGAACGAGACTTTAGGAAACGCAAGTATGTAGACCTTCCTGAGTATATTATTTGTCACTACTGTGGAAAAACCGGCCATTTCAAACAGGCTTGCGAAAAATTCGATGAAGATGTCACCAGAAACGTGAATTTTGTTAAAAATATGAGTGAATCTTCTAATGAACTAAAAGTGAATCCCACCAGAAACGCAAAACCTGTTAAAGAAACGTGTAGTTCTTCCACTAAAACTGTTGAGAAACGTCAAGAAACACATGTTGCTGTCAAGAGTATGGTCAAAGAAAAAGTCACTAAAATGTTTTGGGTTCGAAAGGACCAAGTTTTTTGTGTGACTAACAAGAGAGGACCCAACCTAGCTTGGGTACCTAAAACTCAAGGATAATGCGTTTACAGGTCAAGGTGAAAGGAAACAGCTATTGGTACTTAGACAGTGGCTGCTCGCGACATATGACTGGAGACAAAAATCAATTCCTTTCACTGAAGGCCTACGATGGAGGAAGCGTAACCTTTGGAGACAACAAGACCGGTAAGATTATTGGTGTCGGCACAATTGGTATGTCTCCCTCCCTCTCCATCGAGAATGTGTATTTAGTCGACGGACTAAAACACAATCTTCTAAGTAAATCCCAATTTTGTGACCGTGGCAACAAAGTCGTTTTTCACTCAAATATTTGCCGGGTCATAATTGAGGGATCTAGTAAAGTTATCTTGGAAGGACATCGCCTTAAAAACGTGTATGTCCTTGATGTTAAGTCTTTATCTAAAGATTCTTTTACTTGTTTGAGCGTTACTCCCGATCTTTGGCACAAAAGACTCGGTCATGCTTGTAGCTCCTTGCTGAATATGTTGAGATCCAAGAATCTTGTAGAGGGCTTACCCTCTATAAAGTTTGATCGTGAAAGGATTTGCGATACGTGCATTCGGTGCAAGAAAGTGAGAGCTTCGTTCAAACCAAAACGGGTGGTAAGTACCAAGCGACCTCTTGAGCTAATACACATGGATCTTTGTGGTCCTATGAAGGTAAGAAGTAGAGGAGGTGAAAGGTATGTTTTTGTTATTGTTGATGATTACTCAAGATATGTTTGGCCAATCTTTTTGAGCACCAAAACTAAAACTTTTGATGAATTCGAGTGCTTAATAAAATTGGTTGAAAATAGGCTTGATGTAAAGCTCGTGTCCATTAGGACCGACCACGGTACTGAGTTCGACAACCATGCTTTCATAAATTATTGCAGAGGTAGAGGAGTGGGACATAATTTCTCCGCTCCTAGGACACCTCAACAAAACGGTGTTGTCGAACGCATGAACCGTACTTTAGAGGACATGGCTCGCACCATGCTCTTATGTAGTGGACTTCCCCGTAACTTTTGGGCCGAAGCCGTTAATAAGGCATGCTATATTCATAACCGTGTTACGATTAGAGCTATTCTTAAGAAAACGCCATATGAATTACTTCGTGGTCGAAAACCTAACATTTCTCACTTACGCGTTTTTGGAAGCAAATGTTTTGTTCATAATAATGGAAAAAAATCAATTGTCAAAATTCGACCCAAGAAGTGATGAGGCTATTTTTCTTGGATACTCTAATCATAGCAAGGCATACAAAGTCTGCAACAAAAGAACTATGGTTGTCGAGGAAAGTGTCCATGTGGTTTTTTTACGAAACTGACATCTTTGAAAAGAATGTGCAGGATGATGAGAATGAAGATGATCCAGATTTTCGCTTGACTCGTCGGGATCCACCAGAAATCATGGATGACGAAGGCAATCTTGAAGGAATAGATGATGAGGTTATAGTTCATGGAAACGCAGAAGCTACTGCGATTCCAGAGGTCAAAAATCAGAATGATGCTGGAAACGTGTTGATTCCAGAAGAAAATGACCAAAATGAAGCTGATAACAATGTGCCCTTAGATTTTGCTGAACCAGAAACTTAAGAAACGCATCCAGAAACGCAGGAACTAGTAGTACAGACTACGATTCCACAGGAAACAGGTGACCCAGGGTCAGACTCAGGGGGAAACGCAAGCGTTTCCAGCAGCACAGAAGCCACAACAACAGAAACAGAAACAGGAACTGAAATTCCAGATGAAATCACGGAAGAAAACGCAAATGTACCCTTTGTTCCTAAGAAGTGGAAACACCAAAGCTCACATCCACTTGACTCGATTATTTCAGATATACAAAAGGGAGTACAAACTCGACATTCTCTTAATAATTTCTGTTCTTTTCATTCATTTCTCTCGGCCATTGAGCCGAGTAATGTCAAAGTTGCTCTAAGTGATGCAGATTGGATAGGTGCTATGCAAGAAGAACTAGAGCAGTTTGAGAGGAACAAAGTTTGGCATCTTGTGCCACGTCCAAATGACCGTACTGTCATTGGTACGCGATGGGTTTATAGGAATAAACTCGACGATTCCGGAGTCATAGTCAGAAACTAAGCAAGATTGGTGGTGTAAGGATACAACCAACAAGAAGGAATTGACTATGGGGAAACGTTTGCCCCCGTAGCTCGCTTGGAAGCAATCAGGTTATTAATTGCTTTTGTTGCTCTTAAAGGACTTAAACTGTTTCAAATGGATGTTAAGACCGCGTTTCTTAATGGCTATTTGAAAGAGGAAGTCTATGTAGAACAACCTCCCGGTTTTTTAAATAAGGACTTTCTAAAACATGTTTTCAAACTTGACAAAGCTTTATATGGTTTAAAGCAAGCACCTCGTGCTTGGTATGATCGTTTGTCCACACATTTAATTGAAAATGGTTTTAAAAGGGGCTCCGTTGATAAAACCTTATTTTTAAAAAACGAGGGGGTTGATCTATTAATCGTACAAATTTATGTTGATGACATCATCTTTGGATCCACTAACAATGATCTTTGTGTTTACTTTTCCGAGTTGATGACCTCGGCGCTCGAGATGAGCATGATGGGAGAATTGAAGTTCTTCCTTGGACTTCAAATTCAGCAAACACAAGAAGGGATCAAGATTCATCAACAAAAGTACGTTAAAGAGCTTCTTACGCGTTTCTCCATGATTAATGCTAAACCATTGGCTACTCCAATGTCCACAACCACAAAACTTGGACTCGATGAGGACGGTAAGTCAGTAGACGCTATCGTGTATCGAGGTATGATTGATTCTCTACTCTATTTAACTGCTAGTAGGCCAGATATCATGTTTAGTGTGTGTGCTTGTGCGCGTTTCCAGTCAAATCCTAAGGAAACGCACCTTTCTGCCGTGAAACGCATATTACGCTACTTGGTTGGTACTCAAAACTTGTTTTTATGGTATCCTATGGAATCTAACTTTGATCTCAAAGGATATTCAGATGCCGATTATGTAGGATGTATGATAGATAGGAAGAGTACCTCGGGAATTGCAACGTTCGTGGGTCCGTGCATCATTTCGTGGTCTTCAAAGAAGCAAAATACCGTGGCGCTTTCCACCGCAGAGAGTGAATACATTGCCGCGGCCCTTGCTTGCTCGCAACTCCTTTGGTTGAAACAACAACTATGTGATTATGGGGTAAGTGTCTCGTGTGTTCCAATTTTTTGTGATAATACGAGTGCGATTATTATTTCCAAAAACCCCGCTCAACACTCCCGACTAAACACATTGAAATTAGGCACCATTTTTTGAGGGATAACGTGGAAAAGGGAAACATAAAGTTGGAATTTTGTAAGATAGAGAATCAATGGGCCGATATTTTAACTAAACCGTTAGCTAGAGAACGTTTTGAGATGCTACGGTTAGAAATTGGTTTGCTTGGTAGTATCTAAGTTGTGTGCGCACCATCGTTATTATCTTTTATGATTGACTAGAAAGGGATTCGTAGACTGTGTCCGCACCCTCGCTTGCACTATGACATTACTTTTTGATATTTGCATTATTTTGTGGGATTGATACTTAACATAAATCGGCATGATCATGTTCATATTTTTCACACTTGGTAAAATTTTTCACATTGATTATTTCCTTTCAAAATCTTTCCCAAATATTTTCCTAAATATCCTTCACCCAAATAACTTCCCATACACGTCACTCATTCCAATTACCCAAAATTGTGATCTAAACCACTTTCCATAAGTTTACCCACAAATTCTAAAATCATGGTTCCTCTCTATATCAAATATTTTATTAACCATGTTTTACATAACCTTCCATAACTTGTGCTTTACCACTTACTTTTCTATCTTGTGTGTCAATCAAGGTCACATTTAATATTCTCTTTTAGATGATGAATCAAGTGTCACTCCAGTTACCTTCTTTCCAAAAAAAAAAAAAATTGAAAAAATGAAAGATGTGACCAAAATTTTCATGTTGGAGAAAATTATTCATCATTGTTCCCATGCTTTTTACCGCAAAAGAGATATTTCGATTGACATACACTTTTATGTGGTTATGCCTTCAAGTTTCCCCTATAACTTCATGTTTCTTGGCAGATTCCATCAGATTCCAGAAAACTCTTCAAAAAACATCTCCAGTTTCCCACACCAACCCTCCCGTTTCCTCCTTATTTCCAGCCCAAAACAATCCTTCCCTCCGCTTAACTAATTAATGTTTTTTTTTAAGTTTTATTTCGTGTGACTAGTATGAACTCTTTATGCTTTTGTATGTTAACGAGCATGACATCTCTTAATATCATTTGGTGCTAATGGTTAATGTTTTGTCTTAAGGTTAGCGACGGTGTTACCCTAGTCCTTTCCTTTTTAATGATGTCAAGAGGGGGAAAACGATATCGCAATACACTTTTTGCTCCTTCTCACTTTTTGACGACTATGCTCTTCATTTCCTATCTTGATGCTATTGTTTAGTTTCTATATCGCTTATTGATTCTTCCTTTTACAAACGGCTAATTCTATGTTTCCCGTTTCTTGTTTGCCTTTTGTATGGTGACTAATGGGTTGAGGGGGAACTTCACATAGAAACAAAAATAGGAGACTTGCCATCATCAAAAAGGGGGAATTTGTTGACTCGACCTCGTCGTTTAGTTTTGATGATGACCTTAATTTTTGTTTACTATGCTATAATCCGTTGTTAGTGTTTATGATACTTAGTAGTTTGTGAAGCATTCAAGTAAGAATCAAGTTTCATTCTTGGGAAACGCGAATCAAATCAAGGCTATATAACTCTCATGATGTACTAGCTCGTATTGTATAAATATAGTCCTTGTAATGACAAGGGTAATGGTAAAACAACAAGAGAATCCTACGTTTCACTTTGAGGTTGCAGTGTCGTTGCTGGAAACGCACGTTTCCACAACAAGACACTGGAACCGTGGTTTATACTCTGCGTTTCCAGGAACTCTGCGAAAAACGCAAAGAATAACTTTCAAGGCTATTTTCGAAAAACCTGATTTGGAAAAGATATTTTCTGGAAAATCTGATCTTTGCAATTATTATCTTTTGAAATATCTTTTACAATATTTGAGAATGATTTTAAGCTTGGATAAGAAGTAAAAATATTTTGAGAATATTGCTTTTATCTTTTTTAGGAAACAAAACCTTATCCAACTATACTTTCTACTTTTAATCAATTTTGGTTTTGGTAAAAATCTCGTGCAATATCTTTTTACTTCTATTTAAGATCAACTTTTGGAAAATCATTCTTAACCTTTTCGAGCTATCAAATTTTAACGAAGTATTTTTGAAAACAATCTTTAAGTATTATTGTCTTTATTTTTGCAAAACTTTTAAAAGGCCTTTGAAACGAATCTCGTGTTGTTTAATCGTTACTCAAGTCAATTGTGCTAGCACCGTCTCGTATCCGTTCTCTTGTGAACAATTGTTGAGACACAACTAGCTTTCTTTTGCTTGAGAGAAAGAGTACAACTTGAAAGAGTTGTAGAGTGATTAATATATTGTAATCCGGAGTAGGTACTAATATATTAATAAGAGAATAGTGGACGTAGGTCTCGGAGTGTGAGACTGAACCACTTCAAAACCCGCTGCGTACTTTACTTTCGTTTTACATTTTCAAGTATTTTCACTTACGTTTCAAGTTTGATTTACTGCGTTTCCATTACGTTTCCAAATAACTACTCTACGTTTCCAACACGTTTCTCAGTAATCATTCAGCGTTTCCAGTAGACTTGAGTTAAACGTGATTAACTCTAAGTCTTAGAAACGTGATATATCTTTTAGTCTTGAAAACTAGAAAAAGTTTTCAAGCACCCAATTCACCCCCCCTCTTGGGTACTTTTCCCTTAAACTCGGATCCATAGACTCTTCAATTGGTATCAGAGCCTCGTGCTCTTGATTGTCACACCGCAAAGAGACTGATCCTTTCGTCTTTTTGTTACTTTAGTTTATCTCTCTATGGATTTGCAGACATCCAAAATGTCCCGTCTTTGACGGTTCTGACTACGGATCTTGGAAACAATTGGCTTCCCAATATATCCAAGGATATGATTGGGACTGTTGGAAAATTATCCTCGCTGGACCACATGTTATAACGACTAGTGATAAAGAGGCTAATTTGGTCACAAAGAGTCCTTTAAAATATACTGAGGAAGAGGGTAGAAAAGCAGAAAAGAATGCGAAAGCCTTGTCTTTCCTTCAAAACTGCATTTCTCCCAATGAGTTCCACCGCTTTTCCGCTTGTGTTAATGCCAAAGAACTTTGGGAATCCCTATAACTTGCCTATGAGGGAAATTCCCAAGTTAAGAATCAACGCATAGACATGCTCACTCAACAATATGAGTCCTTTACTATGACTAAGAATGAGAGTATCAATAGCATGTCTGCGAGATTCTCAAAATTGACAAATGAGCTGCGAAACTTGGGCAGCGAGATTGACACCGAGAAAAGGATTCGTAAAGTCCTTAGGAGCCTAAGTGATAAATGGCAACCTAAGGTAACTGCTATCGAGGAGGCAAAAGACTTGTCAACCCTAACTTACCAAGATTTGATGGGCTCACTTATGGCACATGAGTTAATCCTCAATAAGCGCACGAGTGAGCCTAGTAAACACAAGGGTATAGTCTTGAAAGCCGCCTCTAGTGATAGTGACGATGATTCGGATGAGATGGCTGCGTTTGCGCGTCGGTTTAAGAAAATGTTGAATAAACCACAGCAAGATAAATCTAGTTTTTCAAAGAAATCAAACAGCTCGAAAAACTCCTCCTCAAATCGAAACTGTTACAAGTGTGGGGCCTCTGGTCACGTTATAAAAGAGTGCCCCTCATGGAAGGAAATCAAGTCCAAGAATCAACGAGAAAAGAAACAAGATAATTACCGAAAGGTTATGATGGCATCTTGTTGGGGGGAACTTGAGCCTTCGGATTATGAGGATGATGAGGAAGATGTGGAAGCACATTTGTGCTTGAGTAGCCTCAGTATCGACATGATAAATCGTAAGGCTCCGGGAGAAACGGATCTCTGTCTAATGGGAAACGCTGGGTTTCCTGATATTGAAGATCTAACCGGCGATACTGAGGTAAGTTGTCCTGAGCTTAAAAAGGATCTTCCTAGTCTTAAACGCAATGTTCTTATTAAGTACTTTGAACAAACTCTTGACACGTGTCATGATCAAGGTCTAGAGTTAACTGATGTTAAAGAACAAATCATGGAGATTGCCGAAGAGAATGCGTTTCTAAAAGAAAAGTTAGATAGAATCGCTAAATTTGAAAGTCAAAGGGAATCCAACGCTAAAGATTTAAGAACTGAAAATGAATCCTTAAAGACTGAAAATGAATCCCTAAGTGAAAGAATTGTCGCCTTAACGGATGAGTTACATGTCCTTAATGAACGAAATCTTGATGCTTGTGTGCTAGAAACGGTAAAAAATTCTGACGATTCCCTGGAAACGTGTGATTTAGATCACGAGTCGATTTTTAAACAACATTCGGATGAATTGGAACAACTCAAGATTAATCACAACGTCGAAATCAGTAAACTCACTAAGAAACTTCAGTCTTATAGCCAAGTTAACATTGAGTTAGATAATTCGAACACAAATTGTGAAATTCTTTCAAAAGAAGTTGCGTCTTTGAATGAAAAGTTAAACCATGCCTTGAAATTCAGTAGTAAATGGGAAACTAGTTCACATGTGAGTAAATTCTTGACTAAATTGACGGATAATAACTTGAAATTGGGTCTAGGTTACGATTTGTATAGTCGTAGGGATCACACTAAATGCAATCCTAAGCCTTGGGAACGAGACTTTAGGAAACGCAAGTATGTTGACCTTCCTGAGTATATTATTTGTCACTATTGTGGAAAAACCGGGCATTTCAAACAGGCTTGTGAAAAATTCGATGAAGATGTCACCAGAAACGTGAATTTTGTTAAGAATATGAGTGAACCTTCTAATGAACTAAAAGTGAACCCCACCAGAAACGCAAAACCTGTTAAGGAAACGTGTAGTTCTTCCACTAAAACTGTTGAGAAACGTCAAGAAACACATGTTGCTGTCAAGAGTATGGTCAAAGGAAAAGTCACTAAAATGTTTTGGGTTCGAAAGGACCAAGTTTTTTGTGTGACTAACAAGAGAGGACCCAACCTAGCTTGGGTACCTAAAACTCAAGGATAATGCGTTTACAGGTCAAGGTGAAAGGAAACAGCTATTGGTACTTAGACAGTGGCTGCTCGCGACATATGACTGGAGACAAAAATCAATTCCTTTCACTGGAGGCCTACGATGGAGGAAGCGTAACCTTTGGAGACAACAAGACCGGTAAGATTATTGGTGTCGGCACAATTGGTATGTCTCCCTCCCTCTCCATCGAGAATGTGTATTTAGTCGACGGACTAAAACACAATCTTCTAAGTAAATCCCAATTTTGTGACCGTGGCAACAAAGTCGTTTTTCACTCAAATATTTGCCTGGGCATAATTGAGGGATCTAGTAAAGTTATCTTGGAAGGACATCGCCTTAAAAACGTGTATGTCCTTGATGTTAAGTCTTTATCTAAAGATTCTTTTACTTGTTTGAGCGTTACTCTTAATGATCCCGATCTTTGGCACAAAAGACTCGGTCATGCTTGTAGCTCCTTGCTGAATATGTTGAGATCCAAGAATCTTGTAGAGGGCTTACCCTCTATAAAGTTTGATCGTGAAAGGATTTGCGATACGTGCATTCGGTGCAAGAAAGTGAGAGCTTCGTTCAAACCAAAACGGGTGGTAAGTACCAAGCGACCTCTTGAGCTAATACACATGGATCTTTGTGGTCCTATGAAGGTAAGAAGTAGAGGAGGTGAAAGGTATGTTTTTGTTATTGTTGATGATTACTCAAGATATGTTTGGCCAATCTTTTTGAGCACCAAAACTAAAACTTTTGATGAATTCGAGTGCTTAATAAAATTGGTTGAAAATAGGCTTGATGTAAAGCTCGTGTCCATTAGGACCGACCACGGTACTGAGTTCGACAACCATGCTTTCATAAATTATTGCAGAGGTAGAGGAGTGGGACATAATTTCTCCGCTCCTAGGACACCTCAACAAAACGGTGTTGTCGAACGCATGAACCGTACTTTAGAGGACATGGCTCGCACCATGCTCTTATGTAGTGGACTTCCCCGTAGCTTTTGGGCCGAAGCCGTTAATACGGCATGCTATATTCATAACCGTGTTACGATTAGAGCTATTCTTAAGAAAACGCCATATGAATTACTTCGTGGTCGAAAACCTAACATTTCTCACTTACGCGTTTTTGGAAGCAAATGTTTTGTTCATAATAATGGAAAAAAATCAATTGTCAAAATTCGACCCAAGAAGTGATGAGGCTATTTTTCTTGGATACTCTAATCATAGCAAGGCATACAAAGTCTGCAACAAAAGAACTATGGTTGTCGAGGAAAGTGTCCATGTGGTTTTTTTACGAAACTGACATCTTTGAAAAGAATGTGCAGGATGATGAGAATGAAGATGATCCAGATTTTCGCTGACTCGTCGGGATCCACCGTAAATCATGGATGACGAAGGCAATCTTGAAGGAATAGATGATGAGGTTATAGTTCATGGAAACGCGAAGCTACTGCGATTCAGGAGGTCAAAATCGAGAATGATCTTTGAAACGTGCTAATTCTAGAAGAAAATGACCAGAATGAAGTTAACAATGTGCCCTTAGATTTTGCTGAGCCAGAAACTGAAGAAACGCATCCAGAAACGCCGGAATCAGTAGTACAGACTACGATTCCACTAGAACCAGGTAATGTAGGGTCAGTTTCAGGGGGAAACGCATGGCGTTTCCAAAGAAAGAAAGCCACAACAGCGAAGCGAAGCGAGGCGAAATTCCAGATGAAATCACGGAAGAAAACGCAAATGTACCCTTTGTTCCTAAGAAGTGGAAACACCAAAGCTCACATCCACTTGACTCGATTATTTCAGATATACAAAAGGGAGTACAAACTCGACATTCTCTTAATAATTTCTGTTCTTTCCATTCGTTTCTCTCGGCCATTGAGCCGAGTAATGTCAAAGTTGCTCTAAGTGATGCAGATTGGATAGGTGCTATGCAAGAAGAACTAGAGCAGTTTGAGAGGAACAAAGTTTGGCATCTTGTGCCACGTCCAAATGACCGTACTGTCATTGGTACGCGATGGGTTTATAGGAATAAACTCGACGATTCCTGAGTCATAGTCAGAAACTAAGCAAGATTGGTGGTGTAAGGATACAACCAACAAGAAGGAATTGACTATGGGGAAACGTTTGCCCCCGTAGCTCGCTTGGAAGCAATCAGGTTATTAATTGCTTTTGTTGCTCATAAAGGACTTAAACTGTTTCAAATGGATGTTAAGACCGCGTTTCTTAATGGCTATTTGAAAGAGGAAGTCTATGTAGAACAACCTCCCGGTTTTTTAAATAAGGACTTTCCAAAACATGTTTTCAAACTTGACAAAGCTTTATATGGTTTAAAGCAAGCACCTCGTGCTTGGTATGATCGTTTGTCCACACATTTAATTGAAAATGGTTTTAAAAGGGGCTCCGTTGATAAAACCTTATTTTTAAAAAACGAGGGGGTTGATCTATTAATCGTACAAATTTATGTTGATGACATCATCTTTGGATCCACTAACAATGATCTTTGTGTTTACTTTTCCGAGTTGATGACCTCGGCGTTCGAGATGAGCATGATGGGAGAATTGAAGTTCTTCCTTGGACTTCAAATTCAGCAAACACAAGAAGGGATCAAGATTCATCAACAAAAGTACGTTAAAGAGCTTCTTACGCGTTTCTCCATGATTAATGCTAAACCATTGGCTACTCCAATGTCCACAACCACGAAACTTGGACTCGATGAGGACGGTAAGTCAGTAGACGCTACCGTGTATCGAGGTATGATTGATTCTCTACTCTATTTAACTGCTAGTAGGCCAGATATCATGTTTAGTGTGTGTGCTTGTGCGCGTTTCCAGTAAAATCCTAAGGAAACGCACCTTTCTGCCGTGAAACGCATATTACGCTACTTGGTTGGTACTCAAAACTTGTTTTTATGGTATCCTATGGAATCTAACTTTGATCTCAAAGGATATTCAGATGCCGATTATGTAGGATGTATGATAGATAGGAAGAGTACCTCGGGAATTGCAACGTACGTGGGTCCGAGCATCATTTCGTGGTCTTCAAAGAAGCAAAATACCGTGGCGCTTTCCACCGCAGAGAGTGAATACATTGCCGCGGCCCTTGCTTGCTCGCAACTCCTTTGGTTGAAACAACAACTATGTGATTATGGGGTAAGTATCTCGTGTGTTCCAATTTTTTGTGATAATACGAGTGCGATTATTATTTCCAAAAACCCCGCTCAACACTCCCGACTAAACACATTGAAATTAGGCACCATTTTTTGAGGGATAACGTGGAAAAGGGAAACATAAAGTTGGAATTTTGTAAGATCGAGAATCAATGGGCCGATATTTTAACTAAACCGTTAGCTAGAGAACGTTTTGAGATGCTACGGTTAGAAATTGGTTTGCTTGGTAGTATCTAAGTTGTGTTCGCACCATCGTTATTATCTCGTATGATTGACTAGAAAGGGATTCGTAGACTGTGTCCGCACCCTCGCTTGCACTATGACATTGCTTTTTGATATTTGCATTATTTTGTGGGATTGATACTTAACATAAATCGGCATGATCATGTTCATATTTTTCACACTTGGTAAAATTTTTCACATTGATTATTTCCTTTCAAAATCTTTCCCAAATATTTTCCTAAATATCCTTCACCCAAATAACTTCCCATACACGTCACTCATTCCAATTACCCAAAATTGTGATCTAAACCACTTTCCATAAGTTTACCCACAAATTCTAAAATCATGGTTCCTCTCTATATCAAATATTTTATTAACCATGTTTTACATAACCTTCCATAACTTGTGCTTTACCACTTACTTTTCTATCTTGTGTGTCAATCAAGGTCACATTTAATATTCTCTTTTAGATGATGAATCAAGTGTCACTCCAGTTACCTTCTTTCCAAAAAAAAAAAAAATTGAAAAAATGAAAGATGTGACCAAAATTTTCATGTTGGAGAAAATTATTCATCATTGTTCCCATGCTTTTTACCGCAAAAGAGATATTTCGATTGACATACACTTTTATGTGGTTATGCCTTCAAGTTTCCCCTATAACTTCATGTTTCTTGGCAGATTCCATCAGATTCCAGAAAACTCTTCAAAAAACATCTCCAGTTTCCCACACCAACCCTCCCGTTTCCTCCTTATTTCCAGCCCAAAATAATCCTTCCCTCCGCTTAACTAATTAATGTTTTTTTTTAAGTTTTATTTCGTGTGACTAGTATGAACTCTTTATGCTTTTGTATGTTAACGAGCATGACATCTCTTAATATCATTTGGTGCTAATGGTTAATGTTTTGTCTTAAGGTTAGCGACGGTGTTACCCTCGTCCTTTCCTTTTTAATGATGTCAAGAGGGGAAAAACGATATCGCAATACACTTTTTGCTCCTTCTCACTTTTTGACGACTATGCTCTTCATTTCCTATCTTGATGCTATTGTTTAGTTTCTATATCGCTTATTGATTCTTCCTTTTACAAACGGCTAATTCTATGTTTCCCGTTTCTTGTTTGCCTTTTGTATGGTGACTAATGGGTTGAGGGGGAACTTCACATAGAAACAAAAATAGGAGACTTGCCATCATCAAAAAGGGGGAATTTGTTGACTTGACCTCGTCGTTTAGTTTTGATGATGACCTTAATTTTTGTTTACTATGCTATAATCCGTTGTTAGTGTTTATGATACTTAGTAGGTTGTGAAGCATTCAAGTAAGAATCAAGTTTCATTCTTGGGAAACGCGAATCAAATCAAGGCTATATAACTCTCATGATGTACTAGCTCGTATTGTATAAATATAGTCTTTGTAATGACAAGGGTAATGGTAAAACAACAAGAGAATCCTACGTTTCACTCTGAGGTTGCAGTGTCGTTGCTGGAAACGCACGTTTCCACAACAAGACACTGGAACCGTGGTTTATACTCTGCGTTTCCAGGAACTCTGCGAGAAACGCAAAGAATAACTTTCAAGGCTATTTTCGAAAAACCTGATTTGGAAAAGATATTTTCTGGAAAATCTGATCTTTGCAATTATTATCTTTTGAAATATCTTTTACAATATTTGAGAATGATTTTAAGCTTGGATAAGAAGTAAAAATATTTTGAGAATATTGCTTTTATCTTTTTTAGGAAACAAAACCTTATCCAACTATACTTTCTACTTTTAATCAATTTTGGTTTTGGTAAAAATCTCGTGCAATATCTTTTTACTTCTATTTAAGATCAACTTTTGGAAAATCATTCTTAACCTTTTCGAGCTATCAAATTTTAACGAAGTATTTTTGAAAAAAATCTTTAAGTATTATTGTCTTTATTTTTGCAAAACTTTTAAAAGGCCTTTGAAACGAATCTCGTGTTGTTTAATCGTTACTCAAGTCAATTGTGCTAGCACCGTCTCGTATCCGTTCTCTTGTGAACAATTGTTGAGACACAACTAGCTTTCTTTTGCTTGAGAGAAAGAGTACAACTTGAAAGAGTTGTAGAGTGATTAATATATTGTAATCCGGAGTAGGTACTAATATATTAATAAGAGAATAGTGGACGTAGGTCTCGGAGTGTGAGACTGAACCACTTCAAAACCCGCTGCGTACTTTACTTTCGTTTTACATTTTCAAGTATTTTCACTTACGTTTCAAGTTTGATTTACTGCGTTTCCATTACGTTTCCAAATAACTACTCTACGTTTCCAACACGTTTCTCAGTAATCATTCAGCGTTTCCAGCAGACTTGAGTTAAACGTGATTAACTCTAAGTCTTAGAAACGTGATATATCTTTTAGTCTTGAAAACTAGAAAAAGTTTTCAAGCACCCAATTCACCCCCCCTCTTGGGTACTTTTCCCTTAAACTCGGATCCATAGACTCTTCAATTGGTATCAGAGCCTCGTGCTCTTGATTGTCACACCGCAAAGAGACTGATCCTTTCGTCTTTTTGTTACTTTAGTTTATCTCTCTATGGATTCCAGACATCCAAAATGTCCCGTCTTTGTGATTCGACTACGGATCTTGGAAACAATTGGCTTCCCAATATATCCAAGGATATGATTGGGACTGTTGGAAAATTATCCTCGCTGGACCACATGTTATAACGACTACTGATAAAGAGGCTAATTTGGTCACAAAGAGTCCTTTAAAATATACTGAGGAAGAGGGTAGAAAAGCAGAAAAGAATGCGAAAGCCTTGTCTTTCCTTCAAAACTGCATTTCTCCCAATGAGTTCCACCGCTTTTCCGCTTGTGTTAATGCCAAAGAACTTTGGGAATCCCTATAACTTGCCTATGAGGGAAATTCCCAAGTTAAGAATCAACGCATAGACATGCTCACTCAACAATATGAGTCCTTTACTATGACTAAGAATGAGAGTATCAATAGCATGTCTGCGAGATTCTCAAAATTGACAAATGAGCTGCGAAACTTGGGCAGCGAGATTGACACCGAGAAAAGGATTCGTAAAGTCCTTAGGAGCCTAAGTGATAAATGGCAACCTAAGGTAACTGCTATCGAGGAGGCAAAAGACTTGTCAACCCTAACTTACCAAGATTTGATGGGCTCACTTATGGCACATGAGTTAATCCTCAATAAGCGCACGAGTGAGCCTAGTAAACACAAGGGTATAGTCTTGAAAGCCGCCTCTAGTGATAGTGACGATGATTCGGATGAGATGGCTGCGTTTGCGCGTCGGTTTAAGAAAATGTTGAATAAACCACAGCAAGATAAATCTAGTTTTTCAAAGAAATCAAACAGCTCGAAAAACTCCTCCTCAAATCGAAACTGTTACAAGTGTGGGGCCTCTGGTCACGTTATAAAAGAGTGCCCCTCATGGAAGGAAATCAAGTCCAAGAATCAACGAGAAAAGAAACAAGATAATTCATGAAAGGTTATGATGGCATCTTGTTGGGGGGAACTTGAGCCTTCGGATTATGAGGATGATGAGGAAGATGTGGAAGCACATTTGTGCTTGAGTAGCCTCAGTATCAACATGATAAATCGTAAGGCTCCGGGAGAAACGGATCTCTGTCTAATGGGAAACGCTGGGTTTCCTGATATTGAAGATCTAACCGGCGATACTGAGGTAAGTTGTCCTGAGCTTAAAAAGGATCTTCCTAGTCTTAAACACAATGTTCTTATTAAGTACTTTGAACAAACTCTTGACACGTGTCATGATCAAGGTCTAGAGTTAACTGATGTTAAAGAACAAATCATGGAGATTGCCGAAGAGAATGCGTTTCTAAAAGAAAAGTTAGATAGAATCGCTAAATTTGAAAGTCAAAGGGAATCCAACGCTAAAGATTTAAGAACTGAAAATGAATCCTTAAAGACTGAAAATGAATCCCTAAGTGAAAGAATTGTCGCCTTAACGGATGAGTTACATGTCCTTAATGAACGAAATCTTGATGCTTGTGTGCTAGAAACGGTAAAAAATTCTGACGATTCCCTGGAAACGTGTGATTTAGATCACGAGTCGATTTTCAAACAACATTCGGATGAATTAGAACAACTAAAGATTAATCACAACGTCGAGATCAGTAAACTCACTACGAAACTTCAGTCTTATAGCCAAGTAAACATTGAGTTAGATAATTCGACCACGAATTGTGAAATTCTTTCGAAAGAAGTTGCGTCTTTGAATGAGAAGTTAAACCATGCCTTAAAATTCAGTAGTAAATGGGAAACTAGTTCACATGTGAGTAAATTCTTGACTAAACTGACGGATAATAACTTAAAATTGGGTCTAGGTTACGATTTGTATAGTCGTAGGGATCACACTAAATGCAATCCTAAACCTTGGGAACGAGACTTTAGGAAACGCAAGTATGTAGACCTTCCTGAGTATATTATTTGTCACTACTGTGGAAAAACCGGCCATTTCAAACAGGCTTGCGAAAAATTCGATGAAGATGTCACCAGAAACGTGAATTTTGTTAAAAATATGAGTGAATCTTCTAATGAACTAAAAGTGAATCCCACCAGAAACGCAAAACCTGTTAAAGAAACGTGTAGTTCTTCCACTAAAACTGTTGAGAAACGTCAAGAAACACATGTTGCTGTCAAGAGTATGGTCAAAGGAAAAGTCACTAAAATGTTTTGGGTTCGAAAGGACCAAGTTTTTTGTGTGACTAACAAGAGAGGACCCAACCTAGCTTGGGTACCTAAAACTCAAGGATAATGCGTTTACAGGTCAAGGTGAAAGGAAACAGCTATTGGTACTTAGACAGTGGCTGCTCGCGACATATGACTGGAGACAAAAATCAATTCCTTTCACTGGAGGCCTACGATGGAGGAAGCGTAACCTTTGGAGACAACAAGACCGGTAAGATTATTGGTGTCGGCACAATTGGTATGTCTCCCTCCCTCTCCATCGAGAATGTGTATTTAGTCGACGGACTAAAACACAATCTTCTAAGTAAATCCCAATTTTGTGACCGTGGCAACAAAGTCGTTTTTCACTCAAATATTTGCCGGGTCATAATTGAGGGATCTAGTAAAGTTATCTTGGAAGGACATCGCCTTAAAAACGTGTATGTCCTTGATGTTAAGTCTTTATCTAAAGATTCTTTTACTTGTTTGAGCGTTACTCTTAATGATCCCGATCTTTGGCACAAAAGACTCGGTCATGCTTGTAGCTCCTTGCTGAATATGTTGAGATCCAAGAATCTTGTAGAGGGCTTACCCTCTATAAAGTTTGATCGTGAAAGGATTTGCGATACGTGCATTCGGTGCAAGAAAGTGAGAGCTTCGTTCAAACCAAAACGGGTGGTAAGTACCAAGCGACCTCTTGAGCTAATACACATGGATCTTTGTGGTCCTATGAAGGTAAGAAGTAGAGGAGGTGAAAGGTATGTTTTTGTTATTGTTGATGATTACTCAAGATATGTTTGGCCAATCTTTTTGAGCACCAAAACTAAAACTTTTGATGAATTCGAGTGCTTAATAAAATTGGTTGAAAATAGGCTTGATGTAAAGCTCGTGTCCATTAGGACCGACCACGGTACTGAGTTCGACAACCATGCTTTCATAAATTATTGCAGAGGTAGAGGAGTGGGACATAATTTCTCCGCTCCTAGGACACCTCAACAAAACGGTGTTGTCGAACGCATGAACCGTACTTTAGAGGACATGGCTCGCACCATGCTCTTATGTAGTGGACTTCCCCGTAGCTTTTGGGCCGAAGCCGTTAATACGGCATGCTATATTCATAACCGTGTTACGATTAGAGCTATTCTTAAGAAAACGCCATATGAATTACTTCGTGGTCGAAAACCTAACATTTCTCACTTACGCGTTTTTGGAAGCAAATGTTTTGTTCATAATAATGGAAAAAAATCAATTGTCAAAATTCGACCCAAGAAGTGATGAGGCTATTTTTCTTGGATACTCTAATCATAGCAAGGCATACAAAGTCTGCAACAAAAGAACTATGGTTGTCGAGGAAAGTGTCCATGTGGTTTTTTACGAAACTGACATCTTTGAAAAGAATGTGCAGGATGATGAGAATGAAGATGATCCAGATTTTCGCTTGACTCATCGGGATCCACCAGAAATCATGGATGACGAAGGCAATCTTGAAGGAATAGATGATGAGGTTATAGTTCATGGAAATGCAGAAGCTACTGCGATTCCAGAGGTCAAAAATCAGAATGATGCTGGAAACGTGTTGATTCCAGAAGAAAATGACCAAAATGAAGCTGATAACAATGTGCCCTTAGATTTTGCTGAACCAGAAACTGAAGAAACGCATCCAGAAACGCATCCAGAAACGCAGGAACTAGTAGTACAGACTACGATTCCACAGGAAACAGGTGACCCAGGGTCAGACTCAGGGGGAAACGCAAGCGTTTCAAAGAAAGACAAGCCACAACAACGAAATGTAAATGTAAACCGAAATTCCGGATGAAATCACTAAGAAAACGCAAATGTACTCTTTGTACCTAAGAAGTGGAAACACCAAAGCTCACATCCACTTGACTCGATTATTTCAGATATACAAAAGGGAGTACAAACTCGACATTCTCTTAATAATTTCTGTTCTTTCCATTCGTTTCTCTCGGCCATTGAGCCGAGTAATGTCAAAGTTGCTCTAAGTGATGCAGATTGGATAGGTGCTATGCAAGAAGAACTAGAGCAGTTTGAGAGGAACAAAGTTTGGCATCTTGTGCCACGTCCAAATGACCGCATCTTGTCATTGGTACGCGATGGGTTTATAGGAATAAACTCGACGATTCCTGAGTCATAGTCAGAAACTAAGCAAGATTGGTGGTGTAAGGATACAACCAACAAGAAGGAATTGACTATGGGGAAACGTTTGCCCCCGTAGCTCGCTTGGAAGCAATCAGGTTATTAATTGCTTTTGTTGCTCATAAAGGACTTAAACTGTTTCAAATGGATGTTAAGACCGCGTTTCTTAATGGCTATTTGAAAGAGGAAGTCTATGTAGAACAACCTCCCGGTTTTTTAAATAAGGACTTTCCAAAACATGTTTTCAAACTTGACAAAGCTTTATATGGTTTAAAGCAAGCACCTCGTGCTTGGTATGATCGTTTGTCCACACATTTAATTGAAAATGGTTTTAAAAGGGGCTCCGTTGATAAAACCTTATTTTTAAAAAACGAGGGGGTTGATCTATTAATCGTACAAATTTATGTTGATGACATCATCTTTGGATCCACTAACAATGATCTTTGTGTTTACTTTTCCGAGTTGATGACCTCGGCGTTCGAGATGAGCATGATGGGAGAATTGAAGTTCTTCCTTGGACTTCAAATTCAGCAAACACAAGAAGGGATCAAGATTCATCAACAAAAGTACGTTAAAGAGCTTCTTACGCGTTTCTCCATGATTAATGCTAAACCATTGGCTACTCCAATGTCCACAACCACGAAACTTGGACTCGATGAGGACGGTAAGTCAGTAGACGCTACCGTGTATCGAGGTATGATTGATTCTCTACTCTATTTAACTGCTAGTAGGCCAGATATCATGTTTAGTGTGTGTGCTTGTGCGCGTTTCCAGTCAAATCCTAAGGAAACGCACCTTTCTGCCGTGAAACGCATATTACGCTACTTGGTTGGTACTCAAAACTTGTTTTTATGGTATCCTATGGAATCTAACTTTGATCTCAAAGGATATTCAGATGCCGATTATGTAGGATGTATGATAGATAGGAAGAGTACCTCGGGAATTGCAACGTTCGTGGGTCCGTGCATCATTTCGTGGTCTTCAAAGAAGCAAAATACCGTGGCGCTTTCCACCGCAGAGAGTGAATACATTGCCGCGGCCCTTGCTTGCTCGCAACTCCTTTGGTTGAAACAACAACTATGTGATTATGGGGTAAGTATCTCGTGTGTTCCAATTTTTTGTGATAATACGAGTGCGATTATTATTTCCAAAAACCCCGCTCAACACTCCCGACTAAACACATTGAAATTAGGCACCATTTTTTGAGGGATAACGTGGAAAAGGGAAACATAAAGTTGGAATTTTGTAAGATCGAGAATCAATGGGCCGATATTTTAACTAAACCGTTAGCTAGAGAACGTTTTGAGATGCTACGGTTAGAAATTGGTTTGCTTGGTAGTATCTAAGTTGTGTTCGCACCATCGTTATTATCTCGTATGATTGACTAGAAAGGGATTCGTAGACTGTGTCCGCACCCTCGCTTGCACTATGACATTGCTTTTTGATATTTGCATTATTTTGTGGGATTGATACTTAACATAAATCGGCATGATCATGTTCATATTTTTCACACTTGGTAAAATTTTTCACATTGATTATTTCCTTTCAAAATCTTTCCCAAATATTTTCCTAAATATCCTTCACCCAAATAACTTCCCATACACGTCACTCATTCCAATTACCCAAAATTGTGATCTAAACCACTTTCCATAAGTTTACCCACAAATTCTAAAATCATGGTTCCTCTCTATATCAAATATTTTATTAACCATGTTTTACATAACCTTCCATAACTTGTGCTTTACCACTTACTTTTCTATCTTGTGTGTCAATCAAGGTCACATTTAATATTCTCTTTTAGATGATGAATCAAGTGTCACTCCAGTTACCTTCTTTCCAAAAAAAAAAAAAATTGAAAAAATGAAAGATGTGACCAAAATTTTCATGTTGGAGAAAATTATTCATCATTGTTCCCATGCTTTTTACCGCAAAAGAGATATTTCGATTGACATACACTTTTATGTGGTTATGCCTTCAAGTTTCCCCTATAACTTCATGTTTCTTGGCAGATTCCATCAGATTCCAGAAAACTCTTCAAAAAACATCTCCAGTTTCCCACACCAACCCTCCCGTTTCCTCCTTATTTCCAGCCCAAAACAATCCTTCCCTCCGCTTAACTAATTAATGTTTTTTTTTTAAGTTTTATTTCGTGTGACTAGTATGAACTCTTTATGCTTTTGTATGTTAACGAGCATGACATCTCTTAATATCATTTGGTGCTAATGGTTAATGTTTTGTCTTAAGGTTAGCGACGGTGTTACCCTAGTCCTTTCCTTTTTAATGATGTCAAGAGGGGAAAAACGATATCGCAATACACTTTTTGCTCCTTCTCACTTTTTGACGACTATGCTCTTCATTTCCTATCTTGATGCTATTGTTTAGTTTCTATATCGCTTATTGATTCTTCCTTTTACAAACGGCTAATTCTATGTTTCCCGTTTCTTGTTTGCCTTTCGTATGGTGACTAATGGGTTGAGGGGGAACTTCACATAGAAACAAAAATAGGAGACTTGCCATCATCAAAAAGGGGGAATTTGTTGACTCGACCTCGTCGTTTAGTTTTGATGATGACCTTAATTTTTGTTTACTATGCTATAATCCGTTGTTAGTGTTTATGATACTTAGTAGGTTGTGAAGCATTCAAGTAAGAATCAAGTTTCATTCTTGGGAAACGCGAATCAAATCAAGGCTATATAACTCTCATGATGTACTAGCTCGTATTGTATACATATAGTCCTTGTAATGACAAGGGTAATGGTAAAACGCTATGACAAGGGTAATGGTAAAACGCGCGAGAGGACGAGGGTTTTTATGAATGATTTTAGCGCGCAGGTACTTTTGGACTTTGTCCTTAGTATTTTTGAAGAAAACGCTACGAGTATGCATGCCAGCCGGTCGACCGGCAGCCGGGCTCTGACCGGGACCGAAGCTGGAATTTGAAACAGAAGAAAAAGAGGAAAAAATTTGAAATTTTGCATGGGAGCCGGCCGGCCGGCCGCCGGTCTGGACCGGCCCCCACGCTCTGCTGCTCCGTTTTGCTTCTTCTTGCGTGCTATGCCGAAGTACCTTGATGTTGGACTGAATTGGACGCACATACGTGGATTTTAGCCGCACTCCACACTTTACTTCGGTTTGGGGGAGCTCCGACTTTATCAAGTGAGCATTCTTTACCCCACTTTACCCTCCTTTTCGCTTTACTTTTCTCTCCCCGTATGTTATGTGTCTCTCCACTGCTTTTGTGGTTATGCTGTTTTCCACATTGCGGACAATGTGTGATCTGGTTTGGGGGAGGGAAACACTTTCGCGTTTGCATTTTCATTTTGTTTGCATTTATTATATAAAAACCCAAAAAAATCGAAAATTTCAAAAAATTACAAAAATACGAGTCTTTTTGGTCTGCTTTGTCCTGCTTTATCTAGTTTGGGAATTGATTTGTACACTTACTTTGATCTTTAGTATCTCTGAGTCGACTTTCTATCGCCTTAGCTTGCACGATTGGTTTGTTTCCTATTAATAGATTGCGAGCCTCAACACTAGCCCACTTGTATCTGCTTAATTCTTTTCGCTGCTCGCTCACTTTCGACTTTGACATTCGAGCTTGGGAACTGGTTTGTGGAATGTTGGTTTGATTGGTTTGCGGTTTGATTGGAATGATCTCTTATATGTTGGAGCAATGCTTCGATGCTCTCGGAGGGGACTCATTAAATTGAGTAACCACAGTGGCCATGAATTTGGTTGCGACCGGGAGTATGAGCAATATGTAACCCTTAAGGAAATATGTGTACCCGAGCGCGATTTTTACCGAGTGAACGTCAAGCTAAACGGTACTACATACGAGGGATGCTCCACATTCATGAAAAGAAAATGTAATACAGAAAGGAAAAGAAAAAGAAGAGAAAAAGGAAATGATTTGGAAAGATTGGATGATGGAAAGTGGTTTGTACGGTTGGCCTTGCTTGAATTCAAATGTCGTCAGTTTTATTTTTGAGTAAGCGTTAGAGGCTAGTGATATAATGTGGTGTGAACGGTTGAGACCTGTGCTCTATTCTCGGTGAAATAGACTTTGGTTGTAATGTTTATGTGCATAGGTCGTCCACTTCGAGATACTAACGTGATTAGTTCGTGTCGCTTTGATTTTCTCCGATGCTGTTTGCTTGAGGACAAGCAAAGGTTTGGTTTGGGGGAGTTTGATACATGCATTTTATATTCATTTTATGCCCCAGCTCAACAGATTTAATGCATTTATTCGAGTTTATTACTAGTTTTAGGAGCTATTTGCTATACTTCTCGATACTGCTGCTTTTCATTTGCATTTTGCAGGTTTTGGTGGTTTTGAGCCAAAACCCGAGACATTGGAGCATTTTGAGAACCGAGCCAATAAAACCAAGCTCGAGCGCGCACAAGGGCTCGAGACACGAACCAAAGACCAAAAGGAAGAAAGGCCTACGAGTTATAAAGGCCCAAGAAGCAAGGATGGGCCTAAGATCAAAGGAAAGCGAGCCACCAAATTGAGTCATGCCTACGGCCTGGGATCTGGCCACGCCGGCCTCGACGTTATTTATACGCTGGATTTGTTTTATTTGGGATTGAACTTTTGGAAGCCTATAAATGGGTTTGCTAGGTCGTAAAATACAATTATGCTTTAATTTCGCTTAGTTTAGTTCTCTGCTTTACTTTTATTTCTCTCAAAACCTTTAGAGCTCTAATTTACTTTCAAGTTTGATTCATTGTTTCCGTCGGTTCTCCGTATCTTTCAGGTTTTTATTCAATTCTTGTTATTTCTTTCATTATGTCTTCTTCATATTATTGCTTTGTTTTGATTTCCATTATGCATAGCTAAATTATAATTAGGGTTTGAAGGTGATTTGTGATAGTTGATTCAGGCATGTTTTAATTGTTATTTTGATTGAAATTGTGCAAGTTGGTTTCTTCCTATGCTTTATCATCAATTGAATTTAGGGACGCCTTTATTGAATTGAACTTAGGTTGTTTCAGTTTAAGATCGAAAGCCTAATTGAAACTAGACTCACGCATAATTGATAAGTTGAATTTAGTAAGTTGCGAGAGCCCGCTAAATTTGCTTAAGGTTAATATTGACTCGAGAGAGCGTATTCCTAAACCTAGCCACTTGCATAGCTTCAATTGAATGTTTTCTACTTTTGAGTTGAGTTCCTGAATCACTGTCATAATGATCCTGATGCCCTAATCTTCCTCTTTATTGATATTTGTTGATCTGCTCTATTTCTGCTCTAGTTTATAGCTTTTTACAAACCCACTTTTCACACCCGAGTTGAACCTGTTATTGCCGACTTTAACTTATAACTGAGCTGTTTCCCTGTGGATACGATCCTTCTTGCTGCTAGCTACTGTTAGTTGTCTTTCAGGTTTATTTTGATATTGGCGATACGACTTAGCCGTGTTAATTTTGGCGCCGTTGCCGGGGAAACGGCTTTGCTAGTTTTAGTTTTTGTTAGTTTTACAGGTTTTTCTCCCTTGTCTCAAGGAACCTAGTTCCTTGAGACCGTTTTTAATTGCTTGCTTGTAGTTTTGTTTATGCACAGGTCACCTACAGGTTTAGTTCCATTTGAGCCTGAACCTGAGCGAGCATTTCATAGGCTACGTAAGGAAGCAAGGATATTAATTGATCTTGATTTTGAGGAAGCCAGACTCAATCCAAGCAGTAACGCAATCGTCCCACGAAGAGGACACACCTCCGCCATTACTCGGTTTTCAACGGTTGGTGACTATGCCTAAACTAGCTAGTCACTCGCTCCCAAAGACGGAATCCATACCTAATGGATTCACGATGCCCGCTACTCTGCAGGGCAACTTTGAGATCCGCCCCGCCTTTCTCACTTTGGTGGAGCGGAATCAGTTCGGAGGCTATCCTACGGAGGATCCTGGTCGACATATGCAGTCTTTTACGGACTATTGTCCGACTATCAAGCGTGCCGATCACGCAGAGCAAATAAGGAGATGTCGTTCCTTTTTCGCTGAAAGATCGAGCCCGCGAGTGGATTACTTGATCTAAACAAGGAGGCCGCCAGATATCGATTGGAGGAGTTTGGCCCTCGCGTTCTACTCAGTTTTATCCTCCCGAGCGCACTAATCAAACGCGCAATGATTCAGTGGCTTCAAGCGCATACGACGAGACTTTCTTTGAAGCTTGGGAAAGGTATAAGAAGTCGATACGGATTGTCCTCATCATGGGTCGAACGATTGGCTCGTGATTATGACTTTTACAATGGTCTTTATGCGAGAGTAGAGCCATTCTTGATTCTCGCTGCGGAGGACGTTTTGCTAATAACGTTGACGCGATAAGGCTTGGGGTTGATTGAAGATATGGCTAGTCACTCATCTCGCCGGGAAGCCTAGGGAATTCGCGGTCCGCACATGATGACCGTGATAAGGGGAGCGTCAGCGCGCTCACGAGTCAAGTTGCTGCGCTAACTGCGCAGATTAGCCAAATGAATGGAGGTGGTTCTTCTAGTGCTCACGTCAACGCTATTGCAGGGCACGATTCGGGTTACTCCGCGGGGCATGCTGCGCCCCAGGAGCAGGTTTATGCGTACCAACCTTATAATCAAAACCTGCCCTACCAAAACCAACCTGGTTATGATCGCTCGCTGCTATCTTATCGTAGCCAGAATGTGCAGAACCCGACTACCCAACCACCCCAAAACACTCCCTACCAACCCCCTCACAAAAACTTCCAACAACAACCACCCACCTACCAAAAGCCACCCTATGTCCCTCCATCACAACATACACCTGTCCCCGACCCATTAGCTGAAATGCGCTCCATCATGATGGCCATGCAGAAGATGCAGATGGACACTCAAAAGATGCAAATGGAGACAAATCAGGCCGTTAAGCATCTCGAGACGCAGGTGGCTCAACTTGCTACGTCGCAGGCGACCCGTCAAAAGGGTCAATTACCTCGCAGGCGATCAACCGACGAATATTGAGCATGTTAACGCGATTTAGTCATGAGTGGGCGAGCTTATGATGGTCCTAAGGTGCCAGAACCGCAGAGTCGAGTGGAGGAGCTGCTGGGAGTGATGGGGAAGCGGATAGCACGTCAATTGCAGCTGAAAAGACGACACAGATGGCGCAATGGCCCGGACCGGCCAAGGCAAAGAACAAAGAAACTACGGGTGATGTTAAGGGTCCGGAAATTCAAATTAGGTTACCCTTCCCACGGAGTGCACGATCCAAAGAGGACTCCCAGTTCAGTAAGTTCTTCGAGATCATCAAGAGCTTGCAGGTAAATGTTCCTTTTATTGATTTAATTCGTGAAGTGCCTGCTTATGCTAAGTTCATGAAGGAAGTCTTGCTTAGGAAACGGTCTTTGGGTGAGGTAGAGTCAGTCGCTTTTACGGGGGAATGTAGTCGTTTTCTGCAGGGTAACCCTCCCCCTAAGCTGAAGGATCCGGGTAGTTTTTCTATCCCCTGCGCTATAGGCACCCACACGATTGATAATGCCCTTTGCGATTTAGGAGCTAGTGTGAGTGTGATCCCTTACTCCATCTGTAGAAAGCTTAGCATGACATCTTTTAAGTGTACCTCCATGTCTATTCAGATGGCCGACCGTTCAGTCACGCGACCTCTAGGTATTTTAGAAGACGTCCCAGTACGGGTTGCAAAGTTCTTTATCCCCGTAGACTTCGTTGTGCTCGACATACCCGAGGATTCCCACATCCCGGTTATCTTAGGACGACCCTTCTTACATACCGCGGGAGCGCTCATTGATGTGGGTAATGGGACTTTGACCTTCACAGTAGGGGGGAGAAGTTGGTTTTCACTCAGTCGAGTGTCCCGAGATCGCCGATGCAGTTAGAGTCGGTTTGTACTATTGATGCTATACCTCCGTCTCACTCTATTGGAGACACTTTGGAGGTCCTTTCTGCTGTCTCTCCTTGTGCAGGTACGTCGCCGAGCAGCTGCACGATTGGTTTGGGGGAGAGGAAAGTGTTGAAGGCTGACCTTTATGCTGCTAGTAATGGGAATGAGAGCCCCACGATTGAGTCGCTCGGAGCACAGGGGAGATATGGTGAGCTGATTCGAGGAGGAATCCCGTGCGTGCTGGTATTTGACGATGAGCTGCCTCGAGGAGGCGTGGATTCGCTGCGTTCTGACCACGTTACGACAAGCGAGGTGGTTGCAAATGGCCAATGTCCTTGGCCTCCGTATACTTGATTTCTAAAGCTGTGAAGAGTCGTGCGGGACTATAAACCAGCGCTTCCGGGAGGCAACCCGATGACGTTGTACTTTTTATTAGCACTTGTACTTTGTTTGGTTTGTTTTTATGACTTTTGGTTTGATTTTGAGCGAGAGACGAGGGTTTTTATGAATGATTTTGGCGCGCAGGTACTTTTGGACTTTGTCCTTAGTATTTTTGAAGAAAACGCTACGAGTATGCACGCCAGTAGGTCGGCCGCAGACTCGACCGGACCGGTGGAATTTGAAACAGAAGAAAAAGAGGAAAAAATTTGAAATTTTGCATGGGAGCCGGCCACGGCCACGGCCTGGGCCGCCCCCACGCTCTGCTGCTCCGTTTTGCTTCTTCTTGCGTGCTATGCCGAAGTACCTTGATGTTGGACTGAATTGGACGCACATACGTGGATTTTAGCCGCACTCCACACTTTACTTCGGTTTGGGGGAGCTCCGACTTTATCAAGTGAGCATTCTTTACCCCACTTTACCCTCCTTTTCGCTTTACTTTTCTCTCCCCGTATGTTATGTGTCTCTCCACTGCTTTTGTGGTTATGCTGTTTTCCACATTGCGGACAATGTGTGATCTGGTTTGGGGGAGGGAAACACTTTCGCGTTTGCATTTTCATTTTGTTTGCATTTATTATATAAAAACCCAAAAAAATCGAAAATTTCAAAAAATTACAAAAATACGAGTCTTTTTGGTCTGCTTTGTCCTGCTTTATCTAGTTTGGGAATTGATTTGTACACTTACTTTGATCTTTAGTATCTCTGAGTCGACTTTCTATCGCCTTAGCTTGCACGATTGGTTTGTTTCCTATTAATAGATTGCGAGCCTCAACACTAGCCCACTTGTATCTGCTTAATTCTTTTCGCTTTTCGTTCGTTCACTTTCGACTTTGACATTCGAGCTTGGGAACTGGTTTGTGGAATGTTGGTTTGATTGGTTTGCGGTTTGATTGGAATGATCTCTTATATGTTGGAGCAATGCTTCGATGCTCTCGGAGGGGACTCATTAAATTGAGTAACCACAGTGGCCATGAATTTGGTTGCGACCGGGAGTATGAGCAATATGTAACCCTTAAGGAAATATGTGTACCCGAGCGCGATTTTTACCGAGTGAACGTCAAGCTAAACGGTACTACATACGAGGGATGCTCCACATTTGCGAGAAAAGAAAACAGAATACAGAAAGGAAAAGAAAAAGAAGAGAAAAAGGAAATGATTTGGAAAGATTGGATGATGGAAAGTGGTTTGTACGGTTGGCCTTGCTTGAATTCAAATGTCGTCAGTTTTATTTTTGAGTAAGCGTTAGAGGCTAGTGATATAATGTGGTGTGAACGGTTGAGACCTGTGCTCTATTCTCGGTGAAATAGACTTTGGTTGTAATGTTTATGTGCATAGGTCGTCCACTTCGAGATACTAACGTGATTAGTTCGTGTCGCTTTGATTTTCTCCGATGCTGTTTGCTTGAGGACAAGCAAAGGTTTGGTTTGGGGGAGTTTGATACATGCATTTTATATTCATTTTATGCCCCCAGTTCAGTCGCATTTAGCTGCATTTATTCGAGTTTATTACTAGTTTTAGGAGCTATTTGCTATACTTCTCGATACTGCTGCTTTTCATTTGCATTTTGCAGGTTTTGGTGGTTTTGAGCCAAAACCCGAGACATTGGAGCATTTTGAGAACCGAGCCAATAAAACCAAGCTCGAGCGCGCACAAGGGCTCGAGACACGAACCAAAGACCAAAAGGAAGAAAGGCCTACGAGTTATAAAGGCCCAAGAAGCAAGGATGGGCCTAAGATCAAAGGAAAGCGAGCCAGCCCAGCTGAGTCAGGCCGGCCGGTCTGGACCGGCTGCCGGCCGGCCGGCTCTGACGTTATTTATACGCGGATTTGTTTTATTTCGGGATTGAACTTTTTGGAAGACTATAAATAGGTTTGCTAGGTCGTAAAATACAATTATGCTTTAATTTCCCTTAGTTTAGTTCTCTGCTTTACTTTTATTTCTCTCAAAACCTTTAAAGCTCTAATTTAGTTTCAAGTTTGATTCATTGTAACCGTCGGTACTCCGTAACTTTCAGGTTTTTATTCAATTCTTGTTATTTCTTTCATTATGTCTTCTTCATATTATTGCTTTGTTTTGATTTCCATTATGCATAGCTAAATTATAATTAGGGTTTGAAGGTGATTTGTGATAGTTGATTCAGGACATGTTTTAATTGTTTTTTTGATTGAACTTGTGCAAGTTGGTTTCTTCCTATGCGTTTTATCATCAATTGAATTTAGGGACGCCTTTATTGAATTGAACTTAGGTTGTTTCAGTTTAAGATCGAAAGCCTAATTGAAACTAGACTCACGCATAATTGATAAGTTGAATTTAGTAAGTTGCGAGAGCCCGCTAAATTTGCTTAAGGTTAATATTGACTCGAGAGAGCGTATTCCTAAACCTAGCCACTTGCATAGCTTCAATTGAATGTTTTCTACTTTTGAGTTGAGTTCCTGAATCACTGTCATAATGATCCTGATGCCCTAATCTTCCTCTTTATTGATATTTGTTGATCTGCTCTATTTCTGCTCTAGTTTATAGCTTTTTACAAACCCACTTTTCACACCCGAGTTGAACCTGTTATTGCCGACTTTAACTTATAACTGAGCTGTTTCCCTGTGGATACGATCCTTCTTGCTGCTAGCTACTGTTAGTTGTCTTTCAGGTTTATTTTGATATTGGCGATACGACTTAGCCGTGTCAGCTATTTTCGAAAAACCTGATTTGGAAAAGATATTTTCTGGAAAATCTGATCTTTGCAATTATTATCTTTTGAAATATCTTTTACAATATTTGAGAATGATTTTAAGCTTGGATAAGAAGTAAAAATATTTTGAGAATATTGCTTTTATCTTTTTTAGGAAACAAAACCTTATCCAACTATACTTCCTACTTTTAATCAATTTTGGTTTTGGTAAAAATCTCGTGCAATATCTTTTTACTTCTATTTAAGATCAACTTTTGGAAAATCATTCTTAACCTTTTCGAGCTATCAAATTTTAACGAAGTATTTTTCTAAACAATCTTTAAGTATTATTGTCTTTATTTCACTACTACAAATTAGACTTAAGAGAACGGGTGAAAACCGTCCTCAAATAATAAAACACCCGTCCTTCTGCTAAGCGTTCTCTTTCATCTAAGAGAACGGTTCTATGAATAGTCAAACCGTCCTCTTAGTTTTATCTAAGAGAACGGTTATAGAATGAACCGTACTCTTTGTCCTATATAGCGCGCCTAAATGTCCTCTTTGATACATCAAAGAGAACGGTTTTAAGTATAAACCGTCCTCTTTGATATATCAAAGAGAACGGGTCTAAGTATAAACCGTCCTCCTTGATACATCAAAGAGAACGGTTCATTGGGGGAACCGTCCTCTTTCTTTTTTGCTGGCCATTTTTTGTCAAAAAGAGAACACTCATGATCCATAACCGTCCTCTTTGCCCAATTGTATTAGAGTAGCTATAGTGAATAATTATAGAAAGAACCGTTCTCTTTTGTCATAGCATTAAAAAAAAAAAAATTATTGCCACAAATTGGGCACTAATATCTAGGAAAAAGACATGGATAGTCAAAGCTATATAACTTAAATCGTCATGAATCAACATATACATTCGTTCTCTAAAAAT
Organism: Dianthus caryophyllus; assembly: GCA_023091065.1. Classification (NCBI taxonomy): domain Eukaryota; kingdom Viridiplantae; phylum Streptophyta; class Magnoliopsida; order Caryophyllales; family Caryophyllaceae; genus Dianthus; species Dianthus caryophyllus. The sequence goes on from CM041519.1 coordinate 31,251,441, forward strand.
TCTTGCCGATGTTAGGTTCGACGTAATGAAAATAGAACCTCTTCAGTTTACAATTTCAGACATATTATGAGATACAATCAGCAACCTAAAAATGTTCACACGTTTTAAAAACTAAAAGCAAACTACTTAAACCTCATCATCATTCATCAATTGTTATCCCTTGAATTTCCTTTGCAGCTTTAACCGAGCTATTCATCACCTCATCGATTTGCACGTACTGCTCCACATTTTTTCTGGGAAATAATAATGGACAACATATGTGACAAAGAATATAGATAAGATTTGGTACATAAAAGATATTTAATTGAATTTATATACACTCGTTTAGTAAATAAAATACGAACACTACTACAAATTCAGCCTATAGCAACGCTTAAATAGCAACGCATATCAATTAAAGTGTTGGTTGGAGTTGTTTTAGTTAAAAATTGAGGCGCTTTTTAGAAACTGCGGCAAAGTGCCTTGTTAGTGTGGGCTTGTGGCACAATTAAAACCGCCAAACATTACGCGCTCCAACTTTTCCAAAATTAAAACCCTCATTCTTCTTTTAAAAAAATCAAAAACACCTGTGAAGCCATTATTGTCGTCTTTCTCTACCGCAGCACAATTAAAAAGTGATCTCCATTGAAGTGGCTTAATCGTGGTTGCAAATCTGATCTCCTTCGAAGATTTCCAGGTAATCTGATCTTCTCACAAATTTTTAATTTTGTTTTTCTATTAGAATCGTAGAGTTGGGGGTGTAGGCTGTTCTTTTCAATTCATAAAATGAAGTTAGGGTTCATTCAAATTTCTTAATTTGCTTGCTCAAATTTCTTAATTTCTTTCTAATCAAGTCTAATTAAATGTTGGGCATTAACAAAGATAGGAACTTTAAGAATATCGTGATTCAAATCCAAAATTTTCACATTCTTTTATCATGTTTTAATTGAATAGTGTACATAATTGGTTACTTAATACAATAAATTTGCTTGAATCAAATTAATTGGGCAACATGCTATTGTTTGATGATTTCCAGATTAGTACTCCGTATAACCTAATTATTGGTCAAATAGCATATGTTAATTTAATATTGATGAGCAGCAGAATATGGTGAGTTGAATTTTAGTTTCAGTAATTGATGATGTGTTTGATGATAGTGTGTTTTAGTGTTGATGATGGCGAATTGAAATTTTGAATTAGGTTGGAATTATGTCGAAAAGCGAGGCGATTCGACGAGCGGAGGCTTCTGAGCTTGATTTGGTATGTATCGTTTGGTTTCGTTGACAGTAATACTGCCTCAATTACAGTTATTTAGCTGCTTGTTTTTCGTACTTGTCCTTCATGAATTGTGTTGAGTTGCTTGTCCAATTCCTTGTTAGTATGAAAGCTGTAGATTCAATTCCGTACTCCGTGTTTAGAAATTTCACAGATTTTTATAATGGTGGCTATGAATCTCATGTTCTCAACGTGAGTATGTAATATTGTGATTTAATTTTATCCCTCTTCTTATGATTCAATTCTTTTATCTTATGATATGATGATAATATTGAACCTTATTTTCCTTGTATTTTCTCTTTAACATGTCTTCAAATGACGAGACAAACTTTTATCTATTTTATTCGTCAACTAAATGAAGAATCGCTTGAAAAGCAACAAGACACTATCTACCTTGGAAGGAGATTATAACTAAAACGATAACGAGGTATCTTATGCTCGTAATTTATATTCATTCTGTATAATTCATTTTATCCAGTATTATTGGGTTTGCATATTCTTTTTGGATCATTTCGGTAGTATTTTGTACTCTTTCTTATTGTAGGAACTTCTGCCGTCCAACACAATTAATCACAAATCCCCTTAAGTAAACACAATACGCTTGGCGTTGAAGAAGTTTGAGTTATAAGGTAATGCTTCGATTTCATATCTGTCTAAATGTTGTTACATGTCGTAAAAATATGGTGAAATTGAAAAGCGCTATAGATTGTTGTTTTGACTTGTCGTAAGGGGATGTGAGAAATATTGATGTCATTTGTATTAAGAAAAATGGTCATATAGGTATGGCGAATATACATGTACGGGGACAATCATCGCGTATACATGTCCAACGCTTTCAATTTAAAGAAGTTAGCGTACATTAGTTGTATGTTTAAATGATACATGGGTCATAATCTGAAGGGATTTAAATGATCATGTTACACCGTTTGATATTATGCTTGTGTTTTAGATGGTAATTAACATTATCTTTCTTCGATCATACTAGACAACAAACTTGCGCAAGATTTGTACATTTGTTCTTTGTTTTCATAAAACGTTTATCACTCATACGAAAATCACTGATATTATCTTGATTATTTTGGATTTGCAGTGATGAAGGACACTCTCAATTGTTTTTTCAAGTATCTTAAAGAGCAAGCTGCATCAGTACAACGGCTACTGCATACACTGCTATGTAATCCTTGAGTCTTCTTAAGCGACTATGTAGTGGTTGTAGTCATATATTTGATACTTTATTTTCTACCTATGTGATTTTCAATTAAAAATTTAGATTTTTTCCCCGGTGTATTAAAATAGAATTGGAACATGTATTGTATTTATATTTTATTTATCAATAAAAATTATTTTTGAGGATTAATGGCGTTGAGAAGGTTATTTTATCAGAAAAAAATTCGCTACATACGTATTGTTATTTGACGATAAAGCCAAAAGAAGGATCACGTTAAAAAGGAGCCAAATAAAAAATCATGGTGGCACTTCTGTTAGCGCGGGAGAGTTTTACGACGCTCATAAAGCGCAGCTACATATGGTTGAGAAGCGCATCAATGTTGCAGCGCTTTTTTATAACATTTACCGACGCAACTATAAAGCGCCGCAAGAAGGTGTAGCGGCATGATCTACCGCGGCGCATTTGAAAGCGTCGGTAAAAGACATGGCGGCGCTATTAAGCGTCGCAACAGGGAAAAAAAAGCGTCGCAGAAGACCTATTTTGTAGTAGTGGAAAAGCATGAAATAGTACTAAAATTATGTATACTGAACTTCCTCCAAATTAAGCATACCCATCATGCTCACCACATTAATCCATATGACTAAGAGGGAGGCTTATTAGCTTTGTGACCAATTCTGACATCTGAAATGACCGATACATAAGATTTAATGATTAGAATGTAGCCGACAAAAAATGTGCGATTTCACCTCAAAAAAGAAGGGTAGAATATAAAATGATAAAATTTGTTTGATCCAGATATGGGAAAAGAAAATCGTATTAACTTACCTTCTTTCACATGTGTATGTCGAATCTGCAAATCTACAAATTATCAACGTAAAATTATTGATTCCGAGAGTATAAGATGATGAAGCTCATCTTAGACTAGTTATCAATCAAGTGAAAATCCACTTGTCGTTAGAATATAAAGTCAAATGTATGTAAGACAAAGTTACGTCCCATTTGACGATGTTGGCTAAGTAAACATCGATAACTCCATTAATGCAAATGCAATATATATTGTTAATTGAGACATGAATAATATTTGAAAATGAAATTTTAATTGACAAAAACATCAATACAGGTTAAAAGTACGACCTATATTGGTGTTGAAGTTGTTAAATAACAAAACAAGTAACAAGTGAAAACAATACAATTAATTATTTGACTAGTGTAATTCAACATTAAAACATCTAGTAATAGAGTTATAAAATGAACAATGGCGGCTTTCAATCGATACATAAATACTAATCAATAACTACTAATGGATGAACCTTATGTAAATGAGAATTGGTACTTTGAAAGTGGCACTTTCTAACTAACCAAAAGATGTATATGCACTTTCTAACATTTAGGATAAACCCACCACTATTTTGCACTCATCTTAAATATTCTACTCATGATTTAATTACTGCTCCACTTCAAAGTCACCCTTCATGTATGCAATCGATCATCTTAAACTATCCATTAATATATACGTCCTCTCTTCTAATTTATAGAATTTACCAAGTCGCACAATCAACAGATACAAAACTAATACTCGCAAGTTTTCGAACTGATCGATTTTCAATAAAAAGAGACATGCAGAGCAAAGGATGACACGGAATCGAACAACATGGTTTAAGCATAAGACTCTAACAACTTAACTGAATAGAGCACTTACAAGAAAAATAAAGAGCACACGCTAGCATGGGACAACCGTCGGTGGTGGTGGTGGTGGTTGTTGCCGTGGTATTTCAGTCTGCACTTCGGTAATTGGATGTTGGTCAAGAAACCCCAATACCAAAATCGATGCAGAAAACCAATCAATCAAACAAAATTACAAAATAAACGAAAAACCCAATACCAAAACAGATCTTACTAAAATTCCCAAATCATAAACCCTAGATCAAGAAACAACAAATTGAATCGAAAAGAAAAAGATCAAAATCATACCAAAGGTTCGGACTTTTGGAAGAGAATAGACATCAAAATTGCAGGGTCAACAGATTTTTAGGAGAAAAGAAGAACTTCGAAGCAAAATACCAAAACACCATCATTCTAATAAATTCACCGATAGATTGACCAAAACCGCCACGACTGTGGTGTTCGGTGCTGCTGTTCGGTGGTGGGGTTCGGTGGTGGGGCTCGGTGGTGGCTCAGTAGTTGAGTAGGGTTTTGGTAGTGGAGGATGTTTGATTATGGTGAGTTGATGTTAACTTGTTAAGTGTAAGGTGTTTTGAGAGATTGGAACGATTAATCTATAAAAATAGGGTGTGAAATCTTCAAGGACGGTTGAAACAAAGAACCGTGCTGTTCGTTTAATCTAAGAGGACGGTTCAAACAAATAACCGTTCTCTTTGTCTAATCTAACAGGACGGTTAAAAAAAGAACCGTCCTCTTTGCTTTTCAATTAAATTTTTGAGCCATAGGCTTTATAGAAGACGCTTGGTCAACTGAACCGTCCTCTTTGTTTATGCTTTAAGTACGGGTGTTTTTCTAACCGTTCTCTTTATTAATATATTTGAGCGCCAAAATTTTTGAGATAATAGAGAACGGTTCCGCTTTTTGTTGTCCTTTTATCCCCGTTCTCTATGCTCATATTTGTAGTAGTGTTTTTGCAAAACTTTTAAAAGGCCTTTGAAACGAATCTCGTGTTGTTTAATCGTTACTCAAGTCAATTGTCTTGGCAAAATGCCTCGTATCCAGATTCTCTTGTGAACAATTGTTGAGACACAACTAGCTTTCTTTTGCTTGAGAGAAAGAGTACAACTTGAAAGAGTTGTAGAGTGATTAATATATTGTAATCCGGAGTAGGTACTAATATATTAATAAGAGAATAGTGGACGTAGGTCTCGGAGTGTGAGACTGAACCACTTCAAAACCCGCTGCGTACTTTACTTTCGTTTTACATTTTCAAGTATTTTCACTTACGTTTCAAGTTTGATTTACTGCGTTTCCATTACGTTTCCAAATAACTACTCTACGTTTCCAACACGTTTCTCAGTAATCATTCAGCGTTTCCAGCAGACTTGAGTTAAACGTGATTAACTCTAAGTCTTAGAAACGTGATATATCTTTTAGTCTTGAAAACTAGAAAAAGTTTTCAAGCACCCAATTCACCCCCCCTCTTGGGTACTTTTCCCTTAAACTCGGATCCATAGACTCTTCATATACATTACGAGTTACATCGATAATTTTTCACCTACGTGAATAATGTCAAAAAAAAAAAGGGATGGATATGAATCGAGGGAGTAGTAGACAAAGTTGTATAAAACAACCGATAAAGTCTCCGACTAAATAATCTAGCAGTTGACTTTGTCCCGCATAGTGTTTGTCGTCTGCATATTATGATTATGATAATGAGATGGTGGCAAATTGCAAATTGAGCATAAGTTGAGGGCATTTGATAGAGGGCCTAACATCTAAAAGCACCCCATAATTTATCTTGCCAGCAGAATAAATCTTTGAATTATGTTTTGACTATAACATAGTTATGTCTAGTTTTTCCATTCAATCAGCAGCTCAATCGCTAGGGAAATTAGTAGTGCAAGAAGTTCAGTACTTATCAAAAGTGAACGATAAAGTGGGAGAACTCCAAAGAGAGCTTGAGTGGATGCAATGCTTTTTATTAGACGCAGACGGACAGCAAGGCAAGAATGCTTTGATTCGTAAATGGGTGTCTGAGATAAGCGATTTTGCGCTTGAAGGTGAAGATATTACAGAGATGTACATTCTAGAAGTCTTAATGAAGAGGGAAGCGGGTGTTCTGAACTGTGTGCTGTGGCTAGCCTGTTTTTGGATGGATGCCATAATGCTGCACAAAGTTGGTTCTCAAATTGACTGTCTAACCGCTAAGATATCGGACATGTCTTCGAAGTTGCACACTTATGGTGTCAGGAGCTCTTACGATGTACAGTTCTCGCAGATGACAATGACTAAGAAACTGCTTGCCGAGCAAAGGCGGACCTACTCTCATGCTCAACCCAACTCTATCGTTGGGATTGAACAAGAAGTTGCTGAATTGACCAAACTATTGCAGGAAGGTTCACAAAAAATAGTGGTTGTACATGGCATGGGTGGGATCGGCAAGACCGCTCTTTCAAGAGAGGTTTACCACAACTGTCTTTCACAGGTTTACTACAATTGAATCTATACCTCAATTATTTTTATGGCTCTAGTTTGATTTTTTTTCCTCAAGGCTAAACCACTTAAAAGGGAGTAACGATAGGGCGCCACCCGGTGGTACTGAATTCAGTACCACCCAAATAAAATGAATTAAATAAACGATTAAATAAAAATTTTGTTTTAGATTTTACTCTATATTTTTAGGGTCAATTAAGTAATTTGCTCTTAGTTTTAATAAATTCTCATAAAAATTATGAAGTTCTCTATAAGCTATTAGCTATCTTATCTTTTATACTCTGTAATATTCCGTAGTTTGAAGCTTAGCTTATTTAAATTGTCTACTGCTTCATAATATACATTCATCAAGGTGAAAATTAGAATAAAATTTTGAATTGAACATGTTAATAGGTTGATAGAAAATAGATTAGAAGTTATGATGAAGACTAAAGAAAGACCGTAGGCTGTTGTCATGAGCTCATGAACTAGAAATCTTGATTTTTTTTAACTTTTTTTTTTTTTTTTTTTTTATTATTATTATTTTTTTTATCATTTTTATTTTATGTTTGTTTTAATTATACTTGTTTTTGACATTTATGAGAATTTCGATTAAATTATATCTTAATTATCATATAATTTTAAAATTTTTATTTAAAATGAATGATTTCACAGCACGTCATTGTTTTATTATATTAACAAAAATAGATTTTATGTTCTTATTTACTGTTATTTTGATATTAAATGAGTGATTAAACTTACATAATCCGTATAAAAGTACAATCGAAAGCGATAATAAATAATTGATTACTGTCATCTATACTTTAATGTTCATTAAAAAAAAATTTCAAAAAAAAATATAATTTGTACTCTAGAGTTTGGCTGACGTTAACGGTATTATTGAATCCACCATACTTGCTTTCTCTTGGTTTCTTTATTTATTTATGAACTTCATCTGTTACAATTTAACTTCTTGACGATCAAATAATCATATACAATATCGCGAAAAAAAATAAAAATTAAAGTACAAATTATAATCATCATTGTAAAACTAGAAAGTTGCAACAAATTACCAAATCCCTACAAAAAAGGAAAACATCATGGTTTATTTTAATTATTACATATTATATTAATTAAGCGTAGTTTATAGAATTTCAAAAATACCCTTTTATGTCAATTTATTTGAATTTTAAAATCTAATAAAAGAAACAAAAAATATTAAACTAAATTACTATTATGCCCTGGGTGGTACTCATTTTAAGTACCACCCGGTGGCGCAATCTCATTTTCCATTTAAAAAAACAATGTCATAAAAATGAATTATGTTGACCATTTTACCCTTTCACCCTAATTTGACCTCTCATTTTAGTGTTCGTTTGGTTGCTACGTAGGAATTGAAAATTAACGTGAATTTGTAAAATCCAATGAATTTGTAAAAAAATGTTTGGCAACCAAACAAGATTCAAGATCTATAATTCCTAGGAAACTAAAAATCTCACGAATTTAATGGCTAACCAAACAAACACTTAGTATTTTTTTCTTATTTTTCATCTTTATTCCTTTACATTACTCATCTTCTTCCCTCTTAAATCTACCATTCATCTTCATTTTTTTGAATTAATTGTCGAGTAATCCTAATTACCACCTAATTAGCCAATAGGTGAGCGATTATGTACTCACCTTCTTCATCTTTATGGATCAAAACTGATAGAATAAGTCAATATTGTGAATATTGTAAAGTATTTGTCTGATATTTTGTTACCTAACTTAGGATAATTAGCTACCTAATTTAGAGGATTCAGTTCCTAATTTGTAGCATCCATCTTGTATTTATAATTACCAACTTTGATCAATAATACTCAACCATTAATCTCCTTTATGGTATCAAATTCGTAGGTTCACACCGATCCTAATCGCTTCCGCTCTCTTTTTCCTCTCTCTGACCTCTCGTCAAAATGGCACCCGATGCCAAATCTTCTTTTCACCCGGCTCTTGCCGTTAATAACGTCTCGAATCACATTCCGATCAAACTCGGAATGGATGACGATCAATACCCACTATTGGTGGCGTTGTTCAAAAATCACGCCAAATGTAATCGAGTACTTCACCACATCGTCAAGCCGAAGGTTGCTGTTACGCCGCCCTCGACAGATGACGAGAAGGCGATGTGGGCTACGCTCGATGCCACGGTATTACAGTGGATCTATTCCACTATCTCTACCGACCTCTTGGAAACTATTGTCGAGGCCGAATCCACGGCCATGGAGGCATGGAAACGCATCGAGAGTATTTTTCAAGATAACGAAAACTCTGTGGTCGCCACTCTTGGAGCGGAGTTTTCGCGACGTCGATATGGAGGACTTCTCCTCTGTCTCGGCTTCTACGCGCCTTAAAACCTTGGCGGATCAGTTGAAAAATGTATGTGCTCATTGGTGATAATCGATCGGTTCTACGATTGATTATCACCACCGAGCACCTACATTTTTCAACCGATCCATAAGGATTTAAGGTGTTTACGATAGCGAAACAGAGGAAGTCCGCCATATGAAATGCGACCATTGCCACGGCCCAAACCCACCAAACCACGCAGAGATCTTTGGTGGCCGCGGTGGAGGAAGTAGCGAGGCGAGGATGTTGAAGGAAGCAGTACCGCCGCACCTTTGCCTCCCTTATTTCCCTTCTTTTTACCACCAGAACCACGGCCACCCTTGACACTTCCGGAGCCAAATCCCTTCGCCGGCGGTCTGCCGTTGTCATTGTCCGAACCACCACGAGCATAAAGTGCCTCGGACGAGGCGATCCGCAGTTGGTTTCCGGTCTCACTCCGGCGTATCAGGCTGTCGGCACCATCATTCGTCAAACCGACCCTCTGCCCGCTTTCTATCGAGCCCGGTCCATGTTGACTCTCGAGGAAGCCGGTTTGGCTAAGCAGGCTGCCACCGCCTCGTCCGAGGCGCTTTATGGTCGTGGTGGTTCGGACAATGACAACGGCGGACCGCCGTCGAAGGGATCTAGCTCCTGAAGTGTCAAGGGTGGCCGCGGTTCTGGTGGTAAAAAGAAAGGAAACAAGGGAGGCAAAGGTGCGAAGGGGTACTCTACTCCTTCAACATCCTCTGCCCCTGCTACTTCTCCCTCCACCGTGCAGCCACGAGCATCTCTGCCGTGGTCAGGTGGGTTTGGGTCGTGGCAATGGCCGTCCTCCCCATGGGCATATCCTCCGTGCCCGTATCCGGCGACCCCGTGGCAAATGAGGCCGCCTTACTCGAAGCAGCAGCAAAGGGTTTTGGGGTCACGACCTCAGCACGCGTATGCTGCGTATGCGTCTTCACCATCTCAAACTGACATCGAGGCGGCAATGTACACTCTTGGGTTGACTCCCCCTGAGCCGTGGGTGATGGACACCGGGGCTACGTCTCATATGACGTCGAATCAAGGTACGCTCTCGTCTTTTGTTAATAAGAGTTTTCGTAATGGTATTCTTGTTGGAAATGGTGAGTCTATTCCGATTGCTGGCTACGGACACACTACCCTACCTACACCACATCCTCCTTTAGTCATAAAGAATGTCCTTTTTCCCCAAACCTAATCAAAAAGCTTATTTCAGTTCGAAAGTTTACTACCGATAACATGGTATCCGTTGAATTTGACCCTTTTGGTTTTTGTGTGAAGGATTTGGGACGGGGACGCGTCTCATGCGGTGTGATAGTCGCGGTGCACTTTATCCAGTTTCCACCATTCCCGAGTCAGCCACACCTTCAAATTTTACAGCTTTAGCTCCATCCGTTTGGCATGATCGTTTAGGCCATCCGGGTGCTTCTGTTTTTTCTGTTATTAGGCAAAATAAACTCATTGATTGTAATTCGAGTTCTCCAACGTCGTTTTGTCAATCATGTCCTCTAGGAAAACACATTCGATTACCATTTGCTAAGTCTTTTTCTAGTACTTGTATGCCTTTTGATATCCTTCACTGTGATTTGTGGACTTCACCCGTGTTAAGTTCTATGGTCACAAATATTACTTGGTTGTTTTGGATGATTTCTCAAATTTCTTATGGACTTTCCCGCTTTCTACGAAATCTCAAGTCAGCACAATTTTGTCCAGCTTTCATGCTCTAATCCAAACTCAATTTGAACGGAAAATAAAATCGATTCAATGTGATAATGGCACCGAATTTATTAATGGCTTATTTCGAAATTTTTGTGAGAATAATGGACTCGTTTTTCGTCTCACTTGTCCTCACACCTCATCTCAAAACGGAAAAGCGGAACGTAAAATTCGGTCTATTAATAATATTGTTCGAACACTCCTTTTCCATGCTTCAATACCTGTAAACCTTTGGCATCATGCACCTAATTTAGCTACTTATCTCCTCAATATTATTCCTAGTAAAACCCTTGCCTATGGCATCCCTCTTCGTGTCCTATACAATCGTACACCGACTTATGGTCATCTTCGTATTTTTGGTTGCCTCTGTTATCCATTAATACCGTCTACGACTATCCACAAATTATAGCCTCGTTCTACTCCGTGTGTGTTCCTTGGTTATCCTAAAGATCATCGTGGATATAAGTGTCTCGACATGTCTAGTCGTCGAATAATTATTTGTCGACATGTCCTCTTTGATGAACAAACCTTCCCGTTTGCCAAACTACATCAACCCGACGCTAATACCTATGATTTTTTGGATGATGGAGTCTCTCCGTATGTCCTTCGACACTTAGCCACGACTCCCACAACACCACCCAAGCCCAACACCCCTCCCACCCCCACTGCCGTATCCCCAGGCCCCGCGTCCCCTGCTGCCCAATCTCCTGCCCCTGCGTCAGCCCCTCGACGTGCAGCCCTACCTCTCCTCACCTACACTCGACGATATCCCCTGCCTATTTCCAACCCAGCCCCAACGAAAACCACAACCCGAGCTGATAATGGCATCGTTAAACCCAACCCAAAATACATGAATCCGTCATCCGCTCCCCTCAATTTGTCTCACACTATCGCTATTTCCCCGATTCCCAAATCCCCCTTAATAGCCCTCCGTGACACTAATTGGAAACTCGCCATGGATGATGAGTATACCGCTCTTATTGATAATAAGACTTGGGTCTTGGTTCCACGTCCCCCTAATGCTAATATTATTCGCTCTATGTGGATTTTTTGTCACAAATTTAATTCTGATGGCTCGTTTGAAAGGTACAAAGCTCGTCTTGTAGGTGACGGCAAAATGCAGCAAGTTGGTGTCGACTGTGACGAGACTTTCAGCCCTGTGGTTAAGCCTTCCACGATTCGGACAGTCCTACGCGTTGCTCTTGCTCGGACTTGGTCCATTCACCAACTCGATGTTAAGAATGCCTTTTTACATGGTACGTTAACCGAAACGGTCTATATGTAACAACCCGTTGGATATCGCGACAAGACACGCCCTGATCATGTATGTCTCTTGAAGCGGTCGCTTTACGGACTCAAGCAAGCGCCTCGTGCTTGGTATAAAAGGTTTGCCGACTATATTGCTCAAATTGGCTCTGCTCACAGCAAAGTGGATCACTCCCTCTTTATTTTTCGTCAAGGTACAGCACTTGCTTACTTACTCTTATATGTCGACGATATTATATTGACATGCTCCTCGGATGCGCTGCGGACCAATATTATGGGTAAACTTCAGACGGAATTTGCCTTGAAGGATCTCGGTCCACTTAATTATTTTCTCGGTATTTCTGTCAAACGGTGTTCTGCGGAATTTGTTTTGTCACGATCAAAAATGCGCTTAAATTGTTCGGTAGCGGGTATGTCGTCATGTAAACCTGCTGCTACACCTGTTGACACGAAACCAAAATTGAGTGCTGCTCCGTCTGTCCCATGTGATGATCCCACGTTGTATCGTCGTCTTGCCGATGCTTTACAATACCTTACTTTCACTAGGCCTGACATCTCCTACGCCGTTCAGCAAGTATGCCTATTCATGCATAATCCCATGACCGAGCACATGGCTGCCCTTAAGCGCATTATTCGGTATGTTCAAGGTAAATCTACACGTGGATGGTGGCTCTATAAGTCTGCTCCTACGCTTCTTCGTGCCTATATAGACGCTGACTGGGGTGGGTGTCCCGATACACGGCGATCCACTTCTGGGTATTGTGTGTTCTTGGGCGATAATTTAATATCTTCGGCTTCCAAACGACAACCGACATTGTCACGCTCGAGTGCAAAGGCCGAATATCGTGGCGTGGCCAACGTTGTTGCCGAATCGTGCTGGCTACGCAATTTGCTCACAGAACTACACGTCCCTATGCCTAAGGCCACACTTGTTTACTGTGATAACGTGAGCGCTATCTATCTCTCTAGTAACCCGGTACAACACCAGCGTACTAAACATATCGAAATGGATATTCATTTTGTCCGGGAAAAGGTTGAACGCGGCGAGGTTCGTGTTCGTCATATATCCTGTCGTTACCAAATCGCGGATATCTTCACCAAAGGACTTCCACTTGTTCTATTTGATGATTTTCGAGACAGTTTACACGTCCGTTTACCTCCCGTATCAACTGCGGGGGTGTGATAGAATAAGTCAATATTGTGAATATTGTAAAGTATTTGTATGATATTTTGTTACCTAACTTAGGATAATTAGCTACCTAATTTAGAGGATTCAGTTCCTAATTTGTAGCATCCATCTTGTAGGATAATTAGAATAAGTCAACTTTGATCAATAATACTCAACCATTAATCTCCTTTAAAAACTCCTAATTAGCCAAGAGGTGAGCAATTATGCACTCACCTTCTTCATGTTTATGTATCAAAACTTTGTTCAATTCAACTTCTTTGCCTTCATATTACTATAAGTTAAAAAAAAGTCTCTCTCACTCTAAGTCTTTTTCCCTCCCCCCCCTCTCTAAAAATTAACTTCCCAAACACCAAACTTTGATTAATCCGCCCCCACCACTCTCATTTACCACCACCATCCTACACCTCCGCCAAATATGGGAACGCTCTTTTGTCCTTCTTCATCGGATCGACGGTGAAAGTTCCATCAAACACTTTTTCCAGTTTTGACCACCGACTTTTTATGACATGCAATCTTAGTTCGCTGTTGTGCGTGCCTTTGAAGACCGGCGCCTGTCATCTCTACCCTTTCTGGGTCTCACAAGCTTATCGTCTAGACGCGTTTCTAACGTAATTCTCTAGAGTTCGAGTCAATAGGTCTTGGCTTGGTCTCGTAATTCGTCAAGTTATAGGTCTAGTTTGTCGAATATATCCTTGTTCGTTATTCCGCTGTCAAACTCGCATCATATGGTATCAGAGCTTCGTCTCTTTATTTCCTTAAACCAAGACGATCCTGTGGGGCAGAATTTTGATCCAAACTTGCCTTCTATTTTTGATGTTTATGATGAGGACGTTCCGTTCAGTTTGGAGCAGATATGTTTGAACAAACAAATGCAGCTATTACAAAATGCCAACAAAATCATAGTTAGCACTGTCACTTACAAGGATCCATTAATTGGTGTTGCCTATTCATATGAGCATCACAATGGTTTTTTTTTTTTCAAAGAACTGACTTGTGAGTTGCATGAATTTTCCAAAACCATTAACAGTGGTAGGGGATATTTCATGGAAATCAAAGTGGGAGCTACTTTTGGAATGCAAGTGTACACATGGAACCAAAAACAATCATCAACTGTGTTTAATCCAGGCATTGGAATGCACAAGAATCGGGACGATTCTTTTTGAAGAAAGGGCGGATGATACGTATACACGATACGTATACGGCGGATTAAATTACATTCAAAATATATTGAACTTAGACAATTAATTTAGCTATATTTAGTTCAAGATTCATTGAACTTAAACAATGAATCAAGTCATAATTAGTTTTAGATTCATTAAACTTAAATAATGAACCTATTTATATTTAGTTTCAGATTCATTTAACTTAAATAATGAATCTAGTCGTATTTAGTTATATGAGTTTTTCCCATCTGTACCCTCGTACTTTTCACTTTTCTCAGTTGTATCCCTGCGTTTGGCGTATTCTTATTTGTACCCTTAAACTTATAAACGTAGTCCCAACTGTAACCAAACTAGAGTAAACCGTTAAATCTAGTCGTTAGTTATGTTTAATATAAACTTTCACCCTTGTTTTTTTCAGTTTTTTCCTCCATCTTTTCGCATTAAATACCCTACTCTACCTTTCATTAAAAGAAATAAGGTTTTTAATGCGAAAAGATTGAAGGAAAAAAACTAAATAAAAAGGGTGAAAATTCATATAAAACAAAACTAACGGCTAAATCTAACGGATTATTCAAGTTTGGTTACGGGTGGGACTAATTTTATAAGCTTAAGGGTAGAACTAGGTGAAGGTGTGTCTAATACTAAGGCGGAATAAATTAGACACAAAACAAGATCGAATCATATGTAAACAAGCTCAAGTTAGAAGTTTATACCCTCGTAGCGTGATTTTCACCGAAATGACGAGATTAAACCGAGAGCCCCAAATGTTGCTCCTCAATTGAAGTCCACTAGTACCCTTGGATTACTCCTCTCTTGGTTTACTAGAACCGTAAAAGGATGGAACTTGAGTGACTAGGATCAAGCTCTAAGCTTAATGAAAGTATGGAGCAAAAACCGAGTTTTTCACCTCTCTTTCTCCTTTCTCTTTTGTGCTGATTTTTGGTGTGTATTATGGCTGAATTTTGCATGCAAAGTTGCTATAAAATCTCAGTACACTTGCCTCACATTTTAATGATAAAAATGGGACATAATCATTCACCAAAGGCCAATGAAATTGCATCAAAAAGTTGGCCAATTACACACCACCTTTATGTTGGCCAATGCATGATCATTTCTCGCCACTTGTCATGTGTGACACTTGTCATGCATGCACGAGTGTGGCACGCATCCCGAGGCCGCTTCCCGATCTACTATAGATCACAGTATAAACACAAGTTCTCGGGTCTAACCCGAAAGGTTAACGCACTAATCTAATTATGCCAATTAACCATATATTAATCCATTAGGGTACCGTTGTGTGACCCAATTGAACCGGACTAAATTGGCAGAATATTCTAAATACTCAGATCATAAGCGGCCTCTAGCAAGACATTATGACCACCCAATTTATCCGATTATCATAATCTCATATTTGGTCCATGACTTCTACGAAGTCAATGCACAATTGTTGACGGACACCTAGTCTCCCCAACACTAGGAATACGCCAAACGCAGGGATATAATTGGGAAAAGTGAAACGTACGAGAGTGTAGATGGGAAAAACCCTAGTTATATTTAGTATAAGTTTCTCTTATATATAGAGAGGTTTGTAATTCATTTAAAAAACAGAATTTTATGAAATAAAAACTTGTGTTCTCTAAAAAAAAAAAAAAACGTGTAGGTAACGTTTATTTGTGAATTTCGGATTGTTGCGTACGATCCAAAGTAGTAACTAATTCGAACGCGACTCCTAATTGTTGCTCGATTGGAACCAATAAGTCTTGGTTAGCCAATCTCGTTCATCAAGTTATAGGTCTAACTTGGTGTCTACTTATCCGTTACTCATTTATTGCTGTATCATGTCTACTTCCGCCGCCATTTCGCATCAAACATCCTCACGCTGTCACGCATAATTCATTACTGTACACTACAAAAAATAAGGAGTTTAGCGACGGCAAAATCCGTCGCTAAAAAGCAAATTCCGTCGCAAAATGATACGTAGCGACGGAATTTCCGTTGCTACATGTCCGTCGCCATGACTCGTCGCAAAAAATCATTTGCGACGGATATTCCGTCGCCAAAAAAATAATGCGACGGACGGCCGTCGCAAAATCCGACACATAAGTGGTGACAGGTGGCAGCCAAAAAATGGAAAAAAGGCTATTTGCGACGGAAATTCCGTCGCAAAACAAGTAAAATATGTCGCAGAGTTACGTTTAAAAAATAATTTAAAAAACAATTGCGACGGAATTACCGTCGCAAAAAAAAAATAAAAAATTAATATTAAACACTTGCGACGGAATTTCCGTCGCAAATAAGGACTAATTCAGTCGCAGGTTTTATTCGGAAAAAAAAAAAAAAAAAGACGTTTGCGACGGATTTTCCGTCGCATATTTGCTGAAATCCGTCGCAAAAAAAATGGGCAGAAAAAACCTGCATTATTTACGCCTCGACGGCTTGATTTATCACAGCTTTTTGATCGACCATTGTTGTCATACGACACCTGCATTCAGAAAATGTCGGTTTCCACAACCAAAAACACGACCCAACAAACGATAATAGAGTCGATATATAGATTAATATGTGTAACTAACTTACACATAATCCGCTACAAAGTTAACAAAATACCTACTAATTATAAAACCGCAATTTTAATTTACATATTATAAATCCGAAGTGATGAAAATGTCTAAGTAGGAGGGACTATAGAACTAAACCCGTGACCGTCGCCGTGATCGTCGGAGAAGTCGTCACGACGAAAAGCGCTCATGCCGGGATTGCAAGTATTCGGCGGATTCTGCCAACCGAGGTTTCTCATGAATTCCATCATCATCTTTTGGTTCTCGTCAAGCTCGTGCACTTTGGCCATAAGCACTTTATTTTGGGCTGCGGTTTGACTTACGACGCCGGGAGTATAACTTGGAGCCCCTCTTGACGAGCTGCGGTTGTGCGCTTTAGGCGGTGTGAAGAAATTTGGTGCCTCTTCGCACGTACCATAAACTCGACCCTCTCTATCAAAACCACCACGATCGTAGGTAGAGTTCGTCGGGTCGTAGTTATCGCCCTCGTGCTCTACCGCCCTCTCCAAGTAATTTTTCTGAAAATCAATTGAAAATCATTAAATATTGAAAATCAATGTGAAATTAATTGAAAACCATTAAATATTGAATAAACTAAATATATTAAGGACGAGTATATTACCGCAATTTCCTCGTCCCGTGGAGTAATCCATTTTCCTTCTTTGTTTTTCTTCGACATCTCCAACATTTTAAATGGAGTAAAATCCTGGATGCCTTGCTGAAAATCATTGACGTGTTAAAATATAAATAATTAAATATAAAGTGTTGGTAATATTAAACGATAAATTTAAAATTGAATAGATAATAAAGACATACCGCAGCAGCTTCCAATGCCGCACCACCACTTCTGCGACCCAACACGTGCGTCGGAAGGGCTTTTCTATCTTTTCCCCCCTTGCACCTATTCTCCGTCGCCTTTTTTGACTTCTCGGCGAATTCTGGGTCTTTTTCCTTCCTTGTCTTTAATAAATTAAAGCAAGCAGGAGGCATCCATCTAGGCGGTTTCTTCTTCCTTGCCGCTCGGTAAACGAAATCCCGGAACGGCTTCTTCACGGCAAGGTCGTAGCCTTCTTCAAGCTCCGCGGCATCGTCGGTCTTCACTCGAGCCTATTCCAAAATTAAATAAAACATATAAGTTGTATATTTGTGTAATTACAACAAAACTTTAATTAGCTGTAAATTTAAACATTTACCTTGAAATAATTGAACATATGTTCCTGTCGCTCACGAGGCATGCTCGTCGATTAGGGAAGTAGGCAGTGTAGTTCGCCGCGATCGAATCTCTTACAAGTGCCCTCACTTTGTCATTATTGAACCTGAAAATTGTCAGTTTCAGAAACTTATCAACACATAAATTAATATAGCTAAATAAAAACAAATTACAATATAAAAAAATCATACCATACGCCGCCCGCCCTACGCGACACAGTCAACATCTGATCTTGGGGTGGTATCGGATGTACGTCCTCGTTCTCGTCGGTATGACGCTGACTGTTGCTACCTGATCCCTTTTTCCGAGTCTGTTTCTTGCCACCTGCCATTGCAAACTAAAAACAAAAGAACATATTAAAAAATCAAGGTAAACAATAAAATATAATTAATAATATTTCAAATTTTTAACACCTTACAGTTCAATAGTCATCATTATCGTCACTATTATCCTCATTGTAGTCATGGTCACGAAAAAGTGTCTCAACGCCATCTTCTTCATCATCCTCATCTTCTTCCTCGTCTTCCTCTTCATCTTCTTCTTCCTCATCATCTTCCTCCTCCTCCTCATGTTCCTCCTCTACCTCATCCTCACCCACTTCTTGTATTTCCCTTTCATTAAGCTCCACAATGTTGTCTGGTATTTCATACCCAAGCTCCGCATTTTCATTATCATTGGCTTGTACTTCATCCTCTCCTGTAGACGATAATGGTTGCGGAAGATCGACATTTACCTCTTCTTGAAAAACAGTATCTTCAACTGGAATATCAAAATTCGATCTTGATTTGATTTTAAACACCGCCGACCATTGGTTGTCTTTCCTAGTTTTAGGATATGAAGTGTAAGAAACTTGTTCCGCTTGGTATGCAAATACGAACGGATCATATGTTGGATACTTTCTACTACGGTTGACGTCTACAAGATTGTACTTCTTATGCACATTCAACCCTTTAGAAGAATTGTCTATCCAATCACATTTGAATAAAATCGTGTTATAACACCTTTCCGATGAGGTATACAC
Organism: Dianthus caryophyllus; assembly: GCA_023091065.1. Taxonomy (NCBI): domain Eukaryota; kingdom Viridiplantae; phylum Streptophyta; class Magnoliopsida; order Caryophyllales; family Caryophyllaceae; genus Dianthus; species Dianthus caryophyllus. The sequence goes on from CM041519.1 coordinate 31,270,511, forward strand.
AACTTCAATTACTTCATCGAGGGTTCCATAAGTGTCCACCCCTTCTGTTGAACTAACGTAGACTCCGTTACTCACTGTAGCTTTGGGTACATCGACCCCTTGTTTGAAAGCTCGAAAACGATATCCATTGATCGAATAACGTCTCCAAGTTTTAACTATACGAGAAGGACCTAGTGCTAAAGCTTTGAGTAGAGGATCCTTCAACTTGTGAACCTATAATATAATGATATAATTAAATAAATAATATTTTTTCATTTGGGGTATTGTTTAATAACTGACATTAATAAAGTGACACTTACTTGTTGCTCAAACCATTCCGGAAATTCTTTTTCATGTTTGCTCCAAATTTCGTCAGTGCAAGTGATTTGAGGACACTTACTGAAGATGTACTTCTCAAACTCACTGCACAATCAGTTTTATTACTTATTGAACATACTAAAGATGTTATATTAATTTAAAAGAAACGATGTATTCAAAGTTGACTTACATTTCGTAAGGTCTTAATAGCTCACAATTAGACAAAATATAGAAATGAGCTTGTTTATACTCTTCATCAGTCAAATATCTTCGGACACATTTTCCTCGTCAGACTACCCATATGATCTCTAAACATCTCGGGTAATGTCTCATCTTCTTGGTCAGTCGGTATACTGACATCCAAATCTTTTGTTCTTGTGTCCACTTTATCCTCAAAATAGAATGAGCAAAAATTTGATATCTCTTCAAGCAAATACGCGTTGGCTATAGACCCTTCAACCCGTGCTTTATTTCCAATTTTTTGCTTGATATGGTTAAGAAACCTAAAATAAAGTTATATCAACATCTGATTTCAAATTGTGTTTATTTATAAGTTTTTGTATTGAAAAAAATTGGAGTAAGGTTAATATTAAATATACCTTTAATAAGGGTACATCCATCGATAATGAACAGGTCCACCAACTTTCGCCTCATAAGGCAAATGAACAGGTAAATGTTCCATACAATTGAAGAATGATGGAGGAAATATCTTCTCAAGTTTGCAAATAATCTCAGCAATATTTTTCTCCAAGATCAGTATACCATCAACAGTAAGATTGGAGGCACACAAATCTCTAAAGAACTGGCTCAACTCAGTTAATACGCTCCACACATTGATTGGCAGTAGCTCCTTTAGGGCGACAGGTAGTAAACACTCCATGAATACATGACAGTCATGACTTTTCATCCCATGCAATTTCAAGCTTACGTTGTCTACACACCTACTCAAATCCGAAGCGTAACCATCGGGAAACTTCAGTTGAGAAATCCGATCACACAAAGGTTTTTACGGACCTTATCGAGAACGAACCTCGTTGAGCCTGGTCTTCGCTTGCAATATTTCATGAAATCTAATACGCCCTTAGGTCCAAATGATGTTTTGTTTGGAACTTCCATAACCGTGTTGATTAGTTGCTCGAAAAAATTCTTCTCAATGTGCATGACATCCAAATTATGTCGAATCAACAAAGTTTTCCAATAAGGAAGCTCCCAAAAAATGCTTTGCTTCCACCAACCCTCCTTCTTATCTTTCAACTTTTTCAACTCAAGATCAGAAGAGTTAACAATCGTTGGCATATACTTGACAATTTCCCACAATTCTTCTCCAGACAACCGTGGCGGAGGACCATCTTTTTCATTTGGTCGATCCTTCCTGAAATCAGAGCAATTCCTTCGAAAAGGATGCTCCATTGGCAAAAACTGTCGAAGACAATCAAACCAACATACTTTCCAACTATGTTCAAGATAAAAAGACTTAGGTGGCACTCGGTGACAGTATGGACAAGCGAGATGCCCTTGTGTGCTCCATCCAGAAAGCATCCCATATCTTTGGAAAATCGCTTATTGTCCACATCACAGCTGCTCGTAATTGGAAATTTTGTTTCTTTGATACATCATAAGTGTACAACCCCGTACTCCAAAGTTGTTTTAACTCTTTGATTAACGGTTGCAAGTACACATCCATTTTTGACTTGGGATTCTTAGGACCAGGAATTATCAATGATAAAAAGATGAATTGTTTCTTCATGCATAACCAAGGAGGAAGGTTATATGGAGTGACCATTACAGGCCATGTGGAATAAGATTTTCCAAACTGACCATAAGGAGAAAATCCGTCATTTGCATAGACCAAGGCGAACATCATGAGGCTCACCGGCAAAATCGGCGTGTTCATTGTCAAAATGTTTCCAGGCCTCACCGTCACTAGGATGCGACATAGTCTCACTTGCACGACGACTGTCAAAATGCCATGTCATATGCCTAGCAACACTTTTGGTAGCGAAAATTCTTTGCAACCTTGGTCCAAGCGGAAAGTAAGTTAAAGTTTTTTTGCCCACTCTCTTTTTGGTCGATTTTAGATTAGCCTTATATCTATCTCGGCCACATTTATCGTGACTTGTCAAGATTTGAATTCTCTTCCCGAACAACATACATCTAATGGGACAAGCGTCAATCTTTTCATGTGGCAGTTGAAGAGCTTTAAGCACATTCTTAATTTCATAGAAGTTGCGTGACATAACATTACGCTTCGGAATCAGATCCCCAATCAACGACGTGATACGGTCTAGAACTTGGTGAGCTAAGTTAAACTCACACTTAAGTGATAACAATCTCGACGCCACTTGTAGCACTGACATCTCACACCCTTCAAACACTGGCAATTCGGATTTACGAAGCATTTCAAAGAAGGCTTTGACTTCTGGGTTTGGGGTTTCTTCAAACACCTCATCTTCAGCAGTATTTAACTCCTCTTCACGAATCTCATTAATCCTATCACGTAATGCATCCTCTACCATCTCTCGATACGGATTTTGCTCAATCGGTGCATTATCTTCTTCTTCTTCGTTGGATATTGGAAAAGACTCTCCATGTGAAGTCCAATAGTAATAATTACTATCAAACCCTCTAACACCGAGATGATCTTTAACTTGGACTCACATAAGTATGCTAGATTTCTACATTTGAACATGGGCACCTAAGTTTTCCTATTCTCTTATACTCTTCTTTCTCCTTTGCTAACTTGATAAACTCTAGCACTCCATTAGCATATTCAAATTTCTAATTCTTTTATTATCATCTAAACGTTCATACATCCATTTTCGGTCGGCTCTCTTCATTTCAATCTAACATAATCATAATCAATAACACATACACAAATAATTATGATCAGAAAACAAGCAATTACCACAACAAATTATTTCATCACAACACAATTCATCACAAAACAAATATTATAAACAACGGGAGCTTATATATAAATATATAAAATTTCAAGTGAATTTCAGTCATGGGGTCCTTATCACTCCAACCTAAACCCATCTTTAAACGTCTTCTATCACTAGTAAACACAAATTTTGAATGTGTTAGAACAGAAAAAAATCCTGCAAATTTCTTGATTCTCCAAATACATTATATAAACGATATGAAACAAATCGTGTATATATGTATTCAGAGAACATTAAAGGAAAATGACACCGAATTTCTTCCGTTCTAACACAAACAAAAATTGTATTTACCACCTAAGTGATAGAAAACGTTTAAAGACAGTCCCAAAATGGGGACTATTCAAAGGTTATTCCTAATGAATAACTTTTGAACGGGTACTAAGTCATGAATGATTTAAAAAATTTAACAATTAACATTACCATTATGTATGATACTACCAACAAACAACACTTAATACTTACGAAATATCAAATACAACAAATATCAGCAAATACTCCAAATTAGACTACTAATAATACAAATACTCCATTTTATATTAGTACTAATTTCTACTATATTAGTTATACTATAATTCCACTATTATGTATTACTACTAATTAATACTTCATATTAAACTACTATTTCTAATAATCCATATTATACTACTACTAATTACAACTATTATTAACTAAGTACTATAAGATTAGTACTATTTAGCACTACAATACTAGTATTATTACTACTTAGTACTATAATACCACCATCAACAACCACCACAATCACAACAACCACTTAGTACTACTTAGTATTATTACTACTTAGCACTACAATCACAACAACCACTTATTACTACTTACTACTTAGTATTATTAGTACTTAGCACTACAATACTAGTATTATTACTACTTACTACTTAGTATTATGGCCCCTAAGGTCGTCAAACATCCACAAGAGGACACACTATCACTCTCTCATTCACACCCACAAACACACACCCAAATCGCAATAACAACCGTGCTTACAAACACACATTTACAAAATACAAATCATACAATTTACACACATTCACACAACTAGACTAAGTAAGGGATTAGCCCTTACTAATACAAACACATACACACAATTACAACCCCCATTTACACTCATCACAAGCCTCTATTCATCAATATACAAAGCTGTTAAACTCACCATTCAACACACAAACACAACATCGTAACAAAATCATTCTAAGTAGTAGTACTAATACTAAGCAGTAATAATACTAAGTAGTAATAATACTAAGTAGTAACAACAACAACAACAACAACAACTAACAACTACTAACAAGAACAACAACTACTACTAACAACTAATAACAAGAACAACAACAACTACTACTAACAACTACTAACAAGAACAACAACAACAACAACAACAACAACAACAACTACAACTAACAATTAACAACAAACAACAATAACAACAACAAAATAAAAAAATAAATCAAAACCCTAAAAAATGAAGTTAATACCAATCGACCATCAAATCTCACACATAGCTTCTATCCTAGGTCATAATTGTACTCTAACAATGTCTAATTAACATATAACTTCAATATTAATTGACAAAACCAAAATAATTAAAAAAATCAGGGTATTTACCTTGATTTGGAGGTTGTTGGTGGTGGGGCTAGTGGTGGCCGGAGGTAGGGGAGGCGGCGGCGGCAGGGGAAGGTGGCGGCGGCACCGGCGGCACCGGCGGTAGTGGTTGGCGGTAGTGGTGGCGGTAGTGGTTGGCGGTAGTAATATCGCCTTCCTTTCTCTTTCTTTTTTTTTTTTTTGTTTTGTTTTTGGATGCACAATAACCTGCTGCTGCGGAAACTCGATTTTTGTTTAGTAATTTTAGCGACAGAATTTCCGTCGCAAGCCTGCAAATTCCGTCGCAAAAAAGGCCTTCTGCGACGGACTTTCCGTCGCGAAACGTAATAAATCCGTCACTATTTTAATTTTATAATCCGTCAACTTTATAAATTTTTTCGTCGCTAAAAATGAAATTGTGTGACGGGGTTTAAACCATCCGTCGCAAAATATTTTTTTTTTGTTTGGCGGGTTCTAATTTTTTTGGCGCTTATCTTCGCGACGGTTACCAAAATTTGTGCGACGGAAATTCCGTCGCAAACTTTTTTTGATTTGGCGGGTTCCCAATTTCTTTGGCGCCTCAACCAGTGACGGATTTTCGACTTTTAGCGACGGAATATCCGTCGCAATATTATTTATTACGACGGAATTTTGACCGTCGCAAATTCCGTCGCTGTAGAACTATTTTTTTGAAGTGGTAGTGCATACGTTTTAATGTATCAATATGCATTGTAATACCCGAGAATTTTAGGATCTTATTGGTTCACACTTCATAGCTCAGCCTAATTAAGGTCAGCTCTTCAATCTCTTCCAGCTCCCATAGCTCACATCATCTAAGCCAGGTCTATATATATCTTAATCCTTACATTCTTCGGAACTCGTGATATATTTTTATGAAAGGTGAATTTGTTTTGTACAACTATTTATTTAGCAAATGTGTAGTATAAACTAAATTATTTTTATAAACTAAATTATTTACCCAAAGCTCTTATCTTATAAAAATACACTTTGGAGTATAATTCATTAAGTAAATTAAGAGGAAAACCAAGTCCTACACTCACACACTCCACACGCCTAGGATGCATGCATGTACATGCATTCCTTCATTAATCATCCCTTGATTTTTTGCACCAACATTCAACTCTTGGAAACATCATTCAACAAGCAATAAATAACAAGAATTATGGTGCTTAGGAACTAACAAAATCAGCCCCCCTTATTCTCCTTGAAGGCCGAAATTCATCAAGATTGGGGGAAGTATTAGGACTCTTCCATTCACTCCTTTTAACCCTATAAACCCCAACCATTATGAGCATTTCATTCACCATTCACTCAGCCATTTTCACTCCAAAATCTCTGCAAAAACCCTCTCCAAAAATCAGTAAAAGAAGCTCCATAAAATCGGGTACAAGCATTCAAGTTCTAGTTCGAGTTCGGGCAATCTTGAGTCGGGTGTTCAACAAGGGTTTTGGAGGATCCTTCTTCCACATTCTAAGGCTTCTAAGTGAGACTCTTACCTATTTCTTAAACCTTAATTTCGTGCCCTATCTTAGTCTTAATCCTTGTTTAGAAAGCATATAAACCTACTAAGAATTGAATCGTAAAATCTGTCTTTTGTTGTTCTGTTTTCTTTTAATTATTCGAGACACTAAAATAAATTCTAAATTGAAAATAATTTTCATTCTATCACCATAAGGGTCTTAAAGGTTCATATAAATTTTAAAATCACGTTTCAAAGTGTTTTGATATTTTAAAGGAATTTATTTTGTAACTATCCTTAGCAAATTTTAATTCCAGAAATAAAGGGGTCTGTTCAATCAACGTTTTCTCATACTTCTAAACCAAATTCCTAGTTTCTCATAAAATGCAAGTTGTAACTCTATAGATTTAGAGTATACCCTAAAAAGCACGAAACCTAACTCTCAACGAATCACCTTGTACAACATTTTTCGTAAACTCGCGCAAAACTGTCTTTTCTGGAAAAATTCTTATGTCCGGATTTTATTTCGTCAACTAAACATATTATTTTATCTTGAATTTTGGGATAAACCTTTATAAGGATGCTTAGTATATCCTCAAAAATTTTCAAGTCAAAATTCGATCGTTTGGATTTTCAAATGTATTTTATTCCGAGAGTGCGCAATCCTGCCAAAACTGGAATTCTTGAATCTTGTTTAGCCACTTCCTTTCTCGGTTAGGGCTTGGCCCTAGGTCTCAATGGACAATCCTAGAACTCGTATAAGAACTTAATAAACTTCGTTTAAGACTATAAATAAAGGTTCGGAAATTTTAAAATCACCTCGAGTCGAATAGCTAGTCATCGTTCTACGCTAGAATTCGCATAGTTAAACGCAACATGGCTATAGGAATCGAACGTAATATAATAGGATGTTCTTGTTTATTGTAGAATCCGAGTTCGTCGAGGAACCCTTCTAACCTAAACGAATCGTAAGAAAAGGAGTAATTCAAGGTAAGGAATCGATCTTTGCTTCCTCGATTGATTTTATGAATTGTTTAAGGCTTTGTTTGATTGATGCTTTTATAAATTGATTTTGGATGTTCCAAGCATGATTTTGGATTTGGTTTCTAATATTAATATTGTATTTCTCGATTTTATATTTCTAATGATATTTCCTAAAAGTTTTGAATGTTTGATTATGGATTGGAAAATGATTTGGTTTAAAGAATTTCAAGGCAAATTATTATAGTGAAATGTTTTCAATTTTGGGATGATGGTATTATTATCGAAATGTTTTTCGATAAAGGATTTGATAAAGGTTTGGAAATGTTTTCCTATTTATAAAGGTTTTAATCCATGGTTCTTGAGATAGAGGGTAGTTCGTCTTCTAGGCGACTACATTTTATATATTCTGCACTTCCCCGTGTCTGTTAGATCACTTCTTGGGGTTGGCCCTTGTAAGGGTGCATGCACTTAAGTCTAAACATGACCTATTATTGTAGTTGGTTGGGTTATGCCCGCCTTCATGGTTACTCTTTTCGTATCGAATCCATGGTACAAATTGCGTTTGAATAAAGTTGGTTTGCAAAATCTATTTTTCTAAAATGTTATTATCAAGTTATTTTTTTTATTACTCAATATTTCTAACGCTTGTTATTATCTTTCATTTATTTAAATCACCGTTCTTTACTCAACCCTTGTGTTGACGTTTGCTTGTTTGTCCACTTTTGGGTGGGCCTGTGGTGATCCATATGACTCTTTGGTTATATTGGGGAGCAGACTCCGTGCAGGATGTTTGAGTTTGGCGGGGTTGCAGGGCGCGATCAGTACAAGAACCAGTATCTTTATTTTATGTTGGACGCTTCCGCAACAATCGTATTTTGTTATTTTCCGACACTTGTTTTAGACTTTGTTTATTTTAATAAAGCATCTTTCAAATCAGTTTTATGTTTTAAAATAGTAATATCCCGAGTATATTTAGTCGGGGTGTTACAAAATGGTATCAGAGAGGGTTCTTTCTTGGCTAGGCGTGGAAATCTTCATATTTCCTCGCCAACCCGCGAAATATTTACTCTTTAAAAAAAAAAAATTTGTTTTTCTTTTATTAATTAAAATGAACTACGAATAAAATGAACTTAAATAAATAAGGCGGGGAAGTAGGGGAGCGCGTTCGATAGATACTAATTGTATGTTAACTTATATATGGATGCCTGTTTGTTAGATTCCGATTGTCTTTATGCTAACACTGACCCTATGGATTTGACGTTCGAGATCAACCAAATCTTCGTAAGCATGTTTAGGAGAATGTGAACCCCATGGACAATTATCTTATAGATTGGGATAACAAGTATTCGTATGATGATCATGGAGAGAAAAAGCCTTTATTTATGCCTTACCCTAATTTGGGCCTACATCACCCTTAAGAAAGCAACTAGTAAGGGAGGTTAAACCTTATGAGAGAAAATGCGATAATGGTGTGCAACAATGTTGATTATGGTGGTGAGTATAATGTAGGCTCTTGTTGGAGAAATAGTTATGGAATTAAGACAGATGTTAGGTTTTGGAAATTTGGTTGTTTATTATTTGGAAACGGGTAAACTGGGAGTAATGGTCACCCTTATATTGGTTTGGTAATCACATAAGATTATTACAATAGCAGATGCTTCGGTCGGGAATAATGATACTTGTGGATTTCATGTTCATGGATATTAGGTTCATAGATTTTAGAGGTATCAGAATAATGGTTCTTATGGTGTGCGATAAATTATTTTAATCATTTGCCTATCTTGAAAGTTTTGGGTTTTAGTAGCGGCAATCGTAAATTTGGGGTACTTATAACAAATAGAATGTTGATTTTGGATATAAATATACATAGACTGAAGGTGTGATGAAGAAATATGTCCTAACTAAGCCTAGTCATATAAAGTAATGAGAAAGTTTCCATAGGAAGGAAATAAGATGTCGGTGATGGCGAAGATAATCGTTATGGGTATCATATGAGCTGTAATCTTCTAAATCTTTTGGGGTTGTAAGAAACAAATAGGTATGAGAGAATTAAGAAAAACAATGAAAGGTAGTTGAGAACATTAAGGTAGAAATGCATTTGCTTGAATATGGTGAGGTTGGATGTGATGCGTATTTTTAAGGGACATATTTATAGTAGAGAAAAAAAATGGTTGTTTATAATTGAGGAATGTTGAGAATTTACAGGTTGTTAAGAATTAGTGGTTGAGGTAAGTTGAGTTCATAAAGAAAAGTAAGGTATGAGGATAAGTGGTTACAATGTGATGCAAGGCGAATAAAAAGAGAAATTCGAGGATTTTAGGACCAATTTTGACATTAGTGGGTAAAATTTGTTGAGAACCTTCAAATGGAAGAATTAACTACAATAATGAAAGATGTTTTAGAATAACAAAGGGTCAATGATTATGGAATCTTAGAATGATAAAAATCGTAGCATTAGTATTAATCCCTTTTAAGGTATGTAGTCATATGATTCAATATTTGGCCAGGTGAGTAAGTTTTAGTTTTACACATCGCTTGCTAAAATAATTTTGAATTTGACACGTCTTTAACTTACGAGGAGCTCCCGTTAGCATTTTGGACAGTAACGTACGAAAAACAAGAAGGGCGTGAAACCAAAATAGTCATGTATTATGGTCCAACCATGATACCGAAAAAGCAACTTGGGAGGTTGAGGAACCTATAAAACTTAAGTATCATAACCTTGACACCCAGATAAGCGTTGCATGGGACGTAACATTCTTTTAAGGGAGGTGGCATGTAAACCACCACTCTATTAGTAAGCCATGAATGCGTATAGGATAAAAATATTCTTTTACGAGTAGTACTAGTTTATCTTTCTTAAGAATTGGGTTAAACTTCGGGGACGAAGTTTGTTTTAAGGGGGGTAGATTGTAATACCCGAGAATTTTAGGATCTTATTGGTTCACACTTCATAGCTCAGCCTAATTAAGGTCAGCTCTTCAATCTCTTCCAGCTCCCATAGCTCACATCATCTAAGCCAGGTCTATATATATCTTAATCCTTACATTCTTCGGAACTCGTGATATATTTTTATGAAAGGTGAATTTGTTTTGTACAACTATTTATTTAGCAAATGTGTAGTATAAACTAAATTATTTTTATAAACTAAATTATTTACCCAAAGCTCTTATCTTATAAAAATACACTTTGGAGTATAATTCATTTTCATTAAGTAAATTAAGAGGAAAACCAAGTCCTACACTCACACACTCCACACGCCTAGGATGCATGCATGTACATGCATTCCTTCATTAATCATCCCTTGATTTTTTGCACCAACATTCAACTCTTGGAAACATCATTCAACAAGCAATAAATAACAAGAATTATGGTGCTTAGGAACTAACAAAATCAGCCCCCCTTATTCTCCTTGAAGGCCGAAATTCATCAAGATTGGGGGAAGTATTTGGACTCTTCCATTCACTCCTTTTAACCCTATAAACCCCAACCATTATGAGCATTTCATTCACCATTCACTCAGCCATTTTCACTCCAAAATCTCTGCAAAAACCCTCTCCAAAAATCAGTAAAAGAAGCTCCATAAAATCGGGTACAAGCATTCAAGTTCTAGTTCGAGTTCGGGCAATCTTGAGTCGGGTGTTCAACAAGGGTTTTGGAGGATCCTTCTTCCACATTCTAAGGCTTCTAAGTGAGACTCTTACCTATTTCTTAAACCTTAATTTCGTGCCCTATCTTAGTCTTAATCCTTGTTTAGAAAGCATATAAACCTACTAAGAATTGAATCGTAAAATCTGTCTTTTGTTGTTCTGTTTTCGACGAATTATTCGAGACACTAAAATAAATTCTAAATTGAAAATAATTTTCATTCTATCACCATAAGGGTCTTAAAGGTTCATATAAATTTTAAAATCACGTTTCAAAGTGTTTTGATATTTTAAAGGAATTTATTTTGTAACTATCCTTAGCAAATTTTAATTCCAGAAACAAAGGGGTCTGTTCAATCAACGTTTTCTCATACTTCTAAACCAAATTCCTAGTTTCTCATAAAATGCAAGTTGTAACTCTATAGATTTAGAGTATACCCTAAAAAGCACGAAACCTAACTCTCAACGAATCACCTTGTACAACATTTTTCGTAAACTCGCGCAAAACTGTCTTTTCTGGAAAAATTCTTATGTCCGGATTTTATTTCGTCAACTAAACATATTATTTTATCTTGAATTTTGGGATAAACCTTTATAAGGATACTTAGTATATCCTCAAAAACTTTCAAGTCAAAATTCGATCGTTTGGATTTTCAAATGTATTTTATTCCGGGAGTGCGCAATCCTGCCAAAACTGGAATTCTTGAATCTTGTTTAGCCACTTCCTTTCTCGGTTAGGGCTTGGCCCTAGGTCTCAATGGACAATCCTAGAACTCGTATAAGAACTTAATAAACTTCGTTTAAGACTATAAATAAAGGTTCGGAAATTTTAAAATCACCTCGAGTCGAATAGCTAGTCATCGTTCTACGCTAGACTTCGCATAGTTAAACGCAACATGGCTATAGGAATCGAACGTAATATAATAGGATGTTCTTGTTTATTGTAGAATCCGAGTTCGTCGAGGAACCCTTCTAACCTAAACGAATCGTAAGAAAAGGAGTAATTCAAGGTAAGGAATCGATCTTTGCTTCCTCGATTGATTTTATGAATTGTTTAAGGCTTTGTTTGATTGATGCTTTTATAAATTGATTTTGGATGTTCCAAGCATGATTTTGGATTTGGTTTCTAATATTAATATTGTATTTCTCGATTTTATATTTCTAATGATATTTCCTAAAAGTTTTGAATGTTTGATTATGGATTGGAAAATGATTTGGTTTAAAGAATTTCAAGGCAAATTATTATAGTGAAATGTTTTCAATTTTGGGATGATGGTATTATTATCGAAATGTTTTCGATAAAGGATTTGATAAAGGTTTGGAAATGTTTTCCTATTTATAAAGGTTTTAATCCATGGTTCTTGAGATAGAGGGTAGTTCGTCTTCTAGGCGACTACATTTTATATATTCTGCACTTCCCCGTGTCTGTTAGATCACTTCTTGGGGTTGGCCCTTGTAAGGGTGCATGCACTTAAGTCTAAACATGACCTATTATTGTAGTTGGTTGGGTTATGCCCGCCTTCATGGTTACTCTTTTCGTATCGAATCCATGGTACAAATTGCGTTTGAATAAAGTTGGTTTGCAAAATCTATTTTTCTAAAATGTTATTATCAAGTTATTTTTTTTATTACTCAATATTTCTAACGCTTGTTATTATCTTTCATTTATTTAAATCACCGTTCTTTACTCAACCCTTGTGTTGACGTTTGCTTGTTTGTCCACTTTTGGGTGGGCCTGTGGTGATCCATATGACTCTTTGGTTATATTGGGGAGCAGACTCCGTGCAGGATGTTTGAGTTTGGCGGGGTTGCGAGTATGATCAAGACAAGAACCAAAGATCTTTATTTTATGTTGGACGCTTCCGCAACAATCGTATTTTGTTATTTTCCGACACTTGTTTTAGACTTTGTTTATTTTAATAAAGCATCTTTCAAATCAGTTTTATGTTTTAAAATAGTAATATCCCGAGTATATTTAGTCGGGGTGTTACAAAATGGTATCAGAGAGGGTTCTTTCTTGGCTAGGCGTGGAAATCTTCATATTTCCTCGCCAACCCGCGAAATATTTACTCTTTAAAAAAAAAAAATTTGTTTTTCTTTTATTAATTAAAATGAACTACGAATAAAATGAACTTAAATAAATAAGGCGGGGAAGTAGGGGAGCGCGTTCGATAGATACTAATTGTATGTTAACTTATATATGGATGCCTGTTTGTTAGATTCCGATTGTCTTTATGCTAACACTAACCCTATGGATTTGACGTTCGAGATCAACCAAATCTTCGTAAGCATGTTTAGGAGAATGTGAACCCCATGGACAATTATCTTATGGATTGGGATAACAAGTATTCGTATGATGATCATGGAGAGAAAAAGCCTTTATTTATGCCTTACCCTAATTTGGGCCTACATCACCCTTAAGAAAGCAACTAGTAAGGGAGGTTAAACCTTATGAGAGAAAATGCGATAATGGTGTGCAACAATGTTGATTATGGTGGTGAGTATAATGTAGGCTCTTGTTGGAGAAATAGTTATGGAATTAAGACAGATGTTAGGTTTTGGAAATTTGGTTGTTTATTATTTGGAAACGGGTAAACTGGGAGTAATGGTCACCCATATAATGGTTTGGTAATCACATAAGATTATTACAATAGCAGATGCTTTGGTCGGGAATAATGATACTTGTGGATTTCATGTTCATGGATATTAGGTTCATAGATTTTAGAGGTATCAGAATAATGGTTCTTATGGTGTGCGATAAATTATTTTAATCATTTGCCTATCTTGAAAGTTTTGGGTTTTAGTAGCGGCAATCGTAAATTTGGGGTACTTATAACAAATAGAATGTTGATTTTGGATATAAATATACATAGACTGAAGGTGTGATGAAGAAATATGTCCTAACTAAGCCTAGTCATATAAAGTAATGAGAAAGTTTCCATAGGAAGGAAATAAGATGTCGGTGATGGCGAAGATAATCGTTATGGGTATCATATGAGTTGTAATCTTCTAAATCTTTTGGGGTTGTAAGAAACAAATACGTATGAGAGAATTAAGAAAAACAATGAAAGGTAGTTGAGAACATTAAGGTAGAAGTACGAGCTGCTTGAATATGGTGAGGTTGGATGTGATGCGTATTTTTAAGGGACATATTTATAGTAGAGAAAAAAAATGGTTGTTTATAATTGAGGAATGTTGAGAATTTACAGGTTGTTAAGAATTAGTGGTTGAGGTAAGTTGAGTTCATAAAGAAAAGTAAGGTATGAGGATAAGTGGTTACAATGTGATGCAAGGCGAATAAAAAGAGAAATTCGAGGATTTTAGGACCAATTTTGACATTAGTGGGTAAAATTTGTTGAGAACCTTCAAATGGAAGAATTAACTACAATAATGAAAGATGTTTTAAAATAACAGTGGTCAATGATTATGGAATCTTAGAATGATAAAAATCGTAGCATTAGTATTAATCCCTTTTAAGGTATGTAGTCATATGATTCAATATTTGGCCAGGTGAGTAAGTTTTAGTTTTACACATCGCTTGCTAAAATAATTTTGAATTTGACACGTCTTTAACTTACGAGGAGCTCCCGTTAGCATTTTGGACAGTAACGTACGAAAAACAAGAAGGGCGTGAAACCAAAATATATAGTCATGTATTATGGTCCAACCATGATACCGAAAAAGCAACTTGGGAGGTTGAGGAACCTATAAAACTTAAGTATCATAACCTTGACACCCAGATAAGCAGCGTTACGGGGACGTAACATTCTTTTAAGGGAGGTGGCATGTAAACCACCACTCTTTTAGTAAGCCATGAATGCGTATAGGATAAAAATATTCTTTTACGAGTAGTACTAGTTTATCTTTCTTAAGAATTGGGTTAAACTTCGGGGACGAAGTTTGTTTTAAGGGGGGTAGATTGTAATACCCGAGAATTTTAGGATCTTATTGGTTCACACTTCATAGCTCAGCCTAATTAAGGTCAGCTCTTCAATCTCTTCCAGCTCCCATAGCTCACATCATCTAAGCCAGCTCTATATATATCTTAATCCTTACATTCTTCGGAACTCGTGATATATTTTTATGAAAGGTGAATTTGTTTTGTACAACTATTTATTTAGCAAATGTGTAGTATAAACTAAATTATTTTTATAAACTAAATTATTTACCCAAAGCTCTTATCTTATAAAAATACACTTTGGAGTATAATTCATTAAGTAAATTAAGAGGAAAACCAAGTCCTACACTCACACACTCCACACGCCTAGGATGCATGCATGTATATGCA
This sequence comes from Dianthus caryophyllus, assembly GCA_023091065.1. NCBI lineage: Eukaryota > Viridiplantae > Streptophyta > Magnoliopsida > Caryophyllales > Caryophyllaceae > Dianthus > Dianthus caryophyllus. Next base: position 31,285,748 of record CM041519.1, read on the forward strand.
TTCCTTCATTAATCATCCCTTGATTTTTTGCACCAAAATTCAACTCTTGGAAACATCATTCAACAAGCAATAAATAACAAGAATTATGGTGCTTAGGAACTAACAAAATCAGCCCCCCTTATTCTCCTTGAAGGCCGAAATTCATCAAGATTGGGGGAAGTATTTGGACTCTTCCATTCACTCCTTTTAACCCTATAAACCCCAACCATTATGAGCATTTCATTCACCATTCACTCAGCCATTTTCACTCCAAAATCTCTGCAAAAACCCTCTCCAAAAATCAGTAAAAGAAGCTCCATAAAATCGGGTACAAGCATTCAAGTTCTAGTTCGAGTTCGGGCAATCTTGAGTCGGGTGTTCAACAAGGGTTTTGGAGGATCCTTCTTCCACATTCTAAGGCTTCTAAGTGAGACTCTTACCTATTTCTTAAACCTTAATTTCGTGCCCTATCTTAGTCTTAATCCTTGTTTAGAAAGCATATAAACCTACTAAGAATTGAATCGTAAAATCTGTCTTTTGTTGTTCTGTTTTCGACGAATTATTCGAGACACTAAAATAAATTCTAAATTGAAAATAATTTTCATTCTATCACCATAAGGGTCTTAAAGGTTCATATAAATTTTAAAATCACGTTTCAAAGTGTTTTGATATTTTAAAGGAATTTATTTTGTAACTATCCTTAGCAAATTTTAATTCCAGAAACAAAGGGGTCTGTTCAATCAACGTTTTCTCATACTTCTAAACCAAATTCCTAGTTTCTCATAAAATGCAAGTTGTAACTCTATAGATTTAGAGTATACCCTAAAAAGCACGAAACCGAACTCTCAACGAATCACCTTGTACAACATTTTTCGTAAACTCGCGCAAAACTGTCTTTTCTGGAAAAATTCTTATGTCCGGATTTTATTTCGTCAACTAAACATATTATTTTATCTTGAATTTTGGGATAAACCTTTATAAGGATGCTTAGTATATCCTCAAAAATTTTCAAGTCAAAATTCGATCGTTTGGATTTTCAAATGTATTTTATTCCGAGAGTGCGCAATCCTGCCAAAACTGGAATTCTTGAATCTTGTTTAGCCACTTCCTTTCTCGGTTAGGGCTTGGCCCTAGGTCTCAATGGACAATCCTAGAACTCGTATAAGAACTTAATAAACTTCGTTTAAGACTATAAATAAAGGTTCGGAAATTTTAAAATCACCTCGAGTCGAATAGCTAGTCATCGTTCTACGCTAGAATTCGCATAGTTAAACGCAACATGGCTATAGGAATCGAACGTAATATAATAGGATGTTCTTGTTTATTGTAGAATCCGAGTTCGTCGAGGAACCCTTCTAACCTAAACGAATCGTAAGAAAAGGAGTAATTCAAGGTAAGGAATCGATCTTTGCTTCCTCGATTGATTTTATGAATTGTTTAAGGCTTTGTTTGATTGATGCTTTTATAAATTGATTTTGGATGTTCCAAGCATGATTTTGGATTTGGTTTCTAATATTAATATTGTATTTCTCGATTTTATATTTCTAATGATATTTCCTAAAAGTTTTGAATGTTTGATTATGGATTGGAAAATGATTTGGTTTAAAGAATTTCAAGGCAAATTATTATAGTGAAATGTTTTCAATTTTGGGATGATGGTATTATTATCGAAATGTTTTCGATAAAGGATTTGATAAAGGTTTGGAAATGTTTTCCTATTTATAAAGGTTTTAATCCATGGTTCTTGAGATAGAGGGTAGTTCGTCTTCTAGGCGACTACATTTTATATATTCTGCACTTCCCCGTGTCTGTTAGATCACTTCTTGGGGTTGGCCCTTGTAAGGGTGCATGCACTTAAGTCTAAACATGACCTATTATTGTAGTTGGTTGGGTTATGCCCGCCTTCATGGTTACTCTTTTCGTATCGAATCCATGGTACAAATTGCGTTTGAATAAAGTTGGTTTGCAAAATCTATTTTTCTAAAATGTTATTATCAAGTTATTTTTTTTTATTACTCAATATTTCTAACGCTTGTTATTATCTTTCATTTATTTAAATCACCGTTCTTTACTCAACCCTTGTGTTGACGTTTGCTTGTTTGTCCACTTTTGGGTGGGCCTGTGGTGATCCATATGACTCTTTGGTTATATTGGGGAGCAGACTCCGTGCAGGATGTTTGAGTTTGGCGGGGTTGCAGGGCGCGATCAGTACAAGAACCAGTATCTTTATTTTATGTTGGACGCTTCCGCAACAATCGTATTTTGTTATTTTCCGACACTTGTTTTAGACTTTGTTTATTTTAATAAAGCATCTTTCAAATCAGTTTTATGTTTTAAAATAGTAATATCCCGAGTATATTTAGTCGGGGTGTTACAAAATGGTATCAGAGAGGGTTCTTTCTTGGCTAGGCGTGGAAATCTTCATATTTCCTCGCCAACCCGCGAAATATTTACTCTTTAAAAAAAAAAAAATTGTTTTTCTTTTATTAATTAAAATGAACTACGAATAAAATGAACTTAAATAAATAAGGCGGGGAAGTAGGGGAGCGCGTTCGATAGATACTAATTGTATGTTAACTTATATATGGATGCCTATTTGTTAGATTCCGATTGTCTTTATGCTAACACTGACCCTATGGATTTGACGTTCGAGATCAACCAAATCTTCGTAAGCATGTTTAGGAGAATGTGAACCCCATGAACAATTATCTTATGGATTGGGATAACAAGTATTCGTATGATGATCATGGAGAGAAAAAGCCTTTATTTATGCCTTACCCTAATTTGGGCCTACATCACCCTTAAGAAAGCAACTAGTAAGGGAGGTTAAACCTTATGAGAGAAAATGCGATAATGGTGTGCAACAATGTTGATTATGGTGGTGAGTATAATGTAGGCTCTTGTTGGAGAAATAGTTATGGAATTAAGACAGATGTTAGGTTTTGGAAATTTGGTTGTTTATTATTTGGAAACGGGTA